>OY743119.1:0-4800000 GCA_963555685.1 Acrobasis consociella | reverse complement strand
CCATCTGTGCGTTAGTTACAGGGCTCTACCGCTTGAACCGTAATAGCTAGTCATTCAATTTTCACTGATTATGTATTACTATGGCTGCTTATGCATTTTGTTCAACAAATTCTAACATATAAGATAAAGTTAAAAATTAAAGAGGGTCGTCATACGAGAAACATATTTTTTTGCGTTTTTAAATCGTTCTTTGTAATGGCAACTATCTACTGTGGCCACTAGAACAACAAATGCTGTTTTTTTTAAAAAACAATGGACGTAAGCTCGCAACCCTTCTTTATGAGTCCGACTCGCACTAGACCGGTTTATAATAAGATTATACAAGGTCTCATTTAAAAAAGTATGTCAAATTTAAGGGCAACATTTTTGTTTCTTCCAGACCAGCGGGGAGAAAAGTAATTACATGTTATATTTGTTTGGTTGCGTGACCACGCTAGTAGAGACCCTCGTAAACCCAAATCACCGGCTACAGTCCCCTTTACCAACTTTGTGCATCCCAAATGTAGTTTCCGTGTTCTCGGAACTTTACAGTGTAACTTTTAAGTTTCTCAGATTGAACCAGTGTTCGGAATACACATGCATAACGGTAACCCGGTTGTATCGGTAAATCCTTTGATTAGGTTAACCCATACAATAAGGCTGGAGTTCATCAACAGTTTGTTAACTGATAACGGGCCGTCAAAGTCATTTAACAGTCCGTTATAGTTTAACAGTGTTCACCAACACCTAAACGGCGATAACGTCCGGTTAATCAGCCGTTAAGTTAATGGAGCTTTAATTCGTCGATTATCTCTTGATTACGCCTGATTTGACAGTGTCATTCTGTCGTTGTCAGTAGTCAAGTCACTAGAATATAGGTTAGACCGGAGCCAGCACATGCAGTATCTTATCAAAAAAATCTTTTATAATGAACATCGCAGTTGCCTTTATTTTCGGAAACGATTATCTAAAAGCTAGCTGTACCCGCGGATTTCGCTCCCCGTGGGAATTTCGGGATAAAGAGAACCCTATGTCCTTTTCCGAGTCTCAAACTATATCCATACCAAATTTCATTCAAATCGGTTCCGTAGTTTAAGCGTGAAGAGGTAACAAACAAACAAACAAATATACAAACTCACTTTCGCATTTATAATATTAGTAGGATAGTATGATTAGTAGGATAGGATGGGATGCTGAAAAATTTGCATTGGGTGTGATGGATGGAAATTGGGAAAACCCTTATTTTATTGGAATTCAAATCAATAAAAACACAAGTCTAGAAAGAAAAATAATATATTACAACTACAAGTAATTTAATACTTTATAATACATTATCACCAATATCAATTGCTTTTAGCACTGAAGATTTTATGCCTATAGTGATCACCAAATATCTATGGGAGACTTCAGTGGTTTCATGGTACTACTGCTCATCGTATAATTCATAAAGTTACTGCAGCAGTAGTCTCATACTGTCATCGAGGTACATTAAGTTTCCACAGACATCCACTCAGGAAACGAACGAAACCACACATTCAATTTCTGTTTTCTTATTTTCCACTGTATTCCTATATTTGAACACCAGTTCCGATGGTATCCTTTTCTCATCATCAGATCTTTTTTGTATCTACTGCAGGAGCACGACCCTCTCTGTACTACTAGAGGCATATTTGGTCAGAGTAGCCAGAGAATTTGCCCTACTCTCTCCTCGCTCACCAGACGGGTTGGAGCGCGGTTTCATGTTTATAAGCTTTGTTCAGCTTGTATTTCACGACATACACGGAAAGACTTGGGGTGGTCCCATTTTACGTGCCGGAAACCACATGGCATAACATCATTTTCTTATCAGGGGTGAAATTGTTGTTATTCTTCTTGCCGTCCGTTTTATGTAAATTTCACAATAATTCACAAAATAAACAATAAAGAAAATCAAATACCACGTCAGCTACTTTGACATCTGACTGACACCAATAATGACGACCGAATTATGTTATTAGTACAGAGGTGCTATTTTTCAAACGCGGAGTCAATAAACGAACGATTTTTTGTATGGAAAAACCATTAGTTTAGATAACTCCGCGTTTAAAAAATAGCATTTAGGTTCATTTTTTCGCAAAAAAGGTTCAATTACGTAATCGATGTTTTATTTTGCCTGGTGAACACTCGTTTTCATAACGGCCGTTTAAACAGGCGTTACAATTTGACGGTCCGTTAACGGAATCGACTCTTTAGACAAAGTCGGTGAACTCCAACCTAAGGGTTACAGTAACCGTACTGTAACCCCTATTGTATGGGTTATCTGAATAGGTTATTTAGGTTTTCGGTTATGCACAGCCGTTTGGTTAAGTCATGCAAGCGCTTTTACAGAGACGTCCCGTGACCCGTGACTGAATAACAAGAAATGAAAAAAGGTAGTATCGTGCAGAAACCTATATGTCGATTCGGTTACAGCAAACCGCAATTACAGGGTAATAAGCCATTTCGGTTAAACAAATATAAATGTTAACATATTTCCAATTGGTTTAATTACAGGTTGATTTCGGTTAGGTTACCCTAACTCGTCCGAACCATGGATTGGACAGACGATACCTGTATAATTTTTTTACCGACTTCAAAAAAAGAGGAAATTATCAATACGAATGTATCGCTTTAGCAAGTTAATAAGTGACACTGGGCGTATTTTTTTTTTGTATGTTGCCCGATTACTCGAAGACTCCTATACTAATTTGAAAATTTAATTTTTGTTTAGAAGAGCATAGTTATCAATTGGTGCAAAATTTTATCTAAATCGGTGGTGTAGTTTGGTGTAGAAGTCAATTTTAAATTTTCAATATTACTCGTTGAGGGAATGGTCTTCTGCAGTAATTACAAATCTATGACATAAAAGTAATCCTTCACCCGTAGCATGGCATCGATGACAGAATCTAATCTATCACTATCTCGCTCTGTGGAATACTTTTGTATGATAAAATAGGAGTCCCCATAAAGTACCACTCCTTTTTTTCATTACTTCAATGGATAGTTTTTGGGATAAAAACTATTTTTAATGTCCTTCCCCGGGTCTCAAACTACATTCATAGATTATTTTACCTAAATCGGTTCAGCTGTTGAAGCGTGAAGATATAACAGATTAACAGCCAGACAGACGGACAGACAGAGTTACTTTCTTATGCCCGCGATACAAATCGGCGACGGTCGCCGACGGTTGCCGACCGTCGGTTACCTTATGTCACAGCACTCAACGACGGTTAGATTTTCTTTTGATAAAAAACATCTTAAAATAGATGTCTTTATATTTATTCAGACAGTTCAAAACAACTGACAAAGTGTTAGTTAACACACTCGTAAGATAGTCTAGAAACATTTCTTTCAGCTTTATTCAATTTTCTGCCATGTTATCATTCCATTATCTATGTAAAGGCAAAGTTCAAAGGTAAGTTGAGGACTTGAGGCGCTTGAGGTTAGTTCCGACTTCGTAAGTACCTTTGCTATTCATATCGCGGCTCAGGTGGAGCTCGCAGGTCTCAGGTTCATTCAAGAATTAAGAATTTCAAATAAGCAGGTTCGCTATGTAGGTAAAATGGCAACACTGCCAGCCTTCTGGGCACGTTACCACAGAGCAGCGATTTGCCAAGAATTTTTTTATTAATAAATAATTTAAGTTACTTATTAGTTTAGTTTTAGTTAATTTTCTTGCTCATTTTATTATTAAAACATTGTTTGTGATGAAATGCAAGTAAAATAAAATTGTAAACTAAAGGCCCATTTAGACGGTGCGAGTTTCTTGCGTGTTACATGCCATTTAAATGAAGAAATAGATAATTTGCATTATCTGAACGACACGTCAGCCGTATAAACCATATAATGCTTCAACAAACTTATTTATAAACTAGCCAAAGCCCGACTTTGTTCGCGTGGTCTTTATGTAATTTTTATATTTCTGTACCATACCAGTACCATAATAGTCCAGTTAAACTATATAACTGGACTATTATGGTACTGTATCACCATTTTTCAAAATCAATTATAGCCTTTGTATTGCCTAGGATTAACAGCAATATAACAAAAAAAATGTCATTCAAATCCGTCCAGTATTTCCGAAAGTTTGCGTGTACAAACTGACAGACATATTTTTTAAAATCTTACTCTATTGCTATGTCTGCATCGCCCCTTATTTATTTTTTTGGAAATATATTCAATGTACAATACATTTTTTTTAACTGTTTTATTATATGAATAGATAATATATAGTTAATTATAAATAGTTTAGATTCCCATGCTGGTCTGGGAGAAATAAAAAAACTTAGAATGTACCAGCTGCTTCTCTTCCCACGCAGATCGTAAAAGCCGATCGAGGGAATGGGCAAAAATGCAAATCATGTTTACAGGCGATGCGGCTAGCAACCCATCACTGTATTGATTGCTTTTCCATCTTCTCGCCCACCATGACGCTAAAAGTGGCTTTTGGGTCATGCGGCCCTGGGCTCTGCATAGAACCGCAAGACCCAAAATGCTCTGTCTGCCCCATTAGGGATAAAGATGTGATAGTATGTAGTATGTAAATAGTTTCTAAACATCTATAATCTCTAGTCTATTATTAACTTTAAACGGCCGAACCGATTTTCATGTCTTTCTAGTAACTGGCTTGATATCGTCGTACATTTCCATTTACTTTGCGGGAAAACATCATTATAGTTACATCATTTATGCACACAGAAGAGGAAAAACTAGTGGAAGTGCTAATTGTCAAAATGAGTATCGTAACCGTCGCGTCGTCGCCAAACTCACGAAAATAAATCACAAACCACATGTGCATTACAAACAGTTAGTATAATTGGTCTGTTTTATTAGGGTTCCGTACCCAAAGGGTAAAAACGGGACCCTATTACTAAGACTTCGCTGTCTGTCCGTCCGTCCGTCTGTCTGTCCGTCACCAGGCTGTATCTCAAGAACCGCGATAGCTAGACAGTTGAAATTTTCACAAATTATGTATTTCTATTGCCGCTATAACAACAAATACTAAAAACAAAAGGGGGGGTTCCCATACAAAATACTTGATATTTATAGATAATGGTACGGAACCCTTCGTGCGCGAGTCCGACTCGCACTTGGCCGGTTTTTTATATCAATGACATCGGGATTGAGTACAGTATGAAACGCGCGTCACGCCCACTTGGCACTTCCACCTCTTGTCTCTTCCATGATTTATGCAAGTGAAGCCGCGGTCTTTAGCAATAGAAGCTCACAGAAAATGCTAAAATAACTTTCGTGTCCGACTTTCCTCAAAGTTGTAAATGGTAACTTAGTAATACAAGTTTACGACGTCCGCCGGACGTCTTCTAAAGGGCTACTAGTCCAGGAGCCATCTGTATCATATGATTTTTAACTAAAAGTTTGTAGTATATTTTTTTAGTCGTGTGGTTTCTGGCAGAGTAGAATAGGGCCACTCCAAGTCCTCTCGTGGATGTCGTAGAAGGCGACTTAGGAAATACAAGCTAAACAAAGCTTATAAACATCAATGAGGATGTTGGCAACTGGCCTTTGGCAGTACAGAGATTGTCAAGCTCCTGCAGTGGAGACGAAAAGACCTAATGATGATGATAATGATGATATTTGCGAAGGTATGACTCCTGTTTTATTTTATAAATTATTTTTTACTTATTTCTTAAAATTTTTACTGACCACAATGGTACAAAAGGTAGTCTTAATACATAATACTCGTACGGTAAAAATTGCTTGCCTGTCCATGTGATAAATTTATGAAAACAATTAATTGAATGAACGTGTGGGCGATAAAAAAAGAATAACTAAACTCTGGACACTAAAACCCGTATCTCAATATTGATTTGGTTAACGTTCGAAATTTTGTTGGGCTTGTCTATTTGCATACCAAATTTAATTTTATTCCGATCAAAGGTCATCGAGTTATCGTCGAACAAACTTACCTACTACAAACAAACGCCAGATTTTCCAATTAGACTAGGAAAACTTCGCTCGATATTTCAATTATTTTGCAGTCAGCTCTCAGACTATTAAGTGCGGTCTGCAGAATTGGTCAAAGGTCATTGAATTATCGTCGAACAAACATACGTACTACAAACAAACGCCAGATTTTTCAAGTAGACTGGGAAAACGTCGCTCACAATTTCCAATATTTTGCAATCACCTCTCAGACTAATAAGTGCGGTCTGCAGCATTGGTCAAAGGTCATTGAGTTATCGTTGAACATACATACCTACTACAAAGAAACACCAGATTTTCCAAATAAAGTAAGTAAGTAAAAAGTATATTAAATAGACTGGGAGAACTTCGCTCATTATTTCAATTATTCTGCAGTCGGCTCTCAGCCTATTAAGTGCGGTCCGTAGCACTGACTCCAACGCTCCAGTGAACTCCCTCGGGAGTACATCGTCACAAGGTCACAGGATGGGTTATTTACTGAACTGACATTACTTGCCTTTCTTTTATTTTCTCATGCCAATCAAATGTCTAGTTTTGTTTATTTCAAAGGTTTTCTTCTTTAAAACTAAGCGCTAAGTCGTTTCATTACAGTTCTTATGGTCACCTATCGGCTCCACCATCAGATCAGCTCCACGTTATTGTAATATTGTATTGTCACGTGATGTACGTATGCGTAAAATATCAGCTCAAACAGAAACCAGGAAGTGGGTCAAATTTAACTTGCAAGATTTACCTAATTACAGACAGACAACGGGACAGGTGTAACAAATAAAAGATTGTAAAAAAACGGAACCGTTGAACATTTTTAAGATTTCACATTAAGGCCATACCCAAATTTTCCGGGGTCCAGTGGCGCCGCCATTTGAAATAAATCATTATAAGGAAACGGAGATATCATTCAAAATTGTGTCTTGGTAAAGCCCTAGATAACCCTCAAAACTATTTTATGAACTACTGTTTATAATTTAAAGTGCGAACGTGAAGCTTTTCTACGCACATTAGCTAAAAGTGGCCGTTTTTCGCAAATGTGCGTAGAAAAGCTTCACGTTCACACTTTAAACTACAAAAAGTAGTTTAAAAAATACTTTAAATGGGTATCTAGAACTTGACCAAGACACAATTTTAAATGATATCTCCGTTTCCTTTTAAATGATTTATTTTAAATTGCGGCGCCACTGGACCCCGGAAAATTTGGTATGGCCTTAAGTAAAACAGTTTAAATTATAAACGAAAACCTCTTTGTTACTGATTTGATCACAAAACTTTTCTAACCTAAATGGCCTTTGGTTCTAAAACTTTTAGCTCTGTCTGTCACTTATGGGATACCGGCGAAAAAGTGCGCCTGTAGTCTTTATTATTGAAAAGCCAGACTGGGCTTTTATCTTATAGCTCCAGCCATTGTTAACATGTCAGTTTCAGCTTAAAACGCGGCATTTTCGAGGATTCTCACGTCACATTTTACTTGAAGTGACAAAAATAGCATTATTTTGCTTTTCTCTCTCCTTAAATAATATTATTTATTGCTGTATATATGACACGGACTGGGCATAGTGTATACTTAACTTAGTCAATAAGCCAACTAACCTGCATGGCACCAATACTAATCGGTACTTAAGACATGCATAATTATAGTACGTTATTTTAATCAGCTATTTATATTATTTATATCACCGAAAACAAAATTACTTTTAAGAATCTGTCAAGAAAGAGATAGTGAGATGTCCCTTCTTCGCACCCACTCTTATTATTTGAAATGTTAATTGTTTGTTGTGTTTTAAAATTTAAAAAAAATCTTTTCAGACCTACTTTTCGTTTTACACAAAATATTAACCGTAATGGTTTTGGTTAATATTTTGTGTAAAACGAAAAGTAGGTCTGAATAGATTTTTTTTTTAATTTTAAAACACAACAAACAATTAACATTTCAAATAATAAGAGTGGGTGCGGAGTAGGGTATATAGTATACTGATGAATATTGCTATCGGTAGGCTCTGAGCGTATCCATTAAACTAAACAGGAAGATTTTTGTTTTTCGCCGTCTCATCC
This sequence comes from Acrobasis consociella, assembly GCA_963555685.1. NCBI lineage: Eukaryota > Metazoa > Arthropoda > Insecta > Lepidoptera > Pyralidae > Acrobasis > Acrobasis consociella. Next base: position 4,792,014 of record OY743119.1, on the reverse strand, counting down.
GAAACGCAATCAGTGGACTGTAAAAAATACGTACAGGAAAAGAAAATAAATCTACAAAATGAAACTTAGTAACATTTTACGCAAGTATATCTTTTTCTAGCAATGGACTACGTTTTTATAATTTACGGATTAGACAGAACGAAGTATTCTTAGACCAAAAGATCCCTATTAACTACAAGTACAATTTTTCATGTCCGTATTTTTTACAGTCCACTGATTGCGTTTCCAAAGAGACGGCGAAAAACAATGTTTAAGTATTTTTACGGATTTTTATACGGAATTACGTCCGGATAATTTTTATAAGATTAATCAATAAAGAAAAGAACTAAATTACAGATATAACTTTAAAAAATCGCACTATTAAGGTAGTGTGTAGGTAGTTTTTTTTATTTCTCCCATGCTGGTCTGGGAGAAATAAAAAAAAACTTAGAATGTACCAGCTGCTTCTCTTCCCGCGCAGATCGTAAAAGCCGATCGAGGGAATGGGCAAAAATGCAAATCATGTTAACAGGCGATGCGGCTAGCAACCCATCACTGTATTGATTGCTTTTCCATCTTCTCGCCCACCATGACGCTAAAAGTGGCTTTTGGGTCTTGCGGCCCTGGGCTCTGCATAGAACCGCAAGACCCAAAATGCTCTGTCTGCCCCATTAGGGATAAAGACGTGATAGTATGTATGTATGTATGTATGTGTAGGCGAGAGAACGAGAGGTGGACGAAGACAGCTACAAAATGGATCCCTAAGCATGAAAAAAGAAAACAGGGAAGACCAAGAACACGATGGTTAGATGTCTTCAAGATCAAGTGCGGTTCTAACTGAACAGACCAGAAATAGAGAAAAGTGACAAAAACTGAGGGAGGCCTACGCCGCAGAGACTACTTCCAAAAATTTCCCTTTAAATGTCGGACGCCCGGAGCGGGCGTCTGATGTATTGTTTTACTATTGTGTCTGCTATAACGACGTTTGAAGGGTTATGGTGTAGTAGAAAACAAATATGAAAGATATGTTATTTTTTATTTCTTATTTTGGTAGAATAAACGCTTGTTTTACTTTTACCTACTTTACTTTCGGATCTAGGAAATCGTTGAATATTTGCACCCCCACAGCACAGTCCACATTGGGAAGGCGTCGAGAGTTAGATAAAGGAGGCACGTCGCTTAAATGACGAAATAAGGACATATTTGACTTAGAAATAACTAGATTTATACAAAACTAATAATGAATATAGACCATAAATAGTCATATGGATTTTCTAGGTATTTTTTTGATTATACAAATTACAAATGTACAGATTTCACGCCTCCTTCATTTTCAATGTGTCCTCCCTCCCTCCCTCAAAGATTATGTGTGGGCCCACACATATTCTTGCCTTGCTTGACTTATTGTCCCATATCCCCTGTGTGGCAGAGGGCCGCCCACACCCGCTCACCATCGAACAAATCCATGTAACGGAAATAATATACAAATATTACGAAAATGTAGCATTTTTACACCAACTTCCGGGTACATGGGCGCCTTAATTGGGACCTCGAATGCATCGATCGTTTGCTCCACAAACACAAGTGTTTGTCCATGAAATTGATGTGTTACGTCACAAGTTAAAAATGGAACAGAAACAACGCTTCATTTAATGTTGCAAAAATAGACACACGTGTCACCTTTCACTATCTTCTCACATCAATAGTAATCTATTGTTATATGTGAGTAGTATAAAAGTACAATTTCAATTTCAATTTATTTATTGCTTTTTACATTATACATATATTAGATTACACTACACAGTCACTTCTTAGGTTAGTAGGTACAACATGAACCCTGTTAGGGCATTGCAACAGAAAATAACGGAACGGCATGCGGATTATTTCTTAGTATGTATCAAATTCAATGTTAAAATTATTATGAATAAAAATGTAATTTCTTTTTATTGATGTCTTAAAATTTAATTTAATTTTGGTCATATTTTTTATTTTATTTAATGTGTCGATACTATACTATAATATTTAATAACGTCCAAATGTTGTTTTAATTTAAATGTCAATTATATTAAATGTCAATGCAGATTATGTTATTCGTCATTATCATTTATTGTATATTTTGTCAAATCTTTATCATTAAAAAACTCGTCCAATGTATAATAATTTTTATCTATAAGCAGGGCTTTTAATCTTTTAATAAAAATCGAATTCTTCTCCTCTGCTCTAAGCAGGTCTGGGAGGGCATTATAGACTTTAATTGTCATTGCAAGCGGCCCAGAATTAAATATTTCTAAATTACGAGTAGTACAGCACACGAGTAGTATACAACACAGCACAGGTAAATAACATTTTATTCACATAACACTTTTACAACAAGTTAGTTGCTTTGTGAGCTGTAGGCCTCGCGATTCACCGAACCCGTAGGATATACGTTAATAACCTGTTCACTAAATATAATAATGATTGTATTTCACGTTAGTTTTAATAAAAAAAAAAACCATAGGAATTTATCGGATATATTTTTTGAAAACTAAAAACCGACTTCAACGCCACACTACTTAACCGATTTTGATAAAATTTATATGGAACCACCTGACAAGTATACCCTTTCAAACAAAAAAATAATTCCGAAACAGTCCAGGCATCTTCGAATAATAATCAGTAAACACACACATAAAAATAAAAGATGGCGACGAATTGATAACCTCCTCCTTTTTTGAAGTCGGTTAAATAGTAAAAGTGAATTTCGATCGATTTAATACTTATAAGTTTCATATGTAATCGTGGTACAATCCCGAATTTCCTCGTCCTGACTTATGATACCCTTCTACATTGTAAATGTTTTATGTTTATGTCACTTACGTTCCGTACGCCATGCTGTGCCTGTTAGGGACTGCGAAGAAATTGAATGGAATGGACGTTTTGGTAAACAAGCAAAAACTGGGAAGATATGTGTCTTCCTAGTTTTTGTTTTTCACCGCGAGACTTTATATAAGTTGTCGTGCCCCAAGCGCGAGACATGGTAAATCTAACATACCTATCTACAACCAAAAACGGATATGGATACGTAAGTTAAGTGCCATATGAGCATTTTTTTTTGTCGCAAATATGCGACCTTGCGGAATGGGCCCGACAATGTTTGTCATATATATGCGACGCTCGCGGTTAAAGGGTTAAGGCACGCTATTATGTAGGTTTTTGAAAACTAAAAACCGACTACACCCCCTAAATACACAATCAGTTTTGATAAAAACCTGACAAGTATAACCAGGCGTCTTTGAATAATCGGTGAACATACCTCCTTCTTTTTGGAAGGCGGTTGAAAAGTTCTAAATGCGTTAAAATAGGAATCGAAAAAAGAAAATGTTCTTTGGAGTTCGATGTTTGTTTCTAGAAGCAGCCTGTGATGTCACTGGTTCTTTCAGTGTTTCAAGTAACACGAAATTTTAAATTCTGAATTTCACCTTGATTCAAGGTTCCCCGTTCTTAATATTTTCAACCTATATCTCCTGTAAACTAAGCTGTCTTATTATAAAACGCAGACCAACTTTGTTGCTAGGTTTAAGCTATTATCCAACCAAATCAAGTTGACTTTTTCAGTGGAGACAGTATTGACATATTACTAGATGGCACCTTGATTTGGTCGGATATTGGTTTAAACTTAGTACCCAACAAAGTTAGTCCGCTTTTTTAACCAACTTTAGAAAAAAATTGCGGTTTCTTCAGTCATCAACTTTTTTCTTTTCCGCCACTCATAACTAGATGAGGTGTCAGAGGTATTTTTTAATTTGTCTGGCAAATAAACTCATTTTCTACAACCTGCAAGAACTGTGTGTGATCATGTAAAGTGATCTTCTTCTTATCGTGTGTGTTAGTGACTAACACTAGTGTCAGAGTTTTTAAACCGCCTTAAAGACCGCTGACATGGTTTTAGGTAACGACCAATGTCAAAGACAGTGACCGGGACCGACGGCTTAACGTGCCCTCCGAAGCACGGATCATCTTACTTATCGGACAATCAGGTGATCAGCCTACAATGTCCTAACCAAACTAGAACAACAACACAAAGTCGTTGCCCCCGCCGGGAATCGAACCCGCGACCTCCGGGTATGAGCCGAACGCTCTAACCACTACACCACGGAGGCAGTTATGTGTACATGTAAAGTGATAAGTGTAAATGAAGTGAGAAGGGTCGGTCAGGATCGTAGCAAAAGAATGTACATATTACCCCCTTGGGAAATAAGCGTAATTGTAGGAATGTAGTTATTTAGGTATGTTATATCGCTTGTACAACCTTGGGCATTGTATTACACTCTCAGAGTAAAGACGCCGCGCTTACATCAGACTGTTAGCGACCTGTAATACAATGGGGGAGGAACTTAAGAATAAGTTTCAAACAGCTCAAATCAGATACTTGTTTCTAAACGCCAAAACAAACATTTTCTTGGGGATTTTGATATTTTACAAATTATTTATTTAATGGGAAAAAATAAATAATATTAAGTTATTCGGCTTTTTTAGCTATTAAGCTAAGCTAAGATACTAAATTCTGCTAAATTAAAAAAATGACATCTTGTCAATGTGTATCTTGTAAACTTATACTAAATTCTGCTAAATTAAAAAATGACATCTTGTCAATGTGTATCTTGTAAACTTATACTTAATTCTTCTAAATTAAAAAATGACATCTTGTCAATGTGTATCTTGTAAACTTATACTAAATTCTGCTAAATTAAAAAAATGACATCTTGTCAATGTGTATCTTGTAAACTTATACTAAATTCTGCTAAATTAAAAAATGACATCTTGTCAATGTGTATCTTGTAAACTTATACTAAATTCTGCTAAATTAAAAAATGACATCTTGTCAATGTGTATCTTGTAAACTTATACGTAATTCTTCTAAATTAAAAAATGACATCTTGTCAATGTGTATCTTGTAAACTTATACTAAATTCTGCTAAATTAAAAAAATGTCATCTTGTCAATGTGTATCTTGTAAACTTATACTTAATTCTTCTAAATTAAAAAAATGACATCTTGTCAATGTGTATCTTGTAAACTTATACTAAATTCTGCTAAATTAAAAAATGACATCTTGTCAATGTGTATCTTGTAAACTTATACTTAATTCTTCTAAATTAAAAAATGACATCTTGTCAATGTGTATCTTGTAAACTTATACTTAATTCTTCTAAATTAAAAAATGACATCTTGTCAATGTGTATCTTGTAAACTTATACTTAATTCTTCTAAATTAAAAAATGACATCTTGTCAATGTGTATCTTGTAAACTTATACTTAATTCTTCTAAATTAAAAAATGACATCTTGTCAATGTGTATCTTGTAAACTTATACTAAATTCTGCTAAATTAAAAAATGACATCTTGTCAATGTGTATCTTGTAAACTTATACTTAATTCTTCTAAATTAAAAAATGACATCTTGTCAATGTGTATCTTGTAAACTTATACTTAATTCTTCTAAATTAAAAAATGACATCTTGTCAATGTGTATCTTGTAAACTTATACTAAATTCTGCTTAATTAAAAAATGACATCTTGTCAATGCGGCGTGGTTGCAAGAACGCTTGCTGCGTTTCCTCGCTGGATAGCAATGCTGATCCGTTGAGTGAAAAAGCAGCCAGTGTATGTTTGTTACTTTTTCACGCGCAAACGGCCGGAGAAATTTTGATAAAATTTAGTATGCAGGAAGCTGACACACTGGATTAACTGGAGTAACACCGCAGGGTGCAGCTGGTAAATAAATAAACTGAAAGTGAAATATGCTCACATAATGTGCACACATAGTCCCTAGGGAGTAAAGCTGGAGGTTAGCCAATGCAATATTAAGTAGTTTTTCAGAGAGAGAGCTCCCAAGGGACACCTGGCATCAGTCCAGGTGTAAAGCCATTGTTTGGAAATTGCGATCCTTGCTCGAATTCCCTCAGTGCCTCAAGACAAAAGTATTCACTTTACGTTCCCTCATGTACGTTACGATTCGTTACAGTTGTCCCGGCATAAAAAGCCACCATTGCTGATATTTTATCAACCTTATAATCTTGGTACACAGTGGCCAGACGATCAAAGGGTATATGAAAAGAGCTGGCAAACTTTCACCACTAATAGAACTTTGAGAAAAACTAGAGTGCAGGCCTTTGCCCAACAATGGGATACTGCAGGCTTATAAAAAAAACTTGACAACTTAATTGTTTCACCTTCATCTGACACCGTTCATGAAACTTCATGATCACAGTCGAGAGGATGAAGTCTTAATTAAGACGAGTGAAAGTATGCCCGAGTGACGTGTCGGCAACAGTCGGCGACAGATGTCGTGGGGGTATCGCCGCTCGTCTGTGACAGCGAGATTTTTCAAGATAGCGGTGAATCCTACTAATATTAAATGCGAAAATGAGTTTGTATATTAGTTTGTTTGTTTGTTTGCTTGTTACCTATTTACGCTTAAACTACTGAATCGATTTGGATGAAACTTGGTATCCAGTCCATAATACTGAACTACTTTCCCCAAGGAAAATACTTCAGAATATAAAAAATATTTTTTGGTTTTTACACAAAATCGGATCAGCTGATAAAGAACTTGTATTGGAGGTAAAAAAAAATCTTCATATTCCTACTTATGTTTTTTGGAGAATGTTGTTCAGTATCATGTACTGAACTCACCCTTATAATAGTTTCAGTATATTTCGTTAGACCTGAATATGGTTTGACATTGGAGTGTCTGCGCCATTCCAGTGTCAATCGACGCTTACAGACAAAGCTGCTATAAACTCGTGAAAACTTATTTCAGTCTCCGAAACTCCGATTCCAATTTGTGCTTTATTACCATCTCCGTAAGGCTTTTATTAGTTGTTACATATTTTTAGACGATTAAAGTAAATACTTAATCTCCGGCATTTGTTCGTGACGCTTGAGGAGTGGAACAAAACATCCTCTTTGGCTTTGAAGGGTGACAAACAAGTGTCAGGCGACGTTCATTATCATTTAAGAGCTACAATAGACGGTGTTTATTGAAAATAAAGCAACAAACGATCAAATCCTTCACCAAAATAACTCAGCTTAGGAATATTTCTCAACCCATTTGAACACCTTTGAATATTTAACGACCTCCGTGGCTTAGTGGTCAACATTCTAGTCCACCCAGAGGTTCCGCGTTCGAGCACCGATCAGGGCAAGTTGGGAAATGGCCTTTTTCAAATTGTCCTGGGTCTTGGATGTTTACATGTATTTTTTATGAAATATAGTAAGTATCGTTGAGTTTGTATCCCATAACACAAGTCTCGAACTTACTTTGTGGATAGCTCAATCGGTGTAATTTGTCCCTAAATATTTATTTATATTTATCGGCAACCCTTTTGAACATCTATGAATATAATTTTTCAAAACTTAAAACCTATTTATTAGTATTGATTGCTTTTCCATCTTCTCGCCCACCATGACGCTAAAAGTGGCTTTTGGGTCTTGCGGCCCTGGGCTTTGCATAGAAACGCAAGACCCAAAATGCTCTGTCTGCCCCATTAGGGATACGTGATAGTATGTATGTATGTAAAACCTACTTCATCACTACACTACACGACCGGTTTTGATAAAAAAAATTATGAGACCCCCTGACAATGATGTTCTATCGCACAAAAAAGAATTTTCCAAATCGGTCCAGGCGTCTTTAAGTAATCGGTGAACATAAGAAAAAAAGATAGCGACGAACTGATAACTTCCTCCCTTTTTTAAGTCGATTAAAATAGACGTATATTTATGGAATAGACGAATGAAACCTTTCAACATAAGGGTATAAATAATTTTGAAAAATGGAACACCAGATGCAGAACCTTATTGGTCCAGCTTAACTATAAGAAATATAAAAATCACGCCTTAGTAAAATTTGTTCAGCCTGAGCAGCATTTTCATTAGACATAAAGTCCACGCGAACGAAGTCGCTAACTTCGGCTGGTTGTAAATAAAAAGAAAAACTTTAGTATCATTATTATGGAAAGGGAACTAGTCAGTATACTCATGTAGGAGTAATAATAATAAATTATCATTACCAGGTCATATTTTCGGAGTGGAGTTATTATATTAATGGACCTAGAATTTGCCCATTGAATTAATATTCCATTAACCATAACTTCATTGTTAATAATGTCTCACATAATACTGGTCTACGAGTAAAGAAAAAGTATATAAAATATGTTTTAATAATGTAATTAGGTTCATATTACTAAGACACTTTAGTAAACTAATAAACTCTTAAATAAAAATTGTAAATAACCCTGGAAACATAAAAGAAGTTGGTAGGACTACTGTGAATGTTTGACCCATCAGACCTAACAGTAGGACAACTGGGAATTAAATCCCCAGTATTACTACTGGTAGGTCGATTGGGACAAAAATTCCCATCGGTCCTGCTGGTAGAACAAACTTGGTAGGACTACTGAAACTAGCTCAAATCATTATCATCAAGCACGAAGTATGTTTTATAATAGAGAAATAAACTTATAGACACACCATACTCGTATTTTTCATCAAATTTATAATATGATTTTAAAAAAGTTAGTTTATTTAAAAAAGAAAATTTACATATTTACAAATCCAAAACAGTTAATGCCTACAGTTAATGACAAATTTAATGTAAAAAGGGTGCCCTTGTGGCATAGTGCCAAGAACGCTGGCTGCATTTCCTCGTTGTACTTATAGCAATACTAATACGTTGTGCGAAAAAGCAGTCATGATTTTGTTTCGACTAAGGAAAAAGCATAAAAAAGAGATGGAAGACAATATAAATAACTAGTGGTTCGCCGCGAACTTAGACCTCGCGATATTACTCTAAAACTAAACCAGTTTTAATGTCCAGTGAAACTTAGATTTAATGAAACTGTGATACATTATTCATTACCAATTCGATACCGTTGCAGGAAACAGATTTTCCAACCTTCTTTCTTCTTCTATTCTGAGCTGCAAAAGTTTCATTTTATAATTTTTTTTTCAAACAATTTAAATCAAAACCTGGATCAAATTCAATATCCCAAGACATTTAAATCTTGAAAGAGCAACGTATGTACATCCAGCCGCCAACTATTTTACGCCTACGTCTCATCATCATCATCATCATTTCAGCCGCATAACGTCCACTGCTGGACTGGAAATAGGCCTCTCCCATAGATTTCTAAAATGACCGATCTAGCGCGGCTTCCAGCGACCTTGGTCAGGTCGATAAACCAACTTGCGGGTGGGTGTCCTACGCTTCACTTGCCAGTACGTTGTCGCCATTCGAGTACCTTTTTGCCCCATTGGTCATCGGTTCGTCGCGCTATGTGTCCGCCCACTGCCATTTCAACAAGCTAATCCGTTGGGCTATGTCAGTGACTTCAGTTCTCCTACGAATTTCCTCATTTCTGATTCGATCGCGTAAAGAAACACCGAGCTTAGCCCTTTCCATAGCGCGCTGCACCTTTACCCCTTTTATGGGATCCATAGTAAGGGACCACGTTTCAGATCCATAAGTCATCACTGGTAACACACATTATTTGTAAACTTTAGTCTTAAAAAACTGAGGTATTTTTGACGAGAAGACACTGCGTAGCTTCCCGAACACTGCCCAGCCGAGTCAGATTTGTTGAAAGACCTCTTCCTCGAAGCTGAAGCTTCCTGCCTGGATCAATTGACCCAGGTTACCACTTCGAGGATGGAGCTCCCAACACAAACAGGTAGGAGCACAACATGGACATTCGACATCATTTTCGTTTTGTCCATGTTCATTTTAAGGCTTATCATCATCATCATCATTTCAGCCGCATAACATCCACTGCTGGACATAGGCCTCTCCCAAAGATTTCCAAAATGACTGATCTAGAATAGCTGGAAGGCGCTGGATGGAAGCCGCTCTAGATCGGTCATTTAAGGCTCACCTGTTGGGAAACTCGGTTTAGGTCTGCGAGCATAGTACATACATACTTAATGTCGCGGTCTGCCATCGATTCCGCCATGACAACGATATCATCGGTAAATCGAAGGTGAGTGATATACTCGCCATTGATGTTAATGCCAAATCCTTCCCATTCCAGAAGCTTGATCTTCCAGTGCAACGGTGAACAGTTTCGAAGATATAACGTCTGGTTTACACCTCTATGCAGTGGAATTGCCGTTGTCCACTGCTCCTGTACTCGGACTGACATAGTGCGTTACTGTAAAAGCATTTCAACACCTCGATATACCGATAGTCAATACGGCATCGCTGGAGATTGAAGCACGGCCCATGTTTCGATCGAATGGAAGGCTTTTTCATAGTCCACTGTCCCCAAGCATAACGGCCGGTTATACTCCCTCGTCTTCTCTATAACCTGCCGCAGCGTATAAATGTGGTTCATGGTGCTAAAGCCCTTGCGGAAACCGGCTTGTTCGGAAGGCTGGAAGGCATCAAACCTGTTTGCGGGATGATTCGTGTTGACCCTCGAAAACAACTTATATACATGACTAAGACACGTGATAGGCCTATAGTTCTTCAATAGAGTGTTATCTCCCTTTTTGAAGAACAGGACCACAATGCCCCTGTTTCACGATTCTGGCGTTACGCCCTCGAGCTGAATGGAATTAAAGAGCCTCTGAAGGACTTTCAGTAGCAGCGTTCCGCCCGCTTTCAGTAGCTCTGGATGATTCCATCCTCGCCCGGCGCCTTTTTGTTTTTAAGCTGTTTAAGGGCCATCCTAATCTAGTACAGGCTAATGTCCGGGACATTTTCGGTATAGTGTCGGATTAGCTTGGCTCTAAGGCAAACGCCAACGTCTACGACTACTTTATTCAAAGTGAGTCCTTGCGATTTGTGCACATTGATTGCCCCGGCAAGCGACAGTGGAAATTGCGTTCGTGAGCATGACACTTGGCCAGTCTTCCACGATCGGGTCATGCGTGCGATGGGAACCGTGTTCTGGTAAGGATTCTTGCCCTCGAATCTTCACAGCGTGCTCACGCATTGAACTCTAGCGCTTTAAGCGTTCAGGGTATAGTTCCTGATTTCGTACTTCCCTTGCGTACTCACACTGTGAACACAAGCGTTTGAAGCGTTTGGGCGAAGTTTTTTGCTGACAAAGCTCTTATTGGCATGAGAAGTACCTACTAGCATATTCCCTTAGTTGCGACTCTACGTAAAACTACTTCGCTGGCTTTGGTTGCCGTTAATCTCTTGTTAGTTTGTGGCATTATTACTAATACTACAACAGATGCACAGACAACTAGCGATATCGATTGTACCAAAGTTCGCTCAACAAAATTGCTAAATTTAGTAAACTACCTAGTTTGCCGCGATACGCGCTTATTTTTCGCAATTCAGTTTCCTAAATATCCCCTAGATGGTGCTATCCAAAGTTAGAACGCGCTATGGTTTCGTTTGGTACACAATCGCGGACATTTTTATTAATATTTCAAAAACTACTAAACCGATTTTAATGCCCAACGAACTTGAAAATTCTATTGATATTTCCTACATGCCTACCAAATTTCATCAAAATCAAACCATCAGTTCGGCTGTTATCGCGGTACAAACATACATACATACATACATACATACATACATACATACATACATACATACATACATACATACATACATACAATGTGTTTTCGCCCCCAACTCGATTTAGAGACCTTCGCTCGCTTCGCTCGCTCGGTCAATTATTTTCACACAAATTAAGACCTTAGCCAGTCGAACTAAAGTTCATATATGATTATTTTTAAATAACGCCATCTTTAGTAAAATACCAGACATGTTCCATAAAGTAATACTACAGATTGCAAAAGCTCGTAACTACTTTTTGAACCGTGGCTAAATAAATCTTACTAATCAGACCTAAAGGTCATATTGAAGTAATTAAATATATGTAATACAAATGAGACAACGGTTCCCATACAAATTTTGTCAGGTAGCACTTCCACTAGATTTCACTTCCCTTTTGTGAAAAAATAGTACTTTTATATGGAAAATGTAAGGACAGATAAGGGCGTATTAAAAACACGCTTGTTCATAAAGTTACGGTTTACTGAACTTGCCCTAACGATGTGGATGAAACAACACAAATTTTCCTACATTAGGCTCACGGGAAAATTACATTTGTTTACACATTACCGACCTTTAACTGAAAGTTTTGAGTTTGTTAACATACATTTGCATGCTCATATAACTTTCAACGTGCCTATATCAAAATTAAATAAAGGTTTCTGGTATTCTTAGGTAAATTTCAAGCTTTTTCAAAGTAGAAGAATATGGTTATTTTATAATGGTCAATTTATTTTATTTAGCATATTTTATAAAGTCACCGTTGTACTTACATTTTTTTAAGTGAACTGGTAGACAATGCTTAGCATTAAGTTTTACCTTTTGTACTACAATCTTAAGATTTTAAGTGGAACAAATTAGATAGACTAGTGTCTCTGTGAGCTGTAGACCTCGCGAGTCCCCCTAACCCGTTGATGTTTATTGGATAAAAAAGTTATTCATACAAAACAGTTGCGTCTTAATTAGTGATGCACCGAATAGTGATTACCTATGCCGAATAACCGAATACCGGATGTTATTCGGTTTAACCCTTATCGGACCGAATATTCGGCCAAATTTTTCGGTTTACCATCACTTTGTTTTGCCGCGGAAACAGGTTCTATAATGTTCGCTATGTGTCGCTGCTGGCTGGATGCTCCTTCGAAACATCGCACGATTTAGTTAGAAATAAAACTAATCATTACAGAAATATTAAATTTATCAACTTAATTGTGTTTTCAATATGAATAGGCGTACAAGATCAGGTGCTCGGGACTTTTTTGTATAATTTTTTTTTAATACTTTTTTAAAATAACAAATATCTTGCATATGAATCTGTCTTTTAATTTTACTCTATGTCAGGTTACCAGACAGAATTTTCGTTTTTCTATTGAAAAAACAAAAAAAATAAACCGAATATATTCGGCAGCACAGCCGAATAAGTGGGAAAGGTTCCGAATACGCCGAATACCAAATACCAAACGAATATTCGGCACATCTTTAGTCTTAATACATACATACATAATATCACGCCTGTTTTCCACAGGGGTAGGGAGAGACTATGGACCTCCACTTGCTACGATCCTGACAAACCTTTTTTGCTTCATCTAAACTCATCAATCTCTTCATAAGGGTAGAAAAAAAGGTTTCTGACAATTAAAAAAAATGGCATATATGATTTTTTTAATGATCCCCATATTATCACCATTTTGAAAAATGTTATAAATAAAAGCTGGTAAAAAAAACCAAAGCCTTTAAATGAGTTAACAATTTTCATAATAAAGCTGAATAAATAAATAAAAATCGCAACAGAATAAAATGAAGTCGTGGCGGTTCAAGTTCCTCTTTCTATAACAGCTCATTGTATGCGAGGCTGTTCATAAAATTGTATATTTAGGGTTGTCACTGTTAAAAGCAACAAATTTATACTAAATACTTTTGTCTGTCAACTTCAAGTAGAAATGTCACTGTCAAGTCAGTAATGTCAAAATGTCCTGTCTAACCATTTTATAATATTTCAATGGCGTGTGTGTGCTCCTGCGTTAATAAACTGCTGCATAGAAAACATGCTTTTCTCAGATATCCCTAAAATAGCTGCTAGGAACCCCATTTTTCATCTGACACTTATTTATAAACATATAATAGAAAAAAATATTGCTTTTTAGGTTGTTGTCATGTCCTCCACCGTGTGATAAGAACAATCCATATAAACAACACTATTTCAGTGGACTAGTATTATTACCAAAGATGGTTAGCCCATGCAGGCGATCACGGTAGAGAAAAAAATAGTGGAAGTGCTACTATAAATTAATATCGGAACCGTTGTCGCCATGCTCACACAACTAAACCACTAATTACATTTGCATTACACACAAACGATTCGTTTAATTTGACGTTTTTATTTATTTCAATAATGGCATTTTAGGCCTCATTTATAAGATTTATCTTGCTACGGTTTAAAAAGTACTCACTTTGTTTTGTAATCTGTACTATAATTTTACGAAAAAAATCTCGTACTATCATAGATACTTTTCAAAGAAACAATTATACAATTAAGTATGATTAACATAAGGTCTTAATATGCGTCCAAATATATTATTGGGATTGAGTGCAGTTGAGCTTAATTATGACCGTGGATCACGCTCACTTGGCGCTTCCACCTTTTTTTCTGTTTCATGCAGACAAAAATGGTAAAAATATAGGTATCTGGGTGACATATTATCTATGGAGAAGAAAAAGCGAAAGCGCATTCCGGGCTCTAAAACAGCACAGCCAAGAATGCAACCAATAACGTCCAAGATATATTTATATATAAAAATGAATTCCTATTTCCCTTGGTCACTCCATCACGCGTGAACAGCTGGATCGATTTAAATGAAATTCGGTATGGATATCGTTTAAGATCCGGGGAAGGACATAGGATAGCTTTTATCACAAAATTCCTACGGGAAGCGAAGCCCGCGGTCACAGCTATAGTTAGATATAAGGATAATATATTATCTTTGTACCTGTGGAAGCTGGTGACAGCCCTGTAGGAAGTGTTTCGGGCTGTTCCGAGTCGGCAGCGTGTCGGCCGCCTTTGTCGCCGTCACCTTTCACAGCCGTTGTGAATTTAAATTTCAAATATGGAAGCGAAGAAACCTATTCTAATTTTAAAAGTATGAATTTTCGGTATGTATCGTCTAGAACTGACTAGCGCTTTTGCTACTTGACGTCTTTGGGGTCCATTTGAAATCAATTATTTGAAAGGAAACGGAGATATAATTTAATTTTTGTCTTGAACAAACCCTAGATAACCCTTCAAATTATGTTAACTTCTTTTTATAGTTTAAAGTAAGAACATGAAACTTTTCTTTGCACATTAGACAAAAGGGGCCGATTTTTGCAAATGTGCCTAGAAAAGCTTTTTCACATAAAATTATAAGCAGTAGTTCGAAATAGTTTAAACGGTTATCAAGCGTTTGATCACGACGAAATTTCAAATTATATCTTTCGTTCGTTCTCGTTTTCTTTAAAATAATTTATTTCAAAGTTTCAAAGTTAGTATTAAATGCAAAAAAAAAGCTAAATGTGTAAAGTTCTGCTTACCGATTATTGTAAAAGTTCCAACACGATTATTTATTAATAAGGCAGTAGATATGGTTGAGAACACAACATTTATGGAAATAACGCTTGATTCAGGGTTTCAATGGGGTGCCCATATTCAAAAATTAGCTGGAAAACTTAACTCTGCGGCATACGCGGTTAGAAGAATTAGGCAAATGACAAATCAAATCAAATTCAAATCAAATCAAATCAAATATATCTTTATTATCATAGGATATTTAAAATATCTCTTAATAATCGTCATTATTTTGTTGCACAATTGTTGACGTCAAATAGTTACTTACAGCTAAGTTTACTACCGCTTCCAAAGCGCTAGTGCAGCAGAAGCGGTAACAAACTGCACTGCACCTCTTCTCCAAGGACGTCAACTCACAATTAAATTATCACTTAAAGTTAATGTGGACAGAGAATACATTGTTTTGTTTGTTATGTCATATCATAATTTAAATTTAATTTTTAGAATGTCAAAATTTTAAAGTAATGTCAAGTTGTAGATTCAGTTTGTACAAAATGTACCAAATTATGACATTTTCGAGTACCTATATTACAAACTTTTAGAGGGACCCGCGTCAAGCTCACGCCAGACTTTTTTGTCTTTAAGGTAGTCATCGGTCCTATAATAAGCCTTCTCACAAAGTACTTTCTTTACATAAGTTTTGAATCTTTTGTCTGGCATATCAAGGATCGCTTTTGGCAATTTATTATAAAAAAGTATACAGTTCCCCATAAACGTCTTATTAATTGTTTTAAGCCTATAAAACGGGGCAACTAAGTCATTCTTATTACGTAAGTTTCTATCGGTAAAATCGCTTACTTTATTGTATGAGGAAATATTTTTCCTTACATACATTATGTTTTCAAATATATACTGTGATGCTAAGGTAAGTATATCTATTTTCTTGAATAATTCTCTGAGTGAGTCTCTAGATCCTAACCCGTAAATAGCACGAATTGCCCGTTTTTGTAAAATAAAAATAGTCTGAATATCGGCTGCATTCCCCCACAGGAGTATGCCGTAAGACATTACACTATGAAAGTAACTAAAGTACACTAGTCTAGCAGTTGCTACATCTGTCAATTGTCTTATTCTCCTAACAGCATAAGCCGCAGAACTAAGCCTATTTGAAAGTTTAGTTATATGAGCACCCCATTGAAGTTTCGAGTCTATTGTAATTCCTAAGAAGGTAGTACTTTCAACAAGATCGAGTTTTTCACCATCTATCATTATGTCAACGCAGCCCTGTCTCACATTGGGAAGAGAAAATCGAACGCATTGAGTCTTTTTCGCATTTAATATGAGATTATTGGCAGAAAACCAATCAGAAATGGAAGACAAGGTGCTGTTCACCGCGCTAGCGTTTGTGCTATGTCGATCAAGTTTGAATATAAGCGAGGTGTCATCAGCAGAACAGACAAAAGGGGCAACACTGAACCCCATAAAATTCAGGTAGCCCTACAAAGTCTTAAGAGTCCGGCGACCCTAGACTTCTCCATACAAACGTAGTACACGTTTAATTTTGAAACCACATGTCAGATTCCGGTAAAAATTGGTAATTGTAAAGAAATTGCAATTATCTAGGGTTATATTGGGTTTTCTATGGTAAAATTATGAACTGGAAAGAAAATATAACGATTTAGAAGTTTCCCATACTAATGGTCAAAAATGATATAAAACACTATATTCTATTTCAAGTTCATATTTTTAGTGTCGGAAACTAAATATAAACCTAGATAATTGCAATATCTTTGAAATTACAAAATTTTGCCCAAATCAGACATGTCGTTTTGAAATAAAACGTAGACTACGTTTGTATGGAAAGTTGTATTTTGGTCTAGGGTCGGGGGACCCTTAAATTATCCTCCGTGCTTTAAGGCACGTTAAACCATTGGTCCCGGCTATACTAATAAGATGGCAGTCGTCAAGACGTTTTAAGAATCCCCATACCCTAGACTTTTCCATACAAACGTAATCTACCTTTTATTTTGAAACCACATGTCAGATTTCGGTAAAAAATTGTAATTTTAAAGAAATTGCAATTGTTTAAGGTTGTAATTGGTTTCCGACACTAAAATTATGAACGAAAAGAAAATATAAGGATGTAGAAGTTTCCCATACTGATGGTCAAAAATAATAATATATTACAACATACTTTATTCTATTTCAAGTTCATAGTTTGATTGTGAAAACCAGTTACTTATTTGCCTAGATATGTGCAACATCTTTAAAATTACAAAATTTTGCCGAAATCGGGCATGTCGTTTTGAAATAAAACGTAGACAACGTTTGTATGGAAAGTTGTATTTTGGTCTAGGGTAAGGGGACTCTTAACTTAAGGCAACTTGAAAAATGTTCCGTCAGTGTTCACTTACACCAGAGACCTATTTTGTTTTCTGTGCACACACGAAAATCAAAAAGCATCGGCTTTGTATAAGTGTTTCATTTATACGCGTTAAGCGGCTTAGTATAAGCCGGTAGTGTATGCAGGCAGCTTTAGCTTTCATACATATCCATGTATCTGATATATACGATACCGATATACGAGTACAATCAAGGTTTCATCAGACTATGGCGAAGCTAAAGTTAGGGTTATGTGTTTCGCCGCTGTATATCTACGTATGTTCAGATGTCCCATGCTGGTCTGGGAGAAATGAAAAAACTTAGAATGTACCAGCTGCTTCTCTTCCCGCGCAGATCGTAAAAGCCGATCGAGGGAATGGGCAAAAATGCGAATCATGTTAACAGGCGATGCGGCTAGCAACCCATCACTGTATTGATTGCTTTTCCATCTTCTCGCCCACCATGACGCTAAAAGTGGCTTTTGGGTCTTGCGGCCCAGGGCTCTGCATAGAACCGCAAGACCCAAAATGCTCTGCCTGCCCCATTAGGGATAAAGACGTGATAGTATATTCAGATGTTTACCTTTTTTAAGTCTAATACATGCTGGTCTGGGTAAAAAGAAGATCATGTAATGTTATTAGAATTAGTTAACGGGTTACTCACGTATAGAGTCAGCTACTGGTAGAGTCATAGTGTGGTGTACGGGCCTTCAGTCGCTTTCGCGATAAGGTCACCTCCGAATGGGGTCGAAACATGTCAGCAATAGCTGACCCTCTTCGTGAGTAATCCGTTAACTCATTCTAGCTATATATGCGTCTCGGGTTACTTTTAAAAAAAAACCCACCTCAAACACCTTATAATGTATCAGCTGCTTCTCTTCCTAACCTATTTGATTCCTTTTTCCACCTTGTCAATATTGGCTTTCCTTATTATTTGCTTTAGCTTTTTATTCTCCAGGTTCGCTCAATCTTTTCATCATCATCATCAGGTATTTTTGTCACCACTGCAGGAGCATGACCCTCTTTGTACTACCAAAACCATATTTGGCTAGAGCAGCCAGAGGACTTTGTCCAAAACTCTCCTCGCTGGCCAGACGATTTTAAGAGGTCTCATTGATGTTTATAAGCTTTGTTTAGCTTAGTTTTTCCTAATTCGTCTTCTACGACATCCTCGGGAGAACTAGGGAGTGGCCCTATTCTACTCTGCTAGAATTGCTGGTAACCACATGGCACTACCTCAACACAATCTTTTCATCCTTGGTTAATTCATATCCATTAATACACATGTAAGTATAACACACATAGTAAAATACCCAAGTTTTTTTTACTTATAAAAAAGCCGGTATGCAGTATGCACACTCTGCGCTTCAAAAGCCCGGGCGAACGCGCTTGAATAAAAAAATAAAAGGCGAATAAAGAAATTCTGAAAAGATAAGTTGCAAAGTCAACGTTTAAAAACCCGCAGTCGAGTCCCTTTGTGCTTTCAGCTTACAACACTTGTTTTATTCGTTGCATTTTTTAACACTGGCAATCTAAATAAAAATGGTACCAGATGCCTTTGATGATAGCCAAATCCATGTAGAAAAAAGTGCGCTAATTCTTTGTTGGTCCAGGAGAAAAGAAACAATAAAGAATGTACCAGCTGCTTCTTTTCTGGGCAGACCGTATAGGCCCATTGAGGGAATGAGCGAGAATCATATATCAATAGGCGATGCAGCTAGCAACCCATCGCTGTCTTGATTGTAGTTTAGAAGAATTTTTGAATTTTACGACCATATTTACTGTACAACTTTCTCAAACTAATTTAGTAAACTAGCACGTGCGTTACTTAGTACATATATATCGTTGATTAGCACCATGTAAAAGATTTGCTACGAAATATAAAGTAGGTAGTTTTTATGAGGGTTAATTGTTGTTCAATGTTCGGAAGTTCGGCGCTGTAAGTTGTCAAAAGTACATAAAAGCTTGTACGACTGTTAATGGGGTCTTATATTATAAGTTAATACATCAAGATTGATTAGTGCATACATCACTTTGTTCCAAATTCAGCGGTTTTCCTATAAAATAGCGAAAATATAGTTAAAATTGGAAAAACTTAAAAACTTTGAAATTTGGGTAGACGTAACTCAAAAACTATAAGACCCATAAAAATAAATTTATACCGTGTGGTAGGTAATTTAACGTAGATTAATTTTGTTGTTGACAGTTTTTTTCTAAATCTAACAGTTTTTGTTCAAAACGGAGAAAACCGTGGCGAGGGACATATTTTCAATGAAAAGGGGGGGAAGGGGGGGGAAATTGGTCTGACACCGGGCAAAATCGAACTCAGCAGGGTCGAATTAGTCTAAAAAACCCCGGTGTCAAACTGTTACATTAAATGCCGTTCAACATGAAAAGGAGAAGGTTTTTTAGATTTTTCTTCTAGACTGTTGCCTTCTCATCTCTTCCGTGGGGGTAAGTAATATAAGACAGAACAACAATATATATATTATTTTGAATAAATACCAACGAAATGTATAATTTTGGTCGGTATAATTATCAATAAAGATAAAAATCATAAATCATACTTTTCTAACCCATAAAATCGTTTAAATAATAATTATTTAACCTAACAAACCTTTCGTATACATTTAAAGTCGTATAAAATTCTCGAAATCTATTTACGTTACGTATAATAAACTTTCTGTAGATATATTATTAAGCATAATAATCATTGCGTATATGAATCGATTAGTAGAAGATTCTTTGTATATAATCATCATTAGATATAACAAACTTTTGATATAGCGCCTGGCAGTATGTTGCGGATAATTTTATTAAGACAAGCCAATGCAGGAGGGTTGAAAACAATATATTAATATGTCGCAATCACATAATGTAATTACTGATTACGTATTAAATTTTAGTTTGTTAGCCATAAATAAAACATAAGTGCGAAACGTTTAAAACTACGAAATAGTGTTACTTGTGAATGGTTACTCTTACAATGAAAATAGACTAAACAATAATAAGTGAAATTAAATCTATATCATACATATAATAAAACATTAAAAAAGTGTCTGTACATTAGATATATTTCAAAAAAAATATTAGGTCGAAGGAGATATAGTAATGGAGTAAGAATTTAAAAAAAGTCTGTCTGTTTGTCTGTTATTACACGCTAATCTCCGGAAATGATGGACGGATTCAAATTAAACTTTTTTAGTTATATAGCTGTAAGCCTGGGCAACATACAGGGTATAAATAATTTTGGAAGAACACCTGATGCAGAACTATACTGGTCTAGCTAAACTATAAGAGATATAAAAATGGTGCCTTAGTAAAAGTTGTTCAGCCTGATGAGCATTTTCAAGAGACATAAAGTCCACGCGAGCGAAGTCGCGGGCTTCGGTTCGTAAAAAATAAGTTAGTTATTTTTTTATTTCTTTCATACCTTGGGCCTGGGGCGAAAAATTTGGTTACACATTCAAAATGCGCGCGCATTTTGTATGTGTAACCAAATTTTTCATACCTTGGGGCTTGGGCGGAAAATTTGGTTACAAGTACAAAATGCGCGCGCATTTTGTACGTGTAACCAAATTTTTCATACCTTGGGGCTTAGGCGGAAAATTTTGGTTACACATACAAAATGCGCGCGCATTTTGTATGTGTAACCAAATTTTTATACCTTGAGGCTTGGGTGAAAAATTTTTTTTCATAGCTTGGCTATTGGCAAGATTTTTTTTTAATAAAAAAATTGGTTAGTTTTTGTAGCCTTTATGATATGACTTCTTTTTTTACTATTTTCTAGTCAGATTTTTTTACTAATCTAATCGTTTACTGACAAATTTAGATATTTTATTTTTATGTTAGCCCCCACTTTTGGGTATCTTATTCACAGTTTCTTTTATGTAATAAAATATTTTAATGGACATTGCCTACTTCTTTGTTTAAATTTTGCACCTTTATAAACCTATCCTATACCTTGAGTTTTTCTTATAGGAAAATTAAAGTTTATGAGATTTCCCAAATTTGAATTATTTTCGTCTGTCTATACTTTTTAGATGGTATGGTTTTTAAGTCATATATCTTCTAAACAATATGATTTTGATAGTTATATGTTTTGAATGATATCTCTTTTCAACAATATACTTTTTGAATGATATACTTTTTGTCCTGTATACCGCACAAGTTGTATAACAGGTGATGTTTAGTGTACATAAACGTTATATAAATGATTTTATGCTTTTTAAAATGAAAATGTAATGAATATTATAGCTATTAAAAATATATACCTTAATGATTATGTCAAATTAACATTATATCTTATGAACGTTATTGAAATGTAAATATATAAAATGTAATTATATCAAGCAATACGCACCCCTTCCGTGGCGTAGTGGTCACCATGCTAGTCCTCCACCCAGAGGTCCCGGGTTCGATCCCCGGTCGGGGCAAGTTGGAAAATGGTTTATCTATATATGTACCTATTTGTTATAAAATATAGTATCGTTGAATTAATATCCCATAACTTACTTTGGGGCTAGCTTAATCAGTGTAATTTGTCCCTGTATATATATTTATTTGTTTATTTATCTATCTCTATATCGTCTCCTTTGGGTCTGCCTGGGCTCTGTCTGTCGCATTAGGTATAAAGAATACAGTTTGAAAATACGTAAAAATGTATTAAGTAAGAGAAGAGTAAGTTTTGAAACGGTTTCAGGGTCGCATTTGTAACTTTTTAACTTGTGTCATCAGCACTCTCTCGTTTACCCTATCAGTGCACTCAGTGAATAATAGAATAGAATAAATAGAATTTTAAAAGGCAAGCTCCTTCCCTTTGCATGAGAGTAAAACAAGAAAATTAAACGAAGCAAACGTCAAAAAATGCTAGATGGCGTCACCGTAAGATGCCCGCCAAGGCTCGCATCGTATCTCGCATTTTTTGAACCTTCTTATACAACTGTTGCATAAAATATAATGCATGCATAAACTGTTGCATAAGAATAAAACCGGTAAGAGTAAGTCAGACTTGTACATAAAGGGTTCCGTACCTCCATACAATGTTTCAAAAACTTTATTTTTACGCGAATCAAATAACTTTTGGACTAGTCCAACAGTGGACTAATAGACACTGTTAAGGAGATTTAAAAAAGATACACTGAGAAAAATAAATAACTGGACCAGTTTTGGAACTTGCAATTTGGTTAGCAGATATCAAACTTCTGTTCGAATTAGCAGAACCATGTAGTTGCATGTCCTAAACTACAAGTATTAATTAAAACGCATTTTAGCTACTAGTAGCCCTGAGTTCGGCAGTCACTCGATTTGGGTAACGTGTAACAAACATTTTTGCTACTAGCAACCATTTTTATTTCTCAGTCTTCTTCTTTTCGTGTCGTTGGCTACAACAATCAAATTTTTTCCCTCCAGAAAGATGCCACTTTTACACCGTTGTCCGAGGGCTCATAAAGGTCACGTTTAGTGCAGCTGGTGGGGCACGATGGGCAAGAAAGAAGGTGTGACATAGTCTGGTCGCTATGCCCACACTGACACTGTGTTGCGGATTCATTAATGTAACGCCATCGGGCCAAGTTATGCCTGCATCGGCCTACCTCAGTTCGAAGGCGGTTTAGGCTCTTCTCAGTGTACAGTCAGCATCAGAGATACCTGACCCCTCCTCCACCTACATCTTGAATTTTCTCATAAAGTGAAAACGATATTAAAATGAAAATGTGTATTCAGAGAGATTTTAATGAAGTCTTTTTGAATATACATTTTCATGTAAATATTATTATCAGTTGAAGATAAAATTCAAGATATGATGATCTGCAAGACGTTTTCTATTTGTAAGGTTTTTCTTTTTTATTATTATTATTTGTTTAATTTAATTTAGATTTTAATTATTTGTTTGTATTGTATTGTGTTAGTTAACCATATATATAGATAGAAGAGGGTAAGGTATCTCTGATGCTGACTGTACCTCAATACAACTTCATAAATTTGGACTGATAGACACTGAAGAAGAAGATTTTTTTTAAAATACAGCTATATAAATTGACTAGAAATTCTTTTCCTAACAAATTCCAGCAATCAGCATAAAATTTCCTCGACACAGACATTTGCAGGAGCAGCTGTGAGGCGGCGCAAAGATAAATAAAACAACGAACATTCTGGAAGCATGAGCCACACAGATTGTTATTCTATGCTGTTTGGTTTAGAGAAAAATTAGTAATTATTTTTAAAAAAAGTTTATTAAAAGTAATGAAAAAATGTTAAAAGGAAAATCCTAATAATTTATTTGATCGCTGCTTCTCTTCCAAATAACAACCCATTAGTATTTGATTCTTTTTTTCACCTTCTCGATATTGGCTTTGCTCATTATTGGCTTCGGCGTTAATTAGAAATATTAAAAAAATGTTAATAAAAAATATTTTATTTTAAATGAGAGCGCCACTGGACCCCGGAAAATTCATGTATAAAACAAGCTTTCATCTAAAACAATGAACTGAAAAGATTAAAGTGTGTGCCACTTTCCGGCTCCATCATCAGTTCAGCTCTATGTCATTATATTATTGTATTATAAAATTTCAGCTGAATCAGAAACCGGAAAGTAGGTAAAATAAAACTTGCCTGAATAAAAGCTTGTAAACACAAGTTGGTTAATTCTAACACGCAATAATAAAATAAGTTCGGTGTTTTGACAATGAACTTTAAAATAAATATTTTATTTTAGTTTACTAGAAACTCAAAGAGAATACAATCATATCAAGACCAAAATATTTTCTACATAACTGTTCTAAACTGTACTCCAAAACTATGTGTTTGCGTGTTTATACAAATTTGCGTTATATGAATTAAGAATTGAATTGAAATGAAACATATTAATATTATTAAAATGTACTTACATAAGGCAGTTATGGTATACAAGAAACATCTATCAGAATTTTAAAAAAAGCATTTTTTGCCATATTGGCACGGAAGGCTTTGAAATATAATAAATAATAGAAAATTGCAACCTCCATCTCAACATGTCTAAAGCACCCTACATATCGTTAACGTCACGTTTCTCCCCTAGGGCGAAGGCAGTATCTATTTCAGTGAAAACAATGGATTCTATTTTCTACGCCTATTCATAAAGTTCTAAGAAAATGTAGGTAAACGCTCTTACAGAACAGCGACAGTATGCCAGCGATATCTGTCGGCGACGGTCGCGTAACACATGTCAATCGGTCACTAACTGTCAAAACTTGCCGCGCGACCGACACCGACAATGTTTAGTTAGACCCATGTCAAAGATAATATAATTACTAACGTAACAGATACCCAACACCATAGACATAACTGCCTCCGTGGTGTAGTGGTTAGAGCGTTTGGCTCATACCCGGAGGTCGCGGGTACGATTACCGGCGGGAACAACGACTTTTGTTGTTGTCCTAGTTTGGTTAGGACATTGTAGGCTGATAACCTGATTGTCTGATAAGTAAGATGATCTGTGCTTCGGAGGGCACGTTAAGCCGTCGGTCCCGGTCACTGTCTTTGACTTTGGTCGTTACCTAAAACCACGTCAGAGGCCTTTAAGGCGGTTTAAAAACTCTGACACTAGTGTTAGTCACTAACACACACGATAAGAAGAAGAAGAACGCCATAGAAACTACTATAGGCCTGTAAGTGGGCACACAGAGATGGCAGCACACACGACTAGCAAAAAGTGACAAAGGAAGTGTTGAATATCTTTAAATATATTAATAATTGCATTTCATACAAGAATGTTTACCATACAAGTCATATTTGATTAATTAGAGTACTACTTTATTTAAATAATAGTAATAAAAGTTTTTAATGTTTTAATTATTACCATAAAGTGTCAAGGAAGAGAATTAATGATGTTTTTATGGCAATTGATAGGCATGCTCAGGTTAGTCTTTGAAAGATTATTTTCCATCTTGACCCGACCGGGGATCGAACGTGGGACCTCCGGTGTAACAGCCTGGCGTGGTGACCACAGGCCACAGAAGTCGTCAAACTTGACTAAGTATTAATTATAATAACGGACGGATTAATGATACTCATACCATGCCTGTGTCACTCCCCGTTTATGTATCGAAAATATACCTACATTATTACTATGCGTGCGGCGACCACTCCGGAGTGGTACATTCAGTGACATGAATCGCGTGTCTAGGGGTGTCTATTAGAATACAGATTTTTTTGACATCGAATTTCATTTCCCAGAAAACTAT
Source organism: Acrobasis consociella (assembly GCA_963555685.1). Lineage (NCBI taxonomy): Eukaryota > Metazoa > Arthropoda > Insecta > Lepidoptera > Pyralidae > Acrobasis > Acrobasis consociella. The sequence continues at coordinate 4,766,334 of OY743119.1, read as the reverse complement.
TCCACGATTTTTAATACATTGTTTTCTTGATAAAACGAATAGTTTATCATCGCAGTTTCATATTACAATAACAACGTTTTAGAAAAAAATATTTCAAAATAGTTTTCTTTTATAGAAAAACGATATATCGAACTAACATTTCGTATAAAATATTAAGTTATCGATAAAACTGTTCATAAAAACGTGTTTCAATATGTAACGGTACACATAATAACTCGCTTCGCTCGCTCGGCTCGTGCGTGTGTTGGTCGCAGTTCTAACATAACCGAACCTAAAGGATTGCCCTAACCTAGGAAAATGGATAGAAGTGTCTTAGCACTCGCCGGCACGCTCGCTTCGCTCGCTCGGCTCGTGCGTGTGTTGGTCTCAGTTCTAACATAACCTAACCTATAGGATTGCCCTAACCTAGGAAAATGGATAGAAGTGTCTTAGCACTCGCCGGCCGCTATCGCGGCACGCTCGCTACGCTCGCTCGGGTCGTGCGTGTGTTGGTAGCAGTTCTAACATAACCTAACCTATAGGATTGCCCTAACCTAGGAAAATGGATAGAAGTTTCCTAGCACTCGTTTCAAACGTTTCAACTATTTTGCAAACTGAAACTTACGTGGAAACAAAATTATGGGTAACAAAACTTTGATGTTACGTTATTTCGATAAAATACATAAAATATGAAAATAAATAACGATAGACTGAGTTTGTAAATTTTCGATGTTAACAGATTTTAGGATTTGTTCAATTTTGTATTAAAAGATTTGCGAATAGTTTTATGGGGAATGAAAATCGTTGAAGTTAATTGCGAGAATGTGATGGGTTCCCGTGTCCCGTGTCTAGAGTAATAAGAAAGAAATTGGCTTGCAATTCACTTCTAGGTATCTAAACGACAAAGTGCCGAGTTCAGACGCAAGCTAAATTAAACCATATCGCTAACGACATTGAGTAGATATATTTTTTTAATTCCTTTGCTGAGTAAGACTTCTGTATGTAAATACTTTCTTCTGTGCTCGTACTCAGAGTGGTATCTGTTTATTCGTAACAGAGGTATCGGTTTCGTTTCCTCTCGGCAAATATTGAATTAGCGTGACAGTGATGGAGTGATGTTAGTAAAAGGCCGCTTTGGTGACCTTTGATAATTGGGGACGTAGGAAGTTTTTGTAGAACTTTATTATTTAGTCCATGCTATTATTAGTATAAAGAGACTTATCACGATTATAATAAATCAGACCGTAATACCAATATGACTCGAAACAAAAGCATTTTTTAAACAATTACCAATTAATCCTATCCTATCCTATCCTACTTCCTACTAATAATATAAATGCGAAAGTGAGTTTGTAAATTTGTTTGTTTGTTTGTTTGTTACCTCTTCACGCTTAAACTACTGAACCGATTTGGATGAAATTTGGTATGGATATAGTTTAAGACCCGGGGAAGGACATAGGGTACTTTTTATCCCGAAATTACCACGGGGAGCGAAGCCCGCGGGTATAGCTAGTCAGTTATATTTGCGAATACTTGCGACGGCCCTTCTGCCATCATGGTCGCTGGCCGATGAAGGAAATATCTGGCAAAAACGATATTAATCGCGGTAAGTCCCGTAATACTAATAACAGTAATTGTAGCCGCGTGAAACTCTAAAATCATATAGTTCATGCTAGTTGATAAAAATAACAACAAGTAGGTAATATATCAACTCAGTGTCTGCCGTAAAAGGAGGTCTAGGGAATCATCGAGATTTCTGTTGCCGCTAAAACAACAAATAAAATCAATATTTAAGAACGGCTCCCATACAGCAATTTTTTTTATATATATATAAAGGTAGGTAACCCCTCGTGCGCGAGTCCGACTCGCACTTGGCCAGTATTTTACCAACTTTTTGCCCGTCATTTCGCTAAATGTAGGTCTCTCTTACGGCTCTGGGTTCTGGTCTTACCAGACCAGAAGACCAATGGACCAATGGCCTTTTTTATGTTAAAGGACGGCAAATAGGTCTATGTGGTTCACAAAGTTTCTAATTAGGAAAAAAACACGTAAAAATAATATCTATTTCGAAAATGGCAACATTTTAATTTCAAATTCTCTACGCTAAAATATTTGAATCTCATTCCCACCGAAATATAATTTCGCATAATGAATACTTTTACATGCAAAATTCCAGCGAAATACAGTCTACGTTAATTGGCAGCTGCAAAATGAACAACTAGCGTTCACCGCTTGCCGAAAACCTTTTGAAGCATGTTGCTTGTGCAAAATATTTAAAGCATTAACGTATCACAAGCGTAAAGCTATTTTATTTATAACTAGCTGTGCCCGCTGGCTTCGCTCCCGTGGAAATTTCGGGATAAAAACTATCCTTCTCCGGGTCTTAAACGAAATCCATGCCAAATTTAAATTTAAATCGGTCCAGCCGATGTCCACGCGAGACGGCGTGACAAAGGGAAATAAGGATTCATTTTTATATATATAGACTAGCCAAAGCCCGCGACTTCGTTCGCGTGGACTTTATGACTCCGGAAAATGCTCATCAGGCTGAACAACTTTTGCTAAGGCGTCATTTTTTTTATTTCTTATACTTTAGCTCGACCATTATAATTCTGCATCAGGTGTGTTTTTACCATTTTCTGAAATCAATTAAGTATACCTTATATGTTGCCCAGGTTAACAGCGATATAAAAAAAAATGCTTTATTGAAATCCGTCCCGTATTTCCGAAAATTAGCATGTACAAACAGACAAAGACAGTTTTTTTTTTAAATTCTTACTGTATTATTTTTTTTTTAAGCCCAAAATTTAGTTTTTCTTACAAACTCGGATGAGCCGATCGGTCAAATTCTATAGGAAGCCAAAAATTACTTTTCATATTTCGATACGTGTTCTTCGGGGAAATTTGTTTAGAATCATGGACTGAATTCACCTTTAAAATAGTTTGAGAACATTTTGTTACACGTTATATAAAGTTCACTGGCAATGCGGAAGTCTTAAATGGACAAGTATAGTCATTATCAGGGAAACAAGTCAAGTTATAATCTGTCATAATATAATAAAGGGTGTCAAAAGCCAAATAATATTACATTCCCCACTACAAATTGCGCCATTACGTGGCCATTTAGTTATCTTTCCCTTTCTGGCTTCCGCTAGATTTTCTGAAGTGGCATTCAGACCACGCTGTCACTATCCGTTACAAGTTACAGGTTAGAAACTTTCTATAGTAAATAAATATATAGGGACAAATTACACTGATTGAGCTAGCCCCAAAGTAAGTTCGAGACTTGTGTTATGGGATACTAACTCAACGATGCTATACTTTTGTATTTCAAGTTTATAAAATATATGCTGAACGTAGAATATACAATTATAATACATACCTACTAAGTACACAGATAAGTGCGTAAATGCCAAATACTTACTAAAACTTATTTCAGTTCAAAGATTGTTTTCTTTTTAATTACTTTTTATTTATTTTAGAAATTAGCTCTGTATTATGGTATGGACTGAAGGTAAACTAAATCAAAAATTTGCTGGTGTTTACCCTTTCAGCCTTTGCCAGCGATTCTTAAAACAAATAAATAACATATCATGAAACCATAGAGAAAAAATCATGGTTAATCAAAAAGATACACTGTGCGCCATTATTGTTAAAAAGTTGCCATATTTCACGGGATAGTAAAGCGTAGTGTGAACAGCTCTTAATCCTACACGACCACAGTACACACAAAATGTATATATTCGACCGTAATAAACATTAAGTTAAAATATACACAGATAAGAAAGGGATGCGGACATTCCAAAGCGAGAATTTATTCCATTTACTTGCATTTCATTTAACGACCCCTTTTTCCAAATAAATAAGGGGAAAATGAAGATGCAAATCTAAGTTCTCTTTTGTGAATGTTTAGATAACCATCTCGGTTTGGTCGTTTTATAGAAAGTAAACCCGAGACTAAACGAACTACGCAATACCAGGCCTGTGTCGCTTCCCATTTAGGTATCGAAAATATTTGGTAAATTTTTAGTATGCGCGTGGCCACCACTCCGTAGTAGCAAATCCAATTATAAGAATCGTTTGTCCAGAGTAATAAAATTGAAATTGGCTTACAATGGATATCTTGTTATCTGAACCAAAGATAATATAATTACTAACGTAACAGATACCAAACGCCATAGAAACGATTGGAGAGCCCGTAAGCACGCAAAACTGGAGTTGCGGAGCAGCCTCTCAGACATGGCAGCACACACGACTAGCCAAAAAGATGACGAAGAAAGTGAATATACTTTTAAAAAATATATTGCATTTCATATAAGTCTTATTTAACTATTAGAGCACTAATTTATTTAAATAATAGTTATAAAAAAAATTATGCTTGTAGTTACAAGGAAAAGAAATAATAATGTTTATATGACGATGGGTAGGCATGTCTGAACGAAAAGTTGCTAAATTTTGACACGAGCTAAATTAAACCGTACCGCTAGACACATTGAGAAGCTATTTCTTTGAATTTCTTTGTTGAGTGAGACTTCTGTAGGATAGTATTAGTCGTTATTCTGTGGAAATACTACTATTACTACACATTATTTATCATAGCGCCAATATTCGACTTTTCCATACAAATTGCCCGGGTGGCTGAACTTTTTGTATGGTAATGCCAATTTTTTTTGTGTTTTTGAGAGGAAGGGAATATTAGCAGTTTATGTATTTATGTCTGTTCCACCGTAGCATAGGAGTGGTTTGTCCAAATTTCACAAATTATATGTTAATAGTTTTTTCATTATTGACCGCGTGTCATAGGCTACAATTTTATGCAAAAATGTATATGTATAATGAATGTTACATACAAAAAAGTAAGTGTCAAAAAATTATTTTTTGTTTAGTATTCGAGTGGGATATGAAATGAAAAGTTTTGATTAGTACACTTCAAAAAAATATACATTTATATTGTTGTGTTATTTTAATATCATTAGTTCATTACACATATTATAGTGGTCTAGTATATAGCTCGTGCTTCGATTTATTTCACATAATAATTCAATCAATCATCTTTATTGTGGAAACACAGGTTACAAAAAGATCTTAAAATATTTGTACAAGTACCACTGTGACCTGCACTTGATGGACATACAACAATATAAGGTCATTAGGCAAAAAATAAAATCAAAATAAAAATATAGCAAAGAAAGGTGGAATTAGTAATTAAATAACATTATACAATTCATTATCAATAATATAACAAAATAAAATTTAAGTCAACTTATCTTTTAAGTATTCTTCAACTGTATAAAAACATTTGTCAGTCAAAAGTAATTTTAATTTATTTTTAAATGTCCTATGATCTTAAGTTTTTAAATTATCTGGCAATTTATTAAAAATAATGGGAGCCATATTGACAATATTACCCTTCATCAAAGCAGTATGGAATCCGCCCGTTACCAGCACATGTCCATATTGGGATCTTACATTATTTGTCCTCATTCTAGTTTCAACGAATTCATTACAGACTTCATTACTTCTTTCAATTCTTCTTAATTCTTTCAAGGGTTGTAATGTAAATGTATACGATACATCATTCATCATCATCATTTCAGCCGCACAACGTCCACTGCTGGACATAGGCCTATCCCAAAGATTATACGATATTATACGATACAATTTAATCCAATTCATTATTTGCTTAATAATGTTAGAAGATATTACTAAAATATGTATTATGTTCCCTATGGATGCAAAAGATATCAATAGAATGGTAGTCCTTCAGTATTATGTTTCAAATAGAATTTTGTTTACAATCCATTTGCTACTTGTGCTCGAGAACATACTTGCCTTTCACTCCCGCACATTGGTAAAATGTATTTGAATTTGTGAAGTAGATGCCGTGCCGCTCGAATGCACTCGATAGTCCACTATCGATAGTAAAAACCATCGATACTAATTTTAAATAATGATAAATAAATAAATAATAAATATATAGGGACAAATTACACCGATTGAGCTGGCCCTAAGGTAAGTTCGAGACTTGTGTTATAGGATACTAACTCAACGATACTATATATTATAACAAATACATATATAGATTAGATAAACATCCAAGACCCAGGAAAAATTGAATAAGCCCATTTTCCAACTTGCCCTGGCTGGGGATCGAACCCAGGACCTCCGGGTTGGCGGTACAGCGTGTTGACCATTACGCCATGGAGGTCGTCGAATTTTAAATATCAAAAATTTAAATATCTAGGACACTGGGTCACCGATTCTCTGAAGAATGATTTGGACATGGAAAGGGAGCGGAGAGCTTTTTTGTTAGGGCTAACCCCTTTATTCGATTAAAATTTGCTTTAACAAAATTTGCTAACAAACGGTTGTTATTATTTGTAAATATGAGGGTAAGTGTATAATTTTGTACCTACTGTGTGTTTGGCGCTAATAAAGATATTTCGTCAAAGATTCAAAAATTAAAATCAAAATCAGTTATAATAATCTTATATTTTCTGCCCCCTGTTAGTCTTTTGGCACTCTGCTGTCTGCTATTTTTATTATAGCAGACAGCAGAGTGCCAAAAGACTAAAGGGAGATATTGTACCTGTCGCGTCAAAATCCACTTACTATTCGCCACCTGAGCTACAATACTAAAACTTGTATCAAGTTTGCATATTTATGAATTTAACTGAACGTCGAACTTGTGAACTTACGTTCATATACTCGCGTTCTCTTGTCATGCATACGGATTACTTGGATCCAGTTTCTTGCCATGCATTATTTTGACGACGTGACTCATTGAAACTTTGTTATGGAACTTAGAATCATAATATAATAGGTTGATTCAGTACAGATACATAATATACAAATCGTTTCTTTATCATCATCATCAGGTCTTTTTGTCTCCACTGCAGGAGCATGACTGTCTCTGTATTATCAGAGCCAGAGGACTTTGGCCTACACTCTCCAGTTCGCTGGCCAGACGCGTTTGGAGATGTCTTATTGATGTTTATAGCATTGTTTAGCTTGTATTTCCTAAGTCGTCTTCTACGACATCCACGGGAGGACTTGGAGTGGCCTTATTCTACTCTGCCGGACACCACACGGCAATCTTCTTTATCAATTGCGCTGTAAACAGAGCTTTTAGCCAAAACTCCCAAATACAACAAGTTAATTTTTATTTGTATTGTATTGTACAACGCTAATGTTCGACTTGTAGGTGGAAAAGGCAATCGGAATGGTAAAGGATTGCTTCCTGCTTCTTTTTCGACGCAAATCATAAGAGCCGGTCAAGGGAATGGGCGGAAATATCGAGGAATTATTTCAATAGCATCGGCTGTTGAAATAATTCCAGAATGAAGGTGAAAAACGGAATCAAAATAATAATGGAGCCACTTTGCCAGCGGCTTCTGTTTCCGCAAAGATTTTAAGAGTCGATCGAGGGTTCGTCGGGTAAAAATCTGTATAGTTGTGTCTAATTCGGATATAAGGCACATGCATCTTTGAGTTTGACTAGTCGCAAAATACACTTGCATTGACACGCACGTCTTTTATTTATCGATCTGACAGTCCATTTAAAAGTGAACCTTATTACACAACCATGTATTGTAGGTATGTGTATGAGTATTTATGTGTTGTACATATTTACCGCAGAGTAAACAATTACCGGTTTTTTTTAATTTGTAAATATTAGTTTAGTAAAATGAAATTTTATTAAAAAAAATATTATGTTTACATAATTTTATTTCGTCATCAAGTAATTAATTCTATAAATAAATCTGGAGAATTATATCAATAACATTGTTTAAAATAATTTCTGAGATTAAAGTGTCACTAAGCATGCTATGGATGGACATAATTCAAACTATAGGCGCGGGTGGCACCGCGGGACGCAGGTAGTCTATATCTATCTATACAAATAATAAAACAGTAAATAAGTGTATTTGTACATAAATATATTTCCAAAAAAAAATTGGGGGCGATAGAGACATAGTAGTAAAGTTATAATTTAAAAAATGTCTGTTGGTCTGTGTGTGTTTGTACACGCTAATCTCCGGACATACTGAACGGATTCGAATAAAACTTTTTTGTTATAAAGCTGTTTAGCCTGGGCAAAATACAGGGTATAAATGATTTTGGAAAATGGAACACCTGATGCAGAACTAAAATGGTCCAGCCAAACAATGAGAAATATAAATATGACGCCTTAGTAAAAGTTGTTTAGCCTGATGAGCATTTTCCAGAGACATAAAGTTGTCCCATACTGGTCTGGGAGAAATAAAAAAACTTAGAATGTACCAGCTGCTTGTCTTCCCACGCAGATCGTAAAAGCCGATCGAGGGAATGGGCAAAAATGAAAATCATGTTAACAGGCGATGCGACTAGCAACCCATAACTGTATTGATTGCTTTTCCATCTTCTCGCCCACCATGACGCTAAAAGTGGCTTTTGGGTCTTGCGGCCCTAGGCTCTGCATAGAGCCGCAAGTCTGCCCCATTAGGGATAAAGACGTGATAGTATGTATGTATGTATGTATGTATGTATAAAGTCCACGCAAACAAAGTCGCGGTCTTCGGCTAGTAAGTAATAAGTCAAAAGACATTTGCGTGGAATGCAAACTAAATGAGAATTTAGTACGCTAGAACTGTTTAATTTAGCAAATTACCTATCTAAGAGTAGTCCTTATTTACTTCTGTATTATTCTGTGTTATACATCCCTCGCCTCGTTTGGATAAAGAAACAAGACAAACAATTAAAACAAGCTTAATTATGCCAGATTCTTTTACGGCAAGTTATAAATATCCCAAATTTTTCGCGCAATTTTAAGTTTAGGGAGAGAATGATGTCTCAATTATGTTTCCCATTCTTTAAGCAAGAAAAATGTCGTAATTAAATTCTTTGTGAAATTAAAACCTATGGGAAAAGTGTCTTAGAATTTTGTTCCTCATTATAGATGAAACAAAGCGGACCTTTTATATATATAACCTCAATATTTTGTTTAAAATATTGAGGTTTGTAACCTTAATATTTTATACAAAGTAATCCTAATTTTATAATTTGTATAAATTTTGGGCTAGAATGTTTTTATTCTTGAGTTATAGATTTTTTACCATGTTGGTTATTTCCTAATTTTTAAGATAATAATATCCTGTATTTATTTATTTTGTGCAATAAAGTATTGTATTGTTTATTGTACTTTCCATAAAAGCAATTATTGAAAAACCTGAAAAAAATACGACTTCCCATACAATATGGGAATTTAATTTTAGGTCGATTTACTTGTATCGATTTTCAATATATTTTTATAGAAAATAGTTTAGTATTACGGACTGAACTTGCTCCAAAAATGTTGCCAGTGTTAAAAAAGTATATATCTTAGTCGTAGACCAAAACGACCAAAAAAAAAATTACGTCATATATCTTAGTATTAGACATACTATTCGGTGTTTACTTGTCAACTCAATATAAACCAGTGGTGTTGTATATTGAGAAAAAATCTATAAACATCTATTAGTAACGGCAGATGCGTCGACTACTTCCCCCCCAAATTTCCGCCTAAACTTTTTCATTAAAACTCGCTGTCAATCTGTCTGTCACGTCACCGTGATGATATTGTGAAACGCTCGACAGCGATGTTTGACTGAAAAACAGTAGATGCACACTACAAGTAAGCTCCGATCATGCTCCGATATTACCCTCGAAACTTTATGGCTCATTTTCATTGGTCGATAATATTATCGACCCGCGAACAAGGGCTATTAACCACTGAAAGTCATAAGTCAATACAATGGTCGTTACGACAACTTTACTGCGGTTATACCCCACACGCTATATATCGACCGGACATGTACTGTTCTCTATCGACTAGTGAAAGCGGTTACCCGCATGCGTGCCCTATGGCATGCGTTTCAGTAATCGAAGTGACTTCAAGAGCCCTGTAAGGGCATCCTTTTTCTGTTACTTGATAGTTTCCCTTTCCATCAGATTTTAAAAGCTTATAAATACTTAACTTATGTTAGGGCAGGTTAAAATCATCATTTTGTTTTAGATTTCGGATTATGTTACTTATTGATATGAATAATAAAAATAATTGAATAAAATACCATACTGTGTAACCATTTACTTCTTCTTACATGAATTGAAATGAAAATTTTACTTTCCTTTGGAGTGGGAGTTGTACTAAGGCATAACGTAGCGCGCGAACTCAAATGTGAACTGTATCTTGGGATTTTCTTTTGCTATGACTGTAAGCGCACTCCGGGCTCCGAAGCAGCACAGCATTGACAATGCAAACGTGAATGCATTAAGATTAAGAATTCCCTTAACCTGGACTTTCCTATACAAACGTAGTCTACCAGGTCAGGGCAAGTTGGAAAATGGCCTTTTTCAAATTGTCCTGGGTCTTGGATGTTTATCTATATATGTATTTGTTATAAAATATAGTATCGTTGAGTTAGTATCCCATAACACAAGTCTCGAACTTACTTTGGGGCTAGCTCAATCTGTGTAATTTGTCCCTATATATTTATTTATTTATTTTATTTATATGAATGCACATGTCAGATATCGGTAAAAATTTGTAATTTTAAAGAAATTGCAATTATCTAGTGTAATAATTAGTTTCCATACTGATGATCAAAAATAATATAACACACACTATATTCTATTTCAAGTTCATAACCCTAGCTAATTGCAATATCTTTGAAATTAGAAACCTTTGCCGAAATTGGGCATGTCGTTTCGAAATAAAACTGAGACTACGTTTGTATGGAAAAGTGTTGTTTGGTCTAGGTAAGGGGACTCTCAAGAAAACTCTTTGAGGAAAAGAAAGGTGTACGGACTACGTCTACCTATTTTAACTCAAAACATCATTGCGCAGATCGGTCCCAATATTCCGTCTCATTTACATTTGAAAAGCCCAAATTGTTGAGGTTCAGATTACTTCCTGGGAATATTTATTGTAAGGAAATATCGTGTAATGAGAAATAGGAAAATACCGGTGTGATATTGGCAATATCGCTGTTATTGACAACAATTATTTTAATATTAGCGAAGCGAGCGAAGGTCTCTAAATCGAGTTGGGGGCGAAAACACATTGTATGTATGTATGTATGTATGTATGTATGTATGTATGTATGTATGTATGTATGTATGTATGTATGTATGTTTGTACCGCGATAACAGCCGAACTGATGGTTTGATTTTGATGAAATTTGGTAGGCATGTAGGAAATATCAATAGAATTTTCAAGTTCGTTGGGCATTAAAATCGGTTTAGTAGTTTTTGAAATATTAATAAAAATGTCCGCGATTGTGTACCAAACGAAACCATAGCGCGTTCTAACTTTGGATAGCACCATCTAGGGGATATTTAGGAAACTGAATTGCGAAAAATAAGCGCGTATCGCGGCAAACTAGGTAGTTTACTAAATTTAGCAATTTTGTTGAGCGAACTTTGGTACAATCGATATCGCTAGTTGTCTGTGCATCTGTTGTAGTATTAGTAATAATGTCACAAACTAACAAGAGATTAACGGCAACCAAAGCCAGCAAAGTAGTTTTACGTAGAGTCGCAACTAAGGGAATATGCTAGTAGGTACTTCTCATGCCAATAAGAGCTTTGTCAGCAAAAAACTTCGCCCAAACGCTCCAAACGCTTGTGTTCACAATGTGAGTACGCAAGGGAAGTACGAAATCAGGAACTATACCCTGAACGCTTAAAGCGCTAGAGTTCAATGCGTGAGCACGCTGTGGAGATTCGAGGGCAAGAATCCTTACCAGAACACGGTTCCCATCGCACGCATGACCCGATCGTGGAAGACTGGCCAAGTGTCATGCTCACGAACGCAATTTCCACTGTCGCTTGCCGGGGCAATCAATGTGCACAAATCGTAAGGACTCACTTTGAATAAAGTAGTCGTAGACGTTGGCGTTTGCCTTAGAGCCAAGCTAATCCGACACTATACCGAAAATGTCCCGGACATTAGCCTGTACTAGATTAGGATGGCCCTTAAACAGCCTAAAAACAAAAAGGCGCCGGGCGAGGATGGAATCATCCAGAGCTATTGAAAGCGGGCGGAACGCTGCTACTGAAAGTCCTTCAGAGGCTCTTTAATTCCATTCAGCTCGAGGGCGTAACGCCAGAATCGTGAAACAGGGGCATTGTGGTCCTGTTCTTCAAAAAGGGAGATAACACTCTATTGAAGAACTATAGGCCTATCACGTGTCTTAGTCATGTATATAAGTTGTTTTCGAGGGTCAACATGAATCATCCCGCAAACAGGTTTGATGCCTTCCAGCCTTCCGAATAAGCCGGTTTTTGTGCAAGGGCTTTAGCGCCATGAACCACATTTATACGCTGCGGCAGGTTATAGAGAAGACGAGGGAGTATAACCGGCCGTTATGCTTGGGGACAGTAGACTATGAAAAAGCGATCCATTTGATCGAAACATGGGCCGTGCTTCAGTCTCCAGCGATGCCGTATTGACTTTCGGTATATCGAGGTGTTGAAATGCTTTTACAGTAACGCACTATGTTAGTCCGAGTACAGGAGCAGTGGACAACGGCAATTCCACTGCATAGAGGTGTAAACCAGACGTTATATCTTCGAAACTGTTCACCGTTGCACTGGAAGATCAAGCTTCTGGAATGGGAAGGATTTGGCATTAACATCAATGGCGAGTATATCACTCACCTTCGATTTACCGATGATATCGTTGTCATGGCGGAATCGATGGCAGACCGCGACATTAAGTATGTATGTACTATGCTCGCAGACCTAAACCGAGTTTCCCAACAGGTGAGCCTTAAATGACCGATCTAGAGCGGCTTCCATCCAGCGCCTTCCAGCTATTCTAGATCAGTCATTTTGAAAATCTTTGGGAGAGGCCTATGTCCAGCAGTGGATGTTATGCGGCTGAAATGATGATGATGATGATGATAAGCCTTAAAATGAACATGGACAAAACGAAAATGATGTCGAATGTCCATGTTGTGCTCCTACCTGTTTGTGTTGGGAGCTCCATCCTCGAAGTGGTAACCTGGGTCAATTGATTAAGGCAGGAAGCTTCAGCTTCGAGGAAGAGGTCTTTCAACAAATCTGACTCGGCTGGGCAGTGTTCGGGAAGCTACGCAGTGTCTTCTCGTCAAAAATACCTCAGTTTTTTAAGACTAAAGTTTACAAATAATGTGTGTTACCAGTGATGACTTATGGATCTGAAACGTGGTCCCTTACTATGGATCCCATAAAAGGGGTAAAGGTGCAGCGCGCTATGGAAAGGGCTAAGCTCGGTGTTTCTTTACGCGATCGAATCAGAAATGAGGAAATTCTTAGGAGAACTGAAGTCACTGACATAGCCCAACGGATTAGCTCGTTGAAATGGCAGTGGGCGGACACATAGCGCGACGAACCGATGACCAATGGGGCAAAAAGGTACTCGAATGGCGACCACGTACTGGCAAGTGAAGCGTAGGACACCCACCCGCAAGGTGGTTTATCGACCTGACCAAGGTCGCTGGAAGCCGCGCTAGATCGGTCATTTTAGAAATCTTTGGGAGAGGCCTATTTCCAGTCCAGCAGTGGACGTTATGCGGCTGAAATGATGATGATGATGATGAGACGTAGGCGTAAAATAGTTGGCGGCTGGATGTACATACGTTGCTCTTTCAAGATTTAAATGTCTTGGGATATTGAATTTGATCCAGGTTTTGATTTAAATAGTTTGAAAAAAAAATTATAAAATGAAACTTTTGCAGCTCAGAATAGAAGAAGAAAGAAGGTTGGAAAATCTGTTTCCTGCAACGGTATCGAATTGGTAATGAATAATGTATCACAGTTTCATTAAATTTAAGTTTCACTGGACATTAAAACTGGTTTAGTTTTAGAGTAATATCGCGAGGTCTAAGTTCGCGGCGAACCACTAGTTTGTATTTGTATTGTATTATATTGTACAACGCCAATGGTCGACTTGTAGGTGGAAAAGGCAATCGAAATGGTAAAGGATTGCTTCCTGCTTCTTTTTCGACGCATATCATAAGAGCCGATCAAGGGAATGGGCGGAAATGTCGAGGAATTATATCAATAGCATCGGCTGTTGAAATAATTCTAGAATGTAGGTGAAAAACGGAATCAAAATAGTAAAGGAGCCACTTTGCCAGCGGCTTCTGTTTCCACAAAGATCTTAAGAGTCAATCGAGGGATCTTCGGCTAAAAATCTGTATTGTTGTGTCTAATTCGGATATAAGGCACATGCATCTTTGAGTCTTTGAGTTTAACTAGTCGCCAAATACACTTGCATTGACACGCACGTCTTTTATTTATCGATCTGACAGTCCATTTAAAAGTGAACCTTATTACACGAACATGTATTGTAGGTATGTGTATGAGTATTTATGTGTTGTACATATTTACTGCAGGGTAAACAATTACCGGATTTTTTTAATTTGTAAATATTAGTGTAGAAAAATGTAATTTTTTAAAAAAATATTATGTTTACATAATTTTATTTCGTCTGAATCAAGTAATTAATTCTATTAATAAATCTGGAGAATTATATAAATAACATTGTTTTAAATAAATTCTTGAGATTAAAGTGTCACTAAGCAATGCTATGGATGGACCTTATTCAAACATTAGGCGCGGGTAAAACCGTGGGACGCCGCTAGTATAGTAATAAGCAAAAGATATTTACGTGGAATGAAAACTAAATGAGAATTTAGTACGCTATAACTGTTTAAGTACCTGGGTGACCGAGCTTTGCTCGGTTACATCTCAAATATTAACTACATTTTTTTAAACTTGTCTAAAAACAATACAAAATAAAAAAATTATATATAAACTTGAACATAAAAAAATAAAAGTAAGTCACCGAGTGGGATTCGAACCCGTAACACTCTTTTTACCGGTCCGCATCCTTAACCGCTAAGCTAAACGGATGACGGCCGGCATGAAGAAATTAGCGACCATATTCTGCGTGGAAAGAATAACGCATGAAAACTCGAAAACACGCATTTTCCCAAACATAAGACTAATCTAGATCGATTATTTACCCCCGAAAACCCCCATATACCAATTTTCTGCGAAATCGTTAGAGCCGTTTTCGAGATCACAGAAATTTATAAATATATATACAATAATTGCTCGTTTAAAGGAATAAGATTTAGCAAATTACCTATCCAAGAGTGGTCCTTATTTACTTCTGCACTATTCTGTGTTATACATCCCTCGCCTCGTTTGGATAAAGAAACAAGACAAACAATTAAAACAAGCTTAATTATGCCAGATTCTTTTACGGCAAGTTATAAATATCCCAAATTTTTCGCGCAATTTTAAGTTCAGGGAGAGAATGATGTCTCAATTATGTTTCCCATTCTTTAAGAAAGAAAAATGTCGTAATTAAATTCTTTGTGAAATTAAAACCTATGGGAAAAGTGTCTGAGAATTTTGTACCTCATTATAGATATAACAAAGCGGACCTTTTCACAAACCTCAATATTTTATACAAGGTTTTTTTTTTTAAATAATTTGTATAAATTTTGGGCTAGAATGTTTTTATTCTTGAATTATAGATTTTTACCATGCTGGTCATTTCCTAGTTTTTAAGATAATTATTTTATTTTATTTATTTTGTGCAATAAAGTATTGCATTGTGTATTGTACTTTCCATAAAAGCAATTATTGAAAAACCTGAAAAAAAATCGACTTCCCATACAATATGGAAATTTAATGTTAGGTCGATTTACTTGTATCGATTTTCAATATATTTTTTATAGAAAATAGTTTAGTGTCACGGACTGAACTTGCTCCAAAGATGTTGCCAGTGTTTAAAAAGTAATTTATATATCTTAGTCGTAGCCCAAAACGAGCAAAAAAAATTACGTCATATACTCGTATCTTAGTCGTAGACATACTATTCGGTATTTACTTGTCAACTCAATATAAACCAGCGGTGTTGTATATTGAGAAAAAATCTATAAACATCTATTAGTAACCGCAGATGCGTCGACTACTTCCCCGCCAAATTTCCGCCTAAACTTTTTCATTAAAACTCGCTGTCAATCTGTCTGTCACGTCACCGTGATGATATTGTGAAACGCTCGACAGCGATGTTTTGACTGAAAGACAGTAGATATGAACTACAAGTAAGCCCCTCACAAATCTGGGCCAGCTATTCACTTCTTCTTATATTTAAGAGCTGGGCCCTTTATCTTATACCTTTAAATGAGCAATTCTTGTATATTTATTTATATATTTATAAATTTCAGTGATCTCGAAAACGGCTCTAACGATTTCGCTGAAAATTGGTAGATGGGGTTTTGGGGGTAAACAATCGATCTAGATTAGTCTTATGTTCGTGAAAACGCTAATTTCGTCTCGCCGGCCCCCATCCGCTTAGCTCAGCGGTTAAGGATGTTGACCGCTAGAAAGAGTGTTACGGGTTCGAATCCCACTCGGTGATTTACTTTTGATTTTTTTATGTTCAAGTTTATATATGATTTTTTATTTTGTACTGTTTTTAGACAAGTTTAAAAAAATGTAGTTAATGTTTGAGATGTAACCGACCGAGCAAAGCTCGGTCACCCAGGTACTTCACTACTATACGGCACATTTTCATGGGTCGATAGTTATATATCGTCGAGAGATAATATACTATTAACCGCGAACGGGGATTATCGACCAATTAAAGCCATAAGTCGATGCAGTAGTCGTTATATCTGCTGCGGTTATAACCCACATCCTGTATATCGACTGTACATTACTCTATCGACTAGTGAAAACGGCTCCCTGCATGCGTTACGTAAATCTCTCGTACCCCGAATTCGAGCTACATCAACCAGTGAAAACGGTTACCCGCATGCCCTTTGGTATGCGTTTTAGTAGTCGAAGTGACATCAAGAGCGCTGATATCTTTTTTCTGTTACTTAATAGTTTCCCTTTTCATCAGATTTTTAAAGCTTATAACCTAATATTATTATTATTAGGCAGATTAAAATAATTATTTTGTTCTCGATTTTGGATTATGTTACTTATTGATATAAATAATTGAATAAAATACCATACTGTGTAACCATTTACTTCTTCTTACATGGATTAAAATGAAAATTTTACTTTACTTTGGAATGGGAATGGTACTAAAGCGTAACGTAGTGCGAACTAAAATGTACTGCATCTTGGTATTTTCTTTTGCTATGGCTGTAAGCGCACTCCGGGCTCCGAAGCAGCACAGCATTGACAATGCAAACGTGAATGCATTAAGATTAAGAATCCCCTTACCCTAGATTTTCCCATACAAACGTAGTCTACGTTTAATTTTGAAACCACATGTCAGATATCGGTAAAAAAAATGAATTTTAAAGAAATTGCAATTATCTAGGGTAATAATTGGTTTCCGTACTGATCATCAAAAATAATATAACACACTATATTATATTTCAAGTTCATAACCCTTGATAATTGCAATATCTTTGAAATTATAAACTTTTGCTGAAATTTGGCATATCGTTTAGAAATAAAACTAAGACTACGTTTGTTTTTTGTACAGGTTGCATATTTTCCTTCTTGATGCGCTTATTCACCATCATAGTTTTTTCTGTTTGAGTGCAGCATGTTATAATTATGACTGTATCTCTATTGTTGTTTGGTAGGTCTTTTGATTTAAAATTAATTTCACTAGACTATTTTGTAAGTGTGATTTTGATTGTATGTCTGAATGAGTGTATGTTAGTTGGGCAGAAAACTGTTTCTTATTTAGAGCGTTCGCGCGGATTTTACTACGTAAAATCCTTTTCTTGGGAAGGGGGGTATTGTAACAATGTAATGTTAACAATATCACTCACCAATTGGTAATTTTTTGTTTTCTATAGATATTGCTAAATTCTTTTTTCAAAAGTATGTATTCCATCACATTTTAAATAAAAAGTAATTATAATTTTCAGAAATAAACTCATACAAATAGGTTGGTTCTGTACATTGTTTGTTTTCGGTAGTTTATTCTAACTGAATGACTTAAGATGACATTGACAGGTGGTTAATGTCATGGTCATTCCCAGTTTTTAAAAAATAATTCAATATAATGTTGATTATTTAAAATCATTCATTTTATTTATAAAGAATCCATAATAAACTAATAAACTCTTTTAAACATTTTTATTTTTATATTATCTCCGATTTTCTATAACCTTCCGTTTGAGGTACACACAGATGCCAGCAACTATGGTATTGGTGCAATGCTTACCCAAACCATAAACTCCAAAGAGCACCCCATTGCTTACATGAGTAGATCACTCTCCGCACCTGAACGAAACTACAGCATCACTGAGCGCGAGACTCTGGCTGTGATTTCTGCTCTGGAGCATTGGAGGTGTTATTTGGAGAACGGTAAGCAGTTCACGGTATACACCGACCATAGTGCCTTAAAGTGGTTTCTTTCATTGAATAATCCTACAGGCAGCCGTAAGCTAAATTCAGTGACGAAAAAGGACGCTTATAACCTGCCGTATGTCTCTGAGATCTTAGATAATCTTCGCGATGCGAAATATTTGTCTAGTATCGATTTGTCTAAAGCATTCTGGCAAATCAACATCCATCCTGACGATCGTGACAAAACTGCGTTTTACGTCCCTGGCAGAGGTACATTTAAATTTAAACGTACTGCTTTTGGTCTCACTAATGCTCCGGCTACTCAACAGCGTCTAGTTGACTTACTTTTCAGCGAATTTGACCAGAAAGTTTTCGCATATTTAGACGACATCATCGTTGTAAGTAATGACTTTAATAGTCACGTTTCCCTGCTTCTTCGCGTATTAAATAAATTGTATTTTTTTTTACTGAGTTTTGTGTTGCTCATTTAGCCCTTCACGCACAACGCTTCACTGCCGGTCGCCGGCGCATCGTGACAAAGGAACTCAACTGCCTACATAAAAAAACGCTGCATGTCGCAGTCACTATTACGAATTCAGCCATTCTTGAGTTGACCAACTTCTGCTATAAGTAGCGTTAAAGGTTAATTTGTTTTTATGTAAATTTATGTTTATTAGTATTTTAATTGTAAATAAGTTTAGTTTAGGTTATTTAAAATAACTAATTATATATTTCTTCTATTTAATTTTTGTTTTAAGTTTAGTTTTAAGTAAATATGTTTTAAATTGTAAATAATTCGTATTTTGATTATTTAAAATACCTAAGAATGTGTACTACGTTACAATGGAAAACTGTAGTTTGGGGGACTCTTAGGGAAACTCTTTGAGGAAAAGAAAGGTACGGACTACGTCTACCTATTTTAACTCAAAACATCATTGCGCAGATCGGTCCCAATATTCCGTCTCATTTACATTTGAAAAGCCCAAATTGTTGAGGTTCAGATTACTTCCTGGGAATATTTATTGTAAGGAAATATCGTGTAATGAGAAATAGGAAAATACCGGTGTGATATTGGCAATATCGCTGTTATTGACAACAACCATTTTAATATTAGTTTTCTTTTAAATAATAGTCATTTTTTTCGTCTTGATAGACTTTTATTGAAAAAAAAAGAAATAAGAACAAATAAAACTAAACTAAATATATATATTCATATTAAGTTTAATCGTATTATAGTTTATGTTATTTGAGTTTATAAAAATAAAATTGTATAGTTTCAACAATTAAAAAAAAATCGTTGAGATTTTAACCAAGTTTCATACTACTAAAATGCGTATGTTACGATGGTTAGACTGATTTACAAACATTATAGTAACGCCTTTTTAACTTGGGGTAAATCGTAAATCTTCACTTGTTCACTGCAAACTTCTTCCGCTTCGTCAATTTATTTTAACCAACTTTCAAAAACGAGGAGGTTATCAATCCATCGCGATCTTTTTTTGGAACGTAGTTCCTTATCGCGAAAGGAGGCTATACGGAAAAAATTAAGACCAAAAGTTGTAACGACACTTTTTGCTATAGTTGCAAGCAGTGCGGCGTGCGCATGTTTCTCTGTCTGTCTCTCTCTCTCTCCTAATTAATGGAAAAGAACTTCGTTCCATCCGAGTGTCCCTTGACACCTATCCAGTTTTTTTATGTACCTATGTTCACCGATTATTTAAAGACTCCTGGATCAATTTGGAAAATTCAGTTTCAGTTTTTTTTGGAAGGGTATACTTGACAGATAGTCCCATAGTAATTTTATCAAAATCAATCCTGTAGTTTGTGGATGGAGACAGAAAAATTACGATTCTCTCTTATCGTGTGTGTTTGTGACTAACACTAGTGTCAGAGTTTTTGAACCGCCTTAAAGGCCTCTGACATGGTTTGAGATAACGACCAATGTCAAAGACAGTGACCGGGACCGACAGCTTAACGTGCCCTCCGAAGCACGGATCATCTTACTTATCAGACAATTAGGTGATCAGCCTACAATGTCCTAACCAAACTAGAACAACAACACAAAGTCGTTGCCCCCGCCGGGAATCGAACCCGCGACCTCCGGGTATGAGCCGAACGCTCTAACCACTACACCACGGAGGCAGTTAAATTACGATATAAGTTTTTCTATTTTGGGTACTCCTTACTTTCTTTTATTACTCCTTTTTATGAACGTCCTCAATTTAGTCGCAGAAGGTTGACCCGGTCCTTTTCTCACAGTCTCATACGCAAAAACCTATTATTGATTAAACTTGTTTCATCCATCATACGGGATGAAAAAAGTAACTATTAAAAATATTTTTTACATCAAGCTTTTATAAAAGAATGAACTTATGAAAGTGTAAAGTGCTCTCCAGGACAAATTAAACTCGATGGGGTTGCATTCTATATTTTTTTTATTTTATTTACTAAAACAACATGCCTAGCTCCTAGCCTAGCTCCGTCATCAGATCAGCTCCATAGCAACATTACATTGTCATTCGATATACATTTACGCTAGAAGCAGGCCGCTTCCGATCGGTCGTTTTGGAAATCCTTGGGGGTGGCCTATGTCCAGCGGTTACCTTCTTGTGGTCGATATGATGATAATGATGATACGTACGTTTTCATTTAAAATTTCAGCTACCACAGATAGACAACGGGACAGGTGAAAATAAAGAAAAGCTTGTGTACTATAATCAATATGAAGGTTGTTTCGACATGTAGAGAGATATATTGAAAACACCTTGGCAATTTTTCTTCTTCCAGTAAAAATTACCCTAGACCAAAACATACATACTATACCATTTCCATACAAACGTAGTCTACGTTTTATTTCAAAAAGACATGTCCGATTTCGGCAAAATTTTGTAATTTCAAAGATATTGCAATTATCTAGGGTTATAATTGGTTTCCTACAGTAAAAATGTGAACTTGAAATGGAATATAGTGTTTTATATCATTTTTGTATGTGAAACTTCTGAATCGTTATATTTTCTTTCCAGTTCATAATTTTAATGTAGGAAACCAGTTATAAACCTAGATAATTGCAATTTCTTTACAATTACCAATTTTTAGCGGAATCTGACACGTGGTTTCAAAATTAAGCGGAGACTACGTTTGTGTGAAGAAGTCTAGGGTAAGGGGACTCTTAAGAGTTTCATCTTTAGAGATGCATCCATTCTTCTCTCCTCTCTGCCATGCTTTAATTTCCTAGCAGGACCTTACTCCTAACTTTTCCTTAGTTTGCTGAATTTGCTGGTTTCCTTATTCTCGACTCCCTTCCATCTTTCCCTCTACAATTTTCCTGAAGAGACTGTCATATGATTTTAGACCTCTCTTCTTCTATTCTTAAGGCCCAACGCAGACGACAGACTATCCGTGACGCACTTTTTAGTCTGTGATAGTCTGTGAAAATATAACCCATGCAATAATAAGCAGTAACGCACACGACGCACGACGGACAAAAGTGCGTCACGGATTAGTCTGTCGTCTGCGTTGGGCCTTAAGAATAGAGGTGTAAAATCACATGACAGTTTCTTCAGGAAAATTGTAGAGAGAAAGATGGAAGGGAGACGAGAATAAGGAAACCAGCAAATTCAGCAAATTAAGGAAAAGTTAGGAGTAAGGTCCTGCTAGGAAATTAAAGCATGGTAGAGAGGAGAAAGGAATGGATGCATCTCTATTTGACTCCGCCAAAAAGATGAAACTCTTAATTCTCTCGTCGGCTGTATGGTTTCCGGCAGAGTAGAATAGGGCCACTCCAAGTCCTCCCGTGGATGTCGTAGAAGGCGACTTAGAAAATACGCTAAACAATGCTTATAAACATCAATGAGACCTTTCCAACCTGTCTGGACAGCGTGAAGAGTGTAGGCCAAAGTCTACAGGCTGCTCTGGTCAAGTATGGTTCCGGTAATACAAAGAGGATCGTTCTCTTGCAGTGGAGACAAAAAGACCTGATGATGATTATTTCGTCTCTCACTTACTCTTTTTAGTATCGCAATTTTCCGACGGTTACTTGAATAAATTATGATTTATAGTTCCACAATATAGACTAGTGTGAAATGAAGTCGATTGGCTGTGGTCCAAACCAAGCTGTCAGTGCACACAGATCAGCTGGCAACACTCCAGATAACATTTTGACGACGTCAGTTTCCATTGTGATAAATCATATGCAATTTGCAATCTTCAGAGCTTTATATATTATGCTCTATAAACAAGTTGCAATTTACTGCTAAAGGAAATACAAACTAAAAGCTTGTAAAAATCAATGAGACCCCTCTAACTCGTCTGGACAGCGAGGAGAATGTACGTGAAGTCCTCTGGCTGCTCTGGCCAAGTATGGCTCTGGCAGTAATACAGATTAGGTCGTGCTCCTTGCAGTGGAAACAATAAGACCTGATGATGATGATGAATCCACCAACCCTGCATGACGCCAACACTGTATAAAAATCTTATTTTAAAACTTTGTATAGTTCTTATGTGAAAACTGACACATGTTGTTCACGAAATAAGATTTATTTTTGTTGCTTTGTTATTTATGAAAGTTGTTTTAAAGCTATAACTCAGTTGTGCTTTTTGTAAGGAACGATACCTTTTCTTTTCTGTTCTTAAAATACATGTTTAGATTTTCTGAAAGTTCTGTGGAGCAAAATAAACTAAATAGTAGTATTTGTAAATACAAAAAAGTTTTTCTTTCTGTTTAATAATTAAACAAGCGAGCGAAGTTCAGAGCCTACTAGTAGAATCCGGCGTTTGTATGTATGTATGTATGTATCTAAGTATGTTTGTTCGATGGTAGCTCAAATAGTTTGATCGTAGTGTGATAAAATTTGGTAGACGTGTAGAACTAGACAATAGAATTTTTAAGTTCAAACATGAGCCAAATCGGTCAAGTGTATGCCGGCCGAGGTATGGGGTTCGCGAGTTCACAGTTCAAAGCAAATATTGCAGATACGGATCTAAATCGATTTTTTTATGGTTCTATTTTAACACTTTGTCGGCCTGATTAGTATAAAAACCCTAGCCAAATTACAGCTTACCCAACCATATAGGCAGAAGGAACACAAATCCAAATCTGTTTTTGTAATTATAAGTTCATCTTCATCATCATTATCATCATTTCAGCCACAGGAAATCCACTGCTCCCCCAAGGATTTCCAAAACGGCTGACCGGAAACAGCCTGCATCCAGCGACTTCCTGCAACCTTGCACAGGTCGTCTGACCATCTAGAAGGTAAGTACTTATAAGTTGTGGCACAAAAATATTCTCATAGAGGTTAATTTCTCATAGAAATTATTTCTCATAAAGGTTAGATCAGGAGGCTCGCTTGCTCGTTTGCCGACTTATAACATAAAAAAAAAAAAAAAAAAAAGGTTAATAAAAAACGATGTTTTTATCCCAAAAATATTCTCACACATAAATAAAAAATACCTTACACTTATTTTTTATAGCAATTGTGTAATAAGTAAAGGCAGCTTTCTGAATATCTCCTAAATTGCAATTTTCGCTTCAGTAAACGTAACTACTATACAAAAAGTTTTCTAAGGTAGAATTCATCGACACAAAATTTCTAGCATTTTTCCTACTGTGAAAAAGGCAACCGTTAAGCTTGTTATAGAAATTTCGTTATCAGTTAAGAAAACGCCAAAAAAATCACTCAGTACTATTTTAATCTTTATCACTATAAAATTAAGGCATGAAATCGTAAAAAGGTAGGTAGCATATTGTCACGAGAGTGGGTTGGGGATAGGAAAGGAAACACCAATCCTATGGAATAGTGCCTTTATTTACGACTCTAGGGTACTCACAGTTGTCACAGGTACGTACGCGGGAATGTCACTGTACTGTCACACACACGGAAACGTCACTGCACTGTCTTGCGCGTGGAAACGTCACTGCACTGTCACGCGCGGTAATGTCACTGCACTGTCACACGCGTAAACGTCACTGCACTGTCACGCGCGGAAACGTCTCTCGCGCGTATTTACTGCACTGAACACTTCACTTCACTCACTATTACACTTTACTTTTTACTCACTACTTCCACTTTTACTTTTCTTCCTTTTTCTTCTTCCTTCTTCCTTCTTCAGATTTTACTTTCAAACTAAACTGGCGTAGGCCGCGCCTTGTTCTGCTTATATACCCCCCGGATGCGAACAATATCGCATCAAAGTTCTAAACTTAAGTCATAAATTTTCTTTTGTCTTCTTTTATTTCTGGCCCGTATTTTCATTCCAATTTAATCTAGAGTTATCAAGAAACTTCTTACAAAACTTCAAAAACACTATTCGTGACTGTGATTTGAACATGGGGTCTATGGATTCACAGTCCAACACCAAGACCGCTAGGCCAATCGTGTGCTGACGTGAGTGACGAAATTTCCCTTTAGATGAATTCTCGTAGTTTGAATTTGTGACGTTGACAATTTGACATTGTCATTATCACTTATCATCCTACGCGACACTGCCCCCTCTCGAGACATGATCGTCCCGATCATTATTGCTTCCATGATAACGTGCCAATCGATCCACATGAACTATTTTGAGAGGACTGCGAGGATTACGCTGAATTCGGTAGGTCACGTCGTTAATTCTGGTGATAATTTTGTAAGGTCCTTCCCAACTTGGTTGTAGCTTTGGAGATTTCCCTTTTCTCCTCACCGGATTATGAAGCCAAACCAGTGTTCCTTCCTCGAAGCTGAGGACATTAGCTCTTCGATCGTAACGAGTCTTCATCCGTTCACTAGCTTTAAGCCCAGCCTCTCTAATCTGCTCATAGACGTCAACCATCTTAATCCGAAGGTCATTAGCGTAGTCGGTTATTCCTTTTGGGGTATCTGGTGGACAACTTGATAACAAATCAGCTGGCAATTTCAATTCTCTTCCAAAATTGGCATATGCTGGAGTAACTGTAGTGGTCTCATGCACCGCAGTCCTATAAGATAAGAGGAATAGTGCAATATACTCGTCCCAGTTTTTCTGATGGCTTTCTACCACTTTTGCCAGATGCCGTTCCAATGTTTGGTTAAACCTCTCAACCATTCCATCTGACTGCGGGTGATACGGCGTCGTCCGAGTCTTATGGATTCCCATGATTTCACAGACTTCTCGGAATACCTGTGATTCAAAGTTTCGACCCTGATCACTGTGCATCTCCAATGGCACACCAAATCTACAGAATACTTCGTTCACAAGCTTTGTCGCTACGGTGGTAGCCTCCTGATTAGGTAATGCAAATGCTTCAGGCCATTTCGTGAAGTAGTCCATTACTACCAAAATGTACCGGTTGCCAGCATTCGTAATTGGAAACGGTCCGGCTATGTCAAGAGCTACTCGTTCCCAAGGAGCTCCAACATTATACAACCTCATGGCTCCTCTGCTTCTAGTTTGTGGTCCCTTAACTGCCGCACAACTCTGACATTTACGGCACCAGTCTTCTACATCATCTCGGCAGTGTAACCAGTAGAAACGTTCTTTAATTTTTGTGAGAGTTCTTCTTATCCCCAGGTGTCCGCCGGAAGTACCATCATGGAAAGTTTTTAAAATCTCCCTTATCTTCTCTCTGGGGACGACCAATTGTAGATGGCAATCTTTACCTTGAGTACTTTCCCATTTTCGGTAGAGTAATCCATCGTGTAACACCAGGCTATCCCATTGCGCCCAAAGACTCTTTGTAGCCGTACTGTATTTGGCCACTTCTGACCATTTTGGTTTAGTTCCACTTCGTAGCCAGTTCAATAGTGGTTGAAAGTCTTTATCATGTTCCTGAGCCTTTTTCATGGCGTCATTAGTCCAATTTTCATCTACGGAATCAGTACGGATTAGCCGGATGTTTACTTTTTCCTTCTCTTCCTGCCGATTGCAATGCTTGCAGTCCTCCAGGCAAGGTCTTCGAGACAGAGCATCCGCATTGCCATGACTCTTTCCTCCTCGATGCTCAATTTCAAACTCATACTCTTGGAGTAGCTCAATCCACCTGGCCACCTGCCCTTCAGGATTTCTGAATTCCAATAACCATTTCAATGCAGCATGATCAGTCCTTACCAGAAATTTGCGGCCAAGCAAATATTTCTTAAAATGTTGCAATGTCTTAA
This sequence comes from Acrobasis consociella, assembly GCA_963555685.1. Taxonomy (NCBI): domain Eukaryota; kingdom Metazoa; phylum Arthropoda; class Insecta; order Lepidoptera; family Pyralidae; genus Acrobasis; species Acrobasis consociella. The sequence continues at coordinate 4,739,899 of OY743119.1, read as the reverse complement.
CCACAGCCAACAATTCTCTGCGAGTTACGCAGTAATTTCTCTGGCCTTGAAAGAGATTTGCTGAAGTAGGCGATTACTACTTCCTGATCTCCTCTTTGCTGAGATAGAACACCTCCAATACCGGTGTTACTTGCATCAGCGTCTACAATAAACTTGCCTTCTATGTCAGGATATCCGAGGATAGGGGTTTCACATAGACGCATTTTGAGGTCCTGAAAAGCTTGCTCACAATCTTCATCCCAAGAAAATGCTCGTTTCTCTTCTGTCAACCGATGTAATGGCTTCGCGATATCGGAAAATCCTCTTACGAATCTTCGATAGTAAGAGCATAGACCCAAAAATGCTCGTACCTGTGTCTTATCTGTTGGTGTTGGCCAATCTTTTACTGCACTTATTTTAGTAGGGTCAGTGGCAATACCTTGTTCTGAAATAACGTGACCCAAGTAGTTGACCTGACGTTGAAAAAATGAACATTTCTTTGGACTTAGCTTCAAATTTGCACTCTGTAGTTTTGAAAACACGCTTTCAAGCTTCTTGAGATGATCATCAAAATCTCTTCCCATTATAATGATGTCATCTAAATAGACCAAACAGGTTTCTCCTAGTATACCTGCCAGCACATGTTCCATCAACCTTTCAAATGTTGCTGGCGCGTTACATAGTCCAAATGGCATAGTTTTGAACTGCCATAAACCCGTGCCGGTTGAAAACGCAGTCTTCTCTTTATCCTTAGGATCCAAATCTACTTGCCAATACCCACTTTTTAAATCAAGAGTAGAGAACCAAGTCATGCCACAAAGTGAATCCAAAGTGTCATTAATTCTAGGAAGTGGGTAACTGTCCTTTTTAGTTACATCGTTCAATCGCCGATAGTCCACACAGAACCTAGTCGATCCATCCTTTTTTTTTTACTAATACTATCGGAGAGCACCATGGGCTTGATGAAGGTTCTATCACGCCATTCTTCTTCATCTCTTGGATCATGTCCTCAACTTCCTGCTCACGGGCAAAAGGAACAGGTCTTGGTCTCTGCCGGATGGGTGCTGTATCTCCTGTATCAATTTTATGTCTTACCAAACCAGTTCTGCCAATATCTCCATCATTTTTAGAGAATAAATTGCTATATTTCAACAAGAAGTTTCTTGCTTTTATTAATTGCAATTTAGTAAGATTACCCTTGCAACCCTCCAGAAACCTTGCGACATTTTCTTCCTGATTCGTAATTTTCCGCTTTTGCCCCTCTTCACACTTCCTCAACCAGGCTACTTCATCACAGTTTCCTACAATCGTTCCCTTTCGCAGTTTTTGCTCCACGTCATGAGGATTCAGAACAGGTACCAACGCAACTTGGCCACTTCCAACTAAGGTTCTAGCCGGAATCCATGATGCGTCTGAGATTCCTCCCTCTATAATGGCACATCTCCGTGGTCCGCTTCCATTATTAGGCGGAAGCATAACAGGGACCATCGTTTGGGATCTAGGACTAAGGACAGTGTCTCTCAAACATAACACCTTACCAAAATTTCCTCCTTTCATCGGAATTTCATCATTGCCATGTTTTAGAACACCATTTTTCAAGTCAATATTGCACTGATGATTTTGCAGAAAGTCCAAACCAATAATGCAATCGTCGGAGATGCCTGCGACAATCACTCTTTGCCAATAAAGTGTTGCCCCGATCTTAATGGCTACAATTTTTTCTCCTTCAGATGGGATTCGTTGGCCGGTAGCAGTAGTTAACGTGATATTTTTATTCGCTTGAATATACCGACCTCCAATGTCCTTAAGTCTGTGGTTGCTTATGACTGTCCGTGAAGCTCCAGTGTCTAATGTCAACTGGCAAGGTTTCCCATTGACTAAACCGTCTATCACTAGAGTATTTCCGTCGTTAGTCTGCTTCACAAGAATTTTTGGGGCTTTACTACTACCGGCCAGCGCCCACCCCACAGCCCTGGCCTTCTTTAGTTTTCCTGTGGCTGCTCCGACGTCGAAACCGCTGCATCCACTTGACGTCGGAAAGTTGTACGTTCACGCTTCGGGCAAGTGCTTCGAATATGACCCCGCTCTCCACACTCATAGCACATCGGGTTGTAGGGTCGTCGTCTACTGTTTTCTGTGACTACAACCTCTCGAAGCCTTAGAGCTCGTGAGTCATGACGAACCGCTTCTACTTCCAAAGCGTGAGCCACTGCTTCTTTCAAGGTGGTGTGGTGATCCAGTCGTACAGCCGCCCTGACTTCGGGATCCCGTATCCCATCAATAAAAACCTGCAACAGCATCTCCTCCACGACAGATGGTGATGAATGATATGCCTTGCGGACCAGTCTTTCCACTTCCACGGACCACTGTTGTAAGGTCTCGCTAGCCCGCTGACAACGATCTTTGAGTTGCGCCCTGTATACATGCTCCAGGTGGCTGTCACCGTATCTGGCTTCCAGAGCGTCTATGAGTTCGTCGTAGGTGACCTCTTTCTTTCCAGCGCCGAGTGCTTCCAATACGGACAGAGCGTCATCTCGAAGTGCCAGGGTCAATGCAGACTGCGCCTCCTGCTCATCCCAATGGCTGGCTTTTTTAATTGTCTCCAACTGCAATTTAAAAGCAGCCCAAGAGGATTTGCCGTCGTAGGGTGGCACCTTTAAGTTTTTGGTAAAAGGAGCGACTACAGAGCTAGTGACAGGGCCAGACTCTTTGAGAAGTTTAACTTCCTTACCAAGCTGTTGAAGCGTCCCTTTCACTTCAGCAACTTCCTCTTTTACTTCTGTAACTTCCTCCTTTACTTCTGCAACTTCCTTCTCGAAGTCATCCATCCGGGCTGTGTTGGCCCGAACCGCGGCCAAAACATCTTTGGAAAAGGACTGAAGTTGCTCCTCCTGACGGCGTGCTTGCTCCTCCTGGCGGTGTGCTTGCTCCTCCTGCAGCGCCCGTATTTGCTCCTCCTGGCGGCGTACTTGCTCCTCCTGGCGGCGTGCTTGCTCCTCCTGGCGGTGTGCTTGCTCCTCCTGCAGCGCCCGTATTTGCTCCTCCTGGCGGCGTGCTTGCTCCTCCTGGCGGTGTGCTTGGTCCTCCTGCAGCGCCCGTATTTGTTCTTGCATCATGACAGTAATCTGCTGCAGGAACGCGTTCATTTCCAATGGAGCGGCTGGTGGGACGGCCGCTGATGTTGTCGCGGCTCCGCCAGAGTTGGACTCCTCGAGCGATTGTTCCTCTGCCGCTGCAGCTCCCGCTCGAGTGGTTACCCCTCTCTCATTTCTAGGCACGATCGGCATCTTTCCTATCCCACTTCTGACACCAATTGTCACGAGAGTGGGTTGGGGATAGGAAAGGAAACACCAATCCTATGGAATAGTGCCTTTATTTACGACTCTAGGGTACTCACAGTTGTCACAGGTACGTACGCGGGAATGTCACTGTACTGTCACACACACGGAAACGTCACTGCACTGTCTTGCGCGTGGAAACGTCACTGCACTGTCACGCGCGGTAATGTCACTGCACTGTCACACGCGTAAACGTCACTGCACTGTCACGCGCGGAAACGTCTCTCGCGCGTATTTACTGCACTGAACACTTCACTTCACTCACTATTACACTTTACTTTTTACTCACTACTTCCACTTTTACTTTTCTTCCTTTTTCTTCTTCCTTCTTCCTTCTTCAGATTTTACTTTCAAACTAAACTGGCGTAGGCCGCGCCTTGTTCTGCTTATATACCCCCCGGATGCGAACAATATCGCATCAAAGTTCTAAACTTAAGTCATAAATTTTCTTTTGTCTTCTTTTATTTCTGGCCCGTATTTTCATTCCAATTTAATCTAGAGTTATCTAGAAACTTCTTACAAAACTTCAAAAACACTATTCGTGACTGTGATTTGAACATGGGGTCTATGGATTCACAGTCCAACACCAAGACCGCTAGGCCAATCGTGTGCTGACGTGAGTGACGAAATTTCCCTTTAGATGAATTCTCGTAGTTTGAATTTGTGACGTTGACAATTTGACATTGTCATTATCACTTATCATCCTACGCGACAATATTTTTAGACAAAAGTAAGTTTTGTTTTGGAAGTTAATCTAAAATGAAGTATTTTAGCTTTCAGCTGTCACCTTGTCCAAATGCGAATAAATTCATTGCAGTTTTATTATATATATAGATATAGGTATAGATTGTGCATTTATTTACTGAGAAAAAAGAAATAATAACATAGTTCATTGCTGAATCGTGAAGTCAAATGGTCAATGGACGCAACCATTAACCCACAAGTTGGTATGGTTCAAATCCAACTCTGCTTGACTTTCATCTCTTAGCTTACAGTACAATCAGAGTATTGAAAAGTCTTTTTTATTGACTACCTGTTGAAAGGAGATCTGTGATTTGTAAAGCATGTAAAGCGTTTCCGACTGCTATCTGTTAGATGACATTCGATAAATAATCTTGCATGTGTATTTCAAAATGAGACCATTGCTCGCTAGTTTTGAAAAATAAATACAATATAATACAAAAAACTTCATTACACCAAAAGACATTTACAATTTTGGAACACATTAAATAACAACATACCTAAACCTAGTTAATATAATTTTTCAAAACTAAAAATCGATTTCACTCCCAAACTACACAATCGATTTTGATAAATTTTGAGCCTATGTATATTATAACATGTATGCCTAAATAAACGAATTTTTCAAATCGGTCCGGCACCATCGAATAATTGGTCAACATACTTTTAAAAAATTGAAGATCGCCATGAATTGATAAACAATTCCAAAAAAAAACCTAGTGTAGAAATGTGTTTACTTCTTTATTTTTAATAAAAATTACCCCGTGCACTTACAGTTTCCCAAAGCGTACACGTGAGTCAAAAACTTAAATATTTAATACTAAAAGGACAAATAACAATACAAAAGTATCATTTTTTTTTATTTGACATAAAATATGTCAGCATTTGGCATTCATAACCAACCATACGAAACTCCAAAAGATTATTAGCTTCTGGGTATGATCCGAAGCAGAAATAAAAATGTTGAGCAATTCGCGCCTCAATACACTTGTTTCTACACAGATATAAATCTGTGACAGAATGTTGAACACGAAAACACGCTGAAGGTCGAGACTCCATTGGAGATATACAAGGATTTGCTGTATTTTAACAACCAATGATATTTGAGTGTGAAACGATATGATATGATGTTTTCGTTATTTATTTCGAAAGAAAAAGAGATCTGCACTGCTGGTGACAAGAGAGATGGCTGCTTTTTGCATTACGTATCATTTCTAGGTCTATGTAAGTATCAGTATAGCGATACAACGCGGAAATGCGGCCAGCTTTCTTGGCAATTATCAAGTAATACAAATATCCAAAAAAAAATGATTTTTGACTTTGTGGCTTTGACTTTTGGCACCATACCACGTTGAGACGATGTTTTATAGTTTTTTCGGTTATTGATTTAAATACTACCTGATACTACTACAATATGCACAATGTTCCAAAAATATCTAAATTAATATTTTTTTATTAGCCTGTTTATGTCCCACCGCTGGGCAAAAGCTTCCTCTTTCGTATTTAATGATAAACATCGTCATCACAAGGTCTTTTTTGTCTCCACTACAGTAGCATGACCCTCTGTACTATTAGAACCATACTTAGCTAGAGTAGCCATAGAATTTAGCCTTAACTCTCCATCCCGGCCCGATGGAGAGGATTCATATTTTTTTTTACACATTATTTAGATGTTTTTTCTCCACTGTAGTCGGGTAAATGGATCGGGTTGGTCATAGTCGGGTAAAAAACAAAAATGGAGGAAACAAATCAACGTTACCAGCACTTCTTCTTCTTCTTATCGAGTGTGTTAGTGACTAACACTAGTGTCAGAGTTTTTAAACCGCCTTAAAGGCCTCTGACATGGTTTTAGGTAACGACCAATGTCAAAGACAGTGACCGGGACCGACGGCTTAACGTGCCCTCCGAAGCACGGATCATCTTACTTATCAGACAATCAGGTGATCAGCCATTACTTGCTAACAACGTTATAGTCCGCAAATTGTTAATAATAATTGTGGACCAATAAAGGTTCTAATAAACATATAACACTATGAAGAGATTGATGAGTTTTGATAAAGAAAAAGAGGTTTGTCAGGATAGTAGCAAGTGCAGGTCTATTGTCACAGAAACAGGCGTGATATTATATGAGTAAGTATGTACCTAATAACACCATTCCAAGATTAGATTGACTTTACCTATACTTGAAAATAAAAAATTAAATTTTGTATTTGACGCTTTAAACTTTATGAAGAAAACTCCTTGGTTTGACCAAAAGTAACATTTTTATATCCCTTCCCGTTAAAAAGGAACGGTAGCATAAAAACCGAAAAATCTTGAAATACTTGCGAGAATTTTTACAACAGCTATAAAAACATTTAATCCGTTGAAATTTCACTAGCTTTGGCCTTTATTTGAATATTTTGTAGATTTTACTATCTGTCGTAAAGTATTGCTGATTTGACAATAAACTTAGAAAATGAAAATGTATATGTCGCAGTTGAATTGTATAATCCGTTGTTATTCAAAAACTGTAGCTGTTTGGCAATACAGCTCGGTTTTGTAAAACAGCTGAAAATAGTTCAGCTCGACTGCCAATGAGTTACGTAATTACGTTTAACAAAACAGCTAGCGTTGAGATAACTTATAGGGTTTTCATTATTGAATAAAACTGTGTTACCAAACAAAATAATATATGAGGGCACAATAGTTGTTCTTTATTATTTTTATATTACTCGTGGGGTGGAAATAAAACCTCAATTCAACTCCTTACTAAATAATTTAGTCTCCAACATCATAAAACACCAATGAAGAATGATAATCAGCTCGATGCATTTGGATGAGAAATATAGAAATTTTGTAAACCCGACAACTCAATGGCGCAGCGATTTCTTACGGCCAATTGATCCACGTGAATTTTCCATCGTGCCGGAAGGCGGGCGTCGAAATAACAATATGGGATCCAGGCTAAAGGTCTGCTTTATTCTTTTCAATCTTTTGCACTAATCACAAACGATGTACCCGATGTCTCTCGATAAAAACATCTTGGTCCCGGAACGCGGCGAAGAATTTACTTTATGGGAGGCCATAATTGTTGTTATGACACTGACACTTCACAAGCCACAAGTGGCAGAATTCCGAACTAATCGTTCTACAATCTTACATTAGCTAGATTGTAAAACTTAACACATTGGACGATCTAGCTGACCGATTTTCAGCTATATTACAAAACCGAGCTGTAATACCAAATAGCTAGAGTTTTTGAATAACAGCGGATTGTACAATCCAACTGCGACATATATACAACGTGAAAGGGACATACCCGTAATAAATCAAACCACGGGCTAAACTAGATCACTGTAGTAAAATTAAATTAAAATAAGAGACAATACTAAAAAAAATCGGCATTTTCCGGGTGCACAAAAGTGTGCAGCTGCCCGAGCAATTTGTATGGGAATGTCGACTTTTGTTTTTTGTTTTTTGACTGATATTTTATTATCATTAAGATTAATGATCTAATGTTGACCGTGTTTCGATTTATTACGGGAATATCCTTTCTACGTTGTGTATAAACGGGTCTTAGCACGAACCTTTTTAGGGTTCCGTAGTAAACAAGGAACCCTTATAGTTTCGCCATGTCTGTCTGTCTGTCTGTCTGTCCGTCCGCGGTCCTACTCAGAAACTATTAGTACTAGAAGGCTGTAATTTGGCATGGATATGTATATATAAAATCTGGAAAAATATTTTTTTTTAGGTAAGCTGCCATACAAGTAAATAGATAGTCAATATTTTTTTCTTGACAAATACATTTTGTGGGGTGTTGTTGAATAGGTCTTTCAAAAACATTGAGAGCTTCTTAACACCATTTTTCGATTTAGGGATCCGTTTCTGAAATATTTAGGTTTAAAGTGCATATTTTTGTTGGACGCAAATGCCCCCCCCCCCCCCTCTATCTGCAAAACGGTTATATATGGCCACGTGAAAAAATTCACAGCTATAGTATATATAATGTAGTTTGAAGGAAAACTATCAAAGCTAAGTAGAGTATACAAATTAAAAAGTTATAGGCGATCAACTTATAAAATGTACTCGGAAAAAGTAATTTCATACAAATTAAATAAATAATTCGTTTTAAAACGTTTTTAGTGGCATAAACTCAAAGTTGGCATTCGTAACTACGGAACCCTACACTGCGCGTTGCCCGACAAGCACTTGGCTAATTATTTGTTGAACGTTTTGAATAGGAGTTACATCCTTCTTGGTCGCCGACAAACGAGCTTGTTAATAAAAAATAATTTGTGTTCATCCCTAAGGTTGCCTGGAAGAGATGACTATGCGGATGCCGAATACCATCCGAAATTGAGACGAAATAGACTACATAGATTATATTTGTCTACAGTTTTACAACCGGTCGTGTATCTGTCGTACGTGTGGCTTTTGGGTCTTGCGGCCCTGGGCTCTGCATAGAACCGCAAGACCCAAAATGCTCTGTCTGCCCCATTAGGGATTAAGACGTGATAGTATGTATGTATGTATGTATGTATGTGTATCTGACGTCAACCCTTTTTTGAAAACATTTGTGCGAAATTTTTTACAACCAGCCACCACCCGACGGCATCCTTGGGGATGCAGTTATAGCACGAGATATTTATGCAGCCTTTTAGTCGCTTCTTACAACACAAAAAAAAATGGAGTGGTCCCAGAGGTCCCGGGTTGGATCCCCGGTCAGGGCAAAATGGAAAATGGCCTTTTTCAAATTGTCCTGGGTCTTGGATGTGTATCTATGTATTTGTTATAAAATATAGTATCGTTAAGATAATATCCCATAACACAAGTCTCGAACTTACTTTGGGGCTAGCTCAATCAGTGTAATTTATCCCTATATATTTATTTATTTATTTTCTAGACCTGAACCCTACAGGGTGACTTTTTATGCACCTCTTACATTTTAAGAGCGTGCTCAGTCCATATTACCGAACCACCATCAGTTATTCAATATTGATATAAAAAATTCATCTTCCCATACAAGATCCGTCTGTCTTTGTGTAGTAAGGCGAATATATTTTTTCGCTTTCCGTTATTTGTTTTAATAAAAAGTAGTTCAGTATCATGGAATGAATTTGGTTAAAAAAATGGGCTGGTGGTTAAAAAGACATGTATAAGAGTTAACGATACATTTATACCCAATATAGCACAGAATTAATATAAGTAGTAATACATACATACATACTATCACGTCTTTATCCCTAATGGGGCAGACAGAGCATTTTGGGTCTTGCGGCTCTATGCAGAGCCTAGGGCCGCAAGATCCAAAAGCTACTTTTAGCGTCATGGTGGGCGAGAAGATGGAAAAGCAATCAATACAGTGATGGGTTGCTATTCGCATCGCCTGTTAATATGATTTGCATTTTTTTCCATTTTTTTTTACTGTACGAATTTCAGATGATCGAAAACGGTATATCGAAGTTTTAAATACCAAACTGATTATTTTACATAATTTTTCTCATCAATAAACTCATTTTACCTATGTTTCATTTTTCAGAACAACACATAGCCGAATTTTAAAAGAGAGCCTTTAGTTACTAAAGGTAAACAAATAATATAAAAAATATAATTATAATCTTATATTAGCCGTTTTGCGTGTTGAAAAGAGATGATAGATTTTAATAAGATGCCAATTAAAGAAAAATCTTTTGATAATTTGGAAAATATGTTCATAACGTCTAAATCATCTTCCATTAGTAACTTTACACAAAAATCAAGTAAGGATTTCAAAACATTTAGATATTGAAAACAATTAAAATTGAAAATCGGTTTCTCAATAAGTTTTCAAATGAAATTCGGTTAAATAAAAACATGGAAAATAAAAAAAACGTTTTCGAACAAATAAGATTCGTATGACAAAATTTCGTCTTTAAGATAGGTAACCCTTTAGGCAGCTTGAAAAGTCTGACACCAGTGTTAGCAACTTACACACTCGAAAAACAAACAAATACTAAACTAAACAGGTTACAGGCAGAACACTAATAATACAAAACTTATGAATATTAGATGTTCTGAAAGTTTATCTTTGAATTAGTGATTAATTCTAGTTTCTAGTTCTGTTAGCTGACTAAATATTGTTTGAGGTATGAATAAACAATCAAACAAACTGAGTTAAATTATAATTTAAATTAGTTAACGGGTAGATATGTTTATGAAAGGATGGATGAAAAGAGATTGACGAAAAATATTTATATAACAAATGTGAAAGGAACAGTAGGAAAGGGTCGGCCTTGGCGAACATTCAGCGACCAAATCGCAGACGTTCTAAAAAAAGGAGAGGTAAAAAGTACGCGTAACCGAAGGGCGTGTATGAAGAGATTGATGAGTTTAGATGAAGCAAAAGAGGTTTGTCAGGATCGTAGCAAGAGGAGGTCCATAGTCTCTGCCTACCCCTGCGGGAAACAGGCGTAATATTATGTAGGTATGTATGTTAACGGGTAACTCACGTATAGAGTCAGCTACGGCCGACATGTTTTGACCACATCCGATAGAAATAGAGGTAAATAATCATAATTGTGATAGCTTAATGTGCAAATGTATATATCTACATTTAGGCTGCCTGTTTAGTAAAGTGGAGATGAGAAAAGAGTAGCGGAGCTATGCCAAAAATAACATCATATTGCATAGAATATCCGCTTCACTTCAATGTGCAGGGATTCTAAAACTAGTTTTAAAGTTTGCCGCGGAGATGAGAAGTGGGGAAGCGGAGCGGGGAAGCAGAGAAGAGAGCGGACGTGGGTCGTGCTACTCCGCTCTGTTTTACACAGACACAGTCGACAACTCCACTCTATTTAAGTATCTGTTTAGTACAAGGATCTTACACGCTTTGATAGAGCGAGATAGGTTTATTGCGATTTCTACAAGAAGGAAAAGAAAGAGTGCCTCATTTTGACCTTATTACCGACCGAGCATTTGTTTATGGCCGGGTTATGGGCACACTTCAAATTGCATATTAAGTATTTTAAGTGTGCCTATGACCCGACCAGGAAAATAATATACGTAGTATTATTGATTTTTTGACTCCTCGTGGTGTAGTGGTTAGAGCGTTCGGCTCATACCCGGAGGTCGCGGGTTCGATTCCCGGCGGGGGCTACGACTTTGTGTAGTTGTCCTAGTTTGGTTAGGACATTGTAGGCTGATCACCTGATTGTCTGATAAGTAAGATGATTCGTGCTTCGGAGGGCACGTTAAGCCGTTGGTCCCGGTCACTGTCTTTGACATTGGTCGTTACCTAAAACCATGTCAGAGGCCTTTAAAGCGGTTTAAAAACTCTGTCACTAGTGTTAGTCACTAACACACACGATAGGAAGAAATATTATTAACATGTCTTTCTCTTAAACGCCCGGTCGCTCGGTGGCAAAACAATCACTACACTACTTGTATCTTTGGTTTAGTAACTACATAGTTATTTTCAAAGGTATTGATTTATAATATTAGTTTTAATATTTATTATTAATATTATAAAATACACTATAAAATTACTAATCAAAAATATATAAATAATTAATTGCATGCTTAATTTGTATAGATATTTGTGGCAATAACTGTTAGCTAAAAAAAAAAATGTTTAAACATATTGGCATGCTATTGTTAATGGCTGATTTGACTAGGTGTTACTTTGTGATTACTATTTAGAAATAAGTATGTACCCTTTTTCAAATGCACACATACACATACTATCACGTCTTTATCCCTAATGGGGCAGACAGAGCATTTTGGGTCTTGCGGTTCTATGCAAAGCCCGGGGCCGCAAGACCCAAAAGCCACTTTTAGCGTCATGGTGGGCGAGAAGATGGAAAAGCAATCAATACAGTGATGGGTTGCTAGCCGCGTCGCCTGTTAACATGATTTGCATTTTTGCCTTTCGGCTTTTACGATCTGCGTGGGAATAGAAGCAGCTGGAACATTCTAAGTTTTTTCATTTCTCCCAGACCAGCATGGGAGTTTTCAAATGCAAATAAAATATATTATTTTCTATATTCTATTGTAATATGTAAATTATTATTATATAAAGTGTATATTTAATTAAAAAGACATGTCAAAATTGTTTACATTTATTTAAATACCTAACCAAATGGAGACCTATAGAGCGCTTTCAGTGGTTTTCTTTGCTAAACACAGTCTAAATCCAATTAAACGTCAGTGTATCTAGCTATAGAGCGTTTTCACACTAGAACGATAACGATATCTACACGACACCGATATCGTCAGCTCGAATATCTAAGATAGTTAGATTCAGGTATTACTTTGCGGGAGTCAAAGTTACATAATATTTAAATTACTTTGCGTGATTCCGCCAGTGATGACTTATGGCTCTGAAACATGGTCCCTTAATATGGGTCTCATAAGAAGGCTCAAGGTCGTGCAATGCGCTATGGAAAGGGCTATGCTCGGTGTTTCTCTACGTGATCAAATCAGAATTAGGAAATTCGTAGGAGAGCTAAAGTCACTGACATAGCCCAGCGGATTAGCTCGTTGCAATGGCAGAGGGCGATGGGGCAAAAAGGTTCTCGAATGGTGACCACATACAGGCAAGCGAAGCGTAGGACACCCACCCAAAGGTGGTCTGACGACCTGACCATGCAAGATCGCTGGAAGGCGCTGGATGCAAGCCGCTCTAGATCGGTCATTTTGGAAATCTTCGGGAGAGGCCTATGTCCAGCAGTGGACGTTATGCGGCTGAAATGATGATGATGATGAGGTGTTACTTTGCGAAAGTCAAAGTTACATACTACTTATGTGTTTGAACTTTTTGTGTGATTCCGCCACCAGCGTGCTTCACCCGCTGCGGCTGCAGCAACACCGGACGTCGTAAACGCGACACGTGTTTTGCCTCTCCACGAGGCATCCTCAGTTTAGACTGCATCGAAATCGAGGTTTGACCACCGAACGATCAACAACTTGTTTCGCGAATGCAGCAGGCTGGTCTAGGTTTTTTTTATTATTATTGTTATTTGTTTTGAGTTGGTTACCGTCGTCCGGGTAGGCCAAGAAAGCGCTGGCGAGACGATATCGACGCATTTCAGATGAGGGGTGGATGAGCCTAACACAGGAAAAAGATAAGTGGAGGATGGGAGAGACATTTGCCCAACAATAGGACAAAACTGGTTAACAAAAAAATATTTGTTTAGTTTAAATTAGATTTTAATTGAGATGTTGTAATGACGTTATAGTCAATCTTATACCTTTAAACGAGCAATTCTTGTATATTTATTTATTTATATATATATATATATATATATATATATATATATATATATATATATATATATTTAAATAAATATATATATATATTGATAAATTTCTGTGATCTCAAAAACGGCTCTAACGATTTTGCTGAAAATTGGTACCTATATGGGGGTTTTTGGGGGTAAACAATCGATATAGATTAGTCTTAAGTTTGGGAAAACGCGTGTTTTCGAGTTTTCATTAGTTTTTATTTCCACGCAGAATATGGTCGCTAATTTCCTCGCGCCGGCCGCCATCCGCTTAGCTCAGTGGTTAAGGATGCTGACCGCTAGAAAGAGTGTTACGGGTTCGAATCCCACTCGGTGACTTACTTTTTTTTTTTTTCCAAAGTATATTAATGTATTCATAATATAACAATATAATATTAACTAAATAAATACAACCTAAAATTAAAACTAACTAAAACTAATTAAAAATAATTTATATTAAATTATATAAAAAATTGAGGCCAAATCGCTGCCGTCACAGGGCAAAGTACCCAAGAGGCTGACTTACTTTTGTTTTTTTTATGTTCAAGTTTATATATAATTTTTTGTTTTGTACTGTTTTTAGACAAGTTAAAAAAATGTAGTTAATGTTTGAGATGCCGACCGAGCAAAGCTCGGTCACCCAGGTACTGTTATTATATTAAAATAACATAATCTTCCAAATGTTTTTTATCTTATCTTATGAAACTGCCAGTCCGACTATATCGTGTCGTTAAAGTTATCGTCTAATGTGAAAACGGATCCTCTGGGATTACACCGGATCACGCCTGCAACTCTGTGCATACTACCCTTAATACCAGACGGCTAAAGCAAACTTGCTTTAGGTTGCTAGATAAACGCTACACTGGTCTTAGGCTAGTTTCACAGTCACGCTTTCGCACGCGCGTTTGACCTGCGTTGCGGGTGACGGGCTTTGTTTTGAGCGTCTTGAATCGTTACATAGTCAACCGCGTACACTTTGTAAGGCAAATCGGGCCGCACTTGCGAAAGCGTAACTGTAAAACCAGCTAGACAAGAAGAAGAACGATAATTGTATCGTTCTTCTTCTTGTCGAGTCAAAAGGTCATATAATTTAGGCTGGCTAGCACGCATTTATCCCTATAGTATGCAGATAGAATTTTGGGACTTGAGCTCTAAGTATACAGAGATAAAGACAGAGATCTGATCAGCCCTTCCAAAAGTTTCCAACGTTTCTAGTTTATTACTCAGGTAACTCATTATAAATTCTCCAATTCTCCATGCATGATGCTTAACATTCCTGCCACATTCCGTCTTATACCGCAGCGCAACTATGTGTCGCTCGCTCCAAGAATTTAAACTATTACATTGCTTGCTTTCGTGATGTCATGATGACATGCGACGAACTAAGATATTCGTACATAATACTATAAGTACCTGGGTGACTTTGCTCGGTTATATCTCAAACATTAACTACATTTTTTTAAACTTGTCTAAAAACAGTACAAAATAAAAAAAAATATATATAAACTTAAACATGAAAAAAAACAAATGTTAGTCATCGAGTGGGATTCGAACCCGTAACACTCTTTCTAGCGGTCGGTATCGCTAACCGCTGAGCTAAAAACAAGGAGGTCGGCGCGACGAAATTAGCGACCATATTCTGCGTGGAAAGAAAAACGCATGAAAACACGCGTTTTCCCAAACATAAAACTAATCTAGATCGATTGTTTACCCCCGAAAACCCCCCTATACAAATTTTCTGCGAAATCGTTAGGGCCGTTTTCGAGGTCACAGAAATTTATTAATATATATAAATATACACGAATTGCTCGTTTAAAGGTATAAGATAAGATATTGTTACGAAAATAGGGTTCGAGATTGGGAGTAAAACGCCAACACTTTCTTAGAGAATTTATTCACTACAGAACCAAAGATTGGCACACAAATATGGTGTTACAATCGCCCGATGTCCAAGTCGTCAAGCAGTCGTAGTAAAAAATTGAAATCACTAAAGTTTTACGGTTTACTCGCCGATATCACTTATTAAACTGAGGTTGACTGGTAGAAAAGGCCTTGGGCCTTAAATCCGCCTGTAACATTTTTGTAATAAAGTTTAATGAATAAATAAATCTTTTCGAAGTTGACACCGAAAGCTCACTTAGAACTGATTTGATTTGTAGTTTGTAGCGCGTCCGCTTTTATATACGCCTGCCTAGGTACCTACCTAGATATTTCTGGAAAATTCCTTGACGAATTTAATGTTCGAATGTGGTAACATGTGTGACTCGGGATTTTTTTAGATCTTTCCACAACCATCTTTATACACTTCACTTCCGTCGAGGACAAATTTTCCGCAATTAGGCCCGAAATTCAACCATCTATATAATTCTTCATTATTATAGAATATTATACATATTTCTAGATCATTCTTTAAACTTCTCGAACATTCCATATTGTTCTGGAATTTGCTAGACTCTTCTAAAATGTTCTACTTCTAGAGCTTCGCGACAATATATTATGTACAAATATCTAAGGTCTAAATACTCTATCAGACCCGTTAGGGATATAGACGGGTAAAATATCACGTAAGTCTATATCCCTAATGAAGCTGATAGAGCATTTTGAGTTGCAGCTCTAAGCTGACAGAAGTCATTATTAATTAACCTGGTTATTAATTTATTAATAACCAGACATCGAATCTGGGACCTCTGAGTAGCGGACAGGCATGTTAACCATTACGCCACGGAGGTCGCAATGGAAAATACTTCCTATAAATTAACATCTCCTTTTTCCAGAACGTTTACAATTTGATCGCAGAACGTTCGCCCATCCTGTCCTACTTTTCCATACACATTTGCCTCAAATGTGTTTTTTAGATCTGTTTTTCATCCATCCATCCGTAGTGATGACGTCTCTAAGTATCGGTAAAGTGGTCCTAAAATAGCAACAATATACGTAGCCGTCATTTCCCGCTTTACCTGAAGCAGGAAAATATGGACGCAAATATTAGTTTTCCGGATAAACAAGTGACGCCCGAAGCGAGCTATTTCAGGCAGGAGTGTTTTAATAGGTTCTTTTTTACCGGAGGCATAGAATTATATACGTATTACTTAGAGAACGGAATCTCCTAGTGTCCAGTACAATATGCGTCCCCGTTTTCCGTCCTCACACGTCTCCCCGGTTCTCGCCTTGTAGAGGTTACTACAGGCGCCTGCAGCCGCTCGTTCCACACCCTCCACAAGGCGAGAACTGGGAAGAGGTTTATTATTAATTCTGTACCGGAGGGTACGTTTTTGACGAACTTTATTTGACAGGCAAATTAAAAAACTCCCGACTTTCAAGCGTGACCCTCAATAACTTTTGCAAGGCTGATAAGAACCAGCGCAAAAGACCGCGTCGAAATCAGTCCAACCGTTGGAGAACTACGATGTTCATAGACTGACACACAGTCAGCCAGACAGACATTGACCAGTTATAACAAGCCTTTTTTTTGCGTCGGTGTTAAAAAAACTTATCACTATGTGTATCAGTGTGTACTAACTATATACCTAGATCGATCATTTATATCGCTACTGATCTAAGGATGTATTTAACATTCCGTTATAAAATATAACGGTTATAATAACCATCGTGGTCTAATTTTTTTTTTTTTTTTATTTATTTAACTTCATTACAATATACATGTAAATGGCGGACTTAAGGCCAGGGGCCTTTTCTACCAGTCAACCAACAGGTGATGCTGAGAAAGTAATCTTTTGGGGTAAGCAACAGCAACTAACTAAAAAAGACAAAAAGAAAGAAGTAAACTTATAATTATTAAGTAAGTACATATAGTCGTATAATATATATATATATATATAATATTATAATTTTTAAATAATTTTTATAAACTAAAACCGATTTCGCCCATGCACAAACTACACAAGCGATTTTGATAAAATTTCTATGGGACTATCTAATAAGTTAAATATGCCCTTTCAAACAAAAAAAAAATAATTTTCCAAATCGGTTAAGGCGTCTTCAAATATTCGAGGAACATTATTCAGTTACAGAGCAGTTTTAAGTAAGTACTCAAGCAAAATTATACCCACTTCTATTTTGTATTTACAGAAGATTAACGTTGATAATCTTTAAAGATGATGAATTCTCGTTTCAAAAAATTAAAATGGTAACGGGTTACTCACGTATAGAGTCTATGTATAGAGTCTATACGTGAGTAACCCGATAACTCACATTAATAATGTGTAAGTCTAACGTTAGATGTCGGTGTCTCACGTTACGTTTTATTAAAAAATTAAACTCTGTTGATGATTTATTACCCTTTCAAGTACCAACCTAATTCTAAGTGCCAAACATATTATACACGATCAACAGGTAAGTCAGAAATGTTAGAATTCGTCATAAAGTACGATGTTCTACACATTTTAACATCAAAAGATCCAGTATTTTCCGTCACATTCCATTTTCAAACATTTTCCATGTAAAACAGGTCTTCTATCTTCGAGCTACACTCGATCCACGTAAGCTACTCTACTCTCCATTTTCAACCTTATTCTTTAAGACCTAAAGTTGAAATTCTGAAGTATGTAACGAAATATAATTTTAGTTGTCAAGTCGTATTGTCGACGGGAAACAATTATATCAAAATATTATTAACACAATACACGCTGCTTGCTACAAGCTACTGATGTTATAGACTTAAAGACCAAATACAAATATATTTATTGTTGAACATAGGTATTTAAAGGTTACTTATTAGATTTTATCAGTCTCGCCATGACCTGTCCTTGGTTGGACGTACAATATTTAAAAAAAACAATCTTTATATTATTTAACACTAAAATTTTAAATAAAATAAAGTAAATTTCAAAATATAAGTAAGTATCTATTAAATTCAGTATACGTAATCGTAATTAGTGTATTAATGTCTAATTTAAGATGTCAAATTATTACTAATGTCCTTCTATTCTAAAGGGTCATTTATGTAATACCGTTACTACTTATGTTACCGTTGTTACTTATGTTATTTAATTGACCGAGCGAGCGAAGCGAGCGAGGTCTCTAAATC
The DNA here is from genome assembly GCA_963555685.1 of Acrobasis consociella. NCBI lineage: Eukaryota > Metazoa > Arthropoda > Insecta > Lepidoptera > Pyralidae > Acrobasis > Acrobasis consociella. The sequence goes on along the minus strand of OY743119.1, from coordinate 4,721,552 downwards.
GAGTTGGGGGCGAAAACACATTGTATGTATGTATGTATGTATGTATGTATGTATGTATGTATGTATGTATGTATGTATGTATGTATGTATGTATGTATGTATGTATGTATGTATGTATGTATGTTTGTACCGCGATAACAGCCGAACCGATGGTTTGATTTTGATGAAATTTGGTAGGCACGTAGGAAATATCAATAGAATTTTCAAGTTCGTTGGGCATCAAAATCGGTTCAGTAGTTTTTGAAATATTCATAAAAATGTCCGCGATTATGTAGCAAAACGAAACCATAGCGCGTTCTAACTTTGGATAGCGCCATCTAGGGGTTATTTAGGAAACTGAATTGCGAAAAATAATCGCGAGGTCTAAGTTCGCGGCGAACTACTAGGTAGTTTACTAAATGTAGCAATTTTGTTGAGCGTACTTGGTTCAATCAATATCGCTGCTTGTCTGTGCTTCTGTTGTAGTATTAGTAATAATGCCACAAACTAACAAGAAATCAGCGGCAACCAAAGCCCGCGAAGTAGTTTTACGTAGAGAGTCGCAACTAAGGGCTGCCAGTAGGTACTTATCGTGCCAATAAGAGCTTTGTCAGCAAGAAACTTCGCCCGAACGCTCCAAGCGGTTGTGTTCACAGCGAATACGCAAGGGAAGTACGAAATCAGGAACTATACCCTGAACGCTAAAGCGCTAGCGTTCAATGCGTGAGCACGCTGTAGAGATTCGAGGGCAAGAATCCTTACCAGAACACGGTTCCCATCCCACGCATGACCCGGTCGTGGAAGACTAATGAAGTGTCATGGTCACGAACGCAATTTCCACTGTCGCTTGCCTGGGCCATAAATGTGCACAAATCGCAAGGACTCACTTTGAATAAAGGAGTCGTAGACGTTGGTGTTTGCCCAAGAGCCAAGCTAACCCGTCACTATAACCAAAGATGTCTCGGACATCAGCCTGTATGAGATTAGGATGGCCCTTAAATAGCTTAAAAACAACAAGGCGCCGGGCGAGGATGGAATCACAGCAGAGCTTCTGAAAGCGGGCTAAACGCTACTACTGAAAGTCCTTCAGAAGCTCTTTAATTCCATTCAGCTCGAGGGCGTAACGCCAGCAGCGTGGAACAGGGGCATTGTGGTCCTGTAAAGGGAGATAACACTCTATTGAAGAACTATAGGCCTATCACGTGTCTTAGTCATGTATGTAAGTTGTTTTCGAGGGTCATCACGGATTGTCCCGCAAACAGGTTTGATGCCTTCCAGCCTCCCGAACAAGCCGGTTTCCGTAAGGGCTTTAGCACCATGGACCACATTCATACGCTGCGGTAGGTTATAGAGAAGACGAGGAAGTATAACCGGCCGTTATGCTTGGGGATAGTGGACTGCCGTGCTTCAGTCTCCAGCGATGCCGTATTGATATCGGTATTTTGAGGTGTTGAAGTGCTTATACAGTAACGCCACTATGTCAGTCCGAGTACAGTAGCAGTGGACGACGGCAATTCCACTGCATAGAGGTGTAAACCAGACGTTATATCTTCGAAACTATTCACCGTTGCACTGGAAGATCAAGCTTCTGGAATGGGAAGGATTTGGCATTACATCAATGGCGATTATATCACTCACCTTCGATTTGCCGATGATATCGTTGTCATGGCGGAATCGATGGAAGACTTAAGTATGTATGTACTATGCTCGCAGATCTAAACTAAGTTTCCCAACAGGTAAGCCTTAAAATAACCGATCTAGAGCGGCTTGCATCCAGCGCCTTCCAGCTATTCTAGATCGGTCATTTTGGAAATCTTTGGGAGAGGCCTATGTCCAGCAGTGGACGTTATGCGGCTGAAATGATGATGATGATGATGATAAGCCTTAAAATGAACATGGACAAAACGAAAGTAATGTCGAATGTCTATGTTGCGCCCCTACCTGTTTGTGTTGGGAGCTCCACCCTCGAAGTTGTAGACCTGGGTCAATTGATCCAGGCAGGAAGCTTCAGCTTCAAGGAAGAGGTATTTCGACGAATCCGATTCGGCTGGGCAGCGTTCGGGAAGCTGCGCAGTGTCTTCTCGTCAATAATACCTCAGTTTTTAAAGACTTAAGTTTACAAACAATGTGTGTTTTAATGATGACTTATGGATCTGAAACGTAGTCCCTTACTTATGGGTCTCATAAGAGGGCTAAAGGTGCAACGCGCTATGGAAAGGGCTAAGCTCATTGTTTCTCTACGCGATCGAATCAGAAATGAGGAAATTCGTAGGACTAAAGTCACTGACATAGCCCAGCGGATTAGCTCGTTGAAACGGCAGTGGGCGGACACAGCGCTACGAACTGATGGCCGACGGGGCAAAAAGGTACTCGAATGGCTACCACGTACTGGCAAGCCAAGCACAGGATACCCACCCGCAAGGTGGTTTGTCGACCTGACCAAGGTCGCTGGAAGTCGCTGGATGATGATGAGACGTAGGCGTAAAATAGTAAGCGGCTGGATGTACACACGTTGCTCTTTCAAGATTCAAATGTCTTAGGGATATTGAATTTGACCCAGGTTTTGATTGAAATTGTTTGAAAAACATTATAAAATGAAACTTTTGCAGCTCAGAATAGACGAAGAAAGAAGGTTGGAAAATCTGTTTCCTGCAACGGTATCGAATTGGTAGTGAATAATGTATCACAGTTTCATTAAATCACAGTTTTACTGGACATTAAAATTGGTTCAGTTTTGGAATAATATCGCGAGGTCTAAGTTCGGCGAACCACTAGTTATAGAATAATAGCATTTATCTAACAATAATAATTTTAGTTTATTCTTAGTGGATATCGTAGGCATATCGAGATCGCTATTTTTCTATTGGAACTATACACATTAAATAAATATTAGATGTCCAATTCAAACTTTACGACAAGACATGTTTATGACGCTGCCTTTAACTGCACACATATATTTACATCTCGAATGCACTTTTGAAAATGAGTGCTCTGTCTAAACGGTATATATTTCAGATAAATCGAATATTTTAAGATATGTCTGGCTTCTGGTCTCTTATTTATTTATTTAAACTTTATTGCACAATAAAAAAAAGTACAAGTGGCGGACCTAATGCCATATGGCATTCTCTCCCGGTCAACCATTGGACCAAGCTGAAAATATGTGTGGCTGGCGTGATAAAATAAAATAGGCGTGAAAATCTCTTCGCTTACTTCATCTTTTTTCTACTACTTTTTTCTAGATCCTGAATAAATCAACTAGTGGCTTTGTGAGCTGTAAACTTCGCGAGTCACCCCGATCCGGTTAAGTTTATCGCAAAGTTGTTTAGACAAAAAAATTTTTTTATAAGTACAGATAAAACATAAAATTAATAAAATAATAACTGAGGTTTTACCAGGAAATCAAAAAGATAGCCAAGAGAAGAGTAGAATGGACGTTTCTTTACTTAACTCCACCAAAAGAGGAAGCTCTTAGTGTCCCGGCACACTATGCCGAACTTTAGCCGCTGAACTTTAGCCGCTAAACTTCAGCCGCTAAACTTCGGCATAGTCTGCTGAGACACTTAAATCACAAGAAGAAGATTAATGTAAAGTTCTAAAAATGAGTGCTCTATCTAAGGCACATATTTCAGACAGACTGAATATATTGAGAGCTGTCTGGCTGGAAATACGGTGTCGTGAATAACTGACCTTATTTAAGGTCACGACGTCAGAGTTGATATTTAGATAAAGTTTGGAAGTTCTAACAGGGTTAGTTCTATCTTGTTAAAATAACATTGGATTTATAATTAGCTACAGGTGATTGTACATTTCAGGGAGTTTGCTCCGAATCTATGTAATTATAAGATCATATAGTACATACGGGACATTCATGATATTCCAAATTTAAAAAAAAATGGCTGACGCCTTTATTTGAAAATTGGCGGTATAATTTCGTAATTCGACGATGTCGTATCCTCGATACGATAGTTGCGCGGCCGTTTTTGACAGTTTGAGACCGATTGCGACAGTCGGCGGCGGTTGCCGAGAGATGTCGCGGCAGGCCTGTGCCCCGTTAAGAGTTCCCTTACTATAGACTTCTCCATACAAACGTAATCTACGTTTAATTTTGAAACCACATGTCAGATTCCGGTAAAAATTGGTAATTGGAAATAAATTGCAATTATCTAATGGTAATAACTGGTTTCCTACACTAAAATTTTGAACTGGAAAGAAAATATAACGATTTAGAAGTTTCCCATACTGATGGTAAAAAATGATATAAAACACTACATTCTATTTCAAGTTCATATTTTTGATGTCGGAAACGAGTAACCCTAAATAATTGCAATATCTTTGAAATTACTAACTTTTGCCGAAATCGGATCATTTCGAAATAAAACGTAGACTACGTTTGTATGGAAATGGTATAGTATGTATGTTTTGGTCTAGAGTAAGGCGACTCTTAAGGTATCGAAAATATACCTACATTATTACTATGCGCGCGGCGACCACTCCGACATGGTAAATTTAGTGACGTGAATTGTATCATGCTCTCCCATGCTGGTCTGGGAGAAATAAAAAAACTTAGAATGTACCAGCTGCTTCTCTTGCCACGCAGATCGTAAAAGCCGATCGAGGGAATGGGCAAAAATGCAAATCATGTTAACAGGCGATGCGGCTAGCGACCCATCACTGTATTGATTGCTTTTCCATCTTCTCGCCCACCATGACGCTAAAAGTGGCTTTTGGGTCTTGCGGCCCTGGGCTCTGCATAGAACCGCAAGACCCAAAATGCTCTGTCTGCCCCATTAGGGATAAAGACGTGATAGTATGTATGTATGTGAATTATATGTCTAGAGTTATAAAAAATAAATTGGCTTACAATGCACTTCTGGGTATCTAAACGAAGAGGTGTCGAGTTCTGACGCGATCGCTAACGACATTGAGTATATATTTCTTTAAATTCCTTTGTTGAAGACTTCTGTACGTGAGTACTAGTTTATTCTGTGGTCGCGGGCATACTGGCCTGTACTTTTTCTTCTTATCGTGTGTGTTAGTGACTAACACTAGTGTCAGAGTTTTTAAACCGCCTTAAAGGCCTCTGACATGGTTTTAGGTAACGACCAATGTCAAAGACAGTGACCGGGACCGACGGCTTAACGTGCCCTCCGAAGCACGGATCATCTTACTTATCAGACAATCAGGTGATCAGCCTGCAATGTCCTAACCAAACTAGGACAACAACACAAAGTCGTTGCCCCCGCCGGGAATCGAACCCGTGACCTCCGGGTATGAGCCGAACGCTCTAACCACTACACCACGGAGGCAGTTAAGTTGGCCTGTACTATAAGAGCGCTAAAACAAAAGTGCTGCAACCTTTTCCTTTATAATGCTGTATCTGATATAAACACACCCCGCGAGATAAATACTATATTATTAAAGAAAACATGTAGAAGACGCGCTTGTTCAAGATAACAGAGGTTGCGTTTGCGTAAAGGGAAAATAACGAACAACATGGTACATTCTTATTGGATCCTTGTATTTTGCTTCTACTTCATAGATAAAATCAGCTTGAATGAACATTCTTTCGTATGTCAGACTGTTTTGCTTACAGGTCGCAAGTCTCACCCGATTCTCGTGATTTTTATGTTCGTTAGTTAACTATATTGTTCTTTTTGTCAATTAAAAAGCACAAATTCTTATTTGATTTAAGAGAAATAATAAACAGTCAGGTACAAATTATTGACTTGAAGAATATTATTCCTAATTTAGAGTTTCTTACTAAAATTGTGTCAAAATATTCTTCAAATAAATAATTTGTACCTGGCTATTTATTATTCCTGTAAAGTCCAATATTTTTGAATCATGGTATCAAAAAAATCTTAAATTTTTTAGAGGTGGTATTACCCCTCTATGTTACGTACTACCTCGAAGTTTAGGTAAATATGCACCGGAATATCCGATCTCTGGTTATATGACATATGTATTTTATATATCAATCAACTGGTTATAATATGACAGATTCAACAGGAACACACCTAATCCTATAAAAATATAGCTTGTTTACGTGTCAGGGTTTTCCGGAGTTTGCATCGAATTGTTTATTCCGAACGCGTTTTCAGTTGAGAAGACGTCGGAAAGTCAATAAAACTTTCAGGAGGTGTTCCAGTAGTTAAGATGGGGTGACATTCTGATTCTTGTGTTTTTGCGGCGATTGGAGGATGATTTTGAAGTACTTAGGTAATTTAAGATTTAAAAGAAAATATGATTTTGACCTGCGCTGGAAATTCGATGTAAGTAATCATTTTGTATCTGTAAAATTAAAATTGAGGTCGTGGCTCGGCGGGAGTGCGCATTACTAGCGCTTTCGCAAGTAAAGTGACAGCAGGCTTGGTCCGCACTTAGATGGGTGACCAAAAGTGGCATAAAAAATTCTGAGGCTCCTCCGTGCTTCGGAAGGCACGTAAAAGCTGTTGGTCCCGGCTGTCATCATTATATGTATAGTAGTCATCAAGCTATGTCAGATGCTTTTAGACATCTGACACCAGTGTTGGCCACTTACACTTATAAAAAACAATTGTAAAAAAATATTGGTGTCAGATTTTTCAATGTTCAATCGACTCTAGCTTAGGGCGAAACTAATACATACACAAAAACAACTTACATCCTACTTACATCCTTTTATGCTTTAAAATGTTAGGGCTAAATAATGATTATGCTTAGGTACATTATGCTTAAAATTATTATGCATACTCCATTATGCGAAAGGACGTTATGCTTAAAAACGATTGTGCATTAAACCAGTATGCTATGTGATATTATAGCATATAAATAGTGATCCCATAAAAACAGTACTTAAACAAAAAACGAAATATATATTCAGCTTTCTTACAATAATCAGCGTTCGGCCAAACGGATTTTGTATGGTAGGACGAAAATATTATATCGATTTGTAATAACTTTTGTTTATAAAGAAAGTAGTTCAGTATCATATAGTCTAAACTTGCTCCAAAAATTTGACTGGTGAATAAAAGGTCAACCTATATACAGTATACACACCTTCAAATAAAAACATTTGGTATGGGAGGACGGACATTTTTTATCTATTTTTAATAACTTTTTTATAGAAAGTAGTTCAATATCATGGACTAGACTTTGTCCAAAAATTTGGCTGGTGTATAAAAAAATCATTCTGTATACAGTATACACACCTTAAAATAAACAATTTTGGTATGGGAAAACGAACATTATTATCGATTTAAAGTAGTTCAGAACTTCAAACTTCAAAATTCTTTATTGCATAAACTGTGCATCATAGACTGAACTTGCTTCAAAAACTTGGCTGTTTAAATAAAATTTACTCTGTATACAGTATACACACCTAACTATACAGTTTTGGTCTTCTTCTTATCGTGTGTGTTAGTGACTAACACTAGTGTCAGAGTTTTTAAACCGCCTTACAGGCCTCTGACATGGTTTTAGGTAACGACCAATGTCAAAGACAGTGACCGGGACCGACGGCTTAACGTGCCCTCCGAAGCACGGATCATCTTACTTATCGGACAATTAGGTGATCCTAACCAAACTAGGACAACCACACAAAGTCGTTGCCCCCGCCAGGAATCGAACCCGCGACCTCCGGGTATGAGCCGAACGCTCTAACCACTACACCACGGAGGCAGTTACACATCAGTTTTGGTATGTGAGAACGAAAGTTTTTATCGATTTTTGAATAAACTTCTTCAACCTCAACCATCAACCTAACTCGGGGGATAAATTATTTATTTGAAGGTGTGTATAATGTGTACAGAGCGACTTTTATTTCACCAGCCAAATTTTTGGACAAAGTTTAGTTATGATATTGAACTACTTTCTAAAAAAAACGACGGGTTGCACTCTGGGAGTGCCGGCAGAAGTGAAAACTTGAATATTAACGTTGTGCATTTTTGATATACGAAAGTTTCGTAACGAAACAGCAGGCGCAGGCGTACATTTTCGCCGCGCCGTAGAAAGAGAGGGGGATACTCCCTCTCCTACGCCGCGCCAGCTGTCTACTCTCCATCCGTCTTACGAATTTTCGATCAGGTCACGTGTCCTGACGCGAGTTTAACATTTTTTACCCATTCCAAAAAAAGTGCACAACGCCGCTAAAGAAGTTTTCACTTCAAAAATATAGAAAGTAGACAACCTGTATAAAGTATACACACCTTAAAATAAACAATTTATCCCCCGAGCCAGGTTGATGGTCGTAATCAATTATTCAAACAGTCAACTTGAAATGCGAAATCCTATCGTTAGGATTATTTCGAAAGTTATTTGGGAACAGTGAATTGGTATTGGTGTATTTAGAATGCATTGTATTTCCATGAATTGTTTATGTTGATAGAGTGAAGGATTTCAGTAGAGTGAACACAAACACAAATACAAATTGAATTTTGGCACAGAATATTTAAGTATTACATTCAGAACGGTATCTCCTAAGGTCGAATATTTTCGGGACCTTAGGATATTCCGTTCGTAATACTAATAATAATTCTGTGGTTTCAGTGTTTGTGACCACAAATGGTACCAGATTTTTCAAGCTGCTAATAGGCATCTGATAAAACTTCATGACTGCCATACAATAATGATAGCCAGGATCAACGGCTTAGTGTGTCTTACGAAGCACGGAGTAGCTCAATTTTTTTTTATGCTTGATAATGTTGCTTAACTTGCAAAAGACCGAGCCACCAAACTCCTTATAAGTATATACTCCTTGACGACCCTCGTGGCGTAATGGTGACCACTCTAGTTCGCCGTTCGGGGACTCCGGGTTCAATCTTCGGCCAGGGCAAGTTGGAAAATGGCCTTTTTCAATTTGTCCTGCGTCTTGGGTGTATATTCATATGTACTTATTATAAAATACGATATCATTGAGTATGGATGAGGGCGAACAGGCAAGCGATACAATCGTATTTTTAAATATTTGTTTTATGTTATAGGTCCAACCACGCTGGAAAGCGTCCAAGTAATCGCGCCAACTCTTGATTGGTCAGAAGCAGCTCTGGATAGAGATAAATGGAACAGACATTTGCCCAGCAGTGGGACAATAGAGGTTAATAAAAAAATTAAAATAAATGCTACAGGGCGGCAAACGAACAAGCTGGTCACCTGATGGTAAGTGATCACCGCTGCCCGTGGACAACAAGTAACAAGTACCGGTTTTATTTATCTGTGCCGGCGGGCTTCACTCCCCATGGGTATTTCGGGATAAAGACTATCCTATGTCCTTCCCGGGTCTTAAACGATATCCATACCAATTTAATTTAAATCGGTCCAGCCGTTCTTGAGTTATAAGTAGTGTGAATAACACGACTTTGTTTTATTTATTAAGATATCGATAATGGACTATCGGGCGGCAACACACTAAAATCATGTTGAATATGGATATGATCAATGACTAGTGACATTATTTCGTAACTTTTATTCTCCAAATGTATAGAGTAAGAATTTTTGAAAAAATGTCTATTTGTCGGTTTGTTTGATTATACACGCTAATCTCCAGAAATACTGGACGGATTCGAATGAATTTTTTTTTGTTATGTACCTGTTAAGCCTAGGCAACATGTAAGGTATCATTGATTTTGGAAAAGGAACACCTGATGCAGAACCATAACGGTCCAGCTAAACTATAAGAAATATAAGAATGACGCCTTAGAAAAAGTTGTTCAGCCTGATGAGCACGTTCCGATAACATAAAGTCCACGCGAACGAAGTCGCGGGCCTCGGCTAGTAAAATAAAAACATTTATTTTTAACCCAGGAAAGTACCCAATACACACTCGATAAAAAAAAAACGCTCGACGCAACGCAAGTAATTTGAGATCTGAATGTCACAATACACCAAATCCCAGCCCCTTTGTGACATCAACATTTTAATATCAAAGAATGTGAAATCGATATCCAGGGTTAAAATAAAAGTCCCCCTCAGGGACCTACTCGTTTTCCCGCCGTCTCGTGGGTGAAATTTCCTTTGAAGACAAATGTCTTATCTTGAAATATGGAGTGCTGACGTGGTCTGTGTGTAATTTGTTAGAGTCTTCTGTCGGGACGATGTCTTTGCAAATTGGTTCTTCTAGCCGTCTTATTACAAAATGTGGAGGTTAGTATTTACTTAGTTTAGCTATTTAATTCATTTCCGACCCAAAAATTTACCGTTGTAATAATATTGGCAGACTAACTTGTTTTTGAGTGACTACAAACCATTGTTATTAAACATTTTAGATTTATTAATGAGGAAAAACTGATATTATGAGCCATATTTGACTCCAGGAAACTATGACCTTATTAGTCTTTATTCCATACGATAATCATGTCAGCCCTTCTTCCGCCCACTGCTGAGCATAGGCCTCTCTTCGTCTACGCCACCAATCTCGGTCCTGTGCTGCTCTCGTCCAGGTGCGACCCGCGACTTTGACTATATCGTCAACCCATCTCATTGCAGGACGTCCGACACTTCTTTTACCCTTCCTAGGCCACCATTCTGTTAATGACTTACTCCACCGGCCATCACTCCGACGTGCCAAGTGACCTGCCCAGTTCCACTTGAGGTTCATGACCGTTTTTCCGATGTCCTGTACGTTAGTACGTTGTCAGATCACGGTGTTAGGAGCGTGGTCCTGCAGTCTGATGCCAAGCATTGCACGCTCCATGGCTCTCTGTGCGACTCTCAACTTGTGAACAGTGTTTTTAGTGAGCGTCCAAGTCTCGGCACCATAGGTCATGGTGGGCAGGACACACTGATTGAATAAGCGGGTTTTCAGGCTCTGTGGACTCCACAGAGCCTGAAAACCCGCTTATTCCATACGAATCCCTTAGAAAATGTTTGTTTTGATTTCACGTTTAGAAAAAAGTATCTGGTTTGAGTTGTTGGAAACTTCCTTTTTAGCGGAATAGCTTAGTTACTAGGTAGGTAGTCTAGATTTCCATTAAACAAAGCAAAGAACCAAGGCAAGAAAACTTGCTTTCTCGTAAAAAAAATGCATCGAAATCTGTTAATCCATTTGAAAGCTACGATGCTACAGACAGACAGACTTTGGCGTCAATCTTATAACACCCTTTATTGCCGATGCTTAAAAAAAAGGTCACTAAAAGGATATCTTATTTCCATTTTTATACACGCATCCCATATAATGTAACGTCATTAGTATGTAAATATGAGAACCTTTTTAAAACAAAGAACATTCTGCCGAAACAAGCCACGATTTTCCACGCAAAGTAATTAATAAATAAAAATCTTGTGAAAGATTTTACTGTCATTTGACATCTCAAAGGATTTATAGCCCGAATTTAATAGCGATATATCAAAGAGTCAAAGTTGATTTATCAATGTTTTTTTCTGGGCATATAATTTAAATCCAATCACACAAGAATACAACTCAAATTGCATTAACGAAAGTTCACACGCACACGCCTCGCCTACGCCATGCGCTCGCCTTGCTTCCGCCTTGTTTCCGCCTTGCGTCCGTCTCGCGCCCGCCCGGCACTCGCCCCGGCTGGACTTTGGTAAATGCAATTTGAGTTGTATTGATGTGTGATAGGACTCAAATCATATTCACCAAATTTCAAACCGCGCTAGGCATTTTCAAAGCGTAAAAGGCGTGGGCTAGGCGTGCGCGTGTCTTCTGAACACAACCTGAATATCCACCGCAAATCGGTATACAGATAATAATATGGATATGGATATAGAGATAGATATACATATAGTATGGATGGATAAACAGACAGAGTCTAAATAAATATACTTACTTACTGAAATTATTTTAAGGTTGAATTCAGTCCTTGATACTGAACAACTTTCCCCAAGAAACATATATTTATTGAAATATAAAAAAAATATTTTGACCCATGACGAATCAGCTGATCCGAGTTTGTGTAGAAAATAATTTTGTTTTTATATTTCAGTATAATATCAAGGGGAAAGTTATTCAGTACATGTACTGAACCCATAAAATAGTTTCAGTACATTTTGTTAGACGTTTAAAAAAATGTACTGAAAAATAATAAAGGAAAAATTGTTTACCGCTATGAATCTTACTCGTACTTACATAGCTTTACAACTGACATACAATATGATAGACATAATAAAAAGGGTAAAATGTGTTGATTTACGATAGCCATACGTTTCACTCACACATAGACACGTGTATGAACGTACGTATCTCTTGTTGACTATTTTGGTTGTCAAATATGAAGCTTCATAGCTGTCAAAACAAGTTTATTCAAATCGATCTTGAGGACTGAAAACAAAAGGCTAAAGTCAGGGAGATATGGAGTAATAAAAAGCATGGACTATGATAAACGAATTTGTAGATGGAGTACAAGAACTCAAATGCCTCACGAAAATTATTGCATTTACTATTAAAGTACTTGATACGGGATTTATTTTACAACTAGCTGTGCTCGCGGGCTTCGCTCTCCGTGAGAATTTCGGGATACAAACTATTCTATGTCCTTCAAATAAATAAAGAAATATACAAACTCACTTTCGCATTTATAATATTAGGAAGGAAATAAGGATAAGTTATATATAACATACATACATACATAATATCACGCCTGTTTCCCACAGGGGTAGGCAGAGACTATGGACCTCCACTTGCTGCGATCCTGACAAACCACTTTTGCTTCATCTAAACTCATCAATCTCTATATACATGCCCTTCTGTTACGGGTATTTTTTACCTTTATATAATATATATAACAAAAATGTTTATTACGCTGAACAACTTTTGCTAAGGCGTTATATTTCTTATAGGTAGTTTAGTTGGACCACTATGAAGAAACCCCCTGGTGTATGCTATTTGCCGACGACATCATAGTGGTGGAACGTTTAACGAAAGGTTAACGGTTGAACCCGATTTTCAATTCAATTTAAATTTTTTGTAATTTATCTGGCAAATAATAGCTAAATGTCTTCCATACTGGTCTGGGAGAAAAGAAAAAACGTAAAATGTACCAGCGGCTTCTCTTCCCGGGCAGATCGTAAGAGCCGATCGAGGGAAAGGGCAAAAAAAATTGAATCATGTTAGTAGGCGATGCGGCTAGCAACCCATCACTATTTTGATTCCTTCATCCACCTTCTTGCCCACATCAAGCTAAAAGTGGCCTATGAGTCTTGCAGTCCTGGGCTCTATCTGCTTAGAACCGCAAGACCCAAAATGCTCTGTCTGCCCCATTAGGGATAAAGACGTGATAGTATGTATGTATGTAATAATAGAGGGCGCTACGAATATAAGTTTTACTATTTAGTTCCTTTGCTTAGCACTAGATAGCGTTTACATATGAAACTATTGAAAGTCAGGGATTTTTAATCTTAGAACTTGTTCTTGTTAGCTTAGCATTTGTGTGTACTGCGACATCTGAAGATCATAAAACATCGTTGTGTACAGGCAAGGAAAAAGGGTGCAGCGATTTCTTTGTTCCCGGTAATTAGAATTTCCACTAGAGCTGAATGGGAAAACCTCTCCATGAGTACCACTTCCGGCGGGTTTTAAGTGGCCGAGATTTCGAGATTTTTTTACCCGACCAGGACAAAATATGAAATGATTTGGATGAAGTTGTTTTATCGAGATTTTTACCCCATCAGGACAAGATATGTAATGTTTTGGATATAGATGTTAGAAGTTCAGTACATTGATTGACGACCTCCGTGGCGTATTGGTTTACTCGCTAGTTTGCCATTTGAGTATTCTGGGTTCGATTCCAGTCAGATAGAAAATGGCCTTTTTCAAATCGGCATAAATGTCAGGTAAGCCAACTAGATATCTAGGATCATCATCATCATCAGGTCTTTTTAGTCTACACTGGAGGTGCACGACCTTCTCTGTACTTCTAGAGTGATACTTAGCCAGAGCAGCCAGAGGATTTGGCCAACACTTTCCACGTTGGTCATAAGGATTGGAGAGGTCTCATGATGTATAATAAGCTTTGTTTAGCGTATTTCCTAAGTCGCCTTCTACGACATCCACGGAAAAAAGTGGTCCTATTCTACTCCGCCGAAAACCATACATCATTTGGTAAATATCTATCCATAAATGTATTTATTTCAAAATATAGTATTATTCGTCGCGCGTCCTTTAAATGTAATTACGTGATTATCTTTGTTAATCCTTCTGATTGCCTGCGATACAAGCTTGTGCCTGGTGCGGGAATCTTTGTATTAATTTTCTTACATTAGTTATCTCTAGTTGGAACTAAATTTGGTGCGAGCTCAACCAGTGTGATCTATCACTATCGATTTATTATTATTGCTGTGGCATGGCTTATTGAGTAATGGGGTATCATTAGATGTGTGAGAGTTAATGTCCATTATTTATATAATAAGAGGTAAGAGAAAAACAAAACAATAATAAATATTACAATTTAAAAACTAAATTAACTACTACTTATATAAATTTTAAAAAACTAGAAACGACGAGCAGATTATTGGCCAGCGTTAGATTTCCCAAAAGGCATGCAGCATTACCACGCTGAATGGCAATGCTTACTCGTTTGGCGAAGTAATTGCCCACCCGACACCTCGACCAAATTTTTATTGACCGAGCGAGCGAAGCGAGCGAGGTCTCTAAATCGAGTTGGGGCGAAAACACATTGTATGTATGTATGTATGTATGTATGTATGTATGTATGTATGTATGTATGCATGTATGTATGTATGTATGTTTGTACCGCGATAACAGCCGAACCGATGGTTTGATTTTGATGAAATTTGGTACGCATGTAGGAAATATCAATAGAATTTTCAAGTTCGTTGGACATCAAAATCGGTTCAGTAGTTTTTGAAATATTAATAAAAATGTCCTCGATTATGTAACAAACGAAACCAATAGCGCGTTCTAACTTTGGATAGCGCCATCTAGGGGTTATTTAGAAAACTGAATTGCGAAAAATAATCACGAGGTCTAAGTTCGCGGCGAACTACTAGGTAGTTTACTAAATTTAGCAATTTTGTTGAGCGGACTTTGGTTCAATCGATATCGCTGCTTGTCTGTGCTTCTGTTGTAGGATTAGTAATAATGCCACAAACTAACAAGAGATCAGCGGCAACCAAAGCCCGCGAAGTAGTTTTACGTAGAGAGTAGCAACTAAGGAAATATGCCAGTAGGTAATTCTCGTGCCAATAAGAGCTTTGTCAGCATGAAACTTCGCCCGAACGCTCCAAACGCTTGTGTTCTCAGCGTGAGTACGCAAGGGAAGTACGAAATCAGGAACTATACCCTGAAAGCTTAAAGAGTTCAATGCGTGAGCACGCTGTGGAAATTCAAGGGCAAGAAACCTTACCAGAACACGGTTCCCATCCCTCGCATGATCCGGTCGTGGAAGACTGGCCAAGTGTCATGCTCACGAACGCAATTTTTACTGTCGCTTGCCTGGGCAAAAAATGTGCACAAATCGCAAGGACTCACTTAGAATAAAGTAGTCGTAGACGTCGGCGTTTGCCCAAGAGCCAAGCTAACCCGACACTATACCGGACATCAGCCTGTATGAGATTAGGATGGTCCTTAAATAGCTTAAAAACAAGGCGCCGGGCGAAGATGGAATCACAGCAGACCTTTTGAAAGCGGGCGGAACGCTGCTACTGAAAGTCCTTTACAGGCTCTTTAATTCCATTCTGCTCGAGGGCGTAACGCCAGAAGCGTGGAACAGGGGCTTTGCGGTTCTGTTCTTCAAAAAAGGAGATAACACTCTATTGAAGAACTATAGGCCTATCACGTGTCTTAGTCATGTTTATAAGTTGTTTTCGAGGGTCATCACGAATCGTCCCGCAAACAGGTTTGATGCCTTCCAGCCTCCCAAACAAGCCGGTTTCCGTAAAGGCTTTAGAGAAGACGAGGGCGTATAACTGGCCGTTATGCTTGCGGATAGTGGGCAATGAAAAAGCCTTCTATTCGATCGAAACATGGGCCGTGCTTCAGTCTCCAGCGATGCCGTATTGACTATCGGTATATCGAGGTGTTGAAGTGCTTATACAGTAACGCCACTATGTCATTCCGAGTACAGGAGCAGTGGAAGACGGCAATTTCACTGCATAGAGGTGTAAAACAGACGTTATATCTTCGAAACTGTTCACCGTTGCACTGGCAGATCAAGCTTCTGCAATGGGAAGGATATGGCATTAAAATCAAAGGCGAGTATATCACTCACCTTCGATTTGCCGATGATATCGTTGTCATGGCGGACTCGATGGAAGACTTAAGTATGTATGTACTATGCTCGCAGACCTAAACCGAGTTTCCCAACAGGTAAGCCTTAAAATGACCGATCTAGAGCGGCTTGCATCCAGCGCCTTCCAGCTATTCTAGATCGGAAGTTTTGGAAATCTTTGGGAGAGGCCTATGTCCAGCAGTGGACGTTATGCGGCTGAAAAGATGATGATGACAATAAGCCTTAAAATGAACATGGACAAAACGAAAGTAATGTCGAATGTCCATGTTGCGCCCCACCTGTTAGTGTTGGGAGTCCCGCCTCGAAGTTGTAGACCTGGGTCAATTGATCCAGGCAGGAAGCTTCAGCTTCGAGGAAGAGGTCTTTCGACTAATCCGACTCGGCTAGGCAGCGTTCGGGAAGCTACGCAGTGTCTTCTCGACAAAAATACCTTAGTTTTTTAAGACTAAAGTTTACAAACAATGTGTGTTACCAGTGATGACTTATGGATCTGAAACGTGGTACCTTACTATGAGTCTCATGAAAGGGCTAAAGGTGCAACGCACTATGAAAAGCTAGGCTCGGTGTTTCTCTACGCGATCGAATCAGAAATGAGGAAATTCGTATGAGAACTAAAGTCATTGACATAGCCCAGCGGATTAGCTCGTTGAAATGGCAGTGGGCGGACACATAGCGCGACAAACTGATGCCGATGGGGCAAAAAGGTATTCGAATGGCGACCACGTACTGGCATTCGAAGCGTAAGACCACGTACTGGCATAAGAAGCGTAAGAAGCAAGGTGGTTTGTCGACCAGACCAAGGTTGCTGGAAGCCGCTCTAGATCGGTCATTTTGGAAATCCTTGGGAGAGGCCTATGTCCAGCAGTGGACGTTATGCGGCTGAAATGATGATGATGATGAGACGTAGGCGTAAAATAGTTGGCGGCTGGATGTACTATCACGGTCTTTTTTGCATGGATACCATAAAGTCGATTTTTCTGTGAGGGTTTGCACCTGGACTCACAGAATTTAAACTAGATGGCGTATTCACAAATTAAAAATAACAAAAGCTCAGCAACGTTCATCTGCAAAATATGATTTTTAATTGGCTTAAGATAATTTGTGATGACATGAAATAAAATAGTAACTATAGCAAAAAACAATATATTTTCGATAAAACATAGCTTATTGTTTTTTTTTTTAAGAAATACTAGCGCCATCTTAAGATATAATCCACTCAGTTGGCGTTGAAACCCTGCTCAAACGATTTTGCTGCTATGGAAAATTTTCTTCTGATCAGTTCTGCATGGAAAGCATAAGGTTTACTTTTCTGTGAGGTTTTGCATTAGGAGCCTCAGAATAAAACTAGATGGCACTGTTCACAAAAAAAAATAAGTTATCTTTTCATTTACTAGTAGATCCTATTTTCACTAAAGTTGAAAACAGATAGATGAGCTAGTGGCGCATTGTTGACGTATGAGCCGATTGGCAGCGGTTCGAATCCCAAGTCAGGCTTAAATTAAAAAAAAAAGAAATAATATAATAATTAATTGTTTTTTATTTTATATAATTTTTTATAATATAAAAAATATGATAATATTTTTTTATTTGGTAAAATGGAAACATCAACAAATATTTTTCTTACTGATTAACGTTTACAATTGCAACTTTCGTGTAGGTAGATAAGAAATAAAACAACATTAGTAATATTGTAGTCTTATAATGAATACACCTCAACTTATAACCTTTCGTTAAATACACAACATAAGTTTTTTAAATGTTATGCCTACTTATATATAGAGTTAGTGTAGTATAGTTTATTACAAAAATTCGTTTTGCAGATATATATATTGACTAAATGATTTGATATAATATTTTTAAGGTTTATAGCTTAAGTATTCGTTCCCAATCGAGGAAGAGATTGAAGCTAAACCTCAAATCAAGAAAAATTTTGAGACCGGGTTGTAGCTACCATAAAGAATAAAAGACAATATAAACATTTGTAAAAATGCAGAAAATAATAAAAATCACTTAGTATAATAACATTTTGCTATTACAAAAAAAAAATTATCCTACTTACGCTCATTTTAAACACAATATATAGCTATCCCAGTCTCAGCTAATAACCTGTATAACCGCCATTTTGATCGATTCTTTCAGCACGTCTAAATAATTTACACTATTTGCTCGACTGGGTACTAAAGTTAGTTCTCCTGGGCCTGCGGCACTCATCCATACCCCCCATATCCCCCACATGTTTACTGTTATACGACCAGATTCACAGTTAAGCACAACGTGATCACTATTATAACGCATATTATTCCTACGCCACAGCGTAACTCGCCCGTGTTGTGACGTTACTCCAGTCGAAATTTCTATATTCCAAAGCGAACTCTAATCGCGCTCTGGTTTCGGTTAGCAATGGCTTAATAGCATGTCGCCGATAATGCAGACCTTCACTATGGAGAGCACGACGCACCGTTCGTAAAGATGTGTCAAACAATCCTGCGTAATATCTGGTTGGGATAAAGCCATTTTCCTCATAACCTTGCACCATAAGTTCACGCTGGTCTGAGCTAATATGGGGTCTTCTGCCGGATCTACTGCGGTGTTCCAACGAACCCTCCTCTTGAACCCTTTTTACCCATAAAGTGACAGTCTTTATCTGAAAAAGGAATATATTATGTTTTATTTTTATGTTTCAATGGCCATGCGTAGTAAAGTAAATAACAGAAAGTGAATTCAATCATTTTTTTATACTTACGTTTAAGCCAGTTTCTCTAGAAATTTCAGAATAATTAAGGCCTTGCTTATGCAAAGCTATTATTTGGGCCCTCGTAGCCATATCAATATTCAAACACGAACTCATATTAAAATAAATAATTAAAACTCGTTTAACGCAATCGTAACTGAACTTACTCAAAGAAAGTATAGAACGTTATGATTTAACAAAGATATCATTTTTATAAATCAATGGTAAACTACCTTCAATTCTTTTGAGTTTTTATTTTAGTCGCTTACAATATCAACCTTCATAAATAACTACAACAGGATAAACCGTAGGGTAATTTTAATCCTCTGCATAGATACGCATTGGTCTAATGGTTAGTGGTATTGAAACATAAGACAAATTTTATGCTACCGAGTTCGAATCCTAGCTAGCTGTCGTTTCTATGCAATAAGGTTTTTAATTGTAATAAGAGAATTTGTGATAATATAATAACTAGCAAAGAACGAGACTTGAATGAGCCATGTAAATTATTTATTTTCTTATTTCCAATCCAACTAGCGCCATCTATGGTATCTAAACCAAACCAATACATAAGTTTTTAAAGAGGGCGTGGCGCAAATCGGCGCATTCGATTTTGTTATGAAAGTATCCATGCAGAACTGACCGCAGGTGTACATACGTTCCTCTTTCAAGATCTAGGTATATTGAATTTGATCCAGGTCTTGATTTAAGCTGTTTGAAAAAAAAATGAAACTTTTGCAGCTCAGAATAGAAGAAGAAAGAAGGTTGGAAAATCTGTTTCCTGCAACGGTATCAAATCGGTTGTGGATAATGTATCACAGTTTCATTAAATCACAGTTTCACTGGACATTAAAATTGGTTCAGTTTTGGAATAATATCGCGAGGTCTAAGTTCGCGGCGAACCACTAGTTGTATTTTAATGTAAGTACATTATATAAATTATATTGGATGACATGGAATTTCGTTACGAATTCAACTGGCCTGTAAAATATATCGATGCCAAACCTTTCTGCCCCACGTCTCGCCTGTTCACAGACCGGAATCCGGTCGACATGTATTGTTTTACTATTGTGTCTACTGTATTGTACTGACAACGGGTTAAGCAAAAAACACATTATTCTCTTTACGTATTTAAGAGTTCCCTTACATCATAACATATCATAACATAGACATTTTCATACAAACGTAGTCTAGCTTTTATTTAAAAACGACGTGTCAGATTTCGGTAAAATTTTGTAATGTCAAAGAAATTACACATTTGTATGCATATAACTGGTTTTTACAGTCAAAATTTGGACTTGAAGGAGAATATAGTTCATATGTCATTTTTGACCATCAGTAGGGAAACTTTTAAACACTTATTTTCTTTCAAGTTATTTATTACAATTTCAATTAACAACTAAATTAAAAACTAAATTAAACTAAACAAATAATAATAATAAAAAAGAAAAACCTTACAAATAGAAAACGTCTTCCAGTCTTCCGTCTTCTTTCATCATTGCCCTGCGGTAGAGTGCCCAAAAGGCTGGCAGCATTGCCACGTTGGATGGCAATGCTTATTCGTTGGGCGAAATAATTGCCAGCCCTCGGGTCACCCGACACCTCGAATAATTTTTTGTTAAAAAATTTTAAAAGTTTGTGAGTTGATGGTCCCCACGGACCTAAAGTCTCAACCCCAAACGGCTCAAATATGAAGCCATTCCCTAAGCATTCAAATTTGCGCCGTTTTAGGGTTTCCGCAGCGGCTGCAGCTGCCAGCCTTAGAGCTTGTGCCGTGAAGATGGGAGGCCGCCAAAGTGTCGACACATGTAGCGCCCACACCAACGGCTTTCCCAACCTCCACGGCACAAGCGTCATACCATCCGGTCTCTTGCCATCATCGCGGGCTAAACCATTTGGTTCTAAAATTGCTGGCAACCCGATGGTGACAAGAGCGCGGTGACTATATTATTTAAATTAGCATGTCGTGCCATTCGGCCGGCGCTCTTCGTGCACGAGAGTCCGTGGTGACCGAACTGGTCGACAGTGTCACCGCAAGGGCAAAGATGTGGAACGTTTGTCTTTGCTCCTAAACGTAAGACTTACAAGTTTATAATTTGATTTGAAAACTGTTTATATGCCTAACATCATATCAGCCACAAGAAGTCCACAGCTGGACATAGGCCTTATATGCCTAACATTTTACCGGAATCTGACATGTAGGTAATTTTGAAATAAAAGCTAGACTACGTTTGTATGAAAATGTTCGTCTTATTTCAAAACGATATGTCCGATTTCGACAACGATATGTCTGGTTTCCAACGGTAAAAATATGAACTTGAAATAGAATATAGTGTTATTTATCATTTTTGACCATCAGTATGGGAAACTTCTAAATTGTTATATTTTCTTTCCAGTTCATAATTTTACCGTAGGAAACCAGTTATAAACCTAGATAATTGCAATTTCTTTACAATTACCAATTTTTTGCGGAATCTGACATGTGGTTTCAAAATTAAACGTAGACTACGTTTGTATGGAGAAGTTTAGGGTAAGGGGACTCTTAAGAGCTGGACTCTTGTCGGTGGAGTGCTATTCATGACTCTCTTTTGGCTGTGGACGTCATTCAATTGTTATGTCGTAAGTGTCCAGAAATGTGTTAACCTATGTTTATCGGACGCAAGATCGTCAACTGTAATTTTGATAGTATTTAAATGTGGTAATATAATATGATTTCCAATAGACATTCTCGTATATCATTGTCAGGGCTAGCCACAAATGTCAGACCCACGCAAATGTCTGATATACAGGGCTAATATTCGACTGTGGAATTTCTGAATCGAAAAGCGGAATTGCGAAAAAATAACGGAGGTACCAAAAATATATAGAAAGGTTTTATCAATCGAATGCGGTGGTAATATAATATAACTTTCAGGGTATAATATGCGCGGCTGCTGAATTTCTGAATTAAAAAGCCAAATTGCTTGCTAGTAAAATGTAGTTTACCTAAATTACAGAGGTAATATAATACGAGTATGATATTCAATAGATATACCCGTATTTCAGAGTCAAGATTAACCACAAGTGTCAGATCGACGCCATGCAAATGTCTGATATATGAGGTTAATATGCGACGACGAAATTTCTGAATTAAAAAGCGATATAGCTAGTTATAAATGCAATGTTTAATAAAAAAAACACATAAGGGGTACTCCTATTTCAGTGTCAGCGCCAGCCATGAGTAGTGTTGCCAAAAAGTCGATAGTTTCAATCGAAAAATGCTAAATCGATACTATCAATAACTATTTTAGAGCAATACTATTGATAATTAACAAACAAACTATCGATAGTTTATTCGTCGTCAGTATCGATACTATCAATAGTATCGGTTACCAACCGATAGTTCCGGCATTATCGATAGATCGCATCGGTTTTATATAGGCTATCGATAGTGGACTATCGAGCGACAACACTAGCCACGAGTGAGAAACCCACGCAATTATCTGATATACGGGGTTATAATGCAACTGCAATATCTGTTTTTTTAATTAAAAACCAATATATTGCGTCTGAAAATTCTTGCTATAAATATGACTCCTAGGCAGAAAGCTTATGTGATAAAGGGGGTCTAATTTTGTCTTACAGACATTACCCGTAGTAAGCTATAATAGTATCTTACCCTAGACCCGACACACTCTTAACTTGTTATTTATTAAAGCCCGTGTGTAACCTCTCTACGGGCAAGCCACTGAAAGATTGATATAATAAATGTAGACAATGCGGACAATTCTTGGAATTCAGACATTCCACTTTATCAGAGTAGAGCCACTCCAATTTACGGGCTTACGTAATGGACTGAATTCCTGGAACCACGTTATAATCAGAGGTCTACGCAGGCAGAAATAACTTTAACGATACATTAAATTTTTAGGTCCAGTGCTGCCCCATCTTACTTCCTACTAATATTATGTATAAACGCGAAAGTTTGTAAGGATGGATGGATGAATCGATGTTTGTTACTTCACGTAAAAACCACTGAATGGATTTTAATGAAACTTTACACTAATACAGCTTATACATCAGAATAACACATAGGCTACAATTTATAAAGATATTGTGTGATAATCCTGCACAGACGAAGTCGCGGGCACCAGCTAGTTGAAAAAATAATTGAAAGTAAACAGGGATATCATTTATTCTTTACCAAGCCCTAGATAACCCTACAACTATTTTATGAACTACGGTTTACAGTTAAAAGTGAGAACGTAAAGATTTTCTGCGCACATTTGCGAATCGACCACTTTTGACAAATGTGCGTAGGAAAGCTTCACGTCTATCTCATCATGTCATCTATCACAGGCTTGCTACACACTTAAGTACGATTCACACTTGCGGCAGCGCGTCGGGCCGCGTCGGAGCGTATTTTCCAATTTCCAAAGGAAATTAAAACATCCATAAAGTAGTTAAGTGCCATATTAGCATGCAATTTACGCAGCTTTGAAGCCGACCGGCAGCACTCGGACTCCGCGGTATACTCGCGTACGCGATCGGCTGCTCGGGCACGCGGTCGGCTGCTCGACGCGATGATGAAAAACTCATCACACATTAGAATTTTCGTGGATTAAATCGCAACTCATTATGAAGTGTATGAAATTCACCGACGACGTTGCACGTTTTCACCCATAAATCATTAACCCAGATTCTGCGAAGTTTTTTCCCGTTTTTTTACGATTATTTTCTTCTTCCTCTAATGCAACTGCCAGTAATACTAAGTCCCATTCACTCATCATATCTTATACCTTTAAACGAGCAATTCTTGTATATTTATTTATATATATATTTATAAATTTCTGTGATCTCGAAAACGGCTCTAACGATTTTGCTGAAAATGTGTATATGGGGGTTTTCGGGGGTAAACAATCGATCTAGATTAGTTTTGTGTTTGGGAAAACGCGTGTTTTCGAGTTTTCATGCGTTTTTCTTTCTACGCAGAATATGATCGCTAATTTCGTTGCGCCGACCACCTTGTTTTTAGCTCAGCGGTTAAGGATACCGACCGCTAGAAAGAGTGTTACGGGTTCGAATCCCACTCGGTGACTTACTTTTGTGTTTTTTTATGTTTAAGTTTATATATTTTTTTTATTTTGCATTGTTTTAAGACAAGTTTAAAAAAGTTTAGTTAATGTTTGTGATGTAACCGAGCAAAGCTCGGTCGCCCAGGTACTATAATTAAATTACGCAACGTTAACACGATAGCATTGAAACAGACTGACTGCGATGTGGTTCTCCTATATATTAATTTACTCTTTGGATGTGGTACTAGGCATAGTCAGATCGTGCCGTCGAAAATAGCGTCAGGCGGCTCCGTTCGGCTGCCGGCGCGTGCGCGAGCATCCGAGGCGACGCGCTCCGACGCGACTCTGCAAATGTGAATCGTACTTTATTCGGGCCGGTACTTATTGGCCCAGCCGGGCGGTAAAATCAAATAATACAAAAATGTTAAATGAATGTTCGAGAATTAAAAAGAGCTCGGCTGCCGCACATAATCATTTGACTTGTCAACTGCCAAATTATGCCGGTCGGCTTTTGGCAAAGATTTCTTTTATGTGTAAGTAGCTCTGACTTAATATATTTGAAATTTTGATTTAAAAAACAGAGATTTTGTTCATTGCAATAATGGGTGATGAAAATAACCAATAATCAAATTTTCTGATACAATGAGAATCGTTTCCTTCTTCTCCCTGTTCTTCTTTAGGTCTTTTAAAACTCCACTGCAGGAACACGACCCTCTCTGTACAACCAGACCCATACTTGGCCAGAGTAGCCAGAGGATTTAGCCTACACTTTCCACGCTGGCTTTCTGTTTTCTTTCTTACTTCTTCTTAATTTTATTAGAAACTATGCTTTCCTCAAAGAGTTATTATAAACTTGCGTACTAGAGTACACGCAACATATCACAGTGTTGTTCCGTTCATCACAAGCTATCGCTGTTCACCTTACATTAGTCGCTTGCTAGCATCTATGCGCCAAGTACACTCCATAATTGAAAAAAGCAAACACTGTGAAAATAATCAAAAAGTTAATCCACAACAATTTTTGATTGTTTCGCTTGGCAATGAATGGAGGAGTTTGAGAAGCTGACGACCAGTGTTGAAAACACAGTCCCTAAAAAAAAGATGTCAACAACTCTTAAATAATAAAAGTCAAAACAACATTTACTTTGGGGTTTGCATGAAATACAAAAATGTGACGTCATGCTTTTTTAATCTAAAATCATGTTGAAATGTTTTTTTTTTTTTTTAATTTTTTTTTAATCTAAAATCTATCAATAAAAAAGTGACAGTATTTAGTGACGTTTTAAGTATTATATGAACTGTACCGAATAATTTATTTCTGACCCGTTCATTTACCCAAATCAAACCCGAAGGGACTATCCGATCGGCAAAACTGTCAATGTCACAATGAAGTCGAATGAAATTTGGTTGCTTCGGGTCAGCTTTGTTGTTCGACAAATACTGCCGGCCCGCTTACCCCCGTCTGTTCACAGACCGGAATCCGGTCGACATGCATTACTATTGTGTCTCGTGTTTTGCACTGACAACAGGTTATCAGTGTAGCAAGCCTCATTCACTAAAGCGCACAACACACCAAAACCGCCGACCCGTCGACACAAACCGGAGCGGCGGCGGCGCGGCTTCTGTCGAAAGAATCATGACTGAAACCTGAGAAAAATTCTTTCACCATTAGAAAACTACATTCACCCTGAATAACATAGGCTATATGTATTGCTAAAAAAGATTAGATCTTTACTAAAACTTTAGTAACGTAACCCAAGGTGTAAAAAAATGCCACCACTTGTCCACCCGTGCGAAGCCGGGACGGCCCGCTAGTATATAGTATAATAACTAACACTAAATAACAGTCTTTAGGCTCTTATTTGCTATTTATGAAGCCTTATAAAATACGCCAACCTATAGAGTTTGTCATTTCGCATTCACGGTCTGACCGAGTCCAGTGAGCATTTACAAAGGAAGCCCGGGGTTGTCAGCTTTACAGGCAAGATTAATGTGTAGGTACTTTGGTTCATTGTATTTTGGTTAGTCGCTTCATTAAGCATTTAAAGCGTTTGCACACTTCAATTTGTTACCGCGGCGTCATGTGTTACGGTAAAGATATACAACGCTATAGGAACTATTGGAGGCAAAACTGGAGTTGAGGGGTAGCCTCAGAGAGATGGCAGCACAAACGACTTGCAAAAAGTGACAAGGAAGTGTTGAATATACTTTTAAAATATTTATTGCATTTCCTATAAGTCATATTTAATCAATTGGAGTTTATATTACTTTATTTAAATAATACAAATAAAAGGTTTTAACGTTTTAATTGTTAGATACCTATTAATTATTATAGCGCCATCTAGTGACAAGGCCATGCTGGTCTGGGAGAAATAAAAAAACTTAGAATGTACCAGCTGCTTCTCTTCCCACGCAGATCGTAAAAGCCGATCGAGGGAATGGGCAAAAATGCAAATCATGTTAACAGGCGATGCGGCTAGCAACCCATCACTGTATTGATTGCTTTTCCATCTTCTCGCCCACCATGACGCTAAAAGTGGCTTTTGGGTCTTGCGGCCCTGGGCTCTGCATAGAACCGCAAGACCCAAAATGCTCTGTCTGCCCCATTAGGGATAAAGACGTGATAGTATGTATGTATGTATGTAGTGACAAGGAAGTTAAATAATTTAGGCGTTGGTAAGAAGCCAGAACAAATTAAAACTGCTGTCGCGGCGACGTATTGTGTAAACATATGTCTGTAAAAGTGATCTCCGTCAAGTGCTATTTGTACTTTTTTATCTTTTGACTCCTTTTTATACAACGTGAAAGGGCTATACCCATAATAAATTAAACCACGGGCTTTACTAAATCACTATAGCATAATAAAAATAAAATACATACATACATACTATCACGTCTATATCCCTAATGGGGCAGACTGGTAGCATTTTGGGTCTTGCGGCTCTATGCAGAGCCTAGGGCCGCAAGACTCAACAGTCACTTTTAGCGTCATGGTGGGCGAGAACATGGAAAAGCAATCAATATAGTGACGGGTTGCTAGCCGCATCGCCTGTTAAAATGATTCGCATTTTTGCCCATTCCCTCGATCGGCTTTTACGATCTGCGCGGAAAGAGAAGCAGCTGGTACATTCTAAGTTTTTCGTTTCTCCCAGACCAGCATGGGAGTCCCAGACCAGCATGAAAATAAAAATAAAATAATAGACAAGAAATAAAAAAAAATTGACATTCCCATACAAATTGCCCCGGCCGGCTGCACATTATAGATAGTAATTTTAATTCCATTATATTCCATGTTGAATAATGTGTCCAGAATTGAGTTGATTTCTTTTTTGTTTTCTTTACAACATATACAGTCCACTGCTGGCCTAAAGGCTTTTCACAATAAAGGGAGATTTTCCCCATAATGGCTAGATTTAGGTGCACCTAGGTAATTTAACCCGACTAACCGTGTCCCTACGTTGTATAAAAACCGAGTTAAAATTTAGATTTTTTGGTTAACACAAACATTATTATTAAGCGAACAAAAGTGTTACGTAGAGAGTCAGTTAATAAATGAAGATTTAATTGATTATCGATTTGGATGGACGTTATTTATGATGGAGTTAGCAATGATTTAACGGGGGATCTGTTTTCCGCCGTTATTCATTAGAGGGAGATAACCTTCGGGAATATTTTTTACAGGTTTTTAACCCCTGGCGAAAAAGAGGTGTGTCAAAAGTTTGTTGTGTCTGTGTGTCTGTATGTTTAACCCCACGAAAAAGATCAAACTAAGTGTCTATCTGTGGCATCGTTAAGCCTAAACAAATGGCCTGATTTTGTTACAGTTTTTTTATTTGTTCTAAGGCTGGCTTGACTGTGATGGTTCTTTGCTTTTTGATGGAAATCGGTTCAGCGGTTTAACAGTTATGCCTGACTTTGCTTGACAAATAAACTTGTGACAGCTTTGTTATAATTTAGCTTCGGAGTGCTGTGGATAAATTACACCTAGAGAGACAATTAGTACTTTTAAACTACTTTATTGCATGAAAGTGATAATATTTAATTTCATTACAAAATTAATGCATAAATGAAACATAGGCGAAACATTTTTTATTTATTTTTACTGACGTTTCGTCCGGGTTGCACCGAACGTGGTCACAGCCTGACTGAAGCAGCGATGTTAACTGATTTATATAGTGAGTGATGTTAGACGTTATTACGACCACTTTTGGTGCAACGGGAACGGAACGTCAGCAAAATTAAATAAAAAGGATATGTTTCGCGTTAATACGATCTTGTTCCGCTTATAATGATGGGAAAAGTCGCAGGAAAAAGAAATGTTGAATGGATAAAGAAATCCTAATACAGTGGATCGGGCTGAGCTAACAATAAGTCAACTATACCAAGCTAATTGCCGAGGAACCTTAAGAAGAAAATAAAGTTCTATTAGAGATTCTGATTCCAAGATTTTAATATAGCTTGAGGGTGCAAAATCAACCAGTTCTGTGTGAAAAAGAAAAAACCAATTGCTTTAAGAGTCCGGCGACCCTAGACTTCTCCATACAAACGTAGTACACGTTTAATTTTGAAACCACATGTCAGATTCCGGTAAAAATTGGTAATTGTAAAGAAATTGCAATTATCTAGGGTTATATTGGGTTTCCTATAGTAAAATTATGAACTGGAAAGAAAATATAACGATTTAGAAGTTTCCCATACTAATGGTCAAAAATGATATAAAACACTATATTCTATTTCAAGTTCATATTTTTACTGTCGGAAACTAAATATAAACCTAGATAATTGCAATATCTTTGAAATTACAAAATTTTGCCCAAATCGGACATGTCGTTTTGAAATAAAACGTAGACTACGTTTGTATGGAAAGTTGTATTTTGGTCTAGGGTCGGGGGACCCTTAAGCGCTGAACTCGTTTTTACATAAAAAAGATTTCAAAACATCAAGCCCCCGGAATAATTACAGGAAAACAAAAGTAATTTCCGGCAAAGTTTTTCTTTCATTAATGCCGGAATGCCGGCTCACGTAATTATCATTCGTATTGTGTTTGTAACGATCAAGAGAGTTCGTTGGAACGGCTGTTTCGATGAAATGAATGATGCGAAATGAAAATGGACTTGAAACTGCAAATATTATTTCATTTCACTGTTAATTTTGAGATAATCTCATTTGAGTCTGAATTTTCGTCATACACTGCCGGGTGGTTTCCGGCAGAGTAGAACAGGGCCTTTCCAAGTCCTCCCGTGGATGTCTTGGAGGCGACTTAAGAAAAACAAGCTAAACAAAGCTTATAAACATCAATGAGACCTCTCCAACCCGTCTGGCCAGCGTGGAGAGTGCAGGCCAAGTCCTCTGGCAGCTATGACCAAATATGACTCTAGAAGCACAGAGAGGCTCGTGCTCCTGCAGTGAAGACCAAAACACCTGATATGATGATGATTTCGTCATACAGACATTTCTTTTTTTGTTAGCTATGCATGGCTCAATGGACAACAAAATGCCAACATTGGTTGGCAAACACGTCCCTTCTGTAGCAGAAGGAAGTGGTATTGCTCGACCGTATCAAAGGGAAGATCTTCCCGACAAGCATGAATTTGGGCCTAACGAACCACGGCTCCGACGGTGTTTCGTCGGAAATTGTATTTATGCAGCGAATCGGGCAAACTCTGAGATCGAGATGTAGGATACTGCTGGCGCCATCTCGTATGCTTCTTGTGCACTATATTGTTTGTTTTACGTGTGTTCAAGTGCCAACACTGGTCAACACTGGCCAACACAATCTGACACCAGTGTTGGCATTGTTGACATCTGACATAGCTGACGTGCTTCGGAAGGCACGTTTAAGCCGCTGGTCCCGGCTGTCATGATTGTATGGCAGTCGTTAAGCTATGTCAGATGTATTTAGGCAGCCTGAAAAATCTGACGTCAAAGTTGGCTTACACACAACAAAAACAAAAAATCTCTTGCCGTGAGCGTTGGTGCAACAAGCTGACTATGAAATTTTTTATACAAAACAATAGCGTAATGGCGTCCTAATTAATATACTTTGAAATGTATAATTTTAATTTTGAAAGAGTTTCTTAGTTGTATGCGTTTCCATTGTTCCACTACATTTCATTTACAATTCCACTACACAGGATTTGTTACATTTTACTTTCAATCTTTTTTGTCACTTGAAAACGAAAATAGGAACAGGATCTCTGACACAAAGCAAAACTCGATGTTCAAAGAAATTGTCACCTGCGTGCGTTGATTGAAACGTAGCCCGACACGGCTGCGCTAAATTGAAGTCTTTTTCTTCAGCACTTTCAATTACTTCCTTTGAAGCTAATGGGCCTTCCATAAAATGCGTTATATTGACTTTATTTCGTCATTGATACATCGTTCATCTTTTTAGAGTTCCGTACCTAAAGGGTAAAAAGGGGACCCCAATACTAAGACTCCACTGTCCGCCCACCCGTCTGTTTGTCTATCACCAGGCTGTATTTCATGAACCGTGATAGTTAGAAGGTTTAAATTTTCAGAGACGATGTGCTTCTGTTGCCACTATAACAACAAATACTAAAAACAGATTTCATAAACTGTGATAGTTAGACAGTTTAAATTTTCACAGACGATGTGCTTCTGTTGCCACTATAACAACAAATACTAAAAACAGGATAAAGTAAATATTTAAAGGAGGCTCCTATAAAACAAACGTGATTTTTTATAGATGATTGTAGGTAGGATGACAGAATGGTAGAACCCTTCGTGGGCGAGTCCGACTCGCACTTGGCCAGTTATTTTAACATAATGTATTATAACATGAGTTTTACATTTAATATAAGTATTATATTCTAATAGACTGGTATAAGATTTTGAAAATGCTTAGGCATGAGACGTTTCTCATAACTGATATCTAGTGACAGTAATTATTAATCCCCGACTCAAAAAGAGAGGTGTTAAAAGATAGACGCCAATGTCAGTATGTGTGCCTGTCTGCGTCATCGTAACTCTCGAACGGATTGACCGATTTCGCTGCGGTTTTTTCACGTGAAAAGTTTCCATGCGGTGGTTCTTAGTTTTTGAAAAAAATCGCTTGAAAGTCGGGGCTTTTTTAATTTGCCTGGCAAACACGAGTAACAAACTCGTGAATCAAAAGTTCACTAGTGTACAGTTTGTCTTTATTTCCTTGCTAAAAAGCAGGCAACGCTGTGGGAAACAGCTAGTTTTCAATGACGTCCGTAAGAAGGAAACGGAGTCCTTGACTTGTCATTGTTTAGGATTCCAGCAGCCGCCCGTGACTATGCATAAATGAGTTTTAAGACTGTGATTAGTAATTTGTCTTATTACCAAGCTTTAGATTAAGTATAATTATTATTATGTGTATTTTTTCTCTTTATTGGGGTAAACAAACAAAAACACAATAAATACAATTATTAAATATTAGTAAGTTGTAAAACAATTGTATTTTCAACACCGCTTACCACAGATTACTATCAAAAAAAACAGTTCGAACTAACATGTTAGAATGTTGCATACAATTTTAGGTCAGAATTTCACGAATTTTCCTTTTAAAAGTAAAAGCAGACGTTATTGTAATATCTATACTATTAAAGTGCACATTAAATGACTGAGTAGGCCGATAAAGCGGAGAGCGTTTACCGGAGTTGGTGCGACATCTTGAAAGTGCAAACATTGGACATTTGTTATTATTTCGACGGTGTGTTGTACGTGGAACTTTGTAATTTAATTTGCAGTTCTGGTAACACAATAGAATAGCACATTCATAATTATCAATTATTTACAACATAACTTACTTCTTACTTCCCACATACATAACTTACTTACTTACAACATAACTTATATTGTACACGGCAACCTTTGTAAAATCACTTACAAAGTACACTGAAAGATGTCTATCCTGTCTGAGATCAAATTCAGAGTGTCATCGCGCGTGCCAGCGGAGACTTGTTCACCAAGTTAGTCCGTCCGGTACCACCTAAAGGCACGGCGGCTGCCTTCGGCGCTCCACGTATCTATTCGGGACACAGAACTCCACCATTTTAAGCATTTCCGTATTATTTATTACCCCACGAATCAACTTAAAATATAGGTATAATAATAAGCTCCCTTCTTACCTGATATTTACAATTAAGGCCATACCCAAATTTTCCGGGGTCCAGTGGCGCCGCCATTTAAAATAAATCATTTAAAAGGAAACGGAGACATCATTTAAAATTGTGTCTTGGTCAAGTTCTAGATACCCATTCAAAGAATTTTTTAAACTACTTTTTGTAGTTTAAAGTGAGAACGTGAAGCTTTTCCACGCACATTTGCGAAAAACGGCCACTTTTGGCTAATGTGCGTAGAAAAGCTTCACGTTCTCACTTTAAACTATAAACAGTAGTTCATAAAATAGTTTTAAGGGTTATCTAGGGCTTGATCAAGACACAATTTTAAATGATATCTCCGTTTCCTTTTAAATGATTTATTTTAAATGGCGGCGCCACTGGACCCCGGAAAATTTGGGTATGGCCTTAAATGCTTTCTGATTTGCCTTCGAAGGGGTAAAGAACCTACCTACCTCCTATTTTCCTGATGCTGTGATAAAATATACATACATACATACTATCACGTCTTTATCCCTAATGGGGCAGACACAGCATTTTGGGTCTTGCGGAGCGGATGCAGAGCCCAGGGCCGCAAGACCCAAAAGCCATGGTGTCATGGTGGACGAGAAGATGGAAAAGCAATCAATACAGTGATGGGTTGCTAGCCGCATCGCCTGTTAACATGATTTGCATTTTTGCCCATTCCCTCGATCGGCTTTTACGATCTGCGTGGGAAGAGAAGCAGCTGGTACATTCTAAGTTTTTTTATTTCTCCCAGACCAGCAGGGGAGTATAAATATATGTAATAGTGATAAAATATAACTTTAAATAAATAACTTTAAATAGAATTGGGTACTTTTCTGGGTCAAAAATAAACTAATTGTCACTGTTAAGAAAATGAAACGTCACAAAATAATATCATCGATCACAATGTTCAATGTGATTAAAGATTTATTATTGTAGAAAAACTAATATTAAGAGCGCTATTTGACCCCAAGAAACTATGACGTCATTGGTCTATATTTCATACAAATCTTATAGAAAAATGTTTGTTTTGAAGTTAAAAGTATCTGATTTGAGTTGTTGCAAAATAGCGAATTAAGTCGTGTACCCGTAATAAATTAAACCACGGGCTATACTAGATCACTATAGTATAGTGATAATAAAATAACAGTAAAAAATAAAAAAAATCGACCTTTCAATACAAAAGTGTGCAGTCGCCTGGCATAGCAATTTGTATGGGAATGTCGATTTTTCATTTTTGACTTATTTTATTATCATTATACTATAATGATCTAGTCATAGAAGTAGATTTTTTTTACTGCGTAAAAAGACCACACTATCCGAGTGCGACAGATAATATGATAAGTGTCATCTTCATAAGAGCAAAAAAGATAGCATCAATTTGACAGTGAGACAAGTTTTCATACAAAACATGTCACCCATTGTCACCCTGGCTCGAACATCGTTACACGAAAATTTGATTTTCCAAATTGTAAACTGTGTTAATTTATAGGTTATCTTATACTTTAAAGATGGTATCGTACTGCTTTACCCATAGTTTGTGTATTAGGTACAAATACAACCCATAAAATGTTACACAGAAATATTTCGTTTCTGGTCACATTTTATAATACTCTATATCCATCTTATACCTTCTAAATCTATGGATCTAGTACAGCCTGTAATTAAATCTATCACCCTTCCACCTTGTATAAATGCGAACACAATAGCTCAAGTTTTCTCCATGTTTTAGGGCAAGAAAGGATAAAACTAGAACAACTTAAGAAGATCCGGCTTTTGTTTCTGTGCATTAGCTTGATCCTGCAATTTGTCTGCTTGATAATACCGCATGGCAATGTGCCAGAGCTGCTGTACAGCATGAGGCAGACAGTTTGAAGTAAGATAAGTCATGGTTATAAATATCTTTTTGGTGTAATTACACTAGCAACTAGAATGCCGTGTGGTTTTCGGCAGAGTAGAATAGGACACTCCAAGTCTTCCTGTGGATGTCGTAGAAGGCGACTTAGGAACTTAACACTAAACAAAGCTTACAAACATTATAAAACCTCTTCAATCCGTCTGGCTAGCGTGGAGAGCGTAGGCCAAATCCTCTGGCTGCTCTGGCCAAGTATGGCTGTGGTAGTACAGAGGGTCGTGCTCCTGCAGTGGAGACTTAAAGACCTGATGATTATGATGATGATGATGAGATGACACTAGCAACTAAGTAAAAACTTGGGATATTAATGGGGATGGGATAGTAACTCAATGATAATTTATTTTAACCAACTTCTAAAACGAGGGGGTTATAAATTCGTGTTAAACGTCGCGATCTTTTTTTAGGGTTCCGTACCCAAAGGGTAAAACGGGACCCTATTACTAAGACTTCGCTGTCTGTCCGTCTGTCCGTCTGTCTGTCACCAAGCTGTATCTCAAGAACCGCGATACCTAGACAGTTAAAATTTACAGAAATGATGTATTTCTTTTGCCGCTATAACAACAAATACTAAAAACAAAATAAAATAAATATTTAAGGGCTCCCATACAAAAAACTTGATTTTCATAGATAATGGTACGGAACCCTTAGTGTTGGCACTTGGCCAGTTATTTATGTATGTTTACAGATTATTCGAAGACGCCGGGGCCGATTTGGAAACTTCTGTTTTTGTCTGAAATACTTGACAAGGGGACAAATCGATTGTGTTGTTTAGGGGTTGAGTTAGTTTTGTTAAAATTAAATCATTTAAAAATAGAGCTGTTGAATACATATTTGAATGCAACAACGAACGAACTAAAGCATAACTTTAAATTCCCGTTCATAATTAGATATTTATTAATAAATTATTTTCTCAAGCACTAATTAAAATTCCTTTGCAATATTTTCTCGCATGTTATTTTCATTTAAAATAAACATGAAAAGTCTTCTTGGGAATTAACTTGTTCAGATTATTAAACCGACTGACATGGCTTCTTTACTTAAAGTCATGTTAATTAAAAACTTTGCAGAATCTCAATACTTTGTATGAAATGAGATTTTGTATAACGTGTTTATTTAAACATCCGAGTTTCAGGAACCTCGAATTAATTAAAGTAAATATTAACTTTATATTACTTACTTCGTAGGTATGATATACCTATGTTTTGATGTTATACTTACGTAGTATGCAAAGTTTTCCAGGAAATCTAACGCAAATATAAACAAAATCTATGAAAAATCCTACTAATCCTACTATCCTACTATATCCTACTTTAATAATATTAGTACCTGGGCGACCGAGCTTTGCTCGATTACATCTCAAACATCGAAAATACGCGTTTTCCCAAACATAAGACTAATCTAGATCGATTGTTTACCCCCGAAAACCCCCATATACCAATTTTCAGCGAAATCGTTAGCGAATCGAGATCACAGAAATATATAAATAAATATACAAGAATTGCTCGTTTAAAGGTATAAGATAAATGCGAAAGTGAGTTTGTATATTTGTTTGTTTGTTACCTCTTCACGCCTAAACTACTGAACCGATTTGGATGAAATTTGGTATGGATATAGCTTGAAACTCCGGAAAGGACATAGAATAATTTTTATCCCGAAATTCCCACGGAGAGCGAAGTCCGCGGATACATCTAGTTAATATATATGTTCAACTTACACAGATTGAGTTAGGCCCAAATTAAGTTTTAGACTTTAATTATGAGATACCAACGATAGTTGGCGACAGTCGCCGATCGTCGCGCGACTGTTTGTAACAAGCGTCTCAAACTAACATATGTCGCGGGCATCCTATTCCTCGTCTGTGAGTCTTAAGGCGAAGTGGTAGCAGAAGTGGCGCCCTTATTTAAAATAAATTGTTTAAAAGTAAATATGCTGATAATTAAAAAAATTACTTCAAACAATGTGCAGTAAGACCTTTAAATTATTTTATGAATAACCTTTGCGACGAGCATTTTCCAGGGACAAAGTACACGCGAACGAACTCGCGTGGACTTGTCTCTGGAAAATGCTCATCAGGCTGAACAACTTTTGCTAAGGCGTCATTTTTATATTTCTGATAGTTTATCTGGACCAGTTCTGCATCAGGTGTTCCATTTTCCATAATGTATGCCCTAATGTTGCCCAGACTTAACAGCTATATAACATAAAAGTTTTATTCAAACCCGTCAAGTATTTCCGGAGATTAGCATGAACAAATAAACAAACAGACACACCAGTGGCGTAGCATGGGGGGGCGGAGGGTGCGGTCCGCACCGGGCGACACTTTGCCGGGGGCGGCGCTGCGGATGTGGCAGTTTGAAAAAAAAATTAAAATTTAAAAAAAAGTTAATTTCTTTCAGTGTTTTTTTCGTAATTTTTTTTTTTACCTTGCTACCTACATTGACAAGGAGGAGTTTGAAATTGAGCGAGGGCGACTTCGAAGTTTTGCCATTGCTACTGGAGATCTCGATAAATTAGGCAAAGCTAATGTAGTTCCACTTGAATTATTGAAGTTCATTGTCGAATCTAAGCTCGAAATCTCCGTCCCTAACATTTTCATAATGCTCAGAATATTTTTGACAACTGCTATAAGTAATGCTAGTTGTGAAAGGAGCTTTTCGAAACTGAAATTGATAAAAAATTACTTGCGATCTACAATGAGTACGCTGAGATTAACTAATCTCGCTATATTGTCGATCGAACAAGACCTCACTGATGCAATCGATATTGAAAGTGTGATCAAAAACTTTGCTGAAAGGAAGACTAGAAAAGTTAAATTTTAATCTTTCAGTTGAGGAGTTGAGCTTAGAATGATACTCGCGCGCAAAAGAGCGTTCGTGCAAAGTAGGCGATTTCTCCATTATTCTATTACGTTTTCTCTGTAATTTTTCTGTGATATTCTACCTATGTCAAAAAATGTTAATTTCACTTTTCAATTCAATAAATCATTCAATAAAACTAATAAAAGTACTCTTTTTACCATGCCCAAATTTTTTATAATGGATCACAAAAAAAAGAGGGCGGCAAATTTGGAATCCGCACCGGGTGCTAGTGACCTATGCTACGCCACTGAGACACACAGACAAATAGACAGTCAGACAATAAGTATTGTTTTTGGAAATATATTTAATGCTCTGTGCATTAACACACACACTTTTTTTGCTGTTTTATTATATGTATAGTTATGGAAATATTAAATAATAAATAAATAAAATATTTTTGCGTCTAAAAATAAGTAATAAACACAAATTTCACACTGAAATTCAAATTTGATGCTCGAACAACCCAACTCATTACTTATGCAAATTGAACGTATGCGATAAGATGGCGGATATTGGCAATTCGGGCGACATCTGGCGAGATCTGGCTTATTGCAAAAAGCCTGGACGGGTGGTAAAAACAGGCGTTGTGGATTTGTAGAAATATTATTCAACGAATGAGTAAAGAAGTAAACGTATATAATATGAATGTGTATACAAGGTGAAAGGGACATACCCGTAACAAATTAAACCATAGGCTGTTCTAGATCACTGTATTATAATGATAATAAAATAAGAGTAAAACAAAATCGACACTACCGTACAAATTGCCCGGCTGAACACTCATGTATGGAAATGCCAATTATATCTGATATTTTAATCCTACTAATATTATAAATGCGAAAAAGAGTTTGTATATTTGTTTATTTGTTACCTCTACACGCTTAAACTACTGAACCGATTTGGATGAAATTTGGTATGGATATAGTTTAAGACTTGGGAAAGGACATAGGGTACTCTTTATCCCGAAATTCCCACGGAAAGCGAAGCCCGCGGGTACGGCTAGTTTCATTATACATGGTTGTTGTATATTATCGAAACACTTTACGTAGGCCTTGCCTGTTGGTCTAAGAGAAATGAAAAAAAACAGTACCAGCTGCTTTTCTTCCCGAGCAGATCGTAGAAATCGATTGAAAATTTTTTTGGGAATGTCGATTATGTTTTGTTTTTCGATTGAAATTTAGATTTTATTGTGCGATCGATAGTGATCCAGTATAGCTTGTGGTTCAATTTATTACGGGTCAAAAATCACATTTTAGAACATTACAAATTGAGACAAATTCCCGTGTACTTGATGGTAATACAGGTAGCGGCACGAAACTCTAGCGCTGACCTTGGCTGCGCAGAAGTCAAAAAGCAATACTGTACCCGTGCGAAGTATCCCCTCTACACTCCACTCAGCGCTAAACTTACATGCCGCTACTTATATGTAAAAGGAAAATGTTTCTAAAATGGCGCCGCGCGGTGACGGCAGAACAGAATTGTAATGGCTTATAATTAGGCATTAATTAGATGCAAACTTTTGAGCGACATTAAATTATTGGGTAAATTCTTGGTCTTATCTTGCGATATTTCGGGGCTGTTACTGTTTGTCATTGCGACTTTTCTACTAACAAATTAATAAAAATGTTGAAGCTCCCACGTATCAAATATATTAATATTAAATTGGGTACTTTCCTAAGTCCAAAATAAATTATTTTGTACTAATAGAAAAATGAAGCGTCGCAAAATAATGTCACTTGTCTTTGAACATATCCATTATAACGTTATTTTAAATTTATTATTGTAGAAAAACTAATAATAAGAGCGCTATTAGAAAAAAGTTGCTGATTTGACTTGTTGGAAAATAGCGTATTATTTCATACTTGAGATGACTATATGAATTACTTTTTATATGCAGATATTATGTAAGCTTCCTAGTTTTTTAACAATGTAAAATACGACAAAGTGTAAGTGTCTTAACTGTGGCATTTTATGAATAAATAAAGCACAGATACTCGTAAAAATACTGAAAATAAAAAATAATCAATTTTTTTTATACAAATTGGGTACATTCCTGGATCAAAAATAAAACGTCACAAAATAACGGCTCTTGTCATTGATCATGTCCATTTTTAACGTGATTTCAGATTATTATTGCAGAAAAACAGAAATCAAGAGCGCTATTTGACTCCAAGAAACTATGACGTCATTAAGTATTTCATACAAATGAGAGTTGACGTCAGGCAGGCGGCTAGTAAAAGAACCGAATCATTTAAACTGTACCAGCTATTTGTTCTCGCAAGGTCTTCTTTGGGTAACCATTGACATGCAGATATTTAGAGAAGAAAGAAAGTGCACCCTGGGCTCTAAATTTTTCTTTGTGTAATAATTATTAGATTGTAAATTATTCATACGTGTAAAACAGTAATTTCAGACACAATGTATTTTGTTAATGAATAAATAAAATGAAAATAAAGTACACCTGAAAATACAACCGGGAACCTGAAGAGATGATAGAAACGCTATGCAACTGTTAAATCCGCTATTTTCCAACAAGTCTAATAATATACTTTTTTATTAAGCGTTAAAACTAACATCTTCTATGGGATTTGTATGAAATACAGGCAGATGACGTCATAGTTTTTTGGAGTCAAATAACGCTCTTAATATTAGTTTTTCTGCTATAATTAATCTAAAATCACGTTGAAAATTGATATAATCATGTCAATTGACGTTATTTGGACGTTTAGTTCTACTATTAAGGAACTAAACGTCTAAATAATGTCAATTGACATGATTATATCAATTTTCAACGTGATTTTAGAACTTCAAATAATTTATTTTTGACCCAGGAAAATACCAAATTAATTTATGAGAACAACTCTGAAATATCTTTTCGCTCTTTTGCTCTTTGATTAGGTCTTCGTTATGGATGAAAGAAGATTTACTAAAATGGATGTAAATTATGTATGGATCTGTGACATCTGAAATAAACAAATTTATTATTTATTATAAAAGGGTAGTTAAGTATACAAAGCTAATGTGAGTGGAAGAGTGGATCAGGGTCGTTCTCAACGAACATGGGTACCGCGACCAGACTGCTAACTTTCATAACACATTGTTGGACACACTACGTCTAAAGACGTACATCAATTGTGACTGGCTGAGTAACCAGAAACCATTATCATCATCATTATCATTATCATCATCATCATCATCATCATGTCAGCCCTTGTTGGTGCTTGGAGCCTTGAATGAAGCAGCGACTTAGTTGGTAATTATTTGTTTTTATTAACGAAATTATACAAGTTACGAAATTTTTCGTTGCGCGTGAAGTTGACCGTTACAAGATGGAGATCGGAGAGAGCGTGGTATTTTTTCTTGCGGAAAAGGATGACACGTGACCCGTGGCAGCATACCGATGCCTCAAACGAGCGCGTTCGCGGTTGGCTGGGGTGTTGTCGTCGAATCGCCATTGGTCGCCGAGTGATGACACGGCGCCTGGTTGGTTGGTTTGAAATCGTCAAGAGCGAAGCGTTGACAGCCCTTCTTCCGCCCACTGCTGAGCATAGACCTAACCAAGTAAATAAAAGATTAAAAGTACCCGTAACCGGCGAGTATGCTTGAAGAGAGAGATGAGTGTAGGTGAAGCGAAAGAGGTCTGTCAAGATCGTGCAAGTGGATGTACATAGTCTCTGCCTAACCCTGTGAGAAACGGGCGTGACAATATGTATTTATTTACGTATTTTCACTCATTTCCTTCGCTATAACGAAAAAGAAATTAAGTCATGATTCTGGTGCAAGTGCAGGTCCATAGTCTCTGCCTACCCT
Source organism: Acrobasis consociella (assembly GCA_963555685.1). NCBI lineage: Eukaryota > Metazoa > Arthropoda > Insecta > Lepidoptera > Pyralidae > Acrobasis > Acrobasis consociella. Next base: position 4,680,904 of record OY743119.1, on the reverse strand, counting down.
TGTAGGACACAGGCGTGATAATATGTATGTTTTTTCGCTTTTTCCTTCGCTATAATGAAGAAGAAGATTAAATCATCATTCTGCTCCAGTAGAAATGCCGCCTCTTAGAATAATTCACTCCTCACGCATTGTTTGACGTTGATAACGTAATAATGAATTCAGAGGAGGTAATTAACTTCTCATACGTCCCTCTAAATAGTGCCCTGGGAGTCAGGTTCTCTGTTGATCTGACACTTTAGGTTCCTTAGCCTGATAACGATTATTTAAATTTTATTAACATAATAATTACTTATCTCGATGTCTTATCTCCCACTTTAAAACGTCAGATTAATATGACATCTACACTAATATTATAAAGAGGAAAGATTTGTTTGTTTGTTTGTTTGTTTGTTTGATTGTATTGAATAGGCTCCGAAACTACTGGATCGATTTTAAAAATTCTTTCACTGTTGGATAGGTATGTTATCCCTGAGTGACATAGGCTATGTATGTACCACGGGCGAAGCCGGGATGGACTGCTAGTTTATTATATAAAAGTTCGAAGCCCGATGACAATACAATAGTTTAATTAAAACTTGTTTGTTTTTTAAATTATGTTTTGTTAGTTAGTCTAAACGGTTCAAAAAATGCTGGGCTATCAATGTCACGATAAAGGGCGACATGCAGTAGAGATGGGTGGTAGAGAGGAGTGATGTGACAAGACAGAACAGAATGAAAAGCGAGTATGTGAGAGAAAGTGTAAAGGTGGCCCTAATAACGGAAAAGCTGAAAATCAATAGACTAGGATAGTATGGACATGTAATGAGGGGGAACCACGTTACTAAAAAAGTGCTAAATTTAAATGTTACTGAAAATAGGAATAGAGCAAGGCCAAAGAATAGGTAGATGGAAAAAATAATGTGGCAAGACAAAAGATAGAGCGGAATGAAAAATATTCACTTGGTATCCCTACCCTGCGTAGGGTGGGATAAGGTGAAGAAGGAGAAAAATAAGACTATCAATAAAACCGTCTAATTTATGTGTAATATCGCTGATGCCCAATCAGTACAGAACCTTGAATGCGTCAATAGATTCGCAACCTGTAGTACAGAATCTAGTAACTGCCTCCGTGGTGTAGTGGTTAGAGCGTTCGGCTCATACCAGGAGGTCGCTTGTTCGATTCCCGGCGGGGGCAACGACTTTGTGTTGTTGTCCTAGTTTGGTTAGGACATTGTAGGCTGATCACCTGATGGTCTGATAAGTAAGATGATCCGTGCTTCGGAGGGCACGTTAAGCCGTCGGTCCCGGTCATTGTCTTTGACATTGGTCGTTACCTAAAACCATGTTAGAGGCCTTTAAGGCGATTTAAAAACTCTGACACTAGTGTTAGTCACTAACACACACGATAAGAAGAAAGAAAGTACAGAATTAATTTATGTATATTTTTCCCCGTTCTTACCTACTAGGATCTTAGAAGATCCGGTTCTATTTGTACTTAACACTTATATTTATTCTGTGACTATGGTATCAAATCAACGGGTGAATAAGGAATACCTACGTCACACGCGGAACGAGTGTTCATTAGCATTTCTGTATAAACAAATTATTCTGGTGAGAATGTGAGAATATGAGCAATTAATCTAAACTAATGGCGGTATGTATGTGCGGGAATTAAACCACTGCTGGTTTTTTAGGCTGCCTAATATCTTTTGGGGTTTTTTTAATGGCTTCCATTAAGTGAAACACAAGCTGTTTTTTTTACGTGGGCCTGGAAAATGGGCAAAATTGGAATGCTTTTAAATTGGCTGTGCATTTGAAAAGCGTGGCCTTCCAACCCAGATCTGTACAACGTGGAAGGGACATAAACGTATTAAATTGAACCACCGGCTACACGAGATCACTATATTATAATAATAATAAGAAAATAACAGCCAAAAAACAAACCTTTTTATCTAGATGCAGCAATCTCACATTTAAGATAAAAGGTACTAAAAGGCCTCTTCGTGTTGACTTTGGCCCCATGAACGCCTCAAAGGACCGGGTCCCCATGGATCCATGGCTGAAAAGCGCACCAATATAATAGGTAATAAAATAACAGCCAAAAAACAAAAAGAAAGGAATTGTGAAAAAATGCATGGAAATTAAATTGCAATTTGAGCGATATGACCTCACGCCGTTCGGCGCACGTGCCTTACCATCTCAGAGCATTAACAGCTAAAGCTTAGCGTTTGTTGTGATCAAATATTCAGTAAAGGCCCATTTAGACGGTGCAAGTTTCTTGCGAGTTGCATACAATTTTATTGAAGCAATAAATGATTTGTATGGCTGACATTTCGTTTAGACCATGCAAGTTGTCTATTGCTGCAATAAAATGGCATGCAACGGGCAAGAAACTTGCACCGTCTAAATGGGCCTTAAAGCTTGCGCCTTTAAAAGACATGCATAAACAGCTCTTGGTTAGAAATATGATGACACTGACATTCTTAACAGTTCGTTGGAGAAATTCACAAGACTTTAACTTCAAAACAAATCATTTCACATATATTATTGAGAAAAAAGTGAAGTCAAAATCTGTGAATAACTTGACAAATCCGCCTAAGCGTAACGACCTGGAAAATAAATGTTATTTTAGTGTTAGGCGATGTGGAAAACTATACGCTACGGGGATTCAAGAATTATTCTGGAGTAACAAAGTGGAAATGAAACAAATCGGAATTTAACACTTCAAGGGTCACGTACACGTGCCAGTTTTCCTAGTTATCAATTTTTTTACTGGGAATTGGGTATTTTCCTAAGCCAAAAATAGATTAAGTAAAACGTCGCATAATAATGTCAATTTTCTTTGAAAAAATATCCATTTTAACGTGATTTTAAATTTATTACTGATGTAAGAAAACTGATAATGAGAGCGCAATTTAACTCCAAAAAACTATGACTCATCTGCCTGTATTTCATACAAAATCTCATAGAAACTGTTCGTTTTGACTTTAGAAAAAGTATCTGATTTGACTTGTTGGAAAATAGCGTATTTAGTGTTTTGAGTCAACGACGAGTTCACGAAAAAAGACGCAACAGGCTGTTTTACTATGTATGGTTTTGATCAATATTTTATATAAAACAAAAAATACCACTGTAAGAAATATTTATTCATAAACAGCAGGAAAATTGGTTAATTTATTGAATCGGCAATTGGGTATTTTCCTAAGCGAAAAATAAATTATGTTGTACTGATAATAAAATAAAACGTCGCAAAATAATGTCCACTTGTTTTTAAACATATCCAATTTAACATGATTTTAAATTTATTATTGCAGAAAAACTAATAATAAGAGCGCTATTTGACTCCAAAAAACTATGACGTCATCTGCCTGTATTTCATACGAATCTTATAGAAACTGTTTGTTTTGACGTTTAGAAAAGTATCTGATTTGACTGGTTGGAAAATAGCGTATTAGCATTTCAAATATAAAACTGGGATAGTGGTAGGGACATCTCACTCTTTTCTACGCGTGAGACCTAATTGCAGTGACTTCAAGAACAACTGCATCTTTTTCCTGTTACTTGACAGTTGACAGACCCTTTCCATAAGATTTAAAAAGCTTATAACTTTAGACAGGTAAATTCAGTTTCGTATTATGTTACTTAATGGTACAAGTAATAAAAACAATTTATTAAAATACCGTATTGTACTTAGAAAATCAAGAATCAAATAATTATTCAATAGAGATGTAGACTGGGTAAACCAGTAAAACGTATATTTTTTTTAGTCCGTCAACTAGAATATCCAATAAAAAATAAAAAAGATACAGTGCATCGAAGTTTCGGAGTAAGGGCGACAAGGGTGTTGGTACGAGTAACATTTAAGTTTGTTTGAATTTAGAAGACAGACATGTGTAAACTTGTCCAATGCGTGGAGTTTGAGCACCGGTAAAGTTTAGATGAGGTCAGTGTTGTTCAAAGTTTAGAGTGCTTGAGAATTATATTCTGGGAAAACTTTGAGACGAGTACCTTGTTTATAGTAGTACCTGTGTCTACAAAAAGGATTCTTTAATTCAAAGGACTGGCCAACAAAGTGATACTTATATTTCATGACTCTGTTCAGTTTATTGATATGAACAACTTTATCGAGGGACTGTGCGAAATTGCTAATTATTTTTAAGAGGCGATGCAGCTAGCAACCCATCACTATTTTTATTCCTTTTTCCACCTTGCCGCCCACTATATCACGTGGCCTTTTGAGTCTTGCGGCCCTGGGCTCTGTCTGCTTAGAGCCACAAGACCCGAAGTTCTATGTCTGCCTCGTTAAGGATAAAAACGTGATAGTATGTTACAACTTACTTACGGAACGAACTCTCAAATAATAGTCGTCAAGCGTGTATTATAATTTACAAAGTTTGAAAAATCTGAGTGACTCCTCGCGAAAAGGAAAACAGGTTGCATATTTTAGCTCTTTACTTGCATAACACACCAAAAATTTACGGCACGTATATTTTACATTACTTTGCCTCATGCCTCCCTTTGCCGTTTTCTTACCGCTTCTTTACTGCTCAGGTAAAATTCACCTTTAAATAACAAAATGTTATTTAAACAAACCATCTTATAAACAATGGTCGGGAAAACAAGTAAATGAAATCTATCTTCGGAAAACCAAATCAACAAGGTTTCAATACTTTGTTTTCAATCTATTGAGTGTTCTACAAAGAGTCGTAACTATGTAACCGAAGGCCTTGGTGGAAAAAAATTGGGGGCTCTAAATTAAGTTTTCAAATGTTCACGCTTTGAACACGTAACGAAACTTTAGACCCAATATGAAGGTTCGTTCTCCGTCCCTTTAATATACATCATCATCCTTGCGTATTCCTGGTTGCATACTCAGCGGTAACGCTTCAGAGCCCGGGGTCCGCTACCTAACCTATAACCTAGGTGGTTCGACGAGGTTACGATGACCTCCGCAACCCAGGATATACCAGAACCAATCCTTGGATAGGCTTGAACAAACGCTAGATGGCGTTGTGGGACTCACAGTTTATTACCTTTACCTTACTTTATATACCTTCCAAGGAACAAAACATGGAATCATCTTTCTGTTCGGATAATCAGGTTATTCAATATCCTAACCAGACTGGAAACAATTAATTTGAACCCACGACTTCCGGATCACGTCGTCACGCCCCGGACTATCTAATAGCTGAAAACTACATCATACCATGATCTCAAAAGAACGATGATGTGAATTAGACTGATGTGTAACCAAATAAATAAAAATAATATAGGAACAAAATCTAGCTAGCCCCAAAGTAAGTCTAAACTTGTGATTTATAAAAAATCACAACTAATAGTAAGTTTGTTTATTTGTTTGTTCGTGTGTTTGTTACCTGTTCACGCTTCAACCACTGAACCTAATTAATTAAGACTCAGGGAAGAACATGGGATAGCTTTTATCCCAAAATTCTCATGGGGAGCGAAGCCCGCGGATAGTGTACTTATTCAGATAAATACTCAAGACCTAGGATAATTCGAAAAAGGCAATGTTCAAACTTGCTCTGGCTGAGGATCGAACCCAGAACCTCCGGATTGGCGGACTAGCGTGTTGACCATTACGCCACGGGGGTCGTCGTAATTCGTAATGTAGGGGCATTTGCCCTCCCCCCATTTACCAGGGTCCCGAAATAGTGCGGGAAGTAGTGTCATAAGGTGCAAATTTTGGTATCGGAAGAATTCACTTGGCACAGATGTAATATACGTAAAGTTAAGCTAATTTAGCCCGGTAGCCATCCCCCACCCCCTGGGGAGTAGGTAGGAGGGGCATTCGAAGTTACTCGCCGCCGCGCTTCAGAAAAAAAATCATATCAGCTTCTATTTACCTAACACCTTAAGTGTGGTATCATTTTCTGATAAATTAGGCATGAGGAATTCAATTTTGAGTACAATTTCACATTTAATGTAAAGATTAATAGTAAAAAAGGGAAAATATTGACAAAAATATTAAAATCGGATCGCATTTTTTTTTATTTTAACTGATTTATTTTACCGGAATACCTATATTTTGTGCAACAAAAAATACTATGTAAAAGAATATTTATCTAGCTTTTAAAAAATATATACTTTAATATATATTGCTGTCTTACATCTATCTGAAAAAAAAATCGAACATGGCACGCGGCGGTGCCTAGAAATTAATCCAACCGTCTCCTCTCACATAATTTGTTGCAAGTATTAAGTTGTTTTTTAATTTAAAATATATAGAATACATACTTTACTTAATTATAGACTGTCGCTTATGGTCAAATGTATCAATAGTCGTATTTTAATATTTATATTAGTTCATTTTTTTATAACATTTTCCACCACATTGTCATAATTCGGTACATTTTAATAGTTTTCTTATACAGTTGCACCTAACACTGCACCGTGACTTGCACTTGCACCGAATCAGTTGTTTACGACAAGCGGTAGCAGCAACTGGTGCAGTAGTCCACTTCGGTTTCCAATTATTTAGTTCAATTTCCTATCCCTAATCCTGACTGGAACGATTTTGAATCCGCCGGACTGGAACGATTTTGGATCTGCCCCATAGTGCACCCCATGCAGCTCTTAGAAGATGCTGCCGAAAATTCTCTGGCTGTCGGTCTTTTTTTAGAGAACAGCTCCCTCCTGCACTCGTTTAGCGATGTGCACTGACTGGACCTGAAATGAAAATCAGGTAAATAGGTATTGCAGTATTATTTTGGTCAAATTTAAATACAGCTATATATACATGTCATTTATAATATAACCCACGTAGATACAATTTTATTTTATACTCATTTATCATACATTGTTACAAATTTTTAAATAATTTGATTAGAGTATCGTTATGACAATTTTTTTCAATAATTTGGTTAGAGTTTTCGACGTCTCTGTCAGTGAGCATATTTAATTCACTAGTTGCTGAATATAAAAGGATTCCATGCTTTATATGCGCTGCTAAGAACAGTCACACGCTGTTCTTAACTGCAGCGATCGTTGAAAAAATAACATCGACCCCTGTAACGACAAAGAAGCTGAATGCTGATACAAGAATAATAGTGCATGTTGCTGACGAAGCATGGAATACTGTACCATCAGCAACTAGTGAATTAATATGCTCGCTAACAGAGACGTAGAAAACTAACCAAATTATTTAAAATATTGTCATAACGTTGTATGATAAAATTGATAAATGAGCACAAAATTAAATTGTATCTACGTGGTTATAAATGACTGTATTTTATTTTGACCAAAATAATACTGCAATACCTATTTACCTGATTTTCATTTTAGGTCCAGTCAGTGCACATCGCTAAACGAGTGCAGGAGGGAGCTGTTCTCTAAAAAAGACCGACAGCCAGAGATTTTTTGGCAGCATCTTCTACGAGACACTGAACTGCGCTCCAGGACCGAAATTGTCGATGTGGGTGTCAAAACGGCAAAACTGAAGTGGGAGTGGCCCGGACATGTTTGTCGTATAAGACCGAAAAGATGGGCAAGAAAGGCGACGTTATAGGTTCCAGAAGGACGCCGGCGTAGGGGAAGGCCGAGGAAAAGATGGAGGGACGATATTGAAAGCTACATGAGTGGATGGCAGCAAGCTGCCTTGGATCGTAAATCGCGGAAGCATGAAGGGGAGGCCATTGCCCGACAATGAGACACTATATAGGCAATTAAAAAAAAAAATCTTCTTCCGATCTGTTTGCCATGGGTTGCACGTATGGGGCTGATTCAAAATCGTTCCAAGACGGCGGATTAGGGATGGGAAATTGAACTAAATAATTGGAAACCAAAGTGGACTACTGCACCAGTGGCTGCTACCGCTTGTTGTGAACTGATTCGGTGCAAGTGCAAGTCACGGTGCAGTGTTAGGTGTAACTGTCTAAGAAAACCATTCAAATGTACCGAATTATGACAATGTGGTGGAAAATGTTATGAAAAAATGAACTAATAAAAATACGACTATTGATACCTTAGACCATAAGCAACAGTCAATTATTAAGTAAAGTATGTATTCTATATATTTTGAATTAAAAAACAACTTAATACTTGCAACAAATTATGTGAGACGACATGGTTGGATTAGTTCCTATGCACCGCCGCGTGCCATGTTCGATTTTTTTTCAGATAGATTTATGACAGCTATATATAATAAAGTATATATTTTTTTAAAGCTAGATAAATATTCTTTAAGATAATATTTTTTGTTGCACAAAATACAGGATTTCTGGTAAAATAAATCAGTTAAAATAAAAAAAATTGCGATCCGATTTTAATATTTTCGTCAATATCTTCCCTTTTTTACTATTAATCTTTACATTAAATGTGAAATTGTACTCAAAATTGAATTCCTCATGCCTGATTTATCAGAAAATGATACCACACTTGAGGTGTTAGGTAAATAGAAGCTGATATGATTTTTTTTCTGAAGCGCGGCGGCGAGTAACTTCGAATGCCCCCCCTACCTACTCCCCAGGGGGTGGGGGATGGCTACCGGGCTAAATTAGCTTAACTTTACGTATATTATATCTGTGCCAAGTGAATTCTTCCGATACCAAAATTTGCACCTTCCATACATTGGGTGACACTACTTCCCGCACTAAAAGCCCCTTGAACTCGGATGCTCCATCACGACACTGTCTAGCCCTTTGCTAGCTACGCCACTGATTCTACGAAGTACTCGTGACTGATATAAGCAATAACTTTTGTAATTTAGCAAATTTAATTGAAACGTCTGAGAGTTATTGTGAGGAAATTCTGCGATGTTTTGTTTTGATTCTCAGTTCTTTAGATTTTCGTTAATAGAACAAAGTCATTGAAAAGAAACAAAGGCATATTCCCTTCTTAATAAACAAGTAAGACCTACTATTTACGTACTAATTTTAATTAAAATAATTACATTACTTTCGAACTAGTTTGAGCCATTTCCCTGATCAACTTTTACGACCTTCGCGGCAACACGACCTTCGCAGAAGAAGAAGTACATACCTAGCTAGTTTATTACTCGGTAGAGAAAAGGTTGTTCAACCGCAAAGGGAAAATCGGTGTTTTCGACCAACTGTTATGCGACGAAGTATCATTTGAACCAACCAATGACGAAAGGTTTTGTGTTAAACAGTTAATCAAACAAGAATAATTCGGACAAATGTAATGAATTAAGTAAGTTAATAATTTAAAAAATGTTTTATGTATACTAAAGATAGTTTTGAGTTTTAGATTAGATACACTCATCATCATCATCACTTCAGCCTTATAACGTCCACTGCTGGTCATAGGCGTCTTACAAGGATTTCCAAAATGACCGATCTAGAGCGGCCTGCATCCAGCGCCTTCCAGCGACCTTGGTCAGGTCGTCTGACCGCCTTGTGGATGGTTGCCCTACGCTTCGCTTGCCAGATACACTATCACGTCTTTATCCCTAACGGGATAAACAGAGCTGGGGTCATTAGACTCATCGGCCACATTTATTGTGACGATGAGCATGAAGGTGGAGTAAGGGAATCAGAATAGACTAATGAATTTTTTTGGTAAAAAGGAACTTTTTGACCCAAGAAGGGTCAAAAATTAAATTATTTGGTACTGTTAATAGAATAAAACGTTACAAATGTCCCACTCCATATTTTTATTGCACAAAATAAACAAATACAGGACATAATAACATCTAATAATAATGAAATTATGTTAAACTAAAAGCTATTCTATAAATTAAAACTAAAAATTAATTTCACTTGTAATTAAATATAATCATATCCATTTTTAACGTGATTTTAGATTTATAATCGCAGAAAATCTGATATTAAGAGCGCTATTTGACTAAAAGAACTATGACGTCATTAGTCTTTATTTCATACAAATCCTAAGGCAAAAAGATTTTTACCTTCGTCGTATATCTTACTACAAATCCCATTTGCTGTTTTGACGTTTAGAATAAAGTATTTGACATAAGTTGTTAGAAACTTCCTTATTCTCATCCATTACCTCGATAGGCTTTTATGATCTGCGCGGGAAGGGAAGCAGCTAGTATATTAATCCCCTTTCATAACCTGCTAGACAGAACTAGGATTTTATTTCTTGCAGGTTACGAGGATAACCTAATCTCTCTTTCGCGTTAAACGTTAAGCACGTGACGTCACGAATTGACATTTCGGGAAATATTGTACCAAGCTTGCCTCTAATTGATGAGGGATAAATGATCCCAAATAGTTGGACAATAGGCTGAAAAAACCATAGACCTAGATTTATTTTTACGAAAACTAAAGGTTGTGCTCTGGCAGGTCGTTTTTTTTTGCCAGAACAGAAAAGAAAAAGCTTTGTCTTATAGAATATATTTTTTATGTAGTTTATGTATGTGGTTTGTTAGGGAATAATTTATATATGTATATTTTTGTGTCAGAAGGTTTATTATGTTTTATATATATTTATAATATAACAATATCTTTTCTTGATTTCTTTTTGTTTGCTGTACTTACCCCAAAAGATTGCTTTCTCAGCATCACCTGTTGGTTGACTGGTAGAAAAGGCCTTAAGTCCGCCATTTATAACGTATTGTAATTAAGTTAAAATAAATATATAAACCAGTAGTAACAAACTAATTGCTTTATCTAAACAAAACGTTGGTAAATTGCAAAGGACATGGCTCGGATGGTGTCCTTTGTCAGTTGGAATCATTCTAAATTAGACGGAATGTCGAGAGAGTGGGTGGGGCCTGTTCCAATTTTCGACTAATTAAATTTCGGGCTGTAGTGGGTATTCAGTGTTTGTAAACCCTTGTTTATAGCCTAAAGATGTCTTACACTATAATGTCTTTAGTTTGCCGTGTGATTTCCGGCAGAGTAGAATAGGACCACTTCAAGTCCTTCTGTGGATGTCGTAGGAGGCGACTTAGGAAATATAAGGTAAACAAAGCTTATAAACATCAATGAGACCTCTCCAACCCTGGCCATCGAGGAGAGTGTAGGCCAAGTCCTCTGGCTGCTCTGATGAATTATGGCTCTGGTAGTACAAAGAGGGACGTGCTTCTGCTTCTGGTTACTACTCTTGATGTTTTAAAAATATTTTTATATTCAGTGGTATTTTTTATGTAAAATATTTACTAAACATACGCAGTAAAAAATACAATTTATCTTATGATTCAAAGACTAGACCATTATTTACTGAATGCCTCTTTCTATTCCCGACTAGGCTATTCAGTAGGGCTTCCGATGAGAAATGAATGGCGATCGTTATTAAGGCTACTGCTAGACCTATTTACAGCTAATTTACAACTTGGACGGAACGGAACCTTATTCAATACAAGACATTATGACATGACGGTAGCTCCTTATAGTTTTATTTTACAGACTCTCAAATGCAATGAACAGTTAGAAACAAGTCAAACTTAAACCTCTCATAGGTTTTCAATCAAACTAAATATATTAAATACAGAATTTTCAATAAATATTATTTAAAGAATAAAATAATTAGCAAATTTTTTCACTCTTTTCACTCTTTTCAGTAAATAAAAAAACTTTTTAGAGGGAGAATGGTATGAAGAAGTAATTAAATTACATTAAATATAAACTAAACTTAGCAAAAACATATAAACCTCATTAATTAAAAATAAGTAAAATATGTTGTAAATATATGTAAGACAAAACCCACAAATAATTAGATATTATTTCGTTGTCTAGGGCAACAAAACACGCAGGGATTAGTTGGCAATACTGCCGACCGCCGCCGGCCGTGAACAGTGATGCCGAAAATTCGATAGTTTTATAATCGATAGTTTCAATCGAAAATGCCGAACTATCGGTAGGCCTGTCGATAGTATCAATAGTATTGCGTTTTATAAAATAACGATAGTATCGATAGCTTGTGTAATATCGATAGTAGTTGCCGCGTGGTTAGAGCTGTGTAAACAAAGCTCATAAACATCAGTGAGACCTCTCCAACCGATATGGCCAGCGTGAAGAGTGTAGGCCAAGCCCCTTGTCTGCTCTGGCCAAGTATGGCTCTGGTAGTACAGAGACAAAAGGACCTAATATTGATTATGATATCGATATTATTTATAGTTAGCTCTTCATCATCGATCGATCGATAGTATAGATAGTTAGCTATTCATCATCTATCGATACTATCGATAGCTTAGGTATTGTGAAAAGCAATACTAACGATAATTTGTTCGACGTCAGGATAGATATTATTGATGGTATTGATATAGTATCAATAGTATCGGAAATCTGCAGCTACATACAAAATTAAATACCTACCGTTCCAAAATGAAAGAAAGATTTTTTTTTATTTGGTACAATTTCTTATGCATGAAACTACAGATTTTTTTGCGATTTCATGTATGGAAGAAACCGATAAATTGAACCTACACAAGCTACCCAACATTACCTTAACGGATCAGACAGGGTTTTCTTTACATATTGTACAAATAACTTACTTACTTTTGTTTACTTTTATAAGGTTTTATCTGTAACTTTTCCAAGTGTACATGAACCAATAAAATAAATAAATATATAAACACCGATAGTCTATCGACAAACTTTCGATAGTGAACTATCGAGCGGCAACACTAGTGGGCAGTTTGTATCCTCATCGAGCGGCAATTAGACGTATGTAGCTGGCAAGCCGATATCGTAATAACATACTATTAAGTGCTATTATGAGTGTCCTTACCTTGTGATCCGGAGATCATAGGTTCGAATCCCACTGGGAAGCATACATTGTGAAAAGTTGATTCCGGTCTAGATAGGATATTGCAGGCTTGAATCACCTGATCATCCGAAAAAAAAAGATGATTGATGAAGACGGAAGATACGTATAAACTGTTCCCGAACGCCATATAGCGTTAGATCATCAACCAACCCAAGGATTGGTTTTGGTTTACCCTTTGGGTTGCGGAGGTCAGACGGAAGTCGCTCTGTGTAAAAACCAGTAACCTCGTCAAATCTCCTAGGTTAGGCAGCGGACCCCGGGCTCTGAAGCGTTACTGTTGAGGATGCAACCGGGAAAATACGCTCAGATGATGATGATTGATTGATTGATTTATTTATTTATTATTTATTGTCTTTACGCACAACAGGATACAATAGATACCATAATAAGGCAGACGCAGGGTAGGGATAAAAAAAAGGTTCTTGAATGGCGACCGCGTACTGGCAAGCAAAGCGTAGGGCACCCACTTACAAGGTGGTCAGATGACCTGACCAGGGTCGCTGGAAAGCGCTGGATGCAGGCCGCTCTAGATCGGTCATTTTGGAAATCTTTGGGAGAGGCCTATGTCCAGCAGTGGACGTTGTGCGACTGAAATGATGATGATGATGAGGGTAGGGATTGATTTCACCCCTAAATCCGTCATCATCAACATTATCAGGTTACGTTTTGTATGAGCACTACCTAAATCAAGTACTCTTGATAAATTAAAATCGGTCTCTATCAACTCTTAACTTGAACCGATTTTGACACCATCTTCCCTCGCATGAATTTCTTTTTTTACTAGAATTTTCACGGAAACGTTTACATTTATACATATCCATGAGAAGCCGGGGCGTATCGCTAGTGCTATATGTACATATAAGGAGCCATCTTACGTCATACGCCCACCGTTACCTTTCGGTCAAACTTTATAAAGGAGTGACGTGCTGACGTAGACTTTGTGATTCAAATCGAGGGATAACATCCCAATATCGCTCCAAGGGTGAGCCAGGACATGTTATTAAAGTCCCCAAGTCCTCCACTTGGGGACTTTAATAACATGTCCTGGTTGTATTTTGATCACTTTGAAAGCAACATTTGTGCGGACTGTAATACATATTTAGCATCACGTTTATTCATTGCGGGGAACGCCACGGTTAGTTAGTTAGTAGGTCTAAAATGAAAAACGGCAATCATTATAAGAAAAAGAAATAGCTGAACCAGTTTTGTAACTTGCGATTTTATTAATAGATATAAAAATCTTGTTCTAATTGCAGATCATGAAGTTGCAAGTACTAAACTACAACTATTAATTTCAACACATTTTAAACTACTAGTAGCCCTGAATATAGCAGTCACTTTATTTTGATAACGTGTAGCAAAATTTTTTGCTACTAGCATCCATTCTTTTTTCTCAGTGTACATACATCTGATTCCCATGCAGATCGTTATACCCAATCGAGAGAATAAGAGGATCATGTATATAGCTGATACAGCTAGCAACCTATCACTATTTTGTTCTTTTTCCACCGTCTCGCTCACCATTCTTAGCGCGATGGTGGGCCACAATTACTCTGAAAAAGGGCCTTTGGGCTACGCTACCACATAGGCTACAGGTAAAACCTAGTATATATCAAAAATTGTAATGAAATGCTTTATATCTTTTATCATTTTTTTAGACGCCAATATTCCTATCTGTTTTTCTTTCCTTAAAGTTGACGGAGAGAGAATGCTTTAGCATTAAGAGTCCGGCGACCCTAGACTTCTCCATACAAACGTAGTACACGTTTAATTTTGAAACCACATGTCAGATTCCGGTAAAAATTGGTAATTGTAAAGAAATTGCAATTATCTAGGGTTATAACTGGTTTCCTATATTAAAATTATGAACTGGAAAGAAAATATAACGATTTAGAAGTTTCCCATACTAATGGTCAAAAATGATATAAAACACTATATTCTATTTCAAGTTCATATTTTTACCGTCGGAAACTAGTTATAAACCTAGATAATTGCAATATCTTTAAAATTACAAAATTTTGCCCAAATCGGACATGTCGTTTTGAAATAAAACGTAGACTACGTTTGTATGGAAAGTTGTATTTTGGTCTATGGTCGGGGGACCCTTAAGTCCACTTATTGTACGCTTTTGGCTCAATAATGATTCTAAATAAAACAAATAATAAATTGGTATACCTACACTGAAACAAGTTTTCATCGTCTAAGATAGTCGACAAATAGACACATAGAATAAACAGAACGATTTGGCTTTTCCCCCACAAGAGCTATCTTAATTACAAGAAGGCATTATGGCAGACCCGAAATAATAAAATGTTGCCAGGACTGGACCGACCGTTATTATATTACAGTAGCTATTTGTACGACAGCAACAACTCTAATTATAGGACAATATCGGTACTAAACAAAGATAATACAGAAATGACACGTTCTTAGTGCTGTTTAACTTTTTACTTCCTACCGAATCGATTTGAAAAGGAGAATTTTTTCACGTGTGTAAAATAGGGAAAGACTTTCATTGTGTACTTATTTTACCCTTAAAATCATTTTTGACCGAGCGAGCAAAGCCTCTCCATTTCGAATTGGCCAAAAATACTTCTATCCGGCTGTACGTCACGTCAGCAGTTTTAAAAAATGACACGTAACTTTTTTGTTACCCTTATTAAGACGCAACTTTTTTGTCTGAACAACGACGGATCGAAATGAATCGCGAGGTCTACACAGAGCTACTAGTTAAAAGTATTTTGGGAGACCCTGTTTACATTAGTGGTTCTGTTTTTTAAATTAAAAAAAAAAAAAATTTCATACAAATTAATAAAAATTAGTTTTTAGACGTTTTTAATCGTTGAATCAAAGCCGGCATTCGTTTTTAAACTACAATACCATATACTGCGCGTGGTCCGACACGCACTTGTCTATTCATTACGAGATCCCATGCTGACAAAGAAGTAACGAACTATGAACTTTTTTAATTACAATGCTTGGATTTTAATTAAAAAATAATAATAAAAAAAATTGTTTCAAACTAATTTGTTGGGTTGGCAAAAGACGTCATTACTTATTTCGGCCGATGATTAACGTTTATGAATATATAGATATATAAAAATAAATTTATAGTTAAATCTGTTTTCGGCATAATTTTGAAGATTGAACGTGCCATGTCGGTCAAAATTAGCTTTTTTCGGCATGACCAGGTTGACCGGTAGAAAAGGTATTTTTTTTAAGTT
Organism: Acrobasis consociella; assembly: GCA_963555685.1. NCBI lineage: Eukaryota > Metazoa > Arthropoda > Insecta > Lepidoptera > Pyralidae > Acrobasis > Acrobasis consociella. The sequence continues at coordinate 4,664,990 of OY743119.1, read as the reverse complement.
GAGTAAATAGGTACAGGCCTCTCTTCTTTGACTCTAGAATGCTGTTTTACTTTTAATCATATATGACACCCATTCCATTGCCAAATTTTAAAAAACGAATATAGGTTCTCATACAAACCCAATATGCTATTTCGATTAATGATGCTCTTAGTATGAACTCTGCGTTTGGCTTCATAAAGTTTTAATAAAATAAAGCTTCACTTTTCTACTTACTTACTTTATTGCAAGTATCACAATACCCGAGATTGAAAACATATTCCATTATGAGTTGTTTTCGCATCTCTTTTTAGGGTTCGGTGCCTAAAGGGTAAAAACGGGACCCTTTTATTAAGACTCCGCAATCTGTCTGTCCGTCTGTCTGTCTGTGTGTCACCAGGCTGTATCTAATGAACCGTGATAGCTAGACAGTTAAAATTTTCATAAAGGATGTAAGTGTTTCTGTTGCCGCTATAACAACAAATACTTATTAAAAACAGAATAAAATAAAAATTCCAACAAACGTGATTTGTTATGTTATGTAAATTCTTTATTGTACAAAAAGGACACTAGAAAAATATAGTAGATAACAGTACAAAGGCGGATTAATACAAAGGTGACTTTTTATAGCGAATGGTACCGAAGTCATAGCGCGCGAATCTGACTCGCACTTGGCCGGTTATTTCGCAGAACACGTTATTACAATAACATTGTGGGGGATTTCCTGTTCGCACATTATCCCTTTTGTTCTCCCGTAGGTAATCCGCGTTGTTCTGTAGGTGTATGGGATGATTAGGGTGGCGTTTGGAAAGATGAAAATACGCTATTTTCCAACAATCAAATCAGATACTTTTTTCTAAGAGCAAGTGGTTTCCGGCAGAGAAGAATAGGGCAACTCCAACCAAGTCCTCCCGTGGATTTAGTTAGGAAATACAAGCTAAGCAAAGCTTATACATATATACATCAATGATCTCTCCAACCCGTGTGGCCAGCGAGGAGAAATTGTAGGCCAAGTCCCCTGGCTGCTCTGGCCAAGTGTGGCTCTGGTGGTACAGAGAGGGTCGTGCTCCTACAGTGGAGACTAAAAGACTTGATGATGATGATGACTTTTTTCTAAACGTCAAAACAAGCAATTTCTATGGGATTTTTGACCGAGCGAGCTAAGCGAGCGAGGTCTACAATTCAAGTTTGGGCCAAAAACACATTGTTTGTATGTATGTATGTATGTTCCGCGATAACTCTCGAACCGTTGAATTGATTTTGACTAAATTAAGAATACGTGTAGCAACTATTCACAGAATTTTTAAGTTCGTTGGGCATCAAAATCGGTTCAGCCGTTTTTGAGATATACGCATTTTGGTAAAAATAAATATTGCTCTATAACTTTCAAACCGTTGATCAGATTTGGATAAAACTTATCATTTCACGAGATAGTATTACTATATATCATATAGCATACTCATTTATTTGATTAAGCTGTTGCCCGCGGCTTCGTCCGCGTAATATATAAATATAAGCGAAAATCGTTTTTATTTTTGTTTTTTTGATAACATCTTGGTTTTGCCGCAAATAATATGCCTATTTATTCTTCAAGAATCCGCTAGATGCTGCTGTTTCATTTAATCAATTTCTACAACGCGCATAAGCTAATAATGTCGTATAGAAATAATTTCTTTGAGTTTACTTTACCTCAAAGAATTGCTTTATAGACCAAAAATATTTTATTGGATAAGGTCACTTATATCATTTAAGTAAGTATTTCATATATTAATATGATTTGTATATTGATTTATTTTATTACGCGGACGAAGCCGCGGGCAACAGCTTAATCTAATAAATTAGTATGCTATATAATATATAGTAATACTATCTCGTGAAATGATAAGTTTCATCCAAATCTGATTAACGGTTTGAAAGTTATAGAGCAATATTTATTTTTACCAAAATGCGTATATCTCAAAAACGGCTGAACCGATTTTGATGCCCAACGAACTTAAAAATTCTGTGAATAGTTGCTACACGTATTCTTAATTTCGTCAAAATCAGTTCAACGGTTCCAGAGTTATCGCGAAACATACATACATACATACATACATACATACATACATACATACATACATACAAACATACATACAAACATACATACAAACAATGTGTTTTTGGCCCCAACTTGAATTGTATCTTAGTTCACGGTGAACCCCTTCGTCTTATCGTGTGTGTTAGTGACTAACACTAGTGTCAGAGTTTTTAAACCGCCTTAAAGGCGCCTCTGACATGGTTTTTTAGATAACGACCAATGTCAAAGACAGTGACCGGGACCGACGGCTTAACGTGCCCTCCGAAGCACAAACCCCTATGCAATACTCTTATTAATTCTACGCCCCTAGTATAAGTACGTTGCAAAACAATTTATCTATTATATAATAAATTTGTCATCACCTTTTTTTTGAGAAAGGCAAGGAAATGGCAGTTCAATTCAATATAGATTATTACAATAATATACAATATATATTATATTTATGAACTAAAGTACAAGAAAAGCCAGATGGCCTATTTCAAGTTGCAAAATGGCATAACTTAAGTTGTGAAATTCCGGCCAAAGCGACGGCAAAATTATATTTAATGGCACAGTCATTAACGCGACATAATCCAGAATAATCCTACTTACATATATTAAAAGTATACATTCTTGATAATCTATTTATTAATAAAACAGTAACTGTGTCTGTACATATAGAACCAAAAAATAAGTATTGGAAATATATTTAATGTACAGACTTTATCAAATAATATGGGGCGATGAAGACATAGTAACTTTTTTTTTTTATAAATCACATACGTAATAGTGTGTTTGTCTGTTTGTACACGCTAATCTCCGGAAATATTGGACGGATTCAAACGAAACGTTTTTTGTTCATTGATTTTGGAAAATGGAACACCTGATGCTGAACCGTAATGGTACAGCTAAACTATAAGAAATATAAAAATGACGCCTTAGCAAAAGTTGTTCACCCTGATAATATCGGAGTCATAAAGTTCACGCGAACGAAGTCGCGAGCTTCGGCTAGTTCTTAATGATTTTGTAACCTTTCAGTAACTTTTTATTGTACCACTTCTACCCCAAACGCATAATAAGTAAACATTTCTCTCAATTACTGACTGGTTAACTGGAAGAGATCCCTATGCGGGATAAGTCCGCCGTTGTATGTTTACTTTTCTGATTTGTATCTGTGTTCTTTCTTGTGTACAATAAAGTTTTAGAAACATACAAATTCTGCGATGATGGTCTGGTGAGAAGAAAACAAGTTTATTTGCCAGGCAAATAAAAAAGCTTTAACTTTCATAAACGCCATCTAGTGATCAATAGCGTAACTAAAACTTAAATTTATTATCAGTAGCGCCATTTCTTATTTGCTGGGTAAATCAAAAACTCTGAATTTCAATTTAGGCTAAACAGATTTTGATCAAACATAGCTATAAGAACCACTACAAAGGAACTTGCTTTTACGTAAAACCGCATTAAGACCAGTCCATCCATTGGAGAGTTACAATAAAGCAGATAGATGCACAGACAAACAAACAGCTGAGTCTCAGTAATAGAGTCCTATTGGCATTGTTGGCTCGGCGGGAGTACGCATTACCTTGCTTTCTTCTTTCGAAACCTGGCGTGGTCTGCACTAGCATGGGTAGCCACAAGTGCTATAAACATTTCTCTCCGAGAGCTCCTCCGTGCTTCGGAAGACACGTACAACTGTTGGTTCCGACTATAATCATCGTATGGTAGTCAAGCTATGTCAGATGCCTTAAGGCAGCTACAAAAGTCGAACGAAACGAAGACCAAAACAAACAACAGTAAAATTGAAATGTAACAGCTTGCTGACATACACTCTCAAGACCATAAACTTGGAATATCTTGTTGTAATTAGGCCTAACCCAATAAGACTGACTATAACAACAGTTTAGTTCAGTTTGGCTTAGTTTTGTTATAAATTACAGTGAACCACAAATCTGACACTTTGAAATAAGTAAACATCGGTAGGTAGATATATATATGAAATCTCAAATACACTCAAAAAAACGTAAGAATATTTAATAATATGAGTCTTCCACTCATTACCGACAGACGAAATCTCGGCGAATGCTTACCTACAGTTCATTTATTTTTTGCGCATTAGACCGACAGAAGACAAAATCGAAATAAGTGATCAATGTCAGTTGGACCGACACAGCATTTAATCGATAAACTATGGATCGATTGAATCTCATCCACCCATGCATTAGCTGTCTATATCCCACGACTGGGCAAAAGCCTACCCTCTGCGGTTCCTATCATCTCTGTTGGTAATACTACTTAAGTTTTTTTAAACATACATACATACATACATAACTACAAACGATAGATTGTCCAATTAAACTCGGAGAACCGGGCGGTGCTCGCTCGCGGTCGCGCCTTGCTCATCGTCATCATCATCATCAGGTCTTTTTGTCACCACTGCAGAAACACAACCCTCTCTGTACTACCAGAGCCATACTTGGCTAAAGCAGCCAGAGGACTTGGCCTACACACTTCACGCTGGCGAGACGGGTTGAAAGGGTCCTATTGATGTTTATAAGCTTTGTTTTGCTTGTATTTCCTGCCTTCTACGACATCCACGGGAAGAGTTGGTGTTTGCTTGCTCGTTTGTCGTTATTTAGAATTTATTGTCTCGCTTTACTTGCGAAAGTGCTATTCCTTTAGTCACAAAATGACCACTACATTATAATATCCACCGTATCAAAACGTCCACTATATCAAAACGTCCACTATATCAAAATGTCCACTATATTAAAATGTTCACTATATCAAAACGTCCACTATATCAAAACGTCCACTATATCAAAATGTCCACTATATCAAAATGTCCACTATATCAAAATGTCCATTATATCAAAATGTTTACTATATCAAAATGTCCACTATATCAGTATATCCACTCTACATAATGTCCACTGTACTCCAGAGTAGAGTTATACTTCTATAACCTACTTTGTTGTAAGTTCTCAACAAGGTAAAGTTTCTAGTATTGGATTAGTTGCACGGGAGACCAATTTGTTTAATTAATAGCAGGGTTTGTATGTCTGTTTGTAAACTTATGGCTACTAAACTTACGCGAAGGGAAATGCAGAATGGGTGACATTTATGCTTTGTTTGTTATGAATAATTTTGATTGTTTAATCCCGATGGTCTCTCCCATGTGAGAGACCTTTGTGCGACAGTAAAGGTTAATAAAAAAAAACCCCGATTGTGAAAAGATGTCTGTACGTAGTTTGAGTAAAAAATTTAATGTTTTTTTCCAAGTAAATGATGTGCATTTTAATCGTCATGTCATTTTAACTGACTTCCAAAAAAGGAGAAGTTTGTCAATTCGTCGCGAACTTTTATGTTTTTAATGAATGCTCACTGATTATTTGAAGACTCCTGAATTTAGAAAATTTTTTTTTTAGAGGGTATTCTTCCGAGGTGGTCCCATGAAAATTTTAAAATCGGTCCTGGGGGTGAAGTCAGTTTATAGAACTTAAAAAATTTATTAATCTCTACTGCAGGAGTACGACCTCCTTTGTACTACTAGAGCCACACTTAGCCGGAGCATTTGCCCGAAGGATTTGGCCTACACCCTCCACGCTGACTAAAGTTTATCTTGTACTTCCTAAGTGGTGTTCTACGGGATGACTTAGAGTGATCAGAATAGGATTACTCTGCCGGAAACCACACGATGAGCATGTTGCATTTAAGTTTATTCAAATTTTAACAATATAGCTGTCAATAATATTTTAATTGGTATCCCTAATTAAAATTTCAACAAATTAATTAACTGCTTTCAAGCTGTCGCGTTGCACTATTACAAAATTGTATTTAATTGAAATTTCGTACATCAACCGGCTAAAATAATTATTTGGTCATAAACACAGACATACAAAGGGAAGCAGACCAAACAGTACATGCTTACTCGTAGAACGCGTGGCAATTTTTCATTTGTAGCTTATTTTTCAATTGGAAAATTAATATATTTATAAACAGTTATTGTGTGTGTTTTTATACTAAAGTACTCTTTCACATTCTTAAGTATAGTACCTACTTTACTATTTTTGTTCCAACCTAGGCGACCGAGCTTCGCTCGGTTATATCTCAAATATTAACTACTTTTTTAAACATGTCTAAAACAATAAAAATAAAAAAATTAAATATGATCTTGAACATATAAAACAAAAAACAAAAGTAAGTCACCGAGCGGGATTCGAACCCGTAACACTCGTTTCTTCTTTGCCTCTGGACCAGACGGACAGTGACAGGCAGGACGAAATTTGTGACTATATTCTGCGTGGAAAGAAAAACGCATGAAAACTCGAAAACACGCGTTTTCCCAAACATAAGACTAATCTAAATCTATTGTTTACCCCGAAAACCCCCATATACCAAATTTCAGCGAAATCGTTAGAGCCGTTTTCGAGATCACAGAAATACATTTATATATAAATATACAAGAATTGCTCGTTTAAAGGTATAAGATTCATGCCACGCGGCATTCTTTGTATTATACAATAATGTTTAGTCTACTTCCCTATATGTTTGTGGTCATGACAATGGCTTCATTTATGGCCTTAGTGAGATCCATTACAGGATGCCTACTCATTGTATTGAGAATTATATAGAGAAACTGAGGATAAATACATACATACATACATACTATCACGTCTTTATCCCTAATGGGGCAGACAGAGCATTTTGGGTCTTGCGGCTCTATGCAGAACCCAGGGCGGCAAGACCCAAAAGCCACTTTTAGCGGGCGAGAAGATGGAAAAGCAATCAATACAGTGATGGGTTGCTAGCCGCATCGCCTGTTAACATGATTCGCATTTTTGCCCATTCCCTCGAGAAACTGAGGATCTTAAGATTTATAGCTCCTTATAACAACGTAGCATGTAAGAATACTTAATATTTTATTTTATCTTATTTATATTAATACTAGCTGAAGCCCGCGACTTCGTTCGCGTGCACTTTACGTCTCTGGGAAATGCTCATCAGGCTGAACAACTTTTACTAAGGCGACATTTTTATATTTCTTATAGTATAGCGGGACCATTATGGTTCTGCATCAGACGTTTAATTTTCCAAAATCATTTGTACCCTATATGTTGCCCAGGCTTAATAGCTATATAACTAAAAAAGTTGCATTCGAATCCGTCCAGTATTTCCGGAGATTAGCGTGTACAAACAGACAAACAGACATACAGACAAACAGACAGAATTTTTTTTTTAAATTCTTACTCTATTACTATGTCTCCATCGCCCCCAATATTTTTTTTGGAAATATATTTAATGTACAGACACACTTTTTTTACTGTTTTATTATATGTATAGATTTTTTACTGTTTTATTATATGTATAGATTAGCTGCGCCCCGCGTTGTTACCCGCACCTAAAGTAGCCTATGTGTTAATCCAGAGTATCTACTTCCTGCATACCAAATTTTATCAAAATTAGCCTAGCCGTTTGCGCGTGACAAACATACACACAAGTATTCACAAACTTTAGCCTTTATAGTATTACCTATTGTTATGTACTAAGTATGAGTAGTATAAAATAAATTATGTTAAACTTAAAATGTTATTTATCTATTCGTTTTTCGTTATAAAAATGAAAATAAGACAATTTTGAGATACCTATTTACTTTATACATCTCTATTATCTTTTAATCATCCAAAATAATTAAACTAATAAAACCACAGACAATAAGAAATGATAAAAACTTATTTCGTCACTTGACGACTTAATTACAGTTTAATGAGATATTATATTCGCCCAAGCATCTTCATGATCAGTTGTTAAAGACTTCTTCATCTGAAATGTTCGTCCTCATTAAGAGCGATGATAATTGGTACTTTCAATCAAGATTAGGTATCCATAATTTAATTTAACAGCTCCCGATTTATTCGGCCCCATTTCAGTACTCTCACAGAAATTATCTCGTGATATATTTCTGACTGGGTCCTCATTTCACCAAACCAAAGCGGAGAGGAATCTAATAGAGCTGTTTATTTGAGGAATTATTTGCTAGGCAAATTAAAAAAGTACCCGACTTTCAATAGTTTCATATGTATACGCCATCTAGTGATGAGCGGAAGAACTATATAGTAAAATTTATATTTGGTGCGCCATCTATTATTTGACAGGCTAACTACAAAACCCCCGGAATTCAAACCATAATTTGATAACTTTTGAAAGGCCGTACTGTTTTTCATCTATCATAGCTAAGAATCACCGCAAGGGCGGCTTTTTTAAGTGAAAGCAACTTGCTTTTACTTAAAAAAGCCGCATTGAAATCGGTCCATCCGTTCGACAGACAGACAGACATCAGCCTCAAACATATTACACCCCTCTTTTTGTTGGGGGTTGATAAAGTCATACCGAGTGATTCCTATAAGGATTTTTTTTAGCTACGGGTGTGTTAACTTACACTGGTATCATATGTTTCGAGCTGCCTAAAGGCATCTGACGTAGCTCAATGACTGCCATCTAGTGACAAGAAATCGATAAAACAATATACTAAGTCAGACTTCCAATTTATCTCATTTATACTTCGAAATCCTTATAAATATTTGCACCTCACGATTTTAATACGCCGTAGGAAAACAGGCTTACCTCGTTTACTCTCGGCAAAAACACGAATATGCTAAAAGCTTTTTATAATGCCGAAAACATCTTTTATATTCGTCTCAAAACCGTCGTGACTTTGGCGCTAAATTATCCTTGATATAGATTGATTCCCGCCATTTTTCTTAATGTCACATGTCGTCTTTTGCTTCAAATATAGAGAAGGACAGAAGTCTAACTTAGACTCAAGTTCACCGACTTTGTCTAAAGAGTCGATTACGTAAACGGACCGTCAAATTGTAACGCCTGTTTAAACGGCCGTTAAGAAAACGAGAGTTCACCAGGCAAAATAAAACGTCGATTACGTAATTGAACCTTTTTTGCGAAAAAATGAACTGAAGTGCTATTTTTGAAATGCGGAGTTATCTAAACGAATGGTTTTTCCATACAAAAAATCTTTCGTTTAGTGACTCCGCGTTTGAAAAATAGCACCTCTGTACTGAAAACCAGAGATATGGGATCTCTGCTGAAAACATAATTCGGTTGTCATTATTGGTGTCAGTCAGATGTCAAAGTAGCTAGCGTGGTATTTGATTTTCTTTATTGTTTATTTTGTGAATTATTGTAAAAATTACATAAAATGGATGCCAAGAATAAAGACAACAATTTCACCACTGATGAGAAAAGGATAAAATGCCGTGTGGTTTCCGGCAGAGTAGAATGGGACCACTCCAAGTCTTCCCGTGTATGTCGTAAAAGGCGACTTGGAAATATAAGCTGAACAAAGCTTATAAACATGAAACCGTTCCAAACCGTCTGGTCAGCGAGGAGAGAGTAGGCCAAGTCCTCTGGCTACTCTGACCAAATATGGCTTATGGTACAGAGAGGGTCGTGCTCTTGCAGTGGAGAAAAAAAGATTTGATGATGAGAAAAGGATACTATCGGAACTGGTGTTTAAATATAGGAATACAGTGGGAAATGAGAAAACTGATGCTGCAACTGATACCCAGAAATTGAATGCGTGGACTGATATGCAGAAATTGAATGGCGTGGTTTCGTTCGTTTCAGTGGATGTCTGTGGAAACTTTATGTACCTCGATGACAGTATGAGACTACTGCTGCAGTAAATTTATGAATTATACGATGAGCAGTAGTTCCATAAAACCACTGAAGTCTCCCATACATATTTGGTGTTCACTATAGGCATAAAATCTGTGCTAAAAGCAATTGATTTATTGGTGATAATGTATTATGAAGTATTGAATTACTTGTAGTTGTATTATATAATATATATTAATATTTTTCTTTCTAAACTTGTGTTTTTATTGCTTTGAATTCCAATAAAATAAGGGATTTCCCAATTTCCATCCACCACACCCAATGCAAATCTTTCAGCATCCCATCCTATCCTACTAATATTATAAATGCGAAAGTAAGTTTGTATATTTGTTTGTTCGTTTGTTTGTTATCTCTTCACGCTTAAACTACTGAACCGATTTTGATGAAATTTGGTATGGATATAGTTTAAGACTCGGGGAAGGACATAGATTTCTCTATCCCGAAATTCCCACGGGGAGCGAAATCCGCGGGTACAGCTAGTTTTTAGATAATCGTTTCCGAAAATAAAGTCAACTGCGATGTTCATTATAAAAGATTTTTTGATAAGATACTGCATGTGCTGGCTCCGGTCTAACCTATATTCTAGTGACTTGACTACTGACAACGACAGAATGACACTGTCAAATCAGGCGTAATCAAGAGATAATCGACGAATTAAAGCTCCATTAACTTAACGGCTGATTAACCGGACGTTATCGCCGTTTAGGTGTTGGTGAACACTGTTAAACTATAACGGACTGTTAAATGACTTTGACGGCCCGTTAACAGTTAACAAACTGTTGATGAACTCCAGCCGAACTTTAACCTAAAAAGGTTAAGAAGGTTATCTTTTTAAAGTAATTAATTACTCTCTATTTTATTTATTTATTAAGCTTCGGTAACAGGCAAGATAAGGAAATCGATCGGCGAATCGAAAACGCCAGGAAGAGCTTCTAGTCCATGAAGGCGCTAATGAAGGGCAACCTTCCCCTGTGTCTCACGCGCAAACTCCTTGACATGTGTATCCTGCCCATTCTCACCTATGATGCACACTGGTCTCTGACAAAGAGTCGAAAGTCCAGACTCAAGGTATGGAACGCAGCATAATATGAGTACGAAGAGTGGACAGGGTACATAATAGCGATCTGCGATCTAGAACTGTCAAGACCGCCAAATTTAAGTGGGACTGGGCGGGGCACGTGTGCCGCCATCCGGATAGATGGACCCATGGTACAATAAAATAAGGTATTCTCTTTCCGAGATGGAACTTGACTACGTCACGATAGTGTTGCCACTGGTTGTTCTTTTCAGTAAATTTAAGGACTTTCTCAATTAGTTCATGAATATTAAATAAAATATTAAGTAACTTAGCTAGTGAGTATCTCGCGATTCTTGCGTGATTAATCAATTCAATATTGTATAAATTGATACAATGGATTATTAATTCGAAATTGGTATATAAAGTTTAAAAATGCATTACGCTCGGGTAATTCAATTTCACACAGTGGCAACATAACAAGCTGATGACGTAGTCAAGTTTCACCTACGTCATCAGCTGTCACGGGAAGAGAATACCTTATTTTATTATACCATGGATGGACCGGATGTGGGTGCCAGAAGGGCGCAGGCGTAGAAGAAGACCATGGAGAAGATGGCGCGATGACATCAACAGCTTCAAATATGAGTGGCTACGGGCTGCTATGGACAGGGATCTGGGGAAGAAAGAAGGGAAGGCCTATACCCAGCAGTGGGACACACTGACAGGCTAAAATTTATAAAAATTAAAATCTTGATGACACATTGTAAGGTATGCAACTCTTTGATGTTTATATTTTATGCTATTTGAATGCGACCTAGTACGCCCTTGAATGCCGAGCGGAATCGTTTACCATGTATTACGGCCTTTATTTAGACGACTTCGCAGAGACTTTGTGATGATATCTAAGTGGCAAAAATATTAAAGCTCTGATAATACCTACCATAAGTTTATCAGTATAACTGTCGTATACAACTCTTAGGGATATTCAATGTCCTTTTTTATTATGTATAAATGTTTTAAGGGGTTATTCAGTCCATGATTTTGAACAACTTTTCCCAGTAAATGTATATCGAAATATGAAACAACTTTTTTGGGTTCTCATACAAATCGAAGTAGTCACGTAATATGATTACTCTGGAAAACTAATTACTTTATCGTATTTCTATGTACATTTATTGGGTAAAGTTGTATGATATTATGGACTGATTGTTGTGTGTTAAGGGGTGTGACTGTTAAGGGGTGATCCCTTAACATATAATATACACTACAAGTAATACAAATTATGCTTATTGACGTGTAAAATCCGTAAAAGTGCCTGTAAATGACTAATCACTGAATAAACATTTGAATTTTGAATTTTAAATTTGGAATTTTTACTTTTTATTTTGAATTTTAAAATTTGAGTTGAGTAGATAGATTTTTCAAGCTACCTAAGAACTTCTGACAACTTTTGAAGACTTTTATTTAGTGCCAAGGTTGAATGGTGTGAATTGCGGTAATAGAAAGATATACAAAGATCTTACCGCCTTCGTAAAATTCCACTAGTGCCCGAGTAAATATGCCAAGCGGTGACGTATGGCCCGAATTACGTCACAAAACCCTACGCTTGTTAGTTACCCGCCCTTCAGATAACGAAATTGGGGTCGCTCTAATTAAAAGTCTTAATAACATGTAGATGGTAAAGGTACTCGTAAATTCAATTTTCTTTTTGAAGTTGGGTGGATCCTACAAAATTGGTTCTCACCAATCTACCGTCGATTTTCATATGAAATTTTCGTTTTTCTAAATTAATTTTTATTGCATATTATGTGAATTGGTTTATATTATCAAGGTAAGAAAGTCTTACTAGTGTTTTATTTGCATTTAAAAAAATAAATTAAAAAAACTACCCAAAACGTCATTCAGACGTTTGAAGCCAAGCGGTCTCCTTGGCAACATATAATAACAAAAAAAAACTATGAGAAAGAGAAAATAATAAAAAAAAAATACTTTAAATAGATGAATGTCTCATTCATTTTTTTGATATTATAATATATAAAAATTAATATTTAAGAAAATAAATGAGTTCAAAGTTTTGTCACTGTAAACCCGTCATTCAGTTCACGATGACAATTCGACATTTAAATGTCTCCAGTTTATGTTTGCTCGTGTCGAGACGCGTTGAAACCCCATAGAACACCCGACCACCCGCCGGCGTTCATTTGCCGCCCGTAGTCAGTGGGAGAAAGACGTGTCTTTTTGCTATTTCGTCGACCAAATTTCGTTCGCAGTGTTTTGTCACACCTTTTCGTCATTCAGCAAAGTGCGTGTAATTTCAAAAGGATCAACTGTAGATAAATTCGAATTTATGCATATGGTAGACCCTGGTGATCAACGATAATTGTGTGTAGTTTTACTCTTTACACACACAATATATTCTTATTACGTTAAAATTAGATATTTCGTAATGACATTATCGTGAACGTAATGACAAAATATTGTGTGATAATATAAGTTCTTGTTAATCGTAGACTATTTATTATTAAACAAACAAGATTTTTTCATACTCGTGTGTACTGTATATACTAGCTGCGCCCGCGACATCGTTCGTGTGACGTATTTCGTATATTTCCTTAGGAATCAGATATTTCTCTTCAATAAATTGCATATTAAATGTTGACCTCATCATTTAGCTACCAACATCCCAAATATCATAAAAATCTGCCATAAATATAGTTTTTGCGTGATGGGTGAAAAAACATACATATAGACGAGACAAAATGTAAAAAAGATATTAAATATATTTAATGGTACAAACAAAGGTTATTTAGTAAGTATATTTGTACTGTATATTGTAAGTTTGAATTACTCTTGATTGGGTAAAAAAATAAGTCAAGGTTGAAATTTAGAACTTTATTATTTGTTTATTTTTCATTTAACTTGGTGATCTCCTGATGAGACTAATACAAAAAAAATGTTATTCTGATTACTCAATCTTAATTGTAATATTAAGTAATAAACCAAGTACTGATGTTACTTTGTCTTTTATTTAGTATAACTAATTCTTATGAAGAAAATAAGACCAACACTTATAAATGTCATTACGCTCCTTTAGACGTCATTACGTTCACGACAACTTACATAAATTTTTTTATTACTCAAAATCTATAACGGATAACAAGGTCCAACTACTTGTAAAAAGTTGTTGGTAAGTTATACTATAGAATGTATGCCAAAAGCTTGATATTAGAGAGAAATTCCTGTGGAAGATAAAAAATGCTGCACACCTTCCCTTTTAGATCTTATCCTGGTTTCCTCTCCTAATCTAGTAGCTAAGCACGGACAATGTCCTGCAGGGGCATTCTCCTACCATGATCTCCTTTTCCTCTCATACAAGGTTCGTCCTCCTAAGCCTAAACCCAAAATTTTAATGAGGCGCAATTTTGGAGCCTTTGACTTCGAAAAATTACGACAGGATGCTATAGCTTGCGACTGGCCAGCTGTTCTTAATGCCAGTTCGGTGGACAATCAAGTCAATAATTTCAATCATATACTGATCGAGCTTTATGATAGGCATGCTCCTTTGCGACCTGTACGAATCAAGCATCTGCCCGCACCTTGGTTGACTGATGAAATTAAGAAGCTTCAGGGGATTAAAAATAAAGCTAATGCCAAGTACAGAGCAAATCCGGACAGATATCGTGACTCCTATATTCGCGCTAGAAATCACTGCAATAAGGTATGTAGAGAAGCTCAGCGTCGCCACATCCATCAGTCGGTTGAAAATGGAGACCCAGCGAAAGTCTGGAGATTTCTCAAGTCCTTGGGTGTTGGAAAGACTCAACCGAATAGTCCTAAAAATATTGATCTTGACAATCTTAATAGATTCTTCACATCTTCAGGTGCACTTGATAGTGGTACCAAATTGAACACCTTAAACTCTCTTTCAGCAATTCCAACACCTGATTTTCCTATGTTTCAGTTTAATCAAACTACCGACAGTGATGTTGAGAAAGCAATACTTTCCATATCCTCGAATGCCGTCGGCAATGATAGTATTGGTCGTGATATGATCATCCCTCTCCTTGAAATCCTACTCCCCATAATTACCTCAATCCTGAACACCTCCCTTTACTCCGGTGTATTTCCAGCAGCGTGGAAAGACGCAAATATCACCCCAATTCCTAAAAACCGTAACCCTGTAGCTCCTTCCGACTATCGTCCTATATCCATTCTCCCATTTTTGTCTAAAGTCTTAGAACGCATAGTCCAGCAACAACTGAATGAATTCCTGATCCAGAATAACCTTCTCAATCCACTGCAATCTGGTTTCCGTCCGGGGCATAGCACGACCACTGCTCTACTTAAGATTTCTGATGACATTCGTCTGGGTATGGACAGCAAGGAGCTTGCGGTGTTAACGTTACTAGATTTTAGCAACGCTTTTAATACCGTAGACTTTGACATCCTTCTGGAAGTGTTGCATTCTATTAACATATCTCCTAAGGTTATTGACTGGTTTCGTTCTTACCTGTATGGGCGTCGTCAGCGAGTTAAGATTGAGGATTGCTACTCGTCCTGGTCCAGCACATCTGTCGGCGTACCGCAGGGTGGCGTGTTATCTCCCCTTTTATTCGCACTATTTATTAATTCCATTACATTACAACTTCGTACTTCCTACCACCTTTATGCAGATGATCTACAAATTTACACACGATCGTCCTTAGATAACCTTTCCTCTGCGATTGATTATATCAATAGTGACCTTCATCGCATATCTGTCTGGAGTAAAAACTATGGTCTCACTGTAAATCCTGGTAAAACCCAGGCGATCATTATAGGAAGTTCGTGGTTCTACAGCAGAATTGACTTTGACGCAATTCCTAAAATCATATTTGATGGGGTTACTATCGAATACAGTAAATCTGTAAAAAATCTCGGCGTGTACTTCGACAATACTCTCTCTTGGCGCACTCAGATCTCCGAAGTCAGCAGAAAGATGTTTGCAGCTGCAAGCTCCTTAAGGAAATTGATTAAATTTCTGCCGATGGATACCAAGATTGCGCTTGCTCACTCCTTATTGCTTCCTATCCTAGACTATGCTGACACTTGTTATCTTGATATTACTGAGGAGCAATTAGACAAGCTTGAACGCCTCCAAAATTTATGTATACGGTTTATATTTGGGCTTCGTAAATATGACCACATTTCGCAATTTCGTATTCAACTCAAGTGGCTCCCTATCCGTCTACGTCGTGATTGGCATATCCTTTCTCTCCTATACTCCATCCTCTATAATCCTACATACCCTAGGTACCTCAAGGAACGTTTTTTCTTCAAAACGTTTTCTAGACCTCTTCGTAGTGCAGATAAACTTCTTCTTGATGCTCCAGTTTACTCGACTACTTTCTATAAATACTCCTTCACTGTCTATGCTGCTCGTCTTTGGAATGCCCTGCCTCTATCTGTTCGAGACGCCAAAACGTTGAACAACTTTAAGACCTTGACTAAAAATCACTTTCTTACCTTTGTTTAGTAACTAATTTCTTTCTCCTACCATATCTTCCCTCTCCCTCCCTACTCGTGTACAGTACCGGTTTAATTTGCATCATTGTGATACTTATTTATTTATATATATATATATATGTATTATATATATATTTATATATGTACGTTTATATTTATATAGTATATATATGTGTGTACCTATTTATATATTGTGCTATATATTATGTATATTTAGAATATCAACTGGTTATTGTATTTATTACTATATTAATTGAGTATATAAAAATCTAAATGCGCCACCTGTTATCTTATTATATATTTTCACATTCCTTCTCTTTTTGGTTGCCTGTAAGAGATTGCTTCGGCGATAAGGCCGCCTCTTGTACCCCACTACATGTTATTATTTAATAAGTGTTCCAAAATTGTAAATTTCTTTTGGTGCAATAAAGTTTTTTGTATTGTATTGTATTGTAATGCATCAAATTAAATCAATTTGTAGGATCCACCCAGTTACGAAATTTTGTTAAATCGAGTTTAATACTGAAATACACGCAATAACAGTATTAGCCCGGAAGAAAATTTAAAAAAGCATAAATAAACCATCTGTTTCTTTGCCTGCAATAATAAATAAAAGCAAATTATTTCTAAACGTTTATTCGAGGTATCCCGTGATCAAAGGGCTGGTAACCATCTGGCTCAAAGAATCAGCATTGCCATACAACGTGGCAATGCTACCAGCCTTTTGGCCACGTTGCCGAGGGGTAATATTTTAGTGGGACTACATAATTTGTAATTTTTTAGTTTTAGTTTTTATTTAGTTTTAATTTAAAATTTATTAAGCATGTATAGATTTAATTTAAATTTATTTTTTTCTAATAAATACAAAGTCGTTGCCCCCGCCGGGAATCGAACCCGCGACCTCCGAGTATGAGCCGAACGCTCAAACCACTACACCACGGAGTCTGTAGTGAATGGACTACACTTTGCATATCATCAGGTATCCGACCTGTCTCATTAGATTCTTAAAAGATGTCTTTGAGTCTTACGTACACCACACATAACACACAGACATACAAACATCAGTAGCGTGTATTTCATACAGACACATAGAAGTTTTCCACCATGTAGCACCCTAATATGATGTCGGATATTTTGGTTTTTAAACTACTGCGCTTTGAACACTTTTATAGGGTTCCGTACCCAAAGGGTAAAAACGGGACCCTATTACTAAGACTTCGCTGTCTGTCCGTCTGTCCGTCTGTCCGTCTGTCTGTCACCAGGCTGTATCTCAAGAACCACGATAGCTAGACAGTTGAAATTTTCACAAATTATGTATTTCTGTTGCCGCTATAACAACAAACGCGATATTTTAAAGATAATGGCACGGAAAGTGCGCGAATCCGATTCGCACTTGGCCGGTTATTTTGTTGCGTCTAACATTTGAAACAGGAATTACATCCTTCGTGATTGCGAACAGATGTAACAAAAAAGGTTCGTACTAAGCCCCGTGTATGTATACATTAGAAATGTATTTTTGTCTATATGGAGCCGTTCTTGAAATGTAAGAAACCCTGTCAAAGTAGCTGTGTACGTCAATGATATACATACTATCACACCTGTCGGATTTAGGGGTAAGCAGTCACTATGGACCTCACCTTTAGTTCTTGTGACCCTATAAGGATTAAAGACGTCTTGTAATTGTTACTCTGTAAGGTATTAAAGCCGTGAATACTATGTATTAATAGAATAGAATGTAAACTGTCTCCGTGGTGTAGTGGTTAGAGCGTTCGGCTCATACCCGGAGGTCGCGGGTTCGATTCCCGGCGGGGGCAACGACTTTGAGTTATTGTCCTAGTTTGGTTAGGAAATTGTAGGCTGATCACCTGATTGTCTGATAAGTCAGATGATCCGTGCTTCGGAGGGCACGTTAAGCTGTCGGTCCCGGTCACTGTCTTTGACATTGGTCGTGAACTAAAACCATGTCAGAGGCCTTTATGGCGGTTTAAAAACTCTGACACTAGTGTTAGTCACTAATACACACGATATGAAGAGTAGAATGTACTAAAATTTGGGGCATTTTACCCAATAGCCAGACCACATTTTGCGTCTCTAATTCTAAAATCAGATTGAAATGGCCGCCCATTTGTAACGTAAAGCAGTAGAGATAATCTTATCTGATATAATTCCTAACCCTATAAAGACTTTTGATTAGAATTCAGGTTGGATAACGTTTTTTAATACCGCACCCTTATGTCCCTTGTATATTTCCCCCTTTAGCTTTAATGTAAACTTTAATCTAGTTTCGCCCTCAATGGCATAGTTATTAATACGCCATTCAGCTATTCCGGATGTTCTGGGTTCGATCCTCAGCTACGGCAAGTTGGAAAATGATCTTTTTAAATTACTTCCCAAACGGAGGTTTCCAATTCATTGGAATCTTTTTTTTTATAAATGTTCTCCGATTAATCGAAAACGCCAGGATCGACCTGAAAAAAAAAATTTTTTTTTTTGTTTATAACGACATTATCTACTGAGTGAAGTCGGTTTTTAGTCTTCATTCTTTTTTAATTATTGTCCTGGGTTTTTGGTATTTATCCATGTATGTAGTTGTTATAAAAATATATAGTATCGTTAAATTGATATTTGGGACTAGCTCAATTAGTGTGATTTGACCTTATCTATTTATTTATTTAATGTTTGCTTGTGTCCTATAAGAAGAGGTGACAGCAGCTTGATTCCTACGGTGTGGCTTGTATTGTATATCATGTACTGTATATATTGTGTATCATGTGGGAATTTCAGGATTTAAACTATCCTTTCCCTGGGTATCAAACTATATCCATCTAAATAGATTAAGTGGTTGAAGTGGTAACAAACAAACAAATATATATACAAACTCACTTTCGTATTTATAATATTAGTAACGATTATAATTGCATCCATATGCTGACAAGAAATAAGCGATCAAAATTTGCGTGTGTCTGTAAGAAACAAATACAAGGGTCGAACAGGTGCGCCATCAGTTTTTTGCCGTCCATAGCTAATCTAGACGTAATAAGCCTCCAACTCATGAATAATATATTACATTTAACTTATTTAGCGATTCATGAGCCAACTTTATCTTATCAAAGCTTTGAGACGAGCTTTTTCGTATCGATAGAGCTTTGGCAAAGGTGCTTTATGAGGTTGTGCATCTTTTGCTGGCAGAAAAGAGAAAACTAAAAATGTATTTATATATTTTATTATATTATAAAGGTGAAAATTTGTGAGTGTGTGAGTATGTTTGTTACTTATTAACGCGCAAACGGCTTTATCGATTTGATAAAATTTTGGAAAAGAAATAATTACGTTTATATGGCGATAGGTAGGCATGGTAACGGCTTACAAGAGGTAATTTTTTTTGACGTGACAACGTCTTATAAATTGGTTTGCCGGGTGACACTTCAAGAAACTGCGTTACGCTCCGCTCACGTTATGCGCTCACAATGAGAGCGAGTGAGAGGCACGCGTCCCTTCCACTCGGGCATGGCATAGCCCGCCTAAGAGCGAGAGAGACAGACATAAAAAGTCGTTGTCACGTAAAACTTTCGCCCGTATACCGACTTTACAGGCAACCAATTTTTTTTTTAATTGAATTAAGTCGGACAACATTGATTATGTTGTTTTATAATGGAAGCGACTCTGATCAAAACATTACGGGACTGGTTTTTTTGTGAAGAACAATATCTTAAGTATCGTGACCCGATTTAATGCAGTTGCAACAGAATAAGCGTGCTCCGCATAAGGAGCAAATTCTGCAATACACGGTGATTTTTTATTGGTTTTGGAGCCGAAGGCCACTTAATAAGAATCGTTAGTAAGACCTAATTAGTTAGTCAAAATAAATATTCAGTACCAAATTTTTTGACTCAAACTCGAAAGTAAAATCGTGAGATCAATAAGTAATGCCGCCGCCGCCCGGCCGCCGGGGTCACGCGAGTTCACGCAATAGTTTTGGACGAGTGTACTACGTGGTCTCGATCGAAAATCATTTTTGTAACTTTTTTATCTTATGTCATACACAAATTTGGATTACGTATATGGATATAGAATTTATTTACTATACGACATTTTCTTGTCCAAAACCAATGAAAAGTCAGCTTGTATACAACATGGAAGTTACATCTACTTCATATATTTAAGAACGGGCTTTCTATGTCTCTCTTTCCTTTGCAAAGTTCTTAACCTCCTTATATGTTCTCACGTTTAATTATTCTTTTATTTGGTCGGTAATTAATCTTCTGGGTTGGCCTACTCCTCTTTTTCCTTCTATTTTGCCGTGACGTAGTAGGTGACCACACATTTTCCCTCTCCTTATATTTTCTACATTTTGTAGTATTTGTCTATTCTCTTATACCTCTTCATTTGTATTTTTTTCTGTCCAACATATTTTTTCATTCTTCTCCAGCACCACATTTCAAAAGGAAGGAAAATACCCTTAATAAGTCAATCCACAAGCTATACCTAATCATATGTTATTTCAAAATACGAAAAAAAATCGACATTCTGCATACTTTAGCACGGAAATGAAGATTTTTTATTTTATTTTTGACTGTTATTTTAATTTTATTATACCTACAATAGTTATCTAGTATAGCCCGTGATTCGATTTATTATGTATGTCCCTTTCACGTTGTATATCACTTTAAAAAAAAAAGGAAATTTTTATATTTTAGCTGCAAATCGTAATAGGCACTGGATTGGTAAATATTTGTTCATTTCGAAACTATTCGTGATGAAATAAAGGGCAGGCGTTGAGAAGGGTTGGACAGACCGGTAATGGGACAAAAGACTTGGAAAATACGAAAATGCCCTTGTTTTTAAGGAATGGACAATGCCAAGACAATTTACAGTTGGGTTATGGGTAGGTATATTATAAATTTCCATGCTATGGGTATATAATATATTATAAAGACCTGGTAGAAAATAAAAACAGCCGATGGAGGGAGTGGGTGACAAAGGGACCCTATTACTATGGCTCCGCTGTCCGTCTGTCTGTCACCAGGCTTATCTCATGAACCGTGATAATTTTTTACAGGTGATGTATTTCTGTTGTCACTATAACAACAAATACTAGAAACAGAATAAAATAAATATTTAAGTGGTTAAACTTTAATAAAAATTAAGTTTTAAATATTGTTTACAGATGAATCGAAAGGTCTATCAGAATTGTAGTAAATGGAGGTCCATATTCTCTGTCTACCCTGTGGAAAAAAAATTGGGACAAATTACACGGATTGAGCTAGCCCTTAAGTATGTTCGATACTTGTGTTACGGGATACTAACTCAACGATATTGTATTTTATATCAAAATATATGTATATAAGCGTGATAGTTTGTATGTATAAAATTTTAAATATATTAAACGAAAGCGCCCTTTAAGAAGCGGAAAATAAACGAGCAAATAATTTTCAATTCCAAACACATAATTCCAGAAAGCAATAAAAGTATAAGTTAAACCCACTGTTGCCAAATAAAAGGCAATGAGGGTAAATATTACGGAGATATAACTAGTGATGTGCCGAGTACTCCAGTCAGACTCGATTCCTACTGTGGACTCGCTTGCTCGAACGTCCTCTTTATTAGACTCGAGTCTAGCCGACTCGTGTCCTGTACACGAATCTGACGGACTTGATTACAGTATTCGAGTCTGAGTCAATTTCTGTACTCGTTTCTGGCAGACTGACGTAGATGCGGTTTTAAGAATAGTGTTTATTCTGGAAGGTTTACGTATATAATTTGTTGGGTTTTTTAATACTTCTTCTTCTTATATTTAAGAGCTGGGCTTTTGTTTTAATACTTACTGAGCTATAATTATGTTTTTATCAAAAATAAAGGAATTTTGGACGCTCTGCGTCAGGTGTTGTCATAGAAAACGCTACCTGGCTAATTCCAGGATTCGAATCCCGGACAAGAATTCTGGAGTCAAATCCCGGTCTCAAATCCACGAGTCCAATTCCGGACTCGAATACTGGACTCGAGTAAGTATCCGAATATCATACAAAATTACTCAAGTCGACTCGATTTCAAAAATTGGCGACTCGGACATCACTATATTACGCCAAAACTTTGTTGCCGCTCTAAAATACGATGTTATTAAATTTATAGCGATTTATTTTGTTTGTAGACAACGCTTTATCGCAATTCGCTAGATGACAACTAGTCAAATCGGACACTTTTGTAGTAAAAAAATTCTATGTATATGCTTTTTCTCATGTGGTTTCTATGGGATTTGTATGAAAAAGTTGGTGACAACTGGCAAGAGCTAGCACTGCCAAGAGCGCTGGCGTGCTCTTGTGCTGATCCTCATCATTACAGCCGCATGAAGTCCACTGCTGGACATAAGTAGGTCTCCCCTGTCTCTCCGGCCTGCATCCAGCGCTCTCCACCGACTTTGGTCAGGTCGTCTGACCACCTCCTGGGTTCTATGCGTCAGTTCCCAGTGCATTGTACCAGATACACTATAATTCTAAAGGGGCAGACAGACCCTGAGGCCGTGACAACCAAAAGCACAGACAAAATACTATGTCAAGAGCCACGTTGAGCTCGGAAAAGGGAATATCAAAATATTCATAGTAGTATCGTCTAGGTAATAAACATGATTCAAATTTCCACCCCATACAAAATTCAAAATTCAATTGTTTTTCCGTAGGTCCCTTTCGAAACTTTTCAACAGCTACTGCTTTTATCCCTGTTTTTAGGCTTTATTCTCATATCTTCACATTACTTCACAATAACTAACTATATATAATACATTCAGTGTACTAAACTTATAATTATTCTTCTTTTTACTCAGAAAAATAATATTTTTTGACAAAAAAATATCTGTACGTGTAGGCGATAGTACGGGCGATACAGCATGAAATCAAATAATGAACCATGATGCACAGGACGGTAGAGCACTTGATTTTTCTCTATTCCAGATTTACTTTAATATATTTGTGAAAAGCCGAGAAATAAGAAACAGTACTACAAGTTAATATAATCATGAGAATTGGGTAGCTATGCATAAATCTGTAATTAGACCTTTACAGGCACTTAAATGTCATAATAAATATGATTTACATTTCGTGTAGCTAATATTAAATTTAATTATTTTTTAAAGAAAAGCTACCTATACCATCGCTTCTCAACGACCACTGCTGAGAAAAACACACGATCGGCTTTAAGGATTTGCACGGGAGGTAAAGCAGATGGTACTTACTAAGTTTCTACTTTTCTCCCAGACTAGCATGGATAAAATTATGATAAATGAGGGTAGTTACACAAGTTATGTAAGCTGTATCAGTTGAGGATGAATGTAACGGTAGCGTTTTGTACTGTGATTTACGATGGTCGTATATCAGGGAATGCTTTTTATTGCCCAATAGAGATATTGGGAGATAATAAATTATATGTCGCCCACATTATATTATAATACCTATAGTTAAAGTATGTCCAACTTTCTTTCCTTGCTCATTCCGAAAAGCTTCAATGAAATTAATTACTTTTTATTGTTGCCGAAAAAGCGATAGTTTTACAATCAATCATTTCAATAGCGAATATGCACGCATTTTTAGGGTTCCGTAACCCTTATAGATTCGTCATGTCTGTCTGTCTGTCCGTCCGTATGTCACAGCCACTTTTTTCAGAAACTATAAGACCTATTCTGTTGAAACTTTGTGTTTATGTATTATGTGAACCGCATTAAGGTTTTGACACAAAAATCGAAAAAAAGCAATAAATTTTGGGGGTTCCCCATACTTAGAACTGAAACTCAAAAATTTCTTTTTCATCAAACCCATACGTGTGGGGTATCTATGGATAGGTCTTCAAAAATGATATTGAGGTTTCTAATATCATTTTTTTCTAAACCCTGAATACTTTGCGCGGGAGACACTTCCAAAGTGGAAAAAAGTGTGTCTCCCCCCCCCCCCCCCCGTAACTTCTAAAATAAGGGAATTATAAAACTAAAAAAAATACATGATGTTCATTACCATAAAACTACCAGCGAAAATTGGTTTGAACGATATCTAGTAAGTAGTTTTTTTTTAATACGTCATAAATCACAAACGGCAATTTACCTTTCATTCAATCAACTCAAATATATATTTTTTTTTAAAACATACTACAAGACTTTTATATTATGTTATTTGCTACTACGGAACCCTTCATGGGTGAGTCCGACTCGCACTTGGCCGCTTATTTTTATTTGCTTAATAAAATCCTTATTAACTATAGTAAACAAATTTGAAAGAATTTATCAAATATCTTAATCAGCGACGTACCTATGATACTTTAAAGTTTAAATTAGAGAGGGAAGTCCGATATGGACTGGTGACGTCACAATTACATGTCATCAATACATTTGCTATAGAAAATAGCGTTTTTGCGAGTGAGATAGACATATTTCCGTAAAATTGCTATATCTCGTTCGTTTTTCCACCAATTTTTATTCTGTTTTCACTGTTAGTACTTTACTTTTGAATATTTACAAATAAACTGGTTAGTTAACACATATTTTTTTCATGCATATTCTCTATTGAAAAGTACCAAATATCGAGCGATGACGACAGGCAAACTATTATAAAAGGCGATACTATCGATAGTATTGCTTACTTTTTATATACTTTTATTTAATAATACCTTGACTATCTATACTATCGAAATTAAAATCAATATTTCAGACAACGAACTTAATATTGGTAACAATATAAAAGTTCTGTCTATCGACAGTCTGTTCGTCATTACCATCAATACTACCGATAATAGTATCGGTTTTATTTAAAATACCGATAGTATATCGATAGACTATCAAAAGTGGACTATTGCAACACTATTTTGATTCCTTTTTGCATTTTCTTGCCTACCTTCACGAAAAAGTGGGTTTTGTCTTGTCGATCTAAGCTCTGGGTGCTAGCAGCAAGACCCTGTCTTGCTTTGTCTGTCCCAATATGAATAATGACGTAATAGTCCTTGCTCCCAATATTCAAAAAATAATGAACAAACACAGCTTATCAATTTCTGATCTGAACATGTTATTTTGATATCTTTATCTGCTAGAGACGTGATGGAGGTCTTATTTCGCGAAGATTACGTGTCTACATAAATTTGACGGCTGGCAGATTTTGTGCCTGAAGGAATGTTTATATCTACAAAGAGATTTTTGGGAGTATTGAGATCACCCTTAGCAAGACAATGGACCTAAAATATAAACATAAATGACTGCCTCCGCGGTCCAGTGGTCAAAGCGTTCGCCTTTTGATCCGGAGGTCATGGGTTCCAATCCCACGAGGAAGCATACTTGGTGAAAAGTTGTTTCCAGTCTGGTTAGGATATTGCAGGCTTGAATAACCTGATTATACGAAAAGAAAGATGATTCCGTGTTTCGGAAGGCACGTATAACTGTGGGTCCCTAACGCCATCTAGCGTTTGATCATCGAACTACCCAAGAATTGGTTCTGGTTTACCCTTTGGGTTACCCTTTGAGAGGTCAGGCAGCAGTCGCTCTGTGTGAAAACCAGACCTCGTCAAATCTCCTTGGAAAGGTAGCGGACCCCGGACTCTGAAGCATTACTGCTAAGGATGCTACCGGGATGATGATAAACATAAATAGGTAGCATGCTAGCTTATCAGCCATCTTGAAAATATCCCTAGATTCGAATATTGTATCTTTCTTTGATCTAAAAAGGAGGAGGGAAATACTATAGATTTAAAAATTTCTAGTCTATAGGAAATACAGATAGTCACGTCTTTATCTCTAATGGGGTACACAGAGCCTTGCATGGACCCGTATAACTAAAGACGTAAAGATTGATAAAGAAAATCACAATAGTGGGTGCTTGCCGCATGGCCTATTGTCATAATCATAATTTAGATGTAGGTAATTCTCTCGTTCAAGTTTTACGATCTGCCCGGTCATCGGATCACCTATACCAGCTTGGAAGGTTAGCGTACAAATTTACAATTATTCTTTGCTTCCAGACTAGCATGAAATTTCCGTGATCTTAATATTTGTTTAAACGCGGTTTTAGCCCCAAGACAAAAAAAATGTGTCACCAATCACAAAAATCTTATTTGAAAAGAATTTTAGACCTCTGAGTATAATAAGGCCCTAAGCACAACGTGTCATTTCACAGCGACTGCACTTTGCATTGTGACGAGTTTGGAATGACGTGCAATTAACTAAGCGACGCGGCGCCGGATATTAAACAGCGTGTGAAGAATGACAAGTAGCCTGTTTAGGGTGCAGTTGACGTTTGCTCATGAGTGCCTCCGTAATGTCTTTTGAGATTACCTTTTTCCAAATATTAGACTGAATAAAGATGAAGTAACAAAAGATGAGAAAGAAAAGTTCAGATGGTTCAGGCATGAACAAAGGATGGATGAAAGAAGATTTACTAAATGGGTCTACAAAGCGAATGTGATAGAAGATGGGATCAGGGTCGTCCTCGACGAACGTACGGCGACCAGATTGCAGACGTTCTAAAAAAAAGAGATCAGAAGTACCCGTAACCGGCTGGCAATGGCGGGCATGCATGAAAAGACTGAATGATGAGTGTAGCTAAAGCGAAGAGGTCTGTCAGGATCGTAGCAAGTGGAGGTCCCACTGCCTACCAATATGGAAAACAGGCGTGAAAATATATATGTTGAAAATATATTGTTCAAACGCGGTGCAGTAATTGTGCCAACAGTCACAAAAATCTCATTAGAATAGAATGTTAGACCTGTAAGTATAATAAGACCCTAAGCACAATGTGTCGTTTCACAGCGACTGCACTTTACATTGTGACGAGTTTGGAATGACGTGCAATTAACTAAGCGACGCGGCGCCGGATATTAAACAGCGTGTGAAGAATGACAAGTAGCCTGTTTAGGGTGCAGTTGACGTTTGCTCATGAGTGCCTCCGTAATGTCTTTTGAGATTACCTTTTTCCAAATATTAGACTGAATAAAGATGAAGTAACAAAAGATGAGAAAGAAAAGTTCAGATGGTTCGGGCATGAACAAAGGATGGATGAAAGAAGATTTACTAAATGGGTCTACAAAGCGAATGTGATAGAAGATGGGATCAGGGTCGTCCTCGACGAACGTACGGCGACCAGATTGCAGACGTTCTAAAAAAAAGAGATCAGAAGTACCCGTAACCGGCTGGCAATGGCGGGCATGCATGAAAAGACTGAATGATGAGTGTAGCTAAAGCGAAGAGTTCTGTCAGGATCGAAGCAAGTGGAGGTCCCACTGCCTACCAATATGGGAAACAGGCGTGAAAATATGTATGTTGAAAATATATTGTTCAAACGCGGTGCAGTAATTGTGCCAACAGTCACGAAAATCTCATTAGAATAGAATGTTAGACCTGTAAGTATAAAAAGACCCTAAGCACAATGTGTCGTTTCACAGCGACTGCACTTTACATTGTGACGAGTTTGAAATGACGTGCAATTAACTAAGCGACGCGGCGCCGGATATTAAACAGCGTGTGAAGAATGACAAGTAGCCTGGGTGCAGCTGACGTTAGCTCATGAGTGCCTCCGTAATCTCCTCTGAGATTACAATTTTCCAAATATTAGATTGAGCTAAAATCTGAGTAATGCAAGACTGCTTCGATTTTTGACCTAAAAAGTGTAAAACTTAGAAAGTGTGGTGTATGGTAACCGGCAGAGTAGATTAGGACCACTCCAAATCCTCCCGTGGATGTCGTAGAAGGCGACTTAGGAAATACAAGCTACACAAAGTTTGTAAACATTAATGAGACCTCTCCAATCCGCCTTAATGTCATACCTCTTTTGTATTGTAAAGGTTTTTTTTACTATACAATACTTATTTTCCATAACCAATATATACTAGACCCAGCGGTTTGGGCCAAGGGTCTGACACGCTTAGAGCAACACGATAGAGAATCATCATCATCATCATCATCAGGTCTTTTTGTCTTCACTGCAGGAGTACGACCTTCTTTGTACTACCAGAGCCATAATTGGCTAGAGCAGATAGAGGACTTTGGCCTTAAGTCTCCACGCTGGCCAGACAGGTTGGATAGGTATTATTGATGTTTATAAGCTTTGTTCAGCTTGTATTTCCTAAGTCGCCTTCTACGACATCCACAGGAGGACTTGAAGTGGCCCTATTCTACTCCGGAAACCACACGGCAGTTTGATAGAGCGAGATAGTCTTAATGCAACTCCTAAAAGAAGGAAAAGAAAAAAGTGTTATATTTTGTCCTATCAACCACCGAACATGGTCGAGTAATATTATGAGCACACTTTAAGTTGCATATACTTGAAGTGTACTAATAGAAACAACCATGAAAAAAATATACGTATGGCTTTATGACCTTTATCTAACACTTGTTTGCTTGTTGGCAAATCTACACTACTTGTTTATTCTAAAACTTTGGCTGTGCGTTGATATGTCAGTCATGCATAAATAAATACACTGATTGAGCTAGTTCTAAAGACAAATTCCACTGATTGAGCTAGTCCCAAAGACAAATTACACTGATTGAGCTAGTCCCAAAGACAAATTACACTGATTGAGCTAGTCCCAAAGACAAATTACACTGATTGAGCTAGTCCCAAAGACAAATTACACTGATTGAGCTAGTCCCAAAGACAAATTACACTGATTGAGCTAGTCCCAAAGACAAATTACACTGATTGAGCTAGTCCCAAAGACAAATTACACTGATTGAGCTAGTCCCAGTTCAGTTGCAGAGTAAGTTCGAGACTTGTGTCATGAGATACTAACTCAACGATACTATATTTTATAATAAATACATAAACATATAGATAAACATCCAAGACCCAGGACAATTTGAAAAAGGCCATTTTCCAACTTGCCCTGGCTGGGGATCGAACCCAGGACCTCCGAATTAGCGGTCTAGCGTGTAGACCATTACGCCACGGAGGTCGCATGCATGACTGAATGGTAACCATTTAGTAATTCAGTTCCTTCTTTTAAATATTTAGCTATTCTGTTCCTTATTAACCACATTGTTTTAAAGGTTCAGTTATATTAAGAACTAAGAAAAATTAGTACTGCTTTTTTACTTTTAATTAGACTCGCATAAGTAGATCATGCACAGTTTTACTAGAACATAATATTTATTCTATTCGTCATACTATAAAGATAATAGTTTTGTATACCTTTCAAAGTAAAATATTTTAAGAATGGTTAGGTACTTGACCAAGTTATGAAATAATAAAATGTTGATTACATTAAATATTATTTATCTAATATTACGTCGAAAATGATACTCAAATGCAATATATTTTCATCAAAAATAATTTTCATTTTGGCCTCAACTTTGTAATAAAATTTAATTAGAGAGCCATTTTTCACGTGTCAGCAATTCAGCACCTGAACTACACGAAAATATCGTCTAAATTTTCATTATTTTCGAGATCACTTTACCAGATTATATTATAATCCCTTAACCCCAAAGCGACCGCCGTCTTTGTCTTTCAATTTTAATTACAACCCTTACATCGTCGTCATCAGATTATTTTGTAATTAACAAGGTGCTAGTGAGACCCTGTTTGCGTTTTAGAATTATTTCTTAAAATCATGATCTCGATTTTCTGAAAATTCATAGACTTCTTTAAAGAATATACAAGTGATGAACAATCCATGAAGTTTTATTACACTGCATGGATTGTTCATCACTTGTATATTCTAATGAAGATGATAATACAAGTGATGAACAATCCATGAAGTTTTATTACACTGCATGGATTGTTCATCACTTGTATTATCATCATCATCATAATCATCATTTCAGCCGCATAACGTCAACTGCTGGACATAGGCCTCTCCCAAGGATTTCCAAAATGACCGATGTAGCGCTTTCCAGCAATCTTGGTCAGTTCGTCAGACCACCTTGTGGCGGTGTCCTACGCTGTATTATATTTTGAAACATTTGCAAAATGACATAAGTATACCGTACTTTTGCATGATTTTTGTAAAACAATAATATATTACCATATTTATGTTTACTTTAGGCCAGTGGTTCCCAAACTTATTTTGTCTACT
Source organism: Acrobasis consociella (assembly GCA_963555685.1). Taxonomy (NCBI): domain Eukaryota; kingdom Metazoa; phylum Arthropoda; class Insecta; order Lepidoptera; family Pyralidae; genus Acrobasis; species Acrobasis consociella. Next base: position 4,634,706 of record OY743119.1, on the reverse strand, counting down.
GCCCACTTTGAGAATAAATATTTTTTTTAGCGCCCCCATTTTTTCACCTATTTAAAAACCACTATAACTTCAAATTAATTATTGTGACGGAGAATTCTAAACGAAACTTTTACTATAACCCGCAACTTGAAACCTGAAGCCATTAGGTAACATACAACGGCGCTTAAGTCTCAAGTTAACTCTTACGGGCTCCACCTGCCAATAAGAATGATTATTGAAACGCAACTTTATAGTATTAAAACAGAGTATCTTTTATTAAAAATATAACTAAAATAATCAATCCTTATATAAAAACTAATGTGAAGGATGAATCTGATGCTGTTTAATAAGTTTGTTGATATCAGGTTCCAATTTACTCAAGAACAGTCGCAAGTCGCCACGTTCGGTAACAAGCAAACGATTTCTCTTTTTAGTAAGCAGTGTTGTCACAGCACTAAATCCACGTCCTCCTAGCTAAATAAAGCTCCTAGCAAAAAAAAAAACATTTTCTTTCTGGGTCTCTTACCGCCCCCCTTGAGAGCAGCGCCCACAAGGGGGCGTTATCGCCCACTTTGGGAAAGACTGCTTTAGGCAAAGGCAAAGTTTGATAATTTTATGAACACAACAAATCATTACTAGTGGTTCGCCGCGAACTTAGACCTCGCGATATTACTCTAAAACTAAACCAGTTTTAATGTCCAGTGAAACTTAGATTTAATGAAACTGTGATACATTATTCATTACCAATTCGATACCGTTGCAGGAAACAGATTTTCCAACCTTCTTTCTTCTTCTATTCTGAGCTGCAAAAGTTTCATTTTATAATTTTTTTTTCAAACAATTTAAATCAAAACCTGGATCAAATTCAATATCCCAAGACATTTAAATCTTGAAAGAGCAACGTATGTACATCCAGCCGCCAACTATTTTACGCCTACGTCTCATCATCATCATCATCATTTCAGCCGCATAACGTCCACTGCTGGACTGGAAATAGGCCTCTCCCAAAGATTTCTAAAATGACCGATCTAGCGCGGCTTCCAGCGACCTTGGTCAGGTCGATAAACCAACTTGCGGGTGGGTGTCCTACGCTTCATTTGCCAGTACGTGGTCGCCATTCGAGTACCTTTTTGCCCCATTGGTCATCGGTTCGTCGCGCTATGTGTCCGCCCACTGCCATTTCAACGAGCTAATCCGTTGGGCTATGTCAGTGACTTCAGTTCTCCTACGAATTTCCTCATTTCTGATTCGATCGCGTAAAGAAACACCGAGCTTAGCCCTTTCCATAGCGCGCTGCACCTTTACCCCTTTTATGGGATCCATAGTAAGGGACCACGTTTCAGATCCATAAGTCATCACTGGTAACACACATTATTTGTAAACTTTAGTCTTAAAAAACTGAGGTATTTTTGACGAGAAGACACTGCGTAGCTTCCCGAACACTGCCCAGCCGAGTCAGATTTGTTGAAAGACCTCTTCCTCGAAGCTGAAGCTTCCTGCCTGGATCAATTGACCCAGGTTACCACTTCGAGGATGGAGCTACACGTTTTGTCCATGTTCATTTTAAGGCTTATCATCATCATCATCATTTCAGCCGCATAACATCCACTGCTGGACATAGGCCTCTCCCAAAGATTTCCAAAATGACTGATCTAGAATAGCTGGAAGGCGCTGGATGGAAGCCGCTCTAGATCGGTCATTTAAGGCTCACCTGTTGGGAAACTCGGTTTAGGTCTGCGAGCATAGTACATACATACTTAATGTCGCGGTCTGCCATCGATTCCGCCATGACAACGATATCATCGGTAAATCGAAGGTGAGTGATATACTCGCCATTGATGTTAATGCCAAATCCTTCCCATTCCAGAAGCTTGATCTTCCAGTGCAACGGTGAACAGTTTCGAAGATATAACGTCTGGTTTACACCTCTATGCAGTGGAATTGCCGTTGTCCACTGCTCCTGTACTCGGACTAACATAGTGCGTTACTGTAAAAGCATTTCAACACCTCGATATACCGAAAGTCAATACGGCATCGCTGGAGACTGAAGCACGGCCCATGTTTCGATCAAATGGATCGCTTTTTCATAGTTTACTGTCCCCAAGCATAACGGCCGGTTATACTCCCTCGTCTTCTCTATAACCTGCCGCAGCGTATAAATGTGGTTCATGGCGCTAAAGCCCTTGCGGAAACCGGCTTGTTCGGAAGGCTGGAAGGCATCAAACCTGTTAGCGGGATGATTCATGTTGACCCTCGAAAACAACTTATATACATGACTAAGACACGTGATAGGCCTATAGTTCTTCAATAGAGTGTTATCTCCCTTTTTGAAGAACAGGACCACAATGCCCCTGTTTCACGATTCTGGCGTTACGCCCTCGAGCTGAATGGAATTAAAGAGCCTCTGAAGGACTTTCAGTAGCAGCGTTCCGCCCGCTTTCAGTAGCTCTGGATGATTCCATCCTCGCCCGGCGCCTTTTTGTTTTTAAGCTGTTTAAGGGCCATCCTAATCTAGTACAGGCTAATGTCCGGGACATTTTCGGTATAGTGTCGGATTAGCTTGGCTCTAAGGCAAACGCCAACGTCTACGACTACTTTATTCAAAGTGAGTCCTTGCGATTTGTGCACATTGATTGCCCCGGCAAGCGACAGTGGAAATTGCGTTCGTGAGCATGACACTTGGCCAGTCTTCCACGATCGGGTCATGCGTGCGATGGGAACCGTGTTCTGGTAAGGATTCTTGCCCTCGAATCTCCACAGCGTGCTCACGCATTGAACTCTAGCGCTTTAAGCGTTCAGGGTATAGTTCCTGATTTCGTACTTCCCTTGCGTACTCACACTGTGAACACAAGCGTTTGGAGCGTTTGGGCGAAGTTTTTTGCTGACAAAGCTCTTATTGGCATGAGAAGTACCTACTAGCATATTCCCTTAGTTGCGACTCTACGTAAAACTACTTCGCTGGCTTTGGTTGCCGTTAATCTCTTGTTAGTTTGTGGCATTATTACTAATACTACAACAGATGCACAGACAACTAGCGATATCGATTGTACCAAAGTTCGCTCAACAAAATTGCTAAATTTAGTAAACTACCTAGTTTGCCACGATACGCGCTTATTTTTCGCAATTCAGTTTCCTAAATATCCCCTAGATGGTGCTATCCAAAGTTAGAACGCGCTATGGTTTCGTTTGGTACACAATCGCGGACATTTTTATTAATATTTCAAAAACTACTAAACCGATTTTAATGCCCAACGAACTTGAAAATTCTATTGATATTTCCTACATGCCTACCAAATTTCATCAAAATCAAACCATCAGTTCGGCTGTTATCGCGGTACAAACATACATACATACATACATACATACATACATACATACATACATACATACATACATACATACATACATACATACATACATACATACATACATACATACATACAATGTGTTTTCGCCCCCAACTCGATTTAGAGACCTTCGCTCGCTTCGCTCGCTCGGTCAATTAGAGACCTTCGCTCGCTTCGCTCGCTCGGTCAATTAAAAACAATTAAGTATTAATTAAGTAATGAACTTCAAAAATGCTTCCATTATGGTGGTATATATGTTATGCACAAATTGATAAATAGGGGCAATTTTCATAATGCCCGTGCATTAATAATAATGACTAGCTGAATTGTGCGAAGTACGAACGTCGGCGCTCGTTTCCGCGGCTAGCCAGATAGACGTGCGGTCGCGGAAGATTTTGGCGATTTTCCGCGCGGCAGAAACCATAGAATATCTCAAAACTTTTGTATGAACACTAGTGTAAAAAGTTATATCATTGGGATCCTTAGGAAATACGCTATCAGACTGTACATATTTTAATAGCAATTTATTGTGTATTTCAATCACATTTCCTAGACATTACGATTATTGTTATGAGGCTTACGGACAATCTTCTAATACACAGAATAAACGCATGACATACGCGCTCGGACCAAAAAATTGACTTCTTCTAGAGTCGTAAAAAAATTCAAATAAAAAGACGAACGTGAATTGTCTCGCATGTTTTGGTTGTATGCAATAGTGCTGCCAAACAATCGATAGTTTTACAATACATAGTTTTAATAAACCGAATACATGTTAAGGTTTATAATGATTTCGTGAGTCTGTGTAAGTTTATTCTGCCCCGTAGGTAATAAGCATTATGATAATGTCCGGTCAATTTTATAATTTTAAAAATTTATGCCCCTCATAATGAGGGGCTGTGTGATAAAAACTTTCAAAATGATTTTGGACATTTGTCACACTGCGCGGACATTTATTATACCATCTAATTTATCACTTTGTCTATAACATATAGAATACATAGTCACTAACCCTTATCGATTATAATCGGTCATTAGCTGTAGTTTAGATTTAAAGGAAACTATAAATAATCCTTTACTCAGTTTGACTTACAATAATATTAGTTTAAAACTAATGAAATATTATCTACTCTATGTATTGAAGCTGCAACTGAAGCAACGCGCTGGCTGGGTAATGGAATCTGTGTTTGAATGAATATAGGTTTAGATTTAGTTGGAGGATTAATTTAAAGTTATCATATCTGCAGCACAAAAGGGATCGCTTTAACCCAAAAATTTGAGAGGGTTCAACAAATTACACACGGAATTTTCAATTCAAATAAGGGTTTGTTTTATTGAAATGCGTCCTTGAATAGACAAAACCGGGTTAACGTCCATTCTTTTTTTTCAGTTTAATATTTCTGTTTAATCAAGTTGTATAATTTTTCGCCGTGTGGTTTCCGGCAGAGTAGAATAGGACCACTCCAAGTCTTCCCGTGTATGTCGTAGATTTTTGCAATACAAACCAAATAAAGGACCTCTCCAACACGTCTGGCCAGCGTGGAGAGTGTTCTTAGGCCTAATTCTACTCGAACTTACCTTGGGGCTGGTTCAATCTGTGTGATTTGTCCATATATATATTTATTTATTATTTAAATGAGATGAACTATATGAACTAAAAAAGACATGTCACCGACAACACACTTGGACAAGAGTTAATATTTAAGTACATATGAACGGTCGTTGACTTCCTTCCGCATCTTTATTGGGACACGTGCGCGGTCCCGGGAAATAATAAACAATTCATTCCCTATTACCAGTCCTAATGGACTGTGGTCCAGCGGGCGATCTTAACCGAAGGAAGCTTGTGAATTAGTCAGTTTGTGCATCGTATTGCGGTGGATTACTAATTTTTGACCAAAAATTGATTGACAAATGGTCATTTAACAAACAACGTTTCACCAAATGTTCATTTGGCAAACGATACATTTGACAAAAGTATCAACTTACAAAAACTCATTTAGCAAATTATCCATTAGCAAACACTACACTTGTTAAATGTGTTAAATAATAATGTCAATTGACTTTTTATCATTTCACCAAATACCTAATGTGATTCGCAAATTAAGTATTTGTCCAAATATCATTTAACAAAATGTTATTTGATAAAAAGTATCACGATTTAGTGGTTCTCTATTTTGTCTCATAAATTTAATATCCATAATTTAAGATCTCATAATATTTTTTTCCATAATAATCATATGCCCGAATGATGCCTAGCCCTACCCTCCACGGCAAAGTGGTTTTTGTGTCTGTGTTACTTTCGCCCTAAGCTTGAGTCGCTCGCTCGCTCGTGTCTTGGTCACAGAAAACCTAACGAACCTAACCTACACTCCACTCCACGGCAAAGTGGTTTTTGTGTTTGTGTTATTTTCGCCCTAAGCTTGAGTCGCTCGCTCGTATCGTGGTTACAGGAAACCTTACGAACCTAACCTACACTCCACGGCAAAGTAGTTTTTGTGTCTTTATTACTTTCGCCCTAACTTGAGTCGCTCGCTCGTGTTTTGACCCAAACCATATTTATTAATAGATTTATTAATAAACGAAACACTTGTAAAATAATACAATAGTAGTTTTGTCTGATACCTCAGTTGCTAAATGTTCATTTGTGAAATAATTATTTGTAAAATGTAAATTTAAGTGTTGATCATTTGGAAAAGGGACTCGTTTGTAAAATGGTTAGTAGTAAAATGATTATTTGGCGAAACAATTTCTTTGCCAAACGTTTTTTATCAAGTGTAATTTTGCCAAATGACTTTCGGTCAAACAACAGGACCCCTATTGCGGTACTACATACTGGAAGTGAACCGTGTAGTTTCCGACCTAAACAAGTCCAATCTACATATTGAAGACCTCTTTGGCCTAGTAGTCATCATGCCACGCTGTCACACCGGAGGTCCCGGGTTCGATCCCCGGTCAGGGCAAGTTGGCAAATGACCTTTTGCAAATTGTCTTGGGGCTTGCATGTTTATCTATTATCATGTTTTTATCATCATCAGGTCTTTTTGTCTCCACTGCAGGAGCACGACCCCCTCTGTACTACCAGAACCATATTTGGCTATAGCAGCCATAGGACTTGGCCTGCACTCTCCTCGCTGGCCAGACGGGTTGGAGAGGCCTCATTGATGTTTGTTTAGCTTGTATTCGCTAAGTCGCCTTGTACGACATCCACGGGAGGACTTGGAGTGGCCCTATTCTGCTTTGCCGGTTATTGTCATAAAATATAGTATCGTTGAGTTAGTATCCCATAACACAAGTCTCGAACTTACTATGGGGCTAACTCAATCAGTGTAATTTATTTATTTGAAGCTTCGGTGACTTCCTTCCGCATCTTTATTGGGACACGTGCACGGTCCCGGGAAATAATAAACAATTCATTCCCTATTACCAGTCCTAATGGACTGTGGTCCAACGGGCGATCTTAACCGAAGGAAGCTTGTGAATTAGTCAGTGCATTGTATAGCGGTACTACATACAGTAAGTGAGCCGTGTAGTATCCGGTTTATAATAGGACCAATCTAGGTATTTAATGTGTAAGCTTATAGGCTAATACTGGTGTCAGAATATTCAAGCTGGACACTAAATGCACCTATTTAGGCCTGCCTAAAGTAGGTAGTTCAATTTAAATTAAGATATGACATAACAACTAATGTATTCTTTAATGTATTCTTTACATTAATTTATTATAAGTTTACGTCCTTGGAGAAAATGCTGCAGTGCAGTTTGGTACCGCTTCTTCTACACTAGCGCTTTGGAAGCGGTAGTAAACGTAGCTGTCAGTAACCATTTAACGTTTGACCAACAATTGTGCAACAAAACAATGACGATTATTAAGAGATATTATAAATATCCTATGATAAAAAAGATATATTTAAATTGAATTAATTGCATTGCCTCAACAACGATAAAGAGAGATCTAAGCCCTCCCATACATTTACGTGTAACTTTGCCGGCGAACTGTGCTGTCAGCTAGGACATTTAACCAAATTCGGTCTAGCGAGACATATCAGGACTTACGGTAGCAGCAACTAATGGTTTTTGTCCAAAGTTGCCCTTGTCGAAAACGACAAGGAGGACTATTATACAACTTGAAAGAGACATACCGTAATAAATAGAACCACACTCTATAATGATAATAAAATAACTGTCAAAAATTAAAAAAATCGACATTTCCATACTTAAACGTGCAGCCGGTCAGTTTGTAAGGGATTGTAGGCGAATTTTTGTTTTTTGACTGTTTTTAAATTTCTTTATTCTATAGTCATCTTGTGTAGGCCGTGGTTCGATTTATTACGAGTAGGTATGTCCCTTCCACGTTGTATTAGCCTACCATCCAATGATGAACATTTTGAATAAAAGTTTTTTTTCCTCTGCAAAATGTGAATAAGTATCTCGAAAAGTTTGAGTAAAAACGTTGTAATACTAAATACAAATCTTACAATATTAATACAATTTAATTTCTCTCGGTGGCAATGGCAATTGTAACACTGAATAAATTCACGGAACTGCGATAAAAAATCTTTTATAGCTACTAAATCTACTAAATGGCCTAAGTACATGCTCTTAAGTATTACGAATTGGCTTTTTTAGGATATAACTAAAGCTAAATGGACGAAAACACATATTGTTCTAACTTTATGACTATTCTTCTTATCAAGTTGGAAATTGGTATAGTAGACACGATGATGCGCTGTTTTATATGGATGTAAAACGTGCACGGTGACCAAAAAGGATAGAGATAGATTAGAAGCGTTTGAAATGTGGTACTGGAGGAGAATGAAAAAAATAAGTTAGACAGAAAAATACAAATGAAAAGGTATAAGAGAATGTGAGAGAGAAAAGACAAATACTACAAATTATAGAAAATAGAAGAGGGAAAGTGTTTGGTCATCTACTACGTCACGATTCGTTCTTTAAAACAATCAATGGAAGGAAAAATATAAGGAAAAAGAGCAGTAGGAAAACCCAGAAGAAAATATATCGACCAAATAAATTACACGTGAAAACATATAAGGAGGTTAAGAACTTAGCGGAAGAAAGAGAGACATGGAAAGCACTCCACCGACAAGAGCCCAGCTCTTAAATATAAAAAGGCATGATAATTTAAATATTTTATTTAAGTTGTTAATTATAAGTGTAAAATTAAAAATAAAGTAGTCTGATTCAAATGCCGTACAGATAATGCTCAAACACATGAATTAAACTAGTCGCAAAAATGCCAGTTAATTAAAATATTTCCTGGCATTTTGACTATATAAAAAGACTTATTTTTTTTTTGTTAAGTTTACTTTTTGCTTAAGGGAACGAGCACGACGACGGTGCTTCCAACTTGTGTCTACAACTTAAAACTTTTAAACTAATCAATACTTGACAATATAATTTATTACAAGTAAAACAATTAATTTTATGGGTGAAAAATAATCTAGATCAAACTTAATATTATATTGGGTTGATCACTGTAAAACTTAACCTAGAAATAGATTGTATTGTATCTACATATTTGAATCTCATCAATCAAATAGCCGTTTCATACGTGTCGCCATTTGTAACCGCGTTGTTTTATCAAATTGACGACAAACGGCTTGAAAAATGACGTGCATTTTTCAAGCCGTTTGTCGTCAGTTTTCCAATCGTGGGTAAAATTAATATTTCTGTTCGTGTAGGAATGCGTGTAAATTTTCCGTCAGAGACGCAGTCTTTGTCGAAAAATTTAGAAGCGCTTTAAAAAGGTCACAAGTTTATTTGCTAGCATATTAAAAAAACGGTATCTCCGTTACTCATAGTATCCGTAGTCCCGCCACTCATATTTAGAGGTATATCCGCAGCGCCGTCTATTATTTGCTAGAGAAAGCCCTGATTTTCAAGAGTTTTTCCCCAATAACTATTAAACGGAACCAACCGCAAGAGAATTTGCTTTGTCGCAAAAAAAAACGGATCGAAATCGGTCCATCACAGACAGACAGACCGACAGACGTTAGCGTAAAACTTGTAACATCTCTCTTTTTTGCCGGGTTTTAAAAATAGTCATTGTGTGTTTCTTTACATACATGACACCGACAATAGTGAGAAGAAAAATAAAGTATGATAAGGTAGACCACGGGACAGAAAAATCTTTTTTTCTGTTCCGTGAAGTAGACAAATTACTACAAGTCAAGTACATATAAATATCAAAGTATTTTTTGCAAATTTCCATTCCTTCTCCAACACGAAGCCAATTAATAAACACCATATTTCTTTGTTAGCCGAAACAAAAACGAGACACTCTAATGGCCAATTTATGTTAACGTCACTCTATCTGGGGGATAGTGTTTAAGAAACACGGCTAATTACAATTAATAGGATACAGATCTATGCACAATCACGTCTTTATCGTTTAATGAGGACGTGCAAAAATAGGCTATTCGCTAAGTTTGTTTTTGGACAATATTTAGTTTTTGGACAACTCTGAAATGTCAAAAAAGTAGGATTTTTTCGCTATTTTTCTTCGTCGAACAGGACGCCGATTAATAAACACCATATTTCTTTGTTAGCTGAAACAAAAACGAGACACTCTCTAATGGCCAATTTATGTTAACGTCACTATATCTGAGGGATAGTGTTTAAGAACTCGGCTAATTACAATTAATAGGATACAGATCTATGCACAATCACGTCTTAATCACTTAACTAGCCGAAGCCTGCGACTTCGTTCGCGTGGACTTTATGTCTCCGGAAAATGAACATCGGTATATTCAAAAAGATTTAAATTACTTATTCTCCATTTTTAGGTATTTAAATAAATGTAAACAATCTTGACATGTCTTTTTATTGAAATATACACTTTATAAATCAATACCTTTGCAAATTACAAAGTAATTATGTAATCTATAATTTATAACATAATTACTTTGTAATTAGCAAAATTATTATTCTCTGGTCGACTGAAAGAGATCCCTTCTGGGATAAGTCCACCATTTGTATCGTTGTTTGTAATTATTTGTGATAAATGTTTGTTATTTTAAGTACAACAAAGTTTTTAAATAAACAAATAAATAAATAATTGATTTATAAAGTGTATATTTCAATAAAAAGACATGTCAAGATTGTTTACATTTATTTAAATACCTAACCAAATGGAGTATAAGTTTTTCTAAATATAACATTTTCATGTTAATATTATTTTGAATTTAAGAGAAAATTCAAGATCAAGAGAGGCCAGCCCAGATATCTCGTTAGGTGACTGTACCAAGAAGGATAGCAGCATTACCCCTCTGCACCTATCCTATACACGCTGATTTTTATTGGTATTGGAAAAAGAAATGTTATATAGTAAATAAATTCCTCTATCCATAAACGTAATCCAAATATGTGTATGACTTATAATAAAAATGTTGCAAAAATTATTTTCGATCGAGACCACGTAGTTATGCCCGTCCAAACTGCCGGGTGCGGGCGATGACCCCAGCCATCCAGCCGGCGGCGCCTAGCGACGGCACTACTAATTGACCTCACGATTTTACTTTCGAGTTTTAGTTAACATTTTTTGTTACTGAATTTTTATTTTGACTAGCAAATTAGGTCTTACTAACGATCCTTATGAAGTGGCCTTCGGCTCCAAAACCAATAAAAAATCACCGTGTATCTATAGGTCTAACTCTGAAATGTCGATAAAAGTAGGATATTTTTCGCTCTTTTCCTTCGTCGAACAAGACGCCGATTAATAAACACCATATTTCTTTGTTAGCCGAAACAAAAACGAGACACTCTCTAATGACCAATTTATGTTAACGTCACTCTGTTTGAGGGATAGTGTTTAAGAAACTCGGCTAATTACAATTAGTAGGTTACAGATCTATGCACAATCACGTCTTTATCATTTAAAAAGGACGTGCAAAAATAGGCAATACGCTAAGTTTGTTTTCGGACAATATTTCGTTTTTGGACAACTATGAAATGTCGAAAAGTAGAATTTTTTCGCTATTTTTCTTCGTCGAACAGGACGCCGATTAATAAACACCATATTTCTTTGTTAGCCGAAACAAAAACGAGACACTCTCTAATGGCCAATTTATGTTAACGTCACTCTGTTTGAGGGATAGTGTTTAAGAAACTCGGCTAATTACAATTAGTAGGTTACAGATCTATGCACAATCACGTCTTTATCATTTAAAAAGGACGTGCAAAAATAGGCAATACGCTAAGTTTGTTTTCGGACAATATTTCGTTTTTGGACAACTATGAAATGTCGAAAAATAGGATTTTTTCGCTCTTTTCCTTCGTCGAACAAGACGCCGATTAATAAACACCATATTTCTTTGTTAGCCGAAACAAAAAGCGAGACACTCTCTAATGGCCAATTTATGTTAACGTCACTCTATCTGCGGGATACTCGGAACATTGCATTTAATAAGGGGAGGCGGAAATTGCGACAATCTGATATCGTGTGCAAAAGCAAAAGTTTTTTGCATAAAACTGTATAATCAAGGCAAATAAAAACACGGGAGAACACTTTAACTTTGTTTTTCGTTTGTATAAGTGGCTAATACTGTTTTCAGACTTTTTCTTGCTGACGATTTTACGACTGTCATACAATGATGGCAGCTGGGACCAACGGCTTATACGTGCCTTCCAAAGCACGGAGAAGCTCGAGAAAATTTTATGCCACTGGTCACCCATCCAAGAGTGGACCACGCCCGCTTCACTTGCGAAAGCGTTAGTAATGCGCACTCCCGATGGGCCACCGAGCTCCTTTAAAAATAAAATAACCGGCCAAGTGTGAGTTGGACTCGCGCCCGAAGGGTTCCGTTATCTATAAAAAACACGTTTGTTGTATGGGAGCTCCCCTTAAATATTTATTCTATTTTTATTTAAATATTTATTTCTAAAATCAACATAAAATGAAATATTCTGTGAATATGCCAAGCCTCTACCTGTTGCCGTTATTAACATAGAGCAAAAAACGGCAAAAAATGTTTGTTGAATGGGAAGACTTGGAGTGATCCTTTGTACTCTTCCGGAAACCACATGGCGAACGGAAACCACACGGCAAATTTGATAGTCTGAGTATACAAATATTTGTAACGTCTCGTAAACGTCTTGTAAATCCGTCAAAGTGTAAAATTTCGCACTATCTTTTATTGGCCAAAAAACCTTTACTGCTGGGGTTAGGTTACCCCAGAACCCAAAAACCAACAATAGTAAACCCAATCAAGTATATTACTCAAAGCAAGTTACCCATTACCCAGTAAATCCGGTACTCCACCATGCTAGTCCGTCACCCAGAGGTTCCGGGTTCGATCTCCGGTCAGGGCAAGTTGGAAAATGGACCTTTTTCAAATTGTCCTGGGTATTGGATGTCTATCTATTTATTACTATTATCATTGAGTAATACAAGTCTCGAACTTTGGGGCTAGCTCATTCTGGGTAATTTGTCCCAGTATATTTATTTCTATTTAAATATAGTGAAGTGCGCTACCACCCGTTGCCGTTTCAATGTGAATCGGAGCTTAGTATCATTCTTCAAGCACACAAACTATGTATGTAGCAGTTTAATAACAAATGAACCAAGAAAGCTTGATATATCTGTTCATTCCTGCCTAAATATTTAATTCCAGACATGTACGAAGGCAATAAACGCTTCACAAACCGAATAGGCCGACCTGCCTACGTTATCATCCCATCCCAAATCAACAGCGAACACAAATGTAGAGAGGAGAGAAGAAACTCATCCTTGTATTTCACTTTTCACACTGAGTAACTTTTTGCGTTTGTAAGCAAGTTCAGTCTTTGATACTTACATAGGGCGCACTGTAAGTTTCCGGAACTGGCCACTTACATAAACAATATTAAAAAATTTATTGCAACATTTGAAAATAGAACTCTTTGGCTGTAGAATGCAGTTTGTTTCATCTGACTGTCTTTTGTTTTTACCTTGTGGCGCCATTTAAAAAATTGTGTGTCTGCATCAACACGGATTTAACTCGGGAAAATTTTCGTAGTATGATTTTCTCCGATTTTAAGTGTAATTTGACAGCTCAACAGAGCATCGCTCGGCTTGAAACAGCTTTTGGCAATGAAGCACCATGCAAGACAACTGTTTTTAGCTGGTTTGCAGAATTCAAGCGTGGTCGTATCAATCTCAGTGACGAATCTCGCGATGGTCGGCCGTCCACCGCTGTGACCAACAAAAACATCGATGCTGTGCGCCGTATGATTGAAACAGACAGGCATGTGACCTACCATGAAATTCGCGCATCCTTAGAAATAGGCATGAGTCAAATACAATTAATCCTACACAAACATTTGGGTGTGAGAAAGCTGTGCTCGCGGTGGATCCCACACAACTTGACCGAGGCTCAAAAAACGGACCGCGTCACTTGGTGCAGTGCCATGCTTACCAGATTCAACGAAGGTGCGTCAAATTTGTTGTGGGACATAGTAACAGGTGACGAAACATGGATTTATTGCTACGATCCCAAAACAAAGCAGCAATCGAGCGTATGGGTCTTTCAAGATGAGCCGAAACCAACCAAAGTGGCGCGCGTGAAAAGTGCATCTAAGCGGATGATTACTTCTTTTTTTAATAAAACTGGACACGTGACTACTGTTGCTTTAGAGAATCGTCGTACAGTGAATAGTGACTGGTACACGACCATTTGTTTGCCGGAAGTTATTGACGAACTCCGTAAATATAAACGTAAACGCCGTATCATCCTGCACCACGACAATGCTCTCACACGGCCAGACAGACAAACGACTTTTTGAAGGCGAAAAATGTAGAACTCATGAGTCATCCTGCATACAGTCCCGACCTGGCACCTTGTGACTTTTTTCTGTTCCCAAAAATTAAGAAACAATTACGCGGTCAACGATTTTCATCACCAGAAGAGGCTATCGAGGAGTATGAAAAACACGTTTCAGAGGTCACCACAGAGGAGTGGCACAAAAGTTTTCAAAACTGGTTTCATCGAATGAAAAAGTGCATAGACGCCAAGGGAGATTATTTTGAAAAACAATAAATTAATTTTGTACCTTTAATAGTATTTTTTCATATTCATTCCGGAAACTTCTTCTTTCAATTAAAAATAAATGATAAACGAAAAAAATCACTCTCACATACATGGATTTTCTTAGAGGTTTATTCAAAATAGTATCATGAACTGAAATTGTTTTAAAATTTGGCAGTGGCAGTCCTAGTATTTATTCTGTGCTAGTGGTTAATAAGTTACCCTGTATTATTATCACATTCTTATTGATTACGAGTGAGACTAGCAAAAGCATAGGATCATAATTCCCAAAGGCCACATTAAGCGTTATGGTGAGCCTATAAGTACGGATGGTGTACTAAGCCTTTGAAATTCCAACCAATTTCCCCGTTTTGCGCGGGAAGACAAGCAGCAGTTCGCACTGGACAGGCCAAAGCTGGAAATCAGTGAGCTACTTTCTGAGTAGCACCGCACATAATAAGCATTATAACAATGCCCGGACAATTTAATTATTTTGATAGTTTTTATCCCCCTGCACTCTCATTTTAGGAATTTATAAGATTATTATTAGATATATTTTTATTCAAAACTTTGCAGGAATTCTAGGGCGGTAAATGAGTAATACGATTTACAAAATTCAATCTTATTACAACCACTTTCGACTCCTACGCGGACGAAGTCGCGGGTTACAGCTAGTAACATATACACTTTCATTCGTTCACCTGTAGAAATCTTTAGTTTGTGTCTCAGTTCAATACACAACACGTCTCTCTGACGCCTCTGAATTACAGAATAATGTGTCCCAGTCTGTACTGTCCTGGAGCTTGCTGACACCGTGGATTGCTGCATCATCAGAACACGCTAACAGGACAGGTAATTGCAATGTTACTCTGGATTAATCAAAGAAACCTGTAGTATTACGCTAGTGATATAACTTTGTTGATCCCTTTTGAAATCACTTTGAAATTTACCAATTTAAGCTTAGATTATAATGTAGATAAAGTTGCAAACCTATGTTGCAAACTAAGCTGTTTTTGCTCAAAATTGAATGTATGTATATAATGTAATATTACCACAGAATTAATATTAGTATTACTCACAGAACGGACACTCCAACCGCCTTATCATAAAACCCAGACTTACTTTGTTACTAAGTTTAATTAAATCAATATCCACCCAAATCAATTTGACATTGACACATGAGTTAGTTTCACTTTACTAAATGTCAACTTGATTTGGGCGGATAATGATTAAAACCTAGTAACAAAGTTAGTTTTATAATAAGACGGCTAGGGTCACGCGAAATATGCGTCCATGTTACCCGCACCTCTCCCCCATTTTCACCATGTGGAGGGTGTTGAGCAGCAGGCGCCTGTAACAGCCTCTACAAGGCGTCTTCTTCATCTTCTTATCGTGTGTGTTAGTGACTAACACTAGTGTCAGAGTTTTTAAACCGCCTTAAAGGCATCTGACATGGTTTTAGGTAACGACCAATGTCAAAGACAGTGACCGGGACCGACGGATTAACGTGCCCTCCGAAGCACGGATCATCTTACTTATCAGACAATCAGGTGATCAGCCTGCAATGTCCTAACCAAACTAGGACAACAACGCAATGTCGTTGCCCCCGCCGGGAATCGAACCCGCGACCTCCGGGTATGAGCCAAACGCTCTAACCACTACACCACGGAGGCAGTTACTCTACAAGGCGTAAACGGGGGAGAGGTCGAGGACGGGGAACGGGGATCCATATGACACGGGACCTTAGAGGATTCGGTTCTGTATATAATACGTATTAATACTGGTGTATTACTGCGATGTTGTATGCGAAGGCCCGGCCTGCTGAGCAACCCCGGGTGTGGTCCGCGCTTGGATTGGTGCCCACAAGTGTATCATCATCATCATCAGGTCTTTTGTCTCCACTGCAGGAGCATGGCCCTCTCTGTACTACCAGAGCCCTAATTGGACAGAGCAGCCAGGGCTTGGCCTACACTCTCCTCGCTGGCCACAAGTGTATATATATATAAATAAATAAAAATTTCAGATACTACCTTCAAATTTCAATTCGTTACACTTTTAACATAATTTTTGATTTTTAACTAACTTCCAATAAAGGAAGTTATCAATCGTCGTCCCCATCTTTTTTTATGTAATTATATTCCGATTTAACAATTCTTTTTTTTTTGTATAAAAAGTTATACTCTAGAGGGTCCCATAGAAATTTTATCAAAATCGGTCGTTAGGTATATTCCGATTGTGAAGATTCTTTTTTTTATATGAAAAGTTATACTTGCGAAGTGGTACCATAGAAATTTTATTCGGTCGTGTAGTTTGAGGATGATGTAGGTTTTTAGTTTTTCTTCGGGTTGATACCCTTTTTTCGTTATACTTTGTATAGCGAAAAGCTGTTGGTCGCGACTGTCGTCGACTATGTCAGATTTGCCTATAGGCCGTTCTAAGAATCTGCAGTATACATACACGACAAAAATAACAGCGCAGTAATAATCTTACTTACTTACTGACATAAGCAATAAATTGTCACTATCTACACTAAAACACAGATTTAGTTCCGTTGAAACCGCTAAGTACTTACATAACTCCGTCAAAACAGCTCAACTTAAGTTGGGCTGCAAGTCAAAGAAAAAGAAGATAAGGCAGAATTCTTATTCGTCATCAACTTGATATTTTATTATGTATTTTAGTTAATTGCAGTGAATCTTAAAGGTTGTAGTATCCTGTTGTACATAAGGACTCTCGCAATAGCACTTTAATAATCCCCTTACCCTAGACTTTTTCATACAAACCTAGTCTACGTTTTATTTTGAAACCACGTGTTAGATTTCGGTATTTTTTTTTTTAAGAAATTGCCTTTATCTATGCTCATAATTGGTTTCCTAATGTAAATTATGAATTGGAAAGAAAATATGAGGATGTAGGAGTTTCCAATACTGATGGTCAAAATGATTTAACACACTTTATTCTATTTCAAGTACATATTTTGACTGTGAAAACCAGTTATATTATGCCTAGTCCGACATTAAATTAATTAACCTGATCATGAGTACGTATACTTCGCGTAAGAATAGTTCTTTATTTAATGTAGAGCTTGTACAAAAAATAATTTTAGAAAAAAACTACAAGGTTACCATTTGCATGCTCTTCAAGAAGTGTTTTGAAGTGTGCCATTCTGAAACATTCTGTAAAGTTTGCGACGTATATTCTGCGCGGGTTGCAATAGTAAATTATAACATTTCCCTTTCTCTATGACCTCTGACTTCAACTCGCACGTAGCATGTATTGAGTTTACCGTCGGAAATACGAAGTTGGTGGCAGACTTACGTACGAACACCGAAACTTGGCTAACACGAAGTGTCCCATTACCCCCCCTTTCAGGCATCGTATTAATTTGCAACATAGTTTAAATATGAACTGCTGAACATTTACCGTCTTATTTTATAACGAGAACTAACTTTTATCTGACCAAATTGAGTTGACATTTTCAGATGAGTGAGATAATGGCATATTACTAAATGTCAACTTGATTTGGTCGGATAATGGTTTAAACCTAGTAACAAAGAATTAGACTGCGTTTTATGATAAGACGGAATAAAGCTCGTGCTTTAGTACTTTAGACGAAGCTTATGCTACAATTTGTTGAACCGCTCAAAGACAAGCTGTTTCTTCGATACTAAAATCTGTTGAGCAGATCTTGAGTTTGTTTCGATTAATTGGCAACATTTGTAATACGCTATTTTCCAACAAGTCAAATCAGATACTTTTTTCTAAACGTCAAAACAAACAGTTTCTATGGGATTTTGTATGAAATACAGGCAGGTGACGTCATAGTTTTTTTAAATCAAATAGCGCTCTTATTATCAGTTTTTCTGCAATAATAAATTTAAAATCACGTTAAAATAGATATGTTCAAAGGCAAGTGACATTATTTTGCGACGTTTTATTTTGTTATCAGTACAAAATAATTTATTTTTGTACTAGGAAAATAGCCAATTGTTGTGTGTGTGGAACATACAAAAATTACCGGCCAAGTGCGAGTTGGCCTCGTGCGCGGGTTCCGTACTAATCTATAAAAAATCACGTATTTTTGTATGGGAGCCCCCCTTAAATACACGCTGACTTTTCTTTGGTTTTGGAAAAAAAAACGTCGTATAGTAAATAAATTCCTCTATCCATATACGTAATCCAAATTTCTGTATGTCATAAGATAAAAAAGTTGCGTAAATGATTTTCGATCGAGACCACGTAGTTATACGCCGGCCGCCTACTGCGGAAAGTCGATGACCCCGGCCGGCCGGCGGGCGATGTATGGCGGCGGTACTACTAATTGACCTCACAATTTTACTTTCGAGTTTTAGTCAACATTTTTTATTCTAAATTTTTATTTTGACCAGCTAATTAGGTCTTACTAACGATGCCTATGAAGTGGCCTTCGGCTTCAGAACCGATAAAAAATCACCGTGTATATATGATATTCTGTTTTTTTTTTTAGTATTTTATCATAACAGCAACAGAAATACATCTGTGAAAATTTCCATCTTTTACGAAGTCGGTTAAAAAAACCTACAGACAATTCAACACATCCTCGTGGCATCAGATAAGTTGACACTAGTGCTCGTCGGGAAGCGGTAATGGGAAACGGATGAGAGAGAATCTCTGAAGGAATAATTGGTTGGGGAGAATGATGAACACGTTTATCTGATGCAGATTTTTTGTGTTGAAAAGAATGTTAATAATGATGTTTTCAACGGGTGCCAGGCTTTTGTAATGTACGCACACAGTTGAAGTTTAAGTAGGTGTACGACTGAATGTTATGGTATGATAGATAACTCTTAATTGTACACCAAAATAAAAAATATATTTTTTTACATTAAATGAGTAAAGAGAGAAAACATTTTTTAAATAATTTTATCCTTTTTAACTCCCAACAAAAACAGGAGTGTTATAAGTTTGATGCTAAAAATAATAATATGTCTGTGTGTCTGTTGTGGCACCGTAACTCTCTAAAGGATGGACCAATTTCAATGTGGTTTGTATGATTTATAAGTAGTCAATAAGTCATACCATTACATACACTCGTTTAGATATTTAACAAAACTTCAACGCATTGAATCAGTCCATCCGTTCGAGAGCGGAAATACCACAAACATACACACAGTCAGAACGAAATTAGCGGCAAAGTTATAACACCCCACTTTTTTGTCTAAGTCTAAAAAATCAACATTTTGTTCTTCTTTAGGTGCCGCTTCATTCCTGAAGATTGGCAGTCAGCTCTTTAAATCTTGATTTGTCCATGGCAAGCCTGAACAGTTGTTCTACTGTTTTGATACCAGTCCATTGTCGGATGTTCCTCAGTCATGACATTTTGCGACGTCCCACCTTGCGCTTTCCGGCAACTTTACCCATCTTTCATCAACATTTTGTTAGTGTTCAATAAAACAATTGTAAGTAAATCTTCATGTTGCAGGTTTAAAAACAATAAATAAACTCTTGTTGATGTTGATTAAAACAAATTGTAACTAATCTTCTTGTTGTAAAATTCAACAATTTTCGCAAGATTGTAAGTACAAACCATTTTATTATTGACCAATAGACAACTCATTCCATAGAAGCGATCCAATATGGCGCCGCGAGATTTCCAATTTCCGCCTGTTTCTGCCGTTTTCATTCCCCAATCAAGCGGGAACTAGACTGCCAGTTATTAATAACGTGAATGGAACGTGCTCGCATCTAATTGAAGCACTATATTTCTGGAGATATACTACCTTTAATGTAATATAAAAATCCCTTGATTAAAAATAAGTACCTGTTTAATACACACACCCACACTATCACCTCTATACCCTCACTACCCTTTGGGTTGCGGAGGTCAGAGGGCAGTCGCTCTGTGTAAAAAAGTGGCTGTGACATACGGACGGACAGACAGACAGACAGACATGACGAATCCATAAGGGATCTGTTTTTTGTCATTTGGCTACGGAACCCTAAAAACAGGTAACCTCGTCAAATCTCCTTGGTTAGTAGACCACGGGCTCTGGAGAATGACTGCTGAGGATGCCACCGGGAAAATACGCTTAGATGATAATGATGACACTATCACCTCTATATCCCCAATGCGGCAGACAGAGCATTTTGGGTTTTATTAGAAATACGGCTTAAATCTGAAAGAACTGGCAAAAAACTATAATTTTACTTATTCATAATAATATCATTCTCAACGTATTTTTAACGTACTCCATCGCTATTCTTTGGCTATCCTCTGTTTCTCGATGAAAAATCTTTTATTTTAATACCCACTTTCATCAACTGGGTTTTGCCATTTTCCTAGGCCAAAAATAAATTATTTGGTACTGTTAAGGAAATTAAATGTCACTAAATAATATCACGATCATAACCATTTTTAATGTGACTTTAGATTTTTTATTACAGAAAAAATATATTTGACTTCGAGAAGCTATATGACGTCATCTGCCTGTATTTTATTTAGATTCCATAGAAAATATTTGTTTAGGCGTTTAAGAAAAGTATCTGATTTGACTTGTTGGAAAAAAGCGGATTATGTCACTTAAAAGTAGCCTTAAAAGTCTTTAAGTGCTATTTTTGAAACGCAGAGTCACCTAAACGAATGGTTTTTCCATACAAAAAATCGTCCGTTTAGTGACTCCGCGTTTGAAAAATCGCACCATTGGTGACGAGACCCCCTGTTTTAAACTTACCTATTCTAAGTAGGTACACATTTTAAACAGTACTAATTATTTATAATGGAACAATAAAATATGTACTTATACTTATTTGCGACGTTCGTATTCAACATGTTTTTTAATTGTAGTTTATTGTAATAATCATATACACCATTTGATATCATCATTATCATCATCAGGTCTTTTTGTCTCCACTGCAGGAGCACGACCTTGTCTGTACTACCCGAGCCATACTTATCCAGAGCAGCCAGAGGACTTTGGCCTACACTCTCCTCGCTGGCCAGACGGGTTGGAGAAGTCTCATTGATGTTTATAAGCTTTGTTTAGCTTGTATTTCCTAAGTCGCCTTCTACGACATCCACGGGAGGACTTGGAGTGGCTCTATTCTACTCTGCCGGAAATTTTGCTGCCCAAAATCAAGACTTACCTACCTACTGCTGCTTTTCAAAATGTTTAAATACCAACTGCTGTTTATTTACAACCTTACTCAGTAATGCATCGAATAAACAGAATTAATAATGTATTGAATATTCAAAGTAAACAAATACTAAGATAATAGTTTGTCTTGTCTGATAAGTATATTAAATCTCCGTTCGATATCGGGCTCTTCCAAAGGGATCATGATGTAATCCAATAAGCCTCGAATTTGCGTAAAATTCCAAACGTAGTTTATAAATTATTCAAAACTCTATCCACAAACAAAACTATTTTAGTTACATTATGAAAGCATAATTTATTTACGTAGCTGTTATTGAATATAAGATACAGTAATAAAAAGGATAAGTAACTGTTCTGCTTATTCTTTGCTCGACGCTTGCTTAGCATTTTAATGAAACAGTTTTAAAACGAGAATCAGAAATTACATTAGTAATTAGCTTGTCAACTAAGAAATATGAAAGTGTTAAAAGTGCCTTTAATCGAAAATATAGACAATTTTAAGAAAGTAATTTGATTATAAAAATTCTACGTTTTATCAGGATTTTTTTATATAATTTTAAACAAAACACCGGAAGTGACGACACACTGCAATCGAAGTTTAAATTTAGCGCTAATAAAACAATGACATCTGTCAACTGTCAATGTGTACTGTTTAAATTACCGTCTGTATGTTGGTTGTTGTCAAATTGTTGTGTTGGTAGATGACAGTGACATATAATACAGGGGTGCCATTTTTGAAACGTGGAGTCACTAAACGAACGGTTTTTGTATGGAAAAAACCAGTAATTTAGGTGACATCGCGTTTCAAAAGTGGCACTTCAGTACAGTACTGAAAGTGGAAATTGCCAACTTTACTCAAAAAATCTTCATCGTGACATCACTTCCTCAAATAAGCTTGACCTTGCTTGAAAATAAAGGTCAATGGGTTTTTTGCAATTATCTAAATAGGTAAGACCTTATTTTAAAATCTGATTTGAGAAATCTTCTCCTAGAGGCTATTCCTCGAAAAGGATTGCGAATCAGATCTTTTTGAAAATTACTTGACAAGCCAATTATATTATCTTTGTCAGAAATAAGTAATGAAATATTTAAGCCCATCGTCTACGTAGATACCTTGTTTCTTTTTTACAATTAGATATACGCGGGTAGAGAAGCAACTGATATTTCTACGCTTTTTCTGCTTTTCAAAAATTGTATGCTTGTGAATTAAAGCGACCTCTGCGTGACAATATCAATGCAGTTGTTGCACGAGATGTTTTTGCTTCTTGCAACCTGGTTTACATATTATCAAGTGACAGGTGGAGTGACAAGTGAGTGTGTGAACAGCAAGTGACTAGAGTTTTTGGCGGGAAGTCAAGGGGTTCAGTTGGAGATTGCTTTGCAAATTGATTCTACGCTACTACGAGGAACTACCACTACAACAATGAATGAAGCGATACCATATAGTTTACAAGAAGCATTTGAGATGGCGCCAGCAGTATCCTACATCTCGATCTTAGGATTCTTTCTTTCTTAGGGTTGCAACTAACTATGTGTCGCAATTCAACTGTATAATCCACTGTTAGGCGGCTCGGTTTTGTAAAACAGCTGAGAATCGTTCAGCTAGATCGTCCAATGTATTAGGTACCGCTGTTTTACAAAACTGAGCTGTAATGCCAAACAGCTAGAGTTTTTGTCTAACAGCGGATTATACAATCCAACTGCGTCAAATATACAACCTCCGACAATACACCGTCGGAGCCGCGGTTCTGCAGGCGCACTTCACCTCTTTCCCGCTACACTACGAACGTCTTATCAGCTCTAAAGCAATTAAAATACAGCACGTTTCCAGACGTAGTAAGACTCTAGTTCCCGTTTGATTGGAGAATCAAAAACAGCCGGAAATTAGATATCTAATTTGCAATACAAAACTCCGCGCCATATTAGATCGCTTGTTTGAAATGAGTTGTCTATTGGTATGCGACTTTTGTTTGCTCATGTCAAGATACAGGCTGAAACATTGGTTACTCCATAAAAAATCGATAGTCGTCCGATAGTGACGTTCTATTTCTTTATCAAATTAGACTTATTCATCATATGTTAAAGCTCAATATTGCTTGACACTGAAACGCGGATACGAAGTCACGTCCGTTTTGCGTACCGCTTTTGGAGTAACAATCCAGAATTGAACGGGAGTCTTTACTTTCACATCACGTATCTTCCCTGACTAGGTGTACAAGGCCCAGGGCCGTAAGACCTAAAGGTCACGTTTAGCGTGATGATGGGCGTCAGGATAGAAGAAGTAATCAAAGTAGTGATGGATTACTAGTCGCATCGCCTATGATTTAGGTAAGTCTCACCCATTCCCTCGATCGACTTTTACGCTCGGCGCGGCAAGAGAAGACTGTGTGTTGTAATGCACTAGATAACGTCTAACAAAGTTGTTCAGATTCATGGTCTGAATTCGCCCTTAAAATAGTTTCAGTATATTTTGTTAGACGCCATACAACGTGGTAGGAACATACCCGTAATAAATTAAACCACAGGCTATGCTAGATCACCATACTATAAAGATAATAACAGTCAAATACTTAAAACAATAAATTCGACATTCCCATACTAATTGCCCAGACCACCAGATTGTACCAGTGTGTACCAGATTGGAAATGCCGAATTTTTATTTTTATTTTCGAATGTTATTTTAATATCATTATACTGTAGTGGTCTAGTATAGCCCGTGGTTCGATTTATTACGGGCGTGTCCCTTCCACGTTGTATAAGTACTAGTTTACTAAAGGAGACAAAAAAAAATCTCATTTTCACATTTTCGAACATATTCACGCTTCTGGTACATACCTAATATACCTTCCTAATACAGCGATATCAGATTTATATTGCTTTGGAGTGCCAAAGCAATATAATGCGATATTGTTGTCAGCCGATACTCCCGGCACGCGAATAAGTACTTAAGAGGTAGGTAGGTATTACGAGATTTTCTACGATCCCAAATTTCAACAAATCCTCAACATTCGCCGTTAAGAAAACCTTGCTTTATCACTGAATAAGTACTAGGCTTTATGGTCATCTTACAAGTATTCTTCTATTAAGAATCAGGACAAAAAATTAGATTATTATTAAACCGACTAAGTGCAAGTTGAACTCGTGTGGAGAGGGTTCCGTACAATGTCAATGTTAACTACTACCTTCTAGCGCTTAGTGGTGTTTTAGTGAACTATTTAACGTAAGTGAAACTATTATAATGAGTTTACCACTTTATTTTCAATTCGTAGAATTCTTTGGACCCTAGGAGATTCCGTTCTGTACATAATACTTATATTAATTTTATGCTATGTCGTAATAGGTATATCGTCTTATCGTCAGCGGCAATGGGATGTGGCCTGCTTGTATATTCGGAAACAACTATTAGACAACACGAATAGTGAGGTGGAGAGGTCTCGTCTCTTAGCAAGCTGCGAGCCGGAGTCGGGGTATTGGTTAAATGCTATACCGTCAGCGAGTGTAGGCACCCTCTTGGAGAGATCCACTTTTAGTTTAGCGGTCAGTCTTCCATTGGAAGCCATAACGAATGAGCCGCAACGCTGTTGCTGTGGTGGAGATGTCGATCCCCTGGGCCACCACGGCTTGGCTTCTCGTCGCAGCGCAGGGTGAATTTCACGTCACGCCGCCTTGAATGTCGTCATCCGTCATGCTCTTGCCAGTGCCGGTGTGTATCGCGCGAGACGATGGCAAGAGGCCCGACGGCATGACGCTCATCCTTGAAAGAACGGGTAGTCGCTTGTGTGGGATGCTACATGCGTAGATACTGTAGCTGCATCCCACGTGCGGACGACAGCCCGAAAGGCGCAGAAGCCATCAAGAGGCGCAAATATGCGGCTCTGGGAGAGCCGTATATATTTGTGCCTTTTGCTGTGGAGACCTTAGATTTCCGCACGCCTGATCGCTGTCTTCGGAGACCCAAGGGCGGGCGCGCATTTCGGACAGCGTTTAAGTATTGCTATACAACGCGGAAATGCCGCCAGCCTCTTGGGTACTTTGCCCTGTGACGGCAGCAATTTAACCTCAATTTTTTAAATAATTTAATATACGTTATTTTTAATTAGTTTTAGTTAATTCGTTTGAGACTCGGGAAAGGACATAAGGTACTCTTTATCCCGAAATTCCCACGGGGAGCGAAGCCCGCGGGTACAGCTTGTTATGCAATAAAGGCCTTAATTTACTAGTAAAACATATAAAATCGCAGCAAATTATTAGACACAAAACAATCGAAACCATACACTAACGAAAATTCCGGTATAAACTAATAAAAAACAAAAATCTTTTTATAAAAAAATAACCTATCGCGTTTCAATTTTAGTATTTATTGACCGAGCAAACGAAGCGAGCAAGGTCTACAATTCAAGTTGGGGCGAAAAACACATTGTTTGTATGTATGTTTGTATGTATGTTTGTATGTATGTATATATGTTCCACGATAACTCTCGAACCGTTGAACTAATTTTGATGATATTAAGAATGAGTGTAGCAACTATTCATAGAATTTTTAAGTTCGTTTGGCATCAAAATCGGTTCAGCCGTTTCTGAGATAAACGCATTTTTGTAAAAATAATTATTGGTCTATAACTTCCGAACCTTTAATCAGATTGGGGTGAAACTTGTCATGTCACGAGATCGTATTACTATATTTAACCGAATAAAACATTTTTGGTCATCAAGCAATTCTTTGAGAAAAGTAAACTCAAAGAAATTATTTCTAAATGACATTATTAGCTTATGCGCGTTGTAGAAAAATGAAACAGCACCATCTAGCGGATTCTTGAAGAATTAATAGGCATGTTATTTGGGGCATACCAAGATGTTATCAAACTGATTTTCGCTTATATTTATATGTTTATAGGTATAATGCTATCGTATAATGATGATGAATTGAGTTTGGATTTTAAATTTCCTATGTAACTTATTTAAGATTGCTATATATTTGCAGGCAAACCCGTGCCTTAAGTTCATTCAAATGACGATAACTTTTTTTTAGGGAGTGCCTTCGCTGCCGGCGCCGGCTCCTAAAATATCACTAATGGGAACCGGCGGTTATACTGCATTATTTTCAGTTTTGGCTTAGTTTGATTGATTACTAAATTTAACAATTTTGTTGAGCAAACTTTGGTTCAATCGTTATCGCTGCTTGTCTGTGATTCTGAAGTAGTATTAGTGATTATGCTTGGAACTAAAAAGAGATCAGCCAAAGCCCGCGAAGTAGCTTTACGTAGAGAGTTAGAAACTAATGAGAAGCGGCATGAGCATCTTTCGCAACTAAAGGAAGATGCCAGTACTTCTCGTGCCAATGAGAGCTCATCAATCGCTTAAATCAAGAAATCTTTCCCAACGTAAAAGGGAGCTTCGTCAGCAAGAAAATTCGGCCGAACGCCTCTAAAGCTTGTGTTCACAGCGTGAGCACGCAAGAAAAGGAATAGAGCATGAAGTATTCCCTGAACTTTAAGCGCTTGCACTCAATTCGTGAGCACGCTGTGGAGGTTCGAGAGGAAGAATCTTCACCAGAACACGGATTCCATTCCACCCATGATCCGATCGCGGAAGACTGACCGAGTTTCATGCTCACGTACGCAATTTTCATTGACATTTGCCTAGGCAGTAACTGTGCACAAATCGCAAGGACTTTGAATAAAGTAGTCGTAGATATTGGCGTAAAAGAGTTGGCGACCGTGTGTATAATCGTACATACGTTGCTCTTTCAAGTTCAAAACGTCTTACGGATATTGTATTTGATCCAGGTTCTAAATTAATTCGTTTTGAAAAAAAAAATGAACTGATAAGTTCAGAATAGAAAAAGGTTGTAAAATCTGAAAAAAAAACACAGTTTTACTGGATATTAAAATTCATTTTAATCTGGGGGCACGAGAATGCCCCCGCCAAGACGAGCCTAGCGGAGCGCAAGGGCACTTCCTACCTTTTCTTGAAATGTTTCGTCGTTTTTTGAACTCTCATAACTTTGGTTTAGATGATGCTAAATAGTTAAAAATTTCAAGATGTATTGACACCAATACAGTCATTAAAAATACAAAGTGTGAATGTCGTAGCTATTATACTTTAGATTTTATTAATGTCTGAAAGCCCCCGATTTCGTTACTGATTTACTCACTCATTCACTCACTGACCTGAAGTCCTAGAACGCTGAAATTTGGTATGTAAGCTAATATTACTACAAAAACAACAAAAAAAAAACAAACCTAACCTTTTCCCTCGGAATAGGAGGTGGAAGTTTGTAGACGTGTGGCTTGGCCGTTTTATTTCACACACGGTAAGGGCGCATAGATCAAGAATCTTGGCTCTACACGAGATCTGACCACTTTTTCATAGATTTTGATTAGGTGTAGTGTAGAGCTTGTAGGTTTAGAGCGTGTGGTCTTCAGAGCTTGGCTTTATACGAGATCTGATAACTTTTTCACAGGGTAAGCTATGTAGACTCGTCTTGGCAACATTTTTACATGAAAATGTTTTTGGTGGGATTCTATTTTGGAATAATAATCGCGAGGTCTAAGTTCGCGGCGAACCACTAGTAGATATTTTTTGACATTACCCTAATTCGACAAAAGTATCAAAACTTAATTTTATGAATAGAAGGTACAAGTTTCCGAATATAGACTGGACAAAAAATAACGCTGGCACGTTTTTGACTAATATTTTCCTCATAATTTCATATGGATTCAGTTGGCTGAACTGCTATAAATAAACTGCGTTGTATAAGGCTATAAGCAGTGCCGGTTTTTGCTTATGAGTTGTTTGGGAGTATCCCACTATTTCTATTGCTGTCGACTGCGTCAAAAAAAACGCTGCTTTATCACCTCTTATGACGGCGTGCATACAGAAACTATTTATTTATTTCCTCTTTGTATACCTATATAAGTTTAAGCGACTTATAGGGAGTAGTTATACCTAGCGTTGATTTTGCGTTAGATTTGCGCTAGAAGCGCAGCGCTTCCAGCGCTCTCCTAGCGTGACAGATGTCAAAGACATGTCATCAAAAAATCCGCGTTTGATTAGCGTTCGCAGAGCGCTTGATGAGCGCTTTTCTTCGGAGGGTGTCCACATTTCTGTACTATTTTTTATCCACTTTCCGACTTGGATAGATGACCACAAGAGCATAAAAAATCGATCTCCTGCGTGCTGTAGAAGGCGCGTGTAAAACGCTGGTCCCAATAGTCAATTTTGTCAAAAGATTTTACTCGTATGCAACCTGAAAAATCTGCCACCAGTATTGGTCCATTACATATACGAAAAACAAAGTCATCCACTATTCTAAGCATGTATACCTACAGATATTCATATATACAATTTGGGAAAATAAACTCAATACATACTTGGGAAGTCGGGTAAAAATCCATTCTATTTCTAATTGCAAATAAAGAGAATTTAATTGAGAGACTAAATTCTCTTTTAATTTATACCTACATGACATGATGCATTTTTTGATGACAATATATGCGTTGTCAAGGTAACGTAATTTGCAAAAACCAGTCAATAATAAATGGAAAGAAAACCAAAAGAAAATATACAATGCGTATAATTTGTGCGTGTAGATCTACACTGTGGCTGTTGAGTTCACGTAATATTTGTCGACATGTTGTTTTTATACTATACTTACTTGTTATTAAAAATTCACACACAAATAAAATAAAAACACGTTTCCGGCATTTTCTTTGATTTCCTAGTACCTATTTGATCTGTAACTTAAATGATAATATGATCCGACGCAAGTAATACATAGTTGGTATATTTCAAATACTGTCTATTGCGTATTAAGTACCTATTTGAAATATACTCTGATGTAGGTCATGTAGGTATGTAAGTTTAACAATATTTGTCCGAAAATACTCGTCTACCTACACCCGAGTCGCGCGACCAAGGAAAGGAACATTCTTTAGCTTACCACCTGCCTGCCTAGTCACCCTACTACTCGCAAATGACATTATTTGCGTTTGCCGAGCGCTTTCAACGCTCCCAAAGCGCGCGCTCGACGCGCGTTAGGAGAGCGTTAGGAGAACGTTAGGAGAGCGCTAGGAGAGCGCTCCGAGCGCTATAGCGCTCGAAGCGCGAGGTATAATCCGTTCCATACATTTTCATACAAATTCATCGATTTGACAGCTGTCGCGCTCGTAGCGCTGCGCTACCAACGCTAGGTATAACTACTCCCTTATTGTCACTACCATAGATTTAAAAAAAAAATCTATGGTCACTACCATGACTTTGTCTTTAAATTATTTGTACCCAATGAATAATGAGTGATGAAATAAGTATGTGTTATTTGGGGACATTTAATTTCGTTCAAACGAGTATTTGTTTTTTTTATTTTTAATACCGAGAAGTCTTGTTTTAATTTTAATCTATTTATTAAAAGTGGTAAACTTTTCAAATACCTAACATAACTGCGTTTTTTTGTAGCAATAGAAATAATGGGATATAATCTGTAAAAACCGCTAGTCCAAAACCAATGAAGAGCAAAACCGAGCATGTGAATAGGTCGTATAGCAGTCGTGCGGGTAGCGTTTTTTTGTCGCAATAGAAATAATGGGATGAAAATTGAAAATATCGCTTGTCCCACTATTTCTATTTTGTATTTCCATGGAAATAGTGGGATACACCCAGTTGTTTTACTAGGCACCGACTTTAGGTATCAAAGATTTACCTTCATATTAATACTAATTAACAACCGTTAGTCAAACCTGTTTTAGTTAAAACATTTTAATTTCTTTCCCTCTAACTTATTTGACATAATGAGAACGAGACATACAAAACACATTTTAATTAAAAGATGTTTAGCAAAAGTTTGTTTATTTTTATGAATATGCGTTTACAATATACTAGTGTTAGGTAGGTATGTTATATACTATACAATACTAGTCCGCCACTCAGAGGTCCCGGGTTCGATTCCCGGTCAGGGCAAGTTGGAAAATAGCCTTTTTCAAATTGTCCTGGGTCTTGGATGTTTATCTATGTGTGTATTTGTTATAAAATATAGTATCGTTGAGTTAGTATACCATTACACAAGTCTCGAACTTACTTTGGAGCTAGCTCAATCAGTGTAATTTGTCCCTATATATTTAT
This sequence comes from Acrobasis consociella, assembly GCA_963555685.1. Classification (NCBI taxonomy): domain Eukaryota; kingdom Metazoa; phylum Arthropoda; class Insecta; order Lepidoptera; family Pyralidae; genus Acrobasis; species Acrobasis consociella. The sequence continues at coordinate 4,604,106 of OY743119.1, read as the reverse complement.
ATATTTATTTATATGAATTATATCTATGTAATAGTTGTCAATTAAATAAAAGAACTAATCATTTGTAGATAGTACATTTATTTTCCATTTTTTATTTTATTTGAAGTCGCTTTTTTTTTTCAGTACATTCCATAAAACCTCTGTAAAATACACTACCGTCGCCGACCAGGGTCGCGAGCATGTCGGTCCTCTGTTAGAGCCTTAATAGCAACAATTAATTTAGTCATACAATTGGCATAATGTCAGTACCCGTTCTGAGCCCCTAAGGCTATGTACATACGAACGACTCACTTAAACTAAAATTGACACCTGGTATTATCATGTAGGTACAACTTGAGTAATAAATTTAAAAACTTAACTATTTTATTTTTGGCAACATCTCAAAGTTTTAATACAATACATCTTCGTCAAAATATTGTTGCAATATTGGCAACTATCAATTTTGGCACAGAACGTTACATGCTAAACTATAAAAATACTTAAAGCAATACTGATCCTACTATAATAAATGCGAAATTGGTATGGACTTAGATACCCACCGCCATAAAAAAATATTAGATGGCCCGTAAGTAGGCAATACTGCAGTTACGGGTAGGCACACAGAGATGGCAGCACACGACTAGCAAAAAAGTGACAAAGTGTCGAATATACTTTAAAAATATTTATTGCCTTTTATGTAAATCATATTTAATTAATTTAAGTGCTACTTTATTTAAATAATACGAATTAAATATTTTATTGTTTTAGTTGTTGCCATAAAGCGCCATCTGGTAATAAGGAAGATAAATAATTATGTTTAAAAGGCGATGGGATGGCATGGTTAGTTTCGCTTATATGCCAAAACGGCTGAACGGATTGGGATGAAAATTGGCATATAGATATAAGACATAGATAGATATACAGATACATTATCACGTCTTTATCCCTGACGGGATGGACAGAGCCCGGAGCTGTAAGACCCAAAGGTCACGCTTAGCGTGATGGTGGGCGTTAGGATAAAAAAAGGAAATAATTTGGTTTGATATAGAAACAGAACGGCACTATCGGACAAATTTCTTTTTATTTTATGGAGTAACCCCTTAACTGCCTCCGTGGTGTAGTGGTAAGAGCGTTCGGCTCATACCCGGAGATCGCGGGTTCGATTCTCGACGGGGGCAACGACTTTGTGTTGTTGTCCTAGTTTGGTTAGGACATTGTAGGCTGATCACCTGATTGTCCGATAAGTAAGATGATCCGTACTTCGGAGGGCACGTTAAGCCGTCGGTCTCGGTCACTATCTTTGATATTGGTCGTTACCTAAAACCATGTCAGAGGCCTTTAAGGCGGTTTAAAAACTCTTGACACTAGTGTTAGTCACTAACACACACGATTAGAAGAAGACCCCCTAACACTGTGTTGCCATCTGTTGTTTCATATATATAAAAACCCTCATTGACTAACTTGCTTTAAGCTCACCATATTACCATAGTACAAATATTAGAGTCGTTCGTATATAGTCAAACCGAACTACGGTTAGACAACGTGGAAGGGATTACTATCAATTCATCAAACCACGGGCAACTACAGCAGAATAAAACCAAAATAACAGTCAAATAACAAACAAAAATCGACATTCCCATACAAGTTGCCCCAGCGGGTGCACACTTTAGTAGGAGTCTTGAGTTGTCAAATATTTTGTTTTGTTCTTTTCCTGTTATTTTAATTCCATTATACTATTGTGATTTAGTATAGCCCGTGGTTTGATTAATTACGGGTATGTCCCTTCCACGTTGTATAGAATATACGCAGTCAGTGGTGTAGTTGACGTTCAATGAACAATTTGAAAAAACATACAAAATCAGTCACTATTATCAAAACTATACAATAATAGAGTTCAGATAATTTTTGTATAAAAATTTAATACAATTTACTTAGGTAATTAAAAAGCGTGTACAATAGGTTCTTAATTATTATTTCAATTGAAAATTATTAACTTTAATAACTATATAATTTTAGCGTTTAGTCCGCCAATTGTAAACAATTGTTAATTGTGAATCAATAAAGTTTTAATAAATAAATATAATAACTATACTGAGATCCGTAGACACGGGTCAATGACCGTTTTTGACTCGCTAACTGGCAGCAATATACCGCATTACAAATTTTCAGCTATTTATATAACTATATCGTAATAAAGTTTAAATGCGACAGAAAAATATTCTACAACACACACGTAAATATAATTAATATACTTTTTAAAAGTTATATTTTGTGTTAGAATTGGAATCATACCAGGTTTTCAAACAAAAATTCATGTTCAAAATCCATCTTAGAAAAAAAAATCAAAGCGTAGGTCGATACAAATTCTTTTTACTCTTATTTCATATACAGTTAAGAAATTAAGAATGTATAAAATAATACAAAATATCACAGAATTAAACCAATAAACTCGTTACAAGTAATATAGCTATATACAATACAATATTATGAAATTTAAAGGCGATTTCAGGCATTATTCCTTTAGAATTACCTAAAACAATACTTCAGGCATTATCCTACGTCTTAAAGAGAATAATATAAATATTATTATACTATAAACCTACATTACCACTCACTCACTGACTGACTGATTGACATAGTTGTTTGCCCTGTTGCGGGGTTGGTGGGGTTTAGGTTGATGTGTGGTCGTATAGAGGGTGCTCCAGTGAGTACCAGAAAAATCTGACATTTGAGGATCTGCAGAAACCTGATGTGGAAGGGGTACGGCCTGCAAAAACGGCTGGGGTTGGGGGCGTGATTTTTTTTCCAGAATGTGGGGGGTTGTAAGCAAATTGACAAGCGTCATTTGTTTTTTAATTTTTTTCAAAATCCAAGATGGCCGCCATACAAGGACAATTATCCTCCATACAAAATTACCCATTTTCTGAATTGGAAACATATTTTAGACTACCTCAACAGCCCCACGATAAACCGCGGGCTGCTTGCAGCCCGCGCAACGCCCGAAAAGCTAGTTATTATAATATATAAACCTACATTACCACTCACTCACTGACTGACTCATTGACATAGTTGTTTGCACTGTTGCGAGGGTGGTGGGGTTTAGTTTGATGTGCGGTTGTATAGAGGGTGCTAAATGGAGTACCAGAAAAATCTGACATTTGAGGATTTGCGGAAACCTGATGTGGAAGGGGTACGGCCTGCGAAAACGGTTGGGGTTAGGGGTGTGATTTTTTTTCCGTAATGTAGAAGATTATAAGCAATTTGACGACCGTCATTTGTTTTTTGTTTTTTTTCGAAATTCAAGATGGCCGCCATACAAGGACAATTTTCCTCCATACAAACTTACCCAATTTCTGAACTGGAAACATATCTTAGCCTACCTCAACAGGCCCACGATGAACCGCGGGCTGCTTGCAGCCCGCGCAGCGCCCGGAAAGCTAGTATAAAATATAAACCTACAATACCACTGACTGACTCACTGATTGACATAGTTGTTTGCCCTGTTGCGGGGTTGGTGGGGTTTAGGTTGATGTGCGGTCGTATAGAGGGTGCTCCAGTGAGTACCAGAAAAATCTGATATTTGAGGATCTGCGGAAACCTGATGTGGAAGGGGTACGGCCTGCGAAAACGGTTGGGGTTAGGGGTGTGATTTTTTTTCCATAATGTAGAAGATTATAAGCAATTTGACGAACGTCATTTGTTTTTTGTTTTTTTTCGAAATTCAAGATGGCCGCCATACATGGACAATTTCTCCCCATACAAACTTACCCATTTTATAAACTGGAAACATATTTTAACCTACCTCAACAGCGCCACGATGAACCGCGGGCTGCTTGCAGCCCGCGCAGCGCCCGAAAAGCTAGTTATAATATATAAACCTACATTACCACTCACTGACTCACTCACTGATTGACATGGTTGTTTGCCCTGTTGCGGGGTCGATGGGGTTTAGGTTGATGTGTGGTCGTATAGAGGGTGCTCCAGTGAGTACCAGAAAAATCTGACATTTGAGGATTTGCGGAAATCTGATGTGGAAGGGGTATGGCCTGCAAAAACTATTAAGGTTAGGGGCGTGATTTTTTTTCCATAATGTAGAAGATTATAAGCAATTTGACGACCGTCATTTGTTTTTTGATTTTTTTCAAAATCCAAGATGGCCGCCATACATGGACAATTTCTCTCCATACAAATTTCATACAAACATTACAAGTAAATCGGCGCAGCCTGAGGCCGGAGGCCGAAGGCGAAGCCCCCTCGCGAGGCCGTAGGCCGAGCTGCGGAGCGAGGGCGAAGCCCGAGCTCCCCCCCCCCCCCCCCCCCCACCTTTGACCACCCCTCCCCCCCAAGTCACGAGGCCGCAGGCCGAGTGATGCGAGCCCGAAGGGCGAGCTGCGGGCGAGGGCGAAGCCCGAGCCATTTTCACCAAGCACCGCGTCATTTTTTTTTACCAATTCAAGATGGCCGCCGAAAGTCAACTGCATCCGATTTGGCTGAAAATCGATATCTATATGTATTTTGATCCCAAAAATCCAAATTTAATATTTTTTTTGGAATCCAAGATGGCGTCTGGATTTAAGAAAATTTAACTTATTTCGTTTATTACGCCTCACTGGGACTTCTTTGAGGTCTGAAATTTTGGACATGGGGGTAAAGCACCCCGCGGAACTCGGAACTGGAATCAGATTTTGGATCCAAGATGGCCGCCCCCACACATATTATTTTTCCTTTACTGACTGCAATTTTTACCCATTTTCTCAACTGGACATGTTATTTAGCCCACCTCAACAGCTGCACGAAAAACCGCGGGCTGCTTGCAGCCCGCGCAACGCCCGAAAAGCTAGTAAATATATATAAAATTAATATTAGGTCTAAGCTAAGGCCAGATAAAAAAGCTATGAAAAAATAAGTAAATATAGCGTTTAGATATTTGTCCAAAAATATACATGTAGATTTCAGAAAAATAGTCGAAAATAAGGTTCACATAGCCATTTTAAGTAATAGGGTTGTAAATTTGCCTTTTTTGTGATCTAATTAATAATTCAAAGATGGCTATATTAAGTGGTGGTTGTTCTTAATGTGTGGTTTTATAGAAATAAACAGAGCCGAATTTAAGAAAGGGCAACCGGATATAGCCCCCGGGCCTCCACAAAAAAGGGGCCTTAATAATAAAACTTTTCTTTTTACTGTTCAAAAATATATTGATTGCTGTGTAATTGGTGCCGGGTCTTTTACGGTCGAAATGTTATGGACTAAGTGATTAGTAAGACATTATAGTCAATGGCCGGGCAGTTTGTAAAATGCACAAAATGAAAGAGCAGTGTGAAACAACTATTAAAGTAATCAAACCGTCCGGGCATTATTAAAATGCTTATTACCTATACCAAGGTAGAATATAGCCGCCAGCATCAGACTTTTTCTTGCAGAGTCATATAGACTAGAAGATCTGCAGTGGCCTTAGTAGTATCTGGTCGCATTCGTCACTTAATTCATACTGCATTATCAAATAGCCCGAAAACTAGTCTAGGCAATGTTGTGTAAATAAAAGAATTCTAATTCTACGCTCACATTAGGTGGTCATTACTCATAATGTCCAGGCATTATGAAAAGCGTCCCAATGTATTACTCGGTCCATAACAGACAAGTGAAACCTGAATAAATGACTTAGTCCGTCATACTAAATAACTTTTCATAAGATACTCGAAAGAAATTTCGACTTCGTTTTGTATGAAGTCGATCACTGGTCCCATAGGAATGAGGGGGAATCCCACCTTTAAGTATATGTCGGTGTTATTTCTCTATACATTTACACTATGGATGTATAACATCAAACATTTAAGATTAAGCCTTGTTTAAGGTTACAAGCACATTAAATTACTATATGTATGTATATGTGTTACATTGCTCACCTTTCACTCTAGTTTGCTATGCTAGAACTACACCTAGGCTAGGCCACTCGCAGTATAAGGTTCCGTAGTTGTAAATGCCAACTTGCAGTCTAAAACGGCTAAGTATTGAATTTGTATGAAATTTTCCTTTTTGAGTACATTTTATAAGTTATCACCTATAACTTTTTAATTTGTTAACCCTACTTAGCTCTGATAGTTTTCCTTTAAACTACATTATATTTACTATAGCTGTGATTTTTTTCACGTGTCCATATATAATCGTTTAACAGATAGATGGGGGGGACACGTGACTTTAACAAAAAAATTTACTTGAAACCTAAATATTTCAGACACGGATCCCTAAATCGAAAAATGGTGTTCAACGATACCCCACACAATATGTTTGTAGAGAAAAAAAATATTGACTTCCTTTTACATGTACGGCAGCTATCCTAAAAAAAAAAATTCCATATTTTATTTTAAGACTTTTTTGCCATGATTGATATACATATCCATGCCAAATTACAGCTTTCTGGTACTTATAGTTTCTGAGTAGGACCGCGGACGGACAGACAGACAGACAGACAGACATGGCGAAACTATAAGGGTTCCTTGTTTACTACGGAACCCTAAAAATGGTCTTTAACACATTTTTTGATACAAGAAAAGCGGCTGAATATAGCTTGTTTGTAAACTACTATAAAGCTATAGTAATATATGACATGAATGTTATGATAAAAAAATCACATGAAATTTGGGGCCCTTATTTAGGAATGGATTTTGTCGTAGTAATTCTTTCGAGCTCTACAGTCGAATCACACAACTTGCGTCGTTCATACAATTTGGAAGTTTCCAACAACACAAATGATATACTTTTTTTCAAAACCAAACGGGCAATCATTTTCCATGGGCTTTGTATTAAATAAAGACTAAAAACGTCATAGTTTCTTGTCAAATATCGCTCTTAATATCAGTTTTTCCGCAATAATAAATTTACACTTAAACCGACTTCCAAAAAGAGTATACCTCCTACCCTTAACCCTACCAGTATAAAAACCATTGAAATATGCCTCCCAACCTTACCTTCTTACAATAATAATTACTCCCTGTCTAATACTCTACAATTCCTGAAAGCAATCTTACAATAAGGCCGCCATTGCGCATCTCCGCTTGTCAAAAAGCCATCATAAATACTAGTCATAAAGTACCAACCCTTATTACATAAGAAAATATTAAGAGTAGTGCAGACATTCATTTTCAGAATTTAAAGCAATTATTTGAAATCAAATTACGACTTTTTTATTCTAAGGTATAAATTTTTAATGGATTATGAACTTTATTTCAAAGAAATAAAGTTTAATTTTATGTCATAGTTTAAAGTCTAGTTATATTCATAAACGAAAATACGAGTCTAAGGAGTTAGGAACTTTTAGGTTAGCCGCAGTAAAAGCTGAGTCTAGACAATAAATTCATAAACGTTAACAAACGTTCGCTAAACCTATTTTAGTTAAATTGTGTTTTGTCTCGTTCTTGCTATGGCAAATATTTTAAAGAGGGAACGGGACAGAATATGTTTTAACTGAAACAGCTTAAGCAATCGCCTGTTAATTTTTGTGGATAAACTATAATTTACTAAAACATACAATTAATATTATTCCTTATTTATATTTGAGATACACATATATTCTGATCATTCTGACCGACTAGAAGAAATATGTTTTTTGGCAAAACAGAATTTTCACTTTAGGAAGCACAATAATAATTTCCATGTTAAAAATAATTTATAAAATAATAAATACAGTTGTCACCTTTAAACTTAACAATGAACAATCAATATTATTTCTTATTTATATTTGAGATACACATATATTCTGGTCATTCTGACCGACTAGAAAAAATATGTCTTTGGAAAAACAGAATTATCACTTTATGAAGCAATAATAATTTCCATATTCAAAATAATTAATAAAATAATAAATACAGTTGTAACCTTTAAACTTAACAATATATTAAACATATATTTACTGAATAAAAACTATTTATTTGAGTATATTATATAACTTATTTATAAATATAAGAAACTATTGAATGAGACTTCTTGTGGACACATTTTTTTTTAATTTGGACCTTACACATTTTGTTTTATCCAGATTTTTTGATCACATGAAAATAAACAGATAACGTTAATACTATAGTTAACCCACGCAAAACGGATGCAGTTGACATGGAAGTAAAAAGTATTTTTGAATAAAGGTCAGCAACTATGTTAGTGAGCTTGAAATGATAGCACCACCAGTTGTTGTTAAATCTGATAAGATATTTATTTGCAAGAAATAAAGTTATAGAAGATGATACTTACAGGCCTCTTATTATACCCAGTTCGGGTGTGCAAATATTAATTAGTTTACTAAATTACATTATATTTAGTCTTACTGTTAAATTAAGATATAAAGATATAAGCATAAGATAATAAAATGTCCAATATCAAATTATACTACTCAAACTTGTAGTTTATATATGTTAGAAGCTTCCTTTTTTAAATAGTTATTTATGGAGTAAAAACATTTCTTTTATGGGCAATCCCATATTAAAGTTAGTTTTAGATTATTTTCATAATATGGGGAGGCCTACTAACATATTTGTTAACCTTTACATTTTGGTCAAACAATCGTTTTCAGTCACACATTGCGAACACTCAGTCTAATTCTGCATTCTCTCTACCCTACTATACTACTTTGCGCTGCTTTTTAATTAAAAAACAGTGTAGGTCCCAATGCTCTGTCTACCCCATTAGGGATAAAGACGTGATAGTATGTATGTATGTATGTAGGTCCCACACAGATTCATGAAAATCTACCCTATCGTTAATCTAATGCAAGCCAGCGCTCAAAAATGCAATCTAGACAACTTTAGTTGTCTATGGTGTCTCAGTCACGTGACTGTTTTGCAACTAATGTGGTCAATGGCGCTCAAAGGTTAACTCATTCACGGACACTAAGCCAGACACAATAGAAAAAACAATTGATGAATGCTATAGAAGTCCTACTGTCCGTTAACGTGTTAAACGATGGTTACAATTTTCTGCACTGATGGATTAAAATCCAAAACCTAATAGAAATGCTCTCTTAATATATCACATGGAGCAAATATGGAACGCTCAAAATGTTTGAGTCCATTGGATCTCAATGAAAATCTTGAACAATGTACATACATTGTCGTACAAATCATACTTCATTCAAGTTATACAATTTTTTTTCTTAAAATATAAAAAGAAATAATTAAACAATAATACCAACATCAGGAACTATGATGGAGCAGTTGGCTAAGTGAGGTTGAAATGTATAAACATCCTCGCCCACCAGCTCTGAACAAGTCTTGGCCTGCCACTTGCGCGGATCCACACGGATGCCTCGCTTCTTTGCTGTTTCTAATATGTAGCACCTCATTCGGATATCACTGAAATCATAATGAAGAAGAATTTGAAATTCACTGATTTATGATATTAAGTATGGTATACTAATTTCCCATATTTGACACTAGCCAGCCCCTAATATATTCTATGTACTTACAATATAACTGTGTTTTTTTGATGAGAATGAATGAAATAAAAGAATAAACATATAACTAATGAACAAAATAAAAGAGTAAATTATGTTTTAATTCTGACCATACCCCTCCTACAACACCCCCCTTGCAAGGCCACAGGACCATCCACTCCCACCAAAGGTTTTTTTGACGTGACAACGTCTTATAAATTGGTTTGCCGGGTGACACTTCAAGAAACTGCGTTACGCTCCGCTCACGTTATGCGCTCACAATGAGAGCGAGTGAGAGGCACGCGTCCCTTCTTAGCCCGCCTAAGAGCGAGAGAGACAGACATAAAAAGTCGTTGTCACGTAAAACTTTCGCCCGTATACCGACTGTACAGGCTACCAATTTTTTTTTTTTAATCTGTTATTTTACCGAGGCTTCAGTACACTTGGTGTGACTATGCCAGCCTCATGGGGAACTACAATTAAGTATTATCTAACTTCTGTGCACCATCACAGCTCGCAGAAAAAAGTAGATGGCTTTTGCCTTGTGCGACAGTGGATTGCTTAACATTATGTTAAGCTCACCTTTGTACATTGGTAGTCCAGCTAAAAACCGGTCACGTAAGGCGGTATACTGGTCACATTCCAGCAATACATGAATCAAGTCCTCTAACTTATCACAGTAATTGCATAAGTCTGAGCGGGTTACTCTCATCAATAAGAGAAACTTGTTCAGTGGAACGTGACCAGCCCTCACCCTAAATGCACACACAAGATATTCCCTTGAGAGTCTAGCACAGTCAAACCAAGGAACTGAATTTGGTAAACTTTGAATGGTTTTGTACCAAATACCTTTTGTCTCTGAACACTTATCAAAATGTTTTTTCCATATATCCATACAATACTGCCTGATGGTAGATATGTGTTCAGAGTAGAGATGGGCGGTGGGTATATACCCAATCTACCCATTTGGGAATATACCCGGTAGATTGGGTAAATACCCGGTAAATACCCGTATCTACCCATTTGGTGGGTAGATTGAATTTTATGAGTAATTACTTCGCAATTCGTGTCCGAAAGTGTGTACAAGGGCTCTAAAATGCTTAAAATGCAGGTAGACGTCAAATCTGACATTAAAGTATATGAAACACCATACTAATCATACTTTGAAAGTAAGCTTCTTTGATTTATTATCATTTTTTTGCTGGGAGTTGCGCAAACACATACTTATAAGTGTTTCAATGAGCAATCAGACATCAAATGCAATGTAAATATATAAGCACACTCATACATATATAGAGAGTAGGTATCTTAGACTGCTCATAAAAAAGGCAAAACTACTGATTTCGGGGTTGGTCTCGGAACAAAAGATATTCATATCAATGGGTTCCTTGATCTCCCATTAAAATATTATAACATTTCCCGCAAAATAGTATGCCGGGTATTCACCTGTATCTACCCGTTGTATGGGAACATACAAATTAACAGGTCTAAGTTTATATTTTTTGCTGGCAAATGTTTGTTGACCTAATTATATAGTAAAAAAGGCAATTTAACATAAAATGCGATGTCAATATACGAGCACTCTCATACATATATAGAAAGTAGGTATCTTTGACTGCCCATAAAAGACCCAAAACTACTGATTTCGGGGTGGGCCTCGGAACAAAAGATATTCATATCAATGAGTTCTTTGATCCCTCACCAACTTATTATAACATTTCCCGCAAAATAGTATGCCGGGTATTTACCTGTATCTACCCGTTGTATGGGAACATACAAATTTACAGGTCTAAGTTTATATTTTTTGCTGGCAAACGTAAGTCGACCTAAAAAGATGGTAAAATGAGCAATCAGACATCAAATGCGATGTCAATATACGAGCACTCTCATACATATATAGAGAGTAGGTATCTTTGACTGCTCATAAAAGACCTAAAACTACTGATTTCGGGGTGGGCCTCGGAACAAAAGATATTCATATCAATGAGTTCTTTGATCCCCATCAACTTATTATAACATTTCCCGCAAAATAGTATGCCGGGTATTTACCTGTATCTACCCGTTGTATGGGAACATACAAATTTACAGGTCTAAGTTTATATTTTTTGCTGGCAAATGTTTGTAGACCTAATTATATAGTAAAATAAGCAATCAGACATCAAATGCGATGTCAATATACGAGCACTCTCATACATATATAGAGAGTAGGTATCTTTGACTGCTCATAAAAGACCCAAAACTACTGATTTCGGGGTGGGCCTCGGAACAAAAGATATTCATATCAATGAGTTCTTTGAACCCCCATCAACTTATTATAGCAATTCCCGCAAAATAGTATGCCGGGTATTTACCTGTATCTACCCGTTGTATGGGAACATACAAATTTACAGGTCTAAGTTTATATTTTTTGCTGGCATATATTTGTAGACCTAATTAGATGTTAAAATAAGCAATCAGTCATCAAATGCGATGTCAATATACGAGCACCCTCATACATGTATAGAGAGTAGGTATCTTTGCCTGCTCATCCAAGAGCCAAAACTACCGATTTCGGGGTTGGTCTCGGAACAAAAGATATTCGTATAGTCGAGTTCTTCGATCCCCTATCAACTTGTTATAACATTTGCCGCAAAATAGTATGCCGGCTATTTACCCGTATCTACCCGTTGTATGGGAACATACAAATTTACAGGTCTAAGTTTATATATTTTGCTGTCAAATATTTGTGGACCTAACTAGATGTAAAAATAAGCAATCAGTCATCAAATGCGATGTCAATATACGAGCACCCTCATACATGTATAGGGAGTAAGTTTCTTTGACTGCTCATATAAAAGCCAAAAGTACTGATTTTGGGGTTGGTCCCGGAACAAAAGATATTCGTATCAATGAGTTCTTTGATTTCCCATCAACTTATTATAACATTTCCCACAAAATAGTGTGCCGGGTATTTACCCGTATCCACCCATTGTATGGGAACATATAAAGTGACAGGTCAAAGTTTATATATTTTGCTGGAAAATGTTTGTAGACCTAATTATATGTTATAATAAGCAATCAGATAGCAAATAAGATGGTATGTGTATATTTAATATGGATAGCATCAGTGATTTTTAATGTTTGTTATTTTTTCTTTTAGAGATAATCATTGTTTTATACATTAAATAACCTTTTTGTACATTTCTACACATAAATAGTGGACCCGCACTAAATTTTAAATAAATTTTCCAATCTACCCACCCCAACGGGTAGATACGGGTATATACCCGGTGCATATCGGGTAAATACCCAAGCGTGGGTAAATACCCGGGTAGATGCCCATCTCTAGTTCAGAGGCATAAGGCGGGCACAAAACCTCCTCCCCTCTATTCACTGCCTCCCTTGCTAAAGAGTCTGCCACTTCATTACCATAGTCCCACCAAAGGAAGGCATCTAAAACTGTTGATCCCAATTGCCATTATTGTATGACAGTCATTAGGCTATGTTAGATGCCTTTCGGCATGAACAATCTGACACCAGTGTTGACCACTGTGCTTACACAGACGGAAACAAACAATCTGACACCAGTGTTGACTACTTACACAGACGGAAACAAAAAAGCTATGGATGTAACTCTATTCTTTCTTAACACTCTTCATACCTTCGTGCTTTCGCGCCACTCTTCGAAATTTCGTCTTATACACTTAGAATAATAAGCGAACTATCCAGTTGTCTGTTCTTACCTGTATTTTATAGACAAACAGCATAAAATGCAAATGAGGGCCATTGACAAAAGAACTGCCAATGTTCCCAAAACCCACTGCATACGAGAAATATCCAACATCTTCCTGTCACAAGAACTCCGCTTGAGATTCAAATCTCGTTCAATCCTGAAACTTTATGGAATTATAATAACCAAAAAATACATAACACAAGAAAATTTTGATCAATTTATGGGCACATAAGACATACTGGTACGATTCTTTGATCAAGAACAACTTTAGTCAAAATACAATAACAATAATCATTAGTCAGACAAAAAAATATCGAAAAAATCGTCTATAAACATAAACAACAATGTGTAACATTTGGAACGAAAAAAGAACCTCAATGAAGCGTATACTTACAAGTCTCAGTTTATTTATAGGCAGAAAATAAGAAAATCTGCGGAAGAACACAATTTCACACAGTTTATTCATTGAAATCAATTTACAATCGCAATTTTGTATTCAAAGCGTACATCTCATCCATCTTGAACTGCTGAAATTAAACATAATCAACAAACAAAACACTTACATACCTAAAATACATAACGAAAACATCAATGTCAAAAATAAGATAGATATCATTGGTGAGTTCGATGCCGCAAAACACCGATTGACCAATCACATGGTCCTAAAGAAATAATTTTAGACGATTGAGCATTGAGCGACCAATGAGCGATTTAGTTACAATATGCGTTCAAAAACTTAGTGATGGTGTGGTGATAGCCCTTGCGTGCTTTCCATTGACAATGACACTGGCAACACTGTAAAAACGTGGTAAATTCAAATGAAAAATATGGATTGGTGTGGTCATGGTGTGGTGAGTGGTGAGTTAGTGACTGATGATGGTGATATATTATAGAGTCATAGAGTCACACAATTTTTGTAGAAAGAGTTAAAACGCTTTTAGTCCAGTCAATATAACAATTTCAAATAACAAAAATTCCCGGAGGGCCAAATTTTGGTGGAGAGCTAGGGTTTACCATTACAAATAAAATTTTTAAAATCCCCATCGATCCTATGTGTGCTACAAAAGTTATTCGGGGTCAAACGTCAAAATTGGAGATTTTTTGGATTTTTCTCGAAAACGGTAAGTTTTACCAAAAAAACCTCAAGCCAAAGTTGTAGATCTTAAATTTCTCTATAAAAATGATCGTTATGATTTTTTACTAAGATATACCATTCCTGAGATATCGCGATTCTAAGAGTCACATGATACTGATATGCACACATTTCCACGCCACCTGTGAGGTAGTGTACTCGGCGCGTTTTTTTTTACCGTGGTTTCCCCTGTAGGCCTAGTCCACTAACTGTCATGACAATTTTAGGATAATTTAAGGGAACAATTTTCGTCAAGTTCTAGACATTACCTTATTATTGATATTGATATTGCTATTAATTATTGGGTTAACTTTTGTTTTGATTTCCTTAGATATTTTAATCAGATTCATACTCTTGAAAGTCTACTTCAACAGTTATGTCTTTTTCCTCCTCTTCCTCTTGCTGGAAGTTCATAAATAGTTCAAATGTAGCTGAGTCATTGGTCTCTTCATTAAAATCACAGGAATCTTCCTCTATTGTACTCAACTGGACATTTGAGCAAGACTGACCTTGGCAATTGGTACACGCTCGAGAACACAGCAACCCGACTTTTTTACAGCCACATTTGGCACTACAACCTTTTTTGCTATTGCAAAAAATTGTGTTGAGGAGTTTTTCTGGAGCAGGTGGGAGTAAAGTTTGAATCGGTTCCAGAGAATTATCTATCAATTTCCAACCCCAGTCTTCTGGGTTCAGTTGATTGCCTAGCCATGTTTGAACTTGATAGTATACTCGATACAAGTGTTGAATTACTTTGCTGAGTTTTGGTCAGTCAAATTTAAAGGGCTGACTTTCAATACGCCAAGTGCTTAAACTTTGAGTGATTCTAGTTTAATTAACTATCGGCCTAGGCATCCAATTGGATGCCTGGTTATAATGTCCGGCCTAGGCATCCAGTTGGATGGGTAATTTAACCAGTTGGCTGCGACATATACATATACGTGGCTTATATGGCATATCATGTATAATGTGACTCTAAGAATCGCGATATCTCAGAAATGATAACTCTTAGGAAAAAAATCATAAATCATTTTTGTAGAGAATTTTAAGATCTACAACTTTGGGCTGAGATTTTTTTTGATAAAACTTACCGTTTTCGAGAAAAATCCAAAATCTTCAAATTTTGACATTTGACCCCGAATAACTTTGGTAGCACACATAGGATCGATGGGGATTTTTAAAATTTTATTTGTAACGGTAAACCCTAGCTCTCCACCAAAATTTGGCTCTCCGGGAATTTTTGTTATTTGACCACTATTTTTATGCCTAAATTTACCGGACTATTTCTACAAAAATTGGAAGAACAAGTCTTTGAGAAATAAAATATCAAAAACATCTTACAAAAAACATTTTATTTCGGAGTTCATGAATTAATACCTATTTTATGATTTAACAAACAAAAACTCCAGATTCTTCCACGACCACGTTACAGGTTTCAGCTTTAGCTTCAATAGGGATTTTTGGCGCTTTTTTAAAGGTTTGTTTCCTTTGCAGTTTTTTAGCTAAAGCTTTAACATCCCCTTTTAGACTTTGGTCTCTATAAGAAAAATACACTGTTTAAATTAAATATACAAGAAAAGCAATCGAGACCAACAATTTAAATTTTAATTAAATATTTTTTTAATATTGAAATACAGCCCAATTGTCTTTTCGTATAATTTCTTTCTGTCGAGCAATATTGAGCGCTTTTAAAATATAATAAATTCTTATTTAGTGTGGCTTTGTCATGCGGAGATACTAACGGACGAAAGAGATACTTAATTTTTTTTTTAAAAGAAGCTGTTTTGGTTTTGTTACGTTTACAAAGTAATTATTATATTCAACTTACGAGTAAGTGATTCGGCAGCAATATAGACAAGCAGATACTACGCTAACCAGAGCACAAGTCCCGAAAATGATGGCAGATATGACTATTCCCCTGAAAACTTTATCAGCTTGTCTTTGGATATTCACTGAAAGATAAATTCCCTTTAGCATTAATACCCTGAGTGTGGTACACAGGATTATAAAATTTTAAGGATTATAAAAACAAACATTTTATATGGGATTTGTATGAAATACACGCAGATGACGTCATAGTTTCTTGAAGTCAAAAAGCGTTCGCCTAGTTTTGCTACCATTTCGCCTAGTGTTTAAGTGAACTATTTTTGATATCCACATATCAAACCCTTTTTTTGATACACGCACGACACAGTAAAGTTTGCAAAACCTTTTTTTAATTTCCTAGTTTGCTCTCCGAAAGTATTATATATATTATTTATTTTATTTACTTTGTACATCCGTGTTTGGGTCATAAAATTGCACCATCCTACTAAATTTCACCTGATTTGGTTTAGTAAATTTGGATCCGATTAGCTATGAAAAAGGGACTCAAAGACAGACGCACGACGAGTAATCCTATAGGAACCCATAAAAATATATAGCAATTACATAAGTACAGAACCTAGTACCTAAGAAGCTAAATACTTACGATACTTTTCATTTATTATTCATCTACGTAAGAAGTAATGATTTTTTAATGTTCATAAAAATATAGTTAGATGAGTCCTAAAACATACCTGCCATTCCACTTTCGTTAATGGTGTTCGGATCTGAAAAAGTATATGTATCATAAACCATGTAAGTAATATAAAAAAGCTTTAAATTGCCTATAACTTTTAACTATTTGCATCAATTGTAGGTATTACAAAATACACTTTCTGTCAGTTTAAATATTTAACTCTTCTCTTAAAAATAAATTTATAAAATTAGAATAATGAAAAAATAAACAGAACCATCTTAGATAGGCAGGTCAGGTGTATGAGAGGTTTATGCGAATTCTTTATTTTTTATTTTTGAATTTATTTTAAGGTCCATTATATATCATAATACAGTAAAATATAAGTACATACCCACAGGATCGTAAACTATAAGTGACGCTTGCATTAAATGCTCGACGTTTAGCTGGCATTCATTCGTTGTTTCGTTATAAGTATATGCACTGAAAAATAAGTTGCAAATGACTGCTGTTAAGTGCTAAGTAAAAAAAAAGTTTTACAGAAATATTACTATTATTGTGACTATGTAAGATATATTAAATGTAAAAGTTTGTGAGTTTGGATGTCAGATGTTTGTTATTATCATAAAAACGGCTGGACGGACAGGAATAAAGAACATAAAAATACACATCTGCTTTACTGCCTAGATTTAGATAAATATTTTGAGGGGATAAAAAAGATATAGGTAGGATCTTTTTTCTATCGAAAAATTTAAGGGTTCCGTTAATTGTCCATTATCTAACTAGGTATCACTTTGGGTAACCGCTAACAATGTAAATAAAGATTTATAACTGATTGAATTTAAAAACATATGTACTATACATACAATTTAAAAACATATACACTTACTCATCGCAACCACATTTAGAGTCGCAGTCTACAGGGGTTGATAAACAGTCTCCATATGAACCACAGCCTAATGTTTGCGTCTCTAAACTCTCTACTTCTTCACCATCCAAATTTTCAGCGCTCTCTAAAAATAGAAATAATGATAGGTAATAACATTGACTGTCTAGCACTGGATAAATATTTCTGAAACAAAATATAAGATTCACCATTTGTTAAACAACAAACAAGCATACACCCAGATATTATAACAAGTACACTTTTTCTTAACATAATCATTGTAACTACACGCACGATTTTTACATTTACTCAGACATATTAATGAAAACCTTATTGGAAAAGAGACAATCAAATTTGTGGAGTTGTAGTCTTAGCTTCACATTCGCAATGTGATTGAACTGCCTTTAGTCTGCTAAAACGCACTACTAAAATAGATCGACCTCGTCGTCAAGTCAAAGATAAATATTTCAGACGCGCTTTCATGTTTCAATGTTCATGAGTGACAGAGACTAGAATCTATGTAAATATTTAAAAACTATTCGATGATTGCTTCTTAACAGTGACTATACATCACTTCTGCTTGGTTTAGCTGCCTTCCTAAAGACGTAAACTGCGTCAAGTGGGAACACGCGACGTGTTCAGTTTATCCCAATCAAAAACTCTACGTGCGAAAGAGATAGCAGAATAAGTCGAGTGATGCCGTGTCTCTGTCACACTTAAAGTATGTGACACAGATAGATTGACAAGTGTGGTCCCGCTTGACGAAGTTTACGCCCTAAAATACTAAACACTTGATAAATAGTACAATAACGTAAGATTGAATTACAGCTACAGCTGATTCTAAAATTAAAAGTAAAATTTGAATAATAATTAAAATAGAAATTAAATAGGAAGGTATAATTGATCCTGTTCCTCTTAATAAAGTTATTAATAGGTGTCCTGCAATTATATTGGCAGTTAGACGAACAGCTAAAGTTCCAGGTCGAATAATATTACTAATAGATTCAATTAAAACTATAAAAGGTATTAAAATACCTGGGGTCCCTTGTGGGATTATATGTATAAATATATGTCTTTGATAAACAAGGAGAAAGATGCATTGACAAATTGATTTTGCCGCCCGCTAACAACCAACCGCCGCCAGGCAATAGATAAATACAGACTCGGTACATGGCATGCAACGCAGTGCGTGCAACTGTGCGATTTTGCTTTTTGGTCCCCTATATCCTGGGCTGGCTTAATGACATTTTGACGCATATATTATCGCGACATTTTGACGCGCACATCCAGCGCCTTCCAGCGATCTTGTTTAGGTCGTCAGATCACCTTGTGAAGGGGGCGGGTTCTACGCTTTGCTTGCCAGTACCTTTTTGTCCCATCGGCCATCGGTTCGTCGCGACCGGTCATTTTGGAAATTCTTGGGAGCGCTATTTCTAGCAGTGGAGTGAAATGATGATGATGCAAATGAGAATGCGCAAAAAACCATTCGCTTAGTGACTCCACGTTTCAAAAATGGTACTTCTGATCCACTTTTTCCACATTTAAAGGCGATCAACGGAATTTTAAGTGGTATGTGTATTAACTATGAAGGAAAAATAACCAAATGACTGCAAGAGTACATTCACCTGCTCACCTACAATCTTCTGATATTATTTTTACATTTTTATTAAAACCGACATTTCCAATCCTCTTTTCTATTAGGTATATTACTTACACTATCACTCTTACTTACACTATCACTCATGTCACCTCTTTATCCCTAATGGGACAGACAGAGCATTTTGGGGTCTTGTAACTCTAACCAAACAGAGCCCAGAGCCCCAAAACCCAAAGGCCACCTTTATTAATATACACCCACAATAGTGTTGTAGTTCCTCGCAGTGGCGAAGAGGCCGTCATGGGTTGATACTTTGCTATCCGCCATATGATTTACTTTTTCCATCCATCGCCCATTCCATCGATTGGCTCTTACTACCTTTTCAGCATGGAACAACACATTTTTATCGCACGCTGGGTAATCTGCGTGGACGGTAACGCAAATTGATATTCGACTTGATTGAGAAAGATTGCAACTACTCTTTAAAAAAAATAGGTGTTTATTAGAAAGATCGCACATCATTACAAAAAAACGTAAACTGTGTCAAGCAAGACTGAAGGAAGCGGGACAAGGTGCATGCCAAGCGAAGCCAAAGGGTTCCTTCCCTTGCATCAACTTGCATGCGTACGAAATGATCGTTCAGAAATAGGAAAAATAAGGAAAAGCAATTTTTTTCTGGCAACATTGTGATATCAACTGTCACTGTCAATGTCATTTTCCCTTGAATTTTATGTAGCTTTTTCTCGCTCACACTCAAGCGCTAATAACTTAGCAAGAACGAGATAAGTACATTAAGTTGTGCTGTCTTTCAAAGTATAAAGACCAAAAGACAGGGGCCTGCCGCCCGCTCAACTCAAAATTAATCAAAAAACCAGTTTATTTACCGACCACGTTCACGTCGCGCGCGGCGTACTTTCGGTAATCGTGCTGTCGTTTGCTTTGCTGTAAAATTTGGTCGTGTTTTCTCACGGTGATAGTGATCTTATGAACTTTGCAGTACAGTTATGTACTTTGTTAACTAATTTCAAGTCGTATGAATGAGATTCCTGTGCATTCTAGTTTATAAATTATAGGTGTGCCCCTGTTCGAATTTTGAATCGCGAGTGAACTTTTGTTTGTGCATTCACGTGAAAACAAGTGTTTTGTTTCAATACCTTTGAATGTGTAAAAAGAGATGTTAACATAATGCGATTGTACATGTTATAAAATCGATTGTCTCAAATTGCATAGTTGAATGATCCCCGTGTGATTTCTTCAAGACGTCTTTGCAAGGCAAACGTGAGTAAAAGTTACGTTTATAACTGTTTCTGGGCCTTTGTACTCTGTCTGCTTCAATAACCATGACAAAAAGAGTTGCGTTAAGTTTCTAGTAAGATTTCTGTAAGAAAATGTGTTTTGGTTTCCAATAGGAATATTTTGAAAACAAAGTTGGTCGCTTGATCATTGCAAGTGTTTTGATTTGGCATTCCAAAGCGGTTGCAACATTCGTGTTGACCTGAGCCTGAGACCGGTTTTGAGCCGTTTAATAATATTATAATGAGTTCGTAGTCAATTCGCGGCTCCACACAATCGATTACAAAAAACAAGATGCGATCGCATACTACGAAAAGATCGCGTAGATTTAATTCCATACGATTTTGTTCTCTATCGACATCAAACAACTGTCTATAACCTGCAGTGGAAATTTTCTATTTCCTAATTGATTTCGACATTAAAACATAATTAAAACATAGTTACTTTTACCTACAGTCAGTCAGGTCAGCTCATTATTAAATAATTATTCTCGGAACTCCTGGAAGTTTTAGTCACAGTCACAAATATCAACCCTACACTAAGAATGATAGTCTTAATATACTCATATTTACTCTCAATTGCATTCTTAGCTCTGTACTGCCTCTAGAGTCCAGGTTATGCCTTGGCTTTTTCCCCTTCAAATATCATATGCATATTCACTTTAAGTATATATTTTATACCTAAATATTAAATTTTTTCCTACAAGTCAAATCAGATACTTTTTTCTAAATGACAAAACAAATATTTTCTATGGGTTTTGTATAAAATATAGGCAGATGATTGCATAGTTTTTTTGCAAGCCAAATAGCGCACAACTATCAGTTTTATGTTTATGCAATAATAAATCTTAAATCACATTGTAAATGGCTATGATCATAACAAGTGACATTGTTTTCTGACGATTTATTTCTGAGGAAAGTACCCAATTATCACCCGAAGAAATAGGTTGGTTGGGAGGCTGTGGTTCTAGGTCTTGCCGCCTACTTGCATCCACTATATGTAGTGGGTACAATCAAATAGGCATACATACATCCGTTGAATTTAAAAGAAGAGTCTAGTTTTTGATTTATTTATTAACCTTTATTAGTTTTGACATATTTCAGCTGCTAAATAAATAAATACCGACAAATATATTGATTGAGCTAACTTCAAAGTAAGTTCAAGACTAGTGTTATAGGATACTAACTCAACGTTACTATAGTTTAATTACAAATACATATAAAGATAAACATCCAAGACCTACGACAATTCATAAAAGGCCATTGTCCAACTTACCCTGACTGTTGATCAAACCTAGGACCAGGAAACATCCAAGAGCTACTGACTGCCCACTTCCCATGCATTGGTAAAAAAAATTATAGGTGTAAAAAAGCCATTCTCTACTTGGAATGAAGACTTCAACAAATTAGAACGAGTATTCCTAAGCACAGTTCTATTGAAAATTGTCAAAAAAATCTACATTCTCAAAAACATGTCCTCAGATGTCTCGGTTACTCCAGAGTGCACCAACGCGTTCCTGATGTCGTGTAGCAGATCCCACGAAGTCGGCTGAGTCATGCAGCCATGGCCAACAAGAAGGCACTGTACTCCATAGCCGAGGTTGTCCTCGGGTTCCTATGCTTCATACTGGGAGCAATAGCTGTCGGGCTACCCAACTGGGGTAACTTTTATAGTCGTAAGTATGATTTTCTTTATATTATAATATGTGTATGAAGGCACTGAAAGTCCAGTGCTGCTGTTGAAATAAATTACATATTTTAAAAATAAACCTTTGTATCCTCGTAGTCTACCCTCGAGTGGAGTCATGTGAGTTGCAAAACTTGTATCAGTGTAATGTCATTTTGATAGTCTTTTTCCAATTAATTTTTATATATATTTTTAATACTTTGTGGGTATTTTTTTTTATATCCTTTGCTTTAGTTACTGCTCCCGTAGCATGGCACCGTTGATAAACCCGGATAAAGCTTATATCGCGCAACAGATCAGTGCGTCATTACATCCTGCTCGATATCAGTGAAGTAGAGCGAGATAGTGATAGATGAACGCTCGATAAACGCTCTGTCGCCGTTACCATGCTTAGGGAGCAGCTGCGCAAATCCCTCACATATTACGAGGTGTCAACTAATAAAGAGTAGGTACATACTTCAGTACTTTTAGTTCAATTCATTTTACATCAGGAATTATTATGTACCACAAATTACATGATACAAAAGATGAAATGAATTATTGGTACAGTCAAAATGTAAATATTTAATTGTAAATAAATAAGTACCTAAGAAATAAATATTAAACTAATAGCTACCATTCCTACCCTACTTTAAATTTATAAAAGCAAATCTGCTTTTAAAAATTTAAAATTGATACATTAACCACAAATAAACTCAAATGGTATAGGTACCTAATAAAAAGCTAGGTACCGAATTGATTGCTTGTAGAATTCCTAATTTTTTATACCTACCATTGTCTATTGTTTCTTCCAATAAGCTATGAGTATTTTTTATTAGCTGCCAGTTCTATTTTATTTTTACGAGCAAACTATTCTTTTTAAATTAGTGGCCAGTGATTTTTTTTATTTTAATTGACATTGTAGGCAGTTGATTTGGGCCAATTGGCTAGCTTGTGCACATGTATGTAGTGTCAATACCTCGCACAAATTCTTTCAGATAACTCTGACCTTCCCTTCCAACTGTCGACGCTGTCATCCTACTATTGTAAGTACCCTTAATTACAAATAATTGCAGTGACTCAAACTGTTTTCATGGAAATACAGATTAAAAACTTGTACTAGCTCGAAGCACAATTTATATTTCCATGGAAAAGTATGTGAGATTCATAGAAAATGGTGGAGGTTGAATATTTGTTGTGCACATGTGACAAAACACAGATGACTACAAAATATCTATTTAAATTGATTAGGGCTCTTACAGACAAGGGACACTACGCCCGGTGCCGACCTGTGTCGTGCGACGTCCCGCGACGTCGCACTGTCTACGTCTTTCTACATTTGTAATAAAGTTAAATACATAAATAAATAAAATATTTATTACAAACTGTCAAAAAATACCGACGTGACCGATTGTAACTCGACCGTTTGCTACAGAAGACGACCATCGCCGACTGTCTCGACAGGTGTCGCGGGCATACTGCCGCTTGTATGTAAGAGCGCTTAGAGAATACATATGTTCTCACTCAAAATATCTTTATTTATTTATTTATAAAACTTTATTCCAAAAATTTTACTTTCAATGATATTAGATGATAGGTAAGTCCATTCTGAATTACGTAATTCGCAATATTTTTGAAGTGAAATCTTCTTTAGGCGCGTGCCGAAGCACGCACAGAAAACATTTTTTGAGATGAGAAAAAAACCATTAAACTCACGACACTTACCGTAACCGTTACCGACACCAAGTTTTCACTTCGGGAGTGCCACTATACTTTTCCATCAGGAGAGAATATTGCAGCAAATCTTTCTTGTTTTCATATTATTTTAAACATTCCATCTATCTCTACGGCTCTAAGTACATTACATTATTAGTCTTTATTCCGAACGGGGTAGATACGGCCTAGGGCGTTAGTACGGAATAATTTTTGAAAAAGAGAATCAAAATACATAGCGAACGATCGCCTCTAGTTCTGCATCGCCTACATGATTCGAATTTTTGCCCATTCCTTCGATAGGCCTAAAACAACAACATTGCAAAATTCATTCTTCTTTAACACAACGGGGTAGACCACAAAGGTCATTTTGGAAAAATACAAAATTCATACTCCACTTTAACATAACGGGGCAAAGTCCCCAAAGACCACCTTTTAAAAAAAAAAGAATCAATTTACTGAGTATTCCTACCTACATCGCCTACATGATTCGAATTTTCGATAGGTTTAAATATTCCCTCGATAGGTTTAACCGATAGACATTTAATTTTGGGTTTAGCCATAGACATAGTTTTTTTTAACTGCCTACTTTAAGTGTTTAACTATAGGTTCAACAACAACATTGCAAAATTCATAGTCCACCACATAATTGTCTATTGTCCCGCCACCCTAGAATAAAATGACGCTATTGACGTTAATATTGATGTCCTTGAGCCATGACGACAACATGCAGTATTACATTACTCGTTTACATGTACCTAGTACAATTGATATACTCAGCTGTAGTGTACGGATTTCTTTATTAGCCTGTAAAATCTGTTCGCGGAGACTTGATAACTTTAGGGCTTCTTAATTCATTACAAATTGCTCAATAAAAAACTGGCCAGCGAGGAGAGTGTAGGCCCAGTCCTCTGGCTGCTCTGGCCAAGTATTGCTCTGGTAGTACAGAGAGGGTCGTGCTCCTGCAGTGGACACAAAAAGACCTGATGATGATGAAACTAACATACACTTATTACGACCCCGGGCTATGTCTGCTTACAGCCGCAAAATTCAAAATGCTGCTCCATTAGGGATAAAGACGTGATATAACTAACAGTTACTGTGACTCTTAATCATCAAACAGTGTACTTAGTTAGTACATTTCAGAACAGTCTCTTACCGTTAACTCCTTTAATTAAATTCCGATTTATTAAAAACCGGACCTTATCTTGTACCGAGCGCAAAACATAAAGAGTACAGATATGTCCCGTACCACTGGGGTAAAAAGGTTCATAAATGGCGGCCACGTCTTAAAAAACCTGAGCGAGATTGCAGAAATTAATGTCCTATTTTTATAGGGTTTTTTGGCATTCAAGATGCAGTAATATTTCATTATTTAGTTTGTATATTAATATTCTATGGCGTGTGGTTTCTAGTACAGTAGTCTGGCAGAGTAGATTATCCGAAAAGAAAAATAATTCCGTGTTTCAGAAGGCACGAATAAATTGTAGGTCCCGAACGCTGTCTAGCGTTTGCTCAAAGCTATCCAAGGATTAGTTCTGGTCTACCTTTTGGGTCGCGGACATCAGACGGCAGGTCGCTCTGTGTAAATAAATAACCTCGTCAAATCACCTGGGTCAGGTAGCAGACCCCGGGTTCTGAAGCATTATTTCTGAGGATGCAACCAGGAAAATACGCCCGGATGGTGATGATGAAGGTACCCCACTAAGTTACCTGTAAACCCTGTGGCTGTTAGTATATTTCTAGACGGCTCTTATTTTGCACTCTCCGCCCTAAAGTGGGCCAAACCGCGCAACAAAGTATACTGTTACCTTTGCCTTTCTAAGTCTATATCTCAGATTTAAATCGTGTTTTTCCCGACCAACTAAATTGATCGAGGGATTGCTTTGTATTAGAAAGTGCTCTAGTCTGCAGAAAACAAATTAGGTATGTTCGAAATGATCTGAAGTTGTAACCCGGAGAAAGATCATTTTTATGCGACTTCAAAAAATGAGGGATTTCGAAAATACAAATCACAGCATTAATTGCTTTTCAATCTTGTCCACTATAACGCTAAAAGTGGCTTTTGAGTCTTGCGGCCCTGGGCTCTGCTCAGAGCACTTTGTATCTTGCGGCTCTGTGCACTGCACAGCCCAGGCACAGTACATACAGTATTGTATCTTCATACAAACGGTCGGAACGCAAGTTATACCTACGCGCCTCGAAGGTCGGTATACACTTGTTCCGTGACTCGGTATACAAACATTCGGGATTGCGCCGCAGTGGCGTACGGTGTTTTGTTGTAAGCAGCGTGCTATTTGTGAACACTTATTAAGAAGGTATATTATTCTTTTTCTTGTGGGACAATAATATGGCAAAACACAGACAATATTGTGCTGTTTTTGGTTGTTTAAACTCGTCAGTAAAGTAGTTTTTATACGAGTACCTACTAGGTAGTACGTCGTTTATTAATTTTTTAATAGGTTAGCATTTCAGTTTCTCTACTGAGTAAATTACCTGGATTAAAAAATAAATAAGTGATAAGGTTGAATTGAACACAGACTTAACCCACGACCACGAGTGAGCTATTTTACCTACGCTCGCGATAAAAAAAACTAGTAGGTAAGTAGGTAGTGGTTTCCTAGGCTACATGTCTACAGGTAGCGGCACGAAACTCTAGCGCTGACCTTGGCTGCGCAGAAGTCAAAAAGTAATACTGTACCCGTGCGCAGTATCCCCTCTACACTCCACTCAGCGCTAAACTTATGTGCCGCTACTTGTACTTACTAATGTGGGAACTTAGCTACTTACATATACCTATTATTGAAATATGCAATTTATGTTTATTAAATATGCTAATAATCAAAAAAATTACACGCTTCCTTTTTTATTCACCTTACAATCACAAAACTAGTCACTTAAGTAGGTAGATGAAATTAAAATACGGGGCAGCCCTAGCGCACGCGTGGCGTAGGTATGTTTTTCAAGGACAGCGCCGAGTCGTTCTACTGTATGATATCTTTACCGTGGCCCAGGGCCGCAAGATACAAAGTGCTCTGTCTGCCCCATTAGGGAAAAAATATGTGAAAGTATGCATGTATGTATTAATTCATATTAGTAGTGCATTTATTTACCGACTTCTAAAAATGAGGAGGTTGTTATTTTATTTATGTTCCCCGATTACTCAAAGACCAGTTTGTAAAATTGGTTTGAAAGGGCATAATTGTCAGGTCTGAGAAATTTTATCAAAGTTAGTTGTGTAGTTTGGTGTTAAAGTCGGTTTTTAGTTTTGAAAAATTATTACTGCGAAGCACAATGGCACACCACTGAATCCCCATACTTTCTGAGTAAAATTATCACACAACCGTAGACATAACGTTCGTTCACGCGTCCGTGAAACATAGGATTACCGTAGATTGACCATGAAGTTAGAGGAACTTCATGAGATCGACACATTATATCTGACAGTTTTGTCCGTTATTACCTATAACTTCATGGTTATCGTTATTATTGTATGGAGGTTGTCAAGCTATGTTGATAGCGATAAACAACTGCCAATATATTTTTTTTTAATTTAGGCACTTCTATGACCAGATTTCTATCTGTTTATAAACCTGAATATTGCCATTACTGTACCTGCGATTTCCTGCTGTATACTTATTCGATAGCAGTAAAGTCCTTTGTGAACGTACTAGTTATCCTGTTTTGCAAGGATATCTAACCAGAGCCAGAGAATAAATACCAGTACTCACGTACCAGAACATTAGGTGTAATAGGAAATCTTGTTTCTTAGGTGTCCTTGCGAAATAAGATCCTACCGGGTCAAATATCCATTTTAGCAAGTAGTGATGTAGTTATTATGTAAAAGTAACCTTAAAAAGCCTACATCATCATTGTTAGGTCTTATGTCGATTCCACTGCAGGAGGACGATCCTTTCTGTACTACCGAAGCCATATTTGGCCAGAGCAGCCAGAGGATTTGGCCCACACTCTCCATGCTGGCTAGACGGGTCGGAGAGGTCTAACTGATGTTTATAAGATTCCTTATAAAGAGCCTACAAGCTGTACCAATAGCTACTTCTTGTCATTTAAGAGCTTGCATCTATAAGAAATGGTTAAGTGGAGATGCCTCCATTCGTTTCTTATCACTGGCTTCTTTTAAAAGTCCTGGTTGCTCTTTACTCTTGCGTTCCTTAGATAAGCTACATAACCTCTCAAATAGGTATATCTAGTTATGTTGAGAGTACCATGCAAATTGGTTTAAATTACGTAGTCCTTGGCCAATTAGTAGTGCTAAAGTTGTTAGCGACTACCTTGCCTTTGTACTGTATGAAATTCCGGATAAAATTAGACTTAGGAGCTTAGTACTTTGAGTTCTATATAATCGAGAATGGTTTGACAGTGCAATTACCCGATTTTGCTGCAGAATATAATAGGACCACTCCAAGTGAACCCGTGGATGTCGTAGAAGGCAACTGGAAAATTACATACATATGTTCAAATTATCACTCCTGTTTTCCACAGGGATAGCCAGGTCTTATATTAACAAGTTAATAAACTTGTTAATATAAGACCTCTCCAACCCGTCTGGTCTGAGTAGGAAAATACCACAGTTGTGCGAAAACAAACCGTTGCCCAGCAGACCTATGACCGACATAACATTTGATCGGTACTATTCGTAGAGTCACAGAACTAATATAAGTATTACAGAACGGAATCTTCTAAGGCTCCGACCAGTATGCGTCCTCGTTTACCTCTTTTTTTTTTCTTTTTTTGATTATGGCGGTCAAACTTCGTTGAAGCTTATTTTGCCAGTGTCTAGTAATATCTCTTCTTTATTCCTAATCCTAAACCCTTAACTATACAATCAAAAGTTGGTATAGGTCCTTTGATTGCTTCACGGGAGCTTCTGGCGACAAATCTATATGAGTCCACTGGTTTTCATAGCCGATTGAGTGGCGGACGGCGCCCAAAGACGCCCACCGCAGTCCGCAAATAAATATCACTACAACCGCACTATGACTGTCCACTTTAAACATTTCACATATTGTCCATGAGAATGAGCATTTATAACACCAAAGTACACCAATTTCATATTATAAAGTCCTCTAGAATCAATTTGCAAAACAATTTAAAGCAAACTCCAACTGGACCCCTTGACTTCCCGCCAAAAACTCCTCGTTTACCTCTCCCGCGTTTTCGCCTTGTGGAGGACGTCGAGCGGTCCGCTGCGGGCGCCTGGCCGTCTCGACAAGGCGAGAACGGGGGAGATACGCAAATTGCGCGGGGCTTTAGGAGATTCAATATTTTATAAATTGATAGAATGGATTATTAATTCGAAATTGGTATATAAAGTTCAAAAATGCATTACGCTCGGGTAATTTAATTTCACACAATGGCAACATATCAAACTGATGACGTAATCAAGTTCCACCTACGTCATCAGCTGTCACGGGAAGAGAATACCTTATTTTATTATACCATGGGAGATTCCGTTCTGTATGTAATATTCATATTCATTCTGTGGTAGAGTGTAGGCCAAATCCTGTGGCTGCTCATGCCAAGAATGGCTCTGGTAGTACAGAGGGTCATGCTCCTGCTGGAGAGTTAAAAATGGGATGATAATGACGTGAACCTGGATGAGTGCAATTTTTCCGCGCAAAGCGGAGACTGGTTTGAAATCGAAAACACAAAATAATGTCACTTGTCATTGATCACATCCATTTTCAAAGTGATTTCAGATTTATTATTGCAGAAAAATTTATACTCGTAAGTTATTTAACTGCAAGAAACTGTGACCTCATCAGCCTGTATTTTGCTTTAACGTTTAGGAAAAAGTATCTGATTTGAGTTGTTCGAAAATACCAAATTCCAGCATATTCCACATTTTACTTTTTCTAAAAAAAAAAACCATCTATGAATAGAAAGGCTTAAGGTCTTTCCGCTTTCCTCTACATAAATTGATTTGAAAAACAAGGAAATCCAATACCAACGTAGAGGAAAGAAGAAATTACAATGAAAAATCAATTGTACGCTTACATATTATTCATGATTTATTCAGAAATACCTTACGTGGGACGTATTACGTCATAAATCGTACATTATGTTTCTGTGGCTAAGGTCACGTTTGACTACGCAAGTACGCTATTTACAAAAATAATAGTAATAATTGTCAGGAAGTTTCTCTCTCTGGGCCCATAACTTAGCTTGGGCCTTGCTCCGCTGCCAGCGAGCTATGTTAGTTTTTTTTTTATAATATGTTAATATTTTGTAATATAATTTTAATATATTTTACTTTTTATCTTATAGATATATTATTTTAAAAAAAACCTAATATTTGTAGTAACTAAATAAATAAAAATTACAACAAAAAAATATGAAACATTTTACAATATTCTAATCTTACCTGGCTGTACAAGAATGTTCGCTTTTGCCCAAGTCAGTTGCATTTAAAAATGTGGCACGCCCGCCAAACGGGTCATCGACCCGGGACCTTTGTGACAAAACTTGTGGGAGATGTGCTCGACTCGATTATAAAACATTTTTTTTATTCACTCGGGTCGAGCATTCAACTCTTTTGCTAGAATATCTAATGCTTTTTTTTATCACGTAGTGGACAAGTGCTTATCAATATACTGCGAACGCAGTTGTAGCGATGTTTTTTTTAATAAAAAAATTATGCATAATTGCTTTTTTATACAACATTGAAGAGTATATTACCTGCATGTTATGCGTGTTATTCTTCTGCTTTCCTTGTAACTGGGTAATGAATATGTTTATTAGTAATTAATTATGTTTGTTTTTTGAAATGTTTGAAAAAATAATCTTATATTTAGGTTGGTAATTTGCAGTAGCATTTCATACAGACAGTTAGAATTTGGCTACCCTGACTGAGGTCGGATGCTAGCGAGAAATGTACCTATTTTGCTCGATATGCATGCAAGCCGTTCTGATAATGTAGATTTGATAGTGTCTCCCTGTAAAAAAAATTGTGCATGTCACTGGTAATTTGTGTATCTAATAAAAGTTAGCGTATTCAACTATGAGACTCAAAAATGACAAGTATTCAATAAAAAATGAAATTTTTTGTTTAAAAAATTACATGACGAAATATTTCGCGATGTACGAATAGGTAGGTACAATTCGTGAGATGCGATCAAAAGCAGCAACAAGTACCGTACGCAACTCTGCCCCCAAATTACAATAAGCCTACCGAATAATATGACTGTAGAGATGCCTCCCACGGATCTAACTGTACCTACAAATTCGTAATAAATGGCGCTTCACATCGTATTTCAATCGATTTGTTATCTTGCTGCGTGACCAGGTTGCTAATGTTGTTCCTAATGATGCTGTATTGATTGAGGATGTGTATGAAATAGATGTATGGCCTGCAAATGAAATTAGTGTAAATCATCATCAAGTCTTTTTTGTCTCCACTGCAGGAGCAGGACCCTCTGTGTAGTGTACTACTATAGAAATATTTTGTCAAAGCAGCCAGAAGATTTGGCCTACACTCTTCTCTGAAGAGTGAAGCAACCTCTGCAATGCTGAGGTCTCATTAATAATTAGTACCTGGGCGACCGAGCTTTGCTCGGTTACATCTCAAACATTAACAAATTTTTTTTAAACTTGTCTAAAAACAATGCAAAATAAAAAAAAAATATATAAACTTAAACATAAAAAAAAAACAAAAGTAAGTCACCGAGTGGGATTCGAACCCGTAACACTCTTTCTAGCGGTCGCTATCCTTAACCACTGAGCTAAATCAAGGCGGTCGCGGCGCGACGATATTAGCGACCATATTCTGCGTGGAAAGAAAAACGCATAAAAACTCGAAAACACGCGTTTTCCCAAACATAAAACTAATATAGATCGATTGTTTACCCCCAAAAACCCCCAAATTTTCAGCGAAATCGTTAGAGCCGTTTTCGAGATCACAGAAATTTATAAATAAATATATATACATACATACATACAAGAATTGCTCGTATAAAGGTATAAGATAAGCTTTGTTTAGCGTATTATTAGGTCGCCTTTAAAGACATATACGGGAACATTTGGAGTTGTCCTATTCTACTCTGCCGTAAACCACACGATGGTTGTTATAAATAATAAACACTTTTCCGCTTACTTGATAAATAAAGAAAAACAGTAACATAAATATACATGGTTCATGAGAGATTAACGAAGTAAATTCTAAACTATTTGTAAATGCACAAAATCTTGAGCAATTACATATATTATTAGACATGTAATCTTTAATTATTTGCATTTTTGCCCATTCCCTCGATCGGCTTTTACGATCTGCGTGGGAAGAGAAGCAGCTGGTACATTCTATTTCTCCCAGACCAGCATGGGAGGCATGACAGGCGATGCGGCTAGCAACCCATCACTGTATTGATTGCTTTTCCATCTTCTCGCCCACCATAACGCTAGAAGTGGCTTTTCGGTCTTGCGGCCCTGGGCTCTGCATAGAACCGCAAGACCCAAAATGCTCTGTCTGCCCCATTAGGGATAAAGACGTGATAGTATGATGATGATGGTAATCTTTAATATAGGTATATGAAATACTTGTTATTTATCGAAATATTAAAAAATACATTCTGTCTAGAAAAGATAGATATCTACTAAACCTGAAATGTACAACGTAGTTATGTTATACAGTTATATCTTATAAGACGTAATAGAAATAATACACCATTTGTAATACCGTGCTTTATAAATAAGCGTAAAACCCCAGTTACGATTGGCAAACACTTTAATCTCGATCTCGAGTATCGGATAGTTATAGAAGTCGGAAGCTATAAAAATGGTGATTAAGAAATAGGAACTAATAGAATAATGAAAAAACAAATAAAAAGGCTGGATATACTCCATAAAGTCTATATAAGTTTGGATATAGAAAAGCATTACGCAAGATATACAAAATTATATATCCTGCGTAATGTACATACATACATACATACTATCACGTCTTTATCCCTAATGAGGCAGACAGAGCATTTTGGGACTTGCGGTTCTATGCAGAGCCCAGGGCCGCAAGACCCAAAAGCCACTTTTAGCGTCATGGTGGGCGAGAAGATGGAAAAGCAATCAATACAGTGATGGGTTGCTAGCCGCATCGCCTGTTAACATGATTTGCATTTTTGCCCATTCCCTCGATCGGCTTTTACGATCTGCGTGGGAAGAGAAGCAGCTGGTACATTCTAAGTTTTTTTTATTTCTCCCAGACCAGCATGGGAGTAATGTATTACAAATAATAATAAATGATGACTATAATTCATACATTATTTTGGGCTCAGACCTACATTAGGTCTTAGTTCTTATTTATACATCAAAGTTAAGTATTCACATAAAATCCAGAATATTTACAAATTTATATCATTAAGTTTATTTTATCTTTGGGAGAGGCCTATGTCCAGCAGTGGACGTTATGCGGCTGAAATGATGATGATGATGAAGTTTATTGAGAAAAAAGAATAGAAACAGACATATGATCTTTACTAGATATACATACATAGTAAAGATTTGACTTTCTTAAAAACTTTAATTACTTCTTTAAACACGTCTTTATATTATTTTCAACTTTATCAATCTTTCCTCTAAAACTATTCAACTTTTAAATGTTTTCTTTATTACTAATCGCCACACGGCCAATTGCCTCTCACGCTGTATCTAAAATACAATTCAAAAAATTCCAACCATGTTGTTACATAGTTTCAGTTGGGTACTCACAAAGCGTAACTGTTTTTGAGGTTTGCCTATCCGTATCGCTCCCATCAATGATGTTCATGACAATGCCGTTTTTTTCTACTGACCATCGACCTCGCTTGATGCCAAACTATCTAAAGGTCTAGGAATGTCTTCAATGAGCGGTTTTGTTTTGTCTGTTTTTGTTTTATCTTCATTGTCCATGACATTGATGCTAAATGAAGTGTCGGCTTTGGCGATTCGTTAACAGTTAATTCGGTTACGCTGCTGTCTAGTGAAGACATCTGCTTGATTCATTGGTCACGGATGTGCAGGTCTTTTCACTGAGAGTCCCGTAAAATTACAAGCGAAAGGATTCTTTTAAATTAAAACGTTTAGTTTCACACGCTTGAAAGATCTCATGTTTCGAGATTCTAGCAAATTCTTACGTACCTACTTTAAATTGTAAAACAACGGAAGAAAGGTGGCAGTACCTAGATAACTTCAGAATTTTCCGATCATCTTAAAATCTAAAATTTGTCTTTATGTTATTTTACTGTGTTATTTTTTTTTATCTACGCGAATTATGAAGTTATGAAACCGTTGGTCTTAAGACCAGTTTCTTAATTAAGGGATAATATTAGTGGATAAGTTGGTTTTTCTAATTCGCGCTTGTAACTTATTATAACCCAGGAATCATATTATTCTTAAAAGAAATAATGTATTTTACTAACTCCGTTCTATCCACCCCATTAGAAAATAAAAGACGTGATTTCTATCTCTTTTCATTGTCCGTTTGTCATTTTATTACCGTCTTCTGTAGGTATGTAAGTTATAGTCACGTTTCTTTTAAAGTAGTTTTGTTACTTCCATCAGTAATGCTCATAAGTTTCATCATTACTGACAAAACAGCAGGTAAAACCCAATGATTCACGAAAAGCGAAAGCCTGTTGAACAGAAAGAAATTAAAATTGAATTAAAGCTGCAAGGAATAAAATAATCAAATGTTTAAACCTAAATTATACAAACGGGAAGACTTTTTAGAACCTCTATTTGTTCGGATTTTTTTGTCATTTCACCCCTGTAAGCGCATCCAATTAAAGATATCCTGTATACTACTGCCGTCAGATTTGTGACACTCCCAATCTCTAGATAAAAACTTTCTCAGAATTTTAAAGCACATTAAAATTGACGGCATTTCCTAAATACGGAAAAGTACGCGAAATCGCTCAAAATGCATTCGAAATACGGAATTTTCTGAAACGTTTTAGCCATTTCAAAAGCATTAACCTGAAAAGGTTAAAAGATTTGATTTGTTGCTAAAATCGTGGCTTCGTGATCAAGATAAAATGGAAGACCCACTTTCTTGGCTGTAACATGACAGGTGTCAAGGAAACCTTCTATTTTGCTATTACCGGCTTTCAAAGTTTGATCAAATATTGTGTAGACTTTGATCTTTCCGCTATTTGTTCGTGATAAGCGAGAATTATCGTTAAAGTAAATAAATCCGTATTTATTAAAATTAAGTATATCCCGTGATTTCCGTTCCAATGGAAGGAAAGTATTTTTTGACTAAGCTAATGAAATATGTGGATGTAATATTTGTAGTTTTATTAATTCAATGTCTTTATTTAAACAGCAGGTAATGAAGTTCTTTACACCATCTCTAATATATAGTGTTGGGAAATTCATGAAATTTAAGACACGTAGGTGAGACATTTAAACATTAGCCGAGTCCTTCAAAGGATGGTAAGAAATTCACATAAATAAATGCAGTAATGATGTTGATTGCTTTCTTGTTTTTCTCTAGACCACAATAGTTGTGCTGGGATTTTGCGAAAGCTTTCCTTAGTCGGTAGGAAAACGTCAGTATTAAATACCATACAATACACCAGGTAATTCAGTGGTATCACTACAGTATTAACGCCTGTACCACCATAGAAACAGTGCCCTACATCTAGGCTATCGCCTTAAGGCGGTCGACTGCAATCGTAAAATTTATCGCCACTGTTTATGACTGATTGTTCTTTGTTGCATTGACTGCCTCGACCATCGGGAATTGCAAACCTTTTAATATTCCAACTGTCCGTGCATTACGTAATCGTGCAACTGCGTCGTTTTTCGTCATTATATATTTAAACGGTTGCTCAATTTGTTTGATGTTATTCTTGTTTAGTGGCGTATCTTTTTTTTGTTATTTTTATTTTTATAGCCTGCTTTAATTCAGTATGATTGCCTTTATAGCTTTGAAACAGCGCGTTTATTTCATTTCTAGTTATTTAATCTAAATCATTAGATTTTACAAAGTACCTAATCTTCCTTAATAAAAAAACCAAGCCAAGCTTGTTCACTCTTGAATTGCTACCATATAAATTACTGACTTCAATCTTACCGCATCTGAAATTCGGCCAGCGAGGTCAAAATGTCGACCTCTGTTCCTGCTTATAGGTGCATACAATTAAGTCTAGGTGAATGTCGTTGGTCATGCAGTCAATTGGCTCGTGCTATGTGAGTCAGCCGTTAATGGGCTGCATGTGTCGAACGGGTTATAGGTTGACGCCTGATGGTTGCATCATGGCTTCGACTAACTAGTCGCCTTATGAGATTAGAAGAGTATTTAATATTCTCATTTATGAGCACAGATGTCTTAAGGAAAACCTTATAACAGGTTTTGAAGGTGCCGGCTTTTACCTTTCCGTTTCACATGTAATATCGTGTGAAGGTAAGGATGCGACCGGGTAAGCGCTAAGATGAGGAGACGTAAACAAAGATTTTTTTAAAACAAAGAATTTTTAAAATCATGCAAGTAAAAGATAAAGTTGCTACTTGTCCCTTTTTTGCTCGTAATTACATGTCCCCATCAATCATACTCTTGTGAAAACGGAATTACTTAGCCACAAGTTGTAGGGATGATAAATTATAGTCATGTCATTCCACGTCGCTTTGCCATAATATCATGAATTATAATGTTTCTGCTAGTTTCACCGCTGAGAAATGCAGATAAGGAAACGAGATGACCATGCTTGATCGTCCATTTCGTTCTGCATACTTTCGCATCCGACCGAACCGTTTAGCAACTTTTTAATTGCTGCCAGTCTTCAACTATTATAATCGATTTTCTATATCTAATCGGCTTGCTATACTCCCAGTACTCCCACACAAACTAAGCATATTCTATTCGTTCCGAGTCGATACCGGTCCAAGGCCGGCGAATCTTGAGCCAATGAACTGATTAGATGTGGCTCGACTGAACACAATAATGTCTTAAGCTATGCTGGCGCCGTGTAGGCTGAAGTTTTTGTGTTACATTCTTGAGTATGATGGCGGATTGTAGACGAGATGAATATTGCAACAATAAGACAGGCAAAATGATCATGGAAAAAATTTGCACTAAAACCAAGGTTCGCCGTTGACGGATATGTCAGAGAGGACAAAATCAGTTTTGCTCTCTCCTCTTGTTATATCTCTCTCTGTTGTTATATCATAATAAGGCATTTCAAAAATATACCAAAATTTTCAGTTATTCCTTGTAGTTTACATGTTTGATGATTTAAATGTACACAAGAAGTTTACAAAATTGATGATAGTTTTTAATTTTATTTATCACGATTGCTTCTCCATCTTGTTTCTGGTTTTTTATTTCTAGAATTAATAAACTATGATGAAGTTGCCATTCTTAAAATACCTAGAGGAAAGAAAAAAATTCTAGACCAGGTATCCATTCATAATGTTGCACAGTCACCATTGACTGAACTTTCATTGTGACATCAATGCAACAAAGGTTTCATAGGAAGGTCGCAACAGATTGTCGTCAACTCGTCACGACTTCCTGAATCTAATTGAATGTGAAGACTGTCACTAATCGGATGCCTTATTATGCAATAAGCTGTCAAATCCTGGAAGTAGCAGCCATGCAAATTTTTGCATTCTTAACGCAAGTCAAGGTTTCATACTTGTAAGGTCGCAATTTTTTTACGATTTTCTGGATACGAGTATCGAATCTGTCTCTATGTCCTAATCGGATTCAATTATAAGGTGCAAATTCTTGGACAATTCCTGTTCAAATAATATTAGACAGTGCTGTTATAGAATATAACTTCACTATTTGCGTTTATAACACATGTTATGGGCTGCCTTTTATATCTAAAACTGTTGAAATTAGATCCACTTTACGAGCAAGTGTGTTGAAAAAGAAACAAAACAACACAAGCCTTTATGATAGAAACCTACAAAGGATCATCGCGACTTCTTGGCAAGTTTAAGGGAAAAAAACTGTGTCAATGATAGGAAGGTATGTTGAGGTTGGTCCTAATCGAATGCCTTATTATTTCTGAATAATTAATGAAATAATGCAAATTCTTGCTTAATTACAATGCAACTACAACTGGTTTTACGAAAGAATAAGCAATATTTGACGATTATAAAGCTGAATTGGAAGAAATTGTTGCTGGATGGCGGCAGATTTAATCCTTCCAGAGATATTTCGCAGTATGACGTAGAAATTTACTGTACGTGCTAAGGGCCACTTCCTGGCCACACGCATGTCAACTGAATTATCGCCACGTCGCGAATTACGGCTCTAATTGCAATGAGCACGATGTAGCAGTTTTCTAAGACCGCTCTCGCTCGGAAACGCGTACCAGTTCTAGACTTTTTTTTATCACATTTTCTAGCTGTTGCCGTCTGTTCTCCGTGTTCACCGTGCCGTCTGTTCTGTCTGTCCATTCAGAATAATTAATATTAATAGAGCTTCGAGAGTTAACGAAGCAATGTAAAAGGTGCCTGGTATAGTTTCTGCGTCAATCCAACCCGTCTGACCAGCGAGGAGACCAAAGGCGAAAGTACTCTGACTGTTCTGGCCAAGTATGGCTGTAGTAGTACAAAGGGTCGTTCTCATGCAGTGGAGACAAAAAAGACCTGATGATGATAGTTTCTGCATGTCCCAGAAAAAAGCTGCGTCTAGCATCCCGTCCATGTTTTGATTCCATTTTTTCATATTTACGCAAACCATCACGCTAACTTGACAATAGAGAATAAGCACGCTTTTTTTTAGTACTTTACTTTTGAATATTTACGAATAAACTGGTTAGATAACACATATTTTTTTCATGCATATTTTCTATTGACGTCTTTCGGTTCTGGGCTCTGCATACGCCTTTGGGGATAAAGGCGTGATAATATCTATATCTGAAAAAAATATACAAGATATCCGAAAAAGGATATGTATCCTAAAAAGCACCGTTGACAAGTCGTGACGAAAATATTATCTATTTAGATCAGGTCATCATAACTCGTGACAGAAATGTATGGATAATCCTATTTAAATAAATAATAATGATTGACACTTCGCGAATGTTCGTACACTAAGAAACTTTTAGTGTTTAATGAAGAATTCAAATCACTTTTAAGTAAATCGTGACCAAACACTGATGAAAAAGCACGTATATAAAAATCTCACAAAACTATACAATGACTTTTCGAAACCTTTGTTGAAAGAAGTTCAATTTTCACAAGAATATTTTAAGTGCAACAGCCTTACTGCATGTTCATTATTTGCATTAGTTTTCTTCCTTTTTGAGAAACTGACTTTGAATTATTACTTTTAATGTCGCTATTTGATAAAGCAAATTTAACTTAGCGAATAATAAGTTTAGTAGGTACATTAAACTGAACAACATAATTACAGAATTTATAGAAATATAGTAAGCCACACATCAAGCTTAACAGTCATGCACCTTATAACGTAGGTAATAGAAGATGATTTCACTTCTACCGTACTACTACGATTAAGCTAAGCCCACATTTCTTTTGGTATCTTCTCAGTTCTGGTCCTTCTTCACCTACATTTCGAATTCCTGAGATATCTGTAAAGCATGGAATACATTAACTAAATCTGGTGGTGACGCATCACAAGGTCATCCAACCCAGACAAGCCGTTTAAAGAAACAACCCACACAGGCCAACAAGGATAAGAAAAAGGTTTTAAATATTTGATGTTATTTTTAACAGAACTGTCACTAAACAACTTTAAACGTCTGGCCAGCGACGCGAGTGTAATTCAAGTCCTCTGGCTGCTCTGGCCAAGTATGGCTCTAGTAGTACAGAGAGGGTCGTGCTCCTGCAGTGGAGACTAAAAAGACCTGAAACAGGAGATAGTTTATCCCAAAATTCCCATAGGGAGCGAAGCCCACTGGCACTGCTAGTGGAACATAATGATAAAAGTTACACATATAATTTCACTTTAAATATTTTTTCTTACAATAAAAGCACTCAATTATATTTTGGTGTATAATTATATGTGATGGGAACGAGACTCACAATGAACGTGAAACAAGGAAAGTTATAATGCGAGAACTGTAATGAGTAATTCCGTCATTTCTTACTGACATCATTTGATACTGACAACATTTTTAGGAAAAGCAAGGCAGGAGCAACTTTTAGTAAGTTGCATTGCATTGAATTTCGGCCTGACTTAAACTTAGAACTAAATCTAATTTTTATTAAACGGTTTTATTTAGCTTGCCCCGTTTGTTTATTTATTTATTTGTTTGGGTCAAATCTAGTAATTTAAATTACACCCCCTTCCTGTTGACAGATTGTTCTGAAACTTGGCACACACATTTCATTCTGATGACAATACAATGTTATATATTTTGTATCATTTCAAATCCAAGATGGCCGCCAGTACAAAATGGCGGATTACATTATCTTTCACTACTACCTCAATATGGGTATCAAATGAAAGGGCTTAGATAGAAGAATAAAGTTCGCTATTTAAAAAAACAAAAAATTAAATATGGCCGCCCACAAAATGGCGGAAAGTATCAATATGGGTACCAAATGGAAGAGCTTTGATACAAGCATGAATGTCCCATGTCGAGGACTGTGTGGCGTTAGGGTGGCTAAGATCAAAGAATTAAATAGAATAAGAAGTATAATATAATATAGGAAATAATTCGGTAGGTCCTAGCTACCACTCATCACACCACTCTCGTCATCAATCTAGGGCATTAATCAGACAAAAAGAAATCGTTGGGCGTAATGTAACCTGAGAAAATATGTAAGTAAATAGCATTGATATGTTTATCGATTGACTTGATAGAAATATCACGCGCCCAACGATTTTATTTTTTTGTCTGATTAATGCCCTAGATTGATGACGAGAGTGGTGTGATGAGTGGTAGCTAGGACCTACCGAATTATTTTCTAGCTTTTATTACATCATTATTGTCTTACTTTGAAATAAAACCGTTTAAATTAAAATTTTTTTTTACTTATTTTATTTGGATTTTTTGATCGCGTATCTAGATCAATATGGGTAATTTTGTATTACTATTATGATTTAATTACCATCAGCGTTGATAATACACATGATGATGTAGATAGAATATCCCTCTCTGGGATTTTGTATTACTTAATATTTAACCAATTAAGAATTAAAATTTGGACAAACATGAGTCAGTACATCTAAAACTGAACTGGGTTTCTTTCGGCGTAATCTTCCCAGCACTGGTCGTTCCGAAACGCTAGTAGTTTTTAGCTTTTGCACTAAAATAATATTTGAAAAAAAGGCCTTCAATAAGAGATAAATTTATCCTACATTGAATAAAAAATTTTGACTTTGACTTTATAACATTCTACCTATGCATCTCTATACAACACCTTCATCTACAGCAACTTAATAGGTGTCGCAGACAGGTATTTAAAATATTCGATATTGTTTATCATTAGCTACGCACATTCACAGAATAAATACTCGACACATGTCCATATTGGTTTGTTGTAATAGTAACACGTTTACAAGTATTCGTATTTAGTTCCATGCGTTGGTTAAGTGTGCCCTCGTTAACCGGGTCACTGGGTTTACATAAGATCGCAGCGATGGCGCCAACCCAAGTGTTAATAATGCCTTAACACCATACAAGTATCACAGTTTCTAAAGAATATTTAATTTCAATATGGGATATGTTAGGTTTAGTTGAATATTTTTTGTT
Organism: Acrobasis consociella; assembly: GCA_963555685.1. Lineage (NCBI taxonomy): Eukaryota > Metazoa > Arthropoda > Insecta > Lepidoptera > Pyralidae > Acrobasis > Acrobasis consociella. The sequence continues at coordinate 4,562,545 of OY743119.1, read as the reverse complement.
GTTTCTTGCCAGGAAGTCAGGTTTAGTACATTTTTCTTATTTGTTGTTGTTTTCGAGTATGTTTATAAGTTTCAAGATATGTCAACTTTTTTAGATATTTTAACTGAAACTACAAAAGCTATAGTAGCTTGTATATGTTCTATTTATCGGTTTCTCCCATCATAGAACGGGAGGTCACGACAAATTTGGTAACGATAAGGGATATGGCTGACTCTGGTTTTATAGAATAAAGAGCACCTCTCTGATGCAAAATATGTTGGTCTGCCTGCGTAGAGTGGTTGCGTTACTTAGATATGGCGCCTGAAAAATTGGTTATCGTGACCAAAAAAAAATGATAAGGGATATGGTTGACTCTTGTTTCACAGGATAAAGAGCACCTCTCTGATGCTAAATATGTTGGTCTGCCTGCGTGAAGTGGTTGCGTTACTTAGATATGGCGCCTGAAAAGTTGGTTATCGTGACCAAAAAAAAATGATAAGGGATATGGCTGACTCTTGTTTCACAGGATGAAGAGCACCTCTCTGATGCTAAATATGTTGGTCTGCCTGCGTGAAGTGGTTGCGTTACTTGGATATGGCGCCTGAAAAGTTGGTTAGAGTGACCAATAAATGATAAGGTAAATGGCTGATTCTGGTTTCACATAATGAAGAGCACCTCTCTGATGCTAAATATGTCGATCGGCCTGCATGAAGTGGTTGCGTTACTTAGATAGGGCGCCTGAAAAGTTAGTTACCTAGACAAAAAAAGAAAATTATAAGGTAAATGGCTGACTCTGGTTTCACAGGATTAAGAGCATCTCTCTGATGCCAAATATGTCGGTCTGTCTGCGTAAAGTGGTTGCGTTACTTAAATAGGGCGCCTGAAAAGTTAGTTACCTTGACAAAAAAAGAAAATTATAAGGTAAATGGCTGATTCTGGTTTCAAAGGATGAAGAGCACCTCTCTGATGCTAAATATGTTGGTCTGCCTGCGTGAAGTGGTTGCGTTACTTAAATATGTCGCTTGAAAAGTTGGTTATCGTGAACAAAAGAAAAAAATGGTTGCCTGTAAAGTCGGTTTTACGGGCGAAGATTTTACGTGACAACGTAGATAACATAGTTGAGTGGGAGAGAGACGCAAGGCATTCGGCGGGCCTCTCTCTCGTTCGGTGACTCATCGTAACGTTACCGAGCGTTACACTTTTTCATAAGTGACTCCCAGCCGCAACCTAATTTAAGACGTTGTCACGTCAAAAATAATAACGTAAATAGCTGACTCTGGTGTCACAGAACAAAGAGTACCTCTCTGATACAAAATTTGTCGGTGAAGTCTTGTTTGTTTTGTCAGTCTGCCTACGTGAAGTGCTAGTGTTACTTAGATATGGGTATGGCGCCTGAAAAGTATGTTATCGTAATCAAAAGTAAAATTATAAGGTAAATGACTGACTCTGAACGGCTGCATATCGAGCAAAATACATCAATCGTTAGTATCCGATATTATATATACATGCCGCAGTTCACAATTGTACTAACAACAGTTTTGTCAACTTTTCAGTAGAATTTAGAAAGTTTTCTAAAGTTTAGTCCAGAACAGCACAAAAATAATTACATAATTTCACGTCTATTCAAGAGTCTAGTCCTTTGACAGCATTTTGTCCAAAAATTGTCGTATTATACTGCCGCGCAATTTAAGAACGCAGTAAGTACCACTTACTGCGTTTATGGTTGTTTTAGATATATGAGATGCTGACATTACGATCTACAAGAATCAAAGACCCGTTTTTTTCTATCTTGCTTAGAAAGGGAAATACGTATTATCATAAATGCAGTGAGAGCAGACTTTAGTTTCAATTGCATATTATAACAGCAGTAAGAGGACTTACTTTTTTAATATTATGTAGAAACATATAGTAGTGGCAATAGTAACACAATAATAGTGCAGTATTTACCAATAACGTCATTTTTAATATGTTTCCATGGTAAAAGCGAATGATTCTCACATAATATTAATGCGGCAACTACAATCATACCGCATTTATTGAAAAGCTCGTCGGAATTTTGCTTAGGTTTAACATGTCATATACGCAGCAACTGACAACTACTAGCAGATATGGCGTCGGAAACATGATGCTCAAAATGTTAAATCTCAAATAAGTAAGTTCTATTTTTAAACTAACCGAAGCCCGTGACTTCGATCGCGTGGACTTTATATCTCTGGCAAATGTTCATCAGGCTGAACAACTTTTATTAAGGCGTCATTTTTAGGGTTCCGTAACCAAAGGGTAAAAAAGGGACCCTATTGCTTAGACTTCGTCTGTCCGTCTGTCTGTCACCAGAATGTATCTCAAGAACCGCGATAGCTACATAGTTGAAATATTTACAAATTATGTATTTCTTTGCCGCTATAACAAAAATACTAAAAACAAAATAAAATAAATATTTATACAACAAACGCGATTTTTATAGATACTGGTACGGAACCCTTAGTGCGCGAATCCGATTCGCACTTAGCCGGTTATTATATTTCTTATAGTTTAGATAGACCATTATAGTTCTGCATCAGGTATTCCATTTTCCAAAATCATTTTATACCCTATATGTTGCCCAGGCTTAACAGCTATACATACAAACATAATATCACGCCTGTTTCCCGCAGGGGTAGGCAGAGACTATGGACCTCCACTTGCTACGATCCTGACAAACCTCTTTTGCTTCATCTAAACTCATCAATCTCTTCATACATGCCCTTCGGTTACGGGTATATTTTACCTCTCCTTTTTTTAGAACGTCTGCAATTTGGTCGCAGAATGTTCGCTGAGGCCGACCCTTTCCTACTGTTCCTTTCACATTTGTCATATAAATATTTTTCATCAATCTCTTTTCATCCATCCTTTCTACATGCCCCAACCATCTTAACATCCCTTTCTCTATTTTTGTCACAACATCCTCTTTTACTCCACACTGCTCCCTTATGGCATCATTCCGTATTCGATCACACATACTCCTCACCGCTCGCGTTTCAACTGCATTTATTTTACTTTCATGCTTTCTCTGCCACACCCAACTCTCACTACCGTACATTAAAGTAGATATCAGTACTCCTTTATGAACAGCGAGACGTGCCTTGTCTGATACCTTCCTACTGCTCAGCTATATAACAAAAAAAAGGTTAATTCGAATCCGTCCAGTATTTCCGGAGTTTAGCGTTGTACACGCTAAACTCCGGAAATACTGGACGGACGAACAGACATATAAACAAACAGACAGCCATTTCAAAAAAATTCTTACTTCATTAATATGCCTCCATCGCCCCCAATATTTTTTTTGAAAATATAATTAATGAACAGGCACACTTTTTTTACTGTTTTATTATATGTATAGATATGATTGTTAAACGATTAATAATTGATAAAAAGAACTTATAATTAACCCTTAACTACCTACCACACATTTTTGTCACACAACCACCTATCATACGTCTGTGGGACCCCAGAATAAAAAAAAAACAATTACTATAAATATTAAGGGTGGGTACAGATTTTAATTAAAATTCAGTTTTGAACATTATTATACTCTTTATTAAAAAAAAGGAACATGAAAATCAGTAATACTTTTTTTTAATAACTTCGAATAATTGGCATAATCCACTGTTTTTTGGTTACTTACAAACGCTTATAGAAAATGGGATCTAAAAAATATATTTTAAGAAATAGGAAATAATCCTTAAATTTTTTATATCAATCAATCAACAAGGAACTTTAAAAAAAATAATAACACTCACTATAATAATTAATTCAACAAAATTGCAGGCTCTTAACTTCGAGCTTTTTACGGCAGTGCATCTTGTTCGTGCATTCGAGGAAAATTGGCGCTTCGCATTCGAAAAATGTATTGAGTTCTGAGTTTTTTTTAATATTCGCAAGTGGAACAGTTTAACACGATCCACTAATCGCTCTTTACCAGTGCTCCTGCATGGAATAGCTGCTAGAGGGGTCCCATTGATTTGGAAGATGCGTTGTATACTAACTAATACGTACGTATATCACATTGCAATGTCACATTGTTTTTACGACGTGTCATATGCGGTCTCGTTTTGGCACATATGATATTTGTTCCCAACGCTCAATTACAGCTTTATTAATTACCATTATAACTAAAACAATAAAAATACACAACTAAAAAATAATTACGTAACCTCCTGACAGAGGTCTCTCAGACTCGCGCTGGTATTTATTTTTCCACCTAAGGCAAACGCGCGCACGTCTAACCTCGAGGAGCTGTTGTGTGGTATAGAGGGGCGTAGGGAAAAGGTACAGGATCGAACAAGTCGATACAAAACTCCGGTGCAAAAATATTCACAATTATTATATCAACCGGATCTGTGAGACGTATGGTAGGCGGTTAAGGGTTAAGCGTACTTATTTACAATTTTATTCGTACCTTTGAACCTCAGAAGGGACCATTTCGTATTTATTGAATTACTAATTTTATTTTCTTCCTAAATTAGTTTTTGAACTGGTTGTTACCTTTTGAATTTCAAAATGGTTCATTTTTTACTAAATTATAATAATTTTATTCTGTTAAGCAAGCGGAGATGATTTTTTTTATGTCCAGGATGGTCTTTAATTTATTTTATAAGTTTTCGAACTGATTATTACCTTATAAAAGTCAGTTATTTATAAAATAAAGTGGTCTCGGAAGTAATTTGTAAAGTTTGTTACATTTTCATTTGGTACAGTTCAACATGAAAGCGATATTGACTTAAGATAAATGCAGTGTAAATGTAATAGTACTGCGCAATATGATCTGTAATAAATCATTACCTTTAATGCTACCTATCATAAATGCAGTGTATTATAAAAATATGGCGCATATATTGTGTTGGAAAATATAAAATGACATTCATTCACGTAACATATGTGCAGTAAGTACAGGAAACTTAGCATAAATGCCGTAAGGAACAATTTTACTGCATTCATGAGAATAATGTCTTATGAGAAAACGAACGAGGCCATAACATAAACAGTTTTTATTAAATTTTATGCACTAAATATTAATTAAAAACCGAAATGCCTACATCAAGATAATCTTCGAGTTTTGCTCTTTAAGCCAGTATAATTTTTTTTTCAATTTTTTGCGTAACTAATTGTAGGCAGCCTAAAATAAGTTTATAACTTATTATTATATATTTATAAAATAAGTTTATAACTTATTTTAGGCTTATAATTTTCTTTTTTTGTCAAGGTAACTAACTTTTCAGGCGCCCTATCTAAGTAACGCAACCACTTTACGCAGACAGACCGACATATTTGGCATCAGAGAGATGCTCTTAATCCTGTGAAACCAGAGTCAGCCATTTACCTTATAATTTTTTGTCTAGGTAACTAACTTTTCAGGCGCCCTATCTAAGTAACGCAACCACTTCATGCAGGCCGATCGACATATTTAGCATCAGAGAGGTACTCTTCATTATGTGAAACCAGAATCAGCCATTTACCTTATCATTTATTGGTCACGCTAACCAACATTTCAGGCGCCATATCTAAGTAACGCAACCACTTCACGCAGGCAGACTAACATATTTAGCATCAGAGAGGTGCTCTTCATCCTGTGAAACAAGAGTCAGCCATATCCCTTATCATTTTTTTTTTTGGTCACGATAACCAATTTTTCAGGCGCCATATCTAAGTAACGCAACCACTTCACGCAGGCAGACCGACATATTTAGCATCAGAGAGGTGCTCTTCATCCTGTGAAACAAGAGTCAGCCATATCCCTTATCATTTTTTTTTGGTCACGATAACCAACTTTTCAGGCGCCATATCTAAGTAACGCAACCACTTCACGCAGGCAGACCAACATATTTTGCATCAGAGAGGTGCTCTTTATTCTATAAAACCAGAGTCAGCCATATCCCTTATCGTTACCAAATTTGTCGTGACCTCCTAATCTATCATTGAAATCGTAAAAATATTCTGCGGCTCTGTACAAAATTAAATACCTACGGTTCCAAAATGTATTAAGGTGCAGTTTTTTTTTAGGAGATCAGGGATGTAGGAAATAGAACCTACACAAGCTAGCCAACATAACCTTAACGGAACGGTCAGGGTTTTCTTTACATATTGTAGGTGCCAATATTTATTTATTATAAATATACTATCGTAAATGGGCAAAAAGGCGAATCATGTTAACAGGCGATGCGGCTAGCAACCCATCACTGTATTGATTGCTTTTTAATCTTCTCGCCCACCATGACGCTAAAAGTGGCTTTTGGGTCTTGCGGCTCTGGCCTCTGCATAGAGCCGCAAGATCCAAAATGCTCTGTCTGCCCCATTAGGGATAAAGACTTGATAGTATGTATAGAATCGTTGAGTTAGTATCCCATCATACATATAATATAACACAAGTGTGAAACTTTGTGGGCTAGCTCAATCTGTGTAATTTGTCCTTCTATAAAAAATATATATTTATGAATATGTCAGTAATTGGGAACTAAAGTAAACTATAATGGCAATATTAAACGTGTCGTATGCTCTTTAAAAACTTAAGCATACTTACCATAAAAGGCAGAGTAGCGTAGCGTCACCTACAAACTTGAATATTTACACAACATATTGTATGCCTACAAATATGTGCCGTACTCATATTCATAGCGTTTCCGAAGGTCACTTATCTCAGGTACGTTTTGGCGTAAATAATGTTTAGTAACTGTTTTGTTTGTGTTTGTTCACGCAGCAGGTTTTGTAGAACATCCTAATATATAATGTGATCGTGATTTGTGTCATCCGAACATATTAGAATCCAAATAATAATATATAATGTGTGTCATCCGAACATTAAACATATATTATTTTATTAGAGTGACTTATATAACTTCAATATGCAAACCAGTAGAACACGATGCTGGTCTGGGAGAAAAGAAAAAACGTAGAATGTACCAGCTGCTTCTCTTCCCGCGCAGATCGTAAGAGCCGATCGAGGGAATGGGCGAGATTTGAATCATGGTAATAGGCGATGCGGCTAGCAACCCATCACTATTTTGATTCCTTTTCCATCTTAACGCCCACCACCACGCTAAGCGTGGCCTTTGGGCCTAACGGCCCTGGGCTCTGTCTACCCCGTCAGGGATATAGACGTGAAAATGTATCTGTAGAACACGAAAGACGGAAATGATAAGTACTTATTGGAACGTTCCTTTTCGGGTGGTACGGACTTGGCGGATGGGCTAGGCAAAAAAAGTTAAGAATTTTCCGTCAATAGGATTTTAGATTTTTGTGACTTCGTTCCAACCGAGTGACCCGTGACACTCAGCTTTTTTTATTGTTTAAAAAAAACGAAAACAACACTGTCTTTAAATTTCCAAAAAAAAAAGAAACATATGAAACTGACAATCAGACAAGATCCACGACAATTTGAAAAAAGCGATTTTCTAAGTTTCCCAAGCTTGGGATCGAACCCAGAACCTCCGAGACTAGCGTTATTACCACACGGTGGTCATAAAATATAACCATTTCCCTTATTCTTAGAGCAAGATTACACGTTCAGTTTGGCATCATTTCAGTCTATCAGTCTGGATTGACTTGACTGATGTCAGAATGATGGATGATTTTCACGGTTACACGGTCAATCTAGACTGACAGCAGACTGATAAAAAGTACGTCAGTTGCCGTTTAGTCAACGGAGCCGACGGTCAGTTGTCAATTTATCAGTGCTCAGTTATGGATATTATAAGGAAAAGATCGCCTTAACGTCGCAAAATGTCCCATACGCAAAATGTCTCCTAGTCGCAAAATGTCCCTTTCGCAAAATTTCATGTTTTTAGACAATGTGGAAGGGACATACCCGTAATAAATATAAACCATTCTCGAATCCGCACTGGATGCAATTATTAATTATTATTAAGATTAACACATAGGCTACGTGTTATCCCGAAAATTTACTGTTTAGGGATCGATATTAACGCGAGCGGAGCCGTAAAAGCTGGTTTCATGATAATTGGTTTAGTAGTTACGGCCGGCGTGGAGGCGCAACAAACAAACTCACTTGATATTAATTTTATAAATTTTGGAAAAGGTACATTTTGCTACCAGGGAACATTTTGCGAAAGGGACGTTTTGCGAATGGGACATTTTGCGACGATACCAAGATAGCGTGTGCTATGATAATTATAGCTTTGCTGTTAAAGAAACGCATAAAAGGTCTTGCTCCATTGCGTCGCGGACGGTGACTGACGCGAGAATGATACGAGCGGGTTACACGATCAGTCTCCCATCATTCTTTCATCATTCAAAACGGACTGACAAAATTATTTAAAATATTTAATTTTCATCAGTCCGGACCATCAGTCTGTCAGTTCGTGGGTTACACGATCATTCTCTGATCATTCTGAACAGACTGATAGACTGAACTGATGCCAAACTGAGCGTGTAACCATGCTCTTAAAGATTCCAGCCGTTATACACGTCGACGGCCTCTGCCATTGTACAATTTTCTTTTTAATAAATAATGTCGCTTTGTAGCCGTAGTCGTATTTCATATTGATTGTCTGCAAAATGCTGACCCAAATGTAATGCTAGGGTGAATATTGTAACTAGGCACTATCATTGTTTACTACTTTATTGAATTATCAATGTTGTTCAATCTAACAACAAAATGAAGAGAATAATAATAAAAGCCTCTATTTCAGACAAGGTACAGTTTTGATTCAAAATTATTTTAGCACTTCATCTTCATCTTCATCTGCGTCATTGTCTGTTTGTTGCCTCTGTATAGGCTAGGCCTCCTCCAATCAAATAAAAATCTATCTACGTGAGTACTAGTATTTATTCTGTGATAATACATAGAAAATATGTCTTTAGGGATCTAAGGTTTGGTCTTGTCAAAATCGCATTCAGTTATAAAATCTGTTAAAGATCACTTGGTAAAAAAATCCCAAACATCCCCTTTAATTTTGTAAAGTTTATTATGAGTAAACTACTGATATTTTACATTTTATTCTTGTGCTCAGTTAAAGCCACTATATATTTACAGACAAAGAAAGAAAGATTCGCAAAGTTTTCTTATCCCTTTTTTTAACAATCAAAAAACTATAAAAATCTACATTCCGCGTTCATTCCCCGCCTCCCGCTTCACAGTTGAAATATACATGTAATACCCTGTGGGGTGCCTCGCGGAACACCTCGTCTCCCCCTAGCGTTGGACTGCAGGGTCTTAAAGTCTTAATGACTCTCAGCTATTAATAACTATGCAATTTAGTCGTTCAATCATCCAATCCAAAAAACAGTTATTGAATTCACCTTGTACTTTGACGGCCGTTTACTTAATAAAACAGGTTTTTAACGATGACAATAGATAATGACGTCGACATGATTAAGATAATTAATGGTCATGATTCCAAAATGAACGATTGAGCTGACATTTAGCATACTTGTTGAAGTTGGTCGATGGAACACGGTAATAAAACGCCCATCGAGTGGATTTATTTCATTTGTCTTAATAAATACTTTGGCCTCAAAATAAAAGAAAACTGAACAAAATATATAAAAATCTAAATTCTTCTTCTTATCGTGTGTGTTAGTGACTAACACTGGTGTCAGAGTTTTTAAACCGCCTTAAAGGCCTCTGACATGGTTTTAGGTAACGATCAATGTCAAAGACAGTGACCGGGACCGACGGCTTAACGTGCCCTCCGAAGCACGGATCATCTTACTTATCAGACAATCAGGTGATCAGCCTGCAATGTCCTAACCAAACTAGGACAACAGCACAAAGTCGTTGCCCCCGCCGGGAATCGAACCCGCGACCTCCGGGTATGAGCCGAACGCTCTAACCACTACACCACGGAGGCAGTCAAATTAAAAACCGAGTTCACCCCCAAACTACAAAACCAATTTTAAAAAGGTTCTATGGGACCTGATAGGTATACCCTTTCAAATAAAAATAAAAATAAATTCTAATCTTTCCAAGAGTTTTCGAATAATCGGTGAACTACATTAGTGTCCGCGCGCTCGTCAGACTTTTTGTAGGACCGACCGATAGTCGGGCCAATTTTTTTGTATGAATTTTTGACCTACTTTTTGTAGGGACGTGTGCGTTGCAATATTGCAATCAGTACGTTCTATTTTTCGTCTACAAAAAATCGGTCACAGATTATCGAATGTCTTAAAAAGATCGATGTAGGACCGACCGATAGTCGGGCCAATTTTTTTTGTATGAATTTTTTACCTACTTTTTGTAGGGACGTGTGCGTTGCACTATTGCAATCAGTACGTTCTATTTTTCGTCTACAAAAAATCGGTCACAGATTATTGAATGTCTTAAAAAAGACCGCGATGATTTGATAACATCGTCCTTTTTGGAAGTCGGTAAAATAGTTTCAGTATATTATGTTAGACATTATGTACGAACGGCTATAAAATAGCCATTAATTATTATAACGATTTGGCCTGGTTTTACGACTGGCCGCTTGCGTGACGTCAACACACCGTCTATCAAGTCTTTTTCAAATATTTGTTAACGAATCCGCTAGTTTCAAATAAGTCAAATCAGATACTTTTTTAAATACGACTTAAAAAGGAGAAAGGATTATCAATTCCTCGCGATCTTTAAGTTTTTTTTGTATATTCACCGATTATTCGAAGACGCCTGGACCGATTAGGAAAATTATTTTTGTGTGTTGAAAGGGTATACTTGCGAAGTGGTCCAATAGAAATTTTATCAAAATCGGTTGTGTTGTTTTAAGGTGAAGTCGGTTTTTAGTTTTGAAAAATTATTTCTTAACGTCAAAACAATCATTTTCTATAGATTTGTATGAAATACCGGACGATGGCATAAAATCTTGGAGTCAAATAGCGGTCTTGATATCACTTTTTCTGCAAATAAATCTAAAATCGCTTTCAAAATTGATGAGATCAATGACAAGTGAAATTATTATGTGACTTTTCATTGTCTTACCTGAATAATTTGGTAATTAACACAGTCCATATGCTATTAGGCCTTTAAATTTTTAATGGTCATATTTTTTTAACCTACTCCTAGATCCGGAAGTGGTTATCAATTCGCTGCGATGTTTTTTTTTATGTATTGAGCTTATCCGCTGGGCTATGCCAATTTACGGACTTTAGTTCTCCTACGAATTTCCTCATTTCTGATTCGATCGACTAAGCCGGCAGAGTAGAATAGGGCCACTAGGAAATGCTAAACAAAGCTTATAAACATCAATGAAAACTCTCCAACCCGTTTGGCCAGCGAGGAGAGTGAGGCCAAGTCCTCGGGCTGCTCTGGCCAAGTATGGTTCTTGTGGTACAGAGAGGGTCGTGCTACTGTAGTGGAGACAAAAAGACCTGATGATGATTCGATGGCGTATAAAAACACCAAGCATACCCCTCTCCATACAACAGTACATAAAAGCTAATGATCTAAAAGATGATGATGATGATAGCATATATTATTTCATTCTCATACTACTTAGCTAGTTTCAAGTGACATCTCAAGAATCTGTCACCGTTACACGATCACAAATCGCTTTGTCGCCGTGACATTGTGCTCTTAAATCCATACTAATATATAAAGCTGAAGAGTTTGTTTGTTTGTTTGTTTGTTTGTTTGTTTGTTTGTTTGTTTGAACGCGCTAATCTCAGAAACCACTGGTCCGATTTGAAAAATTCTTTCGGTATTAGATAGGTCGTTTATCGAGAAAGGCTATAGGCTATATTGCATCATGCCCGCGACTTCACTCGCGTGGTTAACGCGGGCGAAGCCGCGCGCTGCCTCTAGTCGCAAAATAAAGGGACTACAGAACGATAAACCAAGTTTTTTTTACAAACAGTTTCGATGGTTTAATTTCTACGTTGTCGCTTTTTGTGTTACGAGAGCATTTAGCAACATTTCTGATTCCGCTTCTATGTTGATCTGGGAGAAAAGAAAACATGTGAAATGGACCACCTGCTTCAGTTCCCGCGCAGTTTGTAAAAGCCAATCATGTATATGTACCTCAATGTTTAACAAAATATACTGACACTATTTTAAGAGTGAGTTCAGTCCGTGATGGTGAACAACTTTCCCCAAGAAACGTATAGCGAAATATGAACAATTATTTTTGGCTTTCCATACAAACTCGGATCAGCTGATCGGTGAACTTTTTGGAAGGCCAAAATTACTTTCATATTTCGATACGTGTTCCTTGGGAAAAAATCGTTCAGTATCATGGACCGAATTCACTCTTTAAATAGTTTCAGTATATTTTGTTAGACCTTGTATAGGTGATGCGGCTAGCAACCCATCACTATTTTTAACCCTTTTTCCACTTACGCTAAAAGTGCCGTTTGGGTCTTAAAGCTCTAGGCTCTGTCTACTTGACAATCTGCGCGGGAAGAGAAGCAGCTGGTACATTATACCATTTATTTTCTTTTTTGTTAATTATCGTCAGGATACAAGTAGCGTCTTTAACCTCTTTAAATCTTGACTTAAATACTTGGAAGTACTTCTACACAAGAAATGGCATGTCTAGTATGATACGTCAATATGGTCAACACTTCATTTGCCTAGTTTCCGTATTGGTTTACCGTTCCGTTACAATGTGTATTTTTATAAATTTTCTGTACTTAATAATATTTTTTATACTGTCAAATATAGGTAGTTTGAAAATGATTAGATGTTGTGTAACTTCCAAAAATACAATAAATATTTCATCTAGGATAAATTTATCTCTGAATTATTCTTAGAACACAAGCTACAAACTACTATAAACGCAAGACAGCCACTATTACATTTGTCGTCTATTATCTGTTTTCTTAATTATATGTAATACAAGAATAAGTTTCTATTATAATGTATAAGATATCAGAACATCAAATCACGAATAATACGTATTATAGAGTCAGATCATTCTTCGACGCAAAACGCACAATCATGCATGAGTCAAGAAAGTGAATTAGAATTAGAACTCACTTCATTTCGAAAGCTACAAAAACAGGGCATTTTGCGAATGGGACGATTTGAGTCTGAAGGAAGATCTAACAAAATGCACAGAAACTTTTTTTTAAAATTATACTTTGACCGTTAAAAGTACATGATAAGCGATTTTTTTTTGTTAAATTAAGAAAGTCCTACAGTATCTATTAACAAGGACTAAACACCATTAAAATAAAATAGTTAGTGTATTTTGTTAGATCTGGTAATCATCGGCCCATTTTATTAGTTATATCTGGTAATCATCGGTTACCCTCAGGCCTCAGGAAATCCTCACAAAATTGGGTGTACACCCAGGTGTTGTATTAACCTAACAAACTTTAAGATCAACTCAAGATAATATATTGTCCACAGTGGTGAACCCGAGCTACGAGCAAGGCTACTTCGGACCATGGAACATGTGCAAGAAGATGTCTTACAACAGGGAGAAGTGTGGCGCAGACGTCTCCAAGTTCAGGCCCTCGGGTAAGTGGCTTTTTCTAATATATATTATCCCATTGCTGGGTAAAGGCCTCCCCATCTCCTTCATTATCATCAGCATCATCGGGTCTTTTTGACTTCACTACAGGAGCATGCTCTCTTTGTACTTCCAGTCATACTTGGCCAGAGCAGCCGGAGGACTTGGCCTACACTCCTCTCGCTGGCGAGGCACTGGTTAGAGACGTCTTATTGATGTTTATAAGCTTTGTTTAGCTTGTATTTCCTAAGTCGCCTTCTACGACATCCACGGGAGGACTTGGAGTGGCCCTATTCTACTCAGCCGAAACCACACGGCTCGCCTTCGCCATCCCCTTCCATCTATCGGTATCTAAAGCTGCCTCTAACCAAACCCACATTTTCTTTCATTCTCTCTCACCGACCAGAGACCAGTCTCGCTGGAAAGCATCAGAAGTGCTATTTTTGATACGCGGAGTCATTTAAACGAATGGTTTTCCACGCAAAAAACCGTTCGTTTAAGTCCGCGGTTGAAAAACGGCACCACAGGAAGAATACTGGATTAAACTGTGCATGTAATATAGTTTAATCAGGAACTGACGAGATGAAACCTTGTAAAATTATGTAACTTTTTCTATAAAAGTTTACTTCTAAAATTAGATAAACCTATTGCCGAATTTCGATACGCAAATAGATAATTAGATTGAAAGGTTGGATTGAAAAATGGTTTATTTTATTGACGTGAACCAGACGCAAGTTATACAGCTCAAGGGCGCTGTTTGTTTATAGCGAACAACCGAACTGTGTAAATTCTCTTTCATCATTCATGATGTATTAACTAGTACGTTTGAAATATTACTCATCGCTCCGAAGTACGGAGTTCCTAGAAACAGTTTGCGGGAATATCTTACAAAATTTATGGAATTTGAAATCGTTTATTTGTAAACATAAAACGGGTGTAAACGTATGGTCGAAATAAGATCTGGAGACGTATTTTTGAAATCACTTGTCACATTACGAAGGGTTTGCGCGAGCGTTTCCAAACGGGCGCATTTTTGAATCGGTAGTTTGCGAAGGATTTGCAACGAGTGGTCTTCTTGACCACTCGTAATTTTGACATTTGTAGCGTAGATATGTCATCGAAACCAATCTGGGAAAGCCGTTCCATTTCACGTTGCTTTTTTATTCATGTTCGAATTTTTTGAAAAGTATAGACAAATTATCGATGTTTTCTGCGTAAAACAATATTGTTTTTCCCTGACACGATGGTTTAAAAAATACAATCAATTTGTATTTTACGCGAGCGGTGAGTTGGAAAACTACACGTTTTGTGTTTCGCTGAGTCCCTCAATGAAAAAAAGCACTCCTGTCCGATGTCATCGAACAGCTACATTATCCAATCAGCATTTTACATTATGACGTTAGTTAGGCATGTACCTACCATTTCTTACCATTTTAAATAAACCATTAAACAATCATTTTATTCCTGCTCCATCTTTCACCAAAAACCATGGAGTAGCGAGCGAGTCTGATACGTTAGCACATAATAAATATTTTTTAGGGTGAACTGCTACAAGATCTCAAGGCTAATGATACGCTTCATCTAGATTTTTCGAGCTGCTTAAAAGCATCTGGCTTAGCTCAGTCACTGTCGTCTAGTGACAACAGTCATTTTTATACCCCTGATAAAACAGAGGGGTGTTATTAATTTGACGCCATGTCTGTCTGTCCGTCTGTCTGTGGCATCGTAACTCCCGAACGGATGGACTGATTTCGTTACCTTTTTTTTTTCGTGAAAGCAAGTTTCCTTGCAGTTGTTTTTAGGTATGTTTGATGAATATCGGTTAAGCCGTTTAAGTTATTGCGGGTGAACGCTTAGAAGTCGGGACTTTTTAGTGTTCCATACCAAAAGGGTAAAAACAGGACCGTATTACTAAGACTTCGCTATCTGTCCGTATGTCCGCCTGTCTGTCACCAGGCTGTATCTCAAGAACCGCGATAGTTAGCCAGTTATCACAAATTATGTACCTATTTCTGTTGCCGCTTTAACAACAAATACTAAAAACAAAATAAAATAAATATTTAAGCGGGCTCCTTTACAATTGTCAAGATTTTTATAGATAGAATAGATATAGAAATGGTACGGAACCCTTAGTGCGCGAATCCGATTCGCACTTGGCCGGTTATTTTGTTTTGCCTAACAAATAAACTTGTTTCTTGTAGTATATGCTTCCCAATGAACTATGATATGAATCAAACCCGATGTATTCCGTTCCTCCGAAAATATATTTTATTTTTATCGAAGCAGACAGTCCCCACCACATTAATTCCACCGCTTCACCACGAATGTTTTATACCACTGACCTATTTTCGTGGGCCCCTCCTTACTTTCTTTGTTGTTAGGGGAAATTGACGTAACATAGGCAGGCAGTGTCAGCTATCGCTTTGTTTTCCTTTATTTTTATACCTATACATTCTTTCATTTCTATACACCTGACTGAACATCAATTGAAATTAACGATTTTGAACAGACTTTAAAAAAAGGAGGAGGTTCTCAATTTGTCGTGATCTTTTTTTAACACCGATTCGACGAGGGCTGGGTTTGCAGAATTTTTTTTTGTTTAAAAATACTTGTCATGTGATGAGGTGATAATGACTTAGAGATCCCATAGAAATTTTACCTAGTTGTGTACTTTGGGGATGAGGTCGGATTTTAGTCTTAAAATCTTATCTTTGTCCTCCAATCTTAATAATTTTCAGACCGAAAATTTATCTGTTGAGGGCAAATATAAATAAATAAACACAGGACAAATTACACTGATTGAGCTAGCCCCAAAGTAAGTTCGATACTGGTGTTATGGGATTCTAACTCAACGATACTATATTTTTTAACAAATACATTATAGATAAACATCCAAGACCCAGGACAATTTGAAAATGGCCATTTTGCTACTTACCCTGACCGGGGATCGAACCCGGGACCTCTGAGTGGCGGACTAGCATGGTGACCACTACGCCACGGAGGTTGTCAAATATGTCATGAATGAAACTAATAGACATTATTATGATTTAAAGCCAAACAGTTAAAAATAAAAAACAGTAAAATGGCAAATAGTAACGCGACGCCGGGACCCCTCACCAAGAAGCAGGAAACGGAACTCGGGAACGACGGTATTAGCATAAACAACTATCGATTTTATACTAGACTCTAGTTCGGTACTAAGCCTGTAGTGGCTCAAAATTTACGGTTTTGCTCGTATTAACCTTCTTCCTGCATAGCAAATTTTATCAAAATTGGTCCAGACGTTTGCGCGTGAAGAAAAAACAAACATACACATACACAATCTTTCACCTTTATTATATTAGTGTGATAACAAGCTATGGAAGGCAAAAGCTTGAGATCGCCTATTATGGAGAAAAATATAGGTGGCATCCAGAAATTGATATGGGCCGCTGACGATGATGATGAGTGAAACAAGACTCAAACAGGGCAAGCAACCTTTTTAAAAAAAGCTTGTAAAAAGAAGTGGATGATAGCATACATTCGGATGTTCGATTCTTATGCTCGCGTAAGCACTTATTTCACTTCCAAAAGTAATAAAAAATATTTACTAAAAATATCTTTTGATATTTTCTTTTGAGTAATTGTCTATAAGCAAGAATTTCATGTCCTTAAACATACACTATAATACGGTTGATACCCAGGCTGAAAATGGCAGGACCAAGGGGATCACCCTGCTAACATCCCGTGGAGGAATACACCAGGTGATCTATAATACCCTTTATTACACAAAATAAATTTGTCTTAAAACTAGGAAATGCACAAAACCTTCTAGGCAACTTTGCTATATAGAAAATATGTGATGCTGAAAACATAAAAATATACTAAAAATCAAACAAAGTGTAGGTAGAAAGTAGGAAATGCAAGCTCATAAACATCAGTGAGACCTCTTCAACCCGTCTGGCCAGCAAAGAAAGTGTTGGCCAAGTCCTCTAGCTGTTCTAGCCAAGTATGGCTCTGGTAGTACAAAGAGGGTCGTGCTCCTGCAGTTAAGACAAAAAGACTAAGGACTAAGACAAAATTACTTAAGGTAAAAAATAAGTAAATAAGGTTCCTAAAGGTTACCCCCGTGACTCTCGTGAGGCATGGTGAGGTGCCTGTACGTAAACCGGGCATAAATTATTAAACAAATATTTTATCCAAAGTTTACTTAGGGCTCTGTTATCTTGGCGGAGGCTGAAGTCATGGCAAGTGACTTCATTCCCTGTTAATTTGTTAATTAATCCCGTAGATTAAACACCGGAATAAGTTTTCCTTATATTATATCAATTACTAGCTGGTACCCGCGGTTTCACTCGCGTGAATTTAGATTTTACTGAATCATTTTTTCAATCAAGCACATTTAACATTTTGACGTTCAGGAACAACGAACAAACGCACTTTCGTACATACATTTATCATTGTGAATTCCATAATTTAAATAATTAATACTAAATTCATTAAACTATACTTAGTAAAATAGTAATTCTTAATTGTACAAATATATAAAAAAATATATTTAATACAAAATAAGATACACACATATAAATTTTGTACATTTTATTAAATATCTGATTTAATTACCTAATTAATCTCCAGAGTATACTATTTAATAAATTTTTCGATTTACTTTTTTAAAATTAGTTTGTCAGTGGTAAACGCGCCTAATGCCATTTTTCATTAGCAAACATGGTCTGACGTGCTGACACTTCGCATGTCACGACGTACCCTAATTTCGTTTATATTATGGACGTTAAGGGGATGCTTTCATAGGAAAATAAATTTCAGTTTTTTCACTTCAGTAGTTGTGTATTGAAATTAGTGTAAAAATGTCTAATCGATTTGATATATCAGTATCAATAGAGAAGACGACATTATGAGCTAAAAATCGTCAACCGTTGCAACAAATCTATGTATAGGTAGTTCGAAAAGTTCTTCACAGTTTTGATAGTTCGATCATTATAGAAAAACCACTGTCATTATTAGCATAAATTAAAAACGTTACTCATTTACAGAGTCAGCTACTAGATTGTTTCAACCTCATCCGGATTCCGGAGGTCTTATATCTAATTTCAATTCGCCCTGATACCGAATCCGTTTCAAAGAAACGTATCATAATTCACGAACGCAATAACGTGAAAGATCAGCGGATCAGGACAAGGATATGATAAAAAGGATAATAAATAAATAAATATGACTAACTCACTCTCATTGGGCTAGCCCCAAAGTAAGTCTAACAGAAAGTACCACATTTGTGCGACAAACGGTTGTCCGGCAGACGTATGACCGAAAAATTTTTTGATCGGTACTGCTTTTGCTCGACATCAATTTTGTTCGGCCAATGTTTGACTGACATGACATTTGATCGGATCGGATCAACGATACATTATACCTACGTGAATTAAAATGAAACTCGTGATAATTTTTCAATTTACTTCACAAGAAAATAATTACCAGTAAGTACCTAAGTACTAATCCCATTAAGATAACGCCATGCGCCAACTTTCCCTTAACCGGCTCGGGCTGACCGCTACTTTCAGTACAGCACCGGTCGCTGATAGCTTAACGTGTTAGGTAATTTTATATAATTACCCAAGTTGTGGAATATTCCTGGAGCTGGGATTTCTTGGACTGAGTTCACTGTGTAGTTCTTAGAGTTCTACATACTATCTTGGATCATGTACTTCTCGGTTATGGTGCGTATGGTTGTTATATTGATAGAGAATACTTCTTCTTAAGTTATGTGTAAAGTTATGTCTAACGTTTGTGACTGACAATTACTTTTAGTGCGGCACCAGTCGCTGATAGCTTAACGTGTTAGGTAATTTTATATAATTACCCAAGTTGTGGAATATTCCTCGAGCTTGGATTTCATGGATTAAGTTCACTGTGTAGTTCTTAGAGTTCTCCATACTATCTTGGATCATGTACTTCTCGGTTATGGTGCGTATACATACATACATACATAATATCACGCCTGTTTCCCGCAGGGGTAGGCAGAGACTATGGACCTCCACTTGCTACGATCCTGACAAACCTCTTTTGCTTCATCTAAACTCATCAATCTCTTCATACATGCCCTTCGGTTACGGGTACTTTTTACCTCTCCTTTTTTTTAGAACGTCTGCAATTTGGTCGCAGAAAGTGGTGCGTATGGTTGTTATATTGATAGAGAATACTTCTTCTTAAGTTATGTGTAAAGTTATGTCTAACGTTTGTGACTAGACCATCACTTTTAATGCGGCACCGATCGCTGATAGCTTAACGTGTTAGGTAATTTTATATAATTACCCAAGTTGTGGAATATTCCTGGAGCTGGGATTTCTTGGACTGAGTTCACTGTGTAGTTCTTAGAGTTCTCCATACTATCTTGGATCATGTACTACTTGGTAATGGTGCGTATGGTTGTTATATTGATAGAGAATACTGCTTCTTAAGTTATCTTCTTAAGTTATGTGTAAAGTTATGTCTAACGTTTGTGACTAGACCATCACTTTTAACCCTTTCACCGCGAGACTTTATATCAGTTGTCGTGCCCCCAGCGCGAGACATGGTAAATCTAACATACCTATCTACAACCAAAAACGGATATGGATACGTAAGTTATGTGCCATACGAGCATTTTTTTTTGTCACAAATATGTGACCTTCGCGGAATGGGCCCGACAATGTTTGTCACATATATGCGACGCTCGCGGTTAAAGAAGGGTTAATGCGGTACCGGTCGCTGATAGCTTAACGTGTAAGGTAATTTTATAGAATTACCCAAGTTGTGGAATTTTCTTGGACTAAGTTCACTGTGTATTTCTTAAATTTCTCATACTATCTTGGATCATGTACTACTTGGTTATGGTGCGTATGGTTGTTATATTGATAGAGAATACTGCTTTTGTAATATTTATGACTAAATCATCACTTTCAGTACACCACCTGTCGCTGATAGCTTAACGTGTTAGGTAATTTTAATATAATTACCCAAGTTCACTGTGGGATGTTTCTACAGAATTCAATAACTTTGATCATGTACATGATACATATCACATGATTATTTTTATTTGTAGGAGAATTACAATTCCAGGCTCTTCTAATACAAATAAAGTACGACATCGCTCGCTAACTTTAATAATTACCCAAGTGTTAGATCATTTTGTATAATTATCCAAGTTGTAAAATATTCCTCAAGCTTTGGGTATCTTGGAGCCTGGATATAAAAATTTAATCATAGTGGTTATGTATGTCTTCTGTTAATACTATCTCAATTAGATTATTTTCTGAAGATCTTCCAAAACTCGTTAACTAAACATGTTCGTAATAGGTAAATCATATAAACTGATATGAAAGAGTTACTGCGAAAGCTTCTTTTATGAAACAGATTGACAATGATATTGTATAGAAGGCAAATGGAAAAATATTGCTAAGTAAGATAGTATCTCGATCAAAATACATTTGGTACTGGTAAGGGTAAAACAAAATAAATTTATTAAAAAGATTTATGTACTAATGCAGAAATATTGAAATTAAAATAAAAAACCGCAATAACTAACCTAAGTGATCCTAGTAGGTATCTTAATACTAATACATCCTTTTTGACGCGTAAAAGTGCCTGTAAGGGTCTTATTACTGAATAAACAATACATTTTCACTAAGTAGTAGTACTTAACTATCCTTTGACGACCTCCGTGGCGTAGTGGTCACCATGCTGAAAATGTTTTTTTTTCAAATTATCCAGAGTCTTGGATTTCTATACATGTATTTGTTATAAAATATAGTATCGTTGAGTTAGTATCCCATAACACACGTCTTGATCTTACTTTGGAGCTAGCTCAATCAATGTAATTTATCCCTATACATATATTTATTAATTTATTCTAGTTCCTATCTAACTCACCTAAATGATCCTACAGATTCCCCGTGAATAATGTTTCTAGACCAGCTCACAGCAAGCTACTTAATGAATCCAAAACAAAGCTACAATAAACAATTTATCACTCAGTAAAGGCAGTAACTTGCACAAACCCGGCGAGTGTGTGAAGTCTATTGTCAGTTGTGTATATCTTCTCACTGAGGCCACTTTCAGAATCACACGTAGGTATTTGTCTAAGTATATGTGTAATTTTATCTATTTATGTCATTATAATAATTTTTTGACTGCCTCCGTGGTCCTGTGGTTAAGGCGTTTGCCGTGTGATCCCGCGGTCATGGGTTCGAATCCCACTGGAAAGCATACTTTGTGAAAAGTTGTTTCCAGTCTGGTTAGAATATTGCAGGCTCATCAGGCCTAATCATTTTGAATTTTGGATAATCAGGTGAAAGATGATTCCGTGTTTCGGAAGGCACGTATAAACTGTAGGTCCCGAACACCATCTAGCATTTGATCATCAAACTACCCAAGGATTGGTTCTGGTTGCCCTTTGGGTTGCGGAGTTCAGACGGCAGTCGCTCTGTGTACCAGCAACTTTGTCAAGTCTCTAAAGTTAGGTAGCTTCCGTTCTCGGGATCGATACTTACCCTTAGATTAACCTTCATAATGCGTTTTGTAATTTTTAACCTCTGACAAAAAATGCTAATGTCTGTCTGTCTGTATGTGCCATCGTAGCTCTCAAACGGATGGATGGATTTCTGAACATTAGTTATCGTCCACAGAGTACATTATATATACTGACAGAATCGTCGCATGGGGGGTTTTCTTAATGTGCCTGGCAAGTACATTTGTATTATATTGTATAACAAACTATTTACAATCAATTTTAGCCATTTTGCTTCGTAGACGAATTAAAGAAAGACACTCTGATCAGATAGGTTTATAATTCACCTTGAATATAAAGTTGAGCATCATATCATTTTATTCAATTCAAGCACTCTTAAGAGTCCCCCGACCCTAGACTTCTCCATACAAACGTAGTCTACGTTTAATTTTGAAACCACATGTCAGATTCCGGTAAAAATTGGGAATTGTAAAGAAATTGCAATTATCTAGGGTTATAACTGGTTTCCAATAGTAAAATTATGAACTGGAAAGAAAATATAACGATTTAGAAGTTTCCCATACTAATGGTCAAAAATGATATAAAACACTATATTCTATTTCAAGTTCATATTTTTACAGTCGGAAACTAGTTATAAACCTAGATAATTGCAATATCTTTGAAATTACAAAATTTTGCCCAAATCGGACATGTCGTTTTGAAATAAAACGTAGACTACGTTTGTATGGAAAGTTGTATTTTGGTCTAGGGTCGGGGGACCCTTAAGGTTATAGACACAAAAAATGCCGTACGCATATGTCACTTTGACATGAAAACAACGACCATATACTCGTACCTACATGTACAGTCAGCATCAGAGATACCTGACCCCTCTTCTATCTATATCTAGAATTTTCTCTTTAACTGAAAATAATATATACATGAAATTATTAATATTCAAAAAGACTTCATTCAAATCTCTCTGAATACACATTTCAGTTTATGACAAAATTCATGATGTAGGTGGAGGAGGGTTCAGGTATCTCTGATGCTGACTGTACATAACTTGACTTTGGCTTTGTTAGTATACATACAGTACTTATTCAAATTGGTGTTTGTCTAATGTGTCATCCAATATTTTGACGGACGTCCTCCGGTTCACCTCAAGTTTATTGAATTGTCATATGATAATCGTGTTGGGCAATTATGATTTGAATGTCTGTTACACCCACAGACACTAAATTACTTTGGTTTGGCCACAGAATAAGTAGTAATACTCTCGTACAGAAGTCCTACTCAGCAACGGAATTCAAAGAAATATCTACTCAATGTTGTTAGTGATGTGGTTTAATTTAGCTCGCGTCAGAACTCGGCACCTTTCTTTAAAATACCTAGAAGTGCATTGCAAGCCAATTTTATTCTTATTACTCTAGAGATACGATTCATGTCACTGAATTGACCACTCCGGAGTGGGCGCCGCGCGCATAGTAATAATGTAGGTATATTTTTGGTACCTAATCGGGGAGTGACACAGGCCTGGTTTGGCCGAAATTATGGAATTGATTCTTCTCCTTATTTTGAGCCGAGTGTTTAGTCACACAGCCTATATTAGTTGTCTTAGCCAATATAGGCCTAAAGCTCATCTTATAAGCTCGAACCCCTTGTTATAAGCATTCTTTTTTCTTTCACCCAAAATGATTGACCCGCGCACCATCCATGTCAATTCAAACCCTGTTCCCATAGCTTAAGGTATCAAATTACACAGCCGCTCCACGTAATGCTAAAACAATGTCATTGTGCATTATTACACTTTCATTGTTCCGGAGCATCCTCCATTATGGCTGACAGTTGACACAGAGCGTGGAAAAATTGGAGTTGATACGACTTGATACTGCCACCAAAAGTGGGGTTACGCACCTTGACGGATAACGGGACAGCGTTTTGTTTTACTTTTAACCCACTTTCCAAAAAGAGCCGGAAATCCTTAGTGAATTCATTCATACTATATCAACTTTATCCCTAATGGGGCAGACAGAGCATTGCGGCTCTATGCAGAACCCAGGGCCGCAAGACTGCGACATTGTAGGCGAAAAGATGGAAAAGCAATCAATGCAGTGATGGATGAATCCTTGGTGAAGTTAAACAGAATATCGCGAGTTACAACGGGAACAAACGCAGAAACCGTATAGATGTTGCTCTTACAATTTTATAGAACTAATAGTTCGTCCCGAACTGTGAACTCGTGACATCTCCATATCTCGGCAATCCTTGACTTGACTTAGGTTTAAAGGTATAAATTCCATTTAAATTACAACAATTTTTTTTTGTAATATTGCATTTTTTCTACAAGCTTTTATTGTGAGGCCAAGTTCCGTCGAATATCTCCCGGCTCCATCATCGGAACAGCTTATTGACTCTTAACATCGTATTGTCACCCGACTTACACAAGTATGCAAAATTTTAGCTTAATTGGTTGAGGATAACTGATTTGACCTAAACAAACATTCATACATACAAGATACATTGCAAGTTAAATAAAAGCTTGAATTAAAAAATAACCCCTCTGCTTGTCGACGCCGCTGGTGACAAGAGGGCTGGCTCACAAGTCACATCTCGCGCAAAGGGTTCCAGTTGCAAACGAGTAGTACATTCAGTGCGAGAATGCAGCCAGTGTAACTTAACATCATGCCGCACATGAACGACATTTAGATTTTAATTTAGTTTTCAATTTAGTCTTTTAAATTAGTTTTTAGATCAATTAATTGATACAATATGCATGACAAATTTAAATTTCATTTCAAATTAATTTTTTGAACCTGAGTCAAATCAGTCAAACATTTCAGAGATAGGATTGTGATATTTAATGAATTAAGAATTTATTATTTTTTAAGGTTTCATCTACGTGCCTTCCAAAGATATTCGAATTCGAGACATCATCAAAGTTCGAACATACATTCCAACGCCGCACTGTCCAAGTAGACACGGTGAACTATACTCGCTCGTTAAATTATTATAAGGCATTGGTTCATCATCATCATCATCAGGTCTTTTAGTCTCCACTGCAGGAGCACGACCCTCTCTGTACTACCAGAGCCATACTCGGCCAGAGCAGCCAGAGGACTTGGCCTACACTCTCCACGCTGGCCAGACGGGTTGGAGAGGTCTCATTGATATTTAAAGCTTTGTTTAGCTTGTATTGCCTAAGTCGCCTTCTACGCCATCCACGGGAGGACTCCGAGTGGTTCAATTATACTCTGCCGGAACCAGGCAGGTTACTTCATTTAAAAAAAACAGACTTTCTTTCGAATTCACGAAATTCTAGGTTGACTGCACAATATTTTGTTGTTTTCCGTGCGGTGCCGTGACTTGTGGACAAAAAATTGTTTTAGCGACATTCATCGCTATAATGAGATAAAAGCGTGTTAACTGTCGTGGGACTTGAATTATTTCGTTTCATTACATGCAAACTTTTTTATTTTAATTATAATTCCTTTGTATTACAAAAAAATTACTGGCATTAATGGAGTGAAGAGAATAATTTAGATAACATTATTTTTTTGTTGCGAAGATATTTTATGACTTATGAGACAAAAATTTCCAACCACCGATAGCGCTATTTATAAAATCTTCTTATAGAAATAAGAAAATATAATTCTATACCCGAAATGTTTTATAGTTTTAGTTAATTATTTAAGATGCATTATTTTAACCAGACTTTTCTTCAACTTAACACATCCTATTTTCTATAACAATCCAGGATTAAACCTAGCTAAACGAACGATATCGCTTATTTCTATTATTCTTTTAGAAAAGCATCATTTTGTGATACGTTACCCAAGTTTCTCTTCCGTTTCTAAGGTACAAACAATAGGTGACAATATGGTACCAAGCCTGATATGGTGTTGTATTTAGTGTGAAGAATCGTAATGCTCGAACACCTGCACCAGAGCGTTGCACTCTGTATCCTACTAATATTAAAAACGCGAAAGTTTGTAAGTTCGGATGGATGGATGTTTGTTACTCTTTCACGCGCAAACGGCTAAACTAATTTTGATAAAATTTGGTATGCAGGTAGTTGACGCCCTGAATTAACACATAGGCTTTAGGCGCGGGTAACCCCGCTAGGCTCAGCTAGTTTTTTATAAAATATATAGTATCCTTGAATTAGTATCCCATAATATAAGTCAAGTCCGCCTTTGTATGTTGTCCTTGTATATGTATTTGTTTTATACAATGAAATTATTACAAAAAAACCAACAAACAAGTTAAAACATAGTCGGGGACTAGCTCAATGTGATATGTCCTCTCTACTTATCTATTTGTCCTTCGTCTATTGTAAAATAGGTGCCTGAGAGAGAGGGAAATTAGTATATACATATGTATATCCATTTATTCCAAGGTCATTATTTCAACTGATTATAGTTAAAGCGCGTTTGTAGCAAAGGACGAAATGTTCAAAAATTTATTTATAGTGTACATACAATATGACACCTAGTGAATCTAGTGACGGCTAATTAAATTACTTATTGAACGGTATGAGATATGATAGTGTTAGGTACATAATACACTGCAAGCCCTATAGATGGCGTTCGTGTGTAACATCTATCTATAACTCAACTTTTATCAAAAAACAAATGAATGGATGAAAATAAATATTGTATCTTGATTTGAAAGAGCAGATTTTTTACGAAGCCTCATATACAAGGATCGTAAAACGACTACGATATTTTGCGAAATAGGCAATCACTAAAATCAGCCAAATCCATTTACATAATCAGAGTGATGTGTAGCATCTAGGGTTGCCATCTCCTAAAATAAAATAAACCTGAGTCTAGCAAGGCCGTGGTATTTAGCCCCAAAAGTCGGACACGGATACGTTAGATAGTTTGGCGAGGGCTAAAAAAGCGAAGACTTTCAAAAAGAGAGGATTTGATTGATTTGCCGCGATCTTTTTTTTATATGTTTACCGATTTTTTGAAATCTGGACCGATTTGAAAAGGGACTTTTTTGCTTGAAGTTACTTGGGTATACTTGCGAAGTAGTCCCATAAAAGTTTAATCAAAATAGGTTGTATAGTTTCAGGGTGAAGTCGGAAAATTATTGTTACATCAAAAGGTACTGCCTCCGTGGTGTAGTGGTTAGAGCGTTCAGCTCATACCCGGAGGTCGCGGGCTCGATTCCCGGCGGGGGCAACGACTTTGTGTTGTTGTCCTAGTTTGGTTAGGACATTGTAGGCTGATCACCTGATTGTCCGATAAGTAAGATGATCCGTGCTTCGGAGGGCACGTTAAGCCGTCGGTCCCGGTCAAAGTCTTTGACATTGGTCGTTACCTAAAACCATGTCAGAGGCCTTTAAGGCGGTTTAAAAACTCTGACACTAGTGTTAGTCACTAACACACACGATAAGAAGAAGATCAAAAGGTGAAAAGCCGGACATGACCCGACAAAGCCAAACATGTGCGAGATGGCAACCCTAGTCGCATTATTTAATTGGTTGGCTCGAACCCAATAATCAAATGGGAAATACAGACCTAAAGATCTGTCCTACAATTTTCCTCTTGACGTAAACCGCTGTCCTTGCATTGTAAATACGATGACACAGTATATATGGTTGGCGTCTAAGCTATGACTCATCTGGTTGTATTACTGTTATTTAATCAAGAAAATAATTAAAAGAATGTAACTCTTGTGTAAGACAAGTATTCTGCTATGTAAGCATTCTGTTGTTCGAACAACTTGTTGCAAAAAGTTTTTGCTCTGAAAGAGTCATTCCGAAACGATTTTTGTTTTGGTATGCATCGATATAGAATTTTTTTAAGATTTTTTCTGTCGTCAAAGTAAACTTTAATTCAAATATTGTAATTTCTTTATTTCAATATTTAAAAAAAGTAATAATAAGCTAAATATCCAGGAGTAGGTTTTGGCGGGAGCGCCACAGGACAACAACTTCTCCAAAGGGCCTCTACGTGTTGGATCTGTATCCCCACGCAAGCCTCTCAAAGGACCGGGGTGAAAAGACCCGTGATTCGCAAAAGAGATACAAAATAATAAACTAAAACCTTATATAAAACTAAATTAAAAACTAAATTTCTAATTACTATTCGATGATCCCATGCTGGTCTGGAAGAAATAAAAAAAAACTTAGAATGTACCAGCTGCTTCTCTTCCCACGCAGATCGAGGGAATGGGCAAAAATGCAAATCATGTTAACAGGCGATGCGGCTAGCAACCCATCACTGTATTGATTGCTTTTCCATCTTCTCGCCCACCATGACGCTAAAAGTGGCTTTTGGGTCTTGCGGCCCTGGGCTCTGCATAGAACCGCAAGACCCAAAATGCTCTGTCTGCCCCATTAGGGATAAAGACGTGATAGTATGTATGTATGTATGTATTCGATGATGCCACAGAGGTCACCAGTTATTGTGTAACGAAGACAGACAAAATGATGTTACCAACCGAAATACTACTTTTACAGTAAACACTGGAGTTCGTGTCTTCATTATATTTGAAGCGGACAGACAATTGAAATCGCATTATATTTCATAATGGCAGTAAAATTGTGCAATTGTCATAAATACGTAACGAGGATTCGTAACGACGCTCAAGAAAATCAATAGACTGAAAAAAAAAGCTATATCCGTCTTATAATAAAACTTATTACTAAGTTTAAAGTAGTTCATAAACCGTTTGGTTCATGCCGTGTAGTTTTCGGCAAAGTGGAATAGGGCCACTCCAAGTTCTCCCGTGGGTGTCGTTAAAGGCGTCTTAGGGAATACAAGCTAAACAAAGCTTGTAAACATCAGTGAGACCCCGTCTGGCCAGCGAGGAGAGTGTAGGCCAAGTCCACTGCTCTGGCCAAGTATGTCTCTGGTTGTACAGAGAGGGTCGTGCTTCGGCAGAGGAGACTAAAACACCTGGTTATGATGGTTCTGCAGACGGCCGAATAAGTCACGTGACTTCTTTCTCTCGGCCGTTTGCTACAAGTATATATTTTCTAATCAGTATAAATAACGGAGTTCAGACACAAGATACATTGAATAATAATAAAAAATACAACCGAATTGATAACTCCTCTTTTTTTAAGTCGGTTGAAAATAGGATACTTATTGAGTACGTACGCAGTCGGTTCGCCATCACCTACATCCGACCACTTTCTTGTTTAGTAATGTGATGTCAGACCACAGTTTTCTCTACTCTTTTCCCTTGCTATTTTATTATTTCCTGTTCTTGAAATGTCTCCTTGCATTTGTTTTTTAGGTCAAGAGGAAATAGTATTTTATGCAACAGTTGTATAAGAGGGTTCAAAATATGCGAGTGGCGCAGGTTACGATGCGAGCTTTAGCGAGCATCGTAAGAAGACGCCATCGAGCATTTTTTGACGTACTTATACAACGTTGCATACAATACTTTTTCTACGACTATATTTACTAAATAAAATACAAAAATAAACAAAGAAAAATATGAAAATGTATGACATAATTTATGTTTGGTAGATAATAGGCATTTGCCGTGTGGTTTCCGGCAGAGTAGAATAGGGCCACTCCAAGACCTCCCGTGAATGTCGTAGAAGGCGACTTAGGGAATACAAGCTAAACAAAGCTTTTAAACATCAATGAGACCTCTCCAACCCGTCTGGCCAGCGTGGAGAGTGTAGGCCAAGACCTCTGGCTGCTCTGGCCAAGATTGGCTCGGGTAGTACAGAGAGGGTTGTGCTCCTGCAGTGGAGACAAAAAGACCCGATGATGAGATAATAGGCATCTATGGTAAACTTTATTTTTTTTAAATTGACGTCTCCCTAGTGAATATATCACGAATATATTAATAAAACGTTTTTCTTATGTTGGCAGTATGATAGATTCAAAGAAAAAAAAAGGTTCTAAGTCTATGGCTAGGAGTATCGTTTTGGCGAAATAACGATACAAGTGCTGTTATGGGGAATAGACTATAGACTTTCCTGAAGTCATAAATAATCAATGTTCTTATAATAGTGTTCGTGACTATGTAAAAGGCAGATAACAGTAGAGGAGTAGAAAAATATTATTTATAATATTATAAGGAACATTGGTTTCATGTTAATGTTTAAGGGCTCTCACAGACGAGTCGGCGTTTGTCGCCGTTATTTTATTCTGCTTTTACTTTTAAGTATTTGTTGTTATAGAGGCAACAGAAATACATCATCTGCGAAAGTTTCAGCTGTCTAGCTATAACGGTTCATGAGATACAGCCTGGTTAAAGACAGAAGGACAGACAGACCGAGAGCGGTGTCTTAGAAAAGGGGACCCTATTACTAAGACACCATTACTTTTTACCCTAAGTCAAAGTAAAAGTCAAAATCATTTATTTTTCTTTGGATATTTGTATCTTTTGATAATTGTCACTTTTTATATGGTACGGAACCCTAAAACATACATACATAATATCACGTCTGGTACCCACAGAGGTAGGCAGAGACCATGAACCTCCACTTGCTACGATCCTGACTAACCTCTTTCGCTTCATCTACACTTATCAATCTCTTCATACATGCCGTACGGTTACGGGTACTTTAGTTAGCAGAAAGTTCGCCGAGGCCGATCCTTTCTTAAAAATGCATAGCTTAGACCTCAGACAAGATTAAAATGATAATAGAATCAAAAGTATGACTCAGTCGCAACGCCAGACGTGCAAAAATGCGCCCATCGTTGACAACTTGACAACGTAGATTGCAGTTGCTATTTACCGGTTCGTCACGTAATAGTTATTTCATTTATGTGCTGCCAGGTTTTCCCGTGACTCCGTCCGCGTGATTCCTTAATGATTTCATGTCAAGAGCCACAAATTGACAGCTGAACGCTATGAAAACACTATCTTGGGAATCGTGGCATTTATGTCTGCCGACCATAGAAATAAACAAACTATTGTCTATCACATAAGTCTATCACATAAGGCAAAAAGACGTGATAGTGAGCCATCATCAGGTCTTTTTGTCTCCACTGCAGGAGCACCACCCCTTTCTGTACTACCAAAGCAATACTTGGCCAGAGCAGCCAGAGGACTTGGCCTATACTCTCCTCGCTGGCCAGACGTGTTGGAGGGGTCTCATTGATGATTACTCGTATAAGCTTTGTTTAGCTTGTAATTCCTACGTCGCCTTCTACGACATCCACGGGAGGACGTGGAGTGGCCCTGTTCTACTCTGCCGGAAACCACACGGCGTTAGCGAGCTATCATGAAGTATAAAATAAACAGATAATGATAGGAAATATTAATTATCACGTCAATTAACACAGACTCGTGATGACACTATGCAATTCTCAATGTCACTCCATTGTCTCGTTTTATGTCACGTTGCATTGTTGAACATGCAATGCCATTTGTGCACATTTTCTGGTAAGATGCCACCATTAATCATCATAATTTTATTTATCATTTCATTTAAGATCGCCTTCTACGATCTGCATGGGAAAAGAAGCAGCTGATACTAGGTTCTTTATTTTTAGTTTCATTTCCATTTTTTATAGTTTATATGACGAACGGAACTATTCTATGACGACCTCCGTGGCGTAGTGGTCACCATGCTAGTCCGCCACCCAGAGGTTCCGGGTTCAATTTCCGGTTAGGGCAAGTTGGAAAATGGCCTTTTTCAAATTGTCCTGGGCCTTGGATGTTTATCTATATATGAATTTGTTATAAAATATAGTATCGTTGAGTTAGCATCCCATAACACAAGTCTCGGACTTACTTTGGGGCTAGCTCAATTTATTTATTTATATTTATTGATTCGTAGTAGGTAGGCCGATGAATGCTGAAGGTCCTTCTACTTACTAGGACTTTTGACACTGATTTTTATCCATAAGCTTATCCGTTTATAAAACGCAGACCAACTTTGTAACAAGGTTTAAACCATTATCCGACCAAATCAAGTTATACCTCTAGAAATATGCCCCTGTCTCATCTGAAAATGCCAACTTGATTTGGTTGGATAATGGTTTAAACCTAGTATCAAAGTCAGCCTGCTTTTTATAATAAGACGGTATATGACCCAATAGATGCATTATTTGACTCGTGGTACCTATTGCTTTGCGAAATATATATAGATGGATGTGTGTATAGATGGTAGTTCAGTGCATTGGAATAAAAACCTCGTGTAGATAGCTTATTAGTTAGATTATCATACAGGATACTTTTATTCCTGAAAATGTAAGATTCTTTTGGGATTATCAGATAATGTTTAATCAACAGCTTTTTGTGATTGTTCTTCTTTTGTCGGTGGAGTTAAGTGGACATGCCTCCATTCCTCTCTTCTCTCTACCATTTTTTGAATGTCCTGGCAGTATCGAATTAACTATTTTTTTATTTTTTGGAATAACTTCATAATTGATTTAACGATCTCATCATTCGAACGATCTAATCATTTTATCTGTTAGTACTTTTCTTTTGAATATTTTTCAATCCTATTTTTTTCATGTATTCCCTATTTTTCCAGTGTTAATAAAGTATTTTAAAATACACACGTGAAGTGGCCTTCGTTCCTCTTACAATCGTGGTTCCGTATACAATACCTCTACTTACCTGTCCGTATAAAGCCGCGTATAGCTGTCATAGCATATGGTGTGAAATTCAATAGCATGGGATGTGGAATGCAGGCGTCCTGCCAGCTTTGTTCACTCAGGTTGTGTTGCAACATTGTTTATGCATCAGTTGCATTATTGCTTTTGTGTATCAGTCTTACCCGACTGCGTCTGAAGGAGGGTTATGTTTTTAACCGACTTCCAAAAAGATAGTGATTCATTCTTCTGAATCTTTCATGTGCGTTCACCGATTATTCGAAGTCGCCTAAGCCGATTTGTGAAATTCTTTTTTCTCAAATTGCACACTTGTCAGGTAATCCCATAAAAATGTTATCCAAATCGGTTGTGTAGTTTGGGGGTAAAGTCTGTTTTAAGTTTTTAAATATTTATTAAATGCATATATATTTGTATTATTTCTTTGGCCCCCCTCCACATCTACAGCCTTAAAGGCTTAATAAATTTTAGCTTGAGAGGAGTTGATAGAGACAAGTTAATAAAATAAAAATAAAATGGCGGATTTTTTTAAAATAAATGTTTTTAGAGTACAGTATTAGTTTTTGGGTGCCAAATTACGGGTGCTTAAGTATTTTTTTATTTTATTTAAACCCTATCGTAGGGGGTAGAAAAATAAATATTATAATTTTATAAAAGGGTTACAAAAATATATACATGTACCTAATATATTGTAATTTAAATGAGAAATGCTATCATATAATCTCGTTCTTCCGGCCGTGTTCCCGGTTGCATCCTAGGCATACTACTGCGGGTTTCTTTTAAAATAATTAAGTACCTACTTGTTCGTCATCGTTTCTACGATTTGCGAATCGAGTGCAGATCGAATCCCTCTATACAGATCTCTCGATTTTCTACGCAGCAGTAGGTCGTCGACCGGAACGAAATATGATGGACTGTCTTTACAAGGGTTCCGTAGTAAACAAGGAACCCTTATAGTTTCGTCATATCTGTCTGTCTGTTCGTCCATGGTTTTACTCAATACTATTGGTACTAGAACGCTGTAATTTGGCATGGGTGCGTTGTATGTCATGTCAATCAATCATTTCTTTTTCTCGTTTAACCCATGGTGTGGGGTGTCGTTGAATATATCTTTCAAAAATATTGAGAGTTTGTGAACACCATTTTTTTCGCAACTGCGGACCCTTGCATTGCCCTTAGTCTGACCTATCTAGGGGTCATCCATTAATCACGTGATCTTGGAGAAAATATCTACTTCTCTCGCCATACATTGCAGATACAAACTAAACAAAACTTATAAAACATCGATGAGACCTCTCCAACCCGTCTGGCCAGCGTGGAGAGTGTAGGCCAGTTCTTTTGACTGCTCGGGCCAAGTATGGCTCTGGTAATACAGAGAGGGTCGTGCTCCTGCAATGAAGACAAAGAGAAAAGTGAAGAAGATAATAGAAAAGTGCTGGGCCGTGATGCCAAATGAGTACCAACCAACCCTAAACTCGGCCTTTAGTTTTATGTCTCAAGACTCTGTCTCCTTCTACTTACGTGCCTATGCCTCAAAAGATCTCAATAAATTCTCTGCGGTGCATCAGGTTGTTGACCGTAACAAAACATGACAAATGGTCTAGCCCAGTGTTTTGTCGATTTCGCTCAGACTGCTTTTTGTTATGGCTATCCGTTTTATAATGGCATTATCATGGGTATTTATTTACCCCCGTCAAAAAAGATATGTTATAAGTTTGACGCACATGTCTGTTTGTGTCTTCGTAGCTCTTGAACGGATAGACTGATTTTGATGTGGCTTTTTTTCGCGATGGGGCAGAAAGGTTGCGGAATGGCGGCCACGACCGGCAAATGCAGCGTAGGACACCCACCTGCTAGATCAGTGGTTCCCAAACTTATTTTGTCTACTGCCCACTTTGAGAATAAATATTTTTTTAGCGCCCCCATTTTTTCACCTATTTAAAAACCACTATAACTTCAAATTAAATTAATTAATTATTGTGACCTATATATGTATATTAACGGAGCATTCTAAACGAAACTTTTACTATAACCCGCAACTTCAATAAAATAGGACAGATATATGAACTACGCGGAGAGAAATATAGAACCGAGTTTGAGCAATCTTTTAATTCATATTAGTTGATGTTCACAAGTTGTTGTTGAGAGTCGAGAGCTCTTGCAGTCGTTGTTTAAGAGGCCTCCTAGCTAAATAAAGCTCCTAGCAAAAAAAAAAACATTTTCTTTCTGGGTCTCTTACCGCCCCCTTTGAGACCTGCAGCGCCCACAAGGGGGCGTTATCGCCCACTTTGGGAAAGACTGTGCTAGATGGTCAGGCGACCTGTGCAAGGTTGCAGCAAGACGCTGGATGCAGGCCGTTTCCGATCGGTCGTTTTGGAAATCCTTGGGGGAGGCCTTCAGTAGACTTCCTGTGGCTGATATGTTAATGGTGATTAATGCGGTATATAGTTTTTGCATAAAACCTCTTTTCCCAAAGTTCTTTACGTATTTTCTTACGCGCTCAATTTACCATAATTTGTCGTGCATTTCACCTCACTGCTTGTGCCCGCCACAATGTTAGGTGAGACAGCGTGCTTTTTGGCCGCCCCACCTGTGATTTCGAGCCCGCGACTAGTTCAACGTTAAGTATCTTTGCACATACATACACATACTGTCATCCTCACTTAATATTCAAATGAGTGGGCAAAGCTTAATGGCGCACATTAGTTAACTAGACAGCTAGAAAGACATGAGTACACGGAATAGCCTTGGAAACTGACCCAAATTATAAATACAGGTATTACGCTCCTCATTACCTAACTACTGATACAATGAACTTGTGTAACGACTGAGGCGGGAGATCATTGAATGTCATTGGTGTATCTTAGGCCCAACGCAGACGACAGACTATCCGTGACGCACTTTTTAGTCTAATAGTTTTTACAACACTTTTTGCGCGTCATGTGCGTTACAGCATATGATTGCATGGGTTCATATTTACACAGACTAAAAAGTGCGTCACGTATTAGTCTGTCGTCTGCGTTGGGCCTTAGGGTACTTAGTCGTTTTGTCCCATGAGCTGTTAGTCCCGTGGTTTGAATCGTATTTAAGAACCTTTTCGAATTGACCGTTTCGTCCATGGGACAAATGGCCTGACATCATCACTATATTCTGTAATTTTCTCTTAATTTCTCATAAAAAAAAATATTTTTGTATGGGTAAAACCTCTTATTATTATAAAATAATAAGAGAACTAATTAATTATTGATATTTATTATTATATATGACAGCGCATCGAAACCAAGCGAAATGAAGCCTTTTACGCCCCTTTTTTAGGAAACCATACAGTTTTACTTTACACACCTTAATATTTTACTCACCCTTTGTAAGTTGGTACATGTTGTGTGCTATTTCCAAGAAAGTGGTTTTATTATAATTATACTTAATATCGTCGATGTTCTAATTTGAGATAATAGCTTCTAATGGAATTAACTTGATGGCTCATTCAATTAGTATATAATATTTACACTGTACGTACATGGAACACCTATAAGCTGTGCCTATAAGAGTTTGCGACATTTTAGTGTTGAATCACACACAGCGCAAGAAGCGCGACGCAACTTGCGTCGTGGACATATGTCCGCTAATTTCCTAACGTCCATGTTGTTAAACACAAAATGAGTTCAATATTACTCAACTTTTTCTGTTCCATAAGGATTAAATACCTGTTAATTAGCTCTCATTCAATTTGTCATATATTTTGTAACATTACATTTTCCTTATATTACTTATGAGTCATTATTAATATAGGCATAACATACGCAGTAATCATTAGTCTCGTTGTAACTCCCACCGTGTCCACTACTGCAATTATTTATTCCTCGAAACTCACCTGTTTTGCGCCTCGATTCTCCACATTTCGAATCTTTTGCACCTTTGGTCTCCACACCTCGGTCTTTCACGGCTCTGTTGTCCCAACTTAAAAATTTCACCGCAGTTCTCTCTTCCATAATTTTGCACCATCGCCACCGTTCTTCGAACTCTGTCTTTCGCGCCTTTATGACCCTCTCGCTTATCTTGACTAGTAAAGACCACTTTCGCTGTAGTTTCCTCCTTTTTAGAAGTAAAGACTCAAGTTCCCATTACGTTTATTCAAGCTTTCTTTTAAGACGTAAGAGCTTTCTTTCGTATTGAAGCTCTCTTCAGTGGAATTTCTTTTCCTCTTGTCTCTTAAAATCTGACTTTACTGACTGTAAAACTCTGTAATACCTATTATCACCTCTCTTTGCCTAGCCTTATCCTATTTCATTTCGGTTCTCCTCGTCGTTCTTCCCCAAGCTCTTGCATATCTGTTTGCCTATTTAGTTTATTACCATTATACCCTTTGTATTTCAATTAATACCTCGTTCGTCTTTAAAACACTTTCAATTTCTTTTTGTCTTTTTCCCAATTAAGTCTTTAGAAGATGCTCACGTCTTAGTGAGTGTCCAATCATTTTTCCTTCACAAATCGTCCGAGGCCGAAGTATTACGTGGTCAAATTTCGCGAATTAGTGTGACCGAGAGGAAAGTTTGCGTGATTCAGTCCAAAGTTGCGGCCTTGTCATATGTCTGGTTAACTTTGCGTGGACTACAGCCTAAACAGTGTCGTCGTGAAAAGTGAATTTAGTGAAAGCCAGTGTCATAATCGTTATAGTTCTTTGTAATAGTGAAAAGTGGTCGCTTGTGCGGTAATTTTTTGCAAGTGTAATTTCGACGCATCTTTTGTGTAAGTTTTGTATTTTGCGTAATGGATTTAAAATTAATATTGAGATGAAAGGTTCTTGGGATTACTTTAAAAGGTTTTTGATTTCACTGAACGTTTCGTGTTTGTCAAGAATTTTCAATTACTTTAATTGACCGAGCGAGCGAAGCGAGCGAAGCGTCTCAGTTTCGAGATTAGCCAAAAATTCTTTTGTCCGTCTGTCTGTCTGTCTGTCTGTCTGGCTGTTCTCGCCTACAGGTCGCATTTCTTAACCGATTCTCATAAAATTTTGTAAGCAGGCTCAGCAACTAAATAGAATTTTTTTGTCGAGCCAGTTTTCCGAAATTTTTCAAAATGGCGGAAATATGGGGGTTTAAAATTTTAAAACTGTCATATATCCGCCATTTCAAAATATTTTCAAAAATTTCATTAGACTTTTTTGTTGCCATTATAAAAACGCATTTTTTTTAATTGAACAACTTTTTTGTCTGGACAACTTTTTTATACGTTATACTTAAACGGGTTTAGGGTGACTCGCGAAGTCTAGCTGACTGAGCCGTGACGGATATACAATACAAAATCTTCTTACAAAATATTGAATTCAGTCCAGGTTATTGAACAACTTTCTTAAAAATACATGTCTCCCGTGGGAATTAAACCCGCGACTTCCGAGTTACAAGGCCAATGTCTTGACCACTATTTTTAAGAAAAGAAGAAAATTGACAAATATTTGTTGCGTTGCGTAAGTACATTCAATACCATATAGTTCACAAAAAGCAATAACTATGTAGGTAGATGTCCAACAAAAACTCAACTCGCTATGGTTATTTTTTCATAAGTTTACAAGATTGACTTGATTTTTTCTAGAATCGTATGACTTTTTGTTGTCTTGCTTGTTTAAAGTTTTGTTTAATTTGTTTAGTCAGTTAATTGTGTTCAATTGTCGTGTATTGGATTGCTTGCTTGCTTTGCTTGATAGTAGAAGATATAATCGCGAGGTCTAAGTTCGTGGCGAACTACTAGTAGTTATTTATTTTTCATGTTCTGATTTTTGGTTGATTCTATGAGTTTCTAACAAACATCTTTTCTAAAGAAAAATATCTTAGTTTATAAAGAAAAAAAAATCAGGGCAAAAAATGTAGGTACTACGGGTCCTGATTTTTTTACTTCAATTAATTTACGGCAATAAAGCTTTGGAGGAACTCATTGGACTAATGAGTTTCTCCAAAGTATAGTTTGAGATATGAAAAAAGTCGTACTTTAAATGTTATAATTTCTTGGCACTTGATTGCAGCCTGCCACTGCCACCAACACGTTTCCTAACTACAAATTCAATAACAAATCTACTTATATAATTCATGTTAAATTTATATTTATTTAAACAACTGAATTAAGTTGTTCCATATAATTTTTCGGGGCACACACTATACCTTTTCTACGGGATTAATAATTTAGATCCGTATTGATTCTATAATAATAACTGTTTTCTGATGTATCAAACTTGCTTTTTGTTATGTATGACACTAAAAATACACCAGAATTTTTCACATAGCTTTTAATATTTATGACCAAACTTTCAAAACGTAAGCTGTTTTCTTAATTGGCAACACATACTGATAACCGTGAAATTATGCGAAATACAAACAATGTAGAGTTAGTCACACCTCGTAAGGACTTTCGCCACTCGATTTTAGAGTACCTAGACTTGGACATGGCCTATTATATGCCTATTAACGCTTTAAATAACAAGCTTTCGAATATATGACGCTTGTTGTGTGCAGTTTTAAGTTAGTATAACGAATTTTGATGTCAAAAAATAATCATAAGACCTTATCTACTTTATTTATTTCTCTATAAATGCTAGCCATTTATCTCATTCGTTTGGGTCGGCTCTCCTCGTCATTAGAGAAGTTTATTCAGTGTCAATTATTTACTAAAAATCACTAAAATTTTATGTTAATAAAAAATTGGTGAATTGTACCGCAAAATAATGCAAGTTACTTGGCTTATGTAAAAGCTACTATTACAAAAGTCCTTTTGGTGATTATCATAATGATAAAAATAATAGCACTGCCAGTTAAAATATTTTTTTTTATTTAAGAGCCTATCTCTTGTCGCTGAAGTACTAAACTACTCCGTAAAGGCTCATCTGTTTGTTTGCGACTGTTGACAATTTCATCAACATCATCATCATCATTTTAGCCGCATAACGTCCACCGCTGGACATGGGCCTCTCCCAAAGATTTCCAAAATGACCGATCAAGAGCGGCCTTAACAAATATACATATATTTTCGCTGTTTCAGATTTTTTAAAATATTGTAGGTATTTAAAATTTGAAATGTCTTCTTTCCAGAGGCCGTCCACATAGCAGGCGTAGTCGCGGCCATAGGTGTGTCAGTTCTTGGAGTTTTCTGCATTCTGTCCGTACTGCAGCTCGCCATGATCTCGTCCAAGGAGCGAGTCGGCTTCAAGTACACGCACCTCGTCATGATGAAGCTTGCGCTGGCGCTGTTAGCCGGTATGTATCTTCCAGTGACGTGCACAACTATTTTTTACAGGTCTTACCTAAATTTCGCGAACGGCTTTATATAGACACATTTCTCATTAGTATCAGACATTATAATTATTAGGGTATCAAGGTAGACAAATTCTATGTGTCTGTATGAAATTCACGCTACTGGTGTCTTCAACCCTTTAACCGCGAGTGACTTAAAGTCTCGCGGTGAAAGGGAACATAAAAATAGCGATCGAACTATGAAAAAAGATCCTGAAATGTGAACCATTCGGCGTACCTACCAGAAAATTTTAGCACATCGCTTACGGGTACCTACCTTAACCCTACAAACGATTAAGATTACTCATTTGTGTGTACATCGACACTCCTTACAAGTGTAGATCCCCCGGTCTTTCATACTGTAGGTGTTTTATGACTAATATTATAAAAGAGGTCTGATATTTTTCTTTATTTCAAATTTGTGTTATTAGATTTGCGTAAATACGTCTAGGGTCATTATCATCCAACCGTATGTCCGGTTGCATCCACATGTTTTTACACAGAGCGACTGCCGTCTCACCTCCGCAACCCAAAGGGTAGACCAGAACCAATCCTAGGATAGGTTTGACGAGCAAACGCTAGATGGTGTTCGGGACCTACAGTTTATAAGTGCCTTCCGAAACATGGAATAATCTTTCTTTTCGGGTAGTCAGGTGTTACAAGCCTGCAATATCCTAACCAGTCTGGAATCAACTTTCACAAAGTATGCTTACCAGTAGGATTGGAAACCAGGACTTCCGGATCACAAGGCAAACGCTTGACTACAGGACCACGGAAGCAGCAGTAAATATGCCTAGGCTACGCCTATTTGACTTGTAACTTCCTCCGATATATATAATATTTTTTTACAAAGTATTTTTTTTATTCCAGCTTTGCTGTCCATAGCAGCAGCTGGTCTGTTTGCTGTGCAGGGCGAAGACAGAGGATACTACTTGACCAGGGGCGAAGCTTTTTATGTGCAGGTACTTTTACAATTTTTTTAAGTCATCATCAGATCTTTTTAGTCTGCAGTGCAGGAGTAAGTACACTAATAGTACAGAGTGGAGTACCCACTCTGTACTATTAGTGCCATATTTGGACAAAGCAGCTAGATGATTTGGTCTCTCTCCACGGGTCTGGTGAGGTTCCATTGATGTTTATAAGCTTTGTTTAGCTTGTATTTTTTAAGTCGCCTTTTCGTAATTTGAGTATTGTGTAAAAGTGTTAATATTATGTGTAGGGCTATATCTGCCAGGCAAATTTCTAGCCTTTCCTTTCCTTACTAATATATAAATGCGAAAGTAACTCTGTATGTCCGTTAGCTCTTAACGCTTCAACCACTGAACCAATTTAGATGAAATTTGGTTTTGTGTAAAAGAATACTTTGTTTGTTTAGCTTATATTTCCTAAATCGCCTTCTACAACACCACGGGTGGACCTGGTGTGCCCAGGGACGTGCTGTCCATAGAGACGCAGAAACATTGTCTACCCGGAGCTTCCCTAATATATCCGCATTTTTTATATTAAAATAAATTAAATAAATAATAAATAGGCCCTATTTTCAAATAAACGCGCGCTTCCCCGTCCGTTTCCCATCGCGCCATATGCAGGCCACCGCCACGTATACTGTCATGTACTCTAGGGGCTACCTACCTAAAAGACAATTGTCCATCGTGTCTCGATTTGCACACATTCACAACACAACGCATGGATAAGGATTTGCGTCTGTGGTATGATCGTCAACGTACTTCACCGACGCACACAAACATGAAGTATACGCGCACACACAACTAATATTTTAGACTTTGCCTAATGAATGCCATTTTTGAAACGCATTAGTAACAAACAAAGCAAATTTTAGTATGGAAAAAACCAGTAAGTAAGTGAAACGCTGTTTTTCAAAAATGGCCCTTATCTTTAAGCTATTTCTGTCTCAATAATCAACGTTTTTTATCTCTTTTCACTTTTGACCAATAAGGAATGATATCGATTTTAGGCCTATTCATTTGTTCCTGTGATGAAAACTAGAAAGTTATTGGTTCTCGCTTGTGTTATGCTACCAATTTAAATACGCGAAAGATGTTCGAGGATAAAACGGAACACGAAGATTTTTGTGTTAGTCGTATATATTTGATATTTTTTCTTGTCCAATGATAATTATTTGCATTGTCGCATTACAAATGATTACGTGTTGCGCTCTGCTCTGAACTTTGTTATGTTTGCGATAACAGATGAAATTAGAACAAGTTTCTTATTTTTATTTTCTATTATTACCTCTTTAAAACAGTTTGCAATGTAAAGTTTTTCATGTGGGAGTTGTGCCCCAGGTGTTTGTTTGCTAAAACTGAAAAGTTACGCGTTTAACCATTTAACTTTTGAGGAAAAAAGTGCAATAATCATAAATGGCCGATGCCAGCCTATTTTGGATTTAGTTCAAACAAGCGGTAAGCTGAAAGGAACATTTATGAATATTAAACAATATGACGCGTATAAGTGGCTCTCAGGATGTAAACACACTAAGTAATAGGGTCAGTTCAGTCAGAGAGCTTTATTTTTGTCCCACTGCTGGGCAAAGGCCCCAAAATTAGTCTACCCTGCAATAATCGGTGATGCACGTCCCTGGGTGTGCCCCTTTTCTACTCTGCCGAAAAGCACACAGCCAATCCAAGTTCTCCCGTGGATTTCGTAGAAGGCGACTTAGGAAATACAAGCTAAACAAACATCAATGAGACCTCTCCAGCCCGTCTGGCCAACGAGGAGAGTGTAGGTCGAATCCTCTGGCTGCTCTAGGTAATTAGTCTGGTAGTAGAGGAATCGTGCTCCTGCAGTAGAGACATGATGATGATGATGATGAATTAAAATATAAAATAAGTAATTTTAGTGTTGCCTAAAAGTGCTCTTCTCTTAGACATGTCTTCGATTTCATGTATATTGCCTGTTTTTGTTTATACGGACAAATCACAGATTGTTGTAAATTTAACAATATGTGCCTTTATAAAACAAGCAATGTAAATGAAAACTAACTATATTTATGAAGACATGTGTTGACTATTAATTATGAAATGTCTTTGACAAAACTGATAATGAAGAAACGCTAACGTCTGCATTGAGAAACGGTCCCTATTCAAAAACCCTTCTGCCTCAGCAGCCATCCACACAGCTTTGTTACTCAAAATACATTGTCTTTTTTATATGTTTATGCAATGTATACTCGAAAAACATAACTCTCCTGAAGCAATCGGGTAAAACTTGCACATTGAATGATGTTTACAGATAGTATGCCTTGTGATCAACTCGCTGTTGTTCATAATGTCGCTATACGACGCCCTGTTCTCGCTTCAACAACTGAACTGTTTAGATGCAATTTAGTTTGATGTAAAAGAAGACATTACAGAGTACTAAGCCTACGCAGAAGAAGTCGCGGATAAAACTAAACCTGGTTTTTAACTAAATCTATTCTAAAACTACGTTTAATGGTGTTTACAGATAGTATGCATTGTGATCAACTCGCTGTTGTTCATAATGTCGCTATACGACGCCCTGTTCTCGCGGCGGCTGGGCGGAGATCCGACCAGCGTGCCTGACCCGCCGGAGGGGTCCACCATCAACAACCCAGGGTTCAAGGAGGCTGGGCGGGGTATGTTAATAAATAAATAAATATATAGTGACAAATTACACTGATTGAGCTAGCCCTAAAGTAAGTTCGAGACTTGTGTTATGGGATACTAATTCAACGATACTATTATTTTATGACAAATACATATAAATTGGATAAACATCCAAGACCCAGGACAATTTGAAAAAGGCCATTTTCCAACTAGCCCTGACCGGGGATCGAACCCGGAACCTCTGGGTGGCGGACTAGCTTAGTAACCATTATACCACGGAGGTCGACACTATAAAGAGTAAACTTATAACATGGTAGTCAATTTCTAAAGTGTTACTTAACTTAGGGTTCCATACCCAAATGGTAAAAAGGGACTCCGCTGTCCGTCTGTCTGTCACCAGGCTGTATCTCATGAACCGTGATAGCTAGACATTTAAATTTTTTACAGATGATGTACCTATTTTCATGGCCGCTTTAACAACAAATTCTAAAAACAGAATAAAGTAAACATTTAAGTGGGGCTCCCATACAATAAACGTGATTTTTCATAGAAAATGGTACCAGGAATTCTACGCGCGCGAGTCTGACTTGCACTTCTATTACTTTTGAGACACATACATACAAGCTTTGTTCGTTTTATGTTTGTGTGTAAAGGTCACTTTCTCACATCAAAAAGGGCGTGGGCATCTGGTGTAAGGAATTCGTCTTCTGCTCCAATCAGCGGGCTAAAAAAAACAATTAAACAAGAGAGACTGCTCAACATTAACGTCTTAATATAAAACGAGAACTAACTGTACGACTTGGTTTAAACTATTGATCACACTATTTAAGTTGACAGTGACATATTGCGGGAGGTCATCGCGTTTTGGTCCAACCGAGTACTAAAGTTAGTCCATGTTTAATAATAAGACAGTATCCGTCTTATTATAAAACGCAGACTAACTTTTTTACTAGGTTTAAACCATTATTCGACCAAATGAAGTTGATATTTCAGAGGAGACACTGGCATATTACTAGATGTCAACTTAATTTGGTCGGATAATGGTTTAAACCTAGTAACAAAGTTAGTTTGCTTTTTGTAATAAGACTGTATCCGTCTTTGCATTTCATTTCGTACACATTCCAATAGCAAGAAGATAATTATGAAACGTCAAACTATAGGTATCTCGATGACGGACGCATCAGGCAAGCCGTACAGCACCAACGGGCACGGCAGCGTGGGTTCCGTCAACACCACCGCCACCACTCTCACCGGTCTCTCCGACGCCAGTATCACTCGCTCCCCACTGCGTTCTTCGCTGAAGAAGCCCAGGGTCAGAGACGGCGAGCCTGGAGGGCTGGGCATACAGAACCCTGGCTACTCAGGTACGTCTTATCATCACATTACAATTCTACATGCTTTGACAGTCATAACGTTTGAAGACATGTCTCCACGTTCCACTACTCAGGTACGTCTTATCATCACGATTAATGACGTCTGAAGACATTTCACCACGCTTAGTAGT
Source organism: Acrobasis consociella (assembly GCA_963555685.1). Lineage (NCBI taxonomy): Eukaryota > Metazoa > Arthropoda > Insecta > Lepidoptera > Pyralidae > Acrobasis > Acrobasis consociella. The sequence continues at coordinate 4,517,748 of OY743119.1, read as the reverse complement.
ATTTCTGACGCCAGTATCACGCGCTCTCCACTACGTTCTCCGTTAAAGAAGCCTAGGGTCAGAGACGGTGAGTCTGGGGGGCTGGGCATACAAAACCCTAGCTCCTCAGGTACGTCTGCATGCCTTGACGGTTCTAACACGACTGGCTAATAACGTTTGAAGACACGTCACTGCACTTCATGCTGCGCTCCTCGCTGAAGAAGCCCAACATCAGAGCCGGCGAGCCTGGGGGGCTGGGCATACAAAACCCTGGCTACTCAGGTACGTCTGCATGCCTTGACGGTCCTAATACGACTGACTAATAACGTTTGAAAACACGTCACCGCACTCCTCGCTGAAGAAGCCCAGGGTCAGAGATGGCGAATCTGGGGGGCTGGGCATACAGAACCCTGGCTACTCAGGTACGTCTGCATGCCTTGACGGTCCTAACGCGACTGACTAAAAACGTTTGAAGACACGTCACCGAGCTCCTCGCTGAAGAAGCCCAGGGTCAGAAACGGCGAGCCTGAGGGGCTGGGCATACAGAATCCTGGCTACTCAAGTACATCTGCATGCCTTGACGGTCCTGACACGAGGAATGACGTTTGAAGACATGTCACCACGCTCACGGGTCTCCGACGCTGGCATCTCGTGCTTCTCGCTGAAGAAGCCCAGGGTCAATGACGGCGGGCCTGGGGGGCTGGCCACACAGAACCCTGTCTGCTAGGGTGCGATCTTAACGTTTTACAACGTGGAATGGACATACCCACAGACATAGATATAGATAGACGGCTTAAATGCACCTACTTCGCGTGTAAGTTCTCAGACAAAGCGTCGAGGTTGGCCGCCGCTACTGACAGTCCGCGCGCGTCTGTGATTGCAGCCGGACGGCAGCGAAAAATAAAAAAATGCCTCGTAGCGTGATAATAAACTGCAACAGCCCAAAGTCAAGGACATATTTCCTATCACAGCTAAGTTATTTAAAAAGAAAAATATGCGTAAATTTATTTTAAAACAATTTTTTAAGCATTCCGAGCGGTGATTCCAAGATTATACCTAAATAAGTATAGATTAAGGTTTAAAAACTACATTCACATTACATTGCCGCGTTTGCTTTGAGCGTTTGATCCGACGTTGTGTGTTAAGAAGCAATGTATATCGAAACAAGCGATACTGTCGCGCATCGCTACGACGTCGTGGTACCGGCAATTTCTCATTCGTCAGTAAAATTTAGCGACTAGTGTAGTTCGTTCTACAACATATACCAATAATCGATTTTAATCGATATCGGACTGACGAATGATATAAACTATTATTAAAGAGCCAATTTAATAGATTATAAACAAGCTCATTTCCTAATTTACACTTTAGAAAACGAGGGTAATATTTTCAGAGTTCATGTATATAATATGGTCGCTCTTTGAACTACTGGTCACACGTTGGTGAACAAAACCGCGCGTGCGTCACTGCTCACCGCTCGTTAGTGAGTCGTCCATACTGCATTTCCCCCATTGAAGCGGTATATTTTCGATACCTCTACGCGGAGTGAGACAAGCCTGACATGGCTAAGAACGACCGCAAGGGAAGTTGCTTCAACATTAAAAAAACGCATTGAAATCGGTAAAAACGTGTTTTTTTATAGATAATGTACGGAACCCTTCGTTCGCGAATTCGACTCGCACTTGGCCGGTTATTTAAGAATAATAATAGTTTTATTTTTAAAGTTCAATTAAAATATTTACATTATTTGTAATTTTTAGTTTTAATTTAAATTTTAATAAGTTGGTATAGTTTAAATTTTAGTTAAATTGAAATAATTTGAGTACAAATATTTATTCTTTATTATCAAACAATTTTCCGTTTAGAATCTTTTTTTTTATCCAATTTCATATCATTCGTCAATCAGAAAATCGATTGTGATTTTTATCACAAATCGATTAACTTAAATGTTAATCGATCGTATGGTTAGCGAGCGCGGAGTGAGCGAGCGAGACCACAGATATAAAATCGATGAGTATGAGCGAGACGATCATGGCGGCGGCGTGCGTCTTCAATAAATCGTTTAAATCGTAGTGAGCGGTTTCTTTGAATCGGTTTGAATTTCCCATCACTAAAATTGCGTCTGACGTCACAGTAGGCATTAAAAAAGTTGGCACGCTTGGTTTCCATACAAATCTTGATACGTGCGTTATCTATTACATCTATATCTGTGGACATACCCGTAATAAATCAAATCATGAGCTATACTAGATCACTAAAGTATAATGATAATAAGTTAAAATACTAAAAAAATAGACGGTTCCATACGAAAGTGTGCAGCCGCACGGGTAATTTGTATAGGGAGTTCGTTTTTTTTTTGTTTCTTTTTTACTGTTATTTTATTATCGTTATACTGAAGTGATCTTGTATAGCGCATATGGTGCGGTCTTACAGTTATGTTCAAGGTTTCCGTCAATATGCATCGCCCCTACAGCACTAGCTGTAGACAACAACAAACAACAACATTGCAAGATAGTTCTTGCAATGTTGTCCAAGAGGTCTGTCAGTGTTGCGTCATCCATTTGCTGTCTTATATTAGTAAAAATATATCAATATATTCAAGCGTGTCAGTAAAATATATTTATATATTTACCTACACCAAAACTTTATTATCACGCTTATTTCTGCCTACCAGAGACTCATAGTCTCTGGTAGGTCATCGTGACAGAACTCTCTGTTCATACATGCTTGCTATTTACGGGTACTTCTGACCTTAGTGTTGTCAGCCATTTAAAAGTTTCTTATTATCCTTTCAGGCCACTCACCGCCGCTAAACAGGAACGGCAGCCAGAAGAAAGTGAGAATACAGACGCACAGCACTGAAGTATGATTTAGTATAGTTTCGCATATGGTCTAATTTTGTGGGTCAATAGGCGAAATTTTAAGTTGAGGCCATGATTTTACATAGTAGTCATTGGTTTTGTGACTGGCCTGTGGGATAAAGATTGAGGCGGCTGACTCGTAACATCTGATGTTTTTGTCAGAATGGTTTATTTGAGGGAGTAAGGACTCTAACAGACGAGCCACTGTATGACCGCGACTGTGATCGGTGAGAAGTGTCGCGCGACGGTCGCAGACGCAGACTGTCGCTGCTGTCAAAAACTGTCGCGCGATTACGGGTATGGCGCTTCACTTCAAAGGGTTAGTTCAGGCTGGCAGGAGAGGAAAAATGCGCGAGCAATTTACTAACTGTATTGAAAATAATCGCTGTATCTTTGTGAATTTTTACTCCTTTGCTACACAACTATGTGTCCAATATTTTTTGGATAAAATTTAGTTGATGGACTGAATTAAATGATATATTTTTTACCCAGCGCACATCCCCACCTAAACAGAGCGGCTCATTTTTGGGTGATGTTAAATTGTTATAGGGTACGTTAATATCTCCGCGGTACCGCCACTTGTAGAGTAAACCCTCAATCCTTTATCTGTACAGGCCTGTAGACATTTATATCGGTATTTTATTCGTTTCAAAAAGATATACAACTATTATAGCTATTTAACATTGTTGTAGTATTCGATTTTTTAAAGGATTGTTACATTTAATATTATAGTTGCCATTTAGTCTCCTGTTTAATGGAGTACCTAGTACGTTATATAACACTTTGTAAAGGCTTTTTAACACTTTGACGGCTACGGGCCGAAAGGCGCGGGATAAGTGTTAACACCCAAGGCATGCAGGGTCGAATCGCGATAGTTTAGTTGTAAGAGCAAGGTCATATCAGAACCTCCTCCCAAATGGTCGGCGGTTTAAATCCTGCCTGCGTAGCTATTATTTACCCTCAATGACTCCTTTCTCTCAGAGGATTTGATATTTTTTTATGTTTTTTTCCTTTTCTCTCTTTTCAATATTAGATATAGTAAGAACAAGACAGGGGTTCAAAAGTTACTAAACTATGGAGAGGGCCTATGCTCGGTGTTTCTCTACGTGATCGAATCAGAAATGAGGAGATTCGTAGAAGAATGAACGGACTTCCTGCGGCTGATATGATGATTATGAGGTTCAAACGTTTGATTTTTTATAAGGATAAGATAGTTTCTAGTACTCTTGAATACTTCAAAAACCCAAATAAAATACGTTTAGCTAATATATACAGCGATCACTAGCTGAATGGCAACTATATTATCTAATTATCAAGGCCCATGTAAAAAAACCGCACATTCGAGACACAAAACTTAAACATTAGAATAAGTAGTAAAAGTGTCAAATGCGCGAATATTCTAGAAATAATCTCACAGAATTTTTATTATATTTTATAATTTTTCCTATTGTGTTTATTATACGCATTCTATGTATATTTAGCTTGAACAAAGTTCTATACATTATACACGATGTATATAGTCCAGCACAAAGTGTTGTATAAAAAATAAGAATATGTTTTTATTGTTATATTATACCGCTTGTTGTGTATTTTTTATGTAATTTTTAACACTATGACATTTATTAATTGCAATATTTTAGGGTAAGTTAGTCCATTTTTGTTTGATGTTTATTCTGTAAACAATGTTTCCGAAAAAAAAGTAATCAAATTGCAAGAAAGAAGAAGGAAGTGTATAAGGCCCATTTATACCGCGAGTTTCTGGTTTCTTGCATGTTGCGTTTAATTAAATTGTATATAACAGGCAAGTAACTAGCACCGTGTAATGATAAATAGATAAAGAGACGCACGTTAGATGAAAAATATCTCACAAAAATATCGTTATTGATTTGAAAGAGATGTGTAACTCTTATCTCTTTCCAAGAGTACTCATGGAAAATTCTGACATCTTATTGGTTGTCCTTTCTTCTCAGCTTCGCTTAGCTTTAGTGGAGCTTTACCTTTAGAATTGGTTGTATAAAAATATAATAAATAACAAGTAACTTTTATCTATACCAATGACTAAAAAAGATAAAGTTCTCAAGTCAAAACAATCGAGCCCAAATTCGGTGGAGTTATGTCGTTTTATCACAGAGATGCCTTGACCACCTTCCATCTCATCATCAGATCAGCCGCGTGACATCATAATATTGCATTGTCACGTTTTAAATTTTAGCTCTCTTAGCGTTAAGTCCGCCAATTGTAAACAATTTTAATTGTGGATCAATAAAGTTTTAAAAAATAAATAATTAAATAAACCGGGTAAAATTTAACTTGCAAGATTTGATTGGAGACCGACAGAACAGGTGAAAATAAATAAAAGCTTGTAATAAAAAAAATGATTGTACATTCATCAAATTGTTGCTTACAGAATAAAACATCAATGAATTAGACCGTAGGTCATTATATGTTAGAGTATTGTAAATACACTTGTATGTAAAAGAAACCCACCCATCTTGTGACTGTGCAAGTTATATTTTAATATCTCCAAATCTTAACAAATGGGAACAAAAACTGTCTGTCTTTAAGGCCTATCTACACACAAGTCTCTAGCATCTTGCATAAATTGAAATTTACAGAATCAACCGGTAAAGACCCGCACGACATTTTTAAATGTCCACGTTCATTGTCTTACTATTGTGTCTGGAATTGGCGGTAAAGGAACGGTTAATACTTCAATTAAATTGCCAAAATTCAAATCAGATACTTTTTTTTAACGTCAAAACAAACATTTTCTGTAGGGTTTGTATGAAATCTATACTAACGACGTCATAGTTTCTTAAGAATCAAATAGCGCTCTTTATATCAGTTTTTATGCAATAATAAATCTGAAATCACGTTGATAATAGAAGTTTTGTTCACCACGCAAGTCATCTATTGCTTTAATTTAATTGTATGCAATATGAGAGAAACTTGCACTGTGTAAAAAGGCCCTTATGTTTCAATTAATGTTATTTGTATAAAACATCAAATTTCATTCAAGGGCTGGTCTAACCCCTTCGGTTTGATAACTCATTCAGACTAACGTATACGGAGTGCCAGTAAGCGAGTCAATGATTTACATTCATCTATCTGTCTCGCTTTACTGAACTGTGTCAAGCGAAACAAATGAGAGTGACAAAGACAGATAGATATACCGTAATGCGCGTTATTGACTAGCTAACTGGCGTTTGCTTTAATTTATCCCACTATCAATTAGCAACATGTTTATTATTTTTAATTATTCCCATGGTTCCGTTGAAGAGCTCATGGCCAAAGCACGCATTTGCTAGCGCTTTCGCTAGTTAAGCAACCCCGGGCGCTGTCCGCACTTGGATGGGTCTGCAAGTGGCATAACACATTTCTCGACCTCAATGTTTTTTAAGGTATGCTAAGCCGTTGATCTCAGCTGTCATCATCGTATGGCAAGCTATGACAGATACCTTTAGGTAGCTTGAAAAATTTGAGACTAGTTTTGGCCACTTACACAAAAAACAAACTACCATGGTTGTTCTAATTCTTCTTTCCAATAGATGGTTCAAATATTAAAAATACGTTGATAGTGGGATATTATATTAAGATTTCCATAATGCATACAACACATTTAAAATAACGTTAAAAAAGCACTAAATGAAGGTTGTTAAAAATATGTGACACTAGGTGGCAGCACAGTGACGTCAGGTCCAATCGACTGTTGTCATTGGACCATCAGTTGACAGGTTTTTTGCTTCGTCAAATTTATCTCATTGATTCGTTTATACAGTTTTCAATAAAAATGGAGCCTACAAAATCAGTTTTATAACCCTAGTTTGCACTGTAGTCAGACTATTATGTCAAGCAAAGTCAATAAAAACCTCTCATTGTACGATAGTATGTATTCATCTAACGTCATATAGGTACTACCCTGGTATAATCTGACTCACATCAAAAGGCCAATTTCTATAAGCAACTTTGACTTACTCATAGAACGGTAACTAAGATGGCTATAGAAAATAGCCGCACGTCATCATACGTCAACTTAGGCACCTCGCGACAACGACCAGTGGCCGCAACCTTGATCGCAGGAGCTGGGGTTGGGCTGCGACTAAGATTGCGGCCACTATACAAATAAATATAAATATCTATCTATACGCGCTGACTTTTCACTGGTTTTGGTAAAAATGTATAGTAAATAAATTCCTCTATCCATATACGTAATCCAAATTTCTGTATGTCATAAGATCAAAAAGTTGCGTAAATAACAGCTGCGTGATGTCGATGACCTCCGGCTGGCCGGCGGGCGGCGGTACTACTAATTGATCTCACAATTTTACTTTCGAGTTTTAGTCATCATTTTTTGTTCCTTAATTTTTATTTTGACTAGCTAATTAGGTCTTATTAACGATAAAGTGACCTTTGGCTTCAAAACCAAAGAAAAATCACCGTGTATATTTCCTTAATTAGTCTGGTTTTGATACGCGGAGTCACCTGAACGAATGGTTTTTCCATACTAAAGAACCGTTCGCTAAATCGAAATTACACTCGCTATTGTGGTCGTATAGTGTGCAAGGTGTCTTATCGCGCAGTTACATTAGTGTACTCAAGCAGACATTTGTCGATAGGCTATAGTCATGTTTACAATGTTATGAAAAGTGCCTTGCCATTCCCAAATACGTGCCTTCCCCGCCTTTTGTAAACAATTGTCACACGTACAATAAATATTATAGACCTATTTATTTATTCGTATACTCGGCTCAAAAGCAGACTTTAAACGATGTTGGTGTAGAATATACTTTTCCGTCCCCTGAGCCAGAAAGTGCGCTTTACGTCCGCTTTGCGTGCGAATAAAGCTAGTTCGAAGGAAGACTTAAAATTGTATAACCTCTGGCGGTAAAAAATAATCCTTAGGTCGTCTACGGCTCGGTTGACTCAGGGTTGGGACTCTTGGCAATACGGAACAGCCCTTTTCTACACGTTTTACGCTTCAGCATGAACGGTGCTAAAGCGTCTTGTCGTTTTCTCTCGCTCTAACAAATGACAGTTCTGAGCGACGGAAAAGGATAGCACCATAGAAAAGTGCTGTTTCATGCCGACAAATAAGATCCAACCCTTGCCTGGATCTGAGACTTATTTCGACACTGCCCACGCAGACCTGTGTTGTCCCGTTGTACGTCGCTTATTTATAAATTACTAGGTTATTCTTTCGCTCCGTCCAAACTCTGGTCTTAAGATTAGGTTTAAATTATATGATAAACATTTAAGAATAAAATAAGTATTGTAAACACGCCTGAATAGTCGAATAATGTAATTAATTTTTATGTATCTGATATATTTGAAATCATGGGATGATTTATTTTAGAAATATAAATTACAAGAAATTATGTAATCTGACGACTTTTAGGGCCAATTCACACTGAAACTTTAAAGTGCCAGCCGCGTTTGTGGTAAATACAAATAATTATTTCTGCTCACGACATACACAGTGTAGCTTTAGAAAAACAAAAGCCAGCGGCTGCCAGCGGTGTACGCGTCCACAAGCAGCCAATCTATTCTATGCATTTTCTAGATAGAAATAAAGGCGAATATGGTTTGACAGTATAAGCTGCCAGCCAATGCAGTTAAAATGTGAATTGGCCCGATATACTTTTCATGCTAACATGCGTGAAATGTATTTGGCAAACATTTATTAATTCTACAGATCAAGATCAGTGTTATTAAATGACTTTCTCAAAGAAACAAATAATGTTATTTAAACCCTTTATCCATACTTTATATCAGTTATTGTGCCCCCAGCGCGAGGCATAGTCAATCGGTAATAAATACCTACAACCGATTTGTGGATACTTAAGTTATGTGCAATACGAGCAGTGGTTTTTTGTCGGAAATATCCGACGCTCGCCAAGTGGGCATAAAAAGGTTAGTCGGATAAATACGACGTTCGCGGTGAAAGGGTAAAGAGATGTCAATACTATGTGTATTGTCATAGGACCCTTAAGGTCACAGCACACTTATCAACTCGGAAAGGGATCGACAACGTATCGCCTTTCGCCGCACGGTCAACCAGGCGTCAACCTGACGTAGGCACGTAACCAAACAGGCTCAGCTTCGGTACGTCGACTCGACGACGGCTGGGCGACGCCGCGCTTACCGCTCGCCGGCCGCTCTGGTCTGGCTGGCACTAGATCATTTTAAACGTAAAGTGTAGTAAAGTGTAGCGCACGGTTATGTCTCGGTTTACAATACGCGAGTTGGCAATCATAGCCATCAATTTTTGTTTATCTACAAATAAATAAAACGCGGGTGTGAGGAAACGGAGAGACGTCAGCTCGCATACGGAGAGGCGTAAGCGCGCGGACGACGAGCCGCAAGCGCGGGAACCGCTAGTTGACCGACCAGCAAAGTGGTTCGTGAGCTGGTCCCGAGGCGAGGCGTTTACGTTACGAATCCGAATAGTGTGCGTTGCAGTAGGAAGTTTCATATAAAGAATACTGAGCTGCTCGAGTTGATACGTTTACGTTCCGTTTACGAGTTGATAAGTGTGCTGTGACCTTTATCCCTAACGGGGCAGGGTTTAGCGGCTCTAAGCACACAGAGCCGGGCCGCCAGACTTAAAGGCCCCTTGTGGATGGTACTTCTTGGAGTTCAATAATTTTCAAGTTTCTATTTGTTTCTTTGAGATTTTTCAAAATCAAACTATTTGTTAAAATTGACAATAGGGAAATGGACAATTTTTTTGCACTTTAATTTATTTAAAAGTATGGTATAAGTATTTTTCTTTTCATTGATTAGCAAATAATGACGAAGATACATCGCATTTAAATTTCGCGTAACGTCACGATCAGCTACGATTTTTAACCAAAGGTGACGTAAATTACCCCCACTCTGAAACTTCGAAGCGCTGTATCTTTGTGAATTTTTACTACTTTGCTAAACAAAACAATATGGGTCCTTTATTTTTGGTTAATCTATTTCACGGACTCAATAAAACAATGTAACGTAGAGTCCTGCTCTGCGTATAGTGCGGCCCTGGATATTCTCTTTGCCCGCGATGTCGGCCATTTTCTGTAGCGTCAGAGAGTATTATTTTCTTTGTAATTTTCTGTATAATTTGTCCGGGTTCCGCCGTAAGAAAACTTGAGAAATAAATAGTTGTTGTGTTGTTGTTAAAACAATATATTTTTATACTTATACCAGTCCACACCCCTATTGTACCCTATATTTTAACTAAAAGAAAGTTGGCCGAAACCAGAAAATTGTTATCAAAATTTTACATAAATTCGTTGGATTTCCTTTATTATTGTCAAGAAAATTGTATTTTCATATTTCTATTAATCGTTTTCAAAGTCTAGTGTTTGTTCTTAGCGTTCCCGATGTTTATTAATTGTGCTGTTACTTTAAAGAAATCTCCGTCCGATTTTCGGTTTGTTTTGTAGCAATAAGCTAAGATACAATAAAGACGATTTTAATACGATTTTGTTTGGTGTGTTTATTTTATCATTTCACAACAATAGACCGAACGAAATATCCTTGGCCGAATAACTGTTTAACACAAAACCTTTCTTCACTGCTCCGTTCAAATAATTACACTTCGACGAATAACGGTTGGCCGAGAGCACCGTTTAGCCGCATAACGTCCACTGATGGACATTGGCCTCTTCCAAGGATTTCCAAAATGACCGATTTAAAACTATCATTATTTTATTTTTAAAGAATAAAATTTAAATAACAGGTAGAAACAAACTAAAGAAGAAGAAAACTTTTAATATGTAGTACAGAAAGCAGTGAGAAAGTGATGAAAAGTTTAAGTTTGTCCTTTACAACGATGACAGGTTGATGATCATTGTGATGGCAAAATATACAATGTGCGCTTTCAAACTTTGTTGCGAAATTTCAACTTTGAAACATGTTTCAAAAACCCAACACGTAAGAAAAGCATCAGCTAGCACAAAAGAGATGTCAGCGCTTATTTTTAGAATCGACAAACCGATCACAGGAAGCCCAAATAAAAACTTCGTGCATTCGTCGCAGAGCACAACATATCATTTATTTTCCGGATTCTTTATTTCTTCATTGCCGGATAGCTTGAATTCCGTTAGGTTTCTACCTACTTTTTTTACTTTGTTTTAAGCGATCTACTTTGCTACCAACAGTATCAACCTACTAAGCAACAATATTGTCTAACTAGTCTAGTCTGTTTACATTTTTGATTTAATTGGAATCTACACATTGATATTATTGATGTGAAAGTATGTACATTATAATTTAAATAATATAAATACAATTTTAAATAATATCAAAAACCAAAAAGTATCGATCTTTGTATAAATATATTTGTTTAAATTTGCCGTTATTGACCGAGCGAGCGAAGCGAGCGAGGTCTCTAAATCGAGTTGGGGCGAAAACACATTGTATGTATGTATGTATGTATGTATGTTTGTACCGCGATAACAGCCGAACCGATGGTTTGATTTTGATGAAATTTGGTACGCATGTAGGAAATATCAATAGAATTTTCAAGTTCACTGGGCATCAAAATCGGTTCAGTAGTTTTTGAAATATTAATAAAAATGTCCTCGATTATGAAACAAACGAAACCAATAGCGCGTTCTAACCTTGGATAGCGCCATCTAGGGGTTATTTAGGAAACTGAATTGCGAAAAATAATCACGAGGTCTAAGTTCGCGGCGAACTACTAGGTAGTTTACTAAATTTAGCAATTTTGTTGAGCGGACTTTGGTTCAATCGATATCGCTGCTTGTCTGTGCTTCTGTTGTAGGATTAGTAATAATGCCACAAACTAACAAGAGATCAGCGGCAACCAAAGCCCGCGAAGTAGTTTTACGTAGAGAGTAGCAACTAAGGAAATATGCCAGTAGGTAATTCTCGTGCCAATAAGAGCTTTGTCAGCAAGAAACTTCGCCCGAACGCTCCAAACGCTTGTGTTATCAGCGTGAGTACGCAAGGGAAGTACGAAATCAGGAACTATACCCTGAAAGCTTAAAGCGCTAGCGTTCAATGCGTGAGCACGCTGTGGAAATTCAAGGGCAAGAAACCTTACCAGAACACGGTTCCCATCCCTCGCATGATCCGGTCGTGGAAGACTGGCCAAGTGTCATGCTCACGAACTCAATTTTCACTGTCGCTTGCCTGGGCAAAAAATGTGCACAAATCGCAAGGACTCACTTAGAATAAAGTAGTCGTAGACGTCGGCGTTTGCCCAAGAGCCAAGCTAACCCGACACTATACCGGATATCAGCCTGTACGAGATTAGGATGGTCCTTAAATAGCTTAAAAACAAGGCGCCGGGCGAAGATGGAATCACAGCAGACCTTTTGAAAGCGGGCGGAATGCTGCTACTGAAAGTCCTTTAGAGGCTCTTTAATTCCATTCTGCTCGAGGGCGTAACGCCAGAAGCGTGGAAAAGGGGCTGTGCGGTTCTGTTCTTCAAAAAAGGATGTGATGAAGCGTTTTCGGGGAATCGAACCCCTGGACGCTGTCATCAACATAAATTGAGTAGACCCCTGTTACCACCCTGGTATGACAGGGGTCTGGAAGGTCTAATGAGGAAACCTACCGGGAGGGTGTGTTTAAAACCAACTATACCAACGGTAACAATAATTTATTTACAGGTTCTACAGGTCTTAGTTTAACCTAGACTTAATTAGCACTACCTTAAATCTAGATTCACACTTGGCTTATGGCCGAGCGCCTACGCAATTCCAAAGACGAAACACTATACGGAGTATTCGCGTTCACACAGCTACAAAGGATATTACGAACTATCCAGACTAAAAGAGGTTTCACCCTGAGGGGGTGCGGAACGGGATGCACACGGGGTGCAAAGCGCAGGACGCGCGGAGCGGTAAACGGGGGGCAGGGTACGAACGGGCCTGCCGGACGGGACGGTATCGCCTCACGCACACGGGTGCGCGGACGTCGGGAAAAACCACCCCTCTGGGGAGAGGGTGGTAAGGCACTCCGGGGTGCGGGGTGCGGTACGCACACGGGTCACCGGGGCAACAAGGGGTTGCTCCGGCGGACTACCCTGAAGGGGTAAGCGGGACGCGCAGGAGCACGTCGGCGTCGCGGCGCTCCCTCACACGGGGGTGGGAGGGGGTGTCGCGGACGACCACAAATCGGACGGGAACGGAGGGGGATTCGGAAACCCTGACCGTACCTAGATATCTGATCCAAGCGGCCGAGGGGGATGGAAGGGGATTCGGGAACCCTGACCGTACCTAGATATCTGATCCAAGCGGCCGAGGGGGATGGAAGGGAATTCGGGAACCCTGACCGTACCTAGATATCTGATCCAAGCGGCCGAGGGGGATGGAAGGGAATTCGGGAGGGGAGAGGGGGAAGGGAAAACTCGATCGTACCTAGATATCTGATCCAAGCGACCGAGCCGGATACTCGAGTGAGTATCCGCGTTTAATGGGCTCGCTCTGCGTTATATAGCCGGCCGCCAGCCGGCGCGGAGTGGGGAACGGTGGGGGAAACCAGATCATACCGGTTTTATTACGGAAGCAAGTTTACCAGCGACGTGTATCGTTTGTAGCTGTGTGAGTAATGGAATGTTCGAGAAGGTTCCAGAGGCGTTTGTGCGCGGCGACGTTGGCTTGTCGATCGCTGCGTCACATTCTCCTCCCTCTTTTGGAGATTTTTACCTGGGGGAAAAATCGCCGTCTTAGTGTCATGTATCTTAGAGTCCTCAATATCTCTAGGAATGGACCTCTTTAGAAAAAAAATCACTTAATTTAAATCTCTTAAATGTGGAATTGCATGGGCAATGGCTTTACAATACTACAAAAAACAAGTTGTTTACTGTTATAGTATACTGCACTAGTACATACAAAAATTTTATTCTAGGATAGTTATGATCAGTGTAAGGGTCAACTAATTAAACATATTTTAAAAGTTTCACTACAGCCTTATCTATTACGGTAACAAACTTTAATGGTACTCTTTTTTAAATATAAATACACACATCTATCATTCATATTTGCGGTTAGTTACTACCTTTTAAACTTTCGGTTTCGGAACAAAAATATAAAATACAAAATTTACAGACATTCTTACTTATGTGCAGTTATCTCTAGGGAAAAATTTAACACTATGGTACTTAATTAAAATATCTACGGTTAAACAAAAAAAAAAAACTTTTTAATGCCTTTAATGGGCTATAAGGGATATTTAACTAAATTAAAATAATAATAAATTAAATTACTGGCCTTTATCAACTGCTTGGTTGTCCAGCTTGTCTCGGTACTTCGGTTTGGAGCTACGGAGTCTTCGCTTGCCGCGTCTCCTGCGCGGCGGCGGCTGAGTGGTTGCGGTAGCGCAGCACATCGGGAACGGCGGTGGTGGCGGACCCAGGGACGACGTCAGTGGCGTTCCTGGTTGTTTCCGCGGCGTTATCGGCCGCGGGTACGGCGGACGGGGCGGCGATGAGTGCCGCGGAGTTATATAACGGAGTGGCGTTGTTTGCCATAGGATAAACGGTTGGGGCGGCGGTATATGCCGCGACGGAAAATTTCGAAACGGGTGGTTTTGCCGTGTGACTGGCATTTGGGGCGGCAATTTATGTCGCAATGGGGGTCTTAGGGAATTACGGATCGGCAATTTAAGCCGTGAAGATGTTGTGTATTGGGGTATCGGCGCTGTATATTTTGCACCTGATTTCGGGGGGGTTTTCTCGGAGGTACACTTCTCGCTGGGGTTAACTGGTGGTTCACAAACTTGTGTACGTGTTTCTTTTTTCTTCGGGTACCAAACTGTTCTTCTGTTTAGTTTATTTATATAATTTGTTGACGTTTCATCTCCAGTTGGTTTATATTTTTGGGAATTGTTTAGATGTGATCTCTGTGGTCCGATGTATAAACACTTTGTGGAGGTTTTTTCGGGTTTTATTACCTTTTTTCGGTTGTTTTTCTTTGGAATTTTCCAGTTAAGACTAAAACCACAACGTTGTAGGACATCTATTCCTAAGATCACGTACGGTGTAGACGGTAAGAGGAACACTTTATGTTGAATTTTGGTGCCGTTGATTTCTATTTCAATTACTCTGCTTTTTTCTACGGGAATTTTTGAGCCATCTGCCAAAATAAGATTAGATTTTTCTTGACAAATTGGTACATTTCTTATTTTTTTGAAACTTTCCCAAACCTTATTATTTATGTAGGTGCTCGTTGAACCGGTGTCTACTAACGCCTTGTACTCTCTCGTGTTGATTTTTGCGGTTATGAACATCCTATTGTCTCCTTCTATCTCTTTTCCCACTGTACATGCTCCTATTTTCGGACTTCTGCAGCAATTTTTGCTCAAAACGCCCATTTTCCCACATCCACTACAGAATAACTGCTTTTCTGCTGTGCATTCTCTGGAAGCATGATTTGGCTTACCACATTTCCAGCAGTGGGTTTTTTCATTATACTGGGGATGTATCCTTCCACCTGGTTGTGTCTCTTTTCCTGAGCGGTTTTTTCCAGATGTATTTTGCGGTCGGTCGGTTGATTTTTGCGGTTCGGATTTCTCACTTTGTACGTTCTTATTTGCTCTGATTTCTTCTTTCTTTATTTCTTCAAAATCGCCCGCCATAGCGATTAGTTCTCTAATACTTCGGAAATTCTGTCGTCTTATGTAATATTTATAACTGGGGTTCATATTGTTATATATAATTTCGGTAGCTTCCAACTCACTCATTTTTCCGTACCTTCTAATGAGGGTCTGCATTTGTGTCAGGTAGTCTATGAACCTTTCTTCTGACCACTGTTTCCTTGCGGCTATTCGGCTGAGAAGATTGGCTTCATAATTTCTTGGAAAGAAAAATAACTTGAAATCTTCTTCAAAGTCACGCCATGTTTTCCAATTCTGACTATTATTTCTGTGCCATAAAAGTGCTTTTCCTTTTAGTAATCTTGGTATGAATTGCAACAACTCGTCTTTTTTCTCGGAAATAGTATGTATCAATTCATCTATTCGTTCCAGGAACTCCACTGCGTCTCCCGACGTGTCAAAGCTGACATTCCATTTTGAAAATATTTTTTCCATGTTTTGTAGCTCCTTGGTAGTCTCCATTTTTGAGGTTTGTGCTTCCTCGTAATTTTCGTCTTCGGCTTCCTCCTCTCTGATTATTTGTAAAAGTGTTTTTCTCAACTCTTCTACGGTTTTCTCGGTTGCTGGTTTTCCCCTCGATTTTAGTTCATTCAGGAGTTCTTCTTTCTTTAAATTATATACCCAGGATACTGGCATTACCGGTTTTCTGTGTATATTTTTATTTTTACAACGCGAAAATACAGTGTGTTTATTTACGCGGATCGCGGACACGCGGATTTTATTTTATTAATCTTGATCTGGGAATTTTAAATTTATTTATGGCTACGCGGTATTTTCTTTTTAGAAGAACGACGATATATACGGACTTTATTATAATTAACGGTACGGATTTTAATTTAATATTTATGTTACGCGGTGTTTAATTTTTCGTATAACGTGGACTTTATAAAAATATTTTACTATAATTTACAGTACGGATTTTAATTTTATTTTTATCGCGGTTTGGTATAGTGGTACTTATTATTTTATTTGCGGACTCCCGGTGGACCTTTAGAATTTCCCGGCCTGGAGTTACTAACAAGAAGGCGATGTGACTAAACAATTGGCCTCTTTTGTGGATCTCCCGAATGATCCTGTGACTCCTTGTGGGTTTTTTAGTTGGGCGCCAATGTGATGAAGCGTTTTCGGGGAATCGAACCCCTGGACGCTGTCATCAACATAAATTGAGTAGACCCCTGTTACCACCCTGGTATGACAGGGGTCTGGAAGGTCTAATGAGGAAACCTACCGGGAGGGTGTGTTTAAAACCAACTATACCAACGGTAACAATAATTTATTTACAGGTTCTACAGGTCTTAGTTTAACCTAGACTTAATTAGCACTACCTTAAATCTAGATTCACACTTGGCTTATGGCCGAGCGCCTACGCAATTCCAAAGACGAAACACTATACGGAGTATTCGCGTTCACACAGCTACAAAGGATATTACGAACTATCCAGACTAAAAGAGGTTTCACCCTGAGGGGGTGCGGAACGGGATGCACACGGGGTGCAAAGCGCAGGACGCGCGGAGCGGTAAACGGGGGGCAGGGTACGAACGGGCCTGCCGGACGGGACGGTATCGCCTCACGCACACGGGTGCGCGGACGTCGGGAAAAACCACCCCTCTGGGGAGAGGGTGGTAAGGCACTCCGGGGTGCGGGGTGCGGTACGCACACGGGTCACCGGGGCAACAAGGGGTTGCTCCGGCGGACTACCCTGAAGGGGTAAGCGGGACGCGCAGGAGCACGTCGGCGTCGCGGCGCTCCCTCACACGGGGGTGGGAGGGGGTGTCGCGGACGACCACAAATCGGACGGGAACGGAGGGGGATTCGGAAACCCTGACCGTACCTAGATATCTGATCCAAGCGGCCGAGGGGGATGGAAGGGGATTCGGGAACCCTGACCGTACCTAGATATCTGATCCAAGCGGCCGAGGGGGATGGAAGGGAATTCGGGAACCCTGACCGTACCTAGATATCTGATCCAAGCGGCCGAGGGGGATGGAAGGGAATTCGGGAGGGGAGAGGGGGAAGGGAAAACTCGATCGTACCTAGATATCTGATCCAAGCGACCGAGCCGGATACTCGAGTGAGTATCCGCGTTTAATGGGCTCGCTCTGCGTTATATAGCCGGCCGCCAGCCGGCGCGGAGTGGGGAACGGTGGGGGAAACCAGATCATACCGGTTTTATTACGGAAGCAAGTTTACCAGCGACGTGTATCGTTTGTAGCTGTGTGAGTAATGGAATGTTCGAGAAGGTTCCAGAGGCGTTTGTGCGCGGCGACGTTGGCTTGTCGATCGCTGCGTCACAAGGAGATAACACTATTGAAGAACTATAGGCCTATCACGTGTCTTAGTCATGTTTATAAGTTGTTTTCGAGGGTCATCACGAATCGTCCCGCAAACAGGTTTGATGCCTTCCAGCCTCCCAAACAAGCCGGTTTCCGTAAAGGCTTTAGAGAAGACGAGGGCGTATAACTGGCCGTTATGCTTGCGGATAGTGGGCAATGAAAAAGCCTTCTATTCGATCGAAACATGGGCCGTGCTTCAGTCTCCAGCGATGCCGTATTGACTATCGGTATATCGAGGTGTTGAAGTGCTTATACAGTAACGCCACTATGTCATTCCGAGTACAGAAGCAGTGGAAGACGGCAATTCCACTGCATAGAGGTGTAAAACAGACGTTATATCTTCGAAACTGTTCACCGTTGCACTGGCAGATCAAGCTTCTGCAATGGGAAGGATATGGCATTAAAATCAAAGGCGAGTATATCACTCACCTTCGATTTGCCGATGATATCGTTGTCATGGCGGACTCGATGGAAGACTTAAGTATGTATGTACTATGCTCGCAGACCTAAACCGAGTTTCCCAACAGGTAAGCCTTAAAATGACCGATCTAGAGCGGCTTGCATCCAGCGCCTTCCAGCTATTCTAGATCGGTAGTTTTGGAAATCTTTGGGAGAGGCCTATGTCCAGCAGTGGACGTTATGCGGCTGAAAAGATGATGATGACAATGAGCCTTAAAATGAACATGGACAAAACGAAAGTAATGTCGAATGTCCATGTTGCGCCCCACCTGTTAGTGTTGGGAGTCCCGCCTCGAAGTTGTAGACCTGGGTCAATTGATCCAGGCAGGAAGCTTCAGCTTCGAGGAAGAGGTCTTTCGACTAATCCGACTCGGCTGGGCAGCGTTCGGGAAGCTACGCAGTGTCTTCTCGTCAAAAATACCTTAGTTTTTTAAGACTAAAGTTTACAAACAATGTGTGTTACCAGTGATGACTTATGGATCTGAAACGTGGTACCTTACTATGAGTCTCATGAAAGGGCTAAAGGTGCAACGCACTATGAAAAGCTAGGCTCGGTGTTTCTCTACGCGATCGAATCAGAAATGAGGAAATTCGTATGAGAACTAAAGTCATTGACATAGCCCAGCGGATTAGCTCGTTGAAATGGCAGTGGGCGGACACATAGCGCGACAAACTGATGCCGATGGGGCAAAAAGGTATTCGAATGGCGACCACGTACTGGCATTCGAAGCGTAAGACCACGTACTGGCATAAGAAGCGTAAGAAGCAAGGTGGTTTGTCGACCAGACCAAGGTTGCTGGAAGCCGCTCTAGATCGGTCATTTTGGAAATCCTTGGGAGAGGCCTATGCCCATCAGTGGACGTTATGCGGCTGAAATGATGATGATGATGAGACGTAGGCGTAAAATAGTTGGCAGCTGGATGTACATACGTTCCTCTTTCAAGATCTAGGTATATTGAATTTGATCCAGGTCTTGATTTAAGCTGTTTGAAAAAAAAATTAAACTTTTGCAGCTCAGAATAGAAGAAGAAAGAAGGTTGGAAAATCTGTTTCCTGCAACGGTATCAAATCGGTTGTGGATAATGTATCACAGTTTCATTAAATCATAGTTTCACTGGACATTAAAATTGGTTCAGTTTTGGAATAATATCGCGAGGTCTAAGTTCGCAGCGAACCACTAGTTATTTAGGGTCAGCTTTTAGCTACTTTTAAGCTACTTTTAGCAACTTTTTCGGTAACAAATTCTGGTACATAATTTTGTTACTACAACTATTTATCCATCTAAATTTGTACATTTTGGCATTAACACAATCAAACTATTTAGACGTTCCGTCATTTAATCAGCTATGTCCTGGAAGGATCAAGCTAACATCTAAATATATTTGGTGAGATTTTTAGCTACTAGCTAAAGTTAGTAGTTGGCAACACAACACTAACTTTGATGCCGCATTTACACATTCGCGCGAATCGCGAGGCGAATAACGAACTAGCATGTGTAAACAGTCAGTTCGTTATTCGCCTCGTGATTCGCCTCGCGATTCGCGAGTTCGCGTTGAGGGCGGTTTTTCGGACGCGAATCAAAGGACACGAATAGCGAACACGAACTGGCTGTTTACACTTTCGCCTGCCGGCAGTTGGCAGCTAGCGCCCGACCCAACAGGACGTATATGTACCCGTTGTATGACTTGTATGGAAACATACGAATTGAAAGGTCTAAGTTAACATTTTTTGTGGGCAAATGTGTGTAGACCTAATTATATGTTAAAATAGGCAATCAGACATCAAATAAGATGATATCTCTATATTTAATAAGTACTTTCAGTGATTTTAATCTTTGTTATTTTCTCTTTTAGATATATTCATTGTTTTATACATTAAATGACCTTTTGATACATTTCTACATATAATTAGAGGACTCTCACTAAATTTGTATCCTACTAATATAATAAATGCGAAAGTGTGTTTGTATATTTGTTTGTTATCTCTTCACGCTTAAACTACTGAACCGATATAGAACAAATTTGGTATAGATATAATTTGAGACTCGGGGAAGGACATAGTGTACTCTTTATCACGAAATACCCACGGGGAGCGAAGCTCGCGGGTACAGTGCTAGTCTGCGTTTTATAATAACACGGATAAAGTCCACTAGTCTATACAGTATACACTACGAATAATAATTCTCATTATATAATAAGAGAATTATTATTCGTAGAGTATACATATAAAACCGGCCAAGTGCGAATCGAATTTTCGCACTAAGGGTTCCGTACCATTATCTATAAAAAATCGCTATGTATGGGAGCCCCAAATAAGCTAAAAGCTTAAATATTTATTTTATTTTGTTTTTAGTATTTGTTGTTATAGCGGCAACAGAAATACATAATTTGTGAAAATTTCAACTGTCTAGCTATCGCGGTTCTTGAGATACAGCCTGATGACAGACAGACGGACAGATAGCGAAGTCTTCGTAAAAGAGTCCCTTTTTTACCCTTTGGGTACGGAACCCTAAAAATGACATCTTAGCAAAAGTTATTCAGACTGATGAGCATTTTCCGAAGTCATAAAGTCTACGCGAACGAAGTCGCGGGCTTCGGCTGGTTTTAAATAAACATCCCAATCTACCCACCACATACAGATATTTACCTAAGCGTAGGTAAATACCCGGGTAGAAGACATAATTGTAAATGTAGCGTGCATGCCGCCATTATGTCCACGTCCTCCATATTCGTGTGCGAATGTCATAATGAATCAACACACGAATGTGTAAACAGCAGTTCGCGTCGGCATTCGTACACGAATTAGTTCGTGGAATGCATGGTAGAATAAAATAAGGTATTCTCTCTCCGTGACAGCTGATGACGTAGGAAGAACTTGACTACGTCATCAGTGTAATATGTTGCCTCTGTGTGAAATTGAATTACCCGAGCGTAATGCATTTTTGAACTTTATATACCAATTTCAAATTAATAATCCATTTTATCAATTTATAAAATTTTGAATTGATGAATGACGCGAGAATCGCGAGATTCTTAATAGCTAAGTTACTTAACATTTTATTTAATATTAATGAACTAATTGAGAAAGTCCTTAAATTTACTGAAAAGAACAATCAGTGGCAACACTTTCGTGACGTAGTCAAGTTCGTTCTCGGACAGAGAATACCATGGTAGAATAAAATAAGGTATTCTCTCTCCGTGACAGCTGATGACGTAGGAAGAACTTGACTACGTCATCAGTGTAATATGTTGTCTCTGTGTGAAATTGAATTACCCGAGCGTAATGCATTTTTGAACTTTATATACCAATTTCAAATTAATAATCCATTTTATCAATTTATAAAATTTTGAATTGATGAATGACGCGAGAATCGCGAGATTCTTAATAGCTAAGTTACTTAACATTTTATTTAATATTAATGAACTAATTGAGAAAGTCCTTAAATTTACTGAAAAGAACAATCAGTGGCAACACTTTCGTGACGTAGTCAAGTTCGTTCTCGGACAGAGAATACCTTATTTTATTCTACCATGGAGAATACCTTATTTTATTCTACCATGGTGGAATGTTTCGTCGAATGACGAGGCGAATAGCGAACACGCATGTGTAAATCCGGTATGACATATGTCAGATTAGGTATATGCTTGCTTTGCTTGTGGCTTCACTCACTTCACGTTTACGAAATTACGAATACACTTGAGAATTCGTATTACCAACGATACATAATTACTTTTATTTACATAATATAACATACAGAATAATAATAAATAATAAGAAATAGGTATACAATACAATAGTGGCGACGGGGATTGAAGAAATTTCAACAAGTGCAAGTAAAACATTATGTGCCTAACCTAACAAATTCCCAGTGCATCCGCTTACCTTAATCCATGAATCCAAGGGTTCCCATACCTGTGTTGATCACCCGCTTCACAATTTCCATTTTCCTATCAAAAAAAAAGTTAAAACAATGGAACAACTATCACAGGTGAGTACTTGCGCACATGTTGGACATGATACGCGGCAAGCAAGCACAGCAGGCAAGCCTGCAAAGAACCCATATAGAACAAGGTACAAATAAATCTATTAGTGGCACATCACCTTATGATGAAATCTACGAATCCTTCCCTGGCTATTTGCAAAGATTGCAAAATTAGGGGGTGACCAACAATGTCACCAAGTTACAAATATTTTTAAACTGTATTGGGCCAATTGATAGATTGGCCCGGAAGACAACCTTGTGGGTGCCAGAAAGGCGCAGGTGTAGAGGAAGGCCACAAAGAAGATGGTGCAATGACATCAACAGCTTCAAAAAGAAATGGCAACAGGCTGCTATGGAAAAAAGGCCTTTGCAGCATAGGAACACCCCAACAGTTTGAATTAAAAAATATATAATGTACTTATTAGACCAAAACCAAAATATTTACAAGTATTGAAGAACATTACAGCTTCGGACACCCCGGGAATCTAAATCTTATTGATATATCGTGAAAATACTGGGCAATCACATCGCCCTGGAACCTGGTGAAGTAGTTTAGCAGTGTAGGTCACTGTTTCTAATCACTATAACGCCAACTATGAGTCTGTTCACTCCACTAACTGTGACCTAACATTCAGAGTCTCAGAAGGTCTTTAAATCAAAGATAAGTTCCAGGACGACGAGTATATTTCAATGATCACAAACACGGACAGTCAATAAACAATTTACACAGGAATACGATCTACACTATGTACTAAGTGTTACACGAGTTAACGAGGAGACGGGCGGGTGACGACTAGCGTCAGAATGCCTGCCAGCCCGCTGCGATACAAATAGCTGACTTGACAATGTGTCCCTACAGCAGCATAAAAATAAATAAATAATTCTTATGAATGCAGCACCGGTATGAATCTATTGCCAACTATTTGGCTAGCGAAATAAGGGAAAAATGTAACATCATCTATAATAGTTGCAAATGTACAACATTTGAAACTCACATCTAAGTTCAGTTTCTATGAGGTTTCCGAAATGCAGAAATAAAAGAAAGGCTAATACAGGAAGTGCCTACTAATAAGTTCGAAGACATAGCGAATTGCTTTGGCTATATGTGGAAGTTTCAAAAACTAAATCAAAAGAAATGGGAACAGAAATACAACCAAATATTAATAAACTGACATTGAATAAATACAAGAAAAATAATAATATAAAAAATAAAAAGGTATGATACAAATAAACAAAATATTAAATGCTTCTTTTGTGGAAATGAAACTGTACTGATTTCCTTTCTGGCAAAACAGCAGTAAATAGAAATAGAAGAAGATAATAGCTCCAAGGAAGAAATATTAACGACAAAAGTACATTAAAGAATACATAAGTACATAAAGTTTTTATTATTCAACGAGAGAAATTATTGTGGACGCTGCCACATCACAGTCGCTAGTTTAGTGCCAGTAAATAAAAAAACTAAAATAACTATCTTTCTAAACAACACATAAATTAAATTGCAAAATTAACGAGATTGCAGTACCTATCTAGGAACCGAAAATGATGATTCACATCACATTATTTTTAGTATAAAATAATAATAAAAACATTTATCCCTTGTGAATCTTATGAAAACAGTTGAAATAAAGAAATGGTTTTTCAGGACATGTTGCACAAATGTAACTACTTTTTTGTTTTGTTTTTGGCCTGTATTCGTCCCATAGTTTTAACATTAAGCATATAACAATTAGCGCATGCTAGGCAGCACTTTTTGTCTGGTTCACCTTTTTCCAATCTATGTTTTACCCTTTTTGGTTTCGAGTCCAACAGCTTTTTGTTTCTCCCCAAGTAGTATGTGCTTCCTGAACCCTACGATTTGCATTGGTCTTCCTGTCATTTGATACAGCACTAAAGCATTGACCAACGCAGTATTCAGTAGTAAGTTTATGGCAAGTTTCTTGTACCACTTGACACTTTTTCGTAATGGTGAACAGTATGCCGACGAGGTGAATATATATCATTTGGTCGGATGAATCAACAGCTCCTTTTGCCTTGTTGTAATTGAGGACTATTTCTGGCTTGAAAGACACTTTGCGAGCCTTTGTTGACAACAATCTCCTAAATTTGTTAGTGTGCTTAGTTGAAAAAACATACACATGTTTCTTTTCTTTCCATTTTAAAAATGTAATCCCATCAACACTTTCAATGGCAATTTGCTCTCCATACTTCAGTTTCGCAGTAATAACATTTTTAGGTAGATGTTTTCGATTCTTTCTTATTGTACCAACAAGATGTGTTTCTTTTTTCAAAAGCTGTCCCGCTAAGTCAACACTTGTATACCAGTATACAAGGTGTGGCCTTTGTCAAACAGATCGCTGCTCAAAGACATAACAAAGTTTGTTGGTGTAGTGTTGGTCTTGTCGTTTTCCTTTCCCGCGTAAATACTAAGTTTGTACGTATATCCCGGTAATGTGCAAAGTTTAAATTTTTGTATACCATATTTGTGGCATTTTTGTTTATCGTACTGCCGAAATCAGTCTTCCAGAAAATGATACAACTCTTTCGTCAATGCATAAATCTTTACCAGGTATGTAGTTCTTTCTGAAGTTTTCATTCAATTTATCTACCAACTTTGAAACTCACTGTAGACCATCAGACTTATTAGCTTCATCTTGTTGTGAAAAATAAAGCATTTGTAGCAAAAGCTCAAAACGATTTCTTGACATCATTGTTCGTGGTAATGGATGTCAAATTATTTCATCCCGTGACCAATACACAGTGTTTAAAAATCCCCAAGATCAGACATGACTGAGTTTTTGTATACATCGATTGTACTTTCTTTTTTATATATAAGAGTAGAAGTCTGATGTGGAGCATTTGCTTAGTTTCAGAGAAAAAAAAAATCCCAAAGTTAAAAAAATTCTGATTAATTAAAATCGATAAAAAAATATTTCTTTGAAATGTAAATTGTTCTTGAATGGTTTTATACTTGATAAGCTAGGCCAATGTTACAACACGTATTTTGTAATTTACCACATCCCTTTACCTTAAGTAGTTAACGAGAATTTAAATCATTTCACTTTTGATTTTTTTTCTTTAAAAATGTATGGTTTCTGGATTTAAAAATCATATTAAATATACAAATAAGTAGCCTCTTATAGCTAAAAATAATACAATATATATAAAATATTACTAAAAATAATACAAAAGTTACCAGTCTATCTATACACCCTGACTTTTCAAACGCTGGTCTTGGAAAAAAAATGTATAGTAAAAAAAATTCCTCTATCCATATACGTAATCCAAATTTCTGTATGTCATAAGATAAAAAGTTTAAAACAGCTGCGGAATGTCGATGACCCTGGCCGGCCGGCGGGCGGTGTATGGTGGCGGTACTACTAATTGATCTCACAATTTTACTTTCGAGTTTTAGACAACATTTTTTGTTTCAGAATTTTTATTTTGATCAGCTAATTAGGTCTTACTAACGATGCCTATGAAGTGGCCTTCGGCTTCAAAACCAATAAAGAATCACCGTGTATCTTTTTCTGAAATATCATCCCGAATCCTTTTAATTTTTTATTTTATTTTCAGTTGATTTAAAACCCTCTACAAGCAAAGGAACTGTTTCAGTGATTTGGCAAACATTCGTGTTAGTCTTTTTGCCAAGACTTGTAAAAAATTTGACCAATACAAATCTTCTCATAGTGCACTCTGTCTGCTCGCCTTCACAGTTTACCTCATCTTCTTCAAAATCACTTTCATTGATATATTCGTAATTTCATTGTTTACACCTGAAACGCCGTCTTGTGATCCACGGTGTGAACGCCGGATTTACTCTTTTTCGTGATTATTCGAAAGGGCGATGGTACTCTGTTCATTCATTTGATTTCCAGAAGAAGACGCCTCTTGCATCGCAATGCTTTTTCCAGGAGCTACATCTAAGCGTTTTTTCTTGCAGGTTAATGCAAAATGCTTCCAAGGTACTTGCGGTAAACAAGGGCCACCTAATTTCAGAAGTAAATATTTAGGTTAAATAATTGATAATAATAAAAGATTTAATAATCAGGAGAATGTTTATTCTTTTTGCAACATAATTATGTACAATTTTTGCCTTAGCCAGCTAATTTAGCTTCAAATTAAACTTTTTCAAAACCCTTTCTATGGCCCTTATTAAACGTAGTTAGTTTAATAAGGACCATGATCTAGAGTCACTATTTAATTAAATAATCAAAATAAACGCAATATTTTTTAGCTCCCTATAGCTTATATTATTATTTGGCATGAGATCACATCAATGAATACTTATAAATCAACAAGAAAAATAGAAATGGACCTTATTAAACTGAAGAAACAAAAAATTGTGAAAAAACATATTTCCCAACAACATTTTAATAGAATTATCATATCGTTCAACAAAATATCCTTTCTTCTAAATAAACCTTTGATATAAAAAAGAATAAAGACATAAAAAAAAGATCAAAAAATTATGTGGACCTTATTAAACCTATGCAAAATTAAAACTAGTTTCACTTAACACTTTGTGAGTATTTTTCTTAACTACTACTACTAATGCCGTAATCTACGGACTAATGAACCACAATAAAAATACCATGAATAACAATGTCCTTCTTAGTAAGCTACGGTAAAAAAACGAAAATTTAAATGTTAATCAGCCTTCAAGTAGGAACAAATTTTTTAAATGTTAAAGTAAACTTTCGATTTAAGTATATTGTCTTTTTATCATCAATTTAAATTAGTGTTTGATCCTCTAATTGCACATTGGACATTCAAAATCTAAATCTTCTTTCGTTAAGCCCAAGCATTCTTCATGGAACCATTTTTTGCACGAAGGGCAATTTCTCATGTCTGCTTACCGCCCTTCTTTACACGCGTAACAGTACCATTTGTCTTCGGCGTCTACGGTGTTGTGATTTTCTTTTGTTTTTGTTTTCTTTACCTTCTTCTTCTGTTGTTTCTTCTTAATTCCACTCGTAGATACTCTTTGGTTTCTTTGACGTTCTTCTTTTTTATTTTCTCTATCTATAAATACATCCTTTGTAATTATTTTTTTATTTTCTCTATCTATAAATACATCTTTTGTAATTATTCGGGCTTTATAGTTAATTGCTTTACGTCGAGGTTTTTGAGACTAAAAAGGATATTAACTTTGAATATTTTAATCACAATCTGGGCAAATAAATATGAGATCTTTTTTAGTGAGACCCAAACACTCCTCGTACCACTTTTGACATTCGGTACATTGCCTCATGAGTTTAATTTCACACTTGCCACATGCGTGACAGTACCATTGCTCCTCTTCACATTCTGCATTTTTCTTCTCTATTTTCGATCTCTTACTGTTTTGGTTTTGTACTGTTTTTTTTATTTGTTTTACAGAATAATTTTTATTTTTGGTTTTCTTTCTTTGATCCTGTTTGATGGTAAAAATTTACAGAAAAAGAAAAAAATATATATAAAAAAAGTGTTGAAATGTCTACAGATTAGAAGTCAGTTGATATACAAGAGTAATTTTGCTAATAATACAAATAACTAAATGTCATGTTAGTTTACATGATTAACCCTTTACGGCGCAAAGTAATGTTTTTACTTTTTTCAAGTGTAAATGTGCTAAAATGAGCTTTATAATAATGGGAAAAGTAATGAAAAAAATAGATATTATTTAGGAAAAGTATTTATTTCTTCAAAAAAACATTATGATGCATATCTGCATCATGGTGCTAAAACATTATACAATAAGAATAAAACAAATGAAAGGCACATTCCATTACGATGTGTGAAATAACCGAAAACAGATATTGTTTTTGTTAAAACATAGTGCTACGCCACACTTCTCGCATGTAGTCTGCGCAGTTCCCGAACAACCAGGATATTTACATCTCATCCTCTTATCAATCCACACAATCCAATGCCCAATCTGATCCAACCTCACGTCTTTTGGTGGGACATGCTGACAAGGCCCTTTCTTCTTTTTATCCTGGATGAGGATTTCTACATCGCTAGTGCGCTTCAGCCGGTTCGTCTTTTTATATTTTACCAATGTTTCAGCTATTTCGAGACGAAAATCGGCCGAATTTAGGACCTTGTCATTATTTATAGTGTCTTTCTGGATTCTTCTGTATAACAGCCAAGAATTGCACATGGCCATATCAAGAAGATGGTAAAAGAGCCTCATGAACCAACGTTTACTACGTAGTTTAATTTTATAATGACCCATAACACAATCCATCAAATCGACACCCCCATGTGACGATTGTACTCTCCTACGATGAAGGGCCGTTCGACAGTTATATGTTTCTTTTGCGATTTGTCGAATCTACTAACGACAGATACAGGGTTTTTGCCAGCAAAGTTTGACACCAGATTTACAATTTTATTATCTCTCCAGGCCACCAGGCAGGGATACATCAATGCCATTATATATATGCCATCAGTGGTAGCGATGTGTAATAATTGTCGAAGAACACTCTATAATTTTGGTTATTGGGTACTTCTCGTGTAAGTCGGACTACTACATTAGATGAGGCACCCAATTGGGGCTCGCCTTCCATGCATAAATTTTTTTGGCCGCTATATATTTCGAATTTGTATCCATAACCACTTACACCACAGATAACAAATAGTTTGAAGCCCCACTTGTGGGGCTTATCTGGTAAAAATTGTTTTAGAGCACTTCGTGCTTTGGTTGAGCACATTTGCTCATCAACCGATAAATGTTGTTAATACTAATAATAAACTAAACCAAAATTTTGGTTTAGTTTTTCAATAAGCTGCCTGATTTTATAAAGTCGATCTGCATATGATTGACCGTATGTTATCATTTTCGAGTTGTCTTTAAAATGTAGTGTTTGTCTCAGAAATTCGAAACGTTTTAGCGTCATAGTGTCGCGTATGTGAGCATAGCCATATTTTTCTGACCAGTACATTCGCACATTAGGCATATGTATGATGACATAAAGTAAACTATACCAATGAATTGTCGTATTTCCTGACTTGTAACGTTTATGGGCTTGCTGGCATCTTTCTGTACACTGTATAAGTTCGTTTCATCTCTTATGAGGTCCACAATATCGGCACTGAATAAATAAGAAAATACCTGGAAAGGCGTCTGCAACTGTAGTATTTCAGTTGGTAACATGGAAGATCCCCGGAATTTTATTTGGTCTTCATTCAGCTCTAAGTTTTTGGTTTTCCGTATGCTATTTAGCTTCAGACTATTTGTGTTTCGTTGGGTAGTTTTGGAACTGGTACTGGGAACTGGATCAACAGTCGTGGTCGTGGGTGTCTCACATGGGTTAGCCATGGTATGGGTCTCAGAACATAAAAGAACAGCAACTGGTAACGTACATTTTGATTTATATACTGTTAACACGATAATGAGGTAAATCCAAACAAAAATACAATTATAAAAAAAATAAACAACACATTTCAAAGAATTAACAAGGCTTTGACACAACAGTAACACTTTCAAAAATATTAGGTAACAAATTACCATTTTAAAACTGCAATATAAAAAAGCAAGAAATGATTAGGTGCTAATAATATTAGTAACATAAATGGCAACTTTGATTTACTGTTTACCCAATTAAAATATATAAACAAACTTAAATTAATCTTAAACTTATAACAGGGTTTTCATTTCTTCGGTTTTTAAATACGATTTTTGGTTCTAGTAGATCTTCGAAATCAGCAAAATTTTCTTTATTGATCGAATACGTAGTTGTCATATCTTTAGACTAGCTGATGCCCGCGACTTCGTTCGCGTGGACTTTAGGACTCCGGCATATAAATATGGTCATCAGCTACATAACAAAAAAAAAGTTTCATTTGAATCCGTTCAGTATTTCCTGAGATTGGCGTGTACTAACAGACAAACAATCGCCCATAGAAAAATTATCTTTAAACTTTAAATGATGATAACTTTTTTATATGAGAACAGATACACACTTTTAAAATATGTCTCCACTTTTTTGTTTCTTGATCAATAGCCTTTAGTAAAGATGCATCTATGGTGGTCTTATTTTTAATTTGTTGCTCAAGCATTTTCCATTTAATAAAAATTTCTTTATGACATGCTGAGTTTTCGTGGTCGGGTATACGCTGACTTAAATTGCGCAAATCATTAAAACCTTTCTGTGCATCAGCAATCGCTGGCTGCTTATTCAAAGAACCGAAAAGTATACATGGGAAACAAAATATTGCATCTCTCTTTTCACTGTATATCAACCATTGTCTGGGTACCATTTCACCATTGCTCATCCTTTTTGTAAACCAATGCTCATGAAATTTTCGTCCTGCGTCTTCAGTCGAATAAAAAATTTGACTACTTTTTCGTTGATCAGGACCTTTCTCGACAAGGAAACAACGAATTGAGTCAGTTATGGGTATCCATGTAACAGGGTCGTTTGTGTCTAATTGGAATTGGATCTTATCCGTTGCAGTTGTCTCTACAGTATGTATGTCAGAACTTGGACTAGTTGTTGGACTAATGGCGCGCAAGGTTAAATCGCTACCAGATCCAGACGTACCAGGGGTTGCCAAAACATCATCGGGTATATTGTCTTCCTGTATATTTTCTCCCTGTGTCCATTTTCTTAACGCGATTCCCAATTTTTTGGCTCCAAACTCCCTCGCGCGCTTTTTTTTTCGAAATTCATAACCAGATGGACGTTTTTGTGACATGGCCTTATGCGTACTTAGCGAACACTAGCTTTTTTTATTTATTTATTTGGTTCGCTAACTGGCTGAACAACACACAAGATTATACAAATACAAATAAGAGCATACAAGTTGCCAACCTACTCGGAGCGAAAAATAATGATAACAAGAATAGTCCATATCCTACAGATAAGTTTTGCTCTCAAGTTATTCCTATCATTTGTGGATAGAAATTTTCTCTGAATTTCGTCACGGCGTATTTCTTGCTACTTTGCTGCTTGTAGTTCTTATAAATTATATGGGTATTTGTAACATCGGTAGAAAATATCAGGTCTAGAGCTATTTTCTGAAACCAACGGATACTTCTTCGGGCAGGACTGGCAAAACTTGTCAATTGATCAGACAAATCAAGGGAACACTTGTGTTTATTGTATTCAGATGCCATAATAGGTTTCATAACCTTCCTGTTTGGTTTCCTTTTCCTCTTGACAGTAACAAAACCTTTGGAGTGTTTTGTGGTCAAGACGTCACGTTTATCCTTCCATTTAAGAAAAAGAATGTTGACAGTGTTTTCTAAATTACAAATTGTACCCCTTTTCAGTTTTTCTTGTACATCTTTTTTCGGCTATCCCTTTCTGTTTTGTCTTGTTTTTTTTTGGAAAATTCACCGGCCAATTGTGAAAATTCAGGTTAAGTAAGTCCATAAAATAAGGAATCCAAGGACTTTAGATGCTGTACTAACTCTAGCTCTTCATCATCTGTAAATATTGGCTTGAATCTACCCAGACTCTTGACGGAGGAACTTGTTTTCATGCGTCGCTGCAATACACTATAAGATTTTTATGCGAAGGTTCTCATCTCAGAAGGAGATGCAAGAAAGAACAAAGTAAACTTACTCGAGCAACGGAAATAAAAGAAAATTCAGAAACTAAGAAAATGACACGGTTCAGGCGATAGACGTGTGCAGAAGAACCGTAAAGAAACTGCATACGTTTAAGCTTGTGGTGGCGGAGGTGCCGGTGGAGCAGTGACCCACACGATGTTATAGTGGGATTCATAGGCTGCTCTAGTGTAGATGTCATAGACTGGCTGTACGGCGGCATCCGTGCGCATAAGAATGTCTATAAGGCGCTGCAATATTTTGTAGTAGGCATGTTTGGCATCATCAAGAGATGAAAACTTTGATGTGACGTTAGAAGTGCTAGCGACCTCGACAGAATATTTGTCTCCGAAATCGAGAGTCGACAATAATCGGTCGATTAAGTCCGAAACCGGACCTGCCGTTGTGTTAACACATGTTTCGTCAGGAAACCTATTATACCTGAAAAATCTGTCGCGATAACCGGAGAGGACCGGTTCGAGCAACGATCTCAGCTCATCCCTTCTAGCCTTGACGGTAAAGGGTGTGCGCTGGGCCACCACTAGAACCTGCAGTAAGGTTCGTAGGGGACAGTAATTGCTGAGACTATCCATTTCGGTCTTAATGGACCAAACATTGTACGACGCCATGGTAGTGCGACAGCGAGGGGGCGGGCGAAAAGGAGCTCTAGACGACGATAGTCTAGGTATGAGGCTGAGGCCTGAATGCATCCAATGCGATGGCAAGAGTCCTGCACCAGACTTCGTCGTCTCGTGCAGAAAGCGCCATGCGCAGCGGGATAGGATCACTAAGGCGACAGATCAGAGTGAAGGCCAACCTGAAGTCGACAGAGTCAGAAACATCCAACGCCAACAGTTGTCTTGTTCTTACGTTGGCATAGAAATATAAGAAATACCCTTCTTGCCTACCATGACTTTCTTGCCCGACCTTCCCCTATGGTTGTGACCAAAGAGTAAAGTAACATAGAGGGAAAAGAGTGCCCTGTCGTCGTTTTTAAGCCAACATTTTTGATGTGGCGGCCTCTGAATATTTTCTCCGTGAACTAAATGAATGCTATAGCAACCTACCTACTTATATGTAGAGTTGCTATGTTCGGTGAAAAGATAAACCTACGTATATATCACGTCTTCATTTCTGTGATTTTCGTTTTTACCCTTTTATCGTTCGTCGTTGTCAAGGATTCTTGCTTAATGCTTATTAACATTTGTAGCCTTAGATGACATCGACAAACGATATACAAGGCTAAAAACGAAAATCACAGAAATGAAGACATGATATATATGTAGGTTTATCTTGTCACCAAACATAGTAATATAGCCATTATTACATAAGGATTTATACAGAATAAATGAAAAGGCAACGTAATTTTAATTATTTTTTATTCTTATAATGCTTATGTTTATTGTAGTACTCTTGGGCAGCAATTTTTGTTTGATCATCACCATCATATGTTAATTTTCCGCCTAAAATTCTGTTACTTGATCGACACCAACTGTTTAAAATAACATTTAAGGTTGTACTGGCAAAATATTTAGCTAAATTATCTTTATGCACTGGACAGTGAAAAGGATATTCTACCAATAAATCAGCAAATGCAATAATATTTTTTTTACATTCTTTTTAGGAATATCTTTTTTCAAAAATGAGACAGCGATATTTTGTATTTCCTTAAAACAATTCTCGGTATTTTTATTTGGGAAGCAAAGCCATATAGCTTTTGTATATGCATTTTGCTTGTTGCCGTCATTGCTGTCAAGTAGGTCTCCTTTGCATTTTTTACAGCCTTTTAACTATATTTTTCAATCATTTTTTCAGGACCCACCCACAAACATAATTTCTTTGTCCTGCATCTACTTTATTAATAGACATAAAATTAAAAACTTCATTATTGCAAATTATATTTTCATTTTCATCGTTGGAAACATAAGAAGTCTTAGTATCTTCCGTCAAAAAGAATTCTAATGATTGTAGACATTTATTGGTGTCTTCTTTGCAATTTGCTCTATTTGAATGGGGCGAGCTATAATTATTTAAAAGTAGCGCTTTAAAAGCTCCCTGAAATGCCACAGTATTAGGAGCATTGTTTCTCGACCCATAACTTCTTATGTTTCCAAAAAAGTTTTCAGCTGTGTCCTGATTAAAATTTCTTGTCAGCAATGAATCAAACCCATATTTTTTGTCAGTACTTCCCAAATTGCTTCCATGCCATCAATGGTTTTAATAAAATTTGTGACTGATGGAACTATTTTTTCATTTATTCTAGTTTTATTCTCTACTTTTTTTAATCTCTTTAATTGACTTTAATACTCGATTTTTTTCCACAACTCATGATAGCACGAGTCCTTTTTGACAGCCCCAGTGTATTTTTTACCATTTTTTGGTGAAAACGAATTCAAATTGAGGCTGTCAAAAAGGTTATCTAACAGCAATGTTATTTTAACAAGTTGTTTACACTCAATTGGTAAATCACCTCTAGCAGTTAAATGTTCAGTAGCTACGGCGACGCTGTGGCTAAATAATTGCGTAGTCGATTTCACCCTCATTTTATTGATACGCTCTGGATTAACATGTTTTTCTGTAATTTTTTGCACCATCCTTAATTCATCCGTCTCGTATTTCAAATCGGCTAAATATAATTTTTGAAAATACTCCCACTTAACAACATATTCCACATCATCAATTGTATAAATTAAATTTTTATTTAAAAGATTATTTCGAATTTCTTTAATAAGGTGAGGAGTATCAAATAAAGGTATAATAGGCCTTTTATTAATTCTAATGAAATCGTGTTGCCACTCCCTCCCGTTTCTTAAAAATAATCTTTTAGTTTCTTGAACAAGTTCCGTGATAGCACTTACATTGATAGTGCTCTGATCACACACAGTATTAAGAATTATCAGCCCTGCATTTTGGCAAGCAGTTATAACTTATAACTTCCTTTATTAAGTTTTTTAAATCAATTTTATTGAGCCTTGTGGTAAAATAATACGCGACTGGCTGCTTAAAATTATTTTTTACACCTTTCACCATAAAGACCTGGGCGTGGTCTGCAAAAGAATTTTTATTAAATGAAAATCCCTCAAATATATCCTGTGAATCGTAAGATACCTGCGGTGTGAGCGACATTTCATCAAAGATCAAACTGCACAAACGCTCTTGCACAGGCTGTTCTTCAACAGTCTCTTTAATTTTTTTTTAAATTATAGTATTTATTCCAGGGCAAAGTTTTACCTGGCTTAGTAAACGTTTCATGGCTTTTACCGAAGGGAGGGTAAAATATTTGTTCAAAAGTCTATAACATTTCGGACTTTTTTTTATATAAAAACAGTGCCAAAATCGTTTCTTAATAGAAAAAAAAATATTATAATGAAATATTGTTTATTAACTTTATATTACGGTTTATTTTCGAAAAAAGATTACCAGCATCTGTACATTGACATCTAGCATCACATTAGTACACTAGACGGTTGGTTCCTGCTAATAGAGGGCGCCACCTCATATGATGAAATGTCAAATGCTTTGCAATGTCACCCCCCTGGTTGTGACATTTGGAGACATGCTTGTGACTGTTACTATGCGCAGCTCTTAATGATAAATAAAAATTCAAACGTATAATATGGTCCATTTACCTACATAAAAAAGTAAACGAAAATCTTTTAGTTGATGTTGACTATTCTGTAATTAAGTACCTATTTAGTCTTTTACTTGTTAACAATCATTATGTAACTTTTAATATTTGAGGTTCTTTAAACCTTTACAGTCATAAATATAACCTTATACTAATTCAATCTTATGTTTAGTCAATCTTTTCTTTCATATAATATTAAGCATAGCAATAAAAAGAAATCAAGTGATACAATGTTAGAAAAATAGTAGAACAACACAACACTAAATCAAAAAAATCAAATACAATATTATTAATAAAGTAATTTAGTACCTACAACATTCTGTAGTACTCAGTGCAATTACATGACTGGATAGCCACAACTGGAAAAGTTATATCTGAAAATTAGTTCTGCACGCCTGCGCCACCAGAACCAACTCCCAAGTGGGTTCTGCTGGGAGTGGGTTCTGGTAAAAAAGTAATGCATTCTGCATTGAGTGAAGCAGAATCATCTTTCCATGTAAATATAATTTCTTCACTCATAATGTTGTGATATTTATTACGTGTAAATTTTATGTTAAATGGTTCATCTGTATTATAGACAGAAATAATTTGTCCTACATATAAAACTGTCTGCTTCCTTCTGCCTGAAAATTTTGCAAGCACCCACATCACTGCTTTTAAACCTTGTGGTATTTGTATAGGTCCAGATGTCTCCGAATTAAGGACAACATCTGAGATTAAGATGACATCTCCATCAAGTCCACTCCTCCCATATGTGCGTTATATTCTTTTACCAATATTGGACCCGTAATATGCTTTTTTTTCAACTTTTTGTCAAATCTTTGTATTTCCTCGACAGCCTCAAAAAAAAAATTTTATCTTCCGAAAAAATCAAGTTTTGTTTCTTTCACGCTAGATTTCTACGTCCAATAGGAATATAATTATTACTTGGAGGAAGAAGAGGAAGATCTTGATCAATAATAGCAAGTTCATCATCAATTGCCAAAGAAGGATGATTACCACCTTCTGGATTCAAGTCGTCAATGAGAGATAGATCTTCTTCATCGTCAATGAGACCTTCTACTAACTCATTCACCATTTTGACTACGACACTATTAAATTGTTCGGCACGATTGTTAGTGAAATTATGCAGAAGGCTCCTGTTTCATTTTTCCGTAATTTTAACGAAAGATTTTGTTCTGCTTTTCTTTCCGGTGTGCAGTAATAATCTTCACATTCCGAGCACACGAAGTATGCTATTTAATATATCTTTTGTGTTTTTGTCATTGTATCATTCTACAAGTTTATTTCTGTAGTTACTAGTTAGTTGTTTTACTTTTAAACTTTTACAGTTTTTATTCACAACTAGTTGATTTATATTATTGTTTTAGCTCGTTATTTTGTATTTTATTATAATTAATAGCTAATTTGTCTTCTAAATCTTGTAATTCCTTGATATTATTCATAGGTTTCAATACAAACCCGGTATTCTCTAGTGGGTTTATGGGTTGACTTCACTGAGTTAGACAAAATTTGAACTTTGAGATTTGAGATTCTGCAGTTGGTAAAGGTTTTTATTTTCTTGTTCATGGCTTTCTGCGTTTCATGTAATAGCGATTGGTTGAGCGTAATAATATTTTGGTTATCCAGAATTTGTTTTTGGTTTGAAAATAACTTGTCAACATCTACTGACAGTTCTGAATTAACAGCTGTGGCTATTATTTTACCTTCATCAGTGATCATCTGTATAATATCTTAAGAAGTCTGACCGGAGACAGATTTAGATGCGGTTGAAGTCGGTTGTTGTAGATCATTATTTGAACGAAGTTCCTGAAATGAACAAATATTAGGCTAGTTGCAGTAAATTAAGTTTGGATTTCCCGCTCTTCAAATAATATCTTAGTGTCCTTCGAGGAATTTTATATAATTCAGACGCTTTGTACAAAGATCACGAGCATGTTCGAACAGCAGTGACAGCTGCTTCTAAACCGCTTTGTGTCCATGCGTTACGTTTTTTCTTTTCAGACATATGAGGCACCTGTAACATAAATAAATAAATATATATGAACAGATCACACATAAAATGACAAAAAAATAAATAAGTATGCCACACATAAAGCCTCGAACGATACAGCTCACACAAAATGGTTAAGCCGTATCAAAGTTTTGGTGGAATAAAGAAGCTCACTAACTCACGTAATACACTTTTTTTGTAAACTTGTGAAAAAGAGGTTAAATTTCACATTTTTAGGGCTAAAAATGTTTAAATAGTATTCTTCAGATGTTAAATTAAGGCTTTAATAATCACCTTTATGTGTGGGCCATAAGATTTATTTTTATAATACATTTACATAGGATTTCGGAGCTTAGGCGTGATTAGCTTTTAGGCGTGATTTGACAGACATACCTTATGTCACGAAAACTAATAAACTTTATAATTTTCTATGGAGTTACTTTGTAGTTCAAAGGGCCGGCGGTATTCTTATCAAATCAACTGTCAGAGTTTGGCTTACTTATGAATAAAAAAATGTAATAATTAAGACTAACAATAGAAGTTTTCAGAAAGATCGTAATTGCGTCATAGAAAAGTATACATGTGATTTGCACGTGTTGATGGGTGGAGCCTCTTGATAAGCTTTTATGCTACTGTGTAATAGGCTCTTTGTATCAGGCACTTGGAGGCACATAATGTGACTAAAACCAGTGTTATATGTCGATTCATAACTCCTTCCCCCCTTAAGGGGCTACCTGAATTTTCCGGGGTCCAGTGGCGCCCTCATTTAAAATAAATCATTTGAAAGGAAACGGTGTTATTATTTGAAATTTCGTCTTTATCAAACCCTAGATAACCTTTTTAACTATTTTATGAATGACTGTTTATAATTTAAAGTGCGAACGTGAAGCTTTTCTACGCACATTTGCGAAAAACGGCCACTTTTAGCTAATGTGCGTAGAAAAGCTTCACGTTCGCACTTTAAATTATAAACAGTAGTTTATATAATAGTTAAAAGGATTATCTAGGGTTTGGTCAAGACAAAATTTTGAATGATATCACCTTTTTCTTTCAAATGATTTATTTCAAATGGGGGCGCCACTGGACCCCGGAAAATTTGGGTATGGCCTTAAGAATAAAATTATCTTATTGACAATAGGAAATAAGAGGATTTTATTTCCAAAAAAAAAAAAAATAGTCTGGGACGCAAAAAGAATCGTTATAAATTTTACGAAGTGGTTCGTAAATTAACTATTATTTTTTTGGTTAGGTTGAGTTTTCAGGTAAAATTTAATATAAGGCACATAATATATTATTTGTTAATAAAAATAAAAAAAATATTTCGACCAACTAGAGATCATAATTACATTTGTGTTAGTACCAGATAGAAATTGAACTTAAGAACTAGTGTTAGTGTACTAAATAATATAGTGTAGAGGTCTTTGTTTTTCAGTATATGAATCATTAAGGCTTAAAGATTTTTGTTATTTTTGGAAATTGTAGGTTGCCGCTTTACCTGCGATTTGATACAGGTGCGGCGGTGACGTAAAATTTTGTTTGTTTTACAATTTATATATTCTATGTTCCATTGATTTTCTTTAATTTAGACACGATTGTGTCTATGGGCTTTTTTAGTTTTTCAATAGCAGTTTCGCTTTTCAAGGTATTTTATAAATTAAAAGGTTTGTAGGGGTATTTTATATCACTGGGGTTGAGTTTAGAAGTAAAACAAACGGAATGACATACACGCAGTATATTTCTACACACACAGACAGTCACACAAGTATATAAAAAGTTCGCGGGCAGATTTCTTAGAAATACTAACTTATTAGTAATCTGTGGAAATACACAGACAATTTACGGACGACAGACAATTATGGTTTTTGCTCAGCAGGCGCGGATTGACTGAGGAAATTTCCCCAGGCGTCACTCGCCATGCGGTCAATCATGCCACGTTGCATTCCGTGAACTATCCTGTGTACCTACAGGTTCAATCTTTTTTGTGTAGCAGTACATTATGTACTCTTCCCTTGTTTTGTTAAAGATTACGCAATCCTTTAATAGATGGTGAACATCTTGTCTGGGGATTCCGTCACAGGGGCACCAGTTACTGTTAATTTGAATCTATTCAAATATGATTTGTGGTACCCATGTCCTGTTAAGATTTGAGTGATAGAAAAAGACGGTTTCACCAAGTTTTTAAATTGGGCTATTTCAGTTATGTTTTTTAAGAGTGATTTTGTGGTGCCCCTTTTGGAGCGGACTCGTAGTCCTCTTGCCACTTCGCCAGGGTACGTTCTTTTAGAGCGCGCTTTGCGAGGGATAATGGGAAGACGTTTATCTCTGACACCGTTTTCTTGGCGGCCGCGTCTTTGGCCGTGGCGTCTGCGATTTCATTTCCTACTATACCCACATGCGCTCTAGTCCATACGAACTTGGTAGTTTCATTGTTCCTGCTTAGTGTATAAATGTTGTGGTGGATTCGTTTTACTAAAGGATCTGTATTACTTCGGTCTTGTAATGCTTTTAAGGAAGAAAGAGAGTCTGTGAAAATGGTGGCCGAGAAGTGTTTGCGATTACGTAGCCACTTCAAGGCTCAGGCTATTGCATAGAGGTCGCAAATGAAAACTGAGGCGGTTCTACAAAGTTTGAACTTTCGTACGATTGCCGGGTGGTCTTCCAAAATGACAACGAAAAAGGCACCCGTTTCGCCGCATTCCTTTCCGCTACCGTCCGTAAATATATTAGTAGCATCTGGATCAATAAGCGCAGTTGTTTCATCTTGTGTAGTTGCCTCTTTGTAGTCGATGCTAATCCGCTCAGCTGGATGTAGAAGATCTCGTACGTTGACTCGTTTGTAGAGCTCAATATCTTCTGGCAGATCTTTTGAGTTACTACTACCAGCTGACACGAGGACAGCGTGAGTATCCGGTTTTCGTTCATCAATGTTCTGATAACGTATGTGGCTTACGCCAGAGGGCACAGTTTTGTTTGCTTCCTTGTATAAAAAGTCTGACAACTGTTCCAACCTGGGTAGGCAATTTTCCTTTTTTTCAAAAGCATACTCAGTCCATTTACAGACCAAGGTACTTGAAATAATAATAGCTTTGGCGGCATTCACATTCCGAATTTTTAAGTTCTGATGGCACATACTCCCTGTTTGTGCGCAAGGTACCCACCACGTCCAAGCCAAGAATTTTCAGCTTGCGAGCCAGAGCTGGGGAATTGTAGAAGTTATCCATCCACAGAGTGTAGCCCTTACCCTCAAGCCCACTTAGGAGATCCAACACTATGGTGGGCATGAAGCCCACTTAAGAGATCCAACACTATGGTGGGAATGGAGGCATGGGTTTTGTTCCCTAACTTTCGCGCAGTTGATTTCCTAGGTCGTCTAACTAAGTAATAATGTAATTTTATTCGCAGGTTACCATTCTTCAGAATACAGTCGACTTTTAATTTCCCTAAACCCAGCTTTCGTGTGTAGGGATTTCCAAAGTCGCGGCTTTTACACCGATCTAATGTCAATAATATTATGCAGAATTAAAACTTAATAATTACAGCTATCCCCATAAAAAAAAAACTAAAAAAGTTCGACATTTATTTCTAGGTCTGCGGATATTACAGACAGCTTTCAATTGCCCCTAAGAATAAGTGTTGGAAAAGTATTTAATTATTCATTTGTATGTTTTAGGCGACAAGCACGTAACATCCAGAACACTAATTTTAATGTATATCCATATCTCGCTCTCCCTAATTTCAATAGAAACCTATCAACAAATGGGTGTTAAATTAAATATATTTTTTTATGTAAAATAATCTGTAATCACAATGGTGGTTACACCTTCTTAGACACCCGAATCTTGATCAGAATCGATTGCTGGTTCTGGAGGTTCAATATAAAGCAATCGCGGCTCAAGCTCCACATCTCTTCTACTAATAAAGCAAGTTTGTGGTGGTTAGTCCTACTACAGGTCATGTCTTTTGCAATTTGCGAGTCTGGACATATCTGTTTTATTAACTGTGGCAGATGTTCCATTACATAAATTGCCAAGTTATGCTCAGCAATAAAAGCAGAAAGTAAAATTCCACCTTTCTTTACACTATCATACGTTATTGGCATAAAGTCTTCAACTGACATTTGGCTACTACTAGGAACGGAGTTTTGATGTTTAATTGATGAAATACGTTTATAAATATCTTTTTTGTCTCCACTTCCTCTAGATAGATCCGTTAAGCAGTACTTACAAAATGCAAAACATTCTCCTTTCTTACTGCGAGTAACCCAGGCGTTTCGTTTAACCATTCTTCGTTAAAACGCTGCATTCTACGCTCTTTTTTTGCATCTCCACTCATAATTTCACAATTACAAACCACAACACAACGCAAGTAATTTACAAAAATGTCGAAAGAAACGTGCGTAGTTAATTAATAACAACAAAACGTAATTATAATGTATCTCTTTCATTCAACGTCAACCATGTATCAAGCTCTCTCTGTCAGACAAGATGAAAGGTGCAGCGGTAATTCCCCGTCATAGACATAAACCTTTAATATAATTTGAGGGATGACGAAAGTGAAAAAATATCAATATTATCGATAAAGGTATTTATGTGTTGCATTATTATTTATAAGTATTATTTATAATAATAAAAAATATAATAATTGAAAATCCGTTCACATATCCGTACGCTAGCTTTGTCCTTACATAATATCCCAAATCCCGTACGTGTACGGACAAATCCGTTCATATGGCAACACTTCTTCTTCTGCCTTATCCTTGTCCCACTTTTTATGTGGGGTCGGCACAGCATGTGAGTTCCTTCCACTTTGATCTATCTCAAGTCAACCCGTCCGTCACCCCCTTCCTACTCATATCCTCCCTTACACAGTCCATCCAACGTTTTTTTGGTCTCCCTCTGTTTCGATGTCCTATGACATGTATTTTCAAAACCTGCCTGGTTACATGGCTTTCCTCTCTTCTCTTAACATGTCCATACCAGCCCAACCTATTACTTCTTAATTTTTCTGTTACGAGTATATGTGGTTCATATGGCAACACTGATACAATTCAATGAATCATCGCCATGTAGCACGTTAACTGCAGCCCCTGAACCTCTCGTATGTGCGCGAGCGCGCCGAATCTTGCTACGATCGATAACACTTGACGTGTCATTCAGCGACCACACCGATATCTTGCAACGTAGCCGACTCGATGTCAGCACCAGCACGGTCTGAAATACCGTATCTATGTAATGTCATAGCTACCACTGGGAATTTACTAGGTCCGTTAACATTAACTGCGGGCACCATCGAGCTGACATTAATAACTGACGAAATATTTTTTGTTTCCTTTTTTTTCTGCTTAGGTTCATCATTTTGTACTGTTACAGAGTTCTTTTTTTCTAAGTATTCAATCATCATTCTTCTTTCGCCACGTTGATCGAGCTAAAACTTGTGTTCTTGTTTCGGAATTTTGTTTTGTCTGTT
Source organism: Acrobasis consociella (assembly GCA_963555685.1). Lineage (NCBI taxonomy): Eukaryota > Metazoa > Arthropoda > Insecta > Lepidoptera > Pyralidae > Acrobasis > Acrobasis consociella. Next base: position 4,474,897 of record OY743119.1, on the reverse strand, counting down.
CGAAAGTTCTTAGTAGAACATGTCGACAACGACTTGCACTTACAAGACGCAATGTCACACAAAACGTCATAGTCTTCTTTAAACTTCTGTAGTTTCTTTTTATAGTTTTCGTTGTCTTTAGAATATTACACGTGTTCGTGGACTGTGAAAAATAAACCCGCTTTGGACGAAGTTGTGGATAACGTGGAAGAGCTCGCATTTCTTTCGGGAGCGAAAAGCACTTAAGTCCGGTGATTCAATATGATCCATCCCTCGAAATTTACAATAAAATATATAACTAACTGGGATGGCGGATATTGGTATGTAAGTCTTTTTTCATATGTTATCGACTATCGTATATCTATATCTATCTTTCTATATCTATACATATAATAAAACAGTAAAAACAAGTGTGTCTGTACATAAAATATATGTCCAAAAAAAAGAATTGGGGGCGATGGAGACGTAGTAATATAGTAATAGGTAATTTAAATAAATGTTTGTCTGTTTGTACACGCTACGTGCCGTGGCTGACTTTCGAGAAAACATTTAGAATAGGTACCAACATAAAGGTGTGTACCAAAATCCAGCTTAGAGGTATATTTATAGGTAAGTTTTTGCTTAGATAGCTAAACTATACTTTTATAAAAATACAAAAGTTTTCAACCTTGAGGATGTCATTAGCTGCTAACCTTAGACTCGACAGAGATGTTATTTACACAGATCTAATTTTGGCTCTGGCGGCTAGGCATTGCATTGAAACTCCTATGCGAGCTAGTGTAAGTCCTGTAGAAAAACTATTGATTACCTTAAGGTGAGTACGAAAATGAAAGATATTTACTACATAGGACACCTTGAACTAGGTAATTAGTCATAACATTTATTATTTATTTCTTACATTTATGGTAGAATACGCACGGCGGCCTTTAGTGGTAGGGGCTTCTGGTCTAAAATTTGAGTGTGTCGAGTATCCACAGCGATACTGCGCACTCCTTGCGGGTTCTGATCCATATTCAGTCAAATTTTCGCTAGCATAAGTAGCATCGCTGTCAATAGTATCTTCATTTCCTTAAAGAGGAATCAACAGATTTTCACTAGTAGTATTATTACTAGCGTCACTATCATTGGGGTCATTATTTTCTTATTTTCTTGGATTTCGATCCATATTCAGTCGAGTATCCTTGACCTTGGCGATTTTGTCCACTGATCGATGTTTGTGGTCTATATGATCTGGCGGTCGATGTCTCTGGTTCATAATCAACATAACGTTGGCAAACGGAGTGAGTTTCCATTTGAGCTCTTTTTATAACTTCAATCAACTCCATTTTTGTAGAAAGCTTACGATGTCTCGGGATAACTAACACTTGCGATGGCCGAAGGTGGACGCAGGCGTTGGTACAGGAATGTGGCAGCAGCTAGTGGCTAACGACGTTAAGATGGCGGCGTAACATGGATGAAAAGGCCTTTTGATCCGCGTGAAGACGGCTGGTCAAAGACTCCCTCCCAGGAACGATAACTAAGGGACCAAGGCGTGGTCCAACGTGCTTAGGATTAATTACGTACTGCTACTGTAGTTCCCTGGAATTCTAGAAATGGTCCAGCTTAAGCAAAGCTATATAGGTACCGGTTCCGATGGTTTGCCTTTCTGTTTCTTCTTCTTCGCCTAAAGAACCAACCAACGCAAGGGAGAACCTTCTAGAAAATAAATGGGGCGTGGCGCTTACAGAAAGGCAAAACATTACGGAATTACGTAATAAAAAGATTTGAAGGAAGTTTTAATAAAAGTGTTCTTTAAATAATGATATTTAAAACTCACAAATAACTGTTCTGAGATTAAGTAAAAGGAAATAATTAATGTTTAACAGATAAAAGAAAACACTGAACAAATTAAGAAAATAATCTGAGCAACATTTTTTCATTAAGATCGTGTATTAATTGCTCAAGCAATTCAGGAAAATGCGACTTATTGATACTATTGATAGTGCATTCTCGGGGATTTTTAATTTTGTAGCTCAAGAGGATCGCCCTCCATAGTTTTTTTTTGGGTCCAAAATAACAAACATCTAGTGGCTGAGTTATGTGCGACGAGTTGGGTGGCAAAAATACAAATCTTATATCATTTGCTTTGCACATTGTAATAATCCGGATATTGTGCTGTCGAACCAACCTGGTTTCGAGCGATTATACCTAGCTCCAGCTGGTCCATTTACTCGTCATTGCTGGTACATATGTTCCGCTTTATAAACAATATATGGCGGTAAGCATTCACCACCAGCTGTAATTGCGAACATAATAGAATTAGCACCTTTAGTATAGTTTAAAACTCTTTCAGGGTATTTAATACCTTTGCGAAACAAACATTTTTGCGAACCGGGATTGTCTGTCAAATTTGTTTCGTCGTAATTTATTATATTTTCTGTAGGTATCCTATCTAAAGATGTTTTCAAATTGTTTAAAGAGTAGACCATCTCCATCTCCTTCATTCTCTAGATGCCCAAGCCAAGCTTTACTCTGCATTTTAATTTTTTCCACGATTTCTCTGGTTTACTGTTATCGTTGCTTCTTAGTAATTCGCCCTCATTTTTTTTTTATGAACGAGGCCAAAATAGGTCTGTTCTTATCACCCATCCTTCCGGCACCGCGGACACTTCATTTTTTGGACCATTTTTAGTCAAAACCAAACGGTACGACATTTTGAGAACCACTGCGAACACAAAAAGAACAATGCTCTTTTTTATAAAAACAGTCGCACTGCATCGTATTCAACTAGCTAGTTGCAACTATAAAACGGTCATAAAACCCACACCATTACACACATATTGCTGCGAGTCTTGGACGACGGAACGCTAAAAGAGGAAAATCAGCTTACAGTTTCAGAGCAAAATTTTTCGTAAAATCCTCGGACCAGCTAAAATGCTGACGGGAGCTGAAGAGTCCGGAAAAATGTGGAGATAGAGGTGCTGGTAAAAAAGCCAAATATAAGGTTCCAATGCAGTTTTAGTCAAGTTTGGTTGTGGAGTTGAATCTTCTATTTTATATAATTTTTCACTTTTTTTATTCGGCCAGTGTAACACTCCATGTTTGACAGATGCAAAGTTCTTGTTAATTTTGTTATTCTTTATAAGTTTGAATTATTTTGAAAACATGGTAAGAGTGTTATACAATTGAAAGAGCGATAAATATAAAAGCAGCTACAAACGATCATCGTATTTTAGGGTTTTAAACGAGTTTTACGGATCATAAATAGTCTTTTTCGAGTCCCTATATAGTTCTTGTAATTTTTGCAATTTTTTCACCTAAAATATTGTTTTATTATGATAAAATATAGCGGACTGTACGTGTTTCTGCATTTTCAATATATAAATAAGATTTATCTTTTTTTATTTTTTATATCTGGGCTAGACATGCGCGCCGAGCCTGAATTGGTCGGCGGCGGCGCGCTGGCTTAAAACCGTCGGCGGCGGCGGCGCACCGCGGCGTGAACGTTTTTTTTTCAGAATAATATTTTATAGTGCGATTTTTATGGAATGATAAATGAATTACATAACAAAAACAATAATAAAAAATATTTTTTTATTGGCGAACATCAAAAGTTGCGTCTGACAATCTGACTCTTTTAAATTTAACGAAAACGTAACTGAATGAATTTAATTAGTTATTTTATTCATTCAAAGTCACATTTTCTCGGCATAAGTTGTAGTTGTCGTGAATGAATATAATTTTATCAACTCTTATAAGACTTAGCCGCGATCGCTTGGCAGTCACTACAAGACCGGTTACAGAAAAGCCGCGTTCGCTTGGCGTGCTAGTTGCTGGGATTGCCAGCAGAGCTCTTGCAAGTGCGTTGAGCCATGGAAAGGTCTTTTCTTTTTCTTTCCAGTAAATTAATACATCTCCTTGGACAGCGTCTACATCTCCCGATCTCAATGTGGCAAGGTATTTCCAGCACTCGTGGGAGATTTCGGCGTCTTCGGAATCTAATGCCTCTGCCATGTTGCTGTTTTTTTTTGACAGCCTGAATATTAAGGATTGGCCGGAAGTTGTAGCGATAGGTTCAGAGGTTTTTACCGGTCCTCGCACTAAGTCAGACGGCTTCACTAGCTCTTTTATATAGTCTGTTAAAAATGCAGCTCGTGTGGTGTTTTGACTCTCTAAGTAATTATCAATTTTAGTAAGCCCTGCAAATCGTGGGTCTAGCAGGGCCGCGGCAATGATTTTTGCAGTAATTGGGAAACGTTTATCTAATTTTGATAACATTTTATCCTTTAATGCCAGCATAATAAGTGTTTCGTCATCCGGTAAAGATTTTAACAATTCTTGGATTTCTGTACGAAAAACCAAAGCCAGATTTAACGAAGCTGTTTTTTGCGCACAGAGTAATTCCACTGCTTCGCGAAATTTTCTCAAAAATCTGACCAGATCTTCAAGTAAATTCCATTCGTCCTGATTGATTTTAAGATCTTCCTGTTCAATTTTAGACAGCATTTTATTAATTGGATTTCTGACAGGCAAACTCGCGTCAAAGGTGAGTTTATTCACCCCGTCGGCGCGCCAACTGATTTGGGCGGCGGCGGCGGCGCGGGCTGGCCGCGGCGCGGCTCGACTGAGCCGGCGCGGCGCGCATGTCTAATCTGGGCATTTCTTTCGCTGTTGTTTTTGCAAGGTTTCATTCAAATCATTATTTTTTTTATTGGTCCTTAAAGCATTCTCCTCTTTTAGTCTTTCTAATTTATCTGGATCTTCTATCTTTAATTTTGCTCCGTATCTGCGTTGTGTTTCTGCTGCACTTATCGGAGCCATGCTATCTACAGACAAATATATAGTAAGTACCTAAAAAATATACCTTAATCTATGTACAGCAAAACGGGCCCTTTTTCTCATCCATAGAACAGGCGATATGCATACCGCGGAAAATTTTCAGTTTTAAAAACATAACATGGCAACGAGAATTCCCGTCTTCTAAGAAGTCCTACAGTTTTCCAATGTTCACTTCCATAACCCTGTAAGAGAAATTTAGGAAATTCTTCTCGATTGTATTGAAAGGTGGCAGTATCTGAAATGTTGAATTTGTTTTTGTCATCATCGACTTTTTTTTGTATCAGACTTTCAAAATCTAAAAACTGTTCAGTTTTCATTTCAATAACGGTAAAATATTGTTTTATTTTCCACAAGTCCGAACAAGTTTGTACCAATCTCGTTGGTGATGTTTATACATGTGCATTTTTTTCTTTGCTTTTTCTATTAGTGCATGGTCTACATCACTTTTCCCGAATTTTTTTTTCTTGCTGTTCTCTCTGTCTTTTCTACTTTCTTTTTCTCTTTTTCTAGGCTTAATTTTTACTCCTTCTTTCACACCCTCCTTTTCCCAAAAAGATAATCTAATACTATGTTCATGACACAAATCACTAAGTTGCAATGTCAAATGAGACTTGTGGCCATCAAGGAATAAGTTTATTGGTAACTCTATTTCTTTTTTATGTATATAAGGAATACAGACATTTGCCACTTATTCATTAAAAGACTCTTCAGTCATACATCCTTTATCGGTTTTTCAAATTCCCCATCCATCTGGAGCATTGTTGGCAATTTCAGCACTCAGTCTTTTGTGTATAGTCAGAGGAGGTGCATACTCACCTGCGGCATTTACAGTAAAAAATGTCGTTATGTTATCTTTGTCACTATTATTCGGTGTATACGTCATATTTCAGCTAAAACGAGACTTCCCTTTGGTGCCAAAAAGAAAGCTGTTTCGTTGCAATTTCTTTTCAAGAATCTTTAAACAATACCACCCAATAAAACAGCTTCGAACCAGTTTCAAATTTTTTCCTCAGTAATTACCCTAGACCAAAATACAACTTTCCATACAAACGTAGTCTACGTTTTATTTCAAAACGACATGTCCGATTATGGCAAAATTTTGTAATTTCAAAGATATTGCAATTATCTAGGGAAATAACTGGTTTTCTATAGTAAAAATATGAACTTGAAATAGAATATAGTGTTTTATATCATTTTCGACCATCAGTATGTAAAACTTCTAAATCGTTATATTTTCTTTCCAGTTCACAATTTTACCGTAGGAAACCAGTTATTACCCTAGATTATTGCAATTTCTTTACAATTACCAATTTTTACCGAAATCTGACATGTGGTTTCAAAATTAGACGTACGAGGGGGGGTCAAAAAGTTCGCGGAACGGAGGGGAAGGGGGGTGAAATAAAATACTGTACTATTTTTCTTTTTCAATATATTCCCCCTTAAGTCGAATACATTTTTCAGATCTCTCTATTAACTTATTAATACCGTCGAAAAAAAATGATTTGTCTTTGTCCTCAAAATAGGCCGAAATCGCCGACTTGACTTCTTCATCATCGGAAAATTTCTTCCCCCGAAGCTCTTTTTTTAATTTGGGAAATAAAAAATAATCACAGGGGGCTAAGTCTGGACTATAGGGAGGATGGTTTAACATTTCGAAGCCACAGTGATGAAGGGCAGCCATCGCAACGCGGCTCTTGTGTACCGGTGCGTTGTCATGCAAAAGCAGCACACCCTTTGTCAACTTTCCCCGCCTTTTCTCCTTGATTGCTTCTTTTAATTGTCTTAGTAGATTAGCGTAGTATTCTCCCGTTATAGAAACACCCTTATCTTTATAATCTATTAATAAAATACCCTCTGTATCCCAAAAAACAGTTGCCATGATTTTTCCAGCCGATTGTGACACCCTGTATTTCTTAGGGGGGGGCTGACCCTTTTTATGCCACTGCATAGACTCTTGCTTCGACTCAGGCTCATAATGATGAACCCAAGTTTCATCTGCAGTAACAAGTCTTGCAAAAATTCCTTCCTTGTCGGCGCTACAGAGGTCTAAAAACTCCTTTGAATACTCGACGCGCAGCTGTTTCTGTGGTGGTGTGAGCATTCTTGGCACCCATCTTGCGCTGACTTTTGACATCCCAAGATTGTCGTGTAGAATATTTAAAATGGTTGTAGGTGATACTCCAACCATTTCTGCAAGTTGTTTCTTCTTCAAACGAGTATCCTCCAGTATAAGATTCTCCACTTTTTCAACGATGTTTGAGGTGGTGGCCTCAATCGGCCGTCCTGAGCGAGGGTCGTCTTCAAGAGACTCTCTGCCTTGCTTGAAAAGGCTATTCCACTTGTACACCATGGTTTTCCCAGGGCAAGAGTCCCCGTATACTGATAACATTTCTTCCAAAATTTTCTGAGGTGGTTTTCCTTGCTTAGTGAGGAACTTTATGACGGCACGAAACTCGATTTTTTCCATGTTCAAGTTTTTCTTCCGGATTCACTTGTTTGATCGACGACAGGTCAAAGGTTATTGACACAATCAGGTTCAAACTTGGCATATATACTCACAAAGAGTTGCTCATTAGTTACTACCTGCGGCAGGTCCCCCACCCCCCGCTATCCCCTCCATTCCGCGAACTTTTTGACCCCCCCTCGTAGACTACGTTTGTATGGAGAAGTCTAGGGTAACGGAACTCTTAAGCCACGAACTTTATTGATGTATTCGGCCTGTTTTTGACACCAGGATACCTGATTAAGTTTTCATGTTGTCAGTTGGTGACTCAATTGATTGCGGTACAGCCTCCCTAGCATCCCAGTCGTAAAATATTGAGGTGGGATTGAGGGAACTTTTGGCGCTCACTTTAATATTTTCAGATGGTCCTTCTCAAAGTTCTTGATTTATTTTTTGAGTGACAAGTTTGATCATGCTCCAAAAAAGTTGCTACCCCAATCGTGTTACTATTTTCTATATTTTCGAAACAACTGTAGGTCAAATCTAACAAAGTCTAACAAAATCATATGATTTTGTTCGAGTTTTGTTCTAGACGAGATTGTTTGGCTGGTGGCTCTAGGAATCCCAGGCTCACCAGGGCTTTTCTTTATTATTTCGGGCATTTACCAGCCAGCCTGATGTGTTCTTCCTTGGCGTACATTTTCCTCGTGTGATGGATGGGCAGTAGTAAAGCGCCGCACTTTCTGAATCACAAAGGCGCGATATATCTTGGCAAAACTGCAGAAGATGGTGATTTTCAGGCAGCTTTACGTTTTCGTCAGCCGGCGTTAGCTGCGCGATTAAATATATGCACAGATGGTTTCGAAGCTTGGTCTCAAGAGATCCTGCCTGGCTTGCTCTCTGGCAGGCTTTTAGTATAGCCCTCCCCTGGGGGGCAGTGTTGCCGTTTAGGGAAAAATTATGTCGCCAGACCTCAATGTAAAAGTCACTAGATTTTGGAAAATCAGCCTATAAAAAAACCGCTAAAAGTCGCTGAATATATCTTTTTTTTTTTTCCTTGGTAAAATATGGTGTAGTGTATGGCAGCATCCATAAAGTAGTACGTGATGTCAACTAGGATATATATTTAATTAATAAGCAAATTATTTATTTTGTTAATTTAGCGCATCACGTACTAACTGGACGTGTAGATTCAATATAACACTGTATAATGTTTTAGTATAAATACTCTGCAATAATCAAATAAATTATCCATTATCCCGTTGCCACTCCTGGCCTGTAGACGGTGATGGATCGAACCAGATCCCATGGGTTTCATTAATACCTTCCTGGTCGCTATATACCCCGACGTGATCACTATATACCCCGACGATTTGTACACACGCCATAATTGGTGACCCCGACGTGATATACACTCGCCATAATTGGTGACCCTGACGTGATGGGCACGCACTGCAAGATTGGAGCAAAGCGCAAGAAATCGACGACTCAAGCCTGAAGAAATGGGAAGAAGATCAACGTGTACATTTCCACTGGCCTCCCACAAGAGGGTCCCACCAGTGGAATTTCAAGAAGCAGAGGAACCACCAGGCAATCACAAAGAACTAAACCGAATCAACATTGGACGTCAGCTGTCACCGTAAACTTCATTAAGATGAAAAATAGCGATAACATCATTGAAGAAAATACCGTCTACATTATCACTAACGTCATAATGATAAAGAAATAGATATGACGTCACAAATTGCATCACTCCATATAGAATAGCTGCATTACGGACGAACAAAAATGCAGATGCAACAAAATTGATCGAGGTCAAGATCGCAAGGCCGCAGATGGCCGTATGTTGTTCATAAAGGCGTAATTTAGAAGAATTTATATGTCAACAAGGAATATTGCGCTATCAATAAGTTCCAAAGCCGAACTACTACCGACTTACTCAGTGGTTATAGAATTTTTGGCAAATAAGGAACAAATATTTTGATAAAAATGAAGCCTGCAAGAGAAAGAGCGAACAACTTTCAAATGAAACAGCGATCATAATTTTGACTAGAAAACAATATTATATTCCGATCACAGAAGCCGATTTTTGGAAGCTCATTTTCTAGTGAAAATAACTCTCTCAAGATGCATCAAATGGTAAGCAGCAAGCAATCTCCAGAGCAAGCCAGCAAACGGGTCATATCCAGGTCCACAGCAGCCGACGCACCGAGCTCCTGGTCCTGAGATCAAGAACCCACATCGACTATTATAGCGTTTGGCACATCCGCCCAGCTCACGCTTTGGATAATGAATTATGTCTGGCCACTCTCCAGCGGGGCACTACGGCAGGACTTCGACCGACGCTCGTCGACATTGTTCTCTACAGTCCCGACTCACTGCGGACTGCGAGCACGCTCACACGGTCTCATGAAAGACTACGAGCAGAAGATTTCTCCCGACTCACTGGGATTGAAGGAACTGGCAATTAAAAGATTAATAGAGAGAGACGCAAAGACTGCACATCAAGACCATATTTAAGTACCAAGAGAAACTTATAGATTATAATATCAATGATGATAACGGAATTATAAGGAAGAAATTATTTAAGTATAATGTCTGACTCACAATATCAATAGATACTCCAAAATGCAAAGACGTTAAATTTTGCCGCGCAGAAATTATTTGCCTACACAGCGTTTTTCAGCACGTGCAATGTGAATATCGTCAACATAAGAGATACTGAGAGATTATAACTCAATAAAGATAGCATTGGTAACGAGTAAAATCAACAAATTAGGATTCTACAAGGAAATTGCTCCAGTTATCGACAAGATATTGGTTGCTGCGCCGCCGAACTCCTATAAGGATGAAAATATCAAGATTCAAGCAATGAAGAAATCAATATTTTTATTTCAAGAAAGGAAAAAGACATTTTGCTAGCGTTTTTAGTACGTACTAATTTATAGTTTGAAAGAGATTTTGTTATGTTTTTTTAAAAAAAAGGGGGAGTATTATGGCAGCATCCATAAAGTAGTACGTGATGTCAACTAGGATATATATTTAATTAATAAGCAAATTATTTATTTTGTTAATTTAGCGCATCACGTACTAACTGGACGTGTAGATTCAATATAACACTGTATAATGTTTTAGTATAAATACTCTGCAATAATCAAATAAATTATCCATTATCCCGTTGCCACTCCTGGCCTGTAGACGGTGATGGATCGAACCAGATCCAATGGGTTTCATTAATACCTTCCTGGTCGCTATATAGGCCTTGTCCACATCACCACGGCACGACGTCGTCGCCGTGGAACGGTGCGGTGCCGTGGCGCGGCACGTTGCCGTAACGTGGGAATTTACGTTGCCGTACCGTAAAAATGTACCTCACGACACCGCAAAGTTACACGTTGCCGTGCCTTGTAAACTTTCGGTACATTCTTCACCAAATAAATAACAGTCTCGTTGTAGATATGGACCGCACAAAACGTATTCTGCTTCTGTTGTTATTAAAAAGACGAAGAGATAAGTTGGAGAAAAAAAAATTAAAAAGACAGTACTGGGTGCATCCATATCTTTCAATTATGAATAGTGATGGGAATCATTTCACGAGAAAATATGAAGCGTTGAAAACCTGTGACCATAAATTTTACAGTTATTTTAGAATGTCTGTATCAAGTTTTGAAGAATTACTAACAAGAGTTGCACCGCGTATACAAAAACAATTTGTATTTAGAAAACCTGTTGGGCCTTTGGAGAAGTTAGGATTAACTATAAGGTAAGTAATGAAAACAATTTATATGTATGTAATATTTTTTTATGTTCTTTATTTTTGATAATAATAGCAAGTTTAATATTTACTAAATCTAGAGTATAAAAATCACAGTTTTCGAATGAACGATTTGCTTTTTAATAATAATAAACACTAGAAAAACAATTAGGTAAATCACAATCAAACCTCTTTTATATTCATAATGATGTACATATGTACGAGTACAATTATTAATATGTTTATTTAAAATATTAAGAACAGTAGATATTGGCCTCAAAAATGCCTACATCTATATAAATACACAATAATAACTTAATATCTACTTAAAAATCACAGTTTTCAATCGGCTTATTTGCCTGTTTAACCTAACAACTAGCTAAAAATCACAGATTTTGCGGGGTTACTGGCTTGTATACCCGTAAGATTACAGTTATAACTAAGAAAAACAATAACAGTCTTTAATAACCTTAGATAAAATCACAGATTTTGAGTGGCTGAACTACCAACGTTACAATTATAAGATAAATAATAGAAAAATAATTCAACAAATTTACTACGTAGTTATCATTATGATAAAAAATATAATATTTCTTTTAATTTATCTTAATTTTCAAGCAAAATCATATGTTGATTCCAATGCACTTGCTTCATCTTCGCAATCATTTGATAGTTCTTCGAAAGTTGAGTTTGGTGGTTTGGAATTTGATGAAGTCGATGGTTGATATATACTACTTGTACTTGGTGCTGGTGTTTTAGAAACGTTTGATGACATTGTTGATTGGTATGTAAAAGTTTGTGTTGGTTGATAATTAGTAGTATATGATGATTGTGATCTTTGGTACCTATCCTGAGAAGCTGTATGATAACCAGTTGATGTTTCATACTGATATGAAATCTGATGTAAATCAGTTAGGATTTGTAAAACACGACTTTGAAACATTAGAGTTTGATGCTCATTCAATGTGTTCAATGATGGTAATATGGCCTTAAAAAATGACAGATGTCTATTTTCTGTTTCCTTTAGGGCTTGGAGAATCTCATAATCGACTTCATCATTGTTTTTTTTTTTTCGTGGAGTTGGTTGATAACGTGATCTTTTATAATCATTTTTTTCATATGGTATCTCGTCTTCTTCATCTTCTTCCATTATGCTTGAGTCAGTTAAATTTGCAGCGTTTTTTTTTAGAAACAGAAGTTGCTTATACAAATGATACTCCTTAATTTTGCTTGCACCAGATCCCGATTTATTTAAAGTTTCAAGTTTTTTCAGGTATTTTGTAAAATTGTCTTTTATATGAGTCCATTTCTTTACCACAGCATTACCTGCAAAATATTTAAAACGTGTATTATTAGCAACAATTGGATCAGTAGTTTTTACGTGAAAGACAAACATACATACTATAAATACAGCAATACATCCTCACAAACTTTCGCATTTATAATAAAATTTAAAGTGTATGACGGAAAGGGGCTGAGTATCAAACTAAAATACAGAGATAGTACTCATGTAGGTAGGTATACCAGCGGCTTTTATTACACAAATTAATTATAATTCCTATTTCTAAAAATTACTTAGGTACGCTAAATGAGTATTTACTAGGTTGATACCCCTTTGTTATGGGATCTAGATCTGAGATCTAAATGAGAAAAAAATCAGTTATTTTTGTCATCCTACTTCCTACTAATATTATCTATAAACGTGAAATTTTATGAGTATGGATGTTTGGATGTTTATGATGTTATACCCGGATTTTTGTTTCAGATTTTTGGCAACAGGAAATAGTTTTAGAGATTTAGAATTAACGGATTATCGTGGAAAGAGTACAATCGCAAAAATAGTAAGAGAAGTATGTCAAGCTTTATGGAAAATCATGTTAAATGAATGTATTCCGAAAATAACAGAGGAGTTATTAAAACAAACAGCTGAAGATTTTGACAAGAAAGCCAATTTTCCTAATTGTATGGGGGCGTTGGACGGGAAACACATTCGAATCTGGAGTCCTGCCCATAGTGGGTCTCTTTTTTTTAACTATAAGAGTTATAATTCTATAATTTTGCTCGCAATTGTTGATTCCAAATATAGATTTGTGTATGTTGATATAGGAGCATTTGGTAAGGAATGCGACTCGACAGTTTTTCACAATACGAAACTGTACGAATTATTACTACAAGGCCATCTGCCTTTACCAGAGCCAAAATGTTTACCAGGTCTACAGACACCAGTTCCCCATGTTTTTGTAGCAGATGAAGGCTTACCACTCACAAATAATGTATTGCGCCCATACCCAGGGAAACATTTGACTGTACAACAAAGAGTATTTAACTATCGCTTGAGTCGCGCGAGAAGATACGTTGAATGTACTTTTGGTATTCTGGCAAATAAATGGCGTGTATTTCACCGACCACTGAATGTTCAATATAATTTTGCTACAGATATTATCAAAGCATGTTGTGTCTTGCATAACTTTGTTATTAATAGAGATGGAATTACCACAACCGAGGAACTAATGATAGAAGAAAATTTTGTAAACTTGCAACAGTCAGAGGATGACGAATTTCCAAACAACACAAACCCAGTCAACATAAGGAATGAATTCTGTAAATATTTTAATAGCGATATTGGAGCACTTAGTTGGCAATTAACTAAAATATAATAACCGACTATAGTACGATTATTAATTCGATAAATAAATATACTAATACTTATTATAATATACCTATAACTTAATGTAACTAATAAATATGAGCTTACCTAGTCTTGTTTTTTCTTTATCGTTTTTGTCGTCAAAGTCATGAAAAATGTTTCGACAAACATCCTTCCAGCCTTCTGTTTTTAAATTTTTGTTCTTGAAATCATCTATTGTCTTATCCCATAATACTGGACGTTCTTCAACAAGTGAAATCAATAAATCACAATCTATGTTTTCCGACATCTTTTATTCACACGTACAACTAATCGCTAAGACAATAACACATCAACTGATCGGGCGCATCGTATCGCGTCACCGGCTTACGACGACGCCGTCCTTTGCACCGTTCGACGGCGGCGTTGCCGTACCGTGCTAGTGCACGGCGCGGCAACGCGTCGCGCCCCGACACCGCACCGTTCTACGGTGACGATGTCGTGCCGTGGTGATGTGGACAGGCCCATACCCCGACGTGATCACTATATACCCCGACGATTTGTACACACGCCATATAGTGTAAATAAAAAGAAAACTGTGATCAGGCATTTATTTTTATATCAACAATCAAGTCTTAGTAATCATATATGAATATAATAAAAAACGTGATCATCTACTTCGTCATCAGTAACTTCGACAACTGATATGGCTGTTGAAGCAGCAGAAATTGATGGCTCTTCAGTAAACGTAGTTAATTTATTTGCTTTTTTAACAGTTTTTGTGATTTTAGACAGGACATCATCTGGTAAGACATAGCTATGACAATTTTGTCCCAAGATCTTTAACTGATTACGTATAAGCAGTATAGAGTTTAAAGTGGTTGAGGCCAGTCTGTTCCTCAATTTATTCTTGACAATATTCATTTGACTGAACATTCGTTCCACTTCGGCGTTGGAATGTGGCAAAGATAGAACTGTGATGGCAAAATCTGCTAAGTCTTCATAAGTATTAAATCCTGCAGCATCTTTGTATTTAAGTACTTGACCCCAAAATTTAATGGTGTCCTTAGTCATGTCCCATTTCACAAAATTTATACGGTGCCATTGTTTTAATATGTTTTCTAATTTATTCTCATCAAAACCAAATTCAAGAGCAAGTTCGGCAATTGAATTGTCTTTTATTTGTTTTAAAGTGTTCTCTACAGATAACTGCGACATCTTTTGCAGGGCAATGTAATTGTTGGGTAAACGATTTTGAATTTCTTTTGCTAAACGCACGGTGAAATCAATGCAACTTTTCTGACTTTTGCAACTCTTTGGAGTGTAAATTAGCTTTAACAACGTGGGATTCGAACAGATATCCTAAGTGAGGTACTGGGTTGAGGTGGTTATCAATTTTAATGGTCAAATAATCTTTTTCAGTTATTGCGGAGTTGGGTATTAATATTCTGTTGCAGACTGATCGCAATAAATCCATCAACGAGGTCAATAATTTCACAGGATCGGTATTCTCTCTTTCGAATATCTTATTTCCCATTTGCACATCATTAAGAACAGTTTTCAGGTAATGACCTTACCTGAAAACTGTTCTTAATGATGTTGGGGGAAGTGCGGCATATTATTTTAAATGTTGACTTTGTCCTTGTTGGATATTGCCATTAGTAGTTATTTAATTTATCAATAGACAACACTAGTTGTCATTTTGTCATGTTTGTAGTATGGCAACTCAGTGATTCATTCCTTCCGTTTCAAGTTCGAATTGAACACTTTTCGTTAAGCTGGCATCGCGGCATGGTCAAACCATGCTTTAATCGCAAAAGAGATAAAATAGCCGTTAAATCTCCAATTGTCGTGTTAAATACTTTTCGTGCACAAGGCAGTGTAGCAAGATACTATAAATTTATAAATTCAGTTGTAACGAACGATTGCGAGGTGACAAAATAATCTGTGTATGTTTCCAAGAACAGCAGTAGAAAATTGGTAAAGTATATCTGGGCCCAGCAATGTACAGCGCTGATTGATCTGCTCAAGAGGGAACAGAACTTCGTCCAAGAAGATCTCCAGAGGTAAGTCATATCGCAATTCTTTGTCAGAGTAATAACCTTCTCGAAATATTCAGCAAAGTCTCGTTCGGTTTATGAAGAGACTCAAAATTCATACAGTCCATTAATTGTCGTTTATCGCACAGTCCTTATGTGATTCTGAACGTGTGCAGATTTTACACAATTGGGTACAAACATCAGATAGCCTGGTGTATTAGCTATTTTAAAAAGTAATTACTTTGAATGAATGGTCGCTTTTTCAACATATTTTTTAAATTTTTTGTAAGCCCTGTCTGAGCCGCACTTTCCCAACGAAATGGGGCAAGTGCGGCTATACTACAAATTTACTTGATATTGGCCACTTTTCCACAATTTGACAGGACGATTAGGTAGAAAATGTTAAAAAATCATATTCGTAATTTTTAGGATTTTAAAATGGCAACATTGATGCCAGTTTACGTTTGAAGTTTTCATATGGGGCAAGTGCGGCGTACTTTTTAGGTCGGGTGTGCAAAACATTTTGTAAATTATTAAAATTATTACTTGGGTCAGTGAGTGAAATAAATCAACAAAGTATTTTAAAAATGTCTCATGGCTTAGTTTATATTAAAAAATGTGTAAAGTAACAATTTAAACTTTAAACATGTACTTAAACTTAGTCAGACTCAGCTGCAGTCTCATTTGGTAACTTATTCATAGGTATTATGTAACTAGAAAAATTGTCATAACTTAAATAATTTCTATTTATTAAAAAGACTCTACATTCGTAACCTCTCTTAACCATAATATCACAAGGGAAAGGAACATGTCAAAATAATTTTACTTAATACTAAAATAATAATCAAAAATACTAAAAAAAAATTGTAGTAAAGAAATAGAAGTATTGGTGTAGGTATGTTTGTGTATCTGGCTACACGTATGTGAGGTTGTGTTTGTTTGTAAATATACAGGGTGCAAATGCAAAACTGTAAGCCATAATGAGGTAAATGTACTCATAAAAATTATTAACTGCTGAATTATTTCCTACAAAATAATTTAGCCGATTTTCTTTTAAATAGTAAAGTTAGACTCACAGAAAAAGTTGACTGTGTTCAAAAGTACATTCATCTCAAAATACTCGTCATAGTTAATTATTTAAGATTTTGCATTTACTCCTGTAAATTATAATTATGAGAATTAAGGAGGAAGATTTAGCAGTAGTGCTTTAAACGCCATTAAATTTTAAATGCCCGAGAAATATCTGCAGGCGTTATTAACTCATTGATATGAACAAACTTTAGTATTGGCCTGACTCTGTAAACTAATAAAAAAAGATAAACTGTTCCTTACATGGGTCGAGTAGATTGAACTGTTGTAAGGAACAGCTGATTTTTTCTACGAGATATCAAAGTCGGTCCCGTAGTAAAAGTTCATATTCATGAGCAGGTGCACCTGCAGAAGATTTTCGGGTACATAAAATTTAACGGTGTGTAGATGTAATTACTGTACGTTGTAGAGATCAAATCGCATTTTAAAAATAATATGGCCACGGCGGGTTATCTCTGGCTCTGGTAGCACTACCACTAAATCTTCCTTGTGTTTTAGTTCACAAATGTCTTCAATGATAGGGTAAGCAAAAATTGAATCTTTTTTTGCTTTATGAATTTTTCTAACATATTTAATGGTAGGCACACCATCTTTCATAGATACAACTTGACCAACGAAATGTTTTAGCGTTCTTTCTGCAGCAAATTTAACTAAAACCCAGTCTTTTTCTTTGCATTCAGAAGATTCATCAGTAATATTCTCAACATTATCAGTAAGGTCAACATTAACTATATCAAGCGATTCACAATTGTCTGCATCGTAATCGTCCAGTTCTTTAGTAATAAAACTGTTTAAATCCTCGTAGTCGGACATATCATGAACGCTGAAATCGCTGCTGTCAGTTGATGTCTCATCATTTTGGTTTCGTTGTGTATTCTTAGTTGGTTTCCTTTTTGAGATCAGTTTATTTTTGGTTTTTATCTCTGCATTTTCCTTCTTCGGTTTCTTCAAACTTTTTTCTTTAATTTTTCTGTGTACATTTTGTTTTGGATCAGATGTCTTTTGTTTATTCTTGACTTGTAACACGGATTTTTTATCAATATGTGTCATGGTCTCTATGTTTAAGTTTAGTTTTAAGTTGTCAGATACGCATTCATTGCTGATTATACTTATTTTTTTTGAACCTTGCGTTTTGTTAGGTTTTGATTTTTTTTCCAAGTTTTTCTTCTTCCAGTTGTTGTAGCTTCTTGACAACATCATCATGTGTGATAACTTCACCTCCTCGTGCAATTCTTGTTTTTTTTTTGTATGGTTACTTTGCTTTGATCTCTTTTTATTGAATTCAAAATTAATTCTTCAAATGATTTTTTTTCTTTTAATGGTGGCTGAATAATCACATCGTGAGACTTGTCTGTAGATAATGGAGTTTTTGAGTGGACCAAATCATTGTCTTTAGTGAAAATACCATTTATCTTATTTACACACAATGATGACAGGGTTGACGGGTTGGAAATAGTTAATTTCGAATTCAGGGCAGCAATTCTTTTCTGTTCTTTCCATCTTTTCAAAGCATTCTGATCTAGTTTTTCGTCTGGTACGACATTATTATTAAAAGGATGTATTCACCCTTTTTTGAATCCTTTTATAATTATCTCCTTGTCCAAGCCGTCCCAAACTTTTCCAATAATAATTGAAAATTTCTTCTTTGACAGTTTTTGGCCATAGTTTGACCTTTGCCATTTCATCATTTTTTCGTCTCACTTGTCTTTGAAGGGCTTAAAAACTGACAAGTCAAGTGGTTGGAGTAAATGACTTGTATGGGGGGGTAGTTTGATGATGGTAATATTGTTTTGAATTGCTGTTTCTACAACCGCCAACTGTATATGCGTGCTGTGTCCATGGAATATCAACAGAGTAGGCTCATCTGTTTGACCAATCATAGGTACGAAACTCTTCTGGAAAAACTCTGCGAAAGCTTTGCTTTCAATCCAGCCATTCTCTGTCGCCGTATATCGAGTTCCAGGGTACGCGTCGTTAGAAGTCCATTCACTCCATACGTTTTTCCCTTTGAATATTATAAACGGAGGACCTTTTCCACCAGCTGCGTTGCTTGCAAAGAGAACTGTAGTATTTTCTTTGCCAGAAGTGGCAGTGGTTCTGGTGGAGGCAAATCCCCGTAAACCTACAACTTTGGTTTTTTTCGGGTCATTTACATAACTGGTCTCATCGATGTTCCATATACGGTGCGGTTTATCCTGTAGATTTAGTTCACATATTGTTTTGTGCAGCATTATGAAATAATCTTCCAGTATAAAAGGATCTGCTGCTTGTTTTCTAGCATATTCTACAGATTGTGGTTTTTTTATGGATAGGTTGTGGCGCTGCACAAACCCAGCGAACCAGTCATATCCAGGAACTCCTTCTTTAAATGGGGATTTTATTTTATTTTGTTTGACATATTCCGAGACTAGCTCTACTACTTCTTTTCGCGAAAGACCAAACCCGTTCTTTTCCATGGTACGGATGCAAGAAGCGAGGGTAACTTCTATATCCCATGGGAGAGCTGTTGGTCTTCCACATGTTTTTGATTTTTGCCCTCGTCGACAGGTTATGTGGTCGAATAAGGTAGCTCGCGCTATTCCGAACTGACGGCTAGCAGCACATAGCGACAAATGCTCTTTTTCAATAGCTTCTAAAGCCAATTGCAAAGTGTTTTTGGTCCAGTGAGGCTCTTCTTTTTTCTTAATATAGTTTCGCACCATGGTAAGACTAAAACAAAAATGAAATAAAAATTAATGAAAAAGTTAGGAAAAGTTTCGTATGGTTAAAGTGTGGCAGTTTTAGAAGTACCTAGTAATATTAAAGTCATACTAGCGATCCGCACTGCTTTGCCACGTGGAAATCGACATTCAGCAAAAACTTAATGAAAATCATTTTACATAAAAGCCTTTTGTAATATATTTTTTAAATAGGTAACAATAAAAACAGTAAACAGTATTCAAAAATCGACATAGACCTGAAATTCGAAGTAGAGTACTGCAGTTGACGCGTTTTACTATTATAACCACAAGAATAACTATCCAAAAACGGCATTCGGGAGTTCTTTTCTTGTACGCGTCAACTGCTTTGCTCTCAAATGTCAGATCTATGGAGATTTTTGAATACCTTAGTATCTTTATCCAAACCCGTTGCGTGGTTTAAAACTTTTAGACATTTAAGTTTCATACAACGCCATCTAGTATGAGCAAAGAAAGCTTAAAAAAAGAAAAGGAATATCCCTCATTTAATTATAGTGTCACACGATTTTATTTTATTTATTTGTAAAACTTATTGTGGCATTTCTTTATATATACTATATATATACTATTCTAAATATTAATTCACGTATTAAAGGTTTGACACCCCTGTCTTGGGGTAAGAGCGGCGGGGCGCCGCACTTTCCCCATACACAGAAGCCGCACTTTCCCAAACACTACAATTTGAGGTTATAATTTTTAAGCCCATATTTTAGCGCCGTACTTGACCAAATCTATGCTTTATTTACATAAATATGATGCTAACGATTCAAAGAATACTCACGCATTGAAAACTTGGCTATCTTCTTCTAAAAACGTAATTTTTTATCCAGCACAATAAACACGCTCCAACTCTGTAGTGTGGTGAAATGTCAGAGTAAAAACAAAATGGCGTTTAATAGCTGTCGGTCTCCGTAACGCCATCTAGAATACACCTCCGGAACTATATTAAAGTGGTTTTTATTAACTAGATGGCAGTTTAATCAATATCTCTGTTAGTTTCTGAGAAAATTAAAGATGTCGCACTTACCCCAACGCCGCACTTCCCCCAACTGACCTTATAATAAATGTAAGCGATTAACTTCGTCCCTGTACATTTTACTCAATAATTCTGCAGTATGGCATTTATCTTTAGTAACTGAAAAATGTAACTTCAATTCTTCCCACTGAGACAAAATTCGGACAACAGTTGGTTCTATAGATAGCCAGCGAGTATCACAAATTTTGAGAATTTTAAGGGGTTCGTCGCCGCAGTTAATGAGACTGTATAGCTCCTTGTACTCATGCTGGCGTTTTGAAGAGATTGAAAACCATTTGTAGGTTTCTCTGATAATAAATTCGATATGTTGTAGAATAGATTGATGTGACGCGTGACTAACGGCTAATTGTAGGGAGTGGCAAACGCACCTTATTAGGATTAAATTGGGTAGATAGTATTGCCTTTTGAGTATTTCGGATACGCTGTTGTGGCACCCTGTCATCACTGCAGCGTTATCAGTCCCAATCCTGACCATATTTTGGAGAGATAAGTTGTGTGATTGTATACAGTTTACTAATGATGAGACAAGGCCGTTGGCATTAGCTCGCTCTACAGGCTCTAGTGACAGAAAAGCCTATACAACAGTATTTAATGCCACACTGAAATATCTCACGATTACACCCATGAATTTAGCCACACTTACGTCTGTAGATTCATCTAAAATTAGGCTATATTTCCGATTACCAATATCATTAACAAGATTTCCTCCAAAATGCGGTGCTAATACCTGGTTGATAATTTGAGTGCACTTTGTCCTATGTATTCTTATATCAGCTGATTTAGAATCTGCGAACACATCTTTGCACAATTCTGTCAAGTGGTCAATTTGGGAAATTGCACTGTGTTCTTTTATATACATATAAAGCGAGCTTACCTTCAGGTTTTTGGGTATATGTATTTGCTCTAGATGCTGGAGTAAATTGAATTTGCTGATTTTTTTAAATTACTTCACATTTTTGTTTATGTTTTTAAGTATCGGCGTGTTTCCTTAGGTCATTTACTTTTGCTGACATTTCACTGCGGCAAAACGAACAAAAGGCTTTAGCTGCATCTGTTGTAACAGGTTTTAACCACATTTTAAATTCTTCTTGCTGTTCCCATTCCGGCCTATACTTTTGAGTATAAGTCTTCTTTTTCACTGGTATTTCCATATCCACAATGAGATACTTCTATAAATAATTAAAGACAATACGATATAAGAAGAGGAAGTCTACATGGATGAAAATCTCTTCCAAACAAAGATTTGCCTTTAATTGGGTAGTAGCTAAAAATTAATGCGTTATAGTGTACTCGTGTTTAAAAAATGTGTCTAGAGCCTCAATAAAATTCAACAGCAATGCTTTTTTCCTAATTTTTATTTATTTCTTTACTGTTCTGCGTACTTCTTTTTCCTTGCCTTTTATGATTCGGTTTTCCTTTATCAGTGTCCATGATTTGTAAGTTGTTTCAGAAGAATCGTCAAAAATATTAATACTTGGAACTAGTTTTACAGAGCTTCCTCGTATTCAGGTAAGAAATCATGCCCAGGTACTTTAATTTGTCAAACATTGGTTGCATATTTTCATGCAATACACAAAGGCATGTATCTCTTTCAGAAATTTTTCGTGCTACAATCCAGAAAAGTCGTAGTCGGCAAAAAGAAGCAAAGCTAATTTTAAGGGTACTTTCATTTTGAAATTTCTTGTGTAGGTTAAGCAGAGTGTCAGAGAGGTATCTCTTTTGTTTCTTGATTATATTTTTGGTGACACAATCTTTTTTGCCTGGGCACATTTTGCTGTTGTCATCTCTTTTATTTGTTTGTTTGTATTCTAAGATACGACCCTAATGACTTATGGGTCACCTCTAAGGCTCCAATACTTTCTTGATGGAAGCTAGTTGATTGCAGTTGTTTGATGTTTAATATTTGAGAAATTTCACGCATGGTGGATGAAATGAATTCAGTACCCCTATCTGTTCCGATTTCACGGGGTATTCCGTATCGTAAAATGAAATTATTTAAGAATGCGCGCGCGACAGTATCAGTTTCCTTATTATGTAGTGGATATGCCTCGACGTACTTCGTGAGCTCGCACTCAAAAATCCAAAACAGGTCATGGAAAGATCGGCGGATCCTGACGCTCAGGGGTATATGGTCCGGCAATCCAAGTTCCAATTCACATGTGATGTCGATGTAATCATCGAGGGTTAGCCCCCGGATGGGACACATAAAGTGGTGTCCGTCAGGCGCGGCGATGCACGCCCTACACCAGCTGGTCAGCATCACTGACCCCTACCAGTAGGTAAAGATAGGTCAGGTTATGCCTCCGACAGAACTCCTGCGTTAAAGCCCGCAGGTAGGCCATAACCATGTTGGGGTCCATAAATGTTTTTTTTTTTGAAGAGTGTTACTGGCACAAGATGCAACAATACAATGGCTAAAATGCACCATGATTAAATAAAATCAGTTATTCCATAAAAAGGAATAGCATTTTCATATTACTTGCAAGTAACACTACCTCTGCATTGTAATGAGAATAAGAGAGAAAGAGACAGATTGGTGATCTAATTTCGACGTAAGCAATAATTAATCTAGATCACCCACCTTGTTCTAATTAATTAATAGGAGTAAGTTATTGATGTTATTGTTTTCTTAAATATTCTTAAACATATCTAATCTTTTTTTTCTACTAATAAATACATAATTGTATAATAAAAGTAAGTTATTGATGTTATGCTTGTATTCTTAAACATATGTTATCTTATTTTTACTAATCAATACACACGTATATCCAGTGTATCCATTTTATGTAATCATACTTTAAGAGCTCATGTACTACAAATTTGAAAATTATAAAAAAAAAAGTCTATTAGATATATTTTAATATAAACACTTAATAACAAATAGGTATATTCATTATAAACATAGGTATTTAAGAAATATACTTTAGGTGATATATGTATATATTTTCTCTCTCTGTACAACTTTATTATTAGCGATATAAAAATGGAGAAGAATTTTGCTGAGTCGATAACATTTTCTTTTGTAATTTGCCAAAAAAATTCATTGTATTCATTTCTTTAAAAAAAAAAAGGGGGAAGGTGTAGAGTGAGACCAACCGTCCTCATTATTGTCCTGCTTTAACATTGTAACCGTCTCTATGTAGGTCACCTAGATTATATATCCTTGATATGCTTGTAACATCAAGGTACCTATGGCCTATTCGTTTAGTATATAAACCCATGTCTTATTAATAAATAATGCAGTTACGAACTAGACTTCGACGTGTTTCATTTAGTACACCCCCTCGTGCTACGACCACCACACAAGGAATTTTATAACGGCTGCCCGAATTTTCTTAGGCTTTGATCGGTTTTTATCTTAAGAGGGCTCCGCTTCTTTGTAATTATATCCATGTCATTTTTCGCTTAGTTGCTCTCAATAACTTAACTTATAAAGAATGTACTTTCTTTCTCATAGCCTCTATTGTCTCTTTTTGTTTTTTTATTATCAAATTTGATAACTCACGTCTTACTCTTGATGCTTGTACACCTTTAATCTTTTGTCGACTCACTGTCCCACTTTGGGATGAGGTTGGACTATTCGGTGTCGATCTAATTGAGTTTGAACATGTGGAGCTATCACTGGCACATATAGACTGTGGTCGGGTTACTACCTCAGAAACGCTTTCTGAAATAGATGCTGATTCAGGTCGGATTGGTAATGTTCCCTCATCATCAGTAGTTTCTAGAGTGTTTCCTCTTAAGTGATTTAATAGAATTTTAGACCGTTGTGATTTAATAGAATTTTACACCGAACGTTGTACAATTCTATTAAATCGATATAGAATAAAGATTTTGTAAATGAAACTGTTGATAGTTGTAACAGATCACAGATCCTAAACACAGGATCATTCAATTTTATTATAGAAGTGTCATGATGATTTCAAGTTTATCCTTGGGTGTACTTTGTTTAGCGATGTGATCAATGAGCCAGAGGAACTGTTTAGGCATACCTATGTAATGCTTTGGATTGTTTTAAACTGACCAAAAAAATGCCTTGTCTCATAATTTGTTAAATTTTTAACTAAGCCTGTCGTAGAAGACTCTTCATATGTACACTCAAAAAAGGAAACATTAGAAGTTGTCCTATGTGTTGAAGCAGAAGTCTCGTCATCAGACAGAAGAGAAAGCAAAACAGCTTTTAGTAGTTTCAAATCCTTGGTGGAGGTGCTCCTTGTGTCCGTTTTAATGAAATTTTGGGTAGCAGCTTCTTTTTTAATAGGCTGTGTAGATACAGAAGATTTAACTGATGTAATATTGGTATGAGCAACATTGAAATTATCAGCGGATGCAACATTTTTGCAAGGTTCTAATAGAAATCTTTCTAATATACTATATTCAGCAGATGGTCCATCCTCGATCCTCGGTCCATGCTCGATGACGTCTCCGTACGATGCTCGCCAAGGCTCGCATCCTGCGCTACTCGCGTTTCTTGACCGTTCTTATACTCTTGCGCTACTGATAACTTTTTTGAACAAAAATGTTTTCCAATACTGTATTGCTTCCCTAATCATCTTCTGTGTTTCTTCTGTCATAGTCAATATAGTATATATGTATAGTTTTATTATTTTCAAATGATGGGTCAGCTAGACAAAACACACCTTTTGTTTTTTTGCTGCATGCATCTGAAGTTGTATTTGTTCCAAATGTTTGTGACATTTTTCCATCAGAAATATTTTTTTTATTGTATTTTCTGATATTGGGCATTTTATTTCAACAACAAAATCATCACCATCAGGTGAAGTCCCTTTTATTCCGTTGCCCAAAATAAAGCCTGATTTTTTAATATTTTTGTTTAATTTCTTTCTAACCTCTTCCATTAACAGTTTTTCTAATCTTTTGCCTTTTTTAATAGCTACACTTTCGGGGTTTTGTACCCACCCAAGATTTGCATTTGGATGCTTCGTATAATAGATTAAGAGTATGCTTGAAGTTTTTATTTTAGTGTATATTTCTTCAATAACACTGGATGTAATTTTTTCGTCGTTTTGTGCAACATATTCTACAGTCAAATCAACTATATTGTAACTAGTTTTTTTAATAATAAAACATGTAACTAAAGAATTTGTTATTTTCTTATTCTTGCACTCTTTTAGAAATAATTCTAAGTGCAGGATCTTTTGGAGCCAATCGTTTTTTTTGGAATATGGGAAAATATCTTCACATTTTATTAGTTCAGCTTTAATTTCTATTTATATTTTATTTTATAATCTGTTGTTATAGACTGTAGGTAAGTCTGTCAGTCAAATACTAGGTTACCTAGGTCGCATAAAATTGCCATCTGGCTGACAGGAGGAAGAAAATAAAAAAATAATAAAATAAAAAGACGGACTCACGTTACCACCAGCAGTTTTACTAACTTGTATTTTAAGAACTCCGAAGCGTATAGCGCTAATAACGTATAGCGTATAGTGTAGCGAATAGTGCCGGTACTTTGAGATGGTTACGTAATATGCCCTGGGATCAGGCTTGGGTTAGTAACCATCTCAAAGACTCCTAGGCATGAATAGAAATTCTTATTGGATATGTGAGTTGCTGGTGGGTGACAGGGCGTTTATTTTTAAAGACATGTTACATTTCTATACAAAAAGTACATATAGGCAAGGCACGTGTAAGACAAGTAGGTAGTTAGTTCTAAGGTCAATGACAATAGTATTTCGTGATTGTAGTTATCAGCCTATGTGGTTGGGTACATAATTAACTAAAATATAATTAAAATAAGCTTTCCTAGCCACATTATTACAATATTAGAACTAAAAAAAAACATGACTGCCGCATAAATAAAATAAAAGTAAATTATAATTATAAAATAAGATAAAGGAAGTCATTAAAATAACAAAACAATAATAAAACTATCCTAAACTATATTACAATTATAACCTATGTGCGACAGTTGTTATAGTGGCAATAGACATACACACTGAAAATTTCAAGAATTTACCTAGTTATCTAGATAAAGCCTAGCGACAGACAGACGGACGGCGGAGTCTTAGTAATAGTCCCGTTGGCACACTTTGGGTACGGAACCCTAAAATTGAGATTACCTTTAGGTATATATACTCGTATATAAATAATATAACAACACCTTGCCACCTCACTTTACTGATCCTTTAATTTTCACTGTATTTTCGCTATTTTATAGGGAAACGGCTGAATTTGGAACAATGTAACGTATGCACTAATCAATCTTGATGCATAAATCTACAAACAAGACCCCATTAATAGTCGTACGAGCTTTTGTGTACTTTTGACCACTTACAGCTTGCTTTTGACCACTTGCAGTCGACGATATATATGTAGTAACGCACGTGCTAGTTCGCTTAAGTAGTTTGAGAAAGTTGTACAGTAACTATGCTCAAGGAAATAGAAAGATTAGGTATTGGTGCAGGTATCTGTAAAGAAAAGAGGCCTCAATTTAGACAATAATATATGTTGGCGGCAGCCTCGTATAATCCTCTTCCCCTTGTCGACTGGATTTTCGGGATAAATTTAGGTGCAAATAATGCGTACACCAACCAAAAGAAGAAATCGTTGATTTTTATAAGAAGAAAATATTTATTAAAATAATAGTAACTAAAACAAATCGTTTAAAAACAAATCGTGTAGATTCCTTTGTTCGTCCTTTTCGAATCTCAAAGTCCGTGACGCATCATAAACGGCGGTCCTCTCGCTTTTTAATTTTATGACGTCACTGCCGTGCGTTTACGAAGCGAGGTCTTCTAAGAGCATTTGCGGAGATGGCTTTATCGCGGTTGTATTCTTAACATGCCCCCAGCCTTGGAAGCCTCCGGTTCCAATGAGAGGCATACATTGACATTAATCGTTCTTTGCTGGAGAATCCGCTTGTGTCGGAAGAGGGCAGATCTTGGAGAATGCACGTCGTATGATGCCCGTCGCTGTTTGTATGTCAGCGACGCGTGAAACACCGTCTCTTCCAGGATATGTACGAACAACGCGCCCCATTCGCCATTTTAGAGGTGGAGCGTTGTCCTCTTTAATTAGAATGACACTGTTTGGTTGAATATCCTCCGAGTTCATCTTCCACTTTGTCCGAGTTTGCAGTTCAGAGATGTATTCTTTTGACCAGCGTTGCCAAAAATGCTGGCGTAATTGTTCGACTCGTTGATATCGTCCCAGCCTAGCAGTCGTCTCGGTCGTTAGGTCTTCGCAAGCAGGTGCCGTTAGCGGTCGGCCAATGAGGAAATGAGCGGGAGTAAGGGGTGTAAAATCGTTGGGATCTGGAGACAAAGGAGATATGGGACGGGAGTTCAGGACAGCCTCGATCTGTACTAAAACTGTGCTAAACTCTTCGAAAGTTAAATGAGCGTTACCTACTACTCGCCTGAGATGATGCTTGCAAGATTTGACACCAGCCTCCCATAATCCCCCAAAATGGGCTGCTCTTGGAGGAATGAATTTGAAGGAAATTCCATCGTTAGCTGCAAAATCTACGATATTTTTTACATTAATATCGGTTAGTGGCAAAGGAAATTCTTTTTCTGCTCCCACAAAGTTTCTTCCATTATCTGAGAAGATTTCAAGAGGTTTACCGCGACGAGAGACGAACCGTTTTAAAGCTAATAAGTAGTCATCGCTGGATAATCCACTTACGAGCTCCAAGTGAATAGCACGCGTAACAAAACAAACAAAAAGACAAATATATCCTTTCACTAATATAGAACCCCGGCCTTTGCGATTAAGAATTTGCACGGGTCCACAATAATCAACCCCACATCGGTAATAAGGAAATATAGCATCCAACCTTTCTGATGGTAGGTTTCCCATGATTGGAGTTAAAGTCATTCTCTTCATACGAGTACATTTTACACAGTCCTTGATCACTACTTTAGCCAAATTTCTGCCACCTAAAGGCCACCAATACTCGCGAATTTGAGCTAATAGTAGCTGAGGTCCAGCATGAAGCAATTTTATGTGCTCACAAGCAAATAAGAGTTTTGTAAACCGATGCTTACAACACAACAAAACAGGATGCTTCTTATCGAAATTGAAATTGCTTGCATTACACAACCTACCGCCGACTCTTAGTATTTTATGCTCATCTAAAAACACGTTCAAACCAGATATTCTATTTTTTTCTTTACTATCAATATTCGAAAATGATTTATTTAAAAGTAATTTAGATAAAACGTTGGGAAATGATTGCTTCTGAGCTAATCTCACAAGCATTTGTTGTGACGATAATAATTCTTCAGGCATTAATATACCTGTTTTCCGATCGTCCTTAGCATTTTTATTAATCTGTGCATTAAAAATAAAACGTAAAATGTACGCACCTACTCGTTTTAATTTGATGAATGAAGAGAATCGATTAAAATCTATAAATTCTTTAGAGTTTACAGACGCAAGTGCAATGGCTTTTGCTTTTAGTTCCGGTAAATCGGTTTCGGAACACCGGTCATTTACATTAACTTCCCAAGTCGAATTGTGTTCATATAAAAAGGACGGGCCGTTCCACCAAAGCGAAGAATCTTTCAGTGCCTCCATGTAAAGGCCCCTTGAAACAAGATCTGCAGGATTATCTGAACCTTTTACATGTAACCACTTAATTTCAGGAGTTAATTCTTTTATTAAGGTTACGCGATTTTGCACAAAAGTATTCAATAAATGGGGAGACAAACGTAACCAACCGAGAACTATTGTGGAATCAGTCCATAAGTAAACGTTATCAAATTTTAAGCGGAGAGATTCTATAATGTGTTTATATAGCTTTGCTCCTGCATGAGCTCCGCAAAGTTCGAGCCTCGCTATAGTGCCACGTTGTAATGGTGATACTTTGCTTTTAGCGCACAGAAGTCTTACTGAAATTGCTGACTGGTTATTGTAAGACCGAATATATGCACACGCGCCATACGCATTTTCAGAAGCGTCCGTAAATATATGCAGCTCTTTAATTTGGGTATGTTCTCCTAAAACGTACCTTGGGATTTTAATTTTGTTAAGATACTGTAACGTATTTATAAAACGATTCCAACTCTCTACAATTTCGTCACCCACCTGGTCATCCCATCCTAGTTTCTCGAGCCATAATTTCTGAAGCAATATTTTAAACAATATAACTGCTGGAGCTAGGAGACCCGAAGGATCATAGATTTGTGATATTATTGATAACATTATACGTTTTGTCAGTTTAGCATCTGTGAAATCGACTTTTGTAGAAAAATATAATTCGTCACTGTCGTTTTGCCAACCGAGACCTAACGTTTTGTTTTGTGTGTGTTCACCTATAGATAATTCCTTGGAAATGACTTCAGAAACATCAAAATTTAAAGTCCATTTCCGCAGAGGAAAACAACCCGATTTAAGAACTTCTCTAGTTTTATCGCAAATTTGTAGAAGTTCCTGTTTATCATCTTTTCCGGTGATTAAATCATCAACGTAAAAGTCCTCTCTAATCACTTGAGCAATCACATCATCACCACATTCTTGAGCCAGCTGTCGTAGACAACGCATACTCAAAAATGGTGCTGATACAGTTCCGTATGAGACAGTGTTCAAACAGTAAACTTGTATAGGATCCGAGCTGTTTTCTCTCCAAATAATCAACTGCAACATTCTTTGATCTGGTTGAATATTAATTTGACGAAAAAACTTTTCTATGTCAGCGCATGCCACATATTTATATTGTCGAAAACGAAGCAATATAGAAAAAATCTCATTTTGCAATTTGGGTCCAGGTAACTGAATCTGATTTAATGACTTGTTCGAACTCGTTACCGCGCTAGCATCAAAAACTACTCGAAGCTTAGTAGTGCTGCTGCTTTCTCGAAAAACTCCATGATGAGGCACAAAATAACAAACAGGACCAAAAGTAGTCAATTTACTCATATGACCTAATTGGTAATATTCGCGTAGAAAATCTGAGTACATACTTTTATGTTCAGGAAATTTATTTAATTTCTTTTCTAATAACAAGAAACGAGATTCTGCCATTTTGTATGAATCTCCAAGTACGTTTGGTGACTCCCTGAGTGGCATACGAACTGAAAAACGTCCATTTTTGTCACGGCTAGTAGACTTCAAAAATATGTCTTCACATTTAAGTTCCTCATCCGTCATAATAATTCGCTTTGGTATTTCCTCTAACTCCCAAAATCGTTTTAATTGATCATCAATCGTAAAATTACAATGGACAACTTTTACCCGATGACCCCTTGTGTAAAGTGGCCCAGATATTAACCAGCCTAGTTTTGTATTTTGCAAAACCGGTCCGTTTACTAGTTTCATAGTACCTATTTCTAATAATTCCCAAAATTTATCACTACCAATCAGTATGTCTATTTCACCAGGTATATAAAAGGTCGGATCTGCTAGCATAACACTGTCAGGTATACATACACTTGAGACATCCAGTTTTGTTGCGGGCAAACTAGATGTTATGCAAGGTAATACAAAGCAATTGACATGCATTTTATAATCGTTTATTTTCGAATGAATTATTAAGTCGCATGACTTATTGCATTGCGTGATTGATTGTCCCACGCCTGAGACACGAACAGTGGACTGTAATAATGTGACGTTTAATAATTTGGTTACTCTTTCGGATATGAAACAATGTTGACTTCCATTGTCTAGAAGTGCACGAAAGGTGTGCATTTTGTTATTGATATCGCTTACATGAATAAGTGCCGTAGACAGTAAAACCTGTTCCGTGAGTATATGGGTCGGCTGCGGTGCGCCGGCGGCGGCAGGAGCGCAGTGATGACTCATTTGCATATCACTTGTTGACACTGAATGAAGTGTTGTGGCTGCTTGTGTTGGTGACTGCGCCGTCGCGTTATTTTGCACTGAAATCTCATTACTGTATTCACTTGAGTTCGTATGAAGTAGACTATTATGTTTGCGTTGACATGTCATACAATTACCAAAGAAACAATCGTTTATAGAATGACCAGTACGCAAGCAGTTACGACACAGACCTTTTTCATCAGTGAATTTAATTCTGTCGTTTATTGGCAAGTTAAGGAATGAAACACAGGTGTATAGTGCGTGATTAGCGCCACACATAACACACAACGGAGCGTGGGGATTTTGGTTTAGTGTGAGTTGTTGACGCGTAACTCTGAGTATGTGAAGTGTGTGACTGTTTTTTATTTCCAAAATCGCTAGAATTACTGTGTTTTGGTCTAGTGACACTGTTAGCGTTCACCATATCCAACATATCAGCTCGGTTTCTCAGAAACGTAAGTAAATCACTTAACTTAGTGCTGGTTTTAGTAGAAATTGTACTTTTATGAGATTCCCATTCGCGTTCCGTAGCCGGGTCGAGTTTTGAGACTAATAAAAATATAATGAGCGTATCCCAAGACTCAGTCGGTTCGTTTAATGTTTGTAATGCACGTAGGTTTCTAGAAACGGTGTCGATTAGTGTGCGAATTAAACTAGGTGATTCTCTGTTTAACTGTTGCATTGTAAACAACGCTTTAACGTGGTTGTGAACCAATAACCTATGGTTATGAAATCTTTCTACAAGAAGCTCCCATGCATGATCGTAATTGGAAGCTGTGAACTCCAAAGCGCTTATGACTTGAAGGGCAGTTCCTGTCAAAGATGATTTTAAATAATGAAATTTATGGATAGGATCAAGGTCTGTGCGATTGTGTATCATAGATAAGTAGGAATTCATGAACTCCAGCCAGGAATCGTAACCACCATCAAAAATGTTGAGTTTCACTTGTGGAAGTTTAAAAATAGATTTGACTACACCAGGCGATGAATTTGTCACTGGGGTGCTTACTTCCTCCTCAATTAAGCATTGTGCAGTGGCTAAACAACCGTAGAATTGTTCCTCAAAATCTTCCCTATATTCGAGTTGACACTTATCGTCATCAACGATTAGTCCCTCAATTTCGCACTGAACCTCATTGAATTTTTGAAAAATCTCGGTAGCTGATTGCATTCGCAACCGTAACTCAGCCTTTTCTTTTTTACTAATAACCTGATCCTGATATTTAGACACAAATTTAATAAACAGAGTTAACCTAGTCTTTACACTGGCTCTTCGTTTTTTAAGCTCGGTCAGCTGTTCTAATTCTCTAATTGGGGACGGAACCCTTAACTGTCCACCCTCCTTGTTAGCCATTTTGGGGAATTATATGAGATGATAAGTCTACTTACAAGCTGAATCTCGTCCTGGCACGTAGTAGATATTGATATAATGACACCGATTGTATGCTGAAAAGCCAAAATCAAAGAACGATATTAGTACAGAGATCGATTTGGAAGGGAAAGATAAGGATATAGGCCTGACCGTGATCGTTGTGCTGGTTTTGAAGCGAAGATGCGGCTCGTATGGAACAATATGTTGGCGGCAGCCTCGTATAATCCTCTTCCCCTTGTCGACTGGATTTTCGGGATAAATTTAGGTGCAAATAATGCGTACACCAACCAAAAGAAGAAATCGTTGATTTTTATAAGAAGAAAATATTTATTAAAATAATAGTAACTAAAACAAATCGTTTAAAAACAAATCGTGTAGATTCCTTTGTTCGTCCTTTTCGAATCTCAAAGTCCGTGACGCATCATAAACGGCGGTCCTCTCGCTTTTTAATTTTATGACGTCACTGCCGTGCGTTTACGAAGCGAGGTCTTCTAAGAGCATTTGCGGAGATGGCTTTATCGCGGTTGTATTCTTAACAATATATTTTAATCGTTAAAGATTGTTCATCGTTTGATGATAATAAAAAATATATAAAATTTCTGACTTAATATTATTATTACACATTTGCAGTAACATTTTTATGTCATACTCTCCGACAAAAACAGCCAGATGTGCAAGATTGCTTCACGTATCTGCGGCAAATGCAAGCTGCTGTTCAACACTCTGCCTTACAGCCGCATGTAAGGAGTTCATTGCAGGCCTTGGGAACAGCTTCTAAGGTTACCAGAATAGGCTTGAGTTTATTCCCTTATTGCTGGTTGGGAACACTGAGAACACTGAATGAAGCTCTCGGACGATAAAGATTGGATTGGGACCACATCACCTGGCGACACTATCGCGTAGCGACATAACAAAGAATAATATTTACATGTAGAAAAAACATAAAACTATATAGAAAACACAATCACATCTTGACAAGACTGACTGCTGCCCAAAGACAGCAAGTTTCACTTCGTCCGCATGCGTACAAGCTCCGAGGGGTGTAGGCCGAGGCGAAGCGAAGATGATTTACTCTTTGATATTTTTCAGGGCTTTATGGTCTGTTTCTTATGCCGGGAAATGTGTAGAGCTGGTTTTATACGGCTACAATTTTTTGTTGCGAAATACTGAATATATAGAGTATACGAGTTTTGTCCTTAATTACCGTGACAATTTTCGATGTGTCAGGCAAAGATACTTAATCACGTGATTCTTCTATTCGAGCCGAGAAAGAATGCCAAACTTAATAATCCCTTACCTTTTAACAGGACGACGTACGTGTCAGTTGTCTATTATACTGTAATAAAATACTGAATATTGAGAGAATATAGAGCAGCCATCGCAAACCACACGCAGTTTTGATTTGCCCGTTGAATGTCGCCTGTTGTAGGTAATGATGTACTGCACTTACAATATCATTGCCTCTTTAATTATTGGTTGTTTCTGTCCAGTAGTAGGAGTTTACATTTTCTTTGGTCAATTTAGCCTTTGAATTCCCATCCACTATTGAAAAATGGTAAAAATTTAATTGACGACTGAAATATTCTGCTAGGTCAGTTAGCTGTGGTAGCGGCTGGTTCTCTTACCAATAACTGAATTGTCTCGTCCAAAAATGACTTTGCGGGTGTTTTTTTATACTTTTAATAGAGCTGCTATTGATGAGCGGGTCTGATGTCAGCTACCTGTTATAAATGTCCAGGTTGCGTTCCTCCCGCTTAAATTTTCGGACAAAGTTTTGTCTATACGACCTGAAATGTTTATTGCATGCTTCTGCAGCTTCCTCCGAAAGCTGTCCGATGGGCAATAAAGCACTTTCTATGATGGTACAATTAATTAATATTTTATGCATGGTAAGCGTCATCGGATGCCACCAATATAAATCAACATAGAGTTTTGTCATCCTTTGTAACATCAATTTCGTGGCCACTTGAAATTGTTTCTAAAATTACCTCTTTCCTAAAAATAAAATCAAAATTGATTCCCGTAATATCCACGGCAAGTTCTGGATGTTCAACAAACCCTCGGCTTGTATTACCGTAATTGGTATTTCCAAAATTGCTTTTTGGCATGACTACGACTTAGTCTTTCCTATTCCCGTCTTTACGTCTACTTATGTGCTTTGAACTTTAATTTTTCTTGGTACACGCCTTGTATTATCTGACGTAATATGAAGTTTTGTCCTTGCTCTGATGTATTTACTTTTTTAACACTTTCGCGCGAGCATCAACTCTTATTTTTCCTATACAAATATTTTAACGTATTTAAACGTTTTGATATTATGACTTCGATGTAACATAAATGACAAAGACGTCAAATACGTCAACGTTTTATCACGCTTTGCTACGATTCATAATTTTTAGGTGCTGCTTTATAGCAAGAACATCTAGTCACGTCAACTTTTATACAAGATCTGTTCTAAGTTATCTATTTTACATGTTACTATAGAGTAAGAACGTCTAAACACGTCAACGTTAACAGACGTCATAACCATAGACGAACAGGAGATACAGTTTAAATTGTATTACATTTATATAAATAATAACACACTATAATTTAATAAACTTTTATTAGACATATATCTTTTTTAACAAAAAATACTCGTGTACTTTGTACCTATTGTTAAATCAACATTTTCGTGGGTAAAAAATATCTTTAATCAGTCTCATAATCACAGACAGATGCATTTATTATCACTATCTTCCTATAGTTAAGTTTTCAATACTATATTAATAATCTCACTTGGCACTAAGTGCTCACTTGGCACCTTATTTCTCATCTTTTAGTCTTCCCCTTTTAGTCCTCCGAATATGTAAAAAGTTGACGTTTGTTAGGTGTTTTTTCCTGCCCTATCAATAAACACAGTCTGTGCGATAAACGAGAACTAGTGGACTGTTTTTATGATTTTTGAATCTTTGCATGAATCGAATGAGACCTGAATGAATTTCCGACAAGGTTATTACTATGAAAATGGATTGCGATATGAGACTTACCTAAAGATCTTCTATGTTGAAGCCCTGCTTCCATGCGCAGCGGTCCCAATTAGCGTTATACAGCGCTGGATCCAGAATGAACTTCACTAATCTTTTCCGCTGTTCTTTGGAAGCGCACATAGGTTACTTTCTCACGTCGCAATCGTTACAACTGAAGTTCTTATGAATTTATGGTATCTTGATACACTGCCTTGTGCACGAAAAGTATTTAACTCAAAAATTAGAGATTGAACGACTATTTCATCTCCATTACGAGAGAACGTGGTTTTCACCACGCTAAGATAGCGAAACCGAAAAGACATATCGTCTTTAAGCATTTGTTTTATTTGTGTATTGATTTCCTCCTTTTGGGATTGAGGCAACCGATATGGTTTAACGTATACTGGATGTGTGTTATCCTTTAAATGTATAGTTTGTTCATAGAGATTGGTAGTGTTTAATGAGCCACCGGGTAAATAAAATATATCTGCAAACTTTGCGCATATACTTGCAATTGAATTTCCTTCTTCTTTTCAAGTAATTTAAATTTAGTAGTGAAAAAAGTGATTTTACTCTTTGTGCATCATTTTTACACTTCTCAAATGTGAAACAATTAAATTTCGATAAGGGTCTTATATCTGGTGTAAAATGTTTTAAAGTCACTTCTTCTTCTCGCGTATTTAGTATTTTTACCATAATTTTTCCATTTAAATTTTTAGTTATTGTATTTGCTACAAAAACTTCGTCACAAATTTCACTTGAATAAATTACACATTCACCCATCATATTGCTTGACAGCCTTATGAATGATTCACTTCTCGACGGTAATTTGATACATGATGATAGCTCTTGTTTATCGTCACTTGTATACAAGGTTACGAGTAGGGTGGTCCACGATAGTATGATAAAAAAAAAATGTTTTTTTTTGTACACGCCACCCCCTAATTTAGTTACATACATCTATTGCAATATATTCGTAAAGTTTTAGATTTTTAACTGAAGCGGAAGATGGTGCTCATAGAGATTAAAATATTGAATTTTAGCCAAAAATATACCAATTTTGCGTGACCTAGGAATATCAGATTAAGCAAAACAATATGAAAAAAAATAGGTTTATTAAATTCAAACACATAATAAGATTTGTATTTCAAAAGTTAGGGCACAAGTTATTAGAAATTTTGTTATTATTTTCTTATTTAAAAACTATATTTACAAGTGACATTATTGTGGTTTGTCAACTTTTCGGTTCCTTTTGACCATTGTCAGTTCCATAAGCTCTTGAAAATCATCCCTGCATTGTTTTTTACTGCTCACCGAATGATAAATCGATTCTAAGGTACTTTTCACAAACCGTTCTGTAACGGAGCTCAAATCAAGACCTTTGAAATGATCACGAGAAATATTGTCCCTCAAATTTTTAAATCTTTTGAATAAAGGTATTTCAGGGGAACTT
Source organism: Acrobasis consociella (assembly GCA_963555685.1). Taxonomy (NCBI): domain Eukaryota; kingdom Metazoa; phylum Arthropoda; class Insecta; order Lepidoptera; family Pyralidae; genus Acrobasis; species Acrobasis consociella. Next base: position 4,437,757 of record OY743119.1, on the reverse strand, counting down.
GATGAGCCAAAGCATAGAGTGAAGACTTTAGTAAGGATTATTTCCATCATATGGTGACGACAGGCTAACCATAACAGTTCACGAGACAAGCTAGCTTCAAGGGAAGAACATGCTCTTTTAATGTGACCAATGTTTGACGATGTTGTATCAAAACTCATGGCTCGAACTAGACCTTTCAGGTTCCATTCTTCTAGTAACTTACTTACAGCACTAGCAACCTGTTCTCCAGTTCCAGATGAAAGCTTCGGCACACAAAGGAGATTCTCTTCACCGTCTCCAGAAACAAGGACTGGAAGACGGTCTACCTTCTTGTTATCTAGAATGTCCGGCAAGATCTTTCCATCCCAGTGTACCACCAAAGGGTTGTCAGGTGCAAAAGCACTTCTCATTTCATCATTGAACTCTAATTTTGCTTTCTTTTGCACTCGACGTAAAGTGCTCCGTGATATAGGAAGAACAGATGGATCATATTCAAGTGCTGCAGCCAGTGAAATCATCAATCGCACCGCCTCTCGGTCGGTTATCTTATTGCGGTTTAAAGCGCTGGTAACATTTGACGTAAAAATGCTGTCTAAAGTAGTTGAAAATGAGCTATTTGTCTACGTGGACTGACGTTTCTGTAGCGGTTAAAATTCATGATTTTGATCTTTCTCTTCTGATTAGCTGCTGTTACTAAAACTTAGTTCTTGGCTTGACTTTACTGATGATGTGGAAGCAAGCTTTTGAGTAAACTTTTGCTGTTGTTTCTCAGCACGTAACTTTCGCTTCTGAGCTCGTTCTTGTTGCTCTGAATGTTATAACCATTTTACCCTCTGGTCTAAAAGAAAATTTCGATCCTCAATAATCTTTACGGTTTAAAGAGCTGCTGAGTATGCGATATCAAAAAGATGATTTAATTCATTACCAAATTGGTGTTCCCTTTGTTTCTGAGCTTGAGAAGACCGTCCCTTGTTTTTCTTGATAAGAAGCTAGTTATTGTGAATTTTTTCTAGTTTTTCATTGCAATGTTTTGGTTGTTGAGTAGGAATGTAAGCTTTTTTCCAAAGATCTATGACCTCGTCTATAAGCAAATGTGAAGCAAGCCTTACACTCTTATTCTGCTCAAAAAAAAGTGGAAACACTGCAGAACTTGTCTCACTGTAGGCAACTGATTTAAGCGACATAGAGGCTCCAAATCCCGACCGCCGACCAGATAAATATCATCTTTATGACGAGTAGAAACAGTCATTTTAAACCACTAATATACTTCTATGTAAAAGTTTTAGGTTAATTGATAGTATTTTAATTACAAGCACACTTTGATTTTACTACTATAACTTGTAGATATGATTTTATTGCATGTTACAAGTAAGATCAAAATAATCAATTTTTACAAATTTATCAAAGTTTAAAGTCCGTTGAGCACTGACTTCTGCTATGATTAGAAGTATCAAATTTTAGCATTATAAGTTTGTGGGTAGATATCACAAAAATACGAGGTGGCCTGAAAGATAATAAAAAAAAATTTTTTTTGGACCACCCTAGTTACGAGGCATAGTTATTGTATTCTCGTTCAAGGTTAAGGTCAATGTCTTATTCTCAAAGTTTAAGTTACACTTGTATTTTGTTAAAAAGTCTTGACCTATTATTCCATCAATGTATATAGGTTAAGTATCGAATACATGAAAATTATGTGTAAAATACGAGTCTGTCCCATGATATAAACGTAAACGTGTGTAACCGTGTGACGTGATTTTTCCTCCTATTCCCTTTATATGTGTAGTTTTTGGTATAATGAACTCGCGCATAGCCATTATTTCATCATATTTTATTGCCCTTAGTGACGCACCTGAATCCAGGAGAAAGGTATATAGCTTGCCATTAATAGAGAATTGTGCTGAGTTCATGTTACCGTATGATAATATATAATTTTTAGTCGCGAAAAAGGTTTTGGAGTATATCACCCGACTTATCATCAAGGACGTCGGTTTCTTGTGCTATATTTACTTGAGGTGCCGACTTTCGATATGAAAATCTGGAATTACGACCTCTGTTACCACGCTGATAACGTGTATAGGTATTTCCCCGAGGGTAAGTTTCCTTGCGTTACATATGTTGCACCCCCCCGTGCCACATATGTTTGGTTCCCGCGGTTTCTACCGTTTCCTCTATAAGATTTTTTATATCGAATATTACGCCTATGAGCGTAAAACATTTGTTCAGAGGACGATGTGGATGGCGTCATCCACATCGTCCTCTGAACACCTATTAGCCCATCCTTGGCACGTTGGATTGCTTCCTGCAAGGAAGTGTACCCACGTGCCGATATTATGGTGCCAAGCCGCTCATTTCGTAACCCATCCGCAAACCTATGAATGGCTTGTTTGTCATTTAAAGGTTTTAATACTTCGTATGTTTTGGAATCACCATTAGCTTGCGATATGGTTAAGTTAACGAAAAGTTCTTCCAGTTCCTGACCAAATCGTTCCAAACTTTTACTCCCTTGCTTAGCCATTTGCAGTTGTTTTTGTAAAGCCTTTGTTCATCGCTATCTTTTATCATTGTTGAGTATAATTCAATCGCGTTAATTAATCGTTCCGTGGTTTGCTCGGAACCATCCATAATAGGCAATAAGGCAACTGCCGTTTTTAAATTAAAGTTTTGGTTTGAAGCCATGGTTATCTCTTCGGATTCGTATTCTAATATTTTAGCATATACTTGCTCTACTTTTCCAACAATATTTTGTATTAATTCACTTTAACAGAAATTTCTGAATTTTCTATTTTTACACTGAATATTTATATATATGAGTCATATAAAAGCAAAGGTAGCAACATCCATCAATTTCGATTTATCAAATTTTAGGAAAACTTCCTAAAATTTGATAAATCGAAATTTTCGAATTAGCCGTTTGTTATCAGTATTAAGATTAAATTTAAAGCTTACAATGTTAAAAATAACAAAAGATCATCATTATAAAACTAAACAATGTCAATAAAAGCAATTAATTATGGATGATGCTGTTTTTGCGGCCAATATCTGAATATTGCTGCTTTTGCTATAGTAAGTAAAGGATGTTGCTGTTTTTGCAGCGCTCGGTTTTAAGGTGAATAAAACTATAAATGTATTTGATACTTGCAGAATATTTACCAATGCTAGGTAGGTAATAAAAAGTTTTAAAATAATATTATAAAGTATTTATTTTTGAAAAAGCCATAGTAACATTAACCGAACTACTGCTAATAGACGAAACCTACATAAAGGAACATTTAAACTTAGATACTTAAAATCATACCATATGAATCACAAAAAAAAAATGAGAAAAAGTGGGAAGTTAATAAAATAATGTGATTTTCACACATGCTTGTCTTCTATTTCTTCCTGTGGTTCGCAATCACACTCCTCTCTATCTTTATCTGTCGTTGTAGCCTCAGTAAATAAAAACTTAAAATAGGCCAATTCTTGGTTTTCCTGCCAGTCATCTCCCCAATGGCTTTTCAATAGGGTTAAGATGTCCTTTTTCTTTGCCTCCGATACAATACAAGTTGGAGTTATTTTGGATGGATTTAGCATGGAACTTGCCTTGCCTCTTTTACAAACATTTTTACACACTCCATTATCAGTCTTATAATGGAGATGTCCACCAATCAATACATTCCCGGCTCTTTTAGAACGTCTTAGAATGAAACGTTTACATAGTTTAAACTGTAAGTGCCAGTTTCCCACCGGCTTAAATATTTCTTGTGCAGCCGTCTTCCAGTCATAAACTTCACAATTTGCTCCAGATTGAGATATTGAATTACTTTTTAGTAAAGTGACAGTGCTAAATTGTGATATGATATCTAGACACTTATTTGGAGAGTTTATCACTTCGTGTTTTCTTACTTCCTTTTCGATTTGAGCAGAAACTCTATCGGGTGGTATGTAGGAATGGCCCACTACAGGGAACACGAATTCTATTTCCTTAACATTATGTGGAGCTTCGGTTAACCACTTTGATAACATTGCCAACATTATGGTATTTTTATTTTGGCCCGCACATCCATCCGAAATTAAACGAACATTTGAGATACCAGACCAATCCGTATTTTTTAGCCGATGATACATAGCTGACGCTATTTCATTAGCTGCTTTTGGATAGCTCTCTTCTGTCCAACAATAAGCGAAAACATTTTCAGGAAGTAAATTACTGTTTGAGGACCCAACTGTAATTATAAAATTGTATAGATAAACATTTCTCAAGTAATATGCCACTTGATCTGGCACTTTTAGTAAGTTTAGATTTTTCTCACAGTCAAAAGATAACGTCTTAAGGCCTATCTTTTCTTCTTTTACTTTTTCGAAAAATGTCTTAGCTTTCAGTTTATGTACTCGTTGACCAACCATTAAATCTAGTTTTTCTTTTTCGCCTTTTACAACTTTGATTTTCTCAGAATATTGTAAGCAAGTGGCGCATACATCTGTTCTTGGAGTGCCAAACGAAAAATTATATTTTGTATTAAAAATTCTTCGGAAATAAGATTTTTTTACCTGTAAGTCAGAAGCGGCCTCAGAATTATACTTTTTCCATAACTTATTGATTGATAACTCTGAAGAAAGATAGTACCTCTTTGTATTTCCTCGACAATAATGTGTTTCTTTGCACGGTATTTTATTGATGAAGTCCATAATTGCCTCTCGTTTGGCTGTAAATTTCTTAGAAACGCGATCGCCTCCTCTTTTTTCAGTTAAAAGTTTTCCATTATGAAAATACTCTTTCATAATACTTTGAACTCTGTACTTTGTTATTTGCAAAATGGTTAAAAAATAACGCTGGCAAACTTATAACTTTTTCTTTTCTGATTTGCTATATATGTAAAATTTGGTTTGAAATGTTTGGTTCGCTTTGTTTGATTTCATTTGTTAAGATTTTCTGGTATTAAAAGTATCCTATGATAAACGTCCAGGTCATAAACTATCCCCATGCAAAGTTTCATACAAATCCGTTCCAAATAGGAGTTCTAGAGGAATAAATAAACTCACATACACACATACTTACAAACGTACATATTTTCAAACATTAATGAATTTAAAAAACAATACACTACTTTTTGGTGCAGTTGCGTTATAACACCATAGTAAATTTATAATAATAAACGCACATAATATGAAGTAAGTTTTAACAAAATAAGTTAACAAGTAAAATTTTAAATTTAAAAAAAAAAACTTTCGACTCTAAAGAGAAAATAACTCGTAATCTTGAAATGGCTGGACCGATTTTGGTATAACATATCTAAGAACCCTGTTTCAAATTAAAAAAAAACCGAATCCAAATCAGTTCACCCGTTTAGGAGCTACGATGCTTCAGACAGACACACACACCCTCACACACTACCGCACACAGCGTTCAAACTTATAACACCCTTCTTTTAGCGTCGGGAGTTAAAAAGTGAGACAACAAACAGAAAAAACTGCCATATTCATTTAAAAGTACATAGTGTATGATTGAAGGCATAAAACCACACAATCCTCGTAGTTAATAGTTTATTAGTTTAGTTACAAGTTAAAGTTGTTTAGATGCTTCGTCCGCGTAATTAGTGGCAATGACAAATAATGGAAAGGCATTTTATAATTAATATTGTAAAAGTAGGGCGACGACGACGCTGACGCAGCAAATTGTACGATGTACTCGTACATGTTCCCGAGGGAGAAAAGGAACGAGGAGAAGCATCTATTACAAAGCAAAGAACACAAGTTACAAAGTTAAAATCAATAAAAAACACAAATAAAATCGCTAGTCGAAGTTAAGATCGAAATGTTTCTTCTCCGGTGTAGGAGGGTTCCGGTGTCGTTTAATTTCTTGCAGTTCTATTCCTCGCAGCTCTGCAGGTTCAGGTTGGGCCTCGTTAGCCGTATTCCTCTTCTTCGGTTTCTGACATTTCTTTAGTGCGACGTAAACCTCCAAAACTAGTGCTCCAACACATAACAGAGATGACGTAGTGTAGTGGTAAATGTCGTGGTCGTTCAAGTCAGGCTTTGGTAGAACTTCGTGTTCCTTTTGTATGGCCAGCTTCTCTTGAATTTCAGCTAAGCCGGTTGATATGGCGCTAAAGTTGGAGTTCATCAGTGTCAAGTTTGCGTTACGCCAGTTTTTGACAAACATTAGGTTTATCGTCGAGTTGAGATTTATCTTTTCTATATCGGCTGTATAGTACGTCTTGCTTCCAAATTCATTAAATGAGAATATTGTCGCGCTTTTCGTTTTTAATAGGCATCGTGGTTTCATTACAATTATTCCAGTTCCACGAAGTGATACGTGTGTAACTTGATCACCGCAGACGATTCGTTGTAAGGGCACGCGCGCACCGGTGACTTTTGTCAGCATGACAAAAAAGTTTTTGTCGCTGTCACGTCACGCCTCCAAAGCGAGATGCGCTCACGAAAGGTGACAGTGACAATTTTTTTTTTAAAGCTTCATTTGTCGAAATGGATTTCGAAGAGACGGTCGTCATCTGTGAGCTTATAAGGAAACTCAAAAAAGAAAAAAAGCGAAAAGAATACTGGGTACACCCCCTTTGGAGTGACAGGTTAATAAATGGAAAGTTCTACACCATGTTTCATAAACTTAGGGAACATCCAAAGAAATTTTTTGGGTATTTTCGAATGAGTGTTAGAAGTTTTGATGAATTACTTCGCAATTTAGGACCTGCGTTGACATACGAAAATACAAACATAAGATTGTCTGTTTCGGCTGAAGAAAGACTCACTGTTACTTTGAGGTAAATATAAGTAATTAGAATATTATGTAATTTTAAATTGTTTATTTTAATGAAAATACAAAAATGTTATACAAATTAAAGTAAGTAGTTTTTAACTATAATCAAAAAAGTAATTGAAATGTAATATTCTTTAATTATTATTCATGTTCGTTGATATTGTACTCCTGGCAGATGTCATACAATTCGGAATCTTCTGTAAACTCTGTAATATAGGTTTGAATTGATGACGATGAGGCGGCTGAGGAGTTTTTCGGGTCTTGCTTAGGAGGCGATGATTGTGAAGATGAATTCGGTTGAGTGTGTGCAGAGGGTAGCAAATTTTGGGAACTTGTAGATGTATGAGTAGGAGAAGGAGATAAAACAAGTTGAGTGTTTCTTGCTAAATGGAGCGGATTTTGAGGAATGTGCGATGGAAGAGAGACAGAATATTTGGGTTTGATTTGTATATTTTGAGGGCTTGTAGATGGAATATATGTAGGAGAAGGAGATAAAATCAGTGGAATGTTTCTTGCTAAGTGTAGTGGGCCTTGGGGACTTTGCGATGGTAGAGAGACAGAATATTTGGGTTTGATTTGCATATTTTGAGGGCTTGTAGATGGAATATATGTAGGAGAAGGAGATAAAATCAGTGGAGTGTTTCTTGCTAAGTGTAGTAGGCCTTGGGGACTTTGCGATGGTATAGAAATAGAATATTTGGGCTTGATTTGGAAATTTTGAGGACTACCTCTATAAATTGTGGATGGGCTATTCATAGGAGAATAATTATTGCGCTGAGTGTTTTGTTTCTGAACTTCCTGGAAAATTTGTAAAATTTTTATCTGTACGTCTAGTTTATTCTCCTCCGGGACTGCTTTTAACAACGGCACCAAAGACAGCTCAAAATGCTTTTCCTTGTCATCGTCATTACAGTCACTTTTGTTATTTCTCATAGCCTCGATAAACCTGTTATCATCAACTCTTTTGTTGTTTAAAATCTCTAGAAGCCTTTCTTCGTAACATATTTATTCTTATTTTTCTTTCGGGAATATTCTTCTCGTTGTAGTACTTCCACACTGGCATCCTGACTATCTTCTTCGCAAGCAATTTCCTCTACAGAATCAGCATTTCCTGAGGTTTCTCGGGTATCCATGCTTGGGATAAGAAATAAAAGTTGGTCAAAATGTTTGTACTTTCTTCTTTTTGTAGCGGCCAGGCCAGACTTAGTACATTTTTGCTCACGTAGCTCACGTGAAAAACAAGCCCTTAAATTCTTCCATCGTTTTTGTACAAGTTTACCTGAAAATAAATATTTAACTAGTATAAAACAGTCAATCATTTATTTAATTTATGTATTTTTAACTTTAATTTTGTATTATGTATTTAATTTTCTTTTGTTTCAGATATCTTGCAACCGGCAACAGTTTTTACAGCATATCATTTGAATATTTGATAGGTGCCACCACTGCACGAGAAATTGTAAAATCTACATGTTCCGCGATCTGGAATTTACATACACTATACATGCCTGAAAAGTCTGAAGAGGATTGGTATACTATTTCAAATCAGTTTTACCAACGGACAAATTTTCCGAACATAATTGGCGCAATTGATGGCAAACATGTGAGAATAATTCAGCCGGAAAACACCGGTTTGCAGTGTTTCAATTACAAAAAGTACTTTTCTACTGTTCTCATGGCATGGGTAGATGCAGATTATAAATTTGTATACATAGATGTTGGTGCTAATGGAGCAGCAAGCGACTCCAATGTATTTCAGAATTCTGGCATGGGCAAAAGATTGCAGCAAAATCAATTGAGCATACCAGATGATCGTAATTTGCCATATGATGAAAATGGAAAAAAAATGCCATTTTGTTTGGTCGCTGATGAGGCATTTGGCTTGTCGAGGCATATTTTGCGACCATATGCAAGAAAATCATTGTCTACTGTGAAAAAAATTTACAACTATCGCCACACTAGGGCACGACGCATGGTTGAATGCACTTTTGGTATACTTTGTAACAAATGGCGAATTTTGCACAGGCCCCTTGACGTCAGCCTTGATTTTGCTGATATAATAGTAAAAACATGTTGTATTTTACATAATTTTGTACGGTGCAGAGATGGCATTCAATTTACTGACACTGTTTACGATTGTCCATTAAAAGGTATTGCAACAAATCCATCAGACAGAACCATATCAGCAGCAAATATACGTAATTATTTTGCGAATTACTTTACTTCACCACAAGGGGCTGTGTCATGGCAATATGACAAAATCTGAATTTCACTTTTTTGTACAACTGTTGTTTTAGCTACAAATACTAAAAATAAAAAGATACTCACCAGCTTCTGTTTTTTCTTGTGACGACAACGTACCCCAAACTGTAGAATATATTATACGACTGATTTCATCCCATGCTTTAATTTTCAAATTAGAATCTGAATACTCTTTCAGCTTTTTATCGTAAATTGCTGCTCGTTTTTCAACTTCTTCAATAAGTAAATCATTATCGATATCCTCTTCATGCACTTTCACGTTTTGCGTAGACGTTGACGCCATTTTGCGTTCGCTAAAGACGACGGTCCGAATGCAAATGGCGGAAGAACTACGTGTTGAGTGACAATTTTGTTGCCCGTGCGCGCGCTGCTATAAAAACCTAGCGGCGCGGTGACAGTTTCGTCACGGGCTTGTCCGCTGGTCGGCGGACAAAAATGTCACCTAATTGTCACGTCGTAACGTGCGCGCACCTCCATACATACTCATAGACTTGATGTGAGTGACGAAACAGTCACGGTGACAAAAGTCACCGGTGCGCGCTAGCACTAAGTAGGTATCAGAGCTCGTGTACAACCATATGTTTACTTTGTGTAATTGCCTCCATTCGTCCTTGCATATTACGTCATCAATGACGCAGGTTAGTGACGTGTGTTGACTAAATATCTTCGCTTCACATGGTGCATCCCTGTCTTGTAGGTGATAAATAGGTTAATTAATGAAGCAGATGAATTCATCTTCGTATACCATTACGCAGTTCCGCAGGTAATCCGCATTATCTACACTAATATTATAAAGAGGAAAGATTTGTTTGTTTGTTTGTTTGTTTGTTTGATTGTATTGAATAGGCTCCGAAACTACTAGATCGATTTTAAAAATTCTTTCACTGTTGGATAGGTATGTTATCCCTGAGTGACATAGGCTATGTATGTACCACGGGCGAAGCCGGGATGGACTGCTAGTTTGTTATAAAAGTGTCCTTGGCGAAGTTTATGCCAATATAGTCAGGAGTTCCTCTTATCAGTTTAAACTTTCCATTTGATGCGAATGGTATAGGTATAACTCGATATAATGTGAAGTAATCCTCAGTTAGTAGTGGGATGTGTATCTCAAATAACATGTAGTTTTCTGTAATCCGAGCCTTGACGAAAGTAAGTTTGTATATGTTATGTATGTCTTGTTGAATGTTCTTGATAGGTAGTGATAATCCTTTCGGTATTTTGCTTGATATTGAGTTCAGCTGGGCTATTAGAAATGATGCAGGAAATACTCACGAGATGTCCTCTGTATACGTCCGTTAGGGCGTCGAGTAATGTAGATTGGATTCGGTGTAGATTATTCAATATCAGGCTTGCTGTGAGTGAGACACTGTTGACGTCACTCATTTTAAACAATCTTTCTACTCTGTTTTCTATGTTAGTTACATCCGAGTGTACCTGATCCATGTAGACATGTATGGTTTGAAATTGTTGTTTCATAGTTTCTTCGCTTTTCTTAATAATATTGTTCTCAGATTCCACAATAAGCGTCTGGTTCTTTATTAGTTCTAGTAGGTGGCGATCATTTGTTTGTAAAGTTTCAATATCTTTCTCGTATTTTTCTGCAAATTTACTGTCTAATACTCCGAATATAGACCGCATCAGATTTCCAACTCCATCGAAGTAGCTTCTTCGGCGCCGGGTCATGTGTTGGGACAATAAAATCGTGTTGTATTCAGTTAGATGGTTTGCTTCATGACGTAATTGTTTCACCACCGCGTCACAGGGCGTATGAGTCATCCGTTGACATGTTCTATCTATTTTGTCGATGTATGTAGTGATGTCATGTGAGACTTGCCAATAGGTAGTTAAGTTGTAATAGGTCAAGATTGTCCATTCGTCATGAATTATTTGTAGATTCCCTGTCTCGTCGAAGTAAATAGGCTGATCTTGTTGCAAGTTCGTAATTTTGTAGTTAGTAGTTTCGCAGTAGGCACCCATAAAGGTCATGAAAAGTATTGGAAGAAGACTAAAGCAGTTAAAGTTTACTCTTGATTTAGTGGTGACATTTGACCTTTGAGAGTTTTCTTCTCTTTCAGTGGTACCTACTAGTACCAAAATACGAGCGCTAAAAATTAACGATCAAACTTCTGTAATCACGTTATACTGAATGTTTCTAACCTGTGTTTTTTAGCCATATTTCTTTTCCATTTTCCGGGTTCAGATTTCCTTTTTCTGCTGAAATTATTATCTGCGGGAGTAGGATAACAGTCCATCTTCGTATTTTTCGAAGCCTATTGATCGAAACTATATTTTTTCCGTTTTAAATCACTTATTAAAGTTAGTTGTTGCTGTATTTGCTACCAACCTGAACTTTAAATTACGTTTTTGTATGGGAAATTGCTGGTTTTGAAGGGATCTAATAAGTTCCATCGATAAAGATGGCGTTGAAGTGTTATTTTGCATATAAAGTTGCCATTCTGAAAAAAATGGAAGTTGCTGTTTTTGCTTTTATATGTCTTATATTGTTCATACTGTTTATATAGTTGTCTCGCTTCTGCAAATTTTTTCTGACCTATTTCTTTCTTTCTACGGGACGGGCTAAGTTTTCTTATATTTTCTTGGAGTTTTTTAAGTTCTTCATATATTATTTGAAATTCAGACATTCGCAATTAATCACTTTTTTTTTAACGCACTGGACACTTTTTTCACACTGATATCACTTACTTAGTCATACCGTTGAACAGTTGATGGAGTCTGCTCGGGCCTTAGACTTGTCTGCGTACACTGGCAGCAACAGCTTGTCGCTCGATCTTCTTCGTGAGGCATTTATGGATCTTCTTCCAAATGAAGTAGGCAAAAAAGAAAGCCACAATAATAAGTATCGCCACAGTGACCAGCGATATATTGTACATTAAAGATGATACCTGGGTCTGTGATGCACCTGCACTATTACTTGCGCCATTTTGGGCAATGATAACTTCTTCTTTCTGAGCCTGCCTGTGGGACGTAGCGCCGCCCATGCTGGGTTGTAGTGATCTTCCTTATAAGACTTTTTTCTTACTTTGTCACTCGCGGAACGCGTTTTGGCTCGGAACCCATGACACTTAACACTGTCTGAGAACAGTGGCTGGCAGGGTCGCCATATGGTGGCCGTAGCACGAGGGAGTGTACTAAATGAAACACGTCAAAGTCTAGTTCGTAACTGCATTATGTATTAATAAGACATGGGTTTATATACTAAACGAATAGGCCATAGGTACCTTGATGTTACAAGCATATCAAGGATATATAATCTAGGTGATCTACATAGAGAAGGTTACAATGTTAAAGCAGGACAATGATGAGGACGGTTGGTCTCATTCTACAGTAGGAAGTACGAACTATTCCCCTAATATCAAAATCATTACAGTGCACTAACCTGTCGCAGCCATTATTTCATGGAAATATCGTTCTTTCTTGGCTTGGCATCAAGGCAGAGGCGCGTTCTTCCTGTTTCGCTTTATATTTACACATCATCTTTCTCGCTGAACTTTTAATAGGTTTCGACATGATAACACAAGATAACTGTATAATTTTCCGAAAATTGACACAACGGGACAGCCAACGTACTGCGGTTTGACAACTGTTGCATATTGCCATATAAAGAATTCGGTTTCAAGGTCAATATCACGTTTCGATGGCCAAACTTTAGTAAAGATTCGTCAGGCAGTGACTCTATTACTACTGCAATTACAGCAATTAAATTTACAAAAGTACTTTTCGAAAAAACATTTAAATGCTGGATTATTTACTTGTGCCCAGGATACTTAATCATGTGTAATACGTAGGAGAGGATTTTTGGAATTGAGAAGACTCGCGTTGGTTAAACACTTTAATTTAACTTTGACAAGTAAAAGAATTAAAGACTTTTAGAAATTGTGACAAGAAGAGGAAAGTGTCTAGAACAAACAGTGCTTCGTAGATCAGTCAAGGGTGTAGAATGATCTCGGTAGGGTGCTGGCCAGTCTTTTAAACTTTGAGATAAGGATTCAGGTGGTGCAAACGGCAACGGTCGTAAATATATTATGTCCTTTTGAAGAGGTTTCTCGAGAAAATAGATTAGACAACTTATTGTTAATAGGCGTGATATTTCTTAGTCACGTCTATTAATTTGTATATTTTATTTGACGTTTCCTCATTTCTAATTCTGTATTAACCCAAAATTGGTCAACACCTGCCGTTATAGGGGTTACCATGTACCGTTGTAGGGGTCACCATATAACTCCTCCCTCTTGAGGAATGAAATTACACGTAAATATTCTTTACATAAGGCATTTCGTGCAGTTTTATATCTAAATACAAAAAGTTTACATTTTGATTTAAAATCGTTTCTTGTCACAAAAGTTTGCATATTAAGTTACATTAATACATTACATGATAAGATGCAATTAATACATTTAATTCAATTAAAAGATATAATAATATATGTCAAACTTATTTGTACCTGTTCACCGAAGAAATTGTAATAACTAAATAAAATTATAATAAATAATAAAGGAACAATTATAACAGCTTTTAATTATACGGCGTTACAGCGTCAAACTTCCCTTAACACTTTTTTTACTTTCAGGAACAAACACATTTGCTTTCATTAACACCTTTACTTTTATTAGTTGATCTTGATCGAAAAGATAAGATAAAGCTAACCTAACCCATATCTTCCCACTGCCCCATTTAAGGTGCACTTACATTTTACGTGACAAAGCTAAATGTTAACAAAGTGAGAATAGATCTAATAATTTTTTTTTATACTAGACTTCATCGCAGTTAATCTAATAATAGATGACAGTGATTGTGCTCATTCTTTAAGTACTTATAAATTTTCAAGTTTTGTAAATTTCTACCAACATGAGTTCCAGGAAAAGGTAAGTTGTAACTTTTATATTACTTTTTGATATTTTTAGTGAAGCTGTGTTTTTAGTAAGTTATTAGTTATACTTTTGGTTAATATTATGAATTTGATGATAATTCGTTTTTATATATGAGTTTTGCAGGGTTATATTGAACGCCCCATTTGAGGTGCGTTGGGAATAGGGGCCACCGTGGTAGTTAACTGCTAAAATTTTATTTGAACGTATATTTTATATATTTAGAGTTATAACTTGTGTTCTTTTTATTATAGATTGAATGTTCATAAAAATATATCGACCTTAGAAAACGATAATCTTTCAATTTCTGCTGACATTTTTATTACGCCACCTAAAAATGATGATATGAGTGATGAAGATAGTGGAAGCGAGGATGCAGTGGAGATAAGTAATCTTTCGCGTCGCCAGTTGATGGCTGAAGCTAAGGTTCGTCGTACGGTCTTCTCATCAGAAGGAGTTTTAGAAACTGTGGAGGGTATTGATTCTATAAATCAGGAAGAAGAGGAGGAGCAGCCATCCACATCGCAAGCCATTGAATATCCTGCAAAGAAAGCTAAGACTATGGTCAAGAGGAAGTGGAAGCAAAAGGATATAATAGCAAAATCTGAAAGAGAAACCACAACACTCGAATTTGTTTTATTTGATTTGATTGATTTTCATCATCTAGGAGTAGCTTCATGCATAACCCGTAATCGCTTTGAAGAGTTGCTGTTCTTTTTTCATGCATGTAATAATAGTAATCTTCCTCCCGATGAAAAAGGCAAAGAAAGACCTCTTTGGAATATGATGAATGAAAGATGGCTAAAGTTCTTCCCCGGAGATAAATATTTATCCAACAAAACCGCCACAAACATACAAAGATTTGTTGCAGTAAATGTGAAGTGGGTTAGAATCAACATTGCTCTCAATCATTCCACACTATAAAATAGATTTCTGTGCCCTTGGCCATAAGTTGTTTTTTTTTTAATTTTTTTCTATTTCGTACTAATTGAAGGAGGTGCAACATAAAACATCATGTATATTATTTCTCTGTACATAATCCGTGGCCATATGTTCCCAGTGCCCCATTTAAGGTGCGGTCCTGAAATTCAGCTTCAGAAAAACTCATAAAAATTAAAGGTTCATTTTTGTCTTATTAAAGAGGTATTTTTTTGATATACGTAACAAAAACCACAATTATTTTTAAATTTCGGGTCTTGGGAAGATATGGGCTAAAGCATTCCACCTTCGGCCTTGATTTACATTATAAAGGTGATGAATATATTTGGATTAAGCTGTTACATTATTGTAAGTTTAATATGGAATGGACGTTATAACATTTTTTTCTTTTTATACATTATAATAAACACCTTATAATGCTAACTTAGTTTCATATAACTCTTAAATGTAATAGCTAAACCTCGTAAATTGCACACATTATGATATAACATTTGCTGTGATACTTTTTCTTTAACACAGCATAGTTAATTGTTACGTTTTCAAATATACCTTTTCATATTTAAACATTTTCATTGTAATAAATTTCAAAATATTTATAATTTATCGAAATCATTAATTTTTATGATCAGTATAGATCTGAAACTTACGTCCATACAAATATGGTCTAAAATGTTTTGTAGCCCATACTACGGCTAAAAGTTCTTTCTCTATAGTACTATACTTCGTTTCGGCATTGTTCAGAGTTCTACTCGCGTATGCAACTGGTTTATCTTGACCTATTGTTCCTTGCGATAATACAGCTCCTTACGCAAAATTGGATGCGTCTGTTGTTAATATAAATGGTTTTGAAAAAACGGGGAATTGAACCAATTGATATAAGTTTGCGGCCTTCTTATTGTGATTATTTACAAGAAGTCACCACCGGCTTTATACCTAGCAAAGACATGAGACCAATTCAGGGAGTGAGATGACGTGTGTTGGTTGCTCAATTAAACTACAATTAGTGAGCAACAGATGTGTTTTATTACACTATAGCCATATCATAACGGGGCGTATAGATTCATCACTTGCTTGACGTTAGATTTCTTGAGAAACACTTGATAATGTACAGTTCTTTATACCGGAAAACAAAGATTCACTTACTTAAATTGTCCTTGTTAAATTAGTAACACTATAAGCAGATTATACAGGCAGACCTTCGAATGATGTACTTAGATTCCCAGGTTGTCTTCCAAGGTACTTTCGATGTTACGCCATCCGGTCAGCCTTCATTGATGTGGGATATGCAGACTGTTCCTTTTACATTTCCCATAAACTTACTGTACTCACCTTTTAATATTATTATAATTAATTTAAATTATAGCTTAAGACCCTAAAACAAAAGATGTATTTATTGATTATTTTGGATTTTAATTTTATGTTGTATCGACAATGTGACAACTCGTGTCATGGTTTTTTTACTTACGATTTACATCGGTCCATTAAATTTATTCACGACATCTTCCTTTTTTTTCCTTTTCTTCATTGTTTAATTGTTTCCTTCTTTTAGTTTCCTTGACTAACAGATATTTAATTTATGTCTTTCTCAATCAAGACGCTGAAGTCGATGTCCTTACAAAATGGCTGTCAAAAGGCCTGTTCATTTTTCTATATACTTTTTTCTTTACGGACCCAGATGAAAGGTTTTTGACTTACTAAGATCGGTTGATTTTATGAAACATATTAAGTTTAGAATTTATATTTATGTATTTTGTTAATTTGTTATTTATGGCTTTAGATATATTGTTTTACATTTATTTAAGTTTGTTTATATTTTATTTATGCTTATTTAATTAAAAGAAATGAATGACGACTAGCGACATCTCGTGTCTTATCAAGCCAATATCGTATTTCGTTTATTTCGTTTGGGAGACGTTAGTGTAGATGTCGCTACTGATATCAAAATGCTTTTTGTTTGTTACAAGTTCTTTACAACTTTCAAAAGCTTCTATATAATTTTCGTCTAACATAAGCAGTGTTTTTTAAGGCATTTGTTAAAGGTTTGGTAATTTACAAAAAATCTTTCATTAACCTCTTTTTGTAACCTATGAATCCTAAAAATTTTTGAATTTCTTTAACTGTTTTATCTTCGCTAGATTTTTATCCATCATTAGTTATTGTATGTCTCAAATATAACACTTCCTTTTTTAAAAATTCTTATTTATGTAACTGAACCTTTATGTTTGCTTTTCTTAAAGTTTCGAAAATTATTTTTAGATTTCCTACGTGTTGTTTTACTTTTTTTTAAATATTATAATGTCATCTAAATATACTAGGCAGATCTCTTGCAGATCTCGCAGTAAATTATACATGTACTTTGGAAAGTTGCGGGTGCGCTTTTTAATCCAAAGGGCAATCTTTTGAATTGGTGATGTCCTGACATTGTTGAAAATGCTGATTTCGCTCTGTCGGCTTCTTTTATTTCTATTTGATGGTACCCACTGGCTAAATCTAATGTAGAAAAATAAGTGTCATTACCTAATTTATCGAATAAATCGTTAATATTCGTAATGGGATATTTTTCATTTATAGTTTTCTATAATCGATGACCATACTATATTTCTGTTCTCCTGTAGCATCAGTTTTTTTGGTACTAAGTGCACTGGGTCACTCCAAGAAGAGAAACTTGGTTCTATTACGTCATCTGTGAATAACTTGTCAACACTGGCGCCTGAATTTTAGCTGTCTGTGCTGGTGGTTTCATATATATGGGATCATCATTTTTAGTTCTAATTTCATTAGTAAAAGACAATAGTATTCCTTCTCAATAAAATATATCTTTTAACTCGTAACACAAATTATAAATCAATGCCGTTTATTTTGGTTCCATGTGATCTAACCTTAATTTGTTTAAAATGTGTATGTATTTCATCCATATTATTTTCCAGGTAATTGCATAATACTAATTTATTTTTACTAAAACCCATTATTTCAAATTGTAATTGTATTGACAAAACTATAAGCATATCCGTATTGTTCTTTACTACGGTGCTCGCATAACCCTGTTCACACATAATGACTGTGATATGTCATAAAAATTATCTAGAATTCCACTGGGATTGAGTGGAAATATTCCACAAGCTTTGAAACCTGATGTCGCATTTCCTACAGTTGCAGCTTTTCCCCATGCTTCGACCCAACCGGAGTCGTAAAGTCATAAATTTATGATTTCGATAAAGTATAATACTTTATCGAAATCATAAATTTTTAATAGATCTAAAACTTACGTCCATACAAATATGGTCTAAAATGTTTCGTAGCCTATACTACGGCTAAAAGTTCTTTCTCTATAGTACTATAATTGCTTTGTTTCGGCATCGTTCAGAGTTCTACTTGCGTATGCAACTGGTTTATCTTGACCTATTGTTCCTTGTGATAATACAGCTCCTAACGCAAAATTTGATGCGCCTGTAGCATTTTTTTTTTAGAAATTCTGATTTATCTAACTAAACCTTTAAGTTTGCTTTTCTTAAAGTTTCGAAAATGATTTTTAGATTTTCTACGTGTTGTTTCAGTGTTTTTGAAAATATTATAATGTCATCTAAATATACTAGGCAAATCTCTTGCAGATCTCGCAGTAAATTATCCATTGTACGCGGTTTTTAATCCAAAGGGTAATCTTTTGAATTGGTGATGTCTTGACATTGTTGAAAATGCTGTTTTCGCTGTCGTCGGCTTCTTTTGTTTATATTTGATGGTACCCACTAGCTTAATCTAATGTAGAAAAATAAAAACTATAACCTAATTTAGCGAATAAATTGTTCATATCTATCGGTTTTAAGTGCACTGGGGCACTCCAAGGAGCGAAACTTGGTTCTATTACGTCATCTGCTAATAACTTATTGACTGGCGCCTGATTTTCAGCTGTCTGTGCTGGTGGCTGCCTCTATCGTTTTATATATATGGGATCATCATTTTTAGTTCTAATTTCATGTTTAATTTTATTAGTAAAAGACAATGGTATTCCTTCACAATATATCTTTAAACTCGTAATACAAATTATAAATCAATTCCGTTTCTTTTGGTTCCTGTGACCAAAACACGGTTGGTAGGGAATTTGACATGTGCAGCGCGACAGGGTTGCACATGTCAGATGAAGTTGACCGCGACGAGCTGGGCGACGACGCGGGCGTAGGTGTTGGACGTGCGTTTAGTTCCGCTGCTCTTTTTCAACGTGTAATCATTCAGTCAGAAATCATAAAATGTCAATTCTGTTTGTCATGGTGGTTCTGATCATGTCTAATATCTTTAGATGTGTAGATTTTCATTTTCTTATATTATCATTATTTATTGTGTAGCAATTTATTATGTATTTTTGTAAAAAGTGTAAAAAAAAAAAAAATGGTTTTACTTATAAAATATTATTACACTGACAGACGTCTAATAGCTTTGGCGGTTGTTTTTTATTATTATTATTTGTTAAATTAAATATGCATTTTTTTATTCCGGACTCCTTCTGGCCCCCATGCCAGCACTCCTGGTTCCAGCCAGACTCCTTCCGGCCCCTATGCCAGCACTCCTGGTTCCAGCCAGACTCCTTCCGGCCCCTATGCCAGCACTCCTGGTTCCAGCCAGACTCCTTCCGGCCCCTATGCCAGCACCCCTGATTCCAGCCAGACTCCTTCTAGCCCCTATGCCAGTACTCCTGGTTCCAGCCAGACTCCTTCTGGCCCATATGCCAGCACTCCTGGTTCCAGCCAGACTCCTCTGGCCCCTATGCCAGCACTCCTGGTTCCAGCCAGACTCCTTCTGGCCCCTATGCCAGCACCCCTGATTCCAGCCAGACTCCTTCTGGCCCCTATGCCAGTACTCCTGGTTCCAGTCAGACTCCTTCTGGCCCCTATGCCAGCACTCCTGGTTCCAGCCAGACTCCTGGCCCCTATGCCAGCACCATCACCTGCCGCCCTGCCTGCTCCAGATACATCTGCAGATTTGCGACCCCTTAAGCAAAGCAAAAGCACACTCAATCTTTTACTCTAGATGATCGCTTATTGTCAGGTGGGACATTAAGCGATCGATGATAAAACCCCTTTTTTTCGTCAGCGGTTAAAAATATATATTACACGCACACAAATATTTAAACGTATTTAATTCCTTGCACGCATTTGCAAGGAATTGTGAGATTTAATACATTTTAAGAATGCCCTAGCCGGTGAGTCAGCTATGCTATGACACTACTTACTCTAAATTCAAATTTTACTCCGTTAACATACAAGCCATTTTGCTCCAAACGTAAAGAGCCACAGTAAAAGGCTGCTTTATGAGAGATTGATCCAAATAACGGCTAATAATTGGCCAAGTGCGTGTCGGGCCACGCGCAGTGTAGGGTTCCGTAGTTGTAAATGCCAACTTTGAGTTCATGCCACTAAAAACGTCTCAAACGTCTAAGTATCTATTGAATTTGTATGAAATTTTCCTTTTCAAGTACATTTTATAAGTTGATCGCCTATAACTTTTTAATTTGTTAACCCTACTTAGCTCTGATAGTTTTATTTTAAACTACATTATTTATAATATAGCTGTGATTTTTTTCAAGTGTCCATATATAACCGTTTAGCAGATAGATGGGGGGGACACGTGGCTTTAACAAAAAAAATCACTTTAACCCTTAATTTGGCACAGAAAAAAAAAACATTTTTTTTTATTGAAATTGGGTTTTAGACGTAATAAATGATAGCGGAAAAATACAAAAAATCCAGACATTACAGTTTTTTTGAAAATATATGTATGCCACAGCATACATTGCCAAATACGTTACCAATAATGACTTCAATGAGCTGTATGCCAACACATACATTGCCAAGAATAAAACACAGTGCTTTCATGATCGAATATGATAATCAAGTTGGCAGTTTCTAGAACTTTTTCCAGTTACGAAACAAAGCCGAACTTGGCACTTTATACATATAACCGTAGTCAATTTAGAACATAGCCTACATCGACCTTGAGTGGTCATTGTCATAAAATGGCCAACATTGTCATATCGTGAGGATTCTGTCGGGTTGGCCTGCGGTACACGTTTTTTCTGATTTTCAGATTTTTCTGACCGTCCACATTTTCTCAGCCCATCAAAAATCTCAAATCTAAAATCTTTTAGACTCAAATGCCGTTTATGTGCCCTGGAACAATCTTTTCTATGCAGTAGCCATGCATTATTTATGCAAATATCCACTATCTGAGCAAATATCCCAATATACCAACGTCGAGTCTTGAACGGGGTTTTATAGAGTGCAATAAGCATATCGGCTAAGTCAACCCCGCCCATATGCTTATTGTACTCTTTTACAATATCGGGACAATCAACATCGACTTTGCTTTTCGATTCTTTACAGTATCTCTTGATTGTGCTTACAAGCTCGACACCCGCATAAGAACTTATCAGTGTTACTGCTTTATTATCATTCCATCTTACAATTGCCAATCGATTTTCGTCACAAACTACTTGAGCATAACTACCACGGGGTTTCTTTTTCATTTCTTTTTCAGTCGGCAGAACTGCTTCAGCTCCTCTCAATCTATTATTCCTGATAGTACCTAAGGCAAAAATTCCGTAGTCTTCTCTAAGAATATAAAATAGCTCAGGACACGTAAAAAAATTATCACAAAAATGAAGGCTGGCTTAGATTTAATACTTTTACATAAAGCTATAACAATCTGAGCTCCAAATCCAAGAGAGACTTCCTTGTTTGTAAATGTATTAAATCTAAACGTATCCTCGCCACCGTACAAAAGAAAATCATAAATCATGCCAGATACCCCAGCACGAACATAGTTTTTGAACCCCCACTTGTTGGGTTTATCTTTTATATATTGACACATTTTACCTGCCTTGGTACCTTTGTAAGTTATCATCATTTCATCGATGCTATACTTCTTTTCAGTGTCGTATGCTAAACAATTTTCTCTCACCTTTTGGATCAATGGTCTAACTTTAAAATATCTATCAGAATCTTGCATATTATTGTCTGCAAAATGTAAATAACGGCGGATTTGCTGATAGCGTTTCAATGGCATCACATCTGCTATTAAATTGTATCAGTATCGTAAGCTTCAATAATCAGTATATGCAGGCATACTTACGACACCCATAATAATATGTATTGCTAGAAAATCACGTAGTTCATCTTCAGTCAGTCCAATTGAACGTCCAGTATTTGATACTGCGTAAGCATTAGTTTGCGAAGTAATATCTCCTAAAATATCTAAGGAGAAAAACTTGTGAAAATATCCCACTGGATCCAATTGGTCTGGAATATCATTATAATCAGTGTCTTCTTCCGTAGTAGCGCTATGTTGAAAAACAGCTTTCTTCCACTGATAGCTCAAAGCAAATTTTGGAACCCTTTTGACTCTTTTACTTGCAGTAACCGTGACAGTGGACCGACGTGATCTTTTACTTCGAGTAAAACGGACATAGAGGGCATATTATGTGGTCTTATGGAACGCATATGTGATCTAGGGGTCGTATCATTATTAGCAGATTGTTCAAGTTGTGCAGGTATGACGGGAGATGCTGGAGTAGCGGGAGTATTCGGAAGCGTAGGTATTTCACTTAGTACAGGGACTTCATAACAATTAGGTTCTAAAGAAGGGCTTGCGTAAACGGTGTCGAAAATAGGTGTAAGTTGCGCATTTTCACTGCCAGATTCTTCACAATCATCTAGAATATTAAGATTTTCCAAAGAACTATCTATGGAAGGTGCAGGGGAACTTGAGGGGGACTCAGAAAGCGGGCTGTGCAGGCATAATTCATCTTCGGGCTCAGACTGTTCACTGTCGTCAGAGGGTGCATTCACAGCAGGTACAAGCGCTAAAATTCTGCCACCACGAGTATGAAGCTTTTGCTACCGAAAACATATAAAAAGCATGCTGTTATGAAAAACCCAAAGCAAGCAAAACTAAACCCCTAACCTGGCGATGTATGCCACGACATACAAACCATATGGACAGTATTATGTCAGCCACTTGGCAGTGTATGTCACACCATACATCAAGTTAGTAACGAAATAACTCTGTAGCAAAGTGAAATAACGTCAAAGTTTTTACGTTTAGCATTCAGTTATATTATCAAGATTATATATTTACCGCCACACAAGTCAAAAACTATGAAATAATAATAAACATAATATAAAATACCTTGGACAGCACAGATGACTTCTGCCGGGTCGCCATTTTGTATCCGTAATGTCAAAATCAGTGTTGCCATGTACCAGATTTTATATTCTTCTTAATTTTTATTATAGTTGTCATATTATAAAATTAATTTATTACTGATAAAATAAGACATTACATACATAATATTTTTTTTAATTTCTTGTATGACAGTACGTACAGTGCCAAATTAAGGGTTAAACCTAAATATTTCAGACACGGATCCCTAAATCGAAAAATGGTGTTCCCAAGCTCACAATATTTTGCGAAGACCTATTCAATGATACCCCACACAATGTGTTTGTAGAGAAAAAAAATATTGACTTCCTCTGTACATGTATGGCAGCTACCCAAAAAAATTTTTTTTTCCATATTTTATATTACGACTTTTTCGCCATGACTGATATACATATCCATGCCAAATAACAGCTTTTTAGTACGTATAGTTTCTGAGCAGGACCGCGGACGGACAGACAGATAGACATGGCGAAACTATAACTGTTCCTTGTTTACTACGGAACCCTAAAAAGACTGAATTGAACTTGAGTGTATCCGCAATAAATCAACATTTGGAGTTACAGATAAGAAAGTATTGGAATCTCTTTGTGTTGTGACATTTTTCTTTGCATTAACGGATAGTTTTTAGATGTCTTGCCCTTTAAAGTCTTTCTATTAAGTATATGTGTTTCAAGGCCAAAGTATACATAAAAATGAGTCTCTAGCACAGTTTACAATGTTAACACTATGCGGCGTCTCCAATAATGACCGTGCATCCTTGGGCAAAGAAGGGTCGTAAGGTTTTAGCTCTTTAATTTAATCATTGAGAGCAAAATGACTTGTATTATGTTTCATAGAAGATATAAGAAAGGAGTTAATTCCAGAATAACTGAATAGCTCCTTGGTAGAACTATTAAGCAAAATATCTGAGTTGGAAGCTATATGCTTAGACTCATAGGAGTCATGGGTTTAATTTCTTGGTAATACATCAGCTTCTGTACTTAACTGCGATTCATTAGATACAGTAGATGGTTTATTATTTAAAGTACATGTTACTCTTTCTTGATTTGTGTAGTTTTTCTAGCAAGTCTTCGCTTTTTCGACCTTTTTGAAAAAGCTGGTTTACTGCTTAGCTCTGTGGGCTTCCTTTCCTCCATTGCGTTCTTTGGTGAATCTGAACCAATTCTATATTACTTCGTGTATCTCAACATCTTATCGTAGCATTTGCAGCAATTTGGCTTTGGCGCATTGCATCTATATAAAAACTAAATTAGACTGTTGCAATTACTTTATTAGTATAAACGAGACACAGTGTCAGGCCTGTCATATATAATACTATCGTGATAATATCATGTCTGCTATATATAGGGTAAGTAGAACAATGATTTGCCCTTTAAGGTGAA
This sequence comes from Acrobasis consociella, assembly GCA_963555685.1. Classification (NCBI taxonomy): domain Eukaryota; kingdom Metazoa; phylum Arthropoda; class Insecta; order Lepidoptera; family Pyralidae; genus Acrobasis; species Acrobasis consociella. The sequence goes on along the minus strand of OY743119.1, from coordinate 4,413,347 downwards.
ACTGATTTTGAACATTTTTTCTTTCGAAATAAGATGCTAAATCGTAAAACTTCCGGTGTCAATTTTTTTCTTATAAACTTAGGAATTTCAATTAATCATAACCTTTATTATTATTGCAAACAATTTCGAACTTTAATGCTAAGAACAAAAAAATGGCCAAAGTATAATCATTGGCCATGTATATAATTGGCATACCATAAGTATCATTATTGGCATGTCCATCATTATAGTTCGTGTTTATTAGCAGTGCCAATTTTTATACCATGTTAGGGTCATTTCGAATCGACGCACCTAATGCGTAGACAGACTAAGGGCCGATTTCATCGTTTTCGAGTTTAGCAAAACTGAGTTTAACATAACTGAGTTCAAATGTTTGATTTGATCTCGATCAACTTCAAATGAATTTCACCGTCAATTCGGAGCAAATTTTTGATCGCGTTTACGAAAACTAAGTTCACCTAAACTCATAGACAAAAAAGCACAGATTACAGTAAAAATCATGTGATAGTTTTCATTTCACGCAGAAAATATGAATAACAGATAAGCAAAACTCATTGATTTAAAACCGGTAAAGAATTGCGAAGAAACGGAACGTAAATTAAAAAGTATATACCTACCTATGTCAATATTGTCAATCAAAGTTGTCAAATCTCGGCATTGACTTGACATTTGTTTGATTGAACGCGTTTAGAAGCGTTAAACGGCCAATATCGGACGTTCAGATTGTTGAACGCGTTTAGCCTTAAACGCGATCAGTTTTTGTCGATGAAATCCAAAAGAACCAGTTTACGTGCGTAAACGAGTTTAGCTTCAATTGATCGCGTTTTACTGCAACGATGAAATCGGCACTAAGTCGCGTTTCGCCTAAACTTCAAATATATTAGCTCTGTGCCTAGAATGGTGTTATACTAAATATTCGTTTTCAATAGTGTTGTTTACCGGCTCTATAGTTTTTCCTTCCAAATAGCCATGTAAGCCTTCTAATGCTTTGAAAAAACAATTCGAGGTATCGGTAGTCTCAGATATAATCATCATCATTCATCATTTCAGCCGCACAACGTCCACTGCTGGACATAGGCCTCTCCCAAAGATTTCCAAAATGACCGATCTAGAACGGCTTGCATCCAGCGCCTTCCAGCGACCTTGGTTAGGTCGTCAGACCACCTTGTGGGTGGGTGTTCTACGCTTCGCTTGCCTGTACGTGGGCGCCATTCGAGAACCTTTTTGCCCCATCGGCCATCGGTTCGTCGCGCTATGTGTCCCGCCCACTGCCATTTCAACGAGCTAATATCTCAGATATAAGATGTGACACAATGTTTGGTCCCACGATTTTTTCGACGGATTCCACTGGTATAGTCCACAAGCTCGAAATCCATCAATAATAATTTGTTTGTTTACGCATTTTTAAATATTGTGTTTAGTCTTGGTGCTAAGTCAAGTTTTGTCAAATTATAATGCTTTACGTTTTTTGCCATTGTATGTGACGATCCAATTAATATATGCCACCAACTTTAAAACCATTTGCTGAAATTTCTCCTGTTTGACATTTTAAAAAGGCCTTGCCGAGTAACTCAGCTACGACATTAAATATGGTAATACAGATTTTTCTGTTATCCTCATTAAAAAACGACTTCTTCGCTATAATAGGTTTTAAAGGACCCATTAAAGTTCGATCTAGTGGTTGCTGTGCGTGCAATGAGGTGGCAATGACAAAATAAATAAATAAAAAAAAAAAAAAAAAAAATTTGTTTATTTCAGACGTTTTTACGGTCCATATATTGTTAGTAAAGTACTTATAAACTATATTAATTTTTATTTATTTAATTTAGGTATCTACCTGGCCTACTGTGAGTCCCTGGGACATGTGTATGTGTATGTACCCAGTGCCTCACAATTGAGCAATCAGGTTTATCGCTGATCACCTTCAGAATGGTGTTTGAGCTCCCTCGTACACGACGCAGAAGTGACGCGATTCGTTTGCGCAACACCGCTGAAAAACTTTCTACTTGCGCTTGCGCAAACATGGTCGACGCGCTACAAAAACGCGGGAGCCCTAACATCACTCTGAAGGCGTTATTGTACTGTACTCGAAGAGCGTTGTAAGCCCGCTGCGTATAATTAACCCACAGATTGCACGTGTACATTGCTTGGCAAAAGGCTTTAAATAGGGTTATCTTAACCTCAGCGCTACACCTTGCAAATCTGCGAGCCAACATATTGCAGCGGACTGCTATCGCTCTTCTTTCCCTATCAATGTCACTGTCGTCCTTTAAGTCCTCGGTAACGATATGACCAAGATACTTAAAAGACGACACCCTTACAAGAGACTGTCCATTTAACTTTATAGCCGGTACATGAGTCAGTTTGCGACCTTTCGAGAGAAACACCATGAACTCGCTTTTTTTACATTAAAAAGAAGGCCGTGAGACTCCGCAAATCTCTCACAAACTGCTATCAGTTTCCTGAGTGCAGCAATTGATGGACTGAGCAGCACTGTGTCATCTGCATAACTAATACTGTTGACACACTGTTGTCAGTGTTGCTCAGTTCAACAATTAGCTGATTAATGTACAGGTTGAAGAGTGAGGGAGAAGTCAGGCCACCCTGCCTCACCCCACACTCCAACCTGTACTCGTCAGAAAACTGTCCAAGCCATTTGACCTGGTTAGTCTGGTGACCATACCAGTATTGGAAAATTTTGACCACTTCTATTGGTACACCTGCTTCGATCAACTTGGGCCAGAGAATATTGTATCTAACCAGGTCAAATGCCTTCGACTGGTCTAGAAAAGCAGCATAGACACAGGTTTTTCTGTCTGTATAATACTTAATGGTATGCTTGAGAGACATTATCGCGCATTCCGTGGACAGCCCCGGCCTGAAGCCGAACTGAGCGTCACTGATATGTAGATGTTTTTTCAACTGTCTCTCAAGCAAACCATCCAGTACCTTGGCTGTAACAGTGGCCAATGATATCGGTCGATAGTTAGTCATATCGGATATATCTCCCGTTTTATTTTTAACTATCGGTACCACGACCGATCTCATTAGATCAGCTGGAAGATAGGAATGCCTAATGCAAATAGTAAATAGCATTCCCAGCAACCTCGTCAAGTGAGGTCCAGCATACAGAAAGTGCTCTATACTGAGGCCGTCGTGTCCGGGTGACTTGCCTCTTGTCATGCTTTTTATTAATGATTGGACTTCTTTAGCTGTGACGCGCTCTGGCACGCCCGACACGACCGCCTCAATATTAAGACCATCATTACTCAAACAAGATGTAGGAGGCTTCACCTGGAAATGGGTTCTAAATACATCAGCTATTTCCTTCGGATTGTTTACACCGTCAATGCTCACCGGGACGCCTGACCTAGGACTCATCTTTTTTGTTTGCTGCCAAAATTCTCTAAAGTCTTTATTTTTATGAGCAGAAGCTAAAATATTCATTTTAATTAATTCCTGATTATTTTGACAGTATTTAAATTTATTTTTAAATAGTTTCCTAGACTCATTCATTTCTGTATACAAAGGACCCGCCTGTGGCCGCCCGTACCGCACCCAGTTCAAAAACTTTTGTCTGGCATCCCGATGCGCATCCCGAACATATTTATTCCAACCAGCTATCGGACATCCGGCTTTCTTATTCCTATTCCCGGTACAACCAACGTAGCTTTGCCTGGCAGCCTCCTGTAATGTATCTACTATTCTATAATTGACCGAGCGAGCGAAGCGTCTCAGTTTCGAGACTAGCCAAAAATTCTTTTGTCCGTCTGTCTGTCTGTCTGTCTGTCTGTCTGTCTGTCTGTCTGTCTGTCTGTCTGTTCTCGCCTACCGGTCGCATTTCTTAACCGATTCTCATGAAATTTTGTAAGCAGGTTCAGCAACTAAATAGAATTTTTTTGTCGAGCCAGTTTTTCGAAATTTTTCAAAATGGCGGAAATATGGGGGTTTAAAATTTTAAAACTGTCATACATCCGCCATTTCTAAATATTTTCAAAAATGTCATTAGACTTTTTTGTTACCATTATAAAAACGCAATTTTTTTATCTGAACAACTTTTTTGTCCGGACAACTTTTTTATACGTTATACTTAAACGGGTTTAGGGTGACTCGCGAAGTCTAGCTGACTGAGCCGTGACGGATATACAATACAAATCTTCTTACAAAATATACTGAAACTATTTATGGGTGAATTCAGTCCGGGTTACTGAATAACTTTAAAAAAAATGCATGTCTCCCGTGGGAATCAAACCCGCGACTTCCGAGTTACAAGGCCAATGTCTTGACCACTATTTATAAGAAAAGAAAAAAATGGACAAATATTTGTTGCGTACATTCAACACCATATAGTTCACAAAAACACAATAAGTAGATGTCCACCAAAAATTTTAAATTCTTAGAACTCGCTATGATTTTTTTTTCATAAGTTTACAAGATTGACTTGATTTTGTCTAGAATCGTATGACTTTTTGTTGTCTTGCGTGTTTACAGTTTTTTAATTGTGTTCAATTGTCGTGTATTGGATTGCTTGCTTGCTTTACTTGGTAGTACAAGATATAATCGCGAGGTCTAAGTTCGTGGCGAACTACTAGTATAACTTATCTATTACGGCTGTATGATCCAGATTGCGATTACAGCATACAGTATCACAACACGAATCAAGCTCTAATGGAAAGTCTATTTCCTTCAGTTTTTCATTACAAAGCCTCTTATACATTTCTATCTGGCTGGAGTCCCGATTTCCCCATATAACTTTGTCTACAGACACACACGGCAACTGTAGGGTTGGCCTCACAGTACCAATATTGCACTGAATTTCCAGAGGGTAGTGATCAGACCAATATATGTCATAATGCACTTTAACTGAGACCACCGTGCTTTGCGCGGCTTTAGTAGTTACGCAATGATCCAACCAACTACGGGTGCCGTGCGCCTCGCTAACAAAAGTGTAAGTGCCAGAATTCAGACCCAAGATATCAATATTAACACAGTTCCACTCCTGATCGGTACAAAAATTTAATAGTTCCGTTCCAAATAATTTTCCCGGGTGCGCATTAAAGTCTCCTAAGATATAAACGGACTCAACATTATAAGTTTCTATAATAGCGGTAATCTCACTTAGACACTGGACAAAATCTAACAGATTGGCCGTATCGTCCGTAGGCATATACACAGAGAACACTAGGAAACTTTTATCTAAAGTGCATACCTTTATTGCAGCAATACGGTCACTTTCACACGGTATTACAGAAACACAATTGAACTTCCTATTATTCCACAATAATGCGACTCCTCCATACGGCCGTCCGCGCAAAATTTCCTTGGAAGTATCAATAGCAGATTTTCCGTAGTAGCTGAATTCTTTGCTTACGCCACTAAGTTCTGGTATTTCATTAGGTAGGAGCCAGAGTTCTTGCAAAGCGATAAAATCCGCCTTTTCACTCAACAACCTTACACATTCCAAGGATCTTTTGAAATTTTTACAGTTAAAGCTAATAAAGTTGGTATTTGTGCTATCCATATTTTGGTATTTGTGACACGTTATCCAAGTCTTTTGTCCTTTTTGGGTTTCGAAATTCAATAAACTTGCGAAAAGATATACCTTCCGGCCATAAATTAGAATTCAAAAAGGCATCCAGCTTGTGTTTAGGCACAAGAATCTTGTAGGAGTTATAATCCTTCGGTTGCTTACACTTTATTCTTTCTATCGTGACACTAATCTTCAATTTATTTCGGATGTATGAAGTTATATCATCCTCCCGGGTATCAGTATGTACATTGTTTATAAACAACGGCACCCGTACATCTGCAGCTCGAAAGTTTTCTACCTCGATACAAGTGCCTTTCTCGCCCACAAAACGATTTCTATATCTATATTTCTTCTTCTCTACAGTTTCCCAGTCGTTCCCATCCTCACATTTTTTCCATTCACCTTTACTAATCAGCTGTGCCATCGTAACAGGCTTATTTTCTGAAATAGGTAAAGCGCCTTGTGTCTCACGCAATAGATGCGTTTTTTGTTTCACTGCCGAGCCCGTATTTATTGTGCGCTTTGTCACCTCGCTCAACTCGTTTCCTGAGGCCTCATGCAATACTATGGTTTCGGTAATTGACGAAACCGAGGTAGTGGCCTCCACGTGCGCTTCCTGCGAGCGCGTATCAATAGACCCGGGTGGGGGTCCAGGCGGAAGAGAGACAGATAACTCGTTGGTCGGTGCGTGCGAGGACGACACCAAGCGTTGCGCTTGATCTTGTTGCTGGTCGCAGTCACCTCTCAAGGTCAAATCTAAATCCGCGTTGTCATGCGATATTTTTTCTGGTAAATGCAGTATACCTATTGGCCCACTATCATAGTTAAAACTATCTACTTTGTTATTCGTACCTCGGGTTCTGTTTACGAAATTACTAGCCTCAAAATTACGCTCGAAATTATTCACCAGCGATGCTTGCTTTAGATTTGACACCTCATTTTGCAATTGACGAAATTGGTCAAGGGTGACGTATTTTTCTTGTATTCCATCCACGTCATAACGAACAGCAGTAATGTCCCTCAACAATCTTGTTACGTCGATGTGGTCAAACGTCACAGGTGGCAATTTTTGTAGGTCACGAGCCACAAAAATTGGTAGCTCCTCTGGGTCTGTCTCCTTAATTAAGGCAATAATATCCTCCAGCTCTCTTTGTGTTTTCCCCTCTTTCTTACGAGTGATATTCCTCTTCAGCGTCTTCAAGGATCCGAAAAGCAAATTCTTAGCCGCATTTATTTCGTCTGCTTTAAAAGCTGTCGAGCAGAGACGAATTATACTTTCTTCGTCCATCACATCACATTTATTCTGAATAAATGACAACACTTCATTTATGACAATATTGCAACTCGCGCACTTCAACATATTTAAGGTCGTTGACCTCTCCGTACTCGCCATTTTTTAACACGGCTACTCGCAGCGGTGCGTAGCGACGACTGAATGGTTACATGATTTTGTGTAGCAAAATCTATGATCTCTATATTCTTCGTATGGCTGTAATGGTCGAATAGCACTGGTGATGCTTCTTTTGGCACTCCATCATTAAATAAATGTATACACGACAAAAGTATGAAGTGAGTTTTGTTTCCGAGAACCGGCAAAATAATAAGATTGGACTTGTTTATGGTGCATGCAATTCTAATTTTCACTAAAATCTGCAATGATAACGTTGTCACATGGCCGCAGCATTTTTTTTTATTAGTTTTTTTTTACGTAAAAATCTTCACAGCTAACAGCAGTTCTATTTTTAAAGTTCATTTCGGTCCTTATGTTGGAAGTAATGTGTATGAGTTTTTTCCTCTCTATAGAGGGAAGCAGCATTTTCACCCAATAATCAGATCAAAACACCGAGTATGAAAAATAAAAAGGCACTTTTCTTTTCTTGGATCTCATTTTGTGTTCCACGCATTTTTATGTGTTGGTTTCTCAGCTTTACGATGGCATTTGTGACCTTTTTAACAATTAATGAAACTGTTGAAACATCAACACCGTCTCCGATTGCTATTTGATGAGAACCTGTAGCATAAATCGTAGGGTTAATAACAGTTGATTCCCCGGCGGCAAGCTTTGGTTTCTGAAAAGCATAAGCACATGCGTGATCAATACTTGATTACTAATAACTATAGCTAAGAGTACATAAAATATCATATTGTCTACCTGCTTACCTGTCACTTGTGTACTCCAAATCTTCGGCAATCTGGTCTAATATCCGCAGTACAGTTCTTTGGCATATCCTATACCGCTTGAAGAAGTCGATGTCATCGAAATTTTGAAGCCAGTTTGCTCGTGGTCTTTATTATGCTAGTTCTCGCGTGTCGTTTATTATGGAAATCGTCTTCTTCTATAAATTCAAGGAAATTTAATGTATCCTCTGCCATGGCGTCATGCGATCTGTCTGACTATTAAAAAAACAACTGTTTGACCCAAAGAACAAATGTATCTTGACCTAAAACAACCAGACACCCTGACTAAAAGCTAACCATAATATTTTGACTATTTTCAAAAGACAAATGATCCACAAATTACAAAACAACACAACTTAAGTATTACCTACACATAGGCGGTTCCTAATCAGGCTCATAAAGTTAGGAGTCTCCTAAGAGGACATAGGAATGGCTTAGGGTTAGTGTAATCAATTTTTTTGCTAGGAGCAGCCTAAACGAGTTAGGCAAGGACTTATGCGATTCTTATGTTTAGTGCAAAAGGGGCATTAGTGTACTATCTAGTTTCTTGTTCCATTGTCTACATGCTTGTTTCAAACCAAACAAAGATTTTTCTATAGACAAACTTGTGTATAAGTTTTTAAAGTTTGGAGGTTGGCGCATATATATTTCTTCTTTTATATCACCCTGAAGAAAGGCAGATACTGCATCCATTTCGTCTAAGTTTAAATCATACTTGACCGCTAAAGAAAGTAAATATCGCAGGGATAAATAATTGATTACCGAAGAATATACTTCGTTATAATCAAATCCTTTCCTCTGAGCACAACCTTTGATAACAAGCCTTGCCTTCACAATTCTTCTTTTTCATTCTCCTTCGTCTTAAATACCCATTTACATTATATAGCCTTCTTCTGAGGCGGTAAATCACATAGAGTCCAAGTATTGTTTTTCTTTAAAGACATAAATTCTTCCGCCATAGCCTTTTACCATTGTTGATATTCATCTCCAGAAAGTGCATCTTCTAGCGTTAATGGATCTTCAATTAATTCCACACATGCATATTCATATTCAGTCCCGTCGCTTTCATCCTTAGTATGACCAGGTAGCTGTCTCCGTGGTCTTAAATTGACATGATATTCGATATTCGGGAGAATTAGTGAGCGTGCAATTAGACCTAGGAATATAGGTAGAATCGTGATTATCAGCTGTGACAGAATCAAAACTTTCATCTGAAGTGGCAAAGGAGTTCTGACAGTCATAAGCAGCTCGACTGGAGCCTTCTCTTGTTTGTTCGCTAGGCTCGTCTAATGGTATTTGTTGAGTATGAGTAATAGTCTGATTTTTGGGCAATACAATATTCTGCTGTTCATGACAGTCCTCTATAAAACTGACATTCGTGCCTTTAGTAACCTTTGCCGTCCGTGGGTTCCACAGTCGTATATCCTTTAGTATTCTCACAATACCCAGAAAGATCATTTCAGTCATACTCGTTTTTGTACATAATAACAGATAATATAATTTCACTTGACGTTTAAAATTATATAATTTTTAATGTAATATAAAAGCACATGACCCTAATTAGTTCACAAGAGATTTTTCCTTTGGCGCTGTAAATGGGCATTTCACTTATAATTACTATCATTTCCAACTAAGCCATCAGGAGTGCATGCCAAAAACTGTAGATCACTGTGAATGATGATGCCACATTCCTTTACTTCAAGATCTGGGTGGACTTTATGAGAGCCGTTTTTTCATACTTTCTCCATGTTGAATTGCTGGAGATGTTATTTCAATATTTTTCAACAGAGATTTAGTGACTCTTTCTTTTTTCCATTGTTTATAATTTTTTCTAGTTGTTTGTTTGTAACTTTTTTATATGAAATAGAATAAAATTACAATGATATTCTTAAACGTTCTTTATTAATTGTAAAAGTAATGACATAACCTTATTAATTAACGAAGCAAAAAGTTTGTATCGTCAATGAATGAGTTTCCATGCTAGAAAATATATCCACTTTGTAACTTTTCGATACAAAATCCTTACTTGTTTTGCATATGACAGAAGTAAAACTGTTGCTAATAAATACTATACTGTACCTCCAACATATTCACTATCACTATGACACTGGCTCACCTTTACACCAAGACACGTCCGCTCTGTACGACATCTACTGTTAGACTGAGCGATCCGACTGCCGCACAACGTACTTATATAACGTACAACTGACGTTCTACCCTCGCTGCTCTTGTGAGTGGGACAGCATATGTATCTACTTATAGACACAGAACACTATATCCACTATTTTTTATCTTTTTTGAATAATTTTATTGTAGCACGTTGTTTGACAAGATTGTTACCTAGCAACAGCAAAAACGTTGCCAGACCTGTCGTCTACATCCTCCCCTGCTAGGGCGCGCTCGCGTTCTGCGTTTTCCATATCTGCGATGCAGCGCAGATGTTGGACCTCCGCGGCGAGCACCCCCCCTGTACTGTAGCGGACGAAACTGCCGAGGCTACCGAGCCAAAATCACCACTAGTCTCACTTCTTTTATAATTATTTTTTCGTGTTTTGCTTCGAGTATGCATGTTATTATAGATTCTTTAAATTTAAACTTCTGACACCAAATATGTTGCTGATAAATACAATTTTTTATCTTTTTTTAATAATTTTATTGTAGCACGTTGTTTGACAAGATTGTTACCTAGCAACAGCAAAAAGGTTGCCAGATCAGTCGCCTACACTGTCCAAAACATGATAATAATATTTTTTATAAACTTATTTTAATCTGTTTTACCATGTCTTACTCTTTAAAACGTAGGACACAAACAAATAATCAAAATATTTGGTAATAGTATTTCAAAAAATATGAGACAGCAACAAAGTGGATAGGTGCAGTTACACAATGGAAATTATAAAGTTAAGTGCACAAGTCCTTAAAAGTGCAAAAACATGAGATCAAAATTAAATGTGTTTATCAAAAGTCAGTCTTCTAAACATTAATCACAAATGTAATCGAAATAAGGTTGATTTCCATTGCATTCTAGAAAAACGTTAGAAATTGTAAAAAAATTACGAAAAAATCGTGGCACTACGGTCTCCAAGGATTTATTAGTACTTTTGGTATCATTACAAAAAGGTCTGCTAAAGCTGGTAGAAGCCAATGTTTCATTTTACAATATTTTTGGCGTTGTGTAAGGTTTACTGTGGTTAACTTTTTAAGTAAGCATGCTGATAGACAAAAGCACTTTAACCTTTTTTGTCATTAAGTCACCGGTTTCATATTTCCGTTTAAAAGCCAGTCCGTAGTGTTGAAGAATCATATTAACTATTTAACATCATTAGCAAACTTCGTCTCTCCTAACTTCGTTAACATACCACGTGCAGAACTGCACACGAGACGCAAAGTCACGGGTCAAGAGGTCTTGGGTTTTTCGGTAGTGGTAAGGGTGCTGACCATCAGTGTTCAGTGTCTTCCACACCTTTCACTGCGAAGCTCCTAACATAGCTCCACAGCGACGTGTGCTGCTCGTGGAGTCCGCCGGAGAATGGTCCAGGATCTCGTCCTCCAGATCGTTTCGCCCGCTCGGTGGGCCCTCGCCAGGGCTTGGTTGTAGCCTGCCTGTGACGTGCAGCCGGTTCACTAAATTTCTAAAGCAGGCGTAGAAGGAAGCTGACGGGCGTTGGGCCTAGCCAACACGTAGAGCTCTTCATACAAACGACGAGCAGCTGCTAGATTACCGTCGCATGCCCCAACACACACAATCATATCATAATACTCCGAATTTGAGTAATTTATATTCGAAAAGTCGATATAATAATAATAATAAAAAATCTTTATTTGCCAACACAAACATAAGTAGGTAGGTAACATAATTACATATTGTGGGCACTCACAAGCCAGTCCCATGGGAGACCTCTCCCCGAACTAGATGTTAATCTGTATCTCGATGGGTTGGTCACCCATAGGAAAGCTGTGAGTGACTGTAATAGTAGGAAGGTGTTGTACTAATGTATATGCTATACGGCTTCAAAATATACATTGCTTGTGTTAACAGATTACGAGATACGCGAACACGTGAGATACTTGTTAGGCACTCTTATCACTTCGAATTTTACCAATCGTCTGACCTTCGAGGTCCGAATTCCGATGCAAGCGCGAGCGGCGACATCAAAGTAAAAAACACGCCCCTAACATTTCTGTAGGCCTAGTACCTAGCAATGGTTCCGCATGGTAATGAATTAAAACCTTTTAAAAGTAATTTATTTAAGTAGACAAAAGGCTAACGGTCTATCTGCTGGTAGTTTATTTATGGACAGCTGCAATACTAAAAAAGACATACGCGCGTTGCCGACCTTAAAAAGAACTTTTCACGTAGTACAAAATCGTACTACTGTATGCAAATTTTTGGATCTGAGGTATCAGTGTTCATCACTAATCAATATTTTCATTTAAAGTACAAAACAAATTTTTCTAAAAAATAAAACTAAAACTTTTTAATTTTTCGGGCCTAAGCTCAGGAGCTTAGGCCCGAAAAATTAAAAAGAAATCTGTTTTAATCACTTTGAAAAGCGGCCATACATGATTTTCAAAACTGATTTTTATTTAGTTATTAAAATTTAAAATTTATTCATAATTCATTTACAAATAATGTTTTACAAAGCGTAAGTAAAACATAAAAATTTTATTCCTGTTAGCAAAATAATAATGAATACGGAACCAAGACTTAAAATATCAAAAACTAAAAGGAAGGATGAGGGAGTGAGATAGATAATTAGTTCAATAAAGATGAATAAAATCCGCAGAAGAGATAACTAAATCGTTTTCATTGAGCATAACCTACGTACCTAATATTTTAAAATCCTTAGTAATTTAATTTTATCTATCGATAAAATTTATGTTACGACTTAGATTCGAGGAAGACAGGAGCTCTTCAATAATTTGTATTTATTTTTAATTCGAAGAAAAATCTTTATTTCGATATAAAATTACAACCAGTGGGTATGTTTGAAAGAAGTTATCGAAAATTGTGTTGTAATAGAGTGACGTTAGTCGCGATACGGGGAGGGCGGCGCTTGCACGTCACAAGCACTGCTAACTTCAGGATGCTTGTGTCTGTCGGAGGCGTCGCTAGATGGCGCCAGTAGTCGTAACATACCGGCCGCCTTGGAAGATTGTGATGTCTTCCAACTGTAGACTTTATGTTTCAATGTGGTTCTTGTCCGATTCCGTCGATGTTGGTATTGGCAGAGGACAGATTTTCACTGTCCTGATTTCAGCAACTCTGGCGATTCCGTCGTTGCCTGGTATCAAGCGAACGATAATGTCAATTCGTACCATGACCAATAGAAAACAACATTAAAGTAATATTACTTTAATATTGTATTTGCCAGCAATTTTGTGACGTCACATCAAATCATTCACTCAATAGCGTACCAGCAGGAGTACCATCTCGGGTAACAGCGTTTATCGAGCACTATCATTCGTTCACTTTGTTTCACTATCTTGCTCTAGGCAATAATAACGAGCGAGATGGTATTTTTCCGACCGGCGACATAACTTTGAAGGCATGAGCGCAATCTTAGCAGTATTGTTTTAACGTCAAAGTAGCAATCAAAATGGTGATCTGTTTTACTTACCAAAAACATGTCGACATAAAATTGCAAATAAAACGCAGTACTTCAAAAAGCTTGACTGGTCCATTTTAAAATATCAGGAGCCCACTTTCCAGTGTACCTAATTAAAAACAGAACCGCACAAAACTAAGCTCCGCGCGGCAAGTATTTATGTTTATCTTAGTACTCGTAAAAAGATAACAAGTAATAATAGGTCAAGTGCGTTTTAGGCCACTCACATTACAGGGTTCCGTAGTTGTGAATGCCGAGTTTGAGCCACTAAAAACGAATTTTCTATTGAATATGAAATTTTCTTTTCCGTATACATTTTATAAGTTGGTTGCCTATAACTCTATTTTACGGCTCTGGATACAATTCCTTTAGATCCATCTTTATTTCTTTTTTTCTATTCCTAATCCTAACTAGTTACAATCAAAGGTTGGTGAAAGGTGCTGTGATTGCTTCAATGGAGCTTCTACTGATAAATCTGTACGAGTTCATTAGTTTTCATAGTTGATTGAGTGGCGATATTAATAATATAAACAGTGATTGGGTAAGGAATAGTAGAAAAATGTGAAATCGTTAAAGACAATCGAAGGAATATCCTTGTCTGGGGCGTTATCATGGGCTTGACAGGAAATCATGATGGTTTAGGTCCGTTTTGTTTCAAGCTTGTTATAACATTGTTTTGAATCGTATCATGAACTTTAAAAGTAAGATTATTTCTTTCCTGCTGAGTGATGTGAAAGAACGAATGATATGTCTATTCCCGAACAATTGTGTATTTCGTATAGCTCCATCACTGTTTTACGCGGCGTTCCATTTAATTCTGATGGAAGTCTACCAAAATAATTATTTTATTTAAAAAAAATGTGATAGAGCACTGTATTATGTAACGAAATGTGTACGAAATGAAAACCTAATTTGTTTTTATAAAACATCCTTTATTATATTTTTAAAAAGGCTATAAATTAAAATTTGAAACGGTATTGTATTCGTGAGCGTAATAAGGAACAGTTTTATACCAAACCATGTAGGTAGTGATGGATATTATATTCTCTTTGGTAACCGCAATCCGCAGCCATTTAAAATGTCAGTAAATCAGATTTTACCATGAATATGGCTAATAAAACTTTTACCAAGTAATCTTATACCTTTAAACGAGCAATTCTTGTATGTATATATGTATATATATTTATTTATAAATTTCTGTGATCTCGAAAACTGCTCTAACGATTTCGCTGAAAATTTGTATATGGGGGTTTTCGGGGGTAAACTATCGATCTACACACAAAATCACGCTCAAAGTTGGTGTTCCGATAATGCTACTGAGAATTCTTACTCCACCTAAATTGTGCAATGGAACCCGACTTACGAGTTACTTCTCTACAAAGAAACTTAATCGAAGCTGAGATTCTTTCTGGGTGTGGTGCAGGCGAAACTGTGTACATACCACGAATACCAATAATCCCCAACAACTTCCCATTCCAATTCAAACGGACACAATTTCCTGTGTCCGTTTGCTTTGCTATGACAGTTAACAAGTCTCAGGGGCAGACGCTTAAGGCTGTTGGAGTGGATCTCAGTTCAATTCAGTTCCGTTCTGTGCTCACCCAGCCAGCTTTCGCAGCAAGAGCGTTGGAGCTAGGTCCACTTTGAAATGAACATGACAGCACTTACAGCTACGGGCCGATATGGGTACTTATCGTCTCCGTTTTACTAGCGCAGCCACGTCTGACCTCTTTGAACCAGTACCAAGCTCGAGAAACCAGGTGAGCACGTATATAGGGTATCATGGAACGTGTTGGGGATTGCAGTCTGGGGGATGGGAGAGACATGGGAAGTTAGAGTCTACCGTATACCAGCAACAAGTAAACATAGGTAATAAATTCTATATTTGGTGTGTTATATATAATAAGGAAAGGATTTGGACTGCGTTTTTTTCTCTCTGCCATGGTCTTCTCTTCCTGATGCATCTTTCGAAGGGCGGTATTGTCTGCATTATATTTCACGGCGTCTGAAATGGCTTTGTATCTTGTGTAAGTATTATTCCTGAGGCTCTGATTCTTCTGACGATTTCTTCTATGGTCTTCTTGTATCTTTTATCGGTACGTACCTATGTGTCTTTTATTTTCAAGCTCCTCGCTGAGTTTGGTCCCTTCGCTTGGTGCTTCTTATTATTTTTCTCAAGTTTGCTGGTATACGCCGCGCTGTCGTCCGTTGTGATTTAGCACTATTTCACTGTGTTTAACTGTTCTAATAAGTTTTTAATATGAAACAAGGTTCAAGGTAGGTATATGTATTGTATCTAAGGCCTTTTTCTTAAATCACTCTATCTGTAGGTGAAAGCTGCATTTAATTGATTTGTGTTGAGTTCAAGGTAAGTTCCTCTGGTTCGGGAACGATGGCTATGTGTTGGCCTTCGCTTGTTTTTAGGTCTGCAATCCAGTTAGTCATGGGGATTTGGTATTTTGTTTGCGCTTTGGCGCATTTTCTTTTATACTTGCGCAAGAATTTGTATGTGATTTTCATTCGAAGCGACTCGTGCTTACTGCCCAGCCTTCGAAGAAAAATTTGGCGTCGTAAGCCTCCTCTTGCTCTAGTAGATCTTTCTAGATCGCGGCGGACTTTTATCAATTTTTGTTGTAAGGCAAAATTTTGAGGATTTTTATATTTTTCGAATAGGGATTTTTGTAGATTTGCTAGAGCAACTCTGCTTTCCTTTGATTTGGTGATAGATTTATGGAAAGTCTTATATGCGGACTCTTCCCGAATTCCATTTAGAGTGTCCCATTCAAATTAGAATTCTCAGTACTTGTCTCCAGAGAGTACTTCAATATTTTGGTCATATAGCCAGAAAACCATCCGATAACCTGGAGAAGCTAATAGTAACCGGTGGAATGGAAGGAAAAAGATCAAGGGGTCGTAGCCCGATACGATGGTCTGACCAAATAAAAGAACATCTAAACACCAAGATCTCCAATGCACTAGCGCAGGCAAAAGATCGTAACAAGTGGAGGGAGATCGTTAAAAAGTTAGGTCGGGCACATCACGACGCTCAGCAGTGAGCAGACGACTGAAGGAGGATTCAAAGTAGATGTTATTCATAGGTGTCTTGTTAGAATTTGCTGTTTTGTGTTTTGCTATTTTGATTTTTTTTTTCTATTATAGCTTTCTGGTAGGCAGTCACGTGGGCTCTTTCTTGCAGAAGCTCATAATTTTAGTTTTTGTGGTTATATTGTACTTTTTTTGTTTTATTTTCGTGGGTTCCATTAGTACCGGGTATCCTTGATTTTTTGAATGATGACATTTGGATGTTGCCCCATACCAGTTTGTGGTCGGAGTTAACTACTGTATCTTTTTCACCTATTACTTTATGGAAGTAGATTTTTCTTTTAGAGCCTGTCATAATATGGTCGATTTGTGATTGTTTTGTTTTTTTTTCCCGAGACCATGTGGTCCTGCATGTAGGCCTACTCCACGTACTATTTACTTTTAGCTGGTGTTGTTGAATTAAATTTAGTAGGAGATGGCCGTTAACGTTGGAGAAGTTATGGTAAAGATTTTTTCCTACTAATTTCTGGAATGTGTGGTTTTTACCGGCACGAACGTCCTCCTTGCCTATATGCGCATTGAAATTACTTATAATTATTACGTAAGTATTTTTTGGGCTGTTTCTTATAATGTTTCCTATTTGTAAAAAGCATGATGTTGATTTCGCGGGGACGTGAGCTGTAATGACAGGATATTAATTGGATTTTTATCATCCATTGTTTCAAGTACGTCTCTACTTTAACGATATACCTGAATGATTTTATGATCTGCTTTGTTATTGACTAAGATCGCTATACCTCGAGATTCCTTAGCGCTTTTACCGCCTTTGTAATATTCCGTTGCAGCTATTAGGATGTCCTCCCCTCCCCAAAAGCCATCCTCAAATTGTTTTTTACATATCTGTCAATGCGTTCATCTAAAGTCATATTACTGGTGGAGCTAAACAGGTAGTTGCTGTCTAGGATGTTGTTTTGCAGGGCTAGGTTGATACTGGGCTTGTGTTTATTGTCTTTCACGTACGAAGTTAGGTCACGTCGTATCATTTGGTGATCAAAGGGTAATCCGAAGACGTGGTTTATCTGTTCTGCTATAGCCCTGAAGAGGCAGTTACCGTCACCCGCCATTTGTTTGATATTCATTTCGCGCTAGTGTGTCCAAGTCGTTGCAGATGTATTAGGGTCTATTGATTTAGACAAAAGCTCCTTTGAGGTTGTTTCCTTTTTTTTTGTGAATTCTGTTGTTTTTCGGGCGTTGTAGGCAACTTAACTTGTGATTGATTTGTTTGGGTGTGACGGCAATGTGCGCAATGGCATACAGATGTGTTATGACGCCTTGTGGAAGCTCGGGTTACGAGGGTTTTTTAATGTTATTAGAAAGTAGGGCTTTTGCTACGTATAATAATTCTCTAGAAATGTAATGCTTCTACATTCAACGCTTCGATTCTGATTCCATTTACGCAAACCAACTAACACTATGACAACGAAAAACTCTAACACACACATAAACAAAGATGCATGCTATTGGTTGCGACAAGGTCACACGTTGTCGTTGGTCGGGGGTGAGGTACTCGCGTGGATGTTATTATGCAGTACGCTATAAGCTAGTTTACGGGTAATTTTTTTTTATTAAATAATAGCTACAATAAAATAGTAGGTTATTAACCATGGAGATAAAGCAGTGGGGATAAGTCTTAGCTTTGAGAAAATATAAAGACAATAATAACAAGAGATAAGCATTTATTAAAAATAATTACAATCAAAAGTGGTCCAATTATTTAAAGAGAGAGGTAGATTTTTATTTAATAACCATAACTGTAATATCTTAAAATTAATCACTCCTAACAAAAAAAGCGTATTCCTTTTCAAAAAGATATATACTACTTTGATTAATTTTTATCCAGTTACATAAAAAAATACAAAATGTTTTACGTTGTAAATAAATACAGGCACGCAAAAAACTTGGCCTTTGCTTTTTCTTTTTGGAAAACGAAACAGCTGGTGTAAACTAAGCTGTTTCGTTTTCCAAAAAGAAACTCCTGGTGTAAAATAACAATGACATGACTTGATTTAGTTGTTTATTTATCCAATCAAATACTTTTCTCTCAAAACGAACCGCGTTTATCCACTTATTACGCTGAATCTCATTTCTTGGGAATCTGTGTCAAAAAAAAGTTGTACTAATGCATCATATCATCCTTCTTACTAAAAAATAACATCTTTTTTCTGAACACACTACGTGAGAGGTACATCTTAGGAAATCTTAGATGCATTTTGCATAACACTTTCCACAGATGTCAAGTATGGATTAATAAAATATTTGTTTACTTACAAATGAAAGGTGAGGTCTGTGTTTCTCATGTCGGTATGGCTTCTACACCACTTAACGGCACATGACGGCATTTTTTATGGTTTGATTATCGCAAAAACACAGCAATATCCTCAAAGGAAACTTTTCGCGACGCAACCGCACGGCTCCTATTTTAAGCCCCGCCCGCCGCGGCACCTATCGCGTGGAATTATTTTTCGGGATTAGTTACGTTTCTAGAGAATTATTATTCGTAGGGCTTTTGTGTGTTACGCAGTTTTGTGTCAGGATATTTTCGTGGAATATTTTTTTTTCAAGAGTTGTAGGCAGTTAGGATATATATGCTTTGTTTTGCTCGAGGAAGAGTAAATTAATTGTGACGAGGTCCGCACTGGTGCTTCCCTCCTTACCCCGCTCTCCACCCCGCGCGGCCCATATAAGTACGAGGGCGTAAGGAGTCTCGTCCTCTTTCGACCACCACTGGACGCCGGGCTGCTTCAAAGCTGAGTACTTTTGGAAATCTCTTCTGGAACAACGAATCTCGTGGCTGTGAACCTACGACCCTTACCTGTGACTACTTTCGGCACTCAGTGAATAAATTGTTAAAAATTAAATTAAAGAATTTGGTCTTTTAAATATTGTTTCTTTCAAAATAATCTTATCGTCACATAATATATGGCTATTTGTTTCCGGGGTGGTTGTATATGTTATATCTGTATTTCCTAGTTGCTATTTTTCCTTTATGACTTTACCAAAGCATGTAAAACTGATTTTGTACTAATTACCATGTTGTATAGCAACATTTACGATAAACTATTTTATCATGAAAAGAGTAGACATTGCATAGAAGTAAAATTGCTTAGATAAACTATATGTTGCTTTTGACAGATCACGCGGTTTTCATAAGTAGGTAGTGCTAGTTATTTTTTTGGGAGATTATTGTATTTTGTTACTACTTATTTTAGATTATTATTTTTTTTTTTTTATAAAATTGCCTACTACACGACGTCTGACTAAAATTCGCAGTGGCACTTGTTCAAGCTACTATGAATTTAAAATCGAGTAAGGTACATATGTCGGTAGATTGTCGAGGTATTTGATGCAGAGCCCTTGTGTTTTACGTTGTTATCAGTGCGTCGGTACCAGGTCCCAGATAACGGTGCCTATTTGATGGCTGTTATAGGCAGCCAATCTAAGCAGTTAAGTGGAATATACGCGAATACAATATTTCATAGATAGATTAATAAACATAATCGGAAAGATCTCACCAAAGCACCCCACGTCAGCTAGGTTCAGGTCTGAATCTGCTTCTTCTGAATCTGAATCGGGCTTTGCTGTTGCAGTCACTTTTTTTCACTGAACCTGTATCACTATTCAAGCGTTCACTAGTTCACTATAGTTCAATATAGGTCTTATCACTTTATACACCGCGTTACATCCGAGTACTGATAATAGCACAGCAAACGGGGCGGTTTATGGTCGTAAGCAATGGCTCAATAATGACAGTGGCCACATGGCAATGTCTGGCCCAAGAAAACAATGCCAGCGGGCGAACACGTCCGCTTGGGTCCGCTGCTAGAGAGAGACCTCTCAAGATCCATCAAGATATTGTACTATACATAAAATAATCACAATCATTTTTTTTTTAATTGGCTGAATTATTATATAAAGCTTACAACCTCACTATAACCGCCATTCTAAAAAAAAATATCGAAAAATTGAATCAACAAAAAAGTTCTATAAATCTTGAAGCTTCTTGCAAAATTTTACGAAAATCGGTTGAGAAATGCGACCTACAGGTGACAACAGTTGGACAAACGGACAGACAGTCTTACAAAAGCATTTCTGACCAATCTTGAAACTGAAAAACTTCGCTCGCTCAATCAAAAATAAAATAAATTAACTTATATATATCGTTTTTCAATAATCAAAATACATAGTTGATTTCTTTATAATTAAAATGTAATTTTTTGACTGACTCTACTTTTGGCGTTCGCTCAAACTAATCCTTAAGGGTCCGCCCCGCGCTAGCGACCTTGAAAACACAAAAAAATGAATTTCTCTTTCTGTAAGTGAGATTATCAGAAACCCTCGTACAAATTTTTAGCTAGTATCCTTAAGTTTCATTAGAACCTCGAAAATCATTGAAATAAAATACCCTGAATTTTCCTTTGCAAAAAATAATAAAAACGGCCATTTTTGACTCTTTTTGTAAAGGTTTTTAAACCGGATAGTATTTCAATGACTTTCGAGGTTCTAATGAAACTTCAGGATACTAGCTAAAAAGTTGTACGAGGGTTTCTAATAATCTCACTTACAGAAAGAGAAATTATTTTTTTTGTGTTTTCAAGGTCGCTAGCGCAGGGAGAAGCCTTAAGGCTGTTGGAGTGGATCTTAGGTCGAATTGTTTTTCACGGCCAGCTATACGTGGCTTGCTCGCGGGTTAGTAATGCGGATAACCTGATAGCCCCAGAAGGAAAAACTGTTAATGTGGTTTATAAAGATATTTTATAATTTTCTAGCGGCTATCCGTGACTTCGTCTGCGTACCTATATATTTATACACAAAGGTTATGATTATTATTGTAAGGGTTCATTATAATCCATTCATAAGTTGTTGTATGAATGAGTAACTGATATCCAAACATATCTGTATATCCTTATAAACTTTCAAATTAGCAATATTAAAAGTATGCCGAATCGCAATAAAATATCGAACTGTAAATATACAGACTAATCTGACAAAGTTTTAAAATTTGTCATATCATCAACAAGGGTGTGTTAGAAATTTGAATTTCACACGGGCAAAGTCGCGGAATAAAGTATGTATTTGTGAGCAAGATATACATATAAAGAGTTACAGAACGATAAAAAGATTTTAAAGATTTTTGTTTGTAGTATGTCAGCGTCTGTATGCACACTGTGCACCCGAATGACCGACACTGCTGAACGGATTTCACGCGGACGAAGTCGCGGGCACAGCTAGTCACAAAATATATGAAAAATATTGCTAAAGTACCCATAATTCATGCTTTAATATGATAGTTTGCATTTATTTAAATAGCCTTAAATCCGTTTTAATTGGATATTGCTTATCATTTAGAAATAAAATGGATACTAGCTTATAGGTTAATGAAGGCCACATGAAATTTCAGGGGGTTTAGAACCAACTTTTATTTATCATTCATATACAGGTTTGAATAACTGAGCCGTTTTTATGTTTCAATAAACATTTAATAAAGTAATTTAAAACGTATTTTACATAATTTTTCAAGTATTTACTTTTTTGAAAAAAAATGCATCATCATTCTTCTTATTTTTAAATCTTCTGCTTTGATGCTGCCTTAATAAAATTTGCTTGGTTGGTGAAACGTTCTTCGAGTTCATATAGAGGTAGAGCGCACTTTAATGTTTTTATCTTTAATAAAATCAATAATTGCCAGAATTTTGAGTATTTTGGGTAACCTTTTGAAGAAATGATTCCTCAAATGAGATTTTATACACCAGCTGAGATTGCCTGACTTTATCGCTGTACGGATAAATACCTCCCTTTCTAAACCCATTTTGAATTACGTTGGGATTTACTTCATGCCACGTTACAGCAACATACATACATACATAATATCACGCCTGTTTCCCGCAGGGGTAGGCAGAGACTATGGACCTCCACTTGCTACGATCCTGACAAACCTCTTTTGCTTCATCTAAACTCATCAATCTCTTCATACATGCCCTTCGGTTACGGGTACTTTTTACCTCTCCTTTTTTTAGAACGTCTGCAATTTGGTCGCAGAAAGTTCGCCGAGGCCGACCTTTTCCTACTGTTCCCTTCACATTTGTCGTATAAATATTTTTCGTCAATCTCTTTTCATCCATCCTTTCTATATGCCCAAACCATCTTAACATCCCTTTCTTTATTTTTGTCACAACATCCTCTTTTATTTCACACCGCTCCCTTATGGCATCATTCCGTATTCGATCTTTCAAAGTAACACCACACATACTCCTCAACGCTCGCATTTCAACTGCATTTATTCTACTTTCATGCTTTCTCTGCCATACCCAACTCTCACTACCGTACATTAAAGTAGGTATCAGTACTCCTTTATGACCAGCGAGACGTGCCTTGTCTGATACCTTCCTACTGCTCATAAAGGAATGCAACGCTCCATTCACTTGGTTACCCGCATTCACTCTTTTTTCAACATCACCCTCGTGCTTACCATCTTTTGTAAACATACATCCCAAGTATACAAACTCTTTCACTTGCTCAACTTTCACCCCATTTATTAAAATATTGAATTCTGTTGCACTATCGTCCTTTTCAAAAACCATAACTTTGGTTTTACTGACATTAACTTTCATACCCTTTTTCTCTAATGCATCATTCGTAACAGTTATCATCTTCTGTAATTCCTCCTCTGAGTCCGCAAGTATTACTTGGTCATCGGCATAGAGAAGGCATTTGATTAATAACTCATCCATTCTGACACCACATTCATCATCTTTCAAATCTGTCAAACAACTGTCCATGAATAAGTTGAACAGCCAAGGCGACGCTACACATCCCTGTCTAACACCTTTTTCGATGTTAAACCAGTCTGTGTATTCGCCGTCAATTCTGACACAAGCACTGGAACTCCTATAAAGAGATTTCAGTGCTCGGATCAGATGGCTGCTCAGCCCATACGCAGACAATGTTGACCACAGTTCATTTCTCACCACTCTGTCATAGGCCTTTTCTAAATCTACGAAGATGCAATAGACTTTTCGACCTTTGGCCAAAAGCTTCTCTAAAATGCATCTTAAAGAAAAGACCTGATCCGTGCATCCCATACCCTTTCTAAATCCCGCTTGTACATCCCATAACTTCTCTTCGGTATTTTTCACCACCCTTTCTATCAAGACCTTTGCATACAATTTGCCGACAACGCTGAGAAGACTAATGCCTCGGTAGTTTTTACAGTCTTGCTGTGAACCTTTTCCTTTATACAGCGGTACAATTACCGCATTGCACCAATCTTTTGGCACCACACAGTTTTTAAAACAAAGATTGAAAAGGTGACATAACTGACTTGCTACTATGCCCTGTCCAGCCTTCAGCATTTCGACAGTAATCCTATCATACCCTCCAGCTTTTCCCATTTTCATACTATTTAATGCTTTCACTACTTCATCCATACTTATTTCCTCATCATAATTTTGCATATCACTCTCTTGTGAGTCATTTTCAGGCTCCGGTACTCTCATTTCATCTTTTTCAAACAGCCCTTCAAAATATTCCTTCCATCTATCTACTACACTCTGTAACCCAACTAATAATCTTCCATTCTTGTCTCTGATCTTGTTTAACTCAGAGGTCGTATTTTTACCTCTAGCTGTTTTAACGCTCTTCCAAAAATATTTAATATTACTTTTAAAGTCTTGAGACAACCTTATATCAAAATCATCCTTTTGTTCTTTTTTCTTCTCTTTTACTATCTCTTTCACAATCACATTCATCCTCTTATATTCTTGCTTTGCTGCAAATACATCACTATCCCTTGCATTCTGATTTCTTCGATCAGCTCGTATTGACAACCAATCCTTCCATGCTTTCTTCTTCTTTTTTACAGCGTCTTGTACTTCCTTGTCCCACCATACATTTACCACATCCTTGCCTTTTCTTCTTTTTGTCATACCACATACATTAATAGCGGTGTCAATCATTCCCTTTTTTAATACTGTCCACACGTTTTCTATCTCACATTCGTCGTCTATTCCTTTAAATTTTTCTATTAGTATTGATTTATATCTCTTTTTTGCATCTTCCTCTTGTAATTTCTCAACTTTTATCCGTTCCAACCTGTTGGAGGGGTTAGATATAAAATTTCGCCATTTTTTAAAAATGTTTCTAGTTTTACAGATTACCAAATAATGATCTGTAGAAATCCCTACTCCACGGTAAGACCTTGTAACAATCACATTCTTTTTCATTCTTTCGTCCACTATTATAAAATCAATCATACTCTTCACTCCGTTTTCCTCCCTTGTGTACATGTGAATCTTTTTGTGATCAAACATAGTGTTTGTCACACAAAGATTCTTTTGCAGACATACCTCAAGCAAACTTTTCCCATTTTCATTTTCCCTTTCATCGCCAAACAAACCCAATACCTTTTCATAACCATCTCGCTTAATACCAACCCATCCATTAAAATCACCTAGCATAACTATCTTCTCATTGTCTTTACAACCACTCAAAACATCATTCACACTATCCCAAAATTCCTTTCTTTCTTCTTTATTTCTTTTAGACTTACCTTCTGTAGGCGCATACGCTCCCAATATAAATATTCGATTCAACCCAACTTTCATTCTAATCCAGACAAGTCTTGAACTTACAAATTCATACTCACTCACACAGTCTGTCATTCTTTTGGAAAGGATGAGGCCAACTCCTTGACAGCCTTTGGCGGTTTCTGGTACTCCTGACCAATATGCCGTGAATGAACCACTCTTAGTGGTTCCGCATCCTTTCCGTTTCGTCTCATTTACGTGTGTAAGTACATCAATCTTTCTTTCACTCATCATCTGATATACCTCATCTATTTTACCATTCATTCCTCCTCTTACATTCAAAGTAGCCAAGCGGCTGTCCAAAGACCGCTTTTCGCACCTGCGGGAAACGGGACGTGACGGGTTGCGAACCGCGTCGCCGCCATACTGATTGCTTAAATGTTTCTGAATCATTGCGTTCCCACGAGTAATGGGGATCTATTCAGTCGCACCTGACAGAGCCCCTTGTCAGGCGAAGGCTAGCCTTGTTCTGGGGGCGCCCGACCCCAGGGTAAAATAGCACGTTACAGCAAACATTTCCGAAAACACTTGTTTACGTAGTGAAAGTCCAACATTTCTTTGCCACACGACTAACTTTTTGTCCCAGTTTGTCTCTTGAATACAGCCAAGTCTAAAGGTTGGAGTAAATGAGAGGTATGTGCGGGAAGTTTTAGAATCGTGATTTTATTTTTAACTGCTAATGCCACAACTTTGGCGTCTACATGGGTGCTATGGCCGTCATATATGATTAAAACTGGTCGGCCATCAGCTAATTTAGGAACAACAATTTTGTCCATGTAATTATAAAATATATCGGTTTTCATCCAACGGCGTTTGCTGGCGGCATAATAGACCTCAAAATCGTATTTTCCTTTCGGGGTTTTACTCATCCACTCATGATACACATTTTTGCCTTTGAAAAGTATTAATGGAGATAATTTTGTGCCAGCCGCGCTTACAGCTGTTATCACCGGGACAAACAATATTAAAAATGACAAACTCATTAATTCGAATTGTAACAATTTAGGTACTGAACACTGAAATAGTCAGAGATAGGGGTCGTGTTTTTTTTTTGGTTAATTTCTGCACCCTCCGACTTAATCGGAGACTATTCTCACATTTTAAATTTTTTACTTTGCTTTTTAAAATAAATATAAGTATAATAAAAGTATTTCCAAAATATTCTTTATAACTAAGTTTTAGGATCGAAACAAAATGGTAATAACTACAAAAGTTTCACGTCAATTTAGTGAGAACGTCATATAATAACTTATTTGGGAAAGCTAAAGGATTTTCGATGATCTTCAAGAATTTGCAGACTTTTCCCGCTATTCATTCAAGGGCGGCCCATCCCCGGATGTCACAAGTGAAATTTGATGCCATGAAGGGCGAAGTAACATCCGCGAATCCGCCGCACCGAGGGTGGACGTTTGGTAGATTGCCAGGTCAGGAATACGCTATTCCTGACCTCGCAATCTCGTCCTACCTTCCCCTCAATACACACTCACTGCTGAAGGCATTATGCCCGGTTTGCGAGTACTTTGCCTTCACGCAGTTAACACATGAGGGCGCGGACCCCGCCTTCCAGCCTTCACACTCCGTCTTGCGGTGTGGACCCCCGCAGTGGCTACACACGTCCTCCCCCTCCGTGCAGTACCGTCTACTGTGGCCGTAGCCCAAGCAGCGCGAGCACTGTACCAAGGGGACTGGTCGGCCACCACCACCCGCTGAAGATCCACCCGGAGGGTTCCGGCGTCTACCGCCCTCCTCCAAATAGCCGGAGCCACGCTGACGATTACGTGGCTGGTCCGCGTCCTCTTCCGATACTTCACACATACTCTGCTATCCTGGTCTTCGAGGCCGCGAAAAACTTGTGCGAAAAACGTGATTCTGGTTCCTCAGTGCCTTAAGGATGTCCTCATCACTATTTTGTATCCGGACACCCCTCAGGACGAGGAGTGGATCCCGATTTTTCACGTCCTCGATAACCAGGCGTTTCCCTCTGTTGCTGAGCCGCTCCCGGACCATTTCACGCTCCGCCTCCGACTCCAGGCTTAGGACTACCTTTTGGTCTTTGGCTTTTCGTATTTATGTATTCGCAACCACAGCAGCCGCGTCAATGTTATTGTGACCTGCCTGGATCGGTGCCGGCGCTACGCCCCCCCCCCCCCCCCCCTTCGGCAGCCTCGTCGCCAGCCTCCACCAACCTGAACAGAGCCTCGAGTGCCTCGATGACTCCAAACTTGATTTCAGTTTTCAGGTTCCTGGAGCCACCGATGAGCTTTCTGGCCCTGGACAGGTGGAATTCCGCCTCTGCGGTGCGGCTTCAAAAGGCCGGGGCTGGTGTTGGGTCCGGGCTATACATCAAATCTTTTTCCCCTTTATCCTGCTCAGAGGGCGGGGAGAAGTGTATGGCTCTCCTCGCCCTCCTAGCAGGCCTTACCCTTTCCTTACTTTCTTCTCGGGGAGATTCGTCGTCCATGACGACTTCTTCCTCCCGAATTTCGTCCTCTTGGAGGCAAACAACCATTTCATGTTTCCCGTATCTACTCAAAATTTCAGCTGGGTTTTGTGGGGATACAGGCATTTCCCTTCCTTGGAGGGTGCAATAATTAAAATAAATTAAATTTTCTGATTGAGCAGCAGTTGAAGGAGTAGGGATAAATAAGAGTAATTTATATAATCATAAAATTGGAGAATAACTTATAATATAACCAGTTTCTTGGCTCTGTATAGGGGAGCCAAGTTAAGTTATTAAATGATTTTTAAATATTATGGATGTGCCTTCCGGAGCCCTATACCAGCTACCTAGGTATATTATAAGGTAGGAAGGCACCTGTGTCAAAAAATAAAAGCAAATGCAAAAATGGACAGATTTTGTCTAATTCCCCTTCTAAATCCAGCTAGACGGAACGCAACCGGGAGGGTGGGCGGTCAATTTTTTGCCGATTTCCTACGGAAAAGCGGCAAAAGGATGCAGGACCGCGGCCAGAACGAAGCTAGATCAATAAAAAGGGGGATCTCGGTACAAAAAAGTGATGCCAGGTGAGTATTTTAGGTCAAAAATATTAAATAAATCGTATTTTGTTCGAAATTTGGCAAAAAATCGTTAAAAAATATGTTTTTACTATACAAAATTTGTACGGAACTGTTTATTTAGTCAAAGGGGTGTATTATCTAGCGTATGTGAACAAAAGTCTCAAATTGCGCAAAAAATTTTGTTGTTCACACAGAATGTATGAAAAATTACTAGGTATAAGGAAACCTCGGTTTCGGGCCGTCACAGAAATAAAGTCAATTAAAAATCGATATAATTCAAAAACTACTCAACCCACACTGGCAAATGGGGTGTCCAGGGATGCAGCACAGTCTGTATTACCAGAAAAAGTAAACACCGACACGGTCAAAGGGAAAAATTTGGAGATTTTAAATAAAAAGTGCTGTTTTGTATGAAGAAATTGGGGTCGTGGGTTAGCAGCCACGAAATTCGTAGATCCAGAAGGGAAGAAGGTACTCAGCTTTGGAGTAGCTGTAGCCCGGCTTCCAGGAATGGTCAAAAAGAGGACTAGGTCCTTCGCGCCGTCGTTTTTATATGTACGTAGTTTTTTAATTAACGGCGTATTTTCTTCAAAGTTTAAGAAGCTAAGAAAGTAAAAAATAATTAACAATACCAAACAGGAAATTAGTTAAAAAATAATTGACGAAAGAATTAAAGTGCTATCACGTGGTGCTCTGGCTGGTAACAGACCTTTCTAAATAACCCGGTGTGGTTAGCGACCCCTGATAAAATGTTTGTGATTTCTTGACAAAAGTTTATCTTGTTGAATTTTGGTGCCTATAGGGGGTATTAAATAAAATTGTAATAGACCATCAATACCATTTATATTTTCATAAGTATTAAGTAAACTAAATTAGGTACATACACTTATGTGATATAACCTATGCGAGGCTAATACTATAAAGTATCTTATTTCTAGTACCCCTAATGGGCTAGTGAATTATGTGTCACCTGGGTACGGCCTCCCACCGTATGTACCGGCGTATATCACTGATGTGTGCCTCCTAGTGTTGATTTGTTGAATCAGGTACAAAACTATCGAAAGAAAAAGTGAAAGAAATTAAACAAATTGCAAGTCTGCGGATCCATATAGAACGATTAATAAGGCGCTTGAGAGAATATTCCATGCTGAAACCCCATGCTTGCATAAATAATTATCTTTTAGGTAAGCTTGATGATATTATAGTTATAGCGTGTGGACTTGTGAATTTACAAAAATCATGAATTAATAAATAAATAGAAAGGTACATAAATATTCCTTTTTGCTGTATTTATATCGGTTAGGGCCGGTAGTTCGGGCAACCAAGCTACCGGCTCTAGCCGCCGTTAGCTTGGGCCTTGCCTATGTTTGTACCTATATTGTACTGCTCTTCTCTTTTCATACTTATATTACTTTTAATAGATATACTATAAAACTTAACACATGTTCTTAAATTAATAGAGAATAATTTGTATTTTGTTACATATTTTTTGTTGTCTTAATCTTTATTGTAAATAAAACACTGAAATATTAAAACATTTTTTTATTAATTATACTTCAGACATTTTGAACAACAAAGGATAAATATTAGTTTTCCAGAAATAACTTGAGCAATAACTTGACCAAAGAGTTAACATATTCATTGTCAAAATCAACAGCGATTATGTCTACTTTACTGTTACTTTAGAAGTTGCTGTCTGCAACACAGAAGTAACTACTCTTCACACCACAAACATACATCTTTAGCTGAATTTGTGTAAAAAATCTTTTGGTTGGTTTACCATTCTGAATATAGGTTTTTATAGTATCTTCAGTATATGGGCATTTTATTTCAATCAAAAATTCCTGGCGGATTCCATCTGGTGATGCGGCAATCATGGGATGGATTTCACTTATAAAAAGTCCACATTTATTTATTTTTTTCCCCAGCATGCCTTGTACTACTTGCAAAACCCTCTGTTCCAAAAATCTGCCTCGTTTCATGACAGGTGTGTCAGGGATTTTGCCACCAATGCACCATCACTGGTCTGACATCTACTTATGTCTTTTCTTTTACATCTACTTATGGCTTTTGAGGCTGTCATTCTTCCAAATCTTAACTCATGCCACAAGTTGTTATCAGACTGATGCCGAGTCTTATCTTCTACTTTTTTTAAAATTTCTAAAGTAAACATTGGCTTAATTTTATTTATAAATTCAGCACGAGAAGGTACTATTTTAAAGCTAACTGATACATAGATATTTCTTCAAACTCTTTTGTAGTTTGGGTCATGTATCGCAACAGTTCGCAGTTTTTGATATTCTTGACAGCAGCTAGACTTGTTACGGGAACGTTGAGTTGATTTTTTGAAAAAATTCGGATTGTATCATAATTATATTTAACTTAACTTTTTAATTAGAATTTTAGAATTACGCGTGACACGACCGTCGCCGATTTTGAGGTGAGAGTACGAGTACTTGTTTGAGGTGGGAGAAGACTTATATCATGGTACAATAAAATAAGGTATTCTCTTCCCGAGATGGAACTTGACTACGTCACAAAGTGTTGCCACTGATTGTTCTTTTCGGTAAATTTAAGGACTTTCTCAATTAGTTCATGAATATTTAAAAAAATATTAAGTAACTTAGCTATTTAGTATCTCGCGATTCTCGCGTGATTTATCAATTCAATATTTTATAAATTGATATAATGGTTATTAATTCGAAATTGGTATATAAAATTCATAAATGCATTACGCTCAGGTAATTCAATTTCACACAGTGGCAACATATCAAACTGATGACGTAGTCAAGTTCCACCTACGTCATCAGCTGTCACGGGAAGAGAATACCTTATTTTATTGTACCATGACTTATATAGTCGCTAATATGTTAAAAATGACATCAGGGTTAACGGTGCCCCATTAAGGGTTAAATAGGCAATCCTGGTACTGAGGGGTAACGTAACTAGCTTGTTCTTTAAATTTAATGAGCGCACTGTTGTCCGATATTGTTGAGACATTGGCCCTGGTAATTTCTGTGGCTGTCATAAACTTTAAGCTTGTCCTAACTTTGGAAAGTTTAGATTTCTTCCAGTAACTACTCTACTTAGGTGCAGGAAGTCTCTTCGCTCCTTCGATGTAGCCACATCAAAAAAGCGACAGCGTGTTTGCACCCACCCGCTGATGCAACGCAATCTTGACATTGCGCGCTGACTACGACAGTATTTTTTTCGTCTACAACAAGTATAACTGTGTAGGTAACGAGCGAACTCTATGTTCTGGATACACGCGACACATAATTGTGCACAAAGAGCTGGAATCTCCTCTTTTCAGCTGGACATATCCCATTGCATCATCTCCGTATGATTCTCTTGATGACCTAAAAAAATGTATCTAAATTACTCATAAATTCAAAAAATATCTGCACATAACCTATCTCTCTAAGTCAACGGGTAGAATGACCTATCTATTATAAAACAATAAAATATTATGTAAAATGCTTAAATCTTTATTTTTTACAATGATTACGTGTTATTATAACTTAGAACTCTACTTACAAAGACGTTTTCACGTTTCGGAACTCCGCTTCACAAAAGTCCTTGTTTCTTGCAAAGAAATTTGCCACCATCAAAGAATCAACCCTCGGCAAGTTGCTGCTTTTACAAATCCTGGCTCCATTGCAACAAAAAGTCGTAATAGAAATCTCGAAAATAATTTGCAAACTCAGGACTGATAATTTTCTCTATGTGTATGATAGTTCATTTGACTTGTTTAACCAAGCGTAGTGATGTGCCGTTTCCAAATTCCCATTTCCGGGGAACGTTCCTCATTCCCGTTTACGGGAATGTTCCCGGGAACATTCCCAATTTCAAGGGAACGTTCCCGTCTCAATTTTATTTTTTCACCATATGAATGTTTTCTGCTATAGGTAGTTAAGTATTCTTAATATGTATATTCATCAGCAGATCAAATATCAAAATAATTTATTTTTAACCTATTACCAAGAAAATCGGCACGTTCAAAGGGCCAATTTCATATTTTTAAATAATTGTATAACATATTAATGACCATAAAACAATACAAATGATTTTTTTCTCGATTAATAAGATGTATATCCTATGGAAACGAGTCTCGTTCCCGGCATCAAGGAAACGTTCCTGGCAACAAGGGAACGTTCCATAGAAATTTGGAAACGTTCCCTAGAAATTTGGGAACGTTCCCTCATTTTTTGGAAATGTTATGGATTATTGGATATATTTAAATTATAACCATATTAAGAAAATGCTTTTACATAAGTTTAATACATTTGCATTGATAATTTTTTTTTGTCTGATAAATAAAATTATAACTTTCCCAGACATTTCCAATTTTTGGGACCGTTCCCGGGAATGATTTTGGAAATCTGGGGAATGTGGGAACGTTCACAAAAACGGCACATCACTAGCCAAGCGTGACGTAATGCGCGCTGATTGGTGTTTGTAGTCACGTGATTAAGGGTAAGATTTATTTTTTGTAAATACTTATTATTTAATTGTTTAAATTTATTGTTATAATTTATGTTTAAAGAATACGACTTCCCGCATCTAAATATTATAATTTATCGGTCTAACATAAACTTTCATGAAAATATATTTAGTGTCCACATTTCTATTACTTTCTTATGTATTGGCCGCTATAACAACAAATTCTAAAAATGAAATAAAGTAAAAAAAAATATAGATGGTCGCGAAGAAACATGATTTTTTAGCGTTTTAAAACATTGTACGGATGTAAGGAACCCTTCATGTACGAGTCTGACTCGAACATGGCCGTTTATTTATTCGATTTGTGTTCTTTCAATGATGTAGATTGCATGATTTCAACATAGCCAATTGCTATGGGATAAGCCCGAGCAAAAATAAAAAATAAAAGAAAAGACTATAGGAAGGGACAATAAAGAAACAAAACGAAATATTCTGAACAACTTTAATGTCCTTTCCAACAATAGAACAACATACAATAATAAACACACATAAACTACTAATCTAGGGATAGACGCAGGTCCAGCGAAAAAATAGGTAGTCCTGTACAGTTGATACGTTTACAAATAACGTTGTTGTTAAGATAAAAAGATAATGTGGTCGATGGGTCCCGGTGCGGAACTTAGCTGGCACAATGTGAGGGATGACGTCAGGCACTCGTAGCACCACAAAATGGCGGCTGCTTCTTAGCTCGACTCGAATGACACGCTCGACTGCAAATTCACCGCAGCAAATCAAAAGAGCATCTGTAGCGGAGTTCTTCAGTTGTACCGTAGATCGTCAGGTGTAACAAAATCAACCTGAATATTAGTACATAACAATCGACCCTTAATTATTTTATTGTCCTTTAAATATTACTGTTTTAGTTAAAAATGCCCTTATCTTTTCTTTAGGGGCTAGTAATAGTTTTTTATGTGATGGATTCTAACATTTAAATATGTTTGAGATATTGCTTTTATAATTAAATGGCGGTGATCAACTCTTAAATCATTATCTAGTGAGTGATCTGACAAATAACTGAAAATATAACAAGGTAATAACGATTGAGAAATTTTGTTAATCATGGCTCGAAGATATTGAGGTTTGCCGGAACATTTTGCACCTAAAATAATTTCATATTACATAAAAAAACTGATTCTTTGCATCATACTTTTTTTACATAATACGAGGGCTTCATGAGCCTGCCTCTGTCTTTAAAGTAATCAATGTCACTTTATTATTCGCAGTAGTTTCAAGAGCTCGTATACATTTTTCATACTTCAATTTATGTTTTAACTTTCTAGTTACAAAGCCAGCAATATAATGCACCACGTGATGTGCGAATTCTGAGAGAGATGAAGAAGTCAAAATATAGTCGTGGTCAGTTTCATTGACAAGCAAATCTTGAACTTTAATAATGCGACTAGCACTTGTAGTTTCATTTATAATGATTTTATACTTCTGGGGGGTATAATTTAACACTGATATTATAAGGTAACACACGCCAAATCCAAGGGCATACACGCCATCTTTGAATTGGGCATGAACTAATAGCTTTTTATAAGCAGCTGCAAACATTCAAGCTGAGGGATTATTATTAAATCCACACTGGGCTTTAGTTGCACAAAAAAATAATTTCAATTGGTTCTGACTTAATTTATAGGTGGACAGATATTTTAGATAAGTATTTAAAGGGGCAATTAATGTTCTATATATTGAAAATACCGATTTCACACATAGCAATAACCCGCGAAACCCATTGCTTCTATTGGATCGGACTACAAATGTACCATTTTCGAATTGAAGATTTATTTATGTATATTTATGCGGTTTCAAAAAAATTTACTGTTCTCATAATTAAAATAGGTAACTGCTTTTTTAAAGCCTGGCCCGTAAGTTGCGTCTACTCATCATATCAAAAATATAGTTAAATATTCTTATAAATTTAATAGTACCAGAGCACCCCTCAAATTCGGGTATGCTTAATTAGAGACAAAACTCTAGGGCATCAGCAACAGATGTGCTCAATAACTTAGTCATTTTTTTGTTGGTTTTACAAAATTTATATGTTCGTTCTTTAATTTAGTCCCCATGCATCTTTTCTTCATTTGAAGAAAATTCAATATAAACATAAATATAGATATAAAAATAACTTTCATGTGTTTAAGCACAATACATCTGTTTTTGTACTTGGGAAAAATATCTTTCTGTTATTTTGCCTTCTTCAATATAATTTTCTATGGCTTTATCAGTAGAAAGACACTTGATTTCAAAAGTGGTTTTTCCACATATTCCATCTGGTGAAGCAGCTATCACTGGAAAGCTCTCTAATATGTATAATTCACATGTATTGATTTTTATACCTTATTTCTTTTCAACGGTTTTCCTCACATGAGCTTCTAATTTTCTACCCCTGATTATGGCTGATGTATCTGGAGTTCGTGCTCCAAGTATTACAGTCACCAGAGTTCCATCTATGGATTTACAGCGACTTATTTCAAAGCATTTAGAAGATGTAATCCTTCCATATCGAAGTTCATGCCATAAGCCACCGATGTGTTGTGCTTGAGTTTCTTTTTCTGCATTTTTTATATTGACACTATTGCAATCTTTTGAGATTTTTATAATTTTTTTATTTTATAATTTAGTTATGCAATGATAGTGTAGTACCTACCTTTTGTAAGAAGCATTAAACCTTTTTTTGTTGTAAAATAAAGGAAGTGTTTATGATAGACCACAGTTATGTGAATTTGTGAAATAAATAGTAGTACCGAAAAAATAGAAGAATTATTTTATACATGCATACATAATAATGTTATCTACTATGGAATCAAACATGTTCCATCGAGTCGGATAAAGAAAAAATGGACCAGTAAGATAACATTCCTTGTTTTTGTTAACGTTGCTATGCATAACCAGCGAGTTGAAGATGCCAACGTGGACGTTTGTTTTCCGGCTGTTCATTATCATCTTCTTGGTCTAGAAGGGGTGGTGTAATCATTATTGGGGAAACCATTTTCAGCTCGTTAGCCTATTTTGAAAATTCTGAGAGTGATTGCTCGTGTGTTGATGGTTGAGTAAGAACGTCGAATGATATCTTCTTTATGGCCTTTAACGGGATCGTTTCATTTTTCAGCGGTATAAAGTTGTGATGTTTCTTAGGTTTATCAATGAAGTGCCACGAGCGTTGTGATAAATTCAAAATTATACCAGAGCCCTCAAGGAAGTCAATGCCTAAGAGCGTTCTGTTGTCTTCAGCTTCAGATATTGCCGAGAAAGTCACTGGCAGTATACGTCCTCCCATTACCATGTCAATGGTTGTAGTTAGGAGATTAGAAGTCTTAATTGTTCCGTCTGCCAGGGTAATATCGGCTGACTTTTGGGTAAATGTTATTCCTTGGTCGACAAGGGTTCCATATAGCCTCTTGCTTGCTATACTCGTACGGGCTGCGGTGTCTATAAACGCATACCCTTTCTCGCCTTTTATTGAGATCTCAATAGTTGGAATCTTTGAACTTTCTAGCGTAGTTTGTACTGCATAGAATGCCACTGGTTTTGGCGGAGTTTCCTTATTTCTACAGGTCTTGCATTTACCACGGTATACAGCAGGGGCTCCGCAACCGTAACATTTAATGGTAGTATCTAATTTTTCGGTGGCTTGATCTGCTTTATATTTACGGCACTCAGGTTGCACATGGCCACGTTTTCCGCAATAGGTGCACCGTTTACTTTTACTGTGCGGCTCGCCTTGATTATTAGGTAGTAGTGGAGACTCAGTTTCCCTTTGAATATTTTCTACAAGGCGGCCTTTTCCACACGATTCTACTACTTTGTTATAAATTACCTCAAATTTTGTTCGAAATATATTTAAAAATGGATTCAAAAGCATTTATTTTTTTCAAGCAGTAAGCAATGTCTGAAGTTTTTTTTTGCAAAATATCATAGAGCACATCGGTTTCTGTGAAAATTTCATTAAAAACGTGAAGATAAAACTGGTAACTAAATTCATTCATATTAAACCAAAATGATCAAACTTGATTTAAGGTTTCACCGTCCCATGAATTATCATTGTCAGCCATGTCCTCAAACAAATCAATCAATATTTTAAGATGGTTAAAAATTACATTTACCGTGCGAGAGTGGTAAGTCCATCGTGTTTCGACAACACGGGGCAATATTTTAAGAGCAAATGTTTTATAATATGCTTGTCTTTTAGTGCTAGTGTGGAAAAACGTAGCAATTGTTTTAATTAATTGAAAAAACCGTTTCGTCTCTGGAACCTGTTCGCATGATTTAGAAAGTACTAAATTCAATACATGCGCGGAGCACCAAACAAATATTGCTTGAGGACATTTTTGTCGAACTAATGATTGGACTCCATTTAGCTTCGAAGACATAACGGCTGCGCCGTCATACGTCTGGGCTATTAATTTTGACACACAATTAAACTCCGACAGGGACTGTAATATAATATCTGTTAAAGTTTTAGCGGTACGATTAGAACTCACATCGTACTTTATGAACCTATCAACGATTGTCGAATGGTGGTAATATCTCAATACTAAAACTAATTGCTCGCGGCCGCTCACGTCTGGGGTTTCGTCGACCATAACCACAACAAAGTTAGTCTCAGATATTTGCTGCTTTATAACAGCGGTCATTAATGAAGAAACACTCGAAATTAAATCATATTGAACCCGGTTCGACATCCCTGTAAATGTATTAGTACAATTTTGCAAATTGTTTTCTAAAATACAATCGTATTTCGCGAGCAAATCGACGATTTCTAAATAATTTCCTTTATTAAGCGATGACGAAGATTCGTCATTACTACGGAAGGCTATTTCTTGTTTACCCAAGCAAACAACATCAATTAAACGCTTAAAAATGTTACGATTACGATCGACTTTGGCGTTATGGCGGTCTATATCTATTTACAACTGCGAATTTAAACGCGTTTCGATACGATTTTTACCAAAACAATGAAATTTTAGCGAACATTGCAAATGTTTTTCAGATTTGTCGTGCTTTTGAGCAGCTGTATTAAAATTATGCACATCGACATAACCAGCGTCAATCCATACGTTCAAATTATTTGAAAACAATAAACAGAAAAAACAAAAGAGTTTATTACTGTGTTTACATCCCAAAAGCCACTTATACGCGTCATATTGTTTAATACTACTAAATGTTCTTTTTAGCTTACCGCTTGTTTGAACTAAATCCAAAATAGGCTGGCATCGGCCATTTGTAATTATTGCTCTTTTTTCCTCAAAATTTAAATAGTTCAACGCGAAATTTTTCAGTTTAAGTAAACAAACACTTGGCGCACAACTCTCACATGAAAAACTTTCCATTGCAAACTATTTTAAAGAGATAATAATAGAAAAAAAAAAATAGATTTTCCTCCTACTTTCATCTGTTATTGCAAACAAAGTTCAGAGCAGATCGTAATCATTTGTAATGCAACAATGCAAATATCATTAAACAAGAAAAAATATCAAATATATATGACTAACACAAAAGTTTACGTAATTTCATTTTATCCTGGAACATCTTCCAGGATAAAATGAAATTATAACCAATAACTTTCTAGTTTTCGTCACGGAACAAGTGAAAAGGCTCGAAATCGATGTCATCCCTTGTAACAATGTAATGTTAACAATATTACTCACCAATTGGTCATCTTTTGTTTTCTATAGATATTGCTAAATTCTTTTTCAAAAGTATGTATTCCATCACATTTTAAATAAAAAGTAGTTATAATTTTCAGAAATAAACTCATACAAATAGGTTGGTTCTGTCCATTGTTTGTTTTCGGTAGTTTATTCTAACTGAATGACTTAAGATGACATTGACAGGTGGTTAATGTCATGGTCATTCCCAGTTTAAAAAATAATTCAATATAATGTTTATTTAATGTTTATCAATAAATCATTCATTTTATTTATAAAGAATCCATAATGAACTAATAAACTCTTACAAACATTTTTATTTTATCTCCCATTTTCTAGAACCTTCGATAATAGACAAAAGTTAATTATTGAGTGGGTTTCAGGTATCACAGAGTTGATATTTTTATCGATCTACCTACATCTTGTTGGATGTAGATCGAAAAACCTCAGTGATCTATTTTTCAACAGAATTTGTTGTTTTGTTTTTGCTTATCATCCTCATATAATGTATTAATCTTCTTTGATAACTCTACTACAGTACGTTGCATTACTCTTATTAAACTGTTGTTTCTTTATCAATTTTCTTTAAGTTTTAGTTAGAATGTACATTTCCTCTTCAATGAACGAATTATAGTTGGCTCAATCACTTGGCTAGTTCTCATTTCAGATGTTATTTCTTTTAAAATCCTGCTTCTTTTAAGTTCCATTTGTTTTCCCATTTTAACGAAGTACTTATTTTTAACCCACTTTTTATGATTTATCTTCTGTTTCCTTTTTCTTTACTCCTAAAGTTGTTCCAAATTCATCATTATTTAGGTACCGAATAGTACCAAAAGTGAAGGTAAAATGTAGAAATCTTTAAACTCCGTTTCTCTATCTCTCTATCTATTGCTATCAAAAAACGCGTTAACAAAACATTATTAACGCTTTAAAAATAAAAATCTACGTTTAAAAAAAATTTAATGCAAGATAATATAAAATTTTAACAGGACAGGCAATCTCAAGACCGATGATATTGCCAAAATAGTTTACAATAAAAATAAATCTCTCAAACAACAATAATATACACTTGACAAACTTTTATTTTTATCTCAACTGTTGAAACCAAAATTCTTAACCTTCTTCTTACCAAAAAACTTAATAGTAATCTGTGACTCAACCAACTTATAAGTAGCCTGTGTCTTGCACAAGACAAAAACAAAACAATCACATGTGCAATAAATTTAACTGTCCGTTCGACCGACTTCATGGTTATCTCTTTGTTGCGATTTCTATGTAAAACCATTTAGACAAAAGATTACTACTTTTGTTAATTTTAAACAATAAAAACTCTAGATCCATTCACAACTCATATTTTTCTTATAACAAAGCCTGCCGCTTTATTACGTTTAAAATGTTTATTATTTTGAGGAAAACTAATAAAACAATATTGGGAGAAAGTTTATTACTTGTACCTATTATGTTTAGGATAATACATTTCCTAACACTGTAAAAAGTATTTGTGATAGTAACCGGTATCGATTTAACACTTGGACTGCGGGAAACACGCCTGGCGTGTTTTTCGGAAACACTACGAGGACGCGGGCGGCACGCGCGTCGCGTGTAATTTCAATTTCCCTTCGCCTGTGCGGCGTCTATGGGCGAAAAACACATACGGTGCGCTTTTTTCAAGATTCATCGCCATGGCGGTAATACGCGCGAGGCGTGATATTTTTTTTTTTTTTAGTTTTTTGAGTTTATTTTTAATTTAAACTGTAGGATCATTGTATATTCACAAAAAATATAGCTTTACTATGCACTACAGGTTTTTTTAATTTTTTATACCAATGGCATATTTGTCATTTCATTTAAAATAAAACCTACTCAACTATGTGTTTATTATTATAACATGATTCGAATTTTTGCCCATTCCCTCGATCGGTTCTTACGATCTGGATGGGAAGAGAAGCAGCTGGTACATTAAATTGAAATAAAGTTAATATATTAGGGGAGCTCCCATACAAAAAACGAGATTTTTTATAGATAATGGTACGGTACCCTTCGTGCGCGAAGTGAGCTGACTCGCTCTTGGCCGATTATTTACTTTTGACGTTTAGCGAAGTCTCATTCTTGCAAAAGTAAATTCCCATAATAGGGAATGAGACACAAATTTTATGTCTTTAAATTACAAAACCCGAATTTGAAGCGTACATTTTTTGCCGTATTACAATATCATTTAGTACCAAGTAGTTTATATTGTTTATTTTAAACCAGATACTAAGGATCTGGTCTTTCAAAAATTAAACGAACGTGAAAATATTTTTAATTAAAATCCGTAATTAATAAAACAACTAACGTTATTTGAAAAAAAAGACATAGCGAGTTTTATTTTTTGACAGCACCATCTAGTGCATATGTTTTAAAACTAATATTAATAGTATTCCGTTAATAAAAATAATATCACATTGAGACATTGACAAAATAATAAATACAGATAAACATCACAGATCATTTTCCATCTCGACCTGACCGGGCATCGAACCCGGGACCTCAAGAAAGGTTGTCAAATTTTGTAGTTCGTATTTAACCCGTCAACGACCGGAATCGCAGACACAATAGATTTCTATTGTTAACGGGTTCACATGTGAACCGTCGGGGTTTGATAGATTAAAGTCATATTCATTTCATTTTCATGGAAGGAAATAGGATAGACCTTTGCCCAGCAGTGGGACGATACAGGTTAGAGCTAATCGCAAGTGTTTATATAAATACTATTTTCGACCTACCAACATTTATGTGAGATGCAAACATCGTACTAATCGAATGCCGCGGCCATGAGATAGCTAGTATAGCTACACTACACCCGTGGTATTTAAATTTTCATTTAGTGTTTCACTAAATCTTTGTTTATTATTCTGTTTGGACGCACAAATTATCAAATGGCACAGGTCAAAAATTGTAATTTGTGGCAGCGAAAGCGTATCAAAGTAATCGCCATAATAATAGTAAGTATAGTATCAAGTAGGTACATACGTATCTTGATTACTTTTTTTTAATAATATTAGGTACTTAAATATTTTTCAAATAATGTCAACACTTATCATATTGAACACCTGCACCATAATTCTAAAAAGAAGACAATGGCGGCGTCTTCTTTACTGATAAGCCGTTGTCTTGTCACCCTCTATTGTTCAATACCACGAATAGATATTCAATAGTTTGGTTCTAAGTATTACTATTGTAAATATAATGCACACCTGAATTTTACTCTACAAGTAACACAATGAAAGATTTTTTTTTTATAATTTTAAAGTTGTCAATCTTTTGTGATTGAAAAATAAAAATTCAAGTATGCTAAATGCATGCCAAAGCTGAATACTTTAGTTTCTAATTAACTTGCTAGTTCCGGCATTGCATCGGTGCCGGCCGACACAATTTTTTTAGTATGGGAAATTTATCCAGAGGTAAGCAACACTTTGCAATCCTAATTAGTTCATTAGTATAATGGTAGGTATTTCATTCCACCCATTAGAGGTGTTATATTTGGGTCAAAGCTATGTGTTTATTATTTTAATGAAGTTAGGTATTGCTATGCCGAAACATAATCGGAACAAAGAAAAACCTGGTGTACTTCACAGAATTGAGCTGCTTTTCTACGAGCTACGAACGTATTCTGCTGTATCATTTGGTATAGTACCAACTGTACCA
Organism: Acrobasis consociella; assembly: GCA_963555685.1. Taxonomy (NCBI): domain Eukaryota; kingdom Metazoa; phylum Arthropoda; class Insecta; order Lepidoptera; family Pyralidae; genus Acrobasis; species Acrobasis consociella. Next base: position 4,371,487 of record OY743119.1, on the reverse strand, counting down.
AGTAGGTGGTAGGTATCGATAATTTTTCATACAAATAGTAGTTACAGTATCGATATTATCTAAATACAATAGTATCGATACTATCGATAGCCCTGTCGATATTGTGACTGTTTTTCGAGGTCAACAGCTATCGATAGTCAAACTCGATCTTTATGCAAAGCTACTTTCGATAAATCTATTCTCGTACTTAAAAACGTTCACAGAACATGTAGGTACATAGTTTCATTTGGAAGTAATATTGGTTTGTGTTTTGCGGGGAGTTGCTTGCAGGCGAGGTGATCTCGGCGTCGCCTGCTAGCAACTCCCAAATAAAAAATAAATTAGTGTATAAGAATATTCATCTCTTATATTTACAAATAAGTTCATTAGATAAATGTACAAAATTTCATTAATACGTCATCATGTACAAAAAAATAACCATAGCGAGTTTTAATTTTATACAGCGCCATCTAGTTTTAAATAAATTAACTTTTGCACTTTCATTTTCAACATTTTCGTCTATGGAAAATTATTTACAGGCAAATTAAAGAGTTTGAGTTATTGACGATTAATTCAAGGATCATGTATAGTTTACCTGACTATTGTGACCATCTAGCCCCGTTTCTTATCTAAGCGTTCACGTGTATTATTAGACTGCCATTAACTGAGAGGTCTGTTTCTGTACATACATGTACTGTTTCTGTACCTCTGTAAAAATGTACATGACAAGAAAAATTCATGAATAGACATGTTGTAAAATGAGTGGTCACACTCAGACTTACATACATTGCAAATTTTTCGTCGACGACGCCATCTATTACTAATTCCGGACTCAAGTCCGGTATCGATATATATCAAAACCACTTTTAGTTATTAGTTTGTTAGAATTTGTAGAGATGTCGCTTTCTCAATCCCAATTTCACGGTGTTAAAGTAAGTATCATATAACAAATAATTTCGCAAGCTTAATACGAAGTTAAAATGGCATAATGGTTAAAATAAAAAAAGATACTTTTTATATAAATAGTGTTAAAGTATAGGAAAAAATTTCGCAACATCGGTACCAGGTCCGAGTGGCGAAGCGGTTAACGGATCCTAAATAATTCAACTGAGATCTCACTCAGGAATCTCATGTTCAATTCTCAACTTCATTGCTAAAAAATTTAAATTAGGATAAATAACAACCACGTGCTTTTACATGACACTAACTTTAACTCATGTTTTAAACAAAAATCCTATATTACATAGAGAGATAACGCGACCCCAGGCAGTTATTTAAAAATAGATAGATAACACGACTCCAAGCCGTTAAAATTTATTTAAATGTCCTAAACCTTTGAAGAAAATAAATGTTTAAATCAAATTAAATGGTTAAGCCATCCTGGTCACGGCACCAAAATTTAACTATTATCATTTTATGTAATACCTTTAAAAAACTTCTCTTTGCTACCTTTTTTTACCATTTATTTACCAAAATAAACTGAAAATTAAAATTAAACCTCGTCAAAAAATAAACTACTTGATTTTACTTTTTAAGACTTTAATAAATTTGAGGTAAAAAGAAAAAGAATCCCTCCGTAGCAAGTGGACAGATTCGCAAATGGACGGATTCTCAGGTGGACGGATTAGCTCTCTTTCTCTTATCGTGTGTGTTAGTGACTAACACTAGTGTCAGAGTTTTTAAACCGCCTTAAAGGCCTCTGACATGGTTTTAGTTAACGACCAATGTCAAAGACAGTGACCGGGACCGACGGCTTAACGTGCCCTCCGAAGCACGGATCATCTTACTTATCAGACAATCAGGTGATCAGCCTGCAATGTCTTAATCAAACTAGGACAATAACACAAAGTCGTTGCCCCCGCTGGGAATCGAACCCGCGACCTCCGGGTATGAGCCAAACGCTCTAACCACTACACCACGGAGGCAGTCAGGACGGATTAGCAACTGGACAGGACATGTACAGTCCATAACATAACGATAACCTCTTGTACTGTACAGTCGTTTTTTGATCTTGTTGATCTCAGGTTTTTAATTCTTATGCGAAACAAAATAAATAAATTAAAATTAAAGCTCTTTTAAATCTAAAATAAAAACAATAATAAATTCTGTTTAAAAGTATTTTTTTAATTTATATTTTGCTTTATAATATAAATGATGAATTATTAAACTTATAATATAAGTGAATAAGCCCAGAGTCTTATCAAGCAAAGGGTGCATGATTTTTTCAATTCAGAGCAGGCGGCAGTTACGAAGTCTATTTTGTTGTACAGTTCCGACGCAGAAAATTCCATGTTTAGCCAGGTAATAATCTAAGGGTAAAGAAGTATAAAATGGACTGCTGGACTATTTTTTTTATTCACTTGACCAGAATATACATCAAACCGATAGGCGTAACCCATAAGACTGCATAAAAAAAGCTTGTATCCCCTTTTGTGTGGTTTGTTGGGTAAATACTGTTTGAGAAAGTGGGCGATTTTGGTAGAGCACATCTGCTCATCTATTGAAAGACGTTGGTCTAAAGGCACAGAAGAAAATGTTTCATTTAGATGATCTTTTAAAGGTCTGATTTAATGTAATCTATCATGGTCTGGGTGTTCTATTGGTAAGTGTTAAGTGTTATCATAGAAATGCAGTGTTATTGGTTAACTGGCATTACATTTTTTATTGGATCAACACACGGAAAATTTTGGTCGTACATTAAAAATAGAATTCCTATGATTTTTTTATATCAACTGTTAGTCTCTTCAAAGTAATAATTTCAAAATAATTATTTATTTATGAAGCAGCGGGGACCGGGCTGGAATTCAAAATGCCGAGCGACAGTGGAAGTAGATTTATTTCGTAACTAACGTTAGGTACTAGCAGTCTGAAAACAATCTCAATCATGAATCATGAGATCGTTAAATGATGCGTTATACCTCACCCATTATTCCCTCCCCATTAAAGAAAAGCCGCCAACACACCTCTCTATCTGACCTTACACTGGTTCAGGTAATAGTTATCTCACTCATAACATTTGTTTAGTTATATTATTAGACAATAAAATAAACACTTCGAATAAATGAAAGTTAGATATTTTATAAAGTATAAAGTTTTAATGTATTAAGTTATCAATTTGCTCTGAACAACTTTGTAAGATCAAACAGGCCCATCTGACTCTATATAAATCAACCCCAATATTTTATTTTTAAAAGTTTTTTTTATAAAATGAATAATAAGAATAAAATAAATATAAAAATAACAATTTTAAAAACAATAATATTACTAATTAACTTCTAACAATTAACCCTCTGTCACTCATAAACATATTTTTATTTTATTTTTGGGATTCAATATTGTCATGAAAAATAAAATACACGTATTTTAGGATTTTTATATATTTATTAAGAAAATAACAAAAATTGTTCACAGGCAACACTGAGGTACTTAAGGTATAAAAATTAACATAAGTGTACTTTAAGATAGGTGGTTTCTAAAGCAATTTTTATTCTTTGTGTAGCACAAGTTTACTCCGCATTTTTCACAGACGTTGTGAGTAAATCCAGAACATTTTGGAAACTTACATCAAAATTTTTAGCGGAATATTGTGGCCAGTGTCCAATCTGATCTTGACAAACTGCTTTTGGAGGTACATGCTGAGCTTTCGACAGACGCAGATCTACCTAATACGGAATTAGGATAAAGCGATTGCCACCATGAAATTGGGTCTACATTTTCGGCAGTTTGCCATACAAATTCTTTTTCGAATATACAATTGCGTTAGAATTATTTGGGCATTACATTGCGCTGAGTCCATTATCAAAGCGCATCCATCGAAGTGCTCTTCTGAACTAAAATGAATTCCTTGATTTTTTGGGTCTAATATTTCGGCAGCAAAATGAATGGGTTTAAGCCAATTCTTTTTCTGTCTTGAAAATTTTCTGAAACACTATTGAAATGTTCTTCATTAAATATATCTTTAGCTACATCACTCTAGAACAGACTCCACCTCATGTAATGCTTTGCGAACTAAATGAATTGTGCAAGCGTCTCCTTCAAGACAAGTAATCCATTTTACAATCGGTTTAAATAGGTTAATTTGTTTTTCTATGTTATTCCAAATATATTCATCGAACAATTCATTTTTAAACTTTTGCAACTCTCTATTATTTTCAGCAATAGCCATCATTTGTAAGATTACTTTAGATTTCTTAAAATTAAAATTTTCAAGACAGTGAGAATAACTACCCCATCGCGTCTTAACAGTTAAAACTAAAGTTACATTCAAATGCTTATCAGTCGCAATTTTTTTGTATTCTGCACAAAAAATTGTTGATTTTGTTACACATTTTACAACTTCTACAACTAATGTAAATAACTCGTGGACTTCAGGCATTTTCATTATATCTGCAATCAACAAATTAAGGGTATGTGCCAGACATCCAATCCACGTAATATTATTATATTTAGCAACTAATAATCTGCCACATTTTTTCATATTTGTAAGATTCTTCAAAAGAGAAGTATGCAGACCTGCTGCGGCTTCTCATGGATACTAGCCACTACATGTTTCAATTCTGGGTTTAAATTGGGGGGGCCGATGAGCTTGCAATTATTCGGCACAAGATACCATATCCTTACGGGCGTCTTTTGACAATCCTTCCGTCGCACAATGTTCCATGCGAATTGCGAGATCTTTTTGGATATCTTTGCCATAATTATTAGAAGCAGTCAGGTCGACGCCTAAAATCTCCATGATCTCGGGATCCAACTCCCGCGCATGTTCGCCGGACAAGTCGCTGGCACCGACAGTAGTATCGGTAGTGACAGCGGCCGGCAGTTCAGTGTCAATGGCGGCCGACACTTCGCCGCTGGGCTGCGGGGCTGCGAGCATGGCAGGCGGAGCGGACGTGGTGGGCGCAGTGGGCTCATCTGGCTCGTGGCCCTCAGATGGACCAATGTCTACCATAATATCACGGTCTGAAATAGTGGTAGATAAAAATCTTTCAGATGCCATGAGTAAAGTATGTATGAGTTAAGAAACAGACCTTTGTACTGTCCACAGAACTCAATTCATACTAAGATAAGATATTGCTTGATCGAAATGTAAACGATCATTTTAGGTGAAGAAGTAGCCCTGGTAGCTATCCACGACACCATATGTTGGTAAGAAACAGCCCCATGAACTGTCCAATTTACCAGATTGCAATTATCTTAGAGTGTATTAAGGTACACGTGGTATTATTTTTTCACTCAACAGAGTTGTAGGTATAATGAAAAAGGTTATGTACATAGAAATTCTATCAAGATTGTTAATCTCCAAGTAGGTAATAGGTTAAATGCGTATCTATAATTTATATATCGCACTTTTATGTGAAATATAACTTCATTACATGATACTCACTCTGTGTTTCTGAAGAATGCGAAGAGTCCGAAGAACTAGATATAGTACGCACGCGGCGGCGCTTAGCACGTTTATCACCAATACCTAACTTTGCTTCAATTAATTTTAATTTTTTACACAAAACTTCATAGTCTTTGTCAATAGTCTTTCTTTTAGGCATGATTGAGGAATAAAAATGGTTATTTAAAAAAAAAACACTAAGATTTTAAAAATATGAACGACATGCGAAGTGGTTGAGTACTAAGACGCGAATGAACGGTGGGGGTTCGGTGAACGACAGTGAGAGGTAAATGTCAAAAGATTTTTTTATCTACCTACTCTCAATATAGTGCGAATGTGATGATCACTGCGCGGTACTAGGTAAGTGTTGCCTTATTATGCTAATCTCTTCAGAAGAAGCCTTTGTATGATTGTGATAAAACTTCACGTACAGGTAAGTTCGTTTAATCATCAATAATATTACTAATTAACTTCTTACAATTAAACAACAATAAAATTTCCGTACTCAAACAAAATTAAAATAAAAATGAAATTAATATTATTTATTAAAAAAAAAAGAAATAAAGAAAATAACAATATATTTTTTTAACATAATGGCCTTGCGGATATAAGGGTAACCTCAATGACATAGTTACATGTCTCAGCGTCTTTTTTCCCTGATTTATGGCTCAATTTGGTAGAGGCCAAAAATTCGTCGTTACTCATGCCTTGCAATTTATCGCTTAACTCGTTCTGATTGTAAAGTCGGCTAAAAACTTCAGATTCTTAGAAAGATGAGGGCACTCCGATGATAACTAGTCTGGGCTTGCGCTTTTGCGTGTCATTCACGGTGAGGCCAGAGTTAGTGAGTTGTTCAGATTTCTTAAGTTTTTCAACGTCATCCTTGCTCTCAGTGCTGATGATGACACCGCCATTCCTCGTCATGCGCATACCTCTCACGTGCAGCTTCATTTCCGCAGGCTTGATAATTTTTTGAACTAGAGACTTTGTCTCCTTGCTGGACTTCAATTTATCCGTCGGATAGATGGCTATGGAATTTACATGAGTGGGCTGGATGAATTTATGTTCACCTTTTTTTTACCATTTCTGCAAAGGATGATGGTGCTGCTCCCATTGGTTTGACAGACTCTTTAATTACTTTTTGTAGGTCCATAATTTGCTCGGTGAGGTCCGAAGATGAGCCCGAAGTGGACTTCGATGACTCCTCAATGCTATTTTTAAGGTCTTGAAGGCGTTTTGATAGATCTTGCTGTTCCTTAAGGGCTTGAATGGTGGTATGATAGTGTATCGCTCTCTGTTTCACGGACTGGTAATGCACTGCCATGTGTGAGGTGCCATGACTTACTTTTCTGCACAAATTGCTGATTCGTAACTTTTGGTCCGAATTAAGTTTCCCTTCCGACGAAATAGTGCATACCTCTTTTAGGCACTGTTCTATTGAGTTCATCCAGGTCTGGATCTCGGCCGTAGATACAGTTTCCGGTGGTGGTTCGTCCGGGAACTCGCGAGGGGAGGTGGGCGTTGGAGGCGGGCTGCGGCGAGTCAATCCACTCCGATTAAATGGACTGTTTTCCATAATTGATACCAAAATAGATAATTACACACAAAACATAAGCAACACAAACATATGTACGATTTTGCAAACTATCTAAACTAGTGACTCAGATATAATCTAGGTCACAATTACAAACTAATTGCTTATTTTGTAAAAAAGGTGGTTTACACGTTCGATCTCATTGACGGTCACGATATGAGTGAAGTATTTACTATTTATCTTGCAGTATTACTTTAAACTTGTAGAAGAAGCTTAGCTGCTAGTGTAGAGGGTGCTGCGTATCCACATGGGTCGTACACTGATGCGATACACTGTAGAACCCCTCTCTTCGTGTTGGGGTATTCACGTTCTCTTATTCGTAGGTGAAGCGTGTCTGACTCTAAGTTCCAATTAAATCCAAGTACTTTGGCTACCTTTTCTTGACAAGTGTCCGGAACTTGCTTCATTAAGTCGTGTGAATTTGAGTTCCATTGTCTTAAGCTCATTGACATCCTCTCGAACTCCTGTTTTGCATTGCTGTCTAAATCTTCTATAGCTTCCTCTACCGTGTCTGTCCCGGTCACCATATTATCTACGTATATGTCCTCTGCAACACGTTGTATACTATCTAAAACTGATTTAGATAAGTGAAATTTTATTGTAGCGTTCAATAAGAACGGGCTGCTAATCACACCGAATGGGAGACCCTACAAAACCTCATGTGTATTAAATTATCGTTTTCCACTGGTTTATCCAGATCCTTTAGGAATCTTGTTACGTCACGGTCTTTGTGTTCTAACCCAATTTGTAGAAATGCTTTCTCCACATCAGCGCAAATACCTATTTTATGTTATCTAAACCTTAACAATATCCCGATCAAGTCTTCCAACATTAAGGGTCCGCAGTTAAGACACTGGTTCAGACCCTTGGTATCCTCAATTTTAGAAGACGCGTTGTACACTATACGCAGAGGTTTGTTCTTTTGTTTAATACAATGATGAGACAAATAATGAACAGGATGACTAGGGTTGATCATTTCTTCTTCCGGAACAACTTCTATTATCCCCTTTTGATTTTGTTCTTTAATTAGTTGGTCGTACGAAGTTAACGTGTCAGCTTCTAATCCCTTTACTAAACCTACAAGTCTTCCTAGTGCTAAACTGAAGTTACACTCTAAATCTGGGGGGTATTCCACCCATGGCCACGAGACTTGGTATCTTCCATCTTCATATCGTGTGAAATGACGCACAGCTTCCTCGTCCCTGTTTTCCTTCGGCGAGTCTACAATTCCATTTGTTTCTAAGTCCCATAGCTCCTTAAGTTTAGATTTATCTCCAAATTAGTTTGACAATAGGTTATGATTTCCATGCTATTTTCCGGTCCTACCTCTGCTTTCCCTCTAAAGATCCATCCAAATTTAGTGTTGATCATGAAAATATCTTTATTTAATTTAATTTTTTCGGGTATTAACAGAGAGAAATAGTAATCGTTTCCAACTAGGATATCTATTTTGTCACCAAGGGATCCATCGTCAGCTAACCTATATTCTTGATTCCATAGTCCATTGTCAGGTCCTAGATATGGAATACCACGGGCTATTGTCGGAACAATATTAACGTCATTGAAACAATTTCACCGGATTGTGTTATCATCTGCACCTTAACTTTAGGACTTTCTATTTCGTGAGGCGTATTGGTACCAAAAATGAATATAGTTAAGTGACTATCCTCTATAACTTCCTAGTTCAATTTCTTCGCGAAATCTCTGGTGATATAAGACCGCATACTCCCACCGTCAAGCAATATCCTCGCTCTATGTCCATTGTTATCCTTTCCGGCTCTTACCTCAACAATAGCTGTTTGCATGACTGTGGGTCTTATATCGTTCACGCTGCCTAGTCATGAAGAGTCAGGTTTTGAAGCGTTGCTGGTTTCAGTGGCGTTTCTGGACGTTTCGGTCGTCTTCTTCTCTTTCGTATCCGTCCTATCAGTTTGTACGGTCCTTGTGCACAAAGCCTGATGATGGTTTACGATTCTGCAAGACTTGCAACTCCTTCTTATAGTACAATCGCCTGATGCAGAACCATAATGGTCCAGCTAAACTATAAGAGATATAAAAATGCCGCCTTAGTAAAAGTTGTTTAGCCTGATGAGCATTTTCCAAAGACATAAAGTCCACGCGAACGAAGTCGCGGGCTTCGGCTAGTAAAAAATATATTTTTCATATATCACCCACCTTTGACTGCTATGTGCCTCGCCGCCCCACCCGACACATCAGCTGTATGCAGCAAAGGACGTCTACACACGCTACGATTTCACTCATTCACAAACAATCACATGTCCTAGTAGTCATTAGGTAGTCATATGTAATTTAATCAATTCTCAACACACTTTGAATTAAGTACCTAAGAAATTAAGATTATTTTTATTATTTCGACAAGTATCTTTACACTGTGAAAACAGTTAATAACGACATTATTCACAACAATAAAACACATTCCAAATTAATATTATGATGCCGTCAAAAATATTCAAACATCTCATGCGATTTCTAATTTACACTAAACTCGCATATTTTGGAGACTGAACTACCTATTCACTAGAGCAACAAAAGTCAACTGATGTTATTAGTCGGTTTTGTTTCTTGCTATTAAGTAAAAACATGTTATTCACATGAGGCGGTATTTCTTTGAATATGACAACAAAGGATTTTGCAGTAAAAATTCACCTGTTCAATTTTTGCCGGCTTTTATGATGTTTTGTTTGTTTCTTTTGTCGGCATTTTACTTACAAAAATACTGTTCAAAACAAGCAAAAAATGTGCAATAAAATTTAAGTCGGCTCGTGCCTGCGGTGAGAACAAAAGGGGCCATAAATGTTAACCGTGGGAACGCTAACTGAAAACAAATAAACAACAAAAAAACTTTCCAAGGTTTGGTCAGTTTTGAGTTGGAACTGATGCAAATAGCATCGTGCGTACGTTTTCTCTATGCCAAATTATAGGCAGTTTTTAAAAATACCTAGTCATATTGTGTGTAATTAAAACGCCAGCCTAGATACATTTACATCAAAATTAGGTGAATTGCGCCATTTTATTTATTTTCTTATTGTCTTAATAACTTCATGCATCATGTAAAAGACGCGGGTCTACCTGAGGTTTAATAGCCTTAGGTACAGAATAAATACTAGTTGCCTTAGGCAAGTGATATCGAAAAATAATAAATCACTCGACTAATTTGATGAATTTGTTTTGTGACTGTGATTGTGATTGTGTTGTGAAGTCGTGCCATAAAGTTCGAGTAATGTCGCGGCCTCGCGCCATTTAGCTACGTTTGTGGCTGCCTTTAAGTATTGCGGCGATGAGCGGACGGCGCGGCATGTGCGGTCGAAGGTCAGTGTATGTAAAAAATAAACTTCATATTTCACTATATGTTTCTTGAGGAAAGTTGTTCAGTATCACGGACTGAGCCTACTGTTAAAATAGTTTCAGTATATTTTTTTAGACCTTATATACTGTACGGGAAATGTCTACTTGGATTTAAAATAATACAAAACTTGATATTAAACCGAAATATATTGAAAATAACTTGATACAAAGTAGACTAAATTATGATGAAATGATATGAGTTGCGTGGTGCTCTTGCTGGCCGTATAATGCGAACTAAATTGACAGACTGATTTTTACAACATCGAGTAATATGCTGGCGCAGCATAGGTAGCAGCATGACCCGTACAGATACACCAACATTCATTATTACGAACTCGTCGATATAGAGTACCGTTGATGTGGCGACCCGTTGATGCACAGTTGTCGATATGTAGACAATTGATACCTCGAAGTTTGATATCACGTATGTAACCCAACTTAGATGTACCACCGAAGAAACATCCATTAATTAATTTTCCGGAAAACAACTTAGAGATTTTTAGTACTATTTTTTAAGAGTCATTTACTTACTGAACTGAATTACCAAATCAAAACACAAAATGAGTTTGCCAATCCAAGTTTCTTGATTAAGAACACCTTGTTTTTTCATAAATCTTGTATAGTGTCTATGTAACACTGATTTAGGTATATTGTGTTTATCTGCAATAAATTTAAAAGATTGTTTACATTTCTCATATTCTTAAAGGGCCGCTTCTATAACCACTGTTTCATATTTTTGATAGTAGCATTTGTTGCGTTTTGATATAGGATTGCGTGACATGTCTGAAATAAGAATAATGAATACAAATGTTTCTCAAATATAACTTGTTGATCATGACCGTGAGTAGTTGATCTTTTACCACTTACACAGTATAACGTCTAAAAATTCCTGTTTTTTCACAAGAAAACCACACTTTGCTATATTCAGTAGCCAGTTTACTACTTTTGCTTCGCCTTCCTTTCCCAATACAGGATCGGGTCCAGCCTTTTTTAATTGTTGTACGCCCACCTATTCTATTTGAAACTGTTGTCTTCGGTATTCTATATTTCCTACGTACTGCCGAAATTCTCTTATTTCAGCCAGCGCTTTTTGCAAGGCCTCTTCGGTGTAGGAAGCAGTCTTTTTTCTTTTATTTTTTGCATTCAAACTCTTCTGAAATAAAAAATAATTTATCAGTTGTTTTTAAACTAGTAATTCAACGCTACTTATCATTGAGAACTATTTAAACATTTAATATAACTAATTATATTAATTCTCGAATAATATCAACCGATATTTTACTTAGGTCAAAAACAAGCTCATCTATATATCATAGCTTATTTAGCTATAATAAAATTCGATATTAATTACATCGTGTGATGAATTTAATGTACAAAATTGTATTAAAAAGGGATAATTTAGCTTTAGATCTATACACTTATTCGAATATGGTTCCCATTTTCGACCAAGGAAGTTTCATGATTCGCGGTATTTTTAAGACATTTGAAATAATCTGTTCGCAAACTGGTTGATAAATCCTACTAATATTATAAATGCGAAAGTGAGTTTTTATATTTGTTTGTTTGTATGATTATTTGTTTGTTACCACTTCACGCTTCAACCACTGAACCTATTTAGATGAAATTTTATATGGATATAGTTTGATACCCAGGGAAGGACATAGGATAGTTTTTATCCCGAAATTCCCACGGGGAGCGAAGCCCGCGGGCACAGCTAGTCTTTGTATAAATAAGATCCAATTTTAAAATAAGGTTAGGTAGTTTTCTTAAATGATATGTCAAAAAAATGGAACTTTACTGTACTTGGCATTACCAGATTTCGACCGCAAAGTCGAGAAGTAGGTATTCTACGAGAACGAACTAACCAGTTACAGTCTATTCAATTTTATACTTTTTCCAAAGAAATTTCAAATACTACTTGTTTTTAATAAATACTTGAAGTCATTTTCTATCAATACAAGTAAAAACAAATAAAAAAACACATAACAACATTTAACAACTCACCGTGAACTGTGGGGCTTGTCACTATTGTTTCCGCAACGAAGTACGCGTTATGACACGACCGTTGCGAATCACAGAATGTGTTATTTTCGCACTTTATTGACATGCAGCCATTTTTTCTATGCGTGTGCATCAGGTATGCATAACTAAACTATTTGGGGTTGCCATAGTATTGCTTTTTAGTTTCTAATGTTTTTAGTATTGCTATTTTATGCCGATTAGTCAAACAGGTCGATGAAAAAGTCGGAAAACGGCGACGGTCGGTGAACTTACGAAATTACCCTTTGCATTTTTTATTGTCTACTTCGTTCCCGCTCTTGTTTATTAAATTCCAGTTGTATGATATGAGTGCTATTTTGTGGCTCTTTCTGTAGTCAGTTGGTTCTTTTTTTTGTTGTGTATGTGGCTATGGGACTGAATGACTGAGTTACAAGGTGCTGTGAGAATGCGCACAGCCACAAGTATTTTACTTACATTTTCCCATACAAATCGTCGGATCCAAAAGCCTTCTCTTGATTTGTGGGACGCTAAATTCGGCCAATACTTCGTTCTACCTCGGAAAAGAACTCCATTGCCTCTACATCTTGATTCTCATCAACCTTTGCACATTATTCAGCAGGGTCTAATAAGTATGCCGCATAATGTATGGGCTTGAGGCACATTTAGATTCTGTGATCAACATTGTCTAAAATCTTTTTCATGATGTCGTTTTCAATTTTTCTTAATTCTGGAAAACACAGAAGTAACCTGAATTTCATGTTTTTCAAAATTGTGCATGGTTTTTCGTCGAATTCAAAGCCTCTTTCATTGGTTTGAGCATTAGTCGGCATTGTTTCAACATTTTCCAACAATTTTCATCTAGTAGTGCTGATTTATCTTCCGGTGCCTTTTTTCGTAGATAGCCAAGGTTTAAGCATAAAGAATGGCTTCCCCAACGGGTTTCACAGGGTAATTTCAAACTCTCGCCAACATTTTTTTCTTTTACGATTTTATCCGGTAAAGATGTTAGGACTTGACTTTTTCGAATACTTTTAATATGTTGGTAGCCATGTCTTTAAAAGCATTTAATGCAACGATCTTCATTACATTTTTGCATAACAAATATAGGTAAAATGCTGTAATTTTGCCTGGATATTGGTGTTTTTTTCTTAAAATCGTAAGACATGATTATTTTTATGGCTTATAATAAAGTCAAACTGAAAAACAGACCTTATGCAATGCCAAATACGACCCAAATATTTTAAAATTGTGCATACTTTTCGGATTGTATGCGCACAAACTAGTAGGCAATGTTTTGTGTCGAAGACACAAGTTTGCCTAGAAAGATATCTTAATAAATTGACTACAAATCTCTTTAGTATTTTTTAATTATTTCAATCGTTTAATTATAAGTTTGGGAGACCTAGGAGGGTTGTAACAATTTTTGCTTTAAGAAGCATATCTCAATCAATCTTTAAAAAAAAAGTCAATGACTTTAAAAATTCAAATTTAATCTTATCAGGCAAACAATTATGACAGACGTATTGCAGCTCGCCTCCAGTGCAATCTTCGTGAGACCAGCCTTTGCATTCGAAGCACTGAACCCACTTCTCATTTGATCTGCTAATTCCATAAGGTTCAAGGCAAGCATAAGCAAAAGCAATCATTTTCTGCATCTTTAACTGCATCGTCTTTACTTTTTTTTTTCTTGGCTTTCTTAGCTTCCCTTTCTCATTTAGAACACGCTTTTTCACACTTTTTAACTTTCTACTGGCTTCTATGGCAGCTATTTCATTCTTGACAGGTGTAACGGTTAGCATCGCTGATTTGATCATGCGTCTATTAGGCTAGTTTTCTTGGTGGAGCTGTTTGCAACGGCCTTACAGAGCGTTTTCTCCAGAATCACTGGAGAAAACACATGAGAAGCAATAGCAAGAGGAGTCCGAGTTCAGGACATAGAGGCAACGGGTTCATTGGTGTTACTGATTGGCAAAGATAGATCACTAGAAGATATTATGGCTTTATTTGCAGATAAAACTACAGTGTGGGCTCTTATCTCATCGTTTTCATTGGTTGCAATAGCTGGATTGGGCGTAAGGGCACTATTTTCAACAGCGGCCGTAGTTACTGTAACATTTAATGATTGCTTTGGCTCTCAGGCCATGATCCGATTTCAGCAAACCCAGCAGCGCTTATATTCCTTGCAGTGATCGCTAAATCCAATGCTGTTTTTGCTATAAATGTAAGTAAATAAAAGGAATATAAGTGATTGAGTAAAATAAAAGAAAACCGTGATAGACGTCACCATCTCCCTTAGTTGCTCCGGCGACATATTTAAAGACGTCATATTCACTATTTTTCACATAACATAAAAAACAAAGGGTATTGTTTGATAAAGTTTATTGTTTGTGACAGCCCCAATGACGTTGTTTCAATCACACATTTATCGTCTTTCTCGTCCATTATTAAATATAGCGTCCCTATTGAGTCCAGTACTGATCCCTATTCACCCAATTGCCATTTTCTACGATTCATGATAAAAATGTAGGACCCTAATAATATGTGCTTTTTAGCTACAAAAAGTACAAAACCGTTACTTTACTTGATGTCTGTGTATTCTTGGATATATATTTAACAGCAAATTCCACTTGAACAATTGAGAAAAACCAAATTTACTAATTTATTTAGCAAGTTTCGAGAGACACAAAAACAGCGTTCGATGATTGCACTTTTTGGACTTTATACCATGTTTGAACTGACGTTTTGATGGCTTTTAGCTAACTTTACATCGATTATGTGTTGCTATGATAATTATTCTACTATACTTGAAAACGGCACAATAATTTAGACCTCATTACTCAAACATAAGATCTCATATTAACTTATGTTCTCAGTTTCGTCCCTATTTACACCCGCGTCCCTATTCATTCAATTTTACGGTAGGTATATAAGTTTTATTTTGCAGCGGCTCACCATTTTACTCTGACAAAACGTACGCACGTGGCACGTGAAAAAAATGTTTTGCAGGATTCATCAATACTGTATTTTTACAGGCGGAAACGAAACAAGAAACGAGAGGATCTAATTTACGGACTTGTAAATTCATTTTTGTTTTTATTAATTTTGTAGGGACACATATGTCGAGTAAGCGTTTTTAACCTAGTGCCTCGATGCGACGACGTGGCTTAGTCGTCCGCCGTTCTTGTAATCGTGAACATACGTGTCCCTAGATAGTTTTCCGTGTGATTATATTATATAATAAGATTTAGGTATAAAATGTCACCTAGTTTTATCTTTGGCCAACAACTCTGAAATCTGTCCAATCACTGATGACTCGATTTTTAAACATAGTATCATTTTCCTTGGATGCTGCTAAGAAATTGCAAATGCATTACAAATTATTACGAATTGGACTCTAAATGTCACTACAATAACTACGCCTAGAGGTGAAACAACAAAAGGCAGATATAAAGGCGTAATGGTAAAATAGTCTCATATACCATTATTTACTTTTGACTCTTAATACGATACCGTCCCAAGTAACTGTCCATAAGGTCAACTCCTCCCATGTGCATATTATATTCTTGAACCACTTTAGGGCATGGGACGTCAATTATCTGTTTCAGTTTTTTGTCGAACCGTTGCACTTTACCTGCAGGTTCTGCACCAACACATGTAGATAATAGAGTTACTACCTAATTATCCTTCCAAACCGTAGCAGAGAAGTCCACGCCATCGTGTTGAGCCACTTTTTCTTCGTAGGTTCCTCGGGGGACAGAGGTTTTCAGCGTCTTCTTATCCGGAAGTCGAGTTTGGTAAGCGATTTTGCTGGACAGTGCCGACACAGTGGATACCCTGCTTGGACAAGTAGTAGGCCAAAGGTAATGAGGTGTAGAAGTTGTCAAAATATATGACGTGATTTAGCTTCCTCGGTACTACTCTGACCAGACGATAGACCACATTGTTTGTTTGACCAACTTGTGCGGTTTATTGGGAAGGTATCGTTTGAAGAAGTGAGATATTTTTGTTGCACACATTTGCTCGTCTATGGAGAGGCGCTGGTCTACAGGTATCGATGAAAAAGTGTTGTTTAGGTGGTCTATTACCGGACGTATCTTATGGAGGCGATCGCGATCTGGATGTTCCTTCGGTAAATGATGCTCATTATTATTGAAATGCAGTACTGACCTGATTACCTCAAATCTGTTCATCGACATCGTGGCTTTTATCGGCGGGTATCCAAACTTGTCGTGCTAGTATGACCGCACGCTTTAAAAATGCTACACAGACATGAATAAAAAAGATCATAAAAATACTTTTTGAGGTCTGCAACAGTGATAGTAATGGGATTAGCAACATTTTCTTGTACTGAATATAAGTTAGACTCATCTACTATCTTTTCTAGAAAATCTGGTGTAAAATAGTGATGAAAACATCTGTAGGGTGTATCTAAGTAGGCTATAGATAGGCAGTATCTAGTGTAGATGTGGGCTCATGTACAATTTTGCGCTCATCGAATGTCATGCTACCAGTTTTCCATATAATCTGACGCTTATCGAAGCTATTGAAGATACTTGCACCTGAACTTGGCCCTGGACCCTGGATCAGCATCTTGAACTAAGGGAGAGTCGTCTTCGTCATGTGGAATAGAATCCTCACATTCGGGCACCAAATCTTCCACATCACCTGAGACCAATTCCTATATGAGGCATAAAAGTTCTCTTCGTCGTCATTTTCATCTTCTAGACCATCTTCTCAGACGTTGCCGTTTTTTTCAACTCCCTCAATAACCTTTCAATGTCATCATCATTTACCTGGCGTCGTGACATTGTGCTAAAACAAAATACATGCATGAAAAAAAGAACCACCACCAAGTGTGAAACGTTTCTCAACAGCTTCATTCCATAGAAATCGTGTTTAGATAGTGAAAAAATACCCGTAAGTAACAATAAAACGTACATAATCCATTCATTACAGATACATTATAGCAAAAAAGCCGAAAAAAAATCGTACTTATTCCATACTAATAATATTTTATACCAATTTCCATGATGATGTAGTTCTTCTTTTTTAGGTGCAGTGCTGCCAACTGAAAAAAAGCGCTAGAAAGCGCTAAAATGGCTTTTTAATAAAAAGCGCTATATTTCGCGCCAACCAATAAGGGAACTTTATTATTTTATTGATTCGAAATAAATTGAAATAATATATTTGTGTATCGAATCAAGAGATTATCAAATTAACCTCATTCAGTTCGAGTATTAATCGAGTTTTCGATTTGCGTTGCCGATCATCGACAACTTACAAAATTATCGCCCCACAGATAAAATAAATTTTATGATAGCATGAAATGAAACAAATAATATACGTAAAATCAATATTTTTTGTAATGAAATCAATGATTTATGGAAACAATATTTTTGACTTAAGAGTCTATCAGGGTTAAATCTTCATCATCATCGGATTCTGGTATTACGTCTTCATTTATATTTATTCCTGCCGAAATAGAAGGTTGATTGTGGTCTAGTTTTGTTTTGAATTTGTACTTATCAGTCGATGATATTTTTCTCAAGACGTCGCAAGGCAACTTATAATTTGCGCAGTTACTTCTTTTAAATAAAAGTCCATAACGCACATGTAAAATGGCATTTATAGAATCTAAGCCTAAGGAATTTCGCAACTTATTTTTAATGATATTCATTGTGCTGAATACTCTTACCTTTCATTGCTAAGGAGTATATTTCTTTATAAGGACATGTACTAAAGGCATCTTTTGAGTCTTTTACTTCACCCCAGAATTTCACGGTGTGCTCCTTGTGAACCCACTCTTGTAAAATAATAGTATGCCACTGTTCGACAATTTCATCAATTTCTTCAGGTGCGTAACCAAAACTTTCGCACAGATGTACAATTTCTTGCAAGGATCTTGTTGGCTTAAGTATTTTTGTAACAGAAATGTAAGAACTGTTCTGTAGGCATTTCGAGTTTTCAGGCAATCTTTGCTGCAGTTGTAAAATTAACTTAATGACAAAATTAACACATCTTTCTTTAATACCGTTCTTAATATCATTGGACAGATTCGATTCTTGTAATTTAGTCTCAAAAATGTAACCTAGATATGGATTCGGTGAAAGGTATCTTGTGACATCAAGGGAATTAAAATTAAGACAAGCCTGTGATATTATAACTTTGAGGCATAGTTTCCTTGTGAGGTCTTGCAGTGTATTAAACAGTAATGTGTGGTCTGCTGATTTATGTTCAAAAATTTTAAGTGCTGACTGTATTTCATCCAGAACACATCTCAAAAATTGGAGATAGAGTTAATTTTGCGAATCTTTAAACATTTGATACAGCATATCAGCTTTGTAACAGTTATCAGATAAACGAGCTTTTTCAAAGTGCAATGTTAATTCTCTCCACTGACTTAATATTCGAGTAATCGCTGGTTCAATGGAAAGCCATCGTGTGTCACAAGTTTTTAAGATTTTTAATGGTTTACAACCGCAATTGAGGAGATTCCTACAATTTCCTATACTCAGATTGCCTTTTTGATGATATTTTGAACCAGTTATGGGTTTCTCGAATCAAAAACTTAATTTGACGTGGTAAAGTATCTACAGAAGCGTGTGATACGGCGAGCTGTATGGAATGACACACACATCTAACTAATACCAAATGCTTTAAATCATATTTTTCCTTCAAAATTTTGTACACACTTGTATTAATCCCGGTCATCACAAAAGCATTATCGGTGCCTACACCAGTTAAGTTTTTGATTTGAATACCATCATCTTTTAAAAGTGCAACCAAAGATGTAACGATTCCTTCAGCGTCAGAACTTTCTAATTCACTGAGTCCTAGAAATGTAGAAATAACTTCATTTTGAGTGCGACTGAAGTATTTCACCACCACTCCCAAATTTTTTTTCACTGATATGTCTGTAGACTCATCTAATAATAAGCTGTAGGGCTCATCTCTTATATCTTTAATCAGCTCAGTTTTAAAGTGAGGTGCCAGTACCGTTTGGATGATAGCTGTACATTTAGTACGATGCAGTTTGAGATTTTTAGCCGCTTCAGATCCTTGAAATGCATTCGCACATAAACATCCTAAATGGTCTACAGTAGAGGTTGCACAGTGTTCTGCAATAAAAAGAGACAAAGATGCCTCAGCTTCACTAGTTTGGTTTACTCGGAGATGTGTCCAACGATGGTTTTACCTTTTTTTGATGAGATGCTGTTTCACGATGTCTTTTAATATTACTGATCTTAGCCGAAAACCAATTTTACCTATCATTATGGTCTGGGGTAGATGATATTGTAGGTTTCTCAACATGTGACCAATGTTACTGATAAATAATATTTTTATATTTTTCGAATCTTTTATTTTAGCCAGTTTTTGACAAGATTGTTATAACAAAAGAATACAATTTTTACCTAGCAACCAAGCAAAAAGGTTGCCAGACCTGTCGCCAACATCCTCCCCCCTGGTGATAAAAGAAGTCTTAAGTTTATGGCGACAAGTCCAGCTTTACAAGTTTTCGCGCAGGGCGGCGAAGCACCCCTGCGCCCGTGCGCACGTCCGCTACCCGCACGACGCCATCCCGTCCTGAGAATACCTTCACGACCCTGCCACGAGGCCAGACTGACCGAGGCATATTGCTATCAGCGATTATAACCAAATCGCCTTCAAGTAAATTTTTATGTTCTGCTGATCCGGGGCCTCTTGGCAGAAGGTCGGGAAGGTACTCCTTTATCCAGCGGGCCCAAAAATGATCTGCCAAACGTAGCGCCTTCTTATAGTTCTGCCGGCTGATGAGGTCCGTGTCCGTAGCTTCTGGTGAAGGTAAAGTAGAGCTCGACCCCAAAATAAAATGGTTCGGCGTTAAGGCGGGCTCGTCATCGTGCGCTACAGGGACGTTCGTTAGGGGCCTGGAATTTATAATCGATTCAGCCTCAGCCAAGAGCGTGCCTAACACTTCTTCTTTTGGCGCTCTTTCTTTGAGAGTGACTGAGAGGGCACGCTTGACACTTCGGACCAGGCGTTCCCATGCTCCTCCCATGAATGGTGATGCAGGTGGGATGAAGTGCCACTCTATTTCGTGGGAAGCGGCGAAATCGTGAATTCGTGTATGATCAATAACTGCCCATGCCTCTCTCAACAGCCTACTCGCGCCGACAAAAGCCATCCCATTATCAGAGAGTATCTTTTTGGGACATCCGCGTCGTGCTATGAGGCGACGTAGGGCCATAATGGCGCTATCTGCGGTGAGACTCCCGACTATCTCCAAGTGGATACCTCTGGTCACCAGACATGTGAAGAGAGCCACATATCTCTTTTCGCGGGTCCTCTTCACTGTTACTTCTACCGGGCCAAAGTAATCTAATCCAACGAAAGAAAATGGACGATGATGGTGTCGGAGCCTCTCTTCAGGTAAGTCGCCCATGGGTGGAATCGTAATTTTTGTCTTCCTGATGCGGCAAGCCTGGCACTTTGCGGCGATCTTGCGTACAGTTGGTCTGAGATGCAGTATGACGTATTTTTGGCGAAGCGTGTTTACAACCGTTTCATTATTGCCATGCATGGCCCAGGAATGGTAATGCGCGATCAAAAGTTGTATAGTAGGGTGTCGGCCGTCGAGAATGATTGGTTCTTTGCTCTCTGGCGTCACTTCTGGGGCCGAGCTTATTCTGTCTTGTGCTTTTAGTAGACCGTCATCACTAAGCCTTGGGGTCAGCTTGAACAGGCGATTCCTTTTCGCTAGAGCTTTGTTTTCACCGAGACAAGCAAGTTCTTCCGAAAAGCTTTGCTGCTGGGACTTCTTAAGGAGATAGATTGTGGCATCTTTAATGTCGCGTGCGAGGAGCGGACGGATACCACGAATTAATGTTGTAGAGGAGCGCGCCGTGCTGTCGCGTAGCAGGCGAACGTATTGAAAACAGCGTGCGGTTACACGTAGTAGCCGCCGCCAGTCGGAAAACCGATCTGCAGACAATGAGATAAGGTGAATATATGCCAAATGGTCTTGTTGAAGCTGAGCTACAAAGTCTGATGAAGCAGGTAACGGCTTCATCTCACTTAAACCCAATGAGCTATTACCTGATGGTTCTGCGGGCCATTGAGAAAGAGGTTCGATCAGAAAAGAAGGGCCAGAGAACCATCTTGAAGACATATCAAAGGAATGATTAAAGCGCGTGGCATCATCAGCAATATTTAGATGCGTAGGTACGTAACGCCAGTCTTCGGCATTAGTTAATTCTAATATTTCACCTACCCGATGGGCCACAAACGTTTTAAGCGAACGAACGTTTGTACGCAACCATTTCAACACAGTAATGCTATCGGTCCAAAGAAAAAGTTTGGAATGCTTGCGTGTGTGGGCCTCAATGATGTAGGAAGCGAAGCGTGATGCCATAAGGGCGGCCTGTAACTCAAGTCTAGGAATAGAGACCGGTTTCATGGGTGCTAGCCGGGCTTTGCCACCTATAAGGCTGAGCAACACGCTGCCGTCAGAGCAACAAAAACGCCAGTAGGCCACGCAGGCGTATGCTGCCTCGCTTGCATCACCAAAAACATGGAGCTCAACTGACTCGGCATGACGACCACGCAAATAGTGGCGAGGAATAGAGCTTTCTTTGACTTTTGAAAGTTCAACGAACCAAGCGTTCCATTCTGCTATTATCGGCGGTGGCAACTCTTGGTCCCAATTGATACCCAATTTCCAGGATTTTTGGAAAATTACCCTGCCCTTTACGACGATTGGCGTCAAGAGCCCTAATGGGTCATAGATTTTCATTAGATAAGCAAGGGTGGAACGTTTGGTTAATTTTGACGGTAAGTCTCCCAGAGATGTGCGTGCAAATGAGAACGTGTCAGTGGTGACATCCCAAGTTACACCTAGAATACGGACGTTTGTTGAGGCAGCGTTGAACTGGCGTAGGTCTAAAGGTATGTCAGATAGAGCTTCAGGTCGGTTTGACACCCAAGATCTCATTTCCAAACATGCTTTGGAATGAATTTTGACGATGTCTGAGGCCACTTGAGCAGCTTCTGCGACCGTGTCAAAACTGCCTAAATAATCGTCCATATAATGGTTCTTAATTATGGCATCAGCGGCAGTGGATGAGAGTGCCCTGTGTTCCTCAGCATTCCGATTCTTTAAGTAGTTTGCGGTAGTTGGGCTTGAAGTAGCACCGAAGATCATAGACGTCATTCGGTATTCCTGGACAGGGCGTGATGGATCGTCACGCCAAAGGAACCTCTGAGCGTCACGATCTTCGAGCCTTATTTTAGTCTGAGGGAACATTTCACGGATGTCACCATTGACTGCCACTTCTCCCTCTCTGAATCGCATCAGAATCGCTAAAAGAGGCTGTAGCAGATCTGGACCTGGTAAAAGGAGCGAATTTAAGCTTACTCCTGATGACGTTGCCGCGGCATCGAAAACCACACGAAGCTTGCGCTTCTGAGGGTGCATGACTCCGAAATGGGGAAGGTACCAAACTATGCTGTTGCTATTTGGTAGTGTGTTACAAAGTTCCGCGTAACCTTTTTGGATAGTTAAACGAATATTCTCCCTATAAGCATCCGCATAATTTTTGTCCTTCCTCATTTTTCTCTCTAGGCTGGCAAAGCGAGAAAATGCGAGTTCTCGACTGTTTGGTATATCATTGATATAAGCTCGCCACAAAAGTCCGGTTTCAAACCTTCCGTCGTCAAGCCGGCGAGTGGTTTTGTCTAAAATATCGATAGCTCGCTTATCATTCTCGGAAAAATATTCCTTTTTAGAGATCCCTATGGAATCCACACGAAAATATTCTCTAAGCTGTAGGTCTAAGGAATCAGAGTCACTTAAGTAACAATGATTATCGACGACGACTTCGACTTCATGCATCCGAAAAGGACCCAACCGAGCGAAGTCAACGTCGCTACCGGTTCACGCCGATTACCACGTCTGACCATGTGAGGCACGGTCAGGTGCCAGTTGTCGACACCAATCAGTAACATTGGCTTGGCTTCGTCGTAGCTCAGTTCCTCAATTAGGTCTGCTAGGTCATCGTAAGCGAGTAAATCTTTAGATTTAATGATCTGACTTGATAGAGAAAGGTTTGAGATGGACCGAACGTTCTCTAACCTAAAGGTTTGTGAGCTACGACGACCTTGAACCTCAAGAGACACAAAAGTGACGTCAGATTCCTTGGACATCCCGCCTACAGCATTCACCCGGAGAACAGACCGCTTACCAGTAGCACCTACGGCGTCGGCAACGGATGAATCGACCAAAGTAGCAGTCGAGCCGTCATCAAGTAGTGCAAATGTATTAACAGTACCTTTAGGGCCAGACACACTGACCGGCACTACCTTTAAAAGGGAACGGTGTACTTTTGCCGACTCGGAAATGCTATTATGCGCTACTATAACAGCATCTGAAATGGTAGCATCGTTATCCGGACCACTATTTTGAGCGGCATCATCAATGTTACTATCAATATGGGTCACGGTTACTTGTGGCACATCCCTATGTAGCAAGGTGTGATGGGTACCTTTATTAAAACAGTTTGTCTTTTCACACGAAAACTTTTTGCACTTGCGATAAAAATGATTACCTTTTACGAAACATTTGTGGCAAACTTTTTTGTCGGTTACCCATTTCCACCTTTCATCAATTGAAATCAAACTAAAAGTTTTGCAGTCTACCGTAATATGACCTTCTTTGTTACAGAATAGACAAACCTTATTATTACAAACCTTATTATTTGTAACTTTATTAGACGATGAAGGCATAGAGTCATTTGTTGTGACATGACATCTGATAGGTTTAACATTGACAATGTCTTGTTTGACTATGTTGGGAATATAATCGTATTTTGATTTGATCTCCGCCTCGAGCTTGAGAAACTCGGATAGGAGTTCCATGCGAAGTTTTCTTACAGGGTCCCTCTCCCTTTCGTATGCAAAGCATGTCCATCGAGATCGCAACGTGATTGTAAACTTTCCTACGATCTCGTTGGAAAGCTCAGGGGAAGCATACTCAGGCATATTGAGCAGCCGCAATACTTCAAGGCAGTGCCGCACTCTACATGAGAAAGCATTTATTTCCTTCGCCGTCTCCTGATTGGAAATCCTAGGCAATGCTCTAATTAAGGCTAATTGGTCTAGGACAATGCGTTCCGGCCTAGCAAATTCAACCTCAAGAGAGCTTATCACGTCGAGCGGATCGGACCCGGCTGCCAACATGACCGCTACAGCGTCACGGGCTGGCCCTCTCAAAGCGGCACCAATTCTTGATAAGTTCTCCTCCGGCGAATACGAAGGGCTGGTGATTTGATATGCCCTTCTAAAAAAGAGCCAGTCTGTTGGCTTATTTCCGTCAAATATAGGTAAATTCACACTGACCTTCGGAACGCTACGGGAACCTGCAGCGACGGCGATCTTAGCGACGGCTTCAGCTAATTGTAAAGTGTCATTTTTATTAGAGCTAATATTTTTATTAAAACAATAATAAGCGTTTGGACGTGTATGTGTATCCACTTCAGCTGCACAGGTAGGCCTTCCGCTGCAGCTGGGCACCTCCGTACATACGGCTCTGGGATCTGGAGCGGGCGCAGTGGCGTAGAACGTGCCACTTTGTGACGCCAACGTATATATAGGTGCACTGAAATAAGTAGGACAATAAGTACTCGTAGTTTTATGTAAATTATTTTGGTCATGATGAAGCGATGCGGATGTAAAACATAGTGAGGTTGGGATCGTTTTTGGAAGCTCTTGCCCTGATGCAGACGAGGCGACGCCTAAAGGCGACACAATCATCGCGCCCACAGGTGCCTGGTAGGGCACGGACGCTGGGATGAGAGTGTGCGACGTCTCCTTTGGTTCCTGAGGTGGGCATGAAAAAGCAATAGGATCACCATTTCCTGTATCTCCACGTTCTAACCAGTCCTGTACTATCCTGGTGCTGTGGCAACTTGATCGCCGGCTCCCGTTGCTTTGCGCCTCTATGGAAGCAACGAGTGCGCGATGCTCTGCCTCGGCCACGGCGCGCTCTAAATCTGTGATGCGGCGCAGATGTTGGGCCTCCGCGGCGAGCACTCGCGCCTGAACTGTAGCGGACGAGACTGCCGAGGCTACAGAGCCAAAGTCAGCACTAGCCTCACTCCTTTTGTTATTATTTTTTCTTGTTTGGCTTCGAGTATGCATTATAGGTTCTTTAAATTTAACCTTCTGACACCAAGATGTTACTGATAAATAATATTTTTATATTTTTCGAATCTTTTATTTTAGCCAGTTTTTGACAAGATTGTTATAACAAAAGAATACAATTTTTACCTAGCAACCAAGCAAAAAGGTTGCCAGACCTGTCGCCAACAACCAAGACATGTGATTTTTCTTATTTTAATGGTTCGAACGAGCTCTACTTTTTTGCCGATGCGCTTCAGAACTTCAACATTAGTAATGTGATCCGTCCAGATTATGCGTAGCATTCTACGGTACGACCACATCTCAAACGCTTAAAGTTTCTTTCGGAGGTCTTCCTTCAGGGTCCACGATTCGCAACCATATAACACAAAAGGCTAAAGCAACCTTGTTCGCAGTTTGATGGAGAGATCTCAAAAACCGAGAATTGCAATTTGGCGCCAAAAAGCTTTTGTTGTCAAATTTTTGTAAAAACAAAAATTGTCTGTAGCGATCACGAACGTAGTACGCAAGTACATACAATTTCATGATAGCGATTAGGTGCGTTTATACGTGTTGATTAGACCTTTGACAATACTTTTAAAAAAAGCACGTAGGTGGGGTTGCTAGATAAAAAAATATTCGAGGAAAAGTAAACTGCAGTAGGTCAACTCAACGGAGGAGTGCAATCCTGATGGATCAGAACCAGAGTACCAGGATTAGCAGGAACACTTGGAGTGTTCCACTTTTGACGCTGCTGCTATGTATGTAAATTATAATGCTAATGCTGCTATGTAAGTAATGCTTTGCACCAAACCGTCTAGAGCTTTCCGATTTCAAAGGCTCAGTGAAGTTATTTCTTACGCGGGCAATGATTTCAAAGGAGTGGTCATGAGAAAATGAACAGGCGTTAAAATTTAATGCGGTTGATCAGACAAAAGGCATAATGGACGCGAATTTAAAATGCATTCAGTTTGCGTTAAAACTGTCTAAAGTTTCTTAAACGAGAGCTACTGTTGACCTATAGTGCGATGTAAATGAGATTTAAAACACTTTATATTACACTCCCATATCCCCCCATGTGCGCTGCCTGAGGTGGTATAGTATGCCAGGTCATTCAATTATTGTTAACCCTAATCTTGGCAGAATATTTTATTTCATAACTTTGAAGTTTTTTTTACATGAAACGTGTGTATAGGTGCTAATTAAAGGGGAATACGCAAATGCATTATACTTTCTTATTTATTGAATGTATAACATATGACACAATGCCAGACACCACAATCAAGTTAACAAAATCTATGTATCAAATTTGCTACATTGCCTCATTCCGAAGTATTTGTTTTATTATTATAAAAAAAAACCACTTTTTTATATCAAAATTAGCATCACAATAAACTTTAATAAACTAGTAATATACATACGAGTAACATCCTGAATAAATAATATTTATTTTATTATTTAGGCAAGTATTGTTCAGAACAATAAAAAAATATGTAGGAAGAACAATTTGTTCTCCCTACATATAGAATATCTACTCAAACATCACAAAATCTATACCTAAAGTAAAGTTTAGCATCATATAATATATATGAGATCAATATTTTTTTATAGAGTAGGAAGTTCAGTCAGTAGCGTCAATTAGTCTTAATTTGGTATTATTTTACCAATTTACTTTCGGTACAAATTACTATTTCTTAGTATGATAGTCTAAGAAGCAATTACGTTCTTGTGACAGACAAAGTCTTAGTTTACATTTCTGATAAAAGAACTTAGTCTGGCCCTTGGTGCAATACATACATACTTGCGTCGAAACTATGTGAATTATGAGGATATCCCAGTGCTCCGTAGACAAGTCAAGTGCCTTTAGAGCTCTGAGATTTTTATTTACTGTATCTATAATATTTCTAATTGATTTAGAAGACTCCTTGACTGTAGACTCAACATTGAATAAAGCACTG
The DNA here is from genome assembly GCA_963555685.1 of Acrobasis consociella. Classification (NCBI taxonomy): domain Eukaryota; kingdom Metazoa; phylum Arthropoda; class Insecta; order Lepidoptera; family Pyralidae; genus Acrobasis; species Acrobasis consociella. The sequence goes on along the minus strand of OY743119.1, from coordinate 4,344,054 downwards.
ATGTGATTGTTAATTAAAAGACGATCACTGTCATAGCGATCACACAGTAAACCCCAAGCTATGTCATAACCTTCCGCAATAAAATCTATCGCTTGTATGATTAACGCTGCATTATCTTTCAGCGAAGCACGCAAGTAATGAAACTTGTATTTGAGATATTGATGTGTTTGTATGAATGAGAGATTTAAATATCGCACAGATTTCAAGCCAGTTGTTTCGGGGCAGCAACACAAACTTGTTTAACAAAATATTTTATTTAATAACGTTTAACTTTTTTCTAATTAAGACTGTATAACATTCTTTTTTTATTATCTACTTCAAATTTAAGTATAGTAAATGATTGTGTGAACTTTGGGGTGTTAAGATATAGAAATGTTATACATTTACTGAAAGCAGTTTTAAAAATTTTAGATCATAAAATAAAAAAATTCTAAAGCCTGACCATGAACGTAACATTAGTTGACCATTTTGGGATTTGTAAAAAAAAACGAACATTTTAAAGAAAATTACATTTATATTTAAAAAACTAGCCGAAGCCCGCGACTTCGTTAGCGTGGACTTTATGTCTCTGGAAAATGCTCACCAGGCTGAACAACTTTTACTAAGGCGGCATTTTTATATCTCTTATAGTTTAGCTGGACCATTATGGTTCTGCATCAGGCGTTCCATTTTCCAAAATCATTTATACCCTATATGTTGCCCAGGCTTAATAGCTATATAACAAAAAAAGTTTCATTCGAATCCGTCCAGTATTTCCGAAGATTAGCGTGTACAAACAGACAAACAGACAAACAGACATACAGACAAACAGACAGACATTTTTTTTTAAATTCTTACTCTATTACTACGTCTCCATCGCCCCCAATATTTTTTTTGGAAATATATTTAATGTACAGACACACTTTTTTACTGTTTTATTATATGTATAGATATAGATTAGATTAACACTAGTAGTTCGCCACGAACTTAGACCTCGCGATTATATCTTCTACTATCAAGCAAAGCAAGCAAGCCATCCAATACACGACAATTGAACACAATTAACTGACTAAACAAATTAAACAAAACTTTAAACAAGCAAGACAACAAAAAGTCATACGATTCTAGAAAAAATCAAGTCAATCTTGTAAACTTATGAAAAAATAACCATAGCGAGTTGTTGGACATCTACCTACATAGTTATTGCTTTTTGTGAACTATATGGTATTAAATGTAATTACGCAACGCAACAAATATTTGTCAATTTTCTTCTTTTCTTAAAAACTCGGAAGTCGCGGGTTTAATTCCCACGGGAGACATGTATTTTTAAGAAAGTTGTTCAGTAACCTGGACTGAATTCAATATTTTGTAAGAAGATTTTGTATTGTATATCCGTCACAGCTCAGTCAGCTAGACTTCGCGAGTCACCCTAAACCCGTTTAAGTATGACGTATAAAAAAGTTGTCCAGACAAAAAAGTTGTTCAATTTAAAAAAATGCTTTTTTATAATGGCAACAAAAAAGTCTAATGAAATTTTTGAAAATATTTTGAAATGGCGGATATATGACAGTTTTAAAATTTGAAACCCCCATATTTCCGCCATTTTGAAAAATTTCGGAAAACTGGCTCGACAAAAAAATTCTATTTAGTTGCTAAGCCTGCTTACAAAATTTTATGAGAATCGGTTAAGAAATGCGACCTGTAGGCGAGAACAGCCAGACGGACAGACAGACAGACAGACAGACAGACAGACGGACAAAAGAATTTTTGGCTAATCTCGAAACTGAGACGCTTCGCTCGCTTCGCTCGCTCGGTCAATAATATTGAAACTCAAAAACTCAAATATATATTCAGTAAATAGACCTTTACAGGAACTTTTACACGTCAATAAGTATAGTTTAGGGGAGACCGGGGATGGTTGACCAACTTTTTACTTCAGCTTGAATATTTCCGATGTTTAAATTGATATAAATCTCCCATGCTGGTCTGGGAGAAATAAAAAAACTGCTACCAGCTGCTTTTCTTCCCACGCAGATCGTAAAAGCCGATCGAGGGAATGGGCAAAAATGCAAATCATGTTAACAGGCGATGTGGCTAGCAACCCATCACTGTATTGATTGCTTTTCTATCTTCTCGCCCACCATGACGCTAAAAGTGGCTTTTGGGTTTTGCGGCCCTGGGCTCTGCATAGAACCGCAAGACCCAAAATGCTCTGTCTGCCCCATTAGGGATAAAGACGTGATAGTATGTATGTATGTAACTTGATATAAAAAAAACAAAAGTTGATACAGATAGAAGAACTATTTAAGTTTATGGATTAGTATTTTAAGTAGGTACCTAAAATACTAATCCATAAAGTATATAATTCTCGTTATTATACTTATTTAGTCGATTTACTAAACCCCTGACGCTTGGTCAACCTACCACATATCCGGGGTAGGTTGACCATAAGCATGAGTTAGGTTGACCTAGGCAGTAATTAATATAAATAAAGAGGATTAGTATAAAATAAAACATTAAAATGTACTAAATGATAGAAACTTTTTATTTAATTATTTAACAAACTTAAATTTGAGATCTTTCTCAGGTAATAAAAAACTTTAATAAAGATAACAGTCTCTTCTTGAACTATTAAAAAAAACTTAAATTAACAATAAGTAACATACATTTTTGTACTTTCTGTTTGAACCTTAATTGCAACTTGAATTATATTAATTCAACATACGTATACTTGTGAGTATCTTATGTTTTACTATAAAACAGAAAACTCCTTTTCTTAAAATTATCTTATTTATGAAAAAATTATAACAATCAGTCTCATAATAGAGTTTTTAAGCATATCTCCTAGCAAAAATTATCGCCTTTGAAATAGTAATTATCATAAACCACTTTAAACATTTAATCTTATGTTCTTAACTATAAAAACAGAAAACTTCTTTTATTAAAATTATCTTAATTATGAAATTATAACAACCAGTCTCATAATAGAGTTTTTAAGCATATCTCCTAGCAAAAATTATCGCCTTTGAAATAGTAGTAATCATAAACCACTTTAAACATTTAATCTTATGTTCTTAACTATAAAAACAGAAAACTTCTTTTCTTAAAATTATCATAATTATGAAATTATAACAATCAGTCTCATATTAGAGTTTTTAAGCATATATAGCTAAAATTATCGTCTTTGAAATAATAATTATCATAAACCACTTTAAACGTTTACCGAAACAAAACTTATCTTTTTTTTAAACTAAACCTAAGTATGAATCTATCTAGTTTAGATAAATATAAAAAATCAGACCGTGATTTCAGTCTTCTAAATCAGAATTACAATTCTTACATTCATACATTAGCAAACTGCCTTTTGCACAATTAGAATGAACCCATAACTTACACGTAATGCACTGAACCCATTCTTCACCAGGTTTACTGCCTGAATAGGATTCGGTACATTCCAGACAAATTGCGTCATCGTCGTCACTTATGTCTAAAAGATCATCGTTATTCTTAATTTTCTTTCCCTTAGCCTTTCCTTTACTTTTGCCCTTGCCTGTTTTCTTTTTCCCTTTTGTTTTTGGTGTCGTTTTTTCTTTTTTCATCTTTTCAAAAGTTTCTTTGCGTATTTGCTTCATTTTGATTTCAAGTAGATTTTCTTTCTCAGGAGTGTCTGTGTATATGGTGCTTTTACGTTTTCGTATGTTTATTCTACTTCCTAATCGTGGCGCTGCTTTTGGAAAAGGTTTAATCTCTTCAGGTGAAAGAAAACTTTGATTGGTTTCAGGTGGAGGTGGTGTTACACATGGTTGCGGTTCGATATGTGGAAGTACATCTTGATTAAATTCTTGTGTCGGCATTTCAAATGGGCTGGCATCAATAAGTGATTGATGTATATTTTCTATTTCTGGTTCTTCTTGTATGTGTTCTTCATCAAGAATAGGTGGTGATTCGCAAACGGTACTAGATGACTTTGATCTTTCGGGCAATACAGGAGACATCAGATTAGCAGAACCTCCGCCTGGATTTCATGGAAATTCTTCAAATGCAGGTAAAGTAACCGATGCATTTGTTTGGGAGGTTGATGGAATAGCAACTGTACTTCCAATGTCTGCATTAATATGCAAATTTGATGGACCTGCTACCGCTCTACCAGCAGTTAAGGATGTGGGGTCATCTTGAGCGTCAGGTAATGGCCTATCAGTCACAAAGGCTCCACTAAATTCAGACTCAGGAAATATATTTTCATTAAACGGTAAAATTCCGGTGACTCTGAATCCAGACTGTATATTGTCGATTGTAGCCGCCATTGATAAAGATGTTTTTAATAATTCCGGAATATCGTATATTGTGATTGTTTTTCCTGGGTGACTAGCTAGCCAGTTGTCGCTGGCTTTATTGAAATATTTCTTGTAGTGGTTGTGACTACAATGAGGGGGGAATGACAAAACTGTTACACCATTGTCTTTGAAATAATCAAGTACCTCGATGGATAGATGTGAGTCGTGGTTGTCCAATAGCAGATTTTCCTTTAAATGGGCTTTTCTTTACTGGGTTTAACGTGTTTCACAAAATGCTCAGCGTATTTTATGAAATTTTCTTCTTTCATCCACCCAGATCGGTTGGCGTCACCTTCTGAACCCACAGGACCCTCTTTAAGAAAATGGTCCTTGAAGTGTACTCTTGGGAATACAAAAAACGGGGGAACCATGTTGCCGAGAGCTGAAATTGCTACTGCAATTGTCACTAAAGTGCCTCTTTCAGCCGATGTCATTTTTCCCAAGTTTTTAATACCCCGGCGAGCTATAACTCTATTTGGTACATGAACTGTTGTAAGTCCCGTCTCATCGACATTCCAAATATCACCTGGGCTCAAATAAGCTTCCAGCATATTTTCTTCATCATCGCTAAATATCTGCCTATTTTTTATGTCTGCCTCTCCTGAGGTTGGGATTTCTTTCTAACTTTTGTTTAAGTTTAGTAACATATCGATGCAACGTTTTGTATGGAATTTGATATTTCTTTGATGTGGCGTTTATGCTGTTATTATCGAAGATTACTGCGTGACAAGCTCTTTCTAGGACATCTATTGGTACATCACCCCTCTCGGATTTTCTTTCGTATGTCCTCATTTTCTGAAAAAAATACAAAACTATTATTTAGTACGTGAAATCAAATCATAATAGTGTTTACATTGATGATGCACATAAAAGTTAGGTAGCCCACACAATTCTTTAAAATAAGTATGTTTAAAATTTACATTAAGTATATTTATTTTAAAGGGGTTGGTTGACTAATTAGTCTACCTACCCCGAAGAAAAATGGTCAACCAACCCCTGACGCCATTTTAAATTAAACTTCAATATTGTATGCAAACTGGGACACTATCATGGAAGCAATACTGTGTAATATAGAATAAAACTATCATATATACATTCGCTGTAACAAAAAATGTTTCAAACTGATCTATGGGCACAGTAACAAAAATAATACGAACAAAAAAATTACTTACCGAGACTAAAAACACAACATGTGATGCCACTTACAAACGCCACGCGACTGCGGCATCTCACACAAGTTAGCGGGTCGCGGGGAGGCATCGTCGCTCGTGATTGGTTGATAAATAACACGTGATGGTGGCGCGTTATTGTTGCCTAGTCTATCTGCCCCTATAGCCAACCATCCCCAGTCTCCCCTACATTACATTATATTACGTGTAATGTTTTTTACAATTTTAACGGGGACGACGTCGGAGAAAGGAAAAACAAGACGCACTTATACTAATTTAATGGCAAACATGAGACTACAAAATTAACTTCCCGACATCTATTTTCGATTTATTTTTACGCGCAAATCACAACCTCCCGTTAGGCTTGCGCGGGCCGACTGAGGAGGGGTATGCACGCCGCGTCGACGACGCTTGGCCGGAGTGTGTGAGCGAGATAGTGACACGTACCGCGACCTAGCAACAAGCTTAACCGACCGGTCGCGCGGTGGTGTTCGAGTACTTTGAAACCCTACGTTACACAATTAAATTATTTTTAAAGATAAGCTAGCGGTACGACGACCACTGCTGAGATTAATATCTTCCTCTGACAGTTTAATCTCTATAAAACCTTTTAATTTTTTTTTCTTATTCTTTAAAAAAGATGGGATGAAAACTGTTTTAGGTCCTTCCCTGAAATTAAAAAAAAAAGAAAAAAATATATAAGTACCTATAACTTATTTTTAACCCCGACACTGGGTTTGATAGAGATTAAAATGCAAAAGGAAGGTACTTATGCATTTCTTTTACAATATAAAAACCTCTCTTATTTGAGAGAATAGGTGCATTAATTATTTCAATTACATCTTTTCGACGATACCAGATTTTGTCCGGTTTTTCTGGCCATTTAAATATATCTGCCATAGAAAAAGTCATAGTGCTGATTTCAAACATATCTTCGTCAATATTCTCGACAAGACCTAGAAAATATTCTCCCTCGTATTTTATGATAACATAATTTCTTTTAAATATCCCTGTTTTCTTCGTAGATAAACGCTGCAGATGTGCGTCTACTTACTTGAGCGCTTTCAGATGTCTGCAATAGTGATGGCGAAATGTTGGGTAACTCATATTCTGTGTTTACAGGGGTAGCTTCTAGTACACTACTACCTTCTTGTATAGGAGGAGAAGAGATAGAAGATAGAAAATGTTGGCGAAACTTTTTCCACACGTAAAACAGTTCTTTAGCCGATTCATCACCTTCCCATTCGTCATTTGCTCGTCTGAATTGTTCTGTTCGTCCTTTTCTCATAAAAGATTCTAGTAATAGTATTGTTTCCACACCTGTACCTGTACCTACAGTTGGTGCAACTCTACGTACTTCATGATCCATGTTTGTCTTGTTGGGTTTAGGGAGAATTTTTACAACCGCCTTTTTCCAAGATTTTGGGAAGTATCCCGTTAAACCATTACAAACTATTTCTGGCGTTACCTTTTCTTCAAACCTCTTAAAAGAAGTGGCGCAAAGCCAGCTCTAGTTATGTGCCTATTGCCACTATTTCTTATGTATTCGTAAATTATGTTTTGCCATCCACTTTTCGAACATTTGAAAAGTGACACATCGGCGGGTTGGGTTATGTGTGTCGAATTAGGAAAAAGAGCGTGCACAAAAATTTGGTTGTTTGCGCAATATTCTGCCACTTGTAAGGTCAAATGTGAGCGGTGCCCATCTATCAGAAGTAATACAGGTTTGGTAATCTCATTTTTTTTTAACCATGTGTCAGATATGTTTGCAATATATTCAAAATATAGAGGACCAGTCATCCATCCTTTATTAGACTTTCCAATAGACCAACCTAATGGAACGTTATTAATATCTCTAGATATACGCTTCAGTGGATATACAATCATGAGTTCCACTATTTTTCCAGCTGCATTCAAAGAGGCCATTACAGTTAGATGCTCCATTTTCCTTTCCTGACTTCAAAAAATTTTTTCATTCCAACTGGTCCTAGAACCCTACCAGATTCAGGCCAAGTTTGAAAAACTGACTCATCTGCATTGTTAATCCTTGTAGGGTCCTCGAGTATATCGAGGGCATTCTCACTCCTTAAATATTCCTTAACTGAATCAAACCATCCTCTTAAATCAGATTCTGTTACATGGGCACGTGATGACGATATGGATTCGGCACATCTTTCTTTAACCCTTTATTTCGCAATGTGTTTGTGGTGATACACTCTAAACAGAAAAATATTTCCTCAAGCTAAATATTTTTTCTTTATAAACTTCCTTCATTATGACATTAGACATCTACTGCCATCTAGCGAAAAATAATTTGAAGCCACTCCGACGCATAGTCTGTCACTAAATTACAAAATGGCGCCGCCACGTCGTGGAGTACACGGACGCTCGGTAAGTTTTATTCCACAATAATTATTATAGCGAACATTTCATCATTCTTTCACTGTAAATTATTTTTAAATAACTACATCTATCCAAAACGTGTAAAAATATGACTTGGTTATGTTTCGTTTGCATGTAATTTTTGTGAACATTTGTATGTATTACCCGTGTTACATTGAGCAAGTAGCAGTGAATTAGTTTTAGTTTTGTTTGTATTACGGGTGATACATTGCACAACTACTAAAAAAGTGTTTCTTTGGCTCTGGAAGCAAATTTTTTAACTTTATGGACAACCTCATGCACTAACCTATACAAAAATAAGCTTTTTATGTTATGTGTGATGTGCAATAAGAATCGTAACCATGTTTTTAGTGGTTATAATTTATAAAACTCAAATACTCAATTATATGCCGAGCTTTTGAATTGTGTGCCTGTTTTGAATTTTATGGCTTTGGGTGATTGTTGCATGTTTTTGTATTGCTTTTATCAGGGGCTTCAGTGGGAGCGAACCAAGAAAATATTAGCATTGATTCCCCCCGAACATGCTTCTTCTACGGACTCATCAGCGTCAGACGATGAGGTCATCATTGAAGACGCCGCAGCTCATCGTCGTCGCCTTCCTGAAGAGGATGATTCGGATTCCAGCTCTGACCCACCATCTATTTGCTCTTCGCTTGTAAGAATGAACATTCTTGACAGTTCAACCTCAGAAAATGAACATGATAATTCATTTTCCCTTATTGCCCAGGAAAAGACAGCTCAGTGCAAACAACATGATATTTTCAGTCAAATTGATAAGGAGACCGTCGCCCTTACTCCAGTGGTCAACGAATTATTTCCACCTGAAAAACAATTTGATCAATTGCCAATCTTGAACTCTGTATCATCTGTTTTATCTCCAACAAATACACCTGTTATTCAGAAGACACGATCTAAGCGGAGTGTGAATCAAGAACCTAGACTTGTGACGAAGAGAGTGAAAAAATACCAACGACCACCTATTGTTTTTAAATGGAAATCAGGTAAATTCAAACACTCAGCAACTTTCATAGAACCAAATATTATGAACCATGCCACTAAAACAACGACCAAATCGCCCCTAGATTACTTCTTTACATTTTTTTCCGAAGACATAATATCTTATGTAACTGATCAAACAAATTTGTACTCTGTTCAAAATGATCCTACTCGATGCATAAATATAACTATCTCGGATATACGTGACTTCTTAGCTGTGACAATTCTCATGGGCATTGTAAAAATGCCATCATATAGGGACTACTGGAGTAACGATTTCAGATATGGACTTTTTGCAGATGTCATGTCTCTTAAGAAGTACGAACAGATAAGGCGTTTTTTACATTTTGTAAATAACACTGAAATAACAGATGATCGTTACTTCGGCCATTATTAGAAAAGATAAGAAGAAACTGTTTGCAGCAAGAGGAAGAAGGGAAATATAGTATAGACGAAATGATGGTTGCATATAAAGGAACCAAGGCTGGCAACAGGAGGCAGTACATGCCAAAGAAACCAAAGAAATGGGGTATTAAACTTTTTGTTCGGGCTGGGGTGTCGGGGCTGGTGTATGACTTTCTTCCGTATGGTGGTGAAGATACCTTTCGGTTTTGCTCTTTTTCAGAATATGAAAACAGTCTTGGCCTTGGAGCTAAAGTAGTATTGGCCCTTTGCAAGACGATAGAAAAAAAACCTGCTTTTGTCTATTTTGATAATTTCTTTTCCTCGTTGGAGCTTATCCACTATTTGCGCGAGGAGTATGGCATCTTGAGTCTTGGCACAATTCGATCAAATCGCCTGAAAGGTTGCGAAAAATTTCTACCTTCGGATAAAGAATTGACAAAGAAAGGTAGAGGCTCAAGTAAACAGATTGTTTGCAATGAAAAGAAATTCGCTCATTTGTTGACTCCTACCCAATAGGAAAAATCAAACGCTGGTCTAAAGAGGCCAAATCGAAAACTGATGTCGACTATCCCGCAATTGTAAAAGAGTACAACTCGTTCATGGGCGGCGTGGATCTCTCGGACATGTTGGTGGCTCTTTACCGAACCAGCTTTCGAACAAAAAGATGGTATATGGCGATCTTTTCACAGCTAATTGATATCTGTGTAAACAATGCGTGGTTACTTTACCGTCGAGACACGAAAGAGAGGAAAAGACTGTCACTGAAAAAGTTTAGAAAGGCCATAACTACAGAACTGTTACAAAAAGGCAGGGTAAAAAATAGTTGTCCAGATCAGGAAAATAGTGTCATTGTAAACAAAATTCTTGAACCTGTTGCCCCCCGACCAAATGATGCGATTCGTTTTGATGACGTTGGTCATCTTCCGGTATTTCGAGAACGAGGGAGATGCCGATTGTGTAAAGAAGGGCAAACAAATGTTCATTGCGTAAAATGTAACTTACGGCTCTGTTTCGTACCTAAAAGAAACTGTTTTTTCAACTTTCACTCTAAATAAATAGGTTTTGATTGTTATTATGCTTATTTCATTTTTGCTATTTTGTTCTTTTTTTATATTAAATACAAGTTTTTTTCATTAACCAATTTCTAAAAAACTAAAACATAAAACATTTTTTAAATATTTTTTTTTACATCTTTATTTAGTATATTTACATATTATTTCCATAAAACATTAAAAAGTAAAAAAATATAGTCATGCGCTTTAAAGGGTTAATCTGTGGGTGACGTTTCAGAAATAAATCAACCCATTTTCTACCTGGACAATTATTTTTAAAAGGCGTTTCACGATTATCTTCTTTAATAATTTTTTTCACCGTATCCACTTATGTTTGGCATTTTAATGGTATTTCCTTTTTAGCATTTGCTATAATATAAGCAACTAGTAAATTTTCTTCAGCCTCTGTTAAATAAGTGTCACGCCCCATCTTTCGATTTTCAGGTACCTTGCCTTTTAATTTGTTTATAATAGAGTACTGTGTGGAACGCCATAATGTCGAGCAGCTTCCCTTATTTTGAAGGTTCCACCACGCACTGCTTTTATAGCAGATTGCATGGCGGAATCTGGGTAGCGTAGTATTTTTTTATTTTCCTAGCGTTTCTTTGCTGCAATAAAAAACGAAGACATTTAGTATTTATTTACTCTCCACTTATTCTATTTTTACAGGTTTGTACCTAATACAATAGAAAAGCACATTAATATTTATCAATTATTTACACCATAACTTATTATGTACACGGCAACCTTTGTAAATTCACACAGAGTTATTATTTAATACGTGCGAATAACAAAAAACCTTAACATTCTAAAATATATGTTTCAGCCAATACTTGACCATCTTGGTCAGCTTTAGGAGCACGATTAAAATTTCAGAACCAATCGATAACCACCCCCTCAAAAAATACTAATTAACATAACACATTACAAATATACCTTTCAATACTTATAACACATTACAAATATATCTTTCAATACTTAAATAAACTATTAACCTAAACCCATGCGCCATTAAATTAAAATATATGCAGTAAAATGTCCAGATGCATTAAGATTTATCAAGAAACCCACAAAAAACATTCTTATAGAATCACAGGTGTACTTACCGGGCGCCATCTTCACAAGCAAAGAACTTGGATTGGTCAACCAATAGCAAGCTTATTCTTGTACCATGTGACAATAATGATGTTGCCAGTATGCAAAAACATAAAATTACTATTAAATACTGCCCAGTTACGTTATGGTAGATTTTTTATTATGATTTGGTCACGTCTTGGTACATGGTCAACTATTAGTACATGGACCCTACAAGTTAACTTGAAGGTATACAAATCTTAACTAACTAAAAGGTCTCAAGGTTTGGGTTTATAAAGGAACAGTAGGTTAGGAGTGGGAGTGGGAATGGTAAACTAATACATCAAAACAAATAATTAGCTAATTGGTTACAAAATAAGATAAAGAGATATAGAAAGTTCTAGACTTATAACAAAACAAAATACTTAATTAATGAGTTATGTACTTAACAAATAGTATACGATAAGCTAGGTTTATGGTACCGTAACACAGTCCTAATAACAGCCAGAAAAGCAGTCAATCGAACAGATTTATTGTTCAAGGCAGGTCCTGATGGATCACTAGCGGCTGTCACCAAATCTCCATCACCGCCCGCAGAAGCCAACTTAGCTCTATGCACGGCCAGCAACTCCTGCGCAGCTGCAACTGCACTGAAGTAGCTGTCCTCAAATTTCTGGCGCTTTGAGTACTCCTCCTCTGGAACGTCAATTACATTTTCTATTTTAGTTTGAGTGGCATGAAAATCATAATCGCCTTAATTTTTGACAATCTCAGATTCAATTCATGAATTTAGCGACTGTTAAGCTCCTTGCTAGGTAATAATGGATGAAAATGTGACTTAAATAGCGTTAATTTAGATTTAAAACTGCTTCTAGTTTTTTAATTTCTTGAGATCCATGGTAATTAATTTAATTAACACGCTTACCACTTAAATTCACTTAAATTTACTTGTTCAGAATTACTTGAATAGCTGAAGGCTGTGCAACTAAATAATTTAAAAAAAAGCCTTTCATAGTGCACCGCACAAGCTAGTGATGTGCCGTTCCCGGGAACGTTCCCACATTCCCCAGATTTCCAAAATCATTCCCGAGAACGTTCCCAATAATTGGAAATGACTGGGAAAGTTATAATTTTATGTATCAGACAATTTTTTTATTAATGCAAATGTATTAAACTTATGTAAAAGCATTTCTTAATATGGTTATAATTCAAATATTTCTAATAATCCATAACATTTCCAAAAAATGCGGGAACGTTCCCTTGAAACGGGAATTTGGGAATGGCACATCACTAACAAGCACTAGTGATGTGCCTTAACACAACACACTGTTACTGTAAGTCTGCTGCTTTGGCCTGTCTTTATCGGTTGTGAATGTCTATTTCGCTGTAAATATTCCAGTAGGCATGCATCAAATTGACTACTGTTTTCTTCTTGTACTGTTGGTATCTTTATTGTTACCCGTGAAGGATTGAAAGTGTTCCACAACCTTTAAACCCTTTGCGTAAGTTTGTCTCTTTCGTCATGTCTATTTTAGTCATAATATCATATAATAATTGTGGAAAATGACATTTGTTAGTGGTATTTGCACTGCCATATGTAGCCTTGTAGTTAAAATTGCATGCCAATGACGTTTCATAGGTCCAAAAAATGCAACGTCTAATGGTTGGGTAAGGTGTGGCATTTGGAAGGAAAGCAAATCTGATATTTTGTTGTTAACATATTTGTATTGTCTCTACGCTAAGGTGCGATGCTAGATTATCGCCAATAATAAGCTTCATGCCCTCTAGCGAGTTTGCCTACGGCAAAACTATAGTTTTAAACCAATCATCAAAGCAGGTCATGTCGACCCACGCTTATTTGGGCAGTATTGTTTTATTTCACAACTGCCTGAAAACGGAATTATCATTTCGTCAATTGATGTATGCTGTTCTCTGAATTGTTTGTGACAACCCTGTAAGAAATGATTTATAAGAGGCCTCACTTTCTTGACTTTGTCACGAGATCTTTCTTCTTGGGAAATATCGGGATCAAAAACAAGCTTTAGTGAGGTTCTTAACTGAAAATATCTGTTGCGTGTCATCGCACCGGCTGTGACGGAAATGCGCCATTTTTGTTTCCAATACATACGAATATAAGGGCAATTAATACAAGACATCATCATTGTAACAGCTATATATATTTTGCATTATTTTTTTTAGTGAGCTCTAGAGATATACCTGTTTTATAAATTTTCATTTGATAATTTTTCTTAACTATCGTACTTATCAAGTCATCGTCAAAATATTGTTCATCTGTTAATTCAGAACAATCAATAAGTACATAAGATGGCTCAGAAAGATATCCGATTGGAGAAGCAAAATCTTTTTTAAACCATTCGCGACTGCCGCCGCAGTGATATTTATGGTTAAAGTTTTAACTAGGACTAACCAGCTTCTGCCCTACCAGTCCATAACCTGATTAGGGTAATCTACATGACTCTGTGTATATGAAGGTATTTATTTTAGTTACAAAGTAAAAAAGATAAGGCCCTTTAATCAATTTTATATACTTATTTAATTGCCTTAATTAATTCCTCATAGGGATCCAAGTGATTTATCATGTTTCATCGCCTCCATGAATATTTGCACAACTAATCTGCAAAATCATGTATATTTTGATTTAGTCGAAATTGTTTCTTTAGTCCTCTCCTCTGGCTTTCAATACGCTGTGTGTGTGTCCCATCTCTTGCATTGACAGGATCGCTGTGATTCACTCTTTTGTGAATAAATCCATGCTCAGGTAGGCTTAGGTAAGCTCTCCAATGATCCGTATGAATGATGGAGTCTTCCTGAACATGTTTGTTGATGAGTGGCACCAATATTTTAGCAGATTTCTCATTGTTGGGACACATCTCCAATCTTAAGTTGTCGCTACCATCTTCTATCATACCAATCACCCAATGGCCTTCAATATTTCGGCCTCTATTATATTTTCTCCTGCCAATATGACTCGTCGATTTGCACCACTTAATTAGGGCCTATCATCCCTTGGGCCCTTTGATTTTCCAGTTCATAAATTGTAATAGCCTTTCGACAATAATTGTACCATCTGCGATTGTCCTGCTTGACACTACTGGACTATCATCGCTGGCTAATTAAGATAAGATAAGATAAAATGTATTTATTGCACCAACTAAGTATGTCAATGATCACATGTACAATTCAATGTACATTTCAAATATAGTAGGTACAAATGCGGACTTATCACTAAAGTGATTTTTTCAGCCAACCTTTGGGTAAAGCAGACTATAAAATATGTGGGGGAGTTGTTGAATTAATTCCTTTTTCGCCCATAGATAAGTGAGTTCTTCACTAAAAGCGTACATCATTTGAAAAATTAATGTTATTAGTAGACGTGTATTTTCAAATCACGTCCCAATGGCACGGGACACGATCGGCAATTACTTTTCTAACTAACTACCCCGTCAATTCCCATGTCCAAGTTAATGGGGAAAAAAATGTTTTCTATACATAAAATTACGACGTTTTCAAATACTTGTTTTTTTAAATCCTTCGCAAAAACCTCTTCCATCTCATGTAACCACTTTATATTAGAAATATAGACATTTATGAGACCTTGCGAGTACGTGGATCTTAGGTTTTTAATTTTATTTTTTGCTTCTTGAACACTAAAACTAGGAATATTCATTCCTTCTATAATAGAAATGTAAGCTGCATCACGTTTCTGCTTGTTTTTATAACCTCTTGAGGAGAAATCCCATAAACAGGGGTGCAATTTATACAGTTGTATAAATTTGATTGTTCTAAAATCCCATTTCCCAGCCATTATTTACGTTTTTAACACGTGAATGCAAAGTTCGCGGAAAGTGGCATTCGCACCGAGTGGCGAGTGGCGAGTGGTTGCCGAATGCACGCCGAGTGCCTGTTTAGATCCACCGAGTGAGCGAGCGAGTCAGTACGGGGAAGCGGGGAGTCGGGTACTCGGCCTAGTAAATAGAACGGGGTCCGAGTGACTGTCTCGCCTGTTGCTCGGCCGAGTGCTCGGCCTAGCACTCGGCTTGGGTGTTTAGACACACCGAGCACTGTCTCGCCACTCTACTCGGTAGGTGTAATCGGGCTATTACTAAATATGCAAGGCGGGTAGCGAGTATATTAAAAAAAAAATTTTTTTATTATTTAATATGTTGTTTAGTGCCGTGCCTTCCAAAGTAAGGAACTATAGCACAGAATTAATAATAGTATTACATACAGAACGGAAACTCGCACCGTCCCCCGCAATCTGGTGTCCCCGCAACCCTTCCCCCGTTATTGTGAGGTGTAAGTGGCAGTAAAACAGGGTTATTGGTAGTCGCACGTTGACATTACGCGAGTCACTTAGGATTATTAAATTATAATGGTGAGAAACTGCGCACATTATCATTGTTTATCTACGGAAAACAATAAATAACGAAAATTTTATAGATTTCCGAGTGATAAAAACAGGTAAGCAAAGCAACAAATTCTGTGGTGGCGACCCTGATTGTTTAACTCACACATTTGACGTGTGCACGGACGGATTGTTTCGCTTGTAGTAGTACTAGGTATATATGCTGCTCCGTTTGTATGAAGTGCCATACCTGTGACTATAGTCTCATCAACAGAAATGTGTGAAGGACCAGCTTTTTTTATATTTGCAGTAAAGTTTTGACTTAGTTTTGTGAAATATTCTCGAAGTTTAGCAAATTTGTCGTTAGATGGCAATGATGTACCGTCGCAATCATGAAGATATTGCTGAATTTCAAAAAGTCTGTTTCGCCTTATGCTAGAAGCTACTAATTCATTTTGTGTGTCACTTTTTATTTCCCAAAACATTCTCATATATTTTGCCGTCAAATATCCTGTAAGTAGCAAAATTGCAATCTAATTTCATCACAAGTCACGTTTAGAGTGTGGTTCCTCTGTAAAGCATACATATTACTCATATACATGGGCCCAAACGTAGAAAATGGAATCGAAATAGTGATGGGGTGCTAGTCGCACCGCCTATTAACATGATTCAAATCTCGCATATTCCCTCGATCGGTTTTTAACGATCTGCGCGGGTATATAACTATTAAAAAGTGTTTTTAATCATTCTTGCTCGTATTTCTTTTCTGCCATCTATTCAGGCATCTTTTAGATGCGAATGCTATTGGAAGCTAATGAAACCTATCAAAAGAATTGAGGTGTATGAATATACCTGTACATACGCCGCACAATAACGTAAGAATTACCATTGTCGTAAAACGAATAGCAAACGCGCGATGTTCTCCCGTGAAATGACTGATGACGACTAAAATTGTGGGAGACGCGTGACCCGATGACACCCCGCGCACCCCGCTACCCGCCGCGGTCATCGATCTATTTGCCAAGAAAAAGTAAACTTTATTCTAGCCCACCCTGTACTACATTTTGTGTTTGTAATTCCTCTACTACTATGATGTTCTCATTATGTATCTGTCTTGTTTTTATGTTTGAATTGATAGCGAAGGGCCATCAATTTCTCTACTATTTCTCCTGACTCATTTCCGATTAACTTGTCTGTGATCATATAATTTTCAGTATTTGCTTCTTCGATGTCATTTGAAGTGACGGTGTGGTTTTTATCTAGTAGACATATTTTTTTTTCTTTCTCTCTATCAATGCTTCCAATTCGGTACAACTAGCACTAAAATTCCTCCAAATTAAAGTTTGAAGTAATAGATGCAACTTTCTCACATTTTGAACCAGCTATTTTATATTTTTGTTGCGTGGTTAGGGTGCGTTATTTTGAGCTGAGTCTGACTGTACTGGTTTGAGATAGAGACAGTAAATCAAAATTTAAAGATGAACTTTTGAAAAGTTTTATGTTTGTAGATTTAAAATGGCTTTTATGTACTAATGCTTTATCATAAAGATTATTTTTTTCCATCAACTTGACAGCAAAAATATGACTGCATGGAATATAGTTTGTAATATTGAAAGGTCATGAATATTTGTAGAATTCAATGTCTACTTGATGTTCCTTTACGTAGGTGTATGCCACGATAACGAAGGGGATGAACCACGATCATCTTCCTCGTCGTCCGTCAAAACAATTCGTCGTTTTCTAGAATACGGTGCTAGATACAAAGCCTACATCTGTAATGTTTGTTCAAACATTAATACAATAATTGATAAACCTCTTACAGAACCAGGGACGTTTAAGGAGCGATGACATCTGGGGATGCTGATCAATGGCGAAAAGCAATGGACAGCGAGATCAATTCTTTAAAAGAGCAGTGGGATCTCGTTCTCAACATTACTCTGAAGCATGAAGTTTATGATCCGTTTAAGCCATAAAATCTCCCTGGCGGCCTCGCTTGCTGCTATAATTTCAGCTTCTGTGGAAGATATCGCGTCAGTAGTCTGACGCTTACTTTGTCATGCTATGGCACCGTTGGCGTTAAGGCAAATCATACCATTATTTAGGCTTCAGGAGCTTTGCCGAAAAGCTGGGGCCTCCTCATAAGCATTAGTTGCTTAAAAAGGAAACGGGATATTAAGAAGGATGTATATCTTACATCCTTCTTAACACACGGGACATTCAACACTTCATCACCTTCACTTTCGTCACAGGTTACAACGTTTTTGAACTCTCTAATTAAAGTAACTGTTCTTGTTTAAGCTTAAAACCAACAAACAAGTGCAATTTTGTAAGAAAAACAATATTTCACTAGCAATATGATTAATTGGAATGTATTTGACACGGGGATCTTTATGTTTAAAAAATCTTCATTTTCAGGCCTGGTTCCCGTGGACAGACGACACGCGGCGACTTTATTCTAATTGACTTTCAAGGTGGGTGCTCTAGTGGTGTTTTAGGACGTGGTAGGTGACAGCATTGTTGGATCTCTGGCCCACTTTAAGAAATCCGTGATATTCTCTTCTTGATCTGATAAGTATTTTTAAAGATTTTGTGTAAAGTCAAGCTGCCTATTGGACTTGTACGTTGATGAAGAACCATGATCGTTGTGGCAGGTTCAGCACAATTCCAGCCGATTCGAAGAAGTCTATCCCTAACAGTGTTCTAGCATTTTCGGCTTCTGGCAGCGCTTATAGCTTAATTGGTAGGCGGTGACCTCCAATGAGTACTCGGTCGCTATCTTAAGCGTGATTATTTTCTTACTCCCATCAGCTAAGTTGACAGATGCATCCGTGTCGACGAATAGGTTACCTGATTTGGCTAGCATTTTATAAAAAGTGGAGCCGGCCGGCGATACTAGTGCGAGCTGCTGAGTCCAGGTAAGCATAGCCAGCACAACCATGTATATATATTTCAATGGTGGGTATTTTTACTTTCCCTTATATGGACGTAGTTACTATAAAGTAAAATTGTACCGGCTTAGGAGATGTCTCCTTAGTTTTGCACTTTGGACAGGAGCTTTTGTAGACATCAGGAGTACCGCAACCGTAGCATTACAATGTGCCTCCATTAGTTTTCGAGGTCGTTTTGGTTGTCTCTGCTGGAGCTTCTTTCTTACGCTCATTTGTCCACGGTACACGGTTTCGGCCACGCTTGCTGTAGTAGTCGCATCTTTTTGACTTTGGCTTGTCTGGAAACTCTAGTCTCCAAACTTTTGAAGTGGCGGAACTCAGTGAGTAGGTCTTAGAGATGTGCCAACCCGAAAAAATCACGAATCGGGTCGAACAGTTCGACTTTCAATGTGAACCGGTTTGAATCCGGGTTGATCAAACAGAGTTGCTATGACGGTTGGAGGTCAGAGCGGGATGTACAATTGTACAATAGACATTATAATTTAACTTGAAAACTTCGATGAAGTATAAAAAACTACTTTATCGAAGCTTTAAATAAATAATTACTTTTATGTTGGCAAAAGAAAGGCTTAACAAAACCAAATTATGAATCAACATCATTTACTCGAAATTAATCAAAAACATAATGTAACTTCTACATACTAAAAAAAAATAATGGACAGTTATAAGTTGTAACTTACAACAAAATAGGCGTAAAACAAACAAATAAAAAGCTTCATAGCATCATAAAATCAAAGGGATGGAATACTTTTGGAAAGATCCTATGACTTTTTCAAAAAAAATCCGCATTAGCTGAGTGTTCTGTTGTATCTGCTTCAAATAATTGGATTAAATCCCAAAAACGACTGATTATTTGGCCTAGTTTTGGATCAAAGTATCTCACTACAATAGAAACAGTTTTGGTAACACTGATATCTGTGCTTTCATCAATTAATATGGAAAACTTTGAACTTTTAAATCATTTATTAAACTGTGTTTCTTGGATGCTCCTATACAATTGTTTATCACTGCTTGAACTTTAGTTCTTTTTAGTTTTATGTTTTTAGCAATTTTTGAATCGATGAATAATTGGGGCAATAAATCTGTAAGATGGTCCATAATATTTGCAGATATTCTATGTTCTGCGACGAAAGCTGCCAATTTCACAGTAGAAATTTTGACCTGTTCGTTTTCAGTGTTTGTGAGCTTGTTTGAAATGCACTTACGATTGACTGCTGGTTCTTGAAGTTGAACAGCTAAACTTTTTGGCATTATTGATTAGATTGTTCGTATTTTTCGCGTCATAAAATCTACAACATTAGTTATATTATACACCGATAACATATCGGCCAGTCTTTTTACCGGTGGATTTGGTTAACCCAATCAATGCATATTGAAATCCCATCATTTAAAATATGGATAAAATTTGCCGTAACCTCGCCATATTCAAATTCCTTCAACTGCAATTCTGTTTAGCAGACTACCAGAGCCATACTTGGCCAGAGCAGCGAGAGGATTTGGCCAACACTGCCATTTATAAGTATCCGGAGTCTATCTTCCTTCCATATTGATCGTATAAGATCCTAAGATCTTCAAAAGTGTTAGTTATCAGTTTTATTGCATGACAAAGGTCAATAAAAGCATGAAGTTTACTTTTGCCGATGTTAAATGTCGTTTCATTTTGGTGTTTCGCAAGCTGACACCCTAATTCTGAAAACATGCCAATGTTTGCAGCTGGCCCATCATATGTTACACTAATAATTTCAACTCCTTTCTTCGTATTTTTGTGCGCATATTTTCAGCATTTTGTTCACCCGTCAAGTATGTGATAAAAATGTATTTGTCGAGAAAAAAATATTGACTACCTATTTACTTGTATGGCAGCTAACCTAAAAAAAAATATTTTTCTAGATTTTATTTTACGACTTTTTCACCACGATTAATATACCATATGTATGAATAATATCCATGCAAAATTACAGCGTTCTAGTACTAATAGTTTCTGAGTAGGACCGCGGACGGATAGACAGACAGACAAACAGACAGACATGGCGAAACTATAAGGGTTCCTTGTTTACTACGGAACCCTAAAAACTGATTTGCCACTTCCACAGACACACTAAGAGAAGCAGACCAATCATTACAAAAAATCAGTTTAAATTCGACAATAAATCGTATCATAAATCAAATTATTAATTAATTAATTTACAATTCAAATTTAATTGCAAAATCGTAGCTGCGCTATCATGTATTATCTGTTAGTCGTACAAAATCATAGCCTTGGGTGAAAAAAAGTGTAGTGTCCAAGCAAATTTTCGTGTCTCTTCTGAATATTGCCATTCCAGGGGACACCTTAACTTTTTAAAATCTGTCGTTTCAAAACATCTTTTGGTTCAGCTCAGGCGTCCAAAATAATTGAACTCTCATTGTTCATTAAATATTCCTCTTGCAAACCTTTTATTTATTTTCAAAATTTGCAATTATTCTCTGTCTGCGTACTTTTCTTTAAATGTTCTGACTTTTCTGCGTCAACTTTTACACTTATACTTCAATTTCTTAATTTAAATTTGCTACACTGTAATATATCTGGTAACTTATGTTCGTATGGTTATGGATTGAGGATCCACGTCCAGATGTCGTCACAAGAGGAAGATATATTTTTCTCATGTATAGAAACACCTTTGCTTGAAATTGAGATTTTTAAGCCAGGTATACGTAACGAATCGATTCCAAGAATTATATCATGGTTCAGGTAGTACACAACATGCAGTTTTATTTTAAAGGTTACATCGTCAAGTTTTGCTGTAGTGTCAATAACTTCTATTGACGCCATTAGGTTTCCTAATAAGCCCCTTAATGAAACAACTTCAATACTACGTTTGCCTTTTATATATCCAGAAATTTTATTCTTGACGATTGAACATTCGGCACCTGTATCAATCAAACAATTATTATTATTATTTTATTTTCTTAGGAAGATTTACAGCATTATTACTATATAACACACTCTTAAATACTACGTGCCAATTACAAATCTTCACTTTTAAAATAAAAAACTGAACTTTAAAATATGAGATGGTACATAAATCAAAAATAAATGCCAAAATAAACTCAAAATTAAGAATTACATTACCTATTTCCAGTTGCCTTTGGCTAGGTGACGAGCTCTGAATACGGTTCACGCTGCGCTGAGATGAGGATGATGCTGCATTGGTAGATGTTGTAGGCTTGTCCTTGTAGTACAAGGACATCCCTCCGAACGCTGTTGGTACAAGGCTTGTACCAACAGCGTTCGGAGGGATGTACAACTTTCTTGCAATTGCTGCAGATATCTTTATTCGCATGTGATGTTCTTAATCGGCATTCTTGTGATTTATATCCAACCAATTTTTCCGCCATTGTTGCATTTTATTCGGGTCGTTGTATCGTGATATCTTTTTTGAAACTTTATACTCGGTCGTAGCAATATCAATAGGTCTTTTTCTGTAATCAGCTAGAGTTGCTATCAATTCCTCCTGTGACTGAGGTACTGACCTTAACAAATCGGCTTATAATATTATAATAATAATAAATGTATATTTATTTTCCTCCACAAAAATAAACTTATTGTAACTTAAAAGGTACTAAACATATTTGTACTCGTATTGAAATAAACAATAAAAGATGTGGAGAACTGGTGCCTATGATAGGTTTCCAAAGAACCTGTGTTACGGGTCACCAGGACTCGCCATCAACAGAAAAAACTTACAAAATCAAATATGTCAACTACAGGGAAAAAATAAAATAAAATTAATAACAATATATCACTTATAAATGGAGAATGTATAAAATCAAATAAAAAATTCTTAAAGTAAACTAAGTTTTGCATAATGTATACTATATAAAGAAAAATTACATAATAAAAATCTAAAAGAATGGTATTATTTGGCACATTAATAATCTATGGAGTCTATGAACCTTTTTTCGGCCATAATTTTAGCTGGACAATCGGGGTCACCAGTATTGTGACTGCACGGTTTTTTGTAGTGCAGGCATGTTGCACATTTCGGTGGCTCAGCAGTTTTCGTACACTCTTTTACTGTGTGACCCAGTGCCCCACAATGACTGCAAGTGACGGTGTCAGCCCTGCATGTCTTGGCCGCATGTCCGTACTGCTGACATTTGTAACACCTAGTTACCAAGGTGAAATCCCTCACAGGACAGGACGACCAATTCACAAACACCCTGTCCTTGGTTATAATAGCCTTGCGTATTTGTGCCGTAACTTCAATGATGTAGTTGCATGACTGGGAGTCCTTTTTTCCCGACTCATGACTTAGCTTAATAGAGGTCAAAAAAGTATCAAGAGATATGCCTTGAGGGTCGTCGGCTAGGTTTTGATGGTAAATGCAATTAAAGACTTCTATTTTCTGCATAACCGAGGGCACTCCGATGACAACGATTCTAGGCTTGCGTTTATATGGCTCATCCACAGTAAGGCCAGAGGTCGTGAGATGCGGCGACTGTTTAAGCTTCTCTATGTCAGCCTTGGTGTCGGTGCTGATAATAACTCCGCCGTTCTTAGTTTTGCGCAATCCTCTCACATGCAACTTAATTTCTTCGGGCTTTATAATTTTTTGCACGAGGGCTTTAGTCTCTTCGCTGGATTTCATTTTGTCACAGGGATAAATAGCCACAGAGCTTGTATTGGTCGGCTGTACAAATTTCTGTTCACCTTTCTTAACCATATCGGCGAAGGACACTGCTCCCGAGGTAGGTTTAGTGGACTCCTTGATGGTTTGTTGAAGGTCTTGAAGTTGTCGCGTGAGGTCCTGTTTTTCCATAAGATCTTGGATGTTGGAATAATTCAGAATTGCTTTCTGCTTCAGAGACTGATAATGGACGGCCATTTGCGATGTTCCATGGCCCACTTTTCGGCATAAATTGTGAATGCGCAGTTTTTGTTCGGAATTTAACTTGCCTTCTGTTTAAATAGTACAAACCTCATTCAGGCACTGCTCAATTTGTGTCATCCAGTTCTGGATTTCCGGAGTAGATACGATGGCTGGGGTCTCATCCTGCTCCTGTTCTCTCCTGGGTTCTGGTTGTTGGGGTGAGCGCACGGGCGTGGGCGGGCGGGGCTTCGACGCGTCAGCGCGCTGCGGTTGAAGGGAGTGTCCATATCTCTTCTATTTCTAACACTCTTTTAAAACATAGTCTTAATAAACGCTTATGTAATTCACTTAAAATAAGTAATAACAACTTTTACTATGCAGCAGTTTTGTGCTTAAGTAGTTTTAGGTCACGGATTTTAAAAATAAATATCTATTTTATATTTTATGATTAGACGCGTCAGATCGGCTCGCCTAATCGATGACGAGTGACTTGGTAGAATTTCGGTCTGATTCCAGATATAATGACTTCTATTGTTAAATCCATTGGTGCATTTGGCGATATCCTACTAAAACTGAAGGGGACGATAAGTCACCGAAACTGAACAACGGCTGTTTTTCATTTCCAGATATTTTCAGGAAATGAAAAAAAAATGGCCGCTTCATACAAAATTGCAAACTTGAACAGGAAATTTGGATGGAGTGGCCAATTCTATATATGTTTCTTGGGAAAAGTTGTTTAGTCTGTTTGATTAGCAAGTTAAAGTTAAAGAAATTACTTACCATAACTTTTAAGAATTCTTATATTATATTGTGGCCAAGTAGGTTTGGGGTCGACCATATTTTTTAAAAGTTTGTTTTTCAGCTCTTCAGTGCGTACACTGGGGTAGTAGCATGTTTCTCCGTCTTTTACTCAATTGGAAGCAACTATGCCAGGAACATCATTTTCATCCCCAAATGTCACAATTACAAAATTTTTGGAATCATTCATGATGTATAAATCTGAAAATAATTTTCCCATTAAGTAATACATTTTTCGTAGCATTTTACAATTAAATATACATACCTATATAATAATGATCTTTTCAGACAGTTATTTTATAAGGAATAAGAAAGGATAGGTATAATTTGGGTAAGAAAGGATAGATAAGGAGAAGAAAATGAAATTTAATTACTATGAATGCAGCATTTTAAAAGCTACATGATGATCTTGGAAAGGAAGAAGTACGACTTTGCCCACAATGTCAGACACTGGTCTTTCACTCAGTGCCAATTTATTTTTTACTTTGTAAATTCCTATATTTGAATCAAGGGTGCAGCGAAAAAGTTTTCTTTGATTTCAAACTCGTGGCAAAGTATAACCTTGTCATTTATATTTTTGGAAAATGCAATATTGCACACTGTAACAATACTATCATCTTTAAGAACACAATAACAGTTGGGATGTGTTGTATTTATTTCAAATGAATTAAAAGACTGGCTATTGAAAAGGGATTTCTACACCCATATAAACTTGTGCTGATATACGGGGTACGAAAGAAGATAAAAACTATGAGAATTATTTTCGCATGAAAGATGCGTGTTTTGACAACCTTTTGGTCTTAGTAACACCATACCTAAAAAAACAAGATACCTGTATGCGAAAAGTAGAAGAAAAACTAGGAGCAACTTTGCGATATCTCGCTACTGGTAGAAATATTGAAGACATGAAGTTTTCAGTTATAATGTTACCAGCTGCAATTTTTAAAGCAATTATGGATACATGTCGGGCACTTATTTACGTTTCACAGGATTATATGAAGGTAAGTAAAAAATTAAACAACATTTTAAGTTATTTATTTCTATAATCTTAGCAATGAGTAATTATTTCGGTACAAAAATGTAATAATGTAAGTACTTATTTTTATAGTTCAGGCTGAAATTGAGTAAAGAGTGAAACTATATTATTATTACTATTATTTTGAAAATGTGTTGATGGGGTAGGATCGGTAGGACTATTTGGGATATGTAATATGTATTCATTTGAATTTAAAGCAGGTCTTTGAGATGGTTGATCATGGTGATAATTGGTACTTAAAATTATTGGGGCCGTGCCTCTTTGTACAGATGTGAAATTCTCTGATATAGTGCTGATTGCAGGGCCGGTATGCTGTTGTGGGTTGTTATGGTTTGAAGATAGAGGAAATGGAGAGAATGTTTGTTGTGATGCGGGCGACGGTGGAGGTAGTGGAGATGTTACTGAGGGTATAGCCGTATAAATCACAGAATCAGCTTGTGGAGATGAAGGTGAGGGTGGGGGAGGTGGCGATATCAGCGAAGATGAACAATTTCCTGGAGACGGTGTGAAAGGATGATAGAAATGGGATTCCTTAATTTTTACAGAATCTCTTCTTAAATTTCCTAGTTCCGCTTCAAATAATATATCGTTGATTGCTTTTTTGGCATAACGCCGTTGAATTGGTTCCAGTCTGTCTAAAATATCAGACCATTCCAAAGCGATGGGATTTGTTTTTTTATGTGACTCAGTTGTTTTGCTGCAAGGTTCACTCAAAAATTGGCAAGCACGATCTAGCAATTCTTCATGTTTCGTCTTTTTCTTTTTGTTTGACAAGACAGCTGAGGGCTTTGGAATTCTTGTTACTGATGAAAATGATTCCTTCTCCGTTATTGCATCTAGTTGTTGTTTACTTTGCTGGCTGGTTGATTGCTCCGTTTCTGCAGTAGTTTGACCCTGTAAGCAACATATTCCTTTATTAGTTAGGCACCTATAAGTACATTATTATAATTTTGATTTAAGATGCCGTCATCATCAGAAGAGTGGAAGGCAATTGCGAGAGAATTCGGTGAATACCTATTTTGGAACTGTTTGGGTGCACTTGACGGCAAACATGTGGCTATTCAAAAACCTGCACATTCCGGCTCATTGTATTATTATTATAAAAGTCATCACGGTATAGTTCTCATGGCATTGGCAAATTCGAGAAAAGAATTTATTATGATAGACGTTGGTGCTAATGGCCGCGTTTCAGATGGTGGAGTATTATTCTATACAAAATTCTGGGAATCGTATCAACTAGTCACATTGTGTTTGCCAGAAGCATCTTCATTACCGAACACTACAGATATTTTCCCCTACGTATTTATAGCTGATGAAGCTTTTGCATTGGGTAAAAATCTCATGAAGCCATATCCTCAAAGCGGCTGTAATAATGAACGAAAAACATTTAATTACAGACTCTCTCGTGCTCGATCTGTAATTGAATGTGCCTTCGGATTAATACGGAAAAAATTTGAAGTTTTTCAAAAAGACATCCGTTTTGAACCCAATAAGGCTGCATTAATAGTAGCCACATGTTGTTATTTACACAACTATTTGATGAAACATTCAAGAAACCAATATACATCGAATTGGAAGACTGAAAATCAAATAAGTGGTCAATTATTGGATTTAGAACCCACTAATAACCGAAATCCTCCAACAGAAGTAAAAATAATAAGAGACAAATTTTGTTATTATTTCAACAACGAGGGTAAGATATAAGTATTTTATATGGATGTAACTATTATATCTTCCTTATTATATATCCTTATTATATCTTCCTTATATCTTACTTAGTAGCTATAGTGTTTTTTTAGCAAATAAACAAGAATCATTAAAAAGTATAACTGTTATTTTATTTTCTTTCATGCGATATTCATACGCATGCTGCTCAATTGAAAACCAGACTGCACTGCGCACGCATTTGTAAACATAATATGTATGTCGCGTCCAAGTAGTTTAAACAGCCGTTCAACTAGCTCCCTGAACGATATTCAGCCATTTAATCAACCGGCTAGGCAAATGACTTGGATAGATAATTTTCATTAACAGATTCGTGCAGTTTTTATATTTTAAAGCAAATTTTCCTATTGTGTGAATGGCCTAAGTATCAGCCAGCCAGTTCATTAAATATTTTAATAAACACTTCCCTGATTATCATTCAGAATGCTAGTTGAACGGCGCCGTTTATTAAATAGGCTAGGCTGTTAATTAAACGGCTGATTAAACTAGTTGGCTGCGACATGTAACGGGTGATTTTTTAAGCGTAGTTTTAAAAAAAATCGAATTAAACCCTCAAATTTGCATTAAATATTCAAAGTTTTTATTGGAAACGATAAATTGACCTTTGCCATTTACTTTTTAAAGATAATTTCACGTAAATGTTGTCCACGGCTCCGTTTCAAATGGTCCATTCTAAAGGTCCAATTTTGCATCACTTTTTCAAGCATTTCGGCCTGTATTCCACGAATAACGCGTGTTATCCTGTAAGGCTTCAACCGTGTTCGGCTTGTCCACATAGACTAACGACTTCACATGACCCCACAAGAAATAATCAAGAGGCGTTAAATCGCATGATCTTGTCGGCCAATTCACAGGGCCATTTCGAGAAATAAGCTGCTCACCAAATTTATCTTTCAACATGCCCATTGTTTCACAAGCCGTGTGGCATGTGGCACCGTCTTGATGAAACCACATGTCAACCAAGTTCAACTCAGCCAATTGGGGCAAAAAAAAGTCACGTATCATGGCACGATATCGTTCGCCCTTAACGGTAACGTTTCTTCCACGGTCGTCTTTGAAGAAAAAAGGACCGATGATGCCACCAGCCCATAAACCACACCAAACTGTCGTTTTTTCGGGATGCATCGGTAATTCTTGTACGTCATGTGGCTGCTCATCACTCCAGCTGCGACAGTTTTGCTTGTTTACGTATCCGTTCAGCCAGAAATGAGCCTCATCGCTGAACACAATTTTTCCATGGCCCATTCACCAAAAATTAGACGTTGTGGCAGGTCATTCGGCTTCAACTCTTGCATGAGTTGAATTTTATAGGCTCTCAAACCCAAATCGATACGTAAAATTTTCCATGTGGTTGAGTAACACATGCCTAATTGTTGAGAACGACGACGAATTGACATTTCACGATCCTCATTAACACTGGTCGCTACGACTGCAATATTTTCTTCGGTACGCACTTTACGCATGCGCGTCGATGGTTTAATGTCCAACAAAGTAAATTTGGCGCGAAATTTGGTGATAACAGCACGAATTATTGATTCACCAGGTCGATTATGACGACCATAAAATGGTCGTAAAAAACGATGCACATTTTTCACAGAGCACAAATTTTGATAATAAATTTCAACGATTTGCAATCGTTGTTCGTTCGTAAGTCTTTCCATGATGAAATGGCAGAGTATACTGAATACTTTTCACTTTGACAGATGACGTTTGGGCGCCATTACCAACCAGTGCTGCCAACCTGAAAAACTTAACTCTTAAAAAATCACCCGTTATATGCTGTGTGCAGTGCAGTTAGTTACACCACAGCTTTTATTTAGTTTCACCTGTCCCGATGTTTGTTTGAACTGAACAGACAGACATAGGCGGAGGGAGACTAAAATTGGTTTGTTTGAACATGCGAATCTCAGGAACTACTGTATAGATTTTCACCGTTGCGTTGGATAGGGACATTTTCCCTGAGTGCTATGTATGTACCACGGGCGAAGCCGGGCGGACTGCTATTGTAGTGATATACCGTAAAACAGGTAACAAATATAATTTTTTTGACACCAAAAAACATTCCGGCCACGTTCCGGATGTGTAGGTATAGATCTTAAAATAGTGTAAAACGACAAATAGGTATTTATAAAATGTATTAAATATTACCTGGCCTGTTGGATCAAGTGCCACAGGTTGTTCCAATTTGTTCAGAAAATGTAAGTACGGGAAATACCAAATTTTAGGTGTGTAAACATCCTCTGCCCCAGCACCGGACCTTCTAGATGTGATAATTTTTTTCAATTCTCTCCGGTAATTCGATCTAAGGGTGTTTATTTTCTTTTTCACGTCATCTACAGAAGCATTCGGTTTAATCTTTTTTAAAATTGGCAATAATTTTGCCAAATTCTCATTCCTGAAATCAAATAAATAGCATGATTTATACTTAAAAAACAGGGCAATATATATTTACCTACTATTAATCTTAAGAACAAATACTAAACATACCTCTTATATTTATTGGTCTATGCAGGATTTGTGGTATCCCATAACTCAGGGAGTGTTTCAAAAGTTAAAATAAAATATTTTTCTGGTTGTAACACATTAGGCGGGAGCGTTGCGCCGCCGCTCGGCGGTGATGGTGATGGGCTGCGTGAGCGCGCGGCTTCCGCCAGCGCCGCCGCTTCTTCGGCATAATCCGTGTCCGACTCCATCGCTGTCCGCGCGTCGACTGACGCGTGATTGATGAAATGCCATTACACATTCACTCAAAAGTCATGATTGACAGTTGCATGGTGCAAAAATCAAAATATCCAGATAATTGTCAATCAATTTCATGCAACCATCAGTCACCACATTACACGGTAGGTTATCTGTCAGTCACAGCCTTGACTGTGGTAAAACTGACATCAAAATCTACCGTGTAATGGACGCCAGTAAGGTGGTCAATGTTCGATATGGAAGTTTGTTCAGCAATAAACAAAGCGAGCCGACCTTCGGCTTTTTGACTGTTTTTTGCACCACCAGTGGCACCAGGTGTAGAATTAAACTGAATTTGTTTATTTTTTGAGATTAGTTCACACTTCGCTTTGTGTTTCTTGGATTCATAAATTTTAGCAGCAATTTCTACATGACAATACGTACAGAAAACTTTCATCGGGTTGTCCGCAATTTGTTTTATCCAGTGCTTAAATTCTTCGTTATTCTCCCATTCCGCCCTATAGTTTTGAATGTAAAAGTGGAACGTCCATGATTCACAATTTCATACATATAATTACTTGGCATCAAGAATAATTACGTACAATACAGAAAGAACTGCACACGAATGTGTCTGGCTACTCAATAACAATATCCTTAAACAATATTATCGTTTTGGCACATTTCGACTTTTGTAGTACAAATTAAAATACACGTTATATCAATAGCAATAACGCACATTTCCGTTTGGCCGAATCTGAACAATAGTAATAATACTATTAATAGCGATAAATAACTACAGATTTCTTTAAAAATCATTATGTTACTGTTAAAATTATGAGTAGCTGATAATATTTAGCAGAAGTTGCTAGATTCATTTTGGTGGCTAAAATCGATTATGTTTTGGCTAAAACAGTTGAAAATCCGCTAGATGTAGCCACAAAGTGGCTAAAACGGCAACACTGTCGAGGCCCGCGGCTGCGCAGACGCAGCGGTCTTTAGCCACGCCCACTAAGCACCGTTATCAACGACCTGGAAGCTTCTAGAACATTAGGGATCCGTATTCGTGCGGAAGGCAAATAAGAAAACCCTTTCGTTGACATAAAAGTAAAATTTATAGTTCAATTAAATTCAAAAAATACAATCTATTATGTACAACGTTACAGTGTCAAAGCAAATTTTCGTGTCTTTACTGTATAATGCCATTCCAGAGGCAAAACCTTTACTTTTAAAATCTGTCCTTTCAAAAAATCTTTTGGTCCAGCACTGACGTCCAGAATAATTGAACTCATTGTTCATTAGATTTTCCTCTTGAAAATCTTTTATTATATGTATTTTTAAAATTTGCTATTTTTCCATCCGCGTACTGTTTCTTTAAATGTTCTGACTTTTCTGCGTAAACTTTTACACTTATGCTCCAACTCCTTAATTTAAGTTTGCTCCACTGTTATAGATCTGGTAACTAATGTTCGTATGGTTATGGATTGAGGAGCCACATCTACGTCCAGGGCGTTCGCCTTGTGGTTCGAAGGAGGTAGAAAGTTGTTTCCAGTCTGGTTATGATATTGCAGGCTTAATTTAATCACCTGATTATAAATGGACTCTAATCAAGAGATACATTTTGATCTAAATTGTATATATTCTGAAATTTGTGGTTAAGATGTGATAATACGAATAAATATCAATTATAATAATAATATAAAATAAAGCTATTATATGACATATGTGCGCTAAAGCCGGGTGTGTAAAATATGTCAGGGGTAGTCGACCAATATTCCTCTAACCTCGACTTGATCACAACCCCCATCGCAAGAGTACTCCCAAAATATATAACTCGTCGACATTAATGTCGTTCCCTTTTATAATGCGACTATTGGAATGGAGGCTGTGATCGCGGAACGGCCACCTGCTGAGCATACCTATTCGTTTCTGAGACAATGTACTCAATAAACTGCCTATCCCATATGGCAACAAAAATGTGATATGGGTCGACATGTGGAGCTGTCGGACCGACATTTCTCTGCGAGAAGCAAGCAGCGGGCATTCAGCCAAGCAGCTCAGGCCGTGACCTTTTGTTCACACATATGCGGTACCGGGGGCGGCCTGAAATGCCATTTCCTTTGCACTCTTCATCATGAATGGACGTCACAATCAATAACAAGATAAAGCTTTACTTTTGTTTGCGCTTTTTGAGGATGAGCAGGAGAGGTAGCAAATTTTTTATTCTGGCCTATTATTCTTTTTTTCATTAAATATTATTTTAACGGCTTAACTAAAGGATTTTAGGCGGGAACAGATTAATTAAATAAATCAGGAAAGGAAGCAAGATGGAGAATATTGGACTTAGTATCCAAAGCTGCGACGTAATGAAGATTTTATATGTACTGTCAGTGCGCACGCGAAAAGCAGCACAGAAGAGCTATTAGTAGTTACTTTGAAGTAATAATATAAATAAAAAATCCAAAACATTTTCGCTTATTTATTTCAAAAACTTTTTATAAATAAATGTAGGAACTAAAATTATTTGCTGAATTGTTCATAGAATTTACTTGCTTACCCTTATACATTTTGTAAACTTTCGAATCAACAAAACGAGTTTCATGTTGGGTTGAACGTTGTGTATTGTCTTGTATCTGAATCATACTGTTCGATGATCGTGGCATCAGCAATGGATCAAGCTGTGCAAAATTTCGATTTTTTCTTCCGTTGTGCCATATTAGTTCTTTCTGTTTTCAGGCAAATTTTGTTTTTATACTTTTCGATACTGATTCTGGATGATTGTGAATCATTTATACGTTTGCCACCAACTAGCTTGGCAATAACTGAATTAAATTGTTCATCAATGTTGCTATTAATATCTTCGATGAGACTTCTGGAATACGAAGCAGCATTGGCGGCAAGCATTTCGATTTTCTGCCAAAGACTACAAGTATCAAATTCTGTTACTTTGTCGTCAGTTTGCAAACATATATCTTTATTGCACTTAAGAGAAGTGCAATAAAGATATATGTTTGCAAACTATTTACTAAAAGTATGGCTTACTGAGTTATTACATACTATCACGTCTTTATCCCTAATGGGGCAGACAGAGCAATTTGGGTCTTGCGGCTCTAAGCAGATAGAGCCCAGGGCTGCAAGACTCAAAGGCCACTTTTAGCTTGATGTGGGCAAGAAGGTGTATGAAGAAATCAAAATAGTGATGGGTTGCTAGCCTCATCGCCTATTAACACGATTCTAATTTTCGCCCATTCCCTTGATCGGCTCTTACGATCTGCGCGGGAAGAGAAGCAGCTGGTACATTCTAAGTTTTATCTTTTCTCCCAGACCAGCATGGAAGTTACTGAGTTATTGATGGCAAAATTTAATATTTCACATTTTCTGTTAACCTTATAGTGACGGATAGCGTCACATATTTACGAGCCGATAATATTCTTTTTCACGAGAGTAGTTTTTTGTCTTTTACGCGGAATATCGTATGTTCGTTCACAACTTTTGCACTATTATTACAGAATCGACCAAAATATGATTCCTACAATGAATTTTCTAAACAGATACATTTGGGTATGGGCGCGTTTCGATAATTTTGGCATAGGTGCTTTAGTATTTTTCCTAGATTTTTGGCAAATACAACAATATTTATTTTTGACTGCCATAAATAAAACTTTTCTTGTACGTTTGCCAATAATCGTAGCGCACCCTAAATTAGCTGCATAATTCGTTTGATATGAACGCCGACACCATCAACCATCTACAATGACATCGATCATTGGTATACCGTCTTTGGTTATCCGACCTTCTTTCAAACCTGCTTCTCTTTCTATTTCCTATTATTTTCTCATTCATCAGCTAGTTTATTCTGATGTTTCAAAGATTCCGGGTTCTAAAGTTTAAAAAAAATTACAATTTTCTATAACAGTAACATCACTTGTTCTGCCACCAAAACCAGGTGAAATATAGTTAATCAAACCATTAGGTGTGCAGGACGCTAAATATTTAATAGTACAGCACTCTTTAATGCGAACTCCGAATTTTTACCACCCGTTCAGATTCGTGGAGCGTTCAGATATAGTACAGAAAATTTATAGGGTATTATTTATAAAATAAAACTAATACTCCTATAAACATTACATTTTTTTTTAAAGTAATCCGATATTTTATTTTGTCGGGAGGTAGAAAACTCTGTCTCGTGTTAGGTTTCGCGAAGTTTTAAAATAAAATAAAATAACTAAACTTCTAAATAAAGCTTTAAAAGATAGTATTAAAATATTTTATGCGATGGCAACATTTTTGGACAGGATTTTCGTTTTTGGTGGGCTTTTTGACAGATGTCAGACGGGGGCGAAAAGAAAATCAAGAGATACGATTACTCTGATATTTTATTTTGTAAAGAAAAACTAGTTGTGTTATTTGGAGAAATTACTGTAGTCGAGAATTAAAAATACAGGCACTGAGAATAATATAATAGGTAATAATTGGATAATTTATAAGAAGTCTCTACGAGGCTGTGCGTAAGAAAACGTAAGTCATGCAAATGTTATTTTTGTTATCTTATCGTTAGAGAAAAGAAGTTTTACTGTGCTATGCTAAGGCAATTGTTATGTTTTATGTTACAATATAATTCATTTGTGTCATATAATTTGGGTTTTATTACAATTCAGAAGTGGGATAGAACCAAAAGATTTATTTTCTAGTGGAAACAGTAGGTACCTAAGCACAAATGGAATTAGTGCAAGGATACATAACCATCTTATTTCATTTATGGGAATTAATGATCTAGACTTATTGGTCACATGTTGCAATCAGTACAGGTTTAGGTATTGAAATTCAATAAATACATTACACTAGTATCCACCTAGGCACCCACAATATTTGTTAATTTATGTGTTTGAATGCAGTGTTTAATTTATATAAATTTTGTTTTTCTTTTACATTTTATAGTAAAAGACTTCTGCATTATAGAACTACTGATTTACCGAGCACTGTTGTCCTGTCAATTCATTTAGCCTGTACTACCTTATTTGTTAGCATACTCATTTATAACTGATTTATGACAGATTTTGATTTACTACGCTACTTATTTTGAGCAGGTGTTGTGAATAATGATTACTATTAAATTATATGTTTCTATCAGCAACAACTTAACATAAATAAAGTAAATATAATCAGTCATTGTAGGTTTAGGTATCTAATGGTTACTTTATATGTATGTTTACAGTTATTAGTGCAGGTACCTATGTATAATAAGAATACCTACTTAATTATAATCTTACAAGTTTCAGAAAATGTCTCACCATCGAGAGTTGTCATCTCCACGACGACTGAGGACTCCAGTTAGACAAGAGGCTATAGAAAGCCACGATAGACAAAGCAGTCACTCTCGTCACTCTCGTGGAGAAAGTCCTGGATATCAACATCGAAGTAGGATGGGAAATTGGGAACGGGAGTTAAGACAGCAGCGCCAGCAACTACGTTCACTGGAGAAAGAATTACAGAGAGAGAAAGAGCGAAGTAAAGCAAGTCGTAGCAGAACTCCCCATAGAAGCCATGCGAGTTATGGTCGACGGCAGACTCCTGTAGCATCAGTACGTGAGGTGGAGCCTTCTGGTGAAGCAGAATTACTACGCGAGAGACGGTTGCTGTGTGGTGCATCTATGGCAGAAAATGAAACATTAGGTATTCGAGATACTAAGTCGGACAGTCCTACTTTTAGTGCTAAGGATGTTATGAATATGATAAAATCCATTAGCCAAAATATTAAAACTCAGTCTGGACCATCAGCTGTGTCTAACTCATTTCAGAATAGTAACATTAACCATAAGAATATCCTTCCAAATTTTGATCCATCTTCTAAGGGTCAACGAATCGATGTTTGGATAAGGAAAGTTAATGAGTGTGCCACAGTTTATGGTTGGGACGAGACGACTATCATACACTTTGCAATGCAAAAACTTCAAGGTTTGGCCAAAGTCTGGTATGAAGGTTTAAACTCTATATTATTCAGTTGGAATGAATGGCAACAAAAACTTCTTAATGCTTTTCCTTTCGAACAAAACTATGGCCAAACCTTGGAGGATATGCTTACGAGGAGAAGCCGTTTTAATGAACCGCTTGAAGTATATTATTATGAAAAACTGGCTCTGCTGAATCAATGCGACATTGATGGCAAGCGAGCTGTTGAATGTATAATTCATGGGCTTAGTGATAAGACAATGAGGTCTAGTGCCAACGCATTACGGTGCTCGCATCCGGACCAACTACTACAATTTCTGATGAGTAGTAAAGAAGGTACGCATGTTTTTGAACGTACAAATGCTAAAAGTAAAACCTTATTACCTCATACGTCTACTAGCAGCGATAGAAATGGGTATGAAAAATTTCAAAAGTATACAGAAATGATCTGTTATAATTGTAAGGAAAAAGGACATTCACACATAAAGTGCCCTAAGCCTTTAATTAAATGCACCATTTGTCGGAAATTTGGACATAAGACTGAAAACTGTAACCTAAGAAATATAAACTCCAACCCATCTGTTCAAGTACCAAAGACTATGCGTATTAAAAATACGGGATCTAGTTCTAAGTTTTTTAAGATATGTCAAATTGATAACAAAAATTTTGAGTCTTTTATAGATTTTGGTAGTGAGGTCACTCTCATAACTCGGTCCACAGCATCTTCACTGGGATTGAGTTCTGACGGTTGCCCACTACCATTAAGGGGTTTTGGGAATCAAATAGTACATTCGTTTGGTAGCGTTTTTATAGTTTTAAGCGTTGATGATGTTAGTGCTAGGGTCTCATGTCAGATTGTAGACGATAGTCTTTTGGACGTATCAGTACTAATAGGACAAACCTTTACGGAGCAAGTTCACATCGTTGTGTTTAAAAATGCATCCGAATTAAAGTTCATAAACATAAATGACGAGCTTCCATTCCAAGGGGTTGATGAATACGCTGATTCGTCCGTCAAAGCAATATTTGTATCAGATAACACTTTGTACGGTCCAGCACAAGTTAAAACTCGTGTGGAATTGAACTCAGAAAAGGGAAGTGTAGTATTAAGTGAAAAAGTGATGGGAAAACCAAATGAACAGTTCATAGTTTTTGGTGGGGTATACCATGTCAAAGATAATACGATTTTTGTACACATCTTACCACTGTCAAATAAATGCCAAATACATAAAGGAAATATAGCAGGCAGAGGGACACGGGTTCAAGTAATAAAGCAGGTTAGTACATGTACTGATCATGTTTTGGAAAAACATGCACCAATAGATTTAAGTGAACTACACATAGGTGAGTCAGTAAATACACATCAAAAACAACGTCTAGTGGAATTGTTGGAAAAGTTTAGGCATTGTTTCGCGACTTCACTGAAAGAATTAGGTTGTACGAAGGTAGCTGAAATGAATATAGAGTTAAATAGTAAACGTCCCGTCGTATATCGTCCTTACAGGTTATCGCTGAAGGAACGCGAACAAGTTAGAGAAATGATTGGAGAAATGTTGGAAGCCGATATCATTAGGGAATCTGTTTCGGAATATGCAAGCCCAATTATTTTGGTTCGTAAAAAGGATGGCAAACAGCGATTGTGCGTTGATTATCGACTACTGAATTCGATTACTGTAAAGGAACGGTATCCAATGCCTGTGATTGAAGATGAGATTGCTAAGTTGTCTGGTCAGGCTTATTTTATAACTCTTGACATGGCGTCCGGATACTACCAAGTGCCAATATCAGAAGAATCCAAACCGCTTACTTCATTTGTGACCCCAGACGGACAGTATGAGTTTAATCGGATGCCTTTTGGCTTGGCCAATGCGCCAGCCGTTTTTCAAAGGATGATGAATGCTGTCCTGGGGTCAGCACGGTTCACGGAGGCTACGGTCTACATCGACGACGTGCTTATTTACGGGAACAGTGTCGAACAATGTCTGGAGAGACTGGAGAGAATTTTATTGATGTTAGAAAAGGCCAACTTAACGTTAAATTTATCAAAATGCTATTTTTTACAGAATACAATTACTTATTTGGGATATGAGATTAGCGGTGCTGGAATGCGTCCTGGGGACAAGAAAATCCAGTCAGTTTTGGATTTTCCTCGACCTATCAATTCGCATACCGTGAGACAATTTTTAGGCTTGGTTGGATATTTCCGAAAATTTATTCGAAATTTTGCCTCATTAGCCCATCCACTCAGCAAGTTGCTTAAAAAGGATGCTCAATGGATTTGGTCCGAGGATCAAGAAGAAGCATTCAGGATGCTAAAAAATAGACTAGTTGACAGACCAATTCTAGCCATATTTGACCCTATGGCTGAGACAGAATTGCATACCGATGCTAGTAAGGTGGGTATCGGAGGCATATTGTTACAACGAAAGAATGGTAATGATCCATTTCAACCTGTGGCATACTACAGCCGGCAAACTTCTCCAGAGGAAAAAAATTTTCATTCTTTTGAGCTAGAGACGCTAGCTGTCGTATGCTCGTTGAAGAAATTTCGAGTCTATTTGCTTGGTCAGAA
This sequence comes from Acrobasis consociella, assembly GCA_963555685.1. Taxonomy (NCBI): domain Eukaryota; kingdom Metazoa; phylum Arthropoda; class Insecta; order Lepidoptera; family Pyralidae; genus Acrobasis; species Acrobasis consociella. The sequence continues at coordinate 4,305,719 of OY743119.1, read as the reverse complement.
TTTTAAAATTGTAACAGATTGCAGTGCTTTACGTTCAACTTTTTCCAAACGCGATCTAATCCCTCGTATTGCCCGATGGTGGCTTCTATTACAAGAGTTCCAATGCAATATTGAATATAGGGCTGGTACAAGAATGGGACACGTAGATGCATTATCACGAAATCCTATAGAAGAAGACGACACGGTCGATACAGATAGTTTTCCTTGTATCATGTCAATTACGAATGAAGACTGGTTACATACACTTCAGTTAGGAGACTCGGAGCTTTGTCGTATCCGAGACATTTTATGTAATAACGTTGATGGGGAGGAAATTAAATACATTAAAGACAATTATTTGATTAAGGATAATAAACTATATAGATATATTGATGGGGATAAGACCAATATACGTTGGGTGGTACCAAAGGGCGCAAGGTGGCAACTTTGCCGAATGAACCACGATGATATTGGACATTTTGGTGTGGAAAAGACTTTAGAACGCATCAAGAAAATATACTGGTTTCCTAAAATGTCAAAATTTATTAAGAAATACGTTCAGGCTTGTATAGAATGCGCATATTCAAAAAAGGTCTCAAAAAATGAAGGCCATCTGCATAACATACCAAAAGTAGAAATACCGTTTCATACGCTCCACATTGACCACCTTGGGCCTTTTGTGCGGTCGAAAAGAGGGAATTCCTACCTGTTAGTAATAGTAGACGCGTTTACAAAATTTGTTTTTATAAGGCCCGTTCGCAATACAAAAACGCAATCTGCAATAAAAACTCTAGAAGATATTTTTAATATATTCAGAAATCCTGATCGTATTATTAGCGATCGAGGTACATGTTTTACCTCCCACTGTTTTAAAAGATTTTGTTTAGATAAAGGGATCAAGCATATATTGAATGCAGTGGCCAGCCCTAGAGCAAATGGGCAAGTCGAGCGGTACAACCGTACTATCCTCAATTCATTAACTGCTCAAAATTTAAATTTTGATGAAAAAGACTGGGATGATAAAGTAGGGAGTGTACAATGGGGAATGAATAACACTTGTCAGAAAACTACAGGTCGGACTCCAGCTGAAGTTATGTTTGGAATGAGTATGAACTCTGAAAGAAATCCTATGTTGAACGAAGTAGTACGCGAGGTTGTACAAGAAACTGATTTAACTTTGATTAGAGAAGATGTTAAGGACAAAATTGTTGAGTCACAACAAAAACAAAAGGAACTTTATGATAAGAATCGCCGACCTGCTCGACAATATGCTGTGGGCGACCTTATAAAAATTACGAGAACCTCTTTTGCTAATGATGGTAAAAGTAAGAAACTTGTATCTCCATATGTTGGACCCTATCGGGTAACCGACGTGTTGGGTAACGACCGCTATAGAGTAGCTGCTATTCCTGGGTTAAATAGCACTAAAAATAAGCGCAAAACTACAGTGGCAGCCGATCGGATGTTGCCCTGGGTTCATGTAGCAGCCCTAAATGTTGAAAACAATGAAGAAGAAGATTATGTAAGTGATGATTCTAGTGATGAAAACTGAAATAACATACAATTTATAAAAAAAAAAAAAAAAAATATCTTCACTCATAATTCTTATTTGGTGTAAGAGTACATAAATGTAGATAATTATTATTTACTTTTGTGTAAAAATTGGAGGTATCTCCAATTGTCTTTATTTAATACGATATGTCGTTAGTAAGACTTCGATGTTTGTATGATTTATCCAATTATTACTAAATTTAAAAAAAAAAACAGGTGTGACTGAACATTGTTAATTTATATTAGCGATACTGTTTACAAGATTGCATAAACATGTAATGTTTAGTTTATATACATTGTTGCAAAATAGTTCATTGACTTGTTGTCACGATTTGTGAGAATGCAGAATGGTGCAACTTGGTTCACAACCGTGACAGCATGAGCAGTTACAGAAATATTATATGTTTTGTGTTCGATGGTGGCAAAACAATGTACCTTTATAATTATATACTGTGAGAATGCAGAATGATGCAACTTGGTTCACAGGCTTGCTGTTACGATTTGTGAGAATGCAGAATGGTGCAACTTGGTTCACAACCGTGACAGCAAGAGCAGTTACAGAAATAATATATGTTTTGTGTTCGATGGTGGCAAAACAATGTACCTTTATAATTATATACTGTGAGAATGCAGAATGATGCAACTTGGTTCACAGGCTTGCTGTTACGATTTGTGAGAATGCAGAATGGTGCAACTTGGTTCACAACCGTGACAGCAAGAGCAGTTACAGAAATATTATATGTTTTGTGTTCGATGGTGGCAAAACAATGTACCTATGTAATAATATACTGTGAGAATGCAGAATAGTGCAGCTTGGTTCACAGGATTGCTGCCACGGTTTGTGAGAATGCAGAATGGTGCAGTTTGGTTCACAACTATGGCAGCAAGATTTTGTACATTTTATTAATTGTCTTTTATATAATAGATTAACACATTTGGCAATCTTTAAATTTTATTCAAAATGTAAAGTTATTTTACTCTAGTTGGGACTCAATTATGAACAATATGTGTGGCCAAGTGTTAGGTTTGATCGTCCTGGTACCGTGCATTTGGTGCATGGGGACATGCACGTCATCAGGATGGTCGAGTGTTAGGTTTCGCGAAGTTTTAAAATAAAATAAAATAACTAAACTTCTAAATAAAGCTTTAAAAGATAGTATTAAAATATTTTATGCGATGGCAACATTTTTGGACAGGATTTTCGTTTTTGGTGGGCTTTTTGACAGATGTCAGACGGGGGCGAAAAGAAAATCAAGAGATACGATTACTCTGATATTTTATTTTGTAAAGAAAAACTAGTTGTGTTATTTGGAGAAATTACTGTAGTCGAGAATTAAAAATACAGGCACTGAGAATAATATAATAGGTAATAATTGGATAATTTATAAGAAGTCTCTACGAGGCTGTGCGTAAGAAAACGTAAGTCATGCAAATGTTATTTTTGTTATCTTATCGTTAGAGAAAAGAAGTTTTACTGTGCTATGCTAAGGCAATTGTTATGTTTTATGTTACAATATAATTCATTTGTGTCATATAATTTGGGTTTTATTACACTCGCAATTTACGTAAAAGCATTTTTTCTGGCTTAGGACTGTCCATTGGGTCAGCCCATTTAAGATATGTATGTAAGAGGTATTCTTCTGGTTTATCGATCAAAAACACAATTGAGTTTCTCTGTAAAAATAAAGTTTTATTGTGTTAGGTTAGGTTGACTATGACTAATTTACAAAGGTAAGTATGCGATATTGCGAGCTTAATAATAAATTTTACCTGTAAAAATAAAGAAACGACATTTAATGTTTCATCGAAATGTAGATAGTTAAACTAAAATCACCAAATATTTTAATAAATTTTCATTTTTCTATTCACAATAATATGCCTGTCAATCGACATTGGCATTGGCTGACAGTGACAGCTCAGCTCACCATAGATAGTCAAGCGCTACACACATACGGCATTTAAAAAGAAAAGTATTATTTTTCTTTACATGTATGTAAGACAGACACCGCTCTTGAATTGGAAACGCTTGCTACGGGTTCAACGTGCGATATCTCTTCACTATTGACGTCACATTCCTGTGTCACTTGCCTTATTATTTTATCGTCAGTAAGAGGTTTAGTTTCATCCAGGTCATCACTGCTTTGTAAGAAATAGTTGATTTCAGCCTCAAAAAAGCCTCTATTAATAAAAAAAACATCAAATATCATCTTCGGGTTCAAAGTCATTGTCTGCATTTTCTTCGACGTTTAATTGAGACCACAAGGGAGACCAAGACTTTTTTATTAGGTTCACATTTAACTGATCCCAACTTTGACAATGAGAAAACAGAATCTTTTTAGTGGTCTTCTTAGGGTCAGCTCACACCGAGACGCGACGCGGCGCGACGCTGCGCGCACATTTTTCATAGAGCGACTCAGAATATACTTTATTCACTACACGAAAAGATACACATTACATTGTGAGAATTCAGATTACGTTGCACCACGCAGCACTGCGCCTCGAGGTGCCTCGCGGCGTAGCGCGACGTATCGTGACGCAGCGGTGCATCGCCGGTACGCGCGGCGTGCAAGAGCGGTGCTGCGTCTCGCGGTGCCGCGCGACGCAGCGCGACGCCGCGAGGCGCAGCCTGAGGCCGCTGTGGTGACTTCTCTACTATTTCCGTCCAGACTTCGTTTAGAATTGACGCAGTTCGGTCGAGTGCTCGATTGAAAATATAATGATAGACTGGGATCTTGTTATAATCGGACTTCTCGCAGAAGAGGAAGAGGAAGAAGTTTACAAAAATAAAATTAAAAAGAAGACATCACACAGGAGTATTTGGGTGCATAATTTATGGAGAAATAGAGGAATTCATGGCGAATTTCATACTTTGGCTTTTGACCACATTGCCAACTATCCAGAAAAGTTTTATGATTATTACAAAATGGACTACCAAAAGTTTCAAAACTTATTAAATGTGTTGCGGCCATATATAGAAAAACAAAAAACTAATTACAGGCCCACTATCTCGATTGAAGAGCGGTTATCTCTCTGTCTTAGGTAAGTAATGCTAATGTACTAGGTACTTAAGAGTTTGTACTCTTTTGCTTTCGCTTTTTTTACAAATAAATAGAGAAGTGACTTTGGTCTCTAATCTGTTTTACATCTGTTAATGAACTTATCTAATTTTGTGCATATTTAGACAGTGCTTACAACAATGCATCATTAATTCCTTCTGTCAGTTTGACGTGTTTTATAGCCTTGCTTGATGCAACAGGGTGATGAGTCTGTGATTCGAGTCGGCGCACAGTGTGATATTTTTGAAATCTAGCTTGACAAAATTATTTCTTGCTCTTAAATACCAAATAATATATTATATAATGGATTTAAAGACATTGTGATGATTATAGGCTTGTATTTCAATAAAATTTTATGATTTTGATCACTGATACGGCTTAAGTATAATTAAAAAATAATAAAATAATGAGTAAAAATTACATATCACTCAGAGTCTATCTCACTAGTATCGGTTTCGCTACTAGGATTTTCGTAAATGTCATCATACTCTTTGGTTGTGCTCTTCATTTCTAAAAGCTCACATACTTCTTTCGTGATATGGCCTTCTAAAAGCTCACATACTTCTTTCGTAATATAGTATATTTAGTATCAGCATTCCACCTGTGCGAAGCCGGGGCGGGTCGCTAGTTTCAGTTATTAAATAACAACATTATTGTAGATAGGCAAGCTCTTTTTTATTACACTTAATAATTTTTAGCTAAAGTAACAAAATCAGGAATGTTAAGAAACTTAAAAAAATCACATATTCTGTCGATTTCACAATTATTATTAATTAATTATTGATATATGGTGGCTTATGGCGACGGCGTTAGTTTTTCGTGATCTCGTAATCAGTGAAAGGTGCATCTGTTATTTCAGTTTCATCATTACTGACGGATGATGGCGTGTATGTGTATGGTGCTGATCTTCTGGCGGCCTGAAAGTTGCTCATGTTTGATGGCGTGTACGTGTCGTTTTTTTCGGTTTCGTAATTGGGAAGGGGTGTAGCGGTTATCTCAGTATTATTATTACTAACGGATGATGGCGTGTACGTGGGTGCTGATCTTTCCGAAGCCTGAAAGTTGCTCAAGTTTGATGGCGTGTACGTGTTGTTTTTTTCGGTTTCGTAATTGGGAAGAGGTGCACCGGTTATCTCAGTACTATTATTATTGACGGATGATGGCGTGTACGTGTATGGTGCTGATCTTCTCGAAGCCTGAAAGTTGTTCATGTTTGATGGCGTGTACGTGTCGTTTTTTTCGGTTTCGTAATTGTGATATTGTGAATATAACAAATTAACTTCTTCTTGTTCTGTCAATTTTAATTCTGCGTCATTAACTATCTGGAAGATCTTGCGTTCAATTTCTGCCTTTATTTTATTAGGCATTCCTTTGACTTTACTTGCCATGCTTTTAAAAAAATAATCCGTAGAGTCCTCTTCCTTTTTAGCCTCAATGTAACGGGATAATATTTCCGATGCTCTAGGCTGTTGTGAAATATTTCGTGTATGTGATGGAGACCGTGATACAGAACCCGGTCGTGATACTGGTGAGTTAGCTTGTAATGGTGACTGTATAGATTGCGAATCATCATTTATAGAGTATGTAGATGAGTCATCTAGATTTGAGACCTGGGAATTTTCTTGCACAACATATTTTTTTAGAAATTCCAATTCTTTCTCAAATTTTATGGGCTTAGCCTTCACTCTGGCAGAACCACTTTTTCCATCTTTTCTTAAATTTATTGATCGTCTATAACTATCACGGATTTTCTTCCAGCGCTTTTGACAGTCTGGTGCTGAAATAAAAAATAAAATTATGGTATATGTTTTCTGTAATAATACTGACATATATTTATGCAGGATATCCCAGAAATCAACGTCAACCCGGAAACGACTACGTCGAATTATTATCCATGTATCCATGGAAAATCTCGTGAAAAAATTATCAAAAAATAACTGTAACATAAAGTGAAAATCTTAAAAAAATAATCAGAATACTCCGTAGTTAGTTAATTAAAATGTCTCACTGTAGTTTAAACTATAATTTTTTTCAGGTTTTTGACTACAGCAATCAGCTTCAAGTCTGTAGCACAAAGCTATCGCATGGGTTACAGTACCGTTCTAACAATTATTCACGAAACCTGTGCTGCACTTTGGAAAGCATTGCAACCTATGGTTATGCCAAAACCAACTCGAGAGCTATGGGAGTCGATAGAAAAAGATTTCGATAGCATCTGGCACTTTCCTAACTGCATAGGAGCTATTGACGGAAAGCACGTCAACATAAGAGCACCTTGGAATAGTGGAAGCCTGTACTTCAATTACAAAAAACACTTTAGCACTGTTTTGTTGGCAATAGTAGATGCTAAATATAGATTTGTTGTTGTTGACATAGGATCTTATGGCCGAAACAGCGACGGAGGCATTTTATCTAATTCCAAATTGGGAGTGAAGCTACAAAGCAATCAATTAGGAATACCTCCTAATAAATGTTTGCCGGGTACAACATGTAACGCACCTCATGTTTTTGTTGGAGATGAGGCTTTTCCCCTGTCTCAAAACATAATGCGACCCTTTCCCAGTGACCAAGTCTCCCATGATCGAGAAAAAAAAATTTATAACTACCGCTTGAGCAGAGCAAGGCGCATTGTGGAAAGTGCTTTTGGAATTATGCAGCAGAAATTTGAAATTTTTCAAAAAAGAATAAGAATACAGCCGAAGTATTTAAACAACATAATTTTAGCATGTACATGTCTACATAATTACATGCTAGACGACATACCCGAAAACATTTCATTACCAAGAGACAGCATTCTACAAAATTTATTAGACACCAGCCAAATTGATGATGAAGAACCTATGACTATTCGAAACCATTTTAAAACCTACTTTAATTCTGAGAATGGTTCGGTCTACTGGCAAAATGATATGATAGAAAGATGTTAAGAATAGGTAGGTAACAATAATTTCAAAAACCAAGGGAAACCTGTTATTGGCTTTATAACTGTATAATTGATTGTCAATTTATATGTATTGTCACGCTGTTGGTTTTCTAAATAAATAAATAAATAAAACAGACGATAGCGTCGATGTAGGTACTGCAAAAACCACACCATGCGATTTTATCAAAGTTTATATTATAATGATGTCCTTTATTATATTTCTTTGACTAATTGTGTACCTACGTATGTACATTAAATGTATTTTATGATATTGACTTGTTTTATTAAAATCGATTAAGTAATATTTACAAAGTTACTTACCCGATAAACCCAATTGTTCACTAATTTTGTCCCATGCATTATTTTTAGCATTTCTGTCACTATAGTGTTTTGACGATACATTATACAAACACTCGTAGCGCTGCACAAAAAAAATTAACTTCTCCTCGATCTCCATAATGCACGCACCCGCCAAATATACGTCGTTCTCGTGCGCTTGCCAGTGGTAGACTGCGGGAGGGCGCGGGCGGGGCCGCGCGGCGCCCGCGGCTAGTAGATACGTTCCGCTGCGCCTCGCGGCATCTCGCTGCGCAGCAAGGCGTCGTCCTGCTACGATTTTAAGATGCGCCTCGCGACGTTGCGATGCGTCTCGCGACGACGCGCGGCGCAGCGCGAAATCATTGGCCTCTTTGAGTATCGTCGCGTCGCGTCGCGTCTCGGTGTGAATTGACCCTTAAGGACATCGGATACAGTACATTCTGATTCCAATTCCTGCTATGCAAAAACTTGCAGTAAAAGTTTTTCTTGTTATTCACCTTTATGTTTTGAATAACGTTTTTCATGGCGACCTTCAAGCTCCTTGAGGGCTTTTAATGCTTCCCTTTCCAAATCATCAGCTTGCATTGTTCTTTTACGGGTGATAGGATAATAACGTGAAGACTCCGGTGAATTATCGCTTTATCTTTACCTTTAGAATCAGTGTTGGATTCTCCAGCTACGTCTAAACTACTGTCTGTCTCATTTTGTGCAAGTTAAAAATAAAAGTTAACTGTAAAAATGATATTTTTTAAGTTTTTTGGCTTCTGACCTAGAGTTAGAAGCTTCCCTTAATTTTTTTAGATACTCATAGAAGTTATGTTAAACACTTCTCCATTTTTTCACTATATCATTACCTGAAAATAAAATATTAAGTCAATATGACATTAAGATTTGATGAGATTTTATTATTAAAATTTACACAGAATACATTTTTGATATTTGGTCCTACGTTTAGTTAATATTTTCTTATTTCCAAGGTCTTCTACAAGGTTGTTTTCATCATAGTTATATATTAAGTAAGGTGGAACCCCTTCGATTTCAACCTTTAAATGATTAAAGTAATTTTGTATACTTTCTTCATCCACTGCTGCCTGGACACGTTAAATTTAAGGTCAGTTGGGGGAAGTGCGGCATATTATTTTAAAAGTTGACTTTGTCCTTATGTGATTCTGAACGTGTGCAGATTTTACACAATTGGGTACAAACATCAGATAGCCTGGTGTATTAGCTATTTTAAAAAGTAATTACTTTGAATGAATGGTCGCTTTTTCAACATATTTTTTAAATTTTTTGTAAGCCCTGTCTGAGCCGCACTTTCCCAACGAAATGGGGCAAGTGCGGCTATACTACAAATTTACTTGATATTGGCCACTTTTCCACAATTTGACATGACGATTAGGTAGAAAATGTTAAAAAATCATATTCGTAATTTTTAGGATTTTAAAATGGCAACATTGATGCCAGTTGACGTTTGAAGTTTTCATATGGGGCAAGTGCGGCGTACTTTTTAGGTCGGGTGTGCAAAACATTTTGTAAATTATTAAAATTATTACTTGGGTACCTGGGTCAGTGAGTGAAATAAATCAACAAAGTATTTTAAAAATGTCTCATGGCTTATTTTATATTAAAAAATGTGTAAAGTAACAATTTGAACTTTAAACATGTACTTAAACTTAGTCAGACTCAGCTGCAGTCTCATTTGGTAACTTATTCATAGGTATTATGTAACTAGAAAAATTTTCATAACTTTAATAATTTCTACTTATTAAAAAGACTCTGCATTCGTAACCTCTCTTAACACAAGGGAAAGGAACATGTCAAAATAATTTTACTTAATACTAAAATAATAATCAAAAATACTAAAAAAAATTGTAGTAAAGAAATAGAAGTATTGGTGTAGGTATGTTTGTGTATCTGGCTACACGTATGTGAGGTTGTGTTTGTTTGTAAATATACAGGGTGCAAATGCAAAACTGTAAGCCATAATGAGGTAAATGTACTCATAAAAATTATTAACTGCTGAATTATTTCCTACAAAATAATTTAGCCGATTTTCTTCTAAATAGTAAAGTTAGACTCATAGAAAAAGTTGACTGTGTTCAAAAGTACATTCATCTCAACAATACTCGTCATAGTTAATTATTTAAGATTTTGCATTTACTCCTGTAAATAATAATTATGAGAATTAAGGAGGAAGATTTAGCAGTAGTGCTTTAAACGCCATTAAATTTTAAATGCCCGAGAAATATCTGCAGGCGTTATTAACTCATTGATATGAACAAACTTTAGTATTGGCCTGACTCTGTAAACTAATAAAAAAAGATAAACTGTTCCATACATGGGTCGAGTAGATTGAACTTTTGTAGGGAACAGCTGATTTTTTCTACGAGATATCAGAGTCGGTCCCGTAGTAAAAGTTCATATTCATGAGGTGCACCTGCAGAAGATTTTCGGGTACATAAAATTTAACGGTGTGTAGATGTAATTACTGTACGTTGTAGAGATCAAATCGCATTTTAAAAATAATATGGCCACGGCGGGTTATCTCTGGCTCTGGTAGCACTACCACTAAATCTTCCTTGTGTTTTAGTTCACAAATGTCTTCAATGATAGGGTAAGCAAAAATTGAATCTTTTTTTGCTTTATGAATTTTTCTAACATATTTAATGGTAGGCACACCATCTTTCATAGATGCAAATTGACCAACGAAATGTTTTAGCGTTCTTTCTGCAGCAAATTTAACTAAAACCCAGTCTTTTTCTTTGCATTCAGAAGATTCATCAGTAATATTCTCAACATTATCAGTAAGGTCAACATTAACTATATCAAGCGATTCACAATTGTCTGCATCGTAATCGTCCAGTTCTTTAGTAATAAAACTGTTTAAATCCTCGTAGTCGGACATATCATGAACGCTGAAATCGCTGCTGTCAGTTGATGTCTCATCATTTTGGTTTCGTTGTGTATTCTTAGTTGGTTACCTTTTTGAGATCAGTTTATTTTTGGTTTTTATCTCTGCATTTTCCTTCTTCGGTTTCTTCAAACTTTTTTCTTTAATTTTTCTGTGTACATTTTGTTTTGGATCAGATGTCTTTTGTTTATTCTTGACTTGTAACACGGATTTTTTATCAATATGTGTCATGGTCTCTATGTTTAAGTTTAGTTTTAAGTTGTCAGATACGCATTCATTGCTGATTATACTTATTTTTTTTTGAACCTTGCGTCTTGTTAGGTTTTGATTTTTTTCCAAGTTTTTCTTCTTCCATTTGTTGTAGCTTCTTGACAACATCATCGTGTGTGATAACTTCACCTCCTCGTGCAATTCTTGTTTTTTTTTGTATGGTTACTTTGCTTTGATCTCTTTTTATTGAATTTAAAATTAATTCTTCAAATGAAATTTTTTCTTTTAATGGTGGCTGAATAATCACATCGTGAGACTTGTCTGTAGATAATGGAGTTTTTGAGTGGACCAAATCATTGTCTTTAGTGAAAATACCATTTATCTTATTTACACACAATGATGACAGGGTTGACGGGTTGGAAATAGTTAATTTCGAATTCAGGGCAGCAATTCTTTTCTGTTCTTTCCATCTTTTCAAAGCATTCTGATCTAGTTTTTCGTCTGGTACGACATTATTATTAAAAGGATGTATTCCCCCTTTTTTGAATCCATTTATAATTATCTCCTTGTCCAAGCCGTCCCAAACTTTTCCAATAATAATTGAAAATTCCTTCTTTGACAGTTTTTGGCCATAGTTTGACCTTTGCCATTTCATCATTTTTTCGTCCCACTTGTCTTTGAAGGGCTTAAAAACTGACAAGTCAAGTGGTTGGAGTAAATGACTTGTATGGGGGGGTAGTTTGATGATGGTTATATTGTTTTGAATTGCTGTTTCTACAACCGCCAACTGTATATGCGTGCTGTGTCCATCGAATATCAACAGAGTAGGCTCATCTGTTTGACCAATAGGTACGAAACTCTTCTGGAAAAACTCTGCGAAAGCTTTGCTTTCAATCCAGCCATTCTCTGTCGCCGTATCGAGTTCCAGGGTACGCGTCGTTAGAAGTCCATTCACTCCATACGTTTTTCCCTTTGAATATTATAAACGGAGGACCTTTTCCACCAGCTGCGTTGCTTGCAAAGAGAACTGTAGTATTTTCTTTGCCAGAAGTGGCAGTGGTTCTGGTGGAGGCAAATCCCCGTAAACCTACAACTTTGGTTTTTTTCGGGTCATTTACATAACTGGTCTCATCGATGTTCCATATACGGTGCGGTTTATCCTGTAGATTTAGTTCACATGTTGTTTTGTGCAGCATTATGAAATAATCTTCCAGTATAAAAGGATCTGCTGCTTGTTTTCTAGCATATTCTACAGATTGTGGTTTTTTTATGGATAGGTTGTGGCGCTGCACAAACCCAGCGAACCAGTCATATCCAGGAACTCCTTCTTTAAATGGGGATTTTATTTTATTTTGTTTGACATATTCCGAGACTAGCTCTACTACTTCTTTTCGCGAAAGACCAAACCCGTTCTTTTCCATGGTACGGATGCAAGAAGCGAGGGTAACTTCTATATCCCATGGGAGAGCTGTTGGTCTTCCACATGTTTTTGATTTTTGCCGTCGTCGACCGGTTATGTGGTCGAATAAGGTAGCTCGCGCTATTCCGAACTGAAGGCTAGCAGCACATAGCGACAAATGCTCTTTTTCAATAGCTTCTAAAGCCAATTGCAAAGTGTTTTTGGTCCAGTGAGGCTCTTTTTTTTTCTTAATATAGTTTCGCACCATGGTAAGACTAAAACAAAAATGAAATAAAAATTAATGAAAAAGTTAGGAAAAGTTTCGTATGGTTAAAGTGTGGCAGTTTTAGAAGTACCTAGTAATATTAAAGTCATACTAGCGATCCGCACTGCTTTGCCACGTGGAAATCGACATTCAGCAAAAACTTAATTAAAATTACTTTACATAAAAGCTTTTTGTAATATATTTTTTAAATAGGTAACAATAAAAACAGTAAAGAGTATTCAAAAATCGACATAGACCTGAAATTCGAAGTAGAGTACTGCAGTTGACGCGTTTTACTATTCTAACCACAAGAATAACTATCCAAAAACGGCATTCGGGAGTTCTTTTCTTGTACGCGTCAACTGCTTTGCTCTCAAATGTCAGATCTATGGAGATTTTTGAATACCTTAGTATCTTTATCCAAACCCGTTGCGTGGTTTAAAACTTTTAGACATTTAAGTTTCATACAACGCCATCTAGTATGAGCAAAGAAAGCTTAAAAAAAGAAAAGGAATATCCCTCATTTAATTATAGTCTCACACGATTTTATTTTATTTATTTGTAAAACTTATTGTGGCATTTGTTTATATATACTATATATATACTATTCTAAATATTAATTCACGTATTAAAGGTTTGACACCCCTGTCTTGGGGTAAGAGCGGCGGGACGCCGCACTTTCCCAATACACAGAAGCCGCACTTTCCCAAACACTACAATTTGAGGTTATAATTTTTAAGCCCATATTTTAGCGCCGTACTTGACCAAATCTATGCTTTATTTACATAAATATGATGCTAACGATTCAAAGAATACTCACGCATTGAAAACTTGGCTATCTTCTTCTAAAAACGTAATTTTTTATCCAGCACAATAAACACGCTCCAACTCTGTAGTGTGGTGAAATGTCAGAGTAAAAACAAAATGGCGTTTAATAGCTGTCGGTCTCCGTAACGCCATCTAGAATACACCTCCGGAACTATATTAGAGTGGTTTTTATTAACTAAATTCAGAAAGAGCACAGTATTACACAAGCGAAGAGACAGGGGTTAGAAGGATATTTTGGCTGGTACACCTCACCTTCTGCAACGCATGATGCGACGTTGGGTTTCTATGTTTTTTAAATATTTGTTAAATATGCACTATTATTGATGGGCCATGAGTGAAAATTTGCGTGATTTATGAAATGGCGTCGGCGGCGCGCATTCTTCTTATTTTCTTAGTAGCTGCTTTTTAGCATCCAGCGTCATCCGTATAATCCATAGTGGTGGTTCCCATCCGGCTCGAAGGACCAGGTTCATGTTGGCGCTTGAAGGCTTGAATGAAGCAGCGATTTTGGTAATTATTTGGTTTTATTACTAAATTATACAAATTGCGAAATGTTTCGTTGTGCGTGAAGTTACAAGATGAAGATCGGAAAAAACGTGGTATTTTTTGCGGAAAAGGATGACACGTGACCCGTCGCTGCATGCCGGTGTCTCAAACGAGCGCGTTCGCGGTTGGCTGAGGTGTTGTCGTCGACTCGCCATTGGTCGCCGAGTGATGGCACGGCGCCTCGTTGGTTGGTTTGAAATCGTCAAGAGCGAAGCGTTGACAGGCAGTTTAATCAATATCTCTGTTAGTTTCTGAGAAAATTAAAGATGTCGCACTTACCCCAACGCCGCACTTCCCCCAACTGACCTTATATAATTATATTGGTTGGATAAATAAAATATAGACTATTCTTTGAAATATGGGATAAAAAATTTAACTTATAACTTATAGGCTCGTGCTGGACTGGCATGGAAATGGTCAGAAAAAGAAAAAAAATATTTTATCCACTTACATAAAGTTCCAAATAAACGAACAAAAAAAATGAGCACAAAAAGATCTCTTTTCCAGGTACCAGAGTCAGAAACTAGATGGGAAAAACCAAAAAAATTATGTTCCTAATAGTTTAAAGAAGTGTTTTAATGTTTTTACGTTTTTGTTTTGATCTCAATATTTTTTATTGCTTTTACTTATATTTGCTTCAATATTTCTTTACTGATTGTTCATCTTATATAGTCTTTCATCTTTAATTGCGGGCTATAATTGTTCCATATGGGTTATTAATTTTAGAGATCCTTCCTCTAGACACAACTGAATTTTTATCAGTGATTTTTGAGTAGCTTAATATATTTATTTATTTTATTATACACGGCAATGGTCCAATCTTTAAAAAAAAAAATCCTATGGATACTATTTTTAACCGTAATTACAGTTAAAAGTAGTACGCAAGCTTATCTCGTATTCACTTCATCATATTCTGAATCCATATTAGCAATAGTTTTTACACAGTAACAGATATTGGACAATATTTACCTGATTATATGGTTCTTAAAAAATCTTGTATTTTCATTCTAGTAACTTCGATAGGGTTTCTCTTTTTAGAGATTTTCATGACATTCATGTATTCTTCTGCGGTGTAAATTCGCTCGTGATTAAGCTCATATTAAATCTTTCTGAAATCAATATCATTTGGTAAAAAAAAAATGGCCACTCTCTAAATATTTCAAAGTTTTAACTTAAGGACTATTTTAATATTTCTATTCTGGCCCCCGCAGCAGTCGCTCCAGAGGACTAAATTCTCTGCGCAATTCCTCAGATTGTTTTTAATGAAATAAATGAGGCACGAGCCTACTTCTTGGGCCCCTCTACAGGCTTCCCCTTCAACCAGATATTGCATCGTCATCGTTTTTCTAAAAAAATATTATTTTATATATTAATTCACGGATCAAAAACTGTTGATTTATGTTGTTTCTCAAATAAACAGTAATTTAATAAATAAAAGTCAACATTTTTTAAATTATTATTATTTAAATGCCCAAACATTACTCATTTTCATCATTTTCTTCTCTGTTCGTAGTTGGTATGTTATATATGGTTTCATAAAGCTTAAACTTCTTCATCTTCAGGTTAGTATTTTTGTAATTTTTTGATGTCATAATTTTGTTTTATGTTGATTGGGACATAACCAATCAGGATAAGCTTTAGATATAGGTAGAATGAGATGATCTTTGTTAGAGTTTCTCAGGTGAAATTTGTAGCTCACCATGCCATCAATAAACTGTAGCCATGACTACCCCTTTGTAATCAATAGAATGAGTAAAGTGTCGAAACTTTTGATATAGTCAGAGTTATTTTTTGGTCCCTTGGAACTCCTCTTCCTTGGCTTTCTTTTGACGACATAGATTTTGTATAAGAATCACACTGTCATAAGTCGGCTAGCGACCATGACGGCAGAAGGGTCGTCAAAATGTCTGGCAAAAAAACGATATTATTCGCGGTAAGTCCCGTAATACAAATGTCAGTAGTATTAAATGTCTTGCCCACGGAGTATAGGGGAAACTGGGGACACTTGATCACCATTTTGGTTTCTTGCTTATATTTTTTTCAAATTTAGTTCTATAAAAATAATACATAAATGTTTATTACTACATTCATGTTTATTACTGTTCCCCATTATTTGATTATTATATTTATGAGTGCTTTATTTATTTTTTTGCATTTTCCCAAAACTTTCCAAAAGGAACAAGTGTCCCATATTCTGGGAGACTTGATCCCAGTAACGGGTAGACTTGATCATAGGGGATCAAGTCTCCCTAATGCAAATTTTAAATAAATGAAAACCCGGTTTGGTTATAAAAGTATCATTTATTATAACAAAATTATGAATATAATTAGCTTAAATCTAATAAGAATTAACAGGTTTTATTGAAGTATCTTGTAATAACTCTATTCATATCACTAATTATTAACTCTTAATATAGAGCTTCAAAAGTCTTAGCAGTGTCTATATGAACTGACGATCACCTAAAGGTTAGACTTACATTAGCAACATTTGAAAATCACTTTGGTTCTTAAATAACTTCTAATACTCTAAATTTTTTAAATCACTAACTATCATTAACTCTCTTTATATTAATCTTAAGGAAATTTAACAAACATAAATAACTTTGACAACTAGAAACTACTAATAACATCAGTTATTCATATCACACATTTGCATTGCAAGATCTAAGACTGATCTAATAAAAAAGTAACAAATAGTTTTTATCTAAATTTAGAAACGTGTGCACTCTTTTTAGGTAACAACCTAAAGTTGAATATTAAATTTTCTTAAAGATTTAGTAAAATTAAATGAGATCACTCGTTTGATGTTAGGCTGGTTTTAGAGTCACGCTGACCGTCGGCGCCGAGGACTACGCGCGTAGCTCTCAGCGCGTAGCTGTCTGCAGCAACTCGTTTTAGTCATGATCCAAAAAAACAGGTCTGCTATTCCGGCAGTGACACGAGCCTACGTCACCACAGAGTTGCCACTTTAATGTGAATAAGTTAAGATTTAGGGAACGTTTGCCTGCCATTATTCATGACAATAAATATTTTAATGCATAAAAAATTTGGTTATACTTGTTATTCATTAACAAGTCTAACTTATTTTTTCATAAATAGGTTATTTGTAAAAATGGACATGGTTAAATCCGATTCAGATATAAATAAATAAATAAATATATAGGGACAAATTACACAGATTGAGCTAGCCCCAAAGTAAGTTCGAGACTTGTGTTATGGGATACTAACTCAACGATACTATATTTTATAACAAATACATATATAGATAAACATCCAAGACCCAGGACAATTTGAAAAAGGCTACTTTCCAACTTGCCCTGACCAGGAATCGAACCCGGGACCTCTGGGTGGCGGACTAGCATGGTGACCACTACGCCACGGAGGTCGTCATATACGTGAATAATGAAAGTTGGGGTGTTTGATTTTACAGTACCGGTAACACTGAGTGGCTGTGACGTAGGCTCGTGTCACTCACGTGACCACTATATGTCGGAATGCCATACCTGGCGCAGTATATTATTATACCATGGTTTTAGTATCGTGCTGAACGTCGTGGAGTACAGACATGCCCAATCAAATGAGTGTTCGAGTTGCTGCCGTGTATTTTTTATGGAAAAAGAAAAGACTTCAACAACAACGACGAAAAAGACTTCAAGTTCATCCACTTATTTCTCAAAGATTGCTAGTGGGGGCATTTGTTACATTGTTCAATCAGTTAAGGGATGACGAAATCAAATTCTTTAACTACTTTCGCATGTCATCACGAACTTTGGACGAGTTACTGCCAAAGCTACATGATAAGTTACTACGTTGCAGTTACAGGCGTTTACCCATATCACTAGCTGAACGTTTGATGGTTACTTTAAGGTAAGAAAAAAACCAAGTTGTTTACGTTTTATTTTAATTAAATTGACACTTTTATTTAGTACCTTGACATTTATTATTATTATTCAGTGTTAATGATCAGAACAAAATATTGTCAATAAATTAGCATAAGTAGTTTTTAAAATTATCACTAGATGGCGTTATGCAAATGTAAAACTCGATATGGTTTTGTTTGTAACATTGATCATAATATTTTCATACATTAGTGCGTTGGATTACTTGGGATCCGATTTCTACATGAACCATTTGTGAATGTTGAATAGAACAATATACAGTCTACTCAGATCAGAACCTGTGGTTTCATTTTCGAACCCTTGTTCACACCAGTACAACAATTAGGCCAAACCAAGACAGCGCTCTCAACAAGAGTGTTGCCCATTGGTCCCACGAGCACGGATTGGAATTCCCCCGCACCGCAGTGCAGCGGAGGCAGTACCTAGCAATAGTTCAGCGGGTCGCCACTACTCGCCACCAGCAGTGCAATAGTGAGTGCAGAGTTCAACTGTGAGTACATTCATTCAATAACTACTTATAGTGAAAACGTCATAAGTGACCAAGTGAAATAATTCAAGGAATTTGAACCTTATTTACATAGACATTTTAACTTTGAAGAATTTGCAAGAAATTGGGTCTTAGAAAATTTCAAGATCAATAATTTTAAACTTAGTATAATTTGCATGTTAGTTTTAAGGACTTAGAATAGTTAAGCAAAAACGACGGAACGGGGAATCCATGCCCGATATTCGTCAGAGTTAAAGTGTTGTCAAACACTTAGAATATTTTTGCAATTTCGGTCATCGACTTAGAAAAATTTTGATGAAAAATTAAATTTTTATTTTGTTGTTTACTTTTTATATCCTTTATTTTTACACTGTATTTACACTCATAATAACTTGTTTATGAAGTATTGTGAATCAACATAGAACATTTTTAGTCAGCTTTTGTACGGATATTATTTAGGTTTACCCACATTTATTTTTGTTAAGTTATCAATTTTATATTATTGTTGCAAGATGGATAAACTTATTAAAGTAATGCAGGATCTTCAGAATGTAATTTTTAAGGGTTATATCAATTATACAAAGTCACCAAAGGATAGAATAACAATAGAATATATAGAAACAAGACAAGAGATTTTGGAAAAAGATTGGGCAAAGTTTAGAGACACAAAAACGAAGCTTTATGAGAATTATGATTTTGAGGAAATAATGAAAAATAAAGTAGAAAGTATTTACTATGAAACCGAAGATAAATATATTACTTATAAATGTTTAATGAAAACCGTTCTAAACAAGCTTCGTATTCGTGTTGAACAAGTACCATTAGAAACAGGACAGTCAGGGACAAGTTCCGGGAAGGAAGCTAATCCCTCGGGATCCCTAGTAAAATTACCGAAAATTTCTATCCCGTCATTTTCAGGAAAATATGGGGAGTGGACTACGTTCCACGATTTATTTGTATCTTTAGTACATAAAAACAAAGCGCTTGATAATGTGCAAAAAATGCATTATTTAAAAAGCCATCTCACAGGAGAGGCAGAGCAACTTATAAGACACACACCTATCACTGACGCAAATTATGATGTATGTTGGTCTCAATTAGTAAAGCGATACAGTAACAAAAAATATTTATGTAATTGTATTTTAAAAAGGCTTTTTGCACAAAAACGCATGCACGCAGAGTCTGCTAGCTCATTAAAAGATTTGTTGGACACTACAACCGATTGTCTTAGTGCCCTTAAGAATTTAAATGTCGATGTGTCTACATGGGATGTTATTATTATTCACATAGTTACCTTCAAGTTAGACAACGAGACTCGCAAGCAGTGGGAGTTGAGCATTTGTTCAAGCGATTCCAACAATGACTTGCCAACTTTTGAACAGTTTAAAACGTTTATCGAAAATCGCTTCCGTGCGCTAGAATGTATTGAACCTAAGCGGCCAGTGGTTCACCAGTCCAACCATAGTTCAACCGGTCACAATTCTAAAGTAATGTTGGCCACTAGATCAAACAAAATACAATGTGAATACTGCACCGAGGGTCATAAAATATGCTTTTGTAAAAAGTTTGCAAAACAATCAGTGGGAGCTAGACGCGATTTTGTAGCCAAAAACAAAATGTGTTTTAATTGTATGGGCAGTAATCACAGTGTATATGATTGTAAAAAGCCTACCACTTGCAGAATCTGTCAAAGACGCCATCATTCCTTGTTGCACCCTGAGGAAACGTCTGATAATAAAGAACAACCTGAGAAAAATACGAGAGATGGTAATAGTAGCTCTTCTACTAGTACTAATCAAATTGTTTCTTGTTTATCTACAGGCAATATTCCTAATCCTAGGCAGGTTTTATTAGCTACTGCACTAATAAAAGTCGAGTCTAAAAAGGGACAATTTCAGACGGTTCGCACATTACTCGATCAGGGTTCTCAGGCTTGTTTTATCACGGAGGCTACAGTTCAGCTCCTGCGCCTGAAAAAGATACCTATGAAAGGAATTGTATCGGGTTTAGGTGCAAATAGTTCAACCTTAGCACGACATATGGTCATCTTTACAATAAGATCACGAGTAGATCGCGAGTTCAAGCACCAGGTTAATGCTTATGTATTAAACAAAATCACTTCATACTTACCTGAACGAAGCATAAACACTGCTGCTCTTGACTGGCTAGAAGTTAACAGTTTGTGTCTGGCTGACCCAGAATTTGGTAAGCCTAACAGAATAGACATACTACTTGGAGCAGATACTTACAGTCACATCATAAAGGAAGGAGTGATGAAGAATCCTGCTGGTACACTGATAGCCCAAAGTACCGCATTTGGATGGATTATGTCAGGAATGATAAGCTCTGAAAGTAATGGAAGATCAAGTGACACTAAAGGCAATGTAACTGTCATGCATGCTCAAATAAATGAAGATGACATGTTGCGTAGGTTCTGGGAGATAGAAGAACAAACTAGTACAAATAAAATACTTACGGTCGAAGAACAACGATGCGAGGAATTATATGCAGCTACTACGAAGAGAGATCTTGATGGCAGATACGTAGTTAAGCTACCATTTCGCGATGAAATATCACAATGTAAAGGAGGAAATTCTCGTAAAATTGCTGAAAGCCGATTCAAATCTTTAGAAAGAAGATTAGAAAAGAATACAGAATTGAAAAAACAGTACAAAGAGGTCATAGATGAGTATTTACAGTTAGGACACATGAGAAAGATTAAGGATGATGATGCAAAAAGGGAAGAAGCCGTCTACTTACCCCATCATGCAGTCGTAAGGAATGACAAAACTACCACAAAAGTAAGGGTAGTCTTCAATGCGTCTGAAAGGAACAGTAAGGGTATATCGTTGAACTGCTCGTTGATGGTTGGCCCTACACTACAACCTGATTTAAGACATACAGTTTTGAGATGGAGAGTTCATGAAATCGGACTTGTGGCTGATATCATTAAAATGTACCGTCAAGTAAAAATAGCTGAAGAAGATGCTATATTTCAAAGAATACTTTGGCGTGATAACCCTTCCGATGAGATCCAAGATTACGAGCTGATGACAATTACATTTGGAACTGCTTCAGCACCATATCAAGCGGTAAGAACATTGCATCAAATTGCATATGATGAAGGAGAAGACTATAGTCTCGTTAAGGATAAAGTTCTTAATAACTTCTATATGGACGATTTGATGACCGGCTGTAGTACAGTAGAAGAAGGAATAGAAATATATAAACAGATCACAGAATTATTAGGAAAAGGTTGTTTTAAATTACAAAAATGGAACAGCAATAATCAACTAGTATTAGACATCATAAATACAATGGAAAAAGACAAAATGGAAGGACAAACAAGAACTAATGAGGACAACACAGATCAAACTAGGATGGAAGAACAACAGGAAAAACAAAGGACAACTGAAATGGAGATTGAAAGGACAACTAATAAAGAGGATAAAGAAAACAAAGAAGTTAATATAAAACTGGACAGTACAATAAAAATTCTAGGACTTACCTGGAAGCGCAGTGACGATCTCTTCCAATACTCGGTGAATCTCCCTCCGCCGACGAAAGCACCTGTAACTAAAAGGTCAATCATATCAGATATAGCGCGGTTATTCGATCCGCTAGGCTGGTTGGCTCCTAGCGTAGTTTTAGCTAAAATATTTATCCAAAAATTATGGCTTGCAGGCGTTGGTTGGGATGACAAAATAAATATTGATTTATTAAAAGAATGGAGTACTTACCGTGAAGAATTGTCACTCCTTACAGACGTCAGGATACCTCGATGGCTGGGCACAAGACCAGGCGATGCTTTGGAGCTCCACGGGTTCTGTGATGCTTCCAAGGCAGCTTACTCTGCAGTCGTTTACCTTCGTTTAACAGACGTCTCAGGGACGATCAGAGTTGCCTTGTTAGTAGCTCGAACCAGAGTAGCCCCCATTAAACAAGTCAGTATCCCGCGATTGGAGTTATGTGGAGCAGTACTGCTGGCTCAGCTGTTGGCTGAAACGGCAGATATTTTGAATATCGACAAGAGCA
The DNA here is from genome assembly GCA_963555685.1 of Acrobasis consociella. NCBI lineage: Eukaryota > Metazoa > Arthropoda > Insecta > Lepidoptera > Pyralidae > Acrobasis > Acrobasis consociella. The sequence continues at coordinate 4,283,312 of OY743119.1, read as the reverse complement.
ACCTAAGGGCTTGGACTGATTCCACTGTGGTTTTAGCTTGGCTAAATAGTCACCCAAGCCGTTGGAAAACCTTTGTGGCAAACAGGACCTCAACTATTTTGAACACGTTGACTTCATCACAATGGTTTCATATCTCCACCAAGAACAATCCAGCAGATTGTGCGTCCAGAGGCATTTTACCAAGTGAATTCATTAATCATGAATTATGGTTTAATGGCCCATCGTTTCTGAAGAACAAAACTATCGTTTATACAAAGCCAAATGATCTTAACGCAGATTTAGAAGCATCAACATCAGTTCACGTAGCGATAGTTCCTGAAGAAGCTGAAGAAACCATATTTAAAAGATTTTCTTCGCTTCAGAGGCTATTACGAGTCGTAGCATATTGTCGCAGATTTTTAAAGAACAACAAAAAGAACACACAATATTTACATAAATCTGAAATTGACACAGCACTGGAATGTTGTATAAAGAAAGTACAAAAAGATATATTTACAACAGAATATACACAATTACAGAACAAAGGCTATTTACAATCAAAATCTAGTCAGCTGAAATCGCTCTGCCCTTTTCTCGATAGCAAAGAAAGCATACGAGCGCGAGGCAGAATTGAGAAGGCAGATATTGATGAGCAAACTAAACATCCAATAGTTTTACCGAATTGTAGTCATCTAACTCACCTTATTATAGCCGACGCTCATTTAAAAACTCTACACGGAGGTCCGCTGTTGATGACGAATTACATTAGAACAGCCTATTGGATTATTGGAGCTAGAAATCTAATCAAAAAGCATGTTCGTCAATGTGTAATTTGTGCCAAGCAAAGAGCTAGTACAACAAATCAACTTATGGGATCACTTCCGTCAGCGCGCTGCAACCCCACGCGGCCATTTTTGCACAGCGGGGTTGATTATGCCGGGCCCATAAGTATAAGGACAACCAAGGGTCGTGGACACCATGCATACAAAGGTTATTTGTGTCTCTTTGTTTGCATGTCCACCCGTGCAATTCACCTGGAAGTGGTAAGTGACATGACCACCCAGGCTTTATTAGCTGCTTTCCGACGTTTTGTCTCAAGAAGAGGTCACTGCGCCAAAATATGGAGTGATAATGGCACGACATTCGTTGGAGCATCAAAAGAGCTACAACAATTGTCGTCCATACAGTCGTCGATAGCAGAACATCTTGAAGCACATGGAACGGAATGGTATTTCATCCCTCCCCGAAGCCCAAACTTCGGAGGTATATGGGAATCCGGGGTGAAATCCACCAAATACCACCTTAAAAGGGTCATAGGTGACAGCACACTCACCTATGAAGAAATGAGTACACTTCTGTACCAAGTCGAGGCTTGCTTGAATTCGCGACCTATGAGTGTTATTAATTCAGAGGATCCAAGTGAGCCACTGCCGTTGACTCCTGGACACTTTTTAATCGGAGAACCACTAGTTCACGTGCCTGATTACGATTACGAAGGCTCTAATGTCAGTGCTTTGAACCGATGGCAATTTGTTCAGAGGATGGTACAGTCGTTTTGGAAACGTTGGTCACAAGAGTACCTTGCTACTCTTATGAACAGATACAAATGGTCAGCTCAAGTGCCAGAACCAAAAATCGGTGACATTGTTTTAGTCAAAGAGGACGACTTGCCGCCAAGTCGTTGGTTGTTAGGTCGAGTGGAACTAAAACATCCTGGTAATGATAACATTACCCGTGTAGTCACATTGCGCACAGGCTCTACAACCATGAAAAGACCAACATCAAAACTATGTATTTTGCCTATTGCAGATCAATGAACTTTTATTATTGTTTTTATACACTTTTGTTAATTTTATGTCATAGTTTTAAATCATATTTTTAAGTTTACTCAGTTTTTATCTTTACATTCTAATTAAACAATAGTTTTTATATTTACACTTGTTAAAATTTACATTTGTTTTGGAGTTGTTTGATGAATTGTTATATGGTAGTTTTAAATATAATTTTATATAAGTTAAAATTATAGTTTAGGCTTTAGTTTTCATGCATTTTAATAACAATTAGGACAACCTAGATCACTTCAATTTTTGAAGGACATTATGTTTAGGACAGCATTCCGTCACTAATGTCCTTGGTGGGCGGTATGTTAATGATCAGAACAAAATATTGTCAATAACTTAGCATAAGTAGTTTTTAAAATTATCACTAGATGGCGTTATGCAAATGTAAAACTCGATATGGTTTTGTTTGTAACATTGATCATAATATTTTCATACATTAGTGCGTTGGATTACTTGGGATCCGATTTCTACATGAACCATTTGTGAATGTTGAATAGAACAATATACAGTCTACTCAGATCAGAACCTGTGGTTTCATTTTCGAACCCTTGTTCACACCAGTACAACAATTAGGCCAAACAAAGATAGCGCTCTCAACTAGGGTGCTGTCCATTCAGACACATATTATTTGTCTTCATATTGTTTGCCATTATTATTAGTGTTGCGTGTTTGTGTTTCGTATCTTGATAAAGACTGTGGCACATATTCTTCATATGTTGGCTGAGTGCGATAAGTCTCATTATCCATTCTTTCATTCGTCGATGAATTATTTTGTCTGAGGTACATTCGTGGCACATATTCTTCATATGTTGGCTGAGTGCTTGACTGAGTGCGATAGCTACTCTGAGCCTCAATGTTTGGTCTGTGGTACATTCGTGGCACATATTCTTCATCATATGTTGGCTGAGTGCCATAGTTACCATGAGCCTCAGTATCCGTTGTGTCATTTGTCGATGAACTGTTAGGTCTTGGGTACATATTTTGAATATCCATTGCCACTGCTAACACTCTAGAACGAAACTGCAATTTTTGTACCAGATCAAAGCTTTTTAACAATGAGCCCAAAGAAGAAAAAAAGGCCAGGTCATCGCTGTTAATATCTGGCGTTTGATTGCTTAGCAAAGTTAACAGTTCTTTTTCAAAATTGTTATTTTCTTGAAGGGGTTGGCGTTTCTTTCTTTTTGGTATGCGAGGCATTTGCGTCGATCCCTGCTCTTGTTCTTGTTCCGTTTGCGTGTTTTCAGCATTCTCCAATGTAGACATATTGGAGGTGTCTTCCGTATTATTAATGGTAGATGAATTGTCGGAGTGATCTAGCATTGATTTCGTAACTATATTAACATCGGTTGGATTCAAAAAGGATAATTCATCATAATACACATATTTTTTTAACTTCTTTGCAGCGCTCCCTGAAGGAGGTTTTTTCATAGAAGCTTTACATCTAAAGAATGCATCCCTAGCAGTCTTCCACCTTTGCTGGATTAGTTTTTCTGAGTCGTCGGTGTTATTCTAAAACGCTTCATAAGTAATCATACATATTGGCCTGTCAGCGCCGACGGTCAGCGTGACTCTAAAACCAGCCTTAGACTTGAACTCAGGTGGATTTATTTTTTTTACTATTGGGTATCTAGGTACTTCAGGAACATCGTTTTTATAGGCCACTTGAATTTATTGTCGTCAATTTTTTTTGCAAATTTAATAATGTAACCAGAATCTGTAACAGACTGAATTTGTCCAACATAACGATGTACCAAATTTTTCATTGATATTAAATTGACAATAACCCAATCGGGTGCGCGGTGCGTTTCCGAACGTACTGGACGTGTTAAAGAGCTAACATATTATTAAAATTATTTTTGGTGTAATCCTTAAAAAATACAAAGCTAAAATTGTGTTGCGGTGTTCTATATTTCTTGTCCTTTCTATTAGTGCCTAAAACTTGATTTGGGATGCAGTATTGGCTGAGAAATAAGCAAGTGAAGTGGTGAAATCAATGGTTGATAAAAGTGTCCGTGCGGTAGCTAAGATATTCGTCATCTTCTTACCCATCTTGTTATGACTCACAGCTGACACACAGAGTCACCTATAAACCAATTTCACCGTCTAAGTCGTTAGCTAGCTGGCGCAGCGGCACAAAGTGCGTCGTGCATCGAAAAGTCCCGAGTTCGAGTCCGGCTACAACAAAACTTTTTTTATCCTTTTCTCGTTTTGCTTGCATTTTTTATTTTATTTTTGCAATGGAGACCACCCAGATCTGTGCTGGCTGTTTAAAACCTATTGAAACGCGTCAGTTCCTAGCTTGCAAGTTGTGCGGAAAACATTATGATCTCACATGTGCGAATGTGTCGGAGCAACGATTTTATAGCACAATGACTTCCGAACACAGAGCCGCTTGGAAATGCCCACTGTGTATCTGCAGCCAGCCTCGCTTTGACAATAGTAATACACCAGTACGTGGCGCCTTAGAAAGAGTAATGCAGCGTCGCGGAGCAGCCGTGGAAAGCTCATCTGATCAAATGGATGATAAATCGTTAATTTTCCCTTTCGCGTCGAATCTTAACAACACTGCCCTTAATGAAACGCTAGAAATAGCCGATACTCAAATGTTACTGCTCGAGCTTCGCCAATTTAGAGAAGAGTACCGTGAAGACAGGGCTTCAGACAGGACACAAATGAAAATGCTGGCTGAATCATTGGAAAAAATTCATTATCGGCAAGATGAAAGTGAAAAAAATTATAAAATCTTATTGAATAGGGTTGATCGCCTTGAGGCTCAAATGAAGGAGCAGGCGAAGGATCCTGGCCCTGCGACGAGAAGTGGCGTTGAGCAGTCCCTTCTTGAGTCCATTCTTGAGCTCAAGGCCGAAATCAATGACCATGACCAGGATCTCTTGCTAAATTAAATTGAAATCTCCTGTGTTGCGGAACAGCCCGGTGAGAGCCTCGGTCATGTTGCCATTACACTAGCAGACAAATTGGGGGTCCAAATAAGAGACGAAGACCTGGTGAGCGTGACACGAGTGGGACCACCGCCTCACGCCTGGGCAGCCGGATGCGGCCCGGCCTACGTCGGGTCCGCGACCACGGCCGATCGTTGTTCGCCTGGCACGCAGAGCCCTCAGAGACCAGCTACTCCAGGCAGCGCGCGTGCGACGCGCTGCTACCACCGATGGGACAGGACTGCCCGGCCCCGCCCGACGATTTTACGTCAATGAACGATTGACGAAAGCCAACAGGCTTTTGTTTCGTCGTGCTCGCGAACTGGCTGTCCAACATAGATGGAGGTTCGTCTGGACCCGAGACGGCCGCATATATGCCCGGCAGCACCAGGACCCGCAGGCCCCCCGTCACCGCATTCGCAGCGAGCAGGACCTTGTCCGTGTTTTTGGCCTTGGAGCTGTTTGTTCTGTGGGCTCCACTGAAACGCAATAAATACCAATTGTTAATTAAATTGTTTCATCATAAATGTTGTACGTTTATATGTCTATCTTTAATTATCACTGCGAACGAATTCTGTTTTAAGTTATTATGTTTATATTTACCTTCAGCTATTTTTGTTTTGATAACCGGTCATAATACAATCTACATGAAACCATCGTCTATTTGTCGACGACTATTGAACCTGAAAATATTACATTTTAACATTAAATTATATTCCGCATGTAGCACTCAATTACCAATAACCATTTTCTACATCAACATTCATTATTTTGCTAAAGAAAACCTGCCTCTACTGATAAATGGTAATGTTGTTATGAATATTTTTAGTATTGTCTTAACATTCTTAAAATTATTATTGGGATATGTACACGTACCTTTGCTCTTTTTAATTATTAATAACTATGTATATTTTCCTTTAATTTGTAGTCACTTTAACCTTAATGAGACCTGCAATGTATATGAAACATTAATCAATAATTTTGTTATCTGTTCTATCTTATTGAATGTTCACTTGTGTCTAATTGGTAAGGAATTTACTTTAATTTTGCTACTATTGGTATGTTGCTGTGTAATCATGCCACTGTTTATTATTTACGTTTTGGGTGCTGCAGTAATACAGATACATAAACCTCATATGAAAGTGAAGCGAATCGATCGGTATTTACTACTAGTTTTTAATATTATTATTTACACTAAACTACTTATTCAATTAACAATTTTATATATTTATAACATTTATTACAGGTTATTATTTATTTATTATACAGTACAGTTGGAAGTCATAACAACAATATTAAGACGTATACTGATTTACTTACCTTTGCTTAGTATTCACTTTTTTCCCCCGTGATAGGTCCAAAGAGCAAACTGTTCAAACTGGGATTATATAACCCTGGCTCCTTGCCTTCGAAATGTGACGACTTCCTAATTGCGATGGATCGCTTTCAACCCGACATCATTGCTATCAATGAAACATGGGTGCGCAAGGGACAAGAGATGCGTGCGCCTACACCGAACGGCTACCGGTTGCATAATGCCCCGCGTCCTATGCAGGTGCGGGAGGGGCGCGGGGGAGGTGTCGGCTTTTACGTTAAGCGAGGATTACGTATTCGAGTCGCTAGGAACCCGCAGGCTGCGGATCCTAATATTGAGCAAATGTGGTTATCAACTCGTATTAACGGATACTCCTTGGCGATAGGCACGGCTTATAGAACGGACCGAGTAAATGTCGATGAATTTATTGACGCCTTGACGGAGTCTGTACTATTTTTTTCTGATCATGACTACGTAGTGCTACTTGGAGATTTTTATATAGACATGTTAAAGCCAAATGATGACAAAACCATAAAATTTAATCACTTTCTGCGTTGTGTTGATTTGATACAGGTAGTTCAGAATCCAACGCATTTTACTAAACACTCAGCAACTTTGATCGATCTGATCTGTACGAACGCACCGGTGTGTAATGTATCAGTTACTAATATAACTGGCAAAGTGGATGGACACTCAATGGTTAATGCTGAACTCCAATTAAAAAAAACCAAAATACCCCCTAAAAGCGTGTCTTATCGTCCGTTGAAAAACATGAACATGTCTTCATTTAATAATGATTTATGTTCCATAAATTGGGAATCCTTGGCTGCTCTTCCCACCGTCGAAGAAATGGTGACTCAGTTTACTTCGACTATTTTATCACTTTACGACAGACATGCCCCTATAAAAAAAATTAAAATCAGACCTAATCACTCACTACCGTGGGTAACTGACAACTGTAGGCTTATGATTGATCTTCGGGACGAGGCACACAAGCGATATCGACAGACTAATTGTGAGAGTGACAGAAAATATTATTTGGACCTAAAAAAACTTGTTATAGCTAGTATAGCTAATGAAAAAAAGGCCTACTTTAATCATCACCTTAATTCGCAAATAAATAACAGTAAGGCATTCTGGACTAACCTTAAAAATAAAATATTAGTTGACCCAAGTAAAAATTACATATTACCACAGCAATTTGACAATCCTGATGACATTAATGACCACTTCCTTAATATCCCTGCAACAAATATGACAAACATTTCTAATTTAACTTTTTATGAATACCATCGTTTTAATGACTCGGTTTTTAAATTTAAACCTGTAACTGAGGATGATATCGCTGAGTATATTACGTCAATTAAATCAAACGCCACTGGAAGTGACGGTATTAGTCGAGACATGATTATTCTCACACTTCCTTACACCTTAGGTGTTATTACAAGAATAATCAACCTGTCCCTTCTCTCGGGTACTTTCCCACCTCAGTGGAAGGAGGCCTTGGTCACTCCAATCCCTAAAACTACTAATCCTAGTAATTTCTCTGATCTGAGACCTATTAGCATACTGCCTTTCCTCTCAAAAGTTTTAGAAAAAGCTGCGTACGTCCAACTGTTGTCCTATACTGAATCAAATGACATATTACCAAACCTCCAGTCGGGATTTCGCAAAAGCCGAGGTACGCTTACAGCTTTACTGGATGTAACAGATAATATACTTGCTGAACAAGATATTGGTAACGGCACTATCTTAACACTTTTAGATTTTTCCCGAGCTTTTGATAGTTTGGACGTTTCTTTGTTGTTATCTAAGCTATCCTACTACGGTCTCGATCATCACTCTGTCAGATGGTTTGATAGCTATCTAAGTGGTCGTTCTCAGCGAGTTAAATTATTGCGCGCTGATGGTTCGTACCTTCTGTCGCAACCCCATCCTGTTAACCGTGGTATTCCGCAAGGATCAATACTAGGACCATTACTTTTCATTATCTACAGCGCAGATCTATCTAAGGTAATAAAGCATTGCCAATATCACTTATATGCCGATGATGTCCAAGTGTATATATCAGACACACCTGAGAATATCACTCACGCAGCAAACAAGATGAATGAGGATCTGGAAAGAATAGCTGAATGGTCCACCAAGAATTCCCTTATTCTTAATCCAAATAAATCTAAGACTATGCTTTTCGGGTCTCGGTTGCAAGTGGAAAAAATTATCAGTGAAAATCCGACAATAATAATGCTTGGCAAGGTGATTGATAGGGTGTCAGAGGCAAAAAATTTGGGTATTGTTTTGGATAGTGAACTTCGGTTTGAGACTCAGGTGCAGAACGTAGTCAGAAACTGCTTTTTCCGTATAAGGGTCCTTTACAAAATTCGTAGTTTGTTAACCGAAAAAGTACGTATTAGACTATGCGAAGCACTAGTATTGTCACGACTCAATTACGGTGACATTGTATATGGTCCACGTTTGTTACAGAGGACACAGCGCCTCATCCAACGAGTCCAGAATGCGTGCTGTCGCTTTTGTTTCAATGTCCCTCCACGTAGCCATATCACCCCGTATTTAAATAGTGCCGCTATGCTTAATATGGAGTCTCGTAGAAAACTCCACTTAGCGACCTTAATGTTCGGTGTAGTTAAAAAAAGGAAACCGGAGTACCTTTTTTCCAAACTCCAATTTTATGATGGACGTAACGCTAGGGCATGTCGACCACCTTTGTTAGTATTTCGTCATAAAACGGCTGCTTTTAGGGGCAGCTTCCGATACCAGGCGACTAAATGTTGGAATAACATACCTCCACCTGTCAGGCAGTGTGTATCCATTCAAACATTTAAAAAGCAAGCACGAATGTTGCTGCTTGAAACACAGAAACTAAATAATCCAACAAGTCGCCGGTAATGGATGCTGTCACTGAACTGTCTTTATATCTATTATATAGCTTCACTGTATCTCCTATATATTATATGTATAATATGTCTAGTTTATCCCTCTTCTTAATAATATTTATGATATATCAATATTTTCTTATATAAACCTATATCAATATTTTCTTTAACACTCGTTTTATATATTTTTTTTCTTTCCTAATTTGATTCGCACTCGTACCTACCTTTCCAGGCCATTGCTGAAAATCAGTGCATTGCCTTTTAGGCAATATTATCACTGAGCTTTGACCTATTTGTCTTGCTGCAGCACACACATGCAATTGATTTATTGTTGTGTATTTATTTGCAAGCCTGTGTAATGTAACTCATGTATGTATACTTTAATTTTTGTGTGTGTGTCTCGGTAGTGACAAATAAACAATTTATCTATCTATCTATCTATCTATCTATCGTTAGTTTCTGGTGACATGTCATTTCCATGATCGTCTGATTCACAACTACATGAAACATCATATTCATCTTCAGACATATCATAAGTGGAATCTGGTGATGGAGGCAATTCATTATCATCTTCCGATGAAGATTTTTCCTTCTGCATAAACCCTTTAAAGTTCCGTTTAACTCTATTCACCTTTTTGTCAACTGGTTTATTTTTTTTTTTGTTCTTTTTTTCTCTTCTTATTAATAGTTCCTCAACCAACTTTTCTTTTTCAGGTGTATCAGTCAAGATTTTTGTTGATCCTTTTTTACGACCTTTCTGGGTTACCTTTCGGCAGCCTGCTTTCGGGAATGGTTTTATTTCCTCAGGAGTCTTAAAACATTTCAAGATTTTTGAACACCCTGGTTGTGGACTTGATGGAGCAGCTCTCTTTGTAGGAGTTTTGTGTGTACTAGATATCAGGATCTCATTTGGATTTGATGTGAATTGTTCCGGTATAATTGCATCTTGTGTGGTATTTTCAGGTTCTTTCGGGTTAATCACAAAGTCTTGACGTGTCAATGTTGCGTCAGTTAGAATTGATGGTGAAGCTGATCGTTGTGGAGACAAAAGTTCACAGTTTTGTGATTGGTCATTCTCATCAGTGCGTTCTGGATTTGTTTCAGTAACTAAAGGCCCGTCCGTAACACACGACGAGAGAAATTCATCATCGGTAAAAATGTCTTTATTGAAGGGATAAATCCCAGTTACTCGAAATCCACTCAGAATATTCTGAGGTGTAAAAGCTTTTAGTAAAGTAAGTAATTCCGATATTTCATAAATCGTTATAGTTTTGCCAGGATTCTAGTCCATCCAATCGCTACAAGCAGTATCATAATAGGCTTTGAGTGGTCCAAATACTGTTCTGTCTAAAGGCTGTGTTTTATAAGACGTGTGGGAAGGTATTGTCAAAAGACTTATACCATTCTCTTTAGCGAAGTTTAATCTTAATTATCCGTTATAATCAACATCGGACACTCAACTGAACATTTGGTGTATTTTTTAAAATGTTGTAAAATTTTTATAAAATTCTCAGCAGTCATCCAGCCTGAAGAAAATAGGACCGTTTTCCACCCCGAAGGGAAGAAAACGATTATTTTAGGTCGTGCCGAGGCTTGACCTTTCGGAGATTACCTTATCATACCTATCAGTCACAATGTCCTAGAGTTCATGTATCTGTGTCCATAAGTGTGTATACGAGCGCCGGGTGCGAGGCAAGAGGGGTGAGGGGCCCCCGCGCCCGCGCGCGGTCGTCGCTGCGAGCGGCGGCGGCCCGCTTCCTCAGTACCTGTCTGCGAAAAGCCGGCAAGGCCTTGCTCCAGGTCAAGCCTCGGCACGACCTAAAATAATCGTTTTCTTCCCTTCGGGGTGGAAAACGGTCCTATTTTAGCTCGGTGCCTTCGGCTTGACCTTTCGGAGACGTGTTTACTTTCTGCCGGCGCCATTCTAAGCGTACTGTGAACCTTAAGCATTTGGAATATAGGGGTACTTACAGTAAACAAAAACATATATACTGTGATTCAACAGACTATAATAGAATCTTTATCACAAATAATTAAGCGCAACAAGGCTTAGTTAAGTACAATAAAATCAACAAGTAACATTGTTATTCACATTTATTTTTCGAATGCGGTCCTTAGAAACTATATAATTCAAATAACCCTAAAAGAAGAGTTTAAAACATTGCCATTAGTTTTTATCGGCCGTTCGACCCTCTTACAGTAATGTTTAAAAAAGTTAGCCGATCCCCGCCAATTACCCCTTTCTAAAATTTGGTCCAAAGGCACGTTATTTTCGAAATCGTTTGACGCTACAGCGGAACGAATCGAACCTGGGCTGCAACTTATACCTAGTTCCAGGAAAGTGGGCTTAAGCCATCCTGCAATCACAGTCCGAGTAGCGGCTTTAACCTTTCCTCTCGTAGTAATAAAAAGATTATGCAAATTCTCACGCGATTTCCTTCTCTCCGCCGAACATTCGATTAGACTCCTAACCCACTTGACTATATCCATGGCAGAATCTCCTGAGGATGATAGCTCCCAACCAGTCGGGACTTCCCATTATCAGTTTTTGATCCAAAGACTGGCCAAAACACAATAGAATTTTCTGAGAACTCATAATGCTGTTCATCAATATTTAAAAGTGTCAGATCGTGCAAACGTCTTCCAGAAGCCAACAGCAACAAAAATGCTACGTGACGTGAGACTTGAAAAATACTGGAGGAACGTGGCGTATGCGACCTCAGCCACTGACATAGATCCTCTACATTCCAAACCGTTGGTCTAGCTACTGATTTCGAGACGGCGCGTATGTTTATTGCTTTCAGCATCGTAGTAACTAACGGGTGCGAGGATAATTGAAGCCGTCGAGAGGGGTCACCTAGGGAAGCCACGACCGATTTATGGACTAGGATAGTAGCATATGACAACTTTCTAACCCTTGCTAAGTAGCTCAGATAAGTGGAAAGGTCCTGTGGGCGAGGTTGACTAGGATTTCCCCCATTTTGTTCACACCACGAGACCCACTGTTTCCACGCAGAACTGTAAGTTTTCCAAGTAGAGTCGCGCCAAGCCAGTTGCAAAAGGTTTACATCATCCCGAGATAAATCAGACACCAAGTTACTCCACCCCGTTCTTTCCAAACCTCTAAACTGAGCTTCCCCACGTTTTCCGGTGGAAGATTGATCGACAAATCTACCAAGTTTTGGCGAAGGTTGTGAATCTGAAACGGGGCATCTAGAGCCCTGCGCTTGAGAAGACTTCTCCAGAACGCCCTCTCCCACCGGGGTACTACCAGCAGAAAGACTCCTGCGGATCTGCACAGATGTTTGAGCACCTTGGGTATTAGAGGAGGAGGCGGAAAAATCCAAGCTAGGTCGTACTCCCAAACTCGACTGAAGGCATTTATGAAGACGGCTGCTGGATCCCTCGCGTCTAAAGTAGCATAATTTGGTACAACCTTCGACCGGCAAGAGGCAAAGAGGTCTATTTGCGGAATTCCCCATTTCCTGAAAATCTTCTCTACTATTTCGCAACTGAGATGCCAGTCCGGAAGAACTCGGCCTCTTGATAAGCGATCGGCAATCGTATTGTAGAGACCTGGTATGTAAAACGGGAAAAGATTGATCTGATAAGAGTCTGCCAAAACCATCAGCTTTCGCGTGGCTTCCAGCAAAATCGCCGACCTGGTGCCCCCTTGGTTTTTCAAATATGCAACAACAGTCTTGTTGTCGGATTGCACCATTATCGACCTTCCCGCCAACAAATGTTTGAACCTGGAAATCGCTATGAATACTACGAATAGCTCCTTTCTGTTTATGTGCCATGTTTGTTGTTCCCTCGACCAGATTCCTGCTAACTGATGACAACCTATTTGGACTCCCCAGCCTGCGTCGTAATGAATACATCTGGCTCGGGGACGAATATTTGACCCGGAGTTTGAAGATGTTGCGTCCACCATACGCAGTCTGCTAGAGCTTGTTCTGTCATAGTAAATTTTTGCCTCGGCTTCTCCTCTAACAACACTCTGCTTGCGATCTGCAAATTTCTGGTGAACAGGCGCCCTAGAGGAGTGACCAGAGCTGCGAACCCTAATTTGCCGATCAACGACGTTCCCGTGGCCCAGCACCACGTCTGCTCCCGAATCAACCCCCGCAAGTTTGACAATAGTCGACCTATCTTTTCTGATGGTAACCTCTTTTGGTTTGAGACTGTGTCCCTGACGATTCCCAGAAACTCTTATTTTCCTGGTTGGCTTCAAAACCGATTTCTTTAGATTCACTGAAAATCCCAGGTCTTGAAGGAAGTTTACGGCGAACGCTATGAGACTTGAGTATTTGTGGATCCTGATGGGTAAATAGAAAATCGTCTAAGTAGACTAAGACTCGAATACCTTCGATCCTTAGCGCGCCTGCAATCCAATTTGTGACCCGAGAAAATATATGGGGTGCGCTGCTCAGGCCGAAAGGAAGACTCGTCATTTGATAAAGGTTGCCTGCGTAACAAAAGCTGAGAAATCTGCGATGACTTTCCTTCACCGGGATATGAAAATAAGCCTGGGACAGGTCCAGCTTTCCCAAGTAGTCTTGCGGTTGTAAGAAATCTGGAACCTGGCGTTGATTTATGAGTCGGAATTTTGGGGGCTTTAGATACAAATTTAGGCGTCTCAAATCAAATATTTGACGCATCTTCCCGTCTTGTTTTGGAATCAAGAACATTCGCGACAAGTATACCGACCTTGCTTTTGACGGTTCTATTACCTTGCTGTGTAGTAAACAACCTATTTCTTTTGACATTGGGCGGGAATTCTTTGTCGTGAATCTTCTCAACACGTCTTCGTGTAAACGTACTAGCGGGGGCGTCTTTACAAACGGAATTGTGTAACCGACTATTGCTTTTAAGATATTGTCCAGTGCTCCCAACTCTCTCCAGCGGTAGACAAATCGCCTCAACTGTCCTCCGCAGAAACCGTCAGTATTTTCTAGGCTTCTGAGAGCGGCTGTCCGTTGTTCTGTTTTTCTGGTGAGCTCGACGGGGGCCCGTAGGACGGGCGGAATTGGGGGCTGCGCAACGCTGCTGAGGGGCGGTAGGGGCGGGCAACCGAGATGGTCCAGGACGAGATTGCCATTTTTTTTTTACAGGCAACAACAACAAAACACCCCTTGAGTTCTGTTGGTACACAATATCTTTTGGTCTGCGAAATGTCCCTTTGAATGGGGATTCGCGGGGTTTTCCCTGGAACACTTTAGAAGCCCCGCCATTATCCTTTAAAAGAGTTGATAGGGCCTTCTCTTCAAAGATGTGAGTGGTTGATGGAGGAATTTGTCGTACAGCTGCAGTCAGAGCTTCGTTTCTTGCCTTAAAGGCATTCCGTCTCATTATGATTACCTCCGCTCGATGACCACACACGAACTGTAGAATGTCATCGGAGACGGTTCTGAACGGTGAGCCCTTTGATATAAGCTTCTTAACGTCCTCTGCAACATCGGGATGACTCTTGACGATTTCCTGGAGGCTCTCCAACCAAAGTCTTATTCTGCAGAAGTAATCCATGCGTGATAGTGCCTAGCATGCCCTCTTGTTTTGTGGTGAAGGTAGATGATTGAACGCCAAGTACTCCCAATTTTGCATTTATCTTAAGAGCACTAAAAACGGGTGCGGCGTGTAGGCGCTGCTCTGCCTCCTTATAACGAATCCGATCCCATTTGTCCGATCCAAATCGTTGACATACCGTACCCTGAGAACTCAACTGCGGAGTTGGTTGAGGTACGAGGGGATCCGCTTCCTTTGTTTCCGGCTGAAAATCAAGCACTACTTCCTGAGCCTTGGGATCCTTCGCCCAATTTATAGAAGGCGCCTCCCAATCTGAGTCAGATGGAGTGAAGCCACGATATCCTTCCTCTTCGTTAAAAGAGGTTTACTTGCGGATTCCGCGCCCGCTTGCGGTAATTTATTTGCAAGCGGTCCTCCTCCCCGCCGAGGCCGTGAAAAACTTCGGGGTTTTGCCTCCTCACCGCTCCGATGACGTCATCATCAGTGTATCTGATGTTGACGCCCCAGAGGATGAGGAGCGAGTCCCTATTTTTCACGTCCTCGGCTGCGAGGCCCCCGCCTGCCCCCTCTATTCTTTGCCGCAATTTTGATCTCTCGGCCTCCGTCGCGCAGCTCAAGATGACCTTTTGGTCCCTCGCCTTACGCACACGCTCTACGCGGATCCACCCATCCTTGGCATCCACAGCCTCGCGAATCTTGTCGAGCACCTGCTCTCCCGTGTCGCTCACATCCTTGGATGTGACGACCAGGGACAGCAGGGCTCCCCGCTCGGGTGCTTTTGCCTTGAGTGGGCGGGCCGCCACGTCCGCGTAAGACGAGGTACCAGACTGCTGCGTCATCATCTCCCTGATTTCCTCCAGTTTTCTCGCGTTTTCGGCAATCAGTAGAGCCTGCTCATCCATCTTTTTGGATAGGGCAAGCTCCACCGACCGCTCGTCATGGGTAGAGGCGGACTGGGTAATGGGGGAGGTCTGAGTTCGAACGCACGGGTTGTACCCAGGGGTTATATTTTGGGGTTCGACTAGTTCACCCAGGTCGCAAATTTTGTAAGACAATAACTTGGTTTTCTCCTTTATGGAGTCCTTAATAGTTGTCTTAAGATTTCTGGCCATCTCTAGTTCGTCCTCTATTTCCTTTAATAGGTCTTGGCATTCTTGACCTATTTCGCCTCTCATGTAGTCCGTTATCCTTATCTTTCTATCTCTAGGGTGAACGAAGGGCGTGGCGGTTGGTTATCTCACTGCCAGTATCATAATTTTGGGATGAGGAGGACACCCTGTGTGTGTCCTCGCCTTCGTCCGTGTAACTGAGACGCCGAGCGAAGGTCACCGACTTTGGGGTCCTGCCGACGGGTCTCGTCTCTATTGGGGTTCTCTCAGTAGGCATTGTCGGGGTTGCGTCAATATATTAAAATATAATAAAATTAATAATTAATAATTTACAATTTTTTTGGCCCTGTATAGAGGGGCCAAAGTCGTTAAAATGTAATTCGGTTATTGTCAGAGGGTGGCGTCACAAATATAATAATCAAGACAATTTAGATTACAATTTTTGCTAAGGTTAGGGTAAAATCTTCCTTGGCCTTGTAAAGGGGAGCCAAGGG
Organism: Acrobasis consociella; assembly: GCA_963555685.1. Classification (NCBI taxonomy): domain Eukaryota; kingdom Metazoa; phylum Arthropoda; class Insecta; order Lepidoptera; family Pyralidae; genus Acrobasis; species Acrobasis consociella. The sequence goes on along the minus strand of OY743119.1, from coordinate 4,267,212 downwards.
AATTGTTAAAAATATAAATAAAATAAAAGCGTCAATTTTACTCTAAACCTAAATAATAAATAAAAGTAAAACTAAAATTACCGTCTCTTGGCTCTGTAGAGGGGAGCCAAGGGTCCAGCCCGTTGCAAGCCCAGTCTTAAAAATACAAAATAATGTAAAATTAAGGGCTATGAATTTAAAATTGTTCCCTAATTCTCTAGCTAGCGTGACACAACCGGGAGGCAATTTTTTGCCGATTTCCTACGGGAAAGCGGCATGCAGGACCGCGGCCAGAACGAAGCTAGATCAATAAAAAGGGGAGTCCAGGAACAAAAAAGTAGTGCCAGGTGAGCTTTTATGTCAAAGATATTAAATAAATCGTATTTAAGAAGAAATTTGGCAAAAAATCGTTAAAAAATATGTTTTTACTATACAAAATTTGTACTTAGTCAACGGGGTGTATTATCTAGCGTATGCGAACAAAAGTCGACTCAAATTGCACAAAAATTTTTGTTGTTCACACAGCCAGTGTCATTATTGGGACGTTATACTCTTTGGCAGTACCTTTGATCGTATTTCCCTCCAAAACCTTGTTCACAGCTTTAAGAATTTGTGGGTCAACACGTATACTTGGTTTTGCGTCTTCTTTTCTTTTATATGTTCTTCCCATTTTATAATTAATCTAAAACAAACGAAAAAAAAAACTGACAAATTGAATGTATGTACCCCATCTTGCCGTAATCAAGTGCACCCGGGAGTGTTCTTTTAAAAAAAAACTTTTTTCATGTCAAGAGAAAACGATAATTAAATAAAATACATGTAAATGCAAACTTTACTAAACTACTCTAATTGATTTTGACACATACTCAGGGAATTATTCATTCAATTATTTAAAAAAAACAAATGAAAAACTTACCGAAACAAATGCTGACACAGGAAAATTAAAAATGGCTGCACTGCTCTGAAGTTGTCTTAAGTTGCCAATATAAAAAATAAAAAAGCGTTTACTTTTTGATTTGTCACTGGGTGATCAAGTCTCCCTAGGGAACAAGTCTCCGCAGTCTCCCCTATATAATTCAATGCTCTTGCCACTCTCTTTATAACTAGGTATGTAGGTAATTAACATACAATTTCGCACTATTTACGCATATTACGCACGTTTTAACCATGGTTAGCCCGTGTATTTTGAAAAACTGTCTAAATATTGGCATCCATTGTTTTCCTAAAGACAGCAGCAGAAACAATGGTTTCGTTAAACTAAATACAATCTAAGACGTGGCACTATCCGGCTCATTCCGCAGCTCATATCCTTCAATCACTTCTAGTGGCGTTTCCTCCGGCACTTGGACGACGGAAGTGCCCCTCGCCCGAATAAACCTGTATCCTACACACGTAGCCCGTCCTAGACTCGCACAATTCGTAGCTTTTTATACCTACCTTCGCTCTTTTTGTTGCGTTAACTGGGCAAATAAACGTCGGCCCTTCCACAGAATAAGCGACTCGTCGATCGCGACATTTTACTCGAGTAGGCATAACGTGTTAATTTTTTTATTTAAATTCCTCATGACTAGCATGACCTTGTCGAGTTTGGTTTTTTTTTTCGGGCATGACGTTGGAAGTGAAAACACTTTTTCAAAAGTACGAAGTGATTGAAGGATAAGATTTTTTTCAAAAGCCTTATTCTTTAATTGTTCTTTGCTGGGATACCAATATTCTCACTCCACATCGTTCACAACCAAGAATTAAAGCATCATTATATTATAGTTAAAACAATTTCGGCGGTAGGCGTGAAAAACCGTGCATATGTGTCTTTATTAAAACTATTAACTAAGCTCCCATGCTGGTCTGGGAGAAACGAAAAAACTTAGAATGTACCAGCTGCTTATCTTCCCGCGTAGATCGTAAAAGCCGATCGAGGGAATGGGCAAAAATGCGAATCATTTTAACAGGCTATGCGGCTAGCAACCCGTCACTGTATTGATTGCTTTTCCATCTTCTCGCCCATCATAACGCTAAAAGTGGCTTTTGAGTCTTGCGGCTCTAGGCTCTGCATAGAGCCGCAAGACCCAAAATGCTCTGTCTGCCCCATTAGGGATAAAGACGTGATAGTATTTATGTATGTATTAACTAAACACTTTTCACATAATTAAAGGTGTTTTCAGTACACTGAAGTATTAGTTTCACGAATCTTATGTGTTAAGATAGTTTTTCACCTTAGTGTCCTTCCTGCCATACATAACCTTAAACAATATCAACGCTCACTCAAAATGTCAAATTCTACAAAATCAGCGCTCATTAGGGCAACTTTAGCGAAGAAGCTGGGAGAATTCGAGGCGCAGCTCAAAAATTCTGCTTCAGGCACCACACATCCTGCGGAAAGCACCAGCTTCTTAAAGCTGGAGCAGGAGGTCATCTTTCAAATCTGAGAAGTTTGCCGTGATGTTGCTGCTTGGCAAGCAGGTTTCGGCTCTTGCGACTGCATATTATTATGACACTTTTAAGGCTGTTTTGACTACCGATTTGTTGCACCCAACAAAATGCAGAGTTGAAAGTTTGTGGCAAACCTTACAATTCCGCCTCAGACGTCCCTTGCTTGATTCCACGCCGAAAGAATTATTAACCAAATAATGAAACCTCAAATTAAATGATTCGGGTACACTTGGTTCGGCACTATCTTTCTTTACTAAATTTTGAATTAGTTGAATCCTAAACTCCGTGATCTAGAGAATTATGTGTTTTTTTTTTATAAATAATAGAAACATTTTCGTTTAGGTTTTTTAGTTTAGGTTTCATGAATTTAACTGCTAAATCAAAAGCCCGTCCTAATGGCCATTGTAAAAGTTTCCTTTATATAGTCCTAAATCTCTCTCTCCGAGTCTAAGAGAGACTGGGATCTTCAGGGCAGTAGGCTCGGGTAAGGTTCTCAGTAGGGATCACAAACCGTAATTTGGCCTCTACTCGGAGATATTGACTCACCACCAAAAAGCTCTTCCTTCGTGTAATTTTCTATTTCCCACGTTTTCCATCCATCCTGGTAGTACTTTTCGATGATTCCGATCACTAGGTCGAAGAAAGGTTTGTCGTCAGGTGGTGGAGATAGATTACAGAGGTTTCCGAAAGAGTTTGGTGCCATCTGTGGGACAGGAAAAGTGAGTTTATGCGACTTGACGCATCAGTTGGTACGAGCGGTCGTATTAGGTGATACGACTCGATGCATTAGGTAAGTGACGACGCATCAAAAGACTGATGGGTTATATGGTTTTCAATAAAGACACAGGCGAGATTAAACAGAATGGAATTTATTGAGACACATCAACTCGTATAGTACAAAACAACATGTCACGCACGTACAGAGGGTCAAGCGGAAGTCCGGCCAGAGGGGCCACAGATAATCTATAAGAAAGAACTGTCACCTTGACATTGACATTATATCCAAATGTCATTCGGACTTTTAATATAATATTGACGATGTTTACATACAATTTGATAAATCCAACAAAGACAATCTTAGTGTCATGTTAATGTTATAGCAAGCTAAGACGGTGCGTGTTTTTGGTCACAACTCTAAAAAGAGTAAGTGACTAGAGACGACAAAATATGTATTATAACAACTTGAGAGTCGTTATTGCACAGTGCAAGGCAGCATGTGAAAAACAGCACCATTAGGTATGTGAATAATTTCCCTAACAAACTAAGGACATTCACATAAATAAAATTTAAGAGTACTCACCTTTGATGTGTAATATGATTTCTTATATTGTGGTTAAGCTTAAACCGTACGTAAGCGATTGGGTCTACTGACGACGCTGAGATTCAAAAGCGTACTGACTAAGCGCAATCAACTTTGACACAACGCCACAGTCAAACCCCTTCCATCACACCACTCGGTGACGTATTGCCCTTAGAAACTACTAGATGGCGCTGATTTTCAAGAGGATAATCTCAAGTGGGTCAAGCCGGAAGTTCGATAACCTAAATATAACAATTTAAGATACATTTTACGTCTATATCCCTGACGGGGTAGACACAGCCCGGGGCCGTAAGACCCAAAGGCCACGCTTGGTGGGCGTTAAGATGGAAAAGGAATCAAAATAGTGATGGGTTTCTAGCCGCGTTGCCTAGTACCATGATTCAAATCCCGCCCATTCCCTCGATCGGCTTTTACGATCTGCGCGGAAAGAGAAGCAGCTGGTACATTCTAAGTTTTTCTTTTCTCCCAGACCAGCATGGAAGAATTAAAACGTAAACATTTAATAACCTTCTAAAAAGTTTTTTGTACCATACTCTGCACCGATTGCGTTCAATGGGATATGATGAGAGGAGTTGATCTTTCTTATCAACTCCTCCCATCATAATATTATAATCAAGGGATTATAATACGGATGAGGACCGGTTAACGGTTACCATCGCTACCAGAAACCTGGTTCCCATGGTATGACAAGATCTTCGCCACTCGGTTTTGATCCCGCCATACCATGAGGTCAACGTCTCCACTGGTAACTCCGGTAATCTGCCCCGGCCTCATATGGGATTTCTGAAGTAAACTTATTTTCTGGGGTACAAATTGCCGGTTCGTGCGAAGGGTGCCAACACAGTCGAAACCGAGCTGATTCAGTTTCCTTGTCAAAACCAGCGAGTTGTAAAAGTTGTCCACACCGTGTATCCCTTGTGTTAAAGACCCTCGAGGAGCTCCAACACGAGGGACGGTGTGAATGCAGACAAGGGGTTTTGATGCGGCTGGGACCTAGATCCTAGGCCGTGAGAATGTACGATGAATCTTCATAGGTACCCCATCTGAGACGCGCACACCTTGCACGTCTTGACTCCTACAGTGGCGGCTTTGTTTGGGATCAGTTGACTGATCTGCAACCAACCCCGCCACTGTAGGAGAGACTCATCTAGCAAAACATTTTGCCCCCTGACATACATACTCTGAAACTTTGAATTTAAATGTTTTATTATAGGGTTAATCTCAAATAACCTCGTCTCCCCAAAACTAACATTTTGTGGCATCTGTGAGTTGTCACTATGTGAAGGTTCCAGATGCTCTGTTTATGCATGAATAGAGCATCTGGAACCTTCGCAATGCATTCCTTCGCATTTTCGCTTGGAAACCCAGAGTGCTGAATAAGTCATTGCTTGTGTTCCAGTACCCTACAAGCATGCTTTTAATGACAATTCCCATTGTTAAGATTATTCCAAACAATGTGTAGAGCTCTGCAACAGTTGTGTTCTTCCACGAGCAAATTCTACTAGTAGGACCATCATGTGCGACGCTAACTGCTCCGCGTGATTTGTCTCAGCAACCAGTATCCATTATGTCAGCGTCCCAGATGCGTGTTAATGAACTCAAGGGAGTATTGTCTGGGACGGCCGAACCTGCATTATTATCTAAAAAAGTTTCCCGCCTGCTTTGGGGCGGTAGTGGAGGGTCAGGATACGGCCGCCACTGGAAATCGTATGTAGGGTCCGACCTCCATGAATCTCCTGACGACGACGGCGGCTGTGGCTTCTGACACGCCACATCAGCATCAGTTGGGGTTTCCATTAAAAGTAGGTAGCCCGTGGGACGGCCATCACCTCGTCCGCATTATCATCAGAATCTAGGTCGCTTCCTGTTTTTAAATTATAATCTTTCGTAAGGAAAAAACCAACTTCACCAAACTACTGAACCAATTGTGTTGTTTTGTGGGATCAATCTGAAGATTGATGCTTTCAAATAAAATAAATAATTTTTTAAACAAGGTTGACTGGAAGAGATCCCTACATGGGATAAGTCCGCCATTGTATATTTGCTCTTTCGTAAGTTGTCTTTGTATTTGTTTTGGTACAATAAAGTTATTAAAAACAAACAAACAAAGAATTTTTAGAAGTTACCAACTTGGAAAAACGGAACTGAAGAACTTTTGCTGCTGCTCTTTATTACTATTTGTATCCACTTACCATAGTTAAGAATATTTTCTATATCCACGTCTCGTAGTGGGCGACCTGGATTCTTGTTCGTCATCGGTGAACTGCACGATGGTACTTCCACGTACTTAGCAAATATATACAATGTTAAACTTAGGATGTTTATTTATAATCGAAGTACCTAGTTTAAATTTGAATATTAGTAATACAAATTAGAAAAAAGCATCTGATCTTTATGATCGACACCACCCGTAGTGAGAGTCTACCACAACTTTGGGCTTGTACTTATAGTACCCATATTTTTCCTCTCCGCCGACTTATGGGTGGTGGAACGTCGATAATATTGCTACGACGGTTTTGTCCTTCCACACGACCACACTCAAATCTTTGGTTGAGCTGAAACAAACTTCACCCGATTTCATATTTGTTTTGTTTTTTAATTTATGAGACTCGGGAACAAACTCTATTGAGTCGAAGAGTGCCCATGGTGTCAGTAAGGTGTTTAGTTTTTAGCAGCCTAGATAGCAGTAGTGGTGCATTATTGTGGTGCATATTTTTGCCAAACAATGGTCTCATTAAACTAAAAACAATCTGAGACGTGGCACTATCCGGCTCATTCCCCAGCTCATGTCCTTCAATCGCTTCTTGCGGCTCTTCCTGCGGCACATGGACGTGCCCCTTGCTCGAATAAACCTCCATCCTCCACACGTAGCCCGTCCTAGACTCGCACAATTTGTAGCTTTTTATACCTACCTTCGCTTCGCTTTTATGCTGATCCTGGTGAAGAACTTCTCTTACGCGCTTACTCTTGGAGGTGTCGCCGCAATTTTTTTGTTAAATCCATGTTAAGTCTGAACGGGTCTTAAAGATATCGGCGAATTGAATGAATGGATTGGATGTGGATCTTATGGGTCCTTTAGATATCGTGCAGCCTGAATCATCAGCTTGTGCATCGGCAAATTGAATGTCTTGATCGGGCATTTTTCTTTTACAGGTCGTGGCATCCAAATATTCAGCTGGTTTAGTCTGAACACTTCAAAAAACTTACTTTTGATGCGCAGAAATTTCTCCTCGCCCGCTTCGTGCCACGTTTCCGCGAGACTGGCGGTTGAGAGGCCCGCGTTCGGGGGCGCGCTTGATTCAGTCACACAACAGTACGACGCTTTAGAAGATATTTGCGATGGTTCAATCGTCCCCTGGTACAATTGTACCCGGTCTACCCTACTATAGTCTATTTCAGAAAAGTCTGACATTGTCATCTATCACTTTATTAATAATTATTCTTTTTATTGTATTGTCTGTTAGGGGCCATACCTCATTTCCTTTAGCATATTCAAGACTGTGTCATCAATTGCTCCTTTGAAATTTGTGTCTTCTGTAGATTCGAAGGATGGCAGGCTCCATTTTGTTTATAAGTTTTTTGGACAATGATGGAAACATGTTTTTCGAAATTGTAGATAGCATTCTGCCATCAGTTTTTTTTTTTCAATTAATAAGTAAATCATCTTTAATGGTCTGAAAAAGGCAACGTCAAGTAGTTGGGTAAGGTGTGTTGAGTTGCTGGACAAAAAAATTAAACGGACACCGACATTTTTACATTCTACAACTAAGTCCATCGACAGATGAGAGGCGAGATTGTCAATTTGTCACCTATTAAAAATTTGTCTCCAGTTTTGTTGCTGAAGTAAGTTGGGGCGATACTTCTCACCCAGTCTTTAAAAGTAGCGCCGTCAGATTTCATACAATTGTACCTACACCCTTTAGGTCCATTTTGTCTCCACGTGTCATACATATTATGTGTGATATCGTGCTATCTGTTGCAGCCGCTATCTTAATTGACGTCGCCCCTTTTGTGTGGTTCATAATTCGTTCTGCGTATTTGACGCTTCTTTTAACCAGAACTCTTTTTCTACCCGGTTCGTCGGTGAGATTGGTCTAGTCATAGTTTACTATATTTGCTGATGGCACGCCTTGTAGTTAAGTTTTAACCTCGTCAAAATAACTTTCTATGATCTTAGGGGAAACAGCTAGTCTAGATCGCTTTTTGTTTTGACTGAATCGCATGCTTATTTTCTTGTCGTGACGCCGAAGAAAAGAATTGACGTAATCAACACCTGGCATGTCGTTTTTAAATTAAATTTGATACATGCGGGTTTGCAATGTTTGCTCTTTTTTTATGTCGATTTTGACTGGCCTACTAGGTTCGGACATATTTTTGATAGTTGCACCCTTATCATCTATTTCTATAATCATTTTTGTAGTACTATCTTTTTTCTTCGGTCCAGAACTCTTTGGCGTTGAAATTATTCTTTCATCACAAGCTTTATTTTCGGTATTTTTAGAAGTCGGTGTAATTTAACGTCGAAACAAATACAGTTGCCTCTATCATCACCACAAAAACAGCTCACCTGTCTTTGTTTTATTACTCCAGGCTCATTAGTGGTAATAATTTGATGTAAAAACATAGTTCTAACTAAAGTATACAAATTAGAAATAGCATCTTTTAAGCCAAAAGGCATTCGTAAGAATTCGTAATGACCATCTGGTGTACTTAAACTAGTTCGTTCAATAGAATCATCATCCATTAAAATTTGATGATAGCCAGAAGTTAGATCTAAAGTTGTAAAATAATTATTACCTTGTAATTGTGAAAATAATTCTCCTATATTAGGCAAAGAAAATTTATCTGATTTAGTTTTCTTATTTAACTTGCGATAATCAATAACCATTCTCCATTTTTGTATACCAGATTGATCTATCTTTTTTGGAATGAGGTGAACTGGTGAAGCCCACGGTGATTCAGAATGTCTTATGATTTTTTCCTTTAACAATTTATCTATTTTTTTTCTAATTCTTCAATTTAACTTGTGGCACTCTATAAAGACGTTGATATATAGGATCATTATCTGCTAAATTGATATGATGTTTAATTTTAGTTGTAGCACTATTAGTTACATCTTCAGTAAATAAATCTTCATAAGTTTCACATAAATCCCGCACATTTATTTAATTATCTTCTGTCATATGGAATATTAAGAGTTTCCTATCTGGCATAGATAATTTACGTTCTATTAAGTCGATACTTGCATTTATCTGTTCAATCATCTCAATTCCCATAAGAATATCATATTTATCACTGAATTTAAAAATATAAAACTTCATTTTACCGTTATCTTTTCCAAAGTATTTACACCAATAGGGTGTTTCTATAACACTATTATGTCTTGTAGTACCATGAGAAGTTCGAACACTAAAACTGTCATTTCTAAAAAATTCAGGAAAATATTTTTGTTTTGTTTCAGGAGTTATGATCTTTGACTACCTGTATCTATCAATATTTTAAGTATAGGATTGTTTGTTTTGAAATATGGTAAATAAGATTTTATGCGATTAAAAGAAGATTGGTAGAAACCTATAGACTGGTGGTACCGTCTTAAGACGAAGTGTACAACAATAAGAATATTACTAATTTATTTGTCTTAAATTATGTAATAAAAAAAGTAATCATACCATATCTCTACAACTTATGAGTAAAAAGATAAATGCATTTGAATTTAGTATGGGCCAAAGTGTAGAAAGATAACTAAACGTTACAAATATGTTTCAAATGGAGATAACAAAACGCTAATAACGTCAAACTTAGACGTCAAAGGTCTTTTTTGACACATCTAATAATGAATGTCACTGTCAATTGAATTGAAGAATACCACATCACAGATGTTTTATTTTGAAAAAATATTGAAATGTGGGGATGCTACTTAGAATATATGATAGTTGTTTCATGATTAAGCTATAAGCTTCCTAATATAGTTTATCACACTACGAAAGGATTCGCCGTATTATATCGCTAACAATGAAAATCATACGTAGGTATTTTTAAAGTGAATATTATTATATTAGAGACGGAAGCAATCTCGATTTTTGTTACACAGCACAAACTAGCGTTATCCTCGACACAGTGAATGAATAGATTATATTACATGATTGATTCTAACTGCCTGCACTGACTACAACAAACAGTCATAATCATAACCTATAACAGTATTAATAAACTTCTTCACCCCAACGGTTGATCTGTACGACACGGCACTTTTCATTTCGCTTCAGGTAATACCCAGCGCTTCGCTTTAGCCTTCGCCAGGACAATCCAGCGCACAGTTCGTTTAGTATTAGTAAACAATATATAGATAAAAGCTTCCACGGAGAACTTTTATTAATCTTTACTAATATTATAAAACTGAAGAGTTTGTTTGTTTGAACGCGCTAATCTCGGGAACTACTGGACTAATTCCAAAACTTCTTTCACCATTGGAGAGGTAGTTATCCCTGAGTGACATAGGCTATGTATGTTCCACGGGCTAAGTCGGGCGGACTGCTAGTTGGGTAATAATGCAATGGTTGTTATTAAATAAAACCAAGAGGATATATGTAACAGAATTTATTTATTCAATTCTTAAAAGAATGTTATCTAACACATGTGCAGGTGGTGAAATATTATCTAAATGACGAGCATATCCTAAATACCAAATGATGCTCATTACATGAGAGCAACATCCAACTGTTCTTAAACCCACAATGCAATTACAACAGTAACCTATGATAGCACATCTACCTTCTTGAGTTCTGTCTAATGCAATAAATACAAAATATGTTTTTCTCGAAATATGCCGGGATTTTATTTGTACGGGTGTGCGGTACTTAGGAGAAAGGTTATGGTCCTACCTCAATAGTCCGTTGATCCAGCGATTAGGTTTTTTGCAGATTAAAAATCCAGTAGCACGTACCATACGATTTATTATAGTTGTAATGAAAGCACAAGTGTAGATGACAGTGTATAGAGTAGAAGGAAGGCACAAGATTAAAGTTCAGAGCACAGAGTTGCGATAGAAAGATATAGAAGCGAAATATATAACGTTCACAAGGCACAGTAGCAGTAGGCGTAAGTATATAAGCGCGAAGGCAGCGAGCGTGCGTCTCGCGTCAAGTGCAAATCTCGACTGGTGCGGCGAGAGCGGCGTGTGCGCAGCGCCGCGCTGGTAAATAACAGCGTTATGTACAAGGCGAGACTAGTGCGTCGGAAGTCTCGATAATGCGTTGTCGATATCGACATCGACAAACTGGTACTGTACGATATATTTTGAAAGTGTAAATTAGGTAAGCAAGTAGTGTAGATAAATGTAGATAAAATATAAGATGTATTGTATTTATATATATTTAAATATATAATGTAGATAGATATAAATAATGTATTTGTGTGTTTATGATATTTAATATATTTTATACTAAATTAAAGATAATATTATAAATAGGTAAGCTACACCACTCCCCTCCAGAGCCCGTCAAGGGCGATAAAAATCGGGAAATTTTACTCGTCGTCCAGAACGAGTGACGTAATCTTTCTGGATCGTTAGGGAGGGTTCTTCGGTTTGGTCAGAGAGTATGAAGGCCGGTTTAACACGGTCTATCGATACCGTAACTTCTTTATTTTTAAGAAGAATTTTAAAAACTTTATCTCCTCTGGATAAAACTTTGTGTGGCCCAGAATAAGGAGCTTGAAGAGAACCACGTAATGCATCTTCTCGAAGGAAAATGTAATCACTGGAGGCAAGTTCCTTGTAAATAAATACTTTGGGCTTACTATGATGGGAGGTAGGCATGGGTTGCAACTTTTTTGCAAATGACCTAATGCGAGCGATAAATTCGGAAGAGTCTGTGGTAACAGGTAAAGATGGGTCGAAAAATTCCCCAGGCAATCTTAAGGGCTCGCCATATACAAGTTCGGCTGAAGAGGATTGCAAGTCGTCCTTGAAAGAACTTCTTATGCCCAGTAGTACCCAGGGTAAGGATTCTGTCCATTTCTCGTTCGCGTGGCACATTATCGCGGCTTTAAGTTGCCTGTGGAACCGTTCAACTAGCCCATTAGCGGCGGGGTGATACGCTGTGGTTCGCTTATGCTCGAAGCCAGTTATATTCGAAAGACATTTAAACAGGGTTGATTCGAATTGCCGCCCACGATCAGTCACAATATTCGTAGGGCAACCAAAGCGAGCGATCCAACCAGATAATAACGCCTTGGCGACAGTTTCTGCCGTAATGTCCTCGATTGGAATGGCTTCGGGCCATCGAGTAAATCGATCCACAGCGGTTAGGCAGTACCTATATCCATCAGAATGGGGGAGGGGACCAACGAGGTCAATATGAACCTGTGTAAAGCGTCCTTTGGGCAAGTTAAATACACTAACTGGAGCATTTACATGACGGTGTACTTTTGCTTTCTGGCACATTATACAACAACGCGCCCATTCCCGGCAGTCTTTCCTCATACCTGGCCAAACAAATGCTTCGGCAAAATTAGTGGCCGAACCACTAATTTTGCCGAAGCATTAGCGCCAGGGTGACTTAGGGAATGCAGGCTATCGAACACCTACTTTCGGAAATATTTTGGCACAAATGGTCTGGGTGCCGGTGTACTCACATCGTAGTACAAAGGTACTTGGCTTCCAGGAATGCAAAATTGTACCAAGCGCAAAGATGATCCACCGTCTATTAATTTGGTTAGTTCAGTGTCAGTAGATTGAGCTTTGGCGAGTGTATCTAGGCTTACTGGTGCTCCCAGTTCTTCGATCCGTGACAAAGTATCTGCAACAACATTATCTTTGCCGGATATATGTCGAATATCGGTCGTGAACTGGGAAATAAAGTCCAAATGCCTGTACTGCCTAGGCGAACAGTTTTTCTTTCGCTCGTGAAAGGCAAAACTGATCGGCTTATGGTCAGTGTACACTATAAAATGCCGGGCCTCGAGCATATGCCGGAAATGTTTAATTGCCTCGTATATGGCTAATAATTCCCGGTCATATGGCGAGTATTTTACCTGAGATGGGCTCAGTTTTCTTGAAAAGAAGGCCAGCGGCTGCCAAGCATCGTCTTTCCACTGCTGAATTACAGCTCCAATAGCCTTATCCGACGCGTCTGTTACAAGTGCTAGTTTAGCAGTGCAGTCTGGATGCGCTAACGGCGCGGCATCGGATAAACTGCGTTTACAGGCATCAAAAGCTTCTAAAGAGTTACCTGTAAGAGAAATTTGTTGTGATCCCTTCACCGATCCTGATAACAGTGCGTGTAACGGAGCTTGGATCTGGGCTGCACGTGGAAGAAATCTTCTATAAAAATTTAACATGCCCAAAAATGCTCTTAGTTGGCGCACGTTAGTAGGGATTGGGAAATTCTTAATGGCCTCGACTTTTGAGTCTAGTGGTCGGGTACCCTGAGCGGAGATACTGTACCCTAAGAAGGTTACCTCCTCTGCCCCGAAGACATACTTAGACGTATTTACCAGCATTCCGTAGTCACGAAGTCTGCCAAATATAATACGTAAATGCTCTTTGTGATCTGTTTCGGACCTGCTGAATATTAAAAAATCGTCCAAATAAGAGTAGACGAAGTCTAGCCCTCTGGTCATTTCGTCCACGAAACGTTGAAAAGTCTGACCAGCGTTTCGAAGGCCAAATGTCATAAATGGGAATTCATACAGACCGAAAGGTGTGGTGATAGCTGTTTTAGGAATGTCCGTTTCGCTGACAGGTATCTGATTGTAAGCTTTTACTAAATCTAGGGTGCTAAAAACTTTACACCCTGCTAAAGAATGAGCGAAGTCATGAATGTGCTTTATCGGATACCTGTCAGGAATAGTGCGGGCATTCAACATGCGGTAATCACCACACGGTCGCCAGCCGTTGTCCTTTTTCGGTGCGAGATGCAATGGTGAGGACCAAGAACTTTCCGAAGGTCGGGCTGTTCCATTGTCAAGCATGGACTGGAATTCCTGTTGGGCAATTTTTAACTTATCTGGCGCTAAACGACGAGGCGCTGAAGAAACTGGAGGCCCTGGGGTGGTGCGGATGTGGTGTACAGTGTTATGCGGGATGTTTCGATGCGTACCAGCTGGTCGAGTGATTTCTGGGAACTCATTAAGAATTTTATGGTATGGAGTCTCACCAGTCAAGATCTTTACAGAGTACAGGCTAATACAATTTTTTACAGAACTAGCTATAGCGGTTACGGAAGTTGTACTATCTATTAAACGTTTATTACGACAATCTACAATGAGGTGATAGAAATTGAGAATACGCCTATTATTGGTCGTGTCACGTCAGCAACAACAAAACGCCACGGAAAAGTTCTACGTAAACCAATGTTCAAATTCACGTGTATGTAGCCGTACGTTGAAATGCTGGATCCATTTGCGGCAGAAAGTTGAAATCCCGTTGAAGTACGCCGATCACGCAGCATCGAGCGGGGGAAGACACAGAGGTCGCTTCCAGTATCGACCAAAAACTGGGTCTTCGAGTGTCGATCAGTTACAAACAGGCGACCAGTAGAAGTTGGAGGGCAGTCGTCAGCCGCCATTATCGACCGCCCTTCGAGTTTTCCGAGTTGTAGTCGCATGGACGAATGCACCTGCTTGCTTTCTCGCCGAACTTATGGTGATACCAGTAGAGTGGGTGTTTTCGATAACTGGACTGCGAGCGTTGTCTTGAAGAGGACCTATCCCGTCCTGATTGGGAGGGTCGGGAGCGAGGTCTACTTTTTCGACTAGAAGTAAATGCTTGGTTGAACTGCTTGCGAAGCTCTGCAATTTCCCTAGTCAGGTTGCTGATGACAGAGCTTGAACTGGCGGCGTCCGCAACTGCGACGCTCGTAGAAGGTGATGCAACGTCGTTCACTCGGTCAGCTAAATCAGCTAAATCTTCCAGGGCAGCTGAGCTGGGTTGACCTGTTAGAACTGTCTGGATGCTGACGGGAAGGCGACTGATCCAAATAGTTTTCATGAAATCATCGGGTACATCCACGCCAGCCAATCCTTGAAGATAACGAAGGAAGTGAGATGGTTTCCTGTCTCCCAGCTCTTCATGCATAAGCAGTTGTTTCATCTTCTTCTCATTAGATGCACTTAACCTTCTAATCAATTCTGATTTTAGCTTTTCATATTTATTTTCCGCTGGAGGATTGATAATTATATCCTTGACTTCCCTGGAATATTGGTTTTCCAGTTGGCCTATGACGTAATTAAATTTCGTCAAATCGTTCTTGATTTTATTGATCGCAAACTGCCCCTCTATTTGGGCGAACCAAATTTCAGGCTCTTCGGGCCAAAAGGGAGGAATTCTAATGCTCACTTTGTAAACATTGCCTTTATTTATCGATACGTTCTCATCACTAGCGCTCGAATGTTCTTTGTCTTCGTCCGCCATCTTAGCGTGCTCTTTGTCCACGAATATAATGATGTGGATGCGGGGTCACCAATGTAGGTACGGGTGTGCGGTACTTAGGAGAAAGGTTATGGTCCTACCTCAATAGTCCGTAACCAGCGATTAGGTTTTTTGCAGATTAAAAATCCAGTAGCACGTACCATACGATTTATTATAGTTGTAATGAAAGCACAAGTGTAGATGACAGTGTATAGAGTAGAAGGAAGGCACAAGATTAAAGTTCAGAGCACAGAGTTGCGATAGAAAGATATAGAAGCGAAATATATAACGTTCACAAGGCACAGTAGCAGTAGGCGTAAGTATATAAGCGCGAAGGCAGCGAGCGTGCGTCTCGCGTCAAGTGCAAATCTCGACTTGTGCAACGAGAGCGGCGTGTGCGCAGCGCCGCGCCGGTAAATAACAGCGTTATGTACAAGGCGAGACTAGTGCGTCGGAAGTCTCGATAATGCGTTGTCGATATCGACATCGACAAACTGGTACTGTACGATATATTTTGAAAGTGTAAATTAGGTAAGCAAGTAGTGTAGATAAATGTAGATAAAATATAAGATGTATTGTATTTATATATATTTAAATATATAATGTAGATAGATATAAATAATGTATTTGTGTGTTTATGATATTTAATATATTTTATACTAAATTAAAGATAATATTATAAATAGGTAAGTGAGTAGCCTACAGGCTCTTATTAACATTGGGGCTTCTCCATCTAAAGCAGATAGATCTACAGCATCCTCCCGGCATACCTGAGTTTCATAAACCCCATGAAACCGCAATTGTTCACCAATGTAGGATCTGGCTTGTCGTATTTGATATGTCCCACATGCGAACAATACCAAATCTTCCATTGGCAATTGTGGAAAAGGAATGTCTGCTGTCAAAATCTCATTAAAAAATGTATTCCGCCTGTGCAAATTCTGGGTAACAACAATATCAGCTAATATATTACTAAGAAAAAGCCTATCATTAACGATTCTGACAATTTCGTCAGCATGGATTGAGTCAGTATATGGAGTTGCAAATGCATTCAACAGAGCTGCTGCTATTTTAAAATCTTTCATTAAATGTGGCCCAGCTCTGTTTTAAATATTCCTGTCGGAATATTTTATAGTCTCTTTTTACTCGGCCATTCACACCTTCTACAACCCATCTAATTATAGTTACACATCGGCTTCTGTTGCCTTCTAGGGTTGTGAGCTGTGAATGGCCGGGTGAAATCGTTTCTGGCATATGAGCCTCATATCCTAAATCTTGCATTTTCTCAATACAGTCTCTGAAACCTCTATCTAAAATAAAAATGTCATCCTCTCTAAAAAACTCCCTAACAGCATCTTCCTCAATCCATGATGACATTATTGTAGCATCATTAGTGGTTGCTGGATATGGTCCCAGGACATCTAATATATATCCATCACAGCAGACAATCATGAATGGTTTCACAAGGTTTCTATATTTATGCATTGAGTAGGTGGATTTTTGAAATAAATAATTTGAACTTTTTTGTGTATAGATGTATGTGCCATCACATATTACTATGGGATGTTGCTCTTCTCATTCCACTTATAACTAGTAGTTCGCCACGAACTTAGACCTCGCGATTATTATTTATATATTGCTTTTCATGCATTTTGATTTGAAGTCGGATATAATTTTTTTCAAAAAGTTTTTTCTTAAAAATAGTGGTCAAGACCTTGTAACTCAGAAGTCGTAGGTTTGATTCCCACAGGAGACATGCATTTTTAGGAAAGTTGTTCAGTAACCCGGGCTGAAGTCACCCTTAAATAGTTTTAGTATATTTGTATATTATATCCATCACGGCTCAGTCGGCTACTTCGCGAGTCACCCTAAACCCGTTCAAGTATAACGTATAAAAAAGTTGTTCAGACAAAAAAGTTGTTCAAATAAAAAAAAATGCGCTTTTATAATGGCAACAAAAATGTCTAGTGACATTTTTGAAAATATTTTGAAATGGCGGATGTATGACAGTTTTAAAATTTTATAGCCTCATATTTCCGCAATTTTGAAAAATTTCAAAAAAATGGCTCGACAAAAAAATTCTATTTAGTTGCTGAACCTGCTTACAAAATTTCGTGGGAATCGGTGAAGAAATGCGACCTGTAGGCGAGAACAGACAGACAGACAGACAGACAGACAGACAGACGGACAAAAGAATTTTTGGCTAATCTCGAAACTGAGACACTTCGCTCGCTTCGCTCGCTCGGTCAAACTACTACACAAATATGAAAAGGACAGAAAATTAGGAATAAAGGATATGCGGTGGCTACTTACAGCTGACCGATGACGATAATTGTCCTTATTAGTCCTTTCATTAATAAAATTTTTGTGCTTCTTCGTTTCCACTTGACAGATTTACTTCCCCAGGCTTTGAAGACTTGAAAATCACCAAATTCTAATGTGCACTCCGAGAATTTGCCAGTCAAAATATTAGAAACGCGGAACTATTTAAAAAAAACTTTATATTATAAAAAATAGTTTTTTTTACAAAAACCTTAAAGATACTGGTAGCTAGTGGATAAATGACGACAATTTCCGAGTTTCCTGCATTTATATAGAAAACGACCTTTTGTTTTCTTCAATATGCTTCTCAGAAGTAGTTATCAAAGGAGCGAATTTATAATAGGTGTCCGTTAGTTGACTTGCGAGTCCGACTCGCCCTTAGCCGGTTATTTCCTTATTCGTAGAGTCTTTGTAGACTGAGCTGAGAGATTCAGATAAAATATTCTTGCGATAAGCCGGAAAGTAACCTCTGCATCATATTATATTATTACGTCTTTATCCTTAATAGGGCAGACAGAGCATTTTGGGTCTTGCGGATCTATGCAGAGCCCAGGGCAGCAAGACCCAAAAGCCACTTTTAGCGTCATGGTGGGCGAGAAGATGGAAAAGCAAATCAATACAGTGATGGGTTGCTAGCCGCATCGCCTGTTAACATGATTTGCATTTTTTGCCCATTCCCTCGATCGGCTTTTACGATCTGCGTGGGAAGAGAAGCAGCTGGTACATTCTAAGTTTTTTTATTTCTCCCAGACCAGCATGGGAGTCCTCTGCATTGTCAATTGTTTTTCCAATATCAATGTAGCTGATGAACAAGACGCTTTACACCACCATTTATATATTTTGACATGTTGTTGTATGGCGAGTACTCAACTCGATGTAGTTGACGAAGCAGCAATACACGTCTGTATAGCCCTTTATTTTTAAATGTTTCAGCCAGACCCTGCCAATTCTCTTTGGCAGTTTTGCAGTCTCTTACATACTGATACAGGTTAGGATTAATGCTCAAACATATTCTTGCACGTGCTTTCATGTCACGGGTGACATCATTATCTATTCCCTCGACACATTTCGCTTCCGCTTATTAAAAAAAAGGTCGTCAAATTCTAGACGTGACGAAAATCACTACCGCTTATTAAAAAAAAGCTCATCCACAAAACCAGCTTATCGGCTTCGGGACCAGCGGGGATGTGGGAGTATCCCATAAAATTCATTAACTCCCCATAAAATGTGATAAACTCGCCTAACTTCGCCGGCCGCTGCCGCGGCACGCTCGCTTCGCTCGCTCGGCTCGCGCGCTGTCGGTTCACAGTTCTAAACTAACCTACTTTTCTGGCAGCGATTAGTTTCTTATCACAATTAAAATACTTATAACGTTACAAAATCTAAACTGCCATTCAGAGTTAAAGTCCTAAAACTAGGTATCTCATTTGAGATTTGACTGTTTCTTTTTAAAAAAGAGATTTTTTAAATAAAAAAGACTTCTGTTATTTTGTACACACGACGGACTGCATTTAATAATTCTTCAAAAGGATCCAAGTGGTGGATCCTTATTCTTCGCCGCCATGTGTACTCACAGAGCCATTCCGTGAAGTTATGTTTGTTTTGTTGTTGACGAATTGCTTTTTTTAATCCACGCCACTGGCTCTCAATTCTTTGAGTATGTGTCCCGTCAGGTGCCACAAATTTATTTTGAGGGTCACTATGATTGACCCTCTTATGAATATACACGTGTTCAGGAAGGCTCATATATGCTCTTCAAAAATCTGTATGGATGATGAAGCCTTCCCAAACATACTTTTTAATTAGTGGCACCAAAATTTCTGCTTATCGCTCATTATCGGGACACACCTCTAACCTCAAATCATCACTCCCGTCTTCAATCATCCCGATGACCCAGTGTCCTTCTATGTGCCTTCCTCTATTAAATTTCCTTTTTCCACACTTTGATTCATCAATTTGCACAATTTTTCCTGATCCACCGATTTTCGCTCTATTGCATTCATTTTCTAATTCGTAAACGGACCGAACCAAACTTTTGGCAGGCAATGCCTTCTACCAGAATGTGTTCTGATGGTGCAGGAATAGGTGGATTTGCCTCCTTGACTGCTGGAAGAAATTCCATTTCTTGTAAACTAGGCGGTACAGCTTCGATATCAAAACCAGAGCCCATATCCGGTGCATGCCATTCCTTAGGTGATTCTGACCCTGAAGTGATCCGGTGAACTTCTTCCTAGAAAAGGAACCTTCGAAGGAGCTCTCTCGTGCCCATTCTCGGACATTATTGGCTATTGGAACCAAAGAATCGATCCTGTCCATAAAGGTTGAAAACATACTGTTCATCTTTTGCTCAAGAGAGTCTAGTCTGGAACGTTTGGATCTCCCTGCCTCGCATAACTCAGATTCGAAAGCGATAGGTCTCTTTCTCACGTTCGCGGAGTCCCTGTCCGTCTCCCTAGATAAAGCCCGATCGGCTTCTTTTCTCGACATGGGCCTCTCTGTCCTAACAGCCTCATTAAAAAGTTCCGTTGCGGCAGCTGATCCTCTTATCTTGTTACATATGGCTGGTGGACTTTGTGTAGCTGGGTTATGAAAGTGTTGTCTTAATGATGTATTGTGTTTGAATTGCTGCGGTAAGTATGCATTGTGATTGTGATTGAATTGAGGATGGCTAGAGTTTTGAATTATATTAGGTGTAGGAAGTACACTGAAAAATTTTTGTTTATTATTTTCAAATCTACCTTCAGCTTCCAACTGTAGTTTTTTTTTTTTACAGTTTCGTCGAAGTTACAGTTACTTACAATTATTTGGTCATGATAAGGCAATGATTTTTTTTAATGTATTCTGAGCTGTATTTATATAGGGCTTCATGACTTCGTCTACTAAATTTATATTTCTATATTTGTCTTGTAATTTACTCTTAATATAAAAGAGTTTTTGTTTTAATTCAAATACTAATTCTTTAAAAGTACTCTTTTTTTAACATTCGATAATTCTACCATTAGAGTATTAAATTCCCTATTGTCTCCTCATTCGGCTTTCAGAGAACCCTCTATAAGATCCCAATTGAATCTATGATTTACCATAGACACAGTCTGAACATTTTTTTCTGTCAGACGTGTTAATAATACCGTTACATTTTGTGGAGTTGGACCTCCAACAATATCCAAAAAATTATTAGCAGAACTAATATATCTCATTTGCATCACCATTATATTTGGGTACAAAATTTACTAACTTAAAAGGATCCATCGGTGACATCACCTGACCCACACGACCCTCACCTGTAGTGGTTGGGGTGGTCATTCCACTTATAACTACTACACAAATATTAAAAGGACAGAAAATTAGGAATAAAAGATATGCGGTGGCTACTTACAGCTGACCGATGACGATTATTGTCCTTATTAGTCCTTTCATTAATAAAGTTTTTCTGCTCCTTCGTTTCCTTTTGACAGATTTACTTGTTTGGTTTTGAAGACTTTACGACGATTTACCCCAGGCTTTGAAGACTTGAAAATCACCGGATTCTAATGTGCACTCCGAGAATTTGTTGGCCTAGGCCCCACGTTGGGCGCCAGTTAAAATATTAGAAACGCGGAACTATTTAAAAAAACTTAATTTTGTAAAAAAAAATTTTTCAAGTACCTTACAGATACTTGTAGCTAGTGGATGAATGACGACAATTTCCGAGTTTCCTGCGTTTATATAGGCCGCTGTTCCTGCCCGTTGCACCTCCGACGGTGTCCATGTGGGTCCGATGAACAATCAAAGATTAAGAAAACGATCTTTTGTTTTCTTGAATATGCTTCTCAGAAGTAGTTATCCAAGGAGCGAATTTATAATAGGTGCCCGGTAGTTGACTCGCGAGTCCGACTTGCCCTTGGCCGGTTATTTCTTTATTCGTAGAGTCTTTGTAGACTGAGCTGAGAGATTCAGATAAAATATTCTTGCGGTAAGCCAGAAAGTAAAACCTCAGCAACCTCTGCATCGTCAATTGTTTTTCCAATATCAATGTAGCTGATGAACAAGACGCTTTACACCACCATCTATATATTTTGACATGTTGTTGTATGGCGAGTACTCAACTCGATGTAGTTGACGAAGCAGCAATACACGTCTGTATAGCCCTTTATTTTCAAATGTGTCAGCCAGACGCTGCGAAGTCTCTTTGGCTGTTTTGCAGTCTCTTACATACTGATACAGGTTAGGATTAATGCTCAAACATATTTTTGCAAGTGCTTTCATACGAGTATCACGGGTGACATCATTACCTATTCCCTCGACACATTTCCAAAGATCTTTTAAAGTTAGTAACATTTTAATCGAAAACTTCCAATTTAGACAGTTATTTACGCCTTCCAGTTTTTCAATCGAAGAGTGAATATTAACATTTTGGTTGCAAGGGCCATTTGTATTAGATTCGGCCATTTTTAGCTTGCTATGTGACTATGTGGAATTATTTTGCATCAGTTACCATCAAGAGTGTATTTATCTATGTTTTATATTCGTTTTCTTGACGATTCTTCTGGGCTTCAATAACCTGATGAGCAAATAGTGCGCATGGTGTTACGTAAAGATGAATTAGTCTGGTCACGAATAAAAACATCTTCAAATATGTCTCGAATATTTATTTCCACATCACATACAATGTCAATATAATATTCACGTCCAAAATACATGGGATGCAACACGATTATACATATTAAATAAAGGACACGGAATTACAAGATTCAAACAGAGTTATTGTTCGGAATAGAATAGCCGCTTCGCCGTTCGCGCCATCTGTAGCTATAACCAGTTTTGTATCTAATGCCGGGTGGGCCCGTTGCGCGGACGGCGAGTGTGGTTCCGGGTCAACGCGCGCGCGCGCTCGCCGCCATTACCAGTTCTGAAATGCACCGACCGCGGACGGTCGTGTGTCACTTGTTCGTGTCCCGTCTCAGATCCTCGCAAGCGGGCGGCCGCTTGCTTTGTTTGATTATTGTCATACACCAGTAAATCGTGGAGATTTCTAACTGATTAACTCAGTATAGTTTGTTTATCGTTTGTAAGGGCATGACGCCCTAGATTAAAAGACTTTGTGTGTAAAATCGGGCGTCGCCATCTTGTTCTGTTCGCCGGTTCCCGACGCGACGCTATGAACGCGTAATTTTGTTATTGTTGAAAAGCGTGTAATTTCATGGAGAAATATCGCTAAGTTTACTAATTATTGTTTGTTTGAATTGTTTGTTGTAAAGTGGCGTGTATGTCCATAATTAAAATAGTGCAATTGTTCGGAAGTCGTAACCTCGTGGGTTCGGTTACGTAATCGTAACTTCATTATTATAATCTTTTAATTGCCCGGTTAAACGGAAGTTTTGTGTGGACTAATTTTGAAAGGCGTGGATGCCCATAAATAAAAACTATTGTGTGTAAATCCTAACGTGGAGTTAGCAAGCCAAAGGACGAATAAAGGTCGCAACATGACGTTGTTACTTATGTAACTTAACCATAACCATAACGTTTGTGAAAACTACTTAAATCTATTGTGCAGTGAAGTGCTATTGTGATGAATACGTTTGGGGCGTCAAATGAGCTCATTGTGGTAGCATAGGGACCCAATTTCCTTCACCATCTGCTCGGGACCCATTGGGACCTAGCCGTCGCCACCCCGAAGAGGACTTCGGGCTCGACGAAGAAACCAGGCGAGGCCGTCTGAAGATAATATAGACAGTAAGTGGTAGTACTAAGTTTTACGTCATTTGTAATTAGATGTAATTAGTTTTAATAATTTAGGTTAATCGCGTAATTAGGTTAGGAAGTTCTCTAGACCTTATCTAGAGTGGTAGCAGAGCTGCGTTTGTTTGTTTGTATGTTTGTTTGTTTGTTGCCGGTTGGAAAAGTCGGCCGGGCCGACCCGCGCAACAAACCTTAGTTTTAGTAAACAGTTATAGTGAGCAGGTTTTCTAAAGATAGACAATTCTAGACCAAAGTCACAATTAAATGACAGTTAAACGTCATGTGTCAACGTCAACAAATGTAAAGCATAGATTAAAATTTCAACAAACGTGTTCCTCCATTTAATTATACCGCGAAAAGTGCGCGTTAGGCGAATCTATGGCTCTCGTTGGGTTGCCAGTTATGCGTGACATAACCATCTATGGGAGCCATAAAAATGCCACGCGAGGGGCAGGGCTGCGCCAGCCCTATGTGGTGTTCTGAATCGGTGACACACTTTCAAGAGCGCCGATAATGAAGAGACGGCTTGCTGACTAACGAACTTGATTCTGAAGATACGGGGTGATTTTTTTTACGTCGTCTCACCCACTTTGCTGCGACTATTGGGGAGGAAGGTTGTGACGATGACTCTCAGCTAGAACACATCGATATCTCTATTGCGGATAGTATCTCGATTGCGAATAGGTGCAAAAATCAATAAAGAAGTGTCTCCATATTTTATGCTTATTGAAATTAATTGAAACGTTTTTCCAACAAGATTTTTATTTATTTTGATATAAAATATAACAATACATACCCACTTACGTTTGTGGCCTGTTGCATGAAGATTTAATTACTTCAGAGCACTTCACACCACCTGCCAGCTCACCATTTACACACAAGATCATTTCAAGACTATAACTACTAGATCCACCATGAATAATATAACTTAATCATGGCACAACTGGGCGACATTTTGAAGGTGCAGCAGGACTTGTAGGCCAACTTCAATCAGAAGATCTCTCAATTGCAATCTGCAAAAACTTCGGGGCCCGCTAAGGATACGGTTGCGAAGGTTGCTGAGGAGTTCCGAATGTTGTCTTTAAGATGGTGAGTATGCTGCGAAACCAGATTAAGGACTGTCTTAGATCCATTAATATTGTTAAAACCCAGAATCTGCCTTTAAAGGAACAAAATGTCTGTGAAAGAATTTCTCACAAAGCCAAGACTGGCAGTTTTTGGTAAGGTCCGCGAACACTTTGGCATGCGGAACTGTTGGTCCCAGGACGGAGCTGAAGTCCTTGATTGAAAGTTCTGCGCCTACGTCGTAGTTTCTGCAGTTCACCCTGTGATAATCCAGGCCATAGTCAATTTGGTGTATTTCCTGACTTTCTTTTGCCTTTATCTCGTTTTCCCTTAGGCTAGTGGTGTGTGTTCGTTTTTTCTTAAGTCAACTGTACTTTCTGATTCTTCTTTAACCCGTATGTGCTCAATTATTTTCGTTAAATCTGATATTTCAATTAGCATAAAAAAAAATGGTTGCCTGTAAAGTCGGTTTTACGGGCGAAGATTTTACGTGACAACGTAGATAACATAGTTGAGTGGGAGAGAGACGCAAGGCATTCGGCGGGCCTCTCTCTCGTTCGGTGACTCATCGTAACGTTACCGAGCGTTACACTTTTTCATAAGTGACTCCCAGCCGCAACCTAATTTAAGACGTTGTCACGTCAAAAGATTTATGGAAATTTTAAAAATAAAAATAATATTATTTTGGAAATTTTTACCACCCCGATTTCAGGGCGCTGAACACGGCAGACCACGGCCATAACAACTTCTGAATATTTTGAATTCCAAGTAATTTAAAGGGTTTTTTTAGTAAAAAAAAAACAGTTTTACAGATTACAATGAAATTTCAATTATAGATACAAACATACATAATCTCTCCTTTTTTTAGAACGTCTGCAATTTGGTCGCAGAAAGTTTGCCGAGGCCGACCTTTTCCTACTGTTCCCTTCACATTTGTCATATAAATATTTTTCGTCAATCTCTTTTCATCCATCCTTTCTATATGCCCAAACCATCTTAACATCCCTTTCTCTATTTTTGTCACAACATCCTCTTTTACTCCACACCGCCCTCATGGCATCATTCCGTATTCGATCTTTCAAAGTAACACCACACATACTCCACAGCGCTCGCATTTCAACTGCATTTATTCTACTTTCATGCTTTCTCTGCCATACCCAACTCTCACTACCGTACATTAAAGTAGGTATCAGTACTCCTTTATGAACAGCGAGACGTGCCTTGTCTGATACCTTCCTACTGCTCATAAAGGAATGCAACGCTCCATTCACTTGGTTACCCGCATTCACTCTTTTTTCAACATCACCCTCGTGCTTACCATCTTTTGTAAACTTACATCCCAAGTATACAAACTCTTTCACTTGCTCAACTTTCACCCCATTTATTAAAATATTGCATTCTGTTGCACTATCGTCCTTTTCAAAAACCATAACTTTGGTTTTACTGACATTAACTTTCATACCCTTTTTCTCTAATGCATCATTCGTAACAGCTATCATCTTCTGTAATTCCTCCTCTGAGTCCGCAAGTATTACTTGGTCATCGGCATAGAGAAGGCATTTGATTAATAACTCATCCATTCTAACACCACATTCATCATCTTTCAAATCTGTCAAACAACTGTCCATGAATAAGTTGAACAGCCAAGGCGACGCTACACATCCCTGTCTAACACCTTTTTCGATGTTAAACCAGTCTGTGTATTCGCCGTCAATTCTGACACAAGCACTGGAATTCCTAGTGCTCGGATCAGATGGCTGCTCAGCCCATACGCAGACAATGTTGACCACAGTTCATTTCTCACCACTCTGTCATAGGCCTTTTCTAAATCTTCGAAGATGCAATAGACTTTTCGACCTTTGGCCAAAAGCTTCTCTAAAATGCATCTTCAAGTAAAGACCTGATCCGTGCATCCCATACCCTTTCTAAATCCCGCTTTTACATCCCATAACTTCTCTTCGGTATTTTTCACCACCCTTTCTATCAATTATAGATAAAGAACAATTATTACATATATATTAGTTCTTATCCTATCAAAGAGAGAGTGATGAGTGTAGATGAAGCAAAAGAGGTCTGTCAACATCGTAGTAAGTGGAGGTCCATAGTTTCTGCCTACCGCTGTGGGAAACAAGCGTGATAATATTTATGTATGGATGTATTTTATCCAAATTATAACAAATATTTAGGAGTGGAAAACTTCGAAACAATTAGTATGATAACCGACATCACATTACCAAAATTTCTTCGTTGTATTTTTATGGCATTGGATACAACGTATTTAAGTCGCACCGGAAATAATTATATGGCCAGACCCATCTAGACGTATATCGTCTGGCACATTCTTTTTTCGAGGGCTTCATGGGACGGCCTAATGAGCGAGCTGACGCATATTTTCCCAGATAGTTTATAGCCACAGACCTAATAAAGGCTAGGTAATCAAGATGACCCTTCTCTTGCCTAGCTGAGTCTGTGCAACTGAAACGCGTTATTAAGGCTTGGCTCTACGCTTTTATTTTTCAAAATCTGTCAAAATTGATTCAAAAGTTGTCCGTTCTTTTCCGCTAGGTTTGTAGTAATGTCTAAACGCAATACAGATAGAGTTAAAAATATATAGAGGTTACAGTATGGAAGACATGACGTAATGAAATAAATCTAATATGTTTACATTTTTGTAACATATTATGTTTTTGTAAAGAATTGAATAAGGTCATGTCCGTACAAGGACTTAATGCTGATGCTTTGTCTACCGGTCAGCCTTTAGAAAAAACAAAAATAGTTTATTTAAATTTTAAAATATACACAGTGATTTTTCATTGTTTTTGAAGCTAAGGGCCACTTTGTAAGGGTCGTTAGTAAAACTAATTAGCTAGTCGAAATAAAAATTCAAAAACAAAGTAAAATCGTGAGATCAATAAGTAGTACCACCAGGCACCGCCTCCGTCTGGCCGGCCGGAGATCATCGAGGTCATGCGGTAGTTTTTGATCGGGCGTAACTACGTGGTCTCGATTTTTTTATCTTATGTCATACACAAATTTGAATTAAGTATATGGATAGAGGAATTTATTTACAATAGATTTTTTTCCAAAACCAATAAAAAGTCAGCATGTATGTACTAAATTACTAAGGGGTAAATAAGTAACTATATAAAAAGAGCTGCATTATTCAATTATTTATATTAAAGTAAGTAATATTTTTAAAATTGCAAAATAGTTGTACGTTATGATATAAGTTTTGTGTGTGATGATTTTCCAGCCCAAGCCGAAAGCGAGGGCGTAATAGAACTGAAAGTGTTTTAACTAATATACAAACGTATATCGCACGACGTTTTTCAATACACTTATATCTCAACTTATTTTTATTTTAAGGCTGCTACCAGCGCTAGCGACCTTGAAAATACAGAAAAAATAATTTATCTTTCTGTAAGTGAGATTATCAGAAATCCTCGCACAACTTTTAAGCTAGTATCCTTAAGTTTCATTCGAACCTCGAAAGTCATTGAAATACTATCAACTTTTGAAACCTTTACAAAAAGTGTCAAAAGTGGCAGTTTTTAGTAATTTTTAATATGTTTATAACGCAAGCGTGTTTTATGACCTACTTTATATATCTAAAACCGATGAAATTAGAGCCACTTTACGAGCAAGTGTGTTGAAAAAATAATTAATTTAGTATACAGCATGGAAGGGACATACCCGTAATAAATCGAACCACAGGCTATACTAGATCACTTTATTATAATTATAAAATAACAGTAAAAAAGAATCGAATTTGACATTCTCATACAAATTTTCCAGGCGGCTGCACACTTTTGTATGGAAATGCCAATTTTTTTTTAGTTTTTGGTTGTGATTTTTATTTGATTATAGTTATTGGTCTAGTGTAGCCCGTGGTTCAATTTATTACGGGTATATCCCTTCCACGTTGTATATTGGCACTACTGTGGGCACTACATTTATTTTTAACTGACGTCGAATTTGCGGAGTGTCTATGTAGTGTAAATGCTAGGAGAACAATCTTATGTATTCAGATTTGTCTATAGTACAGTTGTGCTACTGTAAACGATGGGAAATTTTAAACAAGTGCCAAGAAAGGGTGATTCAGTCCTTTGTTTTTACCCAGTTTTATATATAGATACCCTACACGATGGGTTAGTCGAAAAAAAAACTTTCATGGGAGCTACAATATTATAGTACCTGGGTGACCGAGCTTGGCTTAGTCGGTTTCATCTCAAACAATAACTATATTTTTTTTAAACTTGTCTAAAAACAGTACGAAATAAAAATTTATATATAAACTTGAACATAATAAAAACAAAAGTAAGTCACCGAGTGGGATTCGAACCCGTAACACTCTTTCTAGCAGTCAGTATCCTTAACTGCTGAGCTAAGCGGATGGCGGCCGGCGCGACGAAATTAGCGACCATATTCTGCGTAGAAAGAAACTCGAAAACACGCGTTTTCCCAAACATAAGACTAAATCTAGATCGATTGTTTACCCCCAAAAACCCCCATATACCAATTTTCAGCGAAATCGTTAGAGCCGTTTTCGAGATCATAGAAATTTATAAATAAATACATATACAAGAATTGCTCGTATAAGCAAAAGATAAAGATAAAGGTATAAGATTTTCCCTATTTTACTTCACTGTTTTTTTAGCATGATTAATATACACATGCCAAATTATAGCTTTTTAGTACTTATAGTCTCTAAATAAAACGACGGATGACAGACAAACAGACAGACATGATGAAACTATAAGGGTTCCTTGTTTAAAACGGAACCCTTAAAACTGTCGATAGTTTTACTTGTCATCGATATTATTGTAAACTATCAGTAATCAATATTATCAATAGTCCTATCGATATTGTTATGGTTTTTTAAGGCCACAAATATAGTATATAGACTAACGATATTTTATACTTATTCATCGATATTTTATATCAATTTTAACAAATGTACTAGCTCTGTAGGCGTTGCGCAAACTGCAAGCAGTCCGCGGTTTTTCGTGCAGCTGTTGAGGTAGGCTAAGATATTTTTCTAGTTCATAAAATGGATAAAAGCTTCAGTTACTTAAGAAAACAAGAAAAATGTGTGGGCGGCCATTTTGGATCCAAAATTTGAATCCAGTTTCGAGTTCCGTAGGGTGCTTTACCCCCTCATGCAAAAATCAGACTCCTACAAAGTCCCATTGAGACGTTACTAACGAAAAAAGTTTAATTTTCTAAAGCCCAGACGCCATCCTGGATTCCAAAAAAATGCTTTCGGCGGCCATCTTGGTTTGCAAAAAAAAGAACGACGACGCACGTGGTGGGAGTGGCTCGGCCTACGGCCTCATAGGTGACCTCTGCCTTAGGCCTCAAGCTTCACTTGGTTGCTTGTTTAGAGGGATAAGCAGAAAGCCCCCCCCCCCCCCCCTCTGCCCCCCACCAAGCAAGTGAGCTTCACTCCTTACGGCTATGAGCTTCACTCCTTACGGCTATCAGCACGGCGCAGGTCAAACAACCATATCAATCAGTCAGTCAGTGGTGCAGTATGTACGTGTATATTTCTCGAAATCTAAAAGTAAATAAATCCGAAGAGTATCTATAGATAAGTTTCGTTGGCTATTATAAAATTAATTTATTGCCACAAAACTGGTAATTAAATAAAACTAAAATATTATAAATCGATATTGTATGTACGGTACTTGTATGAAAAAAAATCTATGCCGACCATGTCTGTCAGGTAATCAATCTATGCCATGCTATACTTTGACACTTCCTTTGACATTATGACAAGTGACACAGTGTTAGAAAGTTACTCGCACGTTTGTTTACAGACTGTTCGACCCATATATATTCGTGATATTATTTTACACTGTGACAATAATTTTACGAAATTAAATGTCATTTTTTTTGTGAAGAGCGACGCGTCCTTGCTCCGCGAGGCCAATCGGCCATCTGACAATTTGATGTATAACTGTCAAAAATCTGTGCAACAAGAACAGTTTATTTAAATACACTCGCGAAAAAGCGAGACGGCAATTACAATAATTCTGACGAAGGTAAAAGGGCTTATATGACTGAAATCTAAAGCCACGCAAAACTGATCAATTATAAAAAAATAGCTCTAAAATTAAAACTAAAGCAACAAAAAAAAATTTGAACCACAATTTTAAAGATTACATAATTACTGATCTGCATAAAAAGTTTCAAAGCTGAAGTCCCTCTCGTTTGTGAGAAATTAGACCGTATATGTTTTGGTAGAGGTGTTTTTGATGAGCAAGTTTGTGTTACAAAAATTAGCTAATCGTGTATCCACAACCACAATTATGATAGAAAAGCGTTCTAGTATGCTATTAGCAAGTATCAGTTCTAAATTTCTGATATTCGCTGAGAAATAAGAAATAGAAAATGCCCATTTTCACGGTGCGTCCCCTTAATAGACGCGCTCAATGGCCACATCCAAAAGTTGCCAATACCATTGTTTTTCAATTAACTTGTTGTATAGGGACAAATCACACTGATAAAACTAGCGCCAAAGTAAGACTGGAGTAAAACTTGAGGTACGCCTTTTTATGAAAACATTTAATTACTGTCTGTCTGTTTGTTGAATAATCTGTCGCGTAGGACGATAAGTGATAATGACAATGTCAACGTCACAAATTCAAACTAGGAGAATTCAACTAAAGGGAAATTTTTCATCACTCACGTCAGTACACGATTGGCCTAGCGGTCTTGGTGTTGGACTGTGAGTCCATAGACCCCAGGTTCAAATCACAGTCATTTATAGTGTTTTTGAAGTTTTGTAAGAAGTTTCTAGATAACTCTAGATTAAATTGGAATGGAAATACGGGCCAGAAATAAAAGAAGACAAAAGAAAATTTATAACTTAAGTTTAGAACTTTGATGCGATATTGTTCGCATCCGGGGGGTATATAAGCAGAAAAAGGCGCGGCCTACGCCAGTTTAGTTTGGAAGTAAAATCCGAAGAAGGAAGAAGAAAAGGAAGAAAAGTAAAAGTGGAAGTAGTGAGTAAAAAGTGAAGTGTAATAGTAAGTGAAGTAAAGTGTTCAGTGCACTAAACACACAACTACAGTGACGTATACGCGTGTGACAGTCAGTGACATTTCCGCGCGTGACAGTGCAGTGACGTTTCCACGCGCAAGACAGTGCTGTGACGTTTCCGTGCGTGTGACAGTACAGTGACGTTGCCGCGTACGTACCTGTGACAACTGTGAGTACCCTAGAGTTGTTAATAAAGGCACTATTCCATAGGATTGGTGTTTCCTTTCCTATCCCCAACCCACTCTCGTGACAAATCAATACTTTGGTCAGTTTTAGCTTCATGTTTTAGCCTAACTAATCGTAGTGTATTTATTAATGATCGCACGAATGTAAAAATATTCTAATGCATTAACGGTTATGTAATTAAAATTGTATTTCGTAGAAAAGCTAACTCCACCACTTTAATAAGTTGTCTTATAATCGTTTCAGTAATCAAATATATTTTGTATACATCTTCTGAGGAATATGACAATCCACCCATGTTTTTAATAGTTATTAATTTATGATATGGCAACCTATCAACTGTTGTCAATGCATCCACGAATACTTCACCTTTTAATGATTAAATTTCGGGCAATATAGCCAGATATGTATCCGACGATCAACTGAGAACCGAATGGGATTTGTTGTGAAGAAAGCGTGTCTACAAAAATAGTACAGTTGTTCTCAGCTTCTATGTCAGATTCTAGGCAAATACTTTTAGACAATATTTCAAATCGACGTGTCTGTTTAAGGTGTCATATTATTACAATACACAATATCTGCCGGTTTGATATAACTCCTCCTGATCTTTGAGTTTTACCAATCGCCCATTGTCATAATGAATTATGTATTCTCTAGTCACTGTTTCAGGGCAAATATGTTCCATCTCTACCTCCACTACATCAGCTGTCTTAATATATTTACCTGAATTTTCAATGCCAATCATTGGTAAATAAATCGTCATCATTTTCGTAGAAGATTTGAAAAAAAAATCAGTTTCCTGTGTTGTTGTTATTGTATTAATTTTATCCAGGTCAATTTCTTGTTTTAAATGAGTGAGTGGTATCATCTAACCATTTCCTTTAAACCTCGAGAAACAACGTGTACTTGTGCTGTTGTGACTATCAACTCATGATATTCTGCTTGCGAAATATTCGAGTCAAACTCATGATTATTGTTATTTTTCTTTGCTGTTGTTTGGCTCTCCTCAGATGAAGTTTTTTTATTTGATACCAGATTCATTTTTTACTGGATCAACCTGTTGCAAAGTTTCTTTCGTTTCTATTGCAGATTTTTTGTGGTACCTTTATTCTTTGAACCTTTTGGCCTTCCTCTTCTTAACTGGTTTTTCCTTTCTTTTCTTAACCCGTGACGCGTCCCATGTCCTAACGTAGGCGCTAACGTAAATCCGAGCAAAACTTCCCATAGTCTGACCGAGGCGATAACGCAGTCCGTTCTCTATGGTATTTTTTTCCTTCACTCTAATTTGATTAGTGCACTCAAAAATAATATTACTACGAATAGGAACTCTCCTTCTATCGATTTGAATTTTTTAAGCCAATGACAATCAAGAAATATTTATATAACGAGAACATGTTCATGAGTGAAGTGCGACACGAAACAAATCCGCGCCATTACTGCTTGTTGTTTGAATTCGGGTGCGTAGTGAAATAAGAAATATGTCCAAAAATTTTAAAAGGTAAGTGTTTGTTTCATTTATTATATATCAAATTAAAGCTAATTAAATAACCCATGTGTTTGTCGTATTTATTCTAGCCTAAATTTAAAGTTTTATGTCGAGAAAACGACTAAACTTTTACGAAGTAAGATCGACAATTTTTTCTTCTGGTTTTATAGTAATGTAATTAAACAAAATATCATGAAAACAAGATAAGTTCATTCTAAATTTACTCGGCAATCTATGCCTGTTATTCATTTTGGTGAAATCTTTATGAAATTGTAGTAATTTGATACCGACCAAGCATTTTGTTCTAAGATAATGTCATATTGTGTGACTGGTACTTAGTTCATATCGAAGTACAGTTGACAACAAAATCAAGTCAAATTATTTTTATGAAAGTTATTTTGGAGGATACCTAGGTTTTTTTTTTGTTTTTTTCTTGTTCTTTTCTTTCTTTTATGTTAGGGTTCACTTTGTTCATGTTAATAAATACAAATATTTTTATACCGTAAATAAGTGCTAGACCGTAAAGACCATATACCATAGTACTATTTTATGACTTATGTTTTTATTTATTCGTGAGGTTTTTTTTTAAATATTTTTACAATTCTCCTATTTTTAACCACTGACAAAGAAAGAGGGTTGTTAAAAGTTTATCTTGTATGTGTGTGTGTATAAAATGGTATCCCAAGCAGATGATCTGATTTTTTAAAGCCATATGATTATGCAGTTTGCTTTTTAGTTTCTTTATGTGGCAGGAATTTTCAGTTTTGACTTTAGAGTTCCGTACTTATATTGCTCGTTTTATAAAATGATTTGTTTTTATTCTTAGAGTAAGCAAAGAGCTATGGTTCGTATTAGCCAATCCCATTCCCGATCCCATTCCCGATCCCGTTCACGATCGCGTTCTCGATCTGTAACGCCGGGACCAGGACCATGACGGACGCTTCAAGACGGACGCTTATTTATGGGGCGCTAGACTCTGCGCCCCAACGGAAGGAACCAGTGTTGGAGGAGGAGCCGAAAATTTGGAAGCCCACTATGTAAGTGTTTAGTGTAACTATATATTCACGTTAAGTTTTGTACTCCACAACCTAGACATATGCATTATGGATGCAATAAACACTTTGACTATATAAATTTACTTATTTTACAGCATTGATCAAGCGATGGCCGTAGAGAGAACCCCAAGCGGTTCTCTCCATGTGGATCCTACGGTGGAGGTCCCTTTATTTCAAACTCCTCGGGGTACTGTGCGTCGTCAACTTCCCTTCAAACAGACGTTGGAGCAGTCCATCCAGTAAGTGAATTTTCAATTATTATTTCCAGGCGATAGAAATATTTTTTCAATTGATATTGTTTTTGTTATAAAATAAATTGATTGTTTTTGCTATACTTACAATATAAAAAAGACTAACTGACTCATTGAACCTATAAACTGAAAAAAATAAGGCACAATAAAAGTCAGGTCCATGATTTCATTCTTTTTATAGCACCTCCGTCCTAGAGCGGGCTGTGGAGATGGATCTCGACAGAGAAGAGGGGGAAGAACTCTTTAGCAACAAGACGACGCACATTATGAAGTGGCTGCAAGATATCCCGGAGAGTATACAGCCTAGATCTCAGCCGGAACCGCAGCCTAGACCTAGCGGGCTCCAAGATGCAGTTCCATCTACCTCTGCGATGCCTCAAAATGTGAACTTTGAAAATGTTGGCAGCCAATTCGACTCTGAATTCGATGATGAATTCGACGTGAAGGAATTTACGGCCAACGTTTTCAAAATTTCAGACATGTTAGAGTCCGAGCCGCAATTATCCATGGCGTGAGCCGGGCCATGGTCGACGCAGTTGAACGATTAGTGGATATATCGACTGATTTCTCCTGGAACGCCGATTATGATACGTTCAGAGGTCAACCCGAAGTTTTTTCGGGTCCTACTCCTGGACCTATCCATGATTATAATTATGCCTATGAGGCATTTACTAGTATATTTACAGGTGAATTCATGGCGACTATAGTGCGGAAAACCAATCGATATGCCCAGCAATCTATCGACGCAAAAAAAGTATCAAGAAAATTCCAACCTAGATCTCGCCTATGTCGGTGGAATTCCTTCACTTTACGGACAATTCTGCTCCGCAAAATTTTCCGCAAGGTGAAGGATTTATACTGTCGGTGAAAGTAGCGAAACTCGCACAAGTCATTATACACCTTAACCCTTTAACGGGCAGAATTTTTTTTGTGTGATTTTGAAATTTTTTACTTTGGCTTTTGTTAAGGACCTTAAATGGATCTTAAAACATGGAAAATTTACTACTTGTGTTTTCCGGTTCTGTCTGTAGGCCGTGGTTACGTATGTAACCGTGACCGTTAAGGGAATAAGACAAGTGGTTACATATGTGTCTATGACCATCTAAGGAATAAGTTAAGGTGCATTGGGGTAATTCCGACAGAAATTTCTATGAGATGACTAGAGGTCTATGTGACAGTTAATTATTCAAAGTTATTTTTTATTTACTGTCATTATTGTTTAACCTATAGGTACTCAATAAGATGGTGTATTACTAATTAAAATTAGAATCTTAAACATGTTATTAGGTTCTTTAAATTAAGCATTTAAAATGTTAAGTCATATTTTTTTTGTATTGGGGTAATTACGAGCTATCTTGGGGTTATTCCGAAGTCATTCAAAAGTGATCCTTACTGCAAAACGACTTAAAGTTTACATTTATTTTTCAACCGTAATTACCCCTTACACAAAAAACCATCACATTTGTCATTAGTATAGCTAATCTAATTTTTTTCAACATTTTATTTCGGAATTACCCCGATAAAAGATTGTGGTTCTCAACATTTCAGTAAAATGACAAGGAGACGAGACCGTTTATTCCTGTTGTCCACCCCCCCTAATAATATAATAATAAAATAAACTTTGCTATAAAAATCGATATCTGAGGTTCCATGAGGTCTCTGAGATCGAATATGTTATAAAAGTGACCTAAGGTGGCCGCCATCTTGAACTTTAAGTTAAATAATGGATCGATTGCTTTGAAAATCGATATCTGAGGCTCCATAAGGTCATCTTAAGGCGGCCACTTTAGGTCACTTTAATAACATATTCGATCTCAGAAACCTCATGGAGCTTCAGATATCGATTTTCAAAGCAATCGATCCATTACTTAACTAAAAAGTTCAAGATGGCGGCCACTTTAGGTCAATTTTATAACATATTCGATCCCAAAGACCTCGGGGAGTCTCAGATATCGATTTTTATAGCAAATGTTCATTTCGCAACCATAATTAATGTCTTATCCTTTAGCAGAATCACCCGCTTATGGGGGTGGACAACTATTCCTGTTGGCCACCCCGTGGACATCGGAAATATTTGGCCACCCCCCGTGGACATTAAAGCTCTGCCTCATTTCATATAGGTCCTTCCTCTGATTTGGAATTTCTGAATAAAAATAAATCATTAAGGCGTAATCAACATTTATTTTAAAGAAATACTTAATACTTAACCGTTTTTGACTACTTGGTTAAGCACTTTTAGCACAAAATAATCTTTCTACATATAATTAAATCAGTACTTTTAAAACGTTACTTATCACCAAGATAGGAACTAACAGTCTCTTAAAAAATAATTCACAGTGAGAACTGACAAAAACTGGAGCTAAGCTCAATTATTTTTATCTACTTACTTTATGGCACGAACTTTTAATTAAACGCAGACTAGATAAAAAAAAACATGCTTAAGACATGGTCTAAAAGCCTTACTTAATTAATAAATTAAGCATATCACTTTGGTTTTTAATCAGTCAAAATAAATTGTATCTCCATCATTACATAAGTGATACTGTTTTTCATTATCTTTTTTTTGTATATCTATCTTCTTCACTATTAATGACTCGGTAACTACATCAATATCTTTTTTTTTTGTCATCATGAAGGTTAGCTGCTGCTGTGATCTCATCTTTTTTAAGAAGTTGATTGAAAAGCGCGTTTCTTCATGCATTGTTGTTACTGCTTCTATGAGCCCAATATAGTACCTCCATTTTTTTCTGATGAAATATCTGACAAGCACTGAATCATTCACTTTGTAAATTTCCTTCATGGTAGTGTCCTCTTCTTGAATTTCGTGTACTATGTCTTTATTTTCCAGGTCTTTTTCAATGTCGTCTCCGTTAGCTCTTACAATGTGTCGTATATCTGGTTTTTTTTTGTCTTCGTTATTCACTTGATTTTCTTTATCATTTAATTTGTAAACTTCCTTAAAGGCCAGGTCCACTTCTTGTTCATCTTGAACTATATCCATGCTTGTATGTTCTAGTGGCAATGGCTCATCCTTGTCATTTGTTGTTGAGTCTTGTCTTGTAGTCATATTTTTTCCTCTCATAAAAAGATCAACGCCGTCTTCGTTATCACTTTCATGACTTTTCTGTTCCTTTTCTTCGTCGTTTTTATTCGCTTTATTTTCTTTACCTTTACTTTTTTTGCCTACACCTTTACCTTTAGTAGAGAGGGGATTCGGATTTATGTTAGTCAGTATCTTGAGATCTGTTGAATTTTCATATCTTTTACTGTATTTCACATCTTTTGTCTTATTTTGTGACTTTTGTGTTTCTTGGTTTTCTTGAAAATATTCATCCATGGATTCTTCACAATCAAAAATATCAGAGTCACTGTGGTCGCTGATGATGTCTGATACACTAGTGATGCTTTCAAATGAAGGCTGGCGTTTTCTTTTCTTCTTATTATTTATGCCTGAGGGGCCTGGCTGGTCTTTTTGCGCTTGTGCTGTTCTATTTTTTTTGTTGATTGAACTCTCGTTTTTGGTTACTCTTGTCCCTTTTTTAAAATCATTTTTATTTGTTTTTGTTAGCTTTTTAGTCCCTTTGGTTTTTTCCCTTTCTTCCAAAATTTTTTTAGCCATGGTTGCAGTTATTACTTCAGCGCCTGTAGTAACACGTTTCCTTTTTGTCAAAGTAGTATCCTTTTTGTCCTGTTCGATTTTTCTTAGCACCAGTTCTTCAAATGTGCATGATCGTTGGGGTTGGGGTTGATTTAATGGTGCTTTGACGATGATTTGATTTGATATAATGTTTAATTTTGTTGAATTTTGTATTGACTTAGAATTCTTTAAACATGTGGGTAATTGAGTTGGCTGATTAGCTACAAATCTCAAAGTCTGGACATTGGACTTTGATATTTCAGACAGCAAGGTAACTTTGTCAGAGCTTGACTTGTCAAGAGCATCATAAGTCACCGTAAGATTGTTAAACAAATTTATACAAAAAGCAGTACAAATTTCTCTGAGTGACTTTGGGCTTACAGGGGCACGATGTGCTTCTGATATCTTTTTCTGGTATCTTTTATATGCATCTGGATCAAACTTTTCCACGGGTATCACTTGTGCATTGAATGGATAAATCCCAGCTTTTCTAAACCCGCTTTTGATTACATCGGGGCTTGTTTGTTGCCAAGTATCTGCTAGTGTTTGCGAGAAGATTTTTTTTGGCATTTTTGTGCCAACATTTCTACGCTGCCACTCTACCAGTTTGGCGTCCCATATAGATTTGAACGACTTAAATACTGCGAGGTCTAGAGGCTGCAGCAAATGAGACGTATGTGGCGGTAGTTTAAGTATCGTTATATTGTTTTCGATTGCTAGCTGCACAACTCCTATATTGACGTGGGTTGAGTGACCATCATAAATAACAAGGACCGGTCGCTCTTCTCCCAGATTTGGGATGAGTACATTTTTGAAATAATTTAAAAAAATTGTTGTTTCCATCCACCCTTTAGCACTGGTCGCATAAGCTACTTGAAAATCGTATTTAGCGGGGTCTTGCTCAGCCATCCATGTATCCCAAGTATCTTTCCCTTTGAAAACAATCAAAGGCGGCAACTTCTTGCCGCTGGCGTTTGCACCTGCCAACACGGTTGTGTTTTCCTTTCCACTTCCGTAAGTTGTTCTTGAACAAGGTTTGTTTATTTTACCAACAACTTTTGTTTTGGATGGATCCAGGCACATTGATGTTTCATCCAAGTTCCATATGGCCTGGGGTCTTTCAAAGAGATTCAAATCTTTTAAAGTATTTTGCAGTAAATCGAAATATTCAGCAATGACGAAAGGATCTGTCATTTTTTTTCTCACGTATTCTACAGACTGTGCTTTTTTGATAGACAATCCATGTCGTTTCCGAAAATTAATGAACCAGTCTGCACCTGGGACATTGTTTTTAAATGGCGTTGGAATTTCATTCAGCCGCACATATTCAGCGACAATCTCCATTATTTCAAGTCTTGAAAGTCCAAAACCCCATCTTTCCATGACTGTAATTGTTTCGGCTAATTCGTTTTCGTCTTCTAAAGGTAAAGCAGTTGGTCTACCTGCATTTGGCCTGAGATTTCCTGCACTTGCTTTAATGTGATCAAAAAGAGTCGTCATGGGAATATTGTACTGTTGCGCTGCACTATATTGCGTCATTTCGCCATTTTTTACTTTTTCGATGGCTTCAGCTAAATTTTGTGGAGTGTAGGTTTTAATCTTTGTTTTTACGTAAGTTCGGGGCATGGTGGGTCTGAAAAAAAAAACTTATTTTAATTATAAAGGGATAAATATCACTCCATAACTACACCACACCAAATTACTCAATATTATTTGCCAAAGATTACTTATAAGGTTTAGGTCACGCTTAAGTAAACTAAATCAGACATAATTTCAGTTTGTTTACATGTTGAGAACCAGTGCTAATTAGTATGAAAAAGCTATTTGGGGTAATTACGATATAAACGTAAATCGGAATAACCCCTGTGGGGTATTTCCGAAAAATAAATAAAACCACAGCTACGACGTTGTCTTCCTTTCACACATTCGCAAAAAACGATTATCTGTTATAAAAACAAACACTCATTTAAATAACTTACCAGAATTCCGAGAAAAATATGTTGGGGTTATTACGAATCAACGAAAATGGCGCGAAAAACACTTGCTTCAGAAAACTTGATGCTACGCACGTGTTGTTGACAATAATGACTCACGACAACTGACGCGGCCAGGACAATCAAGATGGCGGCTAGATTAGTGTTGCCAACAAGAAAATATCACTCAGAACGGTAGATTTTTTAAAATTTCGGAATATACCCGTTTTCAGAATTACCCCAATGCACCTTAAGTATTTTTTAGTAAGCATGGGTATTTAGGGTCATGAAATTAATTAAAATAATAAGATAAGTTTTTAAATGTTTATTAGTTTTACAATAATAAAATAAATGTTTATTAATTTTACAAGAGTAGTATCACATGCAAAATCAACAAAGATTTTGCATTAGGCAGTCTTGAGTTTTTCATTCCGGTGGAATTACTTTTCAGTCTCATATTTTCATACTTAAATGCCTATGAATAAATGTCTAAAACTAAGTCATACAGACTATTTAAGCTTAATAAAGTAACATGCAAAATCAACAAACTTAAGAAAATCTCAAAAATGAAACAAATATAATTCTTTCTTCCCCAAAAAACACACCTTAGTCTAGTATGAACTCTTTTTTTGGCAGTCATTATAATGGTAGTCTTTGAAGCATCCGATACATAGACTTACTTCGCAAATATCGCATCCTACCCTGCTGCGTATGGGTTTAGCCCTAGTGCTGCAATAAGCACAACGTCTGCAAGTAGTTTTTATAGGAAAGTGAAGCTTATCAGTAACGAACTTAGGCGTGTTAACAATTCCGGGTTGTCGTATTCTTTTCGCATATTTGTCAATTAGTTCATCAGCTAGCTTACTGCGAAAAGCCTTTGAGAACGAGGGACAACATCTTTAGCGACTTCTCTGTATATTATATAAGAATTAACGATGGCAGAGTCTAGAAGATAGTAAAAAATCTTCATCCACCAGCGACGACTTTTTCAGGAAACTGTATACGATGCCATTAATTGATCAAAACGGTCTACCCCGCCCATGTATGAATTATAATCAGCTATTGCCTTTGGACATTTTACATCTTCTTTTCTTTCTTCTCGATTTGTGCGCTTGACTGCCGTAAGAACTGCAGGATTGTGCATGTTTGAAGCCATCAAAACGCATTTCTTTCCACTATCTTTCCATTTAGTCACAGATATTGATCCATCCATAACGCTGTCGAAGTCACCAGAAGCAAGACGATTGTCATCCTTCAAACGATCTTTGGGAAAAAAAATTCTCGTCGCCAACAATATTCCACACGCAAAGATTTTTCGAGACAAAAGTTTCGTGAGTAAACAAATCGAATTAAAAAACCGATCGAAGTAAACAAAATCTCAGTCCAGCAAACGCTTTTGTAAGATTAAGAACTACTGCTTCCCCTAACCCAACTTCTGAAGTCGAGCCTTCCTTCTTGCCCTCATATATTTCCATACAAAACATATATCCTGTC
This sequence comes from Acrobasis consociella, assembly GCA_963555685.1. Lineage (NCBI taxonomy): Eukaryota > Metazoa > Arthropoda > Insecta > Lepidoptera > Pyralidae > Acrobasis > Acrobasis consociella. Next base: position 4,225,841 of record OY743119.1, on the reverse strand, counting down.
ACGGCACAACATAAAACCCACACTTTAAACCCTCTTTTTATCGGCTTGAGGGGCATGTATTGTTTTAGCATTGATCGTCCTTTGAAAAGGATCATGCTTTCGTCCACACCGAGGAATCTAGATGGGCTATAAACTTTTTTGTAATTTTCTGCGAGCATATTCAAGAGCGGTCTAACTTTGTGCAGTCTGTCAAACTGAGGGTCATCTCGTGGTTTCATTGTAGAATTGTCATTTAGGTGGAGGTATCTTAGTATTTTCAGGAATCGTTTCAATGGCATTATTTCCGATACACGTGAACAGTGAAAATTTGGATCCTTAGACCAATAATGGCGAATAGAAGGCAGTACGTGGAAACCCATGATAATCAACATACCAATGAATGCTCGTAAATCTAAAATGTCAAGATTTAGTTGTTGTCTGGAATACAAATTGCTTTGTTCCACAATTAATTCGAAGACCTGCTGTGTAAAGAACAAAAAAAATATTTGCATCGGCGATGACACGTCTACCTCAACATTTATTCCAGAGTAAGAATTAAATTTGAAAATTTTTAATTCTGTCGGTTGTCGAAAAAATTTGCGAAATTTATAAGGACTAGAATCCTCTCTAGTCATACGTCTTCCTCTACCCCTCACTCTGGAACCTCCTCTGGTGCGAACACCACGACCAGGACGAAACGATGACAAACCAGGAGATGAGGGTGCTGGTGAAATCGGAATAGGAGAATTACCCTGAAGTGGACTATTATGAAACTCGTCTATTTCTCTCGGCTCATCAAATTCGTGTCTATTCACAGACACATCCTGGTCATCTGATTCGTCAGAACCTGTTACCGCTTGCTGAACTGCTGCTCTACCTCTTTCTAGGGATCTTCCTCTGTAATTTCCTCTTCCCCTGACACGAAGTACTGGATTAATCAATTGTATACTGCCATCACGCTGCAAATGAGCAGAGGAAGATGAAGCAGCAGGAGATTCTTCTCGTTCGAGAGGAGCAGGAGACAAAGAAACTCTAGAAGTCTGCACGTTGAGATTCAACTCTTTTTCTAGGTTTTTGTCGAGTTTTTGTGTTCGGCTACAAGGCATAAATGTACCCTGAGGAAGAAGGTCCTCAGGGTCTGAGTCACCACCAATATCGGAATCTTCAGCCTGACTATCGTCGATTCCCATCATCATGGCTTCGAACTCCTCTTCATCCATTGCATCCAAATCCAGTATAGTTTTTTAGACATCTAAAACAAACAGAAATAATCGTAGTATGGTATAAAACTAGGTATGAGTATGTTTTCCCCATACTACACATAAATATTTTTATGACCAAAATTGTCTCTGAAAAAATGTCCGACTTTGCAGGGTAATAAGATCTTTACCCAAAAACCTCTAGCTTCAGTAGTATTATTATCGTATAAAACATTAAACATACTATACAAAGACAATAAACACATAGTCGAAATAATATAATTGAGAAAAGATATGAATTAATTTATTATGAGAGTAAAAAACTAACCTAAAAGTTGGCGACACGTGGTCGTAATATTTAACTCGTTGTAAAACTTTATATAACAATGGTACATGTAAGATTTTTGTGTCAAATTAATGTAAAAATTATAAATTAATGATTAACATACCTTTCATTACTAATTAAATACTAGGAGAACACTGTACTCGTGAATGCCGGAAACACTAAATGAACGTAAGTCACAAATGTAACCACAATTATTTGGCGCTATTGCGAAAAACTTGTACGAACTTCAGTCCTGTGGTTACGTTTGTGCATTACGCTCGTTCAGAGACTAATCAAAAAATATAAAAAAAATGTTCTAATGGCCATACTTCAAACAAAATTGACCTTAAGGTAAGACATGTAATGTGGTTACAGCCGCCATACAAATTTTGCTTATGACCTTTATAGGGTGACCAATTCGGAAAATTATATAACCTGCAACAGGACATTGCCATTGATGGATCTTTGACCTTATTCAAGGGTCGGTTGTCTTGGATCCAGGCAATAAGGTCAAAGGCTCTTCGATTCGGAATTAAATCATTTGAATTGTGCGAGTCAAAGACTGGGTATTTGTATAAATTCAGTATTTACACGGGAGAGAATCCTGTTGATACTGATTTCGTCGCTCCCATGGTATAATAAAACAAGGTATTCTCTTCCCGAGATGGAACTTGACTACGTCATGAAAGTGTTGCCACTGATTGTTTTTTTCAGTAAAAAGGACTTTCTCAATTAGTTCATGAATATCAAATAAAATATTAAGTAACTTAGCTATTTAGTATCTCGCGATTCTCGCGTGATTCATCAATTCAATATTTTATAAATTGATATAATTGATTATTAATTTGAAATTGGTATATAAAGTTTAAAAATGCATTACGCTTGGGTAATTCAATTTCACACAGTGGCAACATATCAAACTGATGACGTAGTCAAGTTCCACCTACGTCATCAGCTGTCACGGGAAGAGAATACCTTGTTATATTGTACCATGGTCGCTCCTAGTGAAGCACTAGCAGGCAAGACCACTCGAGTGATACTTGATTTGCTTAAAGGCCTTGAACAGCGAGGGCATCTCGTCACGATGGACAATTTTTACAATTGTCCAGCGTTGACGAGATATATTAAGAGTTTGGGTTTTGATAAATATTGATAATTTGGGCACTTCGCATCCGAATCGCAATCATGTGCCGGTGGATATCGCGAAGGCTCCAAAGAATGTGCCAAAGAGGACTATTATTGCTCGCCATTCTGGAGACGTTTCATGCATTGCATGGAAGGACTCCAAAATGGTGAATATGATATCTTCCTATCACACTGACGAGACCTACGTCGGTCGTAAGGCAGGAAGGGATCTCGTAAAGCCTATAGCTGTGCGAGACTATAATAATACCATGGGAGGTGTCGATCTTAGGCTGGTTTTACAGTCACGCCGCTAGACGCGCCGTTGGACAGCGCGCTGTTGGACAGCGCGCGTTTGAACAGCGGTGCACCATAAAACGACATTAGTACGGCGCGTTTCGCTGCTGTGAGACAGTCGTGTACAAACAGATACAAAATGAACGGCAATGCGGTTAGAGTACTGGCTATTTACTTTTTATGGAAAAAAAGGCAACAAAAACGTCGAAGAACAGTAGGTGTTGATCCTTATAACGCTACAAGGTTACTGAGAGGCGAACACGTAACATCTTTCTCTGATTTACGAGAAAATAGTTATAAATTTTATAAATATTTTCGCCTATCAACCAGCAGTTTCGACGAATTACTGTGCAAGTTAGAGTTTTCTTTACGAAGATCCAGCATACGTCGCATCCCCATAGCTCCAGTGGAAAAATTGGCGATTACTCTAAGGTAAGTGAAATAAAAGAGTAGGTTTTGTAATAAATGATAATATTTGTTTGGCTTATTTTAATCACAGTCGTATTTTAATTACAACCTAACACACTTATTCATAAATGCTGATTAAACCTATTTTAGTTAAAATGGTCTTAAAATCGGAATCTTCTCTTTCATTTTGCAAATGTAGAAAAGAAACAAAACACTTGTAAAACCTATATTAATCTCACTCGTTTTTAATGAATAAGGGCATTAACTATTTTAAATCACAGTGTTATTATAATCATTGACTTATTTTAAATCACAGTCTTATTTTAATCATAATCTTATTTTAAATCACAGTCTTATTTTAATCATAATCTTATTTTAAATCACAGTCTTATTTTAATCACAGTCTCATTTGAATCATAGTCTCATTTTAATCAGTCTTACTTTGTAGCTAAAATTGACAAGTACTTGTGAGGTTCACTGGTGTGTGTAGTTAGAAGGAACACCGAATGATTTGTTGGTGTGTCTATGTCAAAGTATTGTGACAAGTTAGTGTGCCTGCTATCTTGACGTCAAGCTAGCAGGCACACGAAGCCTGGCAACCTGACAACTTTGCCCTTTCGGAGCGGCATTGCCTCCCAGGCAGTAGCATTTTGATTTTTGCGAAGTAGTAATAAACTTTTTAAAATAAATCTGTAAAAACTAACTAATATCCTTATTGATCCTCATTATCAGGATAATTTGAGTTATTATCGCCAGTCGGCGATAAGACATTTGATAATTCTACTGCAGATTCATAAAGCTGCTGTTGAGGTGTAGAGGTGGTAGCATAGGCATAGGTATAATTATGAAGTGGCAATGTTTGAGTTGTGTAATTATTAGTAGAATTTGCGTTCACACTAGAATTAACATTATTTTCTGGTGATGAAAAGCTAGGTGTCGTAGTCGTTGGAGCTGAAATCCCAATAAGTAATTCTAGAACCTTTGCGCGAAACTGCAGCTTTTGATGAGCACTTAAATTACTTAGAATCGGACCAAGAGACTCAAAAAATGACAAATCATCAGGATTGAGGTTGGAAGGGGAAGTATTTTGGTTAAGCAACGTTATTAATTCGTTTTCAAAATTTGATTGTTCTGATTTACGTTTATTCATTCCACTACGTTTATTCCATTTGTTTTGACTATTTTCTGTGTTTTCCTGTGGTCTATGGAGCTGAGATGGAGTACTCAAGTTATTCGCTGATGTGGCTGTTTCAGTCAAATCTTCAGATACGATAGACTGATTATCGCTTAATGATTCTGTAACTTCATTTTCTGAAATACGATCAAGGAATGTCATTTGGTCGAAAAATAGATACTTCTTGTGTTTTGCAGCGCTTCCAGATGGCGTATTTCGCATATTCCCTTTTGTTCTGAAATAATTATCTCTGGCTGATTTCCATCGATGGCGTATTTGTTTATCTGCAATAAAAACGTATTTTTTTAGGTACTTACCTATATACTAAAATCAAATGAAAATACTTTTTGTTTTCAGGTTTTTGGCAACGGGCAGTACTTTCTCCGATTTATCTATCACATACAGAATGGGAATCACTACTGTAGCTAAGATAGTAGATGAAGTTTGTTCGACTATATGGGAAAAACTGCGTCATGAATGTCTACCTGAACCAACTACAGAAATGTGGCAGCGCATAAGTGAAGAATTTCAGTTATATGCAAATTTTCCAAATTGTTGCGGGGCGATAGATGGTAAACACATACGTATAGTAAATCCTGCAGGTGGAGGCTCAATGTTTTATAATTATAAACATTTCTATTCTATCGTCCTTTTGGCAATGTGCGATGCGAACTATTGTTTCACATATATTAACATAGGTTCTTGCGGGAAAAACTCAGACTCTACAATATTTCAAGAGAGTTCACTATTTCAAAAGTTACAGAACAATAGTTTGAGGTTGCCAGGTGTAAAGCATCTGCCGGGCACTAATATAACAGTACCACACATAATAGTTGGTGATGGTGCATTTGGCATATCCAACCATGTGATGAGACCTTATGTGCGATCCAACATGACTCATAAAAAGAAAATATTTAATTACCGCTTAAGTCGTGCTAGACGGTACATAGAGTCGACGTTTGGAATAATGTCCAACAAATTCAGAGTATTCCATACTCCTATGAGTGTCAGTTTCCCTATTGCAAAAAAGATAGTTCAAGCCTGTTGCATATTGCATAATTTTATTAGAGTACGGGATGGCTACAACGTTAATCACACATTAACTATAACGGGATTGACTGATCTAATTAACGACCCAGATCATAGATCAGGAAACACATTACGCGATATATTCGCTAATTACTTCGTATCACCCACTGGTAGCGTGTCATGGCAAGATAGATCTGTGTTCTGATTTTATAGTTGACACCTACCGCGAAATTCAAAAATGGAACGAAACGAAACGCAGTAATATCGTCGTGGCTTATTTGATTTACCTACCCAATTAATATTTTTCACTAGGTGACCCGGCAGACGTTGTACTGCCTCAATCGATAAAATTTTCATATTTATTCACCTTTTAAACCTCCTCTGGGCTTCCACAAATAAATCATAACCAAAATTAGCCAAATCGGTCCAGCCGTTCTCGATTTTAGCGAGACTAACGAACAGCAATTGATTTATATATTTAAATAGATTAGAATTTCTGAAATTCGCGGGCGGACAAAACGATTTCACTTAATTTTACACTAGGTAATAAGTAGCTAATGTGACTTAATTAAGGTACCAGACTCGTCGGTTACACTTGACAAACGATCTTTAAAGTTAATTTATATCTCTTATTGTGAACTGAACACTAAAAGTGATAGAATGTTTTAATGGAGGATGGAGGATTTCGTTTGTGCAACTAGCGGTAAACATGTATGTAACAAAAAAGATTTTATTAATAAATGTTTCTTACCTAAGTCTGTATTGAAATTTTCACCACACAATTCCTTTCCAATTTCTTCCCAGGCTTTATTTTTTGCGTCCTTATTCTTATAAAAATCATCGGCCGGGTCCCATAAACATCTTCTAATTCGCACTTCGTCAATTACTCGATCCGTAGCGATGTGATTCATTTTGTACACAACAGTACCTAACGGCACGTCTCAACGGCGTGAGACTAAAACGCACAATGGCCGTAGAAGCGCACGAGCGGCGCGCGCTTCGACCGCGCCGCGCGAATAGGACGCGTTCAACGAACGGCGCTGCTCAAGCGCGCGAATTTGAAACGCTACTAATACCCCAATACATATACGAGCGCGCGCGCTCCGACGGCGCTGCCGAAACGCGTGACTGTAAAACCAGCCTTAAAGATCAAAAACTTTCCATGTATTTAGAGAGAAAGAGATGTTTGAATGGGGAAATCTAGTTAGCCTAAAACCATTTGGAGTGACGCCACAGATTAACGTCTAAACTGACGCGAAAAACTGATCGTCAATGCCCAGCCTAAGAGTGCGGCGAACGCAATACAAGTTTAAACTTGCATAGCTCGATAACTCGAGCTAAGACACTTGTAATATTATAATGGATGATTAGTATTTACCAAGTACTGCCTTTTTTTGTATTTCATCATTCATGGGCAAAACCATTGTTAACCAGTGTAATTTTAATGTATTGATCGAAATGTGGGAACTTAAGTTGTCACAGATAAGAATCTTCTTACCTTCATTCTTTGATGCTATGGGAAGAAAATGTGTCCGAAACCAATCATCAAAGCTTTCTAGATCTATCTAACCACTCTTTGTTACAGTCATACGTGATCCAGGTGGTGCTCCAATAAGCCAATCAGACCATGTGTACTTTGCTTTGAATATAAAGTAGGGAGGGATCATTTCTCCGGCGGCATTTCCACAAAACACAGTTGTGTAGCAAGATTTAGTGGAATTGCGAATGACTTCTGGATTACGACTTTTGCGTCTGAATAGCATCTTTTTCTTTTTTGGATCATCGTGGAAAGCGGTTTCATCAAAGTTATATATGTTATGAGCAGGTATATCATGCAATTCCACTGCGAGATTGTCAAAAAAATTGTTAATTTTTTCTTCGTCAACCTGAGCCCTACTTCGACTAATATTATGACCAAATGTAAGCTTAAGATCTGGATGTCTACCAAGAAACAGCTGGCCCCATTCCCATCCAGGACGGTTATTTGTAAAGACTTTAACTTTTCTGTTGATTGAATTCAGGTATCTTTGAATTATTATAGAAACATCATCGAGTCCTACAGGTATTCCAGAATCAGCCAACGCTTTGATATGTTCTTTGATAATTATTTCTTCTTGGCCAGTCAAAGCTGTGGGCCTGCCAACTTTTTCACTATGTTTATTTTTTATTTTATTTTTAATGGTGTTAATTGGTATCTTATAACATTTACTGGCGGCATACGCACTTAGTTCCCCAGATTGAACTTTTTCAAGGCACTCTTCCAACTTTGCTTAGTCTATAGTTGGATTTGACACCGTACTTGCGAGTAACAGGCTCTGCAACCGCCTTCTTTCTCGGCATCGCGGATAGCAACTAAAAGAAAAAGTAAATCACGGTAAGCATCCCTCCGTTACATTGCAAGTGCTACACCTCCATATTGTTGTGCGCCGACCTTTGACTTCAGCGCATAATTTGGAGCGCTGCACTTTTGAGATTGTGACTGGTATTTGGTGTGCTTCAGGGCTGTACGTTTGCAGAATCTCCAGTACCAACTGAAGTCGGAAATGTCAGTTTCCGAGCTCAGTTTGTTTAGTGCGGTCGTGGTTGAATATTACCAGCACGTTGTGTAGCCACACGTTTAGAAGCCGGCGGAAAAGCTTTTAGTACCAACACATATTGCGTACTCTCGGGGAAGGCATGGAGCATCTGATCTTTATGATTGACAACACCCATAGTGAGGTTATAGTCTAGCACAACTTTGGGCTTGTACTTATAGTAAGTACCCATATTTTTCCGTCCACCGTTGCAGATACAAACATTTTCTTTTCCTGCCAGCTCATTTTTCAATATTCTTTAAAAATCTATGATCGGACTTATTCAGTTAATTTGCAACAGAACATAGTTAAAGAAAGAGAGAAAAATAGTTTATTTGATATATCACACACACAGTTGTTACAAATACACATACAATTTTGTGGCTACATCAAAAGGGCCACAACGCTGGTCTTCCGAGGATACCGTACAAAACAACATAAAAAAATAATAATAATAAAATAAGCCTACTAGGTTGGCGATTCAAACTCTGCAAATGACAAAGGAGTAAGTGTCGCCAAACACTGGTCCACAACTAGTAAAATCGCCATTCCGACTCGCTAAGAAGAAGAAGAAGAAGTGTAGCTAATATGATTTATTTCTTGCAATTACTTATAATATATAAATATATACACATAAATAATAAATAAAAGTGTTTTATGCTGCAATTTTAAGGTTTTTGATTGCTTAATAAATATTCCTTGAGTTTAATTTTAAAAGACTTAATAGAAGAAGAATTTCTGATTAGTGGTGGAATATTGTTTCAGCAACTTGTTGCAGCGTATCTGAAGCTACCTCGAAAAGCAGCAGTTTTATGTCTGGGGCACATCAAAAGGTCAGGCCGTCTTGCTCGCCGGGTAAATTGTAATGTTTTGTACAAGTACGATGGGTTCTTATTCTTAATCACATTAAATAGCAATGATACAAAAGAGAGTACGTCTGGATTCCATATTAAGAAGATTATTTCCATTTAGATAGGGTGTAACATGAGCTCTTTTTGGAATAGAAAAACAATATCTTGCACAAGAATTTTGTAAACGTTGTATAATTTTTTTGATACGGACCAACAAGCACTTTCCAGTAACCACGTCAGTATAATTTTATTTGGATGAGTGACTCACACAGGTGTAAACGAGATTCAACGCTTAAGTATTCACAAATTTGATACAGAACCTTCAAACGGTAATAACAATTTCTGACAGTCTCAATTACGTGCTTTTTAAACTGCAAATTGCTGTCCATAATAACTCCAAGATTTCTGGCTTCAGAAACCTCTTGTATTTGTTTATCATTTAATATTATTACCGGTGTGTTTAATATTATTACCTAAGACGAGATATTTAGTCTTGGTTGGATTGGTTTTTCCACTAAAACATCGCGTTGACATTCATAATGGGCCCATTATTTCCTTCCAGGACATAGCTGTCTGAATAGTTTGATTGTGTTAATACCAAAATGTACAAATTTAGATGGATAAATAGTTGTAGTGACAAAATGACAAAATTTCACATTCGATTTATATTAAATAGTGTTTGTGTCACAATATACAAATATTAATATGTGTCTATGACAAGTTATGTCAGTGATGAATTACCTAAAGTTAACAATATTTTAGTGGCTAGTCATTTGGATGACTATATTCCAGAATCTTACAATGGCAATAATGTACCGTTCACGCAATGGGAACATACCTAATCATCATCTAAGCGCTTTATCCCGTTTACTTTCTCAGATAAAAGAAAAAAAAAAATTTTGTTAATTGATACGTAGTTCATTTAATCTTATTTACATTTAATTTAATCTTTTTTAAACATTTTTAAGTAAAACTATTAAAACTAAACACATCATTTTGTTTATCATTTAATATTATTACCGGTGTGTGACTTTTGATATTTTTAACCTGCGCTCTGGTACCTAAGACGAGATAATTAGTCTTGGTTTTGTTTCAGGCATTACGTTTGATATGTCGAAGAAAGCCACAGAAAGATCTGCATCCAAATCGTCGGAGGAAAAATCGAGGTCACCATATTTATTACACGTATTATATTTCATGAACGTGTTACTCACTTATTTTACACAGCATTTCAGTGCCCGCGTTGCTGGGGATCCACGACACTTATCATCTGCCCATGCGAGATATGCAGCGTGCTTTAAGGCTTCGGCCTTAGAGCAATCCGTGTTAAACCATGGCCGGGTCTTATGCTCAGATGCCAGGTCGGAAAAAGGTATGAAATATTCCATTGCCTGGCGGATCACTTCAGTAATAGCAGAAGCTGCCAGAAAATGCAGCATCTCATCCCAGTCAGCCGCTCTGTATCGCCAGACTCGCCTTTGGGCCGATGAGGTCGAAACAGTCGGCAGACACGAGAGCACAGTTCTAATCAGATTGTGGTCAGATGTTCCCAAAGGGGAGTGGACCGATATGTTGAAGCGGTCCGGTTCGGATGTCAGTACCAAATCCAGACAGTAAGGCGTGTGATCGTCGATATCCGGCACCCGTGTAGCGACGTTGATTAACTGGGTAAGGTTGTGTGCCAGCGAGAATTTATAAGCTTCCCTCCCGGCATGATCTGTCTTTTGATAGGGAAATAGTCACTGTTGATGATGGGCATCGAAGTCTCCTAAGAAAACAATATGGGCAGATGGATATCTTAATTGTGCCTCGTCAACATCCTTACTGAGGTACTCAAATAACTTTGTTGTTTCCAGATCGCTAGTATGAGATCGGTAGAGACTTACATAGAGTATTTTTTCTAAAATAGTAAAGCCTGCGGACGTGAGTAGCATCAACCCCCATTTTGTTGGAACAGTGTATGCACCAAAGTCCTAAAATCATAGCATTCCCTCTGCAACTGACCGATGTCTGCTTGAGGGGTGAAAGTCAGCCGCTTCTCAAAATCAGCCATACGACCTGCAATGGACAACTCCAGTTTCCTCTGCGTCGCTTGAACCTGCTCCAGTTGTGAATTCCCTCCTGTGTCCATTATGTGTTTGTGTGCAGTAAATGAGAGTGATAAGGTGATAGTCCAGAATGGCAGGTTTGAACTGTTTTTATATTGTCACGAGAGTGGGTTGGGGATAGGAAAGGAAACACCAATCCTATGGAATAGTGCCTTTATTTACAACTCTAGGGTACTCACAGTTGTCACAGGTACGTACACGGGAATGTCACTGTACTGTCACACACACACGGAAACGTCACTGCACTGTCTTGCGCGTGGAAACGTCACTGCACTGTCACGCGCGGTAATATCACTGCACTGTCACACGCGTAAACGTCACTGCACTGTCACGCGCGGAAACGTCTCTCGCGCGTATTTACTGCACTGAACACTTCACTTCACTCACTATTACACTTTTCTTTTTACTCACTACTTCCACTTTTACTTTTCTTCCTTTTTCTTCTTCCTTCTTCCTTCTTCGGATTTTACTTTCAAACTTAACTGGCGTAGGCCGCGCCTTGTTCTGCTTATATACCCCCCGGATGCGAACAATATCGCATCAAAGTTCTAAACTTAAGTCATAAATTTTCTTTTGTCTTCTTTTATTTCTGACCCGTATTTTAATTCCAATTTAATCTAGAGTTATCTAGAAACTTCTTACAAAACTTCAAAAACACTATTCGTGACTGTGATTTGAACCTGGGGTCTATGGATTCACAGTCCAACACCAAGACCGCTAGGCCAATCGTGTGCTGACGTGAGTGACGAAATTTCCCTTCAGATGAATTCTCGTAGTTTGAATTTGTGACGTTGACAATTTGACATTGTCATTATCACTTATCATCCTACGCGACAATATTACTGTTTTTATTTCACACAAATAATAAATAAATAAATAAATATATAGGGACAAATTACACTAGCTAGCCCCAAAGTAAGTTCGAGACTTGTGTTATGGGATACTAACTCAACGATACTATATTTTATAACAAATATATATATAGATAAACATCCAAGACCCAGGACCATTTGAAAAAGGCCATTTTCCAACTTGCCCTGACCGGGAATCGAACCCAAAATGAATTTATATTTTATAAAATTATTTTATTTACAATTAAAATTTAATTATTAAATAGGTCAGCTGTTTTATGTGTGTAAATCTTTCAACTACCCACACGAGAAAAAAAGTACATATTGTACAGACAGGTTCATGCCAACTTTCAAGGTAGTATACCATAATTGTTTTAGTAAAATTCTAATTTGTATTTGTATTACAATTAATTTACCCAGTTCATAAACAATTACAAATTCATCACCGACTGGGGGCTGCCAGTGCCAAAGGCGGATTATCAATTCTTGCACATTTATTTTATGGGCAATCAAGATGCGGAAGTTGATACACGTTGTCCTCATAATCCAACCGTCAAGCGAACCATTGTCCAACAACTGCAAACATTTCTTCACGAGAACAATTAATTAGTGAAAGTGTTCAAAATGGCACTGGATCAGATGCCATCAGACAGCCATAATATTGTAATAAGAGCCGACAAAACACCTGCTGAACCATAGATTTAAAAGGTATAAGATGGATATAGAGCATTGTAAAATGTGACCAGAAACGAAATATTTCTGTGTAACTTTTTATGGGTTGTATTTGTACCTAATACACAAACTATAGGTAAAGCAGTACGATACCATCTTTCCAGTATAAGATAACTTTAAATTAACACAGTTTACAATTTGGAAAATCAAATTTTCGTGTAACGATGTTCGAGCCAGGGTGACAAAGGGTGACATGTTTTGTATGAAAACTTGTCTCATTGTCAAATTGATGCTATCTCTTTTGCTCTTATAAAGATGACACTTGTCATATTATCTGTCGCACTCGGCTAGTGCGTTCTTTTTACGCAGTAAAAAAATTGTACTTCTATGTGCTGAACACACAAGGAGATTTAATTCACCGTCAATAGATGAAGTGGCTATTGTCGTTGTTGGAGAGAATTTGCAATCGAGAGATATTGTGCTTCATCGCCGGGACAACGAATTGAAGCGTGTGTCTGAAACGCATAGAGCTTATGATGCTTTACAATACCCATTAATCTTCTGGCAGGGAGAAGATGGGTACCATTTTAATATCAAAATGGTTAATACAACAACAGGTACAATAATTAGATTAAACAAAATGAAATAATATATTTTATAAATTCAATATATAAATGTAATTTTTTATCATTTGTGATTCCAGGTGCGGAAACACACAAAAAAGTCAGTGCTATGAATTATTATTCATACAGACTCATGATCCGTGAAGGTGAAGTAAATCACATTTTGATGTGCCAACGGCTCTTTCATCAGTATGCAGTTGACATGTATGTCAAAATTGAGACTGAACGATTGACATACATTCGTCTTAACCAACGGCAGCTTCGATCTGAAGAGTACATTCATCTTCGCGATGCTATAAATGCTGATGGCAATGCAAACAATGTAGGAAAAATGACAATTTTACCGGCCACTTACATCGGAAGCCCGCGCCACATGCACGAGTACGCGCAAGATGCGATGTCTTATGTTAGAAAGTATGGCCGTCCAGACCTATTTATTACATTCACCTGTAACCCACAGTGGATTGAAATAAAAAAGAACTGCTACACAGCTAAACACCACTTGATAGGCATGACATCACAGACAGAGTTTTGAAGCAAAAATTAAAATCTTTAATGAATTTCATTATAAAGCATCGTGTGTATGGCCAAGTACGTTGTTGGATGTACTCTGTTGAGTGGCAAAAGCGTGGTCTGCCACATGCTCACATATAAGTCTGGTTGGTTGACAAAATAAGGCCAGAAGAAATTGATTCCATCATTTCAGCTGAGATTCCTGATGAAACGACTGACCCAAAATTGCATACAGTAGTAACTAAACACATGATACATAGACCTTGCAGAGTTTTCAACAACAACTCACCCTGTATGGTCGACGGCAAGTGTTCCAAGCGATAGCCAAGAGACTTAATTGCTGAAGCCATCTCGGGAAACAATGGTTACCCATTGTATCGTCGGCGATCAGTTGAGGACGGTGGACGATTTGTAGGTGTGAAGATAAAAGGACAAGATTTTCATGTAGACAATCGTTGGATTGTGCCATACTCGCCAATATTGTCCAAAACTTTTGAAGCTCACATCAATGTGGAATTTTGTAACTCTGTGAAATCCATAAAGTACATATGTAAATATGTTAATAAAGGTAGCGACATTGCCATCGTCGCAATAACAAACACAAATGACGAAGTGTCTCAGTATCAAATGGGTCGCTATGTAAGCAGCAACGAAGCTATTTGGCGCATATTTTCGTTTGCAATTCTTGAACGACACCCTACAGTAGTCCATTTGGCAGTTCATTTGAAAAATGGACAACGAGTGTATTTCAACCCAGACAACGCTGTGGATAGAGCGGCACGTCCACCTGTGACAACATTGACAAGTTTCTTCTCAATTTGTGAAACTGATGAATTCGCTCGCACTTTGCTGTATGCTGATATGCCACGCTATTACACATTGGACGCATCATTTAAGTCGTTTCAGCGTCGTAAACAAGGAACACCACTCGAAGGACATGAAAATATATTTGCCACAGATGCTATAGGCCGTATATATGTAGGGACGTTTCAAAATCCAGGTAAAACACAGCGTATTTCCTTGTAATCAACTTTTATTTTACACGTGCAAAAATCTTTTGACAATCTTACAATCTGACACCTGCCAAACGTCAGTCTAACTAGACAATGACATTGATAACCTAAAACATTTACGTACAAGTGTTGCAATAAAAAATATTAAAACGGGATATTAGTAGGATAATTATTCAACACGGTCATCCTGTTCTTCATCTGTCCCAGATGAGTCATCTTTGGGCGTGATCCATGGCTTCATGAAATCAGCAGAGGTGGTTGTGTTAATCGGGCCTTCACTTTCTTTTTCATCCTTCTTAGGCGGCATCGTGGTAGTAATACTGATATTATTCTTTAAAGTCTTCGAATTTCGTCTTTTGCTCGTAGTACAATATGATGGTTTACTTCGACTCATTTATCTTCAGTCTTCAAAATCAAGTCTTGAAAAAATAGAGAAATCTACCATTTTAGTAGAAATTTTCTACGCTGGCAACATTTTCTACCATGACGTCGACCCGCAATTCTGGCCTATGTTCACTTCAAACAACGGTCGGTAAAACAGCTTTAATGGCGGAAAACCGGCGTCTTCCGTAGCATGAGGTTGCAACAGAATTTACGTCTTCAGTCTTCGGTTTACCTGAGATTTTGTGCTATCCCAGACGAACCCCCAAAAAGATGTAGGGACGTTTCAAAATCCAGGTTAAACACAGCGTATTTCCTTGTAATCAACTTTTATTTTACACGAGCAAAAATCTTTCGATAATCTTACAATCTGACATCTGCCAAACGTCAGTCTAACTGGACAATGACATTGACAACTTAACACATTTACGTACAAGTGTTGTAATAAAAAATATTAAAACGGGATATTAGTAGGATAATTATTCGACATATATACAGTACATCCGAATAATGTTATTATCTTAGATTGTTATTGGTGAATGTTCCTGGTACGACATCTTTTCAACAATTGAGAACAGTTGATGGACATCTGTGTGCGACTTACCGTGAGGCGTGTCAACTACTACGGTTGCTCGAGGACGATTCGCATTGGGATGATACGCTCAAGGATTCCATCATATCTTCATCGCCGCATCAAATTCGTACATTGTTTGCGGTTATAATATCGACATGTTTCCCTTCTAATCCGGAAGATTTGTGGATGAAATATAGGGATGACATGTCTGAGGATGTGTTGCATCGCGTGAGTTAATTTTCAGCGACGGAGTTTTCCTAAAAAAAATGTAAACTTTATTCACACATTTAATTAATTAAAAGATTATACAGAGTACCGCCGCGGATGGCGAGTAGAGTAATAATGCGTCTATACAAAGCAAAGTACGTCTTATATAATAAACATATCTTCGGGGTGGTGGTGTGTCTGGCGTTATTTCAATCACCTCTGTGGGAGACAACGAGTTGCATTAGAAGTTATTGTTTGTTTATAAGATCCTGGTGGTCTTCAGCAGGGCTTCTTGTAAGGCATCTGGTACCTGTCCATTTATGTGGCACTGGGGGTCCATGTGGTATTTTAGAAATACATGGAGGGTGTCTGTTTAACTCCTCTCCCCTGGAACTGGAAATATCCCTTCACGACGAGGGGGTATTGAAGGTGAAGTTTCAAGGTGAGCTGGTTCAGTGGTCAACTCAATATCGTCATTCCTCTGATATGTGTCACGTCTCTTTGTGCGTTGTAATTGGAACCTCTTGAAAGCTTTTGTTCCCAGGTATAGACTTAGTATTATTGATGTGATATATAAGACAATGTCGTAAGGAAAACTTGTGTTAGCGTTACCTTCGGGTATTTTAAGGTTTCTTAACTGTTGTAGTTGCTGTTCCATTTGATTCTCATTGTTGCTAAATTGGATAGGTGGCAGTCGTTCCGTAATCTGCATTTTTAATTCAGGTATCCGCAGAATTTCTTCAGGTGTTTCAACTGATTCCATTGTATGTTCTTGGAACGTGACACGACAATTTTCGTTCTTTATAAGGGAAGATCCTTTGATTTTTGTTTGCTTTACTCCATCTCTGCATTCTATTTCGACTCCTTCGGCTGCCGTCGTATAGACGAGGTATATATTATTGCTGATTTTCGTCCACATGTTTGCAGGGCATTGAATTGTTGAAAGTTTACAGTTTTCTTCTTCTAGTTGTAATATATTCTCTTCGCATGATGATAACTTGATTGCCTTCTTAGTGCATATATACTCGTCGTTATTTGTGCAGTCTGTTGCCTCAAATACTTTATCATGTCGCAATAATTGTCTCCGTTGGGAGATGGGATAAGCACAAAGGGTATCATTTAAGGGTTGGATAATTGGAGTAATATCCAAATATTCACATTTTACTTCCTCTACTAAAGGCAAAGTAATTATAAAGTAATAATGATTTTCTAGTTTATGCAATTTGACACTTAAATAACTACTTAGCATTATTAAGTCGTCAGTGATTAACTGACCCTTAGGTATAAATTTTATCGAATCTAAAAGCACATCATGTTTAATAATCGAATGATGATACATGCCGTGTTGGGCAAATGTTATCGCGGTGGACAGTCTTTCTAGTAAATTATTTAATGTTTCTACATGATATACTAAGTCAGCGTAAAGTAAGAAGGCATTTATCTTGCCCGCTATTCTATTTACAATATCGTTGAATCTTTTCTGATTTTTCGTGAGGTTGAATAGTTGTTTGTGAAAATCATCTAAAATAGAGGCAGTTACTCGTAGAGAGATTTGCTCTTTTAAGATATGACGATTCTGATTGATTTCTCTCGTTAAACGTTCAATGTCATAATTATCGGCGTTTCCTGTGATAGATTTTAGTATAGAGCCCAAACCATTAATTAAACCTCTCTTGATGCGTTTGTTTAAGTCGATATGACTTATTATTTCGTCATTTTGTTCTAAGAGGTAAGTGATTTTGTTGATCGACGTATAAGAGATATCGTTTTCTTCCGATTTTTTATTTAACGAGTAAAAATTTTGTTTTGCCAATTCTTGTTGTTTTACGATGGCTTCTAAGTTTAGTACGTGAATTATTTTCTATTCTCTTGCTCTCACTTTGGCGTTTCCCAGACTGGTTATTGCAAAATGTTGGTTGTTTTTTAGTTGCTCGAAGTGGACGGTTCCTCTTGCGAATCCGACACTGTACCTGCAATTTTTATTTCATTAACGTGGGTTTCTAATTTCGAATTTCTATGTTGATATACAATTGTGTTACGTGGTTCTATCGCTAATACTTTGAAAGGACCT
The DNA here is from genome assembly GCA_963555685.1 of Acrobasis consociella. Taxonomy (NCBI): domain Eukaryota; kingdom Metazoa; phylum Arthropoda; class Insecta; order Lepidoptera; family Pyralidae; genus Acrobasis; species Acrobasis consociella. Next base: position 4,207,871 of record OY743119.1, on the reverse strand, counting down.
ATGTATTTATTTTTATTTTTTCCACGTTGTGTTTTTTACGTATATCTTTTGACCTATTTTAGGCACACTTAAGTCAGATTCGAGGTTTCTTTGCTGAATCTTATTTTTAAGTAAATCTATATCGTTATATATTTGTGTATATACCTTTGTCATTAATTCTCTATGTCTAGACACGTATTCCGTTACTAATAAATGCTGAGATGGTAAATATTCGAATGGTATTCTAATTCCAAAATGTACTTCAAAAGGGGTAAACTTCGTCGTACTATGTGGGGAATTATTATATGCTAACATCTATAACGAAATTATATTTTCTATTGACAAGTTAGGATTACTTTCTGTTTGCAGTCTTAAGATTTCAATTAAAGTGGAATGAAAACGTTCAACGTCCGCTTTAGAGGTGGAATGTTTTGGAGTAGTTATGTGACAATTAATTTTATACTGTTTCAAAAGCTCTTGCGTAGTGAGCGATGAGATTCCTTTTTCACCGTCTGCAATAATTAATTTAGGAGTACCGTAATTTAGGACTTATCGATGTATTTAGCACAATCTAAATACATCGATAAGTCCATTGCAAATATCGATTGAATTAACAGTTTGTAATATTTTACATAACGCGTATTTAGAAAACTTGTCAATTATTGTAAGGAATTTATGGTTTTTAAAGAAGAATATATCTATCATCCATTCCTCCATTGGTTTCAGAGGAGTTAATGTTCGTTCTAACGGGGCCGTGATAGGGTGTCTATTATATTTTGCACGATGACACGTTTCACAACTTTCTACGTACTTGCGTACCATTTTCTTCATTTGTTCCCAATAATAATTTCTCTTAATTAGTTCTATCATAGCAGTGATGCCAAGATGTCTGTTGTTTTCCTTGTGTGTATTTATGATTATTTCCATTTGTTCTTCGATCGTTGTTGGTTCTTTTAATATTTTTGTGTATCTGATTAATTTTAAAGTTGATTTATTCAGTTTGGTACGGTATACTTCAGAGATGATTTGAAACAGGTCTTCGTCAGGGCAAACAATAGCATATTTATTTTTGTCTAAATATTTTAAGGCAAATTCTAAAAATTCTTCCCGCATACTACTATCGCTCAACGTAAGATAATGGTCGCGGTTAATTTTTCTATGTTCCGACTCTATTCCTAGCTTAATAAAAATCCTATCCATTTTTCCACTAGGATGTTCGCTTTTTATAGGTATACCTGACTCGTTATCATCCGCGTTACTATGGACAGTCGCGTTATCAGACTCACTTCCGGTTTCTACTATTTCGCTTTCTGTTAAATTGATTTGAATTCGAGAGAGAGCATCGGCTACGTTATTAACGCATCCCTTTTTGTGTTTTATTTCAAAGTCGTATTCCATAAGCTTCAGTCTCCATCTAGTTAATTTTGCATTAGGTTCTTTTAATTTACATTACCAAGTAAGTGGTTGGTGATCCGTTTCTATCACGAATTTCCTACCGTATATATATGGCCGGAATTGTTGCAATGCCCATATAATACCTAATAATTCTTTTTCGGTGGTATTATATTTTCTTTCCGTTTCCGATAACGTTCGTGATACGTAGGCCACAGGGTGGTCTTCTTGGCTTATGATGGCCCCTAATGCTTTATCGCTAGCGTCAGTGGTTACTACAAATAATTTATTATAGTCAGAAAATTTTAATATGGGTGCATTTATTAAAAGTGTCTTACATTTTTCGAAGGCAGAAATAAATTCTGGGGTATGTTTTATACTAGCATTCTTTTTTGTGCATTCGGTCAGAGGGCGCGTAATCTGACTCATATTTTTAATGAATTTTCGGTAATAACCTACCATTCCTAGAAAGGATTTTATTTCTTTGATTGTTTTAGGTATAGAAAATTTATTTATAGCTTCGATTTTTTTTGGTTCTGGTTTAAGTCCTTCTTTACCTAATACGTGGCCTAAGAACTTTACCTCCGTTTTGAAAAACTCGCTCTTACACAGAGAGACTTTGAGGTTTGCTTTTCTTAATGTTTCGAATATGAGTTTTAGATTTTCTAGGTGTTTTTCCTTATTTACCGCGTTTACTATTATATAGTCTAAATAGACCATGCAGATTTTCCCTATATGTTCTTTTAGTACAGAATTCATCATTCTTTGAAAAGTACTTGGCGCGTTCTTCAAACCAAATGGCATGCGCAAAAATTTATAGTGTCCGTCCAATGTCGCGAAGCTAGTACACTCAATACTGTTAGGGTGCATTCTAATTTGATGATACCCACTTGTTAAATCAAGTGTGGAAAAATATTTATTGCCATTTAATTGAGAAAATATAGTTAGGGTGCATTATAATTTGATGATACCCACTTGTTAAATCAAGTGTGGAAAAATATTTATTGCCATTTAATTGAGAAAATATATCTTCAATTATTGGTAAAGGAAATTTGTCGCTTCGCGTTTGCTCGTTTAGTTTGCGATAGTCAATAACCAACCTGTATTTTTGGATGCCATCTTTATCTAACTTTTTTTGGTACTAAGTGGACGGGGCTTGACCACGGGGAATCGCTATGCCTAATTATCCCGTTGGCTAACATCTCATCTACTTGTCGTTTGACTTCCTCTTTTTGTATTTGTGGTAACCGGTAGGTGCGTTGATAAATTGGTTCGTTACAGGTGAGTTTTATTTCGTGAACGACATCGGGTGTACAACTAGACGATACGTCGCTCGAAAATATGTCTTTATATTCTTCAAGTAATTCATTTAAGTTGTTAGTTCTGGGCTTATCCGTATAATTTAAATCAATTATTTTATGAGGCGTCCTTAGTTTGTTTTCATGAATTTGTATCTCAGCTCTCATTAATTTTAATAAATCCATTCCTATTAAAACATCGTATTTTTCACTAAAATCAAACACATAAAAGGTCATTTTTTCTGTACCTGGCCCAAATACTTTTTGCCAGAATGGCGTTTTAACTACCCCTTTATGTGTAGTCGTTTGATGTGCCGTCCTAACAGTTAATATCTGAGGTACATATTCCTGGTCTGGAAATAACTTTTTATGAACTTTATTTGTAATAAAAGATCGACTTGAACCCGTATCAATTAATATTTTTAAACCGTAGTGCGATTCTACTACATATGGTAGATCGGAAAAAGTTACGTTATTTAATAATATCACGTTGGTATACACGATGGGTTTTCCACGTGCAAATCCTCACTTTCATTTTCCTCATGCTGAGGATTGTCTTGATTGAATAATTCCTGTGCTACCATGCCTCTTCCTAAATTTATCATGGGACCCCGACTATTGGAGGACCGATTGGCTGTACGCATGGTTACGTCACGGTCTGCTAATTGCGTATTGACCCGATTTACGTGATTATTAATATTGTTAAAATAGTTAAAATAATTCCGATTTAAATGATTACGGTTGTTGTTAAAATAGTTGTTATTATTATTATGATTTGCGTAATTTTGATGCCGCTGTTGTTGCTCATTTCTTTGCCATTGTTGACGCATTAGAGATTGCGGACGTGGCAGGTACGTGTGACGTGGCGATTGCGCAAATCGCTGATTATGAGGATATGGCGTAGGTGTATGCCCCTGAGCTCGATGCAAAGGGTAATTGTTTTGAGGGGATCGCATACCATGTTGAATTTTATCGGTTTTAAAGTGGTGGTTACTGCTATTTCTGCTTAATAAATTATGCGCACAAAGTTGCTGTATATATGTACATAGGGAGTGATAGTTTAAAGTAATTACTTGTGTTTGAATAAACGATGGTAAATGTCTTAAAAGAGCAGTTTTTGCATCCTGCTTATAAATTTCAATAGCAAATCTGGCATGTTCACGACCATGTAGATAAATTAGCATGGATTCCATTGCAAATAATTTTCTATCCAACTTCAGAATCATATCAGTAAAGTCAACGTGACAATAGGACCTTCTGTCAGCTACTTTTATTCCCCAGTCTGTATCTGCGTAACCTACAAATCCTACAATGGTTGTGCCACCCTTCTGGAAATGGAAATTTAAACATAAGTCTTTAGTACCTTTCAGATAGCGGAGGCTTATGTAGTTGCGTTAGTAAATCAGTTCAAAATTACAGTTACATGTTATGTACTCCCCTCAATTACATCTAAGCTTCCACAGAATAAAATTGATCTAAATAAGTTGGAACTGCCTTCTAATTTAGTTCTAGCAGATGACATATTTAACGTGCCAAGCACAATACATATTCTATTGGGAGCCGATGTATTTTTTCAGCTGTTGCTGCCATCTGAGACCTACTCGGTGTCTACACAACGGAGTGAGGGAGGACACAAGGGTTAGAGTTCCTAACATTAATTTTAATTAGCAACATTTATTTTCATCTATGGTAGTATTTGTCTATGCTAAGGAAGTGTACGTTTTTGTATGGTTGGTATTGTGCCTTCCCATTGACATTGATGCTTGTACTGTAGAAAGCAAAGCATTAAAACGTGTGTTCGTTTACAGTTAAAAGTTGTTTCCCTTGGCTCTTTGCTGAACCTCTCCAAATTACAAATTTGTGGCGGCACGTAAAGACACTCCAATTAAGAACTAACATGCGAGTGTTTTTGCAACAAGATCAAACTGCGACTGTGTTTTCGAAGCAGTTGCTGGATATTGACAATGGTAAGGTCGCAGTTGACACCCTGACCGGATTAATAACTTTTCCCACAGATGTTTGTCACTTCACAGAATCAAAAGAGGAGCTTGTTCAGCGTGTTTTTCCGGACATTAAACAACAATATAATAACCACTATTGGCTAAGTGAACGAGCAATATTGGCGGCAAAAAACAAAGATGTTGATGATCTCAATGCGACCATTCAGAATTTTCTTCCAGGAGAGTTGTTTACATACAAATCATTTGACACAACTACAAACCAGGATGACGTAGTCAACTATCCTACAGAATTTTTTAATTCATTGGAGTTGCCTGGACTACCACCACATAATTTGCAATTAAAAATAGGATCAGTTGTCATCATGCTGCGTTATATTAATAAACCTCGACTTTGCAATGGAACAAGATTGGCTGTGAAGAAACTTATGAATAACATCATCGAAGCCACCATAATCAAGGGAAAATACAAATTGGAGGATGTCTTAATCCCGCGTATAACTATGATTCCAACGGATTTGCCATTCGATTTTAAACGGTTGCAATGTCCCGTGCGTCTAGCTTTTGCAATGACCATAAATAAATTGCAAGGCCAATCGTTGCAAGTTTGCGGTATAAACTTGGAGTTTTCCCTGTTTCGCGCATGGACAATTATTCGTTGCGTGTTCGCGCGTCGGAAAACCTACATCTTTATTTATTTACGCACCGCAAAAAAAACTAAAAATATTGTCTATCAGAAAGCATTATGTTAACTAACTGTATACCGGATGGCTTATTTAAATGGGTATATAATATGTGCATTTGGGTCCTTACATATATATGTTGTAACTAACACATAATATATAGTATCTGAAATAAAATTCAATTTGATACAACTCTATTTTTTTATTTCACACAGAATACATCACATCGCACAAAAACAGATATCAGAAAATTTTGTTAAAGATGGTACGGTTCAGGTGCGATATATTAATCAGTCGCACACACACTTGACACACTTGGTTCGCGAGGACTTGATAACATGGCGTGAGTACTAGGCGACTCAAACAAGTCTGGTTCAACAAGATCTTTGCTGTTGTTGAGCTTCTGGCTGCCTTCAATATTATCAATATCCTTTATGTCTTCGGCCGATAAATTCAATTCACAAAATATTCCCTCAGATGATGGCATAGGCGGTGATGATTCCATTGTGGAGACGAATTGTGGTTTCGTTAGCAACTTTTGCTTTAGTCTATCTTTTTGTTCCTTTGCCCTGTTAGTGCGTATTATTCGGCTCACATTCTTACCACACTTGACACAAAATCTGAAGGTGTCAGCGATTATGGTGTAACATTCGTCGCATTTTAATAATGTTTTATTGCAACAAGGACAGGTATTACGTTTGTTCTGCCGTTTCATCCACTTATTACAATAGGGACAATGCATTTTTAGAAGTTATATAAAACTTTGGAAAATTGTTTTAAAATTCCAAGTTAGGTGACATTTTTTTTGGGTTTGTGGCCTGGAAGTTAGGTGACTGTGACACAGACAGTATTGCCAAATACTGCAACTAAATAAGTGTCATGCAACATGGTCATGTCTGCGTGATTTGCCCATTTTTTGAGCCGATACCTACTTAAAACTATTTGATGATGTCTTTTTGAAGTTACCAGCTCTAAAATACATATGGTTTAAATAAATTTTACTTACATTAAAAGGTAAGTGATACGAAGTTCACCGGGTCATCTAGTATTTTTTATATAATCTTCTGTTGCATCCATTGTAAATTCTATGTCATCTGGTAATTCAATGCTTAACTGTGTTTTTATTTTTTTATTTTTGTTGTTTACTAGTATCGTTAGTGCTCGTGTCATCCGGGTAGAAGTGTTTGACTAAGCTTTTCGCTGTACTGAAAAAGCTATCAGTACATCCTGTGTAGATCTTAAGCGTTTGTGGCGGGTTTTTCTGTGAAGCTGTTTTAATTATTCTGTTTGTTATGGCCCACACGTCTTCTTTTCCTTCATCTTCTTTTTCTTCATCTAAGTTGTCATCATTGTTGATGAAGAAGCGAATGAACTCATGTTGTGTAGTGTATGACCTGCCTAAATTTGCTTTATTGTGTTATCTATTAGTCTTTGTGTCCGTAGTCGGTTGACTCCTGTCTAGGTGTTTTCTTTTTTGGCCGACCTCAAACGAGGACAAAGTTGATGACTATTTGCCGGGTGATTTAAGTTATATTGAGTATCGTCTGCACAATTATAATAACAGGCTGTTTCTGGAGCTGATTTAAGTGGGCAGTTATGTATTTGATGATCGGTTGAGGCGCAGTGGGCACACGGCTTCACATTTGAGGTGCACTTATTTCTAGTATGCCCGAACAGATCTGGTAAAAGAAAGAAAGAAAGAAAAATAATTTATCTGATATATCACAAACACGGTTTAACAATTATAATAGCAGTTCTCAACAACTAAAACTAAAATATTTGTGCCTGTATCAAAATGGCCCCCTCTCAGCATAATGTTGTAGCCTTCTGACCACAACGCTGGTCTTCCGAGGACACCAAATAAACAAAGTACAGTAAACATCACATACATAATAACTAAAATGAAATTAAAACGAGCAAACTAGCAAGCAAACAAACTAAGGTGGCGCTACATCAATTCTGTTTGTCCATAAACAAAAATAAAAATAAAATAACAATTGATTAGGTTCTATAAATACTTAATTATAAATTGAAATAATAATAATAACATAATACTCGTATCGCTGCAATTTTTGAACACTTAAAATATATTCTTTGTATTTAATTTTAAAGGTTTATTATTTAATTTTATAGGTTATTGGTATTAAGAGATTCATCCAAGTATTTTTTCTTAATTTCCGAATAAATAAAACATTCATCGCATTTGTCTCCTTCGAATCGTTTTCGAATTGTTTAAATCTTCATTTTTTTTAAATCTCTATCCTGTAAGTTTCATCAGAACATTGAATTTCCGGGTATTTCGTCTAAAAATCGCTGTGCATTTCACGTGCTGTTAATTCTCCAGGCAAGTGTTTCGTGAACGGTGAATTATGAGTACGGTAATGACTGATAGTAAGGTTGTAACTAAGAGTATGTTTCCGTAGTACATTTTTGTTAATTTCTTTTCTTGTTCCGTCTCTTTTCTCCAGACCAAGATGCAAATAGTTGTCACTTCTTTACAGCTGTTGATGATAATTCAGTAGTAGCTCGAGTACTCAATCCTTAAGTGGAGCAAGATATTAAGTAACTTTTATAGACGATTGCTCGAGAAAGACTTTTGTTTATTTTTTGAAAAAAAAAAGCTGAAGTTTTTGATACATTTATAGCGTTGAAAACTCTAGTAGAAAAACAGACAAATAAGGAATTAAAAGTTTAACGCAGTGACCACGGTACAGAATATTGTAACTTTAAATTTCAGAAATACTTTTAAAAGAATGATTTGCTGGTGTTAGATAGCGGACTGTAATTTGGAGAGGTTCAGCAAAGGGCCAAGGGAAACAACTTTTAACTTTAAACGAACACACGTTTTAATGCTTTGCTTTCTACAGTACAAGCATCAATGGCAATGGGAAGGCACGATACCAACCATACAAAAACGTACACTTCCTTAGCATAGACAAATACTACCATAGATAAAAATAAATGTTGCTAATTAAAATTAATGTTAGGAACTCTAACCCTTGTGCCCTCCCTCACTCCGTTGCTTAGACACCGAGTAGGTCTCAGATGGCAGCAACAGCTGAAAAAATACATCGGCTTCCAATAGAATATGTATTGTGCTTGGCACGTTAAATGTGTCATCTGCTAAAACAAAATTAGAAGGCAGTTCCAACTTATTTAGATCAATTTTATTCTGTGGAAGCTTAGATGTAATTGGGGGGAGTACATAACATGTAACTGTAATTTTGAACTGATTTACTAAGGAATGTATTGTTAAATCAACACTTTGGTTTAAATTACTGGAAACATTGCATAAACCAGAAACAGGTAGACTGTCCTTGTTCGGCTGCATTTGTAACAAATTGAAAAGTTCGTTTGTAATAAATGACACTTGTAATCCACCATCGAGTAAAACTTTCACATGTACCTCGGTTTCATTTGCCAATCAGTTTAACCTTGGCAGTTGGCAATAGTACCTTTAAGGTGCGTGCTTTTGACATTAAAGTGACAGGAGATTGAGTATTATCCTCGTGGAGTAATGTATTATGCTTTTCTTTGCAAGTATCACATTGAAAATGATACCTACATTTCTTTGTATGATTGTTTAAACAAATTTTGCATAAATTGTTATTTGCCACAAAATTAAGACGATCTGCAATTGATTTTAATTTAAATTGAGGGCAAGTGTAAAGTTTATGACTGTACTTACATAGTATACACTTCTACGGAGCCTGCTGGAGTGTCTAAGCATTCAACTCGCCAGCCCTGGTGACAGCTGCCGGTTCATTTACCAGTGTAGAATTGTTGACAGTTGCCGGGTCATTGACCGGCGGGGACTTGTTGACAGTTGCCATATTAGTCGTCTTGGTAGCGGCTCGTTCCAAAGTCCTTTCCTTGGGTTGCTCTGCATTCTCCAGTGCAGGGCTCTTTTCTCTAGAAATTCAATGAGTTGTGTGACCTTAGGGTCCTCTTGCCTTGTTAATTGAAATTCCCTACTGCAGAATAGATCCAGCTTCCTACTCAGAATGCATAGTAAAATAGGATCCAACTTAGCTATAGGATGTGACAAGTTTTTTAATGCAGCAAGTTGCTGTTTAACCTGAGACACAAAATTTCTTATATTGCTAGAGGTTGACTTAGTAATAGGGGGCATATCCAGTAAAATAGATATGTGTTCATTAGTGATTTTGTATACATTATCATACCTATTTAACAATATTCTTCTTGCCTCATCATAACTTTCATTGGATAAAGCTAGATTTTTTATCAAATCAAGTGGTTCACCTTGTAAAAATAATCACTTTTGTACGTTTTCCATGGACTTGTTTGCATGTATGATGGAATCTAAAAGGCAAATGAACGGCTTGAACTCTGAATACCTGCCACTGAAAACGGAAATATTTATTTGAGGTAGCTTTGTAGGCATTATAGGAGGACGTTGCCTGTCGGCTTGATCTAGTTTAGATAGTAGCTCCCTGATGGCTGTGAGGCTATCTACATATTTTTCCTCCACGGAGTCATCCCCGAGGGACGGATCCATAGCTATCAACTCAATGTTATACGACTCAAATTTTTCAAAGGTGGCCCTAATCCGCTCTTCTTTTAAAAGAAGTGCTTTTTTATTTAAATCGTTGATTTCTGGTTTAGTTAAGGAGTTAAAAACCTTAGTAAGGTTACCCTTCATAGCACTCCGTTTACGTGACAAATTGCGAGCTTGTTCCTCTTTCTCCATCTTCAATTTTTACTTTACACGGTGAATAATAATACTATTTTAAATCTCATAGATTAAACTCAACGTAATTATCCTAAATACACTGTACTAAGTACTGCAAAATTGAAAAAGATGCAAATGATGGCTATTGTGCACAATGCAAATGGCCGTAAAACGCTACAAGCGGCTGGCGATGCTGGCGTCTCGAGGTTGACCGTCGGTCGAAACTCCGATCAATGCAATGAAAGTTGCACACGGAGTGGCGCTGGTGTTGCAGGAATTTGGTTAGGCGATGCTGCTTTGACGAATGACGATCGTTGCTCGCGCTCTGACGCAAGCAGGAAGTTGAAATGTCAGCCAATAGTGATAAAGTTTGTCGTACTTGTGTTGGCAAGATTGCATGCAGAGTAGACAAATCGACGAACACGCCGGTTTTCAACGTGGTACAATGTACAATGACGAATCGAATATAGATCACACAAACTAATTTAATTTCTGCGTGATTGTTGAGATTGAATTTTCTTGCTGCTTGATTGATGCTTGCTAGGATTCTTGCTGTGGATGCGCACTGTAGATAGGTCCGATCGGCGTAAAAATGGTAGCGCGACACGACACCGCACAGTATATACATTTCGATCGGCGAATCACTATACACAATAGATAGCGGACTATAATTTGGAGAGGTTCAGCAAAGGGCCAAGGGAAACAACTATTAACTTTAGACGAACACACGTTTTAATGCTTTGCTTTCTGCAGTACAAGGATCAATGGCAATGGGAAGGCACAATACCAAACAAAAACGTACACTTCCTTAGCATAGACAAATACTACCATAGATTAAAATAAGTGTTGCTATTTAAAATTAATGTCAGGAACTCAAACAGCTGGACCACACCACGGTACCGCATTCTCCAAATTCAGAATGGAATTAGTGAACGGGCCAACAGGAATATCATGAATAAGACACGCTGCATGCTGCAAGAAGCGGGTCTTGGAGAGGAATACTGGGCTGGAGCTGTAAACACAGCTGTCTATATCAAGAATATATAAATGCAGACACTAAAAATAAACCAGACTTTAATCATAGAAGACTCATAGGATCGTTAATGTATATTGCAGTCGGTTTAAGACCAGATATTGCATTTGGTTTATTTGAGCCAGTTCAAGAAACGAAATACATTTTAAATTGGAAATCTGCAAAGCGAGTCCTCCGCTATCTAAAAGGTACTAAAGACTTATGTTTAAATTTTCAAAAGGGTGGCACAACCATTGTAGGATTTGTAGGTTACGCAGATACAGACTGGGGAATAAAACAAGCTGGCAGAAGGTCCTATTGTCACGTTGTTTTTTTTTATTCACGGAATGAAACCGTGAATGGGTTAAGTGGCTGTATAAAATTTGTTCTTATGCCATGTTCACTTCTTGAACGTCAAATGTCACTTTGACATTTATAGGGTTCAGACGTATGACGTTTCCCCAATTTGTGGGAATATTAATTTTGTTTGGTCATATTTACACAACAATAAGTTAACAAAATTGCAAAATATAGATATATTTTTATTTTAATGTTCATTCAAATAAATCGTAGCAATTGTGATACAAGTTCTGCATTGTTATTCGCCTCGAAAAAGGCCAGCAGTGGATTGTGTCTGTTGCTTTTGGGGAAACCTCTGGTCGACAGTGTAGAATCTGTTTTTAAGGACTGCAACTGAAAAGAAGCGATTTCCGGTGGTGGTCGTGGAGAAGAAGAGCCATGTCGCCGCTCCACGTTTTATTGGACTGGAGAAAACTTCGTAAGCTCATCAGCCTCTTTTATTTAGCTCTGCTGGCAGGAAGAAAGTCTTTAGAAAGGTTTCGCTGGTACGTATTTGGAACATAACCTGTCGTTGGAAAATTCGACATGTCTGATGTCGTAGACTGAATTTCATCTTATTGTCCTTTTCAGCTCAAGAATATTTCCGCAGAGCTGGGGTGGTTTGGGATCCGTTGTTCTAAAAATCCTTAAAAAATTGAAACAGGTGAGATATTTTCTTTGTCCTAAGACAGGCAAGCCACGAAGACAATTGCCTACCTTCATTTCTCATTATCGTCCATTATCCGTGAAATTTCTTTCTCCAGCTGAATGGGATTTTCATTTTCGTTCTAATTTATATTTTATATTTGGATTGAATTTTGGATTCAATCTCCTAAGAAGTCTTGTCTTCGTATTGTTTTGTCTTCCGCTGGTTGCAAGGGATGGAATCTTGGACCATGCTATTGTAAGAAGGTGACGTTCTCCGAGCAAGACTTAATTTATCAAGGTGCCTTTGCCACTACCAGGTCGGTCTACACTCCATTTATTATTATTTTCTAACCAAAGAAGTAATTAGAAACTTAAAGTATTTCTTCGTGGTGATCAATCATACAACTTCTATTGTACTGGATGCTGTGAATACTATAGAACCTATTCACAAATAGATAATTATTTAAAATGTGGTATGTAGGTGGTCAAATTTAGAACCAGCCCTGAATTAGTGAATTTAGACTGAGCTAGACTATTGTAACGGCAAATTTGTACTACCCTACATTTGGTTATATCACATAAGTGTATGTACCTAATTTAGTTTACTTATTACTCATGAAAATATAAATGGTATTGATGGTCTATTACATTTTTATTTAATACCCCATAGGAACCAAAGTCCTGAAGGAACTCATAAATATTTTATCAGGGGTCGCTCACCTTACCGGGTATTTAGAAGACCTGTTAACAGATAGTAGGGCACCCCGTGATACTATACAGGCTATGTGTTTCAAATTGGTAAGTCCATTGTCTCCTGGAAGAGTAGAAAGCAGGGAACAGTAGCTTTATCAAGCATAGAAGCAGAAAATATGGCTTATTCGCAAAACGTCTCTTTCGCAAAATGTCCCCTAGTCGTAAAACGTCTCTTTCTCATAATGTCTCTTTCGCAGAACGTCTCTTTCGCAGAATGTCTCTTTCGCAGAACGTCTCTTTCGCAGAATGTCTCTTTCGCACAATGTCTCTTTCGCAAAATGTCGCGACAGGGACTTAGATTAAAATTACGATTTTCAAAGCAACATCATTTATTAATCATAACTTTAGTACTTAAATTTACTTAAGTATTGCAAATAAAAAAATCTACTTATACAAAATTTCGATTAAAAAAATCAATACTGTTAGTAACCTACACACATTAGATATTAGTTACTACATGAACATAACTTTGTTTTCATTGAACCCATTGCGAATCAAAATATTATTTTTTATATTTTTTTAAATGATTAAAAAAAGTAATTTAAAATAATTTTTGGCATTTAAATTTACTTTAGTAATCAAGTATTGCGAACAAAATATATTTTTAATCATTTTCATAGCAAATATATTATTGACAAAAAGAAAATATAAATAATATTATATTGATTGTGGCACTGCAATTACTTTGGCTAATTATTAAACATTGCGAATAAAATTAATGTTTTTCAATAAAACGTAATAGACAAAACACAGCTCGGCAATAATTAATGACACATACATTTATAAGTGTATTTTTCGAAATACCCTCACATATTATAAGTGTTGCCATCACCGAACTTTAAATTGTACCAAAAATATTTATTTTTAACTGTACCAAATTATTTAAAAATGTACAAAAATATTTTATTTATTTGGAATACATACTTACTCGTAAATTATGTCATAATTTGTTTACTTTATAAGTAACTTTATTCTAAATGATTTTGCTTTGAAAATCGTAATTTTATTCTAAGTCCCTGTCGCGACATTTTGTGAAAGAGACATTGTGCGAAAGAGACATTCTGCGAAAGAGACGTTCTGCGAAAGAGACATTCTGCGAAAGAGACGTTCTGCGAAAGAGACATTATGAGAAAGAGACGTTTTACGACTAAGGGACATTTTGCGAAAGAGACGTTTTGCGAATAAGCCGAAAATATGTCACTCTCCGATGCTTGTTAAAAAGCCCTGTTTCTCCAAAATTTCATAAATTAAATTTTAGGAATTTCAAGTAAAGTTACAATCTTAAATGACAACCAGTAGCTCAGAAGCTATGTAAAATGTATGTAATGTCTCATGCTAGAACTAAACATATAGACATAAGACACCATTTTATAAGAGAACATGTGTATAATGGTAATCTATACATATAATAAAACAGTTAAAAAAGTGTGTCTGTACATTAAATATATTTCCAAAATAAAATATTGGGGGCGATGGAGACGTAGTAATAGAGTAAGAATTTAAAAAAAAATGTCTGTCTGTTTGTCTGTATGTCTGTTTGTCTGTTTGTACACGCTAATCTCTGGAAATACTGGACGGATTCGAATGAAACTTTTTTTGTTATATAGCTATTAAGCCTGGGCAACATATAGGGTATAAATGATTTTGGAAAATGGAACGCCTGATGCAAAACCATAATGGTCCAGCTAAACTATAAGAGATATAAAAATGCCGCCTTAGTAAAAGTTGTTCAGCCTGATGAGCATTTTTCAGAGACATAAAGTCCACGCGAACGAAGTGGCGGGCTTCGGCTAGTAAAGAAATAAAGTATTTATGTACAAAAGATATGTTAGCAGACTAACTACACCTTTATATAGGGAAGAGCACAGTAAATTTCTAGTAGGATGGAGGTTAACTTAGCTTATTTTGTAATGTAGAAGATACATTGTTTGAAAGGTATTGAAAGATTTCGAATATTCAGATGCAATGTAATGAGTGTATTTAGAATAATTACATAAGCGATAAGTGTATTATTTTTTGTTCTTTATTTATATATTATTTTATTTAATCTATTTATTATTATTACTCCACATATATTTATAGACAAAATAATATAAAAACATACATTTTCGATTAAAATAATTAGTTTTTACCCGACTGCCAAGATTATGTTTTTTGCGCGTATTTTTATCCCATAAAGAGTCGGCGCTCGTTTTTTTTTTTTGAAAATTTTTGCCGATTTTCCGCGCAGCAGAAAACATAGAATATCTCAAAACTTTTGTATTAACACTAGTGTAAAAAGTTGCTATCAGACTGTATATTTCAATTGCAAAGTAGCAAGTTGAAAATACGATTCGCGATTTTTTCCAGAATTTTGGAAAAAAGAGTGTGTATAATACAAAAATAAAACAGTATATTTCCTATTTATGTCTTTAATTTAGCAACAGATACATGTCTTTACATAATTAAATGATAAAAACAACTACTCCTTTGAAATATTTTTAATTTACAATGTATACAAACATACCTCACATCTGAGCGACAAAAAAGTGGTCACAAAAAATGGTCTGTTTACACTTGAGATTTCGAGAACTCAGCCAGGGCTGAGCGACTTCTAAATATTTATAAACAATGGCTTGGGTGTTTTATTTTACACGTGCAGAGTTTTGAATAGTTCAACAGTTTAATTTCTGAGTCACAAAATAATAACCAAGCACTACAAAAACATTGCTAAAAAAGGTACTCTCAAATTTAACATCATACATAAATTCCACATAAGGAATTTTCTTTACGAATATATAAATCGAAACTTTATTAAATTTCCTAATAGTAAATCATAACAGAAAGTGCAAAAACTAATAAAAATTTAGAGTAAAAAATTCAACAAAAACCATAATGACGTTAGAAACGAGTAAAAGATTATTATCTGTCTTTATCATCCTGATCATCATATTAAGAAATATTACCTTATGTATTTATTATTTGTATAATATGTATGATTATATATGAGTATTTATGTAAGTTTATTATACGTCTGCTTATGTAGGTATGTTCGTTTTATTAAAATTTTGTGTAAAAATATTTATGTATTTTGTATACCTAGGTATTTATTTTTGTATTGTACACGCCAATTACCTCTTTCTTCCCATTTCCTCTCTCGGGTCTGCTGGAAGAAATTTCTTTAGAAATAAGTAGCACCTATGTAATATGTTTACTTTTATAAGTTTTTATCTGTAACTTTTTCAAGTGTACATGAACCAATAAAATAAATAAATAAAAACCTAAAATTGACGTAAATTTCCCTACGATCATGGCGCGTAGCAGCTATACTAATATGGATATGACTATTTGACGAAATAATTTATAACATGATTGTTTTTTTTTTTTGCGAAATAAAAATATGGGTAATTATTTTGGCAGTCTATTTTTTGTTTGTATATTCTTGATGCCTAACCAAAAGGTTCGTAATATTAACCCGGTGACATAGGCTATATTTTTTTTTACGTAGTCGGTTAGAGTTTATAAAACTTTATTGAAAGTCATCATGCATTTTCCCATAGAAGTAATCCGCATGACATTACACATTCGCTGTCCGCGCTATGTGCCCCGCCCACTACCACTTCAAAGAACTTAAAAATCAGCTGTGTTATATCGGTAACTTTGGTTCTCCTACGGATTTTTGGAAAGACCGATTCGATTAACTGTATATGTCATACGGGAAAAAAGTATCCTATGTGTTATTCTGGGTTTCGTTCTATGTGTGTACAACATTTCATCAAAATCCATGTAGTATTTTTTGCGTGAAGTAGTAACGAACATCCTTAACGTTTCAATACATTAAAAAAAAAGATGGTGTCTGTCCGATCACGAAACAATCGCCAGCTATGCACATAGCTTTATCGCAACCGACACAGAATGTAACTATCCGCTTTTTGCAGACCGTACACAATCTGCGTTGATGTCGCTCCCCTAACATCGGGAATGAGAACTGTCTGTGTTGTGGGTTATGTTTATGTTTTTGTAAAAGTGAATTTATTTATTTTTGGATCTAGTGTTTTAGTGTTAGTGGTGTGTGTATTGTGTTTGTGAATGATGTAAGAGTTTTGTATTGATACGTTAAGAAGTCTTTTAAAAAGTTTTTTGTACCATGCCCTACTACGCTTTCGCTCGACCGGGTAACTAGCGAGCATTTGGTCCTTCTTGTCTACCCCACCCATAGCAATATTATAGTCGTGTATTAGTATGGGTACGGTAGACTCAAGGCCTCTGACGACGGCGTTGCCATGATACGTGGAGATAACTGCAACCCTATTTGCATCTCTCCACACCAGCACATCGACGTCGCCAGAGGTAACGGCCGTTAGTTGGCCCGGTCGCATTTGAGCCTTGGTTAAAGAGTGTATGGCTTGCGGATCAACATTCTATTTGTCCGCAAGGTCCCTACGCAATCGAACCCCTTACTTTTCAAATGCCTAGCCAAAGCTGGGGAATTATAATAGTTGTCCATCCATAGTGCCTTTGTATTCGAGGCCATCGATAAGCCTTAAAACATTGGCTGGCGTGGATGATTTTAATATGTCTCCAAGCTGCTGCACCGAACCTTTCTTTTGAGCGTGAATCTCAAGCCGCCATAAATAGCCGGTTTGAGATTCACAGACCTCAAACGACTTGATCCCGATGCTCGCAGCTTTGTTGGAAATCAGTACATTAATATCTAATCTACCCTTCCACAACAAAAGAGATTCATCTAATGATAAGTTTTGGCCTAAGGTGTATAAATTTTGAAAAATATAATTTAAATGTTTTAAATATCCCATGCTGGTCTGGGAGAAATAAAAAACTTAGAATGTACCAGCTGCTTCTCTTCCCACGTAGATCGTAAAAGCCGATCGAGGGAATGGGCAAAAATGCAAATCATGTTAACAGGCGGTGCGGCTCGCAACCCATCACTGTTTTGATTGCTGTTACATCTTCTCGCCCACCATGACGCTAAAAGTGGCTTTTGGGTCTTGCGGCCCTGGGCTCTGCATAGAACCGCAAGACCCAAAATGCTCTGTCTGCCCCATTAGGGATAAAGACGTGATAGTGTGTGTAAATGTTTTAAAATGGGGTCAATTTTCAAAAGCTTGGCTTCTGAGAAGCTGAGTTCTGCAGCACACATGCCCTCAATAATCCTTAAATGAAGACTAGACGTTAAAAGTATCTCTTTCTGTATCGATGTCTTGATACGCCTCGGCTGCTGATCGTAATATATATTCGTCTCCTTGATGAAGGCTTTGGAGCACAAACAGCGACTATGTTGAACCAACAGGACGATTTGTGTTCCTGGTAAGCGCCGCGCACTGCTTCAAGGATCCTACCGACTGCGCCAGATAACTACGGTGACAGCCGAGGATTCAAGAAAACCCAAATTTAAAATCTCTAATTTAATTACTAAAGAGAATTACAATAAATTATATTAGGTAAATGAAATGACGACAACGATCAAAGTTGGATACGACGTGCGTAGATACGAGGGCGCGGCCGTGGTGCGATGACCGATGCATTCTGCACTGTCAGCTCCTTGCGTCCGAGGTTGATATAATCGACATGCATTGAGGTTATTGATCCTTGGCGATATTCATATGGTATGAATGTGTAACAGAGTTTTGTATTGAAACGTTAAGAAGTCTTTTAAAAAAAAATTGTACCATGCCCTACTACGCTTTCGCTCGACCGGGTAACTAGCGAGCATTTGGTCCTTCTTGTCTACCCCACCCATAGCAATATTGTAGTCGTGTATTAGTATGGGTACGGTAGACTCAAGGCCTCTGACAACGGCGTTGCCATGATACGTGGAGATAACTGCAACCCTATTTGCATCTCTCCACACCATCACATCGACGTCGCCGGAGGTAAGGCCCGTTAGTTGGCCCGGTCGCATTTGAGCCTTGGTTAAAGAGTGTATGGCTTGCGGAACAAACATTCTATTTGTCCGCAAGTTCCCTACGCAATCGAACCCCTTACTTTTCAAATGCCTAGCCAAATCTGGGGAATTATAATAGTTGTCCATCCATAGCCGGTTTGAGATTCACAGACCTCAAACGACTTGATCCCGATGCTCGCAGCTTTGTTGGAAATCAGTACATTAATATCTAATCTACCCTTCCACAACATAAGAGATTCATCTAATGATAAGTTTTGGCCTAAGGTGTATAAATTTTGAAAAATATAATTTAGATGTTTTAAAATGGAGTCACTTTTAAAAAGCTTGGCTTCTGAGAAGCTGAGTTCTGCAGCACACATGCCCTCATTGTTCCTAAAATGAAGGCAAGCCGTTAAAAGTACATATCGATTATATGACATATGACATGTATGCTGCAAAACCCGGCGTACTCAGAATTCCAGCGGCGACGGACCAGTAATCTTCAGCGCAGTTTTTTACAACTGACCCCATTGCAATTAGTATTGCGAACAACACATACAGTTCGTCGACATTCGTATCTTTCCACTGGCTGATCCTACTACTGGGCTTTAAGATGCCCTGATTTAACATAGAATCTACCTTCTGCTATGTGTATCTATTTGTCTCCTCAGCTATATACTCCATAAAGTCTTTATCCCAAATGGCAGTTAAAATGTCGTAGGGGTCAGTGAGGGAGCAGGTCGGCCAAACATTTTCTACTAAAAACCTCTCTCGCCTGGCGGCAAAACTTCATTCTCGTCGCGTATAGTCACGTATAGATTCAGAAAAATGTAATTTAAATGTTTTAAAATGGGGTCAATTTTAAAAAGGTTGGCTTCTGAGAAGCTGAGTTCTGCAGTACACATGCCCTCATTATTCCTAAAATGAAGGCAAGACGTTAAAAGTAGATATCGATTATATGATATATCGATGCTCGCAGCTTTGTTGGAAATCAGTACATTAATATCTAATCTACCCTTCCACAACAAAAGAGATTCATCTAATGATAAGTTTTGGCCTAAGGTGTATAAATTTTAAAAAATATCATTTAGATGTTTTAAAATGGAGTCACTTTTAAAAAGCTTGGCTTCTGAGAAGCTGAGTTCTGCAGCACACATGCCCTCATTGTTCCTAAAATGAAGGCAAGCCGTTAAAAGTACATATCGATTATATGACATGTATGCTGCAAAACCCGGCGTACTCAGAATTCCAGCGGCGACGGACCAGTAACCTTCAGCGCAGTTTTTTACAACTGACCCCATTGCACTTAGTATTGCGACAAACACATACAGTTCGTCGACATTCGTATCTTTCCACTGGCTGATCCTACTACTGGGCTTTAAGATGCCCTGATTTAACATAGAATCTACCTTCTGCTGAGCGTATCTATTTGTCTCCTCAGCTATATACTCCATAAAGTCAATATCCCAAATGGCAGTAAAAATGTCGTAGAGGTCAGTGAGGGAGCAAGTCGGCCAAACATTTTCTACTAAAAACCTCTCTCGCCTGGCGGCAAAACTTCATTCTCGTCGCCGTCATCAGAATCTTCACTTTCCATAAATAACAAATGACAAAAATATCATATTCTGAGAATCAAAACATTACCATTACATTATTTTTTTTTACCATAATTGAGGATATCTTCTATTTCCTCGTCTGCTAGACGACGACGAGGAAGAAGATGACGTCCAGCTACGCTCTGACGGATGTATCTAAAATAGAAGTTTTTAATTTGTAACACGTTTTATTCACTAGTATATGTAGAACAGGGAAACAACACTCTTGAAGTTACTTACGCTGCAGGAGATGGAGCTGCAGGAGATGGCGCTGCACGCGATCTAGAACAAAAATTATATGTTAGAATACCCCTAAAATAGTCATTTTTAAAATGAGTCAAGAATAGTTTGTATGTAGCTTAAATAGCTCGAGACGGCCCCGGTGCATTGTCTCGAGCAAGGCTATATCCTGAGCTACATTCCATGTACCTAAAATAGAAGTTTTGACTTTATTGAAGTTACTTATGCTGCAGAGGCCTTGAGTCTACCGTACCCATTCTAATACACGACTACAATATTGCTATGGGTGGGGTAGACAAGAAGGACCAAATGCTCGCTAGTTACCCGGTCGAGCGAAAGCGTAGTAGAGCATGGTACAAACATTTTTTTTAAAAGACTTCTTAACGTATCAATACAAAACTCTTACATCATTCACAAACACAATACACACACCACTAACACTAAAACACTAGATACAAAAAACTTTAGGGAAAAATTAATAAATTCACTTTGAGAGAAACCATGATACGTGGAAATAACTGTAACCCTATTTGCATCTCTCCACACCATCACTTCGACGCCGCCAGAGGTAAGGCCCGTTAGTTGGCCAGGTCGCATTTGAGCCTCGGTTAAAGAGTGTATGGCTTGCGGAACAAACATTATATTTGTCCGCAAGGACCCTACGCAATCGAACCCCTTACTTTTCAAATGCCTAGCCAAAGCTGGGGAATTATAATAGTTGTCCATCCGTAGTGTATAGCCTTTGTATTTGAGGCCATCGATAAGCCTCAAAACAACGGCTGGCGTGGATGATTTTAATATGTCTCCAAGCTGCTGCACCGAACCTTTCTTTTGAGCGTGAATCTCAAACCGCCATAAACAGCCGGTTTGAGATTCACAGACCTCAAACGACTTGATCCCGATGCTCGCAGCTTTGTTGGGAATCAGTACATTAATATCTAATCTACCCTTCCATAACAAAAGAGATTCATCTAATGATAAGTTTTGGCCTAAGGTGTATAAATTTTGAAAAATATAATTTAGATGCTTTAAAATGGAGTCACTTTTAAAAAGCTTGGCTTCTGAGAAGCTGAGTTCTGCAGCACACATGCACATGCCTCATTATTCCTAAAATGAAGGCAAGACGTTAAAAGTATCTCTTTCTGTATCGATGTCTTGATACGCCTCGGCTGCTGATCGTAATATATATTCGTCTCCTTGATGAAGGCTTAGGAGCAAAAACAGCGACTATGTGGAGCCAACAGGACGATTTGTGTTCCTGGTAAGTGCCGCGCACTGCTTCAAGGATCCTACCGACTGCGCCAGATAACTACGGTGACAGCCGAGGATTCAAGAAAATCCAAATTTAAAATATCTAATTTAATTACTAAAGAAAATTACAATAAATTATATTAGGTAAATGAAATGACGACAACGATCAAAGTTGGATACGAAGTGCGTAGATACGAGGGCACGGCCGTCGTGCGATGACCGATGCATTCTGCACTGTCAGCTCCTTGCGTCCGAGGTTGATATAATCGACATGCATTGAGGTTATTGCTCCTTGGCGATATTCATATGGTATGAATGTGTAACAGAGTTTTGTATTGAAACGTTAAGAAGTCATTAAAAAGTTTTTTGTACCATGCCCTCCTACGCTTTCGCTCGACCGGGTAACTAGCGAGCATTTGGTCCTTCTTGTCTACCCCACCCATAGCAATATAGTCGTGTATTAGTATGGGTACGGTAGACTCGAAGCCTCTGACGACGGCGTTGCCATGATACGTGGAGATAACTGCAACCTTATTTGCATCTCTCCACACCATCACATCGACGTCACCAGAAGTAAGGCCCGTTAGTTGGCCCGGTCGCATTTGAGCCTTGGTCAAAGAGTGAATGGCTTGCGGATCAAACATTCTATTTGTCCGCAAGGACCCTACGCAATCGGATCCCTTACTTTTCAAATGCCTCGCCAAAGCTGGGGAATTATAATAGTTGTCCATCCTTTGTATTCGAGGCCATCGATAAGCCTCAAAACAACGGCTGGCGTGGATGATTTTAATGTCTCCAAGCTGCTGCACCAAACCTTTCTTTTGAGCGTGAATCTCAAACCGCCATAAATAGCCGGTTTGAGATTCACAGACCTCAAACGACTTGATCCCGATGCTCGCAGCTTTGTTGGAAATCAGTATATTAATATCTAATCTACCCTTCCATAACAAAAGAGATTCATCTAATGATAAGTTTTGGCCTAAGGTGTATAAATTTTGAAAAAATTAATTAAGATGTTTTAGAATGGGGTCAATTT
The DNA here is from genome assembly GCA_963555685.1 of Acrobasis consociella. NCBI lineage: Eukaryota > Metazoa > Arthropoda > Insecta > Lepidoptera > Pyralidae > Acrobasis > Acrobasis consociella. Next base: position 4,185,110 of record OY743119.1, on the reverse strand, counting down.
TAAAAAGCTTGGCTTCTGAGTAGCTGAGTTCTGCAGCACACATGGCCTCATTGTTCCTAAAATGAAGGCAAGCCGTTAAAAGTACATATCGATTATATGACATATGACATGTATGCTGCAAAACCCGGCGTACTCAGAATTCCAGCGGCGACGGACCAGTAATCTTCAGCGCAGTTTTTTACAACTGACCCCATTGCAATTAGTATTGCGAAAAACACATACAGTTCGTCAACATTCGTATCTTTCCACTGGCTGATCCTACTACTGGGCTTTAAGATGCCCTGATTTAACATAGAATCTACCTTCTGCTATGCGTATCTATTTGTCTCCTCAGCTATATACTCCATAAAGTCTATATCCCAAATGGCAGTAAAAATGTCGTAGGGGTCAGTGAGGGAGCAGGTCGGCCAAACATTTTCTACTAAAAACCTCTCTCGCCTAGCGGAAGGCTCGCATGATACCTCGGGAAATGCACTGAAAAAAATGTTTTGTGACCAGTTCCTAAATATTCAGTTATTTTCCACATAACGCTTTAGTTGCTATAGCGCCTGCTAAACTTTGAGCTTATGCTACTAAACAACGGTTTATCTGAGGCAGCTTAGCGATACATGTATGTAAGCTAAACTAGTTCGGTTAAAGTAAATGAAGAACATTAGTAATATTTTACTAAACAGGTTAGGTCGTTACGTACTCAACAGTTGAGATACTCTTACTTACAGGTTAGGTTGTTACGTACTCAACAGTTGAGCTAATCTTACTTACAGGTTAGGTTGTTACGTACTCAACAGTTGAGCTAATCTTACTTACAGGTTAGGTTGTTACGTACTCAACAGTTGAGCTAATCTTACTTACAGGTTAGGTTGTTACGTACTCAACAGTTGAGATACTCTTACTTACAGGTTAGGTTGTTACGTACTCAACAGTTGAGCTAATCTTACTTACAGGTTAGGTTGTTACGTACTCAACAGTTGAGCTAATCTTACTTACAGGTTAGGTTGTTACGTACTCAACAGTTGAGCTAATCTTACTTACAGGTTAGGTTGTTACGTACTCAACAGTTGAGCTAATCTTACTTACAGGTTAGGTTGTTACGTACTCAACAGTTGAGCTAATCTTACTTACAGGTTAGGTTGTTACGTACTCAACAGTTGAGCTAATCTTACTTACAGGTTAGGTTGTTACTTACTCAACAGTTGAGCTACTACAGCTGCTATGCTTCAGGTAGTTTAGTTCCCTAGGTTCAGGTACTGCAGCTGTCTAGGTTTATATTTGGCTACTACAGCTGTTAGGATTCAGGTAGTTTAGTTCCCTAGGTTCAGGTACTGCAGCTGTCTAGGTTTATATTTGGCTACTACAGCTGTTAGGATTCAGGTAGTTTAGTTCCCTAGGTTCAGGTACTGCAGCTGTCTAGGTTTATATTTGGCTACTACAGCTGCTAGGATTCAGGTAGTTTAGTTCCCTAGGATCAGGTACTGCAGCTGTCTAGGTTTATATTTGGGTACTACAGCTGCTAGGCTTCAGTTAAGTTTAGCTCAACTATTATTTAATAGGTAGTGCAGCTTAGCAGTTAAGCTGAAAGCAAAACAAGAGTTCAGATCAGCTCGAGGGATCATACCATGATTCAGAATCATGGGTAAAATACCCTGAGTTGTTGGTAGTTTATTTTAACTTTTTTTAAGAGATGAAACAAATATTTTGTTTTGTAAGAATCATCTCTCAATATATTGTTTTTAGCTAACTGCAAAGCCTGAAAAATAAAAGCATGTTTTGTATGTACAGAAAAGCACATTTATTAATTAAACAATAGTACAATCATATTTACTATATAATTCGTACACTGGAGCACACTGAATATAGAGAGAGACCTTCTGTGAAGCATTGTAATTTGTATTTATTTGTAACGAAAGTTCGGAAATAAAGGCTATCATCATCATCATCACAATATTAAACTTATTATTAAATATTTTTATAATACAATATTTAACTTATTATTAAATATTAATATAATATCTATTAATTTACTGTTATTATAATTGAGATCTTAATGTTATATATTTATTTCCATTTGAAGATAAAGTCGAATGATTAGGTACATGACATAGTAATGAGGTGTAAAACACAAATATAGAATTAACTTGTTTTGTGGTATCAACATTATAACTATGAAAATGTTCATCAAAATCTAAGGTCGCAAACTTTGTACACTCAAAGATAACTCTATCAGTGCCATACACAAAAATGTCATTAATATACATGAAACTTATTTCATCTAAGTCATTTATATCCTCGAAAAGTACAGTTTTACTTTTATATAGAGTACTCTTTATTTTAACCCACGAAACGCGAATCAACGGTTCTTCAGAACTCAAATGTAAAGTAGTTCTTACTTCCATACTCTTAGAACTTGATATTCTTTTCACAGGGCCCATACTGAGTGGTTCAGTTAAGTGACAAACTCGACACTTGATTTCGGATTTGCATACAGAGATGATATAAAAATAGACAATGAATTAGATGGGGCTTGTGAAAGTGAATTTGCCTGAGAGGTTAAAGAAGAATGAGGTAATAATTGTTGAGGTTGTACGATGGATTGTGATGGCGCAGTTGATTGAATTTCAGTTATCAGATGTGAAATGTCAGAATCATTATTTAGAGAACTGTTACTTTCCGTGATGCTTGGTCCGAGGTTACTTTCATTAATGCTATGATGATGTTGATTAAAATGTTTTCGAAACGACTTAAACAAATGAAATGATCGGGAGCAACCTTCATCGACACAACGGTAAACCAAAAATTCGTGATTACTATGGAAGTAATCAAAATGTTTCAACAAGCCTGTCACTGTAGTCGTAACTGTGGTACAAAGAAAACACGTCGGCATCTTAGCAACTGATGCCCAAGTCACTTATAAATGCATTGACAGTAGTAAAAACTTTATCATATTTTGTGGTCAGTTTGTACATAGCTTTTTGAATAAAAGTCCAGACATGTGCACTTTCCGCTGGGTATTCAGCATTTAAGGCAAATAAAATTTTAAAGCAACCATCAACAGCATTTATAATTGATGTTGAATTATACCGAATGTCTGTTGTAGGTGAGTATTTTACATTGTTCACTACAATGTATCTTGTATGTATCTCGCATAAAGACGGTACAATTGATAATAATGAAAGGTTGTACTGTGAATCCCAAATTACTCATCTTTTCTTTGCGAAGAGTTATTGAAGCTTCCAAATCCGCTGCGGTATTAACATGCATTATAAATCCCTGCTGAGCTTCTATCTTTGAAGGTCTCCATTGTTTCTGTGTCTTTGGCTTGCGAAGAGTGCTTGTATTCATCAAATACGGCAAACAAATGAATGCAACCGTGTTCAAGACATCCTCATCAGTGGTATCTGCAAATAAATAAAACCAAAAACTAAATCAGTGTGTTTTCACCCCATAAATTATGCCAGTTTAAACCGTTTAATAAGACCCTGTATATATAAGCTGATAATGATGATTAGGACACAATAAAGGTCCTTTTATAATGAACTAATAGGTTAGCACTTGGCACTTCGGTCACCTTGGTTGTATGAATTTGGGAGAACAGATGTCTACAAAGAATACCACAACTCAGTTGTTCTTATCATGAACAATTGTATGAAACACTTTATATAAATCTCAGGAATGTTGACAACATAAGGGTGCTTAAGTTTTATCTAGCTCTAAACATGTCACATATTCATACACATACCTTCACAGGTTGATAATATATTTTTTAACATAGGATCTGTCCGCTTCCTTGCAAGTTCAATAATTTTGGCACAGTGTAGAGGCCAATTCTCAAACAGTGCATTTCTGCAATCTGGATAGTGTTGAAGTCATCAAGCAACTGTAACAAATAAATACATGAAATTGATTAAGTTCAAAATTATTACTAATCATAAATCCCCAATGGGAATTTAAATGCTTGGAAGAAAGAGGACAAAACTCTAGTGATCTGAACGTTAGATTAGTAATAACAAGGTTAACCATTGCAAACAAAACAAAAATACTTTCATTAAAAAAAAATGTGATAGTGTACTAAGAAGGCATAAAACTCTTGCTATGATGCGGAGAAATGAGGGAACTAAGATTAATTTCAGTGGTTTCCCTTTTGGTTCTCTTTAGAACGGTATATATTTTTGTTCATGAGTGGTTATTTGTCCTATTATGTAATCTGTGGTAATATCATTGAACCTAATGCAAGCTAAAGGGGAAAATATAACTTTACATCACATACCAGGTATAGCCCGCCTGATTGCCCCAGTGCTCGATAGTCATTGAAGTAATCAGCAATGCTCATGCCAACATTGGCATACTTCTGGAAGCGAGATTTTCTTGTTAAATCCCAATATAATTGTACAGTCATCCATGGGTCACATGAATTTTTCAGCCACAGCATGTACTCTTCGATGTTGGTGTTAGGTTCATCGGGTAGTTTTTCATCATACTCATCAATTCTGCTTAATGTTGCTGATGGAGAGGCAGGTGCGCTGCATGATGAGCTGCTTGAAGATTTTCTTTTTCTAGTGATAAGGCCACATTTGGAAAACTCTTTGCGTTTTTGTCTGTAAGTGTCGAGGAGTTTTCCTTTGGCAGCACTTTTTTGTGTTGGTCCAAAACACAAATAAGGGGTGAAGTAAACTGCTGCACTTTCTTTAGTAAATAATTTGGTTATATGAAAAGCCAACTCGTAAAAGCGTTTGCTTGTTATAATCTTATCAGGATTGCCCTGCAGTTCTTTGTTTATGATAATATTGCAAAGGCGACGCCTGGCAGTATTATCTAGCAGTCCTTTTGACTCATACTGCACTAAAAGTGCTCGTCCATCATTTACTGATTCAAGCAGTTTCCGTAACTCCTAGAAAATAAACAATTCCAGTTAAAACATCTAACTCAGATACCTAATAGTGTACTAACTGTATGTTTGGTATGTTAAAAACATTTTTATACAGGTTTTACTTGTAAAACACCAGCAACCTCGCAGGACTAGATAACTATCAACATAAACCACAATGTTTGTTCTATGAGTTTTGACATAATACAATTAATAAAATAATTTGTAAAGTTTTTAATGTACTGTCGTGACATTTTATAAGTCTATGTTTCATGCGAACGAAAGGATGACGCGACGCGTAGAGTTGATAACATTCAAGCAGCAAGTAAAATATAACAAATTACCAAAAGTCGTAGAACAAACATTGTTTATAATGTTATCTATCTAGTCCTGCGAGGTTGCTGGTGTTTTAAAAGTAGCCCTGTATACATAGACAGGTATATCTTAATCTGACTGCCTCCATTGTCTAGTGGGTAAGGCGTGTCAACCTTAGATATGATCCGAGGCATTACAGCTGAGGATGCAACCGAGAATATGGAGAATGTGCTCGGATGATAATGAGGTATATCTAAATCTGTTCCTAAGATTGAGTAACAAGCTGGATAGTACTTACCTACAATTTAACTATTTATATTCATAAATAAAAATACACATACATAGTCAAAATCCACAGTCGCAGATCTCACTGCAACATGTAATAATCTGTAACCAGGAAGTAGCCCCTGAAATTTATAAAATTATGGACTGTGTCCTAAGAACTTACATTACAATTGTCCTCCTGAGTCTCCTGATAAGTTTCTTGAATAACCAAAGGTAAATCATTTATAAGACCATCTAACATGGAATGGTTGCTTTCATATCCATGAGTCGAAGTACTTGATTGAGAAGTTTCAGATTGTGTTATCTGTGTATTCTCAATCTGAAACAAAGCCAATACTTAGTACTAATTTCTAACAAAAAGGAAAAAATATTGTGTTTTTATGTTAGAGGTAATGTTAGTACATATAAAAAACTTACAGGAATAATGACAGCTTCATTTGTTACATTTTTTAAAGTCTTAATTTGAGCTGTAAACAGAGCCCTGTGACCAATAACTGGAATCAATTCTTTGATGTCTTCTTGGGATAGGAGAAGGAGTGAACTAAAATCTACAGCTTGCTCTGAAATAATTAAGAATAGAAATAAATCAGAGGATGCATCAGGATAATACCAGAGCACTATGGGAATTAAACAAAGCAATTGGTGACATCCTCAAATTAAATAAGTAGAGACCAGCCAGTGACACGCACAATCTAGTGCTCCATCATTACCTGCATATCACCATCTATGATTACTTATTCTAGGCGACACTTGCTAAAATTAGATCACAACCACGTGGATTTTAGGGTAGCGACTTAAGGTTAAGGCGCCATCCACACACATCCGGGTCCGGCCCTGACGGAACACGTACAGGAAGGAGGAAAATTGGTTACTTATAATTAGTACGAATTCGTTTACACAACTCCAGATCAGGGGCGTCAGGGTTGACTGTGTCCCGGACGCCCGGCTATTTTATCAGTATCACACAGCACTGAGGCTGTATTATTCTCTATGTACACGCGAACAGAATGAAATAATAGAAAGGCATAAGGAAGGACGCGGTCTGTTCACGGACCGGTCACATCACCTGAAGTTTGTGAACAGGCAGCCCCTGATAGGACACGGATGTACGGTCTCGCCACGTTGGTGATCTTGTCACGTCCCGGGCACTGCCCTGATGTGTGGGGATAGACCTTAAAAGTTTACGCACTGACTAGATACCTACCTATGTCCCGACATGGTCTACCAAGTTAGCAAAGAAAGATCTTACCTACCTTTGAACTTTTCAATGTAGGATTCTAATCCCCAAGATAAAAGGTAGTCTTCAACCGTTTTGTCTGCCATTGTTGGCAAAACCTGGCCTTCTGCACTTCCAATAGTTCCAATGCACTTTTGCGCAACCAAACACTTCACTCACTAATAAAATATAAACTTGACTCTTCGATTTAAAATGTAACGATAGTCATACATGCGATGCGCGAAAAAGGAAAGAGTGGCGAGAAATAATGGCGGGCGAAAACGAAGGTAGCGCGGGCGCGGCGAGCAGTGTTACCAGATGAAAATTGCAAACTACCGTGTCTCTCTACAAAAATTATCGTGTTTTTAGCCTTATTACCTTAGATAGGTATATTTTTAAATAACAGTGTGTATATTACCGTGTCAATTTAAAGCAAAATACAACTTTTTTTAAATATATTTTTTTTTTATTAGAAATAAATTAATCTTCCAAATTGTCCTTTTCTTGGACATTCAAATTTACAATGTCTTTGTTTAATCATATCTTTCGATGGTATGAAATCAACCAACATCATTTTTAGGGTTCCGTACGACCGAGTCATCATCATAATTTTAGCTGCAGGAGGTCCGCTGGACATAGGCCTCCCCCAAGGATTTCCAAAATGACCGGTTGGAAGCGGCCTGCATCCAACGTTTCCCTGCGACCTTGGTCAAGTCGTCCAACCACCTGGTCAATGGGTGTCCAACGCTGCGCTTGCCGGTACGTGGTCGCCATTCCAGAACCTTTCTGTCCCATCAGCTATCGGTTCTGCGCGCTATATACGACCTAGTGACAAAAAGAAACCCTAATAGGATCATTCGTGCGTCTGTCTGTCTGTCCGTCCGTCTGTCACAGCCAATTTTGGGGCCCAAATAAAAAAACATATAAAAAATTCAAACTTTGTGATATGTCAAATGAAAGGGTTTGTTGCAAGAATGTCAAGTATTTTGTTATAATTTTAAAATGTATAGTTAAAAAGTAATTTAAGAAAAAAGACGAAAATTGACCCTTATCTCCGAAAGTACTGACAATAAAATTTACTGGACCTATTAAGTTGAAATTCGGTACGCTTATAGGTTACCCGAAATTTATATAAGGTCAAACTTAATCGAACGCAAATATTTTAAGGGCTAGCACCCATGAGGAAGTAACAACGATTAAGTGTTTTAAAAAAAATCGACACGCTAGTTTTTTTTATTTGTCAAATCATTTTTTATGAAATCCTTATTTTCGTTACTTAATCATAGTAATAATATTCATATTCATTTATTCATCGCACATGTTGCAAATAAGATGACAAATATTGGTGCAGATAATATACATGTACCCAGTTTGGGTGTGGCGATACAGATATAAAAATTTTACACAACGTCGGTGGTTACTAGTATTCTGTTAACGTTAGTAATTTAAAAAAAAATATTCTTAAATAACAGTTCATATAAAATAACTATCATGCATGCAAGTTAAAGTATGCGTAATGATGGTTTTATAGGCGCTACCCCTGTTGCTATATTTATTGCAATAAATGAGTTAATAAGGCGGCATGTAAAGGAGGTTTTCATAAAATAAATAATTATTTTGTATAAAAAATTGAAAAAAAAAAACTAGCATGTCGATTTTCTTTAAAATACTTAATCGTTGTAACTACCACATGGGTGCTAGCCCTTTAAATATTTGCACTTGATTAAGTTTGACCTTATATATATTTATCGTACGGAACCCTCTCCCCGCGAGTTGGACTCGCACTTGGCCGGTTTCTTATTATATCGGTAAACAGATCGTTGAGTTATAATGTTTCCTTAAGCTGTCCATCATGATGAGCTCCTGTTGTATGATTTTCTAAAGAAAAATTATATTTTAGGCACCTGAGAAATAAACAGCAATAAACTTTTTCGAGTAATGTAAAGACATTCCATTCATTCATTATTATACTGCACATTTTAATATAAGTTATGCAAAAGAACAAATCAGTACCAGAAAAACATTTTTATTTTGCTGGATTATAGGATCTGACAACCAATGAAATGTTCGCCACTGTAGGGGAAAGCCCTAATTCCCCTACAGTGGCGAACGGTGCTGCTGATGTTTGCCTACAATATATGTTTCGTTGTACACTGTTTTATAGATAGTTTATACCGTAGACCGTACCTATTTTGGCCAAAAATAGGTACCGTGCATCTACGGTAAATACCGTGTATCTGGTAACACTGGCCGCATCACTCGTCTGGCGCGGCCGCAGCACGACCGAACTGAAGGGTGGGTGGGGAGGAGGGATTGTTCGCGAAGTTTCCGTGGCCGTTACTAAAGTTCGGATAATGTAACTAAAGTTTATTTGTAGTTTACCAAATTTGGTCTAATATAACCAAAGGTTATGGAAAAATGTGTAATTGAAGTAATTCAACCAAACTTGACTAAGATTTATCTAAATATTTAACTAAAGTAGACGTTTATTACTCACAAACTAAAGACTTTAGGAATCTATATACCTACCTACCTAGGTAAGTAGGTACTTACATAGAAATCGAGATCGGATAGATCGATTTTCATAAGGTAGGTAGGTAGGTATTTGTTGGATTCTTCTCCGCCCCCATTTAACATTATAACTTATCATCATCATCATCCGAGCGTATTCCCGGTTGCCTTCTCAGCAGTAACGCTCCAGAGCCCGGGGTCCGCTACATAACCAAGGTGATTTGACGAGGTTACTGGTTTTTACACAGAGCGACTGCCGTCTGACCTCCGCAACCCAAAGGGTAGGCCAGAACGAATCCTAGGATAGGTTTAAACAAACGCTAGATGGCGTTCGGGATCGGGACCCACAGCTTAACGTGCCTTCCGAAGCACAGAATCATCTTTCTTTTCAGATAATCAGGTGATCCAAGCTTGCAATATCCTAACCAGACTGGAAACAACTTTTCACAAAGTATGCTCCGGATCTTATTTTTATATAACTACCTAGGTATTAAAACATCGGAAAAAATACAATAATAAATTACATAAATAAAGAAAAAAAATATTTTTCCCAGACATTACATATTTCAAATAAACCATAGTACCTGGGCGACCGAGCTTTGCTCAGTTACATCTCAAACATTAACTTTTTTTTTTAAACTTGTCTAAAAACAGTACAAAATAAAAAATTATACATAAACTTGAACATAAAAAAAAACAAAAGTAAGTCACCGAGTGGGATTCGAACCCGTAACACTCTTTCTAGCGATCAGCATCCTTAACCACTGAGCTAAGCCGATGGCGGCAGGCGCGCCGAAATTAGCGACCATATTCTGCGTGGAAAGAAAAACGCATGAAAACTCGAAAACACGCGTTTTCCCAAACATAAAACTAATCTAGATCGATAGTTTACCCCCGAAAACCCCCATATACAAATTTTCAGCGAAATCGTTAGAGCCGTTTTCGAGATCACAGAAATTTATAAATAAATATATATACATATATATATACATACAAGAATTGCTCGTTTAAAGGTATAAGATTCTATTCTATTCTATGTATGTACATATGGAAACTTCATAATTAATTTTAGGCGGTACAAAGTTCACCGGGTCAGCTATTAATTATAAAACTTAGGTACTCCTACTAAATAGGTTAAATAAAATATTACGCTGGTAATTTAGGATAATTAGCTAAATCGATTATTATGTTTAGGTAATTAATCCTTCAGTGTGATATACATAAACTTTAGCCATACTTGCTGAAGCACATTTTACCAAACTACAATGGGATTTGCAACTGACATGCTTTTGTAAAATATAACTGAAGTTTAGGCAATGTTACCATAATTTTCTGCACCTAAACTGTTTAGGTAGATGGTTTTTTTCAGTGCATTGTTCCTAAAATGAAGGCAAGCCGTTAAAAGTACATATCGATTATATGACATGTATGCTGCCAAACCCGGCGTACTCAGAATTCCAGCGGCGACGGACCAGTAATCTTCAGCGCAGTTTTTTACAACTGACCCCATTGCAATTAGTATTGCGAAGAACACATACAGTTCGTCGACATTCGTATCTTTCCACTGGCTGATCCTACTACTGGGCTTTAAGATGCCCTGATTTAACATAGAATCTACCTTCTGCTGAGCGTATCTATTTGTCTCCTCAGCTATATACTCCATAAAGTCTATATCCCAAATGGCAGTAAAAATGTCGTAGGGGTCAGTGACCTTCCAGGTCGCGGCCCATGTGTAGCCAACTCCAACCCCCCCGCGCCGACTAGCAAGGCAAACACCGTCACTACCATGCTGAGCAACGTCAGCCCCAGCAACGTCAGCCTGACCCACTGCGATCTCTTGACCGCGGCCGCAACCTCTGCCACCACGAACCCGCAAAGACCTTCCAGGTCGCGGCCCACGTGTAGCCAATTCCAACCCCCCCGCGCCGACTAGCAAGGCCAACACCGTCACCACCATGCTGAGCAACGTCAGCCTGACCCACTGCGATTTCTTGACCGCGGCCGCAACCTCTGCCACCACGAACCCGCAAAGACCTTCCAGGTCGCGGCCCACGTGTAGCCAAGACCAACCCCCCCGCGCCGACTAGCAAGGCCAACACCGTCACCACCATGCTGAGCAACGTCAGCCTGACCCACTGCGATCTCTTGACCGCGGCCGCAACCTCTGCCACCATGAACCCGCAAAGACCTTTCAGGTCGCGGCCCACGTGTAGCCAACTCCAACCCCCCGCGCCGACTAGCAAGGCCAACACCGTCACCACCATGCTGAGCAACGTCAGCCTGACCCACTGCGATCTCTTGACCGCGGCCGCAACCTCTGCCACCACGAACCCGCAAAGACCTTCCAGGTCGCGGCCCACGTGTAGCCAACTCCAACCCCCCGCGCCGACTAGCAAGGCCAACACCGTCACCACCATGCTGAGCAACGTCAGCCTGACCCACTGCGATCTCTTGACCGCGGCCCACGTGTACGAGGTCGACGTTGGCTGATAAAAAGAAGAAACAAAACATGCAAAAAAAAAGCAAAACCAACAAAAAAAAAAAGAAAAATAAATTATATTAATGCATGCAAACATATGCAGTAATTTAAAAAAGTAAACTGAATTCAATACTATAGGTTGGCACATACTTATATACACTTCAGTAATTTGGCTTAACTGATTACCTGCTGATGTAGTCTAACATATATTATACAAAACCTGTGTAATTCTGACAATATAGTAACATGTCGAATTGATAAACTCCTTTTAAGAAGTCGATACATTATATACCTATGTCATTCTATACATACCTACTTTCATACGCTCGAAAAACATTACATTTACACTTTTTCTGACGCATCGGGTAATATAATAATAAACATATTGAGTTGCCGAAACATACAATAAAATAAAGTATGAAAAAAATTAATTACTCAAGACATATCCATATTTTCAAACACCCGAATCAAAATGGTGACCGGCGGCTATTGACCTTGACGAAAAAAGGTCATTGCCGTTTGCGTATTTTAACTATATTTATAACAATGTATGCATGCATTAAACTGTGAAAATATACAAACTAAAAGATAATATATAATAATAATAATAATAAATGATATAATGCTACCAGCCTTAGCTGAGATAAAGAAAATAAAAATACAAATAATAATAATAATATTTTTTTATTTCAGGCATATTTTCACCCATATGATACACATTACAATATAATGTAAATTGTCAAAATTATCAAATTTGTCAAATTGTATATTTTAATTAGTAAGTTACTAACAATTATGTTACAGCAGTGCTCACATACTGCTTTTCATACATGTATGTTGTTTCGAAAATGATTTGTACTATTTTATTCTTACATTTTTGCAATCGTTTGTGTAGAGAGATTTTTAATCTCGTGTGCAATGAGATCAGGTCAATGACTCCGTTCTCAGCGAACATACCAGTAGCACTTCACCGCCAGGGCAGACCAAGCATTGCTCTAAAGGCATTATTATACTGAACACGAAGAGTGTTATAGGCACTCTTGGTGTAATAACACCACAGCTGGCCGGTATACATGGACTGGCAATACGCCTTAAACAAAGTCACCTTGACCTGCTTGGTACAACAAGCAAACCGTCTTGCCAGCATATTACCCCTCATTGCAAGTGATCTTCTCTGTCTTTCTATATCTGCAACATCTTGCAGGTTATTAGTTAGGATATGGCCTAAATATTTGAATTTATCTACATATGCCAACTGGCTACCACAAAGTGTGAGTGGCAAGATGTTGTCAGGTCCGGAGCCCGATTTAAAGATCATGACTTCTGTCTTTTTTACATTGTATTTGAGGCCATGTGCACATGCAAACCTCTCACAGATTGCTAGCAGCTTACGGAGACCGGAAATTGAAGGTGATAGTAGTACCATATCGTCTGCGTAACTAAGGTTGTTCACGCATTCACCACCTATATAACAACCAACCCCAGCGTTGCTGAGTTCCTCAATCGGATCATTAATGTAAAGATTAAAGAAAACAGGTGAGGACAAACCCCCCTGTCTCACTCCACATTGTACGTTTCGGAATGCTCGTTGCCCCATTTCACTTGATTTTCCTGATTGTCATACCAATATTTAAGCAATTTTGTAATATACACATTTACTAAGAAAAATGGTATTCTTATCATCAAGACAATTCAAAATGTACCGTACTGCCATACAATTGCTGCTAACGGTTTGGGTTAAAAATTTAATTCACACAAAAATCTTGCGTAAAGAACACATTTTATGAATAAAAAATGTTAAAAACTTACTTATTCATGGTTTTCCGCGACGTCCAGTAGAAATTTAGAGCGGATTAACAATTTTTTCGGGCACCGAACTACGGCTATGTAGAAACGTTGGCGCTGTGAGTGAACCTCGAATTAAATATTTTATGTAACATTTGCGATCTCGCGTCAATGCCATCGGATATTTATTTTTTCCGGTTCACCTATCATTTAAAAAACATTATAAAGAGTAATTATAAGACAAATATGTCATTTTGCAAACATATTCATTTTTATGTAATCATTTGACAAAATGCAGATTTCACAAATGTTTTACATTGCAAAAAATTCAAATGTTAAACTTTCATTCCAAAAATAAGTACTCATTTGACCAAGTATATACTTCACTAATAATAGTAGAGGAAAGTAACTAAATATGGGCTACCATTTTGTTTTTGAACCAAAAATAAAAAAACTATTTAAATAATAAACTTTTATTAATGTAATAGTAATCAGTCATACGTTTTTTCATAACACAGTAATAGTCTTATTGTTTTAATAATAAACTATTATTTCAAAAACAAACAAATAACGTAATTGCAAAAAAGTCACTAAATATGGACCAGACCCTCAAATATGGGCTATTAATACGCACCCAAGTATTTCTTAGGAAAATAACAATTATAAAACTTAATATCTAAGTGGAGATCAAAGAACAATGGTAACTTTAAGTAATTAATAATTTTACTTGCAAAAATCACAAATCCATGTATCAAATTCTGGCCCAGCACAATCATTATGTGCCCAAAGCTCACACATCAAGCATCTAACCCAGAGTTCTCCCCTTGTATTCTCTGAAAAAAGTTGCTGGCAGAACATACATTCTGCGTCTGCAGAATTAGGTACATCACTAAATATAGGATCAGGATCAGTATCCGAATCCAAGGGTACATCCTCTTCATCTTCACTAGTATCAATGTCTTTATCATCACTGCCTTTCTGGTTCTTCTTTTTCTTATTTTTGGGCTTCTTTTTCTGTGCTTTACCTGTCTTGTTTTTATTAGTTTTCTGTTCATTTGCTGTTTTCTTATTATTTTTTTCCATCAGGTCATTTTTATAAGGAGACGATGTTATAACACTAGCAACGGCAGCTTTCCCTACCCCTATTGGATGTCTTTCTGATTTTTTTTGGTACAGGACTTATATCATAAGGAGATACTAAATTTAAGCTGCTACGATCGATTCTGGGAGAGGATTGTTCGGTAGCATGAGTATTTTCATTTACGTCTCCGGATGTGGATGCTTCTTCATTTTGATTCTCACATCTGAAAGTTGAGGTTGAAGGTCTTAACTGAAGCAAATTTTCTATTCTAGATCTTGGCTCTGATGCTGCAGTAGTAATCGTATTGTCATCATTAAGTGTAGAAGTTAAAGTCAAAGGTGAAAGAGGTAATCTGTCATTGTTATCCGACCTATCTTCAATATTAGATGTTTTTTCTTGGTGAATATCTGTGCATCCATCTTTCACAGCACTTTGTTCTGCTGCCATGAAATCAACGTCACTAAATATGTTTTTATTTAATGGCCAAAGACCTGTTACACGAAATCCGTTTGCTGCTATTTCCCCAGTTTGAACTTTCATGTAAGCTCTTCCGAATAGCTCCATAATATCAAAAGGACCCAGTGTTCTGTTGTTATTCCTAATCCAAATTCTTATTTCTTCACTATAGTAAACTTTTAATGGACCCATAAATGTTTTATCTAGTGGCTGCATCTTGTGTGTTGTGTGGGGTGGTAAAGATATAATGTCAACGTTATTGTCTCTGGCCAGGTCTATAACATCAATGTTCCTCGTATGGCTGAAGTGTCCATCTAAAATCAGTAAAACCCTGGATTCTGGAGTTGGATTCGTGTGTTTTATAAAGTGTTTGAACCAATCGGTAAATATATTCATTTGAATCCAGCCGGATGGATGAGCAACACCTTCAGCTCCAGGTGGACATCCTCTCATCAGTTGGGAGCTCATATTTTTTCGAGGAAATATAACAAATGGTGGGACAAAATGGCCAGTGGCATTCATGCACACTACAATTGTTACTAAAGAACCTCTTTCGGCTGAAGTTAGTGCAGCTATTTGTCTCTTTCCTCGGTGTCCAATTACTTGCGGAATTCTGCTTTGCACAACTGTTAAGCCGGATTCATCTACGTTGTAGATACGATTTGGAGGATATTTGTTTTTTTCGTAAATCTCGTCCAAAAGTTGAAAAAAATTATTGACATTGTCTTTATTAAACCCAAATGCTCGAGCAAATGACGTTCCTGTAGGCTTTCTAACAGAAAGTTTGTCTTTGTGTCGTTTTAGGAATAGTCTTAACCATGTTTTACCAGCTAATCCAGATTCTTGAAATGGATTGGGCAACGTTTTCCAACGTGTACCTAACACTGTCTTTCTACCTAATTGAGTGGCAGCCGCTTCTTCAGGAGTAAGGTCAGTTTTGTGGGTTAAACGTTGCAAAGTTGTTCTTGGTACATTGAACGTTTTTGCAGCTTTTAGGGTACCCATCTTCTTTTCACGAACCATTTTGATGGCTTTAACCATTTGTTCTTCATCCCAATCCTTTCTGAGATGCTTTGACTGTGTCGGTGCCATTCTAAAAAATAAAATTGAGCACTATTAAAGACTACTCTAGCGCTGTATGTATCGATACTTAAATATGGGCTAGCCTATATTTAAGACCCCAAACATAGCCCATATTCAAAATTCATGATTAAGATAAATTTAACCTTGTATTTTTAAAATAACACGTGGCAAATAAGTAAAACATCCAAAAAACATGAAATTAAACTCATATCCTACTAATAACATAGATAGCCACTTTATTACACCCTTTTTTTATTAAAATAACAACACGTTACAAAATTTTGCGGCAGCAGGCGAGAGTCAACGTCCTACACTAGCGGCAACTCGCGTCGAACTGACGAGACAGAGTGATAGCGATCACGGGGCGAATGAAAGCGACAGAATATAGTCGCTCGTTGCGGTCTTGGGTTGTTTGTTTATGAGAAATGTTAGTTAGCCCATAATAAAACACTAGCCCACATTTAGTTACTTTCTCTATATTTAAAAAAAGTTGTTTGTTTTGAATGCCATAGAAATGGTGACTCCATTAGCAAAAACTATTGATGATGGTGATTTCTCCCAACGAAATGACAGGACTTAAGTTTTAAAAACTAAACCCGACTACTTGTTATCGATAGCTGACATTGAAAAATAGTCGATAGTGTTGATAATCCTATCGAAATACTGCAATACTATCGATCCTATTGATAATATTCTTCTTCTTTTTTCTCTTTTTCCCTAGCACTTTCCCGTTCTTTACGGGGTCGGCTCTCTTAGTTACTCGGCGCCAGGTCAGTCTGTTCTGGGTTGTCGGGTAATATTGAGAGTAAAAATTAGGCGATACTATTGAATTTTCTCGATACTTTCCATATTATCGATACTATCGAGACACGATTCTATTGATGGTATCGATACTATCGGTATAATCGCCACGTAATAGTCGATACTATCAATTAGAGATGTGCCGATTATGACTTTAACCGACTAGCCGACTAGCCGATTAGTCGGTTGCGAAGAGGCCGACTAGTCGACCGACTATTCGGCTAAGCCGATCACGGTTTTGGGGTTTTCCGTAACGTTTCGTTTACAGCTGATTCGCGCGTAAGACGCAAACGCCGCGCCGCACACAATCTTGTTGGAACTGTTTTCTTACTTCGCATTGTTTCTCGACCCTTTTGATGTAGCAGTGGTTTTTAATTAATCAAAGTTTTTATTTAATGTACGGTCAGGGTTTAAACATGTAGTCATAATTTCTCATACATTTAGTATGAGAGATTTTTACTCAATTTTTTAAGCGTACCGTACCTGATTTCTGATTACACATGTTATTATGTACACATTATTGAGAAATATACGAACATACACCATAAGAAGCCGGAGTCGGCGCTCTTTGCCGACTAGTCACCGACTACGATAGTAGCCGGATAGTCGGCGCACTTTGCCGAATATTCGCCGACCTGTCGCCGACTACAAAATTGGCCGGATAGATATCCGTTTCAAGATATTATATTATTATTATGACTTTACCCAGTAAAAAAATTCTAGTTCTATGATTATGACTATACTGTCTTGCAACAGAGATTTACGAGTAAGTTTTTTTCGATCCTGCAAATGTGCGTTTATCGGGCGTAAATAGGGCGAAAAATATTTTCGCCCATTCGGCCCTAGTTTTCGCCCACTGTGCAAAAACCTCGACCCGTCTCTAATCACAATAAATCCCAGTTTATCCTGTTTATTGTTCTATCATTTTCGCCACAACTCTTTATCCATAAGTTCCATAGTTTTATAAAATTAAGACCTAATGTTTATAGAAATAATAAGCTTTTAGTCTAGAAGAATTTTTGAATTTTAAGACTTTGAACGGCATGGAATGTAACAATTTGCGACCGGGTCGAGCAAGTCGATGAAAACACCTTTTATAGACGTTATAGTAAATGGTTGTTGGAGTAAACGAACGTACAAGAGGAATTTTACTCTGCACTCTCAGGAGAGACTTCCATTATTGGCACCGATAAAAATATTTACCTCGGCATAAAGAATAAATATTTCTGTATCTGCGCCCAGGCAGAATACAAAAAGGAAGAGCTACGTAACCTTAAGCGTTTTAAAAATTATGCAGGCAGGTTCTTTTACCGGAATTGAAGCTTGACCCTGTGCAATCGTCACAGTGCAAAGAATTGAGTGTAAAAATAATGTTATGAGAAACATGTGTATCTTTCAAAGCATAGAAAGAACATAACAGGCCAAAAAATAATAGCAATTCGTGAGATGATAATAACAAGTATGCGTCAGATTCAAAATCAAAAAACGAGCTCATGTTGAGCTTATATTATTGGCTAATTTGCACGCTTTTGGCAATCACAGCCGTTGTAAGACTGCAAAAAATTAAATGAGGAGGGCAAAATGGAAAGAGACTTCAAGGCAAGCAACATTTGGTCCCGAGTTTGCCATATTATGGCAAACGTGGCATCTTACGCTAAGTCTTGTCCACAACTTAGAAAGTAATAATGTTAAGAACTTCAACAGTAAAATAACTAAACTGGTTGTCGGTAAATGCGATATAAGACTAGGTGTAAAGGAGCAGCAGTATCACACAATACATGTACATTGTTCTCACAGACTATTGCCCATATAACAGGGCAAAGTCCGAAAGGAAAGGTGAAGATTAGCACGAATGAATGAGCGAAGAACAATCAAGAGATGTCAAAAAAATAAGTGTAGCAAAAACAAAAACCGATTTGTAATTATAAAGGGAAAGATCTGAATTACAAGAAAATTGTACTCGTGAGGATAGCACTCCAGAAATACTGGAGAAAGAGAAGAACACTTTTGTAAACAACTTAAAAAAAACTAAAGAGGAAAAACAAAACATCGAATAGGAGACAGTTCTGCAAAGCGCTTCCAGTAAATGGTTAAAGTTGAGAAGAAAATAATTGACGACGTCAAAGTTTGGTCGTGTAATCAAAAGACGTTCACATGTCAGTTGCAAAAATCTTGTCAAAGACCTTCTGTACAAAGTCGGCATTAGTCATGAGAAATCTATCAAACATGGACTTGACAACGAAAATATTGTTATTGAGCAATTAGCACGGCAAAATTACATTAAATTGACCGGTACGGCATACGTCTCGACGAAAAATTGCCCTATTTAGTGCTAACCTAAAATTTTTGATGATATGACAGTGAAGTTAGGGACCCTCTTTTTTTGCATATTTTTTTTGTCGGTTTTGGGTTTGGCATAAAATATTTTGTCATAATAGTTTTTAGGCATAAGTTGTTTTTTGGCATACTGGTAGTTGGGCATAATTATATTTTATGCTAATTTGTTACGGCATAATGTTAATTGGCATAATCTCCATAGGCATGGTAACTATAAGTTTAATAATAAGGAAATGTATTTCTACGAATAAAATGAGTAAAAACGGGAGCGAGCGACTTAAGCTTAGGGCGAAAATAACACAGACACAAAAAAATCTTTGCCACAGAGTATAGGTTAGGTTAGTTAGGTTTCCTGTGACCAAAACACGAGCAAGCGAGCGAAGCGAGCGAGCGACTCTAGCTTAGGGCAAAACTAATACATACACAAAAACAACTTACATCCTACTTACATCCTTTTATGCTTTAAAATGTTAGGGCTAAATAATGATTATGCTTAGGTACATTATGCTTAAAATTATTATGCATACTCCATTATGCGAAAGGACGTTATGCTTAAAAACGATTGTGCATTAAACCAGTATGCTATGTGATATTATAGCTTAAATTTGTATGCATATAAATAGTGATCCTGAAAGTTAAATGTCCTATTTCGGCTTACACATTTGATTTTGAAGAAGTAGTAAGAAAAAAGATATCATTTCTTTATTTGAATAAAAATAATGAAATAAATATTAATAAAAATTATAACTGGTAGGTACTATTAGATTCAAGGCTAGCTTCATATCAACTTTGGAGCCAAATTTTTGTTCAGTTTGTTAAAAACAAATCATTTTAGTATTTCAAAAAAAAATTAGTCACATTTTTCAGTTTTGTGGGACAGTAGTCCATTTACCAGTGGCACAATCTTATGTATTCCATCTATTGTGCCTACTACTGCATGGATGGTACAGATTTGTATAAATGGGTCGGGACAAGATTTAAATGTCCCATCCATAAGCCAGTAAAGGGCCACGATGAACAACTGGCAATTCTTTTTAGTAGTAAACACAATTACGCAAATATTATCTATTTTTGTATATTCCTCGGGAATATTGACATCTTGCACTTTTTAGGTAATGTGGGTAATTTTTTGCTTCTCTCACGATGTACTATCATCCGCATAGCGTCATTGTTAGGTATATAAGAGGTGCTAGTTGTAGTTATTTCTTGAATCTTTGTGCAATTTAAATGGTGACCAATTTGAGATCCATTGAGTGGCAAGCTTTTTCTTTAATATTGTTTTTTAATTTCATTACGGTATTATGTGGCATTACGGTATGGGTTATCAATGAACAAAGTAGTAATAAACACATTGCAACTAGATGTTGTTCTATTTACTTGTGTGAATAGTACTAAGTGTTGAGAACAACATACAAATATCGTCCTACCAGGACACAAAATTAAAAACTTAAATCTCGTTGTCTTTGACATCCGGTTGCCGTCTCGCTCTATTTCCGTAGCTCTCTCTCTTCTCTGCCAACCTTCGATCGAGACGCACGCGTCCAACTGTTGTAATTATATAATATTTATAATTTCGCATTACATTATAGTGAAAGTAACAAGTGTTGTAACGTATAGTGCTTCATAATAAACGGTGCTCGAAATATCAGCCTTTTACTCCACCTCCTGGCAGGCTCTACCACTCAGCAGACCCCTACGAATATAACAGTCCACTTGGGAAAACCACGTGGAGGACTACAAGACCTCCACATTTGGTCCTTACATCGCCGTTCTAACTGCATGAGCCTTGCCGGAGTTGTGAGTGAACAACGGATCTGTGTATTTATTTTCTCGCTACGTGCCGTCACCGAAGTAAGCACTACGAGCAACCGTCAACCCATTCGTCGTGTGTCCAAGGTTCACCATAGCAGAAGGGCATACAATCTACGCAGAGATTCAATTGGAAGCCGCCAGAAACGTGAAGAGGTACCTACATCTACACGAACGTATCGTGCCATATTTCATTTGTTCGCGTCCCCGGCCATTATCACGCCCGGTTCACATTTGGCGCGCTGGGAGCGGAACAAGTTCACCAATAGGACGTCGTGCTTGGTTCCCGTCGGGGCTCCAATCAACATCGAGCTTCTCTGCAAAAATTGAAACCATCGCCACGTATTCAAACGGCATTGGTCGAAAACCCACTTGAAGACAGCAGTGGATGATAGAACTTTCGCCCGCAAGTTGGTAGCGCTGTCTCAACGTCGAGCGCTATTCGCCGAAATCACGTCGAGCAACTACAACAGCGCCACCTTCAGGGACGCCAGCGGAACGAACTGCGGTGCGCCAACGCAAGCTGCGCACGCCGCCATTCCGCCATTACTTACGTTACGTACTTACGAAGCCATTGCGAAGTTGTCCACTGTGGTTAAAATTATTAGGGACAGTAGTAATTCAGTGTTTCAACTCAAAAATAATTTTAAATTGGTTTAGCATTGTATTCAGGTGTATTTACACGTTTGTCAAACATGGAAGACCTGAAAGGTCTTATTGCTTCTCGTGGCTATGCCAAGGCTAGCCTTACACGTATAACAAAGATGCTATCAACGGAGGAATTTGCAGGTATGTCAACCTTTCGATTGAAAAGTACCAGTGAGAGGCTTAAAGAGGTATTTTCAGAGTACACGCGGTTATGTGTCGCCATTAGCGTAATAAGTGACAAGGATTCTGAGGATCCCAGTGAATTAGAGGAGCGATACATTGAGCTCATGGCTAAAATTAGCGAGGCTCTTTCAAAATCAAATACACCTCAAGTGCAGAGTACTTCTAGAATCAAATTGCCACACGTTTCCATTCCGAGCTTTAGTGGTAAATATACAGAGTACTACGAGTTTATCAATGTTTTCACTGCAATGATTCACAATGACTCGTCACTGTCACCAGTACAAAAACTTTACTATTTAAAAAGCTTCCTCACAGGCGAGCCGCAGGCCTTGGTAAATAATTTGCCCTTAATAGATGACAGTTATGCACAGGCCTTAAAGTTGTTAAAAGAACGGTACGATACTAAAATAAAAATCGTTCACGAGCATATCTACACGCTCTTAGACTTGCCTAACATAACAAGATCTACATCTACTAATATACGAAATCTGGTTTCAGAATTAAAGCAGAACCTAGCAGCGCTCAAAAACCTGCATGAGCCTGTCGAGTCCTGGGACAGCATAATTGTCTGCATAATGGCCAGGAAGCTGGACATGGTAACAAATCGTTCATTTCAAATGGATAGGGACAGCAAGGACCTCCCAACCATCCAGGAGCTGATCGAGTACTTGGAGAAGCGGGCACTTGCCATGGAGTCCATGGATGCCAACCAGCGAGCGGGGGCTCCGCGATTTGCGACTCATATGGTAGCTACCAACTCAGCACCAGCGTGTATCTTCTGTAAGTCAATTGAACACAAATTATTTAAATGTCCCACCTTCAAACTTGCAACACAAAGTAAGCGCTTGGAATTTGCACGCTCGAACAAGCTGTGCAGGGTCTGCCTGTCACAACACAAGCGCAAATGTAAATACCACTTTAAGTGTGCTGAATGCAAAAGGGAGCACAACACGCTTCTGCATGGAATTGAAACTGAGCAACCCAGCCCGTCAGTTACCCTGCTTTCTAACCAAAATGATCCTCGAACCCAGGTTTTGTTGCCTACTGCACAAGTTAAGCTTATATCCAGTACTGGTACTGCTATTTATCTAAGATGCCTCCTCGATTCAGGCTCACAAGCATCGTTTGTGACTAGCAAGGTTGTTGACATGCTTGGCATCACCCCCATAACCTCAAAAACTAACATTGTTGGTATCACAAACACTGAGAAAGCTGTACACAAGTGTGTCAATTTAACAGTGCACTCTACAGTCTACCCATTTAAAGTTCAAGCAAACTGTCATGTTGTCGACTCGATTACTACGAAATTGCCACAATGTCATTTAGATGCATCATCAATTACATTCCCTGCCAATTGCAAGCTAGCGGATGCAACATTTAATGTGCCTGGTGATGTGCATATTCTGCTTGGAGCTGACATTTTCTTCCAGGTCCTGTTGCCGCAGCCTGATGTGGTGCCTACACCTACTGCGAGCAACCAACAGCCTGCAACAACTACAGCTTCCATCGAGCAACCGTCTATTGTGCACACAGCATTTGGGGCCATCGTCGCTGGTCGCAGCAATACAAGAACAAACAATCAGGTTGTACTCTTCTGTAATGAATGTAATTCTAGTATTAATGATGATTTAAAGGCCTTCTGGAGTACTGAAAGAGTGCCTGAAATCTTCCCAGAGCAGCTACCGGAACATGAATACTGTGAGACTCTTTTCAAAAGTTCTACTTTGCTTGAAAACAACAAGTTTACAGTATCAATGCCTCTTAAAGTTCCGTTAGAGCAAGTCAACCTCGAATTAGGGGAATCTTTTCCATTAGCACTCAAAAGGTTTTACAACCTTGAGAAGCGATTGCAAAAAAATCCAACGCTTCTCACAGAATATAGTAAATTTATTAATCAATATATTTCTTTGAAGCATGGTGTGTATCGTGACATAAGTAGCTATAATTTGTCAAAGGATCCTGTCTACTTTTTGCCTCACCACGCTGTTATTAAGGAGTCCAACAAAACTACTAAACTCAGGACTGTCTTTGATGGATCCATGCCCA
The DNA here is from genome assembly GCA_963555685.1 of Acrobasis consociella. Classification (NCBI taxonomy): domain Eukaryota; kingdom Metazoa; phylum Arthropoda; class Insecta; order Lepidoptera; family Pyralidae; genus Acrobasis; species Acrobasis consociella. The sequence continues at coordinate 4,161,214 of OY743119.1, read as the reverse complement.
CTACAAATAAAATTTCATTAAATAATATATTAATGAATGGTATGGTGGTTCAGAGAGACTTATTTGAAGTTTTGCTTTTATTCAGATTAGAGAAATTGTTTTTTATCTGTGACATTAAGATGATGTTTAGATGCATTGAGTTAGACCCATCACAAAGATCATTACAAAACATCTTGTGGCGAGAGTCTCCTGATGAAGACGTGAAATGTATTCAGTTAAACACGGTCACATATGGTCTTAAACCTTCATCCTTCCTAGCCACTCGATGCCTTATTGAGCTTGCAAACAGGTATCAAGACCAATTTCCATTAGCATCTACAATTTTAAAAAACAACACATATGTAGACGATATCCTGTCAAACAGTGATTCAGAGCAACAATTACTTGAAATGCAATCAGAATTAATTCAGTTGCTTGCTCTTGGAGGATTTCAGTTGCACAAGTGGGCCTCTAACTGTAGCGCAGTACTTGCAAATGTCCCCAGGGAGACTCACCACTTTGGTGAGCTCGACCTACAAAAGCATGACATGTCAGTCAAAACACTGGGTGTGCAGTTCAATGTAGAGGAGGATGTGTTCAAAACTACTAGTCCTGAACCTTACACTAGTCACAAAAACTCGAAACGGCACATCTTGAGCTACATTTCTAAGTTTTATGATCCCATGGGCTTGATTGGGCCTGTAATGGTACCAGCTAAGATCATCATGCAGCGAATTTGGGCTACTAACACAGACTGGGACTCTGCTCCTCCTGCAGAGGTACAAGCTATGTGGGACAACTTCATAAAACACCTAACACAGATGAGTGAGATTTCTGTTCCCCGCTGTGTCAAGCCTCACGATGCAGCCCTGATTCAGTTAGTAGGTTTTGCTGATGCATCAACAGTGGCATATGGTTGTGTTCTATATCTACGCGCCATCGATTTCCACGGTAAAGTACATGTCTCATTGCTATGCTCAAAATCTAGAATCAATCCTCTACATAAACAGCTTAGTATCCCAAGGCTTGAGCTGAACGCCGCCCTACTGCTTGCCCGTTTGACACAAAAGGTACTACACACATTAGATACTAAAATTCAAATAAGTGACACACACCTCTTTTCTGACTCTCAAATCGTCTTAGCGTGGTTAAAGACCGACGCTACAAAATTGCAGGCGTATGTAGGTAATAGAGTTAGAACAATTTTGGAGTCTGTGCATGGCTGTCACTGGTACTATGTAAATACTGTAGACAATCCTGCCGATTGCCTTAGCAGGGGTCTCAAACCTCAGGAACTCAAAGATTTTAATTTGTGGTGGCACGGCCCCTCATTTTTATTTGACAAAAACTGTACTTTTCAATCGGAGTGTGAGATGCCTGTACCTCTCCCAGAACTAAAGCATAATGATAGCAAAATTGTATGTGCAACATTAACTACACAGGCCTCTGATGTTATTGTAGGACTTAAAAAGTTTTCAAATATTAATAAGATTACCCGTGTACTAGCTTATGTACTTAGGTTTTGTAACAATGTTAAAAAGCAAGCAGACAAACAAAAAGGTTTTCTATCTTCATTAGAAATTGAAAAAGCATTACAGTTAATTGTAAAGCATGAGCAGAAGCAATTCTATGCTAACGAAATTAAATGTTTAACTTCTCAAACACCTGTCAGTGGCAGTCTGAAGCCGCTAGCACCATTTTTAGATAACGCGGGTCTTATAAGAGTAGGGGGACGCTTGCACAACGCGCCCATTGCTTATGCCAAACAGCACCCTATTATTTTACCTAAGGACTCTGACATCACTGCCCTAATAGTAAGAGATGAACACTTGAAACTGCTCCATGCTGGCCAACGCCTAGTATTAACCTCTCTTAGACAACGATTTTGGATCATAGATGGTCTGCGATCAGTCAAAAAGATACTGCATAAATGTGTAATATGTTTCAGGCTGAAGGCCGCAGCGACAACTCAGCTAATGGGTTCCTTGCCTGCAGCACGAGTCACTCCGGGACCTGGATGCAGAGCCTTTCAAAAAATTGGCTGCGACTTCGCTGGGCCTGTTTCTGTCAAGAACAGCAGAATAAGAAAACCAATAATCGGAAAAGGTTACATTGTTGTATTTGTTTGCTTCACAACAAAAGCGATCCATCTGGAACTTGCCTCTGATCTGACTACGGAGACCTTCTTAGCTTGTTTCAAACGTTTCATTGCTCGACGTAACTTGCCCAGCGACGTCTACTGCGACAATGGCTCTACATTCAAGGGGGCAAGAAACCGATTAGATGAGTTGTACCGCTTGCACGCATCTCAGAGTCACCAGACTGCAGTGCAGACATATGCTCTAGAAAGAGGCGTACAATTTAAATTTATACCAAGCTATAGCCCTGTATTTGGCGGACTCTGGGAAAGCAGTGTAAAAAGTGTGAAACACCACTTAAAAAGAGTTGTAGGAAAGGCATTGTTAACCTATGAACAACTTAATTCTGTATTGGTAGAAATAGAAGGAGTCTTAAACTCCCGGCCACTAACTGCTGTAACTTCAGATCCTAATGATTTTTCTTACTTGTCCCCTGGCCACTTTCTTACAGGTGCACCACTTAATACTTATCCTGAGCGTGATCTGACTAACTCTAGGTCTCTGCTTCAATTTTGGTCTATCACTGTAAGCATGAAGCAAAATTTTTGGAAATTCTGGAGTAAACACTATCTTAATATGTTGCAAAGTAGGCCCAAGTGGAGAGACAGTGTGCCCAATGTTACAATAGGTAGTTTGGTAATTTTGCGCCAAGATAATGTGGCTCCCTTGCACTGGCCCATGGCGCGCATCACAAACCTGTTTCCGGGCAAGGACGGAAAGGTACGTGCCGTCGAAGTTACAACGGCCAACGGCAACAAGCACAATAGGTCTGTCACAAAGATATCTGTACTGCCTTTAGATGTAAGCATATAATTAAGGTTTAGGTATTTTTACATAAACCAACCTTTGAGACTTTTATATTTTTAGGTACTTAAGTAAGTCTAAAATTAGTTATTAACTAGTAGGTATTGTATTAAGTTGTCTGCACTACATCACTGTTGTAAACACAAAATATTTGCATTTTGAAAAATATTCGTAATTTTTCTTGAAATTTTAAAAATCATCTACAAGATTTTGCTTCAACTTTTACTTGTGTTCTTTACACAAATATAAATTAATGTTATAGAATACATATTTAATTTCTGTAATACAGCAAGCATAAGATTATATAAGCTAAGTTTTTGCTCCTTAGCTGTTATATTTTATTGTAACTTGTAAGTTTCACATAGCGTCAAATATAAATATCTAGTAAACTTGTGTAGAGCCGCTATGATTATATAATTTGCGAATGACTGTAACTCTTGACAGCGTAGAGAACTGTGGTTTATATATCTGTATCTTATGTTTCCGAGGCCGCAACTTATGTTGAGAACAACATACAAATATCGTCCTACCAGGACACAAAATTAAAAACTTAAATCTCGTTGTCTTTGACATCCGGTTGCCGTCTCGCTCTATTTCCGTAGCTCTCTCTCTTCTCTGCCAACCTTCGATCGAGACGCACGCGTCCAACTGTTGTAATTATATAATATTTATAATTTCGCATTACATTATAGTGAAAGTAACAAGTGTTGTAACGTATAGTGCTTCATAATAAACGGTGCTCGAAATATCAGCCTTTTACTCCACCTCCTGGCAGGCTCTACCACTCAGCAGACCCCTACGAATATAACAGTCCACTTGGGAAAACCACGTGGAGGACTACAAGACCTCCACACTAAGTATGTACTTAGTATCCCGCTTGCTGTGTAAATGATAAGAATAACCATTGTATACCAATACATCCTTGCCGCGTTTAGACTTAACGAACTCACAGGCACTCATTGCACTTTAAATCTGTACTTTTAATCCTACTAATATTAGAAAGTGAGTTTGTATATTTGTTTGTTACCTCTTCACTCTTATACTACAGAACCGATTTGGATGAAATTTGTTATGGTTATAGTTTGAGACCCGGGGAAGGACATAGGGTACTCTTTATCCCGAAATTCCCACGGGAGCAAAGCCCACGGGCACAGCTAGTTATTTATACTTTTAATTTGCGCACGGACTACACCATGAAAACTACAGGAACACATGACAATTCAAGTGGTAAGTTTCAATCTACCCACATTATTGGATACCGTAAATAATAAAAAATATTGATAAAGGAATATGTTGCATACAGCAATAGATTAATAATTGCTAACTTCGAAACTGAACAACAATGCATTGTTCAGGTAAAAATTATCCAATTTGCGCCCAGGACCGACTCTTATCTGAAAAATTATCTAAGCGCACGGTAGTTCGTAGGCCAAGTTTCAGCAACAGGCCACGCGCATGCCGTGCACTATTTAAACGAACCGTTTCGATCCCCTTTTGGCCCCCCTGTAGCTCAGTGCCTATTGCAAGTACAGAGATAAAATTGTACCTTCGTAATTATATATTAGTACTTAAGCAGTACGCCAAATTTTATAGATATAGCTTCAGTAGATCCTAAAATATTACCCTGTGAAAATAGCTAATTTTGGCACTGACTGATTCACTGACCGGTAATCAAAACCTATAAGCCACTTCCAATTTCCTAGCGTTATAAAATTTGACACACAGGTCGTGTGTTATAATTATGTAGATTAACAAAAAATTAAGAAATTTAAGAAATGTGAGTTGGCTCAATCTAATTGTTGTGAATGATAGTTCTTATTTTTATAAATATTATTGTGGGTACCTACATACACATCTGTTGGGAATTTGACGGCTGGCTGCGACCAGTCGAATAAACGTTGTTCATAGCACCGGTTGTTTATCTCGATTTCTCCCCGCCGTTATAATATTTGGCGACGAGGCTAAAAAATTTACGCGTGAAGATGGCTCAAGTTACTATTGGAACGCTGACCACATTTAACCATGAAGTTCAAGAATGGCCCGTGTATAAAGAAAGGCTGGAACAGTGGTTTTTAGCGAACGATATCGGGGCTGAAGAAGACAAAGCCGGTGTGAAAAGGCGCGCCATTTTGTTGAGCAATTTAGCACAGTCATCATACAAATTGGTTCGTGATCTAGCGTTGCCGACTCAAGTCAGTACATTGGGCTACGTTGAGGTAGTGAAGCTACTGGATGGGCACTTTAAACCAAAGAAGTGCACTTTTGCGGAAAGGTACAGGTTCCACAGTGCCACGCAGAACGCCGGTGAAGGTTTAGCAGACTGGGCGGCGCGTGTACGAGGGCTGGCGACGCATTGTGGTTTCACGGCTTTACACCTCGATGAGCAGCTTCGCGACCGGTTCGTGCTAGGTATGGAGCCAGGGCCGGAGAGAGATAAATTGTTCAGTAAGAATTTGTCAGACCTGACCTTGACTAAGGCCTTGCAAATGGCCGAAGGAATACGCAGTGCGCGTATGGGAGCTCAGGAGACCATGCAACGGAAGGACGCGTCGGCATTGCAGGTGTTGAACGTGGCGGCAGCTTCTCGAGGAGGGCGCGCGCAGCAGCGCGGCGCAGCGAGACCCGCCGGGGAGCAGCTGCAGTGCTCGGAGTGCGGGTATTCCGGTCATGAGGTGGCTACTTGTCGGTTCGCGCGGTACAAGTGTAAAAAGTGCGGTATACAAGGTCATCTAAAAAGGATGTGTAAGAAAACAGTGAATCGGCAAAATTATGTCGAGTGCTGCACAGATGATGATGATGGTAAGCGATCTTGTTTTAATATTAGATCTGTCCGAGGAGAACCAATGCGAGAATCTGTTGTGGTTAATGGTAAAGAAATTCTGTTCGAAATTGATTCGGGTTCCCCGGTGACCGTTATATCCGAGCGAATGTATAAACAATATTTTTCCTATTGTAATTTGTTAGCCAGTGACCTCATATTGCATAGTTACAATGGTGATAAATTGAACTTAGTAGGCAAATTGAATCTACAGTTTAGTTACAATAATAAACAAAATAATATCGATGTTTACATTGTTAGAGATGGAGGTCCGCCTTTGGTCGGAAGAGATTTTTTTCACGGTTCAATTTGCAAATTTGTTCAGTTAACCATTGCAACGATTTTTTAGAGCATATAACTTCCAAATTTCCTAAGTTATTTTCCGAAAGGTTAGGTTGTTTAAAGGGTATCGAAGTTAGTTTACCTCTGAAACCAGGTTCAAAACCCATTTTCTTTAAGGCGAGGCCTTTACCTTTCGCTTTACGAGAGGGTGTCGAAAAGAAGTTGAATCGATTAGTGGATACCGGAGTTTTAGTCCCAGTGAAATATTCCGAGTATGCTAGTCCCATAGTACCAGTTTTAAAACGAGATGGTACTATACGGCTTTGTGCTGATTAATCAGTGACTATCAACAAACAGCTACTTGTAGATAAATATCCTCTACCTAGGTACGAAGAATTATTTTCGAAACTTCACGGTGGTAGATATTTTTGTAAATTAGATTTATCACATGCTTATACACAGGTATGTCTGAAAGATAATGATGGCTCACAGATGATAACATGTATTAATACATTTAAAGGGCTTTTTAAGTTTACAAGACTTGTTTTTGGTTTGTCAAGCGCTCCCGCAATTTTCCAACGGGCTATCGAATCCATCCTTGGTGGGCTAGAGGGAACTTTATTATTTTTAGATGATATTTTAATTTGTGGTTCTAACAAAACAGAAATGTTAAATAGGTTATATGAAGTTTTACGAAGATTAGAGGAAGCAGGGTTAGTAGTAAAAACAGAAAAATGTTCCTTTTTCCAAGAATCCGTTTCGTACTTAGGTTTTGTCATCGATCGTAACGGTATTCATAAGTCACCAGAAAAAGTAGAAGCTATTATTAAATCTCGAATTCCCGACAATGTTTCTGAATTAAAATCATTTTTAGGCATGGTTAATTATTATAGGGGTTTTGTTAAAAACGCTTCTTCCATACTACACCCGTTACACAATTTATTAAAAAAAGGTGTACCATGGTTATGGTTACAGGAACATACTAATGCTGTTTTGGCAATAAAAAAATCTTTAGCGTCGGATGAAACTTTAGCACATTTTAATCCAGACGCAAAATTAATTCTAACGGTAGATGCGTCGCCGACCGGCCTAGGTGCTATCCTATCACAGGTAGAAGACGGCGGCATCGAGAAACCTATCGCTTATATGTCGCGCTCACTTACCGCTGCAGAAAAACAATATAGTGAAAGTGAAAAAAAAAAAAAAATGAAAAAGGATGCTCGTCATAGGTTTTGGTGGCCTGGTATGTCGGCCGAGATCGAACGATTTGTAGGTACATGTTCAGCATGCACGGCCCTGCTCCCCGCGCCGCCGCGAGCCCCGCTCACGCCCTGGCCGTATCCGACAGAGCCCTGGCCGTATCCGACAGAGCCCTGGCAAAGAGTTCATCTTGACTTTTTAGGTCCTATCAATGGAAAAACCTATTTGATTGTGGTAGATGCCTATTCGAAATGGGTCGAATGTTTTGATGTGTCATCGGGGTGTAGTTCACGTATTGTCATTGAAAAAATAAGCGAAGTCATGGCTCGATTTGGATTGTTTTGTACTATTTGCTCGGATAACGGTACGGCTTTTGTTTCTCAAGAATTTAAACAATTTTGCTCACTTAATAATATAATTTTATTGACATCCCCTATTTATAATCCTTCCAGTAACGGTCAAGCCGAAAGTTATGTAAAAATTATTAAAAAGGCAATTAAGTCCATTCTTATAACGGAAACTAATTTACGTAATTTAAATATAAGAATTAATGAATTTCTACTTCGTTATAGAAATTCAAAACATACGACCACCGACAGATCTCCTGCTGAGGTTTTATTCGGCCGCAAATTAAGATGTAGGCTGGATATTTGAAAGCCGAATGTTGCAACACCATCTGACACAGCACTCGACAAAATTGTTAAAGATAAACAGTTTTTGCAGAGTGACTATTATCGCGGAAATCGTAACGTGCGTTTTGACGATGGCGAGGAGGTTTTGATAAAAGCTTATAACCAGACAAATCAATGGATCCGCGGCGTCGTAGTAAGGAAATTTGGTAAGGCAATGTACATGGTGCGATTGCCTGGCTCCGTTCAACCTGTCAAGAGACATGTCAACCAGCTGCGCAAGTTTAAAGGGGGAGAAGAGGATAGGCAAGCGGGCCTAGCTTGCAATGTGCCCGGAGATTCTACCACAGGCGAGGTTCAGCAACCAGCGGCCCAGATGTCGGACTCCGGTGTTACAACTCAACTCAACGCTGTTGGTGACGCAGACGCGTTATTACCAACGGAACCCCCAGCTACGGTAGAACAGGCCGCGCCGGACTTACTTCACAGCGTCTCACCTCCACCGCCGCGTCGTTCAAAACGCAACAGAACTGTTGTAGATTATAGGAAGTTTTTCTAAATAGAAGTGAAGGGATGTTGTGAATGATAGTTCTTATTTTTATAAATATTATTGTGGGTACCTACATACACATCTGTTGGGAAATTGACGGCTGGCTGCGACCAGTCGAATAAACGTTGTTCATAGCACCGGTTGTTTATCTCGATTTCTCCCCGCCGTTATAATACTAATATAAAAATATTTATGAACCAGTGATACAATGAGAATACGATGAGGAGGGGGGGGGGGGAGGGGGTATAAAATATTGTCATGTATATTTTATACCCCCTCCCCCCTTCTCAACAATGCTGACAATCTTAAGATCTGGGTCAACTTTCACGCCATGTTTTTTTTTACTTTGTACTCGTAAAGGATTTTGCAAACTTACGCGTTAATTTAACTTAAATTTTTGTCTTCGAATCGCTTGCCGGTAAGCTATCCACTGTTTGCTAGTAAATTTGCATAATTGCATCTTTCCAATTAACATAATTGCACCTTTCCGTTATACATTTTTCACAATTCAGAAGACAAATAATATCGCTTGGTGTTCCCGCTGCAATAAGTAATGGACTTCCTTGCAATGTAATTTTTCTATAAAATTAATTTGTTAGGTATCAACAATAGAAAATTAGGGTTTTTTCTTCTTACAACTTTTATTTTACGTAAGAGTGGTACAGAAATGCACTGAATGGATTATTTTCTCAAATTTAAATTTTTTTGTAATGATGCACGTCGCGTGTCACCGCGCAGCCAGTCGCAGGCGTTCTCTCGCTGCCGCTGCCCCGGCGCTCACCCGTCCCCCGCACCTCATGCCCCGCTCTCTTCGTCCCGTCATCAACATCCTCCCCACCATTGGAAGAAACTGGGTTTTCTTCCAAATTATCAAGCTCCTCCGCAGATGTAGGTAAGAGACAGACTTTGTTGACACCACGCCGCTCGACGCCTCGGTAGGTTAAGAAGTCAGCAACTCTAACTACTCCATTATCTCCAGGATAAAGTCGGTGAACGCGGCCAAGTCTCCATTTAAGCGGTGGTAAGTTGGGTTCCTTAAAGACCACCAGATTTCCTTCTTTAAGGTCTGTCTGCTTGGCCCGCCATTTTGTCCGTTGTTTTAATTCCGCCAGATGCTTAGTGTCATAGTTAAGGTTTGCGTTTTTTAAACGACGACCGCCTACTCGCAATAATCCGATGTCATCAATAAAGGGAGATAATTGTAAAATATTAGATTTAGGTTTAAGCGACTTATTTTCACGAAGTGGTGACCAAAGGACTTCTGCTGCGCGGTTTTAAGAAGAAATGTGAGAGATTGATGAAGTTCAGTTTCATTGTTTTTTGCAATTATTTAAAAATCGGAATACGTAAGCAAATATTCTTTTCAATTTAATTGGGTTAGAATAATTTTCAAATTTTAGAAATTTATGATCATCGTCGTGGGTGTAGTGAACTTTAATTTCAGGTATCTCGACGTTAACGTGTGGTTGCTGTGGCCATTCCGATTCGGGCCTAGACAAAAACTGAGGACCGCTCCACCACAAGTATTGACTAGTGCGCTTGGCACGATACCTCTTTTTTCTGATTAAAATTCGCCCTGATGAAGACCTCTGGATGAGGTCGAAACATGTCGGCAGTAGCTGACTCTATACGTGAGTAACCCGTTCTCTAAATAAAACAACGATACCTCTTGATGCCATAACATAGAAATATGACAAATTGCCCGAGCGGCTGCACATTTTAGTATGGACTTTGACTTTTATTTCTATTCCATTATACTTATAGTGATATAGTATAGCCCGTGGTTCGATTACGGGTTTAACCGTCCACGGTGTATGTGTTATAAAATATAGTATCGTTGAGTTATTATCCCATAACACAAGTCTCGAACTTGCTTTGGGGCTAGCTAAATCTGTGTAATTTGTCCAATATTTATTTATTTTTTATTTTATTTATATATATTGAATATGAACATTTAGAAAATACAATTAAATTAATTTACAGCGCTGGTGACAGGTCGTCCGCGCCTATTTCGGAGCCGTCGGTTTCCACCCTTTCATCCAATTGTTCCGCAGCGTTTACTGGCATGTTATCAGCCGTAGCCAACTCAGTAGACCATAACGACAGATCACTAAAACAAAATATACACTGAAATACTAAATAATAACAAAAGTATATAACATAAACAAAATATTGAAATTTTTACCCTATAGGACGCTGAGGGGGTAAAACTCGTCTCTTAGGGTGTAAAGCGTTCTCCATGGGACCCTCACTGACAGGAATGTCCCTTAACATACCCGTAAATACACTGAAGTATGAATTTTACTAATCAATTTTAGCCATCAGTTTTATACTTTATATTTTGATACTTAGTATGAGTAATCATTATTATTACGGGCTAGAAGCAGATGGTCTTTCGTTCAGGTGGACACCCGAACGTACACCACGGGCTCTACGTGCACCACCACCACGCACTCTTGCTCTTGCAGATCTTATTAAAGAAAAAAAAAATACATGCATAAAAAAACAAGCACAAACCCTCAAAAGAGTAACAAGTGGGTTAAAAATATGAAAAATGGTAATGACAAATTTTACAAGTAAAATAGAGACAACAATTAATGGAAAAGTAAAAGAAACCATAATTAGTAAGTAAACAAGAAAAAATTAAAAAAAAAATTAAAACAATATTTTGAAAATTTTACTTGCAAGATTTGATTACAGACAGACAGACAGACCGACAGACCGACAGATAACGGGACAGGTGAAACTAAATAAAAGCTTGTAATTTTTTTTATAAAATATATAAAAGCAGTGCGTCTCCATTCAGCCCATTTCGCGCAAAACCAAGCTGTCTGTGGTGAGACCGGATTCCGGTCGATGATCGCATCGCAGTGTTGGTTATTTTAGTTGAAAATGAAAATATTGGACCGTAATTCCTACTGTTGATGGTAACTAACAATTATTTATTAATTTGTTGCCTTATTTTACAAAACACCTCTTAGTTTTATTAATTATTAGTCCAAATATAGTGCAAACAAAATTACATGTTTAACGGGGACGACGTCGTAGAAAGGAAAACAAGCTCTGGTGCTGGTGCACTTATACTGATTTAATGGCAGAAAACAGAGACTACAAAATCATCTTCCCGACATCAAATTTCGATTGGTTTTTTACGCGCAAATCGCAGCCTCCCGTTGGGCTTGCGCGGGGCCGACTGTCGAGGGGTATGCACGCCGCGTCGACGACGCTTGGCCGGAGTGTGTGAGAGAGATAGCGACACGTACCGCGTCCTAGCAACAAGATTAACCGACCGGTCGCGCGGTGGTGTTCTAATACTTAGAAACCCTGCGTTACATCCTCCCCCTATAGTCAGAGCAATGCGCCCCCGCGATCTGACTATTCATACTTACGCGGCCTACCCCGTTTCTCCCTAACCGGGGCCTGTTCTTGCCCGACAAAGGGTGATAAGTTCGTGGTGTGATATTTGCCTACGCAAGTGCCATCACGTACACTCTCCAATTCGTACGTGGTGTCGCTTACCACTGACCTTATCCTATAGGGACCGTCTCGACGGGGTATAAATTGGCCGTTTGGCCTCGCCCTGCATCATTAGCCCCCTGCGTTTTCAGTAACACGAGGTCACCTACCTTATAAAGCGGTGGAGGCCGACGCTTCTCGTCGGCATACGTTTTCTGCACGTCTCGTGCATCGTACAACTTGTTCGCCAAACCTCTGAGGTATGGCGTTACACTAGGGACAAAATTGTCCGATTCTATAATAGCTCTCATGTCCGTGGTTGCGTCGTTAGGCGCTCGCAACTCCTTTCCAAAGGTAAGATAAGCGGGCGAAAAACCTGTACTAGCGGTCATAGCCGAATTCATCGCGAACCTTATCGCAGCTAGATGGACATCCCACTCAGCATGGTAATTCCCAACTAGAATGGCCAGCTGGGGTTTCAAATCCCTGTTTTTACGCTCAATGGGGTTGGCCTCCGGGTGGTAAAACGGAGTCAGCACCTGGTCAACACCCATGACATGACACGCCTGCTGCATCACCTCACTGACAAATTGTACCCCATTGTCACTAATGAGGCGACGAGGGACTCCATACCTTAAAAATACTTCCTCGACGAGCAGCTTAGCACATTCAAAGCTCGTTGCGACTTCTAAAGGGAACAGCTCGACCCACCTTGAACTTACATCTTCGACAATGAGAACCCACCTATTGTGACGAGGGGTTTCCACGAGGGGTCCGAACAAGTCCACGGACAACACCTCGAACCTTCTCGACATAGCTGGCGTTTGCAACAAACCTGCCGGCTTCCGATTATCTGCCTTATACCTTTGACAGGGCACACAACCCTTTATGTACTCAGCTACGTACGCGCGCATCCCTGGCCAATAAAAACGTGACCTGAGGCGGCTCAACGTACGTTCAACACCTAGATGTCCGGCGGTAGGTGCATCATGGAGATCTGCGAGGACCTGAGCGCGCTCGTGTTCTGGAACAACCAAGCTCGCCTCGTCACTATCGCATTCCTCTAATCCATACCTGTATAGCACTCCTTCAGAGATAACGTAACCTCGATCAGCCCAAGGTCTCCCCCTTGATAGAGCGTCGGACTCTATGTCTTCTATTATCTTACCTATCTCTGGATCCTTCATCTGGTTTTCACGGATATCTGCGGAACTCCGCGCAGTCACATCCACTACGGCGAGACCCATGTCACAATCCGTAGTCTCGGCGTCGACCAGCCTAGAGAGTGTGTCGGCCACGGCATTCGCACGGCCCGGCACGTATTCGATCTTGAGATTGTACTCCTGCAGCGTCAAGGCCCACCTGGCGAGACGACCGCTAGGAGATCGTAGGCTCATAAGCCATCGCAGTGGTTGGTGGTCGGACCTTACAATGATCTCAGCCCCTTCTATGTACCCGCGGAATTTCGTGACGGCCCATACTACCGCTAGCGCCTCACGCTCTGTCGTCGAGTAGTTTCGTTCTGCACTCGTGAGAAGGCGACTGGCATATTCGACCGGCCGCTCGTCCGATCCCTCCCCCTGGAGCAAAACAGCTCCCAGACAGTAGCCACTAGCATCAGTGCTGAGCACAAACGGGAGTGTCTCGTCGGCTTGACGCAGGATCGGCGCGCAGGTCAACAGTCCCTTGATCTTCTCGAACGCCTCTTGCTGTTCCGGCTCCCACCGCCAGGCGACGTCTTTCTTCAAGAGGCAGGTGAGTGGCCTTGAAACTTCCGCGTATTTAGGTACAAACCTGCGAAACCAGTTGGCAGTTTGCAGAAAACATTTCAACTGCTTGACATCTCGTGGGACAGGCATCTTTGTGATGGCTGTCGTCTTCTCTGGGTCCACCTGGAGACCACCTGGGGTAATGACATGACCAAGAAACTTAACTGAACTACGTGCAAAGTGGCTCTTTGCTCGGTTAACCCTTAACCCAAACATGGCCAATCTGTCGAACACTGCTTCTAGGTCTGCCAAATGCCTTTCAAAGGGCCCTGGGGACAGTATTACCAGGTCATCCAGGTAGGCCATAAGGGATACCCCTTTAAGATTCGACTTGAATCGATCAATAAGACGCTGAAAAGTAGCGCCGGAGTTGCGCAGTCCCATCGGCATTCGTTTAAAACGGAACGTCCCGTGCGCTGATGTAAACGCGGTCTTGTCACGGTCCTCGGGATGAACTGCCACCTGGAAGTAGCCCGATTTTAGATCGAGGGTCGTCATATACTCACTGGTCTTCGCCGCGTGCAGTACATCCTCAACCCTCGGAAGCGGGTATCTGTCCGGTTCAGTCACCGCGTTCAGCTTACGGTAGTCTATACATACCCGATAACTGCCATCCTTCTTAGCAACCAACACCACGTTAGAAGCCCAAGGAGACTCGCACTCCTCAATAACATCGTCAGCCAACAGCTGATCTAACTCCTTCCGAAGCGCATCTCGGCGGTTCGGAGATAACCTGAACGGAGGGCTGGCAATCGGCTCCTGCCCCTCCTTTACCTTGATCCTGTGGACGGCAAACTCCGTCGCTGGGCCTCTGTCACTAAACTGGGCCTTCCTTTTCATGAGAAAATCATCGAGCGCTCGTTTCTCATTCGATGTCAACCGAGAACCTTCATCATCCCGCAAGGCGAGGGCGCCGTCGCAATCCGACAAAGCACGGCAGTCAACTTCGCTTACCTGCGGAGTATGGGGCGCGTCATCACCCGCCATCAACGCGGCGTGAGAGCGGTCACCCTCTTGAGGTTCGGAATATACACCACCTTCTACCAGCGGCGCGGTGCGAAAACGTTCGACCTCCCGCGGCGCGGCGTTCTCGCCAATCCTCTGCGGCGCGGCGACAACACACTCGGTCACCTGCGGCGCGAGACTCGTATTAATACCTCTGCGCGGCGCGGCTCGAACATTCTTACCCTTCCGCGGCACGAGGTCAGCACAGTTCTCTGTAAAGGGCGCGCGGCGAGAGGACCCCCTTCTTCGCGGCGCACTTATAGTATTACCTTCCACCAGCTGCGCGGTGCGAGCACACTCGTTCACCGGCGGCGTGGGAACAATGTCGCTGGGCTGAGCATGCCCTGCGCGCGGTGCTTTGAACGAACCCTCGTGGGCACCGTTATGTACCGCAACATCACTAGCGAAATTGTACACATTGCGTGGAGCATCTGCGAAACACCACGTACCTACAGCCATATCTAACACCATACCTGCCCTAGTGACGAAGTCGAGGCCCAACAGCGTCTTGGTGTCACCTCCAGGTATGACCATAAAGTCTGCCTGAAGTCGGCGATCACCCATCTCCACCATCACCTCGGCACAGAGTATGCGTCTCTTCTGACACGAGCCGTCCGCTAACCGTATTGTGGGATACTCCTCCACAAACGTAACACCATTTCGTGTCATGATTTCATGAAGCGCGGGGCTAGCGATGCAGTGCGTGGCCCCCGTGTCCACTATGGCCACACCTTGATGGCCCAATATACCTACATGTACTAAAGGCTGTGCAACAATTTTACCTATTTCCGATTTCGGGACATTTCCCGGAAAAAGGTTTTTCGGTCCCTGCTTTAAAGTCGGGGTATCCGGTCCCTGTCCGTCGGTGGCAACACCACCACGTACGGTACTTGCATGGTTCAAGCTACGAGTATACCTACTGCTTGTAACACTACTACATGTAACACTACTAAATGTAACAGAGTTAAAACTAGACTCCTGTCTATGAGTACCTACTTTACTATCGGCTTTGTTTACTTCTTTACCCGTGCAAAAATCACACTTTGACCTTATCACCCCCGGTCGACCGCAACCATAACAACGAATCGAAGACGCATCGCTTCTGACTTTAGTATCGGGTTTTTCAACAAAACGACTTTTACATTCGTTAGCCGTGTGACCGCGAATCTTACATAACACGCACCGCGTTCTGTACGAACGCGGCGCGGTCGCTACCGCGTTCTGTCGCGTAGCCGCGGTACTTGCCGCGTTCTCGCTATCATTTATTCCGCGACTGGATTTTACTAAAGTAGATTTACTTACTGCTGTCGCCTGCGACGTGCATACCTCTGTAATGGCGTCTTCAACACTTCTACACTTTTGAATTAATTGCTCTACACTTCGAACACTTTCACGCTCTAGACGTTTTCGCACACGTCTGTCTAACAAACCGAATATTATATCAATTTGCGCGGGTTCCGGCAACCCGTACGGTAATTGTGATAACATCGCACGGATTTTGCACGCGAACTTTTCAGCACGTTCTTCACCTTGTTCAACCGCGAATATTTCACGGAAAAGTTTGTACGCCGGTTTCGGGGTCCCGTAGGCCGCGCGTAGACGACGAACCGCTTCGTTCCAGGTCGTTATCCCAGCGCGCGCTCCTCGCCACCAGACCAGAGCGCCACCTTCCAGCACTATGGATAGGCCTCGTAACGCGTGATCATCGGAGACGTCTGCACACTCCTTGTAAACCTCCAGTGACTCCAAGAACGCCTCCAGGATCTCCGGGTCTGCGGAGCTGCCGTCGAAATGGGCCGTACAGCGGGTGAAATTCCCGCCGGGTACATGCGCATATCCCACGCTGGGACGCGCCATGCTCAAGGACGCCGGTCGCTGAGTCGGCGAAACGGCCGGTTCCTCCAAACTCGTGGTATGGCCACGGTAATGAATAGCATCGATGATGTTTCGGTTCAGCTCCGCCTGGGTGCGGGCGAACTCCTCCATCATCCTCGAGATGAGCCGCTCCGGATCGTAACTCGCCGACGGCGACACGTGGGCACGCGTGTGTGCGTTGTCCATACCCGTGGTAACCTCACACACCGGGTTGTCCACCGCTGCGTCGAACTCGGAGTCACTCCCCTCAGCAGCTGCCGCTCCTTCGCCAGCCTCTGGCGGGCCGGCACCAGCAGCCTGCGCTCGCGTCTTCATCGCGAAAAAACGCCGGAGACGCCGGGACAAAATGGCGGCACGTGCCGGCGGTCGTGAATTCTTCTCGAACGAATCTCGCTATCACTAAGACTCGGCCACTACGGATGGGCGCCACTTTAACGGGGACGACGTCGTAGAAAGGAAAACAAGCTCTGGTGCTGGTGCACTTATACTGATTTAATGGCAGAAAACAGAGACTACAAAATCATCTTCCCGACATCAAATTTCGATTGGTTTTTTACGCGCAAATCGCAGCCTCCCGTTGGGCTTGCGCGGGGCCGACTGTCGAGGGGTATGCACGCCGCGTCGACGACGCTTGGCCGGAGTGTGTGAGAGAGATAGCGACACGTACCGCGTCCTAGCAACAAGATTAACCGACCGGTCGCGCGGTGGTGTTCTAATACTTAGAAACCCTGCGTTACACATGTGTTTTCCGTTAGGTGGGTGTGGGAATGTTTAGACATCGATTTTTAGTATAAATCCAAAAGATGACTATGTGAATTTAAAATAAAATGAACTATTACTTACCTTTTCATAGTTTTCTTACGAAGAAACCTCAGATACAGCTCAAAAACACGATAGTTTTAGCACAAAACTGCGAGCAACAACGCACTTTCAATGACAGTTTTTGAGTGAAGTTTACTGGGAGTTGGTGTTCCCAACTAGTGGCGATAACTTTTTAAAAGTTAACGAAATAACGTGACCCAAGTAGTTGACCTGACGTCGAAAAAATGAACATTTCTTTGGACTTAGCTTCAAGTTTGCACTTTGCAGTTTTGAAAACACGCTCTCAAGCTTCTTGAGATGATCATCAAAATCTCTTCCCATTATGTCATCTAAGTAGACCAAACAGGTTTCTCCTAGCATACCGGCCAGCACATGTTCCATCAACCTTTTAAATGTTGCTGGCGCGTTACATAGTCCAAATGGCATAGTTTTGAACTGCCATAAACCCTTGCCGGTCGAAAACGCAGTCTTCTCTTTATCCTTAGAATCTAAATCTGCTTGCCAATACCCACTTTTTAAATCAAGAGTAGAGAACCAAATCACGCCACAAAGTGAATCCAAAGTGTCATTGATTCTAGGAAGTGGGTAACTGTCCTTCTTAGTTACATCCTTCAATCGCCGATAGTCCACACAGAACCAAGTCGATCCATCCTTTTTTTACTAATACTACCGGAGAGCACCATGGGCTTGATGAAGGTTCTATCACGCCATTCTTCTTCATTTCTTGGATCATGTCCTGAACTTCCTGCTCACGGGCAAAAGGAACAGGTCTTGGTCTCTGCCGGATGGGTGCTGTATCTCCAGTATTAATTTTATGTCTTACCAAACCAGTTTTGCCAATATCTCCATCATTTTTAGAGAATGAATTGCTATATTTCAACAAGAAGTTCCTTGCTTTTATTAATTGCAATTTAGTAAGATTAGCCTTGCAACCCTCCAGAAGCCTTGCGACATTTTCTTCCTGATTCGTAATTTTCCGCTTTTGCCCCTCTTCACACTTCCTCAACCAGGCTACTTCATTACAGTTTCCGACAATCGTTCCCTTTCGCAGTGTTTGTTAACGTCATGAGGATTCAGAACAGGTACCAACGCAACTTGGCCACTTCCAACTAAGGTTCTAGCCGGAATCCATGATGCGTCTGAGATTCCTCCCTCTATAATGGCACATCTCCGCGGTCCGCTTCCATTATTAAGCGGTAGCATAACAGGGACCGTCGTTTGGGATCTAGAGCTAAGGACAGTGTCCCTCAAACATAACACCTTACCAAAATTTCCTCCTTTCATCGGGATTTCATCATTGCAATGTTTTTAGAACACTATTTTTCAAGTCAATATTGCATATTGATGATGATGATATGATTTTGTAGAAAGTCCAAACCAATAATGCAATCGTCGGAGATGTAACGTATGTATTATGTAACGCTTCGAGAGCGAAGCATTTTGCAGGAAAGCCGTGATAGCGGCCGCTACTGAGTCACAGCCCTATAACATAATGTAAACAAATGTAGAGAAAATAAGATTAAACAGTATTTTTGGTTTGGTTTGACCGCTCCAAAGCACTGACGTTTAATTTAACTCTACCCCTTCTATTACGCGCAAGAGACTTACAGTGGACTAAAAGCGATCATGGATATCGTGAAAGAAGAAAATCCATACAACGTTTTCTATTTACACGATGGATTGTTATGTAAAGGACAAGAACGATGTTTAATATGTGTATATGATGTGTAATAACATAGAAGATGGAGTTAGAAATAATTAAACGAGCACATGACAATGGTCATTTTTCGAAGAAAAAAACCATTGAATTATCAATAAAGACTATTTTATAACTAAATTAGATAGAAAGGTTGAAGAATACACTTTAGCGTGCATTCCATGTATACTCGCTTCGCGCAAAGAGGGTAAACAAGAAGGATTTTTGAACCCCATAGAGATGGGCGATACACCACTACACACTGCATATAGATGACATAGGACCACTTACTGAAACTCGCAAGCAGTATAATTATATACTCACGATTGTTGATGGATTTACTATGTTTGTGTGGGTACAATGGCTAAATCCCATTTATCTTAAATATTTGTTTATAGCAAGGTCTAAAGGCTGCAAATTGTCACTTAATGAACGTATGGGGTGGTATTTTTAGAATGGTCACAATTGCTTCACGCGCTTTTATATAATGTTAATACCAACATGAGTTGAGTGGCCATCGTACACGAGCAATATTGGCCTCTTTTTCCCTACAGTTTGCAGAAAGACTTTTTCAAAAAATGTCTCGGAAGACTTGCGTCTTCCTCCAACCGTTTTTAGTGGCTGCATAGACGGTGCCTGGGTAGTCTTCTTTGGAAGTCCATTAGTCCCATACATGCTTACCTTTATAAACAATGAGAGGTGGGGTTTTCTTACCAACAGCAAAACGGTTGTCGCAAAATGTCCCTTTCGCAAAATGCCCCTCGGTCGCAAAACGTCCCTTTCGCAATATGTTCCTTTCTCAAAACGTCCCTTTTGCAAAATGTCCCTTTCTCAAAACGTCCCTTTCTCATAATGTCCCCTTCGCAAAATGTCCCTTTCGCAAAATGTCCCCTGTACTGAAAAGACCGGAAACTGAAAAAAACAATTATTTCCAGAAAATATGCATAATGAGTAGGAACGCCGTTTGTAATAATAATACGATGGTCCCACTGAAAATTCTGAAAAATTACTTCTCCACGGTAAACAACTGGAAGAGATCCCTGACAGGGATGTCCGCCTTTGTACTGTTGTGTTTCATATATGTTTAACTTGTGTCAATTTATGTACAATAAAGAATTTACAACAACAACAAGTTTGTAATATATATATATATATTACAAACTTGTTTACCGTGATATATATATATATATATATATGTATAAATATTTCAAGAGGCTCAGCTGATTAAAAATTAAACAATCACAAAGAAATCTCAAACCGCGAAGAAAAATTTAAAAAACGGCTAATTATTCATACGTATTAATCAAATAAACAAAAAGAAGTTATGTTATGATATGTGCACACAAAAATTTTTTAAAGGTTAAAATTAACATACTATCACATAAATTTAACTTTTAAACGTTTAAATATTCACCTAAAACTTAAATATTTTTATCATTTTGTGAGAATTTAAAACTAGCAACACTAAATTAAATTTACTAACATCATCAGTTATGAGGGTATTTAAAAAACAATATATTTCTCAGTCAGTAAATGGATATTGTATGTTATAATTAGTTGTGTAGCAATATAAGAATATCTACCTAAGAAACTACTGTATCAAGCACGGCGCGCGGGCTCGAATACTTTCTCGCTCGCACACTCCCTGTCTCGCTCGATGGAGGGATCAACCCAAATGCCGACGATGTACCACGACGGGGCGCCCGACCGCCTATATAAGCGGCATTCGCCCATACAATCTTCACTTCTTAGCTAGCGGTCTAGCTCGAGAGACGGCCTATGCTATCCTTGAGTGAACACCGAAGTGAGTACGGGGTCGCACACGCCTATGCGTTCCGCCCTTAAGCTCATAAGTGTATACCTATGTATTAGCTAGGATAATCATTTGTACTTTGTAAATCATTGTGCTATATATATTGAATATATGCCATAAAAGTTATCTGTAGTCTCACTCACACTCACTCCTACATTCTGGCGCCCAACGTAAATAAAAAAAAAATATATATATACAAAAAAAATATATACTGGAAAAAAAGAGAAATATTAAATTGGAAAAAAAAATATGTTACAAATATTTAATAAAAAAAAAAATATATATATATATACCGAAAAAAAAAGAAAAAAAATTAAAAAGGAGTAGACTAGGAGTAGTGCAGAAGAGACCGACACACAAATGGCGATTCAACTAACCCGCGAACAATTTGAAGAACTACTATGTCGAATTCCTTCACCTACAAAAACAAACAAAAACTTCACTCGATGTACCCTCCGCTATAGTGGAGAACGCAACATTAATAAAGTCGAAGAATTTGTGACAGGAGTGACAATTTATAAAAACATTGAGGGTATATCTGAAGAAGACGCATTAGCCGGACTGCCATTATTGTTAAAAGATACTGCGAGTACATGGTGGTCAGGCATTCGCAACGAAATTAAGTCGTGGACGGCCGCATTAAGTGCATTACGCGCAGCGCTTGCTCCAAAGTTACAGCCATACAAAGTATATTTGGAGTTATTTAAAGACCAGCAAGGTAACTGTGAACCTATAGACAACTTTTTGTGTAGAAAAAGAGCACTGCTAGCTATGTTGCCAATGAAACGACACAAGGAGGAGGAGCAGGTAGATTTCTTGTACGGACTACTCAAGATGGACTTCAAAAAGAAGGTGGCTCGCTCGGAAATCAAAAGCTTTTCCGACTCAATCGATAAAGCTCGCCATCTAGAATCTCTGGAGAAGACTGAAAAACCTCCCACGAATTCAACTGCATCAGACTCAACGAGCAATAGAGAAGTTCCTTCCGTCATTCCGTCATTCCGTCGCACACAAGCCCCGGCCGCGAATTCATCTTCAAAGAAAATGGTCAAGTGTTTATTTTGTCGACGCAAAGGACATACGGAAAATGTCTGCTGAATTAAGGCATCGCAAAAACAAAAATGGACAGAGGTCGAGCATAAACTTCGAGTAAGGATCTGGATAGCAACACGACCCCCAAAATAACATGCTATGGATGTGACGCCCCTGGTGTGATCAGAAGCAACTGCGCCACATGCAAAACTAAAGACAGCCCACCAAAAACTGTCCACTTTTATGCTTTTTGCCCATCGGTACAAAATATCGCCAAAGTGCCGACAATTGAAATCGAGTACAATGGTAAAATGGGTCATGCAGAGTTCCTACGGCTGCAAAATGAGATACAACTGCAGTAAAGAAAATAGACTTTGATGAGCCAAATAAAGCAAAAGAAACATTGCCTGAGTTTTTAGAATGGGCATCTAAGTTGGAGATGTTATCCCCAATACCTGATACGCCACCGGATTTGAGCGCAGCTGATGAACCAGACCGTACAACGGATTGGAATTTGAAGAAATTTGACACGCCGCCTAGACTAACTCGTCCTCGTGAACCACGTGCAATCGAAGATACTCGTTCAAAAGATCCTCGTATTACATATATTCCAATAAATCCATTAAAAATCTATTCCATTGATATTTCTTTACAACCCTATGAAGCTACTTCCCTATCAATTGAGCAAAGAGATCAACTTAACAAGCTGATTAATGAGTTTCATGATATTTTTAATAAACATGGTGAACGACCCAAGAAGCAACATATCAACTAAAGTCCTGGTACTCTAACGGGACGTCAACGAGTACCAGAGGGGGAGACTGTAGCAATATAAGAATATCTACCTAAGAAACTACTGTATCAAGCACGGCGCGCGGGCTCGAATACTTTCTCGCTCGCACACTCCCTGTCTCGCTCGATGGAGGGATCAACCCGAATGCCGACGATGTACCACGACGGGGCGCCCGACCGCCTATATAAGCGGCATTCGCCCATACAATCTTCACTTCTTAGCTAGCGGTCTAGCTCGAGAGACGGCCTATGCTATCCTTGAGTGAACACCGAAGTGAGTACGGGGTCGCACACGCCTATGCGTTCCGCCCTTAAGCTCATAAGTGTATACCTATGTATTAGCTAGGATAATCATTTGTACCTCATTGTGCTATATATATTGAATATATGCCATAAAAGTTATCTGTCTTCTCACTCACTCTTACACTCACTTCTGCAGTTGTGGTTTTTAGGTTACAATGAGTGAAGAATTTTATTTTGAAAATAACCAAAAGGGACAAAGGACGTTAATTCGTAGTGTATATCGTTATAACAAGAACAGAAATAATAAATCAGGAAGCACGTAGAGGTGTGTCAACAGATCGGAATGCACTGCTTCGTTATCACTGGACCATAGCAGGAAAAACATCACGAGGGAAACAAGCCATACATGTGGGGCCGATCATTTTGAAAATATTGTACGTAAACACGTCAATTATTTGAAAAAGGCTGTCTGTAAAGATTTCAGACCTGTCAAACAAATTTTTGAAGAGAATTTCTTGCAGTTACATAAATAAAAATAATTTTACTTTACATTCCTTATTGTTGAATTAGTTTATCAATACTCTTCTTAAAATATTTATTCCACAATTTTGAAAAAATATTTCTTGGCTCGATTTTTAGTGGCAATTTATTTGTTGATTTTAACATAAACAATTCTAGTGCGCACATATTATAACTCCTTTTTTGTGTTTATTTGATTAATACGTATGAACAATTATTATTATGTGAAACATGAGATGTTTTTGTGACTATACAATACGCTATTTTCCAACAAGTCAAATCGGATACTTTTTTCTAAACGTCAAAACAAACAGTTTCTATGGGATTTTGTATGAAATACAGGAAGATGACGTCATAGTTTTTTGGAGTCAAATAGCGCTCTTATTATTAGTTTTTCTGCAGTAATAGATTTAAAATCACGTTAAAATGAATATGTTCAAAGACCACTGACATTATTTTGCGACGATTTATTTAGTTATCAGTGCCAAATCATTCATTTTTGGCTTAGGAAAATACCCAATTATTAATCTGGTGAGCCCCTTGATATATTATAGACATATATACCGCGGAAAAGTATTTTTTCATGATTTTCAGTGGGCTCACCAAATTATTATAACAAATGGTGTTCCTACATATACAAACATATACCTAAGTCTTAAATTAAAGATATGCATAGTTTTTGAAAACAGTTGTTTTATTTCAATAATAACTATAAACTATAATTTTTATTTTGCAAGAGGGTCTTTTCAGTACAGGGGACATTTTGCGAAAGGGGCATTTTGCGAAGGGGACATTATGAGAAAGGGACGTTTTGAGAAAGGGACATTTTGAGAAAGGGACATTTTGCGAAAGGGACTTTTTGAGAAAGGGACATTTTGCGAAAGAGACGTTTTGCGTCCGAGGGGCATTTTGCGAAAGGGACATTTTGCGACGGAGCCGAACTCCGTAAACAATAGATGCTCTGTATGCTGATAATTTGCTATTTCTGACGGCTTCTATAGCTTGATGTAATTTATCTTTAGAATAAGAAGCCTTGATCGTCGTTCTTTTATAATGTCGCACCATTTTTCATGTTTCTGTAACAAAACACTGCATAAACGATACAGTCTGAGAAATTTTTTTTATTAACCTTTTTTGTCCCACTGCTGGGCAAAGGTCTCCCCCATATCCTTCCACTTATCCCGATTTTGTGCGACCTGCGACTAATTCTTCTCAAAACATCTGATGTCATCACTTCAACGCTTTCTAGGCCTGCCCGGTTTCCTTAAAAATATTTAAAAGAAAAATATTACGTGACTAAAAACGTTTAGAACCCCTGACCCGAGGCAAGTAAAACATACGTTTCACTTGCCTCAGACCGCACTGTTTCTCTTGCCTCACTATGTAATTTTTAGGTTATGTTTTTCGTCTTTAAATTCTAGCCAAACCAGTTGCAGGTAAAAAATCTTTCGAATATTAACCTAACTCCGCTCCAAAAGTCGATTTTTTCATGGATATTTTTACAATTT
Organism: Acrobasis consociella; assembly: GCA_963555685.1. Taxonomy (NCBI): domain Eukaryota; kingdom Metazoa; phylum Arthropoda; class Insecta; order Lepidoptera; family Pyralidae; genus Acrobasis; species Acrobasis consociella. Next base: position 4,136,284 of record OY743119.1, on the reverse strand, counting down.
TGTTACCTAAATGATCCGCAAAAAATCATTTCATTGACTGACATTTATTGTAATGCATGGTTTTTTCTACTCACATACCGCAGCGACATCTGTGTTTTAGACCCGGAACTATAATTACAATAACTGATTTACCGACACCTAGAGCGCTAAATGAAAGTTTTCCAAACGAAATATTTTCATTCCCTTTGCAGTTATTGAAGTGATTGTCATGGATTCTAATCAATGAATAAGGAATCCTATGGAACTGACATACCTACAAAAAAGTGTTGCCGGCGCCATATTGGTTGTGACAACAAATGGCGGACTTTAGTGCTTGCTAGGAAGATAACTTTATCGATATCGATAAACCAAATTGACATTATTTTTATTGACAGTTTGACTAGCCTAGTCATACGTTTTTACCAGCCAAGTGCGTGTCAGGCCACATGCAGTGTAGGGTTCCGTAGTTGCGAATGCCGTCTTTGAGTTCACGGGACTAAGAAATTAATCTACACATATAATAAAACAGTAAAAAAGTGTGTCTGTACATTAAATAGAGGTATATTTCCAAAAAAAATATTGGGGACGATGAAGACATAATAATGGAGTAAGAATTTTATAATAAGCGGCCAAGTGCGAGTCGGACTCGCCCATGAAGGGTTCCGTTGTAGCAAATAACATAATATAAACGTCTTTTAGTATGTTTTTTTTAATTTTTATATTTGAGTTGATTGAATGAAAGGTACATTGCCGTTTATGATTTATGACGTATTAAAAAAAAACTACTTACTAGATATCGTTCAAACCAATTTTCGCTGGTAGTTTTCATGGTAACGAACAACATATATTTTATTTAGTTTTATCATTCTCTTATTTTAGAAGTTACGGGGGTGGGGGGACACACTTTTTTCCACTTTGGAAGTGTCTCTCGCGCAAAGTATTCGGTTTAGAAAAAAATGCTATTAGAAACCTCAATATCATTTTTGAAGACCTATCCATAGATGTATACACGTATGGGTTCGATGAAAAATAAATTTTTGAGTTTCAGTTCTAAGTATGGGGAACCCCCAAAATTTGCTGTTTTTTTTCTATTTTTGTGTCCAAACCCTAATGCGGTTCACATAATACATCTACTTACCAAGTTTCAACAGTATAGGTCTTATAGATTCGGAAAAAAGTGGCTGTGACATACGGACGGACAGACAGACAGACAGACAGACAGACAGACAGACATGACGAATCTATAAGGGTTCCGTTTTTGCCATTTGGCTACGGAACCCTAAAAATGTGTGTCTGTTTGTACACGCTAATGTCCGGAAACACTAGACGCATTCGAATGAAACATACATAATATTAATAATATCACGCCTGTTTCCCGCAGGGGTAGGCAGAGACTATGGATCGAATGAAACTTTATTTGTTATATAGTTGTTAATCATGGGCAACGTTCAGGGTAATGATTTTGGAAGATGGAACATCCAATGCAGAACTATAGTCCAGCTAAACTATAAGAGATATAAAAATGGCGCCTTAGTTAAAGTTATTCAGCCTGGTAAGCATTTTCCAGAGACAAAAAGTCCACGCGAACGAAGACGCGGGCTTCGGCTAGTTATCTATTAATTTTTTATGAAATTTTACTGTACATTTTACAAGTTGGTCGCCTATAACTCTTTAATTTGTAAATCCTACTTAGCTCTGACATTTTTCCTATAAACTTCGTTAAATACACTACTGCTGTAATTTTTTTCGTGTCCATATACAACCGTTTAGTAGATAAAGGGCGGACACGCAACTCCAACAATTTGCACTATGAAACTAAATATTTTAGAAACGGATCCCTAAACCAAAAATGGTGTTCACAAGCTCATATTTTTGAAAGACCTATTCAACGATACCTCACACGATGGGTTAATCGAGAAAAAAGAAAATGACTCCCACTTCACTAGTATGCCACAAAAAATATTTTTTAATTTCATTTTACTACCTTTTCGACATATATACCCATGCAAAATTACATCTTTCTAGTACTTACAGTCTGTGTAAAACCGTGGACAGACAGACAGACATGGCAAAACTGGGTTCGTTGTTTACTACGGAACCCTAAAAATTACCAATATAAACAAATGGCTGTACCTACTACCGATCAGATGCCTCAATGGAATTAAGGAAGTACTAACACTAAGCAGTATTTTCATTAACCCCCAACAAAAAAGAGGGGTGTTATAAGTTTGACGCTATTGTCTGTCGGTTTCTCTGTGGCATCGTAGCGCTCCAACGGATGTACCGATTACGATGCGGTTTTTTTACGTGATAGCAAGTTCCCTTGTGGTGGTTCTTAGCTATATTTGATGAAAATCGGTTCAGCCATATTTAAAAGTTATTAGGGGTTAACTCTTGAAAATCAAGGCTTTCTCTAGTAAATAACAGATGGCGCTAAGAATATCAAATCGTATCGAAAGTTCTTCTGCTATTCATCACTAGATGGCGTTCTTGATAGTCGAGGGCTTTTTTAAATTTCCCTTGCAAATTAACTTGTTTAAAAACGTACATGCAAATAAACTCTAGATATGTGCGGTATCTGATTAAATAAAAATTTTCAGTATTTTCTAGTATTTGCTCTTGAGGGTGACCATGCTATGTCACAGATTACTTAGAGAGCTATGCTATATGAATGAAACTGGGATTACTAGGCAGTACACCCACAAGCTATTTTGGAAACTACGTGTAAATAATAAATATATTTTTAACCATTCATTTATTTGAATAACAAATCAACAAAAATCAACAATATATATTTCTAGTGTTAATTATAAAGTTTAGCTACTAAGATAAATATTTATAACAAATACAAACACTGGTAATGTACTCCTGCGAATGTACAGTAGAGCTATATTTGAAACGCGGAGTTACTAAACGAAAGGTTTTATGAATGAAAAAAAATTCGTTTGGTGACTCAGCAGAAAAAAAAATCTAGGTCTATGGTTCCGTATTAGTTTTTTTGAATTTTGTAGCGTAAAAATGTCAAAGAAACTGACTATGACTCCCGAGACGCGAGGTCTACAGCTCCACGCAGTTCTTTATTCATTTCGGAATAATATTATTTTATTCAAATAGTTGCGAAAAGAAATTTTTTCAGTTTGTTTTTTTCCGTAGTACCGGAACCTTACATCAAGATATGTTTGAATAACACTTTTCATGAGCAAATATTTATGTTTCGCATCGTGATCGAATTAGTTACTTTTAAAAAATTTGTTTGTGGATTCATTATAATAATAATCCATTAGAAATTTAAATATATATAAATAATAGTTTCCTGGTATGTTTTCTTTTAAATTAGTTTTGATTAGTTTTTCTGTTTTCTGGATTATGTCTTCCAGGTCTTTTGAAGGGTATTTTAGGCCACCTCTTGTTTTAAATTTTATCAAGCTTTTTGAGTTCTCTTTTGGGTCTCCTACTAGCATGGCAATGCAAGTCTCACACTTCACTTCTTATCGTGTGTGTTAGTGACTAACACTAGTGTCAGAGTTTTTAAACCGCCTTGAAGGCCTCTGACATGGTTTTAGGTAACGACCAATGTCAAGGACAGTGACCGGGACCGACGGCTTAACGTGCCCTCCGAAGCACGGATCATCTTACTTATCAGACAATTAGGTGATCAGCCTACAATGTCCTAACCAAACTAGGACAACAACACAAAGTCGTTGCCCCCGCCGGGAATCGAACCCGCGACCTTCGGGTATGAGCCGAACGCTCTAACCACTACACCACGGAGGCAGTTACACACTTCACTGCGCCAGACACTTTTCTGGCCACAAATCCGGCGATGTAAAATATGACACTTTCGGAGTAATTCGAAAGTGTGCCATTTCGGCAGTCGATGTATTCTTCGTACAAATCGCTGTCGTCTTCTGGTATATCTACAAATGATTTTTTATCTGTGATTTCATTGAGAGCATTGGTCGGATTTGTTGTACTGGAGCAGTTTAATATATTAAGGGGGTACCTAAAAAAATAGATGTTTTTTATGTGAGTGTATCGTCCAATTAGGACAGTGAAAAAATCTGAATTAAATATATATTTTAATTGACTATATACCTGAAATATTGATCAGGCTCAAAACATATTAGCATATAATTTTCTCGATACAAAATAAATCCAAAGTTCCCTCTCCTTTTTCTTTATGTGAGTGCAGTACATAAAAGAAGCATGTTTTACCAGCAAATATTTGTTTAAACCAACGACCACTGATGTATCTAGGGAACAGTTAGAATAAAATTATTTTAAAAAATATATTTATAATTTATTAATATCTGGCCACTAATATGATAAAGTGCACGAAATAACCCAAGCACATTGATATCCCCTGCCTCGCTCTTCACTATGTGAAACCCATAAACTTATCCCTTTCGCAAGCGCCGCCCATTCGCCCATTCGATGATGATGAGGTCGGACGTGTGTCCAATTTTGTCAGCCGCGAAATTGTGATTTTTACGAAAGATTTCCTTAGACACACGTGATCTTTAATTTCGACCATAGTCTTGAAGCAGTAGTGGTGTCGCGGTCTATTTTGCGCGACAAATGAATGCGCCCCGGGTTCGAATCCCAACACGTGTTTTTCAATTTTATATTTTTATTCTCTTTGTTTATTAAGTAACATAGATTAGGTTTTTTTAATAACATAATCTATCAAAATATTACAATATTTTTATATTATTGTGATTTTTAGTAAGAAATTTATTATTTCTTTCTTTGATAAATCTATAACTTCTGCTAAAAACATAGTAAACACATGTCATTAATTTTAATATCATAATTAAATTTAAAAATTATCTTGTTAGCCGCGTATTCTTCTTTCGAAAGATTTTTTTAGGCACATGCAATCTTTAATTTCGTCGTGAAATGCGTAATAATACTGGAATTGTGGTCCATTCTGTGCGTCATTATGAGCGCAGCTTACAGATTCCGGGATCGAATCCTAGCACGTATCATACAATTTTATATTTTTTAATATTGTGATTTTTTGTGGGAAATTTCTTATATCTTTTTTTGATAAATATATCACTTTTGCTAAAGAAAATAGTAAACATACATCATCATTAATTGTAATATCGTAATTAAATAAAAAATGGACACATTTTATAATATTTAATTGTTTTTATGCTCACTTTGCATCTTACGCAGTAGGTACTTATTTGATTATAATTTGGGTGCAGAAATAAAATGCCTTTACACACCAATTTTTATACAAGTACATAGTAAAAGTAGAATTTAGAAGGTGCTGTTGTATATGTTACGGCTAGAACTAGGTGCAGCCTGCGATTGGCCGCACCTAGTTCTAGCCGAAATGATAAAGGCTAAACCTAGTTCTAGCCGAAAATAAATAGGATACACCTAAGTGTAACCATCTGAGACCGGCTGCACCTACTTCTAGCCGGCTAAACCTTGGTGTAGTCGCATTTCGGGTTTTAGCCGTAACATATACATACCTATGTCTATTGTGTCAATTGTGTGTGACCGGATCACCGAACCGCACGCACGGTGCACCGCATAGACAATTTTGATCATGTTTTACCCACTCCGCTCCGTAGTCGTCCGTCGCCGCGTCGCGTCGACCGAAGCACGAAGACAACAGACAAGTCTTTCTAATTACCTACGCGTTTTGTGTTCTAGTTATTGAAATTGCAGATTTTATATTATAAATAGGAAATTATAATTACATTGGTTTTTATGATAATATCCAATCCATAAGTAAAGGCAAAGATAATATAATTACTAAGGTAAGTAAGTTTAATTAGGGTTAGGTTAGATTTCTGTAAAATATTTTGTCAAATTCTTGGGTATATAAATAACCGGCCAAGTGCGAGTCGGACTCGCGCACTAAGGGTTCCGTATCTATAAAAATCAAGTTTTTTGTATGGGAGCCCCTTAATTATTTTTTTTATTATTACAATGAAAATATAACTGAGTATTTTGTGAATATTTCAAGTGCCTACCTGTTGCCATTATTGACATCGAGCAAAAAAGGGCAAAAAAAATCGTGTTTGTTTTATGGGAGCCCCCCTTAAATATTTATTTTATTTTATTTTTAGTAGTTGTTGTTACAGCGGCAACAGAAATACATAATTTGTAAAAATTTCAACTGTCTAGCTATCGCGATTCTTGAGATGCCTGGTGACAGACAGACGGACAGACAGCAAAGTCCCGTTTTTACCTTTTGGGTACGGAACCCTAAAAACTAATTAATTAGGTAATCAAAATGGGAAACAAAAACAGATACTTTTCAAAAGTTAAATTGAAGCAGAAATAAGCGGCCAAGTGCGAGTCGGACTCGCCCATGAAGGGTTCCGTAGTAGCAAATAACATATTATAAAAGTCTTGTAGTATGTTTTTTTAATTTTTATATTTGATTTGATTGAATGAAAGGTAAATTGCCGTTTATGATTTATGTATGACGTATTAAAAACTACTTACTGGATCTCGTTCAAACCAATTTTCGCTGGTAGTTTTCATGATGATGAACATCATATATTTTTTTTAGTTTTATAATTCTTTTATTTTAGAAGTTACGGGGGGGGGGGGGGGGGGCACAAACTTTTTTCCACTTTGGTAGTGTGTCTCGCGCAAAGTATTCGGTTTAGAAAAAAATGATATTAGAAACCTCAGTATCATTTTTGAAGACCTGTCCATAGATACCCCACACGTATGGGTTTGATGAAAAATAAATTTTTGAGTTTCAGTTCTAAGTATGGGGAACCCCCAAAATTTATTGTTTTTTTTCTATTTTTGTGTCAAAACCTTAATGTGGTTCACATAATACATCTACTTACCAAGTTTCAACAGTATAGGTCTTATAGTTTCGGAAAAAAGTGGCTGTGACATACGGACGGACAGACAGACAGACAGACATGACGAATCCATAAGGGTTCCGTTTTTGCCATTTGGCTACGAAACCCTAAAAACAGCTAGCACGTGAGATGAGGAAGAAGAAAACGTATAGTACTTACCTACCTAACTACCTAATACTTTACACTTATATTACAGGTACGTGAATAACTCGTAATTTTATGATGTACGTACCTACATATACATACTTATATGTATGTAGCTAGCTTGACATTATTCATAATGCCCGGGTATTATGAACAATGACACGATTTATCACTTGTTCCATAACATGTACTTACATTACCTAGGCATTGTAAGTCAAAATTGACCGAGACTAGGACTATGACTTTGACTTTAGATTTTACCAAGACTCTTAACTCTTGACTTAGTAGGCATCTACCCGGGTATTTACCCACGCTTGGGTATTTACCCGATATGCAACAGGTATATACCCGTATCTACCCGTTTGGGTGGGTAGATGGGGATATTTATTTAAAATTTAGTGCGTGTCCACTATTTATGTGTAGAAATGTACAAAAAAGTTATTTAATGTATAAAACAATGAAGAAAATAACAAAGATGAAAATCACGGGTGCTATTCATATTAAATATACAAATTCCATCTTGTTTGTTATCTGATTGCTTATTTTAACATGTGATTAGGTCTATAAACATACGGGTAAATACCCGGCATACTGTTTTTTAGGCAACGTTATAACGAGTTGATGGGGGATCGAAGAAGTCGTCGATAAGAATATATTTTGTTGGGTCTACCTTTTATGGTAGAACTTTTTAGTTAAGAATAATAAAATGCATAACAGCGTATGTTAGAAACCTCATTTCGTAGAATTTAGATTGTCATTTCTCATACATTTAGAATCCATAATTTTTAAATTAATATTCATCTTATGGCATAAACTTGATAGCTATAATAATTAAAACGAAGAATCATTATATCGCAGACAGTTCACAGCTAGAATGGCATTTTAGCATAAAATCAATTTCTAAATAAGGCAGAATCGTCATATCTTGGAGTATGTACAGTAAGAATCATCATTTAGCTTAAGGCCATACCCAAATTTTCCAGGGTCCAGTGGCGCCGCCATTTAAAATAAATCAATTAAAAGGAAACGGAGATATCATTTAAAATTGTGTCTTGGTCAAGTTCTAGATACCCATACATAGACTTAATGGTCTCAAAGTTCTACGAGATAATAAATAACATAATATCTGATTTTATTCCAGTTAAATTACATAAACATAATACACGCTTTCCACCTTGGTATACTCCAGCTCTTATCAAAATTATAAATGAAAAATTAAAATATCATAAAAAATGGAAAACATACAAGAGAAATAGTGATTTTGAGACATTTAAGTTGTTGCGCGAGAGGCAGAAAAAGGTCCAGTTAAAATGCTATGACAGTTTCATACGAGACTCTGAGAACAAAATAAAACTAAATAGTAAATGCTTCTGGACCTTCGTAAAATCCAAGAAGGCCAATTCTGGTATGCCTGATTCAATGTTCTTTGATGATAAGACAACAACAGATGGTGTTGAAATCTGTAATCTATTTAATAGATACTTTCAGTCAATGTTTGAACCTGAGCGAAATCATTCAACGCAGTCTACTCATTCGGAATCTCATAAATCATCCAGTACTCTTTCTATAGGCTCTATCAATATAACTGTGTCAGATGTAGAAAAACGTTTAAAGCAATTAGATATAAGTAAAGGTTATGGACCCGACGGCATACCCCCAATATTTCTGCAGAGATGTCATAAAAATCTCGCTGTACCACTAACACTGCTGTTTCAACATTCATTACGAACGGGAAAAATGTCAGAGATCTGGAAACAATGTTATATAACACCGATTCACAAATCCGGCGATAAACATAACGTAAGAAATTACAGACCAATATCCAAAATAAGTGCTATACCTAAACTGTTTGAAAAAATTATCTATGATAATCTTTACCCTCTACTTAGACCAATATTAGTAAACCAACAACATGGATTCGTGGATAAGAGATCTGTAGAAAGCAATCTTTGTGAATTCACACATAAAATAGCAAAGTCGATGGATGAGGGCTTTCAAGTAGATGTAGCATATACCGATTACTCTAAAGCATTCGACAAAATTCCTCATTCTATTCTTGTGCGTAAATTGAGTGATCTCGGAATCCACGGCGACTTGTTGCGTTGGCTTGAATCATATTTGAGACATCGAAGTCAGGCTGTTTTGGTCAAGGGTTATTGCTCTACTTTTGTTCCGATCTCTTTAGGTGTCCCACAAGGTGCTCATTTAGCTCCTCTTCTTTTTAATATATATATTAATGATCTTATCATAATGTTTAATCATAATAATATTATTTTATATGCCGATGATATGAAAATTTTTAGAACTATAAAATCTGAATTTGATTGCGCCGACCTGCAAAACGATTTAAACGCCCTAAATGAATATTTCAAACTTAACGGTCTTCACCTAAACACAGGAAAGTGTAATATAATTACATTTACTAGGAAACTAAAACCAATACTATATAATTATAAATTAGATAATGAATCACTTAAGCGTGTTTCTGAAATAAAAGATTTAGGGGTAACCTTAGATTCCAAACTTACTTTTAATTCTCATGTCATTAACATTACAGCAAGAGCTTTTCGTATGCTGGGCTTTATTATTCGAATTGGGAAAGACTTCAAACTTTGTTCGACTATGATTCTACTTTTTAATTCATATGTAAGGTCGATCTTAGAATATGCGTCAACGGTTTGGAGTTCGCAATATAAACTGTATATCGACAGCATAGAAAAAATAAATACAAAATTTATCAAACACCTTAAATACAAATCGTCACGCTATGGTTCTGATCTCAATCCAAGGATTGATATAGACATGACACTAATGGATCGCCGCATTCAAAGAGATCAAATGTTTTTATACAAAATTTTGAATAATCAGGTAGACTCTCCCTTCCCTTAAGTTGTATAAACTTTAAATGTCCCAGAAATGGGCTGAGAAGAATACTATCAACAAAGGTGTAGGATATATCGCTATAATTGTTTGATGTATACTTTTAGTTTAGTTTAATTCTTCTTTAACTTATCTTCTTAGTGACCTTTTTATGTAGTTCCTTTACACTGCTCAAAACGTTATGCGTTAGTTATTAGTGGAAACTTTACTGATGTATGTTTAAGTAGTTAAGTTATATCTGTCTGTACAAGGCTATTGTTTGTTTCCCAAAAAAATAAAAATAAAATAAATACCCATTCAAAGTATTTTTTAAACTACTATTTGTAGTTTAAAGTGAGAACGTGAAGCTTTTCTACGCACATTTGCGAAAAACGGCCACTTTTAGCTAATGTGCGTAGAAAAGCTTCACGTTCGCACTTTAAATTATAAACAGTAGTTCATAAAATAGTTTTAAGGGTTATCTAGGGCTTGACCAAGACACAATTTTGAATGATATCTCCGTTTCCTTTTAAATGATTTATTTTAAATGGCGGCGCCACTGGACCCCGGAAAATTTGGGTATGGCCTTAAGTGCTCATATTGTAGATAAGGTGTAGTAAGAAAAATGTGTATTTCATGATAGGTACTGTAACAAATCAATTGCAACCGTTTTTTAACAAACCTAACCTAAACTCCACGGCAAAATTGTTTTTGTGTCTGTGTTACTTTCGTCCTAACTTGAGTCGCTCGCTCGCTCATGTGTTGGTCACAAGAAACCTAACAAACCTAACGTACACTCCACGGCAAAGTTGTTTTTGTGTGTGTGTCTACTGATCGAAAATTTTGCGATCCGTTACACGAAAAAATATAATTTCAAAAATTTATATAAAAAAAGGAGGGAGTACCGGCAAAAATAATGCTTGGGGGGGGGGGGGGGGCTGGCATATCACTATACTCAAATTCGGGTAGCACGTTTCTAATGTTGAGCCCGTGCCGTGGTGTAGTCACAGTTCTAACATAACCTAACCTATATTTTTGCCCTAACCGAGTAAACTCGGAATGCTATTTTGTGTAGATTGTAATAATTATGGTTTTCATTATTCCCTGTATTCGAAAAATATCATAGTATGAAAAGGCTGTCTACCTTGTGGTCGCACATAACCTAACCTATATTTTTGCCCTAACCGAGTAAATTCGGAATGTTTTTTTTTTATGTTGACCAACAATATTATCGAATTTAATGACTATGGTATTAATCAATTATTATGCTTTTTTATTAGCGTTGCAGATGAATTTAAGCCATCTTCTTAGAAGGTGAAAAAAATACTCAATAAAAGTAGTACTAATTAAATATTATTGTAAACAAATTATACGAAAGTTAATGTATGTAAATGGTCATTAAACTAAATGAAATTGTGACATGTTAAAAGTATGCTATTGTTCGAATATATAAAAATTCGACCAAATGAAAATTATATTCAATATTTTTATGTATTTGAAATGTTCTATTAAATAAGATTCTGCCAAGTATGTTATGCCAAATGAAATTCGGAGCATCAAGATTCTGCCAGATAGATGGTACCCATTTTGTTCTGAGACCAACCGAAATCAGTAGTTTTGACTCTTGGATGAGCAGTCAAAGATACCTACTCTCTATATATGTATGAGGGTGCTCATATATTGACAACGCATTTGATGTCTGATTGCTCATTTTAACATCTAATTAGGTCTAAAAACATTTGCCAGCAAAAAATATAAACTTACACCTGTCAATTTGTATATTCTCATACAACGGGTAGATATGGGTAAATACGCGGCATACTGTATTGTGGGAAATGTTATAATAAGTTGATGGGGGATCAAAGAATTTGTCTATACGAATATCTTTTGTTCCGATACCAACCCCGAAATCAGTAGTTTTGGCTCTTAGATGAGCAGTTAAAAATCTACTCTCTCTGTATGTTTGAGGGTGTTCATATATTGACATCGCATTTTATATTTTGTTACTCATTTCACCACTTATAAATATGTCTTACGCACCTCCCAGCAAAAAATGAGTATAAGTCAAAGAAGCCTACTTTCAAAGTATGATTAGTATGGTGGTTTCATATACTTTTAAGTCAGATTTGACGTCTACCTGCATTTTAAACATATTATAAACTTAATTGCAAAGTCATCTATATTGTTCACGACGAAATAAATAACTAGTACCTAATGTATATAGTTGCCCTTTTTTATTGTTCATTTGTAAGAACAAATATATATTTGAATAAGTAGAATAGGTAGGACTAGGATAAGATGTGAAATGTATATAAGTTTAGTTATGGAGAAATAAAGAGTATTTTGTTTTTGTCTTTTACTGTTAGGTACCTTAGACCCAAGCTAGGATAGCTAGCTTTGTTTGCAAGAGAGAAGTAACGTAAGATAGGTACACATTAGAAGTGGGTACTTCATACCCACTTATACAGACAAATAGGTACACTATCTTGTATATAAGTAAATAACACTTGATTTAAAGTTCATAAAACTTACAGGGGTCTAAAGAAATAGGATGGTGTGATTGCTCGCATGCATAATATCGGTCGAAATTAATGCATAATTACAAATTATTTGTCAGAGTTGTATCAACATATAATATTAATCTTTATCCAAATAAATGTGTTATTAAGTAAGAGTAATAAACGGTGAACAAAATTGTCTTTGACATCACCTAATTTCAATAAACATCTTATAAGATAATACAATTTTAAAATAACTCCACGCGGACGAAGTCGCGGGCAGAGCTGGTTACTCATAACATTCAATCTACCCACCAATAGATACGGGTATTTATCGGGTATTTACCCAATGTACCGGGTATATTCCCGAATGGGTTAGACTGGGTATTTAACTATTTACCCACCGCCCATCTCTATGAGCCTTGACTTTTGACTTTGTGATGGTATTGCACTGTTAATCCATACCACCTAACTTCCGTGACTGATTCAGGGTATGAAATAGGTATATCACAAACAAATAATTTCATGCATTGCCTAACAGTTATTCAGGCGTTGTAGATAAACATTTCGTAGGAAATGAATTTAACGTAAGTAACGGATCTAGTATATTGTTATGGATGAAGTGATAAATTAGACATTGTAATAAATGTCCGCGCCGTGTGAAAAATGCCCAATATGAGGAGGCAGTTGTGGTAAAAACTTTTAAAATTATCAAATAGTCCGGGCAATATCATAATACCTAGCCTAGTGAAGAATTAAATTTCGACCTAACAAGTGCAACGAAGGGTGGACTATTGGTTAGGTAGGTGTATTGTTTTTACAATGACAGTTATTGCATATCTGCGAGATAGGTTCGATCCTTACCGATAAATGTTTCGTTTTTAGGGTTCCGTAGCCAAATGGCAAAAACGGAACCTTTATGGATTCGTCATGTCTGTCTGTCTGTCTGTCCGTCCGTATGTCACAGCCACTTTTTTCCGAAACTATAAGACATAAACTGTTGAAACTTGGTATGTGAACCGCATTAAGGTTTTGATACAAAAATAAATAAAAAAACAATAAATTTTGGGGGTTCCCCATACTTAGAACTGAAACTCAAAAAAATATTTTTCATCAAACGTGTATGGATAGGTCTTCAAAAATTATATTGAGGTCTCTAATATCATTTTTTTCTAAACTGAATACTTTGCGCGAGAGACACTTCCAAAGTGTAAGTAACTTCTAAAATAAGAGAATGATAAAACTAAAAAAATATATGATGTTCATTACCATGAAAACTACCAGCGAAAATTGGTTTGAACAAGATCTAGTAAGTATTTTTTTTAATACACACGTCATAAATCATAAGTGGCAATTTACCTTTCATTCAATCAAATCAAATAAAAATAAAAATAAAAACATACTAAAAGACTTTTATATTATGTTTTTTGCTACTACGGAACCCTTCATGGGTGAGTCCAACTCGCACTTGGCCGCTTATTTTTTTTATTATATTATGTGGATATTAAGTTTGATAAGTAGGTATAAAGTGAAAAATCGCGCTAACAATTTTTTTTAGGGGAAGGGAGTCATTAATTGATGATTTTTTTAAAGATTTGTTTGAATTAAGTGGCATCCAATATTTCGAATACGTAATTCATTATAAAATGTCTATATAAAATATAATACTTTTCTGTCAATTTTTAATATACATAATATATATATCAAATTCTTGTATATTTTAGATCTTTGTATCAAATACGAAAAGATTTAGGAAAATATTTTGAATCATAACTTTAATTTACGCCATCTATCACAAAATTTTCGACGACTGATAACGACTTATCACGTTCGGTGTCGGTTCTGATAGATTTACGGAGATGGCGCCACTATCTTTCGATTCAATAAAAGAAAGCCAGCGAAAATGAGAAAGCTATATCGGAAACCACGACTGGAGACGAAGCGGGGAAGGAAGGCGTGGCTTGTGATTAGGTATTTTCGACTCATGACTGCCCTTAACTTGCTCCAACGGAATGTTATTGCCAATGCCGCCGTCCCGAATTTCCGCCCTTATTAATAATCTTTTGAATGCAGCATTCAGTTGCACCGCGTTTGGGTTGTTATTATAACCCCCGCGAGCTCTGATCGCAGAAAAAAACAATTCTACGTGATCTTGACTCACTTTATACATTGGTAAATATTTTAAGATTTTTTGGTCTTCTCCTAAGTGCCGGAAAAGTTGCAGGGCACTTTTCATGTTTATCATCAGTCCGATAAATCCAGTTTTCCTTTTGGAATTTATAACGAGCTCGCCAGTTTGGAGCTTAATATTACGTATGTATCCAATAGCTCCCTCAAAAAGGGCTTCTACAAAGCCAATGTTTTCAGAGCATAAAGCTTTTTTCCACCCAGGTGGGCGAATAGAATGGCTGTTATGCACATCAAAAACATCATTTAAAATACGGATAAAATTTGCCGTACCCTCGCAATTTTCAAATTCCTTTAACTGTAATTCTGTTTTGCAGAACTCCAGTGCGTCTGCAACTGAACTGCTCAAAAAATGTGTTGCTAGGCGGACCTTCATTTTTTGCTTTTCGAAGTACAAGTGCGCCTTCGTTATTTTAGTCGCCATGTGTAGACCTTCTTTTTCTTGTAATTGAAGTAGCATTTCTAAGTATCCGAAGTCTATCTTCCTTCCATAATTATCGTTTAAGATCCTAAGATCTCCAAAAGTGTTCTTTATCAGCTTTAATGCATGACAAGGGCAATAAATTCATGAATTTTATTTTTGCTCATGGTAAATGTTGTTTTATCCTGGTTTTTCGCAAGTTGACATCCTAGTTCTGAAAACATGCCAAAGTTTGCAGCTGGCCTATCGCATGTTACACTTACAATTTCAACTCCTATTTCTTGGCATTTTTGCACGCACATTTTCAGCAATTCCGCTTTTTGCTCACCCGTCAAGGATGTGATAAAAAAATATCCAACTGGAACTTTCCATCCACCATTAATACAGTTCAACAAAAATACCAAACACTGATTTGTCACTTCTAATGAATCGTTATCTAATTCAGATCTTACCGTGATTCGCCCCCGATATGTTTTGGTCTGGGGATCCCAACATAACGATTTTCTTATTGACATTTCGTCAAAAATGTATGCGCATAGGACTGGTTCGGTACTTCCTTGCACTTTAGCTTTGAGTGTAGCATATGCTTCTTCACAGAAACCAGGCTCAGCGTTTATCTTCTGATACCATCTTGTTAATGTTTGCGGATGAGGAAGACATGTATTGTATGTACGTCGTATGAAATCATACGCCTTGGGTGAAAAAAAATGTAGGGTCAGAGCAAATTTTGTAAAACTCATTTTCTTTCACTGTTTTTTCGTGACTTTCTTCATTAATAATAAATGCACTTTGTTCATTCATATTCAAAACACTTATAGGCACCGCCCATCGCCATCTATCTCCGTCTTACTGTAGCAGATTGTGTGCGATAGACAGAGTCATTAATATCAGTCATTAAGAAATAAGTAAAGGTAGGTACATACCTGTTAAAAATTCAGAAAACCTCAAGCAGGCGCATGAGTCATGGCATGCCGAGTGGCAACTACTTGTTTTGTTACGGATATTCCGTCAATCTCCAAATGGACCATGTGGTTTCATGTGACTGCGCTTTCCACCTGGCCTTACACACACATTCACATTGACACTTTAAGACCAAACGAGCTGGCATTCAAGCACTCAAAAACACTTCAAACGCCTGAAATTTAACTAGCACACTGCACTGATGGGTACAAACAAATACGTGTACATTATCTACGAATATTTAGAATCCCGTGCACTCTGTGAAAAGCAGTACTTTAATAATTTTTTGTGACGCAGTTTAGATAGTTACTATTATCCTAAATAGGTAAATACTTAGCACATAACGGCGACACTATAAACAACTTCTGCAAAACCGCGAATAGAAATTTTACCTATTTTCATGACGGAAATTGCCGGTTGATTTCCAATTAAAAATGGTCAAGACATTTTACCTACGCGCTTTTGTTTGTAATTATAATTAATTAATCACATGGCACCTGTAGGCCTATGGACTCAAACAGACTGACTGAATGAATCAAACAGAAAGCCGGCTGGTCAAGGCTAGGTAGGTACATTGCGCTTTTGGCGACACGAGGCTCGAGTGAGATGCGACACTAGGGAAGAGCGAGATAAGACTGTCTCGCACGTGTGTCGCGGCGGCTTTGTCGGCGAATGTTAAAAGAATTAAAAGATACCGCTTTCGTTTACGATTGCCGCAAACGGCTGTTAGAATAGCACAAAGAAGTGCCGCAGTAGCAAAGAGTTCATACAGTACAGATGTGACAATTGTTATTATTGTAATGAATACAAACACATCAAAGTCTATTTTTTATCTTTTATTTAACTTGTAAAACATGTTTCCGATTTAAGATCTACTTAGGCATACTTACCTTTGAAAAATTATACGATGGTAATAAAAGGTAAAATCTCCTCTTTTGGGACCTTTTATTGGGAGGACCTGGGATTTGGGAGTTTTAAATTTCCATAATAAAGAATAGTGAAAATCTCATGACTTAAAATTTTTAAGCTATTGTATAGCTTTTATCGCGGGCTCCGCGGCGACCGATTCAAGAAATTCCGTAACGAAAGAACCACCTCCCACTCCGCCTACCATGTAGGTTGCCGCTTCGTCTCCGTCGTCCGTTTGCGACGTTGCCGTCCTTCCTTGTAAAAATTCACCTCAGTTGAGAATCGAACTCGACACCAAGCGTTTGCTAACCTAGTTACCTTATCCGCTGGTCCAGTGAGCGTATGACGTAAGAGACGAATTTAATATTCTATTTTTTACTTAAAATCCCTTTGAATGTGTGCGTGAAAATTCCAGCCGACATTAGCATTCACATTTTTAATATTTTAGAAATTAAAATGTGCTTGTATGATATGTAGTTGGGATATATTACAAATATTGCGTTGTTTTCGTAAATATAATTTGTTGTAAACATTAATGCGTTTCATTCGTAAAAAATAAAACGACAAAAATAAAACATTAACGCCATCTATTATGATGTGAGATGAGAGAGATGACTAAGACGGTGAGGCTCCTAGCGGACCGAATCGAACTACCTTAATGCAATAGCTTTACCGCGGCAGTCCCCGAGTGCCACACGTCTTTTTATTTTTTCTTTCATTTTTGTTTCCCAAAAAGCATCGTCTCTAAGGACCATTAATGTTTTTAAGGGTGTCTTTTCTCCACTCCAGACTGCAAACAAACAATTGGTTTTTTGAGTGACATGCAGTTGTCCTTGAATTTGGTAATACCAATTACAAGTTTTGTTTATTGTAATCATGCCATTATTTTTGTCACACTTCCACATCTGTACTTTATTTTGTTTGATTGCATTTTCTATTCCTATTTTAAACGCAACTATTGGACATTTTATTTCGACAATAGTATCTTCCCCTATTAACCCATCAGGCGTGGCTCCAATAAAAGGATATTCCTGGTCTACAAACAACCCGCAAGGCTCCATTTTAACATTTTCTTGGAGCCAGCTGCTGCAACCATAGACATAGAATTTTTTTTACTACGTAAGAAGACGGAACATGCCGAGTGCGTCAAAAAATACGTTAATGTCGCTAATACAAGAGCAAAAGAGATAGCGATCACACTGACATGAGCCAACTTTTGGATGAGAGTCAACCGCGGTAATCCTAGCTGATAAGGTGTCAAACGAAAATTGGATTTTTCTTATAGTAAACTGTGCTTTTCCATAAGTTTCCTTACCTTGGAAAGATGGTATCTTGCAGCTTTACCGACTGTGATATAACAACAAACAATAATCCCTGGTGTTCTATTATTTGCAGTAAAAATTTCGACCCAACGCGTTTTATACAAAGAATGCATAAGAACGTTTTAATCAAGGATTCTTAGCCAACTTTATTTGTTCCTGTAAGTGTAATAATTCGTCAATTGGGTGCTGGACTATTTTTCGATACTGGTTTGTCAACATTTATTGGCATCATAATGTATTTCACCTTTTCACCCACGAGAAAAAATGATTGAATATTTCATTTTCAGTTATTATTTTATGTTTATTTGCAATGTTTAACATTAATATCGTTCATTAAGGATGAAGGAGATTAGGAGAGACCTTAGTTCCGCTTTGTATATTAATAAATTCGGTAGATTGCAATTAGTATTTGTTTAATAAAATATTAATTCTCAGTAGGTACTTACTGGTACACTATTTTTCTTATATATTACTTAAGTATTGTAAGGCAATTGATAGCGACAAATATATTTATAATGTAATATTACTCTTCTCTTCTCGCAGATTGTACAAGTCGATTGTCGGCAAAGGAAAAAACACTTCAGTCATTTTAATATATCACATAATATACTGCAACAATTTTAAGGGTTTAGATTCGGTCCATGATAATGAACATCTATGTTCTAAAGACGGGTCTCCTGCTACTGTTTTTACGAAATATTACACAAAAACATGCAAAAAAAGGGGCGTGGCTATACAATTGTCTATGGCATACACATGTTTCTGCTTTCCAAAGTAGATGGAAAACTTGCGCAGCGCGGGGCGAGAGGGGAAGGGTTTCTTTTTTATTATTTTACGGTTCTGGGTACGAGTCCTTTAGAGCCTATCTGTCCTATATATCTATATATCTTCTTTTCTTAATTACTATCCTTGGATCCATACCAGGAGTTACAAATAGAGATCTTAACCGATCGTCTATATGTAACTCCAGGTAAATATTAAAATTGCGATCCCGTAAATATTCTCTGATACGAAATCTGAGTTTTCTTTTCGTTTTAGCGATTGCATCTGCAATTGGTAAAACGCAGAACACATCTTCTAATTCTTCGTCAGGCAGAAATGATGATAACAGTAATCAAAAATAAATATTATTAGGTATCTTAAGTGTCATTTTTGAAACGCGGAGTCACCTAAACGAATGGGTTTTCCATACAAAAAACTGTTCGTTTAGTGACTCCGCATTTGAAAAGTAGCACCTCATGATGTGGGGTAACCATAGAGAATATAAACCCTAACGTTAAAAAACGTTTCGTTCAAAACAGAAATTATTCGCTGGAGACGGTTTGTGTATGAAAAATAATATTTTTGTTTCGTGTTTTTTGTGTAAAGTCTGATCTGCTGATAAGGCAACGTGTATGGGAGGTCAATTTTTTTTCTTTTTCACTTATGTTCCTTGAGAAAGTTGTTTGCTATCATGACCTGAATTTAGCCTGATAACATATTTTTATCCGTTTATTCCATTTTCCAGCCACGCATCTACTAAAGTAATATAGCTACTGAACTGACTTTTAGACTTGGGTGACATCTACACCGCTGGGGACAAAGAGATTAAAATGTTTTAAGTACCTATATATTTCTTGTCATAACATTTACCAAGAACATTAATTCATAATCACAATACATTATTTTATCGATATCGACGAAGTACGTGGCGTGTAGTAGGTACAACCATTTTAAAGTCAGACATGACATTTCGTTTCTGGTCTCATTTTACAATAAGGTAGTTCTATTTTGTAGTATGGTAGATCTATGGCTGCAACGCAAGTTGTTTATTTTCTATCCCATGTGCTACTGCCGTTACATTACTGAGGTTCGACTTATATAGGATATTTTGCACTAACTTTGCTCTACTACTATTTTCTCGCCTTTTTACTACCATTCCAAAATTAGATGCAGTTATCATATTTTTTCTTAATTCTAACCATTCCATGCTATCTCTCTGATGCGAGGTACACTTTTGTATTGCATCTTTATCCAAAGTCAATTGTTGAAGATTTCGTAGGAATGATTCTTTTGCTTTGATCAATTCCTCAGGTAACATATCAGAAGCAGTACTTTGAGTGCCATAATCATGTTGAACCGTTTGGTGTTTATGTACTCTGTTTTTTGTATGAGGGTTTGCTAAATTTCTTTTGCGTTTTATCAGTCATTGCTCTTCAAATTTTTTCAAATTTGATTTTGGACTTCGACCTAAAAATTATTTGTATAGGGTGTATCGTGAATGATGATTATTACAAAAAAGTACTGCTGCGGAACACTGTGCACGACAACCACGACAAAAGGAAAAAACTTATCCTTTTCCCTCCTACAATCTTTGCCACTGCACTATTGAAGCGTTCCACTACATTAGTATCTACGTCCTCAAGTAGGCTTCTTGATTTTGATAATGTTGATTGAACAATCGTTTGTATTCTCATCCAAAACGAGGTATTCTCTATGTCATTGTTACTCTGTATAGTTTCGTCCTTTAAACAGTAATAATTTTAGCAATTTGTGTGGTTAGCAAATGCATGATAAATAGAATTTTGTACCTCATTTCGGAATTTACTAATTGTATCAGGTTCCTCTTTGTCTGATTTATATTTTGATATTGAGGCAATCACTACTTTACGAATAGTCATAATCTTGACTTCTGACAACAATTTTCAAAATTCTAATGGATATTTTGTTTCTTTTTTTATATTTCTGAGTCTATTGCATAGATTGCGTAATAAATGGTTACTGCATTCTATTTTTTGGACAGTATGATTTAGATAGGGATTACGGGCTAGAATTTTTGAGTAAGTAGCAGAATCATCATCTGCAATCAACCTATCATAGATTATATTATACATCGCTACAATTACAAATATATATATATATATATTATTATACAAAGATGTATCAAAACCTTGGCAAATAATTTCTCCATTCCACTGGAAGCTCCTGAATATTTTTTATAACATTCATGTTTTGGTGCCGTTATTTGTTTTTTATCTGCTCGTGCACATACTTAACAATATTTATTTTTAATTCCTATGAACAAAACTTCCCCAAATTTACGACTGACAATTGCTGCGGCTCCGGATAATGCTTTATAATTATTACCATAAGATCGTAATGACCAGACACCATCGGCGTATACGTCTATCATAGGTACACCATCCATGCTTAATTTTCCTTCGGATATAGCTGCATTACGTTCACGCATAGCAGCCTTTTCCATACACTCAACAGCTGTGGCTTCCCATTTTTCGTAAACAACATCTTGAATTTTTAAATACGACCTAGATGTAAAAATAGGTATATCTATGCATGCTGTAAGTTCTTTAAACTGGGAATATCCAATTCCGGCTAAGTTACCCCTGTAACTGCAGCCATATTAACGTTAATGTTCTTTTTGCTTGCTGTATCTTCGTTTGATATAAAGAAATTGGCAACAAAAAAATAGACGTTTTACGGTATTCCTCTGATGCACAGCGTCTTAATATTATATATATTTAAAAGTGTTTCACTTCCATTGGTGTTTCACTTACCCAACCTGACCTTATTAATATAATAAATGAGTTTTCACGACGCGGCTCGTTAAATAATTTCTAATTTTGTCTGCTGCGCTGCGTATCCGCCGTCTTAGTTCTTCTAATGTTTCCACAGGGTCTAACAATTCATCGTAGACGAGGCTCTTCATATGACCCCACTCGTGGAAATCCACAGGGGTGATATCAGGGCTCCTTACCGGCCATGGGATTGGTCCTCCTCTGCCAATCCATCTGTTGGGATAGTTACTGTCTAGCCAATCCCGTACATACCGACTGTAATGAGCAGGACAGCCATCATGCTGAAATATCATATTTCTCCTTGT
Organism: Acrobasis consociella; assembly: GCA_963555685.1. Taxonomy (NCBI): domain Eukaryota; kingdom Metazoa; phylum Arthropoda; class Insecta; order Lepidoptera; family Pyralidae; genus Acrobasis; species Acrobasis consociella. Next base: position 4,114,280 of record OY743119.1, on the reverse strand, counting down.
TGCTGATGGCACATCTAAAAGTTAACTAGCCATTTCTTCTACTAAAAAGTTGAAGTATGTTTCGCCATTTAAGTTGTCTGGCAGAAAATAGGGGCCAATTAAATTGTTTCCAATAATCCCCATCCACACGTTGAGTGACAAACGCCGTTGTGATTTGCCTTCTTTCTTTTTATTTGGGTTTTTATCAGCTTTTGGAGCCCACAAATGAATGATGTTGTAATCGGTAATACTATCTTGGTCAAATTTATTTTCATCAGTTCACAGTATTTTAAAATAATTAGGATTTTCTATGTCAGCATTTAGTACAAAAGTCTAACCTCCTTACAGGGTCGCCTTCCTCTATCTTTTGCACCGGAGTATAATTGTAAGAGTACATTCCCGAGCCATGCATTGTGAACCAATCTTTCTATTGGGAAATTTCGAGACGCGCTGCTACAAACATCGTTGGGTCTTCTTGAAAATGACAAAGGATTTCGTCTTCATCTTCGGGGCGATAAATGCGGGGTCTGCCAACATCACTTATTTGTCTATGAACACTTTTAGTCTCACGTAAACGCCGATAAACGCCGTCAAAAACTCGAGCATCGGGCAAACGTCGACGAGGGTATCGGGAATGATACTCTTCGCGAGCATGTGTTGCGACGACGTTGCAAAAGCCGTAGCATAACAGCATGTCTGCGTATTCTTCATTTGTAAATTCAAGTTGTTGAGATGGTCGGTTCAAAGCCATGATCAATCATTTTTACACGCAAATTTGTCGAAAAATATCACAGAGTCCAATTTACTTGCCAAGTCACAGAGTAGTATTAGATCAGGTCCATTTAACAAAAACTGGTCAAAGTTTATAGCAGATTCAAAATGTAGAAGTAATAAAAGTTAACTGCACAAATCGCATAAGCTGACTAGCAGTAGCATAGTAACCCGACAACTTAAATTTACCATGTGATAACCGCGGCTACTATTATTGATCTTGTCTTCCCGCTCGCACTTAGGGTAAGTGCAAGCGAGACGCTTAACTTCCACTCTTAGAAGTCCATAGATGAAATGTTCTTTGTGGGTTTTAATAGCAACATTCCTAGTAATGCTCTTTTTCTACAAACGAAGGTATAGCCTAAAAGAATTTTTGAATTTTACGACTTTAAACGGCATGGAATGTAACAGTTTGACACCGGGTTTTTTTAGACTAATTCGACCCTGCTGAGCTCGGATAATTTGTAGCGCAAAGTGGCCAAAAAGAAAGTCTTGCATACTTTAAACGTTGTACGACGGTCGTCTTTAAGTAAATAATTATAGCTTACTTTTTTCTGTCGTCTCCAGTTTCAGGCAGTTTTACTGCTTTTTGTTTCACAGGTTGTGCTGAAGCAGCATAAAAGCTTTTCTTATTTTGTCACTTAAACTCCAAAAGGTTTTCTCTCTACGCATTACTGAATTTCGTACCTGACGTTTAACGGCATCTCCAATACCATCTACTGGCCCTTTACCGTGTGATGTGGCGAAAAAATTCCATATAATTTTCAAATTATGACGTTTTGCCAATATCGGAAGAGAGTTAGCTATGAATTTGTTTTTGAACTGTGAAGCTGGTTAAAAACATGTTATCCTAAGAAACATATGATTTCTATAAAATATGGAACAGGAAGCAAAAGTCCGACGTCATGCTATATTACATGTAATCTCGATTAGCACATATATTAGATGCGGACTAGTTGGCAGGAAAAGATCTGACTTTAATTTCTAAGTGGGGCGCATTGACGGTGCTTCAGGTCAGAGCAACTATAAATAAAAACTGGACGGAGATGCAGCATATTTTTGTGCTCATTTGTGCCTTTGCGACTAATTTGTGGTGAAGATGTCATGTGGCAGAATCCAAAGCCGTCTTTGACATTATTTTGTAGACCAATTTATTTTAACTTTAGAAATGAAAATAAATTGGACATAAAAGGGGAGATGGCAAAGTTGAAGCCGAGATTACAGCTTTAAGAATTAATGTAAAACATTCAATGCTTATGACTATGATAGATGGTAAAATAACATCACACCAGTCGCATACATTAATGCAGACCTGTGAAATTTGTAAAGCTGTACCCAGCGAGAAGAACACAAACATAATAACCGACAAATATAATAAACCGGCATTTCCAACTCCGCTTCATCGCAAATCGCATGCACAACAGAATCAGTTTCGTCAACACCGTCCACGTCGACTACGGTGATGGTACCAGAGTCACCATTATTACTTTAACATGTAACGGGAGCGAGGTGATGTGCTCGACCGGCCACAAAGGAGAATTCTGAGATCGAGATGTAGATTCTGCTGGCGCCATCTCGTATGATTCTTGTGAACTATGGTTCATTGTTGTTTGTGGTATTTAGTTCCTCGCTGTGGCGTAGAGGTCGCCATAGAGCATAATAATTATTCCTCACGATATAGTCACGAAGATGTCGACACGCTTTTGAACAGAGCTATTTATGCTAGCGGTGTTCCCTTGTACTTGTTACAACCTCAATACTGGCAAGAGGTTTTTGAACTTCTCGATCCATCGTATACAATTCCATCCAGACATCGTTTAAGTAAGCCACTTTTAGAGGCGGAATACTTGCGCATCAGTAAGGGAAAAAAAGCGAAAATAAAGAAAGCTGCAGCACTTGCTTCGATATTGAATGGGTGGACTAACATCATTGGTAAAGGGGTTATCAATTTTATTGTCACCACGCTTAAGGTGAATGCAAAGAGCTCTTCATTAAACTTTTTCCGCTAGATGGCGTTGATTTCAATATTTTAAGTTTTTTTTAAAATTCTTGCGTAATGGATTACTGATAGGCAAACATTTTCGATCGGCGAGCCTGTAACATACTCTTTTATTTATTTTATGGCATACTATTATTCTTCAGTCAATGTATTCAGAAAAATGCTCCAAAATAAAATCTGTCATTTTGTCTCGTATCTCTACACTCACTCACACTACGACAGGAGCTTCAAAAAGCATGAAGATGGCGTAAAGCATTGTTATAGACTATGGTTATAGATTTGAGTATCGCCACTAGATGGCACTATTTAAAAAAAACTTAACTGGATAGCGCATATTTTCGGTTATTATTTCAAACAGCCGAAAATCATTTTAAACACAGCCGGCGATAAAAAATGATCTCAGATTGCATATTTGTCAACCACAGCTTTGACTCGGATAGCTAATCAAGCCTTGTGTCGGGGCACTCGTTTAGAGTTTAGACCATTTGATGGAAGGAAAAACCACCGCGCAATAAACGTCGTCAAAAAATACAATGCAAGTACAAACAAACATGCATTGTATTTTTTAATAAAACAAATCGCACACATTGTTGAATTTTCTTTTTATTGAAGTTTAATTTTTATTACTGAAAAAAAAAACAATTCATACAGAAGAATGATACATAATGATACTGATTTCTTGCCGACATAAATTGTTAATGATGGATTGGATGATGGAGACGGCAAACCTCTGTTAGAGTTTATGCAATAGAAGTGAAACAAAAAAAGAAACACTTCTGCATTTTCCTGACACGTATTTTCCCAATTTCCCATGGACCTGAAATAGATTTTAAATATAAATAGAGGTATCTATACAAAAATATATACGGACAAAGCACACAGACTTTTAAATCAATCAAACCCAAAACAAGTTCGAGACTTGTGTTTCAAAAGTAAATGTCAAACATGGCGGCAATTTGCAACTTATGGAAACATTTTGAAACAGATTCCAATATGAAATGTTGAATCACGTATATTATCGTACAATTACAATATTACAAAATATCACGAGTCCGTTCGACCACGCCATGACCACGCAGATAAGAAGTCCTGGCAAAAACGTCATCCGTGACATCCGTACTTTTCTTGCACCGCCTTGGATGAAGGCATTTTTGCCGCCTAATGTCATTTTGACTAAACAGCCGGTTTTACACTGCGGCGACCACTGAAATGTGTATACATGTAGCGTCGTGTCACTACTATCAGACACCCAGGCGACGTAAACAAATCTCAACTGGATACAACTTAACTATAATAAATTATATTAAATATTTAAATGATTTCAACTTATGTCAAATCGGTATATCGTTTCAAACCTGCAAGCACTCGCTTCCTCTACTTAGGTTCCGAATACACGTAACGTTGATATTTCTTCCTATCCGATCTGGTAGTCATTATTCTTCGAAATTATAATATAGCACGACAAAATGATCAAACAAAAAAACTGGCCCCCCTTATATATTTATTTTATTTTGTTTTTAGTATTTGTTGTCCCATGCTGGTCTGGGAGAAATAAAAAAAACTTTGAATGTACCAGCTGCTTCTCTTCCCACGCAGATCGTAAAAGCCGATCGAGGGAATGGGCAAAAATGCAAATCATGTTGACAGGCGATGCGGCTAGAAACCCATCACTGTATTGATTGCTTTTCTATCTTCTCGCCCACCATGACGCTAAAAGTGGCTTTTGGGTCTTGCGGCCCTGGGCTCTGCATTGAACCGCAAGACCCAAAATGCTCTGTCTGCCCCATTAGGAATAAAGACGTAATAGTATGTATGTATGTATGTATTTGTTGTTATGGCAGCAATAGAAATACATAATTAGTGAAAATTTCAACTAAGTAGCTATCGCGGTTCTCGCTATACAGCCTGGTGACAGACAGACGGACAGACAGACAGACAGCGAAGTCTTAGTAATAGGGTCCCATTTTTACCCTTTGGGTACGGAACCCTAAAAAAAGTGTGTGTACTCGATGGCGTGTACTTATGTACCTACACGCGTTAGTTAGAAGTTATACTTCTTTGGCGTGAATATAAAATACAGAGAAGTTAAGTACGATCGCAGATTTTTTTTATAAAATATATCCAATTAATATTTGATATTTAATATTAATATCGAATAAAATAATTAACAACTAATCTATGAACTATGTCCACGTGAAGGTTTTGCTAAATTGCTAATTTGATTGTTCATATAGATTAGATAAGTCACGTTCAGAAGTTCGTAGGTTTATTGTGAAATTCTAAATAAAAAGTAAAGAATAATTTTTCGGTAGTATTCATAGTAATCAATACATATATTAGTAAGTACTTATTTTTTGTTTATGAATTGGTAAATGTTTACCTACTAAGCTATACCTATCATTATTTCTTTTATTTAATATATGTTTTGAAAAAAATATTTGTTTCAGTTTCAGAACGAACTCATATCGTAGAAATCAGAGATATTGTGGAGACTTGGAGACACGAAAGTAGAGATGCTTGGAGAGAAATGCATTCGGTTTCAAAAGCAATCAGCGTTGCCGTCTCGTGCCGCTATGTACCTACTACACTTTGCGCGTTGCCCGCTGCTGTCAGAACGGCAACGTCGCATTCTGATCGCGCTGAGTCTTCTGACTTATTACTACATTTAGATATTTTTATTACAGCGCCATCTAAATGATGTCCAAGTATGTCGTTGCAAGCATTGAGCTGTCAAATTAGACAAATTCAGTAGTTTGTAATAAATCTGCCAGATGTCACCCCAAAATGAATTCTTATTATTCCACACACATTGTTAGAAATGTTCATTTTTGTCTTGTTTTAAATATCGTTTTTCTTGTAAAGTACTGTAAATTAGTATGACAGATTGTAAAGGCGAGCACAACAACTTCATGAAAATTGGAAAATCGATTGTAATATGAGAAACACTATCCACATTAAGAGAATTGCTGTAAAACAAAATGTATGGACGACCAAGGTTCGCAATCACCTTAAACCAATTTTTTAAACGCCATTTATCCGGAAGCACAAAAAGAAACTGTTAACTTTTTGAGTTAAAAATATTTAACATTCTTACGGAAATTGGCCCTGCCAAATTTGTCGCAGTTATCACAGACAATGCTGCCAACATGAAAGCAGCCTGGAGCTCCTCCAGGCTGCTTTCATGTTGGCAGTATAGTACGGTATGTACGAGCTATGTATTATAAGTGATGGCAACACTTATATTAATATGTGAGAGTGCTGTCATTCATTATTGCAGAGCTGTGTTTTGTTTATTACGTTTTATTGAAAACATAAGTTATTTTGAGTTTAGAAATGGATCAAGAAATCGAATACATTAGTAATCAAAAAGGACAGAACACTTATACATTGTGAGTATAGATATCATAAGAGCAAAACAAATAAAAGTGTATGTACTTTCTGGCGATGCATAAGGCTGCGTTTCCACTGAAGCGGAGCAGAGCGGAGAGGAGAAGAGAAGAGACGTGAAAAGAGGTGTGTTTTCACTGAAGCAGAGCCGAGCGGAGTAGGGTGAAGCGAGGAACAAAGCAGAGAAGGGTAGAATGGAGCTGAACCGAGCGGAGTGGGGTGGTGCGAAGTAAAAACAGAACCGATGCACATCAGTTACAGTCAATTCTCAGAGACATAGTACGGCATGTTGTCTTTAAAAAAGAAGAGAGCAATTCTTTTATACCTCTCTCTACTTTACACCGCACTGCCACGCCCCGCTCCTCGCACCAGCCCGCTCCGCTGGGGTTGAGCGGAGGCCTCCGTTTAATCCGCCCCAACCACGCATGCTCTTAATTTTATATTAGAATCCGCTCTACTCCGTTCCACTGTTTAAATTGAAGCGGAGCGGATATTTCGAGCATTGTGATTGGTCAATTCATGCACCGCTAAGCTCCTCTCTGCTTTGCTCCGCTTCAGTGAAAACGCAGCCTAAATACGAGACTGTAACGCGTCACTAACATTAGACAAAATAGAAAAAATTTTTAAACTGAAATCAGTGCATACATGTGAGTCAATGGAATTTAAAAATGTAATTAAAGAACACATAACGTTTTTAAAACGGATTGTTTGCCAAGATTTTTGCCTCATACAGCAGGTTTACGAAGAATATGATAAAAAATATATGGTTAGATATCCGCTTAAGGCCATACCCAAATTTTCCGGGGTCCAGTGGCGCCGCCATTTAAAATAAATCATTTAAAAGGAAACGGAGATATCATTTAAAATTGTGTCTTGGTCAAGTTCTAGATACCCATTCAAAGTATTTTTTAAACTACTTTTTGTAGTTTAAAGTGAGAACGTGAAGCTTTTCTACGCACATTTGCGAAAAACGGCCACTTTTAGCTAATGTGCGTAGAAAAGCTTCACGTTCGCACTTTAAATTATAAACAGTAGTTCATAAAATAGTTTTAAGGGTTATCTAGGGCTTGACCAAGACACAATTTTGAATGATATCTCCGTTTCCTTTTAAATGATTTATTTTAAATGGCGGCGTCACTGGACCCCGGAAAATTTGGGTATGGCCTTAAGTTCTTCCGTAAAATAATTAAAGTCAACAATATAACGTAAAGGATGGTGATCGCCATCCTTTACGTTATATTCTTTAACAATTAAATATACATATGTTATATATGTTAAAAAAATCGTCAAAGAATAACTAAACTTTATGCCTGTTTGTCTCTTGTGTTTGTAATTTTTTTGTATATTTATTATGGTGCAATAAAGTAAATTTGTACTGTATTGTATTGTTTAGTGGCAGAAAATCACCGAAACAATATAAAAACGACTGGTCGACCCTCTTTTTATATAATCGGATAAAAATAAGACTTACTGTTCCTTGCGCCTGGACTTTGAAGTTACATCTAAATCCAGAATATTTTTTTCTGAACAAGTCTGATTTGGAATTAGTTATTTTTCCAGAAAAAATATGTATTTAATTTCAGATCAGTTAACCTTTTGACTATTCCATAATATGGAATGAAAGATACATTTTTTCCATACTTCGTCTTAAAAAGAACAAGACTTGTCCAAAAAGCAAGAACTTATGACAAAACTCAGAATCCATAAATTACGAGACAATTTTTTCTTTAAACTTTTGAAAGAAGAGGATGTTTCCTTTACCCCGGACACCGATTCAAGAGGCTTTTTATTCCCGTCAGATTAGTCTGTATATCTTGTGTGTCATGGACGTATCACAGCAAAATAATTCTTGCCTGTATAATTGGGACGAAACAGAATCTGGCAAGGGTTCTGTTTTAATTGGATATGTTTGTTTGTTAAATCTATATTATACATAAACACAAGACACAAAAATACAAGTTAGAAGTAGAAAAAAGTACAAAGGCGGACTTATCCCAGACAGGGATCTCTTCCAGTCAACCTTGAAATAAGAGGACAACACAGGGTAGAGAGTGCATAATACTGCTTTTTAAACACTAAAATAATACCAATGTGAAATTAATAAGACGTTTTCGTGATGGCTGTGGGGGACAGAATACAAATAGCCACGTGATGAATATACATGATATTTGTGGTATTTTGGATAGTGATGAAGGTTATGGGTCTCATATATTGTGTAATTTATGTGCACAAGAGCAGACAATAACTGAGCAAAGAACCAAATCTTACGATAATTTGAAAAGGGCAGCAGAAAAAATGATGGAGAATTCTATGATTTAAAAGATTTAAAAAGATTTAAAGAAATTGACATTAATGCTACTGTATTAGTCGAGGTGCCGAAAGTTGATAGGAGGCCGTTAGGCAGCAAAAATCTTGTTTTGCTACAAGGTTTTTGCAGTCATAGATAAACAAACAGCAAAAATCTTGTAGCAAAAGTCATAGATAAACGAAATGGACTTTATCGTGTGGGTACTTCAGCTGGCGTCATTAAAGACTGGCTGCCAAGAAATGCTATACAGTCATCCCCAGGAGAAATGTTAAATGATGATATCCCTGATAAAATCTTACCATTAAGATGTATATTATCTGGTTCTTCCCAATGTGGTTAATAGAGATTTAAAATGTACAACTAACAGATGCGCATGTAAAAAAAACAATCTCATAAGCAACTCCAAATGCCACAAAGCTGCAACTTGCAAAAATAAGTAAAATATTTTCGATAATTATAATTATTTAATAATTAATTTTCTTTGAGAATTTGTCATAATATTTGATACTTCGTAAAGAAGGTTGTGTAATTTTTGACATTACATTGTTTGAAATATTTCTTGAGCTATTTTTAATATCTAAAAAACTAATCGTGTAAGGACCACCTAAAGCGGTGATTTCTTTTGCCGAAATGTGTCTTGTTACTTCTCTAATTATAAATTTGAGTCTGATGAACAGTTTATATCATTGCTCAAGAGGGGCCAAAGGTTACCCAAGAAAAGACCATATTGAGGAAGACTGAGGACAGAGTGCTCCAAAAAAAATTATGTGACCAGTCTATTAATAAAGCAGTTCGCTACCAACTGAGAGAACCTGCCAGCTTTAGAATGGTACACTGAGAAAAATGGATTGACGTCGATGTAGTGAAATAATATTGCAAACATTTTAAAATACCCTGTTCACCATTAATAAAACAATGCGCAACATTTTAAATATCGACCAAAATATATCTATTCTGCTGGGCATTAAACTTCATTGTGCAAGAAACCTCAACATAAAGTACAAATGTCTTTCGTATCGGTGATTGTTACAACCACACAAGAAACATTGAGTAAATTTTTCAGGAGACACAAAAAACTTAATATTAAGTATGTATTGATATACTATGTTCGTGATTGCTATAGATTATAGTTTATATATAAACCTAACCATATATTGCCTTTTTTTAAATTTTCAATAGTGTTTAGGCATGTTTTTTTATAATTACTTTATTTTCAGTTATGTTGTTTTTACACTCAATGTGTTACATGTGTTGTTTTAACACTCATTTTCAATAACTCAAAGTAGCAAAATTGGGGAAAGGTTAGAAAAACACACAAAATTACTTTAAAAACTAAACACACAAAATTACTTTAAAAACTTTTTTTTAAAAACCTTTTAATCTTAGAATTTAAGCACATTTACTTATTAATCACAATCATCTGCCATGTCGTCTACACTTTCCAAGGTAATTGTTGGCCATTGAAGGAGATCATCATAAAATTCTTTGTATTTTTCAGGCACATAGGGCATTATTTTTTTTATATCTTCAAGTTTTTTTAACATTAATTGGCTTGTTTGTTGAATAAACTAGGCTGGTAGGAAGTGTGAGTTGATCAGGCCAACAACTTTTTTTAGCAATTCTCAAATGGAAGTTTACAGCTTGAATTGTATAATCAATATACTCCAATGCTTTTACTTTGCCAGGATTATCTGCAGTGTGAATAAAGTGTGAATACTTAGAGATCAAAAAGTTTATTGTTTGAGTTTTGGGTACATTTCGTCCATAGGAACAATCAGACAAACAAGATTCTTTAAACCATGTTTTCCACCATGCTTTAAAGTTCAATTTGTCACTTGCTTGTACAAGCTGGACAAAAAATTTTGATGAGGAACTACTTTTAATAATAATTTTCATAATTTGCCTCAATGAGTATATTCTGTCAACTTTCTTTAATTGCGCTTAATACAACCAAATGCTTTATCACAGGGTAAAAATGAATGTCCTTTGACTGGGTAAAACTGTTCAATTGTTTAAAAAAAATTCAGTTCCACCGGAGCAGAAAGATACCTAAGTAAGGTATGATTTTTATTTTGCCCTCCACAACTGTCACTAAACACCAATAAGTGTTTTATATTAGACGGAATTTCAGAATTGATGTACTCATTTATAAATGAGGTCACTTCGTTAGGACCTTTGCCTGCTATGGCCCTCATGATACACATAAAACTTATAGGATCTATGTAGTTAGAAATAATCTATAGATCTCTTGTCTTTCCATTTTAACACTGACACATTTGTGTCACTGACAATCTGACGGTAATCATGTTGTCCATGGTCCATATTTTTCTCGAAAAAAGATTACCAGTCTTATTATAAAACAAAGACTAACGAAAGTCCGAGGTTAAAACTCGATCTAAACCAAGTAACAAGGAAAATCTTATTACAAAACGAGGTTTATATCTTAGTCCGAGGAAGATCCTCGATCTAAAGTTAAACCTGCTAGCACCCTAGTAGACATGTGTCGTTCCGGACCGTAATAGTTCTCGGAACTATGTCCGGAGCTGGAACGACATCGGTCCAATCCAAGCTGATTGGCTTAGTCGGTCCACAGTTCCTAACATGTCCGAGCCAAATCTGAGGGCGCTGCGCCGCCGTACCGCGCTGTCCGTCGCCGCTGAATACTGGCGAAACTATCCGAAATGAAAATCGAGCGATTCCGATCGCGAGAGCGAATATGAAACGCTCAGATGAAACGTTACATATCGTCATTTCTCTAAGTGCGAATGAGACAGAAAAAAATCGCGATTTTGATTCTTGATTTTAATTTTGTAGGATATTGATACTTTTGTTTTATGCACCTAGGGCCATAATTACATGAATTGACATAATTATAATTTTTGTTTTGAACTATTGACCTTGGCGCGTGCCAAACTCCCCGGTTATTTGTTTTGAATTTACGTATTTTACAAGTCAGTGCGTTACTTGACCTTGTGAGTGAAAGTATGCGATAATTACCTTTGTAATTTTGCGCGGGAGTTTTGTGATTACTTAGTGTGTTTAATGAAGAATATAAATAGTACAGACAATTTTTCAATTTCATTGTGTTAAGTTAGGTAGTTTAATTGTATATAAAATTATAGTTTCATTGTAGGTTTATAAAATTATTTTTAAGTGTAAATATAGACATTTGATTCCATCCATTGACATTGAAAATACTCGCCATGGCTTCACGTAGGAAAACTAGTGTTCTTTGGAAGCATTTTATTTAAGAAAACAAGAAAGGCAAGTGTAATTATTGTTCCGATATTATATCGTATACTGCTGGAAGCCTCGGGAATTTAAGTCGACACTTGAAAAGGAAGCATCCTACTATATCTACAGTGCCAGAAAAACGGCAGGAGCCTATTAATATAGAAATAGACACCCCAAACCAGCCTACTCCATCTACTGTGCAAGAGCCACCAAGTGGACCAACTTTTTGATTTAGGCCAAAAACGGACACACGCACAAAGCAAAATAGATGCTTTTGCTGTGAGGCCTTTGCCATCAAATAAAAAAACAAAAATAGACCAGCAATTATTACTTATGATCGCAAAGGAGTACCACCCATTTAATTTAGTTAGCGGTATAGAATTCAATAAGTTTGTTACATTATTAAACCCAGCATACACATTGCCAACACGTAAAACCCTATCCAATTCGTTGTTACCTCAACAGTATTTGCAGCTTGAGCTAAAAGTGAAAAACGAACTGGCCAAGGCCGTCGCCGTATGTGTCACTACTGATGGCTGGACATCGGAAAATAACGAGAGTTTTATTGGTGTTACGGCCCACTACGTAGATACAACCAACAATAGTGAATTAAATACGTACTTACTTGGATGTATTCAGTACGAAGAAACTCATACAGCTGCAAATCTCCAACAATTTCTGCAGCAACAATTTGAGAAATGGGGCATTGAGCACAAAATAGGGGCGGTGGTATCAGACAACGCAGCAAACATATTGGCTGCAGTTCATTTAGGTGGGTGGCGAACAATTAGCTGTTTTGCACATTCATTGAATCTTGTTGTACAAAAAGGGATAGAAAACATAGCCGAAACCGTCGAGGCAAGGTAAAAAAAATTGTAGAATATTTTCATCGATCCACTGCAGCTCTGACTAAATTAAAAAATATTCAACAGCAAATGAATATCCCTCAGCTAAAATTAAAACAGGATGTCTGCACTCGGTGGAATTCCACGTATGACATGCTCGATCGTATGGTTAAAGTTAAAGAAGCTGTGATCGTCACAATAGCATTAATGAGAAATTACTTAGCGCTTTCTTCCGAAGATTGGGCCCTTATCGAAAGTGTCGTTCCAATTTTACAAGTCTTCTATGAAATAATAACTGAAATATCAACTGAAAAAACTGTAAGTCTTTCTAAAGTAATTGTATACTGTCGGATGCTTATGAGACACATGGACCAGCTTTCGTCAAAAATGGAAGAAGGAGGATGCCATGCCCAGGTAAAAGATTTAGTGAAAACTTTGAACGAACAGCTGCATCGACGTTTTGAGAACATAGAGTTGAATATGTTGTATGCGGAGAGTACAATTTTAGATCCCAGATTCAAAAAGCGCGGATTTCGTGATGAAAAAAATTATAAGAGAGCTCTATTTAATCTACGCCACTAGTGGTTCGCCGCGAACTTAGACCTCGCGATATTATTCCAAAACTGAACCAATTTTAATGTCCAGTGAAACTGTGATTTAATGAAACTGTGATACATTATCCACAACCGATTTGATACCGTTGCAGGAAACAGATTTTCCAACCTTCTTTCTTCTTCTATTCTGAGCTGCAAAAGTTTCATTTTTTTTTCAAACAGCTTAAATCAAGACCTGGATCAAATTCAATATACCTAGATCTTGAAAGAGGAACGTATGTACATCCAGCCGCAACTATTTTACGCCTACGTCTCATCATCATCATCATTTCAGCCGCATAACGTCCACTGCTGGACATAGGCCTCTCCCAAGGATTTCCAAAATGACCGATCTAGAGCGGCTTCCAGCAACCTTGGTCTGGTCGACAAACCACCTTGCTTCTTACGCTTCTTATGCCAGTACGTGGTCTTACGCTTCGAATGCCAGTACGTGGTCGCCATTCGAATACCTTTTTGCCCCATCGGCATCAGTTTGTCGCGCTATGTGTCCGCCCACTGCCATTTCAACGAGCTAATCCGCTGGGCTATGTCAATGACTTTAGTTCTCATACGAATTTCCTCATTTCTGATTCGATCGCGTAGAGAAACACCGAGCCTAGCTTTTCATAGTGCGTTGCACCTTTAGCCCTTTCATGAGACTCATAGTAAGGTACCACGTTTCAGATCCATAAGTCATCACTGGTAACACACATTGTTTGTAAACTTTAGTCTTAAAAAACTAAGGTATTTTTGTCGAGAAGACACTGCGTAGCTTCCCGAACGCTGCCCAGCCGAGTCGGATTAGTCGAAAGACCTCTTCCTCGAAGCTGAAGCTTCCTGCCTGGATCAATTGACCCAGGTCTACAACTTCGAGGCGGGACTCCCAACACTAACAGGTGGGGCGCAACATGGACATTCGACATTACTTTCGTTTTGTCCATGTTCATTTTAAGGCTTATTGTCATCATCATCTTTTCAGCCGCATAACGTCCACTGCTGGACATAGGCCTCTCCCAAAGATTTCCAAAACTTCCGATCTAGAATAGCTGGAAGGCGCTGGATGCAAGCCGCTCTAGATCGGTCATTTTAAGGCTTACCTGTTGGGAAACTCGGTTTAGGTCTGCGAGCATAGTACATACATACTTAAGTCTTCCATCGAGTCCGCCATGACAACGATATCATCGGCAAATCGAAGGTGAGTGATATACTCGCCTTTGATTTTAATGCCATATCCTTCCCATTGCAGAAGCTTGATCTGCCAGTGCAACGGTGAACAGTTTCGAAGATATAACGTCTGTTTTACACCTCTATGCAGTGGAATTGCCGTCTTCCACTGCTCCTGTACTCGGAATGACATAGTGGCGTTACTGTATAAGCACTTCAACACCTCGATATACCGATAGTCAATACGGCATCGCTGGAGACTGAAGCACGGCCCATGTTTCGATCGAATAGAAGGCTTTTTCATTGCCCACTATCCGCAAGCATAACGGCCAGTTATACGCCCTCGTCTTCTCTAAAGCCTTTACGGAAACCGGCTTGTTTGGGAGGCTGGAAGGCATCAAACCTGTTTGCGGGACGATTCGTGATGACCCTCGAAAACAACTTATAAACATGACTAAGACACGTGATAGGCCTATAGTTCTTCAATAGAGTGTTATCTCCTTTTTTGAAGAACAGAACCGCAAAGCCCCTGTTCCACGCTTCTGGCGTTACGCCCTCGAGCAGAATGGAATTAAAGAGCCTGTAAAGGAATCAAATCAAATCAAATCAAATATATCTTTATTATCATAGGATATTTAAAATATCTCTTAATAATCGTCATTATTTTGTTGCACTATTGTTGACGTCAAATAGTTACTTACAGCTAAGTTTACTACCGCTTCCAAAGCGCTAGTGCAGAAGAAGCGGTAACAAACTGCACTGCACCTCTTCTCCAAGGACGTCAACTCACAATTAAATTAATACTTAAAGTTAATGTGGACAGAGAATACATTGTTTTGTTTGTTATGTCATATCATAATTTAAATTTAATTTTTAGAATGTCAAAATTTTAAAGTAATGTCAAGTTGTAGATTCAGTTTGTACAAAATGTACCAAATTATGACATTTTCGAGTACCTATATTACAAACTTTTAGAGGGACCCGCGTCAAGCTCAAGCCAGACTTTTTTGTCTTTAAGGTAGTCATCGGTCCTATAATAAGCCTTCTCACAAAGTACTTTTTTTACATAAGTTTTAAATCTTTTGTCTGGCATATCAAGGATCGATTTTGGCAATTTATTATAAAAAAGTATACAGTTCCCCATAAACGTCTTACTAATTGTTTTAAGCCTATAAAACGGGGCAACTAAGTCATTCTTATTACGTAAGTTTCTATCGGTAAAATCGCTTACTTTATTGTATGAGGAAATATTTTTCCTTACATACATTATGTTTTCAAATATATACTGTGATGCTAAGGTAAGTATATCTATTTCCTTGAATAATTCTCTGAGTGAGTCTCTAGATCCTAACCCGTAAATAGCACGAATTGCCCGTTTTTGTAAAATAAAAATAGTCTGAATATCGGCTGCATTCCCCCACAGGAGTATGCCGTAAGACATTACACTATGAAAGTAACTAAAGTACACTAGTCTAGCAGTTGCTACATCTGTCAATTGTCTTATTCTCCTAACAGCATAAGCCGCAGAACTAAGCCTATTTGAAAGTTTAGTTATATGAGCACCCCATTGAAGTTTCGAGTCTATTGTAATTCCTAAGAAGGTAGTACTTTCAACAAGATCGAGTTTTTCACCATCTATCATTATGTCAACGCAGCCCTGTCTCACATTGGGAAGAGAAAATCGAACGCATTGAGTCTTTTTCGCATTTAACATGAGATTATTGGCAGAAAACCAATCAGAAATGGAAGACAAGGTGCTGTTCACCGCGCTAGCGTTTGTGCTATGTCGATCAAGTTTGAATATAAGCGAGGTGTCATCAGCAAACAGCACTATGCCAGCCTGCTTCTCAACCATGTAAGGCAAGTCATTGACATAAACCAAGAAAAGGAAAGGTCCAAGAATTGAACCTTGCGGTACGCCTATCTTAACATTAGATCCGTGCGATTTTATGCCATTTAAATCAACAGTCTGATGCCTATCTGTTAAATAAGATTCTATAAGTTTTATTGAATTATCATCAAAACCGTATTGACGAAATTTAAGCAAAAGTGTCGGATGATCTACGCAATCAAATGCTTTGGAGAGATCACAAAATGATCCAATTCCATCATTTTTGTTCTCCCATGCGTCGTATATATGAGTAACAAGTGCTACTCCCGCATCGGTGGTCGATTTCCCGCCAGTAAAGCCGAATTGTTGGCTATGGAAAAGGTTGTAGGTCTTAAAATGAAGAAGCATTTGATTGAGCATTATCTTTTCGAACACCTTACTCAAAACTGGCAGGATAGATATAGGTCTGTAGTTGCCAGGATCTGTTTTTTCTCCTTTTTTAAATAAGGGGATTAGTTTACTACATTTCATTAGGTTAGGAAATATGCCTTCATCAATACATTCGTTAAATATACAAGCTAAATCAGCAGCTATGATATTTATGATATGGCTTACTACAGCAACTGACATGCCCCAATGGTCTTCAGATTTTTTTAAATTTAACTGTTTAAATGCATCTATTATATCTTTGGGGCCAATATTCTTAAATTTAAATTTAGAATCACAAGGCCTAACATTATTCTTAAGCAAGGCTTCAGCACGCTGGGGGCTAGAATTCACATTAGAAGTAAGTTCCAAAGGAATGTTAGTAAAGAAATCATCAAAAATATTTACTATTTCTTCAGTTTTAGTAATAGTCTTACCACAAGATTTGATTTGACAGATATTTTCTTTGGCTTTATTTTTACCCGTTTCTTTATTTATAACATTCCAAGTTTCTTTTATTTTGTTAGGAGCATTATTTATTTTTCTACTTATACGATTTGCCTTGGCTTGTCTACAAACTTTTTTAAATATTTTGGAATAATTTTTAACATATTCTAGAAAGGAAGGACTAAAATTATATTGTTTTTGGGAATATAAGTCATAAAGCCTGCTCCTACTTATGTAGATGCCGGTAGTAGCCCACTCACTAAATTGTAATTTTCTATGCACTACAACTTGTTTTTGTTTCAAAGTTTTTGAATATTCTGAGGTAATAACGTTAAATAGTTTATTGTAATGGTCGTCAGGATTTTTTCCTGTGTAAACGACCGACAACAATTTGTTATCTAAATTATTTTTTAGTTTTTGTATATTTTTAGAAGTAATCGGCCTACAAAAAGTCTTATCTTTGTTCAAAATGCTGGACTTGCCTTTGGACTCCTTGACATAAACTACATATACACCTGAATGATCAGAAGGCAGTTTATTAATAACTGATTTAACAGAATATTTAATATTACTAAAAAAATTGTCTAGACAAGTAGCAGATGTAGCAGTGATTCGTGTTGGCTCAAAGAATACGTTTACTAATTCATAACATTTAAAAAGATTTAGAAATTGTGTACTTTTTGGATTATCTACTAAGATATCAACATTAAAATCTCCGCAAACAATTAAATTCTTTTTACTAGATGAACAGGACTTAAGTACCTGGTCCATTGTTTTAAGAAAACTTTTAAAATCACTATTAGGAGGACTGTATACACAAATAATTATATGATGATCTAGCTCGGCACAGGTCACCTCACAAACGCGCTCAACAGAAAGTCTGACAATATCCGTCCGCTCTTTGCTACGGAAAGAATCTTTTACAAAAATTATGGAACCCCCTCGCTGAGCAGACTTCCTGTTAAAGCAGCTAACAATATTATAGTTGTTTAGGCTGAACATCATCTGACTCTCATACAGCCAATGTTCAGTCAAACATAAAATGTCAACATCCAATTCTTCAAGAAATAATTCAACTAATAATTCTTTGCCGGAAAAACCTTCTAAATTTTGATGTACTATTCTTAGTTCATGAGGCCTTTCCGTTGTCTTAATGTTCAGTTTAAAACTGCCGTCAAGTCTACAGATTTACCATCACATATTCCTGGTAAATCGGTAGGCGTCTTAAAACTAGGTTTTCGTTTACAATGTAAACTCGTCCAAAAATTAATATTATTTGCTACTAACGTAGCAATCTTACGTCTAGAATATTTTGAAAGATAAATATTATCTTTTGTCAGATCACATTCACCTATGAAATTATTGGTGTCAAAAAACACTAATTTATCACTATAACGACATGTTATAGTGACTTTCAGTAGCAGCGTTCCGCCCGCTTTCAAAAGGTCGGTATAGTGTCGGGTTAGCTTGGCTCTTGGGCAAACGCCGACGTCTACGACTACTTTATTCTAAGTGAGTCCTTGCGATTTGTGCACATTTTTTGCCCAGGCAAGCGACAGTAAAAATTGCGTTCGTGAGCATGACACTTGGCCAGTCTTCCACGACCGGATCATGCGAGGGATGGGAACCGTGTTCTGGTAAGGTTTCTTGCCCTTGAATTTCCACAGTGTGCTCACGCATTGAACTCTTTAAGCTTTCAGGGTATAGTTCCTGATTTCGTACTTCCCTTGCGTACTCACGCTGAGAACACAAGCGTTTGGAGCGTTCGGGCGAAGTTCATGCTGACAAAGCTCTTATTGGCACGAGAATTACCTACTGGCATATTTCCTTAGTTGCTACTCTCTACGTAAAACTACTTCGCGGGCTTTGGTTGCCGCTGATCTCTTGTTAGTTTGTGGCATTATTACTAATCCTACAACAGAAGCACAGACAAGCAGCGATATCGATTGAACCAAAGTCCGCTCAACAAAATTGCTAAATTTAGTAAACTACCTAGTAGTTCGCCGCGAACTTAGACCTCGTAATTATTTTTCGCAATTCAGTTTCCTAAATAACCCCTAGATGGCGCTATCCAAAGTTAGAACGCGCTATTGGTTTCGTTTGTTACATAATCGAGGACATTTTTATTAATATTTCAAAAACTACTGAACCGATTTTGATGCCCAACGAACTTGAAAATTCTATTGATATTTCCTACATGCGTACCAAATTTCATCAAAATCAAACCATCGGTTCGGCTGTTATCGCGGTACAAACATACATACATACATACATACATACATACATACATACATACATACATACATACATACATACATACATACAATGTGTTTTCGCCCCAACTCGATTTAGAGACCTCGCTCGCTTCGCTCGCTCGGTCAAAAAAAGTAGGATCTATTCGTATCATTCAAGAACTTCAACCTGCTGCTCAAACTGTATGCGAACCTGAGCTTTCAACATCTACAGCTAAAACTTCATCAATTTGGAACGAGTTCGATCAGGAAATTGCAAGTCTCATACCACAGGATACAATTGCAGCTGGAATTGTAGAACTGGACAAATACATACAAGAGCCCATCATAAATAGAACGGAAAATCCTTTGGCTTGGTGGCACGCCAGGAAACCAGTATATCCACTATTATATAGCTATGCAATAAAAAGGCTAAATATCGTAGCCACATCAGTGCCCTGCGAGAGACTTTTTGCAAAAGCGGGCATGACTCTAACTAATCGGAGAAGGCGACTAAAAGCTAATAAAGTATCTCAATTACTTTTTTTAGAGAGCAATTATAAGTAAAATAAGAAAATGTAAATAAAAAATATGTTGTAGAAAATGTAAATACATGTATATAGAAAATTATTGTACATAAAATCAGTTGATTTGTAAATACGCCAACCAAAATAGTAATCACTTCATTAATTTTGTAATATTCTTAGATACTTATACTATACAATTTTATTTAAACAAACAGGCAATTGACGCCAAACACTAAGTTGTAGATTGTAGAATATTGAAGTAAAATCATTTACTTTTTGGTTGTCAGTCCTACGCCTGCCAAGTATGAAGGTAAATCAATTGATAACAAAATTAAGTACTTAGGTGCCATGGATATGATAATATAATGTCGTGTTTACTAGTTATCGATATAAATAAACAAAACGTATGGAACTACAACGAATACAGGTAACTAATCGCGTCCTGGATTGAAAAATTATAGAGGAACTAGATAGTTCCGCGAACATGATAACGGAACTAGTTCCACATATCCGATGAACCGTTCCAGGTTCAATCCGATCCCGAACATGATTGGCACATGTCTACTCTACACCCTAGTCTAAGCTCGGTAATAAGCTTCGACTAACCTTAAAATCATGACATATATCAAAACAAAACATAATAAAAATTGTATTAAAATCTATAATTTTACCTGATAGCTATTAATAAATGCTTATTATATCCAGGAAATGTGTTCAAACTGCCATGAATATGATATAAAAGTATCTTTATTGTTTTACAACTTTCCATGACAAAATTATTTCATCACTATTGTTCGTTTATTTACATTCACAACATTAAAAACACGATTTTATATTTCTTACACTATACAACACTCATATAAAAACAATATTTATTAAGATTTTCTACAATTTACAAACGTAAACAAAAATATAGGTACATTCCTTGACAGGCGATTATGACGTCTTACCACAGACTAATTATAGAATTACGTTGTTAAAGTTGACAACATATCTGCGTTCCGTTTCTTGATACTGTTATACTTTATTTATTGTTAAAGAAATGTTATTTAGCAATCAGAGCAATAAATAAGAGATTTTTGGTAAAATTAAATACAATGCTTAATTTGAAATCAATTCTATTTTAACTTATTTGCCTTTAAATTAAAATATTTTCGAAAAAATAATATTACTATGAAAAACGGAATGATTTTTCTACTTCCGGTCAGACTAAGTTGGATCTATCATAGTCCGTCTTTTTTGCACGTTTTGTAATAAAGCAAAGTCTATAGTAGATTTAACGTTTGTTACCGTACTAAAGCCCGACTAAGATAATACGGGACTAAACTACGATTAAGGCCTTTTTTTGTAATAAGACTGTACAAGTTCTTCACGAGCAAAATTAACACTGACAGCGCGGGCAAAGTGAATTGACATCAACAGTATTGCCAACTTTCCAAGTTGACTGTCAAAACAACATCTTTGCAAATCTAGTGTTGTTTTAACACTCAACCATATTCAGACGATCGTTTTTTTGTTCTGAAACGACTGCAGTTGTGTGATTTTAATACTCATCCTAAAAAGACCATAGACAAGGAATACAAAAAAATGTTACTTGTGGGGTTTTAACAATCACTAATTCTTTTATCGTGCAAAAACTAATTTGCTTAGTAAAATATGGATTTAAACATCACAATGTACAGTGATCAAAGAACAATAAATTTGTGATGTTAAAATGCACCATAAAATATTGAGTTTCGAATCAACGAGAGTCGACTGTACCTTCATAAAGTTGTTTTTTTACTAAGGTATATTTTATGACTGTTACCTATTTCAGATCGGCACGAGAAAACTATGGTGATGATGTAATAGGTTACGTTCAAATAAAAGAAACAGGTAACACTTGTACCGTAAAGTGTAGAATCTCACCAGAAAACTGAGTACGTACAAAACCATATCATTGCAGCTTTGTATGCGATGAAAATGAAGAAGAAATTTTAAACGTAACCTGTGATGATTGTGCCGCCAGCAAAGGTGGGTGTTAACATGTTCACTTTGAGCGTTCCCGTCTTGAAGACCTTGACGCCAAACGCCTGATCCGAAAAACTCGACCCAAGCCCTCCTACAACTATACTCGCAATTCAATGGGTCTCTTTACTGCGCTTCTTGCAATAGGACCTTCAAAACAAAATTTGGTTTTGCGAGTCATGCTCGCGCTCATGCAAGGGCCCAGGCGAAGACGAGCTAAGGGTGTCGCCGTCGACGGATACGTCTGGGAGGACATCATCATCATGTATGTGAAAATAAAAGAAGTAGAAAAAGTTTCTCTTCATTACATCTTCTTACATCTCTTAGTGCACTCCCAGGTGCATCCACGGCTGGAATGCCTAGTAGCCCGAATACTGTACACGATGAAGGCTGGCAAAAAGTAATGAAACCTAAACATAGAACTGTCAAATATCGCTACAGAGGGACGGCCGGCATAAATAGGGACAATGAGGAAAAATTCAAAGCTGTCGAGAAAAAGGTGCCGATTTTTATTACTAAGGTGCACAAGGATACGTTGGAGAAAGATATAACAGATTATATATACAGAAAAACTCAGGAAGTAATTCGTCTAGAAAAAATAATTTTTAAGCAAGAAAGAGACTATCATGCTTATAATTTTTTTGTAACGGAAAACAAATTATCTACATTCCTAGATGACAAGTTGTGGCCTGAAGGTATCATATTTAGGCGTTTTATAAATTTTCATAAAATGAGATCGAGCGGTGACCATGTTCGCACCACCGCCTCCGGCCCTAAAACTCATGTTAATGACAAGTGAACATAATTTTGTCAGTTTTAATTGTAAGAGCGTTAAGCGCTCGGTAGAATATATAAGAAAATTATGTCAGACATCAAGTATAATAGCGTTACAAGAAACGTGGCTGCTTCCGGAGGATATTCATTACCTAGCCACCATCGATGGGGATTTTGGATACGTGGGCACTTCAGCTATGGATACCGGAGCCGGGTTGCTTAGGGGCCGTCCTTACGGAGGTACAGCGCTGTTGTGGAGAAAGAGTGTGTTTCCCAGTGTGTCAATAGTTCCAAGTGACAATCCCCGCGTGTGCGCGTTAAAAATACATGTACAACAAAGTGCATTTCTTGTTTGTTCGATTTATATGCCTACGGATAGTGCAGTGAACCTTGCGGACTTCACGGACTGCCTCGGGGTGGTGAGTGCAATTATTAATAATGACAATATCGAAGCTGTTTATTTATTAGGTGACTATAATGCGCACCCTCACGAACCCTTTTATAATGAGTTGAGTAGTTTTTGTTCTGAGTACGATTTAACGTGTGCTGATGTCGAGTTCTTAGGTTTAACTTCAGACACATATACTTTTGTAAGTGAAGCGCATGGTTCTAGACGATGGTTGGATCATTGCGTTGTGACTCAGGCTGCCTTTAAGACAATTACTAGTGTTAATGTTATGTATGACGTTCTGTGGTCCGATCACCTGCCGCTTATTATACAATGTAAACTTGATACTATTATACCGAAAATTGTTATGATCTCAAAGAAGTAGAAAGTAATAAAATACAATGGGGTGAAAGGAACCCTGATCAGTTGAAACTGTATAATACTTTATGTCATCAAAAGTTGAGATTAATTGACTTCCCAAGTGAATTAAGTGCATGTAGTGATTTTAACTGTAATCAGGTGGCCCACAGATACGTTATAGACAAAATGTATAATGAAATTGTAAGTGCGTTATCATATGCGGCTTCAGAGAGTTATACAAGAAAATATAAAAGAAAACCAGTTGTAGGTTGGAATAGATATGTCAGTGAGGCTCACAGGGAGGCCAGGTGTAAGTTTGAGATGTGGCAACATTGTGGAAAACCAAGGTCAGGTCATGTCTGGAATGAGATGAAAGAAAGTCGTAACATCTTTAAATCTCGTTTAAAATGGTGTCAGAATAATGCACAGCAAATAAAATTGGACATACTTGCTAAACATCATGATAAACACGATTTTCGTAAGTTTTGGAAGTCCACAAGTAAGCTAAATTATAAGCCGGGTGTCCCTGTGTGCGTCAATGATATCAGTGATCCGAAACAGATAGCCAACATGTTTAAAGAACACTTTTCCGTGAAATCTCCTTTGGGCCCTTCACAGTCGCAGGATGAGAGTGGGGGTCAGTGCACGCGGGAGCTCTGTGCTATCTTTTCAGCCAAAGAGGTCAGGAATGTCATAGGTTCGATGTCACGTGGTAAATCACCTGGTCATGATGGCCTTAGCATCGAGCACCTGAAGTATGCGGGCCCCCACTTGTCTAGAGTCCTAGCAATGTTTTACACGCTTTGTGTCGGGCACTCGTACCTACCTGCTGCAATGATGAAGACTGTGGTGGTGCCGATCGTGAAGTGCAAAACCGGTGACATTGGTGATAAGAGAAATTACAGACCGATTTCGTTGGCAACCATCATGGCCAAGGTACTGGACGGTTTGCTAAATGCTCATAAATATCTAAATATCCATGAAAACCAATTTGGGTTCAAATCTGGACAATCAACAGAGACTGCAATTCTGAGCCTGAAGCAAACCGTTAAGTATTATACTGATCGGAAAACACCAGTATTTGCTGGTTTCCTTGACCTGTCAACGGCCTTTGACCTGGTTTCGTATGATATTTTGTGGCAAGAATTAAGTAGTACTTCTATGTCAAATGAACTAGTGAACTTGTTTAAGTATTGGTATGAAAACCAGATTAATGTGGTTCGTTGGACAGGCACCTATTCGGTCCATATAGGTTGGAGTGTGGGGTGAGGCAGGGGGGGCTGACTTCGCCCAAGCTCTTCAACCTGTATATCAACGCCCTAGTTGAGAGGCTCAGTAGCACCCATGTAGGCTGTCATATCGACGGAGTTTGTCTAAATAATATAAGCTATGCTGATGACATGGCGCTTCTAAGTGCCTCTCCTTGTGGGCTATCTAGGCTGCTGGCTATTTGTGAGGATTTTGCCACTAAGCATGGGTTAGTGTATAACGTGTCCAAAAGTGAATGCATGGTCTTTCGGGCCGGCGGTAAGCGTGTGGATAATATACCATCTATTAAGTTAAATAATATACCGTTGAGAAGGGTTGAACAATTTAAATATCTTGGACATATAGTTACCGCTGACCTGAAAGATGATGCTGACATGGAAAGGGAGCGCAGGGCGTTGACTGTTAGGGCAAACATGATCGCACACAGGTTTGCTCGTTGTTCGAGAAATGTCAAAAAAACTCTTTTTAGGGCATTTTGTACGTCCTTCTACACGAGCAGCCTGTGGGTGAGCTATACGCAGAAACAGTACAGCGCCTTGCGAGTCCAATATAATAACGCTTTTAGGAAGCTGATGGGGCTGCCGCGATACTGTAGTGCATCAGGGATGTTTGCCGGGTTTCGCATCGATTGTTTCTACACAATAATGCGTAAACGGTGCACATCCTTGTTGCGCAGGGTTCGTGCCAGCCCTAGCAGCATCCTGAAGGTATTTGCGGACAGATTTGACTGTGAGTACATGAACCATGCAGCGATGGTTCATGTACTCACTGTAGGTTAAATCTATAATTATTAATAATTTTAAAATGTATTGTTAATAATTTTATGTATAATTGTAATTAATTTATGATCCAATGATGGTCGAAATAAATGATTTATTATATATTATTATATTATTATTACCTAATAAATATTTTCAAAAATAATACTATGGATTTTGGTGCATAAAGTTTTTTTAAATTTTGAAATAACGAAATAACTGAATAAAGATGCTTTCAAGTAAAAGAGGCTACGACGGCTCAATCAGATTCAAACTTGTTGTTTGAAATGCGCTACGGACAAATAACATCCTCAAAAATGCACGAAGCAGCTCAGTGTAAAACAAATGATAGGTCTCTGGTTGAAGAAGTAACAGGTGTTTCAAAATAAAGTTTATATTTGTTTAGCTGACTGCGTGAACGCAGCGAATCCGAGGCGCGCGGGGGGTATGCCAATAGGTAGCTTGTCTTTTGGGAATTCAGTCGCTATGAAGAGTTTCTCGGGAGCAGACCGCGCACTATGCGTGCGCGAGTTTTACAAAAATGGTGATTCGGCGACTGTAACGCGTAGAAAATTCTGCAATATTCGAGGTTTTCGCCACTTAAACGAAGCGCCAAGTTCACATTCGAAAATGGGTCAACAAATTTGAAGAGACCGGTTCAACTCTAGAGAAACCGAAATCTGGGCGACCAAGATCATCAAGAACAGCAGAAAATGTAGAGAGTGTCAACCAGTCTGCTCGTGAGTGTGCTTTAAATGTGCATAAATCATCATTATACCGCATTTTGCATAAAGATCTAAAACTGCATCCTTATAAAATTCAATTGGTGCAAGAATTAAAACCTCAGGATGCACGTCATAGGCTTGACTTCGTAAACTAGGCAATAGAGCGCTTTTCGACAGAGCGCTTTTCGACGTTTAACACCATCTTATTTTCGAAAGAAGCTCATTTTCATCTTAATGGGCTCGTAAATAAGCAAAACTGCCGATACTGGGGTGCAACGAATCCGAAACGCAAGCACGAGAGACCACTCCATTCGCCGAAAGTGACCGTATGGGCTGCGATGTCGGCGGGAGGAATTATTGGCCCATACTTTTTTGAAGATGCGAGGGGATGTGCAGTTACAGTGAATTCGGAGCGTTATGAGGAAAAGTTAGGCAATTTTTTGGTGCCAGACCTGCAAAACTTCACTTGCTATAATCAAAGAACATGGTTCCAGCAGGACGGAACATCTTCACACACGTCCAATACGTCTCTGCCACGAGTACGTGTAATTTTCCCTGGCAAATTGATCTCCAGGAGAGGCGATATAAACTGGCCACCACGTAGTCCTGATTTAACCCCTGTGGACTTTTTCTTGTGGGGTTATTAAAGTTAACCCGACTTCCTTAGCGCATTTGAAAGAAAATATTCGTAACGAAATGGCAGCCATCACGGAGTCGACCTGCAAAGCCGTCATTAAAAATTTTACCCTTCGATTAAATGAGTGCCGTGAACGCGGAGGTTTACATTTGGACGATGTTATTTTTAAGACATAAATTCCCAAATACCCTATATTAATAATGAATAAACATTTTATTTTATCGACTTACTAAAGATACACTTTCTTTTGAAAGACCTTGTATTAGGTGGTAACCTTTAAAGAAACTGCTGCTATTAAAAGAGCATTATGCAGAGCAGTTGGCGGAACAAATGATGGAGAACAACATTTTGTGTCCTTCCAGTAGAATATGCTACTGGAAGGACACAACCATAGAGCAAATGAACATACAATAATTTTCGCAATGGGAGTTGTCGTTAAAAGCAGGATCACTTCTAGAAACTATGACCAAAATTAAATTAAATTTTAAGACATCAATAAAAAGAAATTACATTTTTATTCATAATAATTTTAACATTGAATTTGATATATACTAAGAAATAATCCGCATGCCGTTCCGTTATTTTCTGTTGCAATGCCCTAACAGGGTTCATGTTGTACCTACTAACCTAAGAAGTGACTGTGTAGTGTAATCTAATATATGTATAATGTGAAAAGCAATAAATAAATTGAAATTGAAATACAAGCAATAACATATTCAGCACACCTGACTTTAGTGCGAATATGTTATTGCGAAGTCATTGTCGGGCGAGGCCCGTATTTTTATAATAAAGTCGATTATTGACCATCTTAACTACAAATTTCAGAGTATGTGTGTCATGGAGCAAAATATTGCTCTAGATGAGTCACTGCTACAGTGGCGGGGTTGGTTGCAGATCAGTCTACTGATTCCAAACAAAGCCGCCACTGCAGGAGATACCCATTACGTCGTATTGATGATCTTCTTCATCAAGCATAAGCTATGCCATACATGTCTACTATTTACAGTCAAGTTATTGGCAGATTTCGGTACATCCAAATGATTAGAAAAAAACAAGCTTCGTTTCACCTTTTGCAACCTATTCTTTCAAACGCATGCAGTTCGAACTAGGTAATGCGCCTGCTACATTTCAAAGATTGATGGATGGACTTGGGTGTTCCTAAGCAAGACTTGGGTGTTCCTAAGCAAAATATTTGGGTCACCTCATCGTCCCTGAAGGTATAAAAACAGACCCTGATAAAGTATCTGCTATCATAGATGTCCAAGAGCCAAAAACATTAAAACAACTTACATAATTTCTCCAAACTGCTTCATGGTATAGGAGATTCATTCTTAAATTCTGAAGTGGCACGACCTTTTCCAAATTATCAATAAAGCATGTCACTTGGCACTGGAAATCAGAACAACAAGAAGCTTTCAATAAACTAAAAATTGCTCTAACCACCGCACTATTACTTAAACAAGCCAATCCAGATGAACCATTTACAATTAAAACAGATACGCTTTTTAGTCTGGGACGAATTTCCCTGGCCGACGGAGCAACCCACTTTCCGTTTAGCTTACCGAATATGAGTGAGTCTACAGTGATACCGCCTACGGGCGCTAAGACCACGAAGAAGAAGAAGAATCGCGAGACCAAGAGATCTGATAATTTCCGGGAGAAGAAGGGCGCCGAATTTCAGGCAAGCCGTGAACTCTTCATCCGTGAACAGCTTTTCCTCGGCTGCTCAAATGAAGAAGGGGCTTTACCATCGATTGGAGAGGTCGTCTCCCATGAAGCGATCCCTCTCCCAATTTCAACTCGAGGAGTAGGAGTTGGAGCCGTTCATCTGGCTAAAAGTGTTGCAAAACTTACACCAACTATGGAAGTTGACGTCCGCAGCCTTTATCGTGCAGGCTTAGGCCTCGTTGAAGCTCGACTCTCTCGACAACAAGGATTGTTTGTCAAGACGAACCCCCTATCTTGCTTTTCGAAGGATCTGGACGTGGCAAACCCACTGATCCACACTGTACGGCATATTCCAATTGTTCCAGAGCCGTTTTACAGGATCGTTAACAGCATTGGCGTGTTGAAGCATGAAGGACAAACTTACCTTCCTGTCCTTCCCCAAGATAAGAAAGTGCGGAACCGCTATGCACCTAGCTGCACCAGTGTTACGCTGTCATGTTTTGATGAATAAAGTAAATTCACCTAATTGTGAAGTATGTGGCGTGATAGATGATGTGTCTCACCTCTTGATTGAATGTGAACGGAACCGAACTCAGAGAGATATATTTATAAGTAAATTTAAGATAAATAGCATGGATATGGGGTATGTTCAGAGCATTCTGAGCAACCCTGTCTCTGATGCAGCCCGGCACTTGTGTAGTTTAGTGGAGTACCTCCAGTAAAGTACACATGTACTAGAAGTTCTATTTAATATAAGGGTTGTATAATTTATATAAGGTTAATAAGTAAGTAAATTAAAGTTTTGTCTCGATGGAGCTGAGA
The DNA here is from genome assembly GCA_963555685.1 of Acrobasis consociella. Classification (NCBI taxonomy): domain Eukaryota; kingdom Metazoa; phylum Arthropoda; class Insecta; order Lepidoptera; family Pyralidae; genus Acrobasis; species Acrobasis consociella. Next base: position 4,085,130 of record OY743119.1, on the reverse strand, counting down.
TGTCTTAAGACAAAAGCTCCATAATAAATAAAGATTTAAAAAAATAAAAAAACAGATACAAGCCAATAGTTATTATGAAACATCGGAAATATTAAAAAGTCATATATCAAAAAAAAAAGTAGGTCATAGTTACATGTTGTCGTTTCTTTTAAGAAAAAAGACCTAGGCGTGAGCGTTATTTTAACTAACCGTTTTTTTCAACATGTTTTTCTGCTCTCAACGATTCAACCACATTTTCGTCACTGTAAAAGTAGTTGGTCTGACCAACTGGTTTGTATCCAACGACGCGGCCGACGCGCCTAACCGACCCGAGCGAGCGGAGCGAGAATGGCACCGGCACGCGACGCGCGGCGGAAAAAACCGAACATCTACGAACAAGTGAGACGCGAACTGTGTATTTCGTTAAGAAAGATAAAGACAGATAGTTGTTTCGTGTTTGTCGCGGTGATCGTGGCGAGATCGAGAAATTCCGGTTTGTTTTTGTTTTGTTCATTAAATAATATTAATACTAGTTTGCGTGGAGACTCGTTGAAGGTCAAATGTCAATTCGTTTGCAAAAATTCTTAATTGTTTAGTACAGTTAATTCATGTCAAGTTTGTAAATTGTGTACGTATATTTAGTAAAAACAGTGTAAATAAATAGGTATTTATATATAGTGAGCATTAATCTAAACTGTATAAATAAACATTTGTGATTTTTGTATATAAATTGTAATTAAATACAATTGACAACATTTCAAAAAATTTATATGCGTTTTTTATTTTTTTTTCTTAAAGATCTTCCAAAAATAGGACATACGTGTTTTTTCTTTTCGATTTCTTTTCATTATTTCCCCTAAAATTAAATTGTTAAATCGCTCCATTCTAGAAGAGCGTAAGTACAAGAGTTAGGTTGTAACGAGCTCACATCTTTGCTATACTTTCTAATTAAAAAAATAAAACTTGTACTGACGTCTATAGAGTTGTCGCTTGAAGCAGTAACATATCGATATCGATAGAATTATCAATAATAAAATGAACATAATAATTAAAGACGTTTAGTATTTTAATCTAAACATTAAGTAACAAAAACTTACGTACCGTAAAATAGGGTTTCTTTGAATAATTTAAAAATTCAAACGTTTCTATCTCAGCTGTTTTTGACATAAAAACACATCTTAAAAATTCTAGGTATATTGACGACTTGGTGTGTAGAAAGGTATGTAAATGTTATAAAAAATAACGCTTGTAATATTCGACAAAAAAAGAAATGTGCTTAAAATATCTATACTTGAAAAGAAAAAAAAAACTTTATTTTGTTATATGTTTGTTGAAGTTAGTTAGTGCGAGCGAATTCGATTAAAATTTGATAATATTTGCAGGAGTAATTTTCAAAGGAATTATTATCATTTCGTCACCAAAATAGAAAACATTTGAATGCAATGTATTTTTTACCAATCACAATCTACTACACTGGAAGAACTATCGATGTGAGGCGGTCTTTCTATCGAAGTAATACTTCTATGGAACAACACTACTATTATCTTGCTCTCTCACTCGCGCGTTGTCAGCGTCAGTAAATAAAACAAACAAAGAACTTAAATTCGTCTAGGACAATCTTTTAATTTGTGCTTAAATTAAATAAATTTGGTAGATAAAGTCAGTGCTTTTTAAAATTCGTGATGGAAAATCGACCGTCAATGAAACTTGATCCCCTAGTTTCGTGTTTTGTTCCTGTGTGCAAAAACAGGGTATTATTGTGTCCAGGAAAATATTTCTTTCGTGTACCAAAATCAACAAGGATTGAATGGTGTTCCGCAGTCAATAAAAAAACAGTGCCCAAAAGTGCAGTTTACATATGTGAAGATCACCTAAACGTAAGTATATTAAAACAGGATTGTGATAGGTTATGTATTTATGTACATAATGTAGGTACGTAGACAAAAATTAATATTTATATGCACTTTTATTACAGCTTCAGGAAGATCTGCTAAACTATCAAGATTGGATAAATGGAACTGTTCTAAGACCTCGGTTAAAATTACAAGTTCCAAAAACCCTACAAAACGTTGGAAGCCAGCCATCTACTTCAACAAATCAGCGAATAGAAATATGTACACTGAACACTGCCCAAGAAGAAAAAGGTGTATTGTGTAAACCTCAGCTTCATCACAAAACTGTACAAGTGAAACCTGTTATGGTGCATCATTCTGTTGGTGTAAACATACGGATTAAAAAAACCAAAGTTCTAGCAGAAGAGACAAGCCCAAATGAATATACACGGATTAAAAAAACCAAAGTTCTAGCAGAAGAGACAAGCCCAAATGAATATACCCCTTCGCCTATTGGTTCAACTGTTGAGTTTACTGAAACTGAAACTGAGAGTTCTAGTGTGCCATCGAAGCAGGAGTGTAATGGTAGAAAATTTATGTTAAATCTAATTCAACAAAATCCTTTTGATTATTTAGGTCTAGCAAAAAAATATTACTGGCTTGTTGCTTATATTGAAAGAACATGCAATATTCCGTCATTACATATTATTGTTACCCTTTATAAATTAAAAAATAATGATACTTTTAAAAGAATGAAGGATTTGTTTGAAATTTCAATAGCTACCTTGTGGAGAGTATTTTATAAAACAATAAAAGTTCTCAGCCTATTTTTCAGGCAAATATTGTATTGGCCTAAGTCAAGTGACATAAAACGAAACCTGCCTCCTGTGTATCGATGTAATGTAGATCATGCACGCGTTCAATGCATTATTGATGCATTTGAAATAGAAATAGAGAAACCCAAGAAGCCAATAGAACAATCCCTAACTTGGTCCCAATATAAGCAATGTAATACTATAAAGTACCTGATAGGAGCTACTCCTGATGGTTTTATAAGCTTTATTTCAGAGGGGCACAGTGGGCGAATATCAGATATGTATTTAGTTGAACAAAGTGGTTTTTTAGAGTGTGTTCCTGAAAATGTAACTATAATAGCAGATAGAGGATTTAAACATCTAGAATCCCATTTGATAAAAAAATCTGTGAAAGTATTACGGCCTCCAAGTGTCGCAAAAGACTCAAAAATGACGAAGAGTGAAGTTATTGAAAGTAAAGTCATAGCTAGTCTTAGAATACATATAGAGAGAGTTATAAGAAGAGTTCGATTATTTAAGTTATTAAAACCACACTCTGTAGTTAATAATAAATTAGTAAATATACTGGATGATGCAGTAATAATAGCTTGTGGATTGATTAACCTGCAAAGTCCTATATTGAAATGGTAGGGATACACAGAAAAAATAAAGTTTACTGTTTTACCAATTTATAAAATCGTTTTATTTATAATTTGAACAACTTATCAATATTTACTGTTATCCAAGAGACAAATGAGAGGTGCCATGTACAGGCGACAGTTTCCGACAGTGAGCTTCTTTCCATCCGTGGCTTGGAATGTGTCGTCATACATGTAGAACATCACATTTTCCCTGAGAAAGACTTTCGGATGCGGTTGAAACATGTCGGCCAGTAATATGTGGGTTGACCAGTTTTCAAATAGAAATTAATCAAAAAAAATCAATATACATATATTTACTTTACAATATTCAATAACTTTTCAAAGATGAAGGTCTCCCAAAATTTCTCCCCTTGACTTAGTAGCTTCTCTACATACAATCTGTCATAATATTGCCAGTAGATTGATATTTTTTTATTTTCTTCAAATTTTGGGTCTGCCACACAAAACAGGCCTTTCTTTTTATGCATTGCATGAATTTGCAGTTGAATTTGCGCCTTAAATTTATCTGTTGGGTTGCCATTTTTAACATAGTTGCTTAAAGCTTGCTCACTATATGGGCATTTTATTTCAACAATGAAGTTTTCATTTATGCCATCTGGTGATGCACCTATGAATGGTGTAATCAATTGGAAGCCACAAGGGCTAATTTTTGAATTAATTTCTTTTTCTATTTTTTTGATTACTTGGCCTTTTAGGAGTTTCCCTCTTTTGATAGCTCTTGTCTCAGGTACTTTATATCCACCAAGTATGGATTTAACTAAAACTCCATCTGTTTGGCATTTGCTGGCTTCATAAATTCTTGACGCTGATACTCTGCCCTGCTTTAGTGTATGCCACAACACATTGCTAGATTGACCACGAGTTTCTTTTTCAATATTTAAGATTGTATCATAACAAAGAGATGATTCTGCAAATTTTTTAAAGTTAGCGAAATTTGTTTCTTGCTCTGAGTGATTATTTACAAATTCTAACATTATTTGAAATAGGGTGAACTTGTCTAAGCCTTCAACATTATTATTATAATTAATGAAAAGAGAATCTTTTATTTTTCGCTTTTTGCATTCTTCTAAAAACACATTTAGTCTGAGTGATGGTGGTAATGCAAGCACAGGAAGTTTTCGTTTGCCCATTTCTTTTGCTAAAATAAATTTCTTCTCAGAAACAGCTTCCGATAACTTGGGTTTGGTCCAGTAGCAGATTGTGGATGTTACAGACGGTGTTTCAGTTTGTTTTATAAGCCATGTAACAAAACAAATGGAGTGTTTGCAACCACCTTCACTAGCTGCACAATCTTCACAAAGCACTTCTTTAATTACATCTTCTACTTCGTCAATGACTGCAGTAACTGTATAAAGTTTACAACGGACTTTATGTTCTGGAGTAACTCTGCCTTTTGTGTAGCAAAGTGGAGTTTGCCGTTTGACTTCAACATAGCCAACTGAAGTTTCCACATAAGAATCCCTCGACGACATCATCACTTTAGCCCCACGAATTTCTGCTACATTAAAACTGTTGTTTTCCCGCATATATTGCAGTAGCATCATAAGGTCAACTTTAGGCAAGTTGCGACTGTCGGCCATAGAAAACCCCTCAGAAACCTTCATCGTGAAAGAATCCAGGCATGCAGCTAATATATACAGTTTATTTTCACTTAAAGATATATAAATTAAGAAAAATGAGTCAACAAAACTAAATTCTTTTCACACCGAACAAACAATATCAAACAAGCACAAATTAGAAAAATAAATAGGCAGACGTCTAAAATGTCAAAGTGACATTTGACAACTTGCATATTTTTTTTCTTTTAGATGTTAAAGCAAAGGCTTATCCTATAAAATGCCTATATCCTTGTTCTTTTCAGATTTTTTTATTTATCTCTAAAAATATCACGCAAAAAAAATTGAAAAAATACTTTACGTGCTCAGAATCGCCAAATCTTGAAATGGATTTAAATTTTTCACACCTTTTAAAAAATGAAATGTTGTCAATTGCCATGTCTTCGGAACGTAAAAACTGTAGTGTTTTGTGGCGTCACTTTGAAAAGGATGTTGATAGTGTCAAAGCAGTTTGTAATAAGTGTGGCCAAAAAATTAGTTATAAATCAACCACGGCCAATTTAAGAGCCCATCTTAAAAGTAAACATATTATATCGACGTATACGTCTCTAATATCCGAGGAGAAGGGCAACGTGCGTGAGCTCGATTTACAACAAATTCTTTCCGCACCTGGAAATGAAGACGAGAGAGAGAATCCTGTTCCTTGTTCATAACGTTTCCTGCTGTCACCAGCTCCTTTTCCTCCCAAACTGCAAAAGGTAATGTGCAATGCGTTATGCCCAAAATGCAACAAACCAGATGTTAAAACAACGCCGCGTTGTTTAAACGACTGGCTGGCCTAGTACCACAGCCGTAACGCCAACTAGTTGCCCGTTGAGCAAAAACGGTTGAGTTTCGTTGGCGTCAAAACCGCCAACGACCCACCTCTAAAAAGACCTCGAGCGGACATGCTTTTTTTAAGGTACTTGACTTAAAGGTTCATTAAGTCATTACCGTATTGGACCAAAAACAAGGTAATATAGAAGTAATAGTTTTCAAAACTTCTGTGTGTGATAGTGAACTTGTCTGATATTAATCACATTTTTCAAGGAACACAAACTGAAGGTAAAATTCAAGAAGAAAAAACACTAAATGGAAAACGATAAAGAAATTTCTTATGGATTCACGAAATGTTAATGAAATTGGACGATGAATACACATAAAGAATGTGGGAGCAGGTGCAATGAACCCTGTATAGAGTATTCATGAAGTTTAAGTTTTATTATACGTAAAATTTAGTTGGTTAGTTATTCAATGCTTACCATTTCGTAACGCGTTCACGCATACATATAATAAATTCATAAAAAAAAAAGATATAAAAGTACCAGTTTTAAATAGAAAGTAGCATTACAGATATTACATAAGATAAAATTTCTTTATTGCACCAACTAATATTACAATAATCAAAAGTTCATTTTAAATATAGTAGGTACAAAGGCGGACTTATCACTAAAGTGATTACTTCCAGCCAACCTTCGGGTAAAGAAGACTATAAAAGATTAGCTGTTCATTTCAGAAGAAAATATATTGGATGTCAATATTTGGACTATGACCGACAATTGTATAAAATTGTTAGAGCCGATAACAGACAAAAATTTAAAACTTGAAGGCAATCAGTCTTATTATAAAAAAAGGCCTTAATCGTAGTTTAGTCCCGTATTATCTAAGTCGGTGTTTAGTACGGTAACAACTATGTTACCGACTTTAAACCTTGCTTCATTATAAAAACCGTACTAAAGGCAGAACACGATAGGCCAGATTTGTTTCACCCGGAAAGAGTTATGTCTATGGTCCGTTCCATGTCATTCAATTCATTCAAATGAATCATTCCGTTTTTCCAAATATTTTTTCTCAAATGAAAATTACTAATTTTATAAGTAGTGGGAAAATAAATTTACAGCTTTATTTTTGTTTTATATACTTTTGTTACTAATATTTATTGATAATAGATCGGGGTGAAAAGCCCCTAATTCTCAAAGGAGGTTTCTTATTAACAAGGAAACTAAAAACATCACAATCAAACTAAGAACGGAACGCAGATGCGATTAGCGCGCTCAAGTTTAATAATTTTCTTCATAAGTATGTAGGTACTTAGCATCCATACTTTGGTTTGCCAAGTTTTACGCGTGAAAAATATTTATTTGTTTATTTATTAGGGAGCCAATAAAGAAGAAAAGAGCTCAAAATTGGAGCCCTGAAGCAAAGGTTAGTACATAATTTTAAATACCTACCTACCTAAGCATTTCAATCATCAAGTTTCTATTTTTCTCTTATCATCACAATAGCGTGTTCCCCAGAAAATTTTTGCATATTTTTGGTGTTCCCGGTTGCATCCTTAGCCGTACCTACTGAATCGGATTCCTTGAAAAATCTTGATATCATTTTGGATTTCAGATTAGACGTTCAATCTGAACGTTCGACAAAAGTTATTTGGCGAAACTTATACTTACATACGACGTGCCTATACGATCACCTCGAGATGTTTGGGCTCATTTGTAGATATAATTCTAGAATCTTACAACTGGAGTAGTTGTGTAACTACACAGGAAGCTTCAATTCTTGTTATATTTCATATTGTAACTGTACTTTTCAGGAAGTTTGGAGACTGCTGATAGGAGAACAGGCACACATAATTGAAAAAAAATGCACAAAAACCTCCACAACAGTGCAAAAAAATAAAGAGTGGAGGAATATTACGTCTCGGTAAGTACCCTATAATTCTTTCCGTGGTAGGTACTCCTACCTACATAACTCAGATATAAAAACTTTGTGTACCTATCTCTTGTTTCCTTGGGCTAAGCCATTACAAAATATTGTAATGTATCCCAAGGCCAGATAACTAGGGTTGCTTTACTTTCAGGTTTAATGAAATCAGCAGCCAAAATCGAACAAAAGCAGAGGTCAAACTGGCCTGGAAACGAATGAAGCTGGCAGCAAAAGCCAATGTGTATGCGCATCGCGCAGAGGTTTTTAAAACTGGGGGAGGTGAAAAACCACCCTCTCCTTCAAATGAAGACCAAAAATCATCATCTCCATGACTTCGTTGTTGAAGTAAATGATTTTGACAGTGATCGCAAGGTACTTACATTTTTATTTCCTTCATAAATTATATATTATTACTTGTCTTAGTTGTCATAGTTGTTATTATATCATCAATCAGTCTATATGAAAATACTCCACCAAAAGAACCTTGTCCCTATATTTTAAGAATGAGGTTCTTTTTGTGGAATATTTTCCATTACTCCCCATTGTTGCATGTCATCTTGTTTTAAATAAGTACCTACCAACAGATATTAATTGCGCTTGTATATTACATGTTAATATAAATTTAATCTTGTTAGGTGGTGCAGCTGGTCTGTGAAACAGAAGAACCAATGCCATCTACTTCAAGCCAACAAGCATCTAGTGTACTTGAAGTTGATGCAGCTCTAGAAGGCATAGAAGGTAGTTTAGTAAAGTAAGTAAATATTTTTTTAGGTTTGACTGAAGTATATCTATCTACATTATTTATTTTATTTTCAGAAATTCCAGTAAATCCAATTGATAATGAAACAACAACACATCATAAGGAAAACATAACAAAAAAAGGAAAAGTAAAGGGAGAATGGAAAAAAAGTAGCACCAGGTAAGTAGTGTAATGTTTTCAGGGTTTAAGTCTGTATTATTCCACAATGACTTTAAAGCACCTGAGCAGATTTGCACTCTGGTGAAGTGGTTAGCATGCTGAGTTTGAACACTGGAGGGTAAATATTTAAATCTTCAGTTATGTATCAATGGCTAACCCTATTAATGTTTTTTTTTACAGATGTCCGGATGATTTAAGAAGCCAAATTGTTGACAGTAATGTAGAATTTAAAAACAAACATTTAATTATGTTACAGAAAGAACATGATATTAAAATGAGAATCGGAGAATTAAAAATCAAAAAATTAGAATTAGAAATTTCATTAATAGAAAAACAACTGAATGATTATTAACAGGTTAGTTTAATATTTCAAACAATATTAATATCAAAAATATTAACAGTTACAATTACAACTCGGTATTTTCTATTACAATGGGTTCAACTACAATATTTATTTGGTAATATTGTCTCCGGAATAAGTCTAGTCAGTTCTGTTCCCGATTTCTAGCCGCTCACACATCCTTTTAGTGAGTTTATTTGATCGGTTCTATTATAATCATAATATCATTATGGAAGATATTCCTCTCAACTTTTTCTTCAAACAAAAAAATGAGTTTGGTGAAAATTTCTTTCACTACGTGTGTCATTATGGAAATTCAAGAATTATGTTAAACGTTATTGAGTTTGTTAGTAACAATAACTTCCGGTTACTTGAAGATTATGATTATCTAGAAAGAAATTATCTTCATTTGGTTATACAATACATTCAATTCATACTCCTTGTATACAAGAAACGAAAGAAATGTTGGCTATTTTATCAACGGAAATTACTAATTGGCTAATAGAACGCATCAATATACTTTTGGATGAGGTCAACAAAAACGGACAGACGACTTTATCACAGCATATGAAAACAATGATTCTATGCAAATATTATCAACAGCCGGTACAGTGTGAAAAACCAAATATCAAACAGACTAGCCGTAGACTGCCGAAAAATTTTAACATGTAGGTTAGGTACATATACAACGTCCCTTTTAATAAACTACAAATACTTTAACGGCTGGCTCATAAACAAATGACGTGCTACAAAAAATTAAAATAAAAAAACTGACAGATTTTGTTCATAATCACTATTTATTTCTTTAGTTATTACAGAAACTTTGTAGTCTTATAATCAGAGGTCACAACATAATAGTTTTTATAATCGAACACTTTTATTTTTTTTTCGTGTCCACGGAAAAGTTTAAAACATCAACAGAAAAGAAAGTAATTCTAATTTTAGCTAATCAGATATACTTTTTTTAATAACTGTTATAAACATAAACAATTTTAGCAGTGCGCTGTGAGTGAATTTTTTATTTGTTGTTTTGTTGTCTACTTACAACAAAACAACAAATAAAAAACTCAAATGGTAGGAACTTAAATAATATTTAAAAAATTGCCCACAGAAAAGTTTTTCAAGGAGTTGTCCCTTTCGTGGACTATTATTAAAATGAAAAACGAGAAGGTAACAAAAACACTGATAAAATAATTCTGGACAAAATTAAAATATAGATTCATCGCTATCTATTTCGGGTATAATAAAACGTCGTTTAGATTGAGGACTGAAAATAAAATCAGAGCTATCTGAATTATCGGAGTTAGAGTTTTGCCTCTTCTTTGGTCGCGATGGCAGACTGGTAGATTTTCTTTGCTATCTATTTCGGGTATAATAAAACGTCGGTTAGATTGAGGCCTGAGAATAAAATCAGAGCTATCTGATTTATCTGAGTTAGAGTTCTGCCTCTTCTTTGGTCGGTATGGAATTTCTATAAAAGGAAGATTTTCTGGTGTAGCATTAAGACTTGCCAATGGACTATATGAATTTGAAACAGTTGAAGCTTCAGGTGTAGGCACATTATTATTTGGAAGCATAATATCATCTCTACTTGTTTCAGAAGAAGTAGGAGTGTTTGGTCTAGATACGACATATTGTAGCTTTATTTGTCCAATCTTAAAGTGTTTACATGTTTTATCTGTTGGGCATTCAAGGCAACTTAATCTCCTTGCATGTAATGTATTAGGCTCTTTTTCATCCCATGAACCTTTAAAAGGTTTTGTTAAATTCTTGTCCAATATATCCTGTATTTTAGAAACATTAGTCATCAATTCCATAAATTTTTACTTTCTTACAAGTTTCTTTTAAACATGTCGTTAACTGATCATAGCTGAATACATCATTGCCCATTCCTACAGAATCATCACACAGTCTTTTAACACAACCACTGACTCCATCGGGAGCCCCTTTCCCATGACCTTTTTCACTATAGTGCCAAATTATTTTCTCAAAGCCTAATTCTTTATTTATGAAATTAGAAATTAAATGGAACATTGATTTATTTCTATACTGGATGGACCATCGCTAAGGATATGTAATTCTGTAAATTATTTCTTTATTCTTTTAAAAACAGGGTTAAGATGGACACAAATTAATACAGGATCGTGTCTTAAATTCTCTGACACTGTACATGTTGATGTAGTTTTTAAAAAATTACCCGGAGGGTCGCTTTCAGCACTGTAGTATACACATGTATGTAATGACAATTGACTTTTTGATCCACCAAAGTGAGCGGATTGGATTTCAGCACTATACTTGCAATTATAATTTTCCGACAAATCGATGTGTAGCAAACCCTGAGAAGTAGATAAGTTTTCTTTAAGAGATCGAATTGCCCTGATTTGATGTATAAAATTTCCCAAATGTCTCATGTATATTGGCATGTTTGTGTGTAATAATTGTACAACAGATTTATTAGTCGTTTTAACAGTTTTTTTAATAGTTTTTTTGCATATTTTTTCTTTTCCTTTCATAACGGTGTTTACACTTTTTGTAACCCATCTTTCGTACGTTATTAAATCAGAATCATTGTAATTGTTTAAGTCAATTTGTTTATTTTGACACTGCGCATTTTCTATCAAGACATTGTAAATTAAAAGAATTCTGGCAGCAAAGCATTTTCGCTACATCAGAAGCAGTTCCTTATGATATTATTTTCGCCTTTTGAAGAGCTTTTACTATAAGGTCACTATTTTCGCGTGTTATACAAAGGCACGTGTTTCTTGAAGAAGCCTTTGGAAATAACACCCAAAAAGGGCGATATCTTCTAAACGTCTGATAGGAAATTTTTATTCCATTCTTCTTAAGAAAGATTTTGTGTAAGTTTAGAAGGGTATCGTTCAATAAACGTATTTGTCTCTTACTCTTTTTTCTGGTTATTGTCTCTTTTCTTTCCTGATGTGAGTCTACTATACTCATCTTGTATTAAAAAATCATGAACAGCTTTACAGACATCTTTTTTTATTTTTATTTGAATCGGCTTTGTTTGGGATATTACTGTTTTTCTTGTCTTTTAATCTTCTTATACGCATTTTATATTTATTTAGCTCGCGTTTCATGTCGTTAAGTTTCATCTTCAAAGTCGCATTTTCTTCTTTTATTTCCTTCTGTTGCGAGCAGCGATGATTTTACCAACACTAACACGTGATCGCGATGAAGTTATACTTGATGAAGGAGAAGTATTATTCTCTTCAAGATTAAGGGCAGTTATTTTTTTCAACTTTAATAGTTCTCGCCGCTTCTTTGATTTTTCACGCCACATTTTTCTAATTTGGCGTTGTTCTCTTGGACTATACTGATCTATAGCTTTTATTTCCCCCCTTTCTTTCTTCTTATGATATCTTTCCCTATCTTTCTTCCTTATTTCTTCTTTAGAAGTTTCATTCAGTTTTGCACGAGCTCTTCGCATGCTTAACTTTTTTTGTTCACGACGTCTTTTCTTTTTTTCATCTTCATTAACTTGAGATACTGACCTACTTGCTCTGAGTATATTACCTGCATAAGAAAAATATTCACATGTACAATATAACCCATGCAAAACAAGTATAATTTTTAACAGAAAAACAACCGATTTTAATACTAAAATATCATCCTCGTAAAATATTAATTCTTTGTTTTTGTTAAATTTTAATAAAAAAGCGCTCAATCAATTTCATTTAACATTTACATAAGACCACCTGCATAGCACCCCCTGTCAAATAAAAATATAATTTACCAAATCGGTTCAACTTCACTTTTTTTGTCTATTATACAATAAATTTGTTGTTGCAGACCCTATTTTAGTAGTATATGTTATTGTAAACCGTTAACCATGTATACGTTACATCATGACGTCATCGGCAAACGGCATGGTACATCCCTAGGCTCGATTTAAAAAGTTATTTAAACTCTGATCACCTCTGTGGTCATTGTCTTTTCCGTGGACAGAGTGTCCACAAAAATGTCGTCCATGGAAGGGTCGACAAATACAATAATAAATCATTGTATCCTTCATTTTGAGGTTAGAAAAATGCCGGTCACATTTTTGTCAAGAGCTCCCATATGCACATTACGCGAACTAATATGATAACTTTGAAATATATACGTACCGGTAAAAAGTATGTAACCGAAAAATCACTGTGATCTTCAACACTGGCTGATTTTCACTATTTAATTGAAAAAAGAATCAATAATTTTAGAAGAAATCACACGCACCTTATTCAAATGACAGCTACGAGTGACAGCTCGTCAATGTAGCCATCACTAATAAATTAAATGGCTTCAGTAGTTTTTTATTCATAAAATTGACTGAAGAATTTCAGGGGCGTTGGATTGGGTGCGGTTGACCCGGCATCCAACGGCCGCCACGCTCACCGGATCTCACACCTTTAGATTTTTATGTTCGGGGTAAAGCCAAGGACTTGGTTTATGGGCACGACGGCCAAACTATACAACATGGTAGAATAAAATAAGGTATTCTCTGTCCGAGAACGAACTTGACTACGTCACGAAAGTGTTGCCACTGATTGTTCTTTTCAGTAAATTTAAGGACTTTCTCAATTAGTTCATTAATATTAAATAAAATGTTAAGTAACTTAGCTATTAAGAATCTCGCGATTCTCGCGTCATTCATCAATTCAAAATTTTATAAAATGATAAAATGGATTATTAATTTGAAATTGGTATATAAAGTTCAAAAATGCATTACGCTCGGGTAATTCAATTTCACACAGAGGCAACATATTACACTGATGACGTAGTCAAGTTCTTCCTACGTCATCAGCTGTCACGGAGAGAGAATACCTTATTTTATTCTACCATGCTATACAATCAGAGCCCTTAGCACGAATATTTGCGACAAAACATTCGAATCGGCTTCGACAAAGTTTTGTATGGAAAAATGAACAGCGCCTCTATCGTGCGTAAAAGGAACTATAACTCGCAGCACGAGTTTTGACACATTACTACTATCGTATCGACAAGGTATCGAAATCAAATCGAAAGCGTCCGCCACTCCATACTTTATGCACGAGTTTGGTTTTGACATTTCAAATCGACATTTGCGTTAGCTGGCTATCGAGATATGGCAAATATTTTGTCACCGACAATTTCTCAGTGACTCAAACTTTCGAGTTACTACAAAGATTATTAAAACAGTGTTTTTAAGTTAAAACCATGAATTCTCAAGAACGTGGACCTTCATTTTACTATCTAGCTGCAAAGTTAGTGGAAAACGAGGCAAACGCACAACGATTAACGTAAGTAAAATATTAAATCACCGTCCGTGTAAATATTATTATATAGTAGTAGTGTATAGTAGTGTATTTTTAAAAGATTTAAAAAAAAGAAGGAGCTTATCAATTCATCGGAATCTTTTATTTTTCTAATATTCTATTGTTGGGTAAACCTCTACTCGTCTAGGTTTATAAAATAAACAAATGCATACAACATTTATAGGAACATAACCTTATAAGTATATTCATATTTTGGTTAGGTACAGAAAAAGTAATTGATGATCCCAAAAGAGGAAATTGAGCAATATTCTGGAAATAAGCAACAGTTTCTTTGGCTGTAGATCAAACTCAGAATCTCCGAGGGATGGACTAGCGTGTTAACCATTATTCCACAAAGGTCAATAAGAACATAGTGTGTGTACTTTTCTATGTAATTATCTCAAATTATGATGAATGACATACCTAGTAAAAGAATAGGATTAAAACAAACATATTAAATATGAATTTTTATTAGAAATATAATATTTGTTTTATTACCGCTACCAAACATTAGAGTAACATTCAATTACAATACAATATGTCACCATTCACCACTAACTTACCCCCAAAGGGTATCGTAAGAAACAACTAGAGGTATGAGTAACAGAGAATGAGCAAATGCATCCCCTGTGCATTAATTCTATAGGTACCATCTACTGCAATACCAAACCGCTTGCGTGGTGACTATGGGAAAATTTTATCTTGTGTTGTTGTTGTTTCAGCCCACTCTGTTTGATGAAAGCAGTAACAGCTTGGTTGCTTCTGCTAGCCGGGCCCTTTTTCAAATTTACATTCTTCAATCATCTAGAACACATAAAATAAAAAACTATTAAAACAGTCATGATGTATATAATGGATCTGTCACTACATAGCTGTTACCCCTGACCAAAGGGACCTAAGGTTATAAGATAATGATATATTCATCCTGGATTTACATGAACAATAAGTTTAGGATAAGGTATCCTGTCCTGTGTGGTACTTCTGTTCTGACTTTTGTACTCAGGTAAATATGCGTAGGTATCAAGACTGATAAATACTGTCTCATCCTTTACTACTACAGCTAGCAATCCCATTAATTTTCGCTTTGTAATCTTGCTATACTACAAAAACAACAAATATGCACCACAAAACTACTGATTGAACAGCTTACCTTTCTATGAGCTTCAACGTAGTTCTTTATTTTAAAATAATCTGTCCTTACAATGGTTTTATTTGTTTTATTACTGACTGGACAAATCTCATTAGAAATATAAATAAAATTAGGAAATAAATATGTAAAAATAAAAATAGGTTATGTTTCAACAAAT
This sequence comes from Acrobasis consociella, assembly GCA_963555685.1. Lineage (NCBI taxonomy): Eukaryota > Metazoa > Arthropoda > Insecta > Lepidoptera > Pyralidae > Acrobasis > Acrobasis consociella. The sequence continues at coordinate 4,069,705 of OY743119.1, read as the reverse complement.
CAACAAAAGCAAGTTCCGTTCGGAAACCAAAATTAAAGAATGAAATTTTTGACTTTATACATTTTTTGAAATTAAGCAAAAAGCGGCTTCCATATTATATTCATAAGTCAGAAAAGTATGATTTTATTGATTTACGCATGATTTCTCTCAAATACTATCAAAAAAATGTAATAAAAGAACCAAAATTTAAAATAGAATATTTCCGATCTCTGTCTTCTTAAAATTTCCGAACGATCATTCATTCAAATGCATAATTTCATTCACTTAGGCGCATCCCTAGTTTACGTCATTACCGAAAACCAATCGAGCTCTCGATTCGACAGCCACAAAACTCGTGCTGCCTGTTATCGCCGCACTGCGTAAGCGAATCGAGTGCTCGATTCGAATGCCTTAGAAAAGATTCGAAAACTCGTGCCAAGGGCTCAGCTGACGAGCTACGTATTCGAATAGTGAGGGCCTTTGAAACGATGCGAAATGAAAGAAATGAGATAGCTAAAGTCAGAAGGCACGGTCTGGATCGTGCTTTAGTGTGAATAGAACAACGGGGTGAATATGTGCAACAATTGATGAGGAACAGGATAAATCATTTTAATTAGTGTACATTTTGTATAGTGGACGTGCGGGGTACTTTTGTAAATAGGTAGTAATCTTGTAAATAGCAATGAATTTTAACTTTCAAACTCGCCAAGTTTATGCAAATGCCTATTTATTTACACACGAATATGGATTTGTAATAATTTGTCAATCCAAAGCCTTATAATAATTGTAATAATTGTCTGATAAGTAAGATGATCCGTGCTTCGGAGGGCACGTTAAGCCGTCGGTCCCGGTCATTGTCTTTGTCATTGGTCGTTACCTAAAATCATGTCAGAGGCCTTTAAGGCGGTTTAAAAACTCTGACACTAGTGTTATCACTAACACACACGATAAGAAGAAGTCCAAAGCCTGCGAAAAGTGTGATGGAAAGTTAAAATTTTCATTACTCGTGCATAAAGTTTGTTACTTAAAAATTATGGGTCCTGTTAAGTTTATTTTAGTAAAATCTCTCGGCTCTGTCTACCCCGTAAAAGTTGAAAGTGTATCTGTATCCAAAGAAATTATATCTAACCTAACTACTACTGTATGTAAGAGGTGAGTGTGACATATTTTATGAATGAATGCGTAAATGGGCGGGGCGTTTGGGTGACGTAATTTTATAGTAAACAAATAGTACGCTATACGCGGGATCATCTACAGGATGTTGTAATGTGTCTCTGTATGGAAAATTTGTAGTTACGTTATCTCGAAAACTAACCTGCCGATTTTTTACTTTGCTACCAAACTGTTTTTCCTTCATTGTTAAGCAGCCTTTCAAGTATTTGTAGTGTATTAAAAGTGACCTTATAGAGTATGTATATGTCGCAGTAAGATAGACAAAGCCGTAATATAGTTATAACTATATACCGGTAAATAGTTATATGCAAGCTATTCATTACTATCTTACTAGAAATATAATTATTATACGGTTGCGATCTAGTAATATGTTTATATGACTAAACTAATCTACTTAAATGGTTATAAATCAGCCATAGAATCAAAGAAAACAATACAGTATTGGTAACTATTTATTTTTCTTTCAAAAATCAAGATTTCAATTAAGTAATGCGAGTAACACAAAAAAGTAATGAAGTACAATTATTAATAAATCAAAAAACGATCGTATTTTGTTTTTAAGCAATAACAAACAATTTCAAATAGTTATTATAAAGAATATTTAAAAAACTTGGTACATGTGAAACACTATAATTATTAAAAAGAACAGTTATTAGACAACCTTCTAAATTTAACAATATTTTTTTTTATTTTTGTTCTTCCAAGACGCCGAATCATGACATCCAGAATTACAGAGTACTGAATGCTTCTTACAAGCGCACCTTTTAGTAGAACATTGCGTATTCGATTTTTTACAGGAACATTTAAAATAACCTTGGCCACCAAACAACGATAATTTTTGGCATATTTCTCGCAGCGACAACTCTTCATTTGGTGTAGGATCATTCAAAGTAATATTTGTAAGCTGTATTGCATTTATGGGTAACCTATCTTTCCGAATACCAATTGAAGTTTCAATTTTATGACTTTCATTTTGCTTTTCTAAAACTTTTCCCAGTACATTTTTTTGACCCAATGGGCCGCGATCTACCTTTGAAATCACTATCAAAACTGAAGATCCAACGTCAATATCTGGAAATTTGTTTGATGAGTGCGTTTTCATTTTTTAGGCTGCTATTTTCAAGTTTTCGGCAGCTTCATCTCTTTGGTCCTGAATATTTTTTTCGCTACTGCACAAATAACATAACTGCGACGCGAATTGTATAATGAGCTTATAAATAATAACCGAATCAAATGATATCATTATTTTGTTATCGTTTTTGTGTTTGAATTAGCTACTTTATGATTTATTAATTCACAGATTTTTTTAGCTAGTTAAAAGTTGGTTTCCTATATCATTTTTATTGGTTCGATTTTAATTGCAATGTTCAAATATGTAGTTATTTATTATTTCAATTTAGAAAAAACAAAGGGAATAAATCTGCAACAGTTACTACTTCTGTGGTGTCCAGCTCAGAGTGAAATAACCTAACTGTTAATTGGTCAAGTTTGCGCAATAAAATGCAAGAAAGCAAAGCATTCCATTCATCTACTGGCTGGTCCAATGTAACCAAAGCAGTAGTGTGCTATGCATTTGTGATAAATTCTCTGGTATTACATGCTGTTCCCCACTATATAACAGGTAAATCTAACAATTTTGCGACATGAGCACTTACCAACAATGCTGAATTATTGTATCGTTTATCTAATATATCTATGGCTGACTTATAAGATTTACCAATAATTGGCAAAGAATCTATCAATTGTAAAGCTTCTCCTTTTAGAATGTTTTTTAAAACCAACTCTCTGAATATTTGTCAGATGTGTTTCACTATCAACAATAGCTTTAAACATTTCAATGAAAGGCTTATAAGCTGTAATATTTTTACCGTCATAAAACTGAATATCGAGTCTCGGTAGCTTCGCCACACTGTAACTGTTTGTTGAAGAGGCGTTGTCCTTTGGCGGATTGCTTGGGGAGGGTGCGTGTGACTTGATGTTACGCTGTAATCTTGCCATTAAGCAGAAATACCGCTCGTCAGTGTCGTCCTCTCCGTCGATTTTCTTTCCAAAAACTTGTAGCTCCAAGGATATTCGCAAATAATTATTGTAATTATCAATGAGGCTCTTTTGCCGAACTTGTAAGCCTTCCAAAATTGATTATTTAAGATTTTGAAGGTCTTTTTGAGTCTAGTAAATGATGCCTTGCACTGGCCTCTTGCAGCAATTAGCCTTTTTATTTCTGCTTCAGACATCGTGATGCTGAATAGTTCAGCGAAATTCAATAAAAGTTATGCCTTTTCTAATAAAAAATATGAAAATAAATGTAAAGCGATGTCTGTCTGGTTCGTGACGCTGCTTTACGTCACTTTGATTGACAAGTCTAGGTGCGCGATCGTTGGTATCGATTTCTCGACTTGCGCGGGAACAAACCACTTTCCCGCCGCTGACGCCGCCGCAGATAGGCGTGGCGGCCAAAATTATTTTTAAGGATTTTGATTATTTTAAATTTATTTTTTAGTTAATACAACGTGTTCTTGTTATAAAAAAAAATCATTTATTAAAAAATATATTTATCAAACAATTCCTCATACAACTATATAGCTATTATATATTATTAAAAATATTATTTAAATTGTTCCATAACACTTTATTTAACTAAAATTCTTCTTCAGAATCATCTTCTTCCTCACTTTCCATTGTATCAGATGTATTAGGCTCAGCGGACATTAATAGTTCAATGGTCTCCGGTAAAAACGTCTTCAATTTTCGTTTTTAGGGTTCCGTAGCCAAATGGCAAAAACGGAACCCATATGGATTCGACATATCTGTCTGTCCGTATGTCACCGCCACTTTTTCCGAATCTATAAGACCTATTCTGTTGAAACTTGGTAAGTAGATGTATTATATGAACCGCATTAAGGTTTTGACACAAAAATCAATGATATATTATACAGAGATATGTTACGTTCATATTAATTTGCGTTTTAAATCTGTTCCGAGCAATCCAAAACTTCACACATCGACAAGTTTTACTGATAAGTAAGACAAAAGATACAAAATAGCATGCCAATGAAAGAGATAGTTATAATTTTTAATGATTCCTCGTCAAATGTTTCTTGTGCATAGAGTAACATTTATTGTTGTAGAGAGGACACTTATTTGAAAAGAATGTACATGGGTAAGAAATAAAACATCTCATAAAAGTAAATCATATATATTGAAAATTTTGAACAAAACGAAATAAAATACTCATTTTAAATACCTTCAAAAAGATTTAATTTGTTTCTTTTTTGTCTCTTTGAAAGTTTTTGTATTTCAGGGTTATTTTTATGTGCGGAATGGAGACGAATATTGGTGTATTTATCAATTATGGTTTCAATGAGATGTACTCGATGATTGAAAATGGGTGCCTGGTGTTTAGAGTGTTCGAAAAGAGAGTCAAAAACATTAGAATTCAAAAAAGTTTTTAAAATGCTACTTTTTAATTTCTCTACGTCTTCATTATTGGCAAAATGTACTCCTTTTTCATTTAAATAAGATTTTATGACAAATTCGGCTTTTAAACACACAGTAAAAAGATTTTCTGATGCATAGCACAGACCTCCCATATCTCTTATTGTAACTAATTTGTGGAACCACAATTTTTGATTAGTATATAACGTGTCAACACAGGTTTCACACTTAATAGCTTTTGACAATTTCCGTGCAATCCAGCCTGATATATATCCAGTTATTTGTTTAATTGATTCCGTACAATTTTCGTTATTAAGGATTTCAACTAGAATTGTAACATTATTCTCAGAACTTTTGTCAGTGTAGAAATGTCAAAAAAATTTTCATCTTCGTCGATGGCACGAAGACCTGAAGTAGAGTTAATATTTAAAATTCGAGAAGATGAGCAAGTGAGTATGGAAATATGTTCTAAAGAAATACAGTTGCCACTAAAAGAACTCCTTAATTCTAAATGATTGAAAATTCGTTTGTACAATGCTTTGAATTGTATGGTATATTCGGGTTATTATTATATCCACCTTGACGGCGAATAATACCAAAAAAACTTTCTATATGATCTTGACTCAATCTGTAAGTCGCGATGTATCTTAATGAGGGTGTATTTGAATTGACATAAGTTATAAAAAGGTGTTTTAAACTCTGAATACAAATTAAAAAACCCAAAAATCCGGTTTTAGATTTACATTCTACTATTGCTTTTTTTGATATATTGATTACAGTTCTATTTCGTACGGTCCGCTTTGTTTTACTATAAATCCGCAATGACAAAATATAATCCTTGGCTTTTTCTAAAAAAGCTAAAATCTGTGTAGCATTACTTGGAGAGATAGGCTGTTTAAAATCATATTTCCCTGAGGACCTGGAGTTAAAAATGTCAAATAAATCATTAAAGATAGTTATAAACTCTACTGTTGGTTCTGTTTCTTAATTTAAGATGAAACTATTAACTGATCACAGAGTTCTAATGCACGGGATATACTTCTGCTCAGCAGCTGTGTGACCAATTTCACTTTCATAATCTCGTTTCGGAAGTTTATATGTCGCTTAGAAAGTTTATTAGCAAAATTCATACCCTGACTGCTTTGAAGCTGATTGAAAGCAATAATTAGGTTCCATCTTATTTCTTTATTGTTATTGCTGAATATAACTTTTTTTGCTTCGAAAGTGTTACGAACCAATTTTATCATATGGCAAGGGTCCAAAAGTACAGCTACCTCTATACCACACTCCGGATGTAAAAAGGTAGTTTTTAAATTATTTGGTGTATTAAGATTACAGCCTAAAAGATTAGCAGCAGTTAAATTACTAGGACAACCGTCAAATGTAACCGCCATAACGTCAGCACCTGAATCGTAACATTTACCTACACATGTATTAATTAAATTTGCCCGTGTTTCCGCTGATACACTTTTAACAAAAAAATAACCCACTGGCATCTTCCAACTTTCATTTAGACCGACCAAAATGAATACGTAAACTTGAGTTGCAATTTCGGTATTATGGTTGCTTTCAATGCCGAAATCGACCAGACCGTCAGTTTTCTTAACCGTCCACAAAGTTTGATGTCGAAGCGCCATTTCATCGGCTACAAGAGTACATAATAAGCGTTTGCCTAATAAAGAGCTTTTTTTCATTAAAATATCAAAAGCTGGCTGAGTAAATCCAGGCGAGGAAGAAGTATTTTCATACCACTTGGATAACACACGTGGATGTGGCAAAGCAGTGTCAAACACGCTTCTTACATATTATAGGCAGCCGACGAATAGAAATTAAGTGTAAGTGCAAATTTTCTAAGTGCGGGGGGATACTTAGCACGATAAGACTTTTTTGATTTCTTTTTCAAATATATCCTATTTATTAAATCAATAACTTCGGTTTTTAAATTTAACTGTAAAAATTGTTCTTTTCAAATGTAATCTTTTGTTTTTAAATCTTTCAATATCACTGCAAAGCTAGCAATCGTTTTCTTTAATCTTTTATTACGTTGTGTAAGGCTTTTCTTAACTTTTTGTAACTGTTTTTTTTTAATGTTAATTCACGCACACGTTTTCTTAGCGCTGATTTTCTTGGTGTTTCTAGAATTTCTTTCAGCTCCGGCAAACTGACATTGTCTAAACTCGACGGAGAGTTCTAAACGTAATGAATATTTTGTTCCTGAAAAAGAAACATATACCTATATAGATAAATATCCAAGACCTAGATCAATCAGAAAAAGTTCATTTTCCATCATAGGACCAGGATTCGAACCCGGGACCTCCAGTGTATGGGTCGGGCATGTAACCGATAAATAATCACTTTCTCAATTACTTATGCTTACATAGGTAGTCGAATTTAATAATATAAAAGCACACTTCGAATTTTGACGTAATAGTTAAGTCCAAAAATACCTACATACTATTCAACTCGACTACACTTACGCTAATCAAACAAATTAAACGAGATTAAAAACGCAGTCAACAACTACCTACATAGTATTTAATAAAATGTTGTATTTACCTCTATAAACGGAACAGCAGTTTTTTTAGTAGTGTTCGTCCTTTTTTCGAAACATACTTGTAAGCAGTTTTGAAGTGATTGCTACAGATTCTGCTGCTTTTTGATGGTGTCCAGTCTGATTCGCTTCTTTGTTCACGAACATTGCTATCCAATCTTGTAGTCTGACCTGATCACTCGGAAACCTAATTGATAAAAAGAAAAAAAAAATCCTAATTATCATTCAGTGTAATGTATTATAATAGTAGAAAAACGAATTCGGTGAAACTATTTTAATGTTTATTAAAATAGTCCATTACACCCAATAGATAGCTATTATAATAACGAACAATAATAAAGAACAACTGAACATTAATTGTAGGCATTGAAGTCACCATCAGTATTCGATTCTGCACTAACTAATCTATGTCCGCAGCGCACGCATCCTTGTCGCTCTCGCGTCAAAACTAGATCGGTCTCTCTTTCTTAGTCTGACATGGCGCCTAGGCGTCTGTTAATACATTGTTTAGAAAAATAATTGAAATATACTAAATAATCAAAGTATTTTTGCATACTTACATGTGGTAAGAGATCCCCTGTATTTTGTTGACTTTAGAGTCATAATTGGTACACTTTCGAAACACACACGATGGCATTTTTTATATATTTTGGCAAGGACACAGGAACTTACGGTGCGTAACGCTCGACGTGGCGCTCGACGCAGACTAATTACAAGACGTCCCAATTGGGATGTATTCGAGTCTTCACAGCACGCGCGCCTATAACATATCTGCCTCTTGTTTATATAATATATCATTGCACAAAAATATAAAAAATAACAATAATATTTGGGGGTTCCCCATACTTTGAACTGAAACTCAAACTTTTATTTTTCATCTACCCCACACGTATGTGTGGGGTAGATATATAGATCTATGGATAGGTCTTCAAAAATGATATTGAGGTTTCTAATATCATTTTTTTCTTAACCGGATTCTTTGCGCGAGAGACACTTCCAAAGTGGAAAAAAGTGTCCTCCCCCCCCCCGTAACTTTTAAAATAAGATAATGATAAAACTAAAAAAAATATATGTTCATTACCATAAAAACTACCAGCGAAAATTGGTTTGAACGAGATCTAGTAAGTAGTTTTTTTTTAATACGTCATAAATCATAAACGGCAATTTACCTTTAATTCAATCAAATCAAAAATAAAAATTTAAAAAAACATACTTCAAGACTTTTATATTATGTTATTTGCTACTACGGAACCCTTCATGGGCGAGTCCGACTCGCACTTGGCCGCTTATTTTTTTTTCTCATACCTACTATAAGATCGGTCGCCAATAAATTTAACATCCCAAAATCGGTTCTACAAAGGCATAGCACTAAAGATGTGAAGATACCCCTTGGTGTCGGCAAAAAGACAAAAAGAACGGGCGGCGAAAAAGAAAATGAATCTTCATCGGCTATACCGCATAGCTCCGGTGTATCTGAACATATCACAACTACAGTGAACAATTCACAGTTATCTGAATTTATTAGTAATAATAAGTTTCCTGATGAACAGCATAACGTTCGGCGCCATATAGATATTGAATTAGTCCCCGTAATTTTATCGGAAAATCAACAATTGAGAGGAAAACAAGAAGATAAAGTAAGTTTAAAAGGTAAGGGTGTTGGTAAAAAGACAAAAACAATATGTCCTGAAAAAAAACACGAATCTCTTTCGCCTATACCGCATAGCTCAGATGTATTAAGACAAATCACGACTATAACAATCGATTTACAGTCGTCTGAATTGATTGATGATAATGCATTGCCCTACGAACAGTGTAACGATTGGCATGGCATAGAAATTAATGAGAATGCCTTTGAATTATGTGAGGAAGTCGTTTTACCATACGATGTTAAAGATTTAAAAGAATATGACGTGACACAAGAACTAATTTCTATCGAAAACGCAGGTAGTCAAGCTTCTACTAGTGCAACAGATATATATAATAGAGCAGAAGAGAGTTCAAAAGAAATAAAAGAAAGAAATGAAAAATCTGTTGCCAAGAAAACACCAACCCATAAAAATAAGCCCAAGATCATCATCAAAAGTGACAATAAAGTTACTCAATCTCAATTAAATGCCTTTCTGCAGCAAAATCCAATAAAACAAGCTATTAATAAAATAATAAAGACAAAAAATCCAACTGTAAAAAAAAAAACTACAATGATAGTGACGAAATCTTAAGGATCCTCGATAGTGGCTCACTTTAAAAGTACTGTTTTTTTTTTTAAATATGTTTTTTAATATATTTCGGTTTATTTTTAATAAGAATGATACCTCGCAAGACTTATCTTAAAAAAATTGATCTCAGAATTATATAATATATCTATATTTAAATAAATAATTACTTTGTGAAATAAAATTCGTTGTTTTTTTTACCTTTATTGAGTTATTTGAATGATTGGTAATAGGCTTTATAACATCACGCGGTCGTAGTCACGTGCGGCCGCTAGTTTATTTATATTATTATATTATAAGTTTGTAAGTAGTTACCAACTTACATATAATATAATATTATACTTAATTATAGTTAAATGTTATGTGAAATTTCTTGTTGATATATTCAAAACATAGTTAAAAGTAACTAGCGTAAGTAACTAGTTAATATTCAACATTACATTACTTAACAGATTGAATAGTAAAGTACCTACCAATTTGGTAAGTCGGTAAAACTAAACAGAGGCAGCCCTGAGGAATGACCCTTTTATCCCCATAAGTGACCCGATTCTCCCCATCTCACGGGTGAATCGGGACAAGCTAGTTTTTTTTAAGATTTTGGGAATCTCTCTCAAAATATTTGTCTAAATTGTATAAGAATTAAAAATACAGACTACCGGAAACCTTCTTAACTCAATATAATTGGCATACTCATAGAAAAAAGCATTGAAAATTGACGATGAACTTCAAAACTGTCCCGATCAACCCCGTTTTACGGTACTGCTCAATAAGGGGTCAGAACTTAAAAGTAGTCTTTTATATACAATGTCCTTTTTAATTAAGTACAAATATTTTAAGGGATGATTCAGTCCATCATTTCGAACTACTTTTCCCAATTAATGTATATCGAAATACGAAAAAATAATTTTCATTTTCCATAGTAATGATATCACGTGACTACTTCGACTTCTATGAAAACCTAAATTTTTTTTTTCGTATTTCGATATACATTTATTGGGAAAAGTTGTTCAAAATGATGGTCTGAATCACCCCTTAAAATATTTGTACTTAATAAAAAAGGACTTTGTATATCTAAGTTACACGATTCTCTTGAGAATTTGCGCGCAAAATTTTGGCGATATGACCGGAAGTGTTTATTTCAGGCCTCTGCGGCCTCCTCTGATAGTTGACCTATGGGCCTAATGCATTTTTTATTATAATTCCACCATGCATTAATATTTTGTGCATAGTTGGAGTCATTGGGTGCCATGAGTACAGTTCGACATACAGTTTGGAAGTGTCCAAGGTGTATGTCTCAAATTTTTCGATATTTATTTCGTAGCCACTGGATATTGCTTCTAATATTACTTTTAATCTGAAAATTAACTGGTAACTAATGCCTGTTATGTCTGCAGCTAACTGTGAATTTTCAAAAAATCTTCGGCTCCTGTTACTATCCTTAGTGTTGCCGAATCCAGCTTTTGGTCTATCGAGTAACAATCCGGTCTCTACGCGAAACCTCTCTTGGATGTATCGTTTTCTTTCATTTTCTGTAGCTTTTTCGGATGCAGTTTGTGACGAAGTCCGCACTGGCGCTTCCCTCCTTACCCCGCTCTCCACCCCGCGCTGCCAATATAAATACGGAGGCGTGAGGAGTCTCGTCCTCTTTCGACCACCACTGGACGCCGGGCTGCTTTAAGGCTGAGTACTTTTGGAAATCTCTTCTGGAACAACGAATCTCGTGGCTGTGAACCTACGACCCTTACCTGTGACTACTTTCGGCACTCATTGAATAATTGTTAAAAATTAAATTAAAGAGTTTGATCTTTTTAAATATTGTTTCTTTCAAAATAATCTTATCGTCACAGTGGCGCCCAACGTTTGCAATATTTGCGAACAGGTAGTTTGTAGGCCAAACGCAAAATACTTTCCAGAAAACGTATTCTGGCATGTAATACTGAAAGTCCGAACTCAAGAGTCTTATCATCGACTTTCTTTTTCGAATCAAGATCATTCAAATCTTTCGATGTGGCTGCACAAATATAACACTTACTTGTAGATTTTGTACCCGTGGCGGCATTACAGACCTTTCCATCAACCATTGTCATTATAAAAATATGTTCAAAGGTAAATTGATCATTACCTAGATGGTCATCAGTTTTGGCTAAAGATTTAGCTGCGTTTTTAACATAGCTGATCGCTTCTTCGGTGATATCCGTGGTTTCTTTCAAGAAACGGAATCTTATCTTCCTGCAAAATCGGGGAGAAGATGGTGTGGGATTTTGCCAATCAATTTTCTTATTATCTTTGCCACAAGCTACTTGAAGAGGTACAAAAGAGTTTAGAAATATATTTGCGTCAGAATCTGCATCGTTCTCAAACTTTTGTTTGAATTGTGATTGTTGGGATCCATCACAACCCCTTGTGTTTTGTTTGAATTGTGATTGTTGGGATTCATTCAAAGTTATGAGAACGTCATTCAAGTACTTGCATAAACGTGTAACTGTGTGATCAATTAGGGCTTGCAGGTTAGTTTCAGCGCATGTACTTGTTACATGGTAGGTTTCCTTGGGTGGATAGCACTCTTGTTTAGCTTTTTGCAAAACGCATTTTTGCATGGATACATTTTTTTATTTGTGCTCCTAAAAACTTTGTATTGACGCCTAGTTAAATCTGCTTCTACAAACATTGATAAAGCCTGTTCAGGTGTCACTTGTACGATTTTATCTTGCGTTGTTTGAGAATATGCTCTTTTGTTGGAGAACTTGTGATCTCGTTCAAAATTTGTGAAGCGTCTCTTTTGCCACTAGTTTGTAATTTCAACTTCGCAGCATAGATCATTACTTCGTCATCTATGGTAGCGCGAATGTCTTTTGTTTTTCTTCTTTTACTTCGCTCGCTTGATTCCTCAAACGATTTACTTAGCCTGCCTGGTCGACTTTGTATTACAGGAATTTCGAAAGTTCCATTTAACCAAGACTCATTATTTTTTAAAATGTTTTTTCTTTTCTACCGGCTTTCAACTACCTTTGTTTCATTTCGGATTTTAAATATGAAAATTTATGTTTCATATCATTAATTTGCGTCTCCGTATACCTCTCGCACGACAAAAGATGATTTTCCAAATGTTTCAGTTTTTGTTCGAAACTAAGTAAGTTTAATTGTTGCATTTGAAGAATTAAGTACTTACGAGTTACAACGTTCATCCCTGAACCACCCAGTGAACCTATAACAAATAAAAACTTATTATACCCAACGTTAGAAACAATTGATAATTTTACTTATATTTTCCATTTTTTTTCAATCCTCCCTAATTTCCAAAATCGCGGGTAGGAGCAACTGCTTTTTTGTTATTTAACAAAAGAAAGATCTAAATTATTACTATCTTAAAGAATTACGGCCGGGACGAACCCGGAAGTACAACAAAACCTCGATTATCTAAGTTGAATATTCAAAAATATGTTTTTGTAACAGGGTATATTTAAAATTAAAAATTAAATAGAAGTAATTAAATTTATTCACAAAAATGTATTGTGATATATTATCCCTTAACTACCTACCACATATTTTTGTCACACAACCGCCTATTATATCTCTGTGGGACCCCAGAATAAAAAAAAATCGATTACTATAAATATTAACGGTGGGTACAGATTTCAATTAAAATTCTGTTTTGAACATTATTATACTCTTTATTTAAAAAAAAGGAACATGAAAATTCAGAATACTTTTTTAATAATTCCGAATAATTGGCATTATCCCCTGTTTTTTGCTTACTTACTAACGCTTACAGAAAATTGGATCTAAAAAAACTATTTTAAGTAATAGGAAATTATCCTTATTTTTTTATATCAATCAATAAATAAGGAACTTCAAAAAAAATAATAACACTCACGATAATGATTAATTCAACAAAAATTGCAGGCTCTAAACTTCGAGCTTTTTACGGCAGAGGAGACACATCTTGTTTGTGCATTCGAGGAAAATTGGCGCTTTGCATTCGAAAAATGTATTGCGAGTTTTTTTAGGGTTCCGTATCCAAAGGGTAAAAACGGGAGCCTATTACCAAGACTTCACTGTCTGGCCGTCTGTCCGTCTGTCCGTCTGCCCGTCTGTACGTCCCGTCTGTCCGTCTGTCTGTTACCAGGCTGTATCTCAAGAACCGCGATAGCTAGGCAGTTGAAATTTTCACAAATTATGTATTTCTATTGCCACTATAACAACAAATACTAAAAACAAAATAAAATAAATATATAAGGGTCCCCCCTTATATATTTATTTTATTTTGTTTTTGTACAATTATTATATCAACCGGATCTGTGAGACGTATGGTAGGCGGTTAAGGGTTATATATCTTACCTGATTTATCAGAATCCATCACAAAACCTTTCAAAATAAACTCCGAAAAATAAATATTAATTGTCAAAATAATAACAAACCCAGCGTGTCGAGAACAAGAACATACTAGCTGTTGCAAGATCAAATTCCGACTAACAATTTTTATTTTTATTAACCTGTATTGTCCCACTGCTGGGCAAAGGTCTCCCCCATATCCTTCCACTTATTCCGATTTTGTGCGACCTGCGACCAATAATACTCGAGGAAATTCAGTATGTGCGTGCGCAGAAGCGCTTGTTTAATGTTGCCAGACTTGTCTTTTAGTTCGTACGATTAATTTTTATTACGTGCAATAAGATTTTAAAAATATACTTTTGGCCGCCCAGATTGGTCAAATACCCGTTCGTGCGCCGTCTCCGTCCGTGCTCTGCAGTAGTCGCGTGGACTATACATGTAGTCCACTAATAGAAAATCAAAAATTGACTGAAGACTTGACAGACTGATTACTACCCCATCTAACCATATTACTCTGATTTGAGTACCAGTCACTATGTGAGGTCAATAACCCCACATTTGATGTTCGAGTTTAAAGCTACGTTAAAGTTGTTAGGATGTTAAAAGAAACGAGTGACGCGTGTATGTCGTATGACTGATTTATTGCCACTGTTCATGTAAACAATTTCATGTTGTCAGCATTACTATAAATAATGCAAATGTAGGAGCTCGCTCGTACACACTAAATATACTAATAAACTCAGAAGGCAAATCCGTCTCTTCTGATAGCTGGCCCCACATTATGTCATAGCACACACGGTCAAAGGCCTGAGACTAATCAAGAAAACAACCATAAACTGGCGTTTTCCTATCCGTGTAGTTTCTGTCGACAGCCCAGCTCTAAACCCAAACTGTGCGTCTTGCAACTTGATACTAGCTTCTAACTTTGTATCAAGCAAACTGTCCAGAACCTTGCCAATGACTGCGGTCAGAGAAATAGGACGGTAGTTATTTTTATTGGACGGGTCTTTTGTCTTATTTTTAATCATAGGGACAACCAATGTTTTCATGAGGTCAGTGGGCAGGTAGGAGTGACCTATACAAAAATTAAATAACATAGTGAGGACTCTAGGTAGATGTACCCCAGCATTCCTAAGATGCTTCACACTCAGTCCATCATGGCCAGGTTATTTCCCATGTTTCATTTTATTAATCGCATTCTTAATGTCTTTATGAGAGAAGCGGGCATGGCGATCACCTACTCTTGGAAGTGCTTTGCTTTCTAGTCCTTGGCTCACTTATCTCAATCGGCTCAATATTAAAATGAGTTTTGAACATATTGGCTATATTCTCATTATAAGAGAGGCCCTCTACACATTCGGGTAAGCTAGGCCTGGGATTCAAAGAGTTTGTTTGCTTCCAAAATTCTTTTCCCTGTGGTGAGACGCAATGATGTCCATTTTAATTTGCGTTTCGTTATCTTGGCACCATTATAATTCACTTTGAAAAAAATTAATAGTGCTATTCATTTTCTCAAAGATAGGGCCTGATCTTGGCTTGCCATGAGCCACCCACATTTGAAACCCAAGCCTAGCGTCCAAGTGTACCTGTTTTACATGCTTGTTCCAGCCCGTAACATACTGTTTATATTTATTCTTATTATGAACCAATACACGGGTAGAAGCAGCCGCTTCTTGTAAAATACAAATGATTTTATCATATAAATTATCTATGTGAATTCTATGTTGCTGGTCATTACATATTTTATCACTATAATTCATTAATATTGGACTCCGATAATTATCTATCATGAGTAAAGACTACGGATCTTTAACTCTAGCAGCGCTAAAAGCAGAGTAAGGGAAACGTAACGCTAAGAGAACTGGAAAAAAAGCTGTACTCAAACGTACTTCAAAGGCAAGTACATACAAGTTATTCGCTTTATATTTTGGTATAATTAACATCATCATTGGCCTTTAGAAATAGAAATAGAAAAATCATACAAAATTTTAACTAACATCTATTACAGATTATTTAAAATGCGTCACTGTTGGGGATTGACTCTAGAGCAGTCATTTTGGAAATCTATGGGAGAGGCCTAGTCCAGCAGTAGACGTTATGCGGCTGAAATGATAATAACTGTTGGGGATGTGCTACATTTTCTCTGATGGCTGTAGATAGGAAAGACAATATATTTAACCATATTATGTTCAACATGTTTTTTATCATTTCAGGCCTTAAGAAAATGACCTTCTCTTTGGATATATTGTAAACAACCCAGATACATCATTTAAAATACAAGCGCCTGATGCATGGTCATTTAGAGATATTAATACTGATATAACACTGCCAGTATTAGAATAAAGACGACGTGGACACCTTCTGTTCCATAGCAGGTCATGAAGACAAGACACATGCAGCCAACATGTACAAAGAAAATTATTTAATGACTTTTCGGATGGTTGCTGAATTGCTGATAGGCATCACCATTTTGTTACGTCAATATGTGCTTCAGAGATGAGAAAGAATATTTCATAAAACGTATTATTAAAGTTTGAAGCAAATACTGTGGTGGAAGCGCAGTGTGAATGTGCTGCTGGTGTAGGCCCACATGCCCAGTGTAAACCTGCAGTTACTATGCTGTATGGGTTAGTAGATTTTATTAAAAATAAAAACATTAATGTGCGCTCTAGCTCAACATCAACTTTACAAACGTTTCACCAACCAAACAAAATTTATAAAGGCAGCCCTGTCAAAGCTGAAGATTTAAAAATGAAAAGAAGAGATGCCAGTTTGAAGGAAATTGTAAAGTTTGACCCCAAAACCAGTGATTCTGATAAAGAAAATTCTGTCCACTTTTTCAAAAACCATTGCATTAACTTTTCAGCGACTCATAGCAATTCTATGCACATACTACAAAGGGTACAGGGGCAAAACAAGAAATGTCACAAAAACAAAAAAATGTGTAATTCACATTTTTATTTTTAAAAGTTTACATCTTTCTTATGTACTACTAATACTTATGAATCTCTTATAGGTACTTAAGTTTACATTGTAAAGTTTTATTTTAAGCTAATATTCATACTTTTTTGAAAATAAAAAAATCTAAAAATTAAGAAAAAATTAAGTAGGTCACCTTTGTAACGTGAAAAAACTGGGAATGTCCAGAGCTTCCCATACAAGGAATGTCCAGATGGACATTCCTTGTTAAGTTTAACTAAATGTACTTCTGTTAAACATGTGGAATGCTTTTAAAGTATGCTTGAGCAGCCGCTGAACAAAATCTTTTTAAATCTGATAAGTCTTTATACTTTTCAGCACTAATTGGCAAAAAATTTTGGTAAGCAAATTCTGGCAATTCAAATTCATTTGAAGTATCTGGTCCTGCTCCCTTTTCGCCAAAATAGGTGATTTCTCCCAAATACCATTATAGTTACTTCTGTGTAAAATAACTCTAGGGTGTTCTCGTACACACATTAATTCTCTTTGGGCCTGGACTGGAAACGAGCACTTTTTCAAGTATTGATTTTGAAAAAAATCAGTAAATTTTCTGATGTGTTCACCTATTCCTACCTCGATCACCTCAAATGGTTTGGGTCTTTGGCGACTAACTCTCAGCAAATCATACCATTGGTATAGAACTTCCATGTGAGCTTTCAAATTAATCAGGCCCATATTTTTATCACATTCTAAGTATGAATGTCCTCGTATTGGATATGTAATTTTGATTGAATTCAAAAGTTTCATTTTGTGAACAACAAAATGAATAAATCTTATCACTGTGTAGTTCTTATTTTGTCCACCTGCGGAATCGCAAAATATTTCTAAATGCTTCACACGATTATCCATGTAGTGTGTTATATAATGAAGTAGAAATGAAACTACTTCATCTGAACCCTTGCGTCCACATGTTTCAGGATAGGTATAAAAATAGGAGCTTGCATCACCTAATGCATGGATGTTAAAAGAATACATTGATAATTGCCGTTTGTAATAAACATCGTTTGTTGTAATGTTTGGCAATGACACATTTTTTTGATAGTCCATGGCAATTGCTTGAAATTCCACATTTGTTTTGCTCTTCATTCTTGAATTCTTCTTACGATCATAAAATGTTTGAGCTTTTTTCTTATGCAGATTATTCAGAACAGTTAACCGATTCAGTTCCACAACATTTTCTTCAGCTTTCAATGCCTTTGCTTTAATTGTAAATTCATCACAAGCACTGCAGGTATCAGTTCTCGGATAGCCGAATGATATATTAAACTCTGTGTTAAAGATGGTTCTGTAAGTTTCATAAGATACATGATTTTTCGACTTGTATGCCTCCAAGTATAACTTATACATTTTCTTAATGTTAAGGTCCTCGGGTAGATATTCTTTTTTGTATCATTCAAGCTGTAATGACTTAACCGTCCCTTAAAAGATTTTATATGATTACATATCAAATCCCTAACACTGCTGTCCAATCTTTTATTTGAACTTAACTTGCCTCTCTTGTCACTTGGTGCAGTTCCTGATATTTTTAATGACTTTTGAAGATGTTCAAGTTTTCCTTTACTAATGCCAAAGATGGATATAAATGCCTTGTAGCATACAGGTTCTTCTTTCGTTTCTTCGTTTTCCATCACTCTCACTTTGTAAGTGAAATAGGTTTGATGGAAATAAGCATCCATTTCATCTGCTTTTCTGCTTCGTCGCCTTTTTATTGAACACACATTAATCAAGCCACATAGGTATATATTTTGTTAATCGGTACACTTCATGCTGTTGAAGTCACTTAGTAATTTAGAACGTTGCTCTGGTGATATCCTATCAAAACATTTTAATCTTTTACACTTGCAATCATCCCCTGGTTCGTGCGTAGAAACTCTCATTTTCTTCATTACTTCACGCACTCTTCCTGTTTTCTTTCGCTTTTTTGTGTTACGCACGAAATTGTTATTATTTTCTTCATCACTAGTACTTATTTTACAGTAGTAAACTGAAATAACTAATAAGTTTTTATAACGCAAGCAGCAGCTCCGAAGGTAAACAAACACACGAGATAACCTCAAAGTTGACATAAATCTTTTTGACAGCTGGACATTCCTTGTTACGTTTCGTTACACTATGGACCTTCTGTTAGATATTATGGTAGCCGTCTCTGTAAACGTAGAATATATAACTGTCTTTGTAAACGCCTCGCGTTTTACGTCACTGTCAGTGACATGTCATTCGCTCTCTTCTTGTTATGTCGCCGATCGTGATCGCTACTGTGCCAAACCAAATCGAAATAAATCTCTGCTGTTTCATATAAATTTCTTTCTTTTTGTCCATAATCCATCAGGTTATGGGCCCAGGCACGATCCTGGCATATAATTTATTTTCCATTTGTTCAAATAATCACGTCGGCAAAAACTTAACCTCATTCACCTCATTGTGACCCGGACCGACCAAGCAACATCGAGATGGCAGCCGGCACGTCGTCGCCATCCATCGCAGTAATGGAGAAGTTAAAAGGCGTGGAGAACTATAACACCTGGAAGTTCATGATGAAAATGGTGTTAATCCACGAAGACCTTTGGGACTTCGTAGAAAAAGATGTGGACGGAGCCAAGCCCGAGGACTTAAAAAAGGAACAAAAGGCGCTTGCCCGCATAGCGCTGTCTGCCCAACCCACGGCGTTTGCACACATAAGAAACGCAAGCTCGGCGCACATGGCATGGGACAACCTTCAGAAGGCGTATGAGGATAAGGGCCTGTGTCGCAGGTTAGGCTTGTTGAGAAATTTGTTTGGCACAAAACTCCAAGACTGCGGCAACATGGAGAGCTACATAACAGGGTGATGAACGTGGCACAACAATTGTCAGATATAGGTGCGGCTTTGGATGATGACTTCATTGCGGTTGTCATGCTTAGCGGATTGACTGAAGACTACGACCCGCTAATAATGGCTATTGAAAATTCAAACGTCACATTGTCAAGTGAAGTCGTATCAGCCAAGCTTCTACAAGAACTTCTACGTCGAGATGACAAAGGTGAAAGTGTTACTGCCCTGGCAGCTGTAAGAAGGCAACCTAAATGCTTTGGCTGCAAGAAAGCTGGTCATTTCTTGAAAGATTGTCCAACTTCAAAGAAGAAGAATGCTACTAAGACAAAAGTTGACACGTCGAAGGCGTTACTTACCGCTTTATCGGTGAAGATGGAAAGCAACCTTTGGTATGTGGATAGCGGTGCAACCAGTCATATGTGTCGAGACAAATGCAACATGGAGGACCTGGTAGAGGGTACATCGCTGCAAGTAACGGTGGCCAACGGCGAAATACTATCAACAGCGGGGCATGGAACTGTCAAAGTGCATTTAAAAAACGGTATCACAAGGACAATAAGTAATGTTCATTATGTACCAAATTTAACAGTAAATTTATTGTCAGTAACTTGTTTAGTGAGCAAAGGTTTTGAAGTGGTATTCAGCTCCAGTACTTGTCAAATATTAGACAATGGGTGTGTTATAGCTACTGCCTTTTTAAAAAATGGTGTTTATGTGTTAGACACTGTTGACACAGTGTCATTAATGTGCTATTCCAAAGTCATTTCACAGAATGCTCAAATAAATGCTGTGGTCGGGTGCCAGACTGCTGGCAGAGGCGAAAAGGCTATGGCTGTTACTGCTGGAAAGACTACAGAAAAGGTATGGCACCGACGATTGGGACATCTCAATCAAAGGAGTATGGAACTTCTGAAAAGAGGTATGGTTTCTGGAATTAATTATGATAGCTCTGATTTTGAACCTTGCATTTCTTGCATAGAAGGAAAGAAGAGTAGGTTACCATTCCCCAAGAAGTCATACAATAGGAGTACAGAACTATTAGGACTAGTTCACAGTGATCTTTGTGGCCCTATGCCAAGTGAATCTTTCAGCGGAGCGAAATACTTCCTGCTTTTTATAGATGATTATTCTCGGAAAACATTTGTTTATTTTTTAGTGAGGTGTTTGAGAAATTCAAACTATTCAAAGCTCTAGTAGAAAACCAGACAGATAAAAGGATTAAAATCCTTAGGACTGATAATGGTGGAGAGTACACCAGTTCTGCTTTTCAGAATTACCTGAAGATGAACGGCATTCACCACCAAAAATCCGACCCGCAAACACCGCAGCAAAATGGCGTTTCGGAACGGGCCAACCGGACTGTAATGGAGGCAGCCAGATGTATGCTGAAAGATGCTGGCCTACAGAATGACTCAGAAGTCATTGTTGCCGTGTTGACTGCTTCAGCCCAGAGGCTGAAGCAGTCAACACGGCTGTGTATATCAAGAATCGTTGTCCTACCAAGGCGGTCCTGGGGTGCACTCCGGAAGAAAAATGGAGTGGCAAAAAGGTATCTGTTGATCACTTACGTATCTTTGGTACTACTGCTTATGCATTGAATCCTAAACGATCAAAATTAGATTCAAAATGCAAAAGTTATATATTTGTTGGTTATTGTGATGAAACTAAGGGATACAGGTTTATAGACCCTTAATTTCCAACAAATTGCATCAAGGCTAGGAATGTAACATTCTTAGAAAATAAGTCAATGAGTAATGTATCACATGATGTTAATAACAGTTTAACAACTGACATATTTACACAAAATTATAATGATGTAAATATGAACAATGTGTCTCTACAGTCTGATTCAACTACGCAATCAGAATCGCCTGTTGTGAGCACTGATATGTCTGATGATACAACAAACTCGTCATCTGATAATCAGAGATACAGTACGATCACAATCGACGATTCTGAAAGCTCCATTGAGAGCGATAATCCGGCGGATGAAACTTACATTCCAGAAGAAAGTGAGGAAGAAACCACTTCTGAATATGATGACACATCGGACACACTACAATCAACATTCATGGTGGGGAACTGTGATGCAAGTACTCCACAGACCGTCCAAGAAGCTCTGGGAGGGCCAGAGGCTAAACATTGGAAAGAGGCAATGTCTTAAATACACTGGAAGGCTGCTAAGAGAGTCCTGCGGTACTTGAAAGGTACAGTGGATTTTCGTTTAACATTTGCAAAGGGCGATCTCAATGTCACTGGATATGCTGATGCTGACTGGGCCAACGACGGTGTGGATCGTAAGTCATATACTGATTATGTCTACAAAATAGGTCAATCAGTGGTATCTTGGGAAAGTCGTAAACAAAAGACAGTAGCATTATCGAGTACTGAAGCTGAGTATATGTCTTTGTCAGACTCATGCAAAGAGGGCTTATTTATAAGTAATTTTTTGAAAGAAATCTTTAAAAGAGATATTGTATTGACAATTTATAATGATAACCAGTCTGCTCAAAAATTATGTAAGAATTCCTTATATCATTCTAGAACTAAACATATAGATGTAAGACATCATTTCATTAGACAACTTGTGAATAATGAATCTGTGGTTATTAAATACTTATGTACTAATGATATGTTGGCAGATGTAATGACAAAGCCATTATGTAAGGATAGACACAATATTTTTGTAAAACAACTGATGCTTTTATAATCTGTAATGGTAAAAACAGTCTTGTAATTATTCTGACACAAGTTAGTAGTCCTTTTCTTTTTTATAGAATACTTACCGTATTTGAATTATTTATGATAGGTAAAGTAATTGGTTTATTTTTGTAGTATGAATGTATAAAGTGTGCATTTATTTGCTAGCTATTTTTGTGTCATTATGTGAAGTGAAAGTTATTACCTAAATTATATATTATAGTTTAAGGGCCAGTGTTAGATATTATGGTAGCCGTCTCTGTAAACGTAGAATATATAACTGTCTTTGTAAACGCCTCGCGTTTTACGTCACTGTCAGTGACATGTCATTCGCTCTCTTCTTGTTATGTCGCCGATCGTGATCGCTACTGTGCCAAACCAAATCGAAATAAATCTCTGCTGTTTCATATAATTTTCTTTCTTTTTGTCCATAATCCATCACCTTCCATGTTATGTTCCTGTACGCAGTTTAAAATTCTTATTAATACATCTGACAATGCTAGTTTTTACACTTTTTGTAAAGTGCTATTCAAAAATACGCGGGAAAACGATAATGTTGCCACCATAAAATAACTTTTGGATTTTTGGTGACATTCCTGGTTTTGCACCTGTACTCTTCTCACAACAGCAGCTAATAAAATAGCAGTGTATGCTGACCATGATAATATGAAAAAAACACAAGAAGAAAAATTATTAGAGGATTTAATATTGCCAGCTGATCAGCAAGAAAAATTAGAAGAAAATACTAGAAAAAATAATAAACAATGGGAAAAAGAAAGACTCACTAAACTGCAAAGTTCAAACTTTGGAAAAATATGCAAACTTAAAGAAAGACAAAAAATAGGATTTGCTAAATCTCTGTTGAAAAATATTGAATTATCATCACCAGACATTCAACATCGGAGAAAGTATGAAAAAAAGGCTGTCATAAAATTCTCGGAGATAACAGGGCTAGAAGTTAAGGAATGCGGTATAATCATTCGCAGTGAAATGCAGTTTTTGGCTTGCAATCCTGATGGCTTGATTGGAAGTGATAGTCTCATAGAAGTGAAGTGCCCATTTACAGCTGCAAGTGAAAAAATATGCCCAGAAACAAATCCCTTCATTGAATTGTGTGAGATACTTGTCAGTGGCGATTAAAATCAAGCCATGACTATTTTTATCAAATGCAGGGTCAGTTACTGTGTACTAAAAGAGCTTTGTGTTATTTTTGTATATTTACATTTAAAGACTTTTGCATAATAAAGGTAGAACGAGATTATAATTTAATTAATAAAATGACAGAAATATAAGCGGAATTTTATAACTAGACACATAGATGATTAGCGCATTTAATTGGACTATTTTATCCTTGTTCGACCTTCATGCGCCCGTTAAAACTGTCACTATCAAAGATTACTCCTACCCCTGGGTCACTGACACTGTGAAACTTATGATGAAGTTGCGGGATAAAGCACTGGACGAATATCGTAAAACTGGGTCAGACAGCAAAAAACAGTACTACAAATCATTGAAATCTACCGTTAATGTAGCTCTATTTAATGAAAAGTCAGCATTTTTTAAACATAACATTAATATTCAAATACACAATCCAAAAGTATTGTGGAGAAATCTGAAAAATAATTTACTGCCAAAAAAAAATACAGATCTACCTTCAAATTTTAGTGATCCTAATGTTATCAATAATTACTTTTTAGATGTACCTGGGTCCTCGCTTGTTTCATTGTCCCTATTAACTTATTTCGAATTTCATAGGTTTAATGAAAATATCCATTTTCAATTGAAATTAATTGACACTGAGCAACTGATTATAATACTTAAAAGTTTAAAGTCTAATGCGGAGGGGTGTGATTCTATCACTATGGATATGCTGTATATGACCTTTCCCGACTCTCTAGAATTTATTTTGGAACTTATAAACAAGTCTATTGATACTTCAACATTCCCAGATATTTGGAAAGTTGCTATGGTCTGCCCTCTTCCTAAGAATTCTAACCCAGCTGTACTTAAAGACTTAAGACCCATTAGCATCTTACCATTCTTGTCTAAAGTACAAGAAAAGGCTGTTAGTCTGCAATTAACAGAATACTTAGAAAAGAACAGTATATTACCAGAAGTCCAGTCTGGTTTCAGGAAGAAGCATGGCACAGTTACCGCTTTGCTGGATGTAACTGACAATGTTCTACTTGCTCAGGACCAAGGGATGTGCACCATAGTAGTGACATTGGACTACTCTTGTGCCTTCGACTGTTTAAATAGAAATTTATTATTATCCAAAATGCGTTACTATGGTTTTGACTCAAAGTCAATTATCTGGTTCAGTAGCTATCTTAAGGATCGTTGGCAGCAAGTTAAGCTTAATGGTGCGGATGGAACCCCGGTGTTATCTGAAAGTATTGAGGTGAAGAGAGGAGTCCCTCAGGGGTCAATATTAGGTCCTATTCTTTTCATCCTATACACTGCGGATATCCAAAAACACATTAAGCATTGCAAGTTCCATATGTACGCAGATGACACTCAACTATATATCTCCTTTATGCCTTCTGATGTTGACTCAGCCATTATAAAACTGAATGAAGATCTACAAAGAATTGCTGAATGGTCCGCAAATAACTGTCTGGTGCTGAACCCCTCAAAAACAAAATTAATTATGTTTGGCAGTAGACAACAACTAGCTTCATCCCATCCTACTATTAATGTCACTCTAATGGGAGAGGATGTGGAACGGGTGTATGAGATAAAAAACCTTGGCCTGAGCATGGATTCTGAATTGCGTTTTGAGAAACAGATTGCAAATTCAGTAAAAGACTGTTTCTTTAAACTTAAGATTCTGTACAAGGCTAGGCCCTACCTAAGTGACACCTTGAGAATTCAGTTAGTAGAGGCCCTTATTTTATCTAAGTTAAACTACGCTGATGCTGTGGTAGCTCCTCGTCTTCTTAGTAAAACTAAAAGGCTCATACAAAGGGTCCAGCATTCTTGTGCAAGATTTTGTTTTAATATCCCAAGAAGAGCCCATGTCTCGCCATATTTAAATAAGCACTGCATGTTAAAGATGAGGCATAGACATAAGCTGCATCTAGCGTGTCTCATGTTTGGTGTGGTGAAATCTGGGGTCCCTCCGTATCTATACAACAAGTTATCTTGGGTAACGAGGGTGAGAGCTCGTAAATTGTCTACTCCTCAGCTCATGATCCGTCATGGTTCTGCCGCCTTCCGGGGTAGTTTCCGTTATGCAGCTTCAAAGTGTTGGAATAACATTCCACCACCAATACGAGATCTGAAAGTCGTATGTAGTTTTAAACAAAAACTCAAAGTATTTTTGCTTCAGCACCAAGCTGGGCAAGAGATGTTACAACTCGAAACTAGTGCTATTTAGATGTTATAATTTGATACTTATTATTATTATGTTGGTACGCTTTTCAGCCACGGGTCCATAGGAACCCGGTCCTTTTAGGCGTTCATGGGGCCAAAGCCAACATGAAGAGGCCTTTTAGTACCTTTTTATCTAAAATGTGAGATGGCTGCATCTACGGAGGTCTATCCCTTAATGTATCATTGAGATGCACTAACGGACAGTCCTTATTATTATTATTATTTTGTTTCTGTATTTTATAAGCGAAGTATATACTTTACTACTTACGTTAGCTTTATTCACCTTTTACTTGTGGTAGGTATGATTGATTGTTTTGTTCCAAGCACATGCATATAGATCGGTCGTCGCGAGATAGAAAGACATTGTTTTTTGTTTTTCCAAGAGTTTTTGTTTGCAGAACTCAGGTTTTTGTGGGTTGGATGACAGTGTTTTATCAACAACAATAATATCGACATGTTATCGGCTAGCGTAGTGACAACAATGCATTTTGATAGCTGTCACTGTCAATGTCAAACTTTTTTTTTTTCTTTTTTTTTTTTTTAGTTTCAAATGCATTTGTTTATGTTTCTTTTGGGTACCTAGTTTTGTTGTGTTGTTGTGTGTGTGACACAACTTGTGTGCGATAAACGTATTTTTTTTTTTTCTTTTTCTTTTATATATATATTTTTTTTTCTTTTTGTCTTGCGAATGTCCGTGATTGCACCCAAAATGGCTCCAACGGAAGATCAGCGCTGGGATCTCGCTAATGCAAATCCTAGCATATGCTGAGTTGGAGACCATTTTGGAGGACAAGTAACTTTATTTGTACTTTAAGAATTTGTTTATGTAATTTTACTGTGTTGTTTTTGTCCTTCAAATAAATGGTTTATCTATCTATCTATCTAGTGATCAATTTTCGAAAATTTACCAACATAGCTACAATAAAAGTAATATCACTAGGCAGTAAAGTTTCTGTTTGATTCAAGGCCTGGGTTAATATTTTATAAGTTTTTAACATGCCAATAACTCGTTCATCATGTACTCTTTTGCTGGCTGTCCTTCTATCTCTTGTAAGAGTATTGGGGTTAATATGATTGCCTTTCTTAAAAAAAGAAGTCATATTCACTTTCACCCCATAGGATAAAAAAATGTCTTGTACATTTAATCCCTTGTCTACCATGATTTTGTCATTGTACACAAATGTATTCATAATTGTGCTTCTTTCAATAGTCTGCCTGTCAGAAGCAGAACCACCATAACATGGTGAAATGTAACTAATAAGACCGCTGGGTGCAATGCCTATGAGTAGTTTTACAGTATTTCTATTTTTATAGGATGAAAATGTAATTTGCTGAGTTTTTTAATAGGACACTCAGTTGCATCTATTATCACTCTTGTATGAGGGTATTTATCATTAAAATGTAATGGCATATAGTATGAAACTGCATTTCTATCAATCCACAAATCAATGGTTAACCATTGTAAGGCCATAAATCTTATCCATGTGATAAAAATATTAGTGACTTTTTTCACAGATGTTTTATACATCATTGCGATATCTTCAAATTCTCTGTGTTTTCTAATAATCAATAGCACAATACAAAATTGTTCTAATGGATCAAAATGATCTAGAGGGTGCCCATAGAAACAGTTCAAGTTCAAGTTATTGACACCATTCATCCTCCTGGTCCAAAAGGAATAGCCAGACAAAAAACTAGTATTCAAGACTGCATGTCTCTTTTCATTGATGATAATCGAACTGATAACTAAATATACCAGAGATTATAAGAAAATATGCAAGAGAAAGAGACAGTAAAAACACAAATGAAATTGAAATCAGGGGTTACTACTATTGGCTAGTGTAATGAAAGTAAGCCGATCAAGCACTGCTCAAATATTCGAACACGAGAAGCACACTGGAATTGACGCGATATATTTGACCATGCAAAGATTCAAATTTCTGACAAGGGTTTTGCGGTTTGATGATAATCAAGACCGACCAGTTCGTGTAGCGATTGATAAACTAGCTCCAATAAGACATTTTTTTCATTTCTCGCCAACTTTTAACGTTACTTTGTTTCAAGTAATGAAATAACTTTTTATGAACAATTGATAGCTTTTCGAGATCGCTCTTCTTTCAGGCAGTATATACCTAGCAAGCCGGCCAAATACGGTATAATTTTTTTTGCCTTGGTTGATGTCTATTATCCTAATAAATTGAATTTAGAAATATATGCAGGCCAACAACCCGACGGTCCGTTTCGCATGAGCAACGAAAGACACAAGGTCGTTATGAGAATGGCTTAACCTGTGCTTGGCAAGAATAATAATATTACCATCATTCATCATATTACCATTTCTAATAGCAGCACGAACAGCAGCCTTCTAAGTCTTTCCGTGTTTAAAAGTTTTCGTTCATTTAGAGGTATAGCAGTATCTTTTTGTAATAATATATTCTTTCCATTATAATTACGTAACAAATGATTGGTACTTACATTCAATTTTCTAAATGGGGATATCGGGGTATGGTCGACTTTCTAATATACTTTTATAGGTACTTGAATCGCCATCTGCAATAAGTGTGTTGTAAATCAAATTTCTGTCTCTAATGGAATTTTTAAAACCTTCAACTAATATAGCTTGCTCCATGCTGGTTGAAAATCCAAAATGATTTTTAGTGCAATCTTGAGCTTTTGATGGCTCACCTTTTTTGCTTGCTAGGGCGCAAATAACACAATATTTATTTCGAACCCCAATGTTCGTAGTAAGTTATTATAGTTATTTTTATACGAGCGTTTTTCTTACAGTCATCCGCTTCAACCGCTATCATTGCTATGCCTGCATTGTTAACATCACCTCGTGATGTTGCTGCTTCATTTTCCTGCTAAGCAGCATCCATCATGGTTTCTTCGTCGGCAGCTTTCCACATGTTGGAAACAGCATCGTGTTTCTTACTGTATAATCGAAATGACATTGTAGGCAAATCCATCGATGCAGTGCTTTCATTTAGACTTGATTGACCAATTCCCGTAATAATTGAACCTGATACCGCCCCTGCATTGAGATCCAGTTTTGTTTCAGTTGTAACCTCTGAAGTATTTAAAACAAAGTTAGTTCCACACATCGTACATTTTTTGTCAAATTTAGACACTAAACCTATCTGCTTTTCTTTGACAATTTTGAGATCGTGCAATTTGAATCGAATTTCTCGCTATGTTTAACGAAAAATTCTTTAGTTCACGTAAACTTGGAAAGATTCCCAAGCGATTCTATGCCGCTCACGACTTTCGTGCCATTCTGTTAATTTATTACACGTTTGTTAGATTCATTTTTTTTTTTTTGTATTGAATGCACTTCGGCAATATTGATGTGCCTTGGCCGAATCAGACATTTATATTTTTTTCAACAAACCTACGTCCTTTATTTCAAGAACTTTTTTAACCAACACATCTTTTTTTAGAGTCATTGTACATAATTAACATTCATTTAACATAATTACAAGTTTTATATCTTTTGTCGCAAAATATACGACAGTCTTCTTTAATCAGTCTTTTGTCATTTCCAGAATTTAGGTTAGGAGATATAGCTTCATCAATACGCTCGATCTCAAGAATGTCGTTACTAATAGAGGTACTTTCATCTCCATTACTAGTATTAGCCTCAATGATTGGAGAAGTTCTTGGTATATCTCTATCGACAGACTCAGCAGTCTCACTTGAAGTCGATGAGTTCGGTTCATATAGTCTAGATTGTTGATTGTCATAGTTGAAATTACGTCTCATATGCTCATAGTCGAGGTAGACAAAACGTCTGGATAGGTAAATGACGTCTCCCTTGTCTATTGCAAAATGTCTTGTTTGATAAAACGTCGCTGTCCAAATATAACTCAAATTCGATACATGATAATAAATGGAATATCGCGCGAGTCGCTGCGCAGTAGACGAATGCGGGGATGCGCGGGGGTGCCAAATGTCACTTACAGCTAATATCCGATCCACCATTAAGTTTGCATCGGACTATACTTAAATTCAGACAAATCTATGAAATAAATTCAGACAAACTATGAATAAAATTCAATTTTATTTAACAACACATATCAGAATTAAAAATAATTTACCTCCTTATTTTTTCTTAAAATTAAAAATTCTAACTTATTATAACTATCCTATTTTATTTAACAACACATATCAGAATTAAAAATAATTTACCGCTTTATTTTTTTTTCAAATTAAAAATTCAAACTTATTATAACTATCCTTGTAATGACATGTTTTGTTAGGATGTGTTTCTGATTGTTTTCAGTTTTGCAATTTCGTTCAAAAATTTTTTATAACATATGGATCCTTCTGAAAACGTTTATAAAGATTTATATTTTTATCAAATATTTGATCGCTCTTCTTTCTGTATCCATATGTAAATAATGTATTTTTTATTTTAATTTCTTGTAATTTGTTGTCCCTTTTCATATGATATAAAAACATGAATAAAGTAGGTTTTCGACTAACACTAGCATTTAGGCGCCTATGCCAAGCTTCAGGAGCATAATTTGTGCGGTGTCGTTCTCCAGCACAAGATATGGGCAGTGGGATCCATTGCCTCTCATAATAATTAACAAACTCATGAAATACAGGCGATTTATCAAGACTTTTTATTGTGTTCCAAGCATTACTTATGTGGTCTTGCGGTAAAACTGGCAAGTTAGATACCTACCATATTTACTTTTTCTTGTCCTTTTTTGGTCCCTGTAAGTTTGACCTCTTTCACTCTTTTCCAAATGGCCCTATTATAATGATAATAGCAACCAGAAACAGTACCGTCAGGAAAAATTTATTTAAAACCATTGATTAGGCCACGTTCATGGTCACATTTAAATGTTTTAATGTTAATGCGAAGAGCTTCTCTAATAATTGTAAATACAATACGGTACGTTTCTTCACATTTGTTGGCTAGTAAACAATAAATAGTTGGCACAATATTTGTGGAGCAATTAGTACTGTTCAGGTCGAGGTGAAAGGTAAAAAGCTATGTGAATGGCTGTGGTACCGTTTTGAATGTTCCATCTGCTAAAACAAGATGTCCTTTATTAGCTAATTTTCCCATAATGTTAATGCAAGTCTTGATTCCAAAAATAAACATCTTGTCATTTTCTCCGTACTCAGCAACAAAAAAATTGTCAGCAATTATAGCTGGAATCTGCATATCTTTGACATATTTATAATCGATTTTGGTAGTTTTTAAGTACCGTCTTCTTGCTCTGAATAATGTATATTTAATACACTCAAATGGTGGCGCAGTTATTGTTGCAGGAATTTGCGATTGACAGTCGATTACGCTTTCTTCATATATTTTTTTTATCGAGTGCATGTTTTCGCAAACTCTATTTTTTGCATGCTGTAATAAAAAATCTCGCATGTATTTTAACGAATTTCGTAAGCAAACATGAGTACTTTGTCGTAAAATGGCAGTTTTATATTCGTTTAAAGTAATTGAAGCACTGTATTTATAACGTTTAGAACAGCGCCACAGCGAAGTTCCACTCTTGTTTTTACAACTTAGGTTGTAACGAAATCCATCAGAAAAAAGAACGGGTTTACCTTTGTGGCTTTTAAAAAATAGGAATCCACTTGTATTATTCTGCATTTCGATCGATATTTTCAAATCTTTATTTAATCTAAATAAAGCTTCGTTCAAACTGAGGCGAAATCCGCGCGGGACGCGGGTCACGCGGGACGCAAATCTGCGCGATTCGTTCGCTCGCTTAACCTCCTAAACTGAGGCGTATCCCGCGCGTCATTATTTTTGGTTTTTCAATAGAAAAACATGTCGTTTGATATCGAAGCTGAGGTTTTGTTGTTATTAGCATTAACTGAAGAAGAATCTCAAGATGTAAGGAAGAAAAGAAGAAAATGGGTTCATGAGTTGAATACTCAACGCATAGAATTTGGCGAGTTTCACACTTTGATACCCACTTTACGAAAAGATAGACAAAGGTTTTTTATGTATTTTCGTATGCCAGAAGCCAGAAGCCGTATGCCAGAAGCCGTATGCCAGAAGAATGCTATAACGAAGTTTTATCAAGAATTGAAAAAAATATACCAACCTTCAAGAACCTATGGAGCCCAATAAGCGTTTGGCGATTTGTTTAAGGACGTGTTTACAAAAATTAATAAAATTCGTCGTTTGTCGGAACATTTTCTGATAAATTCATTGTACTTCATAAAGTATTGCGGATACTAAACGGTACAGTAAACCTTTAACTATAATTCGGTATATTTGATTTTGTGTAAAAAGTCGTTTTTAATGCTATAAAATTAGTTTTTCCTAGCCTCTTCTCGCGAAAACTACAAAAACAGGGTAAGGTTTCGGTACAAAAAACCTAAGGAATTTGAGGATTATTCTTTAAAAGAAAAATACAAGCATGTAAATCAGATAATCATCAATTGATTGCTTTGAAAAAATTATAAAGTTTCAGCAAAAATTATACAAAATAAAAATTATGAGTTTCAGTCTTTCGTTTTTCTATACTATAAAGTGACGGACATTTCAAACGGAACGTCAGACAGCGCCTGTGCGCCATTGTGAAAAGACGTCTCTGTGTCGCTCGGGAGCAAAATTCCGCAGACGAATACATCGCTGTGCAGATAGGAAGACTTAGTTAGATCAACTGGTTTTGATACGCAAAAGTAAGTATCTATTTATTTTTACTTCGTTAGTACTCCAGTGTGTCTTACGAAAATTTATTTGACAACTTCACATATAGTCTATCATAAACAGTTCTTTTTTATACAAGTCAGATATCTACAGAAAAGGTTAAATGCTTCCAACACATACTGCCCGCCATTAACTTGTTACTTGGAAGCTATACTTTTCAAACCAAGTTTTCACTAGTAGACTGCAGTCCTAAATCAAGATAAGTCATGATGATGAAGTCGGAAGGTATACTATAGGAAATTTGTAACCATACCATGTAACCCGGTCGAGTTTGGGCTTGTTTGGTTTGCCTTCACTAGTACTCTAGTCCTAGATGAAGTCCAGAGTCCTGATGATGGAGCCGGTAGATTGCTATAGGAACTCTGTAACGAAACCATGTAACTCGGTCGAGTTTGGGCTTGTTTGGTTTGCCTTCACTAGTACTCTAGTCCTAGATGAAGTCCAGAGTCCTGATGATGGAGCCGGTAGATTGCTACAGGAACTCTGTAACGAAACCATATAACCCGGTCGAGTTTGGGCTTGTTTGGTTTGCCTTCACTAGTACTCTAGTCCTAGATGAAGTCCAGAGTCCTGATGATGGAATGGATGGAAACGACGTAACCCCATCGTAACTCGATGGGATTTACGTAATTTTATTACAGATGATGATTTAATGTAAGAATGGTGTTTGATGCCTGTCAGCTTTATTTTTACACGATGAACAATTTTTCTTCATACTTAATTATTTTTTTAGATGCCGCGGTCTAAGGCATTCGGAATGAATCACAAAAACCTTTGTGCAATTAGAAGTAACTTAGAAAAGGCAAGAATGTATGTATGATTCTTACTCGTTATTTTCAATTAGCTATCAATTCTAGGTCTAATTTAAACTTTAATTGTTACTTGATTCCGGTACTCTTATTTCACGAGTAAGCTTACCAGTCATAGTAATTTGAACACTTTGGTAGAGTCCAGTAAAAGTGTAGATCAAAATCAGTTTAATACTTCAGCAAGTTCAACGACTTTACATGTGAGTATTACAAAAAATTTCTTCTAGATTTTAATATTTTTCCTTGATCTAAATATAAAGAAATCTCTATATGTATGTTTTAGTACGACGATGAAGGAGAATCCGATGTTACAGAACATCAGGAAGCCGCACACTATATATCATGTGTTAATGTAATTATAACAAATGCTAGTAATAGAGTAAGAATTTAAAAAAATGTGTCTGTTTGAACACGCTAATCTCCAGAAATACTGGACGGATTCGAATAAAACTTTTTTTGTTATGTAGCTATTATTTATTTCTATTAGTATAATTGATTTTGGGAAATGAAACACCAGATGTATAACCATAATGGTCCAGCTAAACTATAAGAAATATAAAAATGACGCCTTAGCAAAAGTTGCTTAGTGTGATGACCATTTTTGTTTACGCGAACGAAGTCTCAAGCATCAGCTAGTATATAATAAAGATCAACATGATGGGTACTATATAGTTTTCTAATTTTTTTTTGTTTTGGAACAACGATGATGAAGAGAAAGGGACATTTCGGGTTCAAGGCAGAAGAATTGTAGACATGGAATATCTTTTCGAACAGTTGCAAGATATTGGAAGTCACAATTCAATGTTTGATTGTAAGTTAGGACACGTTCGAATAATAAATGAAAAGAAAAATGGACTAAACTCAACATATAGCATGCAGTGTGAAATGTGTCGTACAAGGTTTACTTTGAAATCATTTAAAGCCACGGAAAATGCAATGGACATCAATGAAGAACTTGTGGCTGGTAGCATGTCTATAGGCGGCGGATATACACAACTGAACACTCTTCTATGTTATGTAAATATGTCTCCTATATCCTTACGACTATACCAAGCTACGCATGATAAAGTATGTGATTGGTGGGAAAAAACAGCCCAGCATTGTATGATTAACGCTGGTATAGAAGAAAAAGAGCATTCTCTAGCTATCGGGCATATAGATGAGAAAGGAACGCCTATGATATCTGTATCAGGTGATGCGTGTTGGAGTAAACGATCATATGGTACCAATTACTGTGCATCATCGGGAGCGGGAGCTATTGTGGAAATACATTCAAAGAAAGTCCTTTATTATGGCGTTAAAAATAAATTTTGCCAAATTTGCTCTCGTGCAAATACTAAAGAGATAAATCCACCAGAGCATACCTGCTTTAAAAATTTTAATGGCCCCTCTACTGCAATGGAAGCTGCTATAATTACTGAAGGCTTTAAAAGATCGTTGAAAGACCACGGCCTCATTTACAGCCAGTATGTCGCCGATGGTGACTCTAGCACATACTCTAGTATTCGAAATGCTAGACCATATGAGGGTGTAACAGTGGGTAAAGTGGAATGCAAAAATCATTTGCTCAGAAACTACTGTAAAGGGCTTTTATCAATCGCAAGCAATACCACACATCCCCTACGAGCTCGAAAAATGTTAAAAGAAAATTATTTACGTATACGATGGGGAGTAGATAGTAGCGTCAAGTATTGGACCAAACAAAATATTCAATTTTCGGAGAAACTAAGTAATATTAAAAATGACATTATTAATTGGCCATATCATATTTTCGGAGATCACTCAAAATGTGCATCATATTTCTGTAACGACAAAATCGGGAAAAGTGGTAATAATTTTGTGACAGAAATGAAAGTCGGTGGAGTATTCCAAAAAGTAGAAGATTTTGCTCATCGCTTGTCGTTGCACGCATACAGCTTTGTTTATAATGAAACAAATAACTTGGTGGAGAGTTTTAACGCCAGAGTTGCGAAGTTTGTAGGTGGAAAAAGAGTTAATTTTTCTCAAAGACGATCATATGCTGGTCGCTGTGCCGCAGCTGTAGTATCTTATAATTCTGGAGCTTTACAGTCGACTGTTCATAAATTTATTTTTGGCACTGATGCAAATCCGGAAATAGTTCGGTTAGAAAAAAAACGTCATGAGCTAAACCTAAAAAGAAACGATAAAAGGACCAAAAAGATGAAAACCATAAAACCCTCGGCCAATAAGGATGCTCATTATGGCGAAGAATGTCAAAAAGTTGACATGGATGAGAAACAGTATGCAACAGCTAAAAAGGACTTTTTATTAAGACTAGAAATGACATCCGAAGAAAAAGAAAACATGGAACGGAATACAATTCTACAAAGTGCCAGTCCTTTGTGGTTGGAAACTAGGAGAAAATTGCTGACAGCTTCAATTTTCATGGTTCTCCACAGTTTGCAAACGGCGACCAAATACTAATTGCGTGTCATTAGTTAAACAAATATTATATGGCCGAGATCTGAGTAATGTTCCGTCAATCAAACACGGTAGAAATAATGAGGTTACTGCATTACGCGAACTTGAACAGGTGTTACAGATAAAAATTTTGCAGTGCGGATTGTCAATCGACAAAGAATTTTCATTCCTTGGAGCAACTCCAGATGGCAAATGTGAACATGGTATCGTAGAAGTCAAATGTCCATCGTCAGCATATGAGGTGGATCCAGAAGAGGCTATAAAAGAAAAAAAGATAGACTTTTGGAAATGTGTTTCAAATAAATTTGTTGTTAACAAGAAACACAAATGGTTTTATCAAATTCAAGGTCAACTGCGAATAACGGGGCAAAATACTTGCATCTTTGCTGTCTGGACGGGCACTGGGAAAATAAAATATGAATTTATAACCAAAGACGATCAATTTTGGAAACAGAATATGGAAATACCTTTAATTCGCTTCTATAACAATCCTTCCAGAGTTGATTGATCCACGGTTCCAGAGAAATATGAATATCACACTCGTCACATCTTTCTCATGAAAATATTTTAAAAACAGTTAATTGAATAAATGTTATTCCATACATTTTGTTGTTTATTTTAATCTCTTCGAGCGAGATACACAAATGTTAATATTTTACAAATTGCTGTCCCGGCGAACTTTGTCCATTTGCAGTGGATATCAATTATTACAAATGCCATAAGGTCCCAAACCTTTTTTATGTAACTAGTAGTTCGCCTCCAACTGTAACTGCGAATCCTATATCTCGGCAACCCCTTGACAGATTTGTGTTCGGTATTCAGACCAAAAAATTCTTTTGGCTGCTTCTACATGCCTACCAAATTGTATGAAACACCGATAACTACTAGAGTTATTGTCGAATAAACATATATTCATACATACAAATGTATAAAGGTACATATATACATACATACAAACGCCGGATTGTTCAAGTAGACTGTGAGAACATCGCTTGTTCAAAAATCTCATTTCATCTAACCTATTTTGAGGTATATATCTATTCGAATAATCCGGCATTACGCTTTTAGTTCTAGTTTTAGTAGTTTTTAAATTACTACTCGTATAATAATTACTAGGTATGCCAATTAAAAATAACCGTCCAAGTGCAATTCGGACTCGCGCACTAAGGGTACCGTGACTCCCCCACTTAAATATTTATTTTATTCTGTTTTTAATATTTGTTGTTATAGCGGCAACAGAAATACATCATCTGCTAAAAATACAACTGTCTAGCTATCACAGTTCATGAGATACGGCCTGGTGACAGACAGACGGACATCGGAGTCTTAGTAATAGGGTCCCGCTTTTAACCTTTGGGTACGGAAACTTAATAAATATCGATGTTACAAAAATATTTACTATAAATTAATATAACCTCTATACTGAAATCAGTTACGCGAACGTAGTCGCAGGCATGAGCTAGTACAGAATAAAAAAACTAATGTAAAATAAATATTTTATACAAAAATAAATTAAACTTCAATGAATTCAAATTATTATACAAAAAATATTAAAAGTATCAAGATGTGTTAGTCCTGTAGATTTCAGCTAAGCGGGCGTCGCTGTGTGCGTATGCCCTGCGCATATAGTAGTACAGTTAAATACCTAAAATAAAAGCGCGTCTCTTTGTAAATGCGTCCTTAAGGTACATACATAATTTTAAAACATCATTTTATACGTTTATTTACTTATTGAATCAAATCAGTGATAGTGAAAAATCTGTTTACAAAGCAAAAATATTTTTGTTTAACGAATAAAATTTCCACCAACATTGTAAGAAATTATTTTAAGCTGATGTAGTTTTCATTCTTTAAATTCTAATTAGGGTTAAAAGATGAGTAAAAATTTGCAGCATTCTCCTCAATATCTAAATCATTTTCACGTGATTGTAATGCAACATCAAGCTGGGCTATTGATAAGTCTTCCTCAGTAGTCGTATCATTTTCAAGTGATTGTAATGGAACATCACGTCTGACCGGTGATGGTGTTCTGTAATATTCTGATGGTGTGATTGTTCAGGGTGAGCTAATTTGTCCAAATGTTGTAACTCGTTTTCCATTACAATATTCACAATTTTTATTTTAACTGCTGATTGTCTTTTAGGTGAGAAAGTTTTTACAGTCTTTGCTAGTCCCATAAATAAATGCTCTAGTGCATCTAATTCTTGTACAGTGGGAGGATTTCTGTTATTTAAATAGTTAATAACCTTTTCTACAGGTGAAGCTGAAACTTGTACATTTGTTGCTTGTCTTCGATTTGTTTGATTTGGTGTTGAGATCGAACGAGAATTGTCAGAATCATCATAAACATTTCGATTGGCAATGTCAATGTCGGTATTATCAGTAGATTCTGTAGCATTAATATTACTGACAGTATTTGCAAATGCTAAAAATGGTCTTAAAAATTCCATATGTGCAGCCCACTGCCAGGAACTGTAATTTTTGCTGGCACTTTGACCTGTCGAGGTTTTGGTGGCCTTTAAATGTTTAGTATATGTGTCTCGCATATTTTTCCATTTCCGTTTCAATTCTTCTCCTGTAACAAACCAATATATATATATTTTTTTTTTCAGATATCTAGGTACAGGGGATTCATTGCGTACTATTTATTGCCCAAAGTTATAGGGTCGGTATTTCCACAGTTGCGTTAATAGTGAAAGAAGTGTGTCTTGCTATATGTGATAAAATGGGCCCAATTTATTTACCAGAACCAACAGCTGAAACATGGACACGGGCAGCAAATGCTTTTCAAGAAAACTGGCAATTCCCTAACTGTTGTGGTGCTATTGATGGGAAAAACGTAACTATAGAATGTCCACCAAATACAGGCTCTAATTATTTCTGTTATTTAAAAAAGTTTTCCATTGTTTTGATGGCAGTAGCTGACGCGGAATATAAATTTATATGTGTCGATATTGTTGGTACGGCAAGAACAGTGACGGCGGAATTTTAGAACACTCATTGATGGGAAGACGGTTTGAAGACAATACGATGAACTTGCCTCCCCCAAAAGAGCTACCAGGACAAAATTCTGTCACTCCACACGTATTGATTGGTGATGAGGCTTTTGCCCTAAAGCCATATCTAATGAGACCGTTCCCATACAGAGTCTCATGAAGTGATAGAGAGAAGGATAACTACAATTGCCGCCTCTGCCGAGCGAGACGGGTAGTAGAAAACACGTTTGGAATATTGACAAAGAAATGGCGAATTTATAGAATTCCCTTGGAGGTTAATGTTGACACCGCAAAATTGGCTATTTTAGCTACTTGCATTTTACACAACTTTCTGAGAACGAAAAACTACAAGACGAAGTTACCTTGACAGAGCCTGACTCTGTGGCCAATGCATTTGAATTGTTAGAAAGGGATACGAGAGAAAGTACGAATAGTGCATTTAAAATAAGAAAAAATTTGTTCGGTACTTCAACAACAATAGAATTTAATTTGAGATAATTTGTACTGTAAATCATCGGTCATATAGTCATAATAAAATATTTTTATTTTATAATATTTTATGGCGAGATAACGAAGATAAACTCATAAAACATTGCGATTGAACACCGTCACGTACGGTTTTGCCAGCGCTAGTTTCCTTACCACTCGCTGCCTGTGGCAAATTGGCGAGGAGTGTGATGACCCAATTATTAAATCAATTATTCAAAATGACTTATATTGTGATGATGTGCTCACAGGGGCTGACACTGTGGAGCAGCTACGTTACATTCAAAGCTCAATCTCTCGCGAGGTTTTAGGGGGTTATTTTCGCTTGCGCAAATTTCGATCTAACCTCCCCGAATCTGACTCTCTAAATCAAGAAGATGGAGAACTCATGTTAAGTAATGCCACAAGTACCTTAGGTATCGGTTGGATTCTTACTTCTGATAAATTCTACTTTCCACACATACCACAGCCAGAGGAGAACATTACCAAGTGAGAAGTTCCGTCTTCAACCTTTAGGGTCTTTGACCCTCTTGGTTTGTTGTCTTTGTGTACCAAAGGTCAAAATTCTACTTCAAGAATTGTGGAATCTTAAACTTGATTGGGACGAACGAGTTCCTCCAGAAATCGAGACTGCATGGCTAACGTTTGCACAGGGTGCGTCTAGACTGTCGTCTTTGAAGATTCCCAGGTGTGTCCTAATTAAGAAACCGATATCCATAGAGATGCATTAATTTGTGATGCGTCGCAACGCGCCTATGGTTGTTGCATCTATTTGAAGTCTTCTAGCACTGAGGGCAAGGTTTCTGTCATTCTTCTCTGTGCAAAATCACGAGTAACTCCAATATACTCGACGATTAATAGTGCAGCGTAGCACGTCAGTGACCGTAGCGCTGAGTTCAGCACCCAGCAAGGCCGCACATAACTCTAAACGATGATGTTAAGTGGGTTTACGGAAATTCAAAGTACGATGAATATGTACATTTTCCCTGAAAGTGTACCGGATCGAAGTGGCTACTTTGAAGCGGGAATGTCTGCGTGTCATGTTTATAGAAATTGCAACTTCGACTTGCTATACAGCTACAAAGATATAGGGACACAAAAAAAAGCCAACTTGTTCGGGATGAACTCGGGTAGAAATTGAAAAGACACAACAGGCACACTGTTTAAGGGTCCCCCGACCCTAGACCAAAATACAACTTTCCATACAAACGTAGTCTACGTTTTATTTCAAAACGACATGTCCGATTTGGGCAAAATTTTGTAATTTCAAAGATATTGCAATTATCTAGGTTTATATTTAGTTTCCTACAGTAAAAATATGAACTTGAAATAGAATATAGTGTTTTATATCATTTTTGACCATTAGTATGGGAAACTTCTAAATCGTTATATTTTCTTTCCAGTTCATAATTTTACAATAGGAAACCCAATATAACCCTAGATAATTGCAATTTCTTTACAATTACCAATTTTTACCGGAATCTGACATGTGGTTTCAAAATTAAACGTGTACTACGTTTGTATGGAGAAGTCTAGGGTCGCCGGACTCTTAACAATATGAAACTGCAGTGCAATAGGTTTCCTCTATATAATTGCAGAATTGAAGTTACAGAAAGTATTGTAAAAGACATGTATACAAAGAGTATCTCTGTAAAAAAAGGCAATTAAAAAATTATGCTTGGAATGAAGCTACACGACAAAATTAATTCAGAAGTGTTTGTCGGAAAATGTCTGGCTGTTTCTCAAGTGAGAAAGTATAAGAAAGAAAGCGTATGAAAAAGTGAAAAGACATCTTAAGAAATTACAAAGTTTTACGTCAGGAATGAAACAAAAAAAATATCAAAATCTTCCAAGTCCTCGCTAGGATTATTACTATAGAGAATATTAGGTTGTTTACTTCACTGCTGTCTGTAACAGTTTGTAAGTGATTTACTTCGTCAATATTTTGGTTCTTATTTTTTGCACACATCTTATAAAAATGATCTTGTAGCACCTTTTTTTTTGTTCACCTGTTTTGTCTCATTGTTGGGCAAAGGTCTCTCCCATTCTCTTTCTCTTATCTCTTTTTTGTGTTAAGCTCGTCCATCGCTTTTGAAATGCGTCGATATCGACTGGTCACAAATTGTTTGTTTGAAAAAAAAAATTGTCGCTGGCCATTATTTTTGTTTTTATTCTCCTGTATTTGTAACTTGAAAATCTGAGGTTGGTTGGTTGTTCTGGTTTGAATCCATATTTATATGCTGCCTTCACAGTTTTTGCTGCCTTTTTCAAAGTATCCAAAGGTTGATCTGCCTGTTTTAAAAGTTTTATAACTGCGTTACAGTAGGTACGGTAGTACCATTTACCGATTTCATTTCACCGTTGAAGTTAAACGTGATCTATTAAAGCTAGACTCGTTTCCGTACGTAAATTAGTTCTTTTGGATTTAACCGACAAAAACTAGTTAATGCTAAACGCGTTTAACATACTGAATTTCCGATATTGGCCGTTTAACGCTTCATAACGCGTT
The DNA here is from genome assembly GCA_963555685.1 of Acrobasis consociella. Lineage (NCBI taxonomy): Eukaryota > Metazoa > Arthropoda > Insecta > Lepidoptera > Pyralidae > Acrobasis > Acrobasis consociella. Next base: position 4,028,220 of record OY743119.1, on the reverse strand, counting down.
AAATCAAACAAATGTCAAATTAATGCCGTCGCGTAATGATTATTGCTATGATATTTTGAACACGAAAAGAGCATCAGCACTAGCTTTTGAAGATAGTGCAAATGAAGATGTATTTGTACGTTGTCCAAGGTGGATACGCATCAGGGAATAATCCTTTGACACCCTTGATGACAAAGATTTTGTTAAAAGATTTCGTCTCACAACCAACTGTTCTAACGGTATTGGAACCTAATAAAGAAAAACTCGAATGTCCTTCAAACAAGTGAGCAACAATTTCATCGTGAATGGAGTTCTATGTCAGTTACTGGTAGATTTTTTACTTACTTAATACGTTTTTAAATTTATTTCAGAAACAATAGCGTGTCTCCTATCAATCAGTTGCGTTGTGCATTTTTTGTGTGTACGTTTTTATGCAACTGGATGTTACCAAATGACTGCAGTCGAGTGATTTAACACTTCCATTGCACCAGCGCTGCTATAGCTTCACTCCGACTACATCACATATACTTTCCTGAGTTGAGATCCACGAGACACAAATTGAATTTTATAAGAGAGCTAGATTTCCATATTGTATAGGAGCAACCGATTACACTCATGCGAAGTTCATTAAGTCACCAGGTAGGTATGTTACATTATTTCATTTGTAAGTAATAATAGGTCGTTTAAAATACATAAAAAAATCTATAACATGTAGTGCATAAACATCTGTTACAGGTGGGGACACCCAGAGGTCTTTCGAAACAGAAAAAACTACTTTTAACTCAACATTCAGGCCATCTGCAATGCAAAATTGAAATTCACTGATATAGTTGCTCGATGGCCAGGCAGTATGCATATCATATATTTTTAACAATTGCTATAGACGACCGATGTTTGAACAGGGTCGATATGGAAATGCTGTTCTTGTGGAAGATACAGGCTATGCATACAATAGTTATATGATGATTCCATTGGACCAATGCAATAATGTCGCTAAAAACATATATAATGAGTCTCAAATACGAACGAGAAATTGCATGGAAAGATTGTTTGGTGTCTGAAAGAGACGATTCCCAGCTATGGCTATTGGTTTAACCTCTCAGCTGCCTAAGAGCTGATTCGCGCACTGGCCTCAACTGCTCAACTGCAAAAATATTTAAAATAAGTAATTTTTCAATTTTAAAGGAAAATGGGTCGATGTGTGGCTTTTAGATGTGAAGAAATAGGTTCACATAAATTTCCTTCTAATCCCACTCTAAGGAGAAAATGGGAAAGAGCTTTGAGAAGAGTAAATTTTAAAGCTAATGATTATTTTAGGTTAAGCAGTAAGCATTTCAAAGATGCAGATTTTGAAGAAAACAGGTGTGTAAATAGATAATAGAATATGTAGTAAATATTTTAGTAAAATTGACCAGCAGTGTAGTGATGATGTTTGCTTGTTGTTGATTTAAATATTCCACTTCAACTTAAATTTTTGAAGAAATCTGCAGTACCAACACTTTTTTCTTGGAACAGCACGTCAGGCGCTGTCACTTCGTCACGAGCAGAACGTTCGGAAAGAAGAAATGCTAAGCGTTGCCTAACACCCAGCAGCGTGACTTCAAGTGAAAATGATGAGACTTTTGTAGACAATACTTTGACTAATGATTCAACGGACCAAGGCTATGCTCATGAGATTGAAATTTCAAGTTTCAGTGATGAAAGTGAAAACATAGTTGATTTTGCGGAAAGCTGTGAAAAGGTCCATCAATCAACACAAACATCAAGTTTTTGCAGGATATTTGTGCTTGAAGATTTGTTAATAGATGATAAGGCGATCCATTTTTATACAGGTTTAGAAAATCATGATAAGTTTAAATTAGTCTTAAGTACTTTGTGTCCTATGGCAAACAATTTATAGTATAAGGGAAGTCAAGTAATCAATATATCAGTTGAAGACCAATTCTTACTGATGTTAATTAAATTCAGACGAAACAAATGTGATTATGAACTATCGAAATTTTTTGGTATCAGTAAAACTGTAGTGTCGAATATTTTTATAACCTGGCTTAACTTTGCATTTGACTTGTGGTCACTTATTGATATTTGGCCTGAAAGGAAGTTAATAGACTATTATATGCCAGCACAGTTTAAAAAAATTATGCCAACAGAAGGATAATAATAGATGAAACTAAAATACCAATTACAAAACCTAAAATCCAACATCTCAGCAGGCTACATTCAGTTCTTATAAAAATAAAAACACTATAAAATTTCTGGTAGGTGCTACACCGGGGGGGATTGTTTAGCTACTGCTCTGAGAGTTATGGTGGCTCAACTTCAGACAGGCAAATGATTGAGAGAAGTAATTCACTTGAAAAATGTGAACCCAGAGATAGTATTATGGCAGATCGAGGAAAAGGCGTTGCTATAAAAATTCCTACCTTTCTAAAAGGGAAGTCGCAATTATGTGATGTAACAATAAAGCGGGATAGACTATTAGCTAGTTAACGTGTACATATTGAACGTTTAATAGGCCTAAGTAAAACTTTTAGGATATTAAAGTCAGATTTAAATCCTTATAATGTACCACTAGCTTCAAGAATTTTCTTTGTGTGTATAAGTAATGCTGTGTAATTTAAGGGAAGGTAATTGTAAATATACAAAGATTATGATTTTAAGATTGGTTTTAATCATAATATACTTATTAAATATTTAGACTATATCTTAACTAATACTCTGCAAGACGTTGCAGATATAGAAAGACAGGGAAGATCACTTGCGATGAGGGGTAATATGCTGGCAAGACGGTTTGCTCGTTGTACCAAACAGGTGAAGGTAACTTTGTTTAAGGCGTATTGCCAGTCGATGAATACCGGCCAGCTGTGGTGTAATTACACCAAGAGTGCCTATAACACTCTTCGTGTTCAATATAATAATGCCTTTAGAGCAATGCTTGGTCTGCCCTGGCGGTGTAGTGCTACTGATATGTTCGCCGAGAACAGAGTCATTTATTATTAAAGATTACCTCCTTGAAATAATTTTCATAAAAATCTATGAGGACTTTTTACATATTATTAATAAATTCTTCATCTCTGTTGATGAAAATTACTTTAATATCCTTAAATGTATATATAATCAAATTACAAAATTTCTTTTCACACATAAGTAATTGACCCTGAATTTGGTAATAATATACACAAGTCTTTTTGAGATTTCATAGTAAAAATGGACCCTACAGACATGGAACATGTACCAATGAAGGACACAAAGTATTGTTTCGTACCAGCTTGTAAAAATAATTCTTGAAAACATCCGGCCTAATTATTTTTTAGTGTACCGAACTCTGCCAAACAGGAGTGGTGTGATGCAGTAAAAATAACTTGTCCAAAACGAATCTTATACATATGTGAAGATCATCTTAATGTAAGTGAAATGTTTACTTAAAACTACATTTGCATGTCTACTAAGTGTAAGGTGTACTATCTGTTAGTAATATTGAAATACTGAGACTAATTTAGACCCGTTCATTAACTAAACAAAGATTTAGAATGTGTAAATTAATTCAATTTAATTATTTACTTTGTAATGCGTATGTGTGTCTCTTCGACACATATGTATGTAACACTGGAAACTTTAGCATCTTATATTGTTTTATTTAGATAAAACTTGTGTTACATATGTGTAGTTTTAAACAATAAAAAAATTGTTTCAGTTAGAGGATGATATGGAAAATTACCGTTATTGGATAACTGTCAAAGGGAGGCCCAAATTAAAACCAAGACTACCTCAGTCACTTCCCAGAAAGCCATCTGAAGAATTATTAACCAGTGAAGAACCAGGACCCAGCACCTCTTCATTGTTGAAAAATACTGAGATATGTGACATGGAAATCAGTTTTGGAAAACCAATAATGACAAAGTCTCATAAAGGCATACAAGTAAAGCCTAAAACGGCAGATCAGAGTACATGTTGTGCGATTAATAAAAAGAAAATTAAGTTTACCCAATGCACAATAATAGAAAGTGACGTTGAAGAAAAAGAATTGCCTTCAACACAAGGAAGTTCTACTTCTGCTGACATATCAGAAGTTTCATCTGTAGCTGCTCCTATTAATGCCCCCATTATTCAGGGTTTTTTGCTTAATCTCATAAAGAAAAAGCCTCATAATTATATTGGACTGCCAAACAATTTCTATTGGTTGATATACTTAGAGACGGAAACAAACATGAAAACCTTTGATATTATTGTAACTTTATATAAAATAAAAAATAATATTACTTTTTTTCAAATTTCAGAAATGTTCGAAGTTTCATTGTCTACCTTGTGGAGAATATTTTAAAGAACCTTATCTTGCCTCTCATTATTTTTTAAACAATTTATATTTTCCCCGAGTGTATATGATGTGAAAAGAAATCTGCCATCGACTTTTAATTTAAATAAAGAATACTCGCATGTTTTTTGTATCATCGATTGTTTTGAAATTGAAATAGAGAAACCGTCAAATCCAGTGAATCAAGCACTAACTTGGTCACAATACAAAAGTGCCAATACCCATAAGTATCTAGCTGTCACACCTGATGGTTTTATTAACTTTGTATCGGCTGGTTTTGGCGGCCGTATATCAGATGCTAATATAGTTGAAAACAGTGGATTACTTGATGTATTACCATCCAACTGCACCATATTAGATGACAGCTCCATATTAGCTGACAGAGGATTTAAGCATATAGATACACTACTCAGCCAAAAACAAATTAAACTCCTTCGACCACCAAGTGTACCAAAAGATACAAAGTTGACAAAGAAGGAAGCCATTAATTCGAAAGTAATTACCAGTTTACGCATACATGTTGAGAGAGTAATAGGTAGAATTTTTAAAACCAAATTCTGTTGTTAATAACAAGCTAATTCAAAATACGGATGAAGTTGTTATAGTGGCATGTGGGTTAGTAAATCTACAGAGTCCGATTATAAGTATTAAATAAAAGATATGAATATAATAATATGTCTCCCATGCTGGTCTGGGAGAAACGATAAAACTTAGAATGTACCAGCTGCTTCTCTGCCCGCGCAGATCGTAAAATCCGATCGAGGGAATGGGCAAAAATGCGAATCATTTTAACAGGCGATGCGGCTAGCAACCCGTCACTGTATTGATTGCTTTTCCATCTTCTCGCCCACCATGACGCTAAAAGTGGCTTTTGAGTCTTGCGGCCCTAGGCTCTGCATAGAGCCGCAAGACCCAAAATGCTCTGTCTGCCCCATTAGGGATAAACACGTGATAGTATGTATGTATGTATTTTGCACTGTCTAAAATAGTCTTAAATATATACTTTTTCCAAAATTCTTCAGCTTCACTCAATAAACTATTTATGTAAATTTCATCATACTCTATCCAGTATTTGTGAATAATATTTGATTGTTTAAAGGTAGGATCTGCTATACAAAATAGTCCTTTCTTTTTGTTAGTTGCATACATTTCCATCATTTTTTTTTTTTTTGAATTTTGTTATCTTTGATATAGTTTTTTATTGTGTTTTCACTCGTGGGGCATTTTATTTCTAAAACCCAATTATTACACAACCCAATGGGTGAGGCACCTCTGATGGGAGATATTAAAATGAAACCTGTACTTTGAATTTCACTTCCAAAGTCCTTTTCAAGCTCCTTCAAAACTTTTTTTCAAGCACTTTTCCTTGCTTTATTGCCTTAGTCTCTGGCACTTTATTACCACCTAAAATAGTTTGGACTAAGGCACCATTTGCTGTTTACAGTGGATAGCTTCATATATTCTTGAACCTGTTACTCTCCCTTGGCGTAGAGAATGCCAGAGTTTTGAGTCAGCTTGACCTTTAGTTGCTTGTGAATTTTGTTTTACCACATCTCCTGTAATTGCCTTTTCACAATAGGACTTGAAATTTTCATATGTAGGATCACTTATTTGGTTGACAAATTGTAGCATTAAATTAAAAATGCTGAAATCTACTAATGAAGGCTGCCGATTACCACAGTAATTTAAAATCATCCCACTTGTTACTTTGCGCCGTTTACATTCTTCTGAGAACATTGCAAGTGAGACATTCATTTCTTTTTTTTTAGGAGTTATTTTTGTTTCACCAATATTTTTCGCTAGCACGCATCTTTTTTCAATGACTGCTCCAGCTAGTTTAAAATTGCAAAGCATATGGCATGTTTGCATCCTCCTGCAGAAGCTGCGCAATCATCACACTCTACTTTTATTATCTTCTCTGCTGGTTCAGTAGACCATCTGGCGAGGCTCATAAAAATGGACATTTTTCTGATACAAATAATCCACGTCCTTGGACGTCAAGTTCATACTTCTCCACGTACGCTTTGATATCCACTGGTTCATTTGTAATCCCATGGTTTGCAGCGCGAGATGTAAATGATTTTGGGAACAGCATTTGCTCTGCAAATGACTTTTGCCTTTGAACGGATAGATGAGACACAGTATGGAACCTACTCGCAGTAATACGGTGTAGCTTTTTTTCATGCCATGTTTTATTTACCGATTGTCCTCTTGTCATTATTTCTACGTCTTTCATTTTCTCTTTTGTTAGTTTACACAAAAGTAGGCTTTCTAGTAAGGTTTCTTTTTAATCCTTTACATAACAATGATCATTTATCCCTTCAAACGTCGTCATAGCAGACACAATAGTAAAACAATATATCAGACGCCCGCTCCGGGCGTCCGACATTTAAAGGGATAAGATGCCAAAAGGATTTGCAGGGCCATACCTTTGCTTCAATGGCATAGTGCTATTTGTTGCTGCAAATGCTGCAATACATATATTCCTTATCTTGGAATTGTATGCTTCTTTGCAAATAGTTTCCATCTCATATGGGTGAAATATTATATTAGACAGCCGTCTCTTGGATGGCAACTTATCTGCTTTTAAGAGAGAAGCAGTAAACTCTTTCTATGGCTGATGGAATGTGTACAAACCACGTTCATAATTATGGATTTCTCCCTATACATTTGCTCTATGGCAAACATAACAACTGCCACATGTTTGCAATGAGCTTCTTTGCCACTTGCTACAGCACACTCACGTGCACAATCTTCAATGCTGCCATTTGATTGAATTTTTAGGTTTACTTCATACTGAACCTTCTTTATTGACGCCTTGCATACCTTTCAAGGTATCATCTCCCACAACACATGATCTTAAGACTAGAAGGCCTTCGTACAATCTAAATTCATAATCAGTCCTATTAAATCTGAAATAAACGAGTCTTATTTATAATAGATCTGGTTTTCTTGGCTGCTCTGGAAAGTAACAAGTAGTGGGTTTTATCTCGGCATAGATCTTTAAAGTCACTCATAGAAGCTAATAGAAATATTGATAGCACAATTATTATAAATGAATACACAATGCTACAAATCTTTCTTACCTTAAAAAATATAAATGTATATGTTGCCTGGTTAGAGGAGGCAGTAAAGTATTACTGTTAACATCTCGTAATTTTTCATTTGGTAACAACATTTGTGGCTCCGGGCTGTTTTGTCTACTAATTATTTAATCTCACACTGTGTATACCAGTTCATCGGTCCTCCTTTTACGCTAACTCATTCACTGTACAAGCGGCGAGATTGTGGAATACCTTGCCTGAGTCCATTAAACGTGCGCAATCACTTTTTGTTTTTAAAAAGAAAGTTTTTCAGCTGTATTTGGAAAGCTATTCGTCAAACCTCGTTACGTGATTCCTATATTATATTTTTCGTGTAATATATTTATGTATATTATTATTTATATTATTTATGTATCTTTTACATATTAATATATATATATATATATACTTATATATTTAGTAGTATTTTCTTTTTTATTTTTAATTATTTTTTGTATAAGTATTTTAAATATGTACATACTTATTATTATTTGATTTCTTATTTTATTGTAGTCTAGTATAGTAGTTTTTGTAGTTTAGTGTACACCCCGTCTGCTAACGTTTCACTATGTTCTTTCCATCCATCGGTTGTCTGGAAGAAATCGCTTTTAGCGATAAGACCGCCCATTGTACATTTTATGTTTTTTTTTGTGTAAATTTGTATAATTTTTATTTTTTTGGTGTACAATAAAGTATTACTTAACTTAACTTAACTTATGTTTTCAAAATTAAAATTAATGTCGTAAGCCTCCAATCTGGAACAAAGAACAAATGTTCAAACTTTTATAATAAAATTTGAGGTTATATTTTTCATAACTCTTTAAAATAATTCAAAGTTAGTCTGCTTACATGGTTTATTTAATTTGAGTGTCAAATACATAAAGTCCACAAGGTTGTTAGAAACTGGGGTATAGCTAGAAACGAATAATTAAACTAACCTTGCTACCAAGTCCGCTTTCTTTCTTTGTCGCGAGGAAACCTTCTTTTAATTTTTTTTTAAAATCCACAATTCGCCAGGTATAATATATGTTCAAAACATGTCTTCACTACAAAAAATTGTCAAATAACAAAAAAAAAAAACGCAAGAAAAATAAGATTATTTTGTTTGACATTCGTCTCATGTTACAAACACACAGAGCCCTCTACCGAAAAAGTTTCATCCCCATTGTGAGAACTGCCTATTAAGGGTCCTCCCCGCGCTAGCGACCTTGAAAACACAAAAAAAAAAAATTCTCTTTCTGTAAGTGAGATTATCAGAAACCCTCGTACAACTTTTTAGCTAGTATCCTTAAGTTTCATTAGAACCCCGAAAATCATTAAAATAAAATACCCTGAATTTTCATTTGCAAAAAATACTAAAAACGGCCATTTTTGACTCTTTTTGTAAAGGTTTCTAAACCGGATAGTATTTCAATGACTTTCGAGGTTCTAATGAAACTTCAGGATACTAGCTAAAAAGTTGTACGAGGGTTTCTAATAATCTCACTTACAGAAAGAGAAATTAATTTTTTTGTGTTTTCAAGGTCGCTAGCGCAGGGAGGAGCCTTAAGCAAATAGTGCTTGTGCCAGACAGACCTGTTCTTTCTTAACTTACATTAAACTAAAACACATTTGAAAATAGAAGAGTTTCACTTACACAAAGATTTTTTATTTTTACTAAAATTAAAATTAAAACAGTTCAACTTCATTTGTTACATTATAACATTAATTAATAAGTATTTCTGTGTCATTGTAGCTTACTTCTCTTAATCGCAAAGGATAAATGTCCAGATTTTCATTTATTTCGTTAAGATAGATTATGTAGATTGTGCTTCCTATGTCCGCAATTAAGCTAACTAGAGAATCTGATAAAAGGAAAGGTAAATTATTTGTAGCCAACATTGCAGCAATTTTAAGCTCACTTCTTTTTGCTGAGACATCTTCATCTGAGGGTTTTAATGATTCTTTGATATTTGATGTGGATTTAATGGTTATCATTATTGATTTGTGTTTATCAGTTTCAGAGCGTCGTATCAAATGCGGTTGGGTAACATAGTTTGACAATATTTACATTTTGCACAGATTGTGCATTTGACTGTGTCTGACGCTAGCCACTCTGAAAGTTCTTAAACTAACCATTTCTCGCTAAAACATATGAATTTTTCTCAGTCTTATCCAATGCTTTTTTAGATTTGGTTGGAATAACTTTTTTAGGCTCATCAGTACTGGGTTGCTATCTGGATTTCTTTATTGCAAGTATCAAGCTTACGGGTTTTTTTGTTAGATAGAATTTGTCTAGCAGACTGGAGTCGTCGGATCGATTTGATTCTTGAGCTGGATAGGTTCTGTTAGTGCGTCAGTTCGTGAAGGGCTAGGTATACTAGAACTTATACATTTTTTCTTAGTTGAATAACTAGGTTTAGTAGGCTGGTTACTTTTTTGAGAGCTATTATCATGAGGGTCACGTTTTCGCTTCGTTATAAATCTGTCCATTTCCCAACACCTGCGTTTAAACAAAAAACATGCCATCACACAAAGCTCCATATAGAGGTAAGGTAAGGATAGTTTAGTTTGATTAGATATTTATTCAAGATAGTTTAGATATCAGAGATATTCTGCTAATTGTGGGATCAACCTCTTCTACAATAATTTGTAGAAGAGGTTGATCCGACCCAGAATACAATATTGTAGAAGAAACCAACAAATATGCCTGGCAGTCGATTGCCCAGGCAGAAAAAAGGAGGAACCGGGCATCCATCCTAGTTCTAGGCTCCACGACTGGGTGGAGACATGTATTAATGAGGTGTACAAACTGATTGCAATAATGATTTTATGGTTATTTGTGTGCGGGGACCACTAGACGAGTATTGGTCGATGTGGGAATATCAAATGTCAGGTTTTAGAAAAATAATGTCGAAATATAGGTTTTTTCTACTTATGAGTTCAACATTTTAGTGACAATTACTTCATTTTAAAACATGGAGATCAAAAAAAAAAAAACGTAAATAAAGCCCGTATTATTAGATTTATACAAAAGCAATACGTATGAAGCTAATCATTTTAAGGCTTATATACTACAATATGATTCAGCATTTGCAATGGCATCCATAAATTCTAACTTGACCACTTTTCCCCTAGGAGTTTTCACTTATAGGGTACAAGGGCAAATTTATACAAAAACTGGTTTTTTGTTTGTTGCAAGGTCATAAACCACAATACAACCAATTGTACATAGACGTCTTTCTGTGCCTTGTCCGCTACTATCATTTGTATTATCTACAGTAGCTGCATGAGTATTCACATATTTTAAATTGTTGAAATAATCTTGTGCTACAGGTTCACAAAAAAATTCAAATCTTGTTTATCATTGTATTTTTGTGCAAAGATAGGTATATAATCATTATATGCATTATATTTCAAATTCTCCTGATGGTGCATTTGATGGTATTTATTTTACCAGGTTTAGTGATTGCTACAGTATACCAAGAACCATTATATGTTTCACGGTAAAATATGAGTGCAGGATGATTTTGTCTAAATTGTATGTTCAGGAATGGGTCGTGACTGAATTCCAAGAGTTTTATTATAAAAAAGGGTCAAAAAAAAATATCCTATCTCGGAAAGTATATTGCTGAACTTCTATTACAGTAGAAGGACATGGGCGACTCCTTGCGTCTCTAAATATCCAGTCTTCTGGGATTTCAGCAGATAACTTTTGATTAATGACCCCCATATTTTTGTCACAATCAAGGTGATAGGGAAAGTCATTTTAATCTTGTCAAATCTGTGATGATTATGGACCAATTGATGAACGAAAAGCGAAAAACTGTATAGTTTTTATTTAGGCCTATAGACAAGTCACGAAATATTTCAAGGATTCTTACATTTTGATCTAGTAGATGATATACATAATGGTACAAGTGAGCATACTTCATTGCTCTCTTTTTTCACGACAGTTTCTGGATACACTTTCACCTGCTGATAGTATTATGTATGTTTAGCCCATAAATTGAAAAGTGTCGTTTTTAATACACATCATTAGTATTGATGTTCGGAACTGGTAAGTTTTTCATATAATCTAATGCAACAGCGTGGTAGTGACTTAACACTTTACCCTTTTTTGCCTTATTTTTCCTGGAGTAATAAACTGCAGCTCTGGTTTTATGCAACCAACGATCCCACTCAATGGTTTTTTATGTCAATTTCCAGTTCTCGTGTTAAATACTATTAGGTGGTATTTTTTTCGGGTTTCTTTAAGTGATTTCATTTTTGCTGTTAGCTCATTACAAGTACTGCACGTGTCTGTTCGGGTGTACCAAAGATGAGATGATTTGAGAAAGAAGATATTGTACTCTTTATTAAATATTTTTCACAGGATAATTTTATTTCAGGATATTTTTGTTGAAATAATGTGTACATCTTTTTGATATTTAATTCTTCATCTAAGTTCTGTTTCCCTAAATCTATTTATCCTTATTGGCAATTACGGGATGGAAAAGAGTATATATCTAAGGGATGTAAAAATATGCTCTCAAGAAACTTCATCAATAATTTTATGAGGTCTATTTTCATGTTTTTTTTTTTATTAGTTAATGCTACTGCACTGTACTTTAAGCTCTTGGTGAAGTACTCTATTTTACCTTTATTGATTCCATGAATTGCCAGAAAAGCATACCTGCAAACTGTTATCTCTTCCATTATATCATCAATTTTTGGGAATCGTACGCGGGACGCGCGGAGGGCGGATCAGCGAGGCATCGAGCGGCGTCGACGATCGCATCGCACTTCCGTCCAAAAGGCAAGAGCAACACATGTGTCGTGTTAACTACCTAACAAGTGTTTGATCGCGCGCACTCAATCAATAATTTGTCTTGCACTGTGTTGAAGTCAATAGCGAACCAAATTCCAAAAGTATTATCTTTTTTATTTCACTACAAACACAATAAATTAAATTATACCCTTGACACTGAGCCTGCGAGCCTGCACACTAGCATTCTGCTGAAGCTTTTTCTTTTTCTAGTTTTATGATCTGATACTAAGTAATTTCCTTTATTCTCTTCACTCATCCTGTTACTTTAAATAGCAAACGAGCACCTTTTATTAACAAATTACAAAAAAATAAAGCATATAAAACCAACAAACCGCGAAAAACAAACGTCACTTGTCAACGTCGCTCTGACGGCTCTGACATTTCTCGTGCAGGTGCGTTCCGTTGTAGGGAAGGAATGGTCAAGTCCAATGAACTTAGCCAGTTATTCGTCTGTGATAGGTAAGAATGTTTGAGATACGAGTTTTACGCTTGTTTATTATATCCATTATGATGAACTAAGTATTTTTGGGGCCATAGATTACAAAATAAATCAATTTAAAAAAAATGGACTGAAATGGAAAAAGTGGCTTAGTAACTTTTTCCCCTTAGCCCTTCTTGATATCTCCTGCAAGTGGTTTTTTTTACAAGCATTTGAAATATTTTAATTTATTGGAAGCCCTGTGAAAGTAAATCCATGTCGTTTAGATTTGATACAGCCATTCCAACTTGTTTTTTTTTGTAGGAGGTCGGAGTATTGTAACATATATTAGATTTAGACTGTTTTTTTTTATTGAAGATTGTTTAAACAAGAGGTATTGATTTGTTCCAGGTGCGGTCAAGTTTGGTATCTAAGACAATAAAAACGACAACATAAGACAACATTGGACCACATTACAAGTCGCAAGGGATTCCAATTTTTTTTTCATTTTATTTTATTTTACTTGTTGTAACTAAGTACACTTAAGACTAGTTACTGTAACATTTTTTCAATTCAATTCTTTAATAAAAATTTTCGTGCCAAAGCTCTTCTTTGATTTCGTAGTTTCAACGCTTTAGTACCTACTTACAACTACCATTAAAATAATTGTATTTAAATAATGGAAAATTAATAGAGTGAAATTACAATATTTTTTTCAGTCAAGTCAGTGGCGATCTACTTCAGATATCCCAACCTACTGCTTCAAATATTAATACTACCCAAGAAGAAATCAGTTACGTTGAAGAATCAGTAAAGAATTTGGTTCCTACCGAAATCGAAATAAATGGAAATAAATTTACCTACAAGCACATTTTCAAGAAGACTATGGTTGATGGCAAGGTTTGCAATGCTGCAACCGACACCAAGTCTACCAGTCGATGCTTTATTTGTAAAGCCACTTCAAAACATTTTAACAATTTAAGCAAAAAATATGATGTAAGTCCTGAAACTTTAGACTTTGGAATATCTGTGCTACTGCCAGAATCAGAATTTTTGAGAGTATTTTGCACTTGGGCTATAAACTAAAAGTTCAAAAGTACAGACAGAAAAAAACGGCGGAAGAAAAAGACTTGGAATTGGCCGCTAAACAAAAAATTCATGACAGATGTAAAATTGACACCGGGTTACTTATTTACATTCCCAAGGCCAACTATGGGAATACAGATGATGGAAACACCAGCCGTAGATTTTTCGAGAACCCCGAATCGGCCTACGACATAACTGTTGTAAACTTCAATTTGATTTACAGACTAGAATTTAGTCTAGGATTACTTCGTTTACGTTTTACCACTCTACACGAGAGTAAATTTACTCTCGCATAGTTATTCTGTGATTCAGAACAAATCTAAATGATTTCAGAACGACTGTGATAAAACCACCTAAAATAAATCGTACGCTTCTTTCATATTAAGTTATGTTTACTGCGTATTTTTCTTTTGGGTAGGGTACATAACCCTGTCAATATTTTAAAAATATTGACAAATTTTTTAACAAAATCTATATCATCATAGTCGTCATTGTTTCTCTCTTGTATGCATCTTGTTTGCCTCTGTAAATAGCTGTCAAAGAGTCAGCTGTTTCATGGCTGTTACACTCGGGCCGCCATATTGATATCCATGGTATAAGCTCAATACTCCATGGAAATTGGCGGAGTAGTGATTTACTCGAGAATAGCCGTATAATCCAAGTATAAGTCTATGTTGAAACGTAAAAATAGTTTAACCTGAGAATAAATGCCGTAATTCTCTGGAATAAAATTTATTCTTGTTTGGTGAAATCGAGTCTTAAAGTCATTTTAGAAACGATTTCAAGTGGCTATATTATTGACGCCAAGAAATATGATGAATATGCACTAGACACTGCCAAATTATACGTGCAGCATTATGGGTGGCACCCGATGACCCCTACTTCGCACAAAGCCCTCACACATGGTGCTGCTATAATAGAGAATTCACTTCTCCCAATAGGCCAACTGTCGGAGGAGGCTCAAGAGGCCTGAAATAAGCACTTTCGCATGTATAGAGAAAATTACGCCAGAAAATTTTCCTGCGAGCAGTGTAACCGCGACATCTGTAACAGACTACTATTGAGCTCTGATCCGCTCATTAGTAGTATCAGGGACGTGCATCACCGATTATTGCAGGATAGACTAATTGTGGGGCCTTTGCCCAGCAGTGGGACAAAAAAAACTATCTGACTGAACTGACCCTATTAGTGTGTTTACATCCCGAGAGCCACTTATACGCTTCATATTGTTTAATACTAATAAAAGTTATTTTTAGCTTACCGCTTGTTTGAATGAAATCCAAAATAGGCTGGCATCGGCCGTTAATGATTATTGCTCTTTTGTCCTCAAAAGTTAGAACAAACACCTGGTGTACAACTTTTACATGAAAAACTTTCCATTGCATTAAAGCGTTGTTATAAAGCGGTAATAAAGATTTTCTCCTAATTTCATTTGATATCGCAAACAAAGTTTAGAGCAGATCGTAATCACTTGTAATGCGACAATGCAAATAATTATCATTGGACAAGAAAAAATATCAAATATATACGACTAACACAAAAGTTTACGTAATTTCATTTTATCCTCGAACATCTTCCGCGTATTTAAATTGGTAGCGTAACACAAGCGAGAACCAATAACTTTCTACTTTTCATCACGGAATGCTTCGCGGAACAAATGAAAAGGCTCAAAATCGATATCATTCCTTATTGGTCAAAAGTGAAAAGAGATAAAAAACGTTGATTATTGAGATAGAACTAGCTGAAAGATAAGGGCCATTTTTGAAAATCAGCTTTTCACTACCCTAATGGTTTTTTCCATACAAAAATTAGCTTTGTTTATAACTGACGCGTTTTAAAAATGGCATGCATAAGCTCTTGTCTTAGATATTGGTTATGTGTGCGGAAATTTCGCGTGTGTGTGCGTCGATGAAATACGTAGACGATCACACTACAGATGCAAATTCCTATCGGTGCACTGTGAATGTGTGTAAATCGATAGCTGCCTAGAGTACTGCGTATATATATACGTATACCTACACTAAATAAGCGAGTACGTAGCCAGCATA
The DNA here is from genome assembly GCA_963555685.1 of Acrobasis consociella. Taxonomy (NCBI): domain Eukaryota; kingdom Metazoa; phylum Arthropoda; class Insecta; order Lepidoptera; family Pyralidae; genus Acrobasis; species Acrobasis consociella. The sequence goes on along the minus strand of OY743119.1, from coordinate 4,012,505 downwards.
TGGCGCGATGGACAGGAAAGCGCGCGTTTATTTGAAAATATTAGTCTATTATAATTTATTTTTAATTAAAAAAATGCGCATATATTCGGGAACCTCCGGGTAGACAATGTCTTTGAGTGTCTATGGAAAGCACGTGCCTGAGTAGTATTAGTATAAAAAACAAAGAAGGAGAAAAAAAATATCTAAATCCTTTTCTCTGGAGACTTTAGATATGCTTTTACCCACCAAACCAGACTCCGCTTCACCAGAATCTTCAGACGACGAGGATCTGCAGTAAATTGGCATGGAGTATGTGTCGACTGTCGAGGGGATACGTCAATTCATTGCTCACGAATTACTTACAATTTACATTTACGAAATAAATTTTTATGTCTGTGACGTTAGGTTTCTGACTTTTTTTTCATAAATATGATATTTTCTACAATATATATTTAAAATTACAACAGAAAATTGTTTTTTATTATCAATTATGTCATTTAGAATAGTTTAGCAATTAAAATAGTTTTGGCCGCATAAAACCTAAAAACCTATCTATGTGCGATGTTTGACGAATTTCGCCGGGCGCACGGCAAGGCAACGACGGCGAATCGGCGGACATGATGGACGGATAGTTGGATGACCTCTCGCTCGTTAACAGTTTTATGTAGTTTCCGCGTTATGTTGTTTTTTGTTTGTTATTGTAAAAACAATTACTATTTTTCTTATTGTAATATTCTCCTGTGTGTACTGTGTACAGTGTGTGTTGTCAGTGAAAATGAGATTAAACATTGATTGATTATATTAAAGACATTAACAAAACTTTTCAAAATAAAGTTGATATAAAATTTGAAGGACCGCCAAGGCCCTTTTTAAATTAAAAGCTAAGCTAAAAGTGGCCGTTTTTCGCAAATGTGAGTAGAAAAGCTTCACTTTCTCACTTTAAATTATAAACAGTAGTTCATAAAATAGTTAAAAGGGTTATCTCATGGTACAATAAAACAAGGTATTCTCTTCCCGTGACAGCTGATGACGTAGGTGGAACTTGACTACGTCATCAGTTTGATGTGTTGCCACTGTGTGAAATTGAAATACCCGAGCGTAATGCATTTTTAAACTTTATATATCAATTTCGAATTAATAATCCATTATATCAATTTATAAAATATTGAATTGATGAATCACGCGAGAATAGTGAGATACTAAATAGCTAAGTTACTTAATATTTTTTTTAATATTCGTGAACTAATTGAGAAAGTCCTAAAATTTACTGAAAAGAACAATCAGTGGCAACACTTTCGTGACGTAGTCAAGTTCCATCTCGGGAAGAGAATACCTTGTTTTATTATACCATGGGTTATCTAGGGTTTGGTCAAGACAAAATTTTGAATAATATCAACTTTTCCTTTCAAATGATTTATTTTAAATGGGGGCGCCACTGGACCCCTAAAAATTTTGCATTATTTTTGGCGGAGAATCGATTTGGACAGAAACTGGAATCAAGGATTTGACGTACCTATTTAAGTAAAAAAAATGATTCTTCGCAAGTACACCTACAAAATGTAATGAGTTTGTCCGTGTTAGGCACGGTCGACATTCGTAATCCGCTGGATTATGTGTATAGAAGCAATATCCAAAAGTATAACGAACAAGTTGATAAAAACAGGTATATTTTATCACATTTCGCTTCAGAAAAATGTCGTCGCATTGATTTATTGTACAAAAAATAATAAAAAATCATTTACTGTTTTTAGGAGACGAGTAAAAGAGTATTATCTTTACTTAACGTAATGAATAATACCTATATGTATACATATATTTATATTATATATTTTTAGTTGCTATTTGTATTTAACTTTAGTTTAATTTGTACACGCCTACTACTACCTTTTTTCTTCTCTTTTCCTCTCCTGGGTCTGCTGGAAGAGATTTCTTATGAAATAAGCAGTACCTATGTACTCAATGTTCTTACTTTGTCTGTTTCTGTGTTTGTATTTTGTATACATGAATTTTGTAAATAAATAAAAAATTTACATATTTTAGGTATGTTGTTGTTTTGTTGCAATTTCTTAACTTAATACTTAGTGAGCAAGTAAAGTTCACTACCAGTTCGATAACCCACCGGCCGCCACTGTTCACCAGTATACCATTAGCTAAACTTCTGTCCATGGTTGGCACGACGCGAAAGACCAAATGTGAAATACCTTTTTGGAGTTAACCGACAGAGAAATAAATACTGCTATGTTTGCCTATACTGGTCCTATCACTCTATGTCCCACTGCCCACCAAGATCGACAAAGAAGAAAGTCGTTATCATGTTATCAAAGCTGCACAATTTGCCTGTCGAGAATAATGAAGTCCAGCTTCCAGAAATAATACATTTTTACAATAATTATAAAACTAAAGGAGGAGTCGTCGTGTTCGATGCAATGGCAAAAAATACACTGTTCAAAAAAAAAAAAAAACTTTGGCCAATGTGCCTTTTCTATGGACTATTGAATGGAGTTGGTATTAATTTCTGGGTACTCTACAAATGTTCAAAAGCAAATAATAAGCCTAATATAAAGCATCGTCACACATTTTTGATCTCCGTTTGATTTGACATAGTTTTATAAATAAAGCATGTTTTCTTCATATCTTCTTAGTAACGGGATTAGGCGCAATGCTAAAACTGATGCTTTGATCCAAAATGTAATATTAGCTAGATACGCTATTATAAATGGAACCAGTCAGCTCATTTATGAGGCTGCAGTCATCTGCTCAAGAGAGGGGCCGGATATCTATAAGTACTAATACTTCAACACAATTATTTTGGATTGGGCAAAGTCTTTATCTGATAAAAAGATAATAATATGCGATAATTTATCAAGCCACTTCAATGTGTATCGAATTATGTAAGTGTCACGATATTCAGTTTGTATTATTCCATTTAACTCAAGGGCATGTGTATACACACGCAGTACACAAACCCTTGAAGTCGCTCAAGTACAAAATGGAAAATCCCAAGCAAACTACTTTGAATGAAAATAATTTTCCAAAACTTTAACATTTTTTAGTTGATCAAGTTCAAATAAATTCATCTAATGATATCAAAAGTGAATTGAAAGGTACGGGAATCTACCCATTCAACCCAAGAGAAGTACTGAAGCGTGTACCAGAGTATCATGAAGATGTGGCATCATACGGGATCGACATTGCATTGCCAGACTACTTAAAGCAGATCAGGCAGCCAAATCCTATGATAACAAAAAGAAACAAGAAAGAAACGACATTATTTTACCACTTTCTAAAAGTATAGAAGGAAGTTTTCAAAAATGGGTAAAAATGATTTGCAGTACATAATAAGCACAAGCACAAGTGCAGCCCCTTCTCTCCGGCATAGATGTTTTCATCTATAAACAATAGACACATTGAAAATGTAGGTAGGCCCACAGCATTAGCTGCAGACGAGGAAAACATTATAAAAGACCATGTCATGGCGTTGGCAGATTCTGGGATTCCAATAGGCATTGATGATGTTACATTTATAATACAAAGATATTTGAACGCTGAAAATAGAAAAATTTTTGTTGTTAAAAATAATCGACCCGGCTGGGAATGGGGCAAGCTCTTTCTCGAGAGACATCAAGATTTATAGGCAACGTTAGGGTACAATATTAGTCAAAGTCGAGCTCAGGCCAATGAAGCCAAGATCAATGAATTTTTTGATAATTGTGAGTCAGAAATTCAGGATATTCCACTTGAAAATATATTTCGTTTCGACGAGACAGGCTTTCACGATGACCCGAAAAAAAACTCTAGACGATAACCCATAAGTAATTCGCAACTCAACAAAATCTTATTACACAGCCATCTTCTGTGGTAATGCTGCAGGGGAATTGCTTAGCCCATACTTCAATGTCAAAGCTAAAAACGCTTGGTCTGACTGGCTTTCTGGTGCTCCACCTGGCTCACGAATGACCGTTAGCAAAAGTGGCTGGAATTTTTAATTTAAATATTGGTTTAATCATTGTTTCTTTTTCGCTGCGTTGCAGTTGAATGTGATTTAAGACTGTAAAATTATTACATTTGTTTGTTTGTCTCCCGAGTCACCAAATGTGTCTCGTCTCAAACTACATTGTCCCTAATTATATATTTGATACACTTTCTTTAAGAAGCAATGTCAATTATCACCTTGCTTCATAATTGACAAAGTCAAAATATAAAAACAATTCAAAATACAAAATATAATAAAATTCCTTTACGGCTGGCCAGTGTCAGCGACAGTAGTCACGCAGAGAAACCTATCCCTTAATCAAACATTGGGAAATTATTTCCCACTTCCTCCTAATTCACAAAATATTTTTTATTTTTTTAATGGCAACACCCAGGAATTTCATCTATGGAAATTTAAAATCTTGGTAATATTTAAAATTTGAAAAATGGCAACATTTTTTTAATGGCCGCCATATGTCACCAAATGTCAAAGAGAAAGTCAGAGGTCACGATTTTTTTGCCAAAAAACCAGTTCTCGTTAGTGTTTTGAGGTTAATTTGAAAAAAAAATCTGGTAAGTGCATATAGTGAACACTATTATAAACTAGACTTATTTTCTGCATATTTGGCTTGAAAAGAACTGTGGAAACAGTACGATTTACTAGAAATTTTTAGGTTTTAGTAAGTGGGAAATTATTTCCCATTGTTCGTTCCTGCACTTAAAATTTTCTTTGTTCCCGTAATATATATATACAACTTCAGACCGTCTGTCTCGTGCACAAAAAAATTATCCGTATCCGATATTGTTTTTCTTCAGATTTTTATTATTTATTTCCAGCAAAAGAAAAATGAATAAGAAAAAAATACGAAAACCACAACCACTTACTAAAAAAAACTAGAAGAAGCAGTAGAAAACTTGGCTGACTTATCTGATTTATCCGATTATGATTCTGAAGACGATAATTGCTTTGCTAATAGCATTTGTTCTCCTTCTGCAAGTTACTTAAATCAGCCGGATGAATATCTAATAGAACATCGTCTCGAAGAAATTTTTGGCATCGAAGATAATTTAGATGATGACAACGTTGAAGATGAACCCGTTTTGCAGACAACACGATCAGATTTATTGTCAATTTTAGATGACCAGTCTCAGAACGCAACGATACAAAATACGGACGGTAATGTTTTCGAGCAAGACACATCTAGTAGTCCACTCCATGTTCAAAATACAGTCCGCAATGTTACTGAGCAAGATACTTCAAATAGTCCACTCCATGTTCAAGAATTATGCACTCAAGATCAAGGCAGTCCCTCATCTCATGACATTCAACCAGAAATAGTTGACATACCCGAACAAGTGGCTACTACTGAAAGACCAGGCAATATGTTTGAAGAGGACATTGATATAGATGAATTAATGGAAGATGATCAAGAAGAGTCTCAAAATCACAACGTAGTTCCCAGGGACCGGTCTCGACCTAGAGATTGGAAGACAGCTGACTTAACCCATGATATTCCAGTTTTTGATAAGCGTTTTAAACCCAAGTTTCAGGACACACACAAAACTCAGCCCTTGGCTGTTTTTGAAAGGTTTTTTCCAGATAAATTGATACTGATAATAGCAGAACAAACTAACCGACACGCAGTTCAAAAAGAGAGCGCCAATTGGAAACCAGTCACTGAAGAAGATATCAGGGCTTATCTAGGAGTTTTGATCATGATGGGGTTAAATCCTCTTCCGGATTTCGGGTTATACTGGTCGTCAGATCCTTTCTATTATAACAAAGAAATTGCACAAGTTTTTCCAATCGTGCGATTTAAAAAGATCACTGAAAACCTACACCTTAACGACAATGAAATGCAACCACCAAGAGACTCTCCTGACCACGATAAATTATATAAAGTGAGACCTCTTATTACAGAACTGAACAAGGTTTATCAAAGACAAGCATATAATTCAAGTGTGCAGTCAATAGACGAGTGCATGGTCAAATTTAAAGGTCGCAGTACATTAAAACAATATATGCCAAAGAAACCAATCAAACGGGGTTTCAAAATTTGGGCTAGATGTGACGCCAAAACGGGATACTTGTACCAATTTGAAGTTTAAACCGGTAAAGGTGATAGCACAGAGAATGACGGACTAGGTTACAATGTGGTGACGAAACTATGTATTAATGTACCTGGAAATACGTTAGTTGCTTTCGACAATTTCTTCAACAGTGTTCCACTTATGGAAGATCTATTTGACAGAAATATTTTTGCAGTAGGAACAGTTCGAAGCAACAAAAAATATCTGCCTGATGTCATGAAGAATAAAAAGCAGCCGAAACAGATGAGATTGGAAAAACATCAATTCACAGCTGTCACATCAGAGCCCGTAACAGCCGTCAAGTGGATGGACACTAAAGAAGTAAATGTGCTCTCAACCGCACATCAACCACGTGACGTAATGCTCGTGAAAAGAACCCAAAAAGATGGCACTAGAAAAGAGGTTCTGTGCCCGAAAGCTATTGCTTCATATACTCTAAGCATGGGTGGGGTAGATTTATTTGACCATTTTAGGTCTTCATACCCAATTGACCGAAAATCCCGAAAATATTGGATGAGACTTCTATTCTTCATGTTCGATGCTTCCATTATAAATGCATATATTACTTACAACGACACACACGTTGCAACGTTGCATGGTCACCGAGATTTCAGGTTGCGTTTGGCACGGGCATTAGTAGACAATCACACAACAAGGAAAGTACCAGGACAAGCTATACGGTTTAAAAACAAAAAGGGTGGTGTCTTTGGAGTGCCTGATGAAGTCCGTTTATTGAATGTGGGCATACACTTGCCAGAAGAAATCAGAACTTACAAGAGATGTAAGTTCTGCAGTTTGAAAAAGAAAGAACAGAGAACCAAAATACAATGTTCCACATGTAATGTATCTCTGTGCGCCAAAACCTGCTTCAAAGCTTTTCATACTGCTCCATCTGAAAAATAAATTTAATAGTTATAGTTATAAGTATGATGATTGCAATGATAATTCCGCCTTTTTTGTATTAATACTTTTCTTAATTTCTTATTATAATATTAAATAAATAAATAAATAATAAACATCTTTTATTTTGGTTTGCATGTTACATAGTTTGAGTTACTTACAAAACAAAAATTAAAATTTCAAGCAAAGCAGGGGGGAACTACTAGTAAAAATAAAAGTCCGTAACCGTATCGGACAATGGGAAACAATTTCCCACTTCCATAAAATTTTGCTATGCAGTAACGGATAATGGGAAATTATTTCCCACCGCAAAAACACCCTTTCCCCACCCCCTATCTAATTTTTATATTTTTTTTCTGAATCTACGCACCCAACTTACCTAAAAACCATTCTTAGTTTTCATTTATCTCATAAAAAAGTATTCTGTTTGATTAAGGGTTATAAACCTTTGTAAAGGTCCTAATATATATCGCATGTCTGCTAAAAATTGGTTTTGTTTGTTTTTAATACATTATGACTAAATAGTTAAAGGTGCTGGTACTAAAATTTATTAAAATCGAATTTACTGTTTATATAATATTCATGTATAAGGAAAATATGGTTTGTATAGGGCAAACAAGCGTTTGAATGCATGTTTATATTATTTTGTTATAGCTTGGGCAACGTGATCGTTGCAGGCGCATATTAGCGCTCGTCCCAGAGTCAATGCAGGTTCTGATATTAGCGAAAACTCAAGCAATGAAGATGAAATACATAGTTTGAACTCTCAAACTTGTTTAACACCAAACTTACTATCAATGATGTCAAAATGTTACAAGAGTTTGAAAGTAGTTTAGAAACCCCTGACTTAAAACAAGAGTTAATGAAGAAGCTTTCCATAGTATATAGCAAGGGAAAAGGTAAAGGAATCAATAATGCCTATGTTCTGGTGGACGTAATGTTTACTAGAAAATTGATGAATGAATGTTCCTGGGCTGGGGGAACCCGTAAGGCCAACCCGAATTCCCTAAGAAATAAATATTCCCTTAGCCAGGTAGTGATCACATAGCGAACCACCTCAGAAATATTTTTTTTCTGACGAGCAGATGCTAGCTAGAAACCGCAAAATGTCATCCGTGTATTGTCTATGATACAATTAATTTCTGAATGAAAAAAAAAATACGCCTCTAGAAAAAAAACTTGACATTTCGCTTGTCAAAGTCAAAATATTGGTCGAACAGCAAATTTTTGTGCAAATTGAAAGTGTTTTTTAGGATTATGGCGGAAAAAATCCCGGTAAGTGATATTATTTGTGTTTTTATAATAGCAGATAGGTTGAATTATATGTAATATGTTTCGGTTTTACATGATATTTGTTTTTCTTTGAAATATTTACGCCGAAAGTTTGTGGTCAACATGTGACCTTTGCCTATCTGGAAAAACTTATTGTGGTTATTATGTAATCACTGTCCTACAAGCGTTTATCCATATAAATAAAGGCAAAACCATATTTACACATCAAATAGTTTGTATGGTAGAAAGATAGGTTCTTGGATCGAAGAATAACCGATACCCTGGTGTCAGAGTCTTTTAACCACTACATCACAGAGACATTAATATTTATTAATATTTTTATACAAAGAAACACACAAATATTTCCTCTTTTTATTATTAGGCTTATATGTAGATTCACCTTTATTTTTTCAATACTTACATGTTGTGACCTAACTGGGCAGTGGTCAGATCTAATCCACATCATGTATATTTAAATGGGCAGTGGTCATATCCAGACCAGAGGGTTTTTTTATAGGAAAGTGTAGGAATAAAAAAAATTAAGAAATTAGTTTTTTTGTTATCATCCAATCTACCATTATCTGTATATAAAGATAAAATAATCGCCAGGCCTGGCTAAGGGTTAATATCCCTTGTTGTGACAACGGTAGAGTGTTACTTCCATAGACATAGAATTTTTTTTACTACGTAAGTTACTTCCAAATGATAATCGTAATGGAGATTACATCCACGCTAATTTTGTCCATGGATACGATATGCCAAGGAGGTTTATCTGCACTCAAGCTCCACTGGAAAATACATGCTATGACTTTTAGTAAGTAAATATGGGCCCATCAGACCCGAATTTATGCTTAAATTTATGCTCACCGATATCAGAGAAAATGGCAGAGAAAAGGGTTTCCAGTATTGGAGCCCTGTTGAAGGACATATAAAGGTATTTTTCAGATTTGTTATTGAAACCCAGCAAATTTCATTTTCTGAAAGTGAATTCGCAACTTTAAGTGAGTGATTTAGTTAGTTGCAAGAGCCGAGTAATTTCACATTTCAAGTACAAAAAATGGACTGACAATAATGTGCCGGAAAATACCACAGACTTTGTAAACTTTATGTTACGGGTTAAATTACTGACGCCCGAATACTCAAAGGCTACTTAAATAGGTAATCTCTTCTAACAGTTAATCAACTCTCAACTCATACTTTTCGAATTTTTCGAAATATTATAATTCGAAAATTACATTTCAAAATACCAAACAAGACTGTGGAGAGAAATGCCAAAAACCAGATTTAACTGCCGAACAGTACGACACAGCCAAAAGTGTGTTTTTGGCAAACTTGGAAGCCCTTGTCGAAAATCGTCATGACATAGAACGTGACACGGTACTACAAGCTGAAAGTGCGTTGTGGTTAGAGCTTCGCCGATGTTTACTGACAGCCTCATCGTTTGGTAAGGTAGTTACATATATTTAGTTAATAACTATCACACAGTTGGTGTGATTTTTTTCTAACTTAACATCTTTTTAGATTTTTCTAACTAAACAACTTTTTAGATTTGCAAGAGACGGCCTAACATAAGTTCTGCACCGCTTGTAAAGTCTATTGTTTATTCGTATTCTTTGGACAATGTACCGGCCATCGAATATGGTAAAAGTAGTGAAAAGTCTGCTATATAGCAACTGCAGCAACAAGAAGGCATCACTGTCGAAAAGTGTGGACATTTTATTAATAAAGACCATTTTTTCTTGGGCGCATCTCCTGATGGTCTTTACAGTGAGGGTATAATTGAAATAAAATGCCCAGAATATGGTATGGGCATTATATTTCGCAACATGGACGCCGATGAAGCTGAAAAAAAAAATACAATTCTGGAAGTTAGATGGCTCTGTTAATACCAACCATGATTGGTTTTTTCTGATTCAAGGGCAACTTCACATCAGGTAACGATTGATAAATTATTAATTTTTCGTTTAGTGAAATTATCATAAAGCCGCCTTTGCCCACTGTACATTATGCCGATTTAGCATTAGATGATTTTGAAATGTTTGTCGTAGTCCAGGGGTCCAAGGTGCAAATGGACCCGTGCGAAGTCGGGCCGGGTCGCTAGTTGTTTATATATAATTTTTATGTTTCAGTGACAAGAACGTTTGTCTTTTTGCTGTATGGACAGGCCCCGATTTCCCTTTAAAAACGGCAAAAATATTTAGAGACGATCATTTTGGGAATTCAAAACGAAAAATAAATTAATACATTTTTATGAGAAATGCCTTTTGCCAGAGTACGTGGACCCCAGAAAAAGTAGGTCTATGCCGATAAAAGAAACCAGCTTTTAATAAAATTGTGTTTTATTCAAGTTGTAGTATTATTTACTCAGATCATCAAGATAATATGTACTAACGTACTAGAGGCGCCACCCCAAACAAAATTTGTGCTCCATTCGCCATCAAGTTTATTCACTACAGAATGGACATAGTAACTAGTAGTTAAATGTTTTGTACCTACAATACTTTTGTAATAAGTTCGGCAAATATAGGATAGGATAGGTCATATACCGAATTGAGGTCACCGGACTGCACAGCGCGCCGCACTGATATTGTTCTCGTTTGCTTCAATACAAGTAATTATAGTTTAATGATTCAGTTTTTTTCCTATGAGACTTTTACTATCAAATTATAACGTCATTAAACAATGTATGTGACCTTAACGCGGCCACCGACCACACGGTGACACCGGTGGCGGCCACTAAATTTGCAGGAAAGTGGTCGGCGGCCGCGTTTTTCGGTGGTCCGTTTGCACTGAGCCTAAAGCTTGTCGCGAGATTTACCTGTGTAGAACGAGTAAATTAAATATATTGATATGATTGATTTTAATTCTAAAAAAAAATTCTAAAACAAACTGAATACAATTAATAACTTGAATGTTGCGTCAATTTTACTGTCATATAAATTTTGAAATGAATATATATATGTCGCAGTTGAATTGTATAATCCGTTGTTATTCAAAAACTCTAGCTGTTTGGCAATACAGCTCGGTTTTGTAAAACAGCTGAAAATAGTTCAGCTTGATTGTCAATGAGTTACGTTATTACGTTTAACAAAACAGCTAGCGGTGAGATGGCATACAGGGTTACCATTATGGAATACAACTGTGTTACCAAACGAAAAAATATATGAGGAGACAATAGTTGTTCTTTATTATTTTTATATTACTCGTGGGATGGAAATAAAACCTCAATTCAACTCCTTACTAAATAATTCAGTCTCCAACATCATAAAACACCAATAAGATTAGAAGATTTCTTTGTCTCAATTTTCCAATAGTATAATTGAATATATTGCTGGTGCCGTTGTACATTGTCTTATAAAATCGATAAAATGCAATACTTGCGTCAAAACTTTAGTTTTTATAGATGAAAAAAGGTCAAGCCTTATTTTCGCAAAAGATTTTGGTGGGCTTTTATATCCATCTGATACAGTCACAAAAATTTGTAAGCGATGTGAACTAGTAATAAGAGTAGCGTTAAAAACGAATACAAAACTTTGCTACAAAGACAAATCACGTTTTGTTATGCAAACTTTGAGTACATTCGTCAATGAAAATTTATTTCCTGAAATACATGACCATCAATTTGATCACGAAAATTGCAATAATTTGATTGATCTATCTAGAAGCATCATGGAGAAATATATTGGCATACGATTATTGTATTTACTAAAAAAAACGAATCCACAAAACGCCGTTAGAAGGGGTTACACAAAGTTAATACATTTCAAAAATCAGTACATTTCTAAGTTAATACATTTCAAAAATACTAAAAACTAAAAATTTACTAATGTTAAGAACACATTATGATTTTGTGCCCGTCGCCGTAGAGACTGCAGGCCCATGGTGTCCGGAAGCTAGGGACTTTGTTGGTGAGATAGGACGTCGTTTGAGAGATCGAGGTTATGACTACCGCTCCGGCTGGTACCTGGTTCAACGGATATCCATTGCTATTCAGAGAGGAAATGCAGCTAGCATCATGGGTACCTTTGAGCCGGGTACAATCCGTGGGGGCATTTTTGATTGATTTTTTTTATTTTTGTTATTTTAATTTTTGATAGTATAATGTTTTATAGAATAAATGTATATTTGTAATAAAGTAAAAAAAAAAGCTAAAAAAAAATTTACTGAGTAGATTTTTAGGTTTTAGTATCTGTTACGCTGCTGCCTTTTCTGGTGTTAGGAGGTCTCAGATATTCTGCTTTGATGTCATTAGTCGCCTTTCGAACCACACAGCCAGTCGAACACACCACATGGCTCATGATGTGCAATAAATTCTTTCAATACGCGGGCGAAGCCGCGGGCTATTGCTAGTTATATTATGAATCTTAAAATTTAGATAATATTCTGATTTGTTGTGTCGCCATTAATCAATATTGTCTTCAATAAAGCTAGTAGGTATTTTATAATTTTAGTTGATGTATAAAAAACAAAACTAATAAATAATAATTTTTAGTTCACATTTTATCATTATATTATTATTTTCTCTTATTATTCTAAGGATTTCCCCTAATTCCTTGTGTATATATATATTTATATTACTGTTCGCTATATATCGGTCTATCAATGTTAAATTTTAATTAGAATAATACGGAAAACCTTTCCGTATTATTCTAATTAAAATTTAAAAATTCTTGAAAAATCTCAATGCTCTATGCCCGAACAAAATTCAATCGCCTCTCATTCTACTGGCGAGTGCTCTATTAACTGCTTAAACCCACTTTCATAAATATTAAAAAAGGTACCTATATTTAATTACTTGCAGACAATCTATCATAGCAGAGCCTACAATCAGCATCTGCTAATCAAGTCGTCACAAAAATATTTTTGGACTACCTTGTGAAAACATGAACATATTAACCTAACATTCCTTTTTTCTTTGCCCAAATATAAAAAATAGTTTCCCCAAGAAATGCTTTTCCCGCCAAAATTTATCGATATTTTTATCGATACTACGGAAATCCCTATAAATTTGTTATTATTAACGACGACCTTGAGTTAGCCAATGAGAGTCTCATTGTTTCGTTCCCCGCACTTCTTTCTTTCCACCAATATTGGTGACTTTGTCTTTGGAGAATTTATAATATGCGGAATCTATTGGGGGTTATCTGTGGTCAGCCCTAACAGTCTTTTCGGGTGGTCATAAAAAAAAATACTTTAACCTATCTTTATTTCTGCCATAACAGTCTTTCTAGGTTATAATTATTTAAATATAAGTTATAATTATTTAAATATAAATACAGTTATAGTAAGTAAAATTTGTTTCAAAAATGGTTATACAAAGTTATTGTTACTTCTGTAATCCAAAGTCCATGTAATATTCGATTCTAAAATTAGGGCTTACAATTAATAGGCTAAACTATTATTGTGCAAAAATATTAATTAGGCTAAATGATAACTCTACATTACAAGTTTAGACCAATGAGGTTACGAAGTAAAATTAGAAGTAAATATTTTACGTGAAACAAAGGGCACCCGTAGTATTGCTGTCATACTTTTTCACCTTAGCAATGACAGTGAGAGTTTGACCAGTTATTTCATATTCGATGTGATAGTTGAATTTTGTAAGAACATAAAAGGATAATGTAAGTGAAAAATTAGAATTTTAAACAAGAAAAGTACAATTAATTAAGAGACAAAGAGTCAAGTTAACTCAAAGCTTTGGCATTGTATGAAATTGCACGGTATCATGCACCAGACGAGAGTTTAGTGCAAGAACTGTAAGGGGGACATAAAATAGCTGAAAGCAAAACTATGAAGAGAGGAAAGCTTTTAGAAAAACATGTAATAATAAAACTGTAGGAAGAATTAAACAGCGATATAACTGAAAGCGGTGGTACATTTGGAGCATCACCTGAATTATTAGCGGCGAGATGGTATTTGAAATAAAATGTCTTATTTCAGAAAAAACTAAATGTAATTCTATAAACGAATGCAAAAATTTGCAAGTAATATTTGGCTCAATGTTTGTTTTGTGTGGCAAATCTAAGCTTTGAACACAATGGAAAAATACAAAGAAAAAAATTGAATTCCATAAAATGTACACGCTGAATTTTCATTGGATTTGGAAAAAAAATGTCGTATAGTAAATTAATTCCTCTATCCATATATGTAATACAAATTTGTGTATGACATAAGATAAAAAAGTTGCGAAAATTATTTTCTATCGAGACCACGTAGTTACGCTCGTCCAAAACTGCCGCATGAATTCGATGAACTTCGCCGGCCGGCCGGCGGCGGTACTACTAATTGATCCCACGATTTTACTTTCGAGGTTTAGTCAAAAAAAAATTAATACAGAATTTTTTTTTGACTAGCTAATTAGGTCTCACTAACGATCCTTATGAAGTGGCCTTCGTCTTCAAAACCAATAAAAATCACCGTGTATATAGAGCACCTTATGAATAATGCAGAAGTTTCGGCGACATCATATCCAATGATATTATAAAGTGCTCTTATGTAGGTCAGTGTTGAAATTAAACAATATATTTCTTATTTATGTTCTTTTATTTTAGGATTCTAAAAGTCTAATTACAAAAAAACAGCCGTAATCGTAGTTTTGTCCCGTATTATTTAAGTCGGGCTTCAGTACGGTAACAAACGTTAAATCTACTTAAGACTTTGCTTTATTACAAAACTTAGTCTGACCAGAAGTGGAAAATTCATTCCGTTTTTCATAATAATATTATTTTTTCGAAAAGATTTTAATTTAAAGGGAAATAAGTTAAAATATAATTGATTTAAAATTATGCAATGTATTAAATTTTACCAAAAATCTCTTATTTATTGATCTGATAACATTTATGTTACAATAAATAAAGTATAACAGTATCAAGAAACGGATCGCAGATTTGTTGACAACTTTGACAACGTAATTCTATATTTAGTCTGTGGTAAGACGTCATAACCGTCCGTCATGGAATCTACCTATTTTTTTTTTGTTTGTAAATTGTAGTAAATCTTAATAAATATTGTTTTTATATGAGTGTTGTATTGTCTAAGAAATATAAAATCGGGTTTTTAATGTTGTCAATGTAAATAAACGAACAACAGTGATAAAATAATTTTGTCATGGATATTGTAAAACAATAAAAATACTTTTAAATCATATTCATGGCAGTTTCAACACATTTCCTGGATAAAATAAGCATTTATTAATAGCTATCAGGTAAAATTATAGATTTTACTACAATTATTATGTTTTTATTTTTATTTATGTCATGATTTTGAGGTTAGTCGTAGCTTAGTCCGACCGAGCTTAGACTAGGGTGCCAGCAGGTTTATCTTTAGATCGAGGATTGTCCTCGGAACAAGACATAAGCCTTGTTTCATAATACGATTTTCCTAGTTACTCAGTTTAGATTGACTTTAAAACTTGATCTCTCTCTAAACCTTGATTTGTAATAAGACTTTTGATGTTTAAACCACATGCAATAGTCACTATTTCATCTAAATAATTTATATTTTTCTTATTAATTAAATAATGGGATTTCAGCATATGAAACTCTTACACTTTTCTAATAACACTTTTTACGTTGATCCTTAAACTTGCAATCACTTTAGTCTCACTTGCCTCCTTCTTGGATAATTTTTCATTATAAATACACTGGGAGGTCTTAAAAGTTTAACATTCTTTACAGACAGTAATGATTGTCTTTAAATCCTCTATCAGCCATGATAGTTGCATTTGATGGAAGAATCTTGATGGAGAAATCTATAAAGCCATTCTTCTCTATAATTGCTTTGTTTGATATTCTTCCACCAAATCCTATAGATACAAATATGACTAATCCAGCTGGAGTACATCCTATTAAATATTTAATCGTTTTGCAGGACTTATATTGTGACCAAATCTGTGCTTGTTTCACTGGATTGCTTGGCTTTTCTATCTGTATCTCAAAGCAATTATATCTTAAATACTAACTGTAAATTTGTCTAAATATCTAATTTATTAGGTAAATAAATAAAATTTTGAAAATATGTAGCCAAAATGTTAACATTGCTCTCAAATATTAATCTCTGTGTCAGTCTCGACAGAATCCATGGTAGCAAAACTGGTTGGTATTTCTTCGTAAATCACAAATCCAAGAAACAAGCTTTTTTTTATTTTCTGGAGAACTGACACCTACAGGCTTTAAGGTCGCTTGGAAACGTTGTCTGGATTTTTTTATTACTATTTTAATAAAATTGTCAGTATCTAACTGGCTTTCAATAGGATCTCCGTTGTGTACTATAGTAAAGAACATTTGCCTAGTATGCGAAAAAAATTAAAAGCTGCTTTTTCATTTTGGTCTCTGGAATTGCCACTCCAGGAAAACAAAGTAAAAAATTCTTGAGTAAAAAATAATCGATAATTTTGTAGCAAATTTTCCCTGACATATGACCGGGAGACCATAAAGAGGACATAATCTTGAAATATTTGATTCGGAATTCTGTGTTTTTCAGATTCTCTCCCAGCTGCAATAGCTCTTCCACTGTTTTGATAGGAAGAAAACGTTCTTCAACAGAACTTTTGCGGCTGGTTCCTAAAATTGCCACACTAAAATCTCCTATTTTGCCTAACAATTCGTTGTATTGAACTTCGTGTTTAGCGACTTGCTGCAAGATCTTAAATTGGGTGTCACTAATATCTTTAAGTACATTCAATATCTTTCATTTTTTAGCACTTAATCACTATCCACCCACCATATCGATCCACCTGTATAATAATGACAAAGTCAGCATGGCGGACCTAGATTCGTTTAAATAACAATAGTAATGTTAAGTTTTTAGTATGTTTGACCTGTTGATGATATAAGATATTGGAATTTTTGGTTTGAAGTAGGAATGAAACGAATGTAAGGAAAATTACATAGTACACATAATAATAGGTGCACATACGGCATCTACAACGACATGACGAAATTGATAATTTTATAATTACCTAATTCCTTTTTCACGTTTTGTGTATTGTACCCAATATGGTGTAGGTATGTCAAAAAATGTAACGCCTGTTTAGAAATTGTCTTTAATATATTAATGTTAAAATGTCAAAATATACATGAACGAAAAAAGATATATTTATAAACCTATCTATATACATAATAGCACCTATGTCTTAGCCTAATTATTTTAATTTGATTATTTTCAAAAAGTTTGAATCATTTTTGATTATGTATCTCATTATTACAGTATTTTGTTAATTTTGCTTCTTAGCCTAAATCTAATTATTTTTATTTGATTATTTACAAATAGTTTGAATCAATTATTTCCATTTTAACTTATTTAAATTTTATTAATCATTATTATATTAATTATTACTGTATTTTTGTTAGATAAGATAAATATTGTGATCTAAGGGCGAACAAAACAACACGTGGCCGGAAACACGTGCACTTGATTACGTCACCGGCAACTTGTTTTGATCGGCCTATAAATACGACGCACAGTCCGTCTTTGATTCATTCTGTACGCAACTTTCGAAGAATAAACACCTCTTAGAAACTCTGCTCGTTTCAATTATGGATCCCCATCGCATCGACTACGCTCCAACATACATAGATACCATCGCATCCATCGATCAAGGCTGCAGTTTCTGGAGCTACTGCAATGCCTGCATTTCCATCGTCATTCAGTAATTCATTGAAATCTACCTCAATATCATAATTAGGCCGTGTAACTTGAATGTGAACATCTTCTTCCGTGTCAGTACCGTTTTCCATGGATTTGACTTTTAGCGAGCTTTTGTATGTGTGCTGCATATTCTTTTAACGACACAAGGAAAATCAGACCAATTTTTTCTAGGGTCAGAGTTTTCATCCAACGTGCTGCTGGTTTCGGATCTTGGAGGCCAGAACAGAGTCCCATTTTTCTCCCAGTTATTAGGTATTACAAAAAGGCATGTTTTACCATTTTCAATGGTTTGGATGACTTTAAAGGGCATGTTTATTAAAAAAAAAATTAACCTCTGGTAACAAAAATATATTAAATCCATAAAATTCTGACGTAAGCAGACACGGAATTGTATAAATTGCAAAAATATGTAAACGATTCCTTCTTTCACCTATCATCTTTCAAAAACTAAAAACCTTACAACGGAAAAATTCTCGCTGAAAAGTATGTTTATACGGTATTTACAGTATGATTCATGTACAGGGGCCCTACTCCAAAAACATACACCGTATTTACGGGCGTACTTAAGGCACGGGTCGACACCGGTGCCTCGTTGACACTCCGTAAAGTCGGGCCGTACATCACGGATCCCATACGAGCCCGTAAACTACGCGCATCGACACCAGTGATGTAAACTTTTTGCTAAAGTTACCGGTATTGTATAGGTGCTTTCGAAAACAATAAATTTATCTTATTTAGCTGTTTCGTTATCACAAACTAGTAATCTTATAAATCGATCGATTCGATGCATCTTGCAAATCGATGTTCGCACGCGTCAAACTGACAGCTATCAAGTAGGCAGTTCTTTTCCGACTGTCGAGCGAAGCGCATGTTCGTCCTAGAAACGCCTTCGCGCCCAAATCGCCCACATAAAATTATCGGTCAAATCGTGAGCTCGTGACCCTTCAACCCCCTGCAGGTGGAGATCAACGGCAAGCAAATCTCACTCAGGTATGTGCTAAGCTCCATATACTTGTATGTTGTTTTGTTTGATCAAGTGGAACATCGTTTTCATCGACAGGACCTCCGGTTCTGTATCCCCAATTGTAGCAGAAAGCCATACAAACCACATGCGTATGCTACATAGCTAATAAACATGAGAATCTTACTTTTTTTCTTACAAAAGAAGCCAATCTGCACCTAAAAGTGTTATTATAATAAGAAAAAGTAATTGATTTCGCTATTGTCAGATCGTTACGTCTCGATATCCCAGACGCCATGAATGCCATGATCATTAAAAGTCAAGTTCCACAGACATGTCAACTTCAAAAATGACATTCGTGTGTAAATGACATCAAACAACAAATACATATCCATAACTATTTGTTTATTAAATTTCTATCAGTTTTATGAAAACTTCTCCAGTTTTATTTCGAAAGGCAGCTATTGGTACCAAATCAAAAAGCAAATTTTGAGCCAGAAGGATGAGAATGTCGCAAGAATCAGGCCGAAAACCCAGTAAATGAGCGCTACGACAAAACGTTTGTGTTAAATAGATAGCTGCTCCGATTGCTTCTATAAAACGACGGCAATATAGACCAAGACTCAAGACGTGAAATGCCGAAAGAACTTGTTTACGTAGCCTGAAGAAATGAAGAATGAAAATAAAGAATGTATTTCATATGCAACATTTTACTGTACTTATACAAATATATAATTATTGTGGAAGTGTTGTGTATTTTTATAAAGCAAATTAAGTTTCAATGCCTGAATTTCTTGTAAGTTACATACTCTAAATTGTAACAATAACCTACCAAAGCACCTAATAAAAACACAATCATGTGCAATTAGATGCATTTCTTACATAATAATAATTATAAGAAGTGCACTTAGTCTAAATTTGTGCGAGTGGTGTATGGTGTTCAATGTTTTGAGTATTTCTTTGTAGAGGTTCTTTTTAGTTTGTTGTAAAAGTTTGCTCCTCCATGCTGGTCGAGGAAAGGAAAAAACTAGGAATGTACCAGCTGCTTCTTTTCTAGCTAAGACCATAAAAACCAATCGATAGAATGGTAGAAACTGAATCAGTTTACATGCAATGTAAACTGATTCAGTGTATATTACTATTTAGATTTCTTTTGCCACCTTCTCGCCCACCACAATGCTAAAAGTGACCTTTGAGTTTTGTGACATTGGGCTCTGTCTACTTTCGAGCCACAAAGACAAAATGCTTTGTCTGTACATAATGTTATGTAGGTAGGTACCTAGGTTTACTGTATGGTTCTTTCTGTAAGATCTGCAGAACAATGTAGGTTGTTGAATACTGATTCTCTTTTATTTTATTTATAAACATTTATATATAGTTTTAAACCTAGCAGTGAAATAACTAATCATGAACAACATGGACAATTGTGTTAAAAGTGGCTTCTTTGGTGAATGAAAAACCAAACTATAAATATATTGTTTTATTTAATGTCCATAATTTGAAATGGTAAAAACCAGTAAGTAGATAATAAATAAGCCACAATATAATCAAAAAGAATGAATCACTGCATGGATGATATCAGTCAGATCTTGGCTGATCGAAAAACGTTATATTTTTCGAAACGTTATCGCCTTAAATACCTACGGAACGTTATATTTTGATTTAGTTAGGAACGGAACGCTATTCGAAACGTTTTTTAAGAACGTTATGTTTTTTTTTGATTTTGTTCCTAAAACGTTTTTAACCGGTTTTTCCCATTTCGTCGATAGTTTATATGTATGTATTGAACAAAAAAATATTATTATTCGGTCATTCATTCGCGGGATCGCAGCCATGCGGTTTTGATGTGTGAGAGTAGAAAAAGGAATATTAAACATGGATCATTCAACTTCAGGTGAGTAGCAACTATTACATTATAGTACTTAAATGTTTTGATTTTTACTACTGTTTGACAAATTCTTTATGATGGATCGACAGCGGAGGGCGTTGAGAGTTGAGAGCTGAGGCCGCCTTGCCCTAGTAGTCAAAGAGAGAAGTATTTTACCTGAGCACTCGTCTGTTCGGCCTCTTTTTTAAACTATTAAGGAATAGGTTAAAGGGAGAGTTGTGTAGGTATAATTGTTATATACAGGGTGTTTTTTAAATTATTGGCATCCATTGGATTGAGTCGGTCCCATACAAAAAGTTGCTCATATTCATGAGTACTTTCACCAGTAGAAAGGATGCCAATGATTTACAAAACACCCTGTATAATAAAAGAAAATAGAATGTGTGATTGTGTGTGTATGTTTGCATGAAAGTTTAGATTGAGAGCTACCTACTTATATACCATTTAATGTTAAAAATTAAATAAATGAAATAAAAAAAAATAAAAAAATTATTGGATCTATTGTCCGTCAAAGTAGGGTATGTAAAAAAATGATTCGTTATTTTAATATTTTTTTATGAAAATGTCGCTTAGACCAATTTTTCATATGTGCTTAGGATAGTAGTAAAAGTTATTTATTATGCCGCATTTACACATTCGCGCGAATCGCGAGGCGAATGACGAGGCGAATAACGAACTAGCATGTGTAAACAGTCAGTTTGTTATTCGCCTCGTGATTCGCCTCGCGATTCGCGAGTTCGCGTTGAGGGCGGTTTTTCGGACGCGAATCAAAGGACACGAATAGCGAACACGAACTGGCTGTTTACACTTTCGCCTGCCGGCAGTTGGCAGCTAGCGCCCGACCCAACAGGACGTATATGTATCCGTTGTATGACTTGTATGGAAACATACGAATTGAAAGGTCTAAGTTAACATTTTTTGTGGGCAAATGTGTGTAGACCTAATTATATGTTAAAATAGGCAATCAGACATCAAATAAGATGTACTTAATTTAATAAGTACTTATAGCATCAGTGATTTTAATCTTTGTTATTTTCTCTTTTAGATATATTCATTGTTTTATACATTAAATGACCTTTTGATACATTTCTACATATAATTAGAGGACTCTCACTAAATTTATATCCTACTAATATTATAAATGCGAAAGTGAGTTTGTATATTTGTTTGTTATCTCTTCACGCTTAAACTACTGAACCGATATAGAACAAATTTGGTATAGATGTCGTAGGATAATTTGATACTTCGAATCTTCGCGAAAATCCTAGGGGTTTTGCGAAAACGCGGATAATTAGACATAGGCGAAAAATTATCAAATCTTACTGGACAAAGTCAGGATTTTTGCGAAAATACTTGTTACTATAGCAATATTGCGAAACGAAACGCTGCACGTTATTTGTTTACGTTTGTGTCTGAGTTAAATTGCAGAAGTGTTTTGTTTTTTATCGTAAATAGTGTACCTACTTGGACTTAAATAAAGTGGTAAATAAAAGTGCTACACGGATGTAGTGTCATATATCATAAAAGTCTTAGTCAACCACTCAACAACAACAATGCTTTCGAGATTGGTTTAGCGGTGTTTTGTTTGTGATTGTGTTAAAAGTGGACTATAAAATTGGACTTGAACTAAAAAACGGTGTGAATAGGAGGTTTGGTTTTCATATAATTATGACAGATTCGACAGAGAATGATGTTCAACCTTCAGCAGAATCGGAGAATTTGGAGGTTATCTCCGATAAAGACAAATTTTACATAGAGTTAAAAAAGTTTTACGATAATAGAGTTGACGGTACAACTAAACCAGAATGGACTAAAGAACGCGTAAATGCTGTAATAAATTCAATTGAACAATTTAACACTGCGAGTGTACTTAAGCAACCAAAAACACAACAACAGTATAGAAATGCAAAAAAATACGACGTTATGAGTGTAGGTGAAGAAAAACTTCTGATACTGAGAAGAAAGGATCTTAACTCTCCTGTTGTACAAGTACCTTCAACAGATATGTACTATGATATTCTTCTGCAGGCGCACATATCAACTGGGCATGGAGGACGCGACAAACTGATATATAAACTAAAGCAACAATATGTGATACCGGTACTGATTATGATATTGTTCCTCAACTTGTGTAAGATCTGTCTGAATAAAAAAAGTTGCCCAAAAACAAGAATTGTTGTACGCCCCATAATTTCTCAAGACTTTAACAAACGTGGGCAGGTAGATTTAATTGATCTTAAGTCAACTCCTAGCCACAATTACAAATGGATTTTAAACTATCAAGACCACCTCACTAAGTTTTGCTTTCTCAGACCTTTAACCAGTAAAAAAGCAACTGAAGCAGCCATGGCTCTTTTAAAAATATTCTTAGAAGTGGGTGCGCCAATGATTTTACAGAGTGATAATGGCAAGGAATTTACTGCCAGCATAATAAAAGAGCTAATCACATTGTGGCCTGCATGCAAGATAGTGAATGGACGTCCCCGACATCCTCAAAGTCAAGGTTTGTTTGCAAGTTTTGCACTATCCCGCTTACCGCTATGCATTTTTCTTTCACCCAAAGGTTGCCTGGTAGAGATTGCTTCCTTAGCAATAAGGCCACCTATGTTGTACTGTCTTTTGTTGTTATCTGTCGTTTTGTATTTTTTTTTATGTGCAATAAAGTATTTTTCTCTTTTTTTAGGTTCGGTAGAAAGGTGCAATCAGGATGTTGAGAACATGTTGCGTTCCTGGATGTCCGACAATAACTCAACTGAATGGTCACTGGGATGGCTATTTCGTTCAGTTCCAGAAAAATTCTTCGCATCATCGCACAATAGGACGTTCACCATACAAAGTCTTGTTTGGTCACGATCCTGTAATTGGCCTGTCTTCAACTTATTTGCCTAGAGATACATTGTCAAAATTTGAAAATGAAGAAGACTTACAACAGGTTTTAATTAATGAAAATCCTCCTCGCACTGAAGATATTCAAGACGAGCGAAATGCAGGTTGTACAAATGAATCCAAAGTTGAAAATGCAATTCTTTCCTATGAGCAGCTTTCTAACGAAATCACAAATCAGTATGTTTCCACTGATCAAAAAATGACTACCCGAACACAAACTTCAACACAATCTACCCCTCTTTCATCTATGACACAATATAAAAAAGAAGAAATGATTATCGATCTGAGTAATAAAGCGAACAAATTTGTAGTAGCCGCCGATTCTGCAAATAACATTACAGTTTTAGAAGATGTAATAATTGTCCCAGCAAGTACAACAAAAACGATCTGTCTTGATAACAATATCGCTATAAATGACACAAATTCCCACACAAATGTACAACAACAACATTCCAATAATATTGTTGCTACTGAAGTTAAATGTTGTATTTGCCAAATTACCACATCCGATTCACTCAAATGTTCAAAATGCCAACAAGTGATTCACGGCGCATGTGGAGTGTCTGAAGTTAGAGAAGGTAGTAGTTCTTCTAATGTTAAATGTAACTTATGCTGGCAAGAAGATTCCATTAAGAAAGAAAGAACAAGTTCGCATGAAAATTTAAAAAGAGCAGCTGCGACTATGTGTACTACGTCCAACAAAAAATTTAAAGAAATAGATGTAGGTGCTACAATTTTGGTTGATGTTTCGAAGTACGATCGTGCACCCTTAGATAACAAAAACATTACAGGACGAGTAATTGATAAGAAGAATGGTTTGTTTCAAGTTGGTACCTCCGTTGGTATAATTAAAGATTGGCTACCAAGAAACGCACTTCAAATATCTCCAGGAGCTCAATTTACAGGCCCCGTTCCCGAGGTAGTATTACCTATTCGTGGTATTTCCTCACAACTATCATCATTCGGCGGACAAGGGTTTAAGAAATGTCATTGCAAGAAATCAAGCAAACAATGTTCCTCAAATAAGTGTGCTTGTAAAAAGCACGGTTTGCTTTGTAATTCCAAATGTCATAAATCTTTGAATTGTTGTAACAAGTAAAGTCTTACTAATAATTTCATAAAACTATTTACTAAACGCAGCTGTGCTTGCATTGCAACTCCAATGTTACAGGTCCATGCAACTCAGCGTAAGTTTCACATTAGTGACGTATTTAATTATCTTTTGTTCTAGGTATTTTTTAATTTTTGCTTACTATTAACAAAATAAAAATAAATATATATATTAAGCATTATGTCATGTTATAAATACATAATTGTGTTTAGGTCTTTGAATAAGTCTATTTTTTCCTATTTTTGCTAATTCAATAATAATTTGTTGTAGTTATTTTGTTCACTATAAGTGAACCAGAATGTGATAATTTATCATAAGTTTAGTTGTATAAGAGAAAAGAAGGCTGATGAAAGAGTGATTTTATCTCAAGACTTTAATTCACAAGACTGATCAATTCCATTGTTGCACTATTAAACTAATTGTTTACCTAACCAGTTTTATCCAATTTACTGATTATGGATTACACCCTAAAATTGGATCAGTTTTTTTTACTACGACTGAGATCTCCTATTGTCTGTAGAAAACAACATACATACTAAAATTTTCAATAAAAAGTTTATAAAAATCAATTTAGTGATTTTCCTTTTTCACCTATTCTAAACCTTCATAACTCTATGATACAATACTTGAAGTTCATCATCGGCAAACTAGGAACCAATCAGAAGTCAGCCAGCAAAATTGTAGCCAATCAGTGTTGAGCACGTCAAATCTTACTAGAACGACGAGTATTTTCGCAAAAATCCTGATTTTGTCCAGTAAGATTTGATAATTTTTCGCCTATGTCTAATTATCCGCGTTTTCGCAAAACCCCTAGAATTTTCGCGAAGATTCGATTTATCAAATCATCCTACGACATAGATATAATTTGAGACTCGGGGAAGGACATAGTGTACTCTTTATCACGAAATTCCACGGGGAGCGAAGCCCGCGGGTACAGCTAGTCTGCGTTTTATAATAACACGGATAAAGTCCACTAGTCTATACAGTATACATATAAAACCGGCCAAGTGCGAATCGAATTTGCGCACTAAGGGTTCCGTACCATTATCTATAAAAATCGCGTTGTATGGGAGCCCCAAATAAGCTAAAAGCTTAAATATTTATTTTATTTTGTTTTTAGTATTTGTTGTTATAGCGGCAACAGAAATACATAATTTGTGAAAATTTCAACTGTCTAGCTATCGCGGTTCTTGAGATACAGCCTGATGACAGACAGACGGACAGACAACGAAGTCTTCGTAAAAGAGTCCCTTATTTACCCTTTGGGTACGGAACCCTAAAAATGACATCTTAGCAAAAGTTATTCAGACTGATAAGCATTTTCCGAAGTCATAAAGTCTACGCGAACGAAGTCGCGGGCTTCGGCTGGTTTTAAATAAACATCCCAATCTACCCACCACATACAGGTATATACCTAAGCGTAGGTAAATACCCGGCTAGAAGACATACATAATTGTAAATGTAGCGTGCATGCCGCCATTATGTCCACGTCCTCCATATTCGTGTGCGAATCTCATAATGAATCAACACACGAATGTGTAAACAGCAGTTCGCGTCGGCATTCGTACACGAATAGTTCGTGGAATGTTTCGTCGAATGACGAGGCGAATAGCGAACACGCATGTGTAAATCCGGTATTAGGATAGGATTTCCAAATACCGGTATTAATACTGAATATTTTTTTCTCAATACAGGGATCCCGCCATACCGGTTTAAAGGCGGGACATTATAAGGGTAGAAGAATTGATAGATTCTTAATCATGCTTGTGATTATTTATTTCAGATACTTTTGATTACGCAAACCTACCAGATAGTCAACCACTGTTTATTGGCGAGGAAGAAGAGGATTTAATACAGGGTGATTAAATCTATTAAAAACTAAACGGTCTTATTAATAAACTTGGACTAACTTTAGTCCCAGACTAGACAAGGATTAAGATAGTCCATCCGTATTCATTATTTAATGAGGAATAAGAATAGACTATCTTAATCCTTAGTTTATTAGTTTGTTGGTTTGTTAGAGTTGTGTGTCTGATAGTAGGTATAGCTTGTGACAAAATACAAAGGAATAGAAATACACAATAAATTTATAACTTAATTTATTTATTTATAGGAAGGAAAAGAAATTTGTCATTTGTCAGAGAGGAATGTGTCATTTGTCAGAAGATTTCGCTCTCCCTCCCTCATGCATATAAACAAAAACATAGCAATAGTACTGTGACATTGTTCCAACTCTGTAAGACATTTAACCCAAGCAATGTAGTAATCTCCAAAGGTCAATTGTTCCTCTTGCAACCTTTTAGAAAGAATTCTGCATGGTTGAAGGGCTTCCAAGGTCTCTTTGGCTTTTGTCCAGGTTTCATTTTCAATTAAATCTGGATAACGCTCTTCACAGAATTCTTTTAAGCCTAATAACCTTTCTAACATGTCAGCGGTGGAGTCCCATCGTGTTGGACAATCCAGAATTGCCTGAAGCAATTTTTTTTCCTTTAACTCGAGTGTCACATTAGGTGTACGAAGAATTCTCACTGCACGACGACACGACTCGAAAAGGGACTGACTTTGTTTGCAGGCATCATGAACAGCGAGCTGCAGAGTGTGAGCTGCACAACGTACGGCTGTAACTGTAGGTTGTTCAGCAGTTTCTCTTTCAAATTGTATTCTGTCCACTATATCAAGTACTTCGTTGCTATTTTTCAGACTGATATCAATTTGAGTGTCTTCATTGTCAGAATCACTTCTTATATCTTCAACAGCATTTTTTATTTCTTCTGCGATTTGACGAGACATTGCTAGCATATTAGCTCCATTGTCCGAGGTAATGGAGTAAAGTTGCTGAGCTTCAATTCCGTAACGGCTCAAAATCATTAATATTGTATCTTTTAGAAATGTCGCGGTATTTCGACTGTGTGGCTCAATAACTCCCAAATTACGCAGTTGAATTTTGCCTCCAGAAATAAATTGCACATTTATTCCAAGGAATCTTCTTGATTTGACAGAAGCAACATCAACATTGAGGCATACGAGTTGACTTTTTAATTCTTTACAGATATCGTTTCGGATAGCATAGGCTTTTTTCTCGATTGATATTTTTACATTACTAATATTAGGAGTCATGCCTTTGTTAGGTATCATTGAAATCAAACCTTGGAATGCCTCATCTTGTAACAAAGATAATGGTCTACAGTGAACAGCTACTAAATTTGTGCAGTATTCCATTACCTTACTGAATTCAGAGCTATTTATATTGTTATCATTGTCAGAACAGGTTCTGGCTATAATCTTGTCATACTCAACACGGTGTTGTGTATAAAAGTGTCGTAATAAATTTCCCGCGTGATGTCCCTGTAAAAGACTACTTCTTTTATTTTAGTATATAACTTGCTCATTGATTAGGTTTCATTAAAAAAATCAGAGGCATCTTTTCGTTTCGCTATCCACCGCTAGCCAGCGCTAGCAGCGCACTTTTCGCTTCAGCTTGTGACGTCACAGAGCTAGCCAAGATAGCATGATAGCGTCCTAACCTCAGATTAAGAACCCTAGAGGCAGTCCTAACCCGCTAATCTCCTCTCGAGTTGTTTTGTGACTGCTAGGATAGCTGTCACTGTCAGGATGTCATGAAAGGATGCCAAAATAAGAAGAATAAAAATGGTTGGCAAAGAATACGTAGGCGTGGCGTAGTGGTCTCCGTGCTAGTCCGCCACCCAGAGGTCCCGGGTTCGATCCCCGGTCAGGGCAAGTTGGAAAATGGCCTTTTTCAAATTGTCCTGGGTCTTGGATGTTTATCTATATATGTACTTGTTATAAAATATAGTATCGTTGAGTTAGTATCCCATAGCACAAGTCTCGAACTTACTTTGGGGCTAGCTCAATCAGTGTAACTTGTCCCTATATATTTATTTATCCCTATAATTTTTTTTTACTAGCCTATACTGTCCCACTGCTGGGCAAAGGCCTCCCTCTAGTACGCCACTGTTCTCTGTATATTATTGCCAAATAAAAGCATGGCTATTTTCGCCATAGCGTGCTTGCTGACTGCTGCGCCATGATGGCAACCTTGGCCACATCCACATCCTTCTGGTTCAAATTTTAGAGATGGCAACCCTACTTGTATTGCAACTTTATGATTACAATACAAGTGAAGTTACGTACCTAGTTATGTATCGACATATAACTCGGGTTTTAGTCACATAATGTGCCCCAAGTACTTGATACAAAGAGCCTGTTACAAAGTAGCATACCGGCTTATCAAGAGGATTGATGGGTGGACATCAACACGTGCAAACCACATGTATACTTTTCTATGACGCAATTACGGATCTTTCTGGAAACTCCTATTGTTAATCTTAATTAAAGATTTTATTTTATGAGTCATAAATAAGCCATACTTTGACAGTCGATCTGATAGGAGTACCACCGGCCCTTTGTAATACAAAGTAACTCCTTAGAAAATTATAAAGTTTATTAGTTTTCGTGACATATATTAAAACAAGGGATTTGACACGGTGGTAAGTTTATGGCTATTTTACGACTTTGTTTTTCAAGTGAAACCTTGAAAGATTTTCCATAGGAGGCATCCCCTTCTCTAGCAAACGTATATAAAGCTGACAATGAGTACTTAAAACTCATTCTATTCCCAAGCCGACATTAGGCGCGTTGTTCTTGTACTATATATTTTATTGTGTAAAAATTTATAAAGTAAAAAACTAACATCTTAACTAAAAGTTAGTTTTCATTTCTAAACTACTAAGACTCCCTTCGATCCACCTACACGAACTGCAAATTATTTTGATCAAGTCGTCTTACAAGCATCGAGTATCTGAGTTCGGCAAGAAGCATCTTCGACGAGCCAACTCCAAGCTCCACATCTTCACATCGCGGCCCTACTTGGGTCAAGAGTACAGCTGGTACTGCACCCCACTTCGGTCGAGAGTATAACTGGCGCAGTCGGTAGCCAATCATGTCTTCAGAAAGCTTACCGAATGGGCAGGGGGCGTCAGCCAACACCCAGAATTCCTCCTCGAATAAAAAGAAAAACACAAGAAAGCAACATCAGAAAAATCGGGCTTCCGCCTACCGTTAGGTTAAAGGTACGGAGTTTTCCGATGAACGGACTAAAGCGAAGATGGCGGGCCTTGGCGTTGGCCCAAACGGCATAAGGTCTAAGCTGTTTGTCGGCGTCACTGATGCCGCAGGAGCAGTTGGACACCTTGGGACGGTTTCCACCCATCAACCAATACCCATCCCAGTAACTTCAAGAGGTATAGGCTTCGCGACTTGCGCATTTACTAAAGCCATTTCTCATTACCGAGGTTTCGAAATGCCATCTATCTACGCCGTGTACCGTAGCTTTCTCGGCATTTTCGAGGCGAAGATGCGAAGAGCCAAGACTCGCTTTCCAGCGGTTAATCCGCTGCCTACAGATTGCAGAGACTTCTTCCTCAGCCCGGATTGGATAGAGGTAATGAATACTGCGACCATCGCACCTGAACCTTTGTTTAGTATTCTCACCTTTTGAAAAAACGAATAAAATTCGAAATAACAAATGAATTTATAAAATCATTTGAAACCTGTAAATCATTGTTAGTAAACGCCGTGTTAAGTGAATTCAAATAAGTGTAAAGTGATAAAAGTAATCGTTTTGCTATGAACGAAAACTTGTGTGACGTTCCTATAAGTGCAAAAAGTGGTTTTAGTTTTAAGATTCCTAGCTTTAAAGAAATTAAGCTAAGGATTGTTTAGCTTAATTTCATATATTACTAACCTAATAATAATACTTCGTAAATTTATAACTATCCTTTTTGCGTCCTAGACTATTATTATTATTTATTTTCGGAAATAAAATCCTCTTATTTCCTATTGTCAATAAGATAATTTTATTCTTAATGGGGGAGGAGTTATGTATCGACATATAACTCGGGTTTTAGTCACATAATGTGCCCCAAGTACTTGATACAAAGAGCCTGTTACAAAGTAGCATACCGGCTTATCAAGAGGATTGATGGGTGGACATCAACACGTGCAAACCACATGTATACTTTTCTATGACGCAATTACGGATCTTTCTGGAAACTCCTATTGTTAATCTTAATTAAAGATTTTATTTTATGAGTCATAAATAAGCCATACTTTGACAGTCGATCTGATAGGAGTACCACCGGCCCTTTGTAATACAAAGTAACTCCTTAGAAAATTATAAAGTTTATTAGTTTTCGTGACATATATTAAAACAAGGGATTTGACACGGTGGTAAGTTTATGGCTATTTTACGACTTTGTTTTTCAAGTGAAACCTTGAAAGATTTTCCATAGGAGGCATCCCCTTCTCTAGCAAACGTATATAAAGCTGACAATGAGTACTTAAAACTCATTCTATTCCCAAGCCGACATTAGGCGCGTTGTTCTTGTACTATATATTTTATTGTGTAAAAATTTATAAAGTAAAAAACTAACATCTTAACTAAAAGTTAGTTTTCATTTCTAAACTACTAAGACTCCCTTCGGTCCACCTACACGAACTGCAAATTATTTTGATCAAGTCGTCTTACAAGCATCGAGTATCTGAGTTCGGCAAGAAGCATCTTCGACGAGCCAACTCCAAGTATAACTACCTACGTACCTACCTTCCTAAATAAATACGTACCTACTGTTATGTGTTTATTTGTTTATTTGTTTATTGTGAAATGGGAAACCTGTTTTTATGGAGCCAACAGATACTTATTTCCAAATTCATCAGGAAGATTTGCAAATACATAACAATAATTTTGTAATATGTGATGAGATATTTGATGACAATAAACGAATCATTATTTTTTCCTGTCAAAAAATGATGGAATTCTTTGAGAGGTCCAAACTGTTAATAATGGATGGGACGTTCTATGTTGCGTCAACAAACTTTTTGCAACTGTATGTTATACACGGAAATGTCTTCCAGGAAAACAGATACACGTATCCTCTTTTGTTCGCATTATGTACACATAAAGATAAAAAGACTTATAATAAATTATTCGATTTAATTTCTACTTACTGCTATGAACATGAGATCACAATTACTGTTAACAATGTTATAATGGACTTTGAACTTGTTGCAATGATATGTGTTGAACAAAATTTTGAAAACGTTACTGTTAACGGCTGTTTTTTTCATCTTGCTATAACTATATACAGAAGAATACAACGAGCAGGGAAAGCGGTTTTGTATGGAACTGACTATAATTTTTCAATTGAAATGAAGTGTTTACTAGCATTGGCATTATAGATAAAACGGAAATACCCAAATATTTCATGAAGTTGCAAGAATCTGTTTCACCTGAAAGCATTGACATTGTCAAAAAGTTTGGAAAAGATTACGTCATAGGAGATAATAAAAGCAATCCTTGTTGTCCCCCAGAATTATGGAGTATTTTAAGCTTACACAGCAAGGGTCTGCCAAGAACACAAAATTCAGCGGAATCCTGGCACCACAGGATCAATCGAATTATAGAAAAAAAAAAACCTGGCTTCTATTGCCTAGCCAATGAGTTGCTTCTAGAAACCAAAATAATATTGGGTAAAATAGAATGTCTTCTTAATGGGGAATCACATCCAAAAAAGGGTAAACGTTGCTTGCAACAACAGGAACGAATCGACAATATCCTAAAGAAGAAAGAGGAATACACTGAAATTCAGTTTCTTCGAGCTTTGGCCTCAAACTTACACTTAAAATAAGGTTAGATAATCATTACCTACTGTTGTATCTGATTATTAATGATTTTCTTTAAAAAATAAATACGCATATACAATTTTTTTTTTTAAATATAAAACCCTTATATTATTATAGTAACCAATTATTAATTAGTAAATTTCAGTAAATTAACGTTATATAAAAAGAGTATTTGGACAAGTGATAATTATATAAAAGAATATTATACAAAATTAACGTTATATGAAAAGAGCATTTGGACAAGTGATAATTATATAATATGAACATTAAACTAAAAGTTATTAGAGCACACGATGGTTATATGATATGAAATATTAGGTGAAATGAAATTAGGCAGAGAGTTTTTATATACATTGAAAATTATATCATTTGGACGTTATTGCAATTGAAGTTAAATTATCTATTATTATAACATATATTACACACCCCTTAAAAATATATTATTTAGTATTTCTGGATTATTGTTTCTATTATTGTTAAGCATTTTGACAAGCTAGTGTAGACACTTGCAACTGGAAAGTGTCTACATAAAATAACTTATCAATTTGTGCTTAAGGCGAGGTATGACGCTCTTTTTGATAATAATTGTCATTTTATATAACACAATTTACCCATCCACATGTTAATTACGAAATTGAAAAAAATACAAGGTATAGGACATAATCTTCAAAAAAGTCTGAACCGTAAACTTTATAAATAAATATTATGTTATCAGATAAAAAAAATCACGAAATTCCCACTTAAAAAAGTCTTAAAACTTCTACAACTTAGAATTTTCAGCGAAAACATATATATATTTTTTGATAATTTGTTAAAACATATATTGTTAATAAGTATCAACCGAATACTGTTATATCTTCTCTTATTCGGCCAATGTCCTCCGTACAGTGAGGTTGTCACCGGACGCTCTTGCTCCCAAAATCTAAATTAGTTATTTCGTGTTTTGTTTGTGTTCATGATCAAAATAAATGTGAGATATTGACTCGTGTGTATATAGTGTTTATAATAGATGTGAGATATTGACTCTGTTGTATATATTTAGTTGTTAGGTATTTGTTATAAGAATTTTGAGATATTAACTCTATTGCTTACCTATTTATTGTGTTGTAAATAAAAAATTTGAGACATTGACTCTGTTGTGTAGTGCCATAATAATGGGAAATAAGAAAAGCAAAAAACTTGCCACGGAAATGACAGAAAAAAAAAAGTAAGCCGGAACGACGGAATGTTTGGGTGAGTATTTAACTATTTAGTTATGTTATCAGCAACATATGCTAAAATTCTTGCAGCCAACCCATACCCAAAAGTAACTGTTTCAAAAATTGAGTGCCGAAACCATATTCTTAGGAACTTGTGCAACAAATTAAGGGCAATGACAAAAGAGACAAAATATCCTTTGGCTTTTAGAAAATTACTAACAAATCAAAAAGTTATGACTATAAGAAAAGTGATAGTCTCTTCTCCCAAAAAAAAAAGTAATTTACTGGCAGATGGTTTAACTCCACCTGCTCAAGCAGTTCAAACTTTGCATTCAGATGTAAAAAACTCAATTTTACATGTTTTTGGAGATCATCGTAACTGCAAGGATTACTACTGCAACAAAGAAAAGATATTAACATCTGCCATGGAATTGCAACAATCGAACTTTTGGTTTAGACTGAAAGTTATTATTGGCAATGTTACTTCAAAATGCCGCAGTTTATTAGAAGACGTTGATACTAACACA
Source organism: Acrobasis consociella (assembly GCA_963555685.1). NCBI lineage: Eukaryota > Metazoa > Arthropoda > Insecta > Lepidoptera > Pyralidae > Acrobasis > Acrobasis consociella. The sequence goes on along the minus strand of OY743119.1, from coordinate 3,978,370 downwards.
GTTGAACGCTTCAACAGCGTTATTGCCAAGATGGTTGGAGGCAAAAGAATATGTTTCACAGCAAGAAGATCGTATCAAGCAAGATGTGCCGCGGCTGTAGTATCATTTAACAATAAACATCCGAAATATACCTTGCAAAAGCGATGTCTTGGAAAGAGTCCACGAAATAAACTAAAGAAAATGGAGGAAAGGCGCAATTTAAAACGTGAGTGGAACAAGAGGAATCCGTATACAAAAAATAGAACCCATAATAATCTGATATCACAGAATGATTATGGAGTAAACAGTAAAAAACCAGATATGACAACTGAGGAATTTAAAAAGGCTAGAGACGATTTTATGAAAGATTTAAAGATTTTAACGAGTGATAGAAATCGGATTCAAAAAGAAACAGTTTTGCAAAGAGATTGCGATGATTGGTTGGAATTCAGGAAGAACATGGTTACGGCATCTAATTTTGGTCAAATAATTAAAAGAAAAAAAGGCACAAATTGTTCAAGTTTAGTGAAAAATCTACTTTACAAAAAAAACTTATCGCAGATTGCATCTATAGCTCATGGCGTCGATAACGAAAAACTTGCTCTTGAACAACTTGCAAAACAGGAAGGTATTAACACATTCACGGACACTTACGGCTGTGGACGTAATTCAATTGTTATTTCTATTGTGTCTGGCTTAGTGTCCGTGAATGTGTTAATATTGAGCCCTGTGGTTTATTTGTTGATCAAAAATATTCGTTTATTGGTATTTTTTTTTAGTTTATCTTCAATGTACAGAAATGAGCTCTTCTACAGTTTTATTATATGTATAGATAAATATTCAATTAAAGTATCTGCATAGAAACAAATTTATTAATTTGAATCGGGTGAAGAAATAAATGCGAACTCTGTATCCTGTTATTACTCTGTGAGAAGTACCACGACACGACCACGTATTGTGTTATCTTTTTCCAGTTACGGTTATGACGATTTTATTTGCTTTCGTATCCATTGCTGTACTCATATTTTGTGGAATTTTGAACATTGACACGGAACGCGCATCGGAAATCTAAATGGCAATTACCGGTTTAACACCGCGAGTGTCTAAGATAGTGAGTAGAGGTACTTAGCCCCGCCCTCGACGTGTATGTGTACTGTCGCTGTCTGCGTGAAAATTATTTTGTTTCTGAGCTTAGAGCTCGCCTTAAAGACTCTAATTTATTTTGGAGTATTTTTTTATGTACCTTCAAATTATTGCATAATATTGATCAAGTTCCTAAACAGTGCCATTTTAAAAAAAGTTATCTTGGTCATTTGTGATTTTGTTGTTATTGGTTACGTTAAGTATTGTGGCTTAGACACATTTATTTAAACTTATCAACACAATGATTACTGGCATTGGCTCTTATCCTAGTTGTTATAATAAGTCCCTATTTACTTATAAAAATATTAAAGTCTGATTTGAATTGATCGTATCAATGTGTTTTTTTAAATTTTACCTTATTTAATTAACATTCAGTAAAAAGTTAATTAAAAGTTGTTTATGATTCACATAACGGAAATTAATTTGCCTAGATTCAACATGAAACTAACCCGTTATGTGCATTATTTTCACATATATGATTTCACAGGGTCAAACCAAATCCTATATGTGCCCGAAAATCGAAAAAAAAAATATCTCGCTTAATCTATGCCTTGTCAGATGCTATTACATAGTTAATAATTAGAAATTATTTTTTTTCACCTTGTGGCATCAATACATTTTGTAATAATTTATCATTACCAAAGAAAACTAGTTTTTTGTGTCTCCTCTAAAGTACTGTTTTACTACATACCGAATTTGGCAAGCGCACGACAAATTATTTGTCTTTCTATTGTGTCTGGTATTGGCGGTTGCGAAGGGGTTAAGAAAACTTTTTAGGGAACATCAGAAGTTATGGAGCTAGAAATATTGCCCTTCGCATAATCTAATTTAAAGGAGCATTCAAATCATGACTATTAAATAATTATATCCACACTCTAACCCTTAATTTGGTTTGGTTCCTACCAAATTGAAACAAAAATATTTTTTGTATATTGCAACACCATATTTTTCATTCCGAAACAAAATGTCGGCGAGACGCAAGTCATCTGTTTTGCTCAAGGTATTTATTATATTTTCTATAGTATTTTTTCGATAAATGGAGTATGTTTTTGCTGAATTTATGAAATAATATAATAAATAATGCGATTGCATGTGATTTTTTAGATTCTATCTTGGTTTTGGTGGTTTTCTAGCGTATAATATTATTTGTCCGGTCCACCGGACATTGCGAATGGTGGGGCATAGTACATATTTGTTGCTAGGTCCATGGTGCCGGACATTGCCAATTTACAAAACAAAATAATGTCTAGCTTATTTCACAATAATATATTTTGTTTTTGTGACAGTGTAAAACCTATATTTTGCACTAACATTTTGGTTTTGGGTTAATGCTTACTTTTGTCTCGTTTCTGCTTGTCAACAGCCCAGTCGTAGTCAAAAAATATTGGCTTTAGTACCAAAAGAGCATGCTCCTTCGGATGCAAGTGACAGTACTTCGAATTCAGATTGTGATATGCATGGAAGTTACAATTACTGTTCATCCTCCCCTGCTCCTAGCATTGGGTCTATAGAAAAGCTAAACATAGATATCTATGGATCTAGTTCTGAAGATGAAGCTATTGTTCAACAAAACGCTTCACTGGAGTCTTATGAAATGAGTGAAAAAGTAAATATAATATAAATATAAATATATAGGGACAAATTACACTGATTGAGCTAGCCCCAAAGTAAGTTCGAGACTTGTGTTATGGGATACTAACTCAACGATACTATATTTTATAACAAATACATATATAGATAAACATCCAAGACCCAGGACAATTTGAAAAAGGCCATTTTCCAACTTGCCCTGGCTGGGGATCGAACCCAGGACCTCCGGATTGGCGGTCTTGCGTGTTGACCATTACGCCACGGAGGTCGTCAATGAATGCTCTGAAACAGCCATCTTAGACGGAGTGCCGTTATCACCCATACTTCAAGAAATACGTGATTCCAATTATGAGAATGTGCCGTCAAACTTATCTGCAATCCTTTCAGCATCAGCTACTCCAGTTCTTCCAACGCCCAATATAAGAGTCCGTAAAACAAGATCTTAACAACTTGCTTCTTCACCACGTCCAAAAAAAATAAAATAGAAAAGAAGTTCCAACTGAATTATAAATGAAAAAAGGCATCCTTTCGTCACAAAGCCACGATAGAAGAGAATATTGATAAAATAGACATACCCGAAGATGCCACGCCTTTGTCGTACTTTCAATTATTTTTTTCACCTGATATAATAACAGATATTGTAGATCAATCCAATTTTTACTCTATTCAAGAAACAGGTAAGTCTATTTTATAATCCGTGGAAAAATTCGGAGACTTCTTAGCCATCCATATAATTATAGGAGAGTCGTAAAAATGCCATCATATCTTGATTACTGGTCTCACTATTACAAATATGATAAGGTATCCGATATTATGTCGTTGAAAAGGTACCAACAGATACACCGTTACCTTCATTTTACTGATAACAATTTAGAAAAGCGAGATAGATACTACAAAATACGACCAGTTCTAGAAAAGGTAAGACAGAATTGTTTGAAATACCAAGGAATGGATAGTAAAATTTCTATAGATGAAATGATGATTGCTTATAAAGGCAGTAAAGGAGGAAAAAGGAAGCAATACATGAAAGACAAACCAAATAAGTGGGGTTTCAAAAATTATGTCCGGGCGGGTGTTTCAGGTATGATTTATGATTTCGTGATGTAAGGAGGTGAAGATACGTTTCGATATCATACTTTTACTGATGAAGAATCTTCTCTCGGTTTTGGTGCGCAAATTGTAATAGCTTTATGCAAGTATCCAGCAGAAGCCAGCTATTATCTACTGTGTCAATTTTTTTACTTATTTGGAACTCTTTTATATCCTTCGCCAAAACTATGGCATATTTGCTCTAGCAACAATAAGAAATAATCGTATACGAGGAGCAGAACAAGTTCTGATAACAGAAAAGGCGCTAAAGAAGAAAGAGAGAGGTAGCTTCTCACAAGTCGTTTGCAATGAGAATCGTTTGGCTGTCGTGCGTTGGTACGATAATAAGGTGGTAACGCTTGTGAGCTCTTTTCTTGCAAGCGAACTTGTCGAGAAAATTCAACGCTATTGCAAAGAAGCGAAGAAGAAGGTAGATGTACAGTGCCCCCAAATTGTAAAGAAATATAATAAATTTATGGGAGGTGTTGATCTTGCCGATATGCTTATCGCATTATACAAAACACCATTCAAGAGTAGGAGATGGTATTTTATGTATCTTTGCCCAGATAATCGATATTTGTATAAATAATGCTTGGCTTTATAAGATGTCTACTAAGAATAAAATTAAACTAAAAGCATTCCGACATGAAGTCTATGAGAGTTTTGTTTTGAAAAACCGCAGTGCCACACGTCAAAAGGTTCAGGCTTCCGCCGTTCAAAAGCCTCGTGCACCACTTCCATGCAGTGCAGTCAAGTATGACAATGTGGGGCACTTTCCATCCACAATGGCTGAAGGACGTTGCAGGTACTGCCAGAAAAAGACTGTCGTATATTGCATAAAATGCAAGGCCTAACTATGTTTTGGGTCCTGACCAAATGCTTAAAATATAGTAAAGCCGTGTAAGCATTGCAGAAATCTTTTTTAATGAAAATGTTAACACGCACAACTCTTTTACTGAAGTAAAATAATAAAGGTAAAAAATGGTTGTGTCGCTGACACTGGCCAGCCGTAAAGGCTTATTTTTTATATTTTGAATTGTTTTATATTTATGTTCTTTGTCATTCTTCTTCTTTTTATTATTACACATATGTCTTGGAAGTGAAGTGTGTTTTACTATGATAAACCCTTATCATTTTTGGTGTCAGAAGTATTAAAAAAGAATCCATAATGGTGAAAACGCGGGGGCAAAAAGCCTCAGCCAGTGCAAGTGGAAGTGTAAATAATTTACATACCAGGTCTAATGTAGGAGAAACATCTAGTGTGGCTTCTAGCCGGTGCTCCTCTGTTACGATCAAGGCACAAAGGTTAGCACTAGAAGCAGAGCATGCCAGAAAAATTGCGGAGCAAGAAAAAGCGGTAGCTCAGCTAGAGTTACAGGCACAACTCGCATCGCTGGAGGCATGCGAAAGGTCGCGAACACATAGTAGTAGGTCATCACGAAGGAGCCATCGTAGCCCATCAAGTGTAACCCGCCAGTATGTAAGCGATCAGATGCAACCAACCGTCCAGGAAACACATCACACTCATTTAGGCACTCATAACCATTTTTGTAACATCAATAAAGTTAGTGAAAATTCTACACAAAACGACTTGAGGCTCTTAGCGGAGGCTATTTCGGATTTAGCACCAAGGAAATGGGTGAGTGACCTAACGTTGCCTTCTTTTACAGGAACTCCACCAGCCGAATGGCTAGGTTTTAAGAAGAGTTATGAGCGTACAAAGGCGACATTTACGTCATACGAAAATCTTAATAGGTTATCTACTGCTCTAAAAGGTTCAGCGCGCGATGCGGTTGCAACTTTGTTGGTGTTAGCAGAGGATCCGGATGAAGTCGTGGACGCACTGGAGCGGCAATTTGGTCAACCGGAATTGATAGTGTTGCAAGTCACAGCAGAGGTTAGGGCTTTACCTAGGTTAAATAATTTTGATTTAGGCAAAGACCTTAATACATTTTCTAGCAAAATAAGAAATTGTGTTAACACTATACAGCTTTTGGGTTATACGGAATACATGGCATCCCCGGAGCTAACTAATGCAGTGCTCAGTAAACTCACTCCTCTCCTAAAAGAAAAGTGGATGGAGTACGCATACAATCATCATCATCAGTGTCCAGGTAAATTCAAGCTCGAAATTTTGTCGGAATTTTTAAGCCATGAAGCTTTCATTCATTTGAAGTTTGGCATATTGTCATCTGCTGACATTAGCCGTGACTCAAAAAATATTAAAACTGAAAAAGTTCATGCTACAACTAGCAAAAAGGTTGATATCATCGACAAAATCTCCGAAAAGGTTTCCGAGCCAGAAATTATAACACCATATTCTACTGGCACTTTGTCACAAAGATCTAAACCTCTGATCAACGATAATACTTTTTGCATGTATTGTAAGCTGAAAGCACATTTACTTAGTGATTGTGAGAAGTTTCGATCTTTGTCGGTGGACGATAAGTGGCGATGGATAAATGGTAGGGACAAAGGTGTAAAAAGAAGCTGGTTAATTTGTCGTAAGTGCTTAAAAGGTTCTCATAAATTTATGTCCTGCAAAATTGCTTGTAGTATATGTAATGGACCACATCACGACCTGCTCCACAAGGAATCTGCTGACCCTGCATGCTCCCAGACGAGCAACCTCCAAATTGATGACCAGGCTGTAGTAACACATACTTCAATGGTACAGTCGATGTCACGACCTATGCTCAAGGTTATACCTATCACCGTAACTGGTCCTTTGAATTCTGTGGACACCTACGGACTACTTGACGATGGATCAACTGCATCATTCATTGACCAAGAAGTAGCAGCATATGTTGGTGCCACGGGACCTAAAGGCTCAGTCCGTGTAGATTGTATTGGTGGATTGTCAAGACAATCTATGGTAAGTTACGTTGACTTTGAGGTAAAAGGCCGTCATAGTAAGCAATCATATACCATGAAGAAGGTTCGTTCTATTCCAAACTTAGGAATAACCAACCAAACTATCAAACGTAGTCAAATTGAAAACTGTCCATATTTGTCAGATTTGTCAAAAGAGTTGTGCTATGATGATGCGAAACCCATGCTTATAATTGGTGCGGATAATTGGCATCTAACTATTGCACGAGAAACACGGAGTGGCACTCCATCTCAACCTGTAGCGATTCGTACTCTGCTTGGATGGGTTTTATTTGGGTTTACGAGTAGCAAAACCACATCAGTAAATTTCGTCAATGACAGTATATGTCACACCAGTACACACGACAACTCATCTTTAGATGCGCTTATCAAAGAACATTACAAATTAGATTCTATAGGAATAGTAAAAAAAGATTATTTTAACCCTTCTGATTCACGTGCATTAAATATTCTTAAGGAAACTACAATTAGGTTGCCTTCGGGACGTTTTGAAACCGGCCTTCTTTGGCGTGATGGTATTCAAAATGTTCCCGACAGTTACAATCTTGCTCTTTCTCGCTTTCACACATTGGAGAAGAAGTTTTCAAAAGACAAATCATATGCTGAATTGTATCGGTCTAATATCCAGGCTATGATAGACAAAGGCTATGCAGAACTATGTACGAAGCCTCCAAACTCTCGAAGTATCACATGGTACCTACCACACTTTGGAGTAGTGCATCCACAGAAAAAGAAACTTCGTGTAGTTCATGATGCGAAGGCCACATGTAGGGGCGTTAGTTTAAATTCACTTCTTTTGTCTGGGCCTGACCTTCTACAACCGATGCTAGCTATTTTAATGCGTTTTAGAGAAGGATTAGTAGCCCTAAACGCAGATATCAGAGAAATGTATCCTCAAATTAAAATAAGGGAACTAGATCGTGATGCTCAACGATTTTTATGGCGTAGTGATCCGTCTGAACCCATAAAAGAGTACAGGATGTCTTCCATGATGTTCGGAGCCACGTCTAGTCCATTTACAGCACTTTATCTAAAAAATTTAAATGCTGAGGAACATAAACAAACTTTTCCGGCTGCGGCAGATGCAATTATAAATGCACACTACATGGACGACCTCCTGGTATCTGTAGATTGCGTTCAAGATGCTGCTCAGCTGGCGGCTGATATCGTGAGAGTACATTCCTTTGCAGGATTTGAAATGAGATCCTGGGTATCTAACGTTCCTGAAGGACTCTCACTATGTCCGTCAGAGCTACTCGCTGGTAGTAACGACGATGGTTCATTTAGTCCACCTTTTGCCGTTTGTATCCTCGGGATTCGATGGAACATACAAGAAGACACCTTGCAACTTTTGAGAAGTTCACTATTTGAGAAACCACCACCTTCTAAATTAACCAAGAGGTCCGTACTATCTCAATTGATGCAAGTTTACGATCCTCTAGGATTACTTACGCCAATGACAATACAAGGGAAAATTTTATTCCAGCAGACATGGAAGCTTGCTGTCGACTGGGACCACGAGTTACCACAAAGTTTCGTTGATAAGTGGCTGACTTGGTTTAAGGAACTGTCACGTTTAGTTTCTGAGTCTGTTCCTCGATGCTACGTCAGTCACAGCAACGTCGTAGATAGTCAATTACACATTTTCGCAGATGCAAGTGAACTTGCTTATGCTTGCGTCGCATATTGGCGTTTTACATATTTTGATGGTACGATTAAAGTGTCACTTATTGCTGGGAGGGCCCGTCTGGCATCACTCAAGCTAGTTTCGATTCCTAAGATGGAGCTCCAGGCCGCGCTCATAGCTGCGCGTCTTGGAGTCTACATAACTGAGGCGCACAAGCGTAAGCCATCTAAAATTGTACTTTGGTCAGACAGCATGACTGTTTTGCGCTGGCTCCTTGGTGATGCCCGCTCATTTAAACCTTTTGTAGCACATAGAGTAGGTGAAATTTCAGAAATCTCTAATATCTCAAACTGGAGATATGTGCCATCAGCACTCAACGTCGCAGACGATGCTACACGCGTGGGCCATACATTAGAACCAACATCAAGATGGTTTTCTGGCCCATCCTTTCTAAATTCAAATGAAAAATTTTGGCCAGTCCAGTCTTTAGTAAATATTTCAACTGAACTGCCAGATATAAAAAATACAGTTACAGATTTGGCAAATTTGATTTCCACTCCCACTACTATTTCTTTTCCTGTGGTAGCAAATGTCAACCATTTTAGTAAATGGTTACGTTTATTACGTGCTACAGGGCGGATATTGGTGGCAGTGCGAGTATTTAGATCTCTTATAAAACACAACGTACAACAGAATACTAGGCCTAACTTCAAAGACATCTTAGCTGAAGACGTAAATACGGCTGAGCACAAACTCCTTCTTCGGTCACAGCTGGAGTCATTTCCGGAAGAATATGCCTCCTTAAATGCCAAGAGGGATGTTCCTAAGAACAGTCTTATGAATAATTTGGTGGTGACGATGACAGATGGTTTGATCCGACTTTCTGGAAGAACTGGAGCCATCAGAAGCGTTTACGTACCTAGTACAGCATGTCAGCCTATTGTCCTTGATGCCAAGAACAGAATTGTGCAACTCCTTATTGCTTACTACCACACGAAAGCAGCGCATGGCAGCAGTCAGATGGTGTTGAACGAAATGAAGCAGAAATATTACATCTTTGGCCTGAGGGTAGCTGTGCGAAAGATTGGGAAAACATGTACGGAGTGCAAGGCCAAAGGAATACCATTGAAACCTCCTGTTGGCGATCTACCGGCGGAGCGTTTGGCAGCCGGAAAACGACCGTTTACATTCGTCGGACTAGACTATTTTGGTCCAGTGTTAGTCACAGTAGGACGTCGCTCAGAAAAAAGATATGTAGCTCTCTTCACTTGCTTAACCGTCCGTGCTGTGCATTTAGAGATCGTAAACAGCCTCTCCTCGGATTCTGCTATAATGGCACTCCGAAGGTTTATATCCCGCAGAGGGTATCCAAGCAAAATTTATTCTGATAATGGAACAGCGTTTGTAGGTGCCAACAGGGTACTCCAAAAGTTGTATGATGAACCCCTGCAACAATTTTCTGCTAATCATCGGATAAAGTGGTGCTTCATTCCCCCATCTGCACCTTTCATGGGAGGCTGTTGGGAAAGACTGGTGCGTAGTGTCAAGATCGCTCTTTATGCTACATTAAAAGAGCGTCAACCCAAAGAGGAAGTGCTACACACCCTACTGTTAGAGGCAGAGGCTCTTGTTAATTCTCGTCCCCTTACGCACGTCTCGCTATGTCCTGAAGATGAAGAAGCATTGACTCCATTTCATTTCTTGATTGGATCAAGCTCCACATACACACAACTCACAGAGACAGATGATGCCGATCTAATTCGACGAACGGACTTCAAGAAAGGACTTAGACTAGCTGATCACTTCTGGAAAAGGTGGGTGCGGGAGTACTTACCTCAACTAATGCCACGCAGACCTGTCCCACCGTATACAAATCTAAAAGTTGGAGATGTCGTACTTATTGTAGATGGAGATTTACCCAGAGGAACCTGGCCTAAGGGTCGCATTATTAGAACTTTCCCAGGCAAGGACGGCGTCGTAAGAGTAGTAGATGTGGAGACGATGGGAGGTGTGCTCAGGCGTCCAGTAAAAAAATTAAAGTTACTTTCAGTAGAGGCGCCAGTACCAGCGACCCCAATGATAGGTGCTCACACCGGGGGCCGCCATGTCGCTGACACTGGCCAGCCGTAAAGGCTTATTTTTTATATTTTGAATTGTTTTATATTTATGTTCTTTGTCATTCTTCTTCTTTTTATTATTACACATATGTCTTGGAAGTGAAGTGTGTTTTACTATGATAAACCCTTATCAGGTTGTGCTACCCAAATAAAAATAAAGAGAATTGTTTCCATAATATTCAAAATATAACTACATTTTTCCTGAAAGCAAATTGGCCCAAATGTAATATTTAAAAAAACTATCGTTTCATTTACAGAGATGCTTTTAGATTACCCTCTCGAATGTCCAAAACACAATAACTAATCAAAAAATTACTTAACCAATTCAATAATTAATGCTATTTTACACAGTTGGTGCCGGTCTGTTAATCGGGTTTTGGCTGGATAAATTAATTACGGAGGAGATGATTTAACAAAACCTGCTGCTAAATTGTATTTCGAAAAATAAAAGCGTTTTAAATATAGAAAATAATTTGTGTATTTTAAACGATTGTGTTTTATTTTCTTTCCATCCAAATATACGTACCGTGCATTGTAAATTAGCTAGCTTACACCTACTTTAATTTTGATAGCTAAGTGAAATGTCAAAATTAAATCGGGCATTAACTAGCTAATTTACAATGCACGGCCATAACTCAAATAACAAACAATGTTCTATACGTATGTAGGAGTTTGGTAGTTATGTATTGCGCTTAGGTGGCATTTCGTCTAGACGCTAAGTTGTATGAAAAGGCAGGCGCCCGTACACTACCGTAAGCGTATCACGTGTATTCAAGAAGTAATAAATCAAAGTGTGTTTCGAGTATTCGAACTTTCCTTCAATACCCGTTCCACATAACGCCAATATAGTAAGCGTTACAGGTACCTTTATAAAATAGTGTACGGTTCAAGACCGCATCTTTGAATTATATCTATTTAACTAAAAGTGCACTCAAACTCACTTAACAGTACGGGTTGCAAACTGTAGCTCGTACAAATAGTTTGTGAAAAATTTATAGAGGGTGCCAGTTCCGTCAATTCGGTTTGCAGAAAAACGCCTCAAGATGGCTCTCTTTTTCCTATATATTAATTTACTCTTTGGGGTATAGTCTTGTTTTTCTTTTTTCATCTACAAAAAGCAGTGTTACAAATTATGGACACGAAAAATTATCCAATCTTGGACACATGTTCATTACTGGTAGGCGTTTAGGTTCAAAATGTCCAATTCCCAAAATGTCCAGAGATTGCAAAACGTCCATTTCCCAGAATGTCCAATTCCCAAAATGTCCAATTCCCAAAATGTCCAAATCCCAAAACGACCAATTCCCAGAATGTCCAAATCCCAAAATGTCCAAATCCCAAAATGTCCAAATCCTACGTCCCAGAATATCCAAATAAACTTAAGAAAAAAATAAGAAGCATTATTAATGTTTATTTACAAAAAGTTTTCATACATAATCTCTTACAAACAGACCGACAGGCAGACAGAAAAACAGACAGACCGACTTGAATCTTGGCAATAGGTGATTTGTTGTCTTTATCAATAGGTAAAGCACAGTAAAAAAATGCAAAAAATATTGAATACGTACAAATTCGGTCCCACTACTGTGTAATATTTTGTATGTGTAGAAGATAAAATTAAATAAACAAGGTACAGCATGTTGGTTGTATTTATTTAAATCAAAATAATAAGCAATGATATCAATACTTATGTAAGCACTTGTGTTAAATAATCAGTCAGTGTTAGGTAATTCTAGATTCTTTCAAAAATTAAATAATTAAAATTTTTTTTTAATAGCATACGGTGACATATACATGTATAACTTTTGCAACATAACTACGGATATATATCTTACAGGAAGTAAGTTTATATTACTTATTTGTTGCCACTTAGTACAATCATTCATTTTACATAAAATACGTTTCTTATTATCTAAATATAACGACAACATAAAAAAAAACCAAAGTCATAAGTTGAACTTGTAATAATACAATAACAATCACAAGTTAAAAAAAAATATTTTTTTACTGAAACAAGGAAAGACGTAAGTAAATAATTTTCGAAAAAAATTGTTTTACAGTGATTGTATTGTTTTCGAGTTCCGTTACAAATTTAGAATATCGTTTGTCGAATTCAATATCCCTCAACCTTCTAGTGTTTTTCGTATTCTGAAACAGTGCATTTGTCATCTGATCATCCCAATGTTTGCTTTCTTTCCTCAGCTCATATAAAAACAAATACAGATTCGCCTTTTTTGGAATGCGGCAATTGACACGATGATGCCACCCTTCTAAAGCATTTGTCGTTCTATGACGTTGCTTTGCCGTACTCAATAGCTCAGGTGATTTTTTTGGGTACCACTGATTTTCAAAATATTGACGAAAACGCCTCATTACTTCGGATTTCGGAGCCTCATCCAAAATAAATCTCCACGCTGCAGGTATGTAATTTGCTGGAAATAATGGAATCATCGCACATCTCCTGGTCGTATTTCGTCCTTCCCTCGTTTGGTCTAACCCAAGTTTATTGGACTTTTTCCAAACAGCCTCATTGAAGTGATGATAACAACCGGTCACTTTAGTGTCTGGAAATACTGACGAAACGGCGTTTATAATGGCAGCTTCATAGTCGCATTTAAAATTAACAATTTTAAGATGTAAGTTTTCTTTGATAAGTGAAAACAGACGAACATATGTTTGCTCAGATTTGTCGGGTAAAAGCGCGTATATAACAGGAATCACATTGGTACATTTATCATTTGAACCAAAATCCAAGTGTATAACAAACATCTGATAAAACGGTCTAGGCGCTGATTTGAAAGTACCATCCGCAAAATAATCTCCAGGCTTTTGCAAAAATTTTTTTGCCACTTTACTGGCAAACACAAAAATTTTGTTACCAATATCTCCACCATCCTCACAAACTAAAAATTTTTTTGCCAGTACTTTAGGTATTCTAATAGTACCTGTTCTGGTATGTTTTAATATATCTGTGTTCAAATATTTCTTCCGAGCACGGTATAGGCTACTTTTAATAGTTTTATAAGATGGTATCAAATCTCGATCTCTTGGAAATTCCTTTTTCAGTTTTTTGACAAAATTTTCATATATATTTTGGATCGGTCTTAGGTCTTTGCAAACTTTTTTTTTCAATGATGCTATTCGTATTTTAATTTCTGTATCAGAAATATTTTCCTCACAAGAATGTGGTGATATTCGTAAAATCCGTTCTTTTTTCTTATCTAGTGTAATCGACGCAGTACAAACCCGTCTATTTATGCACCTCCATAGTGTTGACCCATTTGAATTACTCACATTTTTATTAAATCGGTAGCCGTCATAAATTAAAGTTGCAGTTCCTTTTTGATTGGTAACAAACTGAAAGGCACTATTCATTTTCTTCCCTTTTCACTGCGATTTTACATAAATATAATAGGTATAATTGTTAATCACAATAGGATATCGAGTTAGAATAAAAGCCATTTATTAAAGCACAACAATCATGGGAGCTATCTATTACTTCCCGTTCGTGTTCGTGTCAGTATAACAGATATTATTTTTTATATAAGTACCCACATGATAATCTTTTACAAATGCGTTTAGTTATTGCAGAATGAATGAAATCTACATAAATATTATAAAGAGTAAAGATTTGATTATTTGTATATTTATTTGCTTAAATCCAATAGGCTCCTATACTACTGGATCTATTACATAAGATTTGTTGTGATGATACATTGAGTACCGGGGATAAACATAGGCTATACTTTTCACGTACCTACACCTGCGTAATATAAATATCATGCTTGTTGAAACTGCGGGAACAGCTAGTTATTTACATTAATTTGATTGGATATAGATTGTATTTTACTAGCTTTTATTTATCTCATAATGTGTGTATGTACGAATGAAAATATGTTTTAAATCGATTTTATCAAAGAAGGTTTTCTGTTTGACCCGTTTGTATGCATGTTATTTATGTACGTTTGGGCGCGATTAATTTGCCATTTGGCTCAACCGATTTTGATGCTATTTTTATAAAATAATGCTTCTTATTTTTTTCTTAAGTTTATTTGGATATTCTGGGACGTAGGATTTGGACATTTTGGGATTTGGACATTTTGGGATTTGGACATTCTGGGAATTGGTCGTTTTGGGATTTGGACATTTTGGGAATTGGACATTTTGGGAATTGGACATTCTGGGAAATGGACGTTTTGCAATCTCTGGACATTTTGGGAATTGGACATTTTGAACCTAAACGGCTGTATTGTTTTACAGTCAAATTAGCAGTCTTGAAAAATTTGGTCGGTTGCCGCGTAAACAAAACTTTTATCAACAAACGAGTCTTATAATGCAAATGTAATACAGTTGGTGCTTGCGACTTCGTCTGCGCAGGATTATCACACAATATCTTTATAAATTGTAGCCTATATGTTATTCAGATATATAAGCTATATTATTGTAAAGTTTCATTAAAATCCACCCCAATATTAGAAGGCTAGTAGGATTGTAAAAAAGTTCTGTCCGACTCGTTAAGGTAATGTTGGGTAGCTTGTGTAGGCTCTATTTATCGGTTTCTCCCAACCCTAAAATAGCAAAAAAAATCTGCAGCTTCATTTTTTGAAACGGTTGGTATTAAAATTTTTATAAAGCTTTTTTTTCAAGATTGGTCTTTGGGTATTGCGGCACTGTAATATTTCTTATATGTACATTTTTTCTTATGTTAAAGTGCCGCAATACTAAAATTATAATAAACAAAACGGACGTAAACCCAAGTAACATTTTAGGTTTGAGAAAGCATATGAAAAAGTTTTAGAACCTTTGTATGGAAATAGACCCTAAGTCTTGGTAGTAATAAAAACGTTAAAAAAACCCTAAAATAAACCTCCTATAAATAATTGGTTATAAATAACTAATGATCCCCAAATTATTGAAATGATTAGGGGATTTATGGAAATGATTAGGGGATGCAACGTGCTCTCCGAAAATAGGTCTACTCAGACTTGTTTCATCTGTAAGGCTACATCCAAAGAGATGAACAACAAAGAAATTACAAGAGAGCCTAATGAATCCATGTATCGATTTGGGATATCTAGCCTCCATGCTTACATTGCCTTACATGCACAATGGAATGCCTCTTGAATATAACGTATCGGATGAATATACGTCAGTGGCAAGTCAGAAGAAAGGAAAATAAAGAATAAAAAAAAAGGAAGGAGGAAGTCAACGCGCCATTTAAAGAAATTGGTCTCATTATAGACAAAGTAAAGTCAGGTTTCGGAACGAGCAATGACGGGAACACTGCGAGGTTTTTTTATCAATTTAAAGAAACTGCAAGAATCACCGGCCTGGATAAAAATCTGCTCTCCCGCTTCCGTACAATTCTGGCAGCCATAGCATCTGGCTATGAAATTGACCCAGACAAATACAAAGTTTATTGTTTAGAAACGCAAAACTTATATGTTTCACTATACCCTTGGTATAAAATGCCGGCTGCAGTACATAAGATTTTAGTACATGGAGCAGAAATAATAAGAAATTCAGTTATTCCAATCGAACAAATGTCCGAGGAGGCTTCAGAGGTCAAAAACAAAGTAATCCGCTAAGTCAGACTGGGCCACTCACTGAAAACTTCTAGGGTTCGGACAAATTTTGATATGATTAAATATTTACTTGTCTTTTTGGATCCATATATTACATTATTGAGAAAATAACCTAAAAAAAGTAATATAAAACATAATATTGATTTAAAATCACTGTTAAAATAGGAATCAATGTTTTATTAGTAGTAACTAAGTGTTTTATTCGATGTCACATCACTTTTTAGTGTGATAATTATCACTTAAGATCATTTAAAATCCGTTACGATTTTTGCCCCTCTAGTTTGGTCAAATGGTATACTGTGGGCCGGTAGAAGTAGAATTCAGCTTCAGAAGCTCAGTATTCGTTGAGTACGTGCAAAAATGGATGAATCAGTCTTAGAAAAAAGAAGAAAACAAGACAGGGAAAGATATCAGAGAAAAAAAGAACAGGGTAAAATTAAAACTATTGGTGACTACACACCAAAAGAACAACATAACATGAGAAAAATATGGAGAGAAAAGGCCAAACTAAGACGTCAGAAGGTGAAAAATGAGAAAAATGCTTTACGTGTCGTTAAAGATAATACACCACCGCCCGGACTGGGCGGTGGTGTATTTTCGCTGTCGGCACATTTCGGAGGATCAATAGGGCAAATTTCAATATTATAATACAAATTTTGACCCCCCCAACAATTATATAAATAATACCTCTTTTTGTACCGCATCTCAAAACCTGCGCCATGACTCAGTTGCTATATGTATACTAGGGTGTCCCAAAAAAATCGAAGTATTTTTTTTCCAAAGCATACCCTCTTATTATGTTTGAATGGTGCCCAAACACTTATAAACGAAATTTTACGTACTTAGAACGATAGGAACCCGTGCCGACTTGCATCGACACTTGTTCGTTCTTGTTCATTACGGCGCGCCGTAGTGACTTGTTGAAGTGCTTGCAATTACTCGTTTGTTTTATTAGTAAACGCATTATTTTCGTTCAGTCAAGATGTCAGTAGAATTACGCAGTTCTACAAAAGGAATATTTTTAATAGGGGATGTAAGACATCAAATAACTGGCTCTAAATTACCGTCTAATGGACAAGTATTGGCAGTTCTATTCTACAATATTCGTGAAGTGAAATTAAGTGTCAATGAGAGCGCGAATCTAGCTATTCGTGAGTGCATTATTTATTGGGAAAAGGCGCGTATACCAACCAGAGCTTTACCTAATTGTGTTAAGAAACTAGTTACCTTATACCAAGTTTGGAGAGATTTGCAAAAAAATGCGAATAAAACACAACAAATATTTGAGCAACGACGACAAGAGTTTGTTTCAAACTTGGATAATTTATTTGACATTGCACACGCCGATGCACTTCAATTAATAAAAATAAATGAAGATAGAATATTCTTAGAGCGTCAAAGAGAGCCAGGCAGGCCTGGTCACTTAGCTGGAGTGGACAAAAAGTTAACCGAAAAAGAGGAAAAAGCACGCCTTCGAAGCATCGAGGAACAAAAACGTCGCATCAATTATTACGCATCCCTAGCAGCCCCTTCTACGTTTACTTATCAAGAACATTCATCTTCTGAATCTGAGGTAATGGATTTACAACATAATTTGTCCACAATAGCCGAGACCGCCCAGACCGATTCCAAGAAAACTTCAATAAGACGGAATTTATCACTCCCAAGTTAGTAGCCGCTTTGGATAGGTGTCAGCTAAGTATGAGAAATTCTGTATTTATTATTGAAGCTACTATTGAAGCACTTGGTCTTAACATTGACGAATTTCCCATTAGTAAGTCCTCTATTCAAAGAATTCGTACCGAAAAACGAAAAGAGCGTGCACAGGCTATAAAAATCGATTTCCAAAACGAAGTGCCGGATATTGTAACTATCCACTGGGATGGAAAACTGTTACCAGCTCTAGATGTGCGCAAATGTAAAGAAGAACGCCTTCCGATAGTAATTTCATATGGTGAAAAAGAACAACTTATTGCGGTACCGAAATTGGACAACTCTACTAGCAGCGAACAAGCACAAGCAGTTTGGAATGCGGTTACAGACTGGAATCTCGAAGATAAAGTGCAAATTCTTTGTTGCGATACAACTGCATCAAATACTGGTCGCCTTAATGGTGCTTGTGTGCTTCTCGAACAAAAATTTAATAGAGAAATGCTTATTTTTGCTTGCCGCCATCACATTTATGAATTGGTATTGAAAGGAGTATTTGAAGCGAAATTTATTTAAGTGACTAATAATCCCGACATTCCTTTATTCAAGAAGTTCCGCGAAGCATGGAAAAATATTGATCCCTGAAATTTTGTCACGTTTAAATGTTACACAAACTGAGAATCTACTGGAATTTTACCGATCTGAATTAACCAAGGAAATTATTAGAGATGACTATCGAGAATTGATTGAACTTTCTATCATATTTCTTGGTGAGGATACAGCAAGGAAATTTAAAATTCGCCCCCCAGGTGCTATGCACCAAGCGCGATGGATGGCAAGAGCAATTTATTCACTTAAAATTTCATTACTTAGCTCTCAATTTAAGATTCCCAACAAAGACAGATCGGCCTTATTAGACATCTGTGTATTTATTGTTACATCTTATGTCAAGCCTTGGCTGCAATGTATTTTGGCGGTCAAAGCACCTTACCAGGACTTGTGTTTCTTGAAAACCATGAAAGCTTACGAAACAGTTGACAAAATCATCTCAAAGGCGGCTTTACAAAAATTTAGTCAACATTTGTGGTACTTAATCGATGAAGTGGCTGTTTTGTCTCTGTTTGATGACGATGTAACTGAAGAAACTAAATTAAAAATAGTGCAAAACTTATCAAAAGAAAATCAATCAGCTCACAGTAAACGATACATACCCTCCAAAGAAGATCTTTGTGGTTCACTTTACGAGAAAAACATTGAGGACTTTGTTTCCACCAAAAGTAAGGCTTTGTTTCATCGCTTGAAAATAGACGACAGTTTTCTCAACGAATGTCCAAATACTTGGTATAATAATGCTGCCTATCAACAAGCAAAGAAACAGATAATGACACTGAGAGCCGTGAAAGATACAGCCGAGAGGGCAGTTAAGTTGATGCAAGATTTTCATGAGAAAATAACGCAGACACACAGAGCAGAAACAGTTTTTACTCCGTTGCGTTCAGGAACACAGATATATCCTGATTGTAAAAAGAAAACTTTGAAAAAGAAATTTCAAAAATAACGTTGTTTTATATTGAATATATGCGTAATAAAATAAACACAAAAAGATTGTTTTATTTAGTAAATAAAAATTAAGTTCTAAAATTTTCCCTATATTTTTCATACAAATTCTGTTTTAAAAGTTTGACACCAAGTCGGCACGGGTTACCCTTTTCCGATACCTATAATTTTTTTTATTTTAGCTATTTGGATCAATTAGAAAAAAATATAAAGGGTATGCATACCAAAAATCGAAAAAAAAAAAATTCGCCCTTATATGCTGGGACACCCTAATGTATACATTTAATTGCTTTAGTAAAAAGAATCAAGGATCTATCTCCTGATTTGCAAACATTACTCATTGTAAGCGAAGGTCCCGTAACGCAATATCGCAACAAGTCCATGTTTTTTTTAATGGCAAAGGCAGCCCTTAGATTTGACTGTGAATAAACCTTTTAAGGATAGATGGAATGCAGCTTTGGTCAAATGGCAAAATCTACGGATATATAGATGTAGGACAGATTCCTATAAATGATCCTGGACAACTAGCATCTGAAGCGCTTGATTTCAAATAGTGTCTTACCGCCACTTTTTAAAATGTCCGATAGCATATTTTTTTATTGTTGGCCTGGGGAGCTACTGGCAGAATTGATAAATACTGCAATTAAGTTATTACATGACATTGGTATCACTGTAGGCAGCTTGACTTGTGATGGTGCAGCTTCAAATGTAAAAGTTTATGAACATCTAGGCTGTTCTTTGGATGCAGACAATTGGAAACCATATTTTCTACACACAAATAATCTTACTGACGTTTATTGTCTTTTAGATGCGGCTCATATGCTAAAATTAGCACGAAATATTTTAGCTGACTTTGTCATTACATCTGAAGCTGGAAGTACTTCATTTGAATACATATGTAAACTACATGAAATTCAATTAAAGGAGGTTTGTTTCTATTAATATCAAGGTAGATGTACAAGTTTGATAGTTAAAGGCCAGAAAATTCACAAAAAATTCACATAACGCCGGAGACTTGAAAGTCCTGTTCATGAAAGTGCTGCAAATGAATGTGTAGCACTACTCATATATCCTACTCCTAGTGTAATAGGCCAAGAACCTCCATCACCTAGGTCAAGTTAGTCTAATTTTATGTTATTGCATAACTTTAATCGCGGGCTTTGAGCGCGGCGACCGAATCAAGAAATTCTGTAACAAAAATAAAAGCTAACACCCCCTACTCCGCCTACCACGTAGGCTTAGCGCTCCTGCACACGATGCCGTCACCGCGCCGCCGTCGCGCAGTTACACTGTACATACGAGTCGCGCGAAGCCCGTCACCGCGCCGCTACCGAGCCGCCACCGCGCGCGTTCCCATGTTTGCCATTCCATTACCAGCCGCGTACGAACGTGCACTATTTTCATAACAAGCTGGTAAAAAATCAGCTGCAATCAATTCGACAAGAAGTAAGTCGAGGACAAGGACAAGGCTTACAAGACGAATTAAAGCACTATTTGGCTCAGCCCGTCGTCGACTTCAAAACGACGGCGCCTATCAAATATTGGAGTCAACAAAAAAATTCATTGTACAGCTTAATGAGGCCCATTGCTAACAAATATTTTTGTATAGTAGTAAGTATACTCTTTACGCTGGCCAGACGGCCAGCGTAAAGAGTGTAGGCTAAAGTCTTCTGGCTGCTCTGACCAAGTATGGCTCTGGTTGCACAGAGACGGTCGTGCTCCTGCAGTGGAGACAAAAAGACCTAATGATGATGATAGGGGTGCACTAGAGGAAACACGTTCAATGGTGCTCACTATTGAAAAAATGAGAGCAGACGCTGCCCTAATGAATGCACAAGCCAATATGACAATATCTGAAGGCTTTAAACTATTGGCCGAGAGTATTGACCGTCTCTCAAGACAGGTTAATTCTAAATAGTAACAAACTTTATACTCTTCTTATGTTTACTCAAGTTGTTTAATTTTTATTTCAGTCTTTTCTTGCAAAGTGTTGATGCTTTGCGTTGTGTGTAAGGTTAGGCGGGAGCTCTTTAATGATAATTTTGTTTTACATACTGTACTGCGAACCGTCAAGCCAATAACATCTCCTTCCACGATGAAGTAGAAAAGTGTAGACAGGATTTATCTATTGGAAATAAAGAAACGCTTTTCGAACTTGGAGAACAGCAAAGACATTCACGGTATCTATGTTCCTTGGTCCTAAATCTGTAATCTAACATACATTTTTTGTATTAATGGTAAAGAAGCGAAGTCTCATTGGAAGAAATTAAGTGATAACCATAGGGAAGCTCTGCGTCGACGTAAAACTTCCACGGGCCAGGCAGCACAAAATTTTAAACCATGGAAATATGAGGCTTTAATGCGACCGTCTTGCGCGGATCATTGATATATATTGTATATTCACCGAAATAAATAATTTACATCTATACAGCACTTATTTGAAATCTAGAGTCTATACACAAAAAGCAGCATCAGCTTGAACAAACAGAGGAAGGGAAAAATAATAAAAGAAAAACGTGGAGACGGCAAAAAGGGAGTAGTTAGAGCCGGCAGAAGAGGCCTTGGAAGAAGAGGCCATGAGAAAACGCCGCCGGCTCTTCCACCGCATGCCCAAAGTAGAGGCACCGCCAGCGCCGCAGCCGCCCATGACGCCAACAGAGCTGGCTGGTGCCACGGCCAGGTGGAAAGCAGCGGTCAAAGGGCCCGAGCGCCGCATAGCAGCGCGTGCCTTCTGGTTGGGGGACTTTATCCATTATTAGAAAATTAACTTCAAAATGGATAGAGTCCCCTTTCCTAGTTGATCATTAAATGAAATAAATAAAGAATGAATAAAATTGTTTTATTTTCATTAACGTCTGGATAGCAGTCACGTAAACCATATTGCACAATAAACAGTATTGCAGAATTTTAAAAATGTATGCCTCTGTTGCGCATCGAAGGTCCGGGTTCGATCTCCGGTCGGGTCAAGATGAAAAATGATCTTTGATGTTTATCTGTAATATGTATTGTACAAGATGGCCGCCGAAAGTCAACTGCTTGCGATTTAGCTGAAAATCGATACCTATCTATATGCATTCTGAGCCAAAAACACCAAATTTGAACAGCATCTGGATTTTATAAAATTAAACTTATTTCGTTCATAACGTCAAACTGAGACTTCGTAGGGGTCTGAAATTTTGCATTTGGGAGTAAAGCACCCCCACGAAATGCAGATTTTAGATCAAGATGGCCGCCCACAATTGTTTAAATTTTTTATTTACTGACTGCAGTTTTTACCCATTTTCTTAACTGGAAACATATCTTATCCTACCTCAACAGCTGCACGAAAAACCGCGGGCTGCTTGCAGCCCACGCAACGCCCGAAAAGCTAGTTTGTTATTTTATATTTATTTTATGTAGTAGGCATCGCTAAAAGTATCCCATAACACAAGTCTAAAACTTTGTCATTGGCTCTGACATAATACTGTTTTTAATTAAAATCTATTTCACTAGATGTCGCTGTTACAATTTAAAACTCGATATGGTTATTTTTCTGAAAAATAATAACTTGTTTCGATAATTTTGGAGCAGTATGATTATCCAATGAACTTTGATAAAATTTATTTATTAAAGTTCATTGGATAATCATATTTTATTGAATAAATCATTGTATAGGTATATGTAAATAATTAACAACGCAACGATACATTCGAAATTTTTGAAGAACCAGCGGGGGGCAGCCTCTGATTAAAAAAAACTCTGAAATTCCCAATAACTTTTAAACGGCTGAACCCTACAAGCAAATAATTTAATAAATAATTTAGTCTGTATAATTAAATAATTTAGTCTGTATATGTCCAGGTAGTCGTTTACGAATAATAATATTATCGTAGGTAGAAATGGTGGTGCCATCCAATGCTTCTCAATACAATAGGGGTGACGACAGGGTCCTAAAAGTATGATTGTTAGCAATTAGCCCGTGTTTTCAGTTTACCAAAAAAGTTTCGGAAAGGGGTCACGTCACGTCACCGCTAAGTAAAAATTTTACCCAGCCGTGACGTCATGCGACGTGGGTTCCGTCAATGCGGATGGGATTTTTTTTTAGCCCGTAGCAGTCAAAGTGTAAACACTCACTTAAACAGGAATTCTCAAGTAGCTATGAAGAAAATACATGAGATAAAACTCATTTTAACTATAAAAAAAATATTTTATTTTATATTACTGTCAATTTGTCGTTGTTAATAAAATCGAATATTTAAGTTCATTATAACCTACGCAAAGGTTTTGTCTTATTCCATTTAATTAACACATTCACGGACACTAAGCCAGACACAATAGACATAACAATCGAATTACGTCCACAGCCGTAAGTGTCTTAATGTTATCTAGTCTGAATCATGGAAAAATATTTGCATCTCGAAAGGTTTACTGATATTGGTATTGAGCCCTCTGATACTTCTGCAGCACTAGCTTGGGAGCATTGGATGAAAACATTTGACTGCTTTCTAAAATCTAAAAATATTATTTTTGCCAGACATTTACTAACAGTCAAAAAACAAAGTTCAGACGAAAACGTTGATACTTATCTACAGATACCTTAACAGTTAGCTAAAGAGTGCTCCTACACTGCCGTAGATGCGGAAACGAAACTAAATATAAACATACGAAATGCATTAATATCTAGATTATTTTCAAATAAAATAAGACATAGTTTACTAGAAATTTGAGTTAAACGCTCGATGAAGCTTACAATCAAGCTATATCTTTGAAACCAGCAGAAGCCCATTCAATAAGTTTCATAATTTATCGTCTGTAAATGCCATTCTAACTGAATGTGTTCAAGTTGAGTTTTAGAAAGGGGAGAACTGAACTATGCGACTGCTGCAAACTTTCAGAAACGTAATTGCTTCTTTTGTGGAGCACAAGTTCACGCTCGCAAAAACTGTCCAGGTTTATAGGAAACTTGTCAACTGTGCAACAAAAAAATAAAAATGTTTTAGTTGCACAATTTTTGTTGTTGTTTCAAAGTCTTATTTCATACATGTACACATGTGTGTTTAATGTTA
Organism: Acrobasis consociella; assembly: GCA_963555685.1. NCBI lineage: Eukaryota > Metazoa > Arthropoda > Insecta > Lepidoptera > Pyralidae > Acrobasis > Acrobasis consociella. Next base: position 3,954,096 of record OY743119.1, on the reverse strand, counting down.
TATGGGGGTCATGATATCTCCAGCAGAATACAATTTGGACCTGAGGAGGAAGATCTCTGTGAGTTGGCGCCAAAACAGTCTTGTCTATTTTGACAACTGGTTTTCGACCCTTGAACTAGTTTTTATTTTGATACACAATAATAGAATATTTAGTTTGGGTACAATTAGGAAAAACAGGCTCCAAGATGCTCTATTACTTTCAGATAAAGTCTACAGAAAAAAGGACGGGGTGCCTACTCTCTACTTAAAATCAGTGACGGTCGGGTCACGTGTAATTAATTTTAAATATTTTTAATTAAGTTAAAGTGAATAAACTTAGTACATACAATTCAAATTGTGTATTTTTTTAAAATAGACAAAGAAGTACAGATTTTTAATAAGTGCCCTAAGATTTAAATAAACGGGTGTAAAATCGAAGAAAGGTGGGTGCCGCTGTTACCTGCTGGAAAGATGTACGAGAGGTACTAAGCAAAAAACTGCAGCTGGAAAATATTGCTCAAGGTAACAGGCTGATGGAACAGTCCACGGAAAAGGCTGGAATATTACGATCCTCTGTTAATCTTTACGTTAAGTGACGAAAAGTCGGCTCTTGAGACACTGCGGACCCGTGTTCATTAAGCCCTCTGGCTGTAGAAATAAAAAAGAAAATATAAGCTCCCCCGCACCCGCCCCGGTGACTTCGAGCCCGGGTGTGCCGCCGCGGCCGCGGGCCTATGCCGAGGCTGCCGCTGCGCCCGCGCCCGCCGCCTCACCCGCCGCGACCACAACGCGGCCTTTGGCACAGGGGCCAACAGGGAGACGGCGTAAGCCAGCTTCCACCAAGCCGTTGCCACCACCGGGTCCCGAGAGGAACCAGCGCGATGAAGAGGGCTTCGTGAAGGTGGAAATGAAGAGGAGGAAGCCCGTGAGCCGCAACAACTGCGGAACCGCGCCGCCCGGACCAGACTCTCCGCTGCGTCCTGCCGTACCATCGACGCAGCTGTACGTGTCCCTGTGTGTGTCTACGAGGGTAGAGGAGGTCGTGGACTACGTCCGAAAGAAGTCCAACTTCACCTTGTGGGTTGAACGGCTGCAGTCTCGCCACAAAGCGAATTTTAATTCATATGTGGTGAGAGTGCCGACGCATCATCTGCCAACCTTCATGAAGGAGGACTTCTGGCCGCAGGGTGTCGTATTTCGGAGGTTCCGAGGTCGGCTACCCGACGATACTGTGCGTCACACGTCGCCGACATTACGTGTAAATTAGGATAAAAATTATATATAATTATTATGTATGTTAGTTATAAGGTATTTATAATATGGGTCTCTGGCATTGTACAAAATTTGTAAGTACAATGCTATTGCCTGAAATAAAGGAATTTATTTATTTATTTATTATTTATTATATTTATCTATACATCTATACATATAATAAAACAGTAAAAAAAGTGTGTCTGTACATTAAATATATTTCCAAAAAAAATATTGGGGGCGATGGAGACTTAGTAATAGACGAAGAATTTAAAAAAAAATGTCTGTCTGTTTGTCTGTTTGTCTGTTTGTACACGCTAATCTCCGGAAATACTGGACGGATTCGAATGAAACTTTTTTTGTTATATAGCTATTAAGCCTGGGCAACATATAGGGTATAAATGATTTTGGAAAATGGAACGCCTGATGCAGAACCATAATGGTCCAGCTAAACTATAAGAGATATAAAAATGCCGCCTTAGTAAAAGTTGTTCAGCCTGATGAGCATTTTCCAGAGACATAAAGACCACGCGAACGAAGTCGCGGGCTTCGGCTAGTTTATTATAAGAGTAAAACTTTTCTGTCCATATTGGAATCCCGGGTAACGAGAGAGCGGATGAATTAGCGAAAGAAGCAGCACTAGAACTTAAGACTGTATCCGCCTACGTCCGCTTCCCATTATCCTTCGTGAAGCGCACCATCAGGGTATATACACTAGAAAAATGGTAGCATCGGTACGCTACAGCGGAAGTAGGAGTAGATATCAGAATCTTCTTCCAAGACGCCATGACAGCGCATCGGAATCTGTGTCGGCTAGGGCTGACAAATATCAGGTCACAGTTGTTGACTGGTCACGGAGTACTCACAGCTTATTTATACAGATACAATTTACTCTGTGTCGGATAGGGCTGACAAATATTAGGTCACAGTTCTGTTGTTGACTGGTCACGGGGACATCAGAGCTTATTTATACAGATTTAAATATTGACCAACCGATTCTGCCCTTGCGATGATTCCTCTGAATAGTAGAAAATATCGATAGTCTATCGATACTATCGTGACCTCGGAAAACAGTCACAATCGATAGGACCATCGATAGTATCGATACTATCAACAGTCCTATCGATATTGTGACTATTTTTTGAGGTCAACTATCGATAGTTATGCATCGCTAATCACCAGTGATGATTATTAATTTAATTCCAATGCTATATTGAATTCACAGTTAACAATAGTGCAAAGACGACATATATTTGGCCCCGTGGACAAATATCTGAAACAAATAAATAATATTAAAAACAAATAATAATTTAATAGTAAAATATGAAATAATAGCTCTGTTTTTTTAATAAAGCAAAACATAAACCAATAAAATAAAAATGGTATTGCATTTGTCTTTTTTATTTTTTTGCGTAATCAAAATAATGCAACATGTTTTTTTCCAGCTACCAACTTATAAAGAAAATGGAGAAGCTTAGACTCTTTCAACAGTCAATTATCTTTTCTTAAACCACTGTCTACTAAAAAAAGCACAACATAGAGGATGTTTTTGAGAGTAGAAAACAAAGACGATGACATCGAACAAATCGATAATGAAGACGACTGAAATCTGAAGTTAGGAAGAAGCCGGAAAATGCTTCAAATAAAAAAGATTATGCAGAATATGGATTAATAAAGAAACTAACAAGTCATTTAAGCGATCGTGTTTCTGTACATACACAGGAACGTGTCGACCCTAACTCCTGTGATAGTGATATACATTTTTTACTATCTTTATACGATAGATTTAAAAGTATACATGGTGATTAGAAACTGAATGCTCAAATAGAAATATTGAACGTAATTAAAAAATATACCACACCTCCTTATAAGTACAATTATTATGGACAGGGCTATACGACACCAGCGACGATTTAACGACGCTGACGACGACGTATAAAGACGAAAGGACGATGACAGGCGGAGCAGGCAATGGAGCAAACTCATGGCGTTAAACTACTTCCAGGGAAGTATCACCCCGTATAGTGGCGAAGATATGGCCTACCCATCCGCGAAATGGGGCCAAGACATAGAGGACAACGGAGGCGGAGGCCTTGGCCGAACCGCGCAACGCTCATCATGGTGCGCAACAGAGGCTCATCATGGTGCGCAAGTCTCTATGCGGCACCGCAGCCCCGTGGTTGAAATCAGAAAAGGTTTTTAAGACGTATGAAGAACTTGAGACGGCTCTGCTAAAAGATTTTCCGGAGATGACTAACAACAAGGAAATGCAAGAGCTCATAGCACCAACAGCAGATTAGGGTTTTCAACAATACATGTTGACAATGTAAGACAATTGCACCAAATTTCCAGATTTTGTTGCCATACAGTACATAATCAATGGCATCCAGGATTCGCAAATCAATAAAGTGATTTTATACCATTCCCCCTTCAAAAAGTTTATTTTATTCACTGAAAACAGTGAATAATATGCACTTTTAATCACTTTTTTGGTGTTTGAATTCAAAACAATTTCTTTTAATTTTAGCAATTTTTTCAATTTTAATGTGGATTTTAATTAATTTAACCTTCCTTTTTCATTTTATTTCTACTTTAACATAAATCTTTCTTTTTCTCGTCATAGTCATGGTATAAAGTATGCAACTCTGGCATAGGGCTCTGGTCACCATTCCCGTTCCTTGTGAACCTCGGGGTATAGTACGTGATGATGGCAACGAACCTGACGGAATGTCGCTAATCCTCTGGGAACGCGGCAGGGCGTTAGTGTGGGATGCCACATGCGTTGACACACTGGCACCCTCTCATCTCAGGGGATCAGTCTCGAGAGCCGGTTCGGCTGCTGAAAACGCTGAGATCGCCAAGCGCCGCAAATATATTTAAATAATGACTATATTTTTGTGCCGTTTGGCGTGGAGACTTTCGGACCTTGGGGCCCCGGTGCTAGGGGTCTCCTTAAAGAGATCTCTCCAAGACTGCGCTGATCTGCGCCGCTGGTGACAAGAGGGCTGCTGTTTTTTCGCACAACGAATCAGAATTGCGATCCAACGCGGAAATGCGGCCAGCGTTCTTGGCACTATGCCACGTGGGCACGACTTTTTAGACTAAATTAATAGTTAACTTTTTTCTGTGTATATTTGTAAATATGTAATTTTTTTTTTCTTTCTTATTTTAATAAAATTTATGTGCAACTCTTGAATAAAACGGATTTATATCGAGGGCCATGAATCACTCGCGTCACTCAGGACTTTAACACTTAAATCACTCGCTACGCTCGTAATACAATAATTATGAATCACTCCCTACGGTCGTGATTCGATCGTTAGAATCCTTCACTTGTTCGTGTTTCATCTATGGCCCTTGATTTATAAATCCGTCTTTTATTCACTAATTGCATAATATACTATTTATATGGCATAGCATCCTGCAGCGCGCTCAAAGAAAACGATTGAAAAAATTAAGAATGATTCTGAAAAGAATCCTAAAAAAATAAGACCGAATCTGTAAAGAAAAGATGCCAGATTGGAGTGAGTGGCAAGCAAAATTGCTATCTGCATTCCTTTCCGAGGAGAACTACAGACAGATGCTGGCGGATATGTTAGCTAGGCGCGCTCGATTCAATGATTCTCTTGAACATTATTTCTACGAGAAGTAATGTAATGTATGCGGGTTGTAGAATAATAAATGGTGGTGGGTAATTTTAAGTCGATTGTCATTTGTGACGAACAGTTTGGAATAAAAGCCAAAATCGTGCCTACTTATTGTCTTTATCTCCAAGCTATCCAATATTCCTTAGGACTTTTGGTCGCTATCTCACAGTTACCCTCATTAACTGGTGTAATATAACTGGCAAGCGAGCAGTAGAATGCGTTCTGCACGGCATTAATGAAAGGGCACTTTAGGACACTTTAGGGGCCGAGGCACCTCAGTATGAACACTTGATAAATTGCTTAAGGGGACGCACCGTGAAAATGGGCATTATCTATTTCTTATTTCTCAGCAAATATCAGAAATTTAGAACTGATACTTTGTTAATAGCATACTAGAACGCTTTTCTAGCATAATTGTGGTTGTGGATACACGATTTGTTAATTTTTGTAACACAAACTTGCTCATCAAAAACACCTCTACCAAAACATATATGGTCTAATTTCTCACAAACGAGAGGGACTTCAGCTTTGAAACTTTTTATGCAGATTAGTAATTATGTAATCTTTAAAATTGTGGTACAAATTTTTTTTTGTTGCTTTAGTTTTAATTTTAGAGCCATTTTTCTATAATTGATCAGTTTTGCGTGGCTTAAGATTTCAGTCATTTAAGCCCTTTTGCCTTCCTGAAAAATATTGTACATGCCGTCTCGCTTTTTCGCGAGTGTATTTAAATAAACTGTTCTTGTTGCACAGATTTTTGACAGTTATATATCAAATTGTCAGATGGCCGATGGGCCTCACGAAGCAAGGACGCGTCGCTCTTCACAAAAAAAATGACATTTGATTTCGTAAAATTATTGTCACAGTGTAGAATAATATCACGAGTATACATGGGTCAAACAGTCTGTAAACAAACGTGCGAGCAACTTTCTTACACTGTGTCACTTGTCATAATGTCAAAGGAAGTGTCAAAGCATAGCGTGGCATAGATTGATTACATGACAGACATGGTCGGAATAGATTTTTTTTATACAAGTAATGTACATACAGTATCGATTAATAATATTTTATTTTTATTTAATTACCAGTTTTGTGGCAGTAAATTAATTTTATAATAGCCAAATAAACTTATCTATAGATAATACTCTTCGGATTTATTTACTTTTAGATTAATATGGTTTTTAGGGTTCCGTAGTAAACAAGGAACCCTTATAGTTTCGCCATGTCTGTCTGTCTGTCTATCTGTCTGTCTGTCCGTCTGCGGTCCTACTCAGAAACTATAAGTACTAGAAAGCTGTAATTTGGCATGGATATGTATATTAATCACTAGCAGTCCATCCCGGCTTTGCCCGTGGTACATACATAGCCTATGTCACTCAGGGATAACATACCTATCCAACAGTGAAAGAATTTTTAAAATCGATCTAGTAGTTTCGGAGCCTATTCAATACAATCAAACAAACAAACAAACAAATCTTTCCTCTTTGTAATATTAGTGTAGATGACAAAATAGTCGGAAAATAAAATATGGATTTATTTTTTATTTTTTATGGTAGCTGCCATACTAGTAAAGAGGAAGTCAATATTTTTATTTCACTACAAACACATTGTGTGGAGTATCGTTGAATAGGTCTTTCAAAAATATTATGAGCTTGGTAACACCATTTTTCGATTTAGGGATCCGTGTCTGAAATATTTAGCTTTAAAGTGATTTTTTTTGTTAAAGCCACGTGTCTCTCTGCTAAACGGTTATACAACGTCCCTTTTAATTAACTACAAATACTTTAACTGCTGCTTCATTTAAGGTGGAACAACAGTTTTGTCGCATAAAATAAAAAATCCGCAGGTTAGTTTTCTTTTTCGCTTTTTCTAACAAAATATTAAATTATTTACGCCAACCTCCTGTATGTGGTCTACTAAAATTCATTCATACTTCTAAACACTTATAGGCACCGCCCATCGCTATCTATCTCTCTCTTCCTATAGTAGAGTGTGTGTGATAGACCGAGTCATTAATGACTTTCACTTTCTAGGTAACTTACTTAACATACACCTTTAGTTAGTAATAAACAATAAGAAATAAGTAGGTAAGTACATACCTGTTACAAATTCAGAAAACCTCAAGAGAGCATGAGTCATGACTCAAATCGCGAGCGGCTGGAGCTACTTGTTAGGGCTATTCCGTCAAATGGACCATGTGGTATCATGCGACTGCGCTTTTCACCTGGGCTTACACTCACATTTACACTGACTCTTTCACACCAAACGAGTGGTGGCATTCAAGCACTCAAAAACATAACTAACGCACTTCACTGTGGTAGGTACATACCAATACGTACATTATCTACGAATATTTAGAATCCCCTGCACTCTGGTTACACTACACTGTGCACTGTACTTTTGGTTACTGTTATCCTAAATAGGTAAATACTTATCACTACGCAGTGTACGAACAACTTCTGCAAAGCCGCGAATAGAAATTTCACCAATTTCATGACGGAAATTGCTGGTTCCAATTTAAAAAATGGTTAAAACATTTCACCTACGCGCTTTTGTTATTAATTATTTAATTACATGCCACCTAGATAGGCCATGGACTCAAACAGACTGAACGAATCGAACCGAAAGCCGGCGGGTCTAGGCTAGGTAAGTACTAGCGGTTTCGGCGACACGAGGCTAGAGTGAGATGCGACACAAGGTAAGAGTGAGATAAAAGACTATCTGTACACGTGTGTCGGTAATGTCGGCGAATGTTTAAAGAATTACAAAGACACCGCTTTCCTTTACGATTGCCGCAGCCGGCTATTAGAAAAGCACAAAGAAGTGCCGCAATTGCAAAGAGTTCGTACAGTACAGATGTGACACTTGTTAATATTGCAATGAATACAAACAAATGAAAGTCTATTTTTTATCTTTTAAAATGTTTACGATTTAAGATGTACTTAGTAGGTACTTACCGTTAACAAATTATACGATGGTAATGTCTTTAAGTATGTGAGGTGTGACCCACCTACTAGATGGTCAGACGACCTGCGCAATGTTGCAGGAAGGCGCTGGATGCCGGCCGCTTCCGATCGGTCGTTTTGGAAAATCTTTGGGGGAGGCCTAAGACCAGCAGTGGACTTTCTGTGGCTGATATGATGATGATGATGATGTGCGAAACTACACAGTGTATTAAAGGTTTTCGCATGTGCTGAATCGCTAAGAGTACGATATTTCTCACAACAGGGTGTCTAATCGCAGTGATGACCTAAACTACTATGGCAACGCTAATGGAACGAACTGTCTGTATTTCAACTTATCTATGACAGTAGCTTCGAACAGCTGAAAGTTTGATGACCGTAGGTATTGAATGGATTTCGGATGGTGATATTTTTAAAATTTATGAATGAATTTGCGTAATAGGGGCGTGTACAACGTAATGTTATAGTATAAACAAATAGTACGCAATACGCAATATCTTCTACAGGATGTTGTTTGTGTCTCTTTAAGGAAAATTTGTAAGTGAAGTTATCTCGAAAACTAACCTGCGGATTTTTTATTTTATGCGTCAAAACTGTTGTTCCTCCCTAAATGAAGCAGCAGTTAAAGTATTTGTAGTTAATTAAAAGGGACGTTATATATGGACACGTGAAAAAAATCACGGCTATAGCATATATAATGTAGTTTAAAGGAAAACTATCAGAGCCAAGTAGGGTAAACAAATTAAAAGGTTAAAGGCATTCAACTTATAAAATGTAGTCAAAAAGGAAAATTTTATACAAATTTAATAGATATACTTAGACGTTTAAGACGTTTTTAGTGGCATGAACTTAAAGTTGGCATTTACAACTACGGAACCCAACATTGCGCGTGGCCCGACACACACTTTGCTAATTATTTGATCTGCACTGTAGTGATAGGTGTAAGGAAGGACTTGCTTGGTGGGGGAGCAGACAGGGGGGGCTTTTTGCTTAACCCTCCAAACAAGCAACCAAGTGAAGGCAGAGGTTACCTACGAGGCCGTAGGCCGTTTTTTGAATGTTATTTTAATATCATTATAATATAGTGATCTAGTACAGCCTGTGGTACGATTTATTACGGGTATGTCCCTTCTATGTTGTATATTAATTATTTTTTCAACATATTGCTCGTAAAATGGATCTCATTGAATTTCATCGGCTTTAGACATATATAAAGTAGCACATAAAACACGCTTGCGTTATAAACGCAAATAGTGAAGTTATATTATGCAACAGCAATATTTTAATATTTTTTTTCAAATTCCGAACTCGCTCACTGCCTTGTGGCACCAGCTAGTAATGGTTGGCCAGCCGCGCTGATTTTGATAAGTATTACGGTGGGAAAGCAGCCGTGTGCATCACAGTTTTATGGTTGAGTTTATTTAACCGCTCCTTTACCGCCAATACCAGACACAATAGTAAGACAATGAACGTGGACATTTATTAATATCGTGCGGGTCTTTACCGGTTAAAATAAAAATCAGTTTAGATATACGTGTGTTGAAAAACTTCGTGCTATATACGTGCGTATATTGGTTAAACACTCGGCACTATCACGCCCTCGCTTTCGGCTTGCGCAAGAAAATTCCGCCTCGTGTGTTATAACCACTATAGCGCACAAATATGGTAATATACACAACTATTTTACAATTTAAAAAATATTACTTATTTTAATATAAAGAATTGAATGATGCAGCTCCTTTTATATAGTTACGTATGTACCCCTTACTTATTTTGTACAACATGCTGACTTTTCATTGGTTTTGGAAAAAAAATCGTATTGTGAATAAACTCCTTTATCTATATACGTAATCCAAAGGCCGTAGCAAGATAAGGGAAGAAGATATGCCCTTTTGGAATTCAACGCTGTTTTTTTTTTCTATAATTACTTACATTTAGTAGTACAATTGTGCAAAGTTTTGTCAAAAAAAAACATGTGGTTCAGCTGGAAAAAAATAAAATCCGAAATATTAAAAAAGTATATTTCTCTAAAAGTATTTTACTTTATCATATTATCTTTATTTCATTTTAGTCAACTTAAAAGTAAGTATTTTCTCAGAAAGTATTGAGTCTCTATCTTTATCATTTCTGTAAAAAAACACGTAAGTCAAAATTACAAAATTTTTTTTTTTAGTTTCGATGGCGTGACCACTCTAAATGACATTGCTATAAAAACTCTATTTAATGGTTTGTCAGTCATATTAGTTTCACAGCTAAAATCGAAAAGCAACAGTGTCAAAATTAAAAAAATATGTTGGTTGGATTTTGTTACATTTTGCTCTTAAACCATTCTAACACCGCCAAAGAACTTAAAAACAAATCTTCTCTGTAAACACAGTTTACATTAATACTAACTCGACATTTACATGTATAAACTAAAATATCCTTATAGTAATCAATCACTTAATATCCGCCTAGCGTTCCCTTATTTTAGTCACTATCACTATCTTCATTCACGGTGACACTAACTCCGTGTGTTAGAAAAAAATCTACTTAACATTTCAGCAGGCCGAATGATATTTGATAAATATCTTGCGTACGATAGGTAGTACACAATAGCGGCAATGTGTGAACAGCACCCTACAGTCCGCATTCCATTCGCACATTCACAGTAATGCCTCGTAATTGATCCAAATCCCATGCTGTTAGGAACATATTCGACGAAGCATCGGTATGTTTTTCTCGAAATATGCCGGGATTGTACTTTCAATTTTAATATGTTAGAATGATCCTTAACATATTCCAGATTCAGAGAACCATCTTCATTTAGTGTTTCTGCCAGATATGAAATGGCTTGGTTGTATTGGTAGGTAAAAAATGGTATGCCTCTCTTATAAGACCAATAACTTTCACCATTGCAATATGGTACAATGATTGTGGATTTTTCGAGAACAGTTTTTTAATCGCGTACTTCTTGGACAGCATTTTTATTACTTAATTACTTAAGATTCAAAGGTGCAATGCAAGAGCTAACAATGACATATATTACAATAAAAACAAAATCGAATCGCTTTATTGTCAAAATACTTATGTTTTTTATTTTGTTTTAAAGAGGATTTATGCATAAAGTTCTTTACCGGTGTTAGAATGGTTTAAGAGCAAAATGTAACAAAATCCAACCAACATATTTTTTTAATTTTGACACTTGCTTTTCTATTTTAGCTGTGAAACTAATATGACTGACAAACCATTAAATAGAGTTTTTATAGCAATGTCATTTAGAGTGGTCACGCCTTCGAAACTAAAAAAAAAATTTAGAAATTTTGACTTACGTGTTTTTTTACAGAAATGATAAAGATAGAGACTCAATACTTTCTGAGAAAATACTTACTTTTAAGTTGACTAAAATGAAATAAAGATAATATGATAAAGTAAAATACTTTTAGAGAAATATACTTTTTTAATATTTCGGATTTTATTTTTTTCCAGCTGAACCACATGTTTTTTTTTGACAAAACTTTGCACAATTGTACTACTAAATGTAAGTAATTATAGAAAAAAAAAACAGCGTTGAATTCCAAAAGGGCATATCTTCTTCCCTTATCTTGCTACGGCCTTTGTGTATGACATAAGATAAACAAATCGAGACTACGTAGTTATGTCCGACCAAAACTACCGCATGACCTCGATGAACTCCGGCCGGCCGGACGAAGGCGGTGCCTGGCGGTAATACTAATTGATCTCACGATTTTACTTTGTTTTTGAATTTTTATTTTGACTAGCTAATTAAATTTTACTAACGATCTTTATAAAGTGGCCCTTGGTCCAAAAAACAATGAGAAATTACCGTGTATATTTTAAAATTTAAATAAATTATTTCTGTTTTATCTAAAGGCTGACCGGTAGACAATGCGTTAGCATTAAGTCCACCTTTTGTACCATTATGGTCATTTAAGATTTAATAAATAAATAAATTTACATGTCAGTTGCTGTAGTAAGCCATATTATAAATATCATAGCTGCTGACTTAGCTTTTATATTTAACGAATTGTAACAATGTAATGTTAACAATATCACTCACCAATTGGTCATTTTTTGTTTTCTATAGATATTGCTAAATTCTTTTTCAAAAGTATGTATTCCATCACATTTTAAATAAAAAGTAATTATAATTTTCAGAAATAAACTCATACAAATAGGTTGGTTCTGTACATTGTTTGTTTTCGGTAGTTTATTCTAACTGAATGACTTAAGATGACATTGACAGGTGGTTAATGTCATGGTCATTCCCAGTTTTAAAAAATAATTCAATATAATGTTGATTATTTAAAATCATTCATTTTATTTATAAAAAATCCATAATAAACTAATAAACTCTTATAAACATTTTTATTTTTATATTATCTCCCATTTTCTAGAACCTTCGATAATAGACAAAAGTTAATTATTGAGTGGGTTTCGGGTATCACAGAGTTGATATTTTTATCGATCTACCTACATCTTGTTGGATGTAGATCGAAAAACCTCAGTGATCGATCATTACAATTGTGGCTCGCTTCGGCTTCAAACATAATAATTTGTCTACAATAATTTGTACGGCTGAGTTGTCCGTCAGCTATTTTTTTATTCTTTTTTAAAAATATTTTTTTTATTGTGTACGAGTTCCCTGTTATATAGGGTAAGTTGTCTGGCTGTATTTTGTGTGTGTATTCCTAAGAAAAGGGGTTTTAGAAAATACCAATTATGTTTCTTAACCAAATTTTAAAATTTTACTGGTTTAATGATTGGTCATAATTTTAAAATATACTTTTGTTGTATGCATTAATTCGTTTATAACCTAAACGAAATCGTCATAATGATTTAGCTGGGATACAGATTAATTGTATTTTCCTATCTTAGTACTTGTACCTAATGACATGGCACAAATATCTTTTGTCCATGATTTATATTTCTTTCATACCAAATTAACATTAAACATGTTATGTTTGTATGTTTTCGACATGACTGTAATTAGCATGGATCGGATTTCTGTTGTAATTTTCATATTTTGGTAATTTTAGTATAAATGTTATGTTCTCCGATTTCAAGCTATTACATGATTGTTTTTTTTTAATGTGTTTAAATTCATTCACGTACCAAGCTGGCAATCACATCTAAGCGGTTATCTTTTAACGGTAACCGTAATTTTTTCAAATGAAATGAGTCATCAGTGATGATTTGTCGGTTGGCTGCGTGAATGACATTTCAAATGTTACTAACTAACCAGATTTATTTTACTTTCATTTCTTTAGCTGTTTATAATTTGCTTCAAGATTTTCTTTTTAAAGATTGATATTTAACTATCTTTGTGTCCCGAGGCTCTGTCTGTCCCGTCGGAAAAAGACGTGATGATGTAATTTTATAAGTAACAGTCAATAGGTTGTTTTCGTTTTTTCCTTTCTTATAATTATCAATAACTTAATTATTATTTGATTTTATTGACTCCTGTCAATTTTTATTTTAAAATTAAATTTAGTTTTTGTTTGTAAAGGATCGCCGACCTTAGGGACCTTGTAATTATTTGTCGATCGGTGATCCCCTGGGACGTCCAATAATTACGTTTAACTACAGCGGATGCATATGGGCATTTTCCAGGAACTACGTTACCCCCTGGAGAAAACTACGTTACCCCTGGAGAAAACTACGTTACCCCCTGGAGAAAACTACGTTACCCCCTGGAGAAAACTACGTTACCCCCTGGAGAAAACTACGTTACCCCCTGGAGAGAACTTCGTTACCCTTGGAGAAAACTACGTTACCCTGAAGAGAAATTTCATCACCTTTGGTGAGGAGCGGAAGTAGCAACTGAGCGCGCGGCGAGTCAAACCGGCCGCCATTTTGTTTTGCCCCGAGTGCATATTCGTCCCTCACCCAGATAAGTTCCGCCCGAGAACCACTGACCACCGTTCTGTTTTATTTTTTATTTGTAAACGCAACATCGGTACGAGACTACCTATTTTTTCGCTGGACCCGCGTCTGTCCCTAAATTATTAGTTTTGTGTCTTTTATTGTTATTTTGTAGAAAAGGACAATATAGTTGTTTATTTTAATTCATTTTGTTTTTTATTGTCCTTTTTTTCCGTGTAGTTTCTTTTTTTATTTCATTTTTTTTTTTGTGCTCGGGCTTATCCCGTAGCAGAATCTATTTATGAAGGCATATTTCCTAACCTAATGAAATGTAGTAAACTAATACCCTTATTTAAAAAAGGAGAAAAAACAGACCCTGGCAACTACAGACTGAGTAAGGTGTTTGAAAAAATAATGCTTAATCAAATGCTGCTTCACTTCAAAACCTACAACCTGTTCCATAGCCAACAATTCGGTTTTACTGGCGGGAAATCGACCACCGATGCGGGAGTGGCACTCATTACACATATATACGATGCATGGGAGAACAAAAATGATAGAATTTGATCATTTTGTGATCTCTCATTGAACCAAAGCATTTGATTACGTAGATCATCCGACATTTTTGCTTAAATTTCGTCAATACGGTTTTGATGATAATTCATTTAAACTAATAGAATCTTATTTAACAGATAGGCATCAAACTGTTGATTTAAATGGCATAAAATCGCACGGATCCAATGTTGAAATAGGCGTACCGCAAGGTTCAATTCTTGGACCTTTCCCTTTCTTGGTTTATGTTAATGACTTGCCTTATATAATTGAAAAACAGGCTGGCATATTGCTATTTGCTGATGACACCTCACTTATATTTAAAATAGATCGACATAGCACAAACGCTTGCGCAGTGAACAGCACCTTGTCTTCCATTTCTGATTGGTTTTCTGCCAATGCTAAATGCGAAAAAGACCCAATGCATTCGATTTTCTCTTCCCAATATGAGACAGGCCTGCGTTGACATAATTGACCGAGCGAGCGAAGCGAGCGAAGCGTCTCAGTTTCGAGATTAGCCAAAAATTCTTTTGTCCGTCTGTCTGTCTGTCTGTCTGTCTGTCTGTCTGTTCTCGCCTACAGGTCGCATTTCTTAACAGATTCTCATGAAATTTTGTAAACAGGTTCAGCAACTAAATAGAATTTTTCTGTCGAGCCAGTTTTTCGAAATTTTTCAAAATGGCGGAAATATGGGGGTTTAAAATTTTAATACTGTCATATATCCGCCATTTCAAAATATTTTCAAAAATGTCATTAGACTTTTTTGTTGCCATTATAAAAACGTTTTTTTTTTATTTGAACAACTTTTTTGTCTGAACAACTTTTTTATACGATGAACTTAAACAGGTATAAGGTGACTCGCGAAGTCTAGCTGACTAAGCCGTGACGGATATAAGTATAATACAAATCTTCTTACAAAATATACTGAAACAATTTAAGGGTGAATTCAGTCCGGGTTACTGAACAACTTTCTTAAAAATACATATCTCCCCTGGGGTCCACGAAGTAATTTCTCTGAATAACTAGTATGGTTATTATTTTGAGTTTCATAAGTAGTTCTATAAATATCATATTTAACCGACTTAAAAAAAAGGGCTTTGCTTATTTTACGATTAGTTTTTTTTCAGTTTTTGCTTATTATGATTGATTGGTGGCTTGTTTATTAAATTTAGCAATTTTGTTGAGCGAACTTTCGTTCAATCGCTATCGCTGCTTGTCTGTACTTCTGTAGTAGTAATTATGCTACGAACTAACAAGAGATCAACAGCAATCAAAGCGCGCGAAGTAGCTTTACGAAGAGAGTAAGAAATCAATGAGCAGCGGCAAAGAGCCATGGCAATACAAATAAACATTTAAACAAAAACCCATTAATAGTCACAACCATGAATCCGCATATCGGTAAACCTGCACGGATAATTCATCTTAATTCGCGAGGTCTAAGTTCGTGGCGAACTACTAGTGCTAGATGGTGAAAAACTCGATCTTGTTGAAAGTAATTCCTTCTTAGGAATTACAATAGATTCAAAACTTCAATGGAGTGCTCATATAACTAAACTTTCTAATAGGCTTAGCTCTGCGGCTTATGCTGTTAGGAGAAATAGGCAATTGACAGATGTAGCAATTGCTGGACTAGTGTACTTTAGTTATTTTCATAGTGTTATGTCTTACGGCTTACTATTGTGGGGGAGTGCAGCCGGTATTCAGACTATTTTCATTTTACAAAAACGGGCAATTCGTGCTATTTATGGGTAAGGACCAAGAGACTCACTTAGAGAATTATTCAAGAAAATTGATATAGGCATCGCAGTATATATTTGAAAACATAATGTCTGTAAGGAAAAATATTTCCTTATACAATAAAGTAAGCGATATGACCGATAAAAACTTACGTAATAAGAATGAATTATTTGCCCCGTTTTATACGCTCAAAACAGTTAGTAAGACGTTCATGGGAAACTGTATACTTTTTTTATATTTTATAATAAATTGCCACAATCGGTCCTTGATATGCCAGTCAAAAAATTTTAAACTTATGTAAAGAAAGTACTTTGTGAGAAGGCTTATTATAGGACCGATGACTACCTTAAAGACAAAAAAGTCTGGCTTGAGCTTGGCGCGGGTCCCTCTTAAAGGTTTGTTATATAGGTACTCGCAAATGTTCATAATTTGGTACATTTTGTACAAACTAAATCTACAACTTGACATTATTTTAAAATTTTGACATTCTAAAAATTTAATTTAAATTATGATATGACATAACAAACAATGTAATATCTGTCCATATTAACTTTAAGTATTAATTTATTTTTGAGTTGACGTCCTTAAAGAAAATGCTGCAGTGCAGTTTGTTACCGCTTCTTCTGCACTAGCGCTTTGGAAGCGGTAGTAAACTTAGCTGTAAGTAACCATTTGACGTCAACAATTGTAAAACAAAACAATGACGATTATTAAGAGATATTATAAATATCCTATGATAATAAAGATATATTTGAAAAAAACCTATTGCGATCTTTTTCTGCACGTGTAGTTGGCTCAAACTAATAAATATTGATCTTTTATTATTAAGTTCGAACATTTTAGACTTCCCTCCAGAATGTTAGTCATTGCTCAGATTCTGGTTCATTGAACTAGTAGGCTTGATAAGTCTCAGTTTCAAAAACACAACGTAACTAATAGATATAGATTACGTGACATGACCTTTTTCAATTCTTTACAAAAACATAACATGTTACACAAAAAGTTAACATACTTTTCATTACGTCATGGTTTTCATACTGTAACCTCTATATATTTTTAACTCTATCTGCACTGCATTTAGACATTACTACAAACCTAGCGGAAAAAAACGGACAACTTTTGAATCAATTTTGACAGATTTTGAAAAATAAAAACGTAGAGCCAAGCCTTAAGTTATTTGAAAAATTCTAGGAACGTAAAGCCGAATCCAAATCATAAAGTGGCCATTAAAAATCAATCTGCTGCTTCTGAATCTTAACCAAAGAAGTCGTATGATATGTTTCAAACCACCTCACGATGACACTGACAACTGATAAGGAATCGGTAAATGACTCGGAAAGTGAAAAATTTCCTGAGTATGCTACTATTCTAGGTGTTACCGATTGGGTCTTTATGTAATTGACGACCAATGGGGTCCTTATTGAGACCAATTAGGTCATTGTAAATAATTGTGTATTCTATGTAAGGTCTATATATAATATACTAATTAAAATAGATTGAAGTATTTTACTTCACAAAGGATATAGATAGAAAATTAGATAAATTTGTGATGGCTTGCATTTGTGTAGGCACGCACCTATAATCTTGTTAAAAAAAGAGTCCCAAATCGGGAAAATGATTTAGATAAAATTCAAGCAATACATTAAATTCATGAGTATGCCGATTTAGGTCATCTCTCTGTATCATAAATATCAATTCCCTCCAACTTATATTTTTATGTCACCATCAAGTGCTTAAGATGAGCAGCGAATCAACTAAAATAAGAGTCTGGCGACTAGGGCAAGTAGTTTGCTTCAATTCGTTTCGAGTATCAAATCAGATTTTAAAAAAAGGTCTTACATAATTATCTATTTGCCAAAATCCCAATGACCTTCATTTTCAATCAAGGTCAAGCTTTTTTAAGGAAGTGACGTCACGATGAAGATTTTTTATAGTTAAGTTGGCAATTTCCATTTTCAGTACTGTACTGAAATGCCATTTTTCTATGGCAGTGTCACCTAAACGAATGTGTTTTCCATACAAACCGTTCGTTTAGTTACTTCGCGTTCTGCGAGTGACATTTTGTAGTATCTAATCTACCTATTCCCCTGTCCTTCGATAGAAAGAGGGCCGAAATTTAAAGGGATCCCATAATTCAAACAAAAGACAAAAATGACTCAGTAAGGCTTTCAGGGCTTTCCTCACGGGATTTGGAAACCAGGTTTGAAGTATTGTCTCAACAGTTGATGAGTCAATTTAATTCCATGATTTACGCGTGCTAAATGTCCTTTTGTACGGGTGCAACTGTTACTTGTTGTGATTGGCTCATACTTACTGAATAAAACCAAGATGTCACTATTTTAAGTTTAATTAAAGACTCATTTATAAATTCTTCAATATATATAGCACCTAAAGCATATCTAATAATATACAGAATACAATCTGTCCAATATTGATTGATTGACAGGCTGTATTACTTACGTGTAAAGTAAATAAAATAATGAATATATAGTTAAAAGAGAAAACTATTTATAACAATATAGCTTTGAATGTTTTCCTATATAACTGAGTACTTAGTATGCATAGAAAGACTAAAGAATACAACATCTTTAGAAACAGCCTTAGGCGCAGTATTTGATGAAGTGAATTTCAATAAATATTATGTAGCTTGAAATGATAACTCTATAAATAAAACAAACTCTACTTCTCTTCCAAACTCTACAAATTTATTTCATAAAAATAATATTCAACCAAAATTAAATTTCGGAGATACGCCAACTCCAGCTCAATCACCCTTCAGAACTCCAAATCCACAAATAAGATATAAACCCCCTCAGTTTGGATACAAACCTCAGTTTCCAGGTTTATAACCTAAAGCTTGCAACTATCACAATTACAAGGTCCCATGTGGTTTTAATCCGAGACCTATCTTTGGATTTCTAGAGTTGGGCGTTATAAACCGTAAATAGTTTTAGAAACTATTTATTGGAGTAATAACGAGAATACGGTATTGGTACAGGGTGAGCCAGAATATAGTTTACTTTTTCTTGACAAATAGATCGATGACCGCGGCGGGTAGCGGGGTGCGCGGGGTGTCATCGGGTCACGCGTCTCTCACAATTTTAGTCCTCATGAGTCATTTCACGGGAGAGCATCGCGCGTTCGCTATTCCGGGTGTTTTACGAAAATTGTAATTCTTACGTTATTGTGCGGCGTATGTTTAGAGTTCAATTCAAATTGCTTGATACTCCAGCAATGTCCTAGTACTCAATTACTCAAACAATGGCTAAAGAGGTTCCAAGAAACTGGTTCGACGCTACCAATGAGACGTCAAGGTCGCTCTCGTACGTCACGAACGGAGCAAGCAATTCAGGAAGTTAATCAATCAGTTGAAGAAAATGCAGAGGTCTCTACGCGGCGACGTTCGTCGACTTTGGAGATTTCACGAAGCACTTTAAGGCGAATTTTGAAATTTGATTTAAAGCTTCACCCTTACAAGATCCAGTTGGTCCAAGAACTTACCCATGATGACCTTACAAAAAAGGGCGGCATTTTCCATCTTGATGTTAGAGCGATTTTCCAACTTCGGAAACATTCTTTTCTCGGATGAAGCCCACTTTCACCTAAACGGATTCGTCAATAAACAAAATTGCCGTTTCTGGAGTGCTGAACAACCTTCGCTCAAGCATCTAAGGCCACTCCACTGTCAGAAAGTGACTGTTTGGACTGCCATTTCTGCCAAAGGGCTGATAGGACCTTTTTTTTTCTTTAATTCTCTTGGTCACGCAGTAACAGTTAACACAGACCGTTATGTGGAAATGCTTTAAGAGTTTTTAAGGCCTACCCTTGCTGGGCTACAAGAGTACAACTCCCAGACCTGGTTCCAGCAGGATGGTGCCACCTGCCATACTTCTAATGCCAGCATAGAGGTCGTACGGGAGATGTTCCCCGGTAAAGTCATCTCAAAGAGAGGTAACATCAAGTGGCCACCACGAAGCCCAAACTTGTCTCCACTAGATTTCTTTTTGTGGGGATTCCTCAAAAATAAAGTCTACTCCAATAAACCAAGGACAATTACTGCCTTAAAAGAGAACATCCGAGCGGAAATGGCGGCTATATCCACAGCAACGAGTCGGCGCGTATTTGATAATCTTAAGATCCGCTTAGAAGGGTGCTCGCAGCGAGACGGGTCACACCTAGATGACTAGTTAGATTAAATTACTTTTTAAATCTTACCAGTCTTTTTATATAGGTTTCAAAAGTAAATTTTATTCTGGCCCACCCTGTATTTTCAATAACTATTTATCGGGCGAAACTATTTATCGACGGTATGGCAACGTCGCGGTCGGTACTCGGTACGCACGGCACGCCGCCGCTTCACGAGCGATGCGATATGTAACCAACCTTGTTGTCTACAGTCTAAATATATAGTTATAAACGTAATAATACTATAGATATAAGTTTATTTTAGTAAATAAGACATATATTTGTCGTGTCAGAATTTGGCTAAATTAGAGAGAGAGAGAGAGACATAATATACATTTAACCACTAGTGTGACAAGTACAGAATAATTCTCCTTGGTTCCTGGGTGGAGATTATGATTTAAAGGCGTGGCTTTAGCGGGGTTGAGATAGTAGGGGAGGTTTTTCGGGGAGAAAAACTCGGGAGAGAGGTTTTAGATGCGCGCGCGCAAGGTCGTACGGTTTTTTCGGAAAAAACTGAGATAACTCTGGGGTAGAAAAATATAATCGTACGGGTTACAATTCGTATTTTTGTTAAATACTTAAATAAATTCGTTGTTGCCTAATTTTAATCTTGTTACCTTGTGCGATAAGTTTTAAACAAATGATAAATAAAAATTCAAGTGATCTCCGCGTCAATTCAAATCCACGTATCAATAAAGTGCAAACGCGACGCGAAAATAATTAAGGACATCAGGTTGTATAAACTTTATTTAACTTATATATTTTATTTGTAATTGCATGTCTGCATTTATTATTTACCTACTGTAGGAAAGGAGAGGTCGTAAAGTCGAGGCTCCGTCTAGCAGAGGTATTAATGTCGCAGAAATTTATTCACCTTTTGTTAATCTAGCTTTGTCACCAGAATCTAAATGTATGTGTGAGCTACTTGTTGTCTGATTAATAGCGCTGTGATAATATAATTTAGGAATTTGATAGGGACGTACTTTAAATCTCATTATCTCAACTGAAATTAATTAATATTTTATATTAATATTCTTGACGTTTTGTGTTTAACGCCTAGGACATACAAATGAACTTCACCAACACTAATTCATAGGGGCGATTAAAAGCTGTTTGTAATAACCGCTGACCTAGGGATAAATGTCGAAGTTTTATAGTTTTATTATGGGGGTAACTGTAATTATTAACAGTTTGAATTCTTTAAATACTATTGACATAGATCGGCAGTAGCCGCGACGTGGGTACAATGCCACACACAGAAAGCTGGCTTTAGGGTAAATTAAAGTCGACTGTATTCTAAAGAATGGTAACCTGCGAATAATTACATTAGTACTTAGTTAGATGACCTAGGAAATTAATCGCGCAAAAGTTTGGGAACAAAACATCTTAAGGGAATGATAGCTGTAATCATTTACAGTTTAGATTCTGCATAATACTATTGACATTAGATCGGCAGTAGCCGCGACGTGGGTACAATGCCACACACAGAAAGCTGGCTTTAGGGCAAATAAAAGTTGACTGTATTTTGGAGGATATAATTTGTAAATAATTACGTAGGTAAAGTAGTAGGGAAATCAACCGCCCCTAAAGATAGGAAACAAAACGTCTGCAGACGAGTAGGATAGGAT
Organism: Acrobasis consociella; assembly: GCA_963555685.1. Lineage (NCBI taxonomy): Eukaryota > Metazoa > Arthropoda > Insecta > Lepidoptera > Pyralidae > Acrobasis > Acrobasis consociella. The sequence goes on along the minus strand of OY743119.1, from coordinate 3,932,289 downwards.
GATAGCTTTTAGGGTCTAGTCTAGGTACCAAGGTCGGCTAGTCTGGTCGCTGGACGCTTAGTCAGGTACTCGTGACCATCGTACCATCCAATTCTGCCTTGGAACTGACTAACGCGTGGACGGGTTATAAGGTGTGTTGGGAGACCCGTATCTAACCCCTTTTTATAGGAATTCTAGACTTTTATAGTCCGCCTCCTATACAGCCTTCTACAAACCAGAGCTCCGGAGATTAATTGGTTGTTTGTCTAATTTAAAGCTCATATTTTATATTAAATCTTAAGTTACATTGTATATTTAATACATTCGGATATGTCCTGTACAAATGTAAACTCTGCGGAAAAACTGTTTTCATGCGCGAGCGAGATCGGCGGGATATCGAAACGTCGGAGGCGCGAGCGTTCGGAGTTACGTGATGGATCGACGTCGACGACGGTGCGTCGTCGCGGAACTTCGCGGTGTCGTACTAACGGGTCCTCCTTCACTGTGGTCTTCGATCAGATCCAAAGCTAAGTGATAATTTTCTTTATTTAACTTAAACCCCTTACTTATCTTTCTGACGTAAATATTTTGAATGTTTTATTTTACGTTAGTTATTTGCGTTACACAACGGGTCCTTTAAATAATAATAGACGATCACATTTTCTGGCCATACGGATGATTGCGTTTGATTTAAGGGGAAACTTTAGATTTTCTTTAGGGTAGATGGGATAGAGAGGGTTAGGAAAGTTATAGATAGGCGAAGAATGTTACAGAGTGGTGCCGTGAAAACCAGGATATGCGTCATTAAATCTTGAACTTCTTTATAAGTCCAAGAACGCATGTAAAAGAACCTGATTTACTATGATAGGTAAGGAGTATATAGGTATATTTAAATATTAAGAATAGGAGCGTTATATTTTACTTAAGACTTATTATAGTTTAGATATTTAGAAATAGTATTAACTTTCTTAGGGGCGTAAATCTTACGCCACTTAAAATAATTTCATTGTAAATACTTCAGCAGTGACGTGACATTACCTGTAGCAGCTCTTGTGCTAAATGAGACTAATTAATTGGTAAAACTACTTCAGGTTCGATCCCTGAATGAAATACATGTGGAATTAGTTCTTTTACTTCAGGTTCGATCCCTGAATAAAATGTTGAATTGGCATGGTATTATTAAAAGCTTATGTGTAAGAACATAATGGGTCCATAATTTGGTTACTCAAAAGCAGATTCAACTTCTAGGCGGTTAGTAGATAAATAGGAAGGTATAACATTAAATTCAAGAATTTACGAAGTTGTTTACAACTCCTGTGTGTATGTGCCTGTACTGTACTGTGTGTATGTATGTGCTATTAAAATGTATGAAAGTAAACTTATATAAAAGTATGTAAAAATAGCCGGGAATTATCAATTCGGGTTCGACTCCCGTAAATAACACATGTGGTAGTGTATATATAAAAACATGCTTGACTGTATTTAGGTGTAATTATTATTCCAGCAGTGGACGTTATGCAGCTGTAATGATGATGTGATGATGATGATATTGATTTTTCATGGGTTCGATTCCCGTGTAAAGAAAAATGTGGCGTTTAAAACAAAAAACATGCCTTTATGTAAGGGTATTATAAATAGATATTAAAGCAAAAATAAGTGTAAGTTAATTTATTATTACTATGGGTTCGATTCCCGTATACAAACTGGAAGTTTTATTTTGTAGAGGATGTGCTTACCTGCAGTGCGTTTGTACTTGGTTAGGTGGTCCACAGACTTGAGAAGTTGTTATAAGTTGGTATTACATTCTTTGGCGAGTTTGATTACCGCATTATAATTATAACGTTAGTTATAATTATAATGCGGTAAATTAAAAGTGTTAAATTTGTCAATATAAATGTTAGTGTCTTGATTAATTATAAAGACACATACATCACTATACTCATAATCAAATCAAATTAGTGATGAGGAATGTAAGTTTGTTGTTTAAGTTAACATTCAAAAGATTTTGATATGTGATTCACATATAGATCATTTAGTGACCGGGGTATTTTTTAATAGGTATTGATGATGAAAAGTTCTGTGCTCATGTACGTTTGTATTATTTTATTCAATCACTCGTAAAGAAACCTTGGTTTAGCTATTTGGGTCATTATTTGATACATATCATATGAAATAAATAAACAACATAATAAGGTTTGGATGTCAACGCCTGACAAATACCTATACGTATATTGAATACTCTATTAAATCTAGAATCCTATTATTTCAATATAAAAAATACTAGAAATATTTGCAAAATACCACAAGTGCCGTGTATTTCTTAATGAAATATAAGATAAGGTTATTTTGTTGTGATCATAAAATAGATTATGCATTTTATTACTTTATACAGCATAATAGGTTAGCTTTACACTAAACATGTCTTTATCATTACTCTCTTTCTTTAGCCCAAAATAATCAAACACTAAAACGGGGAGCTTTGCTTTTTTATGTCCAGAGAAATGAGGTGACGTAAAAAGTAACTAACATTAGTATTATTGAAGGTCACAACAAGGGGTTTTTGAATAGTTATTGCAACAACTAGTAATTGAGTTTACGACGGATGCACTGAAGAACCGACAAATTGCCTTCTGCAATGCACGTGTGGCAGGGTTCTTTGTCTTGTGAAAACAAAGGCAGGGATCCTTCTTGAAAGTCCGTGGGATACAACTTTAAGTAAAGATAAACTGCCTTTAGAAAGTTAAATGGGCTACACATGTGTAGGGACTGTTGTTTAAGAAAAAAAAAACTGGCCCTCTATAACATCTAGTTATTTATTATACCTTGCAAAAACCAAACTTAGAACCAATACGCAGAAAATAAATAAATAGGAATGTGTCCACTTACAAATTGGTTGAGTGTTGGAATATCCACTTCAACATTTTAGATAAATAACACATGTTAATAAATATTTCACTAAGTTGATGTTGGAATGACAGCTCTTAATGGGAAGTTATGGAAATTTATTGCTGTGAGAAAGAATCAAATCTCAATGGGACACTTGACACTAAATGGTGAACATGAACTCGTATTAATAAATCACACGTTTATTTTATCATCGGGATATTATTGAGGGGTATGAAATTATTTCCATTGACATAATGAAAAAGTAAGGTCGACATTTAAAAGTAATACTTTTAATATAATTTTGTTCTTTGACATACGACTCATGCAATTTTAAATTAAAAGTGTTAAATTTGTCAATATAAATAATTCCAGGAATGGAGTAGGCCGATATTCATCCTGCGCCGCTGATGATGACAAGCAAAAGAGAGTAAGAGAGTTGGCGAGTCGTAAGGATCTAGCATGAACTCTCTTAAACGATAAATCAAGCTAAGTTATTCCTTTTCACACTTTTTTCCGCATAAAATAAATTAAGTAAGAGATAACTTAACAAAATAAATCATGAATTAATAGTAGACCAGCAGCGTAATCTTCTGTATGGTACAGATTATGTTATCTCGCGTTTGTATTAGATACGATAAAATAACCGATTAAAAAAACGTCAAAATAAATTATATATACTTCTAAGGAGTGAGACACCACGTAGTTCACAAAAAAAAAATTCTTATTTTATAAGCGAAATAATGGTACTAAAAATTACATAATGACGCGAATAACAATTTATATTAAAATATAGTGATTAAATCCCAAAAACATCCTTTGAAGAGGGGCCTTTTACGTAAGTGAGTTTCTAGATACCTGTGTATAATGATAATGCCAAAACATTTTGATGGAATTACTAGCATATGCTATCGACATTGATAAAGAAAAAGAAGGTAATAAAAAATTCTTCTCCTCTCTTTTGCTACATTAAGTTAATGGGATTCTAATGAGAAATGATTACAAATGACCAAGTTTATATGAGTATTAATTTGGAGTAGTAGGTAATGACATGTTGTTACCTAAGGCTTTGCAGCGTTGCATCTAGGGAAGCAACTGGAAATACGCTAAGTTGAGAGAGACTAAAATACTTCCTCTATCTATAACTACTGAATGGATTTTAGTTGCTACAATGGTACATGCAACGCAGAATATAGACGGTATACTAACAATTCGAAGAAGATACTAAACACATACGTGACGATAAAGGGCAAGGATTACAAATAGGAAAAGTACTTTTATCACAATTACTTTATATAATTTCTCTGAGTTTTCCTATTGTGACTCACTCAAAATTTCCTGTGCCATAAAATTTATCGTTTGTCAAGGGGCGCTCTGTAACCAACCTTGTTGTCTACAGTCTAAATATATAGTTATAAACGTAATAATACTATAGATATAAGTTTATTTTAGTAAATAAGACATATATTTGTCGTGTCAGAATTTGGCTAAATTAGAGAGAGAGAGAGAGACATAATATACATTTAACCACTAGTGTGACAAGTACAGAATAATTCTCCTTGGTTCCTGGGTGGAGATTATGATTTAAAGGCATGGCTTTAGCGGGGTTGAGATAGTAGGGGAGGTTTTTCGGGGAGAAAAACTCGGGAGAGAGGTTTTAGATGCGCGCGCGCAAGGTCGTACGGTTTTTTCGGAAAAAACTGAGATAACTCTGGGGTAGAAAAATATAATCGTACGGGTTACAATTCGTATTTTTGTTAAATACTTAAATAAATTCGTTGTTGCCTAATTTTAATCTTGTTACCTTGTGCGATAAGTTTTAAACAAATGATAAATAAAAATTCAAGTGATCTCCGCGTCAATTCAAATCCACGTATCAATAAAGTGCAAACGCGACGCGAAAATAATTAAGGACATCAGGTTGTATAAACTTTATTTAACTTATATATTTTATTTGTAATTGCATGTCTGCATTTATTATTTACCTACTGTAGGAAAGGAGAGGTCGTAAAGTCGAGGCTCCGTCTAGCAGAGGTATTAATGTCGCAGAAATTTATTCACCTTTTGTTAATCTAGCTTTGTCACCAGAATCTAAATGTATGTGTGAGCTACTTGTTGTCTGATTAATAGCGCTGTGATAATATAATTTAGGAATTTGATAGGGACGTACTTTAAATCTCATTATCTCAACTGAAATTAATTAATATTTTATATTAATATTCTTGACGTTTTGTGTTTAACGCCTAGGACATACAAATGAACTTCACCAACACTAATTCATAGGGGCGATTAAAAGCTGTTTGTAATAACCGCTGACCTAGGGATAAATGTCGAAGTTTTATAGTTTTATTATGGGGGTAACTGTAATTATTAACAGTTTGAATTCTTTAAATACTATTGACATAGATCGGCAGTAGCCGCGACGTGGGTACAATGCCACACACAGAAAGCTGGCTTTAGGGTAAATTAAAGTCGACTGTATTCTAAAGAATGGTAACCTGCGAATAATTACATTAGTACTTAGTTAGATGACCTAGGAAATTAATCGCGCAAAAGTTTGGGAACAAAACATCTTAAGGGAATGATAGCTGTAATCATTTACAGTTTAGATTCTGCATAATACTATTGACATTAGATCGGCAGTAGCCGCGACGTGGGTACAATGCCACACACAGAAAGCTGGCTTTAGGGCAAATAAAAGTTGACTGTATTTTGGAGGATATAATTTGTAAATAATTACGTAGGTAAAGTAGTAGGGAAATCAACCGCCCCTAAAGATAGGAAACAAAACGTCTGCAGACGAGTAGGATAGGATGATAGCTTTTAGGGTCTAGTCTAGGTACCAAGGTCGGCTAGTCTGGTCGCTGGACGCTTAGTCAGGTACTCGTGACCATCGTACCATCCAATTCTGCCTTGGAACTGACTAACGCGTGGACGGGTTATAAGGTGTGTTGGGAGACCCGTATCTAACCCCTTTTTATAGGAATTCTAGACTTTTATAGTCCGCCTCCTATACAGCCTTCTACAAACCAGAGCTCCGGAGATTAATTGGTTGTTTGTCTAATTTAAAGCTCATATTTTATATTAAATCTTAAGTTACATTGTATATTTAATACATTCGGATATGTCCTGTACAAATGTAAACTCTGCGGAAAAACTGTTTTCATGCGCGAGCGAGATCGGCGGGATATCGAAACGTCGGAGGCGCGAGCGTTCGGAGTTACGTGATGGATCGACGTCGACGACGGTGCGTCGTCGCGGAACTTCGCGGTGTCGTACTAACGGGTCCTCCTTCACTGTGGTCTTCGATCAGATCCAAAGCTAAGTGATAATTTTCTTTATTTAACTTAAACCCCTTACTTATCTTTCTGACGTAAATATTTTGAATGTTTTATTTTACGTTAGTTATTTGCGTTACACAACGGGTCCTTTAAATAATAATAGACGATCACATTTTCTGGCCATACGGATGATTGCGTTTGATTTAAGGGGAAACTTTAGATTTTCTTTAGGGTAGATGGGATAGAGAGGGTTAGGAAAGTTATAGATAGGCGAAGAATGTTACAGATACTTAATACCGAACGCAGCCGAACTCGGCCGAACAGTGGCGAGCTCGATATGAGCGAGCGAAACAAAACATAAATACAATTTTGAGAATAACTAATAGATATTTTGATCTTTAATGCTTACGTAATAAATAGATTTATTGTAAAAAGATAATTAGGTCAAGGTATAAGTGAAAGAGGCACCTGTAGGGATTTATTTATTGAAGTTATTGCGTTCGCGGAATCGCGGATCTCGTGCGTAATTGTTTATGCTACAATTATTATTGCTAGTGTTAAGTTACATTTAGTGTACATAACTAGATTAAGTGTATAAAATAGTATAAACAGTGTATTTATTTAAAGTATAAATTAGTTAATTTAAGTCATAATGTCTCGTGTAAATACTAGTGTCCTATGGGACTTTTTCGAAAGGACAAATGCAGTGAAAAGGAAATGAAGTGCAAACTGTGCCTTGGCATTTATAGCTCTAAAGCCTCTATAGGAAATCTAAAGGCGCATTTAATAATTGGATAAAATTGGATAGCTCTGGTTTCCTATTATTTTGATGGCGACAAACCCACTAAACCCTACCTTGAACATCTAAGGAAAGTAATAAAGAAAATCAGGCCAAAAACTGTGGAAGTTAGTGATGCGAACACCAAAAGCACGTGGTGGGGGAGCCCTAAAATCGATCCTAGAGGGGAGGAAGTGGCTGGAGCTATCCACGAACTGGGCCTTCATATTTTTTACAATGGTGACACGCCTACCTTTTTTACTATAGGGGGAGGCAAACTTTACCATAATTTCGTCGACGTAACAGCCTGCTCGACGGCCATGCTGGGTCGAGTTTTCAACTGAAAAGTGGTAGAAAGTGCGAGCTTCGACCACAATACTATTTTCTGTGATGTTGAAACTATAAAATCAAGAGGCGTACAAATAGAGAGAACCACAAGAAAATACAACACAAAGGAAGCAAATTGGGTTCTTTTTCAACAGAAAAGGGCCCAATTCAAATTAGAATATAAAGAAAGCAAGGAGGAAAGAGACAAGTAAAGAAAAATTTCAGACAATGGTTGGGAATCTAAACAAAATAATAACAGACGGCTGTCATCGATGAAAACCTGAAACAAAAAGAAGAATATGAAACAGCAGCAACAAAAGCCCAGACAGAAAGTTGGAAATAGTTCTGTGGGAAGCAAGAAAGAGAAAGTGTATGGAAAGGGATTTACACTGTGATGACACGGACGTTCAGTAGGGATGAAGATCTCCCGCTGGAAAAAGATGGAGATACACTGGACGCTGAGCGTTCAGCAAAATTCTTAGCTGACCCTTTCTACTCCGGGGACCTCAGGGAGAATTATAGCGAGCTACACAGAGACAAAAGAAAATGCGGAAAAATAAATGATGGCAACCATAACCATGTATGTGATCCACCATTCACGATGGCCGCACTTATGACAGCAGCGAACTCCTTAAATCCAAAAAAGGCCTCGGGAATGACTGGTTCACAGAGGATATTTGCCTCAATGTCATCCAAGAAGACCCAGACCTATTTCTAGCGCTTATGAATAAATGTTTGGAATGCCAATACTTCCCAGACTCATGGAAAACAGTCACAACTGTCATGCTAAAGAAACCCGGTAAAGTTAGTTATAGGACACCTAAGTCATACCAACTAATAGGGTATATATTACCCGTTTTAGGAAAAATCCTAGAAAAAATTTTGGTTGCCCGCCTAAAACATCACTTGCTGCCAAGGATTAGTACTCGCCAGTTTGGGTTTATGCCACAGAGAGGCACCGAAGACTCCTTCTATACCCTAATGAATCATATAAAAGTATCTACGGGTGCAGAAAAGGGATGCGTACAGGGGTCGATAGCGGGTCCAATATTATGGATAGATTTAAGCTTAGAGGTGGCGTTAGATCCGTCCTAAGTTATTTTATCATTATACATAGCATAGGAGATATAAATATTATGCTTAGAGCCAAGGATAGTGCTGCTTAAGCACTATTTCGGTTTGTGGTTTTGCTTTTAGGTCAATAATGGTGTGACCAAAAAGTGTTTCTACGACTACTGAAGGAAGAAAAAAAAGGAACTAGAACAAAAAAGATACCAGAAAATTAAGGGAGTTCCAGTTTCATGCGCTCAATATCAACAAAAAAATAAAGCAAAATATAAAATAAAATAAAAAATCTTTGAAAAAGAAGAAAATAATCGCTGGGAAGAAAAAAAAATGAAGAGCGGTGTAATAAAACCGAGAGATTTTTAACAACAGTCGATTACAAATTGAGCTTCTCAACTTTTAGCAGATTTAGAATAAACCACTTAGGGTTCTCTTTCCATCTCGAAGCAACCTTCGTAATATATTCAAATTAAATCATATTAACGCGGTGTCAAAAATAGTTTTTCTTTAAAAAGACTTTTAAACTGTTTCGCGTAACAGTACGTAACGAGTGATGTTTGAGAAACATATCTGAAGACAAAGATAATTAGATAGTCCTGAAAAAATATAGTTTTCGCATGCATGAATAACATGTGAACGTTGTGTAGTGCGATGGATAGTTTTTGAACTATTGTTGGTAACGCTCTATCAGAACCTGTGCAATGGACGCGTGTGCCGTGGGTGACATGCGTCTAAGCGTCACGGAAGCGTTAAATACATGAATATTAATAAAAAAATGATTTTAAGGTAAATCTGCCATTTAATTCAACATGGCTGGAGAACGAATAATTAGAATGTCTTCAATGTAGACATATTTTACTGAGGTGCAATTTGTGTTTTCGTAATTATCAAGTTACACATCAAATCAAAAAGATCACTGATAAAGAAAGCACCCGGAGAAATAGTGAGGCTTTGAACTTTGTTGAAGGTGAATCGGAACGATGTAATGATAGTGATGGCGGCTGTACATTCTCGACGAGGGCTCACGAGACATGGCGAGGATGAGAATGTACAGGATACATTCGCTTATATTCGCATCCCCTCGCCTTGTCTCGCGTGCTCTCGCTCTCGTGTCGGTTTTTTGAGCGTGAGTCAAAGGGCCTCGCCTTCCCTCGCGAGTGGAGACGAGTGCATCCCTGTACACTCTCGCTTCGTTCATTCTACCGCAAGACGTCGCGGCGTTAAGTCGTGCGCAAAGTCCACAGCTAAAACCGACTCATTTCAATATGTGGAACCAAGAAAGAGTTAAATTTTTTTGAACTTTATCGAAGTGAGCCAATTTTATGGGAGCCCACGCACAAATACCACAAAGATAAACATAAAATTTACGATGCGTGGGCTATATCTGAGGAAACTGGGTTTCCAATAGAGGAACTTAAAAAGAAAAAGAACTCATTGATGGCTACATTCAGGGCGATTAAAAAAGTAATAAAGTCCTATAATGTTGACCCTGTTCAATAAGCAACCCCACCCCTCGGCAGAGATCTTCATAGAATTTTTATAAAAAATAATGGCTTTGGTATCACACTCGTAATTGAATGAAATTCAATGAAGAAATTTAGTCTTTAAAAAACCAAAAGGGCGGGAAATCAGTCCTATATACTGGTTACCGTTACAATTTAAGTGTTGTTAATTAAAACACCACCCTGTGGAGATGCGTGAACAGGATCACTTGTTCTACAAATATTAAATTAAATATAACAAAAACTAAAATTTTGAACAAAAAGAGTCACTCGTGATTATATAAAAACGAAGTGGCTATAGCGATTGCAGTTTGCAAGGAAAAAGTGTGTCTGTTAGTCCTTCTACAGTACTGTCCGAGGAAGATAAAAAAATATTCAAATGTCAAATGGGTTTGTTATTATTGCTCGAAATCATTTCCGAGTAACAAAAAATCATTTGATAGTGTCATAGTGTCGTGTAAAACAAGTGAAAGTGGGTACATAGATACGAAGCAACGAAAATAGTCGTAATCAAATTTCTTTAATACAAGTAATTAATGCTAAGCTGTAAGTGCTACATCTAGGCCTCTCATGTTGCTGGCAATATCGTCGTGCCAGCGAAAACAAGACTGCGCCAATATTACTTTGGTCAATCTGACTGAAAACTTTAAAACCCCAGTTAAAATAACCGAACATAATACAGACAGGACGACTATCAGTACAGATCCCCTGATAATGCCATCCACGTCACAATTTCCACAATGTCTCTAGCCCTTTAAAGTCCCTTTAAAAGAGCTTTGTTTTGGCTAACACCTTAAGAAAATTCTAAAAAAAGAAAGTAAGAAAAAATACCCTCTGTTGTATCTTCCACACAATGGCAACAATACTATGAAAACAAGGAGAGAAAAAAGAATGAAATTGAAGAAAAGAAAAAAAGGAGATTAGAAGAAAGAAAGCAGAAAAAACAGAAGGATGAAGAAGAAAGAAAACTTAAGGCTGCTCAAAAATTAACTAAGAAAAGTCAAAAGGTTGTGATAAAGAAAACTAATAAGACTGATATCTGTAGTGGCTCAAGTACTGAAGACGAATAAATAGAATCTAGAAATAGCTTAGATGATCTAACTGATGAGCGTGAGATTGACAATGAAGAAGAAAGTTTATATACAGATGAAGAACATTATCCTAAGGAAAATAAGATCACGCCTGGTGATTATGTTATTATATACTTTTTTGAAAAAAAGAAGTTCCACAAGTTTCTTTGCGTTGTCCAAAAAATATCGGGCAAAGAAATTGAGGTTATGGCTATAATAAACTGTGATAATACCAAAACTTTGTTTACAGAAAATGAAAAAGATATAAGTATAGTAAGTAAATCTCAAATAGTGGAAGTTCTCAGTGCGCCAAAAATGATACAGACGCAAACAAAGTACTTAAGATAAGAAGTAGGTTAAATGAGATATGGATGGAGATAAGATGTCAGTGTATAAAGAGCAGGCGGAGGAGATGGACGCAAAATGTATTTTTTACTCGCGAGTGCATACATCAGTGAAAGAGTGTTACGTAACATCGAGAAATCATGGAAAAAACGCCAGTCCGGGGAGACAAAGAGACTAGCGATGGAGAGCAGTCAACAGGTGATGACCTTGAAAATATTAAACCAGAAAGCGGAGCAAGTGCTGGAGAAATTGCTGGAGGTGAAAGAAGTGGATACGTCGGAGTGGCAGACGCTCTACGAAGAGTGCGCCGAAGGCTGTTCCAAGACGATGGACTGGTGTGACAGTGCCCTGTACCAGAACGAAGACAACGTGTCGTTTCTCTTCGATGCAATGAATCAGTTCCTGACGAGACCGAACTCGCTCAAGGAGGTGTAAAACGATTTCGAATGCAGCCTGATCAAATCGAAAAATCCATCCTGGTCCATGCAATCTCCGCATGGACCAGGATGGATTTTTCGCTGGAGGACTGGAGTTACTCAAAACAGTACACGAAGGATACACACAGCGTGTCAGTGACGAAATGTATAGACACATTAAAAAGGGGGATAACGGAATTAGACGACTACTGCATGACACTGTCAAATTCCGTAACGAGGCAGAGTTTAGTGCACTGTACGACAAGTTGTGTAACGCGTTGTATTCGATCGATGGATGGGTTATTGCGGTCCACGATGAAGGCAATACAGCGAGCTACAGAAACTGACTGTCCGGCTGGCAGACTAAAACCGAGCCCTGGACCATCCTCACCCCACCGTCGTGGACGAAAGAGGAGATCGTCGACGAGTTCTGCAACTTCTACCGAATCACGCAAGACGAGATCACGTGGAACGTCGGAACCCTCGAGGAAGAAGTGGAGAGCATCCCGAAACCTTACTGGGGACATTTTCACGTCATCCACGGATGCGACTGGTACAACTCCAAATGCAGGCACCTCAAACGAACTATCGACGTTGCTCAACGATATAGAAAAATTTGAAGGGTGGAGTCCGTGTCCAAAGAACACATGCAAAATATATTCCCGTATATCCAGACAAACGGCAAGTGGCTCTTGCACTACAAGGATCCCTGTGGACAAGAGAGACGATATGTACTTAAAGCTCAACGCCTTTCGTTTGAAGGACTACGTGAAGGAACGCCCCCAAGACCGATGGCGGAAAGCAATTCTTCGCTTGAAGTGGTCCGAGAGGGACACGTCCCAGACGTGCAATGCGGTATTGGAGATAATGAGGAAAGTGAGCTCCCACATTCAAAATCATCCCAAGCACGAGATCATACAACCCAAAAATTACTGACGTACTTAAAAATACCGTATGCTACCCGATGGACCACGTATTTCAAACTCCGGACTGGTACAAGTCTCCGTATAAGTTTTACTTACCTTCTGACAAGATTGTGAAACGCTGTTCGAGTATTCTGGGTAAAATAATAATGAACTGGAGCTACAGCGATTTCATAAGGCACTACGAGAATTTAAACACTAAATGTATATGGGGTGCTCCCTCGCTAGACACAGTGAACGAATACTATATGACATATGAGAAGAGTTGTGATGTGATAGAAGAATTACTGGAGTACCAACTGAAACACAACGCGAGCACTTCAGAATTCAACGAAATAGAAAGGAAACAACAATTCTGTCAAGACCTGTACGACATTTTAGAAAAGAAGTTTCCAAATAATATCCCCTCCCAGCGCCGGAAAGACTTTCTTGTTAGATTCGATATTCGCCTTCTACTGGAACGTCGGTTTGATACGGAACTTCAACAAGTATGAAAACTTTCCATTGATGGAAGCCGTGGACAAGAGAGTGAACTGCTGGAACGAACCCAACTTCGAACCGGCGGCCGAAGACACGATAAAGATGATTCTCGGAGGAGATCCCATAAAGACCCCGGTGAAATACGAACAAGAGAGGAATATCATGAGAACGCCTGTAATAATAATGACAAACAAAAACGTATTCAAGAGCAACGACGCCTTCGAGGATCGAATCATAACGTACAGATGGGACAGAGCAGAATTCTTAAAGGAGTATAGAAAAAAAGTACACCCTATGACTTGGTCTTATCTCGTAAACAACTATGTAACCACATTGTAACTTATCTTGTAACCTATTGACTTGTATAATCTTATCAATAAAATATAACACATGTATTTGCGTTTTATTCTCAGTAATGCCTTGGCACTGGCCGAAGCACAACTACTTAGGTCCCGGTACGAAAGATTTTACAAAAAAGCCCGTAGACAAAGACGACGAAATAGCTAGACGACACGACATATCATACCAGAACGCTACTGACGCGGAAGACATATTCGAAACCCAAGACCTCCGGTTTGACAATACGGCATGATGACCTAGGCCACAGAGGTCGTGGACATTTTGATTATAGTAAGTACTAACAGTTTAATTACATTACTTTTATTACATTATTATTTAAGGTTTCAATCAGTTTCATTTGCAGTAAGTACCTACCTATCTAAATGTCACTGTCGAACGGCGACGGGGCGACCGTGACTGGGGGGTATGTTATGAAGTGTTACCTATCACGCCGTTTGCTGTGAAGAATTAAATGTGCATGAAACAATAAATTGAATAAATTTAGTCCGTACAATAATAAAATCAAAGTTTAATTAGTCATTTTGCAATGTAATACGCTATTTTCCAACAAGTCAAATCAGCAATTTTTTTTTAAACGTCAAAACAAACACTTTGTATGGGATTTTGTATGAAATACAGGCAGATGACGTCATAGATTTTTGAAGTCAAATAGCGCTCTTATTATGAGTTTTTCTACAATAATAAATTTAAATAACGTTAAAATGGATATGTTTAAAGACAAGTGACATTATTTTGCGACGCTTTATTTTTTTATTACTACAAAATAATTAATTTTTGACTTAGGAAAAAACCCAATTACTTACTTGCTAGTTCATTAATATTTACACATTTTGAATTTTCAGGTACCCTTCTCAACATTATTTCGGGCAATACACAAGTTTTAAAAAAAAGTACCAGTTTAGGTATCATATCCGCAATAAATTCCTCATCTCGAAAAACCTCCATTACTGTTAGCCTTTGTGTAACAGAAGTGAAACTAATGAAGTAACACTTCTGCATTTTGCTGATACGTAACTGCCCCTGGACCTAAAATAGATTTTGATTATAGTATATTAAGTACTAACAGATTGATCCTTTTCAGTTGGTCTACTAGGTTTAAACCATTATCCGACCAAATCAAGTTGACATTTTCAGATGAGACAATGACGTTTTACTACATGTCAACTTGATTTGGTCGGATAATGGTCTAAACCTAGTAACAAAGATAGTCTGCGTTTATTAATAAGACGGTATATGTTTATACACGTGTAATTTATATACGTACATACTTACTACTGAAAAAACGGAGAACAGTTATGCTTTTGTATTGACAACTTACCATTCCAAACTGACTTGCGGTCAAACGATCACATCTATATGTATTATATAAATCATTGTCATGTTGACCAATAGTTGTAATTTCAATAGATGCAATGTCTTGAGGGGATTTTTGAAATTTAGCTAACCTAGCCTCACATTGGCTTTTTAATTCTGCCCCATTGATGTCAATGGGGTCACAAGCATCAGGTCCATAGTCCTTGTCTGGTTGGTGTTTTTCTTTTAGAGTAAACAATCGTTTACGTGTTAAGGATTGCTGTCGTAGTAGGATCTTTTCTTTTCGCTCGACGTATTTTTTAAAATGCAGCCCAGGGCTCTGTCTGGTCTTTTTTTTCCATGCATTTTCATGCCATTTATATCCAGCTGCATGAGATAGTCCTGAAAATAAAACAAACCTCTTTTTTTCACAATGAACACGAAGATAAAGATCGTTTACAAAATTACGTAACCCTCCACCATCCTCTTCATAAATTGTATGTAAGAATCATTATAATCGTCCACCAAGATGACACGGATAGACTCACAGACACAACAAATTTATAACACCCCGCTTTTTGGTTCAGAAGTAAACATCCGCTTAAATCCCTATCAATAGTTACGGGACTTTTACGGTGGTGCTTAATGATTCAAACTGCTAATACCTGCCACATGAATTCGTCTCTGGTATGAACCGCCTTTTCCAAGACTAATTCTTTTCCCACAGTTATATTTATTAATGACACTCATGAAATTTTCTGCTACATTTGTAGTCTCGTATGATAAGCGGCCTGCTTTCAAAGCAATATTTTCATTAGCCGCATAAATCAGTGCCCAAATTTCTGGTGCATTATTTTTTAGATTCTCTAAGTCGTTTTCTTTTTTCTGAGTATTCTCACTAGTCACAGTACATGTTTCTTTTAAATTGCAGTAGTAATCCATGCAATTTTCATGATCACCAAAAACATGGAGAAGACCATTTCGAAGGTCTGCTGCTAATGAAGCTGGCGGCCCTTTGTTGTTCATTATAATTTTCCGCGCCACAAGCGTTAGTTTCATCAGTTTTGGCTTTAAAATATTTCTCCCATAAACAGGGAGCTTGGTGTTAGCTAAAATCTAAAAACAGAAACAGGTTTTACATAATATTTAAGTACAATTAAGACTTTTGCAAATAATGTACCTAAAAGGAAAGTAAATAAATCAATTCCAAATACATAAACTATATTTCACACACCGTCTTTTTGGGTCAGGGGTTAATATATACGAAAAAAAAAATTACCTTGTATAATGCACTAGTAAAAATTTTTATTACGTGATTTTTGCGCTCAATTTTTTTTATAAGATTTCCGTATGCTACTTTTTCTTTCAAGTTTGCAAAAACCGAAGAGTCTCCATCACCAATAAACTTCAAATAACGAAGTTGATGCATTTCTACACTTTTTTGAAAACCTTCTACAATGATTTGCGATTCCATAGTTGTCGATGGACCTGTAAAATTCTTGCAACAATTATGTGCCTTGATACTCATGTTTCTTTTCTCATAATATTGACATGTGTAACAATATTTATTTCGGACACCAAGAAACAGACATTTCTTCGTTTCTTTGTTAATAATGCAAGCCTAAAATAAGAAAAAAATTATCACCAAAACAACTTACTCTTTGATTCCAACTACACATTCTTACGTTATGTGCTTTAAATTTATTCTTCATTTATCGTATAAAAATAAAAACTTGCAAGAATTTAATAACTTACCATGCCAGAAGACGAATCAAAGTTATGACCATATGATCGTTTCAACCATCCTCCATCTACATAGACAGTAATATACGGAACACCATCTGAAGATACTTGTCCTTTTTCTATGGCAATAGATCTTTCTTCTTCACCAGCTTTTTTTATTTCTTCAGTTAAATGTTCATGCCATACTTTACCTAATTTATTTTCAGTCCGTCTAAATGTTACAGCAGACATAGTTGGTATATCCATGAGATTTGTTATATGGGATGCTTGAGTGTAATATACCAGCAGTCACAGTTCCCCAAACAAAAGATGTATTTACTTTATCAGTGCTCTCTGTGCAATGCTTCCAAGTCTTATCACACATACTGCATCTGAACATTAAATTACTTCGAAATCCATTATGAGTTTCATTTACAAATTCAATCTGTGATGATTCACATACAGCTTCAACATTCAGTTTTACTGAGTCTATGCAAGGATCAGGTTGAGGCCAATTTATTTGCAAAAGTTCTTTATCAGATTCAACTTGCAAAGTACTGGCTGTAGCTACTACTACTTGCGTACTAGGCGCTTCAATACTTATTGGTTTGGCACGGCTATATGTTTTAATTGGTTTATTCAATACAGTCCTGTAATATAACATATAGTTTTATTTATTTATTTAATCTTTATTGTTCGTCAAATACAAATTGTACAGAACAATATGTTTGCGTATGAAACAACAGAGCAGATTGTGTAAAAGTACTTACGTATTTGGATCGTTATCTATACTAATATACTCGATATTTGGTTTTTGTTATCCACGCCAGACAGCCTTACGGGAGCTGTAATGCAGCAAAATATTCAGGTACGTAAAAAAAGTTTTGCATGAAAAAAAATCTAAAGTAAATAAGTGTCAAATATGGCGGCAAGTTGCAACTTTGGGGAAACATTTTGAAACAGATTCTAATAAGAAATGTGTATACATGTAGCGTGACACTACCAAACACCCAGGCGACGTAAACAAATCACAACTGGACAGATCTTACCTACAATAAAATTATATTAAATACTAAAATATTCAAATAATTTCAACTTACGTCAAATCGGTACATCGTTTCAAACCTGCAAGCACTCGCTTCCTCGACTTTGGCGGGCCCGAATATACGTGCCGTTGATATTTTTTTCTATCCGATCTGGTTGCCATTAGTCTCCGGTATTATAAACACATTTAGCACAAGACAAACGTATGTAACACACTTATCTATTATAATTTCTACTAAAGCAAAACTTCGTAGCAAAACTTTCAAGACGCGCGCGTGCAGGAATCACAAATTAGAAAGAGTCATAAAGTTCAAAACGTACGAGGTGTGTGAGTCACAGACGGGCTACTTATGGCGATTTATTGTGCATTCACACGGCCCAGGCACGAGATCACAGGCGCAGCAAGACCCGTTGTCTGCATTCACACCGTCCCTTGTGTTGGAGCTCCTTGAGGGTCTTCAACACAAGGGGTACACGGTGTGGATGGACAACTTTTATAACTCGCCGGTTCTCGCCCGTAAATTAAAGCAATTAGGTTTTGATTGCGTCGGGACGCTGCGGACAAACCGGCAGTTTGTGCCTCTTGAAATAAGCTCCCTCCAGAAATCACACATGAGGCCGGGGCAGATTACCGGAGTTACCAGTGGAGACGTTGACCTCATGGTATGGCGGGATCAAAACCGAGTGGCGACGATCTCTACATACCATGGGAACCAGGTCGCCACTGGTAGCGACGGTAATCGTAAACCGGTCCTCATAAAGGACTACAATATTATGATGGGAGGAGTTGATAAAAAGGATCAACTCCTCTCATCATATCCTATTGAACGTAAACGGTGCAGGATATGGTATAAGAAGCTTTTTAGAAGGTTGTTAAATGTATCAGTCCTTAACTGTTATATAATTCATAAAAAAAATACAAACAACTCCCTGGACCACAGGGACTTTAGGTATAATTTAATTCAAAGCTTAGTTAAGAAAAGTGCTAGTGTCGAACCAAGTGTACCGGAATCATTTGATCTGAGGGTGCACTATTTAGCCGAAAATCCTTTCGGGGTGGAATCCAGCAAGGGTCGCTTGAGGCGGGGTTGTAAGGTTTGCCGCAAGGTTTCAACCCTGCATTGCGTCGGTTGCAAGAAATCGGTGTGCCTTGCTTGTTTCCGCCAACTCCACTTGCAATCGTGATATTTCTGGCACAATTTTAGTTAAATTGTGACAGAAATGTCACAATCTCAAGTTTCAAATTATTCCTGTACACTTGTGTCGTGAGCCCCTTTAGTAATGATTTCAAGATATTTTTGGGCGCCTTTTGTACCATATTCTGCACCTGTAAGCGACATGTAACGTCATACCGATTCCATAGTTAATATTTTTGGGCGCTTTTTGTACCATATTCTGCACCTGTACGCGACATGTAACGTCATACCGATTCCATAGTTAATATTTTTGGGCGCTTTTTGTACCATATTCTGCACCTGTACGCGACATGTAACGTCATACCGATTCCATAGTTAATATTTTTGGGCGCTTTTTGTACCATATTCTGCACCTGTACGCGACATGTAACGTCATACCGATTCCATAGTTAATATTTTTGGGCGCTTTTTGTACCATATTCTGCACCTGTACGCGACATGTAACGTCATACCGATTCCATAGTTAATATTTTTGGGCGCTTTTTGTACCATATTCTGCACCTGTGCGCGACATGTAACGTCATACCGATTCCATAGTTAATATTTTTGGGCGCTTTTTGTACCATATTCTGCACCTGTACGCGACATGTAACGTCATACCGATTCCATAGTTAATAACTGCTGTTGCTTGCTACGATTGTGCTGCGCCGTGTGAATGGATCCAGAAGTAGGTAGCCCAAGTATGTGTGTATGTTTGTAATGAATAAACTCAAAAACTACTGGACCGATTTCATCATTATTTCTGAGTCACACAAGCAGATAAAGTCTTATTTTGCTACATGATGTACATACTTTGAAACTTTAAATTTCGGAATCGACGATTGAAAGACTTAAAACTTCCATGGGGTGCTCATATAACTAAACTTTCTAATATGCTTAGCTCTGAGGCTTATGCTGTTAGGAGAATAAGATAATTGACATATGTAGCAACTGCTAGGCTAGTGTAGTTACTTTCATAGTAATGTCTTACGGCATTGGGGGAGTGCAAGCGATATTCAGACTATTTTCATTTTACAAAAAAGGGCAATTCGTGCTATTTACAGGTTAGGACTTAACAGACTGACTTAAAGATTATTCCAAATAATGTGAAGGCTTTACCAGTGATATCATTTGTGCCGCCAATTAGTTCTGCATTCGTGTTGGTATTTGTGTGTGTCCTTTGTTAATTGTTTGGGTGGGCCATCTGCTTTGTTGTTTGGAATTATTAAAACATTAATTACTGCATCTTTGCATCATACATAAATTGCATCCTGTTATAAATCTAAGTTTTTAATGTGGCCTATCTGCTTTGTTGTTTGGAATTATTAAAACATTAATTACTGCATCTTTGCATCATACATAAATTGCATCCTGTTATAAATCTAAGTTTTTAATGATGGCCGTCTGCTTCGTTGTTTGGAATTATTAAAACATTAATTACTGCATCTTTGCATCATACATAAATTGCATCCTGTTATAAATCTAAGTTTTTAATGATGGCCGTCTGCTTTGTTGTTTGGAATTATTAAAACATTAATTAGGTACTGCCTCTTTGTTAGTACATAAATTGCATCCTGTTATAAATCTAAGTTTTTAATGATGGCCGTCTGCTGTGTTGTTTGGAATTATTAAAACATTAATTACTGCCTCTTTGTTAGTACATAAATTGCATCCTGTTATAAATCTAAGTTTTAATGATGGCCGTCTGCTGTGTTGTTTGGAATTATTAAAACATTAATTACTGCCTCTTTGTTAGTACATAAATTGCATCCTGTTATAAATCTAAGTTTTTAATAATGGCCGTCTGCTTTGTTGTTTGGAATTATTAAAACATTAATTACTGCCTCTTTGTTAGTACATAAATTGCATCCTGTTATAAATCTAAGTTTTAATGATGGCCGTCTGCTGTGTTGTTTGGAATTATTAAAACATTAATTACTGCCTCTTTGTTAGTACATAAATTGCATCCTGTTATAAATCAAAGTTTTAATGATGGCCGTCTGCTGTGTTGTTTGGAATTATTAAAACATTAATTACTGCCTCTTTGTTAGTACATAAATTGCATCCTGTTATAAATCTAAGTTTTAATGATGGCCGTCTGCTGTGTTGTTTGGAATTATTAAAACATTAATTACTGCCTCTTTGTTAGTACATAAATTGCATCCTGTTATAAATCAAAGTTTTAATGATGGCCGTCTGCTGTGTTGTTTGGAATTATTAAAACATTAATTACTGCATCTTTGCATCATACATAAATTGCATCCTGTTATAAATCTAAGTTTTTAATGATGGCCGTCTGCTTTGTTGTTTGGAATTATTAAAACATTAATTAGGTACTGCCTCTTTGTTAGTACATAAATTGCATCCTGTTATAAATCTAAGTTTTTAATGTGGGCCGTCTGCTTTGTTGTTTGGTATTAGAACATCTGAAGTTCCTAAATTTCGTTATCTGGCTCAAAAAGAACACAATAAAATTATTTAATTGTATCGAGATTGCCGCATCCATACTTCATGTACACTCGTTGGCGCCTGTGGCGACCATTGTGTATCAAATTTTGATATTTTATCGCCTTTTGGTGTATTTTTTGTAAATGTTTTTTCTTAGACATTATACCTATTTTATTTAAGATATGTATTCTATAGGAATCCTTGTTGTAGGATATAAATTTGTATGGTTAAATTTAGTTGTTTTATTACAGAAATAAATTTCTTTCCTGACACATTCGTTTTTTCCCAGCTCTAGTCATAGTTCTCAAAAATACGTTCGTTAAAATTGGTACAATAGCTCTAGCATAACAATACCTTTGTTGAGATTATGAACGTAGCTATAAATTAAAGTCATAACAAGTGCCGCTCAGCGTCTCAAATTCTCAGAAATAAACAATTGCCGCGCGCTCATGTTTTTGTCGAGGCACTTGAGTGGCGGCGGCGACACGTGTTGTGTTTATCGGAATTGCCGACAAAAAATACTATAGGATGGTATTATGTTTAAGTTTTAAACTAATAGCTTATTGTAGAGTAAATAAAAAGTCTCATCTATGCATGTTTAACGTTTTATTTCACGAAAATTTCATTGTAAATATAAAAAACACAGAAAAATAAAAATTCCTATATTAAACTTAAAATTACACGATAAAAAGAAGTGGAATTCTAATACTTTACAATTGAATATTTAGTATGTTTTCTTACGATTACAAAAAGGTACAATACATAATAGTTATCATACAAAAACAACGCTAAATTAATTTTTAAAGTGCGGGTGTCGGATTTCAATTTTTTGCGCCAATTGCTCTGCCTTCGCTGCGTCATAGCCACTAGAGGGCGCGCCAACCCGGGGGATAGATAAGATACGTTCAGAAGTAGGTAGGTATATTGTGATATTCAAATAAAAACTAAAGAATAATTTATCGGCAGTATTCATTGACTTTGAAATTAATCAATACATACATATATAATCAATAAGTACATAAGTTCTTATTTTTTTGTTTATGAATACGTGTATAATATATACCTACTAAGTATATATATTATTAACTTTTGTAAATGTATATTTTGAGCAAAAAAAACATTGTTTCAGTTTCGGGACGAACCACGGGGACAAAAGCATATCGTAGAAATCTATATCTATATACATACTCGTATAATAAAACAGTAAAAAAAGTGTGTCTGTAAATTAAATATATTTCCAAAAAAAATATTGGGGGCGATGGAGACATTGTAATAGAGTAAGAATTTAAAAAAAAATGTCTGTCTGTTTGTCTGTTTGTCTGTATGTCTGTTTGTCTGTTTGTACACGCTAATCTCCGGAAATACTGGACGGATTCGAATGCAACTTTTTTTGTTATATAGCTATTAAGCCTGGGCAACATACCCTATGTATAAATGATTTTGGAAAATGAAACGCCTGATGCAGAACCATAATGGTCCAGCTAAACTATAAGAGATATAAAAATGTCCCCTTAGTAAAAGTTATTCAGCCTGATGAGCATTTTCCAGAGACATAAAGTGCACGCGAACGAAGTTGCGGGCTTCAGCTAGTTAAAAATAATTGTGGAGAGAAATGAGTTCGGTTTCAAAAACAAACAGCGATGCCGTCCCGCTTTGACTCACACCGCTGTGTAAGTACCTACTACACATTGCGCGTCGCCCTCTGCCGCCAGAACGGCCCGGAGCGGCAAAATTGCATACCGTACGAGCGCGCCTAAGAATTTATTTTATGTAAAATTATCTATTTGGGTAAATACCCAAATGGATAAGAACTAGAAGTAATATGTAATCGCCACGTATGGTATCATACTAAGACGACAATTATTTTTAATTTGGGAAAAATAGACTTAGCTACTTGATTGACGCCATTTTATGAAATATTATTATTTTATATAAATATATTATATAAATTATATATAATAATAAATATATAAACCTACAATACCACTGACTGACTGACATAGTTGTTTGTCCTGTTGCGAGGTTGGAGGGGTTTAGGTTGATGTGTGGTCGTATATAGGGTGCTCCAGTGAGTACCAGCAAAATCTGACATTTGAGGATCTGTAGAAACGTGATGTGGAAGGGGTACGGCCTGCGAAGACTCTTGCGGTTAGTCCGCGACGAAGACGCCGAAACCTACTACACAGAAAAAAAGAGTGTACGATCTGCGTCAAAACCGGTCACCATCCCTCCGCATGTCAACAGTTTATAGAAGCGGATCCGAATGGAAGATGGAACCTCGCAAAAACGAAAAAATGTTTCCGCTGTCTCACCTACCGCCACCGAGGTCATACGTGTGAGAAGAATCCTATGACGTCGATGGGTGCACACGCTCTCATCATAGCCTACTTCACTTCGAAAAGAAGAAAGAAGAACCCAGTGAAATTGTTGCCTCAACATAGTAACCGATAAAGTGCGCGCACGCCTTCCTAAAAATAGTTCCAGTTCGCCTTACCGGTCCGAAATGCGAAGTTTCAACCCACGCTCTGTTGGACGACGGTACAAATATCTCTCCTCGACGATGAAATAGCTCAGAACATTGGCGCAAGAGGACCGCTTGACCCTCTACCACGGTAAAGATATCATACAGTAGAACAACTCGGCGCTGTCCTTGAAAAACATACCTACGCCACGCGTGCGCTAGGGCTGCTCCGTATTTTAATTTCATCTACCTACATAAGTGACTAGTTTTGTGATTGTAAGGTGAATGAAAAAGGAAGCGTGTTATTTTTTTGATTATTAGCATATTTAATAAACATAGCTAAGTTCCCACATTAGTAAGTAGACATGTAGCCTAGGAAACCACTACCTACTTACCTACTAGTTTTTTTTTATCGCGAGCGTAGGTAAAATAGCTCACTCGTGGTCGTGGGTTAAGTCTGTCTTCAATTCAACCATATCACTTATTTATTTTTAATCCAGGTAATTTACTCAGTGGAGAAACTGAAATACTTACCTATTAAAAAAATAATAAACGACGTACTACCTAGTAGGTACTCCTATAAAAACTACTTTACTGACGAGTTCAAACAACCAAAAACAGCACAATATTGTCTGTGTTTTGCCATATTATTATCCCACAAGAAAAAGAATAATATACCTTCTTAATAAGTGTTCACAAATAGCACGCTGCTTACAACAAAACACCGTTCGCCACTGCGGCGCAATCCCGACTGTTTGTATACCGAGTCACGGAACAAATGTATACCGACCTTCGAGGCGCGTAGGTATAACTTGCGTTCCGACCGTTTGTATGAAGATACAATACTGTCTTTACCGTGCCTCTACACATAGAAGCCATAGGGAAGAAAGACAGAAGTAGACGCCATGCAGTCGCGACGTGTATCATTCACCATCCACGGGGCAAGCAACAGTTACAGAATGCAAGCGCGCACGCTCAACGGTCTACATCTATTGCCGCAAAGTGTCACCGACAAGGACCTAACCGGCTGCAGTCACTTCACAGATATCGCCAACGACCTCAAGTATCAAGATGCGACGCCCAAGCTACTCATCGGGCAAGACAACTGGCACATGTTACTCGCCACACAAGTATAAAGATGTCGATGCGATCAGCCGGTCGCATCGCTTACGTCGGCGCTGGGATGGGTTTAAAGCGGCGCGCACACACGCGGACACTAGGACAGCGCGCACACTACTCAACTACATCGTCGAGAGCCGAGGAACATAAAAGAAATTGACGTCGACAACATAATAGAGGTCTCAGCAACATATCAACTCGGAAAGGGATCGCGTAACTTTATTTTATTTTAGAATCTGAACGCAAGAAAACTTTGTTAAATCTTAGAAAGCCCCACCAACGAGCTATCAAGAAGCGTAAAACTAAAAGTTGTTTTTTTTAGTAGAGGTACTAATAAAATCATTTCAACTGCAAAGGTCCATAAGGTTACAGGGAAAGAAATACGATCTCTTAGGTTGATGATGATGACGGGTTAGCAGCTTGAATAATGATGATTCACAGAACTCAATAAACTTAATTCAGTCTCCTGATAACTTACAACCGGAAACTTTTGCACTTTCGTCGCGTCCAAAGTCGTTTGCATCTTCAGTTACTTCCAATATTCCAAAAAAAAAAGTTGCAAAATTGCACGCAATTCAGCGTCACACACTTTAATGAAATATTGATTAGATGACAAGGTAAACAAAGGAGAAGATGAGATAGATGCATTTTTTAAGAGCATTGCGACAACGGTGAAAAAGTTTGCTGAATATAACCAAGCGGTTATAAAAAGTAAAATATATAACATATAACGCAGTTTCTGAAATGGAGTTAAAAGAAATCGCAGATAAATAAAACTATTAGAGTTATGGCAATCCTTACATTGCCCAATTTATGTTGTTGATTAATATAAAATGCTTCTAATACTTAATTTATTGTCGATTTATAATTTGTATTGTGTTGTTTGTATGTTCATTGAAAGAACGGAACGCATTCAAACTTGTCAATATTTTGTTGTCGACTACGCTAACACGTTTGACCGCCATGGATTCCAGACACAATAGTACAATATAATATAATAATAGTAGATACAATGAATGTGTATCACAAATTATACACATGGCGCTGAGCTCGTTAAATTAAAATTAAATTCACATTGAATGTCAATACGAAAATACGAATCACGATCATTTTACCTACGAATTTAAAATAAGTTGAGATAATATTATTTAAATGGAACCCGTGGCGAAAAAGCGAAGAGGATACCCCTCAAATTCTGAAAAGATGAGGCTTATTGAGCGTATACAGGCAGATAATGAACTGCGTGGCGGCAAATTTTCTGCTACTTTCATCAAGAAAGTACCTGAGGCAAGATGGGCTGCTCTTTCAATACTCAATACTCAATACTCAATCATTTATTGCTTCCTTAATGTAATACAGGTCTTTCCTTAGAGCTAAATTTCATTCCCGGCGCCAAAAAAGATTGGACTGATTGGCGAAGAGGTCAGCCAACGGTCGGCGAGCCGTAAGCGCGGTGTCGCCTAGTCTGTAGCCGAGTTGACGTACAAGAGCTGCTGATACGCTTTGGTACGTGTAATAATAAAGGGGTTATTTGGTACGAATAATAGGGTTGTCCAAATTACGATTTAACAAATTATTCAAAGATTTATTACTTTTTAATTTAATACACTTAGTTTTTTAGCCGAAAATGTGTTCCCTGTGGTAGAAATCTGAATTTACCGTTGACAGCGACAATAAGATAAACCAATTTCGAGTAGTTTATATTCTTCCGGTTCTTTAATATTTTTAGTGATTAAGAATTTCACGCCTTTTTACTATAGTTACGCAAGCTGTTAAATTAAGTGTAGATAGCAGAACATTTTTGATATACATACCCATCATCTTTTTTTTCTAGAATGCCACGGAACTACGTACCGAAGCCAGGTGCCAAACGTTATAAAAAATATAACGAACAATTAATACAACAGGCTCTAGAAGAAATGGAATTGACAAACAGCAGCTTAAGTGATATAGCAAAAAAATATGACATAGCTAAATCGGTACTTTGCAGTCATAAAAACCATGAAATGAAAACTCATGGTCGGCCAACAGCACTTACAAAAGAGGAAGAGCTATATTTAGTGGAAAATATTAATGTTTGTGGTGACTGGGGCTACCGCTTAGCATTTTAAAAGTTACCGACTCACCTCCTAGTTAGGTCAAAAACTGTTTATAATTACAATTAGTCTGAATAAAGACTTGTTTAGATTTTTTATTAAAATAAAGATAGGGTAAAACCGGGATAGATGCCGCGCTGGGATAGATGCCTCGTTTCTAAAAATTCAACTACCAGAGAACAAAACAGCAAATTCGTTGTTTACATACGCGCCACATGCACCCCCCACCTCAGTGACGCGCGAGTTGTTGTGCTAGATGGACGTTTCTCGCTTGTGTGTCGAATTACATTCGTAGCGGACGCGACGAACGCTTCAAAATTTCAAACGTAAGTATTCACTATTTCATATCTTTATAAACAGTTAAATGATTACATTTTATTTGAATTGTTTTAATACATTGGTTCTTTGAGAACACATTTAAGAGTCAATCACTGATGTTTGCATTTATTTTATTTATAAAATATTGAGAGGCATCTATCCCTAGTGAAAAGGATAGTTGCCCCGAGTTTACAAGGGATAGTTGACTTTAGGGGCATCTATCCCTCTATACTGCAAGAGCCTTATCGAAGTATTTAAAAGTCATAGTCGTGAATATTTTCGTATTTCCTAATAGTAGAATATTAGAAAATACCAAAAAAAATGTATCCAACTTTAATTTCATAATTCGAATATGATGAAATGAGTGTAGATACACTGTTTTATTTATACTTACTTTGCTTATTGTAGGTGAGCCATGCCAAGGAAATACAAAAGAAAGGAGGGCGTACGAGCTCGAGTAGTTTCTTGGACAACACAGCAGCTACAGTCAGCTTTCCATGAATTGGATAAAAAAGAATTGGGGATCAATGAAATATCCAGACAATTTGGGATTCCATCCAGAACATTGCGAAGGCGTTACGCTATTAAAAACCAAACTAAGCTGACTTTGGGAAAACATCCTGTCCTGGGTTTTGAACACGAAAAAAGGTTGGTAGCGCACATTTTGAAGCTTAGCGACGCGGGATTTCCCCCAGATAGACGAGCTATACGTACGTTAGCATACCAATTTGCCGAAAAGCTACAGATTCAACACAATTTTGATAATGAAAACCAGATGGCTGGGAATGAATGGTTCAAAAGTTTTATTGAGCGAAATCCAGAGTTGTCTATTAGGCAAGCAGAAGGTTTGTCTGTCGCTAGGGCTAAAGGTCTCAGCAGAGAAGAAGTAAATAATTTTCATGAACTTCTGACAAAAGTCCTGGCCGATAATGATCTCTTGGATAAGCCTGAAAGGATTTATAATATGGACGAATCGGGAGTTCAGCTTAACAATAAGCCTGGCAAAGTTGTTGCAAAGAAAGGTGCAAAAGTAGTAAATTCAGTTACATCTGCGGAGAAAGGTGAAACAATGACTATCGTAGCCTGTTGCAATGCCATTGGTAATTTTCTCCCACCAGTAGTAATAATTAAAGGTGTAAATAAGAAACCAGAATTCGAGAACGGTCTACCACTGGGCTCAAAAGTGCATGAACAAAAAGTCGGCATACATAAATACCGATCTTTTCTATAAGTGGCTTACGGAACACTTCATAGCTTTGAAACCGCAAGGTAAGGTTTTGCTTATTTTAGACGGGCACTCATCTCATTCATCCGCACCAGACATGCTGCAAGTTGCTTCTGATAACGATATTATTTTGTTAAGTTTACCCAGCCACACTACCTCAGCTTTACAACCATTAGACGTAGCGGTGTTTGGGCCATTTAAAACATACTTTAACCATGAAACTAATCAGTTTATGCGCGCAAATCCAAATAAAAAGATAAGCCGTTATAATGCTGGAACCCTTATACGCAACGCATGGATACGCGCTACTACACCTGCAAATGCTCTTGCTGGCTTTCGAAGAAGTGGGATTTATCCACTAAATCCTAATGCTTTGCCCGATTCTGTTTTCACTATATCTGATATTGCACATCGCAGTGACAATGATCCTGATCAACCCTGTGTGCTACATCAAACTACAACAGCGCTTCTTCAAACATCTTTAAACGAAAATGCAGAACCTTGTGAGCATGTTGAAGTTGAACACAGAACACAAACAACTATACCTCCGATTTCGTCAATTGATTGTCCAACTACATTTGAAAACGAATATTTGAATGTCGCAGACCTGAACATAACACCACCCAATATGCCATCAACTTCATTCAACCGAAACTCACCCAGCCTTTTGATCGATCCTCAGATTTTAGAAGATACGATTATTGATATTGTTGATATAGGTGATGATTCACTAATACGGATTCTAGATAACGAAGAAAAAGAAACACCTTCTAAATTTTTAGTCGAAGCATCACCAATACCACAAATTCCTCTGACTTTAGCAAGGAGAGCTAAACAATCGGCAGATATTCTCAATTCTAGAGAAAAAATCAAAGAAAAAAGGGATATTGCTGACAGGAAAAAGAAACAAATAGAATCTAAGATACACAAGACTGAAGCTACCAAAAAAAGACAAACAATAAAAAAAGTAAATAAAAAAACCAAAGAACAAATACAAAAAAATAAAAATAAGAAAGGAAAACCAAAGAAAAACTATGACTCAAGTGAAGAAACAGATGGTGACGTGACTGATTGCAGTCATAAAGAAAATGATTATTATTTAAAAGTAAACAAGGATCGTGGACTACGTAAAAGACTAGCTATTTATAGCTCAAACAGTGAAAATGAAGATCACCTCTCACCTAATACTGAAAAAGGTAAAAAAACCATAGGACTACCCGTGAAAAAAACTAAAAAAAATAAATTTGAAGAGCCTAATTCTATAGATGAAAATGTTTGCGTAGAATGCTTCGATACCTATAATAACACGAAGTCCAAATCTGATTGGATCCAGTGCATTATGTGTCAGAAGTGGCTGCACGAAACATGCACACTTTTTAAGAACTATTGCTCAAGATGTGGAAAACTTAAAATGTCCGGTTCCACTTAATGAAGGATAATTCCTTACAAATATGTTGATTTTTTTAAATGTTTAAATAATAACTAAGGTTAAACGAAATTATTAATTTTTGTTGTTGTTAGATATTCATATGAATGTTGATTTTTTTTAATGTTAAATAATTATTTCTACGTTAAAACGGGAATGTTTCGTTTGAGATGATTCTATATGATAGTTTTAATATGTTATCGCTTAAACAGATTTTTTTATATATTTTGTAGACATGCATAAATGTAAATAAATATGGTTAAGCATTTTATATTACCTACACATGTAGATAATAAATAAATATTACATTTTGATTACGTATTCTTGTTAATTATTTAAAAAGGCATCTATCCCGCATCACAGGCATCTATCCTCCTAAGTGACTTCATAGTGGGGCATCTATCCATATAGGTAGGCACCTATCCCCAAAAAATGTGTTTCGCAAGAATTTCATTTTTGCAAAACCAGTAATGGTTAGGTAAATAAATACAGTTTCTAAAGCTTTATGAATGATTAAACTAACTATATTACAGGGTCAATCTAAGCAAATATGTTTGGTATTCAAATAATGAAACACTTTCGAAAAGTGGGGCATCTATCCCGGTTTTACCCTATGGTCTCAAAATTAGTTTTTTTTTCTGTGCCTATATTATAAATTTGTTGATGGATAAAGAATATGTTCAAGTAGGTAGGTACCTACCTAATAACTTTGAATCGAAAGAGGGACAACCCTAATTTAATTTTCGATTTACCTTTACCACGTACCTATTATCCCCGTCGGGGGTAAATTGGAATGCACTAAGTGCTAGCGCGCACCGGTGACTTTTGTCACCGTGACTGTTTCGTCACTCACATCAAGTCTATGAGTATGTATGGAGGTGCGCGCACGTTACGACGTGACAATTAGGTGACATTTTTTTCCGCCGACCAGCGGACAAGCCCGTGACGAAACTGTCACCGCGCCGCTAGGTTTTTATAGCAGCGCGCGCACGGGCAACAAAATTGTCACTCAACACGTAGTTCTTCCGCAATTTGCATTCGGACCGTCGTCTTTAGCGAACGCAAAATGGCGTCAACGTCTATGCATAACGTGAAAGTGCATGAAGAGGATATCGATAATGATTACTTATTGAAGAAGTTGAAAAACGAGCAGCAATTTACGATAAAAAGCTGAAAGAGTATTCAGATTCTAATTTGAAAATTAAAGCATGGGATGAAATCAGTCGTATAATATTTTCTACAGTTTGGGGTACGTTGTCGTCACAAGAAAAAACTGAAGCTGGTGAGTATCTTTTTATTTTTAGTATTTGTAGCTAAAACAACAGTTGTACAAAAAAGTGAAATTCAGATTTTGTCATATTGCCATGACACAGCCCCTTGTGGTGAAGTAAAGTAATTCGCAAAATAATTACGTATATTTGCTGCTGATATGGTTCTGTCTGATGGATTTGTTGCAATACCTTTTAATGGACAATCGTAAACAGTGTCAGTAAATTGAATGCCATCTCTGCACCGTACAAAATTATGTAAAATACAACATGTTTTTACTATTATATCAGCAAAATCAAGACTGACGTCAAGGGGCCTGTGCAAAATTCGCCATTTGTTACAAAGTATACCAAAAGTGCATTTAACCATGCGTCGTGCCCTAGTGTGGCGATAGTTGTAAATTTTTTTCACAGTAGACGATGATTTTCTTGCATATGGTCGCAAAATATGCCTTGACAAGCCAAATGCCTCATCAGCGACCAAACAAAATGGCATTTTTTTCCATTTTCATCATATGGCAAATTACGATCATCTGGTATGCTCAATTGATTTTGCTGCAATCTTTTGCCCATGCCAGAATTCTAAATACATTGGAGTCGCTTGCTGCTCCATTAGCACCAACATCTATGTATACAAATTTATAATCTGCATCTACCCATGCCATGAGAACAGTAGAAAAGTACTTTTTGTAATTGAAACACTGCGAACCGGTATTTTCCGGCTGAATTATTCTCACATGTTTGCCATCAATTGCGCCAATTATGTTCGGAAAATTTGTCCGTTGGTAAAACTGATTTGAAATAGTATACCAATCCTCTTCAGACTTTTCAGGCATGTATAGTGTATGTAAATTCCAGATCGCGGAACATGTAGATTTTACAATTTCTCGTGCAGTGGTGGCACCTATCAAATATTCAAATGATATGCTGTAAAAACTGTTGCCGGTTGCAAGATATCTGAAACAAAAGAAAATTAAATACATAATACAAAATTAAAGTTAAAAATACATAAATTAAATAAATGACTGACTGTTTTATACTAGTTAAATATTTATTTTCAGGTAAACTTGTACAAAAACGATGGAAGAATTTAAGGGCTTGTTTTTCACGTGAGCTACGTGAGCAAAAATGTACTAAGTCTGGCCAGGCCGCTACAAAAAGAAGAAGTACAAACATTTTGACCAACTTTTATTTCTTATCCCAAGCATGAATACCCGAGAAACCTCAGGAAATGCTGATTCTGTAGAGGAAATTGCTTGCGAAGAAGATAGTCAGGATGCCAGTGTGGAAGTACTACAGCGAGAAGAATATTCCCGAAAGAAAAATAAGAATAAAATATGTTACGAAGAAAGGCTTCTAGAGATTTTAAACAACAAAAGAGTTGATGATAACAGGTTTATCGAGGCTATGAGAAATAACAAAAGTGACTGTAATGACGATGACAAGGAATAGCATTTTGCGCTGTCTTTGGTGCCGTTGTTAAAAGCAGTCCCGGAGGAGAATAAACTAGACGTACAGATAAAAATTTTACAAATTTTCCAGGAAGTTCAGAAACAAAACACTCAGCGCAATAATTATTCTCCTATGAATAGCCCATCCACAATTTATAGAGGTAGTCCTCAAAATTTCCAAATCAAGCCCAAATATTCTGTTTCTATACCATCGCAAAGTCCCCAAGGCCCACTACACTTAGCAAGAAACACTCCACTGATTTTATCTCCTCCTACATATATTCCATCTACAAGCCCTCAAAATATGAAAATCAAACCCAAATATTCTGTCTCTCTACCATCGCAAAGTCCCCAAGGCCCACTACACTTAGCAAGAAACATTCCACTGATTTTATCTCCTTCTCCTACATATATTCCATCTACAAGCCCTCAAAATATACAAATCAAACCCAAATATTCTGTCTCTCTTCCATCGCACATTCCTCAAAATCCGCTCCATTTAGCA
The DNA here is from genome assembly GCA_963555685.1 of Acrobasis consociella. Taxonomy (NCBI): domain Eukaryota; kingdom Metazoa; phylum Arthropoda; class Insecta; order Lepidoptera; family Pyralidae; genus Acrobasis; species Acrobasis consociella. The sequence continues at coordinate 3,899,329 of OY743119.1, read as the reverse complement.
AGAAACACTCAACTTGTTTTATCTCCTTCTCCTACTCATACATCTACAAGTTCCTAAAATTTGCTACCCTCTGCACACACTCAACCGAATTCATCTTCACAATCATCGCCTCCTAAGCAAGACCCGAAAAACTCCTCAGCCGCCTCATCGTCATCAATTCAAACCTATATTACAGAGTTTACAGAAGATTCCGAATTGTATGACATCTGCCAGGAGTACAATATCAACGAACATGAAGAATAATTAAAGAATATTACATTTCAATTACTTCAGATTCAGATTCAGATTCAGTTTTTATTGCAAGTCACAAGTTCGAAGATGTTACAAAGAAAAAAAGCACAAGTGACGCCCTGCAAGGGCACAGCAAACATGAGGGCAACTAGTTGCCACTTTACTTACATATAAAATTTTACAATTTATTGTTTTTCATATAAGTAATATTTATATAATAGAGAAATCAAAGCAAATTTGCAGCAAAGTTATCATCGAAAAATTCAGATATTTTGTAATAACATTTATTAATGAGCATCTTTTTTAGATTTTTAGCGAATAGTGAAGATTTTTCTGTATTCTTTAAATAGTTAGGGATGTGGTTGTATATTTTTATAGCCATATGATGGGGGCTGGATGAGACAAGTTTCATTTTGGTGTTTGGTCTTTCTATTACGTTTAGGTCTCTATTATTTCTTTTGTTTCTATTTTTCCTTTGTGTGTAAAGAGCTTCGTGTTTCCTAACAAATTTGCATGATTCTAGAATGTATATAGACGTTAAGGTGAGGATTTGATTTTTCACGAAATATGATTTACAGGATGTCATTTGATCAATTGAAATACTTTTTTGATTATAGTTAAAAACTACTTACTTTAATTTGTATAACATTTTTGTATTTTCATTAAAATAAACAATTTAAAATTACATAATATTCTAATTACTTATATTTACCTCAAAGTAACAGTGAGTCTTTCTTCAGCCGGAACAGACAATCTCATGTTTGTATTTTCGTATGTCAACGCAGGTCCTAAATTGCGAAGTAATTCATCAAAACTTCTAACACTCATTCGAAAATACCCAAAAAATTTCTTTGGATGTTACCGAAGTTTATGAAACATGGTGTAGAACTTTCCATTTATTAACCTGTCACTCCAAAGGGGGTGTACCCAGTATTCTTTTCGCTTTTTTTCTCTTTTGAGTTTCCTTATAAGCTCACAGATGACGACTGTCTCTTCGAAATCCATTTCGACAAATGAAGCTGCCTCGATGACGGAATGTGTGTGAAAAAAAAATTGTCACTGTCACCTTTCGTGAGCGCACCTCGCTTTGGAGGCGTGACGTGACAGCGACAAAAACTTTTTTGTCATGTTGACAAAAGTCACCGGTGCGCGTAATAGAAGGGGTGGAGTTAAATAAAACGTCAGTGCTTTGGAGCGGTCAAAACAATACTGTTTAATCTTATTTTCTCTACACTATTTGTTTACATTATGATATACATAGGGCTGTGACTCAGTAGCCGCCGCTATCACGGCCTTCCTGCGAAATGCTTCGCTCTCGAAGCGTTACATAATTATAACATAATTATAACTCAGACACTACTACAACTCTAATATCTAAATCTAATCCAATGTCTATATAACTCAGGCACAAGGCTATCTACTAAACACAATAAAAGTCACAAAAATAATATCGATAATAGTGAAACATAATTAACAATTGAGAGTAATCAAATTGATCTCTTCTTTTAAAATCTTAAAACTATCACTATATCAAGTATTTACAATTTAAAAAAAAATAAACACACACATTATAATAAAACATTTTTTTTATAGCGCTTTTTTTATTAGGAAGTACTTCCACTTTTGTTATCTTATTCTATAAAGTTCAAATATTTATTTTATACTAAGATCAGATCACATCAAACAAGCATTTCATATCTACCTTAACACTAATAAAAACTAATTTTTAAAACTACGTAGGTATAACATAAGTAGATAGACATTGATTTTGTCACGTTCTATCTTATTGTACCTGTAAACAGAAAGATTTTGTAGAAAACAAAAAATAGTTATCAGTATTTCGACTGGGGAATCGAACCCCTTTTTTTTACTTTTGCCCACTCGAAAAGTCAAAGCCCTTCTAAGTGTTCTTTTTTATATTGTTCACCAGCTGTGTTTGGTATTGTTTTCTTTTTTCAACTGTGAAGCGGTACTTATGTTTTTGTGAAAAGAATATTTTGTTTGTGTATTTTATCTTTATTCGGCGATCCCAGCTCATTTACAGTAGCGCAAAGTAGGAACTACTAACTTTACACTATAGTAAATAGCTTACGCCAGTTAACATTATTTTGGCGGTCCCAGCACACTTACAGATAAGTTGCTACGCCGAAGACATTTTGTATTTTGTAAGTTTGGCAATCCTGGCATACTTATTATTAATTAAGTTGCATATGCCCACAACATTTTATTTATTTGGCAATCCCGGCACACTTATTTTACATAAGTTGCTTATGCCCAAAACATTTTATTATTTTTGATAGCCTATCACGGCCTCTTTTTTTTTTTTGTTTTTACTCTTTGTCCAATCCTCGCTTACTTATCGAGTAAGTAGCTCGGCTGACTTATTATTTATAGCGATCCATGCGCACTTTTTTTTTTAAAAGCCGCTTACGCCATGTTTCACTTTTGTTGTATTTATAATCATTTGGAATCAACAATCGCAGTGGTATTTTCTGCAATTTCTCGATTCCAAAGTCTGATTCTGTCTTTAGGCACAATTTGGAAAGTTTTTTTTGTCGTATTTTTAACTTTATACCTATCGTTAGGTAAACATTTTTCAATTGTGTATGGTCCATTATATCTCGGGTCTAATTTTCCCAGACGTGTTCGCTGACGTTGTACATAAACAACATCACCTTCTCTCAATTGTAAATTATTACGTCTCGTTCTGTCAAATCTTTGTTTAGTTTTTAAAGCATAATTCCTCAACCGTTCTTCTGCAGTTTTTCTCAGTTCTTGAATATCTATATTTGATTCGATTTCTGGAAGTCCACTATTTAATTGTCGTATAGCCGGTACTTCCGTACGTACTCCAGTGAGTAGTTCTATAGGAGTACAACCAATACTCTTCTGAACTGTAGTATTCAAAGTGAGTTGTATTTTGCTAACAGTGCTCGTCCATCCTGCTCCGCGACTTACTTCGCAAGCAAGTAAATTTAATACGGTAGCCACATATCGCTCTGCTTGCCCATTAGCTCTACTTGCTCCGGTGACAATGAAATGGATTTCAATGTCCATTCGTTTTAAGAGTTCTTTTGTTTGTCGGCTAGAAAAGTTTGTTCCTTTATCTGTTATAATTCGTTTAGTAGTACCAAACAAACTGAGTTGTGGTTCTAGGGCTTTCACTAGCTCTGTTCCGGTTAGATTTTCCAAAGGTACTAATATTATAAATTTAGTGTAGGCATCCACCAACAATAACAGGTACCTATAGCGATCTCCGACTGTTCCAAATGGCCCCGTACAATCTGCATGTACAGTATGAAAAGGTATTGGTAGTTTTTCAATAGGATGCAAAAATCCTTGTTTAGGCCCACTGGGTCGCTTAGCTGATAAACAAATGATACAGTGACCGACGTATTTTTTTACGAATTGTGTCATTCCAGGAAATCAGTATTTTGTTCGCATTGATTCAAGAGTCTTATCTACTCCTATATGGCATTGTTCATCATGAAACGTTTTTGTCAAATTAAATCGTGCTGCTGAAGGCACATAATATTTCAGTGTTCTTTCTTGGTTTTCCTGAAATATTCTCATTAGTATACCATTTTGCATTATGTACTCCTTTAAACTATCGGGATTTTCTTCAATTCTTCTTTTTATCTCAATTACTTCTCGGTCTTGCTTTTGAGTTGCTTCCAACCATGTAACTTGATCATTCACTAATACTTCATCGGTATGGTTTTGTGATGGATTTCTGCTAAAAAAATCTACGTGTTTTATACAACTTCCTTTTCTATATTAAATTTTAAAATTGAAATCTTGAATATATAACCACCATCTGGCAACACGTGGTAACAAATGGCGTTTAGTTGAAGTTAACTTCACAGCGTTACAGTCTGTAATCAATTTGAACTCTATTCCCAATAAATACACACGAAAGTGGTTTAGAGCATTCACTATTGCCAACGTCTCTAACTCATAGCTATGATACTTAGACTCTTCCAATGAAGCTCGTTTGCTATAATAAGACACAACACGAAGATCTTTGTTATGCCTTTGAAGTAATATTGCACCATATCCCAAGCTACTAGCGTCAGTATGTAATTCAGTTTCTCGCTCTGGATCATAAACAACTAACAGAGGACGTGAAGACAGCTTTTCAATTAAATATTGTCGGGCTCCTTCACATTCCTGTGTCCAATTAAAGGTTGTGTCCTTTCGCAATAAGTTTGTTATACATGCTGTTTTTGTAGCAAATTCCGGTACGTATTTACGAAAATAACCTGCCAGCCCCATTAACTGTCTGACTTGTTTAAGATTTTGAGGAATTGGAGCACTTTTCAGAGCCTGAATTTTAGTTTCTCCCGGTCGGATACCTGCTTCAGAAACTATTCTTCCTAAATATTCAATTTCAGTTTGTAAAAATTTACACTTCTTCAGGTTTAGTGTAAATCCTGCATCATCTAATGCTTTTTAACACTACACGAAGTCTTTCCAAACCTTCTTCTGGATTTATCGATGGGATGATGACGTCATCAATATAAACAAGGGCTATAGAGTTTTTCAAAGATCCTAAAGCATTATTTACAGCTCTTTGAAAAGTACTCGGTCCATTGCACAATCCAAAGGGTACTCTCAGCCATAGTGACCTTCAGACGTGACGAAAGCAGTTTTTTCCACGAATTTTGTCTCTTTTTCAATTGGAATTCCGTGGAAACCAGATGCCATGTCAAGTGTTCTAAAATAACGAGCTTTTCCCAATCTATCCAACTGATCATCAATTAATGGCAACGGATATCTGTCTTTTATAGTTATCTTATTCAAAGCGCGATAATCTACACACAATCTGTCACTTGCATCTTTTTTTCTCACAAGTATAACTGGTGACGCATACGGTGAAGTGGATTCTTGAATGATGTTATTATTCAAAAGTTCGGTCACAATCGCTCTTACTTTTTCTTGCTCAGAGAAAGACATTCGATATGGGTGGTAAACAATGGGTTCGTTTGTTGTCGTCCGTATAGTCATGACGGCAGTCTTTATTTCTCGTATGTTATTGTTTAAAGCGATAAGACTCGAATGTTTATTTAACAATTTCCGAAGCTCGACTTGTATGTAACTTGGGACTTTATTTAACGAATTGGATATGAAGTCCTCAATGTTATAAACACTTTCAGTACTTTGAACTATATCCCGCCTTTTAACTATTGTGCCGCTCAATGTTGTTATGAACATGATATCATTTGTGGTTATAGCGTCTCTACCAAGAATAGCCTCATAGCATATTTCTTTGTCTTGAACTATATGAAAAGTTGCCTCTAAACTAATATTTTCCAACTGCAAGATGACATCTATTTTCGCATTTGAAATCAGAATTGTATCAGAAAGTCCAGAAATGTGAATCATAAATGGTTGACAGTGGGCCTTTACAGATCGTGCCACAGTATCCCTTATTAATGAAAACGACGCTCCGCTGTCAATTAATACATGAACAAGTATACCATTAATTATAACAGGTGTTGTACATACCTTGCCATTGCTGTTTACATCTTTGCCAGCAGACCGTTTTTGTCCTTTGTCAACTCTCTGCTTTGTCCAACAATCCTCGGCCAGATGTCCAGTCTTGAAACAAAATGTACATTTGTTTTGCTTCTTCCTGTTTACTTGTGTATCAATTTCTGTAACAGCTGGTATATTTTGGGGTAATTTGTGTACACTAGTACACATCATGTTGCAAATGACCCATTCGATTACAGCGATGACAACGCTTATATTCGGTATTCGGTCTGTATTTCTTGGATGTAGTTGGTAACAATTCTCTGTCAGTATCTATATTATCAGCAAATGCAGAACGTTTAATGTTATTTGGTGAGATTGGTATATATCGGGATAATTTTTCAAATAGCCCACTTACAGTTTCTGCGCTACTAGCAATTGATTTTGCATGCGGATCTGTAATACCTCCAGTTATTAATTCCAATATTTCAGTTTCACGAAATTGTAATCGTAATTGCTTTAATATCCTATGTTTCTTTGCCGCATAAATAGAAACAGTAGAGTACTGTTCACTTGTCATATTTGCCGCCTTTTTGAAATCACGACAAAGATCTCGACACTTTGGAAATGTTATTTGAAGATCTTCTTTCAGAGCAGGCCAGGTTCTCTTTACTGGTGTCCATTCTTTGTACAAGTCACGTGCTGGTCCGGCTAAAAATGGTACACATCGAGCAATTGTTTCCACGTCGTCCCATTTGTGCTTCAAGACCAGGGCATCTACTTCTGCACTCCATTCCTTAGCTTCAATCGATCCAACACTCGGGTTAAAAGTTGGCAACGCTATCGCCTTACTGGTGCTCGTGTAAGTTATTATTTCACTATTCAACTCACTCTCGTTTTCACTTAATATCAATTCATTGTTTTTTTTGTTTAATTGTCCACTTTTATTTTTATTTTTAACTATTTTATTACTCATTTTCATGTAGATGTAGGTTCTTAAATTTACGCGAATAATTTACGCGAACTACGATCCCACTTCTGATAATAGAAGGGGTGGAGTTAAATAAAACGTCAGTGCTTTGGAGCGGTCAAAACAATACTGTTTAATCTTATTTTCTCTACACTATTTGTTTACATTATGATATACATAGGGCTGTGACTCAGTAGCCGCCGCTATCACGCGCGTGCCCTAAGGTTTTCGTAGAATTTCTCAAAATGTTATAATCATTTTGGAATACTAAGCTATTTAACATAAAGAGGAGCCTATCACGCATTCCTTAGTATACTTTAAAAGGACCTATGCTTTACGGAAGACTATTAAAATTCCATTTGAAAGTGAAAACTGGACCAATTTCCCCGTTTTACGGTATTTGATTTAATTATATTTTGTTACCTTAATAATAATTTTAAAGCACAAGCTGTGCTCTGTTTTCATTTAAAAGTATTTTTTGTTGATTTTTTTTTTGATAAATCATATAATACAGTGATGTTATAGTCATGTCTACTGTTTGTGCCAATTGATGTATATTTTTGGTGGATTTGATTTTTGATGCTGTCATCGGCAAACCTAAAAAAAAATGTAATTCTTAGTTAAAAATACGACACACTTTTAATATTTTATATGAAGAAGTTAATTTCTAAATGTTGCTTGAACAGTAAAAAAATTGTAACTGTATTTTTTGATAAATACAATTGATTTTTGAGAATGAAGTTTGATTTGTTCTTAAAGTGTCTAGCATTAGTGCTTTTGCCTTATGAATTATTAAAAAAAAGCAATATGAACATTTTATTTACGTAAACAAAGAAGTTTTCTACAACAATATATAAACTATAATATGAGACTATTTTGTCCTACATTTGGAAATGAGTTGACTTATTAATTTTTTTTAAATTAAATATTGAAGTGTATAAAGCAAATATGTCAAACTTTAATTGCATTTTCTCACTGTATTTTCTCACATGACAAAACGAAAATTTGGGTTCATTCTTTTCTTAAAGTTGCGATGTATAAGCCAAACAACAAAAAATGCACGTCAAATTAATACCCGAGAAGAACCGACAGACCTTCGACCAATTAGCGGGGAACGTGCGTCGAGGGCCCTACTCCTACAAAATGTCGGACATGCATCGGGCTTATTTCGGCGTCGATTTGCAGCTAGACGTTGGCGGCCCCTTCACTGTAAATCACCGGGAACAATTTGTTGGTACGGAGGACATACCGGTGGAGCCACGACTCGGTCCCCCCTGGCTCAAATTTGGTAAAATTGAAGTTGCTCACCAATATGATAGAACTACTATGGCTGGAGTTGAAACGCCATTGCCAGAACTGTCAGGGCCAGCAACGGCTAAAGTGGTACATGGGCAAGTATATTTACCGCCAAAATGTTTTGCGCTCGTTGCCTACAGACACGGCAGGATTTAGGCGGCCGCTCTGTAATATACATAAGCTATATCCCGGCTTGCGCAAGCGTCAGTGCCGCACGGGATGTCCACAACGCCGCCTTCTAACGTAGTCACATAATTATTAAAGCACTCGTTACGGTATTACTCTGATCTGTTATGTAAATAATTTACGTAACAGATCTGAATACGAATTTAAGTACGAATTTGCTACCAAATACGTACGTACGCTTATGTGCCTTCCGGAAGCTGTCATTTGTTTTAATACGTTTAATTTCTTTAGATATAGTTTGTATTTCTTGTATTTTCTGCTTTTTGTTTTATGATTCATATTTATTTTTCTTTTTGTCTTCTGTATCTTTATCTAGCTATGTCTATTACTTTGGTTGTTATTGTAGTTTCTATATTGCTTTTTGTTTTCATTATGAATTCAAGGCAGTCAGTGTAGGCAAGGCAATCAGGGCTTATTTTGGCGTGGATTTTGCGGCTAGACACGGCCACTTCAGTGTAAACCACCGGGAACAATTCGTAAATAGTACGGTGGACATCGCGGTGGACCCACGGCTCGGCACCCCCGGTCCCTGGCTCAAATTTTGTAAAGGTGAAGGTGCACACCAACACGAAGAATGGCAATGGCTGGCGGAATTGTCGGAGCCAATGACCGCTAAAGTGGTACATGGGCACGTACATGTACCGCCGAAATGTTTCGCGCCTGTTGCCTACTGACGCAGCACGATTAAGGCGGCTACTCCACTGCTACAAGGTGACTGGTGGCAGGTTAATGATTTTAAACGCGATTATTTCAAAAAGCAATTAACGGTGCGGGGGAGGGTTTCGTCGTTAGAATCGGCGGTCGTGCGGATTTCTCAGTCACGATGTCGCAGTGGTCGAGCGAGCATCGCGCGTTCGCCGTCGAGGCCTTTTTCAAGAGTAACGATTCGTACGTGACTGCTCGTCGGCAATTTCGTACACACTTCTATATTCGAAGGATAAGTGATGGACCAAGTGTGAATTTAATTCGTTCATGGTTGCAGAGGTTCCGCGCAACTGCTTCGACTATGAACACCCCGCGGCCAGGACCTGGTCGATCTTCAAGGACTTCTGAAAACATTGAACTGGTTGAAGAGAGTTTACGTGAAGATCCACGAGTTTCGATACGAAAAAGGGCAGCCTCACTGGGACTTTCAATAGCGATTATCCAAGAAATTTTGAAAAAGGAAAGGAATTTTTTTATGTGGCTCAATCTTAAATAGAGAGTTTACATTAACAATCCCCGTACTCTAGAGAACTTAAAAGAAAACATTCGTCGAGAAATCAGCACAATTGAACCACTGCAGCGTGTGGCGCGGAACACGAGACTCCGTTTTGAACAGTGTTTGCAACTAGAGATGGGCATTTACCCGGTAAATTTCCGAGACTCGGATATTTATCCATTTATACCCATTTTTTCCCACCAATTCTCAATTAATACCGGGTATAAATTTAATTTAATTAAAATATTTGTATTTACGATATTTTATAATATATCGTTATGATTTATTATGAAATAAAAAGAGTTTAAGCAAATATTCAGTTTCTAAAGTAAGTACTGTGTAAAAAATACTTATAAAGTGTACGTGAATTCGTTTTAGTTTTATATATTTTTAATAAATAAATAGATGTTATCGCCGGCCGACGATAAACGGGTTAACCGTGCCGGAATTCTATTGAACGGCTAGACCTATCATCGAATCGTCTTAACCAAGCCAGGGTAAATTGGCTTTATTGTCATTTCGTGTAGCCTCTTAAGAGTCCCCTTACCCTAGACTTCTCCATACAAACGTAGTCTACGTTTAATTTTGAAACCACATGTCAGATTCCGCTAAAAATTGGTAATTGTAAAGAAATTGCAATTATCTAGGGTTATAACTGGTTTCCTATACTAAAATTATGAACTGGAAAGAAAATATAACGATTTAGAAGTTTCCCATACTAATGGTCAAAAATTATATAAAACACTATATTCTATTTCAAGTTCATATTTTTACAGTAGGAACCTAGTTATAAACATAGATAATTGCAATATCTTTGAAATTACAAAATTTTGCCCAAATCGGACATGTCGTTTTGAAATAAAACGTAGACTACGTTTGTATGGAAAGTTGTATTTTGGTCTAGGGTCGGGGGACCCTTAATTACTGCGCTAACTCGAACAGTACAGCTGTACTGTTCGAGTCAAGGGCAAGCGACGAAAGGGTAGAGGGGGATAGGGTTATTTTTATCATAAGGGTTTGCACTTTGCACCCGATGCATTGTCTTAGTTGAGTTAGTTTCTGAGTATAAACGTGTTGTTATGTAAATAAGCAATTCTTATTTTGACTGTTCCATGCACTTCGGCAGCAACGGAACGGTCATTCAGTAAACATGGTCATATGCACTCACTAAAAAGAAACCGTTTGACACCAGCCAGAGCTGCTAAACTGACATTTGTGTCGTATAATTGGAACTTACTCAATAACTATAATGACCCAAACATGACGAGATGCCTATGCAAGAAACTCATAATGAATTACATTTTGTAACAGACGACGAATGTGAAAATGAAAACAATGTAACTATCAGTACTTCTGAATTTGATGTGAAATTTTTGACTGCGGCGGAAGTAGTATCATGCGGAGATTGAGGACTGAAACAAAATTTAAAAGCATAAAGCGATATAGTGCCATAATTAATAATTATAATAACGGCTTATGTGAATTTGATTAAAAAACAAATATGTATCTTTTGTTTACGTTTTTAAAGTTATTACCTTTTTATTGTTGATAAGTAATAGGTTTTGTTTAAAAATATTACTACTTAATCTTATGTGTTGACTATAATTTTTTTAGCTAAGACATGTGCTGTGTTTGTTTATCTAAGTACCTTTTAAAATCTTAACAAGATGGTATTTTTTCTTGTTAATTCTATTTAATAAATATCCATATAACGAATATGCATCATATTTTCAACAGATTATTTCAATACAAATATTTTTAAATCATGTTGTTGTTTTTTTATATATTTGACCATTATTACCGACGAAAACAACTACTTATTTATCTTCCTCATAATCAAAACATACCTAATATTTATATTTCAAATAGAATTTAATCACTTTAAAGTGAATAAGAGATTATTTACTTCCATTCTAATTTTTACCCGGTGTAAAAAAAAAATATCAGGTATAAATGGGTATTAATTAATTTTTACCCATTCTACCCTTTCTTTCCCATTTTTACCTTCCCGATATTTATCCATGCGCCCATCTCTATTTGCAACTCGACGGAAGACATTTGGACGAGAATCTTCAAATAATTAAATACGCATTACTGTTCAGTCATTGAATGTTTTAATTAAAACCGTATGTCAAACAATATTTTTGAGCAAGAGCAAAACCAAAAGCCCGAGCTAGTACGTTGCCCCCAGACCACGTCAATAAGCAGTGTAGAATTTGCTGCACAACGCCAAAATGCATGCCTACCACTTCCAGCCCATACAACACCTGGAAGACGCGGATGCGCTGCCTATACGAAGATTTTGTGAGTGGTTTGCTCGCAAATCGAGACACGAACATTTGTGGACAGATGAATCCATGTTCACGCGTGTGGGTCATGAACACTGGTATACAAGAATTCGCACGTGATACGCGAAGACCACTTCCAGGTTTGCTTTAGTATAAATATGTGGGCTGGTGTGATTGGGAATAGGGTTCTAGGGTCGTACTTTATTGAAGAACGACTGACTGGAGGTACATACCTCGAAATAGTTCAAGGTGTAATTGACAAATGTTGGAAGACTACCAATCGCGTATCTTCAACATTTCTACTTCCAACAGGACGGAGCACCCCCACATTATGCCAGACAGGAACGCGAGTTCCTTGACGAAAACTTATCCGAATCACTGGATAGGTCGTGGAGGGCCTATGGCTTGGCCTGCAAGGTCACCGGACCTCACGCCATGTAATCTAACTCACAACAAAAGACAGGACTAACAAGACTGTCACATAAGTAACTATAGCGCTAGTTCTATATTTTCTTGTGATTTGATATTTTTTGTGCTTGTCTAAGTTTGTAGTCATGTGAGTGGATTTATTGTAACCTTTTCTATGAATACATTCTTTAAACCTGAATACTGTAAACGACGTCCATCATCAGAAACTAGCAGTGGTAAAGAGTCTACTGAGAGACCTAGCCCGTCCGGCAGCAATATTCAAGACGCTGTTACCCAATGTCAGAATCTATAGACATTAACTGCAGATAATCAAGAGAAACTTTTTGAGTCGAAACAAACTGGGACGCTACAACCAAAGGCTGACTGAATTAACAACTAAAATAACAGTTAAAGAGTATCTTCCAAAATGACAGCTTTTGAACCATTCAGGCGTTAATTATTTTAATTTAATTTATTGCACTTAAAATCTTAAGATTAAAGCACATAAGGTACAACTTAATGCTAAACATTGTCTACCAGTTTACCTTTGGACGTAGCAGAAAAGATAGAAGATGGGATGCAAAAATTAGATAATTACATCGAAATAAATAAATTAGGATATATCATAATTAAATGAATTATATTTGGTACCAACAGGCGATATTTTAAAACCAAACTTTCGTTTTTTAATTCACTACCATGGCATGCTACTTCACTACTACTATACTTATGAATAGATAAATAGTTTGTGTACATATTTGGTAGCAATCATTTGCTAAGGATGATTGCATGAATTAATAAACTTACTAAAAAAGACTGAGAATAAATTCAGTCTGGTTCTTTATTTCTTTATTTCTTTATTTTCGCTTACATGCACTCATACATTACATGGTTAGTAGGTTAATAAGTACATGAACCCTGACAGGGTGTTGCGAACTAAAAAGTATGTTGAGTTGAGTTTATATAATAATAGTGGTTTTAGATTCAGGATATGTCAAAAATTGTTAGTGATTACATTGAATGTCAGCAGAGATACATAGAACTTTTATGTTATAAATATATAAATAATTGCCGTTAATTTCAGTTAAGTTTGATTACATTTTAATTTAATTTTAATGAGATGTAGTTTTTGTAAATCCGAACATTTAAAATATCTTAACAATAATATTGCAATAAAAAAAAATATTTAAAAGAGGAAAAAAAAGATAAATATAAATGTCAGTATATTAATGGCTGTGGCTTGAGAATTCTTTAAACTAGTTGTGTAATTTGTCTTCTAAGTACTCTTTGACAGAATAATAACCTTTTGTCAATAACAATGTTTTTAGTTTTTTATTAAAAGTTTTGTCATTATGTTCTAATTGTAGTGATTTTGGTAGTTTATTATATATTTTGATTGCACTTACATATGGTCCGTTATTGAATATGTCCAGGTTTTTTTTCGACGGTAGTGCCAGTCTATATTTATGTCGTGTGTTTATGTTGTGTGTGTCTTTCATTTGCGTAAATATGTGTTTATTTTTTCTCACGAATGTGCATATGTCAAGGATATAAATTGAGGGTAGTGTCAAGATATTTTGTTTTATGAAATACGTCTTGCAGCTATGTCTGTACGGTAAGTTGCACAGTATGCGTAAGCACTTTTTTTGCATTAGGAGTAGGTCGTCCGCGTGGACACTATTGCCCCAAAGCATAACACCGTATTTTAGCCAGGAGTACGCGTAGGCGTAATACGCTGTCAGAGCAGTTTCATAATTTGTGCTTACTTTTAGAATGCTTAGTGCGTATACAAATTTTGATAGTTTATTTTTGATGCTTGTCACATGTTTTTTCCAGTCAATGTAAGAATCTATTGTTACGCCTAGGAGTTTGAAATTATTTACTTCTGTGATTTCTTGATTTTCAAAAGATAATTTTAAGGTGAGCGCTTTTTTTTGCCATGGGTGAAATTGAATTATTTTAGTTTTTTTCATATTTATTTCTAGATTTTTTTTGTCAAGCCAGGATTTTAATTTCGTAATGCTATCTAATAGGGTCGCGTTAGCCTCAGTTGATGTGCCACATTGGAAAAGTAGTGAAATGTCATCGGCGAACATGACACACAAGTTATTGGGAAATAATTTGGGCAGTTCGTTAATGTATACCAGGAAGAGGATGCACCCGAGCACGCTTCCCTGTGGGATTGAACAATTGGTAGTTCGAATGTCAGATCGTACTGCTTGCGTCTCGTGCGAGTCATTATTAATTATGGTTCCAGTAACATTGCGAAAAACACTCGAATCAAATATCTTAAGTTTACGGAAGGCCTTAAAAGACGCTCTCGATTACACAAATAAACTACTAGACATGAAAGAAAAGCAAAAAAAACAATGTTTGAGCAAGATTTGTTAAACGTGGTGCCATGCATTCGATAAACGTAAAATGTGGCGCATGTTTCGATATTTCCAGTATTTTAAATGTTATTGTAACAAACGCAGAAAGTCCTTTACTGGCGAAAACAAAAAAAAATCGGAGCAATATTATTCCTTATATTTGGCGGTTATTTAAAAAAAACCGCCTGAAATTTAAAAAAATATTGGCGTGAAACGAGTGAACTATTGTCTGCATAGTTCCTACGAAACACGATGCTTTGCAGCGACAAATATAGTAAAAAAGCTTGCAAAAGAAACTGAAATATCCAAAAAAATGTAAACGCATCACAAATAAAAATATAACCGGCCAAGTGCGAGTCGGAATCGCGCACGAAGGGTTCCGTACCATTATCTATAAAAATCGAGTTTTTTGTATGGGAACCCCCCCTAAATATTTTTTTTTTTACTTGATGATCTAAAAAAACTTTTGCTTTATATTCCACAAGAACATGTTGGTTTTTGGGAAGAAATACTTGGATGGCCTACTGAAAATAGAGTGCAAAGAGTGAGAGTGCAACGTTAATATTAATAATAACATAAATATGTATAAGAACTTTTAATAAACTTGGTTTTGCTATATTACCATTGTTTGAATTTTCCCAGTTAAATGTAAAAAGGGCTCATGTCCATACTTTTTTGCCGAAAGGGCACATGTCCTTGCCTTTTTACAGCAAATAATTAGAAAACTATCATGAAAAATTACATGTTAAGTAAATTACCTTTTCAAAAATGTTGTTTACATTATATGCTCTCCTGAAAATTTTTCTCTCATGGACAAGTTTCCTTTTGGCAATTAGTGATTCTGTTATGGGAGCAGTGTGGTTTTCCTCATTATATTCATACTTTTAAAGGTAAGTTAATAGTACCTCTACATTTAATAATTTATCGCGTTTCTTTATTTCATGAATATATTCAAGACTTTTCAGTGTATAAATTTATAAAGTCACTACCTTCTTACATACTTATTTCAATTTAATAATAGATGTTTTGAATAAAAGTACTTATTGTTAGGAAACTAGCGCCATCTGCGTGTGATCTCCACAAACACGGGCAAGATTTATCGATTTAGCGATAATCTATCGGTGGGCGCGCGGCGTCCTCTCACTAGGCGAGAGAATCCATTGGCCAATTTCGTGTTTGTCCTTGCCAATGAGATCTCTTATCGGAGCTCGGAGCGTTTCGGGCTTGGCCGATCGCGGCCGAGCGCGGGTCGTGTTCGCCCGCTCAAGAAATAACCTCGTGCAGTCTCAAAATTACGGAATCGCGCGCGGCCGTGTTACTTGGGCGATCGATCCCGACGCCATGTTTTTGTCGTTTGTAAAAAGCGTATGGGAAGTCATGGTGACTTATCGCTAATTAACTAATTATAATTTGTTTGAACGCCCAATTAGTTTGTTTATCGTTTGTAAGGCATGGCGCCAGAAATTAATCGTTGTTGTATACGTAAAGACAGTGTATTTGTCGAGTGTTTGAATAACGTGTTTTGCATAATCATAGACTCATTGTTTTAACCTATTGCCCGTTTGGAACGGAAGTATTTTTGTGAGCTGAATCTAAAATAGACTGTTTGTTGGTGACATTTGTAAAGCTAGATGTATAAATGGTGATAAACACTTAAATCGTTATGAAAGACGTCACATGGTGTTACGTCACAATTCGCGTGTTTGGTTATATGTACTCAAAAGTGAAATTACAATAAAGGCGGTGAAATCTATTATGAAGTGGTGATATATTTCGTCATATTCGTTTGGGGCGACAGAAATGAGCTCAGGGTAGGTTGCTTAGGGACCCAACTTTGTTCACCACTGTCTTGGGGCCCGTGAAGGGACCCAAGGCCGTCGTCAAACCCCGAAGAGGACTTCGAGATCAAGCTAGACGAGTGCCGTACGAACTGTAAGATTTAATAAAGATTATTCCTCTCCTGTAATTAAAAAAGTAATTAGTTTTTATAGTTTAGGTTTAGGTTATAATTAGGTTAGAAGGTTCCCTAGACCTTATCTAGGGTGGTAGCAGAACTGCGTAGGTTTGTTTGTGAGTTTGTTTGTTGCCGGTTGGATTGCCGGACCCGTGCAACATACCGTAATCTTAGTTTTAATCAACAATAGATAAGAATACTACAATAAGAACATTGGCTACATCAGCCACATGTGTGCATACAAGAACGCCAACAGAATCACTTATTTAAAATAGGTAGTTGGGTCTTTCTTTCACACAGTCATCTCATCTTAACTTGTAGTTCGCCGCGAACTTAGACCTCGCGATTATTATTCGCTAGTTTATAGTACTCTGTGTTATTCGCAATTCAGTTTCCTTAATAACCCCTAGATGGCGCTATCCAAAGTTAGAACGCGATTTGTTTTCGTTTGCTACATAATCGCGGTCATTTTTATTAATATTTCAAAAACTATTGAACCTATTTTGATGCCCAACGAACTTGAAAATTCTATTGATATTTCCTACATGCCTTCCCAATTTCATTGAAATTGGATCATTGGTTCGGCATTTATCGCGGTACAAACATACATACATACATACAATGTGTTTTCGCCCCAACTCGATTTAGAGACCTTGCTCGCTTCGCTCGCTCGGTCAATCAGTTTGGCACACAGTGACCTGTGTAATATTATATGTAATCTCAGCTCCAAAACAAGCGAAATGGTTTATAAAACCTAGGTTGCCAAGCCAAGTATTCGATCCTCCTAGATCAAAAATTATGCTTTTTGCTTTGGGACGTTGTATGAGTGATAATAATCTTTATATGTATTTTATGATTTTTTCAGTAAATTATATAACAATATCAATACTGTGGATGCTAGACAATAGTCTAGTTAGAGAACTCCCTCCAACTGGAGACCGAGCCAACTTTTATAAAAACTTGGACTATTGGAATAAAATAACTAACCCAGAAGAATGTCCAGAAATACCATCTACCAGCAGCCCTGTAAGTATCTCCTTTAATAATAGGATGATGAACATGATTTTATTAGCTTTAGGTACCTGTAACTATGAATATAAATAATGTAATTAGTTATTAGCCAAGTTAGATTGTCCTTTTGATTTGAAAATTTGCAAATGTATGTTATACTGATAACAGTACAATAATTTGGTTCCATCAAACTCATGATGGCACCAAGAGATGAATGGTGTAACTCTTCAACGGTAACTCGTAAACCCTTCGAGTTAAGGCACATTTGATTTGTTTTTACGATTATATCTATTTAAGTAGTAGGTAATTTTAATTAATCACGATTTTGTTTTGCAGGCCCCTGTTTTTGTAGATGAACTGAATCACAAACATAAACAAACACAGAGTGAATTTATGATCCCTCTTAACAATAATAATAACTCAACTCTTTATAATGGCTACCACTAGTGACGATCAGATGGCTACTACTAGTGACGATCAGTTGGCTACCACTAGTGAGGATCAGATGGCTACCACTAGTGACAATCAGGATATGACTATCTGTAATGAAGACGTACGTTCGGTAAAATGAATACTTATTTTTTTTTCTTTTTACGATTTTTTTATATTGCTATTATTTTTTATACTTTATTGAATAAAGATTTGACCTAAACATAAAAAAGATCAAAAATTTTAATTAAATAGATGTCTTTAAACAAAACAACAACACAAGACTTTAATCATAATTACCTACTTAATTGTTTAGATAAATATTTTGTTCTTTTTCAGCCGCTGATCAATCTGCTCTTCAAAATCGAATAAAGGACATCAAACAACATCAACTTCAGTTAAATAATAAGTTTATCAGTAATACCTTCATTCAACAGTCATTTGACTGTGGGAGAAAAAAAAAACTGCAAGCGAACTGAAATTATTATATGTCAAAATTACAGTTAGAGTTGACAAGTTTATATAAATGTAGTTAGGTCCAAGTTAACGGAATTAAGTACACTGCTAATATGACGTTAACATAATTTTTTTTATGAAGATCAATTATTACCAAAGTTTGGCTTGGTTGAAAATATTTTTATAGCCGATGATTATTATCGTTGATATTTTTGAGTGTTCTTTGTTTGGTACGTTATGTTCATTTACTTTGTTTTTAATAGAGAATGAGATATAGAATAAGTATAGATATTGTACTAATAATTGTGATTATAATAAATGTCATTTTTATATTTACATAATATTTTTTATTTTTGATTCCCGGAAACCTAAACCTGTCTATGGAGCCGTAGCGCATGCGACGTCTTAACAAACATGCCGATAATCTTAACTTAGTATTAACTCCATTACTCTGTGCTTAACTTATTTTTATTAGGATACTCGATAGTCGAAGTCTCTGGATAATGTAATAAAATAGGTTTTTTTTTTAAATTAATGACGTCGCACTCTGTGATGGCTATAGACTGCATATAGATGGAGCGCCTGCAAACCAGTGGACTGACAGCACCAAGAACCGATCCTTTTTAGGCTTTTAATGGAGAAAATACAGTTTTATTTACTGTATTTTTGGCTAAGGCCTGAGAGAATCTGTTAGTACTGTAAGTGCACTAGATTGCAGCCTTCATCTAAACCAGTAGATACTGCATATTAAATAGTAGCTGTAACAATACCTAGGGTGTTAGCATTACAATGTATATTGTACTTGTTACAAAAAACATAAAGCTAGCGTTCCAATACAAATAGTTATCAATAAAGTTGATGTCGTTATGCTAAACAAATTCATTAGTAGCGACAGCAAAGTATTTAGTAAACCCAAGAAAAAAAGTGTTTATGTTTACCAGATTGCTTAGTAGTCCTTACAATCGATCTAGTACTGTCTACAAGACGTATGGTTACAATCACATTGGTAATGTAACAGGCGCGTTAAATACCTTGTAGTATTATATTGTTTAGTCAGTTACACTAAACATCTAGTTGTCATTAATAACCCGATAGGTAAAAATAATAACAGAATGGTTTTTGTAAAGTCAACTCGTGAGTCTTGCTGTCACGGTAGCAAATAGAAGTTCTAGTTACAGTAGCGTTTTTTCTCGTAGATGTAGCCAGAAATTTCTCTGCGTGTTCCGTATTCGGGTGGCGGGAATCAATGCTCTGGTGACGGTGGCCACCTTTTGACGGTGGCTGGTGACCTTTTACTAATACTCAGGTTGTGGTGGAGGCTACTAACCTTGCATGTTCGTCTACCATTACTAGAGAAACGCAGGATGCGGCTGTTCCCTCGACATCAGGGGTGCCCTTGCCCAAAAGGCAAAGACAGGTAACAGCGTACATTCCAAAAAAACAAGTACCTACCGATAAATCCAAAATTGACAAATGTCTTTTGAAGTTAATTACATCGGATTTCTAACCGTTCAGCATAGTAGAAAATGAAGGACTCGCTTTGAAACAACTCGCAAATCAAGAAAACGTGGACATTGCACCTTGCGGTTTATTCATAGATGATGAATACCCTAGTATTGGTGCAACCCCCGATGGTTTAATAGGACAAAACACAATTGTAGAAATAACATGTCCCATAGTTGCATTTAAAAAAGGTCAAGTCAATAGAAGAAAATAAAATACAGATATGGCGGTACAATAAAAAAACTAAACTTATCAATATCAATAAAAATAGTCATTGCTATTATCAGGTCCAAGGACAACTTCACGTAACACGAAGAAAAAACTTATTTGCTGTTTGGAGTGGTGAAAACAAGGCTCTTAAAACTGAGTTGATTGGTAGAGATGTAGAGATGATTTGTTTTGGGAAAAAAAACATGAAGCCAAAGCTACTGACTTTTAACATGGACTGGTTATTGCCTGAAATAGTCGATTCTAGGCAAGCGAGGAGAATGCCACTAAGAGAATTTGAAAAAACAAATTAAAGTCCTAAAAATGATGATTTAATGGAAAAAGAACCATCACCAAAAAGGCAACGAATTGATGAAGAATTCCTTTCATCACAAGATCACAAGGAAAACAGGCCTGGTTGCAGTAGACAGATATTGTTTAAAAATTTCTAATAGTTTCTTACTCTAAGAAAGCATTTATATTTAATTTAGTATGTGTTTATGCCTATCTTGTACATAATGTATAATATTATTTTAAGATTTTAAGAGAAAAGTTACATTATCCCTGAGCGACATAGGCTATGTATGTACCACGTGCAAAGCCGTGGCGGACTGCTAGTATAATATACAGTTCAAGTAAAATATTAATACCTTTTGTTTTACCTTTTATCCAAATTAAATCATCTCTACTTAATTAAAATCTAAATTTTCTTACTGATCCACTCTCTCTCTCTAATCCTTACTAATATTATAAATAATAAAGTAACTGTCTGTTTGTTTCCATGCGGACAAAGTCGCGAGCGGAAAGCTAGTAGTAGTATAGTAATAACAGTTTTTGTAATGGATAAAGGATTTGGGATTCAAAGGGAAAAGCCGATACCGTGGTTATAGCGCTTTATTGGTAAAGCTGAACGCTAACACGGAAGTCGAAGTTTCCGACGCGCTGTTGATGCCACGAACGATTTGTTGGCACGACGCTCAGCAATCTGACTAATTGTCGTGTAGACCAAAAATCGTTTTTTTCAGGCCAATTTTTTCTTAGCAGAAATCTCTAAATTTTAAATGCCTTGGGACGGCATATAAAATTTGACAAAAAAAAATTCAAAAAATGACAGTTCGAGAAATAGCCACCGCCACTACAAGAGGGTAAAATGAGGTGGAATGTCACATTCCACCTCATTTTACCCTCTTATTCATAAACGTAAATTAAGATCATCCGTATTTTGTCTCTAACATTTGAGAGTCACGTGTTGTGAGAAAGAGACAGAATAAGGATTATTTAAACTTATGTATATAAATAAGGGGGTTAGGTTTTTAGCTACATTAATTTAAATGCCAATTAATACAAACAACATAAATTGAAAGACGCGTGACATCCTGTTTTGTTTGTTTTTGTAATGGAGTGCGAAAGAATATTTAAAATAAGTGCTGACTAGTCAGAAATCGTACTACTAAAAAAAATTTGAGTGACAAAGTACGATAAATAATAAATTTTTGACGTAAAAATAATTACTCTATAAAATTTAAATTTTCGGAATTCCGGTACAATACAGAATACGGCCGTCCATATTCGGTAAGCAGAACTTTACACATTTCGTTTTTTTTGCATATAAAACTAAATTATTTGCCTTAAATTATTTGGTTTTTTTGGGAGACGTGGCCCCAGCCTTGTAAATGTCCGGATAGGGTCTTCAATGACACGCACCGATGACGAAGAAAAAATATTTATTGCAACTCCAATAACTACACAAATTACAATTTATAACTAAAGTTGTGTAATGTCGCGCTTGGATGGTAGCAAACTAGACTATTTTAAAAAACCGACACGACATGACATTTCTTACCAAAATTGACCCCTTGAGCCGTCGTGAGACATTCACAAGACCGTAGGGTCATATAATGACCCATATGACTTTTTCGTTTATTATTGGGACCACTATCATGTCCACGATTGCTCAAGAGACCAATAGATATGCGGAGCAATGTCTCCTAAACAAAATGAACTTAGGTATATTAGACGAACAGAGTAGAATGTTGACTTGGTTGATTTGTTCAAAAAATTCATGAGACTGAGCTATATTCTTTATCACATTTTTTTTTCTTTTTTAATAAAAGAATGTTTCTTTTCATTTGTCTTCTGTTTTACTAAGGAAAAGGAACACTTCTTCGTGAATTAATCCCCTATCGTTTTTTTAAGATATGCTGACTCAAAAACAAGCAACCAGAGATCGAAATAGGCGTCTAAGAGAAGAATGTATTCCTTATCTACACGGGCGAGCAGTTCATTAAGGAATATTGCCTCATAAAACAACTGGCTAGTAACCGATGTGAGGACGCACGTCCATTCTCAAAGAACCCTAAAAAGGTTACAGATCTATCAGTAGAGACTAAGATTTGCATATATTAACTCAAAAATCCATCACTTATTTCAGGTTTTGACTGCTTTGTAATTTTACGCCACAGGGTCACATCAAAGACCTAGGTACTGGAAAATCTTGGGCTTTATATGGCACAACAAACCGTATCCACGATAATACATGAAGTGACTACTTGCCTAAACAACCCACATTTTAGGCACAAGTATATTCACTTTTCCAACAACAACCGAGAAAGAAACATAATGAAAACAAGGCAATTATACTTACACAATAGGTGGATTGATGTACAATCAGAACATATCCACATTTATGGCCTCAGGGCCAGTTTACTCCTGCCTGACTACAAAGGCGACGAACGTGTGCCGTGCGTGTTATAGTGTTGAGTAGTGCTACAAACTGTGACGTTACAATGCGTGGGCGCAAGCCCTATAGTACCGCGCTCTCCATCTCGTTTTAGTTTTAAGCTCGAACATTCATGTATTAGAATTATTATAAAATACATCATTTTAAATTCACAAAAGTTTTTTGTTGAAGGTCACCTTCTATCTCATCATAAGTCGCGGCTTATGATGCAGGTGTTTTGCATTCTAAAACACCCGCATCATAAGGACCAAACCAGATTCATGATTTCTAGTCACGGATTAGTAAAGTACTAATCCATCCATCCATCCATCCATCTAAGTAGATGGATATTGAAATCAAACAATTAAAAAGGAAAAAAGACTGCTGTCCAATAATCGTTTATATCGAAAAAGGTTTGTTATTTTGTATTAGATTATAGTATGTTTGTTACTGATCGTATATGTTTAAATGTAGGTTAATTACTTTTTTGTGTATCTTGCTTCTTTACCAGTACCGTAAAGTCGTATGACTTTAGCCCTAGGGGATGACTTTGGCCCTAAATTGGTCAAAGTTTGAAATTCGCGCCACACCACTCCCACAGTCTTTTTCGAAAAAGTATACGTAAAAATCCATAGATGGCAGCACAAGTTGCTGGTAAAACAGTGTTTGGGGCTTGTGATCTATTCTCTGATTGGTTAGTTTAACTGTTTTTGACAAGAGTTCATTTTTGGAGCAAAACTTTGTAGTGCAAACTTTTGTCTGTAACGAATAATTTAGGTGAGTTTCCTTCTTACTAATGGATTGTGAGTATGATACTTATGTCTGTGTCTCCCGGCATCGTATTTTTTTATCAAGAAACTGATTTCTTTTTGTAATATTGCGGAAAAGTGATTTGGTCGGAATTTTAAACAATTTTTGTTTCACTTTGGCCCATGGGCCAAAGTAACCCATGAGTGTATATTATATTGTATTTTATAATTTTTCTTGTTTCCATCGTTACAGGAGAACAAGCATAAATATAATAATTCTTAACTATGCCTTCAAGATATAAAAGGCTACCAGGAAGCCGCCGCTACGCAGATTACTCCGAGGAAAAGTTACAACAATGTTTAGATATGATTAGGTTGAAACAATTGACATAGCGTGAAGCTGAAAAGCAATTTAATATACCACGAAGCACAATAAAAATAAACTTAAAAATAAGCATTCTGGTAAACCTGGTGGTCCAACTATATTTACTGTAGAGGAAGAAAAATCATTCGTGGACCGCATTATGGCTTTGTCTGAGTTTGGTTTCCCTCTTACGGACTTTGATTTGAAAATAATTATTAAAGATTATTTAACTGCACAAGGACGTGACATTAAGAAATTCAAAAATAATATGCCTGGCCAGGAATGATTGAGGTGTTTCTTACAAAGACATAGGGAGCTGTCTCGGCGCATGGCAAATAATATTAAAAAAGTTTCTACGCAGATCATAACTGAATTCATTGACAATTTGGCTACAGAATTACAGGGTATTCCACCAGAAAACGTGTACAATAACGATGAGACTAACCTCACAGACGACCCCGGCAAGAAAAAGGTAATCTGTACACGTCAATTCATCAAAACTCAGCTATTCAGTGATGTTCTGCGGAAACGACGCAGGATAAATTGTTCCACCTTACATCATTTATAAGGCAGATCATTATATAAGGTTGTTATAGGTGATAATCTTGCCTCACATATAAACCAAAAGTTTTGGAGACATGTCATGAACAAGTTCCATATGCCTGCCTGCAAATTCAACTCACTTCCTACAACCTTTAGATGTGGCTTATTTCCGAAATTTAAAATTAAAATGGCGACAGACGACTTCCAACATCTCCAAAGGATCACTTTCCTTCTTTACTAAAAAATGCTTTTAATAGCTTGATTGGTGCTCGCGAAAACATTATAGCTGGGTTTAGGAAGACGGGTATCATGCCCACAAATAAAGACGAACCTTTGAGTAGGCTGCCTAAGCAGGACCGTATTGTTAATTTAGATTTAATCACAGGCACCTTTGTGCAAAAGTTGAAGCAAGCAGGAAGTGAAGGTAGCCCAGTTCAAAGATTCGAAAAAAAAGGCTGTTTTTCAAGTTCCTGAAGCAGATTTGCTATAATTTTACATTAATTTGATTAGTTATATTTTCTACCAGTATAAAATCTGTATTGGAATAAATGAGAACATATTTAAACTTATAAAGCAGATTTTGAAGTAGGATACAAAAAAGAAATTGCGCTCGATTATCGCACCCACGCCTTATTTAAATTATAAACAGTAGTTCATAAAATAGTTAAAAAGGTTATCTAGGGTTTGACCAAGACGAAATTTTAAATGAGGGCGCCACTGGACCCTGGAAAATTCAGGTAGCCCCTTAAGGCCATTGTTTGTTGTTTTTCGTGTGTGTATGTGGCCAACACTGGTGTCAGATTTTTCAGACTGCCTAAAGGCATCTGACATAGCTTGACGACTGTCAAACAATGACAGCCGGGACCAAGAGCTTATACGTGCCTTCAGAAGCACGGAGAACAGAAAAAAATTGATTACCGCTTTATTTGTATGGGAGCAACCCTAAAAAACTTTTTTCCATGATTTTATTTTACATCTTTCTCAGCATAATTACAGTAAATAATTATACCAAATTACAGCTTCGAAGTAGTTATAGTTTCTGAGTAAAACTGCGGACAGACAGACATGGCGAAACTCCTTGTTTTTAGAACTAGAACCCTAAAAACCTACTTTATACAATAGAATCGTAACTTACTCAAAGGTCAAATAATAAAGAACCGTGTTTTACTTTGTTTGACCACTTGCGACCGTACTTTTGTTATCAATAATTTATTATTATTAGGTTGTTTTATAACCAGAGGGCTGTCCTCTGGTCCTCAAAAATTATGTGTAATGTGTTGTTTGTGATGATTATTTACATATTTACATATATGTACAATGATTAATAATTTCATTGGATAATCATACTGCATTAAGATTATCGAAACTACTTACTACATACATACATACTATCACGTCTTTATCCCTAATGGGGCAGACAGAGCATTTTGGGTCTACTACTACTGTATAGAAAAATAAGCATATCGAGTTTTAAATTTTAACAGCGACATCTAGTGATAAATATTTTAACTAAAAGTCCTTATGTACAAGAAAACACCACAGCTAGTTAAATTTTTAAACTAGTGAAATAGATTTTAATTAAAAATTAGCTTTATACAGATAAACATCAAAGATCATTTTCCATCTTGACCTGACCGGGGATCGAACCCGGACTTTCGATGCAAAATCTTAAATCGAAAATGCTAATATTTACGTCGTGAATATTTTAGGTGTCTAGCATCTTTTCATTGATACTTCTAGAGTGATTAGTTACTCAGTCTAAGCATGGGTCAAAGACTGCGCGTAAAACAAGAATTCCATCGATGAAATTCAATGAAAATGTTCAAAGTGATGCATCTAGCGACATCTATCACATTGTATTGTACTAAAGTCCGAATTACACCTCAGTATTATTGGTCCATGGGTAGGCTAAGATGTTTCTAGGTAGATAGTGATGAAATACCTTCTCCCGCTGAGTGCGAGTCGGTATTTCATTTATTTTTAAAACAAAAGAATCAAAAAGAAAGGCCGCCTCAGGTGGCGACGGTATTTCTCAAAGGCCAAATTACCCTGTGACGCTTTGACCACTTTTTATGTACTTTCTTAGAATCGGATCAATGGTTCTTGTGTACCTACCTATCAATACGAGAAACGTACAATAGGTATGTAGGAACCTACCTATTTTACGTTTCTAGTAGGGTAAAATGGTGAAAAACGCCCTATCAGCAAATATGCCCCACTTGCAATACAGGGCACACCGAACTATCAAATAAGGTAGTTACGGCGCCAATCGATAGATGGCAGTAGTACTAGAATTCGTAGACGCGAGTGGCCGCGCTTCGTTTGTTGTCAAGGAAAAAAAAGAAAACATTGAAAAAAACTGCTTGGATTGTAACACAACTTATGTGGGTGAGTATTGTTATGTATTTTTTATATATTTAAGTAATATTTTAAAACGAATGTAAACGATTTAAGTGTTTAGTGGGTTCATAACCTTCACAATACTGGCGGATATTTTTCAAGTTTAAACCTGTTGCATGTACTTAGAGCCGGGGCATATTTGACTTCGTTTTTAATGAAATACGCCCCGATTTTATAGGTGAAATATGGCACAATATTTAATAACCTTTAAATTGTTTTTTCAGATTAAATATGGGTAGGCGCTACCAAAGAAAGACATCCAGAGCATCGTGGACAGCGGAAGCTCTACATGAGGCGATGTCAAAGGTCTCCAGTAAAGAATTAGGAATCAACCAGGCCAGCAGGGAGTAAGGCATTCCTAGTCGGACCCTTAGAAGGCATCTTGCATCAGGCAAAGGTAAAGGGCCATTAGGTAGATGTCCAGAGCTAGGGGTCGAATATGAAAAAAAACTCGTCAGCCATATTCAAGCTCTTGAAAAAGTTGGATTTTCTTCTAACAAAGACGACGTTCAGAGTTTGACTTACGCTTTAGCTGAAAAAATGAATTTGGAACATAGATTTCGTACGAGAGAAAAAAAGCTGGCGATGACTGGTTCTATGCCTTTATGCGCCGTAATAAAGAAATAGTATTACGTAAGTCTGAAGGTTTATCTTTAGCCCGTGCACAAGGAATGAACCGCAAAGATGTTGAAGATTACTTTAATGTATTGAAAAATATTCTGATTGAAAACGACTTGATGGATAAGCCAGGGAAAATATACAACGTGGATGAAATAGGAATTCAAATCAATAATAAAACCGGTAGAGTTTTAGCTACCAAAGGTGCTAAAGAAGTTTATACTTTAACATGTTCGGAAAAGGGCGAAACTGTCAGTGTTATTGCTTGTTGCAGTGCAGAAGGGCAGTTTTTACCTCCAGTAATTATTTTTAAAGGTAAAAACAAAAAACCAGAGTTTAGTGAAGGGTTGCCACCTGGATCTGACGTGTACATGAATCAGAAGTCATCTTATATCAATAGCGACTTGTTTTATAAGTGGTTTACACAGCATTTTTTGCCAAAGAAAGGTACAGGAAAAGCTTTGTTGCTTTTGGACGGTCATGGTTCACACAGTAATTCGATTGAGTTGCTTGCAAATGATGTCATACTTCTTTGCTTTCCCAGTCATACTACTCATGCTTTGCAGCTATTAGACCGTGCATTTTTTAAACCATTCAAGACATATTTCAATCAAGAAACAAAAATGTGGGTGACCAAACATGACGAAAGAAAACTGAATCGCTTTTATATAGCTCAGTTAATTGGAAATGCATGGTGCAAGGCAGCAACTATATCCACAGGTATATCAGCAATGCGATGTACAGGAGTGTACCCATTTAACCCTTTAGCAATCCCCGATTACTTCTTCTGCATCGATGCCTCTAGCAACGAACCTCAAGAAAGAGACGGCCAAGAAGCATTGGCATCTGCAAGTAGTTTATTCAATAAAGAAATACTGCCAACTTCTTCAGGGAGAACAGAAGCGTCAATTGCAAGCCCTATGAGTGGTAGCTCTCGTCAAAATCTAGCACTGCCTGTTAACAACCCTGAGCGTTCACCTGAAGTTACATCAGAGCCTTCAATCAACGACGTTATTATTAGATCTGATTCTCCATCTCTTTTGGACCCTGACGCTTTTTTTGAGTTACCAATAAACAGCTCAAGTCCTAGACCAGAACCAGAAAATCCTGATGAACCTGGCCCGTCAATGAGCAATGCTAATGAAACATCTGAGTCACTTTCTAACAAATCACCTCAGATAATTGGCTACTCTGATCCTAAAATGTTAGACACATCTAAGTCAGCAGCGCAGAAAAAGGAAATGCCCTCAAAGGTGTTAAAAGACATTCGACCTATCCCTGTAATACCCCAATATCAAGCTACAAGTAGAAAACAAAAGACGACAGTATTTACATCACCTGAGTTCATAGCCAAGAAAACTAAACTGAAGGAGAATAAACAAACATCTAAACAAAAAACAACCAAGGAAAAAGAGAATCGTGGAAAACTTGTTAAAAGACCTACTCAAAAGAAAAGAGCAGGGATTTACGTTTTTCTGATTCTCAAGAAGAAGCAGAAAAGGATTCATATGAAGAAAAGATGAAAAAGAAAAAACTTGTTAGAAGAATTACCCAAAAGAAAAAAGCCAGGATTTACGTTCTTCTGATTCTCTAGATTCATCTGAAGATCAGACTAAAAAGAAAAAACAAGAAAATCTAAAGAAAAGAAAAATTGGAAACAAAAGCGAGAGAAAAATCAAAAAGAAAAAGCGACAGCCTTCTTATTCTTCTGAATCTCAAGAAGAAGACATAGAAATAGCTTCGTCAAGTGAACAGAGTGATACTGAAGAAAATTATTGTGCTGAATGCTTAGAAAATTATAATTTAACGAAGAGACCAGTAGACTGGATACAGTGTACAAGATGTTTAAAATGGTTGCACGAAGACTGTACCATGTACAACAATTTGTGCAACAAGTGTGGCCGGTATTATGTGCGGCATCAAAATAACTAGTATGCTTTGCAGAAATATATTGATTTTACTTTGTTATTATTATTATTTTTGATATTTTTCATATGGGGCATTTTTGCCAGACCCCTTGGGGAAAACGCCCTTTTCTAAGGTTTAAAAAAAGACGTATAAGTCGAAGAAATAATTAGAATTCTTAGCTGAATGACCAAATAATAAGAGGCTGATTAAATACTGAAACGGATTTTTCCAAATAAATAAATATAATTTGATTATAAATGTGTTTTATTTAACCAAATAAAAAAGTAGGGCGTTTTTCACTAGTTTACCCTATTGACATCTCCAAGATAATTTGTAATCGAACGTAAATAAAAGAATGCTACCTATTTATTCAAATTAATTTATTTCATAATATTTCATAATCAACTCTGGGAGCCCTGTCCATAAAATGTCGTAATGGACAGAGCTCCCCATGTGCGCCGCTAAGCGGCGCTCAGCTTTCTCGATAGCCGAGCGCCAACGCGCGTTGGCGGCGGCCATCTCGTCTCGTGTAAACGGCGGCTGCGGCGCCGGCAGAGCGCCGCAGCCGCCGCTGCACCTACAGAGCTATTACTAAAGATAAAATTAAAAAATTTAGGGATACAGTTTCGAAAAAATTACCTTTAATTGAAGAAACTCGGGATGATCCGGATATTTTGTATAATAAAATGTTCGGTGTGATTGAATCAGAATTTAATGATAATTTTCCACTTAAAAAGGGAAAGAAACGTAATCGGAAAAAGTTTAGCGAATGGGCTACCACAGGGATTCATATTAGTAGGAATAGGCTATATGAATTATTAGCTATGAAAGCTTATAACCAAACACCTAATTTCATTAATTACGTTAGAACTTACTAAAAGCTTTTTAAAAAAGTATGTTTATGCGCGAAGTCGTTATACACCAGGAAAGCTATTCTAGATTTTAAAGATAAAATAAAGACAACCTGGAATATTATTAACACTGAAACCGGGAAAAACAAGCAACGAGTAAATAAACTTGAGTTAAACATTAACAATAAGGTTCTAGACACTAGTGAATATGTCGCACAATACTTTGAGAACTTTTTCACAAACATTCCCCTAAATACAACTGCCCCACTAATGTCCTCATCTAGGAAATCAAAAAAACTATTAACCAATTGCGTACCTAAATGTAAAGATAGGCTAATATTCAAATACGTCACACTTAAAAATATCATTGATACTTTTAAAAGCTTGAATAGTAAAAAAACTGGTGATTTGTGGGACATTTCTGTATCCGTTATAAGTAATATTATAGATGTAATTGCGCCTTACTTAGCTTCCATATTTAATAAATGTGTAGACGCGGGATCTTTCCCTGACATTATGAAGTTAAGTAAAGTTATACCTCTATTTAAGACTGGTGACAGAAATGATCCAACAAATTACCGACCCATTTCTATTCTGCCAGCACTGAGCAAAATATTCGAAAAGATAATTTTTAACCAATTATTAGATTTTTTCAACAAAAATAGTCTGTTCCATGGTGATCAGTATGGATTTACTAAGGGTCGATCAACAACGGATGCAGGTGTTGCACTATTACAAAACATCTATGATGCTTGGGAGTGTTGTCAGAATGCAATTGGTGTCTTTTGTGACCTCTCCAAAGCCTTTGATTGTGTAGACCACAAAACCCTTCTATCCAAACTTGAGCACTACGGAATAAAAGGGAAGGCTCTTGAATTGATTGAATCTTATTTGAGTAGCCGAATTCAAAAAGTTAGTGTAAATCAAGTAAAATCTGAAGGATCA
Organism: Acrobasis consociella; assembly: GCA_963555685.1. Lineage (NCBI taxonomy): Eukaryota > Metazoa > Arthropoda > Insecta > Lepidoptera > Pyralidae > Acrobasis > Acrobasis consociella. The sequence continues at coordinate 3,868,245 of OY743119.1, read as the reverse complement.
ACCGTAGTGATGGGTGTGCCCCAGGGTTCTATCTTGGGTCCTTTGTTGTTCCTGATCTATATTAATGATTTACCATATTATGTAAAAGATTGTAAGGCTGTACTTTTTGCTGATGACACTTCCCTTGTTTTCAGCGTAGATAGGAAAACTGACACCTCTGATGAGATGAATAATATATTGTCGCAAGTGTTGGATTGGTTTACAGCAAATAATTTAGTATTAAATGCAAAAAAAACGAAATGTGTAAAGTTCTGCTTACCAAATGTTACAAAAGTTCCAACACGATTATTTATTGATAAGGAAGCAGTAGATATGGTTGATAACACAACATTTTTGGGAATAACGCTTGATTCAGGGTTGCAATGGGGTGCCCATATTCAAAAATTAGCTGGAAAACTTAGCTCTGCGGCCTATGCGGTTAGAAGAATTAGGCAAATGACTGACGTTGATACAGCGCGTTTGGTATATTTTGGGTACTTCCACAGTGTTATGTCCTATGGAATATTGCTATGGGGTAACGCTGCAGATATAAATACCATATTTGTTTTACAAAAACGCGCTATCAGATTTATATATAAATTAGGTGCTAGAGAGTCTTTGAGGGAACTATTTAAAGACATAAATATTTTGACCCTCCCTTCGCAATTCATCTATGCGAACATTATGTGCGTGCGTCAGAATATACACTCATTTAAGAGAAATTGTGATATTCATAATATTAACACGAGAAATAAAAATAAATTAGCCATCACAGCTTTGCGGTTAGAGAAAACAAAAAAATCTTTTGTGGGTCTCGGCTTGCGCCTCTATAATAAAATTCCAGATGATATAGTAGCATTACCATTATCTAAGTTTAAGACAGCCGTTAAAAATCATATATTACAAAATGCGTATTATCATGTAAATGACTACTTATCATCATCTGAGAAAAATTCTTGGAAATAGTTGTCTGCAAATTGTAATTGTATAATTCAAATGTATAGCTTAAGTGTAAATCTGTATTGTAATTGTAACATAGCCCATCAGGCTGGGTAGGGACCAATACTGAACTGGGTTTCTTTCGGCGTAATCTTCCCAGCAGTGGTCGTTCCGAAACGCTAGTGGTTTTTAGCTTCTGCACTAAAAAAAATATTTTAAAAAAATGACCTTCAATAAGAGATAAATTTATCCTACATTGAATAAAAATTTTTGACTTTGACTTTGGCAGCGCCTCAATTTCTGGCAGGCGAAGCCGGTGGTAGAAACGACGCCGCTGTTGAATAGCTTCGTCCATCGGCAGCGGGGGCGGCTCCACCTGCACCGCCTCCGGCTCCACCACCCCCGGCTGCACCGCCTCCGGCTCCACCACCCCCGGCTGCACCGCCACCGACTCCGACGCCTCCGCCAGCATGTCGTAGCCGCCGCCGCCGCGGCCGCACCAGAGGAAGATGCGCCGCCACCAAGCCACCTTTACGGGTGTAAATAGCGGTGTTCTGTAAACAACAAAAGTAAATATGTAGGTACAGTTTTGTATATTCGAATAATATTGCTGTCGAAACGGTGCGCATTACATTACGAGCGTGTACACATGACAAGTAGTTATGATTTATGAAATCGATACATATATATAGCAGCTTTATGTTAGACCTAGAATAGAATGCTCCATGTCACAAGTTCACAACAGGCTGTTAGATCGACGTTTTCGTGCAGGTCTAAGTACATCCAATCCTAGGTTAGTTAGGTAGATCGTGCACGACACGACACGATCGGTCAAGCATACATAACACATACTAACGAAGAAATACAATCCATAACCCACCAAAACAATATTAACAGCAGGCAAAAACAGACAATAGGTAGTTATTCGTCAACATATAAACTAAAGGTGTGAAGTGCATTTTACCAAAGCTTTATATACCTAGCCCAAGTTGTTAGGTAGCTTCTGCTGATCATATGCACATACCTGGACTGATGCTAGCAGTATCCATTGAACTGCACATAAAATAGTAACTTTATTATCATTATAGACCAAGAAATACTATTGAAAACGATTTGTTCTTTTGGTACTAACATGGTACATGTATTTTTAACAAACAAATAGGTAAGAACTTGCCTTTCTATGTCTTCTTCGGCCATGTTCATCTGAAAACAAAAAATATCAACTATGTATCAATTTGAACGAAAAACATAAATAAGTACTACTACTACTACTACTACTAGGATGGTGCAGCAACCCAAAGTGAGTTTTGACCTCCGATAATATTTTTTTCCACTCCGATCTATTCTGTGCCACCTGCTGCCAGTCTTCGGCTTTTATTTCTAGCAGGTCCTTTTTGACTTGATCTATCCATCTGTATCTGGGCCGCCCAACAGGCCGTTTAAATCAGTAAATAAGAACTCATTTAATAAAATAAATACTTACAACAGTAAATTCAACACAAACAAAGTTTTGCAAGGACGAAACTCGAAAGTTGACGCTGTTGACGAAACCAGCGAATGAATGAACTAGTATTGCAGTGTTGCTCACTTATGAAATCTTTTCCCAATTATTTTCATAAGTTTAAAAAATTATATTCTTGATTATTGAAATGTCTAGAAATAGGCGTTTTATTTAGTCAATATTTATAAAATGAAATAAGAAAGCGCAAGTAACTTACGATTCGGTGTCCACAATCTTACGGTTTATAAGTAGTATAATCTGCAAAAAGACTTGGCAAAAACTTTTCTTTTCACCAAACTTTAACTGACTGACAACTGACTGAAACTTTAGGACTATCTTTCTAATTTGTGGACTGAACTGACTGACAGTGACGTTAATATGTGTGAATGAAATACTACTAATTAGGATTGCAAAGTGTTGCTTACCTCTGGAAAAAAAATCCCATACTAAAAAATTGTGCCGGCCGGCACCGATGCAATGCCGGTTAGTATTATAATATTATACTTTAGTTTCTAATTAACTGGCAAGTTAATTAGAAACTAATGTATTCAGCTTTAGCATGCATTTAGCAAACTTGAATTTTTATTTTTCAGTCACAAAAGAATGACAACAGTAATTAAAATTATTCTTTCATTGTGTTACTTGTAGAGTAAAAGTCAGGTGTGCAATATATTTACATTAGTAACAAACAATTGAATATCTGTTCGTGGTATTGATCAAAAGAGGGTGACAATGGCTTATCAGTAAAGAAGACGCCGCCTTTGTCTTCTTTTAAGAATTATAGTGCAGGTGTTCAATATAATAAGCCCCCAGAGGACAGAGGTGTGCAGCGCCGATGGGACGACCGACTGTGTGAGGTGAGGTACAGGCAGTTGCTGGAGGCAGCAGTAGGAGCTGATATTGCCCGGCTTAGGGCAGCATGTTCATCAGAGTCGGGAGCCTGGCTTCACGCCCTTCCATCGCCTCATACGGGTACCGCTCTCGATAATGAATCCCTGAGAGTGGCCGTGGCACTCAGATTGGGCTGTGTCATGTGTGAACCCCACACCTGTATATGTGGAGCGCAGGTGGACCCCAGGGGTTACCATGGCTTGAGTTGCAGCAAATCGGCTGGTCGTTTTCCCCGGCACTATATGCTGAATGAGGTGATCCGGCGGGCCTTGGTGTCCGTGGAAGTTCCGTGTACCCTCGAGCCACCGGGTTTGAGCCGTTCCGATGGCAAGAGGCCGGACGGGCTCACTCTCATTCCTTGGGAGAAGGGTCGCTGTCTGGTGTGGGATGCGACTTGCGTCAGCACTTTCGCATCCACACATTTACCAAGGACGATTCGTGCGGCCGCACACTGTTCCAAAAACCCTTCGGACCTGACATTTTGAACTAAGCTCAGAATGTGACGCGTTTCATTATTCTAAACGATAAGCAAAAACTCCCGTGTGGCAATTCCTTATAGTTTTGGAGAAAACTTGAACTAAAGTTGTTCGATTTTTTTGACTTAGAAAGTAATATACAACGTCCCTTTTAATTAACTACAAATACTTTAACTGCTGCTTTATTTAGGGTGGAAAAACAGTTTAGTCGCATAAAATAAAAAATCCGCAGGTTAGTTTTTTTTTTCACTTCTTCTAACAAAAATATTAAATTATTTTCGCCATCCTCCTGTATGTGGTCTACTAAAATTCATTCATACTTCTAAACACTTATAGGCACCGCCCATCGCCATCTATCTCCCTCTTACTGTAGCAGATTGTGTGTGATAGACAGAGTCATTAATGTCAGTCATTATCATTAATCCTACGTACAGTACACATACATCTTTGTAAGTAATAGTAAATCAATATGAAATAAGCAAAGGTACATACCTGTTACAAATTCAGAAAACCTCAAGCAGGTGCATGAGTCATGGCCTCATGGAGAGTATTCCGTCAATCTCCAAATGGACCATGAGGTCTTATGCGACTGCGCTTTTCACCCGGGCTTACACAAACATTCACACTGACACTTTAAGACCAAACTAGTTGGCATTCAAGCACTCAAAAATACTTCAAACGACGAAATTTAACTAACACACTGCACTGTAGTAGGTACAAATTCGTACATTATCTACGAATATTTAGAATCCCCTGCACTTGGTGAATGCAGTACTTTTGAAACAGTTTAGATAGTTAGGTACTATTATCCTAAATAGGTAAATACTTAGCACTTATCGGCGACACTACGATCAACTTCTGCAAAGCCGCGAATAGAAATTTTACCTATTTTCATGACGGAAATTGCCGGTTAATTTCCAATTAAAAATGGTTAAAACGCTTTTGTTAGTAATTAATTAATCACATCACATGCCACCTAGATAGGCCTATGGACTCAAACAGACTGACTGAACGAAACAAACGGAAAGCCGGCTAGTCAAGGCTAGGTAGGTACATAGAGTCTTGGCGACACGAGTCTAGAGTGAGATGCGACACAAGGGAAGAGCGAGATAAAACTGTCGAGCACGTGTTTGTCGGCACTGTGTCGGCGAATGGTAAAAGAATTAAAAAGATACCGCTTTCGTTTACGATTGCCGCAAACGGCTATTAGAAAAGTACAAAGAAGTGCCGCAGTAGCAAAGAGTTCTAACAGTACAGATGTGACAATTGTTTTTTAACATCCTCAATGAGAATATTGTAATGAATACATACACATCAAAGTCTATTTTTATCTTTTATTTTAACTTGTAAAACATGTTTCCGATTTAAGATCTACTTAGGCATACTTACCTTTGAAGTACGTTTTTTAGTTTATACGATGGTATTAGTCTTTAAGTATGTGAGGAACTACACAGTACATTAAAGCTACAACCTCCTATTTTGGGACCTATTATTGGGAAGAGGATTTTGACCTGGGATTTGGTAGTTTTAAATTTCCATAATGAAGAATAGTAAATATCTCATGACTTAATTTTTTTATAAAACGGATTGGTAATTGGTATGGTAATGGATACACCGATTTCTTTTTATTTATTGTTTGAAAGGTGACTCAATCAAGAGTTTATTTTTTGCTAAGATTTAAAATTTTACTCAGCCGGTTTCGCTAGCTTATGTGCTGAATCGCTAAGAGTGCGATATATCTTACAATAGGTCTAATTGCACTGACCTAAACTAACTAAGGTGTCTAGTCGGAATGATATTGTAAGTGTGTACTACAATAGCAAAGCTATGGAACGAACCATCTGTATTTCAACTTTTCTATGGCAGTAGCTTCGGACAGCTGAAAGTTCGATGACGGTAGGTATTGAATGGTTTTTGGAAGGTGATATTTTAAATTAATGAATGAATATTTGCGTAAAAGGGGCGTGTACAACGTAATAGTATAGTAAACAAATAGTACGCAATACGCAATGTCGTCTACAGGATGTTGTATGCGTCTCTTTAAGGAAAATTTGTAAGTGAAGTTATCTCGAAAACTAACCTGCGGATTTTTTATTTTATGCGCCAAATCTGTTGCTCCGCCTTGAATAAAGCAGCAGTTAAAGTATTTGTAGTTAATTAAAAGGGACGTTATATATTTTTTTCTACCAGAACAATTACTGTATTTGCCCAAATTTTCACATCAATTTATTGAGCGTTTAAAACCGTATTTTATTATCGCTACCCCTAGTCGAAAATGTAAGCCTAAAGCGAAATAATAATATTTTTCAATAAAACGGTTTTATTTTAATATCTATAATAATTCCAGCTATTAGCACCCAAATATCTCTTTAAAATGTAGAGAATTAGGCTGTTTATCTTTGTATAAAAAAGCAGCTGCTAATTCCGTGGGATCTCGGAGAAATTCGATTCTAAATATTTCCTGACTCCGAACCCCTGAAACTTAGAAATAGCAAAATTTCATATACGCATTTGCTATGAACTTTTAGTAAGGTCTAAATCTAAAAATACATTGGATTGAACGATTTTTATTGTATTGTATTTTTTAGATCTACTAAAGAGCGGAAATTTTTCTTAACATTAGCAAATGTGGCAAAATATTATATATAGTACATTTTTATATAATTTTTTCTTTTATATTTCAATTGAAATTAAAAAGTATTGTTGGTCACTGTTTTAGTATTTATCTTTTTCTTGCAAAATTATCGATTGTGGACTGTGACGTCGTCAGATTAAAATCCATATTAGATTGCAAGCATAAGTATTTTGTTATTCGTCTTCTAATACCTATATCAGGTAATACCATTTAATTAATTTAATGAAGGGCTAGGTGCGGCGTGGGAAGGGGTTCACCCTCGTTAGGCGTTAGCTAAAACCCCACGTCAATACATCTAGCCTAGAGAAATGGAAGCAAGGCGTCATGGAGCCGTTTCAGACCCATGCCGCCGCCTGCGATGCTGTGGATAGTGCATAGCCGGCACCTTTCCTTCTCCGAAGGTGGAACAAACTCGCGATAAACTGCCAAACGCAAACTACGAAAGAGATAGTACTTCCACTACTCATTTCCGAAGAAGCTTCGATTTTTCCAGAGCTAATTTCTCCTCGTGTTCTTGCGGTCGTCTCCCACCCTTCCCACGCCACACCTTCATCGAATGAATTAAACGATATAACCTAATATAGGTGCTAGAAGACGTATAACAAAAAACTTATGCTTACAACCTAATATAGATTAATCTGACGTCACAGTTCACAATCGATAATTTTGCAAGAAAAAGATAAATACTAAAACGGTGACCGACAATACTTTTTAATTTAAATTGAAATATAAAAGAAAAAAATACTTATTAAATATAATATTTTGCCACATTTGCTAATGTTAAGGAGAATTTCCGCTCTTTAGTAGATCTAAAAAATACAATACAATAAAAATCGTACAATCCAATGTATTTTTAGATTTAGACCTTACTAAAAGTTCATAGCAAATGCGTATATGAAATTTTGCTATTTCTAAGTTTCAGGGGTTCGGAGTCAGGAAATATTTAGAATCGAATTTCTCCGAGATCCCACGGAATTAGCAGCTGCTTTTTTATACAAAGGTAAACAGCCTAATTCCCTACATTTTAAATAGATATTTGGGTGCTAATAGCTCGATTTATAATAGATATTAAAATAAAACCGTTTTAATGAAAAATATTATTATTTCGCTTTAGGCTTACATTTTCGACTAGGGGTAGCGATAATAAAATACGGTTTTAAACGCTCAATAAATTGATGTGAAAATTTGGGCAAATACAGTAATTGTCCTGGTAGAAAAAAATATATTTTACTTTCTAAGTTAAAAAAATCGAACAACTTTAGTTTAAGTTTTCTCCAAAACTATAAGGAATTGCCACACGGGAGTTTTTGCTTATCGTTTAGAATAACGAAACGCATCACATTCTGAGCTTAGTTCAAAATGTCAGGTCCGAAGGGTTTTTGGAACAGTGTGGGCCGGGGCGGCTGCAGATTGGGCGGCCACCCAGAAACACACCAAATACGCGCCCCTTACGTCGGCATATATTTTTGTCCCCTTTGCTGTGGAGGTTAGCGGAGCTTGGTGTGCGGAAGCGAAGATGTTTGTGCGGCAGCTGGGAGGGCGCTTAAGGAGCAGTGGTGCTGATCCTCGCGCCGAGTCATACCTGAGGCAACGCATATCTCTCGCGATACAGCGGGGGAATGCTGCAAGTGTTATGGGCACTTTTGCGTCAGGTATGATTCGGGGCGGACTTTTTGACTAAATTACGTTAATTTTGCCATGTAATTTATTTTAATTTTATTATTTTACTTTGACATCTTTTAATTTAATTAAACTTCTCAAATTTATATAATAAGTGTTGACATAATTGTAAAAAATTAAGTAATATTATTGCTATTACTTTGATACGCATTTGCCACCGAAGATTTCCGATTTTTTTATAGGTGCTACAAGTTACAATTTTCGGCCTGTGCCATTTGATATAAATGTGCGTCCAAACAGAATAATTAGAGGTGCCATGCCACTAACGCGTATTGGCATCGAGTGCTTTTCGTACAGTGTTGGCCTGTTGGCCGGTACGTGTTTGCGTTTTGCGAGAACAATAGACGGCCAGTTTTCTCGTCTTTTGTTGTCGTTCCTCGGAATCTTTAGTTGTAGCACCTCAGGTCTTATGAGGGGTAATAAAGCAAATGTTTTTGGGTTGAGACCCTTTGGCAATGTATCATTTCGGCAAGTTCATAGCTAATTTGTTTGATTTGATAAAATAGAACCGTATTCCAGGAATCCGTACAAGGTACGGCGGTAAGGTACAATCATGTTTTGTATACAAGCGACAGTGCAGGTGCATTTCTATTGTTTTTTATATAATGTTATTTCTATTGTTTGTGGCAGTGCAGCTACATTTATATTGGTTTTGGATTCCACTGATACAGGTTATTATCTAAATTTACGACCTCGAATTGAAAACCACGGTAATAATATGTTTTTATTTTCGTTTGGCATATTGTTTTACTTACATAACATATTTGGAATAAGTAATAAGTATTTAAAAACCAGCAAGTAACCTTGTCAAATATTTTTAGGTATAGCGGATCACGGGCTCTAAAGCAATATCGCTAAATATACTCTGATGACGATGATATGTAACGAAAAAGGGATTTTCTAGGGTATTTTTTTTTCCGCTATGTTACCACCCTAAAAGAAAAGACATTGAAATGAAGAAAGGCTAAAAAGCTGACGCCAAAGGCCGTTAAAATATAATTAAAAAAAAAACTTCAAATTTGACATTAGTGACATTTTTGTGAAAAAAAAACGGAAAAGTTTTGATACCTACTTTTGAATTTCGTCGTTCTTGTCGAAGAAGGAAAAATTTTGTTGAAGATGCCTTGGTAAGTGCAAAATTATTATTAAATTACATTATTTAATAGTTCTTATGTTCGTACTGGCTGTGCCCCCATTTCCGTGAAAATTTTGGGACGCTAGATAGCGTTTCGCGTAAATGTAGCCATCATACACAAAAATATTTTTCAATTCGAACTAGTAAGTAGGTACATAATTCAACAAACAAATAAAGATACTCAGCATTATAATATTTGTTTAGAGAAGTGTAGAGAAAAGAGTCTTAACATTTGTTTATATGTTGTTTTCAGCCTGCCAAATAACTCTGCGCCCGGCGTTAGCCGCCAATGGCGGCGCAGGCGTAGCGGTGCCCGCAGCGTTGAGGAACCGTAAGTAAACTAAGAACTTATACTTACACTAGCTGATCAGAGTTCATTTTGCTGGGCAAGTTTTATATATATAATACCTTCCCAGCAAAACTAGGCTGTAGCCTATGTCAGTCAAAAATATAGCTTTCTACTTTCTTTTAAATTCTGTAGTTTTTGAGTTTATCCTTTACAAACAATAAAAAATTTAATATTTCCTCAGTATAATATAAGAGTAATCTGTACATTATGAAAATTTAGATATTAATATCTTATTTTCAATCAGTAGGAACCAGCAGCCCTCCTGGGGCAGCAACAGCCGCCGATGGTGGCAAAGGTGGCTGTGTGGTGCTGGTGCTGATGGCATGGAGGAACCGTAAGTAAACTGAAATTTATTTATTAATAGCAGGGCCTACTTCGCTGGGCAAATAGCCTGTCACTTAATTTTAGTAATTTTTTATTTTATCCATTATAAACAATCAAAAAATGAAATCTTTTCTCCTAATAATATTAGTGTAGCTGTAGATATAAAAACTTGATAATGGTTAAATGTCACATGCTCTCTGGTGATGAATGTTATATATAGGTCAGAAAATCAATCTGTTCTGTTGTACTCAGAATGAATTCACTAAGATATAATGTTAGGAAGATTGTGAAAGTAGTTGATAGTGGAAACAAAAAAAAACAAAATAAACAATTTTTTTATTTTCTTTAGGATATATGAAGAAATAGGCCCGAAGATTGCAGTGCAGGATGCTCTGGTGGAGATCTTGGAGGTAATCTGCATTCTAGTACTTGAGTTATATTACTATTGCATATTGTAGGTATTATGTTTAATGTATCTTGAAGTACTAATTCAAATTTTATCATTGCCATTTGACATATTTATCAACTGTGGCTCACCCCACATTTTAAATCTTAATATAATTTCCTTTGTATCTCAACAGAATACAAGGGCCATCCGCGAGTGGTGTGAGCGACAGTCACACCACTCGGGGATGTCGCCGCGTCCATCAGAGTATCTGCACTGTAGTTGCGGCGGCTACTTGCCGATGAGGACATCTTTTAATTTAATTAAACTTCTCAAATTTATATAATAAGTGTTGACATAATTGTAAAAAATTAAGTAATATTATTGCTATTACTTTGATACGCATTTGCCACCGAAGATTTCCGATTTTTTTATAGGTGCTACAAGTTACAATTTTCGGCCTGTGCCATTTGATATAAATGTGCGTCCAAACAGAATAATTAGAGGTGCCATGCCACTAACGCGTATTGGCATCGAGTGCTTTTCGTACAGTGTTGGCCTGTTGGCCGGTACGTGTTTGCGTTTTGCGAGAACAATAGACGGCCAGTTTTCTCGTCTTTTGTTGTCGTTCCTCGGAATCTTTAGTTGTAGCACCTCAGGTCTTATGAGGGGTAATAAAGCAAATGTTTTTGGGTTGAGACCCTTTGGCAATGTATCATTTCGGCAAGTTTTTTCTTTGTATCTCAACAGAATACAAGGGCCATCCGCGAGTGGTGTGAGCGACCGTCACACCACTCGGGGATGTCGCCGCGTCCATCAGAGTATCTGCACTGTAGTTGCGGCGGCTACTTGCCGATGAGGTCAATTTCATAACTCCTTACATATTTTTATAAATATTATGAGATTATTTTTATAAATATGTTTGTATTTTAATTTTCTTTTTAAATGCTTTCAGGCCCGTTCCTCCAACGTCAACAGCAGCACCACACCACATCCTGCTGCTCCAGGAGTGGCTCAGCGAAAGGATATATTATTAGAAGCCCTGGTGGTTCAACTTTAACCACCAGGGCTGTGAAATACAATGAACTTGATTTATACATTGTTTTTTATTTACCTACCTCCCAAAATCCTTATCACTAGTTATCACAGAGGGTTTTTTAGTAGGTCTCTAAAAGGAAATGTTATGGTAATGTAAAAATAAAAGTACAGTGACCATGAGGTACTGACCTAAAAGACAATAGATGAGTAAACAATAGAAGCAGATACGTGTTCAGTGGTACCTGTAGAATTATTATTATTATTTAGAGCCCGCTAGATCCCGTTGTTGGGCAAAGGCCTCCCTCTTTGCCACCGAATTTTGCTTTACCTGTAGAAGTAAAGCAAAATTCGGTGGCAACGCGTTATTCGTTTTGAATCTAATTGAAAGCAGGTTCCCTACTGCTATCATCGATACTAGGTACTTAGTAGGTATTGTTGCAGTTATCTTTTATGCCAGCTTAGTATCGAATTTAGAACGTGTAAGCCCCCTTTCAGCACCAGCAGCAGTTAGGTAATGGCAGTCTAAAAATACACGTGACATGATCTTTGAATTAATTGTGAATAAATCAAATTCTTTAATTAGCCTTTTTATAATTTTTCTTTAGACAAAAATATTAAAAAGGAAAGCGCAAAAGTTAATTAGGTAGTTTATAACTAGATGGCGCTGTTAAAAAATAAAACTCGCTATGGTTATTTTTTTGTACATCTGTTCTGTTCTGTTCTGTTCTGAGTCCGCCCAGCCAGCAGTTACGCTGCAAGAGCTTATGAATGAGGTATACCTTGGTGAGTGCATCATCACGCTCGCAAACCAAGCCCGGTATGTGTACCGTCCTCAGTTCCTCAAACTTGGCGGCAATATTTTTTTGTACATGATGAAATAATAATGAAATTATGGTTAATATCTAACAATAAATTAACAAATCGATTTGTAAATATTTTTGAGGGTTGCATGTGGGCGACGACCGCGGAACCTCCTCGCCTGTGTGCAACTCTCCTCAAAACACCAAACCAATACAACTACAAATGAAAATACATTCCTGAACGTTTTTAAGAACGAGTATACATTTATCGAAAATAGCTTTGCATAATGATCGATAGTTAGACAATCGATAGTTGACCTCGAAAAACAGTCACAATATCGGCAAGATTATCGATACTGTAACTACTTTTGTATGAAAAAATATTGTTACGAAACTGGGTTCGAGATTTGGAGTAAAACGCCAAAGTTCGTATGAGGGTTTTTATTCACTACGGAACCCAAAGGTTGACACGTGAAGATGGTCTTCCTGATGTCCAAGTCCAAGTCGCGTAGCAGCTGAGGTCCAGGTATCTCGCCAAAGTAGTCGCAGGTACTTCCACTTATCGCACTGAGGTAGGTTTCCTTCGCTTCGGTTCGCTTCGAAGTTATCGCTTTCGTAGCTCGTACTGAACTGGCGGGACGCGCACTCGATCGCCTTTTTATATGCGCCGATACAGAGGTCTACACTTTTCTCGAATATTCTCATTACTTGACGAATGTATTTCGATTGACGGGAAACATCGAGACGCCGGTATGTATGTGTGTGTGCAACTGAGCCGACGACCATTCAAAGAACTCTAGCCTTTATGCTGTAAGAATATAAGGCCTAGTTTCGCTTGCATGATTCCACTCGCGAACATTCCAAGTCTATCTCGCCAGCAGAGTTCTTACTCGCGAATATTCTACATCTATCTCGTTCGCGACAATATCGATAGCTGAATTGACTATTGATATTACAATAATATCGATGGTTCTTCATACAAATAGTACCTTAACTATCTATAAGATTAATTTAAAATCTATCACTAGATCGCGTTCTTTATTATGATTAAATTAGGTAGGTATGTGTTGGATTTATTTATGTACCTAATTATTTTGCGCCGTAACAAAATCTTTGTTTTTCCTAATGTTTGACTGGGAAAGAACACTTTAGCGTTAAGTCCACTGATTATAAACAATTATAGTTCATATATTATCATCAATATCAATATATTTTTAAAAATAAATTAATGAATTAAACTTTTTTTTTCACACAAACTCATAAATTATAGAAAATATGTTCTGCGGGATACCGCAATACCTACCTTTATTAAAATAATAAACACATAGTTGAATTAGGTTTTATTTTAAATGAATTGACAAAAATGCCATGGGTATAAAAATTTAAAAAAACGTGTAGTGCATAATAAAGCTTTATTTTTTGTAATTATGAAATGTTCCTATAGTTATAATTTAAAAAAAAAACTAAAAAAAAAATATCACGCCTCGCGCGTATTACCGCCATGGCGATGAATCTTAAAAAACGCACCGTATGTGTTTTTCGCCCATAGACGCCGCACAGGCGAAGGGAAATTGAAATTACAGGCGACGCGCGTGCCGCCCGCGTCCTCGTAGTGTTTCCGAAAAACACGCACGGCGTGTTTCCGGCAGTCTAAGTGTTAACTAATGTGAAAGCAAAATATGAGATAGGCAGTTGTCTCACCGGCAACGATGAACGACTAGCGAGTAGCTACAATGTACAAACGAGTTGGCGAGCCGCGGGGAGCGAGTGTGTAGTTCCGATAGCTCGGCTATAAGCGAGTGTGCGAGTGAGAGCGGCGATTACTCGCATCACTCGCTCGCGGCGGCCAAGTGAATAGTCCTGCGCTAACCTGCACTTGCGATACGCCTGCTCCCAACGAAACAAAGTTTATATTCCAAATAACAATGAATGAGTTTTTTATTGAATGTGTCCGACAATATCCTGCGACTTTTATTTATTCCCAAGAACTAAAGATAAAATTCGAGGTATTCGCTTTACAAGCCCTGAAGATGCGGTGAAAGCGTGCGAAAATGCCATACAAAAGACCCTTAAGGAAGAATAAGCCCACTGCTTTTCTCAGTGGTTCCATCGAATGCGACGATGTGTAGAGAGGAACGGAGATTACTTCGAAAAACCATAAAAGTATTGGCAACTTTCTACATAAAGCCGTTTTTCATTTTCTAAACCTTTTTTAGTGTTATCTAGGTATCAGTCGTTCCCAAAATTCATCACAGTCTGAATAGTCCCGCTCATGCAATCTTATCACCATACTAACGACCACATTCAAGTCAATCTATAACCTCAACTTATGTTCAGCAATCACCATGCAGACCTGATTTAGCACATTCTAGCTCTCCCACTTACCCTGATATTCCTTATTTAACTCAACGCATTTGCGTAGTTTATAACAAAGTATATTCACCCTCTCTCTCACTACACGCAATCTTTACCCACCCAAATTCCTAAAGTATCTTGCCCAGAACCAGAAATAGCTGTCATACATTTACCGGATTTTTCTGTTGACGTCGAGACGTACATCATATCAGCCACAGGAAGTCCACTGCTGGACATAGGCCTCCCCCAAGGATTTCCAAAACGACCGATCAGAAGCGGCGAGACGTACAATTACTCGCAATCTAAAAAAAAAGTATTTCTACCCGAACTATTACTTTATTTGCCCACCTTTTTACATACATTTATTGAGCGTTTAAAACAGTTTTTTTTATCGCCACCCCTAGTCGAAAATGTAAGCTTAAGGCGAAATAATAATATTTTTCACTAAAACGATTTTATTTTAATATCTATAATAATTCAAGCTATTAGCACCCAAAAATATATTTAAAATATAGAGAATTAAGCTGTTTATCTTTGTAAAAAAAAAAAACAGCTGCTAATCCCGTGGGATTTCGGAGAAATTCGATTCTAAATATTTCCTGACTCTAAACCCCTGAAACTTAGTAATAGCAATATTTCATATACGCATTTGCTAAGAACTTTTAGTAAGGACTAAATTTAAAAATACATTGGATTGAACGATTTTTATTTGATGCTAGCCGAAGCCCGTGACTTCGTTCGCGTGGACTTAATGATTCTGAAAAATGCTCAAATCAAATCAAATCAAATATATCTTTATTATCATAGGATATTTATAATATCTCTTAATAATCGTCATTATTTTGTTGCACAATTGTTGACGTCAAATAGTTACTTACAGCTAAGTTTACTACCGCTTCCAAAGCGCTAGTGCAGAAGAAGCGGTAACAAACTGCACTGCACCTTTTCTCCAAGGACGTCAACTCACAATTTAATTAATACTTAAAGTTAATGTGGACAGAGAATACATTGTTTTGTTTGTTATGTCATATCATAATTTAAATTTAATTTTTAGAATGTCAAAATTTTAAAGTAATGTCAAGTTGTAGATTCAGTTTGTACAAAATGTACCAAATTATGACATTTTCGAGTACCTGTATTACAAACTTTTAGAGGGACCCGCGTCAAGCTCACGCCAGACTTTTTTGTCTTTAAGGTAGTCATCGGTCCTATAATAAGCCTTCTCACAAAGTACTTTCTTTACATAAGTTTTAAATCTTTTGTCTGGCATATCAAGGATCGATTTTGGCAATTTATTATAAAAAAGTATACAGTTCCCCATAAATGTCTTATTAATTGTTTTAAGCCTATAAAACGGGGCAACTAAGTCATTCTTATTACGTAAGTTTCTATCGGTAAAATCGCTTACTTTATTGTATGAGGAAATATTTTTCCTTACATACATTATGTTTTCAAATATATACTGTGATGCTAAGGTAAGTATATCTATTTTCTTGAGTAATTCTCTGAGTGAGTCTCTAGATCCTAACCCGTAAATAGCACGAATTGCCCGTTTTTGTAAAATAAAAATAGTCTGAATATCGGCTGCATTCCCCCACAGGAGTATGCCATAAGACATTACACTATGAAAGTAACTAAAGTACACTAGTCTAGCAGTTGCTACATCTGTCAATTGTCTTATTCTCCTAACAGCATAAGCCGCAGAACTAAGCCTATTTGAAAGTTTAGTTATATGAGCACCCCATTGAAGTTTCGAGTCTATTGTAATTCCTAAGAAGGTAGTACTTTCAACAAGATCGAGTTTTTCACCATCTATCATTATGTCAACGCAGCCCTGTCTCACATTGGGAAGAGAAAATCTAACGCATTGAGTCTTTTTCGCATTCAACATGAGATTATTGGCAGAAAACCAATCAGAAATGGAAGACAAGGTGCTGTTCACCGCGCTAGCGTTTGTGCTATGTCGATCAAGTTTGAATATAAGCGAGGTGTCATCAGCAAACAGCACTATGCCAGCCTGCTTCTCAACCATGTAAGGCAAGTCATTGACATAAACCAAGAAAAGGAAAGGTCCAAGAATTGAACCTTGCGGTACGCCTATCTTAACATTAGATCCGTGCGATTTTATGCCATTTAAATCAACAGTCTGATGCCTATCTGTTAAATAAGATTCTATAAGTTTTATTGACTTATCATCAAAACCGTATTGACGAAATTTAAGCAAAAGTGTCGGATGATCTACGCAATCAAATGCTTTGGAGAGATCACAAAATGATCCAATTCCATCATTTTTGTTCTCCCATGCGTCGTATATATGAGTAACAAGTGCTACTCCCGCATCGGTGGTCGATTTCCCGCCAGTAAAGCCGAATTGTTGGCTATGGAAAAGGTTGTAGGTCTTAAAATGAAGAAGCATTTGATTGAGCATTATCTTTTCGAACACCTTACTCAAAACTGGCAGGATAGATATAGGTCTGTAGTTGCCAGGATCTGTTTTTTCTCCTTTTTTAAATAAGGGGATTAGTTTACTACATTTCATTAGGTTAGGAAATATGCCTTCATCAATACATTCGTTAAATATAAAAGCTAAATCAGCAGCTATGATATTTATGATATGGCTTACTACAGCAACTGACATGCCCTAATGGTCTTCAGATTTTTTTAAATTTAACTGTTTAAATGCATCTATTATATCTTTGGGGCCAATATGCTTAAATTTAAATTTAGAATCACAAGGCCTTACATTATTCTTAAGCAAGGCTTCAGCACGCTGGGGGCAAGAATTCACATTAGAAGTAAGTTCCAAAGGAATGTTAGTAAAGAAATCATCAAAAATATTTACTATTTCTTCAGTTTTAGTAATAGTCTTACCACAAGATTTGATTTGACAGATATTTTCTTTGGCTTTATTTTTACCCGTTTCTTTATTTATAACATTCCAAGTTTCTTTTATTTTGTTAGGAGCATTATTTATTTTTCTACTTATACGATTTGCCTTGGCTTGTCTACGAACTTTTTTAAATATTTTGGAATAATTTTTAACATATTCTAGAAAGGAAGGACTAAAATTATATTGTTTTTGGGAATATAAGTCATAAAGCCTGCTCCTACTTATGTAGATGCCGGTAGTAGCCCACTCACTAAACTGTAATTTTCTATGCACTACAACTTGTTTTTGTTTCAAAGTTTTTGAATATTCTGAGGTAATAACGTTAAATAGTTTATTGTAATGGTCGTCAGGATTTTTTCCTGTGTAAACGACCGACAACAATTTGTTATCTAAATTATTTTTTAGTTTTTGTATATTTTTAGAAGTAATCGGCCTACAAAAAGTCTTATCTTTGTTCAAAATGCTGGACTTGCCTTTGGACTCCTTGACATAAACTACATATACACCTGAATGATCAGAAGGCAGTTTATTAATAACAGATTTATCAGAATATTGAATATTACTAAAAAAGTTGTCTAGACAAGTAGCAGATGTAGCAGTAATTCGGGTTGGCTCAAAGAATACGTTTACTAATTCATAACATTTAAAAAGATTTAAAAATTGTGTACTTTTTGGATTATCTACTAAGATATCAACATTAAAATCTCCGCAAACAATTAAATTCTTTTTCCTAGATGAACAGGACTTAAGTACCTGGTCCATAGTTTTAAGGAAACTTTTAAAATCACTATTAGGAGGACTGTATACACAAATAATTATATGATGATCTAGCTCGGCACAGGTCACCTCACAAACGCGCTCAACAGAAAGTCTGACAATATCCATCCGCTCTTTGCTACGGAAAGAATCTTTTACAAAAATTATGGAACCCCCTCGCTGAGCAGACTTCCTGTTAAAGCAGCTAACAATATTATAGTTGTTTAGGCTAAACATCATCTGACTCTCATACAGCCAATGTTCAGTCAAACATAGAATGTCCACATCCAACTCTTCTAGAAATAATTCGACTAATAATTCTTTGCCGGAAAAACCTTCTAAATTTTGATGTACTATTCTGAGTTCATGAGGCCTTTCCGTTGTCTTAATGTTCAGTTTAAAACTGCCGTCAAGTCTACAGATTTACCATCACATATTCCTGGTAAATCGGTAGGTGTCTTAAAACTAGGGTTTTGTTTACAATGTAAACTCGTCCAAAAATTAATATTATTTGCTACTAATGTAGCAATCTTACGTCTAGAATATTTTGATAGATAAATATTATCTTTTGTCAGATCACATTCACCTATGAAATTATTGGTGTCAAAAAACACTAATTTATCACTATAACGACATGTTATATTATGCATCAAAGTATTTATATAGTGAATGTTTCTGTTATTTGTTGGAGGCTGGCAACGTATATATGGGAATGCACATAAAATTATTTTGCCTACTTCTAGTTTAGTTAAATAATCCATACAGCTGATTATTTCTTTTTTTCCTATTCTGTTACAATTGCCTAACAGTAATACAACAGTAGATTTACAATTTATTTTGGTTAATTTTATTTTTTCTAAAATTTGAGTAAATGTTGCATCCGGGAAGCAGTAATTGACACAAGAGTTATCAAGAAGTGTGTCAAATATGCAACCCATATTGCGACCTATACTATCGGAAAAAACTATTGTATTACACGGAGGTTCCATAAGGTCAACACAATCAGACACACTATTGCACAAATTACTGACACAAGGAGAGAGCTCTGGTGTGGGGACACTGATGGTGGGCTGGTTGAGCTGCCCGCAAGTACATTGCTTAGCTAATAAATCAAGGGTTTCTTGATTGTACTTGCTGTCGCTAATCAATTTCTCCACAGTCAGCATGTGCTCAGTATTTTGTTTTTGTTGGTGGTCATACTTAGAAAATAAGGAGGAATAGTCCTCCTGCAATTTAATAATATGAGATTCAAGTCTAATCCTGTTGACCTCATACAACTCTTGACTTTCCGCCAATTTTTCATTACATAAGTCTAACTCTGTTTGTAATTTACAATTTAATGAACTGGATTTTAATAAACATGATTTCCTGAGATTAATCTTTAATTTATTATTGGTTCTCTTGATTTTTTTACAAATTTTTAAATGTTTTTTAACTTTATTGTGACTAATCATGGCATTTGAATTATCTAAGTAATTATTGTTGCATGATGTCTCACTAGTGAGATCAACTACTGAGGAATTTGTTGAGGGAGGCACATGGACACTTTCAATAAGCTCATCAAAGAGGCTGGACACCTCCGCTGACTGACGCGACTGGGCATCTTGTTCGTAACTACTTATAAGTCTATATGCCTCTCCCAGCTCTTTTTCTAACTCGGAGGTACGTATGAGCGTTTGCTCATACGTATCACCGCATTGGCGGAAAGAATCTACTTCTAAATGCAATCGGTTAAGTTGCTCGCTTAATTCATCGCATAATTGGAGACTCTCAGAAAGCTTTTGTTCGAGTCTAATGTTTTTCGTACACATTAATTCGTATTCACGTTCATTATCTTCCCTTTCCAATAATAGTTTCCCATTGTCTTCCTTTTCTGCCTTGAGCTGGAGTAAGGCATCCTTCAGCTGAATTTCCAATTGCCTGGCTGTCGTTGCACGGGTTGTGGTGGACATTTTTACAATATAGGGACTGACAAAATGTGTAAGGAAGATAATAAACGCTAGAATAGCTAACAAAACCGATCACTTACTAAGAAATAACAAAAACATAACCTACCTACTGTTACAAAAACAAGTGTCAATTTGTATGTGCTTTATATGAGTAAATTTTCCAAAATTATGAAAAACAGTGCACAAAGGACGTGGTGTTTATTGAGATATGTAAAAAGGATTAGTTATTGTACCGTTCTTACCTTGTAAAAGTTGTAAAAAGCCGGTAACAATTATACCCACTGAACGTCAGCTAAGAGCACTATTATTTCACAAAATACACTGAAATTACACAAACAAATTATCAATTATGATTAAACCTAGTTTATTTTACAAACAAGTTATATTATTTATTAGATTTAGCTATAAAAATATTTAAATTTACAATATTAAATACGGAGCAATAATTTTGACATTTATGCTCTAGGGTTGCCAGCCGCCAGCTCACCAAGGTGAACAACTTTTGCTTAGGCGTCATTTGCATATTTCTTATAGTTTATCTGGACCATTATGGTTCTGCATCATGTGTTCCATTTTCTAAAATCAATTATACGTACCCTATATGTTGCCCAGGCTTAACAAATATATATCCGAATCCGTCCAGTATTTCCGGAAATTAGCGTATACAAACAGACATACAGACAGGCATTTTTTTTAATTCTCACTATTACTATGTCTCCATCGCCCCAAATATATTTTTTTGGAAATACATTCAATGTACAAACACATTTTTTTACTGTTTTTATATATGTATAGATATTTTTTACATACCTTATAAGTAGTCATCATCAGTTATCTATAACACTCCTCAACCCTAGTACAAGCATTTCTTAGTTTGTGATGGAAAACACTAAAAATCTTCATAAATGGTAGTTTCTTTTGTCAAAACTATAGTGTCTTGACTTTGATTATGTACAGGATTTTCCATAGCATTTTCAGTGTCATTGTCTTTGTCTTCTTCTTCTTCATTATTATCTTGGGGTGTCACTTCAATGTCCTTAAGCATATTTCGGCGGTTCTTAAGGCGTTCATTGGAAATGACTGGATCTGACGATTCTAATGCACGGTGAAATAAATCTAGTATTGTTTTTTTCCTTTCCATTTTTCTTGTGTGGTGCTCTCGGTCACTGCGCCAAAAGTTATTTCGTGATTCTGCAGCCTGCTCTGAGAGCATCCCAACGGGTAAAGCCGAGTTGTCCATAATTTCTTTGCCGTGTACTAGTATTTTATGAATTGTTGGGGTCATAGGGTGCCACCCATATGCAGTAACATATTTTTTTGCAGTTTCTTTGCAGAATGAATCGAATTTGTTGGTGTCGATAGGCAATCCACAACTGATTGCAACTAGAATGTAGTATAGGTTATCTACTAACCATGAATCTAGCTCTAAGATATGGGCAAATTTATGGCGGTTTTTGTCATTCAGTGCCATTCTTGCGGTGTTACCGTCGTTAGTCGTCCCTGCCGTCGGTTTGACCACATCTACTAGCAAACCGAGTTCGTCTTTTAGTGCGTTTCGAATTTTTAATTTTCTCTCTTTAACTATTTGGCTTTCAGGGGAATTATGTCGAAGTCTCCATATTTTAACAACTGGATCGTTGTTATAGGAAAGGTTTAGTAAAAATTCCAATACCCTTATCCACGCATGTAGAGGCGAAATTCCATATTTTAACGTGCTTAGTTCGGATGGCCTTGCATAGGCTACCTCTAGTTTATTAAAATTTGCCGCAGTCAACTTACAAATTGGACATTTTGATTGTGTATTAGTGTTAGTGATAGTATTCAGGACTTTACCGTCTATCAAACTAAGTGTTAAGTTGGGTTTCGCTGTAACCAGTTGATTTTTTGTGGTGTATGCAAATGATAAATTTAAATTCTGAATTTGGTTCTCAATATATTTTTTTTCCGAAAGTATTAACTCTTTTGTTTCTTTGCGGTATTGAATATGCAGCGGCCGGCAAGAGCGATAAGACTGTGGACACGGGTTCAGCCAGATTATTTGGCTATCATGAGTGATCCGTAGGGGTACAAATGTGGTGGCAAAAAGACAATTTTCATTAAATTCTGCAGAATACTTTTGTTTATATAAGGATTGCCCGGTACTCCCATCAAACCCCCATGATGCTTCAAAAGAACATTCAATTTGTGTAAGATTTTTTTGTTCACAATATTTAGTCACTATTGGGTCAATTGTTTGAATGATCCTTTCAAAAGTGTGATCTATAAGTCCTTGTAGCGAAACAGAAGCCTCGAACTCACTTATTAGGATTTTATCTTTAGGATAACACAAAGATTTATAATCATGAACTAAATTATAAGGCGGATACGCAGGATATCCTCTTCTAAGAAGATCTTGGCGCATGGATCTATATGTATCCACACTTATGTTCGAGTCAATGATAAAAGCCAGCGCTTCATCGGGAGTATAGGGTTGTGGTTTTTTATCAGAACCAGATTTTTTTATTTCTTTTGATATTTCTGTAATTTTTGCAGGATTTTCGATGCATGTATCTATGATTGATTCAATTTCTTTGGCACTGTGAATTAAAGGTGATTCTGGTGAACTGGAAGAATGCACTATAGCTTCAGTGAATGCTTTTACTAATTTCGCAGGTGGCTCTTCACTGAGTTTTTCTGCCAATAATTTAGTTTGTCTTCGCTGTTGACGGCAACTAAGAGACATATATTTTGCACTTCTCGGACTAGGAAATGAAGCGGCACTCACAATTTTTATTGTATCAGGAATGTCATCAAAAAAATCTTTATTAAGCCACATTTTATTCTTTCGTTCAAATAAATTAGCATTTCTCTTGCAGTCATCATTATATTTTTTTTCCGCTTTGTTAATAAATCTTGCTACTGCATTAAGCAGAGATTTTTTGTCATTTTCATCGATTGCCTCAATGGGCTTCAGTTTGTCACCAAATAATGCAAACACACTGTCTATTCTTTCCGAGCTATTCAAGTTAGGTGGCCGACCATTTGGATAAATATGACGACTTTTAGCAACAAACTCACGATATACTGCCAAACGGGAATTAAAAGAGATAGTACTTCCACTACTCATGCCCGAAGAAGTACCGGCTTCTATTTGTCCAGAATTAGTTTCTCCACGTGTACTTGCGAACACCTTCGGAGAGGGAAAGGTGCCGGTTGTGGCGCTATCCATAGCATCACATTCTCCTAACATACTTGCGGTCACCTCCGGAGACTGAAAGGTGCCGGCTGTGGCGCTACCCACAGCATCACATTCTCCTAACATACTTGCGGTCACCTCCGGAGAGGGAAAGGTGCCGGCTGTGGCGCTATCCACAGCTTCGCAGGCGGCGGCATGGGTCTGAAACGGCTCCATGACGCCTCGCCCCCGTTTCTCGAGGCTAGATGTAT
Source organism: Acrobasis consociella (assembly GCA_963555685.1). Taxonomy (NCBI): domain Eukaryota; kingdom Metazoa; phylum Arthropoda; class Insecta; order Lepidoptera; family Pyralidae; genus Acrobasis; species Acrobasis consociella. The sequence continues at coordinate 3,844,737 of OY743119.1, read as the reverse complement.
TGACGTGGGGTTTTAGCTAACGCCTAACGAGGGCGGACCCCTTCCCACGCCACACCTAGCCCTTCATCGAATTTACTAAACGGTATAACCTAATATAGGTACTAGAAGACGTAAAGCAAAAAACCTTTGCTTGCAACCGAATATGGATTTTAATCTGACGTCACAGTTCAAAATCGATAATTTTGTTAGAAAAAGATAAATACTAAAAAAGAGAAATAATTATTTTTAATTTAAATTGAAGTATAAAAGAAAACAATTTACCTATTAAATATAATATTTTGCCACATTTTCTAACGTTCGGACAAGGACAAGTTCCGCTCTAATATTAGATCTAAAAAATACAATACAATAAAAATCGTTCAATCCAATGTATTTTAAAATTTAGTCCTTACTAAAAGTTCTTAGCAAATGCGTATATGAAATATTGCTATTACTAAGTTTCAGGGGTTTAGAGTCAGGAAATATTTAGAATCGAATTTCTCCGAAATCCCACGGGATTAGCAGCTGTTTTTTTTTACAAAGATAAACAGCTTAATTCTCTATATTTTAAATATATTTTTGGGTGCTAATAGCTTGAATTATTATAGATATTAAAATAAAATCGGTTTAGTGAAAAATATTATTATTTCGCCTTAAGCTTACATTTTCGACTAGGGGTGGCGATAAAAAAAAAACTGTTTTAAACGCTCAATAAATGTATGTAAAAAGGTGGGCAAATAAAGTAATAGTTCAAAAAAGTAAAAAAAATCGAACTACTTTGGTTTAAGTTTTCTCGAAAACTAAAGGAATTGCCACACGGGAGTTTTTGCTTATCGTTTAGAATAACGAAACACGTTACATTCTGAGCTTAGTTCAAAATGTCAGGTCCGAAGGGTTTTTGGAAGAGTGTGCTGCGGTGTAACGTCTGTTAAAAAAAATAAAAATTAAGTGTATAAACGAGGAGTTTTTGGAGTTTTTGTGATTAAGTAAGTCATTCAGTGATCCAATATACATACTTCTGGTAATGAATTCATTAACTCTTCAAACCCCGACGGTTCACATGTGAACCTGTTAACAATAGAAATCTATTGTGTCTGCGATTCCGGTCGTTGACGGGTTAATATCGCTTGAATTTCGTAATTATTAGAGTTTCTAACCTCAAAATTTAATAGTTGGGAAGTCCGTCTAGCGCGCTTTAGGAAAGCGGTCTTGCCTTGATTGCAGTGATTGTCAACCTTTTCAGCTGCACGTATTTTATGTAGGTGCTGTATTATTATTACTACACGATTATTTGTATTTGCTAGCTACTACTTAAAAGTAGTCGTCCATTAAAAACTATCATTAGGTACCTATTTATATTGAAGCTGTTCAATATAAATATATACAAATTTGGACTTCCCATAGTAAAGGGTATCACGTAATCAGTGGTTTTGTATGGGGAGTGTTTTTTTTTAATTATGACCTGTTTCTTGGGAAACGTTGTTTAGTTTGGTGGATACATACACCCCTTAAGTTATCAGAGGTGATAAAAATGTAACTTTGCATAAATAGAAATTCATAACTTTGATTGTCATACAAATTTTGAATCGATTTGCTAATTGCTAAGAAAGTTTTTCCCGGGATTCGCATATCGCTGAATTTTGGTTTTTGATTTTATTTACTTAGCACTTTGAAATCTTTTCCCTTTCTATTCTAGTCAGCCACGCATATTTAAAAAAAATACTCCATTTGGAAAAAGCACAAAACCATCGAACCCGTAACTTTTTTGTTTCAGATTTATATTATCACAAACACGTCATGAAGAAAGATGTCAGATTTTCTAGATATCGCTCGTTTTCTGCAAAGAAACAATTTTGAAAGTTTATATCAACAAAAGTGGCCTTGGTTAATAACCCACTACTCGCAAAAAGTTGTTTTAATTGCAGCAAGGCTGTTTTAAATTTGCTATTTACGACAATTTATTATTCCGGCGACGAGTGCCAATTCTGAAATAATGGCTAGCAACTATAAAAGAAAAACAGATAAAGCCTCTTATTCCAAAGAGAAGCTACAAGCAGCTGTAAGAGCGGTAAAAAAATGGGGAGCTAAGTGGCTACAAGGCTTCAAAAGAATATAATATTTCTAGAATGACCATAATGGATCATGTAAACAATAGGAGAACAAAATCAAATTCTTTAGGAAGAAACACGGCATTATCGTCGCCTGTGGAAAAAAGGTTAGCTTCCGGTCTTCATCTTATGGAAAAGCATGGCTTTGGGTTAATTAAATCAGAAATGCTGGAAATAGTGGCCGAATTTGTAAAGAAAAATAAAATATCTACACCGTTTAAAAACGGAGCACCTGGTAATTCGTGGTTCACTGCATTTAAAAAGCGACATCATTTATCTGTTAAAAAACCTCAAGCGGTGGAGTACGCGAGAAAGAAAGCCATAAACCCATTTATTGTATATCCCTATTTCGATTTACTTGACAAAACATTACATGACTTGAATCTTTTAGAAAAACCGTCCGCAATTTGGAATTTAGACGAGACAAGTTTCTCCAAAGACCCAGAAAAAACCAAAATTGTTGGACTTAAAGGACACGCAGCTACTAGAGTCATTTCATCACCAGGAAAGGATAACACAACTGTTTTCTTTGGAATTAACGCGCTTGGAGAAAAAATGCCGCCACTGATAATTTTTAAAGGCAAACATATGTGGGACGAGTGGACATCTCCAGAAGCTTACCCAGGCACAACTTACGCCGCTACTAAGAATGGGTGGATGGAAAGCGAAGTATTCGAGACGTACTTCAAAAAAGTTTTTATCCCAAATATTGGGGACGAACGTCCAGTCTTGCTCACGTATGATGGCCACGCGACCCATGTGGGGTTAAATATAATCGAAGAAGCTCGTAAAGCCAATATAACAATATTGAAATTACCAGCGCACACCAGTCACGTTTTGCAACCGCTTGACGTGGCAGTTATGAAATCATTCAAAGACCGTTGGGATCAACTACTTGTGAAATGGCAGCGTTTGAATGTTGGAGTCACACTGTCGAAAAAAGAGTTTTCGAGGCTAATTGGAGAAGTTTGGACACAGATCGACAGTAAAGTTTTAAAGAATGGTTTTCGTAAGACGAGAATTTATCCTTTCAATCCTAAAGCGGTTGAAGAGAAACAGTTCGACTCGTTGAAGTTAGAACAATGGAAAAATCACCAAAAACTTGAGTCACAAAATAAGCTTGAACAGATTTCGGACAGTTCTCAAAAAGAATGTCCTAATTTTAATGAAAAAGTTGAGAACTCTTCTACCAAAAGCACCCCAAAAACTCTTTTTTCATTAGCATTTAATTGTATTTCAAAAGTAGCGTACACAGCAACTTGTGAAGAGCTTGACTCCCAACAGATTCAAACAGTTCTCGTATGATTAATGCTCATGACCCAAACAAACAGGATGAAAATGAACTGGAAAAAGAAAAACGTGGTAATAAGCAGATCCAAGTATTAGAGGACAAAATTGTCACTTTTGAAAAACTCCTCTTGATGAAAGTTAAAATTGGAAACAACACAAAACTTAAACGACAAAGAATGGGACCGTTCAGTCTTCAACTAGAACAGCTGTGTATCTCGATAACACGCGTAACATCAGTGCAAAGTGCTAACGAATCACATCGTCGTCACGTAACTTCGCCCGGCCGCGATGACCTAGATCGGTGAGTCATTGCACACGGTATGTTTACGTACGACGATTAATTGTTAAGGCGACGTTCTATACTGCCTTAACAATGAATACTCCATCCAAAACAATTCAGATTAAAACTGAAACCGAACGGTACCTCTATGACCTGTATAAAGAAGAAAAAGAAGAACGGCTAAAACAGCAATGCCTAATTGAAGACCTCACGAAGCAAATTGAGATTCTTCAACAACAGCTGCTATGTGCCGTAGAGCCCAAAGCAATAGTCCCAACAGCTCCAAGCATGGAGACATCTACAGTACATGCCGAATACGGCACTGACGAAGAAGAACTAGCAAAGGAAACTGAGTGGATACGAACAAAATCGAGGAAAAAAAGAAAACTGAATAAATCACCCACACTCTCGCCACAGGAAAAGGAAACCCCCAAAATAGAAAAAGTTAAAAAACCTCCTCCACCACCTCCTATTGTTGTAGATGGTGTTAAAGATTACCAGAACTTTTTTGACTTTTTGTCACAGGACCAATCCGCTAACACCTTGAACATAAAAATGTTGAATGGTGATAGCGTGAAGATAAATGCCTGTAATGAGGAATCTTACAGAGCTATAACAAAGATTTTAACAACCAACAATTGTCATTGGCATTCTTATGAGAATAAACAAGAGAGGCCAATCAGAGTAATGGCAAAAAAATTGCCTTCTACCTGTAAGCCAGAGAGAATAATTGAGGACCTCAAATCAAAGGGTCTAAAAATTGAAGGTGCAGTGAACAAGCTCAGCTGGAAAAGTAAAGAGCCGCTAAACATGTTCATGCTGACTTTTAGCAACAAGGAGGAAATAGCTAAAGTCTACGAAATTAAATCTATCCTAGGGTGCATAGTTGATATACAACCCCTGAAATCATCTAAGCTTATTCCCATATATCCCCAATGCAAAAGGTGCCAGGCATATGGACATACTCACATGTATTGTTCTAAAGAACCAAGATGTGTAAAGTGCACAGGGAGACACCTGACCCAAGACTGCAACAAACCAGCAACTGATAAAGCTAAGTGCGTACATTGCGGAGAAGCGCATCCAGCTAACTACAGAGGGTGCCTAGTTGCAAAAGAAATGCAGAAAATGAGAAATAAGAATGTCAAAAAATCTGTTGTCAGCCACGAAAACAAACCAACCATCAAAAAACCACTAATAAAACCAACGTCTACTGTAAGCGCTAACGTTTCTTACGCGCAGACTGTAGCCAAAAATTCTACAAGCTCACAAAAGAAAGAGCAAACTAACACCAATGAGAGTAAGCTGGATGAAATTCTCAAACTTATGGCATCATTTGATGAGCGATTAAAGAAAATTGAAAATAGCAAGAACACAGCTATCTCTAAAAAACAAAAATGATAGGTAACCTAAAAATCATGGCATGGAATTGTAACGGACTACTTAACCACAAGAACGAAATGCAAGTTGTCCTAAACATGGAAAATATTGATGTGTGCTTGGTCTCAGAAACGCACTTCACTACACAAAGCTATATTAAATTTAATGGCTATAAAGTTTATCATGCATTACATCCCGCAAACAAAGGAAGAGGCGGTAGTGCAGTAATTATTAAAGAAAAAATACAACATTATGAATATATTAAACAAGAATCTCCTCAGGTGCAATGTACTGCAATTCGATTGATTACAAAAAATTGTCCACTTACTGTGGCTGCAATATACAGCCCACCTAAACATAAAATACTTAAAAATATGTATTTGAATATTTTACAATCATTAGGTGAAAAATTCATACTAGGAGGTGACTTCAATGCCAAACATACTTATTTGGGTTCCCGTCTTAACAACAAAAAAGGAAAAGAACTTTTGTGTGCCATCCGAGAAAATAAATGTGACGTTGCATCAACAAGATCTCCTACATACTGGCCTACTGACCCACTTAAAATTCCAGATCTCATAGATTTCTTTATATATAAAAATGTCTCTTCAAACTACATGAGAACTGACCAGAGTTACGACATGAGCTCGGATCACTCAGCAATATACTTAGAATTAAGCGAAAAAGTAATGAATAAGGAAACTAGCCCTACTTTAACTAATAAACATACTGACTGGGAAAGCTTTAGAATAGAATTAGATAGTCATATTGATCTAAGAGTACCGCTAAAGACCCCAGAGCAATTAAATTTAGACTTAGAGAAATTTATTACGATAATTCAACAAACTGCTTGGAACAATACTCCTAAAAGAATGAAAAGAACAGTAAAAAATAGATACCCAAGAGAAATTAGAGATTTAATCATCGAAAAAAGGAGACAAAGGAGATTGTGGCATCAATCCAGATCCCCACTAGATAAGAAAATGTTTAACAATCTTACTAAAAAACTTAGAAGAGTAATACAAAATCATCTGGATGAGAGTAGAAACATCCAGTTCCAAAAACTAACCAATGATCGCAGTACTAATTACTCACTCTGGAAAGCTACCAAGTCCATGAAAACGCCAATGGACCAAATCCCGCCAATTAAAATTGAACCTGGAAAATGGGCAGTTCGCAATGAACAGAAAGCTTCAAGATTTGCTGAACATTTAGAGGAGATATTTAAGCCTAACGAAAGTTTAATAAATGTCGAAGCAATAGGTGAAGAGCCCGATGATTATATTGACAAGCAAGTAAATATAAAGCTGGTTACGCCAAGAGAAGTCCAATGGGAAATTAAACAAAATATCAACCCCAGAAAATCACCTGGTTTTGATCTTATATCGGGAGAACTACTGCATAATCTCTCGCGCAAGGGTATAGTAAAGCTAACAAACCTCATTAATGCTGCACTAAGACTAAAATACGTACCAGACTTATGGAAAGTTGCAGAAATAATTATGATAGCGAAACCAGGAAAACCGCCTAATGAAGCTACGTCATACAGGCCTATCTCTTTATTGCCTGTTATGTCTAAATTATTCGAAAAACTTCTAAAAAAGAGGTTAAATCCAATTATTTTAGCCAAGAACCTTGTACCAGAACATCAATTTGGCTTCAGAGAAAAACACTCAACAATCGACCAGGTACATAGGATTACAAATATAATTGAAAAAACCCTTGAAGACAACAACGTCTGCTCTACGGTTTTCTTGGATGTAGCACAAGCTTTTGACAAAGTATGGCACGAAGGCCTTATCACAAAACTAAAGAAAATGCTCCCCAAAAACTATGTTGACATACTAACATCGTATTTATCAGATAGAGTATTCAGAGTGAGGCAAGAAAATGCTTATTCCGAACTTAAGAAAATAAAAGCTGGAGTACCTCAGGGAAGTGTTTTGGGTCCGGTCCTGTACCTATTATATACCTGTGATATTCCATATCTAGAAAACAACACTATTGCGACTTTTGCCGACGACACGGCTATAATGGCAGTCGGTAGCACCCATGCGGAAGCTGCAAAAAAGGTCCAAGTAGCTGTTAACAAAGTTCAAAACTGGACAAAACGATGGAGAATCAAACTTAATGAATCAAAATCAATCCACGTGAACTTTACAAACAAGCAAGACAAATATTACCCCGTATACATAAATGAAAAACAAATACCATACGAAGACACAGCCAAGTATTTAGGTATGACCCTCGATGCAAAGTTGCGCTGGAAAGCTCATGTCAAGAAAAAAAGAGGAGAGCTTGACATACGGTATCAGAAAATGCAATGGTTGCTTGGAAGACACTCTACCTTGTCAATTAAAAACAAAATACTTTTGTATAAACAAGTCCTCATGCCAGTATGGACTTATGGCATACAGCTGTGGGGCTGTACTAAACAAAGCAACATCGATATAATCCAACGATTCCAAAATAAAGTGCTGCGAGATATTGTTAACGCTCCGTGGTATGTAAGAAACGAAGACCTACACCGGGACCTTAATGTACAGTTCGTAGACAAAATTATAAAAAAGTACGCCGAAGCACACGAGTTTAGGTTGCTTCACCACGTGAACGTTGAGGCAATCCAGCTCCTCGACAACACAGATATAGTGCGAAGACTTAAAAGAACTAAACCGTTCGAACTAGTGTAGCAGTGACATATGTGTATAATAGTGAAAAATAGTGACAATGAAAACAAAAGACACATGAACATAGTGCCTTCCCCTTAATAGAGACAGTAAGAAAAGTGCCGATGGACACATTCTTATAAAATAAGTACTTTATAAAACTAGGTCAATGTAAAATTACTCATTAGTCTGAGTTTAGGCTAGATCGTAATATTATTAGCGTATTTCTTTACAATATAGATATACGTTAACATATGGAAAAAAAAAAAAAAAGAATGGGACCAGGAGCAGAAGTCATAACTCATGACGATGTTTTAAGGCGTAAAATGGAAGAGAAAATAAAAAATATTAAGAAAGAACCAAAGGGAGTTGAGTAAAAAAAAATGGAAGCCGGTCCATCAGGTTTGATAAAGAAGCCTGCTAGTATAGAACAAAAACAACAAACAATTAAATCGAAGAAAGGGAAAGGCGATGCTAAAAAGAGTTTTGTCGATGACATAGATCAGAAAGGTTCGGTAAAGAGGGCTGCTAGTAAAGAACAAGAACAACAAACAATTAAATCGAAAAAAGGGAAAGGGGTAGGTAAAAGAGTTTTATCGATGAACATTATCAGAAAAAAGCTATAAAATCTAAAACGAAGAAGCGACCTCAAGTAGCTTCAGACGACTCTACAAGTGTTTCAGATTGCATAAGTGAATACGGTGATTCCGACATTTGCGATAGTGAAGATAGTTTTGAAGAAGATGCGTCAACAATAGAAGATGTGATAATATTGCAAAATAAAAATTAAATGGAAGCCGGTCCATAAGGTTTGATAAAGAAGCCTGCTAGTAAAGAACAAAAACAACAAACAATTAAATCGAAGAAAGGGAAAGGCGATGCTAAAAAAAGTTTTGTCGATGAAATAGATCAGAAAGGTTCGGTAAAGAGGGCTGCTAGTAAAGAACAAGAACAACAAACAATTAAATCGAAAAAAGGGAAAGGGGTAGGTAAAAAGAGTTTTGTCGATGAAAATTATCAGAAAATGCTATAAAATCTAAAACGAAGAAGCGACCTCAAGTAGCTTCAGACGACTCTACAAGTGTTTCAGATTCCATAAGTGAATACGGTGATTCCGACATTTGCGATACTGAACAAAGTTTTGAAGAAGATGCGTCAACAATCGAAGATGTGATAATATTGCAAAATGACAAAAGTAACTCACATACTGTAAAAGATATACCTGAGAAAGCCTGCAAAAAACTAGTTGAAGAAAGTAAAGAAGTTGAAGAAAATAGTAAGTTCGAAACAGAAAACTCTGAGAATTGTGGTGATTCAAATAACGTTATTTCAGAAAAAGATAAACTAATAAAAGAATATGGCATTAATGACAATGTACTCGTACGATACTTAATTCGGAAAAAATGGACATATTACGCAGGCTATGTAGAAGCACTAAAACCTAGTGACGACGAAATATATTACTCGATAACATTTTATAAGACTGTAAAAAAAACATTAAAGTTTATATTAACAAAAAAGAAGGACCAAGACGATGTACCGAGCCTATCTATTGTAAAAAAAAATAGTGTGTGTCAAAATCCAAACAATCCCAAGGAATTTTTATTGTCTGACGAAGATGACGCTGTTTATTTCTTATAATTGTGTGGTTTTAGCAAGTACTTACGACTGATGTTATTATAAGACTGAGGAGACTTATTACGTACGGGTTTACAACGCTAAAGAGAAACAGATCTCAGTAGTGACTAAGTACGCCTTCCGTCGTGCCAACCTCTGCCCGGCTCGGCGCCACGGGCGCCTGGCAGGCATAAATTGAGGCGCTGTCACGCTGAAGCAACGCCACCGCAGTGAGGACCTGACGAGCGAAGCCACTCCGTGCCAACCTAAGATCCCCAGAAGAGTAGGGCACGCCGTGTTCATCGGATAAACGGAACGGAGCAATATGAGTGCACGTAGACTGTAGTATACGGTCCTGGCCAGGTACCCCGTTTGCGTTTTTTACCATCTAGTAGTGCGGTTGGTTCTAAGCGATGTGACAAGTTCACCAATCTCGCCTTCAGTGGTTGAAATTTTAGTTTTTGTCCCAATTGTATTTCAGTCCGCCTTCAGCGGAATTTGTTCCTCAAGTAAATAGCATGCATTGTACCTTGTGTTATTAATGATATCACCCCGCCAAGTTCCCAGGGCTTAAGGTCACACTCACAAGAGGTCCTTGCACTTCAAAAGTTCAATGTTTAACTCTGAATACTATCACGGTAACCTTTCTCATGAATTAATGTCGTGGAATGTTAAACCAGCAACAAGGTAAATAAGAGACCTTCGTTATTAATACAAGGATTATATACTTATTCGTCACCGATAAAAAAACCTATATCACACCCTCTTCCATTCTTTTTTTTATACACGACAAATGTTATTTTTTTTTTTTGATGCCGTTTATAATTGTGCAGACAAATGAACGAGAGAAGAAATTGTTATCTTGTTTGCCCAATGCCTGGGAGGAAAACAATACTCTAATAAAGAAGTTGCAGAAAGACCAACTCTCCCAGCCGGGCGATGACTGGATTTCGAGTAATTGTATCGCAAAAAGATATAATCATAGTTATGAAGAGGCCCAGGCAGAGTTAAATATGATGCAGCAAGAAACTGACACAGAAGATATTGCAACGGTGGACTTAGATCGACGAAGTATTTTAAATAAAGTTACAAATATTAACTTCGATGAACTGGCAAGGCAATGTATTTCGCTAAGATAAACTTTTATTTTTATTTATTATACATAACACATGAACTTCAATGCCCTTGAAATTGAAGTTCATGTGTTCTGTCCTAAAACTTTTTGATATTATAATATCATGAGAGACTTCAAAACAGTATTTTTTTAACTAATTTCAATTTTTTCATTATAATTTAAAGAAGTAACTTTGTTTTATTTTTATACACAAATCATGTTTTCTTGCTAATTACTGTTTAAGATGTTATTATATGATAAAATAGGTACACGAATATATATACTATAACCAATATCAAATTTATAAAAGTAGGCTATATAAAATTTTGAAATTTCTGAAAAAATCTCAGGTTCCACATAAGAGTTGAGGGCTAAGACGTACGAGTATGTCCAAATAATAAAATGAAAATATATTTGTTAATGGTAATCCCTAATGCAACATGCGTTGGTATTCAACATCACTAAAGCAATCTTTTTTTTTTCTTCATACAACGACGCTCCACCCTATGAAGCAAGGACTAGAATGCACAGCCTAAGCCATAGACAATATGTTTAAAAAATAATTCTGCAGACAATATTACAAAACTCACAAGAAATGGCCCAACATCACTATGAGCTCCGATGTTAATCCTCGTATACGATCGTGCTACCTTTCCACGACGATGCATGACGACAGTTCATGAACGAACTGGCCTGGCAGTTTATAAAGCGGGAGTTAAGAACAGCTATTCGGCGCATACTCCATGATGACAAAGAACCGAGTTTAGCAGCGTCTATTGCGACAGACTGTCTTGAAGAACGGTTAGAAGTGAGAAAAACGTGCTCTACTTGTGATCCCAAGCAGAAGCGTCGAACCCAATACATGTGTTTTGAATCCAAACAACCAATTTGCCTCGAATGCTCAAACAAAATGTATATTGATTGCCGTGAGAAACTATAACTTTAGTGCCCGCAATCAATTTTAAAATTTGATGTTTAATATATAAGCCCTACAAAAATATTTTGTGATATAAAATCTGCAATTAAAATAGCTTGTTTGAAGCATGAAGAAATAAGATTTCATTTTGTAAAAGATCTTATCAATATGAAGAAAATTTGCAAAGAGTACCTGTTGAAGAAACAAAAACAAAACGCAATCCCTACGCGGGCAACACCGGGGGAATAACTTCAACGTCTTCACAACCACATTCATTAACGGCTCGTATAACTTGTCTTGTAATCTTCTCCTTATTATACCAGTCCTATAAATACAGTTCTTTTATTTTACTTCCCATTATAGTTAAATAATAAGTTAGCAGATAGGGAAGTCCCTTTTTTTCTAGTACCTAAAGACTGAGATCAGATGGCTGATAACATGTTTGCTATGAAATTTGGTTTATTGGTATAAAATAATTGGCCAAGTGCGTGTCGGGCCACGCGCAGTGTAACGTTCCGTAGTTTCGAATGCCGACTTTCAGTTCCTGTTATTAATTCACTGCATAGTTCGAAAGTAACGGTATGGGCAGCAATCTCAAGCAAAGGAATTTATTGGCCCTTTCTTCTTTGAAGATTCACGAGGACGAAACATCACCGTTAACACCGATCGCTATGTTGCGATGTTAGAGGGATATTTGACTCCAGAACTTGCGAGATCAATTTTTGTAATAATTTTTGACGATTTCTGAATCGAGCATCAGTGTTGCGGCCAGTGGTAGCGGGGCGGGGCGGTGAGCCTGTGCAGGAATCGGCAGGCACGTGCTTTCCATAGAGACTCAAAGACATTGTCTACCCGGAGGTTCCCTAATATATACGCATTTTTTTATTTAAAAATAAATTATAATAGACTAATATTTTCAAATAAACGCGCGCTTTCTTGTCCATCGCGCCATATGCTGGCTACGTACTCGCTTACTTATTGTAGGTATACGTATATATATACGCAGTACTCTAGGCAGCTACCTAGAAGACAATTCTCCATAGTGTCTCGATTTACACACATTCACAGTGCACGGATAGGAATTTGCATGTGTAGTGTGATCGTTTACGTATTTCATCGACGCACACACACGCGAAATTTCCGCACACACAACCAATATCTAAGACAAGAGCTTATGCCAGCCATTTTTAAAACGCGTCAGTTATACAAAGCTCATTTTTGTATGGAAAAAACCATTAGGTTAGTGAAATACTGAGTTTCAAAAATGGCCCTTATCTTTAAGCTAGTTCTATCTCAATAATCAACGTTTTTTATCTCTTTTCACTTTTGACCAATAAGGAATGATATCGATTTCGAGCCTTTTTATTTGTTCCTTGAAGCATTCCGTGATGAAAAGTAGAAAGTTATTGGTTCTCGCTTGTGTTACGCTACCAATTTAAATACGCGGAATATGTTCGAGGATAAAATGAAATTACGTAAACTTTTGTGTGAGTCGTATATATTTGATATTTTTTCTTGTCCAATGATAATTATTTGCATTGTCGCATTACAAATTACAAGTGATTACGATCTGCTTTTAACTTTGTTTGCTATCGCAAATGAAATTAGGAGGAAAACTTTATTACCGCTTTATAACAACGCTTTAATGCAATGAAAAGTTTTTCATGTAAAAGTTGTGCACCAGGTGTTTGTTCTAACTTTTGAGGACAAAAGAGCAATAATCATAAATGGCCGATGCCAGCCTATTTTGGATTTCATTCAAACAAGCGGTAAGCTAAAAAGAACATTTAATAGTATTAAACAATATGACGCGTATAAGTGGCTCTCGGGATGTAAACACACTAATAGGGTCAGTTCAGTCAGAGAGTTTTTTTTGTCCCACTGCTGGGCAAAGGCCCCACAATTAGTCTATCCTGCAATAATCGGTGATGCACGTCCCTGGGAATCGGGATGTGCGAGGCGAGGGGCCACGTAAGGTAGGTGTACCGCGTGCCACGTGCGTGCGCGACGCTTCAGTTGGCTCCGTGTTATTGATTTAATTGCACGCATATGTTATTTCTTGCTGCTGACGTGGAAAGTTTGGGAATTTGAGAGTTCGAGTGCTGTTTTAATATTAAAATGAAAGATCTACTTATGATGAAGACCAAATTTAATGAAAATGTCTTGAAATAAAATCTATAAAAGGAAAAAATCACCAATTATTTACACGAGACGAGTATTTTACATTTTTAAACAAGGTAACAACTTCTAAAGAGAAAACAAGGCAAAAAACGCCTGAAGATTATCAACACTTGTCAAGGTACGATGTTGTTAATATAGGAAATATAAAAAAATTGGTAGTTCAAGTAAAAGACTAGAAAGACTCACTTATTTACTATACTTATTTAGAGGAAAATTTTGATATTATTCATGAGACTCATATCATGGACACGGTGGACGCACCAGAATGATCAAAGAGCTTAAAAATAAATATAAGAATATTACACTTGAACTTATAACAATTTATTTAAACTTTTGTCAACCATGTCAAAAGAAAATGAGTATTCCTAGAAAGGGACTGGTAGTAAAGCCCATTGCGAGTACTGATCAAGATGTCAAGTAGATCTTGTTGACATGTAATCACAGGCGGACGGCCAGTATAAATTTATTATGGTATATCAAGATCACCTTACTAAATTTGTGCAACTTAGAGCATTAAAAACGAAGCGTGCTGAGGAAGTTGGATATCATTTTTTTAACATATTTACTATATTTGGAGCCCCTTGAATTTTGCACAGTGACAGTGGACGAGAATTCGTGAATAATGTTATTAGTGAGGTGTGCAAAATGTGGGATGAACCTAAAATTGTTCACGGAAAGCCCCGACATAGCCAATCTCAAGGTTCTGTCGAGAGAGCAAATCAATACATTGAAATAAGCGGCCAAGTGCGAGTCGGACTCGCCCATGAAGGGTTCCGTAGTAGCAAATAACAATATAAAAGTCTTGTAGTATGTTTTTTTAATTTTTATATTTAAGTTGATTGAATGAAAGGTAAATTGCCGTTTACGATTTATGACGTATTAAAAAACAACTACTTACTAGATCTCGTTCAAACCAATTTTCGCTGGTAGTTTTCATGGTAATGAACAACATATATTTTATTTAGTTTTATCATTCTTTTATTTAAGAAGTTACGGGGGGGGGGGGGGGGGACACTTTTTTCCACTTTGGAAGTGTCTCTCGCGCAAAGTATTCGGTTTAGAAAAAAATGCTATTAGAAACCTCAATATCATTTTTGAAGACCTATCCATAGATACCCCACACGTATGGGTTTGATGAAAAATAAATTTTTGAGTTTCAGTTCTAAGTATGGGGAACCCCCAAAATTTACTGTTTTTTTTCTATTTTTGTGTCAAAACCTTAATGCGGTTCACACAATACATCTACTTACCAAGTTTCAACAGTATAGTTCTTATAGTTTTGGAAAAAAGGCTGTGACATACGGACGGACAGACAGACAGACAGACAGACATGACGAATCTATAAGGGTTCCGTTTTTGCCATTTGGCTACGGAACCCTAAAAATGTTAGCCACGTGGTTAGAAACCAATAAAACAACACATTGGTCAGAGGGTCTAAGATTCATACAGTTTATGAAAAACGAAGCTTTCCATTCATGAATAAAAACTAGCCCAAAGCTATGTTTTGTTGTAAACCAAAAATTGGCTTAAAAACTTTTCTGCCTGCTGTTGACATTTCACACATTACAAGTGAAGAAGATTTGGAAAAACTTCAAGACCCTGAACATGCCCTTGCTGATGTCTCTAAATCCTCGTATCATACTTCGGACGTGCACTCGGTTGATACCCAACAAATTGAAACTACTTCGGACATGCACCCGGTTGATACCCATTCTGTGCAAATTGAACCTGAATTGCAGAGTGACCTTAAAATTACCTCAATTCAGGAAGATGCTAAAGAAATTTCTGGTGACAATGCCAATAGGGAAGAAATGATTATCGTTTCGGAAAGCCAAAATGTCGATAAAGAGTTTGTCTCAATCATCGCCACCACTTCCGCAAAAATTCAAGAAGTGCGAGATTTTGCAAGAGAGTTTCTCCAGAAGCAAGCAGAAAAAATGTTGAAGAGATCGAACACAAAATTTCCAGTTGCAAAAATAGGGGATAGCGTTAGGGTACGCGTACCAGAGATAGATCGAGCCAAGGCAGATAGTCTAAACTTAATCAGTGTTGTTATGTTGGTTATTGATAATAACCTATACAAGTTGTTGATTTTGTGATGATAAGTTTATAAATCTGACATTCAAGTTTTGTTTATTTAGTATTTTATTTCAGAATAATATGTAAATTTGTTGTTCGTTTCTCTTAGAGCGAGTACTAGTACCCTTGTTTTTGTGATCTCAGATAAATTGTAAGACTGTGGTATTATAAATAAATACCTTGTAGACAAAAAACTTTGGGTTTTATTTTATTTTATCACTTTTACCAATATGTATGGTGAATTATCAATAATTACTACTAAAAGTAATTAATTTCTATTCATTATTCACATTCAACAAAACAAGAGGTTTATTAATAATTTTACATCATTAATAATGTTGTAAAATTATTAATAAACCTCTTGTTTTGTTCCTTACATTAATAATGTTGTAAAATTATTAATAATTTTCAATTTATCAGTGTTTCGTTATCACAAACTAGTAATCTTATAAATCGATCGATTCGATGCATCTTGCAATTCGATGTTCGCACGCGTCGAACTGACAGCTATCAAGTAGGCAGTTCTTTTCCGACTGTCGAGCGAAGCGCATGTTCGTCCTAGATACGCCTTCGCGCCCAAAATCGACAGGACCTCCGGTTCTGTATCCCCAATTGTAGCAGAAAGCCATACAAACCACATGCGTATGCTACATTTTTATGGTGCCGAAATCCCGGGACTCCACCAATCTAACCGCATTGTACCTACTTATCAATTTGCGTGTGGTATTTCTGGTTATTCAGTCGTTAGCTTAGAATATCTATCGTTCATTATTCTCGCATTCTAAGTTATTCCATCGCATCAGAAGTACTTACCTACTCAACGTACCTATCGTAAAGTAGTACAAAGGTTACGAGTTTTCTTCATCATCACCATCGAACAAATACGACAGTCGTGTACTCAATCGTATGTGTTTTCGTGTTATTGTGAGATCAAATCAAGCAATTAATATCCTAGTCGGTGCTTGATTTCTTTCGGCTCACAATTACCATAAAAATACATAATTTCAAATCATACATCTTTGTTCTAGAACAATCCGTGCTTACGTAACATTTAGTTAGTAAGTAAGTAAAATCACAGTTGTTGTCGATGAAATTAAGCAATCACATACAAAATCGGTGCTTGATTTGAGTCACAATAATATCCCATTCGGTTTTCTAGGAATATCTCAGTCAATATAATCGTAATTGCTAGAAAAAACATCCATAACTTATTACGCGTGTGACAAAATATCGAACAAACTCGAAGGTACATTGAAAATAAATCGCGCGACCCAGCCGCTCTGCTGCACTGCAGCTACGTTCGCACTAGACGTTTCGAACGGAATACGTTTCTTATCACTGATTACGCGCTAGGGTTGTGCATGCACAAGTTTGTACTCGACTTCATTGTTTACATTTTGTTTACACAAAATCGTAACGTGTGTTTTAGTGAAGTGAAACTTTATCGTAGTAAAGTATTAAATTACGTACATTATTAAATATTCTTGTTATCAGTAGTTTACATTCACAGCGGTTTATCGTTATTATAATTCGACAATCTTACATTTTATTCCATAGACATCTATTGCTTAGACTTGTTATAAAATATTGTTACCAAATTAACAATGTCTTTGGTAACAAAACATTCTCGTAGACGTCAATCGTTTAAAAAGTGTAATTCAAAATCAATCGACTTCGAATATACTAGTAAGGATCTCCCGGCCTTGCGTCGAAAACGTACCATCGCTTTTAAACGATTATCTAAGGCGCTCGAAGTAGGTACTTTAGCTTCAACCGATCCATCGAAGATAGATTTATTTTTATCGTATCACCAAGACGTAAAAAACATAGCTGCAAATTTTGAGGATGCACATTTTACAATTTTGGAAATTTTGGATGATCCGGAGCATGAAGATAGTGAAATTCAGGAATCTTTCGATGAAACATATTATAAAATATTATCGATACATCGCAATCTAACTAAAATTGAATCGCCATCTTTATCGAATTCTTCGTCGAATATTCGGTTACCAAAAATCGTACTTCCGTCTTTTAGCGGCAATATCAAACAATTTCCAGAATATTTCGATACTTTTAACACATTAATACATAATTCTAAATCTCTTAGCGAAACTGAAAAATTCCATTATCTTATTTCATCTCTCACCGGCGCACTATGGGATGAAACGGTGCGATCCATCTCAAAAATCGGTAACTTCTTTGTTTCTTGACATTTTTGTCTGTTTTTTTTTTTATACGTATTCCTGAACATTTATACTATTAGATAATTTAAACACCATCAACTTAAAAACTATATTTATTTAGTAAAAAAATTACAAATATAAAATTATGAAAATTTTCACCGAAAACTTATATTTAAATATTTAATATTAAAGTTTGCTTACTTTAAAAATAATATTAATGTAATAACTACGTACTTATATTATATTATGTTTTAAAAAAGCAATAAAAAATATTCTTCTCATTACTTGTCAATATTAAAAGCTCTTTATAGATTCGTTAAGTAATTGTCTTGATATTACATTACTCGATCTATTTAAGCTAGATATATAGGGATCAGAAGTATAAAACAGTGTATGCAGAATATCTTTAATTATGGCTGACCTGGAACACTTCCGAGCATGATGCAATCGAAACCAAATTACGAGCTTTTTGAGCATCTTCAGATAATTGGCCTATCGGCAAAACTGCGAAATGCTTGATTATTATTTAAATGGTACTATGTATCAGAATTTTATGCACTGAGGATGGAATGTAGCAATAATTATATTTACTTACAAATAACTGTGCAGTTCCTAGCACATTTTCACCAAACTTCAATGCGTTAATAGAAAATCCTGATGACATGGTTTGCAGATTATATATTATCTCTTGACTAACCCTTCATCAACACCCGTAATTTCTGCAGAACATTGACAATTTTGAAAGAATCTCCTTGCCGTGTTTCCATAATTGCTGTTTCCCGAACCTTGACGAGGTTTGTCAATGTGTAAACCAAGAAAACTCCGGAAGCGAGTTTGGAACTTTGACATACTGTTTTACTTATTTTCTGCAGTCGATGCAGACCACTTTTCAAAGCCTAGATTATAAGAAACATGCAGTATCCTTTCCATACATCTTATCCAAGCATGTAAGGTGGAAAGTCCGTATTTGAACGCATCTTCATTCCCAACTCTTGCAGTCACTTTTGTTAGATCGTTCATGTGTTTCGGAGTTGCTCCACAAATAGTGCATGAAGCACATGAAGGTGTCTGCGTTAACACTTGAGCAACTTTACCGTCAATCATAGACATTTTCACAGATGAAGTATTTCTGTTGCCGCTATAACAACAAATATGTACTAAAAAACAAAATAAAATAAATATTTAATGGGGCTCCCATACAACAAACATGATTTTTTTGCCGTTTTTATAGATAATGGTACGGAACCCTGCGTGCGCGAGTCCGACTCGCACTTGGCCGGTTATTATTTTGTATCTAAAATCGTCAGGAATTAGGGCGCAGATAACATGAAACTCCTTAAGCACCTATCGCAATTAGATAAAAAGTTTATGTTTTCCAACAGGTTAACTGGTAGAGAATGCATTAGCATTAACTTCACCTTTTGTACCGTTGTGGTCAATAAAGATTTTAATAAATAATAACATGACTCACTAGTTACTTTTTTCCTTCAGTTGACATTTTTGCTTTTAGCTCGAAATGGCGCAATAATGACGCAGGTTTTTTTTATTTGCCTGTATTACTGAATAGTTAAGGTATCTAAAAATGTCAATAACTCGACATCGGCAGCTTTCGGCAACAAGGAAACCTCTAATTGAAAATAAAAAATAAGGATATTTTTATTAAAATGTAAAAATAAAATAATAAAAATTATTTTAAATAAACTTAAAACGGATTTGAAAACTAGATATCCTGGGCAATCTGAAAATGTATAATACTTATATATTTCCTTCGAGAATTTAGAAGATATCTGAAGTTAAACTTTCATAACGAGTAATAATTTTTCGAAGTTTAAAGTTTTGATGTAATTTTAAATATATCCACAACTAACTATTATTATTTTTTACTTGTACATCAAATAGCTCCAACATTTAAGAATATAAAACAATCGAAATGGTTTCAGTATCACGTATTTCGTTTAAACCATTTTTGAGATGGAATGCACCGTTTCATCCCATAGTGCGGCGATGCGCTAACCCTAGTTAAGGCCTTCCCACTAACGCACGAACACTACCGCGACGCGTACGAGGCTCTTACCGCTCGGTACAAAAGCAAACGCGACTTAGCATTTACTCGTACATGTTGGCGTGATCTTTTAAACATTGACTTCAAACCAAATGACGCTAATTCGTTTCGAAAATCACTCGATCTATTTGAAGAAAATTTATGCATTTTAAAAACAATTAATTTGCCTATCTTACATTGGAATTTCATTCTAGTGTATCATATTTTATCGAAACTCGATACGAAGCTGCGTCGTGATTTTGAGGAAAAATATTCGGAAACAGAGTTTCCTTCTTACGTTCAACTTAAGGGATTTTTACAATCCAAATGTGAGGCTTTGATCCGTGATACGCATTTCTCTGAGTCGGTAAAAATAAGTAAACCGCACATAAATAAATCGTATATCAAAATCACAACTTCGCCGTCGCAGTCTAACCGTTCTAACGTATCTCATACACTCGTCGCATCAAACAGTGATAATCAATCACGTACCTCAAACACCGTAACCGCGGCACCTCACAGTAGGAAGTGTTCATTTTGCGGTGACTCTCATTCAATATCGTCTTGCTCGGAATTTCTAAATAAATCTTGTGATGATCGCATGAAGATTGCCACCGAAAAGAACTGGTGTTAGAATTGTCTAAAACCATCTCATCAATTGAAAGATTGTAAATCAATTTTTTCCTGCCGCACGTGCAAGCGTAAACATCACACCTTACTCCATCGCGACAAAACCATCGAATCAAATCATTCCTCGTCTGCTTTAGTTTCAAGGTCACCCACTCATACAACAGTTTTGCTTGCAACTGCAATCGTGCAAATTCGAGACTCGTCAGGCAAAATGCAATCTTTTCGTGCACTTTTCGACACCGGAAGTCAAAGTAATTTCATAACAGAGTCAGCGGTGAAGCGACTTCAATTAATACCTACAAACACAAACGCAAATGTAAGCGGTCTCGGCGACCATATGGCTCCTCTTATTGGTGACGTCACTTGCACCGTAGGTACGGACAACAAAACACTATTTACGTTGAGCATGCACGTGATCACTAAAATATGTGGCGATCAACCTATTGCAAAATTAAATACGTCGGGCTGGTCACACATACAATCGCTACCGTTGGCGGACCCCGGCTTCGATATACCGGGATCTATAGATATTTTATTTGCGGCCGATGTCTTCGCCGAGTCTCTTCTAAATCAGCGTATCAAGGGAGATTCTAATCAACCTACCGCATTCAATTCTGTGTTCGGTTGGATTTTATTAGGTAAAACTCGTTTAGCTACTAATACAGTACACACTTCACTAGAAATCGATAATGAATTAAATTCATTAGTTCAACAATTTTGGGAACTAGATTCCATTTTGAAACCTCCACCTTTGACCCCAGATGAATTATTATGCGAACAAAAATTTGTGTCTGATCATTCCTGCGATTCATTTGGACGATATATCGTACGATTGCCTTTTAAAAACGATGCGGAACCTATCTTCGAAGGCTCTCGTGATGTTGCATTACGGCGATTCTTTGCCATTGAACGAAAACTGTCTCGTGATCTCTCGTTATATCAACAATATGCTGAATTTATGTCAGATTATATTGAAAGCGGTCACATGTCTAAAGTCCCGCCTGATGAGTTGAGCGTAGGAAAATATTATATCCCTCATCACTGCGTACTAAGACCTGATTCCGCTACGACGCGTCTTCGCGTCGTGTTCGACGCTTCAGCTAAGGATTTTCATTCGCGTTCCTTGAATGATTCTCAACTAATCGGTCCGAAATTACAACCCAATATTTTGGAAATTCTGCTCCGATTCAGGGAACATAATATCGTTTTCATGTGTGACGCTCGACAGATGTATCGACAAATTCTTATGTTTCCCGATCATCGCGACTATCAGCGTATCTTTTGGAGAAACTCAACAAGCGATCCCCTCCAAGAGTACCGTCTGAATACCGTGACGTATGGAGTATCGTCCTCTCCGTTCCTCGCTTGCCGTACTTTGCGACAGCTTGCTGAAGACGACGGAGATGCATACCCACTAGCGAAGAGGATCATTCTGTCGGACATTTACATCGATGACGTGGTCACGGGATTTGATACGTACGAAAATTCACAACTTGCAAAGAATCAACTTATCGCTTTATTCAAACGCGGTGGTTTCGAACTTCGGAAATGGGTTAGTAGCGATTCACGCTTACTATCCGATCTACCCATCTCAAACCGTCTATCAGGATCTGTTTCATTAGACAGTTCAGAATCATCAACATTTAAGGTTCTTGGCTTAAGATGGGATCCTTCAACGGATTCTTTTCTGTTCGAAATCGCATCTTCAGATCGGCCTTGTACTAAACGCGCTATTTTGAGCGAACTCGCCAGAATCTTCGACCCATTAGGATATCTATCGCCTATCACAATGCAAATGAAATCGTACATCCAAAAGCTGTGGATTCTTGGTATTGGATGGGATCAATCGCCACCTGATGAGGTCATTAGTACATGGAACAAATACAAAATTCAATTAAAGGAATTAGGTCAACTTCGAATCCCGCGCAAGCTTACACGCACTAATGCTCATTCATACGAACTTCACGGCTTTTGCGATAGCTCGGAGATAGCGTACGGCGCTGTTATATATTTACGCGTTACTGAAAAGGACGGTAGTGTGCATGTGTTTTTTGTTTGTTCAAAAGCTCGTATTGTTCCGCTTAAACGAATTTCCCTTCCTCGTTTAGAGTTGTGCGCTTCAGTTCTTCTTTCTGATCTATATAAATTCGTGCGTGACACTTATCTCGAACGTATTCCTATCGATACTGTTCACTTGTGGTCAGATTCAACAGTAGTTCTCTCCTGGTTACGCTCTCATCCATCGCGTTGGGCAACGTTTGTCGCCAATCGAGTTAGCCATATTCAAAGTATCACACCTGTGGGATGCTGGCGTCACGTTCCTTCGGGAGATAATCCTGCCGACATCTGTTCGCGTGGGCAGTTTCCTCGTGAACTTCTTCACAATTCTTTATGGTGGGCAGGACCAACCTGGTTATCGTTGGATCAAAAAACTTGGCCATCTCATCGTGATAGTAGTTCTCATTCTGAACATACTGATGTCATTGTACAATCGGAAGAACGCAAATCTTTAACTTTCGTCTCGGGTGACCATTCCATAAACGTAAATATCGAATCGAGTATCTATGAAGATCTATTAAATCGTTTTTCATCAATACGAAAGATTGTTAATATCCTCAGTTATATTTATCGTTTTATTAACAACTCTCGTAATCTAACTCAATCAAATCGTAACAATTTTCTTAATAATGTAGAACGACATCAAGCTTTGATGAAAATTGTTAAGCACGTGCAATCCCAAGCTTTTAATGCAGAAATATCTGCTTTAATCTGCTGCGTTTCGAAAACTTAATCCGTTCCTCGATCAACAAGGTGTGCTCAGGGTGGGCGGCCGGATTGCTAGATCAGGTTTAGAATACGAACACAAACATCCGGCGTTTTTACCCTCTGACCACATTTTAACATTTTTAATAATCGACTACATTCATAATTCGTATTGCCATACTGGTATCAACACCACACATTTTTTACTCCTTCAACAATTTTGGATCATATCCGCTAAACGAACTATTCGTCGTCGTCTATCTAAATGTATTCAGTGTTTTCGAACAAATCCGCAGCCTTTGCAGCCTTTCATGAGCGACCTTCCTAGTTTTCGAGTAAATCAAGTCAAACCGTTTTCAGTCGTAGGCGCCGATTTTGGCGGCCCGTTTCGCATAAAATTAGGATCATATCGAAATGCTAAAATAGAAAAGGCATATCTGTGTCTATTTGTGTGCTTGGCCACCAGAGCGGTCCATTTGGAGGTGGTGTCAACGCTGTCCACTGATGGATTTATCGCAGCTCTGAGACGTTTCGTGGGTCGTCGCGGACGTTGCAGTGTCATTCACGCAGACTGCGGCACTAACTTTGTTGGTGCTAGAAATTTGTTACATTCTTTGCAGCACGCTTCTAACACTGAAAAAATTCAATTTAAATTCAATACGCCCGGTGCGCCCCACCATGGCGGAGTGTGGGAAATACAAATCAAGGCAGCAAAGGCACATATGTATCGTGTGATAGGCGACCAAGCACTCACATTTGAAGAGCTCACGACGCTCTTCGTTCAAATCGAAGCCATGTTAAACTCGCGGCCTTTGTATCAAATCAGTTCCGATCCAAACGACATTTCTTGTCTAACTCCCGGTCATTTCCCCACCTTAGAGCCTTTGACAGCTGTCCCTGATGAAGATCTCTCAAATGTAAACATAAATCGGCTTCATCGGTGGCAGATGTTACAAGCTTTACAACAAAATTTTTGGTCTAGATGGAAATCCGAATATTTGAATTCTCTCACCCAACGCGCAAAATGGACTAAACATTCTAAACCATTGTCGATAGGTTCGTTGGTGATAATTAAGGATGACAATCGCAGCCCCTTACATTGGGCTTTGGCTCGAGTAGTGGAGTTGAAAACTGGTGTTGATGGAGTAGCTCGGAGCGCGGTTATTAGAACCGCTAATAATAGTCTCCTTCAGAGACAGTTTGTTAAACTTTGTCCTCTTCCAACGGAAGACTAGTTTAAATCGTCATAATTGCAATTATTCGTAGATAAGCAGTAGTTAAGTAAGCAAATCTTAGTTATATTATATTAGTTAACGTTCATTATCTTAGCTGCTTGATGCTGTCTTAAGCAACTTTATCGTTTCTGTTTAGTAATTACTGTTTTATCTAACCAGAAAATACCATAGGCATTTTGGTGGGCGGGATGTTTCGTTATCACAAACTAGTAATCTTATAAATCGATCGATTCGATGCATCTTGCAATTCGATGTTCGCACGCGTCGAACTGACAGCTATCAAGTAGGCAGTTCTTTTCCGACTGTCGAGCGAAGCGCATGTTCGTCCTAGATACGCCTTCGCGCCCAAAATCGCCCACATAAAAATATCGGTCAAATCGTGAGCTCGTGACCCTTCAACCCCCTGCAGGTGGATCAACGGCAAGCAAATCTCACTCAGGTATGTGCTAAGCTCCATATACTTGTATGTTGTTTTGTTTGATCAAGTGGAACATCGTTTTCATCGACAGGACCTCCGGTTCTGTATCCCCAATTGTAGCAGAAAGCCATACAAACCACATGCGTATGCTACAATCAGATTTACCGAAACATTAACATTTGTTAATCGAACTATAGTTTCATTTAAAACGCGAGTTTGCTACAACCTCTCGTTTCAACAGCGAGAAAAACTATAAAAAGGTGTAAGAATTTATCAACGCCATGAATGTGTTCAAAAAATTTTTTAATATCAACGACTAAGATGCCGTCGAGGGTCTCGGCATTCTACTTACGGAAACTGCGTCAACTTGGTGGCAGGGGGTGAAAACAGAAGTAAAGAAATTCTTTGCTTCTATTTTCACCCCCTGCCACCAAGTAATTAAATTAACAAAATTTAAGCTCCACTAGGTTCAGAAACTCAACCTGTCTACCATGATGACGAATTTTCCACTTTCGCCATTCTAAATGACATATTGGGAACTAACAAACCCCAGCGACGAGGCACACCATTGTCAAAAGCCATACTGGAAGCAGATCTGTATTTAGAAGATGACCATCTCCCCATTTCATAATCAAGATGGTAGCTGAAATTGCCCATTAGAATGGTGGAGGAATAGGGTACAGAAATACCCAAATTTATGGAAAATCGCCAGAGATTCTTCCAATGTGCTCGCAACATCGGTCCCCTGCGAGAGGATTTTTAGCAAAACGGACCTTCTAATAAGCGAGCGACGCCCAAGGCTTGACCACAAAAAAGTCAGCCAAATCATGTTTTTAAATGTAAATAAAGAACTGTAAATGATATTTTAATATATGCAAAAATGTAAATATTTCAATGAAGGTGTATATATACAAAAATATGTATATAAAATGAACTTTTAAATACGCCTGCATAAAAACACATTAGTTTACTTTTATGTCATTTTGCAGCCCGTCCTAAGCCTGGATATGAAGGAAAGTTCATTTTATTTTCATGGTCCAAATTCCCTGAAAATAAATCGTCATGATTTGCACAATAATAAATCAATTTATCAAATAACACCAATTCTCACGAGTTTGTTTTAGGACTTCATTACCACGGAAAAACGAACTCGTTGCGATTGAACGGTGGTTTTATGAAATAGATCGTTTTGAAAATAGACGGTTTGGACAACGTTGTGAGAATCGATGTCCTATCTTTTTCCCAAGATCCTAAAAATACCTTTCCAAATACCACTCCCCGAACCCTCGGGAGGTCTTCAATATAAATAAGCACCTTGCATTGTATCGAAGCATTATTTGTTTACTCGCCGTCCAGGGCAGTACACTGTAATCACTATGTTTATTTTATAAAATAAACTTTTCCTTTTTTTTGGTTGACGTCGTTTCGCTTAAGTTAACTGGCGCCCAACGTGGGGCGTCATCGCGAAAAATCGCTGTCTACGAAGACGCTGCATCGCAGAAGATTTTCGTCAGTCTATCAAGACCAAGGTGACGCCTCAAGAACCAACAAGTTGACCAGCTACGATGTCCAGCCGAATCATCGCGACGCTCATACTGTTAGTGTTCGCTGTTTACTATTGTCTCCATCCCTTTTGTGATCCATTTTTCTTGTCCTTTTGTTTTATTCCTACTATATCCAAATAGTCAGGATTTACTTATTAAAGTCAATCGCTATCCCACTACAAATACATAGTGAGGATTTGATATTTAGTCAAATCCTTACTACGTATATGTAGTGGGTATAGTATTTAACTAAATAACGGTCAAAATAAAAAAAATATAATAATGGCCGAAAACGTATATGTTGATATCGGACAAAGCCTACATGCAATCCCGGTATATAACGGAGATTAAGATAGATTGTATCCATTTCTAAATGCCGCAAGGCAGTTCATTGAAACTCACGGGAACCATGGTACAATAAAATAAAGTATTCTCTTCCCGAGATGGAACTTGACTACGTCACAAAGTGTTGCCACTGATTGTTCTTTTCGGTAAATTTAAGGACTTTCTCAATTAGTTCATGAATATTTAAACAAATATTAAGTAACTTAGCTATTTAGTATCTCGCGATTCTCGCGTGATTTATCAATTCAATATTTTATAAATTGATATAATGGATTATTAATTCGAAATTGGTATATAAAATTCAAAAATGCATTACGCTCAGGTAATTTAATTTCACACAGTGGCAACATATCAAACTGGTGACGTAGTCAAGTTCCACCTACGTCATCAGCTGTCACGGGAAGAGAATACCTTATTTTATTGTACCATGACGGGAACAACCCTCGAATAATTGAACATGTTTTATTGCGGTTAAGAGAGAAAGCAGCAGACGTAGTATATATGTGTATGTATGGTGGCACATGCGTACGATTAGGAAACAATAAAACGAATCCTTATTAGTCGATGTGGCGATGGAAAAACCATCGACCTTTATAAACATGAATTTAGGTAATAATGGTTTCACAGACATGATTTTACGTCTAGATAAAAAACTTATTGCGATGGAATCAATGTTGATAGATTTACACGGTTGCGATCATGCACGTTTCGCAATCGAAATTTACAAACAAGACGCGAAAACCGCATTGGTACGTTAACTACCAACGCACATCCAAAGCCAAATAATAACATTAAATAATGAAGCCCTATGTAATCATATATAACAACTCAGCGCACACAACTTATTGCCTGAAAATCACCATAAAATAAAAAATCTGCATCATATTAATCCGGGTTGACCGTACAAGCAACGCTCACATCGAGTACCTGCACAAAGTGTGGCTCCTCCGCGTAATTATTACCAAGAGCCCGTTCACCCACAACAAAACCAAAATATCGCGCAACAAAGGCATACGTATCCGTCACGTCCTCAATCATTAAAGCGCCGAATGTGGCAAAATAATGAAAATAGACGGTTCGGTAACAATAATTTTTATAATCATGCGCCGCCGCGACAAAACTTTCCACAACAAAATCACTCATCCACATCGGGGCTCAACAAAATCATTCCCCTTTGGCAAATAATGATGTAACCATGCGTACGGCAAATAGACCGATACGTAACCCAGATCGTGGTCCCGTAATTAATTTAGGAAGGGGACTAGTCGCGCAAGAATTGTTTAAACAACATTTAGATGAAAATGAAGATTTAGAAAATGTAAATATTCGGAACGAAAATTTAGAAGAAAACCAAACGTAATACATTTAAATAATGTTACCTTCTCCGAATTGCCATATATAATAGAACCGACATACGGACTTAACATTTTAATTGACACAGGTTCCGGGAAATCATTCATGACTAGTAATACTTATAAAAGATTATTTATCGACCAAGAGTATATCCCTGAAACTTTCACTGTTAAAACGGCACACCAGTCTACAACACATAAAGGCTTAGTGAGAACCCCCTTTTGGCAGAAGGTATTCGGGCCAGGTAACGACATAATGTCATTTTACATATTTTTTGGTTATTTAAGGAATATTGGAACAACGGATGCGATTAGAACTCTCGTTGGGGACGTGTTGTCGAAATTAAACACAAAAAAAAAAGTTGCAGGTATGTACTTAGATTTAAGTTCCGCGTTTGACATGGTCGACCAGGATCTATTACTGGAAAAATTCTCGTTTTATGGAGTCACGGGTAGCGCATTAAAACTTCTACGGTCTTATCTGAAAAATAGACGCATGTTCGTGGAAATAAAGGCTCTAGACTCTGAAATGTGTGAAAGACAGTATCGATCAACAACAAAAAATGTTAAAGTAGGAGTACCGCAAGGTTCTATACTGGGCCCTTTGTTTTTTATAACATTCATGAATGATCTGATTAATCACATATCAAATACTACAAATGAATCAGTTAACTTAGTAGTTTTTGCAGATGACACGAATGCTATTGTTTCTGCAGATAATATAGCGGAGCTGAATCTTTTAGTGAGCCTGACCCTAAAGTGCTTTTTGGACTGGTTTTCTGCAAATGGTCTTAAATTGAATGCGTCAAAAACAAACTTTATGCTATTTAAAACAACAGCCAACAACCAAGATAGGCTGAGTATAACACTTAATGACGAAGAAGTACAATGTGTTGACGATGTCAAATTTCTCGGGGTACACTTGGACAGTTTATTAAATTGGAAACTGGAACTTATAAACATTGAAAAAAGTGTTAGTTCTGCTTGCTACGTGCTAAGAAGCCTCCGAGATGAAATTGATGTAACTCACCTTAAAATGGTTTATTATGCTCTAGTCGAGTCTAAAATACGCCACAGCATACTTTTTTGGGGTGGTAGTTATCTCTACAACATTCAAAATGCGTTTAGATCTCAAAAAAGGGCAATAAGGACAATGGTGCGTATTCACCAGCAGGAATCTTGTGAACCATATTTCAGAAAATTAGGAATTTTGACCATTCCCTGTTTATACATTCTAGTATTGTTAGCAAATTTATCTAAGAATATACATGAATATGAAACTAGTGAAGAGAGAAAAGCGAGAGAAAGTACAAGACGAAAGGATTTGGTCGATTTTTCCGCAACCCGTTTAAACATTGTTAAGCACAGCTCTCAAGTTCAATCGATAAAGCTATTTAATAAATTGCCAACTGAATTAAAAATGTTACTTTATAAGAGTAATTTCAAAGTAAAGCTCAAAAATTTTTTATTAAAGAAGTGTTTCTATAGTATCGAGGAGTTTCTAAAATGACATAATCTAATGATGACATTGTTTTTTTTTTCGGACATTTGTTTGTAGTATACTTAACCTAAGAATGGGTACTCTTGAAATATTATTTTATTTATAGCATCAATATTGTAATTATTAAGTGTGTTAGACTAAGCTGTTATATTTCGACACAAAAAATGTTTTGTTATGAAATAAATAAATGAAAAAATGACATATTTGATTTTAGAAAAAAATATGATGTCTTGATAGAAATGGACCTATTTAAGTTAATGAAAGCGGAAATCGCCATCCACGAAAATAAAATTAAGACTCAAAATAAAATACTTCACCTTAACTATACCGAAAAGGTAGATGAGTTAATGTACTATTAAAAGAATAACAAGATATATTTTCAAACGATGTCTCAACTAGCTATTCGCCTAATGTCATGCTTAAAAAAACTTATAAAAAACGAGCCAATTTATCAACGAGCGTACCGCCTACCCCCAGGTTCAGCGGGAAGAAGTCAAACGACAAGTTGAAGAGCTTTTAGAAAAAGGGATCGTTAGACCCAGTGACTCCCCATGGTCTAGCCCGGTACACGTCGTTCCAAAAAAACTTGACAAAGACGGCATTCAAAAATACAGAATGGTTACTGACTATCGTAAATTAAACGAACGATCTTTGCTCAACTAAACGGTAATAAATATTTTTCAACAATAGACTTAACAAGTTCTTATCATCAGGTTTTAATGCACCCTAAAAGCATTGAGTGCACTTACTTTATTACGCCCGATGGTCATTTTGAGTTTTTGCGAATGCCTTTTGGATTACAAAACGCACCAAGCACATTCCAAAGATTAATGAATAACGCACTACGCGACCATATAGGAAAAATCTGCCTAGTTTGGATGACATTATTATATTTTCAAAAACTAAGACAGATCACGTAAAAAATCTGAAAACTATATTCGAGATCTTGCGAGAATCTAATCTAAAGGTATCACTATGTATAAGCGATTTCTTCCAAACAGAAGTAGAGTTTCTAGGCCACGTATTAAACGAGAACGGATTGAAACCAAACCCAAAAAAAATAGATGCGATTAAAAGATTTCCCATACGTAAAACAATTAAAGAAATAAAATCTTTCTTAGGAATGGTAGGGTACTACTGAAAATTCATTCATAATATGATATGAGCAAGATAACGCGCCCCTTAACAGACTGTACAAAAAAGAACGCTGTTATCAGACACATACCCGAGTTTATTGCCGCTTTCGAAAGATGTAAAGAACTTTTAATGAATGCTCCCATCTTAAAATTTCCTGATTGCAACGAACAGTTTGTCGTGACAACTGACGCTAGCGACAAAGCATTAGGTGCGGTTATCAGTCAGAACGATCATCCCATATCGTACATATCTAAAACCCTATCAGAAACAGAACAAAAATATAACAGGAAAAAGAACTATTAGGCATATTATGGGCTTTACAGCAATTTCGACCCTATATATATGGTCGTAAATTTATAATAGAAACCGACCTTGATGGTCGACCTTAGTGGAAGAAATAAAGTATGAATATTTGGATATAACCCCCATAATCCAACCTCTTAACGAATCCCTATGTTCCTATCCTGTATCCCAACGGAGACAATTACTGCGTCACGATAAAGTATTTGAAGCAGCAGACTGCATCATAACGACGAATACATCTGTACGAAGCAAACAGCAAAACTAACCTCCTGCGAAGAAAACATACTGCAATTTGAAGAAAGCAACTGCGAACTAACGACTGTACAATGCCCACTACATACATGAACAAAAATAAGCGACAATCTATACATAGTCTACACAAAAACCACTGAAGGTACTGAAGTAGAATACCGAGACGTTGTACGACAGACCTCAATCAAGGGAACTGTTCTTATAAAAATATGAAAACTGCCGAGTGACCTTTCGCGAACACACGATGGAAGCTGTGGAAACTCCGGAGGAAATTCTAAGGATACCCGAGCTGAAGTTGCAAGTAATGGAGCAACCTATACCTATTCAATTCAGCAATGACGAAAATCGGATACGCCAACAATTAAAACAATTGGAAAATTTGCAAACCACCGGAGAATACTCCAACGCGACAACTCCACCAAGTATTTTAATCTGGATCCTACTAGCCGCAGTGACACTACTTTTTGGCAAGAAATGCTATGACCAAATCCAAAGGTCATACAGGAAGCTGCGTACCCATGAACCCGACGATGCAGAAATTGAGCTGGGTGTGCAACCAACGGCCGCATCAGCGACATCTTCAATGCCCCTTCGTCATGAAGCGATATTTCCAGTTCCAGGGGGGATGAGTTAGAGCGACCATATCTGTCCAGACACCCGTAATGACCTCATTATGAAGATAACAACCCTTTTAAGCACTCATCCCTTGCATTAACCCTAAAAGCATCCCTGAGAATCGATGTCCTATCTTTTTCCCAAGATCCTAAAAATACCTTTCCAAATACCATTCCCCGAACCCTCGGGAGGTCTTCAATATAAATAAGCACCTTGCATTGTATTGAAGCATTATTTGTTTACTCGCCGTCTAGGGCAGTACACTGTAATCACTATGTTTATTTTATAAAATAAACTTTTCCTTTTTTTGGTTGACGTCGTTTCGCTAAAGTTAACTAGTGTTTATCCATATAAATAAAGGCAAAGCCACATTACACATCAAATATTTTGTATGTTAGATAGAATAAACGATACCCAGCCTACCCTCCTAAGGCCCACGGTCCTGCTAGTAGTACTAATTAATTATACCATTACAGACCCAAGCTTCTTATACGATATATACTCATTGCGACCCAAGGGTCTACGTGTAGGACTAAATACAAAACGTCAAATATCCGATTTAAATTTGCCGATGTTGGAATGGAGTGTATGCGGAACTATACTTCACAATATTTTCTCACATATGGCGCCACAACAGAGGAGTTACCACGAGATTCGTTGATCTTCTAAATTTTATAACTGTGTTTTGAGTGCTTTATTTCGTTCAAAAGGGTATGTACTAGTGTTTGTTATTTTTTTTTGGTGTTTTCATTCCGTACTCAGTGCAGTGCAGTGCGTAATTATATAACATATCTAATTCCTTTGTTTACGCGGTGCTATCGTCCGTCCACGTGCTTTTGCGTTCGCGCAGCGTGGTATATCATATCCCACTTTAACTTAATTAATCTCACGTAATAATATCCTTGCTGTTAAACCCTTTTGGACGGAATCAAATTGATTTTTTTACTTTTCGCTCCACATAATTTTTCTGGTTTCGTAGCTGTTCCACACATTTTTTTTACTTTATTAAATAAATCGTTTCTCGAATATGAGGTAGAAATAAGAGGTGGTGACCCCTCAAAGTGTACTGTGGAGGAGTTACGTAAATTAATTACCAAACTTTCATCTAGTTCTCCTTCAGAGGACATTTTAGAATCATGTTTTACGGTCGAAGAGGATATTTCCGCGGTAAATAATTCCTTAATACGAGTGAAAAACAACGCGAAAGCCTTGCAATCTAAATTTGATAAAAATCTTTACTCTAGAACTGAATCTATTCTCAGCCACGTTTTTCATAGGACGCATTGACGTCACCTCAATTAGTGATACACAAAAATTTAATTCGGTCTGGAACGAGTTTCATTCCATTTCCGAAATTCTCTCGTCCTTAACTTCTTCTAAACCTGTAGTATCGAGCGGAGTCGAGTCACAGAACTCTGATGAAAAATTCTTTGATGCATTAACCTACGACCCTTACCTGTGACTATTTTCGGCACTCATTGTATAATTGTTAAAAATTAAATTAAAGAGTTTGGTCTTTTCAAATATTGTTTCTTTCAAAATAATCACTACGTCACAGTGGCACGAGAATTTGGTTGAAAAAAAAAACTGTCAGAATGTCAAAATAGCTGGCGCGATGGCAAGTGCACGAGGAAGAAGTAAATTTATTTGTTCTTATCACAAAAATCAAGTGGAATTTAGTTATTTTTTATAGTAACCTATATTAATTTATAAATGCTTGATCAATTGATGCTATTATTTCGCCATGCCCATTTATTATTGCAGTGGTATATTGAGGTATAGTAATAAGACCTACTGATAGGCCTTCGGGACGTTATTACTTTTAACAATTTTTCATTAATACAATATTTTTTCCCCTTTGTTTTAATAGATATTTACTTTTGTCTTTACTTAATCATGTTTGATATGGTGTTTATTTTGTTTAGGTCTGACAGAGGAAGAAATAGGATTTGCACTTAGCGATTTCGAGATAGATCAAATAGACGAAGAAATTGATTTCGCGTCCCTGTCTAGAAATAGATTTTTTATTCTGAGAAACTTCATCAAATTTTTTTTGATGATGATATTGGACGTGATGTTCGAGACGCAGATAAAATGTGGAAAATAAGACCACTCCTAGATAGTATTTTACGAGCATGCAAGTTGCAACCAAAAGAAGAATCAATGTGTATCGATGAAATGATGGTACCTTTCACAGGTCAATGTCTATTAAAACAGTACGATCCAAACAAACCCCACCCAAAAGGAATAAAAATTTACGTATTAGCATCACCAAATGGCATTGTCGCTAATTTTGACGTATACCGAGGTAGTACGTACGACCTATCCTAATTATGAACAATCCAACTTTGGCTTAGGAGAAAAAGCAGTTCTTAGCCTCACTGAAAACCTAGTACCTGGGCATAAGCTGTACTTTGACAGGTTCTTTACTTCTGAGAACCTTGCTATCGAATTAAAAGCAAGAAATTTATTATGCACAAGAACAGTCATGAAAAATCGGATTCCCATAGCATTAAGACCTTACTTGAAAGATGACCGACAGATGAAATATGAAGGCAGAGGTGCATGTCAAATGCTAGTGAATTGTGAAAACAATATTGCTGTGACTAAATGGCAAGATAATAAACCTATACTTATGTTATCTACTGCACATGGAATCGAACCAGCCGACACATTCTCAAGATGGAGTACATCCAGTAAGCAATATGTTGATGTGCCCAGACCAGACGTAATCAAAGCCTACAATAAAAATATGGGAGGTGTAGACTTAGCGGACCGAATGCTCTCTGTATGTCCAAATCGATATAGAACTAAGAAGTGGTCCCAGCGCATGTTCTCTCACATGATAGACTTCTCTCACATGATAGACTTGGCTTGTTCAAATGGATGGTTATTATTTAAAAAAGACAGATTGAAAGAACAGGTTCCGTTGAGAAAGATACAGCAACTACGTGCATTTTAATTTGAGATTGGTGAAACTTTGATAGAAGCGTATGCAGCAACATCAGAAGAGGAAGAAGAAATATACTCGGATAAAGGAAATGAAGGAAAAAAAGGAAGACGAAGGCCTCCTGAAACACCCACTCCATCAGTGTGTGATGAAGCGTTTTCGGGGAATCGAACCCCTGGACGTTGTCATCAACATAAATTGAGCAGACCCCTGTTACCACCCTGGTATGACAAGGGTCTGGAGGATCTAATGAGGTAACCTACCGGGATGGGTGTGTTTGAAACCAACTATATCTACGGTTACAATTCTTTATTTACAGAGGTTTTGCATATCAGACCTTAACCTAGACTTAGCCTACACTGACTTAAATCTAGATTTACAGGTTGCCTATCTCTAGTCGCCTATGCAATTCCCGAGAGCAAATACGGTACGGTACGGAACGCTTGTCGGGGCACAGCTACAAACGAGATGGCGCGCTACCCAATTGAGGATTGGGTAGACGGTGCGTCTGCGCACCCTAAAGGAACGGGAAGCACGCGAGGGTGCAGAGCAAAGGGTGCGTGGGGCGGTAAACGGAAGGCAGGGTACGGACGGACCTGCCGGACGGAACGGTATTGACGGACGCACGCGGGCGCCGGGACACCTATCCCTAATAAGGAGCACGAATAGGGGTTGCTCAGGCGCTCTACCCTGAAGGGGTACGCAGGACGCGCAGGAGCACGTCGGCGTCGCGGCGCTCCCTCACACGGGGGGGTGAGAGGGGGTGTCGCGGACGACCACAAAACGGACGGGACAGGAGGGTAGTTGAGACGTGTCCCGGAACGTACTTAGATATCTGATCCAAGCGGCCGCGGGGGGGTTGGAAGGGGTGAAGGTTCGGGAACCCTGACCGTACTCAGACTTTCGATCCAAGCGGCCACGTGGGACGGAAGGGGAATATAATTTTAAAATTTGATACAAATATTATGCTTCAGTCTTTTTGAGATAGCATTTTTTCTTTGCGAAAATGACTGTCAAGGAAGTTTGGAAAGTTAACTATTTTATGTTCATAAGAGTTGAGATGAGAAGACTGTGAACTGTTAATTCTTTGTTAGTTAAATTGGTTAATTTTTTGACATAGCCTTTAATTGTTAAGAAAAATAATAATAGAAGAAGTTACCTAAGGAAAGTTTATATTTCGTTTGATACTAGTATTCGTAAGTTTTAATATAAGAAATCTGTTGATTTTGTTATTTTTTTATGAATTTTTATGAATAAAAAGGAAATCGTAAGACTGTTGCAAAAGCTGCAAAGGCTGTTATGTCTAGCAAATAATTAAAATTAAAAGTCTGTCTGATTATCTGTGCTTGATTTATTAGTAAGAACACAAATGTTGATTAAGGTTAAGTAATAAAAAACATCGATAAGAAAAAAATACGTTGTTTAATTTAATTTCAAATTAATAATAAAACAAATTATCGCACATCATAAACGCCCAAGGTCCTACTCATAGTACAATTTCGATTTGAACAAAATTTCCTTAAATTACATTAAACAATAACAAATAACATGCTTTGTAAATATAACTTCAATGGGATTACTATAACATAAAAAAAAAACTACTCTGAAGTGTTGGGTCTGAACGACTATAAATTAATAGTACTACTAGTAAGACCTCGGGTCGCATACCCGTTGGCTGAAATGGCGCATCCGTCGGCTAAAATGGCGCACCAGTCGGCTGAAATGACGCATCCGTTCGCCCAAAAATCTCTGGCCGACGCCTTGATTATTGTGGCAGTCCTTCTGGGCTTGACTCGTCGTATGACTCAAAATGGCCCGTCGGCTACATAAAAATTGAAATTCTGTTTTTCTTGCAGAATAAAAATGTCTCTACCGAGAGAGTTCGCAACTCTCGGTGAGTTGACTAAATTGGAGGTGCAAGGAGATAGAGAAGTATTGGAGCGCATCATAGAAGTCGTGGATCAAGCGTATCCAACCTCCTGGCGAGGCTTCCTAGACTATTTTTTGAACTTTTTCAAAAAATAGTGTTTTTGGTGCAAAAATAGAACCACAAACGTTCAATAAACTACATTTTTGAATACCTACTCTGTCGATTATCAGAGCTTTTAATCCTGGCACTACTTCGGTCTCAGAAAAAACATTCAAGAGCTTAAAGTTAGCCCTCTTGGAATGGGACTTCACAATCGTGCTCGGGCGCTGATCGTGAGTCCGAAATCTATTGCATCAAAAATTCATGGGTCTTCTAATTTCGTCGTCTAATTTGGAATTATTTATGGCAGCGACCGATGATATCAAGAATACGTTTATTTCACGAGAGGAGGCAGAAAGTTTAATTTCTGGCTCTTAGAAAAGAAAGAGATCATCTTCACAATCGTCTTATCAGAGTAGCGCAAAAAGATGCAGAACAAATTCAAAAGAAGAAATTAAAATTCTGAAGGAGCAAACGAAGTCACTGCAAGACATGATGTCTCAACTACTTAACCGGCAAGGTAGAGAGCCCGCTTCAGATGAAGAATCCTTGTACGAAGAGGAAGAGTGTAAAGAGAATTGCAGTCAAACACCTTCCGATTTTCAGGCACCCGACATGGATATTGCCCAGTCAAAAGATACCCCGGATGTATTTGATTTTGCTCCGCGGACTAAGGAGGCTGAACCAAAGATTATGACCGCTCCAACTGATCTTCTAGAGCAGGGTATCGATTGTCAGCGTTTTGGCAACGAAAGTTGGACGAATCTCCGATACTATGAGGTCAATGAGAAATTTCAAGCCACTCCGGCATTTATTTCGCTTTCAGTGAACCCACAGTTAGCGGGTAAGACTCCGAACTGGGTTCCTTACGATCAAATTGTAAAGTTTGATGTAACTTTGGGAGCTTTAACGCATAGTTTACTTCTACAATGGAAACAACTGAAGGACGCGCTGACTAATATAGCAGGTGATGTGAAGTCAAAGGCTCTTAACGACGCTATAAGAAAACACATTACCGCAACACATACGGATTTTAGAAAAAC
This sequence comes from Acrobasis consociella, assembly GCA_963555685.1. Taxonomy (NCBI): domain Eukaryota; kingdom Metazoa; phylum Arthropoda; class Insecta; order Lepidoptera; family Pyralidae; genus Acrobasis; species Acrobasis consociella. The sequence goes on along the minus strand of OY743119.1, from coordinate 3,806,846 downwards.
CAGTGACGACATTCTGCAATATGTAAGTGGTCGTCGCGCAGAATTTATTGAATTTAGACGCTCGGTGTATAAGCCTCCTTCAAGAGTTATGCATGGCATTCTACATAAAATTCCTCCATCTTCTACACACCTTTTTGAAGAAACTGCTCTATCAGAAACACTTAAGCAGAATGGCGGTTTTTATAATTTTTTTCCTGCGTCCGAAGGCTCGACCTTAATTTCAAACGTCAGGAGGGCAGAGACCCCAAAAACTTACAAAACAACAAACATCAACAACAGTTCGTTAATAGAAAGACGCAACCAAATATGTCATCATCCTCGGGCAATAGAGGTTTTAGAAAGTCATATGAAACAAAACAAGACGGTAAGAAAAAGGGGGGAGGGGCACAAAAGAAACTCTCATTGTCACCTAAATCCCGATATCGATCTAAACCTTATTGACTATATTCGGAAGGTTCGACAGGCGGGGCGCCTAAATTTTTTTATAGAAAAATGGTAAACATTTTAAAAGGTATGACAATTCCGTTCACCAAAAAGCCCCCGCTTATGTCAGCTTCGAACAAAGACCTGGTCAGACTACAAACCAAGGAATCCGAACCTATGCAAGAGGATACTAAAAATGTGCCGATTGGGAGCATTAGAAAAGTGCAACCAGAAGTCAATATTTCTGTCTCGTCTCTTCCTTGTTCCAAAATCAGACGGAGAACAGAGGCCTGTGCTAAACTTAAAGCCATTAAACCGCTTCATGAAACCGAAACCTTTTCGTCTCGTAAATCACCAAAAAATTCCCAAATTTCTTCAACAAAACGACTTTTTAGCAAAAATAGATCTGACAAACGCCTACTTGCACGTCCTAGTAAAACCAGCTCACAGAAGATTTCTGGCCTTGTCATACAACAACCAATGTTACCAAATGACAGCACTGCCATTCGGTTTACCCGTTGCTCCGGTAATGTTTGCACGCCTGACCAATGTGGTAGCAGCCTTATTACGATCAAAAGGAATAAGGATAATCGTATATTTAGATGACCAACCTTAGAATACCAAATAAAATTGAATGATGTGAACAACAAATTTTTTTGCGCATTTTAAGTCGACTTTGCTTCATATACTCTATCCCGTTGACTAAATAAACAGTTCCCTACAAATTTTGTATAGTAAAGACATTTTTGATCAATTTTTGACGAAATTTCGAACAAAATACGATTTATTCAAAATTTTGACCAATATACTCACCAAGCATCACTTTTTTGTTCCGACACCCCCCTTTTTATTGTTGTATCTTCGTTCTAGCCGCGGTCCTGCATCCTTTTGCCGCTTTCCCGTAGAAAATCGGCAAAAAATTGCCCGCCCACCCTCTCGGTTGCGATTTGCTAAGCTAGATTCAGAGGGTACAGTAGAAATTATTTTGATTTTCATCAAACTAATAACTCTTCACCTCACGTGACTGACAATAGTGAAGTTTACACACTGTTGGACTAGTCATTTATATATTTTTTACTTCTTTTTGTTTTTTCTGTTTAAATTTTAAGCTTTGCCTTGTCATAAAGACGAAGGTGTCTCCCTATAAAATACCAAGGTAGAGGTCCCAGGAAGGCACACATAACATAAAACACTTTTACACATTTATCAGTTCAATTTTTACAACTTTTACAAATTTGCGTTTTATATCCTAAATCTATACACAACTTTTACAAATTTACCCTTTAAACTTTGACGCACACCCCAACGACCTTAGTCCACAGCCCACTAAAGGAGAAAGAGAGGGAGGAACCTCCCCAAAAATCCCCGGTCCCGAGTACCTCTAAACTGGTGACGAAGCAGGCAGGCCCTGCTAAAGCTAGACCAGCGGGCCTAGCATGATTAGGGCGGCAATCGCAGATAATGATTTTAACCTACATTTTTCCCGCATCGCGCCCGATAGTTACCGTTGCGAGCATGGTCACGTTCGAGTGGTTTAAATTTTGCTATCGACTTGTCACTTTATCGTAGGCTGCCGACGTTATCTACAGCCTCTATAAGTTTGTCTTCTGTTCGAGCAGCAAAGGGCAGAAGTGAGGGAACTTGCTTATGTCTGGGGCTTACCGAGGCAAGAATTTATAGAAATCTATAAAGTAAGTCCAGAAATGGTGCAATATTTGTGCGAGGAGCTTGAGGAGGACTTGGCTCCTCATAAAGATGAAGGAAATCCTGTGTACATAAAGGTAAGGAAACTGCTTGGTACTCATTTTATGGTTTATAATTGTATTTAACATAACCTATTCTTACTACCTACTAATTTATTTTAGGTACTAACATCAATAAGGATTTTATTAAATGGCCATTACCAGCGAGGTAATGGCCAAGATCAGACCACGTCTATAGGCCAAACCACTGTTAGCAAATATCTTAAACAATTTTTTGCTGCAGTGAATACAAAGTAAGTACCAAAATTTAAATACACACTCATTTGATTTTATTGCTAATGGTTATCTTTCCTTACTTGTTTTTTAACTTTATAGACTAAAACCAAAATGGATTATTTTTCCTGGAACTGAAGAAGACAGGAGAATGGTGGCTTCAGGGTTCCAACAAAAATTTGGTTTACCAAATATCCTGGGCGCTTTGGATTGCACCCATGTCACATTATTTCCACCACCGGGCTTGGACAAAGTCCAATATCTGAATCATGAAAGGAAAATGACAATTAATGTTCCGTTGGTAAGCCTATTTATTGGATATAACAAATTTTTTTTATTGCGTTTAGGTAGGTATCTTTTCTTTTCCAAGTCTGGAAGAAAAGAAAACTTAGATTAGGTACCTATTTAATGGGTATTATACTTTGCAGAAGTCCAAGTTACATGCTATTTGATCTAGGTTATTTTGTGTGCTCCTGCCACCAATTAATTCATGCAATTTCCTCCTTGCATTCATTTGCTCAAAATTATATGAAATTACAAAATTATTTCCGTAGATTCTTTTAGCTTCTTATTATTAAAATTAATTAAGACCAAACAACTTAAATAGATTTTGTTGTTTGGTTTCATGCCCAGTTTTTATGCCCTTCTGACTTCATTGTGAGCCCTCCGTGGCTGTCCTTCCATTTTTTATATGTACCTACTTATGCAAACTTTCAAAGAAACTGGGTTGTATGACTTGTATGTAACTAAAAATACAGAAATGTACTTGGGCCATCAAGGCCAACCACTGCCATAAACTATTGAGACATTTTTGGACATGGCTGTGATAAAAAGACTAATATTTTCAGATTTGCGATGCAGATTGTAGAATTTTAAATGTCAATGCAGACTATCCAGGTCGGGTACATAACCAATTTATTTTCAATACCTCACAAGTGAAAACAGAGCTTTATAGACTTTATCATAACAGGATTGGAGAGTATTATTTGTTGGGTATGTGTATTTATTATTAAAATAAAAAACAATTTTAATCAGTATTACATTATTTTTTATAATTATTGTAGATAATCAAAATATTTTCTCAATCAGCCTTTATTCTCTTTCAGTAACATGATCAGTCAATAGTGGTAAAATCGTACATAAATATTACTTAAAATGTCTTGGGACGACCTAGCCAGGTCAGCTGGGAGCAGTACAACGGGGCATAGCCCAAAAAATGTGTAAAGCCTACCGGACGGTACTTCTCAACGCGGCCCTGGTGCTCACCGGGATACTGCCTTTCGACCTACGGATCAAAGAGGCTGCCCAGCTCTATGAGGCCAAAAAGGGTGAACCCATAGAAGAATTAAAAGGCAGAAAGGTCGAGAGGGTATCCTCGGCGTTGGAAGCGCCCCACCCCGCTGAGCAGAAGGAGATTCATTTCAAGTGCCTGGTAGACCAGGAACAAGTGGATGCCCAGAATAACCTGGACATCCACATTTATACTGACAGGAGTAAGATTGGGGGCCGGTTGGGAGCGGCCCTTTCCATATGGACAAGCGGCATCGAAACCCGTGCCCTCAAATTTGCATTACCAAACTACAGCACCGTCTACCAGGCCGAGCTCCTGGCTTTAGCGACCGCGTTGAGAGAGATCGACAAACACCGACAAGCCCGAACGTTTGGTATATTTAGCGATTCCATGGCAGCTCTACAAACAGTGCAGAACCATAGCTGCCTCCACCCCTTTGCAGTAGAGGCCAGAGATGCCATAACAAAAATATCTCTCCAGGGTAAATTAGTTAAACTATTTTGGATTAAAGCGCATGCGGGGTTGGAGGGCAATGAACGAGCCGTCGTACTAGCCAAGGAAGTCGCTGAATACACCAAGCGAAAACCAGCGTATGACAAGTGCCCAATTTCCTACGTAAAACGGAACATTAGAGCGAAAACGATGGAAAAATGGAACGAAAGGTATGTGGAAGGGAGTACAGCCTCCACTACCAAAATGTTCCTCCCGGACGTAGTGACGGCATACAGGGTTATGAAAAAAACTAAACTGACAATGACTACGACACAAGTACTGACTGGACACGGTGGGTTCTCCGAATACTTAAATCGCTCTAAGCGTAAAGAGAGCCCATCGTGCATATGTGACCCAACAAAAGACGAAACTGTGACTCATATGATAACAGAATGTCCCCAATATGATAGGGAAAGGTATGACTTGGAACAAAGATTAGGACTTAAACAAGAGCCAAATAACATAAAGGACATCATGACAGGGAAAGAAAGAGACAACTTCCTGCGATTTTGCGAACATGTCGCTAAAATTATTTATTTAACAACGAGAAATAGACGCCGTGCGCTCGCGCACTGGGCATTCTGCATTGGCCTCCGGCTGCACCTCAAACGTACGCTCGACTTCACTCTGGCCTAGCTTTCGCTGCCTTATACGCTTTGTATACTAGTTATTTTTCGTAGCTAATTTATCTTCTGATTCTGTTTTGCGTGTATGGAAACCTTCTGTGATTATTTAAAAGTTACTTTTTTTTTTTGCCTGCTTTTTGGCAAAATAGTTCTTTTTCTTAGCTTTTATATCGTTTTAATACAATTCCCGGCAGATTATCCGTATAGTAACAAACAATTTCAGCCACTACACAATTGTTTAATCAAGAATATTTTGCAGGCATATAATTTCTTCTAACTTCTAACGAGTATGTTATAGAAAATCAGTTTGGCCTCTTCAGAATGAGAACTGAGTGTAACAAGAATCCCACTTCAAGGAGTATTCCGCAGCAATTTGTTGAATATCTTCATAAAACTGGATACAACAAATTGCGAACCAGATAAAGGTGAGTTTGTTGCTGTTTCTGCAACAGGTACACCCTGATCAATGTTATGCCATCAACTTCTGCTGACAAGGTGAACGTTCTTTCAATGCCTACTTATGCTTAGAAGTTTGAACACGAGGTTGATATTGAAGAATCGAACCCTTCAACTTGTGCAATAAGCCAGGAAACCCAGTCTACCGTACTAGAGCAGTGTTCTGTGGGTTACTTTTCCGGCAAGTTAGGAAAAATATTGGAGAAATATAAATGTGAAAAATGCAAATCAAGTTTGCTGCAGGAAGACATCCTAAATGATAAAAAACCAGTATTTTTTTATATCTTATTAAAATTTAGAGATTCCAACGCCTAAAGCTTTCATAGCTTTCTCTTCTTCACAATATTGTAGATGCCAGTTCAACTGCTATTGAGTGACATTTTTGCATAATAAAACGCAAGCAACATGTTTCAACGGAACTTGTATTATGTATTAAAAACGATTTACATTGTAAAAATTTGAATTTGATGCTAATATGTGAGTAAGAAGATCATTATAATTTTCTTGTAATAAATTGGTAACGACTTAAATTTATTTTACTATACCAAACATGCATCGATTAAATAGCGAATATGGCTTAGATGATTTCATTTATTACATAAGTTAGTATGGAATACTTTTCGTATTTTGGTTTTGAAGGAAGCGACGATGACGACGATAACGGCGACGACAGCGACGAGGACCACCAAACTATTTATGACGCTACGGACCTGACCGCCGGTGTTTTTTATTTAGGCCTTACACGGGAAGAAAAATCAAACAATATAATCAGACCTTATTGATATTTTAGACTGTTACGAGTCCGGGCAGGGAGATACCGATGGGGCAGTAGGGTTAGGGAATACCGATGGGGCAGTACTGGACAGGGTTCAAGTTCCATATTCATCGGGCTCTTACACTCAAGAGTCTGTTCGGTCTGGCCTAACTGGTTTTCAGTGGAAGCCATTACCCCAGCCACCAATACCCACAATTGCTCGTAGGGAGACATTTAATAAATCAGAAGGTCCTTTTGGTTCATTTTATGACCTCTACGACGCATTTGTAGCGATTTGGGCCCGTAGCATCATGAAAATGATTGCTGCGGAAACCAATATGTACGCGGAGCAATGTCTTTTACTGGATATTAAGTTAGGTCATCAGTGGCGGAACTGGCGGATTCGGTGGCTTACGAGCATTTCATTAAACATCGCGAGGAGTTCGTATCAGCGTTCAGAGGTAATTTTGGCCCAAGATGATATACCTCAGGCGGAACTGGATGAATTCAAGAATTCAACAATCATTTCAGTTAGTAAATAATTTGACTATTCAAGTAGAGGATGTTATGGGTTTGCTTACATATCCGAGGCCTTCAGTTAGTCAGCATTTCAGCCATGAGTCATTTCAAGGCCAAACTACCTACTACCAAAATACTTAAATTTGATGAGAAAAAGATTGGAACCCGGTTTTTTTTATTTATTTTAGTCACTGGTTCAAGAGCGATAAAATCTCTAAAAATCAGAAAAACACTACCTCTGTGCTTCGGTATGCGGAGAGGCCCTCTTACTCATACGTCAGTTTGGGCTTTGTCTTGTGCTGCAGATTTAAAGGAAATAGAACCAATTCAACAAATATTTTCTAAAAATGCTATTGCTGCCATCATTATGGAAGGACAATTATGATTTTTACACCGCAATTCGTTAAAATTAAATACACCATCACCTATTATTACCAGATCCACGCCAAAAACAAATTACAGCAGCACGCTATTGCCTCGGTATCTTATACACTATACCCAACAGCCAAATTCTGAAATTGTACTTGTGCATCTACCACATAATTACTTACTCTGAATCATGTTTATTTCTAACATCATAGAATAGTCAGAATGAAAATGGAATATGGGTGGACATTCAAAAACATTTATCATTATTGGTAAACAACGCAGGCAGTCTTTTGCCGTCACAAATAACTCCGCTGAGCAATTTAATTCAATATTAGCAAAATTTTTGGGAGAAAAGCGGGTAAACTACGTCTCAGGGGTCGTATCAAACACGATGTCTTGTGCTGTCACATCTTGGAACAGCAAAGCAGCAACCTAAAACATGTTGAAAAAAAAATCAATCACAGTCTAGGGCAGTTTAAAACGGTAAATCTTGTCTTTGAAAACTGGGAACGCACAACATCAAAGAGATTATCTATGTTGAAAGGGTCAATGGAAATTCACAAATACATGGACAATTTCCCAGCTGTCAAATGTTCTGACGGCTATAGATTGCTAGAAATAGATTTTGGTAATTTGTCCTGACGCTGCAATTCAACTATATATCGACTGGCCGACGTGTTGGAGTACTGTAACGCTGGCCATTTTAAGAAAACATTTGTATCAATTTTTTCAACTGTGATGTCTGTTAATATTTTTTTTGTGTTCTATTGCAATCATGTCGAGTAAAAAATATTAAAAGATATTTATTTATACTGTTATATTTTATTCCATACTTTGATAACTATATTCCGAATAGTTTAACACGACGCTGTCATCTTTAATAATGAATAAAATTCCAGTAAAAGAATAGAATCAAAACATAAAACTCTGAGAGCCCTTTCATCTCTCATTCATCCCCAGTGATGAAGATTGGGGGCAATATGTTATTTTATGTCCAGTTATAAGATAATTAAATAGAATAGCTGATAATATTTGTTTCAATTATATTTTTAAGATTGTTAAGGACTTCTCAATCAATCAATCAATCAATCAATCATTTATTTGTCAAACATAGGTACAATGATACATGATGATACATGCATGATACAGACGAGATTCTGGACATTTAAATAAATTTACGCGTGCATTTTTTTAGTTTTTATAATTGAGGAGTGTCTGTTTAAAATGTGAAATTCACACTTTTGATAATTTTTGAGTTACCGACGGAAATGAGTTCTTTGCCTTAATATCTTAACAAGGACTACCCAATTTAATCCCTCATAAAAGGATGTATTTGACATTTTGTTTTGACCTGCAGCAAATACAGCCGCTGCCACGCACTCCTACCCAAGATGCCTTACGCACGCCAATTAAGACTATATAATTTTTGTGTGGTTGCACTAAGCAGTACAACTCCTACATTTTTCAGCTGGAATGAAACTGACAATGTATTCTCAGTCCACATATCTAATTTTAATATCAGTATAATTGTAAGTTGACGTTTTTACAGTACAGTTTGTTGCCGTTTCTTCTGTACTTGCACTTTGGAAGCGGCAGTAAACTTAGCTATTAGTAAATGATCTGACGTCAACATTTACCTAATAAGAAATCGAAAGAAAAAAAAAGACAATTATCACGTGATACAAATATCCAAAGATAAATAAATGATTTTGACTTGACTTTGAGTCTGGTAGAGGAGCATCTGTAATAGGTTCAGCCTTGTACTCATACTTAATGTCTTTGAATATACCAACTAATATGAAAACATTCAAGGCTGTTTTGTGATGGGTGTGGGGGCAAAACAAAAATAGTCACATTTTACACAAGTTAATGTTTTATTTAATCAACAAAGCCCCGCCACATCTTAAAGAAATTAAAATGGTCTTTCCAGTTAGAGGTCACCGCTTTTTGCCGGCCAACCGAGTTTTCGGAAGGCTGGAAAACGAAATCAGAAAAATGCCAATAATAACAACAAAGAAAAAGTCAAGTTTCAGAAAACATGGGGATTAAAGACTACTGAATTTAGTATTATTAATAAATTAAAAAGAAACATTCAAATTTAAAAGAATAACACTGAAAAAGAACAAAATTGTAACAAATAAAATTGTGTGGTAACAGGATTTCAGCATTACAGATTCGAAAGTGGTAATGAAGTTGGTATAAATTTGTTAAAAAGGGGTAATAGGAACCCTATCACTTTGTCATGCCTAAATATTTAGACAAGAAAGCTATTAAATGCAAATATAAAGCGGGATATTACCTTCTCAAAAAAACTTTCGGCGAAAAATGGCATGAAGAGCCAGAACTTTAATACTATAAACAAAATATTATTGATGATGACGGCTTAATGGATCCAGGTTGTGCTGATCATGATTTGCATAATGAATGTATGTGTTTAGAGGGTGATGTCGGTGAAGTCAGAGTTAAATTTTGTTTTCATTATTTTTATTAATAATCCACTATTTTTTTTTCGTTAACATCATAGGTCCCATCGTTGGGCAAAAGCCTCCCCTCTTTGTTTCCATCTATAATCCACTAATATGACCATAAAATTGGTGAGTTTTATTAAACTAGTCTTAAGATATTGAATGGGATATTCCTTAATTATAATTTATCAAAATGGGACATTTACAATTATTTTTATCCAAAAAGGAACATTTTACTTTTTTTTTAAATCAAAATGGGACATATTTAAATTTGTCTTCTTAATAGCCCTTTTAGAATGCAATATTTCTTTTAAATGTCATTACAAAAGATGTATAAACTATTAATTACCTATGACATAAATTTAGTCATGCATGTACCTATAGAATTTAGTATCACGCCGCCGCCACCCTTGCCCACGCCGCCAACAATTAAAATAGAAAAATGTTTTATAATCACTTTGCAGTCCTTACCTATTTTGTGGGATAAAACGCACACAAATTATAATAATAAATAGAAAAGAAACGACGCATTGCCGAAGCTCTGCGGCGAATTTTACATTTGGCTCTTAAACTACACTCATATAAACTTCAAATTGTGCAGATGAAACCAAATGATTACATTGAACGTAAGATATTGGTTGACACTATGCTGGAGCGATTCTCTAGTTTTGAGAATGATTATGTATTGTTTACGGACGGGGCCCATTTTCACATCAATTGACACGTAAACAAGCACAATTGTCGCTATTGGAGCAGGGAAAACCTTTACACCAAAAGCCACTTCATTCACCTAAAACGACAGTATTGGCAGCCATATCAGCAAAGGGCTTAATCGGTCCGTATTTCTTTGATATTTTTTTGTTGTTGTAGTTGCGACAGTTTTTGACACCACAGTTACATGAATTTGAAGGATACAAACAGCAGGACTTGGATGCAATAAGATAGAGCAATGTGCCATACGTCAAATGAGACTTGACCGCGTGGTTAAAGAAATGTTTCCTAACAAATTGATTTCTCGCAGAGGTGATATTCCATGGCCTCCAAAAAGCCCGGACCTTACACCTTGCTATTTTATGTTGAGGGGATACGATACCTGAAAAGTCGATTGTACCTTAATAAACCGACGACCATATCCCAATTAAAAGAAAACATCAACGAGGAGATATCCGCAATCCCTGGCAGTATGTGTCAGCGAGTTTTCAAAGTTTGCGTAGTCTATTGCAGGAGTGCTAACGACGGGACGGGGCACATCATAGTTTTATTTCCTTTCATGTTTCAAATGTGCCCTGTATATTAATTTGGTGCTCACAACTAACTTATTTGATTAAGCAACCAACACACGTCTCCCACACGCCAAGAGAAGAAGTCTCATGTTCTCTACTTAGCAAGCCGGTGGCGACTTCGTACAAATCAAAATCAAATCAAATATATCTTTATTATCATAGGATATTTATAATATCTCTTAATAATCGTCATTATTTTGTTGCACAATTGTTGACGTCAAATAGTTACTTACAGCTAAGTTTACTACCGCTTCCAAAGCGCTAGTGCAGAAGAAGCGGTAACAAACTGCACTGCACCTCTTCTCCAAGGACGTCAACTCACAATTAAATTAATACTTAAAGTTAATGTGGACAGAGAATACATTGTTTTGTTTGTTATGTCATATCATAATTTAAATTGAATTTTTAGAATGTCAAAATTTTAAAGTAATGTCAAGTTGTAGATTCAGTTTGTACAAAATGTACCAAATTATGACATTTTCGAGTACCTATATTACAAACTTTTAGAGGGACCCGCGTCAAGCTCACGCCAGACTTTTTTGTCTTTAAGGTAGTCATCGGTCCTATAATAAGCCTTCTCACAAAGTACTTTCTTTACATAAGTTTTGAATCTTTTGTCTGGCATATCAAGGATCGATTTTGGCAATTTATTATAAAAAAGTATACAGTTCCCCATAAACGTCTTATTAATTGTTTTAAGCCTATAAAACGGGGCAACTAAGTCATTCTTATTACGTAAGTTTCTATCGGTAAAATCGCTTACTTTATTGTATGAGGAAATATTTTTCCTTACATACATTATGTTTTTAAATATATACTGTGATGCTAAGGTAAGTATATCTATTTTCTTGAATAATTCTCTGAGTGAGTCTCTAGATCCTAACCCGTAAATAGCACGAATTGCCCGTTTTTGTAAAATAAAAATAGTCTGAATATCGGCTGCATTCCCCCACAGGAGTATGCCGTAAGACATTACACTATGAAAGTAACTAAAGTACACTAGTCTAGCAGTTACTACATCTGTCAATTGTCTTATTCTCCTAACAGCATAAGCCGCAGAACTAAGCCTATTTGAAAGTTTAGTTATATGAGCACCCCATTGAAGTTTCGAGTCTATTGTAATTCCTAAAAAGGTAGTACTTTCAACAAGATCGAGTTTTTCACCATCTATCATTATGTCAACGCAGCCCTGTCTCACATTGGGAAGAGAAAATCGAACGCATTGAGTCTTTTTCGCATTTAACATGAGATTATTGGCAGAAAACCAATCAGAAATGGAAGACAAGGAGCTGTTCACCGCGCTAGCGTTTGTGCCAGTACATAAAGAGAAGAAACGAGGTCGCACTTTTACTTCAAAAGTTTAATGTTTTGCTCTGAGTACTATCTTGGCACCTTTTTTCTCAAATTATCGTCGTGAAACACTAGATTAATAATTCGGTAAGCAAATTTGTAGTATGCCCGTCTTTGTTATCTCTACTCATAACAATAGTAAGTGAATAACTCCTTATACGACAACCATATTCTCTCTTTTCCATTCCTCTTTTATCATATACACGACAAAATGGCGCCTGAACATTTATATTTTTAAAACTTTAGTCCTATGAGTTTGGCTGTATCTTAAAAAAAAAAGTATTTTCAAATTTTCTGAACACTCGTAAATTTGACATAGCGAAGTTTTGGTGATATAATTAAATATTAACTACAGTGTCAATTGATTTGCAGGCTTACTAGCGACAGGGTGGCAATACAATACATATGAATTAATTTATTTATTACAATTTTTAGTACGCTACGCTATGACTAAAGAGCATAGCGCTTGGCCACATATTTTGGCTACTCTGAATTGAGAGCTAATTTGTTCTTACACTGTACATACAGAGGTATTATCAATTTATTTGTTTCTTTGTTACACACCCTGACACAGGTAACCAATTTCAGGAAGCAAGACTATCTATACCCACCACTACTACTTCTACATTTGTTAATAGGTACACGACCGCGGGTGCCATTGAAACCCACCAACCCCACCCGTCCACTTCAGAAGTGTTTGAACCTACTTTATCCTAATTAGGAGCTCTCTGTCAAACCACCTCAAACCTAATAGGGAAATTTACTAGCACTACCACTAATGAGAGTAAGGAAAATAACGAACGCGTGGTACATTTATTAAAGGAAGACCATCTGCGGTCGTGGAACTTGAAATTTTCAGGCGATTCTGATGTCACAGATTTTTTTCTTAGGATTGATGATTTTAAACGTAGTCGAGACACTCCAAAACATAAAGTACTTATTAAAATGATTTTCTGACTTACTTAGTGGCAAAGCCTTGAATTATTGTAGACATCTAGGTGATGAAATTTCACCTTTGTCAGAATTACAGGATCGCTTTAGATCATTTTTCTCTAAAAATGTCTTCAAGGGAAGCCGAACGCCAGTTCGGCATACCGCGGCGCACGTTAATGTACAAACAAAAAGAGAATCACCCAAAAAATGTAGGAAAACCTACATTGTTATCCGAGGAAGAAAAGGAAAACATTGTTAAAGTAATAGTTAAAGCAGCGGACTTTGGTTGTCCTGTAACGAAGCTGGATTTAAGGCTGGTAGTCTATGATTATTTAAAAAAGAATGGTCGTGACGCAATCTTTAACAATCAACCTCCCGGAAAGCAATGAGTTGAATGTTTCATGGAAAGGCATGAATCAAAACTGACAACAAGAAGCTGACAAAATATAAAATTGGCTAGAGCGGATAAAACAGTGGACGAATTCCTGGAATATTCTAATAATTATGAAGAGACCCTTAAAGATATTCCTTCATCACATATATTAAATTTGGATGAAACCAATTTGAACGATGATCCCGGCGCATCCAAATGCATTTTTAGAAGAGGAGTGAAATATCCAGAGCGAGTTTTGAACTCCAAAAAAGGTGCTATAACATTGATGTTTACAGCAACAGCTGCCGGTCAGGTTTTACCTACTTATTAGATGGGGAGTTACGCCAACACCAATATTTTTCCTTAGGTAGACTAGTGTGGAAAACGCCCGGGAGGCATCGGGTAACACCCCTCTGGGGGGCAGGGGGAGGGGGTGAAGTTTCAAGACTCCGCGCGCACTGTGACTCGTCATAACTGCTAATTTACAGCTACTAGGGCAAGTTTGGTATCGTCACAGAATTAATAATAGTATTACATACAGAACTAATATTATATACAGAACGGAAACTCGCACCGTCCCCCGCAATCTGGTGTCCCCGCAACCCTTCCCCCGTTATTGTGAGGTGTAAGCGGCAGTAAAACAGGGTTATTGGTAGTCGCACGTTGACATGACATTACGCGAGTCACTTAGGATTATTGAATTATAATGGTGAGAAACTGCGTACATTATTATTGTTTATCCACGGAAAACAATAAATAACGAAAATTTTATAGATTTCCGAGTGATGAAAACAGGTAAGCAAAGCAACAAATTCTGTGGCGACGACCCTGATTGTTTAACTCACACATTTGACGTGTGCACGGACGGATTGTTTCATTTGTACTAGGTATATATGCTGCTCCTTTTGTATGAAGTGCCATACCTGTGGCATCGTTTTCGGGTTAATAAAAGACGGTCGTTTGATATCTGAAACAAAAAAACGGCGTTTTCATACAAAAATTTTTAATAGTATACAAAAATATAAAAAATAATTTTTAATTTTTTTTTGTTAATGACCATAAACGTTAAACGTGTACCGGTATCAGCTTCAAAAAAATATTTTTAGAAAGCTGCATTCATACAGATTTCAAAAATATATGCTTTGTTAAAAAGTTTATAAAAAAAATGCAAAAAAAATATTTAACACAACGCGACTTAGACGAAAATTCTAATAAAAATACAAGACAACAAAAACGACTTCTATATATTGCTAAGGACATGTAACTGGTAAGAATACAATATTGTTTTTATAGAATAGGGCGAAATTTTAATGTTTTTTGATAAAAATATATTGTATGAACCCTATGTATAGGTAGGTATACCGTCATATTTAAAACTTATAGTTAAACTAGACTTAGTGACTATTTAGAGTGACTTGAAGTTCTGCAATTAATCGATCAATATAGATAATATGTGCTTTAAATACCCACATGTATTTATATTTTGTGTCTTATGTACAATTGCTTCGCAATCGCACAACTCCGTGCACTTCAGTTGCCGCTGCAAGCACCTGAATTTATGGCCGCCGCATTTTTTTTTGCATCTGCACCAGATCATTTCTATGCATGCTTCGGAAACCACTGGCAAGTCTGTCCACGTAGGTTGCCAGCTGTCACCGACTTTGGGCCATCCCCAGTTAGATGGATCTGGAAGATTTTGAGTCGGCGACATCTGACCCCAAACATAGACAGCTTGAAACACCGCCCGCAGGAAATGTTGGTATAGAGCGGCTTTTGTAGGCGGTATGTTTTCTATTTGGCGGTCTTTTTTAGTAAATAAATGCTTCCGAGCTTCGTTCACCGTAGAAAATGAACTGGATCTAAAAGAAAAAGTATTGACAATTTTAATATTAAGTAGTTGTTTAATAAACTAGTTTCTAAATAAAGTTTATAATACCTACTTGTCATATAAAATGACCACGAACTTTTCAATTATGGAAAATGCATCACTGTTCCTGCCCTCATAGGCTGCCAAGAAACCTTCTTTTGCATTGGGGAAAGTGTTCCATGTTTCCATTACACTTTTTTTACCTTTTCCATTGAAACTGGAAACAGTATCATACTCCGTTAAGGCATGGAACAGCGGAAGGACTTTCGCTTTTTGTGGTCCTGTTAAAAAAAAATCTATGTTGCCTACCAGAACATGTTAATTAAGAGGTAAAGTGATAATCTTAATGAATTTTACCAAGAATATTTGCTATCTCATGACAAGGTAGGTACTAGTGGTGTTTTCCAGTACCTATGTGTACCCACAGCTCTTCAAGCCCAGGCACTTGTTGCACACTAGCGACTGCTAGCACCACGACGTCGGTGTCAACGGTGCGAATCATAACTCGTGTACAGCCCTGTTTTACTGCATCAGCCATATGTACCATCATTCTTGTGTCCGCTTCTTCATGGTTACATGGAGCTAATCTTTGCGTATTGCGAGCGCGATTTGATAGTACATTGGGTCCGTTTGTGATATACACGTCCTTATTTGGGTCAAAATCATACGAATAGTAAAAGCAGAGAGCAAATTAAATAATTCTTCCTTGTTTGAGTTGTCTCTCAGGAAGTTCGCCCAACCATTCGGTATTTTCGTGGTTGCAGTCACTCGCGTTCTACAACCAGTGCCTCGTTTTTCTCGAGTACAATTTTTCAGGCTATCACTATTATATGTGTCCCACACAATATCTAAACGCATTACCCTAGTAAGCTCTTTGTTCAGAAAAGGTGCAAATATTGTGCTTGCATAGTCACCAAATGGATTGCTTTGGCCGGGATTCAGCATATGGACGAGTGCAGGTCCGTCAATAATTTTAACGGAAACTTGTGGTGCATTTGACAACGTAGAAGTGTCATATAAAGAAGTAAAAACTTTAAGTTAATCTGATTTTGATCCGGACCGTAAGTTTCCCATGGAAGAAAGAGCTGGAGGGCTAGCTTGCTTTTCATGCGCGAAGAACGTATCAAGGTCACCAGCTCTGTGCTCACAGGTGGCAATGTAGAGTTTGCTGAAAAGGCTGCAGTCATTTTTATTGCTTGTTTTATCAGCTCATTTTTTTGCCGATGATAACAGCGGAATATTTTTTTAATTTTATTGGATCATGTAAAGCTTTTGTAGAATTAGTGTAATCTTGATTCAATATCGTTTTTTTTTAATTTGTAATACTATAAGTAATATATTATACTATAACCTCCGTCTCCTTTAATAATGGCATTCATCTGCTCATGAGCTTGATCTTAAGCAATACCAGAAAACATGCGATTACTTTTTTGGGCCACAAACTTTCCATTCTCGAAATGCTTATGTAATTCTGGGTGATTCTCTTTCAAATTAACCAAATCTTTCAGATGAACTGACAGCCATCTGGCAGCATCAAGGAAATTGGTATAATAATAGTAATGTCATGTCATAAAAAGAGTCTATAATTTAATCTATAATCGTCGAATAAATATTACCAAATCTACATATTGTCATCTTTTAAAAATTCTTTTACAGAATAGTAGGATTTATCTATGAGTAGTGTAAAGAGACGTTTCTTAAACATTTTAAAATTTAAATCTTTTAAAATTTAAACCTTGTAACGTTGTAACGTTTTGTTACAATTAATTATTAAGTTAAAATTACCAACAAATAAAATATTTATATTAAAGTACAATAAATTAAACTAAATTAAATTAAAACACAACTAAATAAAAATAAATAAACTATAGCTAAAATCAAAACTAAAGCAAAGGTTTCTTTGCGCGGCCTGCGACTTGTTAGTCATCTCGCCATCTCGAAATCTCGCCGGCCGGCGAGTTGACGTGTTTCAATTTGTGATATGGGTCAACTCGCCATCTCAAAATCTCGTAAAGCAAGCTACTTTTTTCCAAATTTGATCTAAATGAGTTCTGCAGTTTAGGCGTAAAATCGTAAAAAAAAATGAAAATTACAGTTATTTTCGAATTCATAATATTAGCAGAGATTAATATAGTGTTCATATTATTTTCCATTCCTTTTTTTAACCCATGGTATAATAATATACTTAGCCTGGTATTCTCTTGCTATGACAGCTGGTGACATAATTGGAACAAGCATGCGTCATCACTTCGAAGCGGTTCTCAAACTTTTTAACACTTCGACCGCGAGCATCTTGGATCCAAAATCTGATTGCGATTTCGAGTTTTGCGGGGTACTTTGTAGGGGTCTGAAATTTTGCATGTCCCCCAAATGCACCCCTACGAAGTCCTAGTAAAACGTTACGAAACGAAATAAGTTTAATTTAGTAAAATCCAGACGCCATCTTGGATACCATAAAAAAATTCAAGTCTGGATTTTTCGGCACAAAATACATATAGATATCGATTTTCAGCCAAATCGCAAGCAGTTGACTCTCGGCGGTCATCTTGGATTTCCAAAAATAAAAAAAAAACAACGCAGCGCTTGGTGGGAGTGGCTGGGCCTACGGCCTCGCCACGCGGCTCGCATACTTGGCATGCGGCCTCGTGAAAATTACTGGAGGGAGGGGGTTGGGAGGGGGAAAGGGGGGGCAGAGGCTTCGCCAACAAACAATGACTCGCGTGGGGGGGCCATGCCTTTGGCCTTGGGCCTCTGGCTGCACCAAGTAACTTGGCGGGGCCATTTGTATGAAAAATGTATGGAGGGGAATTGTCCTTGTATGGCGGCCGTCTTTGATTTTGAAAAAAATCAAAAACAAATGACGCTCGTCAAATTGCTCATAACCCCTACATTTTGGAAAAAAATCACGCCCCTAACCCCAACTGTTTTTGCAGGCCGTACCCCTTCTACATCAGGTTTCTGCAGATTCTCAAATGTCAGATTTTTCTGGTACTCACTGGAGCACCTTCTATACAACCCTACATCAACAAGTAGTTTTTAGCTTTTGCACTAAAACAATATTTAAAAATGACCTTCATGAGATAAATTGATCATACATTGAATAAAAAAATTTGACTTTGACTTTTGACTTTGACTTTTTCGATTTAATTTTAAAATTTTAGTCCAAATCAATCAAAGGGGAAAAAATTACAATTATTAATTTAAGTTAATTTATACACAAGATTTTTTTTCTTTTTGTTTATAATATAATACCTAGGAACGTGAATTTTTTTTGCTTTTTTGTGAAGATGTTCTTTGGTTAATAATAAACATAATTATCACGCACTTGTTTTTGAATTATGAACGCTATTCGTGTAAGAGTTGAATTACATAAACAGAGATAAGTAGCTCGTCCAGTACACATCGAAAGTATAACTGTAGAACGAAATAATTAGACGCTAAGTCAGGTTACGAGTTTCAGGGCTAGTAATCTGCTCCACAAGCACCTTATGGCAAGTTCAATTTGTTAAATTACAACATGTATATCTCTGCTAATATTATTAATGCGAATTGACCTATATTTTTGTTTTTTTTACGATTTTTTTACGAGATTTTGAGATGGCGAGTTGACCCTTATCACAAATTGAAATACGTCAACTCGCCGGCCGGCGAGATTTCGACATGGCGAGATGACTAACAAGTCGGCCTGCGCCTAAGCGCGTTAAACACGTATTCCTAAATATCTCTCGTCGCGCAAAACCTGTTTGACTGGTGTCGCGTCGGCTGCCCGCGCGACACTCGTCCGCTGATCTTGTATCGAGACGTACATGAACGCTGCTGCTCATTGAGCTAAGGTCGAGCCTGCATTCTCGTTGCCTATCTAACTATAACTGTTTTTGTAATTAATTTGTACAATTGGCTGTAGCTGCAACTCAGCCTAGTAGACTGTGTGGTGGAAATAACACTATTCATTCAACTTATTTGGATAATCAAACCCCGTTAGGGTAAGTTGAACAATGTTTTTTTAAATAAAAGTGTAGGTGGTCATACATTTCTTTGTTCACATTAATGTTTTTAAAATACATTGGTTCTAAGTGTTAATAATTTAGCCTTGCTAAGTTTGCCTGTCCTGTATCATCAAAATCATTCATCATCATAAATCATGTTCTCATCTGTTAATCATCCTTTGTAAACTCCGCTTGTGATTGCCACACGCCACTTTCTCCTCCTACCTTAAGTACTTCTTTTATCTACTATGTAGCTGAGTGGCATAATGAGCAATCACGGATGTCAACTGCTGCCTAGATGCTTAGTGCTTGGATGATGATTCCAGGGTCCCAAGTTCCGGCTGAAGGTCCCGGAGAGCGTCGTGTTAGTGTGACTTCTTCACGCCCTGCACTTTGAAGACCCACGATTCCCGTTTGGCTCACAAGGGAAGTACTAGACTGCGTGGCAAGGTTAGGCGGCGATCAGAACTCACGACCTAATTGTTTTTTTTTGTTGGAGGGTAAACCACCTAATAAATTTTTGTTTAACGTTACCGGTGTTTTATTTAAATATCCGGAACGTAACAACCTAGAATGCTTTTCCTGAATACAGCAAGCCTATATTTTTGTGTGCATAAACTATGCCTATCCTGTGATCTTGTGCGATTCTTTTTTACTTTGGATAACTTTACAAATAATTCTGAATTCATTTTTACAAATAGAGCGATTTCAAATATATACATTGCAGGAAATGTCAATATTTTATATTGTTTAAAAATTGGTTCGCAACTGTCTGTTGTGCTTAGACCGAATATAGACCGAATACATCGTTTCTGTGCCTTGAATATATTTTCTCGGTCAACGCATTTATTAAAAAGAAAAGTAAGGACATGTAGAATGCGACGGGTTTTTATAGTTAACCAACTCAGACGAGAACGGAATTTAGATATATGATCAACATTACGTAGACCAAACACATACCGAACACACATGTTCTAAAGTCGCTCTAGCTGGTCAGACAATTCTTCCGTGAGATCCAGGAAGGCCACATCTGCATAATTTAAGATCTTCTTCTTCTCGTGTGTTAGTGACTAACGCTAGTGTCAGAGTTTTTAAACCGCCTTAAAGACCTCTTACATGGTTTTAGGTAACGACTAATGTCAAAGACAGTGACCGGGACCGACGGCTTAACGTGCCCTCCGAAGCACGGATCATTTTACTTATCGGACAATCAGGTGATCAGCCTACAATGTCCTAACCAAACAAGGACAACAACACAAAGTCATTGCCCCCGCCGGGAATCGAACCCGCGACCTCCGGGTATGAGTCGAACGCTCTAACACCTACACCACGGAGGCAGTTCTATAGTCTATAATCTAAGATACAGAGCAATAACGAGCAAGCCAGAAGCGCTTTAATGTCAGTCGGCAGAAAATTCTTCAAGCGTCTTAATGAATGCAGAGAAGCAAAAACTTTCCGACTAAACTCATTGATTTGCGGAGACCAAGATAGTGTCGTCCATGACAATACCCAGGTTTTTAACAACCGAAGAGAGAGGGATGACATCATTACCCAAGGCAACGTCAGGGAATGCCATGGATTTAAATTTGGCGATGAAATGAGAACTGCCTATTACGATGGCTTAAGATTTTGCAGCGTTGACCATTAGCCCGAAGTTCTTAGACCATTCCGCGATAATCGCGAGGTCGGAGTTAATGGTTGTAATAGCCATATCGAAATTATTGAGAGGAGCGGTTGCATAGCAGGAGGAGAGAGGCAGTAATGCCATTAATGAAGATAGAGAAAAGGATAGGTGACAAAATTCCTTCCTGTGGAACACCTGCCCTAAGATCACAACAATCAGAACGCCTGTCATCCACCTTCACTATCTCCGTCCAGTCAGATAGGATCGAAACCAAGCGATAGTGTTAGGGGAAAAGTTAAATGACTGCATTGTTGCCAGAAGCAACTAAAAATCCACTGTGTTGAACGCAATGGTGAAGTCCAATAATACGAGGAGAGTAAGGGCTTAATTGTCTATATTCCAACGAATGTCGTCTGTGATTTTTAATAGGGCAGATGTCGTACCATGCCCCGCACGAAAACCAGACTGAAACGGACCTAAAAGGTTATGTCTGTTGAGATATTTGGTGAGACATTGGTGAACATGGTGTTCTAATACTTTTGAAAGGAGAGGTAGGATGGATATAGGACGAAAGTGGGAAGAAGAAGACTGATTAGGACTTTTTGGTAAGGGAATAATATGCCCATATTTCCATGCACTAAGAAATACACCAGTGTATTTTTTTATTCATAGGTATAAAAAAAATCTTATTTTTTATGTGCTTTTTTTTTGCATGTTTGCTTTCTGCTTTTTAATAGGCAACGTAGACCTCGTACCCGTGGACCGCGACCTGGAGGGGGAAGGGCTCTACGGGTTCGTGGTGGACGAGGCCGCGGTGACGAAATGGGGGCTGGTGACGTCAGTCAGCCTGGTGTTAGTAGTCAGCGCGGGTAGTTTGGGGTCGGCAGTCGGCAGCAGTCGAATAGGCCCGGACCATGGTCTATTGATGAGTTAGTTTGTTATTTTTTTTTATTCATTATTATAGGATATTACAATAGAGGGATTTTCTAATATATATGTGATGTGTTATATTTTTTAGGCTTATTATTCGTGATGTGTCCGAGATGCCTGAAGGGGTAGGGCTAGAGACTCTACTGCACCCCAAGCGTAGAAGGTTCTGGGAACCGTAAGTGAAAGTAAACACAGATTAGTTCAATCACAATTATTTAATTTATATAGCAAAGAAAACAAGTTAAAATGATTACAATACAAACTCTAATTATATTCTCTTTACGAATCAATAACTGATGTTTTTATATTTAATTGAATTTAATTGACAAATAACGACACTCCGCTAAGATGGTATTTATAAAAGGTGTCGCCGGAGCAACGATCGAAATAGTAATGGCTCGATCGACTGACACAGCTTGCGAGGTGGGAAGGCGCGCCGGTGGGGGCAGACGCGCGATGTTGCCATCGGCGAAAAATAAATTGCGCCAACTTTGTGTCAATTTTCTTCGACGCCAACATCCGGCCCTCCTGTTGGTGGCTGCCCTCAGACACCTTCTGTCAACAAATAAAACATATAAAGTGTCTGGACTAAGTAATCTTAATACAAACCTAGGGATCTCGTTTTAACGATCTGCAGTACTTTGATCTACCCCAAGTAAGTGTCCGAGTTTCGGCTATAAATGATTCCAATATCTTGTCACTACTAAAAACAGTCTAGGTGTACATGCTTCATGCACTGCACAATAGTAGTGTTCGCCTTGTCACGAATGATCTAGAGTCACAAGCTCCTCAATCGTACACAGGTCGGTCAACTTGATATTGAATCAAATATGGGCATATTTGATTCAATATCAAGTTGACCGACCTGTGTACGATTGAGGAGCTTGTGACTCTAGATCATTCGTGACAAGGCGAACACTACTATTGTGCAGTGCATGAAGCATGTACACCTAGACTGTTTTTAGTAGTGACAAGATATTGGAATCATTTATAGCCGAAACTCGGACACTTACTTGGGGTAGATCAAAGTACTGCAGATCGTTAAAACGAGATCCCACCCTCCACTTACACAAGCTACCAGATCATCGTCTGACTTGTTAGGAATAGCATCATTGAATTGCAAAACGCTAAAACAACTGTAATAAAAGATTTACTCTAAACTACTCGTTTAGTAATGGAAACTTCGCCAATATTTAAATTTTTCGACAACTATTAGCTTATCATCTGTTTTTTACCATTTACGCCAACATCTGCCCAAACATGCATGCAAACTTTGACTACTTACTATTTGCAGTAAATTTTACTTACTGTGACTAATATTCCCAGTTGCTTAGTTTGATCGAAGGCTTTATGTTTTCTACACATGCGATGCCTGTATACTTTTTGCCTGCTCTGATACTTCCAGTAATGTCAGCTACACGATACCTGTCCTTACCTAGAATTTCTATTACCTTAAAAGGACCCTTAAAAACAGGTAACAACTTTTTACTACTTCCGTCATTTTGTTGGCTTGGTATTTTCAGTAGAACTAAATCTCCGACCATATATTCCCTTGCAGCAGTCCTTTTTGCGTCGAAATTTTGTTTTTGGTACTCTGCACTATTTTTTATTCGAGTATCTATATCCTTCCTCAATTGCGTCACATCAATTAAATCTTCATGCTCCGGTAGATACTTGTCACTTTCAATCCTCAATCTATAGCCAAAGAAAGCTTCACTGGGTACGGCGTTAATAGTTTTTTGTAAAGTACTATTAATACCAAGTTGTAAAGTAGTTATTACTTCATCCCATTTATTGAAATCGACATCTGCTCCTAGAGCGCGTAAAGCTTCTAAAATAGTTTTGTTGTAGCGCTCTGCCTGGCCATTTGATCTTGGCATGCCAGTAGCAATAGTGTTGTTCCGGATGTTTCTTTCGTGACAAAAAGCTTGAAATGCCTTTGATGTAAATGCCGTGCCCGCATCAGTTATTAATCTTTTTGGATTGCCAAAGATTTTAAACAAATCAGTCAGTTCTTTCAAAACTGATTCAGTTTTTGTATTGGGTACAGCAAATATAAACGCAAATTTAGTGAACGCGTCCACTAGTACCAGAATATGACAGTTTCCCTTAACGGATTTCACAAATGGGCCTAAATAGTCCATGTGTAAGGTATGAAAAGGACGTGCATATTTAGGAATAGGATATAACTCTCCTTCTTTCTTACCAGATTTGCTTTTATTATACAAACAGTTTAAACAATTGTTAATATATTTTGTAACGATTCTTTTCATGTTAGGAAACCAATAAAATTGTCTTATTCTCTCTAAAGTTTTTTCAGATGCGAAATGTCCAATATTATCATGGTTGTATTTAATAACCTGCCAAACACAACGTTTAGGAACAACCCAACGGCGTCCAAATTCAGTGCGCCTATAAACTTTGTTACCAAGAACCTCGTAATCATTGAATGTTTGTTTATTAAGTTCGGTCTGTCCTGATAGAATAATATCGCGAATGTTACATATATCTGAATCTTGTTCTTGAACACTAAGAAGCCAATCTTCCTCTGTTAGGGAGCGTTCAAGTATTACGTAACGCAATTTGGGGGGGCGGGGGGGTCTCGTAAAACGTTACGATGCGTTACACGGGCGGGAGGGGGTCCTTCTTACAACACGTTACGTAACATTATTTCTTTTTTTATATAAAAAAATAGGGAAATAAAACTCCCAAATTGGCAACCCTTTTCGTTTACGTTTTACGGGGAATCTCTCGATTGTATTAGTCTGGTCGCCATTTTTAATTTGTTCTCGCATGTTGGTAAACCTTTTCGTTTATATTTCACGGGGAATCCCTAGATTGTATTGTAAGTCATTTAATGTTGTTTTTGTTGTCAGTATTCGTTAGTGTTTATGCAGAAGCAAATTGCTGTAGTCGCTGTTATTAAAGTGAGTTCATAGTGTTCATACTGTAATGTCCTCAAAAGAAGGAGATTTGTATCATCAGCTGTTCTTGGCCTATAAAGGCTCTCATGCTGACTTGCCAGCGCAAGTATGTCAAAAAAATGCCAATGAAATTTGGAAAACGGCTAAAGAAAAACTAAAAAACAAAGGAAAGTTTATAGAACATATAAATGATGTTATACGAGAGTTGAAGGTGAAGGCCACGAAGAAGAAAGCAACAATGCTTAGTTATTTTACACAAGTAAGTTTACTACTAAAATGTAATAATGACATAAGTATTATATTTAGTCCAAACCTTGATTTTTCATAAAAGAACTGGTCATAAGTATTTTATATTTCTAGCTACCTATGCAAACATCAAGCACGCCAGCAACACTATGGCCCAATGCTCCCTCGACTTCGCGTGCTCCTCAACAAAAACAGGTGCATCTGCTTATATGTGTTGTATACCTATTATGTTCTTTTTTATCGCATGTGTCAATAATACCTATTCTTAATTAATTTTCTCTTGGTCTATAGGATTCGAATGTTGTAGCTTCATCCACGTGTTCATCTCTCATGGAATCGATTGTCGCAGTCGCTGGACATGAAAGCACTGCCGTCAAACGAAAGATGAGCGATATCCACGAGGAGCAAAGTCAGAATACTGATGGGGAAACTGTGGAGACATCGTCTACGGAACCAGACAAGACTTTGGTTGATTCGGTCATCACTAAAAATGTTCCAAGCAAACCGGCTCAAGAAACTCTTATGAAGAAAATTGGTCTACTGCAACAAAAAATAAATGTTCTCACTGAAGCAAGGGACACTGGTATAGCCAAAGATGATGTTCATGACGAAATAAAAAAGCTACGCAAAGAGTTGAAAGAAGAAGAGAAATATTTGAAGAAAAAAAGAGACTCTGCTAAGCGTGCAAAAAAATTTCGAGCCAAAGAAAAACTGGAGAAAACTGAACGTCAGAGAAACAATCCTGCTGCAGCACAACCTCGAACTGGCCCTGGACAGCCCTCTTTAGTTGACTCGCAACCTGCTCTCCTAGAGACAATAATTAATATTGCCATTCATGGCAGCGCTGCTGATGAACGCCGCCGAACAGAGATGATTAGGAGTTGTCTCACTCTGTCCGACCTGCATGAAAGGCTGTTGTTAATGGGATTCCAAATTTCTCGAAGCGGCACATATCTTCATTTACTCCCACGCGTTTCTAACACACAAGAGGGAAGAAGACACGTACGTACTGTACCCGTAAAGTTAGCAAGACCACAGACCGAGATGCACAAAAAACACGAGGACGGGGAATTTTGCACTGCTACAATCAGGTCATTGGAATCTCTCGCTTCGCTTCTGGGACCGCAGCAAGTATTCGTTCTCTCACAAGACGATAAGGCACGTGTACCGATAGGTTTACCGGCAGTAAAAAGTCAGAGCCCTCTTTTAATGCATATGGAATACAGAATACTTTTACCTGATCATGACTGGGGCGTGGCAGAGCTCGAAATTTTTTTGCACGCTTAGCAGAGTGCTAAGCGTGCAAAAAAATTTCGAGCCAAAGAAAAACTGGAGAAAACTGAACGTCAGAGAAACAATCCTGCTGCAGCACAACCTCGAACTGGCCCTGGACAGCCCTCTTTAGTTGACTCGCAACCTGCTCTCCTAGAGACAATAATTAATATTGCCATTCATGGCAGCGCTGCTGATGAACGCCGCCGAACAGAGATGATTAGGAGTTGTCTCACTCTGTCCGACCTGCATGAAAGGCTGTTGTTAATGGGATTCCAAATTTCTCGAAGCGGCACATATCTTCATTTACTCCCACGCGTTTCTAACACACAAGAGGGAAGAAGACACGTACGTACTGTACCCGTAAAGTTAGCAAGACCACAGACCGAGATGCACAAAAAACACGAGGACGGGGAATTTTGCACTGCTACAATCAGGTCATTGGAATCTCTCGCTTGGCTTCTGGGACCGCAGCAAGTATTCGTTCTCTCACAAGACGATAAGGCACGTGTACCGATAGGTTTACCGGCAGTAAAAAGTCAGAGCCCTCTTTTAATGCATATGGAATACAGAATACTTTTACCTGATCATGACTGGGTCGTGGCAGAGCGGCACAAACTTATTCCTTCTGTATACGCCGGCGTCAACGTAGAACCTAACAATTTCGGTAGGGAAGAAGCTGTTGGGTACAGCGGGCCGACACACATATCCATAAGGAGCGGGAAACACTCATCCTCCACAGCGAACACCCACGCTTATGATTTCGAATCACTTTTATCAATACCTTCATTCAAATCCTTAATGATGACAGAATCGAACACCGTGAAGCCAGTAATCATCATCTTTGTAGATGGTGGGCCGGACGAAAACCCGCGTTATCGCAAAGTCAAGAACTTTGCGATTGAACACTTTAAAAAATACAACCTGGACGCCCTGTTTATAGCGACTAATGCTCCTGGGCGGAGCGCATATAACCGAGTTGAGCGTCGCATGGCTCCCCTCAGCAAACGACTGGCAGGCGTCATTTTGCCTCATGAACATTTTGGTTCTCATCTCGACGACAAAGGAATGACTACGGATGATGATTTGGAAAAACGCAATTTTCAGCACGCTGGGGAAACACTTGCAGAAGTGTGGAGAGAAATGAAAATTGATAATTATGACGTTTCGGCGGAGTATAGACAGCCCGAAGATAGCATGCAGGATCCAGCAGAACCAAATCTGGTGTGGTATAGCGTTCACGTCCGTGAATCGCAATATTTCTTACAGGTTATAAAATGCGCAGATGAATCCTGCTGTTCACCACCGAGAAGTGCATTGAAATCTGTGTTTACGGATACTTTCATGCCGCCACCTTGCCCAATACTTCAAACCCCAAGCAAGCTCGTAGTACCCAGTTTGTTAGACAAAGGAAAATCCAAGTTTTCGCCACTTCTTGTAAGGTTGTCCGTTAATCTGTCACCTCCTCTAGAAGGGTTTAAGCAGATGCCTTACGATTTCTTTTGTCCATCTGTACAATCCGACCTAAAGAAAAAAGTATGTCCAACCTGTGGGATCTATTTCACATCTCACAGGAGTGTTCAAATGCACTGTCGTTACGTGCATGGCAAGACTGTCCAAGACCATTGTGAAACTAGAGTACGGCCACAGCGCCTTGCTGCCAGAAGGGCAAATGAGCTTCTCTGCATTGTGCGTCGTTATGAAACATCGTCTGAGGATGCTGACTGGCTCGACGAAGACGAAGTTGATGCAAGTGGCTTAACAATTCCAGAACCGTCTTCGTCTGCACTCCAGGTGCCAGTGATGAAAGAATCTGAGTGGCTAGCAAACCCGTGGACAGAGGAGCAGTAATTTCAATCGAATTGTTTTTATAGACCTACTTAGATACTTGGTTAATAGTTGATTATTTTTTAATTTTGTTAAGAATACGATTTTATTTCGAGTAAAATGTTTAATTTCAGTTGGGTTTCTGTTTATAATTGCATTGCCAAAGGTTAAAATAAATATGTTATTTTATTTGAAGAATTTATTAGTAAAAAAGCTAAAATACTTAGGAGAATGAAGGAGAAAAACAATTGTGTTTTGTAAAGCCAAAAATTTATAAAAAAATAAACAAAATACGCAGGTGTTGCGAATTAAAAATCTCTTGTTTTATTATAAGGCAATTAAAACTATACGAAGGATAAAAACTATAACAACTTTTTGCGACTTCAGGGTAAAAATGATGACTTGAGTGTTACGTAACCTTTAGAGAGGGGGGTGGGGGGGGGGGGGGGTTCAGAAAAACGTTACGGAGCGTTACAGTGGGGGGAAGGGGGGGTCAAAAATCTTCAAAAATTGCGTTACGTAATACTTGAACGCTCCCTTATCGACATTACTGAACTCTCATTATTATTACTGATGGGATTTCTGGAAAGAGCATCTACATGTAACATTCGTTCACCTGGTCTATGAAAAATTTCAAACGAAAATTCTTGAATTTGTAGCACCCATCTAGCAATTCAAGGCAAAATTTCTTTTTTTTGGACAGCAAATTTTACCGCATTACAGTCAGTAAATATTACGAAATTAATACCTAAAAGATACAATCTAAACTTTTGCAACGAGGCAACAATAGCTAATAATTCCAGCTCAAAGGAATGGAATTTTTTTTCATCGTTGGACGTTTGCCTACTATAAAGTATACTGGTTTTTCAACCTTATCATGTACTTGTACTAATATTCCCGCGATGCCATCTCGACTAGCATCCGTGTATAAAATTGTTGGTTTAAGCGGGTCAAATATTGCCAAAATTGAATCATTAGTAAGAGCGTTCTTGAGAATTTCAACAGTTTTATCATGTTCGCTTGTCCAACACCAATTTTGATCTTTCTTTAATAGCTTAGTCAAGGAAGAAGTAAGAACACCACAGTTTTTGATAAATTTTCTAAAATAGTTAATAAGTCCTAAAAATTGACGTAGGTGATGAACATTTTTGGGAATTGGAAAATTTTTGATTGCTTGTATTTTTTCTGGGGTAGGTTTTATCCCTTCTTCATTTACAACGTATCCCAGAAAAACTATTTCTGATAAGAGAAAATAACATTTTTTTAAGTTAAGCGTTAACCCGTATTGGACAAAAATCTGTAAAACTAATTTTAATACAGCCAAATTTTCATCAATTGTTTTTGTGGCAATTAAGACATCATCTAAGTATACAATAACAGTACTGAATCTTAAATTTCCCAATACAGTGTTCATCATACGTTGAAAAATAGAAGGGCCATTACAAATGCCAAAAGGAAGGCGTAAAAATTCATACTGACCATCTTCAACTACAAATGAGGTTTTGGAAATTGAATCTAAACTAAGAGGAATTTGGTAGTAACCACTTTTAAGGTCTAAACTAGTAAAATATTTACAATCTTTTAATCTGTCAATCAAATCTTCTATACGGGGCATAGGGTATTTATCTTGGACTGTAATTTTATTCAAGGATCTGTAGTCAATACATAAACGTTTTTCACCATTTTTTTTATCAATTAATAGAGCTGGACTAGCAAACGGCGAATTACTCTGACGAATAATTTTATTATCTAACAGTTCTTGTATTATTTTTCGCATAGTTATTCTATTTTTCTCTGGTAATCTATAGGGTCGAAAATGAACTGGCTTTTCTGAATTTAATTTAATTTCTGCCTCAAATCCTATTACTTTTCCTAAAGAAGATATATTAGTTGAAATACAACGAGGATAGCTTTAAAGTATTTCATGAATTTTTTGGAAATAATCAGATTGCGTGTTAATTATAAGGTCTGGGTTAACCTTTTGAAATTTTAAAATATTCCCTATACGCGTATACATGATAGAGCGATCCTCCGTAATATTCCTGCCGATCAACAAGTCACAACCAGATAATTCATCTAAAATATAAAACTTCACATTCATCAGTTCAACTTCATCCATTTTTAAATCAGTAGTAATGAAATTATAAACCGTGGAAACAGAACTATTTGAGAACCCTTGTAATGTTATTTGCTGTGGCAAACTGCACTTTTTTAAACCATATTTGTCGACAATTTTTAATGAAATAAGCGAGCAATCGCTACCCATGTCTATAAAAACCTTTTGTGGATAACCTCCTACAAGGGCACTCTTAATAAATTTTTCTTTCGGCAGTGCAGTTGAAATAGCCTTAACTTCTTCAGTTTTTTCTGCTTTTGGCACTGATGGTTTTTGATAATAGCACATAGCACACATTTACAGAGTGACCTTTTTTCCCACAATTGGTACATTCACGCGGACACTCAATTTTTTTATGATTACCGCCACAAATATAACATTTGATAGGTTTACTTGATTTTGAAGTCAAAACTGATGTATGGTCTTTGTTATGTAACGGAGCGCGACTTGTTGATGCATTGGGGGCACTTTTGTCTTCTTGTTTAGTAAAAACATTAGAAATATGTGATTTTCGCTGATCGGAAATGCTTGGTTTATTTGGTTCATTAAAACGGCCGTGTAAAAATGATGCAAGCTGATTGCATGATTTAATATTACCAGCTTCTACAGACGCACTCAAATTGGCATCGCCAATGTTACCGATAATATTGGAAATTATATCAAGTTCAGAGAAGTTTAGATTTAAGCGATCTATTCTTGCTTTTTGTTCAAAACAAAACTCATAAAGTGATTGAGAGCTACTAGGGTTTTTATCAACTATTTCTTTCAATAATAAAAACATATTGCGTTGAATTTGAAAGGTTTCCAACAATTGAAGTCTCCAATTAATCCAAGACCAGCCCGCCCAATTACTACTACTTTTAAGAAAAGAATCGTACCAAACTTTAGCAGTTCCTTTTAATTTATTCAAAGCTTGAAATATTATCACCTCATCTTTCCATTTGAGCGCTTTTGCTTGTAAATCTACTATTAATAACCAATTATCGATTTTATCTTTAAGGGGGTCAAATTCTGGTACCATTGCATTCAAAGTTAAATTTGCACAACCACTTACTTGTTGTACCGAATGTTTCCTCGTCTTACGGCGGCGGGGTCGGGGCGGCGTCAGGCTCCTCACACTTGCCAGGCTTTCAGTCGAGCTACTACTGGACGACGATGGTTCCCTTTGCTTCCTTTTAACGGCTTTGCGCTTCTTTTCTCGAGATTTTCGTCCCATATTTTACGTATGTAGAGTCCGGACCACTTCTGATGAAAGTAAACACAGATTAGTTCAATCACAATTATTTAATTTATATAGCAAAGAAAACAAGTTAAAATGATTACAATACAAACTCTAATTATATTCTCTTTACGAATCAATAACTGATGTTTTTATATTTAATTGAATTTAATTGACAAATAACGACACTCCGCTAAGATGGTATTTATAAAAGGTAGGGGTGGGCGATACAAATCGTATATAGATATTGAATCTATATATTGTAACAATATCGAAAATCCGATATCGGCTTAAACTTGAATCTATATATCGTACGAAACACTATATTGCTAAAACTATCCGAACCAAATTTGATCAGCGATACGCGCGCGATGGAATATCGTTCGAATTGTGAGAATCAAATCAAATCGAAACGAATGAATAGTGCCGAGTGGCAGAGTGATTGCCCCGAACTTAGCCGACAGTAGCCGAAACGGTTTGCGTACTGCCGCGCCAGCGCGCCTCTCCCGCCGTCCGCGCGCCTTGCACTTCGACCTTATGGCCTTGAACTAGAGAGCGAAGAAATTATTACTATTATTAGTTGACGCACTTGACACAATTATTTCTATTTTTAGTTTTAAATAAATACGCGAATGAGCGCATGGATTTGCTCTTTCTCCCGAGTTTTAAAAACTTTTGTGTTGAAATTATGCACTATAAACAAGTAAATGTAAATAGTTTGTGTAAATTTGTGTTAATAAGTTAAAAAATAGATCTTGTGTTGTGACTTTGACTTTTGTATAAATATTTAAGTGTAAATTAATTAGTAGTTTAAGTTAATTCGTGTATAGATATAGTGAAGTACAATTAAAAAACTCAAAAATGTCTCGTATAAATTCTAGTGTTTTGTGGGAATATTTTGACAAAAATAATGCCGCCGATAAAAAAGCCAAATGTCGAGTTTGTGGTGATAGTTACAGCTATAAAGGAACTACAGGCAATCTTAAGGCACATCTAAAAAAAAGACATTTAGATGCGTATTCGAGAGTAATGGCTGGGCAGGAAGAAACACGGACGTCGCAAACCATACCAGCAAGCCATACCACCGGCGACAATACCGCCGGTGGATCTGGAACGCTGGTCACCTCGACAGCAGCGCCTGCGCCCATCCCGTTAGCCACATCGTCAGTAGCATCAGCTTCAACAGCAATTCAACCTGTTCTAACCACAGGACATGTAAGACAACAAGGCATAGAGAGATATGGTTCATCTAAAAAAATATCAGGTGAATTAAAAAGAAAGATCGACAATGATATATTAGATCTATTTATTGACAGTTATCACCCATTTTCTCTAGTAATTTTATCACAGAGGATTTTCAGCTGAAAACCATTTTATTGGACTGTTGCCAGTTCGAAGATTCACACACTAGTGAAAACATACAGACCATCCTAAATAAAATAATCAATGATTATGAGTTGGCAGAAAAAGTTAACTTTATTGTGACGGACAATGCCGCCAACATGAAAAAAGCCATCGGAAACATCGGCTGGAAACATTATGGCTGTTACGGACATACTTTAAATTTAATTTTACAGGATGCAATGTCATTGAATGAAGCCCTTCAAACCGTTTTAGATAAAGTGAAAAAAATTGTCAGGTTTTTCAAAAGTAGCAGCACTGCCTTAGAAAAGCTATTAAAGGCACAGTCTACCAACCAGCCAGACTGTGTCCCGAAGCGCTTAATCCAAGAAGTACCGACTCGCTGGAACTCCACCTTCCACATGATTAAGCGTTTCGTGGAATTGGAACAACACATTAGGTCCACAATGGCAATAATAAAAAAAGACTTGCCTATTATAACAAACGAAGAATGGGTACTTCTTGCCGAAGTTGCAACTATATTAAAACCTTTCGACGATGCCACCGAATCTATGAGCGGCGAAAAATATATGACGGGAAGCTCGGTTATAGTAATGACACGATGTCTGTTGCTTTCATGTGAAAAACTTCTGAGTGAGGACTTTAATGACGTGTCTAGGGCGCTAATTTTTAGTTTAAGGAATGGACTAATAACTAGATTCTCCAATATAGAAAGAAGCGGAACTTTTTCAGTATGTACATTTTTAGATCCCAGATACAAATTGAGTGTATTTTCTGACGAAAATGAAGCCAAAAATACGAAGAAGCGTGTCCAGGACATTTTAAGTACTATGATAGCGCAGGAAAGTGCGCAAGAACAGACAACTTCCTCGGTAACAACAGTGGTTCCTAGCTACGCCGAAAAATTTTCCCCATTTGCCATTCTTAGTGAAATCATAGGAAAAAAGCAGAATGTTGGGACTCCGATGTCAAAAGCCATTAAAGAAATTGATACCTACTTGAACGACGACCTATTACCAGTTTTCACAGGAACTTCATGGAGTTGTCCTCTCTAATGGTGGCGCAAACATAGATTTACATATCCATATCTGGCGCGTATTTTTAAAAAATATGGAAACATTATGGCGACGTCAGTGCCATGCGAGAGAATTTTTAGCAAAACAGGACTAATTATAAATGATCGTCGCACCCGGCTTGCTTCGTCGAAAGTGAAGCAACTTGCTTTTTTGAATGTAAATTTGGACCAAAATAGGTTTATGTAAATAGTTCAATGGAAATGAGTGTACAAATATGATGTAAAAAGAAAAAATGTAAATAGCCAATGTAAATAGTGTATATAGAAAAAGAGCATGTACATATCATGAAATGAACTGATAAATACGCCTGCATTTGCAATACATTTAAGTCGGTATAATCGTATATTTTGTGTATTTAAAAATATTTATTTAAATAAACCTACTCAGTATAATTAAGTACCTAAGCTAAGCACACTTAACATAACATTGCAATTACATATCTTCCTTTTTTACGCATTATGCCAGTATTTCAAAACATACAATATTGCAGTGCAGCCAGTCCTAAGCCTGGTTAAAGTATGAAGGGCAGTTCATTACGATAGTCATATTACTTGCATTCATTCAACAAGTATGTGTAACTTAGTCAAAAATCATATTACGAAACATACGACATGAATATAGTGTTTTTCCGTTGCGATGTAAATAAAAAGCGTCTGGGTACTCGTCAATATATAGTTTCAGAAAATATAGTGTTTCAAAAACCGATATCCAAAATCGATATATAGTTTCGATTCGATACTGAAATAAGCGGCCAAGTGCGAGTCGGACTCGCCCATGAAGGGTTCCGTAGTAGCAAATAACATTTTTATTTAGTTTTATCATTCTCTTATTTTAGAAGTTACGGGGGGGGGGACACACTTTTTTCCACTTTGGAAGTGTCTCTCGCGCAAAGTATTCGGTTTAGAAAAAAATGCTATTAGAAACCTCAATATCATTTTTGAAGACCTGTCCATAGATACCCCACACGTATGGGTTTGATGAAAAATAAATTTTTGAGTTTCAGTTCTAAGTATGGGGAACCCCCAAAATTTACTGTTTTTTTTCTATTTTTGTGTCAAAACCTTAATGCGGTTCACATAATACATCTACTTACCAAGTTTCAACAGTATAGGTCTTATAGTTTCGGAAAAAAGTGGCTGTGACATACGGACGGACAGACAGACAGACATGACGAATCTATAAGGGTTCCGTTTTTGCCATTTGGCTACGGAACCCTAAAAAAGCGATATTGCCCACTCCTAATAAAAGGTGTCGCCGGAGCAACGATCGAAATAGTAATGGCTCGATCGACTGACACAGCTTGCGAGGTGGGAAGGCGCGCCGGTGGGGGCAGACGCGCGATGTTGCCATCGGCGAAAAATAAATGGCGCCAACTTTGTGTCAATTTTCTTCGACGCCAACATAAGTAAACAGTACTTTAGATGTTTTTGAATATTATGATATCACTCTGCTTGTAGTTAATTCAAACTTAAACCTTTCTAGACGTTTGGGGCAGACGACGAGCAGAGCTTTCCAGCTGGAAGAAGTACCTGCTCCGTCTCCAGCCATGTAAGCTGCATACAAACTATTCTTGACTCATTTTAAAAATGAATCTTTTAGGGGTATTCATAAGTATTATTTTTGTTCTAGATCTGTACCATCTGCAGGAACTGTATCTGGCGTCCCATCTCCTGCAGCAGTGGTATCTGCAGTGCCATTTCCTGCAGCGTAAGTAACTTCAATAATTTTGTATCTCGGTTCTACATATACTAGTGTATATAACGTGTTCTAAAGACAAAACTTCTCTTTTATGTACACGGAATGTGGCACGAGCCGTGAGAGCGTTGCGGTAGGCCCTCAACTTTATGAGGTACCTGCTCCGTCTCCAGTCATGTAAGCTGCATACAAACTATTCTTGACTTATTTTAATAATGAACATTTTACGGGTATTCTTAAGTATAATTTTTGTTCTAGATCTATACCATCAGCAGGAACTGTATCTGGCGTCCCATCTCCTGCAGCAGTGGTATCTGCAGTGCCATCTCCTGCAGCGTAAGTAACTTAAAACTTTGTATCTCGGTTTTACATATACTAGTGTATATAACGTGTTCTAAAGACAAAATTTCTCTTTTAGGTACGCGGAATGTGGCACGAGCCGTGAGAGCGTTGCGGTAGGCCCTCAACTTTATGAGGTACCTGCTCCGTCTCCAGCCATGTAAGCTGCATACAAACTATTCTTGACTCATTTTAAAAATGAATATTTTAGGGGTATTCTCAAGTATAACTTTTGTTCTAGGTCTGTACCATCTGCAGGAACTTTATCTGGCGTCCCATCTCCTGCAGCAGTGGTATCTGCAGTGCCATCTCCTGCAGCGTAAGTTAATTCAATACTTTGTATCTCGGTTCTACATATACTCGTACTAGTGTATATAACGTGTTCGAAGACAAAACTTCTCTTTTAGGCACGTGGAATGCGGCACCCGAGAAAGCATTGCTCGAGGCCGTCGTCGTTTACGTCCTCGTTGTCATCTGGACGATGATGACATAGAAACAATCCTTAATTATGGTAAGCAGTACATGTGAATATGAGTAAAATTAATGTAATGGAAATGTTTTGATCGTCAGAAGAGTATATTATATATTTGTCATTTGTTATAGGAAGTGAAGACGATTCGAATGACGGCGACGACGAGGATGAATTTTTGCCTGCAGTTTTTATCTCTCAGGTGGCACAGGCACTGCAGGAAACGCCAACGGAGGATCAAATTGAAACAGAAAATAAGGTTTATGCTTTCATGCGTGCCGAATCGCCGCCGCCGGCAGACATGGAGCAGCTAATGGATCTGCTGGACTCAGCACCACCACCGGACACAGAAGATGCGGTATTGATGTCAACGAGAACACCACCACCTGCAGATACATTGCAACCCCATAATCTGTTTCAATTTGACTGGCAGCCATTGCCGGAGATACCAGTAGACCTTTCATTGAGGCGAAAAAAGTTTTCTCAAATCAATGTAGGGTCTACGTGTTTCGATGACCGACCCATATGATTTGTTCGTGTCAATATGGGATCACGATATTATGTCCAAGATTGCTCATGAAACTAATCGTTACGCACTACAGCGGGCGTATTCAATGATGGAGCAAGGTTTAATGAAACCGGAGAGCAGAATCTGTCGGTGGAAAAACACCGATGTCGATGATCTTTATGTGTTTTTCGCCATAATGATAGCGATGGGGTCGGTCGTAAAAAGTTGTGTCTCCATCAAGTCAAGTAGAACTGTCGTGAAACCAAAGCAAATTTGTAGTACTGCCCATCCGGGGTAAGAAAACAATGGAAAACTGCATATATTTCCCCTTCTAGTGGGAAGATATGCAGTTTCTACACGCAACAAAAATAAATAAATAATCAACGCTACTACTTTTATTCACGGAAATTTGCTGTCTCATCTTATTTTTATACACGACATCACTCAGGGTAGGAAGAAGGCTTTGTTCCAAACGCGTTGTTGATGTTCAAGGCAAGTACGAAATCCGGAGACGCGTAATTTACTCTTAAATGAATCATAGCCCCCCCCCCGAAATATATATATTGTCCCCCATGTGTGGACAATATATATATTTGACTTTGTACTTTGACTAATAATTTTTGATTTTGGTCTTTAATTTATAACGCCAGAAGGTCAGTTTTGTATAGAAATTTTTAACAATTTCTAGCCTTACCCCAATTCACGTGAATGGAGGAAGGAAACAATTTGTTCAGTTGACCAAGACTGTTGCGCCAGAGTAAATACTCTACGCCCGCGGAATTATCCGGCATTTGCAAAGTACCTATAAGTAGTGAGAATACGAGTAGTGTGTGATATAAGTTAGATTTAGCTTTAGTGCAAAAAACGTTACAGTACCAATATCTGCTAAAAATGAAAAGAATTGACAATTTCTTCAAACCAGTGACAAAAAAGTTAAAATTGGCGAAGAAACGTGTACCGCGAGTACGAAGTCTAGTGCATGTGTTTGTGACTTACTTATAAAAACAACATCAACTTCATTCAAAGTAAAAAATGACATTCCGACAGCAGCATCGGATGTAAATACAACGGTAATCAGTGAAACTTTTTCGGATATTGGCGTGGTTTCTAATGCTATTTATATCACGAAGCCTCCTATTGTACTCACAAACGAACAAAAAAAAACTATTCTCACACAGCCGTTTGTCCCAAATGCATCCTTTTTGTTTCCGACTCGTAATTTTGGCAAAAGGAAACTTAGATTCCGAAGAGAATGGGTTAAGTTTTATTTTTTTATCAAACCCTGTTGGAAAAGGCTCACATCAGACACTAGGAAGTTTTGTCAGCAAACCATTCGATAATTGGAAAGATGCAACAGAAAGGTTTCGCGAACATTCTGTTGCTAAATATCACCAGTTTCCAAAGTTATGCGCATAAAATTTCTAACAAGTAATTAATTCAACTGCCAAAGACGTTGCATCACAGCTGAGTGATCGACAAAAAGCGCAGGAAAAAGGAGAAAAATAGAGCTGCGTTAAAGCCTATCATTGAAACTGTTATCTTCTGTGGGGAGCGAATACGCGATTATGACCTTGTCCAGAAAGGGCGAATTCGCCGCGAATCGTATCGTGCGAATTCATACGCGCGTTGTCGAGGTACTAGACATCAATACATCGCGTCCACAAGCACCGCGCGAATTCAAAATATGCGCGTAAATCGCGTGCACTACGCCAGACTCTCGACTCGCGCTTGATTCGCGCGTATTGCGCGCGAGTCGAGATACTAGGGACGCCTTGTTGCGTCCAGTTAACGCGCGAACTCTAGAGCGAGTGCATGTATCGAGGGAAATGGAGCGCCAAAATTTTGACACGGAATTGTTTATAGACGAAATAGAAATAAGCGGCCAAGTGCGAGTCGGACTCGCCCATTAAGGGTTCCGTAGTAGCAAATAACATAATATAAAAGTCTTGTAGTATGTTTTTTTAATTTTTATATTTGAGTTAATTGAATGAAAGGTAAATTGCGGTTTACGATTTATGACGTATTAAAAAAAAACTACTTACTAGATCTCGTTCAAACCAATTTTCGCTGGTAGTTTTCAAGGTAATGAACAACATATATTTTATTTAGTTTTATCATTCTCTTATTTTAGAAGTTACGGGGGGGGGGACACACTTTTTTCCACTTTGGAAGTGTCTCTCGCGCAAAGTTTTCGGTTTAGAAAAAAATGCTATTAGAAACCTCAATATCATTTTTGAAGACCTATCCATAGATACCCCACACGTATGGGTTTGATTAAAAATAAATTTTTGAGTTTCAGTTCTAAGTATGGGGAACACCCGAAATTTACTGTTTTTTTCTATTTTTGTATCAAAACCTTAATGCGGTTCACATAATACATCTATTTACCAAGTTTCAACTGTATAGGTCTTATAGTTTCGGAAAAAAGTGGATGTGACATACGGACGGACAGACATGACGAATGTATAAGGGTTCCGTTTTTGCCATTTGGCTACGGAACCCTAAAAAGACCGGCGATATGGGATTTGGAATCATCTGATTATGCCAATAGGATTTTAAAACGTAGGTCTTGGGAAGAATTGGTGTTAATATTTTCTGATAAAGAAGACTCCGAGGAAAAAAAGAAAGATTTAGGTAAGTAATTATTATTATTTTATTGATTAGTAACAAACAAAGAAAATTAGATCATTTTGTCTTGCCACGGCAGTCGACCTTCCTTCATGAAATAATCAGCGAATATATCCCTCGTGTTGCGAGACCTTACACCAGGTCGAATTGTAGTCGTACTCAGACCATCTAGAGCTGTTTCGAACAATGTGTCTTCGTATCTGTATCCATCTCTTAACCTGACGTAATTGTGAAGAACACAACAAGCTTTAATTATGTTTTGCGCAAATTCAATATGTACATTGAGTGGTTTGTGAAATATTCGCCATTTGTTTACCAGGATTCCAAAACAACACTCAATATAACGTCTTGCTCTAGAGAGGCGGTAATTAAATATTCGTTTTTCTTTGGTTAAATTCTTGCCGCAATATGGTCGCATAATATTTTCTGATAAGCTAAATGCCTCATCTCCAACTATAACATGAGGTAAACGTGTTGTACGAATTTCTGATACTGGTTTTGGTCCCGGAATGTTCAAAGATTTTTCCGTGAGTTTTTTGAAGAATGTGGAGTTTTTGAAAATCGTTGAATCATTGCTCTTCCCACATGCTCCAACATCTATACAGATAAAATAATAATTTGCATCACATACGGCAAGCAGCACAGTCGAAAAAAAATGTTTATAATTGTAGAACATAGAGCCGGAATCTAAAGGTTTTCTCCAATGCAATTAGGAAAATTTGTATATTTTTCGAATCCTCTTGCAATTTCCATCCACTCTTCTGTCGAAGGTTCTTTCATTACTCTGTCTTTTAACTTATTCCAAATAACATATACAGTTTTTTGAACGATGTCAATTACAGTTGATTTCCCTAATCTATAGGCATAATGTAAGTCAGCAAAATAACAGCCAGTTGCTAAGTACCTGAACAAAATTGAAAAAAATATAGTTAAATTGTTAATTTCAGGTAATACTCTTCAAAAAAAGTGGAAAGGCCTTCGCGACACATTTGTTCGTGAAATGAAAAAAACAAAGAATGCACCATCAGGATCTAGAGCTTCGAAGATTCAATATATATATTTTCAACGTCTTATGTTTCTCGAAAGGTCAGTACGTAATAAAAAAACAGAAAGCAATATTCAAGACACCTCTGAAAACTCAGAGACAGGTAACGAAGAGTCGACAGCAGATGTAAGGGAAGACATAATGAGGCCGCCGAATCAAAACATTAAAAGAAAGAAAATGACTGCCGCTGATGCTGAATTCCTGAATATAATTAAAAACAATATAAGCACTAGGAATCAACAACAACCACTGGTTTCCAGCGTAACGGAAGGTGATGATGACAAACTGTTCTGTTTATCTTTACACAAAGAATTACTTAAGGTACCCGAGGCCAATCGTATAGCAGTAAAAATTGAATTAATGAAAATTTTGCAAGCGGCTCAACAATCTTCGCAATCAACTGTGTATTCAAACGATTCGTATTCGTACTATACTAACAGTTCGGCTTCATCTTCAATTCCGGTTCGACCACGATACCATGCACAACCTTCAAGACCAAATGAATTTACTTTTCAAGAATATGACCCAGAAACGCCATCCATAACACCATGGCAAGGCCGAAATTCTATTTCAGTGCCAAGATCTTCACAGGCAGCATTATACGTAAATTCTCCATCAACATCATCAAGAGATTCTCAGGATAGTGAATGTCTTGACCTCTTCCAAAACCATGACATTGTTTAATTATTATATTTAATCTGATACTACATTTAATTAGTTTTTATTAGTAAACCTGATTTTGTATCCTAAAATACTGTATTAGTATTATAAGAGATTATGAATAAAACAATACTTACCTTAAAGTTATCACGAGTTTTTGTTCTGCTGAAACAACATCCTCGCGCGGAACATAATTTGCACGTGGCGATAAATCTTCTTCAATTAATAAAAGTAAATCATCAAATGATTTCACAGACATACGAAAGTAGTTAAAAAAATTTTTCTCATGCTGTCTTAATTTCGGATACAAAGTCTCAAACATACTATGTGTCATTCTATCATTAAGAATTGGATGTACTAAATACATTCTATTTTCCCTCCGTTTCTGTCTCTTCCAGCGACGGTAAGCTAACCACAACGAGACCGCTTCGTTCAACTCCATGTTTCGTACTGAATTCCTCCCCAAATGCTCGCGCGTTGGTACACACCTTGTGGACGCAACGGTCTCGCGTAATACGCGCGAGAGAATCGCGGCGAAATCGCCCTTTCTGGACAAGCTCTATCGCGCGAACACGCAATGGTCGCAATCGCGTGTTCGCGCGATAATCGCGAATTCGCGTTCTATTAGGACGATGCCTTACAATTTGAATAAAGCCCGTGAAGATGTACATTACTGGAATTGTATTAAGAAAAATAATATTACGGTTGTGGTGTTTGCATTACGACTAAAAAAACTCATAACAACCATGTATTATTTCAAAGTGAAATAAAAAATCATAGCCATGAGCCCGATGCAGAAGTTATAGAAGATTTAAAACTTAGAAATCTCTTAAAACAACAAGCTTGTGACACCTTGCAAAAAAATTGCCAAAGCTGCTTAAAATATTAATAAAAATTAAACCCGACGCGACAATTGAGGATAAAGAAAAAAATCTACGTGTTGCGCTCGAACTACAGAAGAAGAGCTTAAGAAAATTGTTTTGTCACAAAGATCAGGGTCTAGTTTAAACGACG
Source organism: Acrobasis consociella (assembly GCA_963555685.1). Lineage (NCBI taxonomy): Eukaryota > Metazoa > Arthropoda > Insecta > Lepidoptera > Pyralidae > Acrobasis > Acrobasis consociella. Next base: position 3,764,729 of record OY743119.1, on the reverse strand, counting down.
TATACTGTCCAAAAAGTTGGACATTCGAATATTTTAAATTTTTGGAGAAATTTGAGCTGCCTGTTTCACTAAATCGGGTTAGTAAGGCCACAGATTACTAATAAGTTATGGTAAGGTTATATTTTTGTTATTTTAGCATATACCTATTAGTATCGGGTATGACACGTATGAATAAATGAACCAAAGCAAACGCATCGAAATCGCTCCTAAATTTAATACAACAGCTCTTCTATACCACATCGCACATACACAGACGTTTAAATTTAGTGGCATTATGTCAGTTTGAAAATTTTAGCAGAATTTCAGCTAAGACATAATCTCTCTGCTCAGTGCTCTACCTCTCTAGCAAACAAAAGTATTTTTTGTCGGTTATTGGTAATTTATATAATGTCCTACAAATAAACGCAGTCCTAACTACTGTTGGATCTGGTAACTGAAAATTTCAGTAAAGTGGAATATAAACGTACCGACGGAGTTACTATGAAACAAAAAAATTCAGAGTGAGTTAAAATATCGCTCGCATGGCCAACTAAGATACAACCGTACGAAGTATGTATGTTATTTGCTAACTCGCAAAGTACAGAGGAGCCCATTGATACCTTCGTTTTTAGAAAAAGTGCATTACTAGGAATGTTGAAATTGAAATGACACAAGTAAGAGGAGCAACCAAATCTTATCAATGAATTTTTTAGGGTGTAAGTTAGAAAGATTGCGCGGACTGACGTGTCATCCTTTGCACAATTGTTAGAAAAGGCTCGCCACTTGGAGACTCTGGAAAAATTAAGGTCCTCGAGTTCAACAATTTTGACTCCGAATCAGGGATTTGTAACTGGAACTTCAAAAAATTAAGCAAAGCCAACAATATGTTGTCTACACTGCAGCAAGAAAGTAATGGCATTGTTATTTAAACCTTTGAAGCCCCGATGGCATACCGGGTCGTACAGAGTCCCGATGGCATCGTTTTTATTGAATTAAACAATAAGTGAGGATAAACGCAAACGCAGTCCAAATTGGTTGCCGTCTGAAAAAGAACTTCTGCTAAGCCAAGTGGAGTTTCACTACAATATAGTAGAAAACAAACAAATAGATGGAGTATCCATCAAAACCAAATTGGCTCAATGGAAAATTATTGCTGATCAATATAATAGCCGTACAACCCACTGTTCTTCGCACGGAAGAAAACTTGAAATCTCAGTGGGAAACCATGAAAAAAGGTTGCGAGAAAGGATGCAGCAAATAATAGGAAACATCTAATCCAAACAGGTCAGCGTTGTGTATTATAGCTAAGTAATTCAATATTCAGTCTTATTACGAATCAAGGTTTAGAGATAGATCGAGTTTTAAAGTCGATCTAAACTGAGTAACAAGGAAAATCATATTACGAAACAAAGTTTATGTCTTGGTCCAAGGAAGAGCCTCGATCTAAAGTTAAACCTGCTAGCACCCTAGTCTAAGCTCGGTACTAAGGTTCGACTAACCTCAAAATCATGACATATATCAAAACAAAATATAAAAATTGTAGTAAAATCTATAATTTTACCTGACAGCTGTTAATAAATGCTTATTATATCTAGAAAATGTGTTGAAACTGCCATGAATATGATATAAAAGTATTTTTATTGTTTTACAACTTTCCATGACAAAATTATTTCATCACTATTGTTCGTTTATTTACATTTACAACATTAAAAACACGATTTTATATTTCTTTCACTATACAACACTCATATAAAAACAATATTTTTTAAGATTTTCTACAATTTACAAACGTAAACAAAAATATAGATACATTCCATGACAGGCGATTATGACGTCTTACCACAGACTAAATATAGAATTACGTTGTTAAAGTTGCCAACATATTATATCCGCGTTCCGTTTCTTGATACTGTTATACTTTATTTATTGGTAAAGAAATGTTATTTAGCAATTAGAGCAATAAATAAGAGATTTTTGGTAAAATAAAATACATTGCAATATTTGAAATCAATTATATTTTAACTTATTTCCCTTTTTAATTAAAATATTTTCGAAAAAATAATATTATTATGAAAAACGGAATGATTTTTCATTTCTGGTCAGACTAAGTTGGATTTATCATAGTCCGTCTTTTTTGCACGTTTTGTAATAAAGCAAAGTCTAAAGTAGATTTAACGTTTGTTACCGTACTAAAGCCCGACTAAGATAATACGGGACTAAACTACGATAAAGGCCTTTTTTTTGTAATAAGACTGATCATGTCTACCTACTCCTAAACTTTTAATCATGAGGTAAAATCATAGATATATCCAATCTTTTTCTCATTATCTCATGGTAAGTGAACAATCTCCAAGGTTGGTTTTAGGTTATTTTACTTTAATTTTTTAGGTGGTGGATCACCCCTACCTCCTGACTGACTCTATAGATTATTTTATTAGCTACTACGAGTACAGTAATACTCTGTAGTCTACTACTACAGTAAGTCTACTATACGCGATTGTTTGTCCCGTTTTACGCGAATGCACTAATTGGTCACCGAATTGATATTTGATTATTTACTTACGCGGGAACATCGCGTTACCTCGCATATCATTTACCTATCTTCTAACTTTTAACGGTGAGCCACTCAGCAACGAAGATTTAATAAAGCTTCAAAGCGATCCTGTCAAAAATGAAGAGGAACCTGTCGAAGATCCAATTCTGTCATCGATTGCTATTTAAGAAGCGTTGTCAAAAATATAGTCCAGTTTAAAATAGACATAGAAAAATCATTTTTTCTTGTCCGTTTGGACATGTTAGAAAGTATGGATCGCGATGTGGATCAAACAATAAGAAACAGTGTTTAAAGTTAAAAACAAATTTGATGGATCGGAAGAAAAAAGCCACTCAGAAAATATTACATTGTTATTTCATTTCTTTTAATGTAAAATGATAAACTACACACTCATTTACTTATCATGGCCATTGTGAATGCAAATATAAATCTCATCACGGAACTTGTCTCAGGGGAACTCTTGGTGGAAAACCAAAGGCGTGAGGAGAAACAAGATAGAGTCACCATAACCACCACCAGCTGTAGCCGCCCCGCCCCCTCGGTGTCTTAGGCCCAAGTCACACTAGCGCAGAGTCGAAGCGACGCGACGCGTCATATTTTTCCGCCTTAAGCATATTCATCTTTATTGTTCTACTATTTAAGTACAAATTTGTGCTATGTAAATATGAAAACGCGCGTCGAAGCGCGTTGACGCGCGCATTCGCGCTTCGACGCTCAGCTGGAGTCGAATGGATTCGCGAGTCGCCGCGCGTACTCAGGCGCAGTGACGCGTCAGACGCCGACCACAACGGACGGACGACAGTGCTGAACTACGACGACAATGGACGAAGATGAAAAATTAATTTATTTAGTACAGAAATATGATTGTCTGTTTAACGTCAAGGCGAAAACCTACAGTGATAAAAATAGTAGGAAAAATGCCTGGCAAAAAGTAAGCGGTGAAATGAAAATTTCTGGTAAGCACTATATATTTATTATTTACATTTAGGTACAAAACATACACAGTTACATTTACGCAACATTATGACCACTTCTTTAACATCGTCTGATCATTTCATTTTGCCATGATACTGCCCCATGCTCGGATATAAAATAAGATTTGAATGTCTCTCTGATCACCATGGCATTTGTCTGAGTATGGTTATCGACTGACCGTATATCTTGTAATATATTATTATTTGGCAATTCCAAGTTTTCGAGTTCGTCATTTTCTTTTATGTAATTATGCAAACATGTACATGCAAGAATCATAGAATCAAGATACATCGGTTGCATTTTTATTTTTTTTTGAAAAATCGCAAATTTTTCTGTCAGAATTCCGAAAGCACTTTCTACTAAGCGCCTTGCTCGGCTTAAGCGATAGTTAAAAATTTTCTTTTCATCATTGTCAGACAGCTGATTTCCAGGATATGGTCTCATGATGTGTTCGGACAAGGGAAATGCTTCGTCTCCTACAAAAACATGTGGCATTTCCTCTATCATACCTGGCAACCTTTTATTAGGCGGTATACCAATCGTATTATTCTGTAATCGTTGTCCAAATTTAGAATTGTTTAATATGCCACTATCGCTGTTACGTCCATATGCTCCGATGTCAACAATAATGAATCTGTACTTTGCGTCAACAACAGCTAACAAGACAGTACTAAAAAATTTTTTGTAATTGAAGTACAAACTGCCGCTATTCCTGGGAGCTCTTATATTGACGTGCTTACCGTCAATTGCCCCTATACAATTAGGAAAATTCCATATGGTTCTGAATTCCTCCTCTATTTTAGTCCATAATTCTTGTGTTGGCTTCGGCATAACAATTGGCTGTAAATGTTTCCATATTGCTGCGGAAACTTCATGTACAATTGTTAAAACAGTGCTGTATCCTACTCTATAACTTTGAGCTAAGGCATGAAAGCTAATTGCTGTAGTCATAAATCTGTAACAATAAAAAAAATACACATAAATATGTAAAACATTTTATTGAATTAAAATGAGAGTTACAATTTTGTGTTCCTTTTTCACATAAATATGTAAAACATTTTATTGAATTAAAATAAGAGTTACAATTTTGTGTTCCTTTTTCAGAGGCAGAGTGTCAAAAGCGGTGGAAAAGAATAAGGGATTGTTACAAGAAAGCAATTAGGCTAAGACAGTTCAAGAGTGGTTCTGCTAGATCAAATGATAAGCCAATAAGATTTGAAAAAGAATTGGAGTTTTTAAAACCATACTTGCAGAACAAACCACAGACTTCTAACTTAGATAGCTCCGAAGAAAATGACCTAAACACTGATACCGACACAAACTTGTCCGTTGCGTCGCCATCTCGACCCGAATCACAATTATCCAGCCATTCCGATACTACTCGAAAAAAGTCACAACCACTATCACAAATGTTATTCGCGCAATATCTGGAAAATAAGAAAACAGAAGAAGATCCAACGGACACTTTTTTTCTCTCTATGTCTAAAACGGTTAAACGGATGCCAATACAAATGCAAGCGCTACTGAAACGACAGATACTGCTTTTAGTAACTGACGCGGAAATAAAAGTTGCTTCGAATGAAATGTGCACCTTTCAACCTGATACATCTATTATCAACTCAATGCAAGCAAATACTTCTTCATCCATCGGCTATACAACAGAACTACGAACCGAATCAGAAAGTCTTCAGCTACAATCTAATTCCACTAACTGTAATTCTAATTGCAACACATATAAAATGCAGCCAAATACCGGGTATTATACAACACAGCTACCAACCACTACTCCTTCTGACACATACTCAATGCAGCCAAATACGTCAACTAGTCCTAATCAGTTCGCAAATAGTACTTCTTCGAGATATCGTATGGAAGATCTCGACCTGCCACCTTCACCGTACATACCATTGCCGATTGGGACGACGACGACGCGGCAACACAGGGATGGCGATAATGACTACAGTGAATGACGTTATGTATGGCTAATTTAATGCCATGACTTACGGTATAAGGGACGGTTCTCCAAAAAATTATTAATACTTATTTTTTTACATACCTACCTGTACTTTCCGGAAATGATGTGATGTAGATTTTAGCTTAAAATGATGTGATAGGTAATATGCATGGTATCAGTTTTCGAAGAACTGTGCTTATGTACCTAATAATGCGTAAAATTAAAGATAAATAAATCTATGTAAATTAAAATAAATGCTTTTGACTCTTCCTAACCTACTTACATTTTTTAAAATGTTTTTTTTTAATGTTTTAGAATAGAATAGAATAGAAATCTAAGCTAGCTTAAAAATGTACTTACCTCAAGCATATTGATATCCGCTCTTCAACGGAAATAGGTATTCTTAAATTTGTTTCTTGCTTTTGGATGTGAGGCCTCAAAATATTTACCAAATTTTCAAACTTATCTACACCCATTTTATAATAATCATAAAAATATCTTGGGTCCAGACTTAAATCATTACTACATAGTGTTCTGAATTCACCAAGTATATGTCTTTTCTTCCATAACTCGTGAACCCAAAATTTTCGTTTTATTTTTCTATTCTCAGCTTCTGGTATAAATTCACTTTCTTCCTCTTCAGCTTCTGATATTAGAGCAATCATGATAAGATCCATATCAACCATCACAATACTATCGAGCGAGCACCACTCACGAATGTTCGAAAGTTTCTGAACTGCTTCCGGCACTACGCCCCGTCGCGCACAAACGCGCGTCGCCTCGCGAAGGTGCGCGTCGCCGCGCGAAGGCGCGCATCGCCATGCAAAACATGACGCGCCGCGTCGCTTCGACTCTGTGCCAGTGTGACTTGGGCCTTACTCCTCTCCCGCCACGACAGCGCACAGCTCATACCCGCGACACTACTTCACTTCGTTTACGTACTCCTCCTCTGCATTAAATCAAAACCTAAAAAATCTTTACGCATCATGCAAGGTGCAGGTTTTCAAACAGGTATATTTATTACTGAGTGCGAAGAAAATAGTTAAATAAGGAAATATAATGGGACAACAGGGATCCCGCGGGCGCGGCAGCGGGTATTTCTTTACAAGCGTCGCCTGTCTGCGACTCATTAGCCGTGCTTTAAGTGCTAGCGCGCACCGGTGACTTTTGTCACCGTGACTGTTTCGTCACTCACATCAAGTCTATGAGTATGTATGGAGGTGCGCGCACGTTACGACGTGACAATTAGGTGACATTTTTGTCCGCCGACCAGCGGACAAGCCCGTGACGAAACTGTCACCGCGCCGTTAGGTTTTTATAGCAGCGCGCGCACGGGCAACAAAATTGTCACTCAACACGTAGTTCTTCCGCCATTTGCATTCGGACCGTCGTCTTTAGCGAACGCAAAATGGCGTCAACGTCTACGCAAAACGTGAAAGTGCATGAAGAGGATATCGATAATGATTTACTTATTGAAGAAGTTGAAAAACGAGCAGCAATTTACGATAAAAAGCTGAAAGAGTATTCAGATTCTAATTAGAAAATTAAAGCATGGGATGAAATCAGTCGTATAATATTTTCTACAGTTTGGGGTACGTTGTCGTCATAAGAAAAAACTGAAGCTGGTGAGTATCTTTTTATTTTTAGTATTTGTAGCTAAAACAACAGTTGTACAAAAAAGTGAAATTCAGATTTTGTCATATTGCCATGACACAGCCCCTTGTGGTGAAGTAAAGTAATTCGCAAAATAATTACGTATATTTGCTGCTGATATGGTTCTGTCTGATGGATTTGTTGCAATACCTTTTAATGGACAATCGTAAACAGTATCAGTAAATTGAATGCCATCTCTGCACCGTACAAAATTATGTAAAATACAACATGTTTTTACTATTATATCAGCAAAATCAAGACTGACGTCAAGGGGCCTGTGCAAAATTCGCCATTTGTTACAAAGTATACCAAAAGTGCATTCAACCATGCGTCGTGCCCTAGTGTGGCGATAGTTGTAAATTTTTTTCACAGTAGACAATGATTTTCTTGCATATGGTCGCAAAATATGCCTCGACAAGCCAAATGCCTCATCAGCGACCAAACAAAATGGCATTTTTTTTCCATTTTCATCATATGGCAAATTACGATCATCTGGTATGCTCAATTGATTTTGCTGCAATCTTTTGCCCATGCCAGAATTCTGAAATACATTGGAGTCGCTTGCTGCTCCATTAGCACCAACATCTATGTATACAAATTTATAATCTGCATCTACCCATGCCATGAGAACAGTAGAAAAGTACTTTTTGTAATTGAAACACTGCGAACCGGTGTTTTCCGGCTGAATTATTCTCACATGTTTGCCATCAATTGCGCCAATTATGTTCGGAAAATTTGTCCGTTGGTAAAACTGATTTGAAATAGTATACCAATCCTCTTCAGACTTTTCAGGCATGTATAGTGTATGTAAATTCCAGATCGCGGAACATGTAGATTTTACAATTTCTCGTGCAGTGGTGGCACCTATCAAATATTCAAATGATATGCTGTAAAAACTGTTGCCGGTTGCAAGATATCTGAAACAAAAGAAAATTAAATACATAATACAAAATTAAAGTTAAAAATACATAAATTAAATAAATGACTGACTGTTTTATACTAGTTAAATATTTATTTTCAGGTAAACTTGTACAAAAACGATGGAAGAATTTAAGGGCTTGTTTTTCACGTGAGCTACGTGAGCAAAAATGTACTAAGTCTGGCCAGGCCGCTACAAAAAGAAGAAAGTACAAACATTTTGACCAACTTTTATTTCTTATCCCAAGCATGGATACCCGAGAAACCTCAGGAAATGCTGATTCTGTAGAGGAAATTGCTTGCGAAGAAGATAGTCAGGATGCCAGTGTGGAAGTACTACAGCGAGAAGAATATTCCCGAAAGAAAAATAAGAATAAAATATGTTACGAAGAAAGGCTTCTAGAGATTTTAAACAACAAAAGAGTTGATGATAACAGGTTTATCGAGGCTATGAGAAATAATAAAAGTGACTGTAATGACGATGACAAGGAAAAGCATTTTGCGCTGTCTTTGGTGCCGTTGTTAAAAGCAGTCCCGGAGGAGAATAAACTAGACGTACAGATAAAAATTTTACAAATTTTCCAGGAAGTTCAGAAACAAAACACTCAGCGCAATAATTATTCTTCTATGAATAGCCCATCCACAATTTATAGAGGTAGTCCTCAAAATTTCCAAATCAAGCCCAAATATTCTGTTTCTATACCATCGCAAAGTCCCCAAGGCCCACTACACTTAGCAAGAAACACTCCACTGATTTTATCTCCTTCTCCTACATATATTCCATCTACAAGCCCTCAAAATATGCAAATCAAAACCAAATATTCTGTCTCTCTACCATCGCAAAGTCCCCAAGGCCCACTACACTTAGCAAGAAACATTCCACTGATTTTATCTCCTTCTCCTACATATATTCCATCTACAAGCCCTCAAAATATACAAATCAAACCCAAATATTCTGTCTCTCTTCCATCGCACATTCCTCAAAATCCCCTCCATTTAGCAAGAAACACTCAACTTGTTTTATCTCCTTCTCCTACTCATACATCTACAAGTTCCCAAAATTTGCTACCCTCTGCACACACTCAACCGAATTCATCTTCACAATCATCGCCTCCTAAGCAAGACCCGAAAAACTCCTCAGCCGCCTCATCGTCATCAATTCAAACCTATATTACAGAGTTTACAGAAGATTCCGAATTGTATGACATCTGCCAGGAGTACAATATCAACGAACATGAAGAATAATTAAAGAATATTACATTTCAATTACTTTTTTGATTATAGTTAAAAACTACTTACTTTAATTTGTATAACATTTTTGTATTTTCATTAAAATAAACAATTTAAAATTACATAATATTCTAATTACTTATATTTACCTCAAAGTAACAGTGAGTCTTTCTTCAGCCGGAACAGACAATTTCATGTTTGTATTTTCGTATGTCAACGCAGGTCCTAAATTGCGAAGTAATTCATCAAAACTTCTAACACTCATTCGAAAATACCCAAAAAATTTGGATGTTCCCGAAGTTTATGAAACATGGTGTAGGACTTTCCATTTATTAACCTGTCAATCCAAAGGGGGTGTACCCAGTATTCTTTTCGCTTTTTTTCTCTTTTGAGTTTCCTTATAAGCTCACAGATGACGACCGTCTCTTCGAAATCCATTTCGACAAATAAAGCTTTAAAAAAAAAATTGTCACTGTCACCTTTCGTGAGCGCACCTCGCTTTGGAGGCGTGACGTGACAGCGACAAAAACTTTTTTGTCATGCTGACAAAAGTCACCGGTGCGCGCGTGCCCTAAGTGGGGACAATCCTAGAATGTGGTGCAATGTGCTTCTGCCGCCCCCCGAATAAGCAGAGGCCGTCGTCGTACTCCTCAGAAACCTTTCTGTAGGTTTCTGGTTTATTCCACGAAACTTAACTCGGACTACAACAGTGGGCTTTGGAAATTGAAGCTCGTACAGAAGGCTTTCCCTGCAGCTTACCTTATACAGGTTGGGACAAATATACTGTAAGCCTTTGTAGACGGCATCATAAGATTATTACTTTATACGATGTCCCCCATTTAATAAAGGGTGTAAGGAATAATCTTTTGACAAAGGACCTCATGTATACCATAGACAATCAACAAAAAATTGCAAAATGGGAATACTTTCAAATGATATATGCTGCTGACAAGTCTTACGAAGAGCTACGGTTTTTAGAGAAAATAACTGAAGAGCACGTGAACCCGGAAAAAATTAATAAAATGCGGGTGAAACACGCGACACAAATTTTTAGTCATAGTATGGCCGTAGTGACTGAGCATTTAACAGCCAGAGGAGATCTTCCGGGAAGATTGTCGGCCGATAATAGATATTACTTTATTATTAAACACTTCAAATGTTAGCACATTAACAATTTCACCAAATGGAAAAAATTATAAAGGGCCTGTAAAGCATTTATCGCCTCATCATAAGTTGTGGGAAAAAGCAAAATAAGTTTTAAAAACTGTAAAGTTTATTAAAAAAGTTAATGTTGCCGATAAAATCCGCAAAGTCGAAACAACTGTTTCATCTATAACCAATTTTATTAAAACAATTGAAGATGCCATGTTGACCAGAAATTTAAATCAGGACCCATTAGAGAACTCCTTCGGGAACATCACGAGTTATGGAGCAAGAAATGTAGCACCTAATTCGGTTTCTTTCGAGGGGGCATTCAAAGCATTGATGCTAAATAATTAAAGCACGCCGCACTCCAAAGGGGCTGACTGTGAAGAGGATGTAAATGAGTGTCTCCAATCACTAGAATATTTCATCAGAGAAAAAATCGAAACTCCTGATGTTCCCGAGGAACAAGAAATTCATTTTAATCAAGATTATTTGCCTTGATCAGCCAATCGATACTGATCCTGGCCAAAGGAACTATGTTTGTGGCTGGGTCCTTAAAAAAATGCTTGAACATTATTAAAAATTGTCAACAATGTATAAAAATTTTATTGGACAACACAGCATCCAATTAAACCAATTCATTTATAAAAGCTAAAGAATATCAAAATAAAAAGTGTTTATGTTATCCCAACGAGGAAATAGTAAAATGTTTTCAAGAAATACAAAATATAGCCGTGACATACCTTAAGAGCAACATGTCAAAAAAAAATATAAAGCGTGATATAATTGCGTTGGTGGATTATTAATCGACTTTTCTTTTAAATGTAACACACACAAAAAAATAATTAAGAAGGTGTTTTTTAAATACAACATTAAATGTTTATATATATACTTAGTTGGTGTAGATCGGTGAATCGGATTTTAAGCGGTAAAATTACCTACATAATGGTGATGATGAGACAAAACTTGCTGCCCAATTATACTTTAATAAATACTAGCATGACAAAAATAAAAAATGAAAAAAAGGCCTTTTATTTCCTACGTATTCACACATTTCTCAATGATGATGACCTAAATATACATTTTCGCTTACTTGTTGTACTCACTATCAAGCGTTTAGCTTGATAGTGAGTGTTACACATTGAGTTAACACATATTACTTCAATGGTGTTACAGTGTGTTTTACAAGAACGTATTAACTTGTCATTGTATGCTAAACCAATTCGCAAGAGGGCTCTCTTCCCCCCCTATATTACTTTACTCTTTGCAGCCCATTATAAAAGAGAAACAAAATAATCCAGTCCTCAAGTCAGAAAACAAAACATCTTACCTTTTAATATTTATGTTTGCATTATTTCTAGAACATGCCATTGATTTGGAGACTCTACAAATGTTGTCAGACGCAGACATAAAAGACTTAGTGCCTGTAATAGGTCACCGGGCTAAAGTTGCCGTACAAATTAATATACTGAAAGAAACAATGGCGAATGCTTTTACAAACACAAATCAAGAAAGAGAGGTCCCTGTAAGTACCTAAAATAAATTAGCATATTATTTCTGAATTATTTAATTTACCTACATTGTATTGATGTAAATTATGTGTCAATAACCTTTACCTTTCAGGTTTACATTATAGCTTTACATCATTTCCCTTTGTTGAGACAAATATTACATTAGAAGATGCAAATGTGCTATATGAATATACACTCCAGAGAGATGTCACTGAACCGGTGACAGAGACAATTGGAGTTCCAGAACATGGTGTAAGTTCTTTTTTATTTGTGTAAAAAACTTGAAAAAGTTTGTATGATTTTTTTAACAAGCTTTTATTTAACTTGTAATGTATGTATGCCTGTGTGTTCAGGAGAAATCTTGCATGCTAAATTTTACAAATTTCCGGTTTCCACGGAATTAAATTGATTGAGCTGAAATTTTGCATGTACATGCATGTATCATCATCAGGTCTTTTGGTCTCCATTGCAGGAGCACGACCCTCTCTGTACTACCGGAGCCACCATACTTAGCCAGAGCAGCCAGAGGACTTGGCCTACTCTCTCCACGCTGGCCAGACGGGTTGGAGAGGTCTCATTGATGTTGATGAACTTTGTTTTGATTGTATTTCTTAAGTCGCCTTACGACATCCACGAGTGGACTTGGAGTGGCTCTATTTTACTCTGCCGGAAACAACATGGCATGTATGTATATTGCGTGACAATGCAATCTTGCGCTGACAAGGAGCTGATCTGATGATGGAGACGAAGGTGATTATAGGAACTCCTTAACGAAATAAGATAACTCCATCATGTTTGGGCTCATCTGTTTTGTTCTGATAAGCACTTTACAGAATTAATATGTTTATAATAAAAGCTTGATACAAAATGTAATTTTTGCAAAAAATTATTTGGTAAAATAAATAAAAGATAGCTGGCGAGCTAGTAGTGGACAGACGAAGGACAGGAGGTGGCCCCCCTGCTCGAGCCGCTTTGAGCGAGCATAAGCATTGGCACCCGGGTAGTGTGCGGGGATGAGCTTGTGCAGATCCCATTTGAAGTGGTTTTGTCTTTTTGCTTATTTATTATGCCTTGTATTTGTAGCAAATATGTTTGATATATTACCCGTGTGGTTCCGGGTAGCTGTATTAGCACTTAAAGCTTGTGCTACAACAGCATTCCCAAGGAGGGTTGCTGTCCAGATGAAAAACTGCCTACTTGGTAAATTGGTCATCAGTATGTTTCTTTTGTTCATATTTCAATGTAGTGCAAGTAATATGAAGATGCTGTTCCTTTTAGGAATAACTGATCTAATTTAATCATGTTGATTTTTAGCCAATGCGTTGTTGCATTTAGTCTTGTTTGCACATCCCATATTAAAAATATAATAATGGATCCCGTGGTAGCTGTTGCCTACCTTAGAGCTTTGACACAAGAGTTTTGTCGTCGGCAGGTCTCATTGAGCCGGACCAGGTCATCTACAGGGCGTACATCGACATGCCCGATGGACGCCCCTTGCAGTGTCTTATCCGGGGGCTTAGTGTTGACAACTACATCGAGGTGACTTGTGAACTGCAAGTCGCGCTCCCGGTGGAGTTGCCCTTAAGCGTGACCACCTGGCAATCGCCGCACGACCTTTTTTGGGTTTTTGAGTGGAAGGCTGAATCGGCGCTAGAAGAGTTCAGTAAGCTTTTGCTGTGACAAGTAGTGAAATAGTAATACATATCGAGCAAAATGAATCTAATTACATGCTGGTTTTAGCCGCTATTAAAGAAGCTGTAGAAAAGAACGAGATGAGTAAAAGTAAAAAAGTATAAAAAAGTCGTGTAACGCACTTTGGCAACATAAACAGCAGTTAGAGCTCTTAATTTACATGATTACTAATAGTGCAGTATTTTCGTAAAGATACTTACCAAATAACTTGAAAGGTATCGTAATATACATACTCCTTTTAAATATCCGCCTGGTCCAATTGTTAGGAAAATTTTGGACATTTTGGGAAGTGGGCGATTTGGGAGAGTGGACTTTTTGGGTCTAAAGGCCGTAGACAATGTAATTCAAAGGGACGGATATTTCGCGCATGCTGAGAGCTTATTATTGTCTATGATAACTGATAAACGAAAACACATAAGTGAATTGGCTGCCTGGCGTATTTTGAAGGCTCGTAGGAGGGCCGTACAAACTCCAAGGCTTTTTGACGAACCAAAAATTAATTTTGATGCATCAAATTATATCGACATAATAAATTGGCAAAGGAGATAACTGGAACCACATTTTTTTTTAAATTTGTCGACAGAAGAAATTTCCAATAATGTTCAGTTTGGTGGCGAGGGTCAGCTATCAGTTTTGCGTCTTCCGTGCTATACCCAAGCTTTAGGGGCCCGGCATACCCGAGCACATTACCGACGAGGTGTACGTGGCTGGTTGGATGAAAATTATCCAAATAAATGTATTGGTTGAGGTGGTCCCCTGCCATGGCCAGCAAGAAACCCGGACTCCGATGGATTTTTTCGAGCGTATGTGGGGACACATGAAAAGTATTATGTACCAAGATGGCCACCCCGTACCTACTGTTGAAATTCTTCAACAACGAATTGTCGATGCAGCTGACGTAATTAGGCGTCAATTAACAAGTAGGGTGGAGATGAGTGGTCTCCGACGCAGGATGAGGGTCTTCGTTAGGAACAGAGGTGGCCACATAGAAAATGAATTTAAAAATCGCGTGAATCGTCAATAAACTTTTTTTTTGTGTACTGAGGTCTTTTTTTTACCTAAACGAAAGTACAAACAGGTGAGATTGCAGTGAACAGGTTTCATGCTATCGAACTATGGCAGTTGAAAAAAATATATATTTACAGAGGTTGACTATCTTGCTGCGCAACAGAATGCAGTTAAAGATGGCTGCACTGTCAATGTTACTCCAATAAAATCAAGCTCCCAATAAAAGAACAATCAATGGCTAATTCAAGATCAGCCGATGAACATATGACTAACTGAAGTGCTTACACCCAGAAAAACACAGATTTGGAACCAGAGCTGTCAACTTCCGGGTCTCTCGCAGAAGTCTAAATCTGGTGTCTCCATATGATATCAACCCAAAAAAAAGAAACCAACGTCTAACAGCTTAATTTCCTTATATTTTCAGTTCGCTCAACAGTCATGTAATACAAAATACAAGTACAACTAACTAGGTTTTTTTCCCTTAAGAAAGATTCAAATCAAAATGAATTTGTAATAATATAGAGCTCATCAATTTGAATCAGTATTTCATTGAAAAGTTGGCGAAAATCTAGAGATTTTGAGTTTTTCTATCAAGATTTACATTATTTCTAGTTGATTTCTTGCTAAATTGTCTAAAATAAGGCAAATAATAATGTGGGAAACATATGACCAAAGCCTGTTGAGTCGAACTAATGTGTGGGAGCTATATATCCATTGCCTATTCAAATTACCTACTTTTTTTTACACTACCTACCTTTTCACCCGACGTTGTTTGTGATTTTCAATATATTACATTTTTTACTGAAATCTACCCACGATTTAGATTTGTTGTACACAAATTATACTAAAATCGAGATTCTATTGTAAAATCTATTCGAATATCATCTAGAAATGAGCAGTTTATTTTTTCAAGAGGCTGGGACCGCTTAGAGATAAACAAATAGAAGATATTCTGGAGACTGGAACTCATCATCAGAAGAGGATGAAGAATGTGCAATTTCAGACTATGTACCCAAATCAATAGATATGTTTTTGGACGACATGCAAGTTATGTCATCCGCCCAATTGTTACATATATTAAGAAGGTATTGATGAAGAGATGCCGCTGCCTTTACCTGGTCGGCTCAACTTTAGAAACGTGCTACCCGAATTTTAGTTTAGTGATGCATGGGGGGGA
The DNA here is from genome assembly GCA_963555685.1 of Acrobasis consociella. Classification (NCBI taxonomy): domain Eukaryota; kingdom Metazoa; phylum Arthropoda; class Insecta; order Lepidoptera; family Pyralidae; genus Acrobasis; species Acrobasis consociella. The sequence goes on along the minus strand of OY743119.1, from coordinate 3,748,932 downwards.
TAGAGGGGGGTTTATACGACCCCCCCAAGCATTTTTTTTTGCCGGAACCCTCTCCTTTTTTTATATAAATTTTTTATTTTCATGTAACGAAACGCAAAATTTTCGATTACTTGTTAAAAAATATCTGAAAATTTTATTAGACATTTGCTTTTTACCATAAATATTTAATAACATCTATATAAAACTCAAAATGTTAATATAAGTGATTAAGTTTTTGTAAAAATAAAAAACAATTTCATTGGCAATATTTACGAACGAAACGCAATCCGCCATTTTGGTGTTTACGTCACGCGACTTGACGCGACGCGATGCTTGCTTTGTTTGACATTCGTTTGTTTCTTTGGATACGCGAATGTGCTCTATTGATTTTTCGACTGTTTTTAACGACTTTGGCTTGTATTTGGACTCCGATTTCTCACATTTTCATTTGACTTGGCTTGTTTTTGGATACCGATTGGATTTCTGCAACGTTTCACCTTGGCATTCACACCGGACTCAGGATTGCATTGCGATTGACGGCTGCATTGTTGAATATGGCATCGGATGCGTCAGGAAGTGACCCTGTGCCATCTACGAGCTCGGGGCGGCTGAGTCGAGAAGTGGAAGAATCTGAGGAATTCTATGAACCTTATGTAAATCGTCATCTATACACACCTGAAGTTGTGACCATGTGGAATTTGACTAAATTAATTAAAGAACTGGCGACGAGGGAGCAGTGTGTGGCATTTGCGGAAAATAATGATCTGGTGGCGAAGGAGAAAATATGCCGAACTCATCGTGTTCCGATGAAAGTAACCTATAGTACAAACAGGTACCTACTTAAAAATTTACATTTTAGTTAGGTTTATTTGATTTGGATCTTCAAAACGAGATGCCTTTTTTGAGTAAAAAGGGGGGGTACTGGGAGGAGAGAAACCCCCTAAATAACGTTTCCACACATGGAAACATAGCCGTTAATTTAATGAATTTTTGAAAATTTTTAATAGCAACGATGTCATCACTTTCTTCAGTATCACAAATTATACAGTCGGATTGGCTATATAACAGAGATGGTAATGTTAATGGTCACATGAAAGTTATGGGCATATCCTAACCGGCCAACCCCGACTTCACGTAGTCTTGTCTGCCCTATACTCGAGTGTTTTCTTACGCAAGGGCGGAGGGGCTGCACTACCCGCAGCGCCGGAGAAGTCACGTTTCGAAATATCTGTAGAAAAAAAAGATGTTAGGTTTAAGTTATTTTTTTTATAATCACCTGAAACAATTGAGTGTAGTAATAATTGTTTATTTTACAGGTTGTTGGGATCATGGGTGTGCAGCAGAGGAACATATAAAGGAAGAGCAAGATTTTCTCGGACTGAAGGCACATTTTTTGAAAACGTGAAGTTGGAGATGCACCACGTCTTTTATTTGATGTATGCATATGCATATAATTGGTCCTATGCTCAAGTTAGGCATGAAGATCCCTGGAAATGGGAAACAGAAAAAAAATTATCTGCACCAACAATAAGTGATTAGTATAATTACTGCAGGGAGGTGGTTGTAATTTATTATTTAGAAAAGCAAGAAGTCTGTAAAAAAATTGGAGGTCCAGGAAAAGTTGTACAGATTGATGAGTCCAAATGCAAACGAAAATATAACAAAGGACGTCAAATTGAGGGCCATTGGGTGCTTGGTCTAATTGAAGATGGGTCTGAGGATTTGAGGTTGGAGGTGTGCTCAGATAATGTACGTTCTGCAGAGGTGTTGGTGCCCCTCATCCAAAAACATGTAGAGTTGGGCACCACTATACATACCGATTACTGGTAGGCGTACGATTGTCTGGGTGACCATGGATACATCCATAAAAAAGTAAATCACTCAGACCCTGACAATCCATTTGTTGCACCTGATGGCACCCACACTCAGAGAATTGAGTCACAGTGGAGGGTGGTAAAAAAATTTTTTAGAAGTAGCAATTATACTCATGTTAAGGATTTTACCGAAGCTTTTACAAATAGGATTTTTTACAGACGGTATAGCGAGTGGTTTAGTCAGATCTACATATGAACTGCAACTTCGCCACCAAACTTCATACTTTAAGTTTGGAGTACGTGCGAATTGAAGCTAAGATACCACTAACCCAAAATAGTGCAAAATCATGGCATAACCCATTTTTGCATTGTGTAGGACAACACCACCCGGGTTTTTATATTTTATCAAAAATGTGCAAGATATAAGACAACAAACCGCAGAACTTGACAGACTTTTCATTGGAGTACCACCAGCAAAGAAAAATTATTCAAACAAATCGAACTGTATTAAAAATATTAAAAAAAAAAAAGATTTCATCGAAAAGTGAACTTTTATGAAACAGGAGTTCTATCAGAAGAGTGCCAGGGTATAGGTACTGCTGATGTGCTGTTGTTATTCGACGATTTGATGCAGTGAACGGCAGCCATGTCAACTCAACAAGGAGAAGCGGAAAGCCTCTTCTGGGAGCAGTGACACCTAAATCAGAGCACAGATCTATGTGGAAGCGGGCAAAATGCGTTCTAAGCACGATGTCATTCGTCACGAAAGATGGAAAAAAAATTAGATTATTACCTTAGAAAATATGGAGCATGTAAAAAAATAACTTATTCTTTATGGATGAGACATTTTAACCATGATCCCCTTAAAAACTTTTTGGCTGTATACGCAGTCATGGCTGCCGAAACATGTCGCCAACACCTGGCTTTAAAACTGCTTTCGTTTCAATCTTGATCACAAACCTGAGCAGCCATTTAAGGGGGTCCAATTGTGAAGAAGATAACTGCACGAACTTTGATGCCATGAGTAACTAATTTTCACAAAAAGATGTGGAAGATGTGACAAGAGCAATGGAAATAAATGAAAATGATTTGTATTGCGATTTCGATTTTTTCGAAGAAAAAAGGAAAACTGTAAAAATTGCAGCGCTATTTTGCTATGTTTCAGGTTTTATTTTAAGAAAATGTAAAATAAATATTTTTACAAAATGTGCAGAATGCACTGAAAATTTATCCTGTACAAAAATCCCTAACGATTACTTAATAAAAGGGGAATATTTTAAATTCAAAAAAGCATTAACTTATCCTTCGGAGCCTCTAATTAAATGCTTTTCGCAATTGCAAGACATCTTTACTAATTTACCTTTCAGCAACCGAGGGCACAACAGTCACAGAGTATTTTTATATGACAACAGTTGTGACGCATAATATATAGTATTGTACTATATTTCGGGTCTGCGTACTATATACTGTTGAAGAAATATATAGTACGCAAAAATACTATATTTTCAACACCGACCGAAATTTAACAAAAATATCTTTTCTAAATATAATGAACGCGCCTTTACATTAATTTTGAGGGAGGCGTGTTCGTGTGACCGAATTCCGGATTTCGAACGTATCTATAATCTTTTGTTTTGTTTTTGAACTTGTCAAAGTTGTCAATATCGAATTGACAACATCAAATTTTTTGGTGTGTTTTATTTTTGTTTTGGGATTTAGTATTTTCCATTAGATATTGTCCTTTGTTTTGAGAGCTAAAGGCTAAAGCCTAAATAACAAACCATAGTTATCCTGTCGTCTGCGCAAAATACCAGACACAATAGTAAAACAATGCATGTCAGACAGATTCTGCTCTGTTGCCAGATGAGAGGTTAAGGAAAGTGGTAGCGATGACGAAAGCACGTCAAGTTCAAATGCATCGCTGACACCAATAAAGAAGCGAAAAATACAAAAAAGACTACAAAAATATAAACCTGAGTGGGAAAGAGTGCATGACTGGATTACTAAAGATCCCCAAAATATCTATAATGTAAGATGTAAACCATGTAACATAACATTTTCTATTGGGAAAAGTTGTATTTGATATTTAGTTTGGCCTGGAATTATTTAAGGGTCTGCTAGACGGTTGCCAACAAGCTTTCCGACGTGTTGACCTTGATCGGTGCCTTATCGGCGCCGACCGTCGAAGTGTTGCGGCTACACGGTCGGGTCGGTCGGCCGACCGCGCTTTGGCGTCAGTGTGTTTAGATCTCGCAGACTGACAATATCTCGTAAAATGACTACCAACCTATCGAAATTTCAACGAGTTGGCGTGGTTTAAATCCTATTGAGCTTAATAGAAAAAAAAAGGAAACGTTGGGTATGGATATGCGAAAGTTTCATCCCTTAGGAAAACAGAATTTTTAATATTTATTTTAAGTTAGTGGCACATGGCGCCACTAACTTAAAAAAATAAAAAAAATCTTCAAGCCAAACCACCGCACCGATTTTGATAAAATATATGTCAAATGAAAGATAATTACATAATCTATAATTATAAAAATATTGTAAAATCATGCCCCAAAATTAGATATTTATTTTTTTGGAAAAAAATTAGCTCTACTAGCTTTTTCCTTAATTTTATTTAAAAAAATTATCCATGGGATATTTTTTGGTTAATTTATATTGTGGCCTATTAAATACAGTATTTTATAAAGAAAACTGCATGCCAATCTCCTTCATTTTAAGGAGATATAAAATTAAAGCGTTCGCATTAGGATTGGGACGCCGCCATCATTAATGCATGCACAACCGCACGCGTCGACTCGTTCTCGCGAATGGCTTAGCGCGGTCGGCAACAGGCGGCTACACAGTTGCCAACCGGCAGTCCCGACAGCGGACAGCCTGACGACCAAGGGCGTTGGAATGTCAAACGAAATTTTGTCGCCAACAGCCGTGTACACGGTCGGACCCAACCAAGGTCACCTGGTCGGAGATGCTTGTTGGCAACCGTCTAGCAGGCCTGCAAACTCTGTAGTTTGTTAATTACTAATTATCACAATGATAATTTATTTATAAATGTATTTATGCACACAGCTGTCGTTTTTTGAAAAGTTTTGTCAGGCATATAAAAAAATAATTGCAGACAGAAATTGACCTCTAAAATCTGCGCGGAACGCATGGATTTTTGGCTATTACTGAGAAAATATGTCATAAAAATATAGAAATCGCATATTATTAGAAAGATAATTTGTCGAATAACATACTTATCTATATAGTTTCTGATTTTAGGATCGTATCAATTACATATCGAACAAAATCACCAACAAATTTAAAATTGCTGTTACGTTTGCATAATCAGGATCACTATTTATATGCATACAAATTTAAGCTATAATATCACATAGCATACTGGTTTAATGCACAATCGTTTTTAAACATAACGTCCTTTCGCATAATGGAGTATGCATAATGTACCTAAGCATAATCATTATTTAGCCCTAACATTTTAAAGCATAAAAGGATGTAAGTAGGATGTAAGTTGTTTTGTGTATTAGTTTCGCCCTAAGCTAGAGTCGCTCGCTTCGCTCGCTCGGTCGTGTTTTGGTCACAGGAAACCTAACTATCCTAACCTATACTCTGTGGCAAAGATTTTTTTTTTGTGTCTGTGTTATTTTCGCCCTAAGCTTAAGTCGCTCGCTCCCGTTTTACTCATTTTATTCGTAGAAAGCATTCGTTATAAACATTTCCTAATACGATTTTGGAAATGTATACAATTCCTAGGAAATTTGTACATTTCCTAGAATATCTGTGTACATAATCTTTGAAACAATATTTAATACATTTCCTTATTATTAAACTTATAGTTACTATGCCTATGGAGATTATGCCAATTAACATTATGCCGTAACAAATTAGCCTAAAATATAATTATGCCCAACTTACCAGTATGCCAAAAAACAACTTATGCCTAAAAACTACTATGACAAAATATTTTATGCCAAACCCAGTATGCCAAAGCTTATTAGGACAAAAAAGATATGCAAAAAAAAAGGGTCCCGCATAATAACTACCTTATTGCAATAGAATGGAGATGAGTTTAGCTCGTGCGCGAAACATTTCACCGCGGCCATGAAATTGGTATTACAATTGCATGTTATACAGACTGATGTTTATTGTCACCAGTGTTGCCATGTACACCGTAATTGCGGTAAATGCACGGTATTCAGCAAAAATTTACCACCTACCGTCGAGGCATGACAACGGTGAAAAAATCTACCGTTATCTGGAAGGACTAAGATTCCTGCTCTAAAAAAGTTAAATAAATCAAAATATGATTAATATGTATTATGAACGTATAATAGTATGTATTTGAATGAACTCCGATCCCTAATATTGTTGTCCGACATTATAATGGTCACACCCGTAGGCAAGTTCGGGGATTCCCCCTGTTTCGGGCCCTCTATAATGCTAACAAATAGAGTTGACGTCTAAAGATAATAATTTCGGGTAATATTACGATCGTTTCATTTGGTTGAGCTATGTGCATTCGAATTTAGTTTGTTTTAGTAACTTGTCAAGTCGTGAAGTTTTTGCGGTTTCTTTGTTTTTAACTGTCGATTATTTTTGTTTTACACGTAATAATAATGGGTGAAACTGAAAGTGACACCGACTCTCAGTCTGGAGTGGAAGTTCCGACTAAAAAAAGAAAACAGTATAACCAGAAGTTTCGAGAGGAATGGCTACTAAAACCTATTAAAATAGATTGGCTAAGAAAGGATAAGAAAGACAAGTATGTTGCTACATGTAATATGTGTAATAACAAGAGATTGTCAGCTGAAATCAGCGTACTTACTTGGCATAAAGAGACAAATTTGCATATCAATAATGCCAAAAAGTTTAGCTGTTCAACTTAAAGAACCAGCAGTCAATCGTAAGTGCATTTTAAACAAGCTCACAAACACTTACTGAAAAAATTTCTACTGTGAAATTGGCAGCTTTCGTCGCAAAACATAGAATATCTGCAAATACTATGGACCATCTTACAGATTTATTACCCCAATTGTTCCCCGATTCAAAAATTGCTAAAAACATAAAACTAAAAATAACAAAAGTTCAAGCAGTGATAAACAATTGTATAGGAGCATCCGAGAAACACAGTTTGATAAATGATTTAAAAGTTCAAAAGTTTTCCATATTAATTGATGAATGCACAGATATCAGTGTTACCAAAACTGTTTCTATTGTAGTGAGATACTTTGATCCAAAACTAGGCCAAATAATCAGTCGTTTTTGGGATTTAATCCAATTATTTGAAGCAGATACAACAGAACACTCAGCTTATGCGGATAAAATATTTGAAAAATTCATAGGATCTTTCCAAAAGTATTCCATCCCTTTGGACAACATAATCGGTTTCGGTTCTGATAATGCAAATACCATGATGGGCTGTCGTCATTCCGTCTCCAGCCGATTAAGGCAGCTTTGTCCAGGAATCACCATATAAAGGGTGTGTGTCATTCGCTGCATATTGGTGCCAACGATGCCTCCAAAGAACTTCCTTACAACTGTGAAAAGTTGGCTAGAAATATATATAATTACTTTAAAACCAGTAACAAGAGACAAAGTGAATTTGTGGAATTTCAACACTTTGCTGAAGTAGAAGTTCATCGAATTTTACGACCTGCACAGACGCGTTGGCTTTCGCTGAATGCTGTCGTTGATAGAATATTGGAGCAGTGGGATGGATTGCGTCTCTATTTCGATAGCAAATGGCTCGCAGACGCAGAGTGCCAGGAGATTTCCGCCCTTCTTAACGACCCCACCAAAAACCCACCCCAAATTCACCACTGTAAATACTTACTTCCAAAGTGAATCTGTTGTGATCACAAAATTGTACCGAAAAATGACAGAATTGTATACAGAACTAATGGCGCTAATTTTTACAATGACGTATATAAATTCAACTGCAATAGAATTGATTGATCCGACAGAAGAAAGACGTCACAAAGAGTTAAAGGATATTTATTTGGGACTTCGAGTTCAAAAGCAATTAGAACTGATTGAAGAAGACTGAAAGAATTTATTCCGACAAAAATGTCAACAATTTATAGTTACAGCGTGCACAACCATTCGAAAAAAGATATTTTATAAATGATACACTTATGACAGCTATATCGAACCTAGATCCAGAAATTTGCGTATTTGCGTATTACTACTTCCCAGACTGACCCCAAAGACTTTAAATGACCAGCAGAAACTCGATGACGAATGACGTAGGCTACTCCTTCATTTAACGAAAGACTTAGATACAAGTCAGCATCCTCCTGATAAATTCTGGCATCAGGTGGCACGACGTTTTCAAGCACCTGCCATTGTTCATGCTCGGAATGTTATCTTTGCCGCATTTCAATGCCGAATGCGAGCGTATTTTCAGCCGGGTAAACGATATAAAGACAAAAAAACTAAATAAACTCATAACTTGCTCTATAAAAGGGAATATTTTGACGCAGCAGTCTATTAAAAGACACGGACAGAATTGTATTACTTTTAAACCTGATGAAATATGCTAAAAAAAGTTAAATCAAAACATTTACAAAAATGAGGAGATTTTGTTGCCAGATTTTTGATTTATTACACTTGTATTTTTGTTTGATTTTAATAAAAGTGTTACACCGTAATTAGTGTGCGTTTATTGCGCCTTAAAAAGTTATGCAGATATACACATGCCATTGTTACTTTTTCACAAGTGGCAGGCTTAGCGCGGCCGCATACCATCAGAATTTTCTAACAGAAAAATTCTAACGTTCGCCGGAAGGCACTCCGTGCATATATTTTGTATTAGCTCCCGCACACTGTTAGAAAAATTCTAACGGCCCGACCGTTTCTGATGTCCGCCGGATCGCATTGTTGCCGGACGTAAGAATTTTTCTGACAGAAATTGCGGAAGGCGTGTTTACCATACATTTTGTACTAGGCCCCGCACACTATCAGTTTCGCGTCAGGTCAGGCACGCCGCCGCACGGAGCACACGTGTTAGTCATATGCATGAGGAATGGAAAAATATTTTTGGTCCATCGGTTAGATTATTAAAAAATATTGTACACGATTTTTTCTTTTCTCTGAGAAACCAAAAATGACAAAGATACAGCGCATATAAATTTGACGTGACGTCACGGCTGGGTACGATTTTTAATTAAGTGTGACGTCGCAAACCCCCACTCCGGAACTTTGACGCTCCGTATCTTTGTGAATTTTTACGTTTTTGGTAAACTGAAAAATACGAGTCCATTATTTGGATAATCTAAAAGACGGACTAATTAAAATCATACTTTTCGGACCCTGTCGTCACCCCTATTGTTTTATGTTTGTTATTGTTTAGGTTCCTACGTTCTCGACGCAAAATGAGTACGATTCAAGATTTGATCGCCGAAGTTGAGAAATATCCCTTTTTGTAGAATCTCTACAACGAAAATGATCAAAATAAAATACAGAGGGATTTAGCGTGGGAGCAAATATGCCAAATAATTATATTCATAATTGCTATCTTGTAATCTTGTCGTATTAAGAGGGTGAACCCAATATCGACGGTTTAGTTTTATTTTTAGGGTTCCGTAGTAAACAAGGAACCCTTATAGTTTCGCCATGTCTGTCTGTCTGTCTGTCTGTCGGTGTCTGTCCGTCCGCGGTCCTACTCAGAAACTATAAGGACTAGAAAGCTGTAATTTGGCACGAATATGTATATCAATCATGGCAAAAAAGTCGTAAAATAAAATATGGAAATATTTTTTTTTAGGGTAGCTGCCATACAAGTAAAAAGGAAGTCAATATTTTTTTACTGTACAGACACATACATAGTCACTGCCTGAATTGAATGGTGCTTCAATAACTATATGTTTTCCATCTTTTGCCCCAACGCAATGTGGAAAATTCCATAACACTTCATATTCGCGGGCCTTGTTTTTCCACTCTTGATGAGTACTGGGAACCTGAAATTTAAAAATAAAAAATTGTTTACAGGATGAAATTGCCTCAAATGCTTCTAATCTCTGCTGACGTCACCGCCGCCACCTACGCCGCCACCACCAGAGTCATACAACTCTAAGAAAAGAAAGAACGAAGATAATCTCAAAGAAACATTTCAAATAATGAAAAGTGCCAAAAAAAGAATGGACGATGAGGGGAAAAAAAGGACGAATTTGAAATTTATGGCCAATATGTGGCATCTGAATAAAGACAGGTGCAAGATCAACAAGCAGTACTACAGGCCAAGTACTATAGAAATAATATTTTGGTGCAAACAAGAATGGGTTTTTTTTATATCGACCCATATCGACCTATTTTTGTGGGTATGGTGATGGTCACCATACCCACAAAAATAGGTCGATATGGGTATGATCAATATGGTCATGGATATCGCTCCATATCAGCGACTTCAACATACACAAATACATCAACACCAGCGCAGACTCCTAAACCGCCAAATGAAATGGCACCACCTTCAACTGGTAGTGTGGTATTACAGTTTAATAATTTAGAGGAGATAGTTAATCAGTTGGAATTGGAGAACTACAATGAATAACTTTCTTAATTATTATTTTGGATTGCTCAAAAACTACAATATTATTATTGTTAATTTAAATTTGAGAAAATTTGTAACTTTTTGATTTAAAAGATAATTTCGTAAATATCAAAAGATATTGAACTTATTCTCAAATTATATAAATGCTCAATTATTTTAGTATCTACTTCGTTCATATTTTTTAACTTTCATTTTAGAAATTTTGTTAGTGTTGTTAATATTTCATTTAAATATTAAACAATATGTGATTAAGATTTATTTTAGTTTACTTACCTTTACATATTCCTTCAAAACATTTATCAATGCTTGACAAACTTCTGGTATTATACTGCTGATTATTTGTTTTGATATTTTACAAGTATATGACAATGACGCATACGAATCGCCTGTTGCAAGAAATCTTAGTGTTACCGCTAGTTTTCGTTGAAGCTCAATTGGATACCCAAATTTCGTTTCCTACCTTTTTATTGACGGTTCGATTAATGTCAATAAGAATTCAAAATCACTTGATGACATTCTTGTGAAATATGAAACGAGATTCGTGGGTATGATGGCATATCCACGAAGATCATTAAAAACATAACTTCTGTTTAAGAGATAGTCCCGAACCCACCATCTCTTTCTTTTTTTTCCAATAGCACTTTCATGAATAATTATGTAAGCAGCAGAGAGCATCACTTCCTCCTCGGGCGATATTCTAGCAACATCTGATAAGTGTGGACGGTCGTGTTTCAGATACATGATTGCGGTTAACATGTATCTCAACACAGATGATGTAACAAATGTATCTAAACATCGTGTTGTGATTCAATTGTTGCTTAGTGAATACCCGCCTATATTGTTTACTTTTGTTGTTACTTATTATTACGTCAGCGTGCTACGTGATCAACGAGTTTTTAGTTGTGCTATTTCATCAGACTTTCATATGGCGCCTGGCAAGAAAAGTGAGATATGGTGATATTTTTTACCTATCGATGCGAACCACGCGAAATTCAACATTTCCGAGAAAATTTATTCTCTTACTGGGCGTGCTACCTCGGCGTTGCGAAATCATTTAAAAACTATTCATTCTGAAGAGTACGGGTTGATAATTGAAGCCGAAGCGGAATTTGCGGTTTTAAAACAAGCTCATCCGCCGGAAACTCCACTAATAGAGGTGAAAAAAACAATTATCTATTGGAGAATCTCTCATGAAAAAGAAGCAATTGGACAACAAACACCCGCTATCCCAAAAAATCGACTATCGAATCAGCGATAATGATAGCTTTACAAAACCTGCCTTTTAACTTTGTGGAGGGTGTCGGATTTCGTAGACTGATGCAGGTAGTCGCGCCACGATATGCTACAAAAGGTCGTAATTTTCATACGGAACACGTTTGTCGAAAAGAGTTGCTAATAAAATAAAATCTCTCTTAGCTGGTGTGCAGTACGACCTAAGACCTAAGTAAGACCTAGGTCATTTACGACCGATGTATTGTCAGAGCCAAGCGCGAATGTGTCACTTCTTAGCTTAACCTGCCACGGCATAACAGCCAACTTCACTCGCTTAACAGTTATTTTATAATGTGAAGAGTTTGATAGCAGACACACGGGTGATATTATCGACCGACAAATTAAAATCTATGCTCACGGAGTGGTGTATCTCAACAGAACAAGTGCACTGCATGGTGAGAGAAACATGGAACGTGCCATGACGCAGGCTGGGTTCCAAAATATAGATTGTACAGTTCATAAGCTCCAGACAAACATAAAATGTGCAATTAATTCCCAAAAGTTTTTAGTGGATGTGATTCAGAAATGCAATAAGGTAGCCAGCCATTTTAATCACTCTACTATCGCTCAGAGTGAATTTGCAAAAATTCAAGAGCGACTGAACCCAGATCAGGCTCCGCTATCTGTTATGCGTGACTGTGCTACCAGGAGGAACAGCACCTTTTATATGTTCGAAAGATTTATAAAACTTAAAGATTCTTTATGCCTGTACGCTAATAGCCACAATATTCCTAATATATTGGCTGAAGAATGGATGGCGATGGAAAGTTGTGTGACAATACTTAACCATTTGAAGAAGCTACGCGCAATTTTAGCAGTTTGCAGGCCCTAATATCTTCTATCATTCCGATAATGTACACATTAAAAAAAACTATAGAATTTAGGGATGGGCCGAATGTGACTTGAACCGAATACGAACTTCAGCCAAACATTCGGTGGAAATATAAAATTCGGCCAAAGTTCGGCCGAACTTCGGTGGTTTTTACCGCGCTTTCTCTAGCGTTCACGTCGTGACATGATCCCTACGCAACCCGCCCGCGCCCTCCGCGCGATTCCCAAACTTACCGCCGGCCTCTGATTTGTCATAATTCATTACTGTTGCGACCTTGCGACACGTCCGTTATTACTTATTGTTCGAGCAATGCTCGCACATTTCGGCTGCACGCGGCCACATACTATGTAGGTCGCGTGTCAGCTGTTTTACCTTTACATTTAACATCTATTAAACACTACATTTGAGATACTATCGAACAGCGATCGAGAAAGGACCCGTCACACCCAACTACAATATGTAACATATATAACAATAAACAGTTTCTACGTGACGTGGTCTTGTGTCTTCATAACATCATCAAACAACAACATCATCTCTTCATGTATGGCGCGGGCCTAGGTGACAACCGAAGCCTGCGCCGTACACTTATTGTTCGTACCTAATAGATAAATATCTTTCGTGATTTCTAGTAGAATAAAGAAGAATCAAGTAATAAATATATTTAATATTTGCTTAATGAGTGCTAATTCATGAGTGGAAGAAAAAAATCAAATGTTTGTACATTTTACACAGAAGCTGATGAAGAAAATAAAGTGAAATGTACATTGTGTTGTTCATTAATATCTCGTGGTGGAAAAGGGCGTTCAGCATCAACTTCTGCTTTGACGAACCATCTTAGAGTGAAACATTATCAAGAATTTACACAAATCCATCATTCTCCTCATACGCCAAACCCAATCTTACCTTCTACTAGTGCATCAACGAAGTCTCCAACAATATTGTCCTCCTTACGTCAAGCATCTATTGAGGGTACCTTTGAAAATAAGTGGAAGATAGATGACCCACGATCTCAAGAAATTCACAAAACTATTGCAGAAATGATAGCTGTGGATAATCAGCCTATATCGATTTTGGAAGATTCTGGATTTAATCGGTTAATGACAGTAGTAAAGCCTAAATACCAGATTCCAAGCCGGAAATACATGACTGAAACTATATTTCCACAACTGTATGAACAATTAAAAAAGTTTACTATGAATCAATTATCTAAAGCTAAATCAGTTTCAGTTACAAGCGATATGTGGACTTGCATAAATAATATGCTATGCTTTTTAAGTTTCACTGCGCATTGGCTTGACAACGATTTTACTTTGTACCATGGAGTACTACGAATGAAATCATTCACAGAACAGCATACGGCGGGACATATCCGCTATGCTTTAGAAGAAATAGCTAACGAATGGCAGATATCACAGAAAATTAATGTACTAATGACAGACAACGAACGCAATATTGTAAAAGCCGTAGATGAGAGCCCTTTTGTGGGGAAAAAATGCTTCATACATACGTTGCAGCTAGTAATTGACAAGGCTATAAAAGAGCAAGAAAATGTAAACGAAACCTTCGCGATGGGTCGCCGTATCGTAACTCACTTCCATCACTCCAAACCGGCTCGAGAAAAGTTAAAGCTGATACAGACTGAACTACATATACCACAACATGAATTAATTCAAGATGTTAGCACACGCTGGAACAGTACATTTTATATGGGTAATAGGTTATTGGAACAAAAAAGAGCTATCTCATTATACATATCAGACAATAGTGCTTCAATAAACTTTCAAAATATGACCGACAGACAATGGGATCTTCTTAAAGAAAGTTTGTCTTTACTCCAGCCTTTTGAAGAAGTCACAAAAAAAGTCAGCTTCACATACTCTTGTATATCAGAAGTAATTCCCAACGTCATAATACTTTCTAAATACTTAACCAAAGAAGAAGTTCAAATGGCTTGTCCAAATACGGACGCTATGCGTTTGTCACTAAAACATGAGTTGGATAAACGTTTCCAGCATATTGAAGATGAAAAATATTACACCTTAGCCACATTACTGGATCCACGCTTCAAGATGAATTTTTTCACATCAGACAGTATAACTTCAGTAAGACGTACTTTTCTAGCAGAGTATGTAAGAAGGAGCACAGACATGGACACCTCAAGCAGTGACGATGAAGTTAATCAGACAACACAGGCCATGAACTCGAAAAATGAAGATACACACAAAACATTCTAGAGCTGCTATGAAGAGCTGGCATCAGCAAAGCTTCCCCTTGTAGAAGAAATCAAAAGCCCAATTGCATCTGAACTCGACCGATATTAAAATGATGTTTTGCTGCCTAAACAGCAATGTCCATACAGCTGGTGGGCTAAAAACAAGGACAAGTTTCCTAATATGAGTTCTTTGGCGCGAATATTTTTATCGTCTCCTGGAAGCTCAGTATATTCTGAACGACTATTCTCAGAGGCAGGGAATGTTCACGAAAAAAAACGTAACAGACTCGGGCCAGATACTGCCGAATCTTTAGTATTTCTGCACCACAACTTACCCTTGGTAAATTATAAATACAAGTAGATTAGGTTCTTAATAAGAAAACAAGAAATTTACAAAAAAAAACAAGAAATTATATTATTACAAGATTTAATTAGACTGATTAGACTTGAACTTTTATATGTATCTGATTTTTTAACAATAAACGAACATGATCACATGACAAATTGTTTTATTACTTAGTTATTTCTATACTTGAGTATTCTTTGTTTTCTACTAAACAGTCGGCTTTTCATCCAAATTTCAGCCGAATGCCGAAGTTCGGTTCAACCGAATATGAAACGAAGTTTGGCCCAACATTCGGCATTTGAACCGAAGTTCGGCCGAATACCGAAGTTCTGTTCAATTCACCGAAGTTCGGTTTAACCGAATATGAAACGAATTTCGGCCCATCCCTACAATAAATGGCACAACTGCTCCTACTACTGGGAATAATACCATTGATGACATTTTACTTAACTTCATTGATGTTTTGAAACGTGAAATGACGAAGAAGTTTTCAAACTTGGAAGATAATTCCTTATTCGCTATTTCGGCATTTTTTGATCCACGGTACAAGAACAAATTCTTCAACAATATTGTTAACGAGAGAGTCAATAGTGATATTGTCGCACTTGCCGTAAGCCTATCCAACCAAGAACACGATAATCGAAAACCTTCTAATAGTAAAAAGCCTGGGGAACAAAATATCAATGAGCCGTCAACAAATGCTGCACTAACATAGATTTTGCTTAGTTATGCGGCCAAAATTGAACATTTTAAACAAGTTACAAATACAAAATTTATTATCTTTCTACGTTCACAATAGAACAGGCGATAATAAACCGGTCTTCTCTGCTTCGACACCTGCGCCGGGTGCGTGAGACTGCGCAGGTAGTCGGAACTTGTTAGTCTCCAGCTACGCGCGCGCTTTCGCTCTATCTTCAATAATGCACATTAATTAAATATAACATGTATTACATACATATAATAAAAAATGTCTAATTAATAAGCTATTTATTATGCCATTATTGTCACCGTTAATGTAACTTACACTTCAAATTGTGACTTTGTATGCCTAATAGGGCAACAAAGTGATTTGGAATTATGCAATAATCATGTGTGTCAATAGACGTTAGCAAAATCTATGTCTTTTTAGTAAAGTATAAAATTGTATGAATATCGACGCAGGCTTCAAGCGCCATCTGGCGCAATGCTCGCAACTCGGTCGCGTGACTCGGGCGCGTCCTCGCGGCCTTTCTACGGCGGAAGTTCTGTAAGGCGCGCGCCGCCACCTCCGCCTTTAGTGTTGCTGCAAAATTTTTCGTGTATTGTTGGGGTTTTCGTAGTTTTTTTTTTAAGAAATATTGATATGCTTGGTACAAAGATATGATTGTTTATTCAATGTGTCAAGTCAAGTGTGTGGTTTTACTCACATCAAGCCCTTAGTCATTCGCTCTTCAACTGAAATAGTTAAACAATTATTTTAATAATTTATTATCCACATATGTGTACGTGTCAAGTACCTATGTCTTGTGCACACTTATGCGTATAAATTTATTGCAGCGATAGCTTCACAAACTTTTTCAAATTCGCAGAAGGGAAAATATACCTATATTTTGGTAGCTGCAATGAAGTTACTGGTATAAGTGGCACTTCGTACATTACGCAAAATGAGGCACTACGAACCATTGAAGAACACTTCCTTATGTCGCCAACCCCGCACACAATGATAAGGGTAGACATTCGGCCAGATGAGAAGACTACGAACTAAAGTTACAAAATGACTGCACAAGCCCACAGTCTATTAAGTGTGTTAGAGCTACATGCACGTGTTCTACGAAATTTCAAAAGAAGAAAAGGATTCCATTGAAGCATTTTTCGGCAATGGCTACTTACGTACAAAAACTGCCACAGTTATAGTTAAAAGTTAAGCAGAAAGTATTTGCTGTTGTTACTGATGCTGAATTGATTATTCTTATTGCAGTTAGAGTTGGAATATGCCTTGTTAAATGAGATGCCATTCTTAATGAGGGTTCCATTTGGATAATTGGAGCAAAGCCCAAAGCTTTTCCCTTTTCTGCGCCAATTTTATGCTTCTCCAAGCCATCTTTTTATAACTTAACTCCTATTTTATCTCAAGTCGGCGCTCAGCAAAAGGATCCTTTCAGCTAGCTTATTTTCAGCCTCTCCATACAAAAGGCTATTAATAATGTTAAATCTCTTCTAAACTTTTGGTATTTAAATTACACTAATCTAGGTTTATGTTGTTTTAGAAGACCTAAACTGCTTATTCCAAAATGTATCTTCTCTGGGCCTAAAAGTCAAATATTTAAAAAAATGCAATATTCATTTTTACGAAGATGAAGCACCTAATTCTATTGAAAACTTTTAAGACTTGATGCTTTGATGAGTGAAAGTAATGCATGCACTTTTTAGTCTGTGAAAATAGAACCCATGGAATTACATGCAGCAACGCACACGACGCGCAAAAAGTCCGGCGCGCATCGTGTGCGTTACTGCGTATGATTCCATAGGTTCTATTTTCACAGACTATCAAGGACTAAAAAGTGCGTCACGGTTTCGTCTGTCGTCTGCGTTGGGCCTAAGAAACAACAGCGATTTCGGTCTACTACGTGCTCCGATTTTTTAAGAGGGGGTAACCTGCAACAATTTTATCAAGTTGACCACTTTAATTTTTGCCCTCCCATTTAGCTTTGTTACTTCTAAAGAAATATATCTGTGAAGCAAGCATAGATTTTTAATGGCCGCAGTAAATGTCAACTTACAATAAGAAGTTTCTAGTAATGACAAAGATAAAGCTGCATCAAGTCAGAGAGCTCAATTGCACAAAGACAAAGTGACAAGACATTGAGAAAAAATCCTAGCGATCAGTAGCAGTCCATAATAGACATCATCAAGAACAGCGTACACCACCTCAGAAAAATTGAGTATAAAAAGTTTATTCTTATTATTCTTAGCGGTAGGTAAATGGGTTGTCAACAAATGTGTCATCACGGCCAGTACGTACACTGACTCGCAACCGGTAAAACAAGTATTGCGATACTGTAAAAACTCCAAGACCAGAGAACTTATACAGTATCCAAACATAGTAAAGGAATATAACAGTTGTATGCGAGGTGTAGACCTTGCAGACTGATATGCTTGTAGCACTTTATCGGACTGAAATGCGAATGTATTAATCACAAAAGAAAAATCCTTTTTGTTGTATATCTGTAAAAATGGTTGACCCTGACAATTTGAGAGGTGAACACTACCTCAACGCTCCGCTTGTGAGGCGTGCAAAAGTGGATAAAATAAATATACCATTCAATCTTTAATATATTGAAAATTTGTGATATGAACACTTTCAATATTGGGCTAATGAAGAAAAACCGTATATTAATTGGACAATGTAGAAGATGGTCACAATATTTGACCCTCCGTACACATTAAAATGTTTTTAAAATATAACATTGAGTGTGCCACAGATAAGGTAAATTCGTTCAAGATGGCCGTACAGAACAGATGACCAATAGAATTAATAAAATGTAACACGCCACCACAACAAAATTAACCCCTTTTCGGAGCAGCTGGTCGTGTTCTTGTATCTATCTTCATGAATTTCTACTAAACGTTGACATAGAAAATCCCAACTATTTAAAAAAATAATGTGGACTAATGAAAATAAGTTTGACAAAGAGGGTATTACGAGTTACCACAACATTCATTTTTGGACTCCAAAGGCTAACAAAAACCCAAATATAAAGAAAGAAGGCAAAACACAACGGCGTTTAACATTCAACGCGTTATTGATAATAATTTTATTTCTACCGGATAACTTAAATGGCACATACATACTCCAACTTTTTAGTAGAAGAAATGACTGGTTTACTTTTAGATGTGCCATTACAAACAAGAAGAAATATAATATTTCAGCATGATGGCTGTCCTGCTCATTACAGTCTTCAGATTGACGTCAGATTGGCTAGATAGCAAATAATAAGAGGACCAATTCCGTGGCCCGCAAGGAGCCCTAATATCACCCCTATGGATTTTTACTTTAAGGGTCATATGAAAAGCCTCGTCTACGATGGATTATTGGGCCCTATGAAAACAGTAGAAGAACTGAGACGGCGGATATGCAGTGCAGCAGACAAAATTAGGAATAATTTAACGAACGAATGCGTACTTGCATAAGCCATATGGAACATGAGTTGTAGAAAGAAAAAAAAATCCCAGTAGTCGGCCCGATAGAGATCAGCTGAGCTCGCCATATCAAGAACATCATTAAGACTTAATTTGACTAAAGATCTTAAATTAAGTCCAGGAATTGAAACCAAATGACCACCATTGCCGAAACAATGTTAGAGTGTTTTTAAAGTTTGAACAATATTCTCTTCTCGGATGAAGCTCCTTTTCATTTATGTGGATTTGTAAATAACCAAAATAGTATTTTAAATACAGCTGTTGTAAATGGATGGATTATGTACACTGAAAATAAAAAAGTTAAAGAAAGTATAGTACAGTACAGAAGGCACTTAGTGGAGTATCTGGAAGATTCAGGAATGGATAGTGAAATACCCGAAAATACTAAAAATCCGAAACGACTGAAGCACCAGTTGGAAAAGCGAGAGGGCAATGTTAAAAACACACGAAGTTTCTGTTTAGTATGCTAAAAAAAAAACACTGCAATACTTTTCAGTTATAAAATTGCCAAAAATAAAACAAAGAAAGTTGCTACATACTGCAAAAAATGTACTACGCAACTACGCAACCACAACTTGCTGTACGGCAGTGCGAACTAGATCTTATTTTAGATTTCCTCTCGTGTAGACATAGTGGAAAGGGGCACGCGCATTAAGGCGAGACAGGCGGGCGGCCCCGCCTCTCGCACATCCGGTGGACCGGAAGGGTCAGGTGTAACTGGTCGGCTTCCCACCCTTCAGCTGTTCCACTTTGGGGGTAGGATGGAAGAGTGGCCTTCAAGAATATATTCGAGTCGTTGGTCGACTCGAGACAGAACCTATCGAAGGCGCAGAAGATGGCCTACCTACTCTCCACTCTAGAGGATAAATCGCGGTCGCTTATCCAGCACCTCCGTGCGGAGGACGAACAATACGACACGGCCTGGAAACTGCTGAACTCCCGTTACCAGAATGTTCGATTGCTGGCGGATGCACATGCAGCGCAGCTATTGGCCCTGTCTCCGGTGGCTAATCGGACACAACTGCGCCTGCAACTACTAATGCCCGTTACAGTGGCCTGTAACGCGCTACGCACTTTGGGACTACCGGTAGACCAGTGGTCATACTTATTAGTGCACATCTTGCTGGGCCAACTGCTCAACGATATACGCACGCGAGAATGCTGAGCGGGACAGCACCACCCTACCTACCTTCACTGATTTGGTGAAGTTTTTAGAGTTTCAGCCAGCGCCATCTAGGGCGCCAGAACGCGGACCCTCGGGACCCTCATGGCGAGGGAAGCCCTGACAAGCACAGTCACCGTCACCGCGTGGAGCTGGTTTTCATTGCCATTCTCATATTTCAGGGGCGTATATGCCTCTTACAGTTGAAAAAGATTATTGGCAAAATAACGGCTATCTCACCCTTCCTTTTTTCAAGTTGTTGATGACGCAGAAACGGTTCACGGTTCTGAAAACTATTACATTAAGCACACAATGACGCACCGACGACGGACAGCACTGACGACGTCAAGCTGCGGAAGCTAGGGGCTTTACAACATTTACTGAACAGTAAATTTAGTGAACTCTATCTTTCCGTCGCGTGAAATAGCTATAGATGAATCTGACGTTTGAACTTCGCAAAGAAGATTGCTACCAAAGCAGCTAAGGTAGGCGTTAAGACGTATGAACTGTGCGAGTCAAAATCCGGCTACTTGTATAAGTTTTTCATCTATACGGGGAAGGACTACAAACATGGACGTGACTTCCACACAGATACTGACCGACCGGACAATGAGCAGATGCCTACTAGTGCCACGGCCCAAATTGTCATAGATCTCGTCAGGCCGTTGCTCAATCGTGGGCATACCTAAACAATAGTCAATTTTTATAATTCGCCCCTTTTAGCGCGATTTTAAGAAGAAACGTAACAGATTGTTTAGGGACACTCCTTGTTAATAGACAGTTTGTTCCGGAGTCTATTTAAGTAATGCCCAAGAGTGAGCTTCGACCTGGCGAGATTGTCGCGACGTATCTATAATGTTATGGTGCGATAAAAACGTCATCGCCATGATATTAACATACCGAGAAATAGGGGGGAAAGAAAAATATGGCACGTGCCGCTACAAACCCCAAGCTGCGATTGACTACAACCTTTCAATGGGGGCTGTCGATAAAAAAGATCAACTTTTGTCGTCACATCCCATTAAAAGTAGTAAGAATCAGACGTGGTACAAGGTGTTTCGGCGCCTAATGTGACCATACTAAACGCGTACATAATTTACAAGACCCTTTTACTTTAATTCTTTCCCAAGATACTTTTTATATTCTAATAATTATCGTACTAATGACATAATGACCATTCGGAAATATTGTTTAATTTTGTTGTTGTTATGAATGTTGATAAGTTATATAAATTTAAGAAATAATTAATATTACTTTATAGGGAGTCACAATTCACCAATATGATGTTAATGTAGTCCTGGCAGCTCATATACTATGCACTGAAATCTTTACCATTCTACGCTTTTACCATTTTGCTCTTTTACCATTGTGCGCTTTGACCATTTTGCTTCTTTGTCATTTTGCGCTATTACCATTTTTCTCCTTTACCATTTTGCGCTTTTGACATTATGCGCCTAAACGCTCTTCTACTGGCAGTTGGCGTTTCAGAATGATGCGGTTCGTACGCGCTGTCGAGTACACTCAACAAAATAAAATGAGTAACGATTCCATGTTTTTCGATATGGGAGATTGTCGCGACGTATCTATAATGTTATGGTGCGATATATACGTCATCGCCATGATATTAACATACCGAGAATTAAGGTGGAAAGAAAAATATGGCACGTGCCGCTACAAACCCTAAGCTGAGATTGACTACAACCTTTCAATGGGGGCTGTCGATAAAAAAGATCAAATTTTGTCGTCACATCCCATTAAAAGTAGTAGGAATCAGACGTGGTACAAGAAGGTGTTTCGGCGCCTATTAAATGTGACCATACTAAACGTGTACATTATTTACAAGACCCTTTTACTTTTATTTTTACCCAAGATACTTTTTATATTCTAATAATTATCGTACTTATAATGACCATTCGGAAATATTGTTTAATTTTGTTGTTATTATGAATGTTGATAACTTATATAAATTTAAGAAATAACTAATATTACTTAATAGGGAGTCACAATTCACCAATATGATGTTAATGTAGTCCTGGCAGCTCATATACTATGCACTGAAATCTTTACCATTCTACGCTTTTACCATTTTGCTCTTTTACCATTGTGCGCTTTGACCATTTTGCTTCTTTGTCATTTTGCGCTATTACCATTTTTCTCCTTTACCATTTTGCGCTTTTGACATTATGCGCCTAAACACTCTTCTACTGGCAGTTGGCGTTTCAGAATGATGCGGTTCGTACGCGCTGTCGAGTACACTCAACAAAATAAAATGAGTAACGATTCCATATTTTTCGATATGGGGCGTCTGATTGACGAAGTGCATATAAGAAGATGTTTGTTGGTATGCCTCACATCTGATGTATGAAGATAGGGACGCCAAAAATAAAGCTTGGGAGGAAATCTGGCTGAATTTATTTGGAAAAGAAAATTATAGTCCAGCAAAACGTAGGTAAAAAGCATTTATTTTTTTCATTAATAGGAACATGTATCTTTAACATATTTTAATCATTTTCCTACTGTGAAACAGTTGCTTTTTTTATTCATAATTGAAACTTCACACAACTTCACGGTATAATAAAACAGGTAATTCCCGAGATGGAACTTGACTACGTCACAAAGTGTTTCCACTGATTGTTCTTTTCAGTAAATTTAAGGACTTTCTCAATTAGTTCATGAATATTAAATAAAATATAAAGTAACTTAGCTATTTAGTATATCGCGATTCTCGCGTTATTCATCAATTCAATATTTTATAAATTGATATAATGGATTATTAATTCGAAATTGGTATATAAAGTTCAAAAATGCATTACGCTCGGGTAATTCAATTTCACACAGTGGCAACATATCAAACTGATGACGTAGTCAAGTTCCACCTACGTCATCAGCTGTCACGGGAAGAGAATATCTTATTTTATTATACCATGACAGTACCTAATAAATCATTACAAAATGGATCTGTCTTGCCATGACGGCCAGTGGGTGATACGAAATAATCGGCGAATAAATCGCGTATTGTATTTCCTTATCTAGTAACTGGTTCGATATCTAAATCAGTCATTCCCGTTATAGTTAATGTATGGTTTTCATTGTAACCATCACGCACTCTAATAAAGTTATGTAATACGCAACAGGCTTGTACTATCGTTTTTGCAACTGGAAAACTGACACTGATAGGAGTATGGAACACTCTGAATTTATAAGACATTACATATTTCAAATGTTGATTCTAGTACCTTCTGGCACGACTCAAGCGTTAATTGAATATTTTCTTTTTGTAAGTCGTGTTGAATCTGAAATTTCATTACGTAGTTTGATATACCACCATAAACCACTATTATTTGCGGTACATTGGCACTAGAGCTCGGCGGAGGTTTTAGACTAGGTATCCTCAAGGTATTTCGTTCCAAATTTTTAAACAATGAAATTTCTTTGAGTATAGCAGAATCGGAGTATTTTCCACACGCCCCAATGTTTACATAGGTAAATGTTTAAATAGTTTCTATCACACATTGCCAAAAGGATGAAAGAATAAAAATGTTTGTAGTTATGTAACTGTCTTACAAAATGTTGTAATACCCGGATACAAAAGAGCCACAAACGCAATAAACGATGTGTTTTTCCAAATTGTCCTCACAGAACATTGAAAAGCATATCTGATCAGTTTCGGGCAATTTTGATAAGAGATTACAGGTGAATTTAGCACGTTTATGCAATGATCATTTAAACAGCAACTTGTGGGATACCCTTTATGACGCAGAAAACTCAATATTTTCAACTTTGAATACGAACAAAATAGCACACGTATTTTCATTTGTAAATGCATTTAATGCGTCTTTAGATTTTGAAAAGCCACTAGAAATGGATGATCGGATATTTTATAATTGGTTTGGCTACACAAAAGAGCAATTCCGCACATTATTAGAAGTGCCCTGTTTGAATGAGATTAGAAGAGGAATGCCAGGTATTGCCACAGTGCAATTAAAAATGAGAACTGGAGACCCAGATACCAGAATATCTTCATTAATTGGTATGCCGCGAAGAACAATGGAGACACTAATTAATAAACTGCGCGAAATACTTGTGCAAGAGTTTGTACCCTCGAATTTAGCTTACAATCCCTAAAAGGTTTTATGGAAACGGGAATAATACCTTTGTTATCTGTGACGGTACTTATATTTACATACATAAAAGTTCAAATTACAAGTTCCAAAACCAAACTTATTCATTACATAAGTACCGTAACTTGGTTAAGCCTTATTTAATAGTAGCTTGCGATGGGTGTATTATTGATGTTTTCGGCCCATACAATGCCACTACATCAGATGATCAGATGCTGATATTATGACTAGCCTTTTTTCAGACAGAAGTATCTGCTCAACTACATTAGATGCTGATATTATGACTAGCCTATTTTCAGAAGTATCTGCTCCGAAATCATATCTTTTAGAAGATGATGTGTTCATTTTAGACCGTTAGTTCCGGGATAGTATCAGTTTATTAGAAGGATATGGGTACAGAACCTGTATGCCAGATTTAACCCTAGAAGGCCAACTTACTACAGCTTAATCTAATGAGAGTCCCTGCGTGACACTATGTAGATGGGTATAAGAGCCGATGAACGATTATTTTAAAATGAATTTTAAGCTATATATTCGGATTCGCTCTGCTCTTCTCATGTTAGTTTTTTTTTTTATTGCAGCGGCTCTATCGGCTGTCCACAAATTTGGTGTTTGCTTCCAGGACAGTGAATATGCAAATGAAATATTAGAAATAATAAGAGAAAGAAAAGGTCTTGAAAATAATGTGGCAAATATGGTTGACGAATGAAATATAGACGCAAATCCTTTAAAAGCATAACTGCTGATATGAATAATGTTTTATATTTTGCAGTCTTAAAATATAAGGACTTAATACTTTTCACGTTAGGAACTTACCAGATCAAGCAAGCTCGTTTGTATTATGATGAGCATATACGATTTCATAGGGGGAAACATAACTGAAGTCAGTAGGGAACATATAGAATCATCTGAATACAATCTTAGAGCTCCTACGCACTGGCGACCATGGTCGCCGCGACCTGGCCGCGGCGGCCAGTGAATTCTGGACTTTATATGGCAATCGCTATAGCCCCTACGCACTTAGCGGCCAGCGACCAGCGGCCACCGTTGGCCGCGGCGTGATGCCACGCGACCAGCGACCAATCGTGGCCGTCGAGAACATCATCAGTGCTACCGCATCGGCCGCGGCGACCAGACGTGTAGCTAGCTACAGAGTGATTATTTTACAATGGCCAATTTCGACACGGAAAGGTTCATAATTGAAGTTGAAAATAGAAGAGGTTTATGGGATTTAGCATCAAATGATTACTCCAATAAAGATGTTAAGCGGCAGTTGTGGCTTGAAGTGGTCGATATATTTGGCGGTGAATCCATGGAAGATAAAGAAAAGGCAGAACTTGGTTAGTATTTTATTTTATTATGCCTAAGTAAATTAACCCTTAACTGTAGTCGTGGGTCCATTGGACCCACTTGCGTGTTTTAAACTAGTGTACAGTGTGCAACTAGCATACCGCATGTGCGTTCGACGCCATTTTGTTTACGGCGCGCAATGGCGGCTCGCGGCGAGCAAGTGCCTCAACGCACAAACTGAGCAGCCGTCGTAGGTACGCACCCATATATTTACAAATTGTGCCAGGGCAAGCGACCATCGGTACTGAAGTAGTTTGCGAATATATCTCGATATTCGGTTGATGTTCTATTTGCTCTATTAGGTAAACATGCAGGTATTTCTAATAAAGCCTCTGGTACAGTTAACGTGTCCTTGAAATCATATCCGTCTCTTTCTCGCACAAAATTATGAAGCACACATAGAGCTTTTATAATCACAACTGCAAATTCTTTCTTGACGTTTAGGGGCCGGTGAAGAATCTGCCATTTATTGGCTAATATTCCAAATGTACATTCAATATAGCGGCGGGCACGGGATAGTCGATAATTAAAATTAGTCTTTACATTATTCAAGTTTCTCCCAGCATACGGTCGCATCATATGTTCCGATAGTGAAAACGCCTCATCACCCACTAAAACGAACGGCATTGATTGGCCATTTTCTTTGATGGGGCTATTGCTCGGAATATCGAGATCATTATTTAAAAGCCTATGATAAAATACAGAGTCTTTGTAAATTGACGAATCACTGCATTTGCCGTATGCTCCAATATCTACGTAAAGAAATTTATAATTTACATCACATATTGCAAGTAACACGATTGAAAAATAATTCTTGTAATTGTAATAAAGAGATCCCGAATGTTGTGGTTTGATAACTCTAATGTGCTTGCCGTCGATGGCTCCGATGCAATTAGGAAAATGGGCGTATTTTTGAAAACCTTCAGCCGTTTGAATCCACTTATCTCTGGTCAATTGTGGCATCACAATTGGTTTTAATATCTCCCATATTGCTTCACAAACATCAAATACTATTTCCGATACTGTAGGAAGCCCTATACGGTATTCATGACTTATATGAGATAAAGAACACCCAGTAGCCAAATACCTGAAAATAAAATTCACATTAATAAACATAATATTAGTTTTGTAATATGTACTACATTTATTTATTGATTTACAGGCATTACTCTCCAAAAAAGATGGAAAAACCTTAGAGACTGTTTCACAAGAGAGCTGCGCCGTCTTAAAGATGTCAAAAGTGGTTCTGCTGCAAAACGTAAATCACAATACACCTATTTCAACCAATTAATGTTTTTGAAATCAGTGCTGGACACAAACGCAACAGAAAATAGTCTCGAAGAGGCAAGTCAAGAAAATGAAAGTGCAAGATCTTCTGATCTTGAGACTCAACAGTCTGCATCAAAGTCGCTTAGAACAAAAAGGAAGAAAAAAATACCAAACGAAGAATCCGATACAGACCCTCTAATTTCAGTTCTGCATAAGACCATAGCGACTACACAGAATGATTCAAATTGTGACAGACTGTTTCTTTTATCCCTCCTCGAAAGATTTCAAACAATCCCTGCTGCAATGAAGACCAAAGCGAAAATGGAAATCATGGAAATTATAGAAAAATACCAACCGAACTGTACACCTACAACAGCGCGCATAAACTATTCAAGTAATTTCAATACTCTTAACGACCAAGAATATGACCCGCATCGACCGAGTTATTCAGGTTATTCTACTACCAACAGGATATCAGATGATTCAAATTACAGCGATACTCATACTCATTATTCTGATATTTCTCAAAATTCAGAAATGATAGACCTATTTCCCAATTTGAATGATTAATTGTTCACAATTGCCATTTTTTAAGTTATGAAAATACAAATAATTTGATTATCTACTTCAGTTTTTTAATATTTAAAAACATGTTATAAGCAAGCCCTTTTCCTCTCCTTTTCAAAGTCGTAAAGTAGAATACTACTGAACAATAGTTCATAAATTTTTTAAAGTGGCAAAACCTTGGACAATGAATTATACAGGTTGTTGTGAAAAACACAACAATGGTGGTTTAGGGTGATTCAGAATCGAGTCTTGTATAATTCAAATTTACAAAAAAATCCATTTAGCGGTTTAAGTAAAAAAAGGCCCTATCACATTATTTTTATTTTTCCTGTACACAATACTCCATTCCGAAACACCCTTTAAAATATATCTCGTATTTTTTAAACATTCTGTATTTAAACAAGATAAAGTAAAAAACCTAAAACCCAACTACGACAAAACTTTTTGTCCGCTAGAGGGCGCCATACTAAATTTGGTGACAAGCTTAATATATTCATAATGTACAAGTAAAGCGCTTTCAAACGATATCAAACACGGCATATTTATCTTAACTTTATTTTTTTACTCTGTATGTTTTGCCCGTTAGAGGGCGCCACATTAGATTTTGTGAAACGCCGTATAGTCTATAACCAGCGGACTGTTAAGACGCTTCTAACGATATATCATTTGTCGAATTCTGATAAGTAGTTTAGAAGTTACGAGGGAACAGATGAACATACATACATACATATATACATACATACATACATAGCCTGTCAAAATCATAACCCTCCTTTTGCTTCGCCGTAGTCGGGTAAAAAGAAAAAGCTTACCTTATTGTTATTACTAATTTTTCTTCTGCTGGAATGCATTTCCGATAGTTGTTATCAGTTCCAGTAATTTTTGGTTTTATTGTATCCAGTAACAGGTTAAAAGTATTCCTTGACATTCTCATGTAATTAAAGAATCTCTTCTCATACATTTTTAAATCCAAAAAATAAGTATAATATAATCCTTTAGTCTTTCTCTCGCAAAGTAATGGATGCACCCAAAACTGTCTTTTACGTGAAATCTTCCGTTTTCGTTTTCGTAGTAAATACACAAGCACAGTTAGCGTGATTATCTTCTGCACGTCCATCTTGACACACCCTTGGAAGTCGACTGCAAAAAATGGCCGCGGCGGCCTGGCCGCGTCTATGGTCGCCAGTACATGTCGCGCTTGCCTACGCACCGGCGACCATGGCCGCGGCGGCCTGGCCGCGTCTATGGTCGCCAGTGCGTAGGCAGCCTTAGAGGCAGTGCGACAGCTACTTGTGTTATAACGTTTCTTGGACATATTATCGAAAATTTACAATGCAGAGGCCCCCACAGAACTGCATACAGACGTGTCAAGTTTAGCTTGTGCAGTTATCTTGCTACAGAAGGATAAGGATGGTAATTTACATCCTATTTACTGTATGAGTACTTGAGTAGAAAGACTAATGATTATGAGAAGGAATATACCAGTTATGAACTAACTAGAAGCTATGCCTGTTATCGAAAGAAATTTTGTTATTACCTTTATGGCATCCCATTCAAAATTGTAACAACTGTCAGGCGTTTGAGTTGACTCTTTGAAAAATGGATTTAACACGATTTTAGCAGTTTTACAGCTGCTTTAATTAGAGGTAGAAGAAAATCTTTACACATAAGTCGGAAACAATATTATGTTTACGTTTTGATAGAAAATAATGTACAGTCGAGGACCCAATTATCTGACCACCTTTATTACCTTTTGCTTTTGAGAAACATCGCACAGCTATAAACCAAATCATTTTAAAGAAATATAATCCTTAGCCGCTAAAAATACGGTATTTTTTCATTAACAGTTCAACTATGCAAGTATAAAATTGTAAACTATACCTTCTTATAGACAAACTTAATAGTAATAAGTGATTAGTAATTTCATCAACGTCGTTCATGAAGCAGTGGTCTTGCGGTCATGGGTGTAGACTGTAGTCTAAACATCGCAATCCGAATCATCATGGTTCGACCCCGCTAAAATGCTTTGAGTTTTTATTTGGAAGTATTGTTTTCTGCTTCCAACAAATAGTTTTACTTTTGAGTTTGGAATACAAGTAATACTATGAACTACTGTATGCTTAACTTAGAAAAGTCAAGTGGGTAGATGATAAAAATATGGATTGTCTGATTTAAACGACATTCTGGAGACAGGCCAGTCTACGCTCATTTGCAGTGACTACGGTTGTTAGCTATTTGATTAATATACGAGAATTATTGGAAATGTCGCACCTAACGAATTTTTTGAAAGCGGAAATTATTGTTCTATATGAACAATACGAGTCTATAAGTGAAATAGCAAGACGCTTAAATATTTCGGTAAGTGAAATAATTATCTTTTAACTACCTAGAATGTGATAGTGCAATTGAATTTATATAAAATAATTCAGTGCATAGTGCAATTGATTTTTATAGAATAATTCAGTGCATTATTCCTAGTCGGTTAGATAAATCTTTGTTCACACACAGAATAGGTGGCTAGACCTGGTTTTAAAATAGTTTTTGCTAACAATAAAACCACTTACTTTTGAGGAAAGAAGTTCATTTTGTTAACCTTATTTTATTTTTGTTCACAGAGAAATACTGTGAAGCTATGGATTAGGCGTTACCAACAAACGGGTGATGTGCAGCGTAATCGCCCCGGACCTGCGCCGGTTATGTTTACCGATGAATCGACGCGTCATCGGGAGATTATTTCTAGGCACTCACAAGACCCATTTGTGACCACCAGATCTACTGCTGCCATTCATGGCGTGTCCATGGAAACGATACGCAAACACTTGCATGCGGAAGGGTTCAAGACATATATACCGGCAAGAAAAATTCTACTCACACCCGCCCATCGTAGTGAACGTCTCAGATTTGCGAATGATTATTTGAATTTTGATTGGCATAATAATGTTGTAATTTTTACTGATGAGAAAACATTTAGATCAGACAAAGACGGTCGAAAAATTTTAGGGCAAAAATTAGGGGAACGCTATAAAGAAATTAATATGCTGCCGAACAGATTGAGCGGTAGAATAACACTGGGATACTGGGGTTGGATGTCTTCAATGGGTCCAGGTGAATTGGTTGAAGTCGGTGGTCGTTTTAACAGCCAGTCTTATTTAGAGGTGTTACGCGATGTTATGTTGCCATCCGTGCGCATAGCTTATCCGGACGAAAACATTTATTTTGTTCAGGACAACTGTGCCGTGCATCGAGCTGGTATTGTGCGTGATTGGCTCGCGTCACAGGTCAATATGACAGTTATTGATTGGCCGTCGAAAAGTCCCGATTTAAATCCTATAGAAAATCTATGGGGCCAAATGATACTTAACTGGGACTCATCTCAAGTTAAAACTAAAACTAATTTAGATGAATTGGTGATGTCTACGTGGGAATCAATGCAGGAAGGAGATTTGTGTTGGTCGATGGTAACCGATATGAAAAATCGCTTACAACAAATAAAAGATTGTGAAGGAGGGCCGCTTAAGTATTGAGCTAAGTTTTTTTAGTGGCGCAAATTATCTGTTATTAATTTGTTTCAGCAAGGTATATGTAATGTGTAAGTGATGTTATTGTTATCTTATACCTTTAAACGAGCAATTCTTGTATATTTATTTATATATATATTTATTTATAAATTTCTGTGATCTCAAAAACCGCTCTAACGATTTTGCTGAAAATTGGTATATGGGGGTTTTTGGGGGTAAACAATCGATCTAGATTAGTCTTATGTTTGGGAAAACGCGTGTTTTCGAGTTTTCATTCGTTTTTCTTTCCACGCAGAATATGGTCGCTAATTTCCTCGCGCCGGCCGCCATCCGCTTAGCTCAGTGGTTAAGGATGCTGACCGCTAGAAAGAGTGTTACGGGTTCGAATCCCACTCGGTGACTTACTTTTGTTTTTTTTTTATGTTCAAGTTTATATATAATTTTTTATTTTGTCCTGTTTTTAGACAAGTTTAAAAAAACGAAGTTAATGTTTGAGATGTAACCGACCGAGCAAAGCTCGGTCACCCAGGTACTTGTTACTTAATGTAACAAGTATATTCACTTTATTACAAATTAAGTCCGTATCAACTTACAAAAACGGTAACTAGGTTAATTACATTTCAGTTACAGGACTTGTTATGTCTACGTAAATAAATAATAAAAATACTTTATTTTGTAATTTATCCTAACCCATATAATATTGTCTAATATAGTTAGAAGTTAAATCAATATATCGTTGTGAATGTTAATGTTGCTTTATATTATTACCATAAACATTAATTCTTCTAAGAATTGTTATTTTAATAAAACATATTTATTTCGAGCAGTCTCACCTGAATCGGCGGCGATAGGCAGGCACATTGAGTGAATATCATAATATCTATTTAGAAGCTTTTATTTCTGAATATAATAGATACCTAGATACGGACTTAAATACCTACTTCATTAAAATAGCACAGTGATTACGAGTATTGAATATCTAGTCTGTAACAACATTATTGTTTTATATTTTAGATATGTTTTTATAAATGATAGTGATATTTACTTAAATAAATACTGATTATTTTATCAATCCTTCACTTTTTTATTTACAATAATTTCACAAGAATTACCTGGTTATTTTATACTAAGGTAAAGTGGGTGCGTAAGTGGTGCTTCTATTTGAATTATTTTTTTGATCAAACTTTATACCTAAATAAATACCTAATTAAAAATTGCAAAAGTGCTAGTGAAGTAGTATAAAAAGGACTACCAATACTTTCAAAGGTTATTCATAAAATAGAAAACAGTTATATCTGTGCAATCGACTATTTTTTTTTAAATAACGCCACATTTACGATTAAGAAAATTATTGCCTATGAGGGCGCCACTTACGCACCCAATTAACTTTAATAGTAAGTAACTAATAATAAAATTACCTCATACTTAATTTATTATATTTTGCATTATTCATACGAAAAAAAAACAAAATTTTTAAGGAAAAATAGTGGTTTTTAACTTCCATATTATATGTCTTTCACTAGGTTCGAACACGCGACTGGAAAACCTTACCTTTCTGTAACAACCTTATGGTTAACCACTGAGCTACAGCTACGCTGACAAAGGTGATGAATATATGCTAAGCATTTCAAAGGAAATAGATGAACCGTAATAATAACAATAACTTACAATGTGCTATTAAACAAAATCTTTCTTTATGCTTAATAACATAAGATACTATTTCGAATAGAATACATTTGAATATGCTATGGCTATAGTTAAAAAAATGTTAGAACTCAATGAATAAAGAATATCTCACCTTATGCTTAGTGTCTTAAGATATTATTTCGTAAAATTAATTTAACTAAACCTATTTGCAAAGTTGCTCAGAAGCAAAAAGTCAATAGGTGGTCAGGTATCTTATGCCGTAGCTTGTTATTACCTTTATGGCATCCCATTCAAAATTGTAACAACTGTCAGGCGTTTGAGTTGACTCTTTGAAAAAAGGATTTAACACGATTTTAGCAGTTTTACAGCTGCTTTAATTAGAGGTAGAAGAAAATCTTTACACATAAGTCGGAAACAATATTATGTTTACGTTTTGATAGAAAATAATGTACCAGGACGGTTAGGAATCACTGAATATTGCTGTAGTTGAATCGATGGTCGGCGTACGCTAGGATGATGCACTCACGTTATGTACAAGGTGGGCCAAAAGAAATCACCCTATTGGAATATGCTCTCATTTTTGCAAATGGCCGCCAATGTCAAATCTGTTTTGACATTTGTAGACTAGACAGATGCAAAATACAAGTGAACAAGCCATGGAGCGATACACTCCCCAAGAACGCGGAATAATCGTGTCTATTTTTTTGCGTAACAATTCGTCTGTGGTGTTGGCGCAACGCGAATTCCGTCGCCGATTTCCCGGCCGTCCGACACCGACTGCGCAAACACTGCGCCGTTTGGCCACCAACCTTGAGGAGTATGGGACCACGCGAGACGTTGCCAAGAGTGGTCGGCCCCGGAGTGCCCGTTTTGCCGAGAATATCGCCGCTGTTGCCGAGGATGTCGAGTTGTCGCCGGAAACATCGACCAGACGCCGTGCCACGCAATTAGCCATCAGTCGGACGTCCCTAAGGCGAATTTTGGTCAAAGACCTGCGCATGTTCCCGTACAAAGTCCAGTCCGTGCATCAGCTGCTGCCTGCCGACCGCCAAACGCGCGTAACCTACGCCCAAGCCATCCTCAATCTCGAGGAAGAAGTGGACGATTTTTCGACCAAAATCATAATGAGCGATGAGGCTCATTTCAACCTCAGCGGGTACGTGAACAAGCAAAACTATCGCTTCTGGGGCACCGAAAATCCACGAGTGATACACGAGGAGCCATTACACCCGCTCAAGGTGACTGCATGGTGCGCTGTTCACGCTGGAGGTGTCATCGGGCCATTTTTTTTCGAGAATGTCGCTGGCCAAACGACAACAGTGGACGGTGCGCGCTATAGGGCCATGTTGACCGAGTTTTTTCTGCCGCAATTGGACGAATTAGGACTGAAGGACTCGTGGTTCCAACAGGACGGAGCAACGGCACACAATGCGCGAGCCACAACCGATATTGTGAAGGCGGCGTTCCCGGGTCGCCTCATCTCTCGTTTTGGCGATTTACACTGGCCCGCTAGATCGCCCGATTTAAGCGTTCCAGACTTTTTTTTGTGGGGTTTTTTGAAGTCCCGTGTTTACGTGAACAAGCCCGAAACTCTGGAATCCCTCAAGGACAACATTCGACATGAGTGCGAAAATCTGTCGCCCGAAGTTCTCGCCGAAGTAATGAAAAATGCCGTAAAACGAGCCCGTATGGCAATCAATTGTGACGGCGCCCATCATTTAATTGAAAATATTATATCGGCCACGATATAATATTTTCAACTTGACCAATAAAATTATAAAGGTTTATATAAATATAATCAAAAACAGAATTGAAGTTTTTCATTTAGAAAAAAAAAAAGAGAGCCAAACAACATCGGATGACTTCTTTTGGCCCACCTTGTATGACCATTGTTTGGTATTTGGGATGGGCCAGACATCAACAAAATATCTTTGCACCAGCTGCTTTTCTAAATGATGTATTAGTTATAGAGGATGATGAAATATAAAATATTGTAAAATCTTCTTATCGTGTGTGACTAACACTAGTGTCAGTGTTTTTAAACCGCCTTAAAGGCTTCTGACATGAAGACTCCGAAGCACGGATCATCTTATTTATCAGACAATCAGGTGATCAGCCTACAAAAACAAACTAGGACAACAACACCAAGTCGTTGCCCCCGCCGGGAATCGAACCTGCGACCTCCGGGTATGAGCCGAACGCTCTAAACACTACACCACGGAGGCAGTTAAATGAAATCTCGTGTTTTTACTATTCAACTTACCTACCTTACTAAGCGGTATTGTTAGAATCTTAACGTCCCCCGGAGTGGCATATTTTTTGGGAAGGCAGTCGTATTTTATTTTTCTTTGATTTCATAGATTCATGTCAGTCCTTGACCCTAATTGAAGAGTACAGTTTCTTGGCATCAATTCACTAGGTTCACTAGGTAAGGCAAATGGGCTTCCGTGTCGTCATATTTTTAAGTGTAGGCAAACATTTACACTTAATTTATTTTACAAGAACTTATGCCTTGAAAGGTGGACTAGAATGTATGCAAAAAAAAATATTAGAGAACTGTGATATACATAGAGATGAACTTGACAATGAACTGAATCAGCCAGCAGATATACTGATAAAAAAGAAATACTAGCATACTAAAAACCTGAGCAATGTAGAAAAATGGCAGTGCTATGTAGTGTGAGGTATCTACACCCAGTTTAGTTTTTTGAAAAGGGTAGAGCTAATAAATAATATTATTAATCTTGTTCCGAAGGGAAAGATGTTAACGATGAAATTGTATCATCTATTACAACATCTACTACTGATCAGACGGATATACATACCACCTTCTGACGAAGATTGCAACTCAACCACATCTGATGAAGAGCGGAAACTAGACGAAGAGCGGAACATGTCACCATCAATATTATTGGCAAATGAACCAAATAATGGAACCCCTAGTGAACAACAGCTGAACTGCACAATGCCCTCTTCGCCAACAATGTCGCCTATGTCGAACATCCCTTCAGTGACAGCTTCATTTATCATCGACCAAGTCTGCGATTCACCAGAGCCGTCTCCGCAAATATTGGCTTCGACCTCTCAATCAACTCATGACACTGGAGTAGACCGTCGTCCTAGTCAAAACCCGCAGAGAAGATTCATTCACAATCAAGTAATTGATTCGCCGCACCAGTCTCCCCAGGCTTCATCTTCAAATTCACAGCCATCGCGTAGCACTCAAACCGTTCTCCGTAGGCAAAACCCACAGAATCAACCTCGGCGAGTAACTAAAAAGAAAATTTCTGAAATTTGAATGGTCAAAAGGTCGTTTCCAACATCGCGCTGAATTAGAACCGGATGTATTTGAAGCTCCGCTATCGGAAAGTAAAACAGCGCTGGATTACTTTTCAGATTTTTTTTCCGATGACCTTTTTGATGACGTGTGTCAATTTACCAATATGTACGCCATTCAAACGAAAGAGCTACCATTAAATCTGACAGTTGCAGAACTGCGGAATTTTATTGCTATTAAAGTGATAATGGGAGTCGTCGTCATGCCCTCGACTATTCTCTCATCTCGACTATTGGTGCGTTGACACACGTTATCCTTTAGTAGCAGATGTAATGCCACTTAAGCGCTACCAGCTAATTCGACGGTATTTACATTTCGTTGATAATAACCTAATGACCCCAGACCCATACTTCAGAATAAGAAGATTTTCTGAACAAATTCGACAAAAATGCCTTGAAATTGAAGAGGAGTCTCGTTTTAGTATTGACGAGATGATTATTCCATATAAAGGTACGAAGGCTGGGAAAAGGCGGCAATACAACCCCCAAAAACCTCGGTAATGAGGATTCAAAAATGTAGTACGAGCAGGAGCGTCTGGTATAATCTATGATTTCTTTTTTTATTCTGGAAGTGACATATTTGAGGATTGCAAGTTTACAGCAGAAGAAGAAAGCTTAGGCTGGGGTGCGAAGGCAGTGCTCAGGTTATCTTAAACCATCAAGAAGAGACCGTGTATCGTGTTTAGTACAGTCAAGAAAAAAACAGTTGTTGATGAAAAAATAATCAGTTTTTATTAATTATAATCAATTACAGATTATAATAAATTTGCACCTTTGATTTAGATAACATAAAATAAAATTGTAAATAATTAACAAATGAAAAATCAAATACTTAACAAAAAAAACCTTCTTTAGACAATTATTACAGTAATCACATATACAGGGTGACTTTTCAAACACTGTTCAAATTTTTGGAGTAAGTTCAGTCCGAAAATTTCTTAAACCAGATCAAAAAATATTTTTCAGTACAAATATTTTGTTACTGACTGTACCAAAAATATGCTTGGGGATCCGACCGGAATACAATATTTAATTATTTATTCTGATCCCCTGGACGGGGTATCAGGGAATCCAATATTTCAACAGTATGCAATATACGCACACAGCGACAACATTCACTCACACATGAGAAACAACAGTCCTAAAGAATGCTCAAATATGAATCTCGAAGAGCATGTTACTATTGACGCTGAAGGACAGCTCGACATATCTGAAATATTAAATGCAATACTTATTAAAATAGATGCTGTTAATGAGCATGTCAAAACCCTACAGGAAACCCAGAAACCATTATAAGAAAATTAACAAGCAGTTTATGTTAATTGTATCAAAACTAGGCGTCCAGTTCGAACAGATACTAAAATGTTCTCGGCCTGCGAATACAAAAGAAACGATTAAATCTATACAGCCTATATCTTGCCTAGATCTGATTAAAATGGAATCGTAAAACGATCCACATGCATTAGGTGAATTAAAGAAAAGATTTTCCGACATACTCGTATGTGGCAAAGGTAAAGGGAGGGGTATCAATAATGACTGTATTCACCAATGACTGTACATTTTTGGCAGCCATGCTTACTTTTTTTAAAGTTAGATACACCTGCAAAAAACACTTGTTTGATTACAATCTCACAAAATCACCTAAACAAGCAGCAAGCAAAACGTAATAGTGTAATCAAATAATGGTAGCATAGCCCCCACATTAAATTGAACTTTCTGTTATTTACATTAGCATTTACGTTCGCAAGGTTCAAATCCTATGAAAAATTTATACCTATGGTTAACTCACTTAAAGTTTACCTTTGACTAAAGCTATTGCCGGCGAATCACATATAAACGCTCTGATGCTAACTTCAATGATAATTTCATTTCCTGTCGAAGTAACGACTGTCAGACCATTTTGTAGTTGAAACATTTAATCAACAAATGGATTTAGGTATAAGTTGATATCAGACGGTTTTGTCTTTCCTTCGTATATGCCCACCACAAAGGGAGATATTTATCATTTTAGCGATGTTGCATAATATTGGCCAAAGTTGAATATATGAGCTTTTATAAATTGGTAACTCATCTATATTGACATTTAAAGATATTTTAGTTGGTGATCATTACTTTTTGATAGAATTTTCTGTAATTGAGTAATTAGACCATTGTGCCAGTAATGTCCAGTTCCCATCTCTATAATGCATGTAGTTTCTTCATTTGTTTTAAGCAACGTCCGCGCATCGAATGGTAATGTGTACGGCAATGCGTCATTTACAATTATAGATAACTCATTTATAGCAATATGTGGTATGTTATACTTGATAGCCCAATTCCGGATGTTCTTGCATAACTTATATTTTTTTAGATTCAACAATTAAAATTTCGTCTACATCGGAACCACTTGTAGGGGTTTGGAATTATGTATCGCGCTTACGCAGCATTTCGTAGACGCTAAGTATGAAAAGGCAGTCGCCCGCACACTGCAAAACAAGGCGTGCTTTGCGTAAGAAGCTCGGTTTCGTTAAAAGTGCAAGTGCAAGTGTAAACAACCTACAATGTGGACAACGTAATCCGAACCAGATGGTGTAGAATAGGTGTCTATACCTACCCATGTATTGTTTTTATTTTTGTAATGTACTTACCTATTTGGTTTTAACATTTTTTTGTAAAAGGGGGTGTATGTAGGGGTTTGGAATTATGTATCGCGCTTAGGCAGCATTTCGTAGACGCTAAGCATGAAAAGGCAGTCGCCTGCACACTGCCGTAAATGTATCACGCGTACCTAATAAATCAGAGGTGTTTCAAGTGTATAGACATTTCCTTTAATACCTGTCCAAGTTAACGCCCAATAAATTAAGCGTTACACACTAAATGGATCCTCACTATCATATGCCGAATTTTCACTGCCATGTTCAAAACGTTGATTACCATAATCCGGATACTCAAAGTTAATATTTTGTACGGAACCACTTGCTCTTTTGGATACGTTGTCCTTGACAAATGAAGTGTTGTTGACATTGGTAGACTTTGTTGGTTTAGTAACGTCATTATAATTTTCTTCGTACAACCTTTTCACTTTTCACCGCTTCTCTTAAATTTTTTCACTTTTCCAAATCCAATTTTTTATAATTTTATTTACGCAAACTTTATTCGTATTATTATGGCAGACTTTGTAATATAAACGATAGTTTATGTCAATCATAAGAATTTAGCGCTTATAATAATATGGATGATAGCTCATACATAAACGACGTATTCGGTTAATTATTTTCTCGTGTTTATATAAGTATATATTTTAAAAAGTAACTATTTTTGTAATTTAATTCATAATGCCTATTCACTGGGGACAGATCGAGCTTTGCAATGTAAATAAGGCTCTTTAAAATTGTTCAAAGCTTACCTCAAAATAATTGCAATCCTTTTTTCTCATATTGGTGTCTTGTCGGCATATTTTATTTTTTAAGATGTCTGTTAATTCTTTAAACCTTCTAGACATGCGAAATCTCTTGTGATCTGATTTTGGTAACAAAGTTTAAAAATCACATTCGTGTTTATATTGCAATATTATTTGAACCCATATTTCACGATTTTTCTTTCTCTTGAGTTTACTGAAGTTTACTGCTATAAATGACTCATGGAAGCTACCTTTGGCTTATTTTTTATAGACAGCTTGAAGGCAGACATGAAAGCCAATTTAATAAAAATTGCACTGGAAAAATGTAACAATATCGGTGTGCAAATTCGCTCCGTTACATGTGATGGCTGCAAAAGCAATATTGCAACAATGAAAAATTTTGGATGCGAGATAGACGATTTTCAAAATTTAAAAACTAATTTCAAACACCCTAGTACTGATTATGACGTCGTAGTGTTTTTAGATGCCTGCCATATGTTAAAACTGATGCGAAACACGTTCTAATCTAAAAAAATATATATACTTCGGATGAAAAATTAATCAGGTGGCAATTAGTGACAGAATTATACAATTTACAGGAAGATACCTCCTTGCAGTTGGCAAACAAACTTTCACATAGACATGTTGATGACTCCAGTTCGACATGCATTCTGCTAAAAGTAGAGGAGAAGGTGGTATTGTGGCCACTGCTGTTAAATAGGACCCCTGCTTAAATAAATGTAACCACTAGTGCCATCTTCATTTTTTCTTTTGCACTACGTGCGTCTTAGCACTGAGAAAATTTTACGCCACCTGATTGGCGCAACAAGTCCAAGCGCTCTGATTGGTCAAAACTCGTCGCCGCATGTCATGTGGGCATTTTTTTATTTTGTTGTCTATGAAGTTATGGTTATGTCCTACCAAGTTATTTCCGTATTTATTAAATATGATATGGCTTTTCGTATAAAAGTACTATGTTTACGTAATTAGACAAAACCAGCTTTTTTTAGCAGTATAAATTAGCAGCTTAAAAGTAATTTTTCCTGTTAAATTTTAATTGTTAACTTTAAAAATGCTTTGTTTTCTACTGTCCCACTACAAAGTTTCAATATTATATGTCTTATTATCTTATCATTTTGTATAAAAGGAATACCCTTTTTATAGTTTAATAAAAGCAATTTTTATCCTAGAAACCTTTTCAGCTTTCAGTTTGCTTTTAATTTAAATAAGTTTTAACTAAAATCAAGATTTATTTCAAGTATACAAAAATAACATCATGGAAAATTCCTATTGAGTTACGCAATATTTCGCCCGTTGTTTCTAAATTTCTACCAAAAGTGTACATTTTATCAAGCAGCAACACTCAATTCCCGCTCTGTGACAGCTTAGTGTCAGCCATTTTTTAGCAGTAGTAAAATAGACGCTGGTGTATACGTCACGCCAAAGAAGTTGTCTTTCATTTTCCACTAAGAAACGGAGTTATCTCAGGTAATTTGCATGTATTTGTTTACAACTTAAAAGGCAATTAATTGATTGGTATGTTTATATTACAAAAAAATCACTAAATTACTTTAAAAGCAAGTGTTTTGTATGCAAAATTAACATAATTGTGTGCTCAATCAAAAACGTTACGTTCCTGTGAGAAATTTCGTAATTCAGTGGAGCAAATTGTAACTCAGTGTAACAGTAAAGGCGTGTTATATGTAAGCACATCTTTTGAAACCAACTTAGCAAAAGAGGAGTACGCTGTATGTACCTATGTGAGTTTCTTTATTTCAACATAACTTCTGAACGTCTGAATCGATTTGGAGGAGTCGTATCGTAAAAATTTACCGATGTTTGCCTGTTATCAAATCTTGCAAATTAAATTTGGTAGACTTCGAATTTACCGATTGAGGTGATATTTTGCATACTTATATAAATCAAGTGACAAAAGAATAGTATAGGGTCAATAAGCTGTCCTGATGATGGAGTCTGAAGGTGGTGATAGGATCTCTGCAACTAAATAAGATAACCCTATTGTGTTTGCGCCAATTTGACTTGTCTTGGAAAACACTTTATGGATAAATGAACTCGTAATAAAAGGTTATCACAAAAGTGAATATTGAAAAAATGAGTTAAAATAATTTAGGAAGTTACCTACGCTATATCTTCACCAGTTTTACCATCATAAAAGATAGTCGCAATTTCTACCTACCTTACACGACTGCACAAAAAAGAGTGTATAGTTTTACGAGTTCATGTATGTATGTATGTATGTATATGTGAGTGTCTTTATTACCACCATAACTTCCAAATGGCTGAACCAATTGGGATGATTGTGGGGTATTGTTAAAACCCATACGCTTTACATATTGAGAGAGAGAGTGACATAGGCTTTACATATTTATTTTAAAGAATGCAGTAGTGTACTTTTTTGTATTCTTTGTATATACATAAATAGTAGTATTAAATAAAAGTTAATTGTAATTTTGTTGTAGATATAATGCCTTTATCAGCGGCAGATCGAATGAGAAATTACCGAAATCGGTTGAAACAAGATCCAGAAAGATATGAAAAAGTAAAAAAAAAACAAGCAGAATACGTGAAATCTAAAGCTAAACCTGTTAAAGAGCTAACAGAAAAAGAGAAAGAAGAAAAACGAAAAATATGGAGAAACCAGAAACGTAAGCAGAAAGAAAAAAAAAGGAAAGAACTACCAGTGCAAGATAAGAAGGCAACAACTAAAAAATTAAAATCGAAAGTACAACGTAAATTGATTAATAAATATAAGACTGCTACAAAAAAAAATGAAACTTTGACTAAGTTGGTACATACTTACAGAAAAAGATTATATCGGTTAAAAAAAGCAACAGAAAAACAAGTTCAAAAGCTTGAAGAAGATGTACTTAAAATGAAAGCTAGAGAGGAGATTTTAGAATTGAGTTTGAAAACATCTTATAATAAATGTACCACTATAAAAGAGAAACAAGTTTTGAAAAATATATTCGTAAATGAAAGTATTCAGAAAATAAGAAAAAAAACTCATGTATCGAAGCTGTTAGGATTACAAGGATTGGCTAGGATCAAGAATAAACAAAAAACTGAAAACAAAATACAAAAAGAAATTGAAACCTTCTACATTAGAAATGACGTTAGTAGAATGACAGCTGGAAAAAGGCAATGCCGTACATTAAAAAAAAATAAAGAACAAATACGATATCTTACGGATACAATCTACAATTTACACAAAATATACCGCGAAGAGGGAGGAAAATACAGCCTGGCAACGTTTTACAAGTACAAACCATTCTACGTTCTATCACCTACAGTCCAAAACAGGGAAACATGTCTTTGCATAAAACATGATAATATTGAGTTATTATTTCGAGCCATGAAGAAATACAAAGTCCTTACAAATTTTAATAATGTTTTAGAAGTAATAAAAAAGCAATGTTGCGATATGAATTCGAAATCTTGCATGTATGGGGAGTGCAAAGAATGCAAAGATAAGAGAGTAATATACGAAGATAGGAAAGAACAGAATATAGAGTGGTGTCAATGGGAAGTTATTAACCACATATACAGAAAGACAGAAAATAAAATTACAAAAGAATTGACAACAAAAAAAACAGTTAAGCTGCAAAAAAATGGGAGTATCACTGATCTCGTGACTTCATTTGAAAAAAGTTTAAAACCGTTTAAAATACATCATTTTAATTGGATTTATCAGCAAAGACAGTACCAAAACTGCATTCAGAATCTTAAACCACACGAGGCCTTTATTATATGCGATTTTTCGGAAAACTATGGGTGCAAAATGGGTGAAGAAATTCAAGCATCACATTTTGGTGCCAGTAGAAACCAAATCACATTACATACCGGCATGATTTACTGGGCTGATAAATCCCAATCGTTTTGCACCATTTCCGATTGCAACTCCCATGAACCTGCAGCAATTTGGGCCCATCTTTTGCCAGTAATTAATGAAGCTAAAAAGATAAACCCCTCGACAAATGTAATACATTTTTTTTCCGATGGCCCTACATCCCAATATCGCCAAAAAAAAAACTTTTTCTTACTAAATTTATTTACAGAAAAATTGAAAATTGACTACTCCACCTGGTCATTTTCAGAGGCAGGTCACGGAAAGGGGGTAGCTGATGGGATAGGGGGCTCAGTCAAAAGAACGTTAGATCGACGAGTAGCATTTGGCTTAGACGTTGAGAATGGCTTACAAGCCTATCGACTTCTGTCCCAATGTATGAAAGTACTGAAGATTATTTATATACCCGAAACTGACATCAAAAATATACAGAAACTTGTACCTGAAAACTTGAGTACAGTGATTGGTACCATGAAAATCCATCAAATAGTTTCGAATTTACTGAACTGCATCCAATATAGAAACCTTTCTTGTTTCTGCGGAAACGACAGAGGCTTGTGTGGTTGTTTTTCGC
Source organism: Acrobasis consociella (assembly GCA_963555685.1). Classification (NCBI taxonomy): domain Eukaryota; kingdom Metazoa; phylum Arthropoda; class Insecta; order Lepidoptera; family Pyralidae; genus Acrobasis; species Acrobasis consociella. The sequence continues at coordinate 3,704,947 of OY743119.1, read as the reverse complement.
CAAGATCACATTATTTTAAAAGCAATGTTTCTCAAAAAACTGTCCATTCCAATACGGTTATTAGTGTGTCTGCTAATGCTACGAAAGACGGACAAAATGATTCAGAATATTTATCAAAATTTGATTTACTTGACACTGGACATGAATTGGAATTATCTTTAAAAGGCGTCAAGGAAGCTAAGGATTTTGAGAGGATAACATTTACAGCTGATGTTCATGTCGAGAATTTGGACTTTTCCCCGAAACCTAAAATAACAAATGTTCTTACGTCATCTAACAAGGAAAACGTAAATTTCACCCAATCACAATTTGAATTACCATTTTTTCAAAACTCTGGCAATCAGAACTTAGATACAGTTTGTGATGTTCATGATATTGACGATGACGTGCTGATTAATAGTTATAATCTCCCAGAACAGACCAAATTAATTGAAATAGGGGCAAACAAGTTAAATGAAATGGTAACAGATTTATTATTGCACGAGAATGATAAAGCAGACCAAGCTCACGACTTCCTTTACTTTGATTCAAAAGATGATGTGACTATATCTTTTGCCTCTGACAACATTCTTGACATAAATTTTGATCTGTTAAGTAATGCCACTCCAGAACTAAATCCAAAGAATGTATGTAATTCACATGAAGAAAGTTTGTCTAGCGAACCTGTTACTAGTATAGTAGACAAATTTGCTAAAAATATAGTTACATCAGGTAATAGTGAACATCCTACAGAAAAACGTTCTACCCCGGTTTTTGATGATCCCACAGCATCAACAACTAAACGTAACACAGAGGCAATAAACTCCGCTTCTCTATCGATTCCGAGAAAGCGAAAATTTGAAGTATTAGAAATAAAGAATATACCGATTAAAAAGAAAATTACTGAACATAAAGCCGAAAAAATCCCGAACAAATCAATGAAATCAATAATTAAACGCACTTTGCCCTGCGGTAAATGTAAAATGCATTTTCTTTTTTATTGCATGACCAAATGTTCTAAATGTAAATTATTTTACTGCTCTAAGTGCAATGCAGGTACCAAATTAGAAATTGGAGTTGATTACATGTGTGATTCATGTGTAGAGATGTAAAAAATATTTTACTGAGTTTTTGTTTAGGACGTTCTGAATTCAAAGCTGCTTATTTGAAATATATTATTTAAGAAAAAAATGATATTGAAAATTTTATCTTTATGAACCCCTAAGTTAAGAATGTAATTCGAAGATTTTCTGCGTTAGCCGTCTAGCTTTATTTGGCATATGTAGACAGATAGCCCAGAAACATTTAATAACTAGCTTTTACCCACGACTTCGTCCGCGTTTAAATTAAAACATCGCATATGTTTTAAGTTGAACAATAAACTATCGGCATGCAAAATTTCATCCAAATCCATTTAGCCGTTTCGGCGTTATTGAGTAGCAAACATCCAAATTCGCAAACATACAAACTTTCTGGGAATCATTTCTGGGATTTAATGGGAAACTCCCATGCTGGTCTGGGAGAAACGAAAAAACTTAGAATGTACCAGCTGCTTCTCTTCCCGCGCAGATCGTAAAAGCCGATCGAGGGAATGGGCAAAAATGCGAATCATTTTAACAGGCGATGCGGCTAGCAACCCGTCACTGTATTGATTGCTTTTCCATCTTCTCGCCCACCATGACGCTAAAAGTGGCTTTTGGGTCTTGCGGCCCTAGGCTCTGCATAGAGCCGCAAGACCCAAAATGCTCTGTCTGCCCCATTAGGGATAAAGACGTGATAGTATGTATGTACAAACTTTCTCAATTTTATTAACCTGTTTGATTATTCATAAAGATAAAATCAAAATATGAAAATTTATTTTGAAATAATTAATTTCAAATGGCCCCAGCACTGAATTCATTTACATCCTAAATAAAAAATGTATGTGAAGTTAACAATTTTTTGCTCTTAATTTGACTGATATTTACTTACCTATATTAAGATGTTACGTGTGTGCCAAAGAATGGTAGGTACCTATTCACTTTTGTTACCAGAAAAATGTAAGTTTTATTTTTGTTACTGGTATTTACAAGATTTTTTCATTTCATAATGACAGTTTACAGCATATTACATTATTATATGTTAGTTTAGGTTTAATTTTCGTATTCCTTAATGTTAATGTGAACACAGCTTTACAGTTTTGTTACGTTCCACTGAGAAATTGTCTCCAATTTTTATGGGTAATAATGTGTATTTTTGTCGTATCTGGGAATGCTTATGCGCTATTTTTAATATTCTTGTTTTAAAATAGGATATTTTTGATTTTTATTAAATATTGGTTTACTTTATATTTGCCTTTATTATTAGCTTAAATGAGTCGAAAACGTTCGGTGATAACAGCAAGGTAACTCAGAGGAGTTACAGATGTTAATGTATTCTGTTATCTTTCTTCCTTTTCTTGAATTTTTAAGTTGAGATAAGAAAAAATCTTTATTTTATTTTAATAAAACAAAAGTTTCAATTTCAATGTGTTTGATTTTGAATTTATAAGCCATAACATTTCGTTTCTCAATGGAACATTTTTTCCTGATCTATCGAAGAAAACCTTTTATATTTCATAAACATGAGGGTAATAGTTAGTTTTTTTATATTTTTAAAGTAATTTACCTATTATTACATAGAAATATATTATTTTACTTACTAAAATAACAACTTAAAAAAAAAAACAAACTTTAAAAAATGAGACAACAAAATAAAAATACGCTCATGTAAAACATTGATTGATTTGTGCTTATTTTTATTCATAGTGTGATATTTACAATGCGGCCTCCCATGACTGTTTGTAATATGGCTCCCGGGGCCATATTAGATGTATGTGTTGTAGCTGCTGTTCTAAAATATATTTTCTTAATTGTTTTTATTGGTTTTAGATGCCTCGCAGTACTACCATGTCATCTGGACATAAAAGGAGAACGTGGGATCCAAAACAAATGGAGAAAGCCGTGGAAGCTGTTCGGAAGAAATTGATGGGATATAAAAAGGCAGCAAAAACTTTTGCTGTCCCTAGAACCACTTTAAGAAGACTGGCTAAAGATACCATGTCAACCGAGGTTGGAGGTGGAGTAGTCCGAAAGCCCTTAGGTAGACGCCCTGTACTTTCACCTTTTATTGAAAAAAAATTAGTTGAGTATCTATTGTTCATGGAGGCTAAATATTATGGCCTGACACGAATGGACGTTCGTCAACTAGCTTTTCAGCTAGCAACAAAAAACGGCATTCAGCACCTATTCAAGAATGAAGTGGCAGAACGAGCGTGGTTAGACCATTTTCTCAAAAGGCATAAACATGAGTTGTCACTTAGAAGACCAACGGGAACATCCTATGCTCGTGCCCAAGGTTTTAACCGCGAAGCAGTCAAGATGTTCTTTGACATTCTACGAGTTGAGTTTGAAAAGAAACGATATGCTCCTGATCGTATCTACAATGTAGATGAAACTGGTCTAACAACTGTTCAAACTAAAATACCTCAGGTTATTGGTAAAAAAGGCAAAAGACAGATCGGAGCTCTAACTGCGGCAGAACGAGGATCTCTAATGACATTAGTTTGTTGTATGAGTGTATCTGGAAACTATATTCCACCGATGATGATATTCCCACGAAAAAAATTTTCTGATACCCTCATGAAAGGTGCACCACCGGGTGCCATAGGAAAAGTTCATCCTTCTGGCTGGATACAAGGAAACTTATTCACGGAATGGTTTAAACATTTCATTGAGAAGACTAATTCATCGGAAGAATCTCCTGTTATGCTCATACTTGATGGACATTATAGTCACACACGAAATTTGGACGTGCTGACTCTTGCTCGAGAAAACCACGTCTCAATCATAAGTCTATCATCACATACGACGCACAAGCTTCAGCCTCTGGACAGGACTTTATGGGTTCACTAAAATCTCATTACAGTGAGGAAATTCGCAAGTTCATGCTGCGATCTGACAGAACAAACAACAGAAGTCTCACTAATAATTTAAATTACACGTATAATTTTATCATTGCTAAATGTTCCTTTTTTGTGGTGAATCAAGAGTTTTGAGTTGATAGTATTTAAAATTAATATTTTGCCAATCAACAACTTCAAATACAAATACAACTAATTTAAGCCTTCGTTGTTTTGTACCAGATTGTGGTGATGTAGAACGTCTACTTGTACCAAATTATTTAAGAAAAAGAATAATTAACTTCTTGCAAGATTTATGTGACAGATAATTCTAGAATTTGCCAACAACATATTATCACATATAATTGGGACTTTTCAAGCCAGTATGAATTTAATAATAATTTAAACAACAGAGAGATAGAAAGTATGTGCCTGTTGCTGCTGGAAGAAGAAACAACCAACTTCGACTTAACAAATATTGATTTAATACCAGAAAACATTTTTAGATTTTGGACAGGGCTAAAGAAAGAGCAGTTCAATAACCTGTTAAATCAATTGCCTACGTTGAATGATACGTGTAAATCACCAAAAAAGGCATTAGGGTTATTTTTAATAAAGTCTCATACTGGGGAACCTTATGAGAGAATTGCTTCGTTATTTTTAATTAGTAAATCATATGTTTGCAGATTATTAAAATATGCCCGTGAAGCTTTAAAAAATGATTTCGTTCCCCTCCATTTAGGTTGTAATCACTTGGGGAGGGATGAGTTGATCCAAAAAAATCTGCTAATCCCAGAAGGTCTTTATGGACATAGAGAACAACGAACGCCAATTGTTATATGTGATGGAACATATGTATACTTACAGAAGTCATCCAATTACCAATTGAAAAATAAAACATACAGTTTAAATAAATATAGAAATCTAGTAAAACCATTTTTACTTGTTGCCACAGATGGATATATTTTAGATGTGTTTGGGCCATATCCTGCCACCACCTCCGATGCAGATATCATAAGTCCCTCTTCCAAGATGAAAATGGAGAATTACGGTCCTACTTTAGGCCAAATGACATTTTTATTTTGGATAGAGGGTTTCGTAATTCCATACCATTTTTAGAGTCGCTTGGTTATAAAGTAAATAAACCAGAGTCATTAAATGAAGGAGAAACACAGCTCTCTACTATAAATGCCAACAAATCTAGACTCGTAACTTTGTGTCGGTGGGTGGTGGAAGTGGTGAATAGAATATTTAAAAACGAATATAAACTATTCAGAGCCGAATATTTTAATACAGCTTCGACACATCTCATGGATGACTTCCGTATTTGTGCTGCTATAATTAATGCCTACCATGTCCGCTTAAGGGACAGGCCGGATGCTGAACTTATATTTAATAGAGCTTTAACAAGGCTTCATGTTCCAAATTATTTATCGCAATATGTTGTTACAAACAATATTAATCGTCGCCGAGCCGAGTTTGTCAGGATAGACTCAGAAAATGAGGCATTAATGAGATATTTTCCCTCATATGACCATGTCTGACCTTATATTGTTCGCCTTAGGCATTTACCAAATAAAGCAAGCTAGGTCTTACTATGGCGAGCAATAAGGCGGAATGGGTCATTTGAGGTGGAAATATCTCATGCATTACCAGAAATGGAACTATCGTCATCAGAAGGGACAGTTCTTCTAAGAGGTCGGATCAAGGCCCGATACCAAAGTAATAAAACACATTATACCTATATTTTAATTTCCCCAGAGGGCAATAGTTGGGAAAAAATATTATCAGGCAATCTGTATATGCGGAAATCGCACAGTGGGGTGCTGCGCCCATGTGCTGACGATAGTTTGGTACTTAGGTTGGGCTCGGCATCAAGACGACATACGAGCTCCGGCCTCTTTCTTAGATGGAATACTCGTAAGAGATGATGTCAAATATGAATAAATAAATACAAGTAAAAAAATGCATTTTATTTTTTATTATCTTGTATTGTATAAAAGTAAAGCATCCAGAACGTATTATTCTTCGAAGAAGGTTCTGGTGGATGAAAGTTCTTTGTGATAGATTTACAAATACTTACATCGACACAACACTCAACCACTACTTATATATTCTAAATCTTTGCACTCAACGGCCCACTGAAATAAGCACTTTGTGCCATGGTACCGATGGACACAAACAGAAACGAGCACAACACAACCGCAGACAAATATCTGAAAATATACATTTTATACATTCCATGATCCCATTGCGTGCAGTGGAAGATCCATATTTTTCCAAAATATTCACGGACTTGAAAATATCTGAAATGGGGCTAATTTTAATTAGTCGACGCACACTAGGACGTCGTATAGAAAAACACTACGAAACGCAAGTAGCTAAGATCAAGTCAGAACTAGAAGAAGTTCCCTATGTGTGCACAACCATAGATATCTGGTCCAGTAAAAAAAAAAAAAACTTCATCGGAGTTACAGCGCACTGGATCACAAATGATCTACGCAGAGTGTCAGTAGCGTTAGCTTGTCAACGATTCAGAGGCGTCCACAGCTATGATAGGCTATCCGATATAATTCAAGAAATTAACAGTGAATTCGGCCTCAATACGAATAAAATTGTTGCATCGGTGACGGATAATGGCAGCAATTTCGTAAAAGCTTTCAAAGTGTTCAGTGTTAAATTGACCAATATAAACATTGAAAATGAAGTTATGCCCGACTCTCAGCCCACAGAAACTTCTTCCGAATCAGATGTTGAAGAAGGTGAATCATGGAATTTAGATGATCCTGAGCACATATTTTTCCTTCCTGCTCATTCACGATGCTGTGCGCATACTTTAGGCCTTTGCGCAACTACGGATGCGAACAAAGTTTTAACCGAGCAAGACACGCCTTTGTCCCAAATGCATGCTGCAATAATGAAAAATGTAATGTTTTGTGGAAGTCTGCAGGGCGACCAAAAAGTGCCGAAATAATACAGGATGTGTTAGGGCACACGTAAAGTCGACCTGGCGAGACCAGCTGGAATAGCTTGTTTCATGCCCTCCAGCAAATTTTCAACATTAAAGAAAAAAGTTTACTTTTACATAGATCATTAAACATAAAAAATACTATTAAAGAAAATGAATTTGATTACATACATAGGGCGCACTGTAAGTTTCCGGAGCTGGCCACTTACATAAACAATATTTAAAAATTTATTGCAACATTTGAAAATAAAACTCTTTGGCTGTAAAGTCTAATTTTTAATTCCGTAGAATTCTGACATTTCATAAGTGTTGCTACTAAAAAAGTTCTCCAGCTAAAAAGGGAGCGCGTATAAGTGCGATAAAAAATTTAATTCTTGATTAATTTTAATGTTTTACCAAGATAATGATAAACTTTAAATTTTCTGGTATATTAAAAATGTAATACCATTTTTTAATACCGAATTATCGAAGTTATATTTTTATGTGATTTTAAGTCAGCAGGTTATTTTTCTTTCCCTGGCATTACTCCTTACTAATTCATGTATCATCAACCTTTTTAGCCAAAAGCTTATTAAATATTTTATTTCGTAATCCATCAAGCACAAAAATTAAAAAATAAAGTATGCAGACATCAGCTGCTACGTAACGACTGTCACATTGATTGTTATATTTGTTGTTTCTATTAATTTTTTTTTTGTTGAAAAAAACTTTTTTCTGAACTGATTTAGATTAAATTTGATATGAAGATAGTTTCAAAACCTGGAAAGGACGTACGAGGGGCATTCAATAAGTACCTAGCCTCATCGCCAGAGGGCGCTGTAGTTTCAAAAGAGTTTTACCACAGTGTAGCACATTCTTTTTTAATTCTTTTTTCAAATTTTCATTCCAATCCCTTCATTTGTTTTAATTTGACAACTTAAGGAAGCGAACGTGTCGATCGGTTTTACAAAAATGGAAAAAGAGCAATATCGTTCGGTAATTCGATTTCTATTTTTGGAAGGGAAAACGCGCATCGAAATCAAAGAGCGCTTGGATGCTGTGTACGGTGACTCTTCTCCATCGATGGCCACCATCAAGAATTGGTTCAACGAGTTTGCACGTGGCCGTACGTCGGTTTTTGATGAACCACGTCCAGGTGCACCGAAAACAGCTGCTACGGAGGAAAACATTAAAAAAATCCATGATCTCGTATTGGCAGATCGCCGATTGAAGGTTCGGGAGCTAGCTGAGACTGTAGGCATTTCAGAAGGAACAGTGCATCATATTCTTCACGAGGAACTCGGCATGAGAAAGCTGTCGGCGCGATGGGTGCCGCGTTTACTCACACCGGAAAACAAGCGCAACCGTGAGACCACATCGGAGACGTGTTTGGCTCTGTTTAAGCGGAATCCAGCGGAGTTTTTGCGTCGTTTTGTGACCGTCGATGAAACTTGGATCCACTGGTACACACCAGAGACCAAGGAGCAATCAAAACAATGGATCCAGACCGGGGAACGTGCTCCAAAGAAGGCGAAAACTGTAAAATCTGCCGGAAAAGTTATGGCCACCGTTTTCTGGGATTCACAAGGTGTGATCTACATCGATTACCTCGAGAAGGGTAAAACAATTACAGGGCTTTACTATGCCGATTTATTGGGCCGATTCGACGCCGAATTAAAGAAAAAACGACCCCATCTGGCGAAGAAAAAAGTGCTGTTTCACCACGACAACGCACCGGTTCACACGTCTGCCGTTGCCATGGCCAAATTGGTCGAATTACGCTACGAATTGCTGCCCCATCCACCGTATTCTCCAGATTTGGCCCCTTGTGACTTCTTTCTGTTTCCTAATCTGAAAAAATCACTCGCCGGGAATAGATATGGATCAAATGAGGAGGTCATCGCCGCCACGGAGGCCTATTTTGCAGAGTTTGACAAAAACTATTTTTCGGACGGGTTAAAAAAGTTGGAGCATCGCTGGGCTAAGTGTATCGAACTAAAAGGAGACTATGTTGAAAAATAAATTGCCACTTTTCCAAAATTTTCGTTTACTTTTTGTAGGCTAAGTATTTATTGAACGACCCTCGTATAAGCCATTCACCCACAAATTGACCTCGGTGGAAAGCTAATTGGATGTTTGTTCAATCAAATAGTTTTCTCAGTTGTTCGTATTTTAAGTCGGTTATTCAACTGTTCCTGATGAAAATATTACTCGTTGTAAATCCCCTTTTGATTTGGAGCACCGCACTTAACTAAATTCACTAACAAATAAAATATGTAGACTCAGATGTTCACACTCTTATTGAAATCTAGAAATTAATAAAAAAATGTGCCCGGCCAAAAAGGTTTACGATCTCTGATATGTCAAAAAATGACAGCTGTCAGAATTCTACGGAATTAAAAATCAGACTTTAGAATGCAGTTTGTTTCATCTGACTGTCTTTTGTTTTTACCTTGTGGTGCCATTTAAAAAAATGTGTGTCTGCATCAACATGGATTTAACTCGGGAAAATTTTCGTAGTATGATTTTCTACGATTTTAAGTGTAATTTGACAGCTCAACAGAGCATCGCTCGGCTTGAAACAGCTTTTGGCAATGAAGCACCATGCAAGACAACTGTTTATAGCTGGTTTGCAGAATTCAAGCGTGGTCGTATCAATCTCAGTGACGAATCTCGCGATGGTCGGCCGTCCACCGCTGTGACCAACAAAAACATCGATGCTGTGCGCCGTATGATTGAAACAGAAAGGCATGTGACCTACCATGACATTCGCGCATCCTTAGAAATAGGCATGAGTCAAATACAATTAATCCTACACAAACATTTGGGTGTGAGAAAGCTGTGCTCGCGGTGGATCCCACACAACTTGACCGAGGCTCAAAAAACGGACCGCGTCACTTGGTGCAGTGCCATGCTTACCAGATTCAACGAAGGTGCGTCAAATTTGGTGTGGGACATAGTAACAGGTGACGAAACATGGATTTATTGCTACGATCCCAAAACAAAGCAGCAATCGAGCGTATGGGTCTTTCAAGATGAGCCGAAACCAACCAAAGTGGCGCGCGTGAAAAGTGCATCTAAGCGGATGATTGCTTCTTTTTTTAATAAAACTGGACACGTGGCTACTGTTGCTTTAGAAAATCGTCGTACAGTGAATAGTGACTGGTACACGACCATTTGTTTGCCGGAAGTTATTGACGAACTCCGTAAAAATAACCGTAAACGCCCTATCATCCTGCACCACGACAATGCTAGTTCTCACACGGCCAGACAGACAAACGACTTTTTGAAGGCGAAAAATGTAGAACTCGTGAGTTATCCTGCATACAGTCCCGACCTGGCACCTTGTGACTTTTTTCTGTTCCCAAAAATTAAGAACCAATTACGCGGTCAACGATTTTCATCACCAGAAGAGGCTGTCAAGGAGTATGAAAAACACGTTTCAGAGGTCACCACAGAGGAGTGGCACAAAAGTTTTCAAAACTGGTTTCATCGAATGAAAAAGTGCATAGACGCCAAGGGAGATTATTTTGAAAAACAATAAATTAATTTTGTACTTTTAATAGTATTTTTTCATATTCATTCCGGAAACTTATAGTGCGCCCCACGTACAAGAATATTTGATGTGTACTTCGCCAGTTGCAGAAGCACTCGATATAATGCAAAGTGAGACTAACACCTATTATGGGATAACTCTGCCGTGATTACTTGCGCTGAGAAAAAAATTGCAAAAAATTGAAAAGAAAAACAACTTTTCCTTTTGCAACCCGTTAATCAAGGCATACAGAGAGAGTGTTGAGAAGAGATCAGAAAAAATGTTTGACGTCACCACTCCTGAAGCGGAAAATGCGGCTATTGCAGCATTATCTTACCCAAGATTCAAAAATAAATGGTTTACTTGTTTTGAGCCCAACAATCGTACTAAATTTCTGAAAATTTTCAAGACCTGCATTTCCAAACAAATGAGTGAAAATAAAGTAGCAACAACAAAAAGTGCCCAAGAAAACATTATTTTTAATTTTGACTCTGACTCAGACTCGGATATTTCAATGTCAGATAAAAACGGATGCTCCTCTGATGCCCCAATTACTAAAGCAGAACTTTTGATGCTGCATTTTTTTGCCGAAGAAAGCCAAGATTTGCAACTTCTCATTAGATATCCTGAGATGAGTACTTTGGAACGACTTTTGCCGGACTTATTGGGATAATGTTATGTTTCAAGATCGTAAAATTCATTTTTGACACCGTAGTCCATGGTATCGCATTATATGAAATCTATGGATTCACTTGGCATTTGATTGGATCAGTCTGGGATATCAACATTCCGAAAATACAGTTTGCACTTAACAGCGCGGTCAATGAGGTGACCGGATTCATTTCTAGTTTTCGGAAGAGAGCTTGTAAACTGCGGTTCTCATTACGTGGATACTGATCTGGAAAATTAATTTATATTTACCCCTAGAGACAATTGTGCCGAAAATTCGAGATCCTTGCAAAAAATATTTGACAAAGTACAGTTATCACTAATAAAAGCACATTCTAGAAATAGTAAAACATATAACTTGCGACGAAGAAACGTTGATTTTAATGTTGGTGATATTATATGGAGACGGACATTCTATCTAAGCGAAAAGGAAAAAAAATTTTCAAAAAAATTAACCCCAAAATTTATAAAATGTAAAATTATAGGAAAAAAAACAAAAAAAAGCTTGTCTACGAACTTGAAGATATGTCAGGCCAAAACCTAGGCACATGGCACGTAAAAGACTTCGAGCTTACGTAGTTCTTGTTAAAGTCAGCGGATTCTTTTAAGAAAAATCCTAACCTAAAAAGGGGGGTATGTAACGATTCGTTACAAAAACATTTCTATTAATTATTTAAAAAAATAGTATTTTATGCAACAGTTGTATAAGAGGGTTCAAAATATGCGAGTGGCGCAGGTTACGATGCAAGCTTTAGCGAGCATCGTAAGGAGGCGCCATCGAGCATTTTTTGACGTACTTATACAACGTTGCATACAATACTTTTTCTACTTAATACTATATTTACTAAATAAAATACAAAACCAAACAAAGAAAATATGAAAATGTTTGACTTACATGTTTGGTAAATCAGATTTAGAATATACAAGTACTGATCTATATGGTATCTATGGTAAACTTTTTTTTTAATTGACGTCTTTTTAGTGACTATGTTAAAAAATCATTTTTTTCTTATGTTGGCAGTATGTTAAATCTATAGAAAAAAATGTTCTTGGTCTATGGCTAGCAGTATCGTTTTAGTGAAATAACGACACATGTGCTATTATGAGGCATAGAGTATAGACTTTTTTCTGCAATCATATTATCAATGTTCTTATAATAGTGTTCAGAACCATTTAAAAGACAGATAACAGTACAGGAGTAGAAAAAATATATTTTACTTCACTAAAACTAAATCGATCTTTAATATAACTAAAAATACACTAATCATTAAAAACTGCTCGTAATTTTTAAATAATGTTATTTATACTTGTATTGAATGAAATATCACAGTACGTTAAAAATTGTTCAAATTAATAACTTACTGCATTACATATATAATTTATATTCACCTTATAAGAAAACTCAGGTACAACCGTCTGCGGCTGCGCTCTCAAGTGCAGATTAGAATGAATGTCTGAACGATATGAACCGCGGAAGGCAATGTGACGAACTTCATGTCATTACGGACTAGCTAAGCATCGATGTATTGCCACAACGTTGGCCACTAATTTGAAAATTAAAAATTAAATGAATCAACTTAAAATATTATAATATTGTGATTTTGTGTTACCCCGAGATATTGGGTGAGTGTTGCAATTGTTTTCTTTTTGAAGAGGCAAATCCTAAGGCAAGTCTAGATGAATTTGTTATTGGTTTACCCTACATCGAAAAAAATAAATGTAATATTTCTATAAAATAGCGATTATTGCGTAGCTAACGCAAAAATAATGTATGTATTCACAATACTATTCATTTAGTTAACGGTGTTTTCTACACCAGATCATGATTTCATCATTTAATGTACCTATCTTAGCTCCCTATATTAATTTCATTGGTTTTGTTATTTTGTTTTTTTGAGTACTGGCAATAGCGCTATGTGGCTACGAGCTATTATTCTGCTTTGGATGGGACTACGCTTTGGAGCATGCTTCATTGCATATGAATGTGGCGACGGTGCTACAAATTACACTGCAATATCATTGTTAGATGTCGAGAAATTCTGGAAGAAGATGAAGTTATTATTCAATTATTACAGCCTACTGAGATTCATCCTATACATACTTACTCGTGCATGATATCAATTGACTATGTCGCCGTACGATGTGGTATGTTTAGTCATAACTCCATTGTACATCGAGGAGTTGTATCCAGAATACTATCCGTATCGAAAACTGAATGTGAACAACTACATAAGACAGGTAGATTTCAAGCTTTTGGAAAAACATGGGACAGAATACGCCCCAATTCTACTTATAAAGATCAGACCACATTTGCCGGAACAAATGATAATAATGGCGCCTGTACTGGTGCCCATTTCTCAGATGGAGTGTCATCATGGGATGATGTAATGGTCGAGGGAACTATCTCTATATCACTCTCGGATTCATTTTGCAGACAAACAAATCAAAATGCGAACTGGCGGTTCATGTGATATGGATTCAACCGAATGTATTGATCCAGACAATGGATACACTTTTTGGGATCTTTATGCGCTGGATGACTGCGGCCCTAACTCCTTCCACGTGCTCTATCGTGGTTTAGCAAAAAGAGGAAAGGTTTTTGATAAGAAAAAGCCTGATCAGATAACTACCATTTACTCGGTTGTAACTAAAGAGAATCTCTTCACACTAAGTTCTGATTCCTACAGAGAATTCTGTTATTTCAGGTTGTATAACACCGAACATCCAAAACTGCTTACACATGAGGTGAAAGATGGAAATTATTTCTTTAATAGAGGCGAGCTCACGGGGGGCGACTTAGATATGTTCCTTTACGTTAATGCAAAATTCGTATACCTTGATAAAGCACTTAGGCAAACAGTTAGTAAAATGTACCACAAAATAATGGAACAGAAATGTGAACTTGAACGTACTATGTTAAAAACACAGTTGACATTGGCGATCACATCTCCATTAGAATTCGCATAGACTTTTATGAATGGCCCTGGGTACACAGCGACCGTTTTAGGTGAGGCCGTATACATTATCAAGTGTCAGCCAGTGGAAGTAATTGCCGCTGAACATTCAGAGTGCACTCGGGAACTCCCTGTAGTACACAAAGATAAAACTCGGTACATGCTTCCACGAAGCAGAATACTACAGGATAGTGGTTCGCCAGTTTCCTGCTCCACCATCCTCAAACCGCTATATCAAATCGGAAGTCAGTGATATTATTCGATTAATTCGCTTCACAGCGCGGTCGCGCCTGAGGTACTGAAACCTAAGAAAATCCCTAAATGGAATGACGAAGGAATATGTGAAATCGCTACTGCAGGAATATATTCATATTCACAACTAGATGATCTAAGAAAACAAATTATGTCTCCCATGGAGCGTAGAGCAAAAACAGAACGGATGGCAGGAATGATCTATGGTGAGACGATTTCACGAGGTGATCTTGACTTGAATGCTCTAATTGATAAAGACTATATTGACAAGAAGCTTCATACATTTTGGGATAAATGTTGGAATGGCTTTTGGTACTTTGAAACGACTTCTGCCGGACTTATTGGGATAATGTTATGTTTCAAGATCGTAAAATGCATTTTTGACACCGTAGTCTATGGTATCGCATTATATGAAATCTATGGATTCACTTGGCATTTGATTGGATCAGTCTGGGATATCAACATTCCGAAAATACAGTTTGCACTTAACAGCGCGGTCAATGAGGTGACCGGATTCACGCCTTCATTTCTAGTTTTCGGAAGAAAGTTTATAATAAGCTGCGGTTCTCATTACGTGGATACTGATCTGGAAAATGAAATTATATTTACCGCTAGAGACAATTATGCCGAAAATTCGGGATCCTTGCAAAAAATATTTGACAAAGTACAGTTATCACTAATAAAAGCACATTCTAGGAATAGTAAAACATATAACTTGCGACGAAGAAACAAATAAACGTTTTATCTATCTATCTATCTATCTAAGAAACGTTGATTTTAATGTTGGTGATATTATATGGAGACGGACATTCTATCTAAGATATAAGGAAAAAAAATTAGCCCCAAAGTTTATAAAATGTAAGATTATAGGAAAAAAATCAAAGCTTGTCTACGAACTTGAAGATATGTCAGGCCAAAACCTAGGCACATGGCACGTAAAAGACTTCAAGCTTACGTAGTTCTTGTAAAAGTCAACAAAAAATATTTGGATGGCTTTTGTTTAATTGTGTAGTTTTGACCGTCCTAAGCCGGCAAAGTATGAAGGGAAAATTGGAATTGCCTTCTATCCACAAACAGTCGGCTTGTATCGCTTTCCCCGCTAGACTTTAAGCCTTATTCTCGCGATTTAACATCTGTTTAGTATTCTAATAAATTTAAAAATATATTGCTCTCTCGCTCTTCCTTCCGTGCGTGCCTTGACGCCTACATTGTGTCCGTGTTACTGCTTTATAATAAAATATATTAAACAGTGCTTTTGTTGTCAAAATTAGTGCAAAATAAACGTGGTGAACAATAAAGTGCGTTTCAGTAAAGTGGTCATCTCTACACATCCAATTTATAACAACATCTACTTATGTACGCCGGCCGGCCGCGCCTATAATCGGGTATGTAGGTAGGTATTGTAGCAACGGTCATAGCCCCCAACGCCAGCGCGATTGGTTTGACGAATACTAATTGATACTTTCTTATTTTTCCTTACTTTTTGATACTTTTTAAATACTGCATTAATTGCAGAATTATTACCGTACAAAACATCCTTTATTCGAGTATGTTAAATTGATGCTAATGATTTCGAATGCACCCTGTATATTAAAGACGATAGAATAATATACCTTATATAGTTGTAATTCATTTGATATCTCATACAGAAATCATTCTGTAATTGACTAACTGGTTTTTTTAATACAGTTGCACAAAAAGTGGCGTATTGCAGGGACGTATAGCTTTCGAGATGTGGGCTATTACATACTCGTGCTTTTTTTTACCTTTCCCGAACTCGTGCGTTCTCTTTCCCAACTGTCAAAATAATGTCTATTAAAAAGAAAAACCAACCATGAAGTTTTCACTAAAAAAATTCATAGGAGTTTTTATGATTCATGCAAATACGTATATTTCTAAAAAGAAGCTACTAATTTGTTTCAATATCAGATTTAATGATTTGATTGAATGAGTTAGGTTTCATTTCATCTCATTAAATTTCATTTTCATATCAATCAAAAATTCTACTGAAGACTTGGCTGTATGGGCATAGTTCCCTTTGCCTACCAGAATACGTGAAGAAAAAAAATCTCTGCTTATATTCTAGGGTTGGCGCCATTTTTCAGAAATTTTCTTTGCGAGTTTAGTTGTTTGTTGCACAAAATGAGTGATTTCGACCCTAGTTTTTTTGAATTAACACCACCGGAACTTAGTATAATTGCACAAAATGCTTCGGAGAACATTTTACCGGAAAAGTCAAAAAGTCGCTACATATCTACATACGACGAATTTATTGCGTGGAGAAAAGAGAAAAAAGCAAATAGTTTTTCAGAAAATGTTATGTTGGCATACTTACTCAATTCAGAAAGCAGCGTTTAAAAAATGTTTTGATGAATGGATTATTCGTTGGCGTAAGTGTATCGTTTCTGAAGGAGTATACTTTGAAAATGATAAAATAAATTTGGATGAATAACAAACATTTTGTGTATTATTGACCTTTTCCCGGTACTTTCTTGACAGAGTAGTATGTGTTCATTCAAATCAAAAATAGCGGTTCGATTCGAGTTACGAGCGAGTGTTTGACTGTTTTGTTTCCAATTATTAATTTTATGCAATGGCTGAAAAGCGAAAACGTGGCCAGAATTTTACGGCCGACGATAAAGAAAAACTTATTAAATTATTAGTAGCTCATAGGAGACTATATTAAATAAAAAAACTGATGGGGCCACGACTGAAGCCACACAAAAAGCTTGGAGTAATGTGACCGATTTATTCAATTCCTCGGGGACGAATTTCAGGTAAATGTATACTTACATTTTTATTTTTATTTGTGTCGACCTAAATCATGCCCAAGCTCTTATAATGGATGTCTCTTAAAATACCACGCTTCTAACATTTGGCAAGCATGGTACTTAAATAAGTACTTACCTACTTTTTTATTTTACACATAGACATGCAATACACTCTTATATTGTATGAAATTCTAAATAAATCAATGGATACTGCTTTGTTTCAGGACAAGAGAATCGCTCCAGAAAATGTGGGAGAAGTTAAAAAGTGAGAGCAAATTGTACTACCAAAAAAAAATACATGACTGGTACTGGTGGTGGGCCTGCCGATGTAAAAGTGGATCCGATATTGGA
Source organism: Acrobasis consociella (assembly GCA_963555685.1). Lineage (NCBI taxonomy): Eukaryota > Metazoa > Arthropoda > Insecta > Lepidoptera > Pyralidae > Acrobasis > Acrobasis consociella. The sequence goes on along the minus strand of OY743119.1, from coordinate 3,687,570 downwards.
GCAAGTTTGTGCCATACTTGGCCGAGCTTGTACAGGCATTGTCGGAGTACAAGACTGCGATGAATCCGAAAACGAAGTGGAAATTCCACCTCCAAAAAAATTTAATTTTAATGAAGATTACAATGTGGTTATTGAATACCACGTGGAAGAAATACCACATAGCTCACAACCAAGCACTTCACAGGACGACCTATCAAAAAATGATGTGCCACTAGAGGTATGTTTATTAGTAAAATTGACTTTTACATACCTTTTACAATAAATACATAAACTTACAAAGTATCTAATACATTCATCATCATCAGGTCTTTCTGTCTCCACTGCAGGAGCACGACCCTCTCTGTACTACCACAGCCATACTTGGCCAGAGCAGCCAGAGGACTTGGCCTACACTCTTCTCGCTGGTCAGACGGGTTGGTGAAGTGTAATTTATGTTTATAAGCTTTGTTTAGCTTGTATTCCTTATCTTATACATTAGTATTGATTGACTGTTAAAGTTAAAGTTGATTAACAATAAGGCAATAAATCTTTATTTTTATGATTGTTTCAGAAGACTCCAACAATGCCCCTCTGGTCCAGGAGACGGCCACAGTTTTCTCAAACAAATGAGAGAACGGAGGCTGTATCATCATTGTGTACAAGCTTCTCAAATGTAAATAAAAAAAGAGAAGACATTGAAGATATAAAAAAACTTCTTCTTGAAGAAGTAGAATTTAAAAGAAAGCTGTACCAATTGCAATTAGAGGCGGCGAACAAGGAGGTGGAAATTAAAGCAGAAGTTTTAAATCAAATAAAAGGTAAATTTAATACAAAAATATTATTTCTAAGATATTCATTTGGATAATAGGTACTTATTATACAATATCGTAATATTAAATTTTTAACATATATTTTTAATATTACTAATTTCTACCATACTGATTTTCAAAGTATTGTGTCATTAACGTCCTTTGATAACCATAGGTTGAGTCAGCATTTGCTAGAGGATCTCTAGACTCTAGGGATTTGTCCATTAAGTATAAGTTCTTCTAAATTTCTAGTTCTGTTCTCCCTGCCAGGTTCTTGTTCTTTTTTTATTATGCAAATATTGTGTAATACGCAGCATGCCAAAATAACATTAACTGCTGTCGTTAATTTTAACCGTATACCTACAGCTATCACTGGGAACCTTCTTTTTAAAACACCATATTGCCGTTCAACTGTGTTCCTGGTTTTATTGTGAGCTTCATTTTATTTTTGTTTTCTACGAGTTGAAGGATTAAAATAAGTATAGGGTTAAAAGGTGGCTCTGAAAAAAATAAGTATTACAGGCATGTTGTTTTACAATAAATTTCTATCATTTTTTCAGGTGGAGGTCTGAACATTATACAGAGTTTATTTGGTGTCCCAGATAAAAAATAAAGTGTACATATTATTTATTTGAAGTAAAATATGGTGTTTGTTTGGTAAATTATATTCACCTTCAAAGAAAAAAGTCTCAGAGAGATTAGCTAAGCACGAGGCAACCCAAATGCACAAAGAGTGTATGATCAAGTGGAAAACACGGGTACAGCAAATGAAATCATGCCAGGGTATTGATCAAGACCTTGAGAGAGTAGTTAACTCAAAAAAAGAAAAATGAAGAGAGATCCTGCGGATTGTTATGGATGCTGTATTGTATTTATCCACAAACTGCCTCGCTTTTCGCGGATCCAACGAAACTCCTAGCGACCTTATCACGCAATATCCTCAGCCTAGTCAAGGTAACTTTTTAAACTTAATTTCCCTGCTCGCTAAACATAATTCAACTCTTAAGTTTCAATTAGAATATTTTAAAAAGGGACAGGTATCATATTTATCAAAGACAATACAGAATGAAATAATTGAAATAATGGCAAAAACAGTTAGAAATAGCATTTTAAATCTTCTTCTTATCGTGTGTGTTAGTGACTAACACTAGTGTCAGAGTTTTTTAAACCGCCTTAAAGGCCCCTGACATGGTTTTTAGGTAACGACCAATGTCAAAGACAGTGACCGGGACCGACGGCTTAACGTACCCTCCAAAGCACGGATCATCTTACTTATCAGACAATCAGGTGATCAACCTGCAATGTTCTAACCAAACTAGGACAACAACACATAGTCGTTGCCCCCGCTGGGAATCGAACCCGCGACCTCCGGGTATGAGCCAAACGCTCTAACCATTACACCACGGAGGCAGCATTTTAAATGACATCAAAGAAGCCAAATATTTACGATAATGTTCGACTGCACTCCAGATGTTTCCCATACTGAACAGATGAGCCAAGTTATACGATATGTTAAAAGAACTGGCGATGTGTGTGAAATAAAAGAAAGTTTCATTGATTTCATAGAAGTTGCTGGAAAGACAGGAGAAGACATTAGTTAACAGATTTTAGAAAAATTAGCAGTTGATGATTTAGATATTGGACAATGTCGTGGCCAATCTTATGATAATGGGTCCAATTTGGCCAGCATCCATAAAGGAGTACAAGCCAGGATTGCAGAAAAGAATGAGCTGGCCGAGTTCGTACCGTGCTTGGCTCACTCCTTAAATCTTGTAGGGGTTCATTCTGCCTCATCATGCCAGGAAGCTATTAACCTATTTGGACTAATTCAAAAAGTATATTGCTTTTTTGTTGGTTCTACTTCTAGGTTATGAAAAAATACGCAAAAAAAATATTAAAAGGAAGTAGTCAGACGAGATGGTCGGCGAAACACGTTGCTGTGAATGCCCTATTAAATAATTTGCCAGAAATAGCAGAAGCCTTAGAAGAAATTAAGCAAACTTCTCGTGCTCCAGAAGCCAAGTTTGAGGCTGGTCATCTCTTAACTGCTATAAAGGATTTCAAATTTATTCTTAATTTAACTATTTGGACGAATATTCTCCGCGAAATCAATCGAGTGAATATAGAAATTCAGAAAGAAGATATTATCCTCGCCCGTTCCGTCGCACTAATGGATGGTCTTCTCAAAACTTTGCAAAAAATGAGACAAAATCCAATGGAATATTGGATAAAAGAAGCTGGCGAAGTAGCTGAAAAATGTGGTGTTGACCCTATTTTGCAAAACAAACGAATTCCAAAACGTAAAAAACATTTCGACGAGATGTGTGAAGACGAATTGCCAACACTCCAACCTGTTCAACTTTTTTCTAAAGAAATAATGATGGTATTTGATCGAATTATATCCGAAATTGAAAAGAGATTTGATGGTGCTACCATGGTGAATTTGAATTTTGCTTTTCTTAATGGTACTAACATTTTGAAAATGTCAAATGAAGAATAATCTTTTTGCTTTCCGCCAATTTAGGTATTTTACGCCGGCAGCGAGCGCACGCACACAACGACATGCTTCTCACACACACAGAGCTACGTAGGCGACGTAAAGCGCGGTATAGTGCGCTCGGCGACATTCTTGATCGTTGATGTTTTTTGGTTAAATATACTGGTGGTACATTATGTTTTGGTGCAATAAAGATTTTAACTAACTTACTAACTGGTATAAACTAACAGATACCTATTATTCAAATTTGGTAAAAGTTTTATTACATAGTAAATGCCATCTTAATTTAAATGCGAGTAATAATATATAAATATTAAATCCTTGAGTGCTTTGAATTACGGGTAAGTAAAAAATATTATGATAAAATAATATGATAAATCGTGAAGGTGATAATAATGGAGACTTCTATTCTATATTAGCAGAGTTGAGCACGCACATTATTTAGTTTCTATAGAAACTTAAATAAGGCAAGTTTTAACAAATAAGGTAGTGCAAAGTATTATTTATCATTAATTGTAAGCCAGATTACTCCGTATTACTCTCTAAATGGTGATTTTTTAATGGTTTTGGAGCTGAAGGCCACTACGTAAGGATCGTTAGTAAGACGTAAATAGCTAGTTAAAATAAAAATTCAGAAACCAAAAATTTTGACTAAAACTCGTGAAACGCGAGATCAATTAGTAGTACCACCACCTAGCCGGCCTGGTAGAGTTAATCGAGCTCACCCGGCGTAACTACTATTAGGTATTACTTTGCGGCATTTTTCAGTTTTTGCCCCGCCTAAAAAAAATTGAAGATCCGGGGCTGCTGGATCTTCATTGGTCACTGAACTGTCTTCTATTCGCTCTTTATCGCCCATTTCCGGTCCTTCGAATGCAGAGCCAATGTATTGTGAGGACCCTGCTATTAACAATCTTTCATCACCCACTGTAGAATCACTTCATAATGATTTACCCATTATTGACCTTGCTGTATCACCGCCTGAGCAAATTAACCTGCCATCACCGATCGAAGAAATTGAAGTAGAAACTTCGCATGAAGATATTATAGGAGAATACGAGTTGAACGAAGGGATTTTGACGAAAATAGATGATGAAAAGGAAGAAAAAGAAACCAAAGAGAAAAAAAGTGACCAATTCTGTATCTTTAAGCATGAAGAATGCCTTTTTCCAGGACGAATTGTACAGCAGGATGAACAAACTTTTAAAATATCTGTGATGCAAAAAAACAGCCTGCAAAACCTGAAATGGTGAAAAGCCACAAAAAATACGTAGTGAGTTATGTAAAAGATGGTAAAATCATAAAAAAAGGTGATTCTTACATGATTGATGACCCACTCCTGTACATGGAATGGGGTGATTAAAAGACAGGAATTTTCTTTATATATGACCTAAACTTCTATTTTTTATAATTTTGCGTGTTATTTTCTGCTAATTTTGATTAATGAAGACTGATTTGTAACAATTATTAAGATACTAATACGCTGTTGAAAAATAAAAATGATTTTCTACCGATATTTTATTGATTTTGACTGGCAACCCTCAATTTAGCCTTTTTGTTTGGAAATGTTAGCATGGTTTTAAGGACAATTTAATATTGTATTAAAAAAGAGAAGCCAATGTTAACCTACGGCTTTTATTTATAAAAATACAATAAATTTGTCTTGGCAGTTTTTGTACTGACAATGTTACCCTAGTCTTAGCATAACATTGGCCGACAACATAATAGTATTTTTTTGAGGTTTCCACACCGAATCTTAGATTTTTTTTTTTTAATTTAATTTACTTATGTTGGAAACCCACCGAAAAATCATGTGAATAGGTATTTTTAGTTCGCGTGGAGGCACAATATACAAAAATGTTCGTTTAATGGGACAAAGTTACCCAGATTGACTGTAGCCGGCCCAAGTACATCAAAACAGGTTATAAGCCAAAATAATAAGGATAAAGAGAACTTACCGACGCAAGAAATGACAGAGAAGCCAGAAAAAAGTAAACCAGGAAGGAAGGGAAAAGGAAAGAGGATAGGGAAAAGAACGAAAGTTACAGAAGACAACAGCATGAAATTAGATAGCAAAATACAAGGTGACAATAATACTAATGAAGAGTTCAAAAACAGCATTCTGGATATGCCTGTTTACTTTATGGAAGATTTGGAATTTCAAAGAGAATTAGTAATTAAACAAGTGTTTGCACTCAATGAAATTGATACGAGTTCAGTCTCCATTATTGGTGTCTTGCCAGAGCCTGTCCTATCTCTTAAAGGGGAAAGAATATTCTATAAGTTCCCTAAACCTATAGATATTTTTGAAACAATGTAAATTTTGTTTTTGTTACTACTAAAATACATTTTGTTTCCTTTTAACTCAGTGTTTTATTATAGATGGTATAGAGATACACAGAAGTAAAAGAAAAGGCAAAAATTGTGTCATATGAGGTCAAGCATTTAGCAGAAAATAGGAAGACATGGAAAATACTCCACCGACAAGAACCTAGTTCTTAAATTTATTGATGACTAGCCGAAGCCCGCGACTTCGTTCGCGTGGACTTTATGTCTCTGGAAAATGCTCATCAGGCTGAACAACTTTTACTAAGGCGGCATTTTTATATCTCTTATAGTTTAGCTGGACCATTAGGGTTCTGCATCAGGCGTTCCATTTTCCAAAATCATTTATACCCTATATGTTGCCCAGGCTTAATAGCTATATAACAAAAAAAGTTTCATTCAAATCCGTCTAGTATTTTCGGAGATTAGCGTGTACAAACAGACAAACAGACAAACAGAGACATTTTTTTTTAAATTCTTACTCTATTACTACGTCTCCATCGCCCCCAATATTTTTTTTGGAAATATATTTAATGTACTGACACACTTTTTTTACTGTTTTATTATATGTATAGATATAGATGAGAGATACAAGCTCTTAGTTTACACCTCATTATACTACAACAAGGAGGGGCTAAGGACATTTAAGTTTGATTCCTTTTACCTCGTACATGAAATATAAAAATTGTGAGGTATAATACATGCCAGAGAAACCATATTGTTATGGTACAAGGTAGTTTTTCATCAATATTTAACAGGTTTATCAGAATACAGTGTTTACAATTTTGAAAATTTTCAAGGGGCAAATGTAAACTTAAAATAAATCATGAAATAAAGCACTTGCTTATTATTATTTACTATCAACATATGAATTAATTATCTGTTTAACTCTATAACCAAAAATAATATCTTTACTGCAATTCATTAACAATTTATTGAGGAAATTGTAGAAAACGGTATTTATTTTTTCAAATCCGTTTACATTTACCCACATCGACCCTATAAATTTTTGGTATCAGACTAAAGGTAAAAATATAACAAAACAAAGGTTTGGAAGGATTTTCATTTCTTTGTGGGATAAGGCTCCTACTCCTTCCAACATCAAATCTGGCTTCGAAGCAACAGGAATTTATCCTTTTTAACCCAAACAAATACCAGATTGTGCTTATGCTCCCAGTATTCCAACTTCCTTGCCACCTACACAAGAGTAATCTGAACAAGATGTCAACAAAAGCAACGCATCAATAATTGAGGCAACTTCTGACCTGGACGATGAAGATTTTAATTCTGAAGATGAGATTCCTTTACACTTGTTTAAAAGTAATACGACTGCAATACCATTTTCATCATCTTCTCCACCCATTTAACAACCTGTAACCTTTGCTATTCTGTCTCTCGAGGTACCTTCAACTTCTTTCTCTGTTCAGCCAACTCAAAGAAAGAAAAAGAAAGGTTTAAAACTTTGGAGATGAAGGAAATAAGTTTGATAAGCCTATTATAAATCGGTCCTTAATATAAGATTAAGTCCTAGAATTTAATAAAAATGGGATGGAAAACACTGCATCTTTATAGACATCAGCGACGGTGGCTGGTTTACCGTGAATGCTACAGCGGATGGACTCCATGCGATGTACATGAACTCTTCTTCATGAAGACTTCAAGAGTAATACATAATGTTAGCAAAATAGCAGAAAAACTGAGTAAGTGTCTCTCCTTACAAATGTAAAAGACTGTATTTTCAGCAAACATTCAAGAACTTCATTGTGATACAAGAGATAAATCTGTATGTCCCATCTTGTAAACATTAATGAATTAACTTAAATATAATCATTTGGTGCTTGCAACGCATTTGTTTGATTAATAAACCAACACACATCTCCCACACACCGAAGAGAAGAAGTCTTATGTTCTCTACTTACCAAACCAGTGGTAAGTAGAGAACATACATAAAGAGAAAGAACAACAGAGGTTGCAATAAGATGATAATTAATACCATAGGGCCAACAAATAAATAGGTACTCAAAAACAAAAAGTAGTCTAGAATCTATGTACATTAGGTCTCTGATCAAATGCAACAGTTCAACTATGGTGCCAGCCGTGTTAGCACCTTTTACAGTTGCAAAGTTACATTCGCTCCAAGTCCACTGTACAATAAGCCAAGCTCAAAAACTTTGGTGGTGTGATGGGCCTCATTAATATGTGTATGAGATGATGTACTATGAACTAAAACGCAACAGTAAATGCAACAGTTCAACTATGGTGCCAACCATACTGTGTTTACACCTTTTACGGTTGAAATGTTACATTTGCCCCAAGTCCACTGTACAACGGACCCATTCTACAGAGCTCATAACCTTTAGATGTAATGCATTATATCATTGGAGTAGCAAACAAGACTTTGACGGTTCACAATGGCTAAATATGTATAAGCCAGTCAGATCCAAATAATAAGATTCCCATCCCCAGTATAGGAGGAATCAAAGACCTGCATTACACAACAGAAATGAAGATTCAAAACTGTAAAGAACATTAAATAGGTAAGCTTAAAAATTAGGATTATCCTTTTTTTTCTTAAGATGTATAAAGAACAATGAAGAACACAAGTTGGAATTCAATGAATCCATCCGTCACTGGAGATACGTTTTGATACTTTAGGAGCCTAGAAGTCAGATTCCTCTACCCAGCGAGCCTAGACTCTCACCTTATTGGATCTATCCTAGCTAATGTATAGACTATCAATTGGTCCCGTGATCCCTCTGGAGCCCCAGCTAGCCATACGAAGAGCTGACAAACGATCAGTGATTCCATTTCCAAGCCTCCATTTCTTTTTAATTTTCACTGTTAAAATTGATATTTGAACACAATAAAAGACTGAAATAATATGCACCAGATAAATATTCTTCTTTTCTTACCTTTGCATTTTAACTTTTGGTCGAATGACATTGAGAAGATGTAAAATTTTGCAAACACAATATAAAGTAAGTAATCTATTATGTGTTGGGTCTATAATGGCATTTTCATTGCCCGGATAGTGAGGCAAAAATTGAGGTTGTAAGGTCACCTAATAAACACCCAAAAGTCATCCAGGACTAGCATGTATTTCAGGTTGCACCATATTTACTTTAGGTACAACAATCCTAACTCTATGGTATTTACCTGACAGGATTTGATTGCGCATCTGGCTACTCCGACCATGGCCATATTTAATTTCGCAGGCGCAAAACATATTGATAGGTTGCAAATTCGTGCATGACCTAACCTTAACAACCTTGAGAATGCACATAAAACAATTCACAACCCAAAAATCTACTAGGCTACAACAAGAACTTGCTAGAACATTTCTAAAATACAATAAAATCTTTAAAGTTTTCACGATCATTAAGTAATTTTCGTACAAATCTTTATAAATGCCTACTTTCAACAATCACAAAAATAGTTCACAGTATTTTATGGTTCACAGCACGAACAGAAAACTTAGGTTGGTAGGTACATAAAGAATGAAAATTTAAAATAAAAACGCAGACGCCGTCTCCGAACAAACCCAAAAACCAACCAAAATACCAAACATCACATGGCATATAATTATACCATGCAACCAAGGAGCCACAACACAGTACAGCCGTAAATAAATGAAATTAATCACAAAATAAATATACCACGAAATCACGAAAATGAATGAATGCAATGCCACAAATGCCACAACATTGCCCACAATCAGTGTTGCCAGTATGATTTCCCAAAAAAGGACGGTTGGCTTTAAAGGTAATTTTTTTTAACTTTAACTTGATAGATAGATAGATAACTCTTTATTATACACCAAAAGAATAACAAAGAAATTATCTTATCTTATACCTTTAAACGAGCAATTCTTGTATATTTATATATAAATTTCTGTGATCTCGAAAACGGCTCTAACGATTTCGCTGAAAATATGGTATATGGGAATTTTCGGGGTAAACAAACGATCTAGATTAGTCTTATGTTTGGGAAAACGCGTGTTTTCGAGTTTTCATGCGTTTTTCTTTCCACACAGAATATGGTCGCTAATTTCGTCGCACCGGCCGCTTTCCGTTTGGCTCAGCGGTGTAGAGATGCGGACCGCTAGAAAGAGTGTTACGGGTTCGAATCCCACTTGGTGACTTACTTTTGTTTTTTTTTTATATTCAAGTTTTTAATAATTTTTTATTTTGTTATAGTTAATGTTTGAGATGTAACCGAGCAAAGCTCGATCGCCCAGGTACTTTTACTTTAAATGAGTACAATGGTACTATACATGTTTCGTTTTTTTTTTGCTCCTTTAGGAAGGCATCAAATGTAGTCCATATAAAGCCAAGCCAAGTCTGATTTGGTCAAAATAAACGGAAGTTGCCCACAATGCTGTCTATTGAAACAAGGTATTCCCGAGATGGAACAAGCTACGTCATGCACGATAAGTGTAAAATACTGATTGTTCTTGCTTGTCAGTAAATTTAGGCCCAACGCAAACGACAGACTATCCGTGACGCACTTTTTAGTCAGTGAAAATAGAACCTATGGAATCACATGCAGTAACACACACGACGCACAAAAAGTGCGGCGCACAAAAAATCCGTGTAATTTTGGCAGACCGCGCCGCGCCGCGCCGCGCCACTCCGCACTAAAAGTGTGCGAAAAAAATACAACGTATGCTTCAACCTGCGCTAACACAGACGTCGCGCACTTTAGTCTGTGACCTGCACGCGGCTAGTGGTGGACGTGATGTGCGCGGTATTATAGTATGGCGCTAGAGATAGATGTACCGATTAAATCATGAAATACAAAACAGACCTGCAATTTATGATACTTCAAAATCCGAGTATCATGCCTAGTATAGCCTTTCTTTTGGACCAATGCACTTTCTCATTATTGTTTCCGAATGTGTCAAAGCCGGTCTTAAAATGAATAGCAACTCATTAAAAGTATTAATAGACATTTTATAAGAGGTTTGTCAGGAATCAGGATCGTAGCAAGTGGAGGTCCATAGTCTCTGCATACCCCTGCGGGAAACAGGCGTGGTATTATGTATGTATGTATGTTATAAAATTTGAAAAATTTGTCTGGTTATTGTTTTAGAATTGCATGTTTAATATGGAATTGTCCTTTTAGTAATCTCTCCGAAAGTAAAGTCCAAAATTTTCTATTTCTTCTTCTTTTTCTGTACTTCAAGTATAAAATAATACATCGCAGTCTTTGCACTTCCATGGCGTGTACAACTGTACGTGTCCGTCCCTACAGTTTTGCCGACAGAATGATTCAAAATGTGCGTCGTGTGTGTTGAGTCCGTGAACAATCCGCGAAAGACTTTTTGCGCGCCACGGAGACTTTTTGTGCGCCGCAAACTCGATCGGACAAAAAGTCTGTCGTCTGTGTTGGGCCTAAGGATTTTCTCAATCCGTTCATGAATCATGATGAGTATTAAATAAAATATTAAGTCACTTAGCAATTTAGTATATCGAGTGTCATCAATTCAATATGTTATAAATTGATTTAATGGATTATTATACGAAATTTGTTTATAAAGTTAAAAAATGCATTATGCACGGGTAATCCAATTTCAAGTGGCACCACATCAAATTGACAAGTGTCATACTGACAGCCCACCCTTTCATTGTTATCGTTGTCTCGCTCACACATAATGAGCTTTTTCGTTCAGTAAAGAAATTGCTGTTTTTTCTAAACTTCTGCGGTGAACTGTGAAGGATACGCAAGAAAATGGTTAATGGTTAAAATTTTTAGAAATAGAGGACTATTTTTTTTTATTGTATTTTTAAATGTAAATATAATGTACAGTATAATTTAAAATGTAAATCTGTATTGTAATTTGTAACATAGCCCATCAGGCTGCTTACTGACTGACCAATACTGGACTGGATTTCCTTCATTGTTATCTTCCCAGCAGTGGTCATTCCAAAACGACAAACAAAGCAAATTAAATGAAAGCTTGTAATAATAGAAAAATATACCTAATAACTGTATTGTTTTTATCTATCTATTTTTTCCCCAGTGAAAAAGTTTGAGAACCGCTTCATTACCTGATAACGTTATAATATAGTACTCTATGTCTTGACCACTCGTAATTTTGACATTTGTAGCGTAGATATGTCATTGATACCAATCATGGGAAATCCATTCCATTTCACGTCGCTTTTATATTCATGTTCGAATTTTTAGAAAAGCATTGATAAATTATCGATGTTTTCTGCGTAAAACAATACGGTTTTTCGCTGACACGACGGTCAAAATACGACAAAAATACGATCAATTTGTATTTTACGCGAGCGATGAGTTAGAAAACTACACGTTTTGTGTTTCGCTGAGTCCCTCGATGAAAAATAGCAAATAATTATATAAAAAAACATGCATACAGCGTAAATGTTTAGAAAACCATAGACGTATTTTCTCATACAACAATATTGTTCTCGAGCGAACAAGTTCTTTTGTCTGGCTTGAAGTTACGTCTCTTTTATAAAAAACTTTACTCGTCTCGTAAAAACGTGATTCAGCTGCTCTGACGCACAGGAAACAACAAGATAGGAATTGTAAAATTTACCAAGATCTCATTTTTATTAGAACACCATAGTAAACAAGGAATCCTTATAGTTTTGTCATGTCTGTCTGCCTTTTTTCTTAGTAATTGTAAATAATATTTTTATTATTTTATTATTGTCGGGAAAATGCCACAATAAGGCCAATGTCTGCCAAGGGCCAACAATATTTCAAGAAGGCCGATAATTGGGCCCTTTGGGTTGTACTGGCAACACTGGTGGCACTCCAGCGCTGTCTAGTTTTTTTTTAATTGTTTGTGGCGGTCAAACTTCGTTGAAGCTTATTTTACCAGTGTCTAGTAAACCAATGGCGCCAATCTTCTCGTCCAGTTATAAGGTTCAAGTGGGGGGATAGGTTTTATGACTTTTGGGTACAGATGGGAATGAGGACTAGGCGGTATTAAGGAAACTAGGGCAATATATACATAAATTATCATAATGGTTAAATGAATGATATTTATACAGTTAAAGTGAAATGTCATGAAATAAGAGAAAAGAAACAAGAGCTTTAGTATATTTCTACAATAAAGGAAAGGATAGTAAAGGAGTCACAGGGAAGAGGAGCACGGGATTCTATAAGAAATTCATAAAGTAACTTAGAGTCATATTTTGTACATCTAAATAGAAGGTGATGAACGTCGCCTTTTTCGCCTTAAGAACAATAGCATGTGGCTGAATCAAAGACACCAATTCTGCGTAAGTGACTGGGAACACAGCAATGGCCAAATCTTAGTCTAGATATGATAGATGTCACCTTTTTGCTTAAATGAAGTTTAGAAAACCAAGGTTTTAAACAAAGTTCAGTATGTAAACGTCGATAACGCTCTCCTACATTGGGCACCAGGAAAGCACCAGAGAAGTACAACCCTTGGTGGAACGAAGAGTTGGAGGCACTTAAGAAGGCAACAATTAGGGCGCACCACAGGCTACACGACCTTAAAGTGGCAAAGAGGCCCCTGCATCAAGCAATCAACGAGTACCGAGTGGCAAAAACCATCTACGCCCAGGCCCTGTCGAAAGCGTCGACAGAAAATTTTAGAGAAATTTGTACCGCCCATGGGAAAGAGGACGTCTGGGCTGTAACAAACAGAGTCATTAAAACTACGACACAAAGGAACCCACCACAAACAATGAAAATTAACACCGGATACACGGATTCATTCTCCAGCACCGCTGAGTCACTCATACATCATTTTTACCCAGATGACACAACCAATAATGAAACGAACAAGCAGCAAGAAATTAGAGACAAAGCGCGACTGCAACCAGAAACACCAGACGATATTGAGTTCACCATCGAAGAGATAGAAAATAACCTATCAACCATAAACTCAAACAAAGCACCCGGACTTGACAAACTACTGTCAGACATATGCCTAGCAACTTTTAGAGCGGTTCCGGAACAGTTTACGGCTCTACTGAACAGATGCCTAAATATCAGCTACTTCCCTACCACCTGGAAGAAAGCATTGGCGATCATAATACCAAAGTCAAATAAAGAAAACTACGAAGATGCATCCTCCTATCGACCAATAGGACTGATAAATGTTTTCGGAAAATTGTTGGAAAAACTAATAACTAAAAGGCTCACACACCACCTAGAAACGAATGACATGAGTTGTAAACAACAATACGGATTCAAGGAGAATACATCGACCATCGATGCACTACAGAACGCCATCGGGCACATCAAAGACGCCAAAGCGCACAAGAAGCAAGCCATAGCTGTTTGGCTAGACATCAAAGCGGCGTTTGATAATGTCTGGTAACCGTTCCTCTTACATAGACTACAGTAAATAAAATGCCCCAAGAACCTCTACCGGATCATACAAAACTACCTGAAGGACAGAACCGTCACACTCAATTGTGGAAGCAACAACACCAGCAAGACACAAACCTAGAGCCGTGTTTAGGGGTCCGTATGCGGGCCAATTCTTTGGAACGTTATATTGGATGACCTCCTCACAATGCAACTCCCTAACAATGCCAACCTTCAAGCATTCGCTGACGACGTTCTGCTCCTGGTGGAAGGAAAAGACTCAAATACTGTAGAACAAATAACCAATGAAGCTCTTGAACTAATATCCAACTGGGGCAAGAAAGCCAAGTTAACATTCGGACCCGCTAATACACAGGCAATAGCATTTACCCGAAAATCAAAATCCATTAAACTCGAAATGCAAAACACACCCATTCCCTTCTCTCCCAACATCAAATTATTAGGTGTTACAATTGACAACAGACTCACCTTTACGGAACTCTGCAAAACTATAGTCAGCAAGGCACACAAAATGTATCGAAAATTGGCTAATTTAATCAAACCCACTTGGGGAGTGCACCCACAAAACGTAGCCACAATATATAACAATGTGATACAGCCCATGTTCACATATGCCGCTGGAATTTGGGGATCGGCGGTAAAGTATAAATATATCAAAAAGCAGCTAAGATCACTGCAAAGACAATTCGCCATTAAGATAACGCGTAACGGCTGTAACTCACGCCACTTCACCTAATAATAGAGGAAGCGAGACAAATCCAGCAGGTAATATTGACATTACATTATGCAAAAAGCCAACAACAACCAGATAATACACCCAGCGCACCGACAATCCATCACATACCTGGAAGCATCGTCACAGCACGAGATTGACCAACTTACCAACGAAGCAGACATCAAGATATACACTGACGGAAGTAAACAAGAAAACAGTGATACAGGAGCAGGAGCAGTAATATACCTCCCCAACGACAAAACTGTCACTAAAAAGATTAAGCTCCATAGAACACATATAGTCTTCATCGCTGAATTAACTGCAATAGAATCAGCCCTTAAATATATACAAGATCTCTCCATAACATCAAGCCACACAAATGTAACCCTAGCATCCGACAGTCTCTCAGCCCTAAAAGCCATACAAGATCTGAACAACCCAGACCCTACTATCAATCCACAAAACACTGTAGACAATAAAGCAAAACCATCCCGTCAACCCGATACTTCCTCTTGACGTGAAGGACGGACAAACAAACAAAGACACTTTCACAATTGTAAAATAAGACATCAGTATTGCCTGTACTAATGTAATGATCATTCTGAATTTTACAATAATAATACATGCAGTACTGGTTGCACACGGATGTCGTAAGAAGTGACTTAGGGTACCTACCTATACAACGTGGAAGGGAGATACACGTAGTACCTAAATTAAACCACGGGCACAGAATAAATAATAGTACTTCACGGGCTATACTAGATCATTACAGTATAATGAAATTAAAATAGCAGTCAAAAACAAAAAAAAACTATATTTCCATACGAAAGTGCAATTTGTATGGGAATGTCAACATATATTTTTGTTTGTTGACTGCTATTTTAATTTAATTATACTATAGTGATCAAGTACATATAGCCCGTGGTACGATTTATTATGGGTATATCCCTTCTTCGTTGTATATAACAGAAAGGAGATCAGCGTCCTTATGAGTTTTATATTTATACCATCTACTGCGGTCATTAACCCGTCTGCCCAACTGAAGGAAATTAAGATCAAATTCTGCCTTTATTGGAAAAGGTCTTTAACCAGCTATGGATCATCATCATCATCAGGTCTTTTGGTCTACACTGCAGGAGCTCGACCTTCTCTATACTACCAGAGCTATACTTGGCTAGAGCGGCCAGAGGACGTGGCCTACACTCTCCACGCTGGCCAGACGGGTTGGAGAGGTCTCATTTGATGTATTAGCTTTGTTTAGCTTGTATTTCCTAAGTCGCCTTCTACGACATCCACGGGAGGACTTGGAGTGGCCCTATTCTACTCTGCCGAAAACCACACGGCACTATGGATCAATATTGGCTAAAGAAAGTAAATTGGCTTAAAACTTAATGTAATCTACAGTGTTAAAATTCCCCTTACCCTAGACGTTTTCATACAAACGTAGCCTACATTTTTTTTTGAAACCATGTCATTGATCGGTAAAAAAAATTTTTTTTCAAGAAATTACAATCATCTAAGTAAGTAGGGTTATAATTGGTTTTCTGCATTAAAATGAACTGTAAAGAAAATATAAGGCTGTAGAAGTTTCCCACACTGATAGTCAAAAATGATATAATATAACACACTACTATTTCAATCTCATATTTTGACTGTGAAAACCAGTTAGGTATATGCCTAAATTACAAAATTTGCCGAAATCGGGCATGTCGTTTCAAAATAAAACTTAGGCTACGTTTGTATAGAAAAGTGTAGTTTGGTCTAGGGTAATAGGACTCTTATGGAAATCGGGCATTTCCGAAAAGACCGAAGATTATGTTAGTAATCATATACCTTATTATTTTGACGTAAGTTGACCCATATTTACTGAGCCTCGCCATAATGTTTGCTCCGAAATAAGCCTAAATATTTGGCAGCTACTGTACGTCCGGGCTCCAGGAGTTGACCCTTGAAACCCGAGACACCACTTTGCCAAATAGGTCAGTGTACTAAGATGGGGTGTGTCACTTTGAGGGTAGGAACGCGTCAAGATAAATATATTATCTAACACGTAAATGTAAAATTCAGAATGATCATTACATTAGTACAGGCAATACTGATGTCTTATTTTACTGTTGTGAAAGTGTCTTTGTTTGTTTGTCCGTCCTTCACGTCAAGAGGAAGTAGCGGATTGACGGGATTTGTCAGTATCTAACAATGCAGATTTATTTATTTGTTCTCATGACGTTAAGGTAAAAAAGATTTAATTTACTAAGTGCTTAACTTTATAAAAGAAATTATTCATCTAGATTCACTAATAACCTTGTAATAGGTGTATATTTGGCTGAGGGTATCCTGCCTTTTCGCAGAAAATTGTTACGCTGATTATCACTTGCCAACCAACGCTTCACTTATTTTTCACTTTGACAACAAACGATTTACAATTTTTTGTATGACAACGTTTCGTTTGGTAGGATTATTGTTAAGCTGATTATTAAATAAAAAAATAAAAAAATCTTTTATTTCAGACTTAAGAACCCATGAAGTGTTAGTAACAAAGAAAACTTAGCTATGTTAGTATAATATTATCCACATCAAAATTTATTGACGGTTTAGTGTCTTTGACTAGGTGAACGCGAATCCAGTGCTGCATAATAGCACTATATTATAAATGACACAAAACGTTTTGAGTATTTATTATTTGTCAAGTCTTTTACTTGGCCAAACAACTATTAGATGAATAACGTTTCGTCAGTGTAACAGTTCCCTTTTCGTTCATTGATGTAATGATAAAAAAACACATATTTTAGTTAACAATCTCAAATAATAAGTAAGATTTGGTTGTACAGATTTTTTGAGCAAAATCGTTAGGGCAAACCTATAGGTTAGGTTAGAACTGCGAGCAACACAGAGACATCTATACATTTTCCTAGGTTAGGGCAAACCTATAGGTTAGGTTATGTTAGAACTGCGACTAGAATGGCAGCGGCCGGCGAGTGCTAGGAAAGTTCTATCAATTTTACTAGGTTTCCCTAAAGGTTAAATGGATGGGAAACCTAAGAAATATTTTTTATGAGTGAATTTATTCATACCTACCTACCTACTTTGTCATAAAATATGTGGCGATTACCCCCATAATATTACTTACTTAATGCAACATTTGGTAAACAATAACAACTAAATGAATATTACGCTAAGTAAATCATACTACTAATAAACATACTACTTAAAAGTTGGCATTTTGAAAGGTGTCATTATAAAACGCAAACCAAACATATATTTGGCAACTGCGATGTTGGGAAATAAAACAAAGTTGTAAGAACAGTTAGCAAATGATTATTCCGCAAAATAATATTCTTCTAAACGTTACTCTGTTGTCAAATGACAATCGGCCGAAAATTTTTCTGCGAAACGACAGAGAACCTTGGCTGAGCGCAACCCTATCTCAAAAACGATTGAGGATATAAAAAAAACCGGCCAAGTGCGAGTCGAACACGCACCATTATCTATAAAAATCAAGATTTTTTGTATGAAATCTTAACAATTTGATACAGACACAATGTTTTCAGTCTGTGATGAATGAATGATCCGAGTTTCAGTCAGAGGATCAATAATAAAGGATCTAATGAACTTTGATATCTTACAGAGTCTACATTCAATAAAACCGGCCAAGTGCCTAGTGGGCCAAAATGTTAAAAAAAAAATATTTAGTTTCTATGAAATTTTCCTTTTTTGAGTTAAGTTGATCTACTATAACTCTTAGTTTCTAAACCCTACTTAGCTCTGACTTTTTCTTTAAAACTTTCTTAAAAACGAATTTACTATAATTGTGATTTTTTTCACGTTTTCATATACAACGTGGAAGGGACGTAACCGTAAGGGCCGCGCTACACTGCATCGGCATGGCAATGTTCCATAAAACTAAACACAAAAAAACAAATTCTGACATTACTGACATTATAACCGTACCGCAAAGCATGTTTATGACACCATTTGTTTCAAATGACGTTGTAAAAAATATTAAATCGTTAAAAGGTCTATCTAGGTCTATGACACCAACCTACTGGTTACGAAGTTACGAAGAACTAAATATCAAGCTAATAAGTAAATGTGCGTGTAAGCTTTGCAACTGGTTCTTGAATAAATGTTAAGTAAGTATTATAAAACTAGCCGAAGCCCGCGACTTCGTTCGCGTGAACTTTATGACTCCGGAAAATGCTCATCTCAGCTCAGGCTGAACAACTTTTGCTAAGGCGTCATTTTTGTATTTCTTATAGTTTAGCTGGACCATTATGGTTCTGCATATGGTGTTCCATTTTCTAAAATTGATTATTGCAAACTATATGTTGCCCAGGCCTAAAAGCTATATAACAAACAAAAAGATTAGCGTGTGTAAACAAACAAACAGATTTTTTAAAATTCTCTGTTACTATATGTCTCCATCGCTCCAAATATTTTTTTAAAAACATTTTTTCTGTTTTATTATATGTACTTATGAGTTGATATAGTAAAAAAAAATATTATCTACATAACCTGTTGTCTCTGCAAAACACCAGACACCATAGTAAAACAATGCATGTCAACCGGATTCCGGTCTGCTCACAGTTACAGGTAGATTTAAAATAAGAATGTATGTCTAAATATTGTACCTACATGTCATGTCTGTAATGGTCCTAGGTCTTGGATGTTTATCTATATATGTATTTGTTATAAAATATAGTATCGTTGAGTTAGTATCCCATAACACAAGTCTCGAACTTACTTTGGGGCTAGCTCAATCAGTGTTATTTGTCCTTATATATTTATTTATTTATTTATGTATCCAAATCTAGGCCTTTGATGACAGAATATGTTTGCCCCTGCCATATTTTGTAAACACCTTATGTTACCACCATAGACATAGAATTTTTTTTACTACGTTAGATCTATGGTTACCACCGTATTCGAAGAAATAAATGACTATCCGATTCGATTCCCAGTAATCCGCAGCATGGTTTTGACTATCGCAGGTTGACTGGAAGAGATCCCTACATGGGATAAGTCCGCCTTTGTATATTTGTTTTGGTACAATAAAGTTATTACAAACAAACAAAGATATTTACGAAATAAAACATGAGTTGTTCAGTGCTATAACTACCAAAACGTAACACATAAACAAAAGAAAAACGATCATAGATTTTTTTATGTAAACAAGGAGTACGTATACCTTCTCCTTACTGTAGAGGTTTTATACAAATACGCTTGCTCATACATATGACTATTCGATTCGATTCCAAGTAATCCGCAGCAAATGGCTTACAAAACATGATTGTTCGTCGTCCGCACAACTGAAGTGCTATTTTGAAACGCGGAGTCACATAAACGAATGGTTTTTCCATACAACAAATCGTTTGTTTAGTGACTCCGCGTTTAAAAAATAGCAGCTAAGATATATTTGCAAACCGGACTCTGTCCTCGCTGGGCTAGTTCCATAACCGCATTTATTTGTACTCGTTGCTTTCAGTGCATATCACGGTCATTATTGTTTGAAACGGGGAAAAATATACAATGTGGAAGGGACATACCCGTAATAAATCAAACCACGGGCTATACTGGGTCAATAAAATTTAACTTAACAGTCAAAACAAAAAGTAAATCTGTTCAAACATCAAAACTCATAAAAAGTCGGCTTTTAAAAAATTCCAATGCTGGCTAATAATCCAGTTATATAAAATAAAATTGGTGGATGGAGACATAGTAATAGAGTAAGAATGTAAAACTGGTACGGTTTACGCGTATGCCCCCTCCCAAGTTGTATATTGCACAAAATAAAAGTCAACCGGTACGTATAAAAAAATATCTTCACAAAACACCTACAACTTTTTACGTAATAAAACCACAGGTATTTAATACTTTTGATCGATTTACATATTTAAACAGTGTTGCCGGAAGAAATCCGCCGTCATTGGCCACACCCGACCTTGGAGTGGGAAGGTCAAGGTGCTGGATTCGGAGCCCGGCAGCCGCCGACCTTCGGTGGAGCGCCCTTTCGAGGTCACTCGAAGGTACGATTCGATCCACAGAAGGCGTTCTCCAGTACTCTACAAAATACAAATGCGCAGTAGACCAATTTTCGAACGAAAAGCACGTTAGATTATTTTGTATTCCGATATACAAATAGGGAAAGTTGTTCAAAATAATGGCCTCATCCCTTAAGATATTTGTACTATATTAAAAGCACATGTATAGGGAAAAATCACACATATTCAGTTACCCACGAAGTATAATTGGGTACTTTCCTAAGCCAAAAATAAATTAATTTGTACTGATAACGAAATAAAACGTCGCAAAATAATGCCGCTTGTTCATGAACATATCCATTTTAACGTGATTTTAAATATATTATTGCAGAAAAACTGATAATAAGAGCGCTATTTGACTCCAAAAGCTATGACGTCATCTGCCTGTATTTCATACAAAATCTCATAGAAACTGTTTGTTTTGAAAAAATTATCTGATTTGACTTGATGGAAAATAGCGTATTGTTTTTTCGTATTCCGATAAACAAATAGGGAAAGTTGTTCAAAATAATGGCCTTATCCCTTAAGATATTTGTACTATATTAAAAGCACATGTATAGGGAAAAATCACACATATTCAGTTAGCCACAAAGTTTAAGTAAAAGGCGGAGGTTGCCAATACGTCACGATCTTTTTTTATGTATGTGCGCCGAATATTCGAAGACGCCTGGACCAATTTGAAAAATTCTTTTTTTGTTTGAAGGTTTATACTTTTCAAACCCATAGGTGGGCCTATAGAAATTTTATCAAATAGGTCGCGTACTTTAGGGGTAAAGTAGGTTTTTAGTTTTGAAAAATTAATAAACCCTTTTTTTAGGGGACACTCCCCCATCCCTTTGCCCAGCGCAGTGGAACAGTAAATGGATACTCAACGATTCTTTATTGGATTTTGCATGGAACCTTCATTTAGTGATTTTATGTTTTCACACAAATCGGTTACAGGTTCTACGATAAAGTGCCTTAACCTAGCTAGGTTAAGCTAGCTAGCTCGGTTTAGGTCTTTCAGCTAAAAGACAACAGAATTTTATTAGGTATTATAAGGTATAAGTAATATTAAGGTTGGTAACTCATGACAAAGTTAGTAATACCACAGAATGATCATCATCATCATCAGGTCTTTTTGTCTCCACTGCAGGAGCACGACCCTCTCTGTACTACCGGAGCCAAACTTGGCCAGAGCTGCCAGAGGTCTTGGCCTACATCGCATTAACCATACCATACCATAGAATAAATACTAGTAATACCACGGGTAATACTTTTTAACTAAGTTAGTTACATTTGTTAGAAATTTATAAAGGCCGCACTAGCACCCTAGAACTAAGCTTTAGTAATTGGTGTACAAAGTCATGAACTTTCTATACCCGTGTGACGACAGGTAATGTGGAGAAAAGTACCGACCTATAAGTCATTACTAGAGTGCGAGTGGGCGCAAAACTTGTTTAATTTGAAAGAGTACAGTTTGGGACGACTTTTCTTAATGTGGTTATTTATCAGAAACGGCCTGGATTTTGAGGAAAGTTATAATAAGTTGTAGGCACCAGAAATATTATTCAAACAAGAAAGTGAGTACTTAGTCAAATTTCACTCCAACACCACCTGTATAGAACGTCAAATAAGTAGATAGGTACAGTTGTCCGGGTTGTAGCAACGGTCAAGGTATTACACTGACCTTCAATGTAGCGCCCTTAGAGACTACGCGAGCTGAGTGGTGGAAAGATTATTTTTATTCATTATCAATTTTAAGAACTAGGTTCTTGTCGGTGGAGTATTTTTCATGTCTCCCTATTTTCCACTAAATACTTAACCTCCCTTTACGACACAACTTTTGCCTTTTCTTTTACTTCATCCATGAACGACCTTCTTGGTCTTCCTTTTCCTCTCTTGGCTTCCATTTTCCCTCCAAGTTGTCATACCGCATAAGGCCAAACATTCTTCCTCGTCTTATCACTATTGTATGCATTATTTTCTCTTTATTTATTTTTAAACATATATTAGGTTTTTTTATAACATATCTATTAAAAGTAAAATATATAAAATACACTACAAAATATAAACACATTATAAAAAACCTAATATAGCATTATTTTTATTATTGAACCAAAAACCTTAAGTAAATAACTAAGTACTTTAAAACTTCCTTTCCGAGTTACAATAAAAACGTAGCAATGATTATTATTTCCACGGAACAGAGATAAAGCTTTCTCTGTTCCGTGATTATTTCAATAAATCCTAATTAGTCTGTGAATAAATCCTATCTAGGCACATGGTGACTCCTGAAGTACCGTCCAAATTTTTGGAACTACTCGTAGTTCAATCCTTATTGCCAAACTACTGTCAGTGTTCTGATTTTACATGGGAGAGCGAAACTAAGGAAGATACTTTATCGACCTTTAATAAAAAAAAAAAACTTGTATAAAGTAGTAAGTTACTAACTTCTTCTTCTTATAATTAGTTACTAACTAATTATAATTTATTTATCTAGCTCAAAAGATAAGCATTTCCATTCAACGTGGCAATGCTGCCAGCCTTCTGGGCATGTTACTACGAGGCAGCGATTGGCCAGCGCTTTCATTTTATTTATAAATAATATTAGCTATAATTATAGTTTAAATTAGTTTTCCTGTTTACTTTATTAATTTATTACAATTTTAATAATACTAAATGTCACGTTTCTACGTCTAAATTTATTTGTAAAGTTGTTTCCAAGAATTGTTTGAGCCCGCATGACACGAGTTGAACTGCCTCTGGAGGCTTTGATCCCAGGGTTATCTACCTTTTGTTCGAGAAAAATATACTTTAAGCAATTGCGAGGTAATTCCGGCGTTCACCCCTGCTTTTCAATCTTGGGGTCGATGCTACCAAATTCCTTTGCAGTCTGTCGGGAAGTTAATCTAATCTCTAATTGTTCCTGTTTTCGCCCAAAGAGTTTCATAATGAGATTTTTCGCATCGTTTGCAGAAACTTCGTTGTTTAGGTACTTCATTTTCCTGGTTTTTCAGCTTTCTGTAAATACTTTTAGTGTTTGAAAATCCATATCCATACTTATATATAAAGCTGAAGAGTTTGTTTGTTTGTTTGAACGCGCTAATCTCAGGAACCACGGGTCCGATTAAAAAAATTCTTTCGGTATTAGATAGGTCGTTTATCGAGGAAGGCTATAGGCTATATTGCATCACGCCCGCGACTTCACACGTGTGTTTAACGCGGGCGAAGCCGCGCGCTGCCTCTAGTGTACCTATAAGTAAAATAGATTACCTAGATGTTTTTGACTGCTATTTATCTCAAATGTTTTCAATGTACATACTAAAGATTAGTTTGGTAGAATTTTATACATTTTAGCCCTTGTTCTGTAATGTGTATCACACACAATCCAAGGTAGCTATTATTTGAATTGTTCAGGTTCCTAAAATGAGTTGAAAATAAAGTTAAATTATAGAGCTTATTCTTACTTAAATCTAAAACTTGAAAAATCGAACATAAAATAATTATAATTTAAATGATAATAACTATATAATTTAATTGATAAAATAAGGGATGCGTACCCACCCACAAAGTGGTCTGACGACCTGACCAAGGTTTCTAGCCTCTTTAGATCGGTCATTTTGGAAATCCTTGGGAGAAGCCTATGTCCAGCAGTGGACGTTGTGCAGCTGAAATGGTGATGTTGATAAATGATGATAATAACTCTTACATATTATTGTAAACCTGTCACATCGTCACTTGTTTCAAACGAACGAGCCCCGCGATATGAATGTGTTGGTTTATCATGTAGGTACGTAAATGGCCAACACTGGTGTCAGATTTTTGAAGCTGCCTAAAGGCATCTAACGTAGCTTGACGCCTGCCATAAATTGATGAAAGGCGAGACCAACGGCTTATACCTACGTATTCTGAAGCACGGAGGAGCTCGAAAAGTTTTATTGCCACATGTGGTCACCAATCCAAGTACCGGCCACGCCCGTAATCGCTTTACTTTCAAAAGCGCTAAATGCTGACTCAAGCCGGGCCACCAATATTAATATAAATATCACATTAAATTACTCTGGGATTACCATAATAGGCATAAGTGTCTCAAAGCACGTGACAATAACCTTATAACTATAAGCCCAGAATTAGTTTATCTATCTAGACTAGACAGAGGTGCATTGGAAAGGTGAACTACAGTATTCATAGTCGACCCTGTAAAACTGATAAATTGCGGATCACGTCGTCTACAACAGTTGAGATCAACATAGACTTGCTTTCAAATTCAGGCGGATCACCGTCTGCCCAACGAGTATCCAGAGCCCGCAAGTGAATGCAAAGTAACGATCAACTCCGAGAGTGCACGAGCCGACTTCGACCCTCTGAGGTTATAAATACAGCCTCCACCGAAAATGCCTCCTCAGTACCTTTCAGACCGCGAGCGAAGCGCACGCCGACCGCGCAGCCGCGCTGCTTTCGACAACATAACCAAACAAGATTGTTATGAGAACAGTTCATTGTTGAAACCCAAACAGTGAAATGCCAACAGACATTATGTCAGCTACGTGTCGCGCCGAGCATTTCGGCCAGGGTTTTAGGAAGACGAGCGACGCGGAGGTGAAGTCCGGGTTTCTGGTGCTGGTCGGCGCCCGCGGGATGCGGCAGGACGTACGTGTGGTGGTGTACCGAACGACCCTGGAGCACTTCGCGGTCGTGTACCCGAGGAAGAGACTGTCGAAGCCTATAGCGGTGATAAGCTTGAGGAACACGTCTTCAGAGCAGGAAGGCTGCGGCATCGTCGTCCGGCAAAAAGGTTATGACAACACAGTGATGGCTAAATTCCACTGTTCAGAACGGGACGTGGAATCGTGGATGTCGGCTTTTACTTCAAGATCGTCGCCCCATTGTCTCCATTCGAGTCTGCCGGTGCTGGTCGAGGCCGAGGAGAGTTAAACTGCACGTTACTCAACCGATCTCTCGGTTTGTGATTGACATGATCGCGTCTGCAACTGTGACATCAGAACGAGGTTGTGTTTGTTTTGCGAGATGCGAGAAGTGAAAGCAATTTTTTGCGCTTGAAAGTGCCAGTTTGCAATGATTGTGTACAGGTATAAAAGCGAGTTGTGAGTCATGACTCACCGTCAATTGATGGGCTAAAATTGTCTGGTTTTCTCTGTACTTATCTCAATTTCTCCTTAGACTGCATAGACACTGTACTGTACTTACCTTAGAAGTAACGATTGAATGAGCTTATACCTTGTAATGTTAATTGTGTGTTTGAATTTACCATGATAAATGGATATGATAGATATATTGTAGATTTTGAGAACCATTTACCTGCGCTATACTTTTGCTTTTGAAGGAAAAAAAAAATAGATATCTTCTTATTTACAATTGCCCAAAAAATATATTTAATGTATATACATATTTAATTCAAAAACTGAAGTCCCAGTTTCGTTGCTCTACTTGTTACTCAAAGTTCTGAACTACATACATAACTGAACAATAAATTTAAGGAAGTAGTACGTAGGAAAGTTCACAGTATTTGTATGAGTAGTTGTCAAAGTTTAACGGCCTTAAAATCTGATATTCTTAATCTTTTGTAAAATGCCTAAATTTGTAAAAAGTAGACATTTTTTTAAATAATTTATTTATATTTAAAATGGTATTCATAAAAGAGCATAATAAATTATAAGCAAAAGGGATATTAGGAAAACGTTAAAAAGTCCTTATTGTAAACAAAAATAGAGGAAAATGTTTAAAATCATATTTTACTACCTACCTATTCTTTCTCACTTTACTTTTACACTACAAACAATGACCTTGGTTTTATTATTCACTTCACATAATATATTCATATTATTTGTCAGTACCTCGATACCGACTTACAAGATTAATACGAATAGGACCCACAGTGTCAACATTGGACCATTAGAATAGTAATATTAAAATTCTATGAAATATTAGTAAATTTAAATACGTAGCCTTCAGGTCAGTCTTGAATACCATACCTTACTTACATGGTGACAAATTTTTGATAATAAATGTATGAATGTCGTACGTAGACATAGTTTAAGTCGAAGTTTTAATTTTACCGACATTAGGTAAAATATAAAATTAATTACAAAATCGCATTGAAGATCGATGAGTTGAGAAATATATTTTTAAGTAAAAAAAGTACATGATAACGGTCAAAAGATTTAAATTTAAAACCAAAATAACATTTGTCTTTTAGATTATTTTCCGTACAATAATATATGCAAATAATAGGAAATGGCGAACATAAATTTCCACACGTTATTCGTATTGTCATACTTTCTTAACATTTCATTGCGATAATGTACCTACCTACTGCTTATCTTTATTACAATAATATTTTTATGACTACGTGTTAGAACCTAGATTAACATGCATAGGTACTTAACTATGCCAAATTAGGTATTATCGCGTTTTGTGTACATGCATAATGTAAATTTCGCGTTCAAATTTAGGTCGAAAAATTGCTGTTTTAATTACTTTATATTGATTTTTGCCTTAATGAACTGAGCTGGGTTCCGCAGTTACAAACTTAATGCCAAAATAATTTGTCTCGGCTTCATCGGCTTCTGCCAACCCTTACTGTTGAACTGTTACTGATGATTTTTCCCACTGCTGGGCAAAGTCCTCCCTTTTAAACTATCTTTATTGTTTACAATAATAATAATTAACAAAATGACCTTATAGAGCACACTATTCTTATCAACTTTAAAAGGAATCTGCGGTAATAAAGAACTAGATACTTACGTACATGTTTTTATTTGCTTACAACAACAGTTGTAAGCAAATAAAAACATGTACGCACACATACACATGCACGCACACATGGCGACAAACATGTCGCCATGTGTGGGTAGAGTGTGGGCGCGACATTGGAACAGATCTCGGAAAGAATAATGTTTTTTTATATCACTTGGCTTCGCTAGGCGGAAATATAAATTATGACCAACTATACAAGTTACAATGAACATGGCACAAAGATTCTGAACAAAGAAATATGATGTCTAAAGTAATTTCTATGTATTGTACATATTCGTACAATTTATGTACTATTTGTACATACAACGTGGAAGGGACATACCCGTAATAACTCGAACTACGGGCTATACTAGATCACTATAGTATAATGATATTAGTATAACAGTAAAAAAATCAACATTTCCATACAATAGTGTGCAGCCGGCCGGACTACCCAACCAAAAAAAAAATTAAACATTCCCATACAAATTATGGTAATGTTAATTTTTTTTTAATTTGTTTTAGTTTTTATTTTATTAACTTTATAGTGATCTAGTATGCCTGTGGTTCGATTATTACGGGTATGTCCCTTTTACGTTGTATAATAACTGCTACATTATACTGTTGAGTACGTTTACTTGGTTCTAATTTACTAATTGGTTTGAGAATCATGTAACAATACACGTTGATATACAAGTACTTTCTAATTTCTTTTGCTCACTGTACTTCTGACGGACATAAATTGTATGAATTGTATTTTTATATTAATTAGCAGAAATTCTTTAAAACAAGACATCATTGTGCTCGAATGTTATGGGAAAACTGTAATTCCCATGACTTCTAAAGCTGAGAAAATGAGACAATACTCGTATGGCCACAAGTACGTACTTTTAGCGTTTCGACAATATATAACAAAAGCTATTGCATACAAATTACCTCTTAAATCCACAAAATGGCTGACATTTCATAACGTTATGGTTTAACCAAAACTATGTAAACTTTACGAAATATTGCTGCAATGATAAATCTGTTTGCCCATTATGTATTTAGTCATGAGTTATGTCACAGAGAATGTCGCACTTATTCTAACATAAGTGCGTGTTTTCACACCTGTCCACTAATTGTATACTAACCAATTAGTAAACTCTCAAAAAGTTTTTATTATTTATAAATACAGTTTATGTAACAAAGAAAATAATTGCAAAAAATTAATTGGCGACTCAATCGAATTTCTTAAAGAATATATTTTACTAGAGGCAGCGCGCGGCCTTTTCCGCGTTAACCACACGAGTCAAGTCGCGGGCGTGATGCAATATAGCCTATAGCCTTCCTCGATAAATGACCTATCTAATACCGAAAGAATTTTTTGTTCCTGAGATTAGCAAACAAACAAACTCTTCAGCTTTATATATAAGTATGGATTAGTATGTAGTAGTAATTATGCAGTATTTATTAGTATGTATGTATGTAGTAGGTAGGTAAGTACCCACCTATTTCATTAAGTAGGTACAGTTTGTAATGAAACGACGCAACGCAACCCATGGAGTTTGGGCTCGTTCGATTCGTCTTGCTTGAGGAGCACTTTAAACTTTTAAATTTATTGTTTTAGATAAAAACTGGTTTTAAATATATAGTGCTTCAAATCTGTTGATATTTGTGCCAATGTTAATAATAATAATAAACATACTTACTTAATGAAAAACCTAGATGGTGAAGAATTTAATTGGCATCTATTTGACCTGTTAGTTTGTCTGAATAAATACGTCTACGTCTTGGCAAATACATTTTATTAAGCAAATAAGGTAAAATCTGTAATAAAACCTTATCCGTCTTATTATAAAACGCAGACTAACTTTATTACTATTTTTAAACCATTATCCTACTAAATCAAGTTGACATCTAGTAAGTAATATCCCATTGTCTCCTCTGAAAATGTCAACTTGACTTGGTTGGATAATAGTTTAAACCTTAAAGTTTATGTTTTATAATAAGACAGTATTTGTTTATTTGCTAAAACTTTGCTGTACCAATAACTATATGGCTGTAAAATTTACGAAAATCTTTAAAAGTGTACTTCGTCTAATAATATTACCCGTACTAAAAAAATGTACTTACCAGCACAAAAACTTGTGATATAAATATGTACAGTGGACTACAAACTGCAGAAAGACTAAGTTATCATCAGAAAATATCGTATATTGTTCTATGTACTTAGAAGTCTTACCCAGTTTTCCTTGGTCATAGAGTCCCATTGGGATTTTTCTCCCTTTAGTCTAACTAGTGTTGCTCTTGGGAATTTTCCTCCCAATAGAAGGCAAATCTTTTCCAGATTACTAGAACTTGGCAATCTGAACTGAAATGAAAAAATATTGTATCAATCTATAAAACATAGTATCAACAGTATGTATGCGTAAATCAGTAAATTTGAGTCGTTTACTAGTATTCTTGAAATTAGAAGCTATACTTAATATTATGTATGGTGTGTGGACGACTGTTATATACCTCATACAAACCATTCACGTATGCCCGTACTTTTTTAGGATTCCGTATCCAAAGGGTTCACAGTAGTTCACACGCGACCCTATTACTAAAGCCTCCGCTGACCGTCTGTCTGTCACCAGGCTGTATCTCACTAAACGTGACAGTTGAAATTTTCACAGATAATGTGTTTCTGTTGCCGCTGTAACCAAAAACTAAAAACAAAATGAAATTAATATTCAAGCGGGGCCCATACAACAAACGTGATTTTATATTTATATTTGTCCGCGAGCCCGACTCTCACTTAGCCGATTATTGATTCATATGTCAATTTTTTTATTTAAGCCCATTCCTTGGTCAATTTTAAGTTTTTTTGTTCATTTGTATAGTTTATTTTGATCGAGAAAAGAAATGCAAATCCTTCACCTTTATGTAACTATGTACCGGTGTTATTTGATCTTAGTGTACCGGTAATAGAAGGGCGAGCAAACATGTATGGCACGGGTATATATATACCGAAATGTACTCGCAACTACCGAGTAGTCATTTGTTTTTCTATTGAGAAGAATAGAGAGCAGCAATGTGATATTATTATGTGTGATTGTCTTAGTTTAATCAAGAAATGTACTTACTATTATTTAATAAAGGAATAGGCTATGTATTTAAATTTGTTTTATTACTTAACTTAACTCTTGACATGAACCTCTGATCAAACCTAAGCTGTAAGTGGCCCGGGGCCGGTAGCTAAGCTACCCAAAGGTAAGCATAACGAAGCGTGATGTTGGGCAAGAAAATGGAAAAATAATCAAAATAAGTAAGTAGTTATCATCATCATCAGGTCTTTTGTCTCCACTGCAGGAGCACGACCCTCTCTGTACTACCAGAGTCATACTTGGCCAGAGCAGCCAGAGGACTTGGCCTACACTCACCTCGCTGGCCAGACGGGTTGGAGAGGTCTCATTGATGTTTATACGCTTTCTTTAGCTTGTATTTCCTAAGTCGCCTTCTACGACATCCACGAGTGGCTACTCCGCCGGAAACTAGACGGCACATTAAGTAGTAATGGGCTACTAGCTTTACTAAACTAAGTACTTAGTTGCTACGCGCATCGCCCATTAGGGCACTCCATAAATTACGTTTTATTTTCGTAGCAGTACAATGGGCGGTGCGCCCAGACGGGAGAGGGTCAATGAAGTGTGACAAGGGGTTGGAGGGGTCATAAGATTGGTGACGTCACAAAACAAAATCTATATCTAAGCAACGAAACTACATTTTTTATTACTAATAATATAAATAAACTTTAAAATATTTTCAGCTTCATGAGATGAGCGATTTGGCTCGCTTGTTTTTTTTTTAATTATTTAAAAATGTTACATTAGGGGAAGGGGCTCTCAACATTGTAACAAACTGTGACGAGGGGGAGTCATAAAGTCATGAAATTCGTGTGACGTAATTAATGGATGGTCCCTTAGTATAATTCACATTTTCGCCTATCATCCCCTCGATCGGCTTTTATGATCTGCGTTGGAAGAGGAGCAAGCTGTAGGTACATTTACTGCTTCTTTCTTTTCTCCCTGAACAGCATGGAAGAATCAATATCGATTTGATTGTGGTAGGAACAGACATAGCGCGACGAACTGATGGCCGATGGGGCAAAAAGGTTCTCGAATGGCGACCACGTACAGGCAAGCGAAGCGTAGGACACCCACCCATAAGGTGAACTGACGACCTAACCAAGGTCGCTGGAAGCTGGATGCAAGCCGCTCTAGATCGGTCATTTTGGAAGAGGGAGAGGCCTATGTCCAGCAGTGGACGTTATGCTGAAATGATGATGATGATGAATGAGGAACAGACACAGTCACAGTAACTAGTAAAACATAAAAAGTTAATTAACTTCAGGTATGCGCTGACTGGCGATTGCTTACTTCCTTCAACTACAAAAAGCTGTCTCGTCGCCTTTAGAAACCATTTTTAATTGACTTAGAAAAAGGACGAAGTTATCTATTCGTGTATGTTCAACCAAAGATTTTTAACAAGTGTTCACCGATTATTAAAAGACGCCTGGACCGATTTAAAAATTCTTTTTTTTGTTTGAACGGGTTTACTTGTCAGGTGGTCCTATAGATTTTTCAAATCACGATGTATAGTTTGGGGTGAAGTCGGTTATGAGTTTTGAAAAATTATTAATAAAAAATATTGGGAACGCTTACAGTTTCATTTTGAAATATATTTGTTCCTGGTTGCGCTAGAAAGATAGTTATGTTTTTCGTAAGTGTATTTCTTCGGGGCGCTCCGTAACTTATCGATTCCAAGGATTTTCGCTTGAGTGACCTCCAGATATCAAAAATGACATCACTATTTTCTCACCCATCATCAGGCTAAAAGTTTTGAGTCTTACCGCCCTGGGCTTTGTCTACTTATCACGCTATGAGGTGCGTATGTACCTAAATAATTTCTACCACTTAGGTAATAAATAATGGGTAAGTAGTTTTACATAATATTAATGAGTTCTTTTATTGCTTATTGGCTTTAATTTCTAGATAGTAATTAATCTGATACGAATAAACATGGTTTGAGGTGTGTTTAGAAAAACAGATTTGGCATCGCTGTAATCACAGTCTTATCTGCGACCGACGACCTATGAAACAAGGAATTGTCTGCTGTGAAAGATTTTTTAAATTCCTTTTGTTCTTTTTGAGCCATCCTAACGAATATATGAGTTTGTTAAATACCTACTATATCTATTTGAATGTTATTAAACAACTAGCAACAGGCCCCGGACGGAAGTGACTCTAGCATTGAAATAGGTGCCTACTTATTAGGCCAGTATTCGAACGCAAATCGTAATTTAATCGGAGGAAGTGTGTCAACAGCCTAACCCCAATTATTTATTACCATACAATTCAGTGCGCACATTTACCTATCGCTATCGAGATCGCAGTTTATTGCTAACATTTTACTACAAACCCGGCCCGGCGGTGGCGACACGTCATATACATTCAAATTACGACGCGCTAACAATCAATTAAGCGAAACTAAAATTCCAGTTCAAAATATGAGGATTAACAGAGCGCAGAGGCCGCGAGAGCAGACCGACTCCACAATGAAACCTTTCTCGAATTTCGTCATTGTTATGCTGACGCTGATATTCATCTCGGCCTTCTACCTCGTTATATCTTTCAAACCACTGACCAAAGACGAGCAAATCGAACGCATGAACAGGTTAAACAGGGAAGTGGAGCCGTTCCGGCGAAATCTGTCGGAATGCGCGCGACAAGTCAAGGCGTCCATGGCCGAGATTGAATACTTTTTGAAACGAATCCCACAGTCTTCGATGCAAGGGAAGTGTTTAGTCGCATGTATATTGAAGAGGAATTCGATAATAAAGAAGAATAAAATAGATAAGGAAAGTCTTCTAGACGCAAATAGAGCGGTGTATGGTCAAGACGAAGAAGTGATGTCGCGCTTGAATGGTGCCATAACAGAGTGTACGGAAGTAGTGGCGGGGATATTCGAGGTTTGCGAGTACGCGTCGCTTTTCAACGACTGCATGCATATGAAGATGGAGCACATTCTGGATAAGGTGACGATGGAGCGGCGCATGGAGGCGCTGGGCCAGATGAGTACGGATCAAGACGAGTGGAGCGAGGAAGAGGAGGAAATCTTTAGACTAGCCAAAGATGAACTGTAGTGCGACATAAAAAAAATTCTGACAGTTCGTCAAGTTGTTCGTAAATCTAAAAAATAAAAAAAATAAGTTGACTAATAAAACCTGCAAGGTGAAAACGATTTGCAGGGTAGGCCAATTTTTGTAACCTAAAACCTACCGGTCGGAAAATAATTGTGGGTTAATTATTAATTTTGTTAATATTTTTACAAATATTACTGTTTTATTATTATTATTACTATAAAAATTTACTTATTATATGAAAATATTATTTTTTGTGTGTTCTGCGGACGTCAATGTTATTTGTTTTAGAGGGAAGTATAGCAAGCGTTTCGACCATACAAAAAAGCAGATGAAGAAAACTGTTTCCCAAAGAGATATTATTTAATAATTTATTAGTAGGTATATGGTTGACACAATAAAAAACTATATTTATAAGTTCTCCTTTTTTCAAAATTTGCAAATATATATTTTTTCTATATTATAGCAAATTTTGTAAAAAGAAAAACCTATAAACCTAGTCTTTTATTGTGTAGATAACATATTAAAACATCATTGAGATCAGATAACATTCTATCCTACTAATATTATAAACGCGAAAGTTTGTAAGTATGGATGGATGTTTGTTACTCTTTCACGTAAAAACTACTGAATGGATTTTGGAAGCTGATCCGACGTCGAGTTTTTGCCTCAAAATAAAAGCTTGTACGAAAAATAAAGCTTTTTTTAAATCTTATTATAATATGAAAATAAAAACAATTATATCTGGGTACGTAGCTACGTACAAAACTTTCATCTGACAAAGCCCCTAGACCAAAGTTGCAAAGAATAAAACAAGATGAGTATGAAGAAATCTTTATTTCTTTCCAAAATTACCTAATTCAACCGTTCGATATGATTCTCTTAATTATAATACACGCGATGGAAAACAAGTAACTACATCAACATTTTGGCGAATAGGGGACCGGGCCAAAAATCTTTAACAGTGTTTGAAACTCTACCTACCAATTTATTTGAGGGAGAGTAATAAAATTTACTACACCTCAGAATTTAGAGACAAAATTGACTAAAAGTGCGCCAACTATTATGTAAAGTTATACATTTTTACACTTGTTTCGTGGCCCCAAATGACATTCATCTATTCACACTATTGTGTATACATCGAAATTAAATAAGAATTTTATAATTTACATTGGGTAAAAAACAAGTCACATTTACAGGAAAATTCGTTGTTAATTACGTTCTAAAAGAAATCACGAAATAAATAGTAGAAAATCAGTCATTTTGTGACATTGAAATATTGTACACAACATCCATGCATTTTACATACAAATATAGGTATAATTATGTACATGTAATATAAATTACAGATAGAGGTCAAAGAGTCGTTGAAAAAGTATAAATAGTATGTAATATTTTCTTTTTGCGTGCATCTAATAATCATTTTGTTTAAAAATGCGTAAAATGACGTATTTTTACTTTTATCTTCCTCACCTTCACTCTCCTTACTTACCTCTCGGTAAAACAGCATGTGAATCTTTACAATTTCCCTTCAATCCGATGTCTTTTACTTTTTACCTATCATCATTATCATTTCAGCCGCATACATAACGTCCACTGCTGGACATACCTATATCGTTCTTCTATCCTGACCGCCATTTGCTTTCCACATTCAGCAAACTATAAAAATAAATAAATTTCGGCAGAAATTTCATATATTGCTTAACAATTAAATATACTAATCTGTTTTAGATGTACGCAAAAAGTATCACAAAAACTCCCGACTTAAAAAAACCTTACAGAATAACTACTACCTAACAACGGTTATACATTTCACTAAAATAACTAACTTTAGAATGCTCCTTACATAAAATAAATCCTATATAATAACAGAACTAATTTATACAGTCTTAAATTCCATTACATGTTAAAAATTTCGCTATTGAAATCCAAAATTGATTTAAAATTTCAATAAGGTATATAAATAATTATCGTGTATATAGTGACCGTATTATAACTACTATTTATACTAAGTTATATCGTCCATAATACATTAAACTATAGGTATCAAAGAAATTCTTTTGAAATCGATTTAACCAAATTAATATGGCAGTGTCTTATAATAAAACATAAATTATTAATAATAAGCGTATTTTTCTCTAAATAATAGAGAATGGACAACCAAAAATCGTTATAGAATACTTAAAACAACTAAAACTACGTTGGGTTAGACAAGATTATTTTATTAATCTTCGTCCATGAGTCGACGATAAGGCGGCTCAAGTCGATAACCCAAAGAATCTATTATACATCAATGTAATATAGCACGTCATATAATAATAATAATACGTTAAATAAAATAAAATATATTACCCACTTATTAAAAAAATCAAACGATTGTGTCTTGTTCTTATTATCGTTTTCCTTACTTTCTTACTAATATAAAAATGCGAACGTTACTCTGTCTATCTGTTACCTCTTCACGCTTCAACCACTAAACCAATTTAGATGAAATTTGGCAAGGCTAAGGACAAAGTTGCTCATCCCTAAATTCCAAAAGTATCAAATATTTAAAAAAAAATAGAGTTAAAAAATATTGAAGCTAAAATAAGTTTGTCAAACGTTTGATATTTTTATAAATAAGTGGGTTAAAATTGATCCATTTTTAAATAAATTGAGAACTACTTAACTGAATAGTTTTATTTTAGAACACAGGGGTTAAAAATATAAAATCGATGTATAAATTCATCAAAAATTGTCACGAGACCGACAAAATCACGAATAGAAGTGTGGCAAGACTTTGTTTTCAAAATACTGGGGCAAACTTCCAGTCGCTAGACGCTAACAGTAATGAGCAAGTTTCCTGGGTCAAAAATAAATTATTTGGCCCTGTTAAAAGAATAAAATGTCACAAAATAATGTCACTTGTCATTGATCATATCCATTATCAACGTGATATAAGATTTAATAATGCGGAAAAACTGATATTAAGAGCGCTATTTGACTCTAAGAAACTATGACGTCATTCGTTTTTATTTCATACAAATTCCATAGAAAATGTTTTTTTTGACGTTTAGAAAAATGTGTCTGATTTGATTCGTTGGAAACTTCTTTATTGGACAGAACAAAATAAAACTTTATTTATTAAGGTACGCTTTTCATAAAACGGATATGGATACGTAAGTTATGTGCCATACGAGCATTTTTTTTTGTCACAAATATGTGACCTTCGCGGAATGGGCCCGACAATGTTTGTCACATATATGCGACGCTCGCGGTTAAAGGGTTAACGACAATATAATATTCGAAAATCGAATAATAAATACAGTTTTATATTACCCAACATTTTTTATTCTCAAGTCCAGATTGCGATATCAGCTTGTATTTTTACTTCAGTTACGTATATCCTCCCTTTCACCGCGAGACTTTATATCAGTTGTGGTGTCCCCAGCGCGAGGCATAGTATATCTTAAATAAATACCTACAACCAAAAAGGGATGTGGATACTAAGTTATCTGCAATACGGATAATAATTTGTCCGAAATATCCGACACTCAAATGTGCGGTCCGAAGGTCGCGGTGAAAGGGTTAAACTGCTTCTTATGTAGTTGGCTTAAATTTTAAATTTTATTTTTTCCACAAAGTTGCCTCTTTCAGCCCTCCCTCCGAGGCGAGTATAGGTAAAGTATGGTACAGCTGGGCCCAAAGGGCATGAGCGTCAACATTGTCAGCGCACCAGCTAGTACGTCGACCTACCTCATTTCGGAGGTGATTGAAGCACCTCGATGTGGCCTATGGCAGGTTAAGGTGTGGCTTGTGAAAGAAAATGTGTTTTAATCTGGTAAATACATAACACCTTTTGAAATATCTACTTTGGTGAATGGACTTCATATTGGATAGTAAGCAAACGGAATACAGTTAATAGAAAATTGGAGTACGTTTCAAAACTTCAAATTTTAAATTGACACTTAACACTAGGTAACAGAATCGTAAAACACGTATCCTACAAACGTCCTACCAGATGCTATACAAGAATCAAGCTCCCTGCTTTGTCCTTACAAACGAACTACTTATCTCTTCAATCAATATACAATCGAACTTTACACATTTACATCATTAAAGCAGCGAACTTTAATACTATGGAAGTTTAACTTCGAAAATTATTACATATGTTGTCTAGTGTATCATGCATGTTGTAGCCAATAAGATCAAATTGTTTAATACTACTCTGAATGAATTCACACAGGTATTATTAGAGATAATTTGGTTATGGTAATGTAGTATAGCATTAGGTGTCAACCTGTAAATATATTTACCTATATAATAGCACTTCAGCAGCGTTCCGTCGCTCTCTCTTACTCGACCTAATGCCACATTTTTAATTTAGATACCTCCTACTTGAAAGTACTTAGGATGGAGTAATTTTTTGCTATTATGCTTCCATAGTATTGTTGTTAGCTGCAGCAACGTCATCAGTTTCACAGTTTCTCTTTATACTGGAAGATCTTAGAAGTAGACATTAAAAACTCTATATTTTATAATGGTTCAGTGAAAACTTTCTAATTGTCAAACTCGAATAAATGCAGACGGCAATGTTTACATTTTATAGTAAATAAACGTGCTTTGACGTTATTGAAACGTGAGAATATATAATTACGAAAAGCCAGGGGTATTCCTTTCACGTGTAGGGTGCTCGAGTGGCAGAAATACCCCTTGCGAACAATTGTAACATTAGTGTTGAAAATACACTCTATCCATTTGTCGTCCACTTGATTACCAATTTTTAAAAATGCACTCTTTATACCTCGTGTGAGTTTTGTTTACCAATTTTCGAATACGTTTCTTCGTAAATAACCGTAACCATGCGTCACACTACCTTGTGGTAGTACAGGTTATAACCACACAAACCACACAACAATTTTCGAACAAATTTCTTCGGTGAGTAAACGTAAACGTTATAACCACGGGTTCAATAATGTTATGTGATAATGATAATATTAGTTTGAAAAATGCATTATAACATATAAATATCCATTTGTCTTGATTACAAATCTTGAAAAATGCACTCTACATACCTCGTGTTAGAGTTTTTTTTACCAATTTTCGAATAAGTTTCTTCAATATCTAACCGTAACCACGCATCACTGCAGAGACTTGTGGTAGTACAAGTTATAAACACGGGTTCAATAATGTTATGTGATAATATTAGTTCGAAAAATGCACTATAACATATAAATATCCATTTGTCATAGTCTTGATTACAAATCTTGAAAAATGCACTCTACATACCTCGTGTTAGAGTTTTGTTAACCAATTTTCGAACAAGTTTCTTCAATATCTAACCGTAACCACGCGTCAGATTACAGTCTAGTGGTAATACATGTTATAACCACAAGTTTAATAAATGTTATTTGACAATTTTAGTGTAAAAACACTATAACACATAAGTGTAACTATACATTTGTCATAGTCTTGATTACCAATTTTGAAAAATGCACTCTAGTGCCTCGCGTTAGTTTTGTTTACCAATTATCAAAATTCGAATAAGTTTCTTCGTCCCTCTAGTCACTAGACTAGTGATAGTACAGTACAAGTTGTAACCATGGGTCCAATAATATTACGTGATAATATTAGTGTGAAAAATACACTATAAAATATAACTATACCTCGAGTTAGAGTTTTGTTAACCAATTTTCGAACAAGTTTCTTCGGTTAATAACCGTCACCACGCGTCACTACAGGGACTTGTGGTAGTACAGGTTATAACCACGGGTCGGTCAGAGCCGGGTGCCGAACCTGTGCTGCGAGGCCCGCTGTCAGTCGTGCGGGCAGCTCTGCACGAAGGACGCGGGGAACAGCCCCGTGCGGCCCGTGCGCTGCAGCGTGCCCTTGTACCAGCCGTCGCCGCGCTTCTTCGACACGATCACGATATCGTCCACTTTCAGCTCGAGCTCGTATTCAGAGTTCGGTGGGTAGGGCACTATGCAGCGGAATCTGTGTAAGAAAGAAGCAAGGGTTTATAAGGCACTAGCTTTGCTCCCCGTGGGAATTTCGACATAAAAACTATTCTATGTCTTTACCCGAGTCTCAAACTATATCAATAACAAATCTTATTAAAATCAGTCCAGCATTTCTTGAGTTATAAATAGTGTAACTAAATCGACTTTGTTTTATTTATTAAGATGTTATCGCGACTTTATTTATCCCTAACGAAAAGTAATATGTAAAGTGTGTCATATAGGGAGGTCAATATGTTCTTCGTCGTGTCGTGTCTGAATTATTATCACTGAATTAATATAAATACTACATACAGAATGGAATCTCCTAAAGTCCCGCGCAATATGCGTCCCGTTCCCTGTCCCCGCACCTCTCGACTAGTCGCGTGCTTTGGCAGACGAACACACACACATTGCCACGTGCACGAATGTATAGTTTCGTTTGTAGTAGAAGGCATAAATGATTCTTCGCTTCAATGAAGTGCCACACCCGTGCCAACGTGTCAAGTAAGGCCCAACGCAGACGACAGACTATCCGTGACGCATTTTTTAGTCTATGAAAATAGAGCCCGTGCAATCGTATGCAGTAACGCACACGACGCGCGCCGGACGACGCTTCTATTTTCACAGACTATCACAGACTAAAAAGTGTGTCACGGATTAGTCTGTCGACTGCGTTGGGCCTAAAACGTACCTTTCTTTGACGGGCTGAGAATGGTGTCGGTCACGTCTGGCCGACGACACGTCTAGGGACTGCGACTTGCGGTGTTGCGACTGCCACGGACCTTCCGTTGCGCTGCTGAAATAAACATGCCGAGTGTAAATCATAGACACTTACTTCGGGTTGTTGAACTTACTATCTGATTAGAAATTCCATACGTTTGGAGTAAATTCGCCACTTGAAGACCTCTGTGTAGAAGTTAGTGGTTATCATGTCAAGCTGTCACACTAGAGGTCCCGGGTTCGATCCCCGGTCAGGTCAAAATGGAATATGATCTTTTTCAGATTGACTAGGTATTGGATGTTTATCTATATATACTTCCAGATTTTCAAGGGGTTGCTCGGTGGTCCGATGGGAGTACACATAATTAACGCTTTCGCAAGTTTAACGACACTGGGCGTGGTCAGCACTTGGTGACCACAAGTGGCATAAAAATATCTCAGGCTCCTCCGTACTTCATGTTAATCCGTTGGCCGCTTCTCTCATTGACGACCTCCGTGGCGTAGCGGTCACCATGCTAGTCCGCCACCCAGAGGCCCCGGGTTTGATTCCCGGTCAGGGCAAGTTAGAAAATGGCCTTTTTCAAATTGTCCTGGGTCTTGGATGTTTATCTATATATGTATTTGTTATAAAATATAGTATCGTTGAGTTAGTATTCCATAACACAAGTGTCGAACTTACTTTGGGGCTAGCTCAATCTGTGTAATTTGTCCCAATATATTTATTTATTTATGTTATATGGCAGACTTTGACTTTGACTTTGAGATACCTTAAGCAAGCTAAAAAAATCTGACACCAGTGTTAGCTGCTTACACACACGAAAAACAAAAAATAACTGATCTTCCTATGATGCGTAGACATCTCGAAAAACAATTAGACGTCTGATTACAAGTATTCGGACAACTTGCTTAGGAATGTTGAAAATTGTATGTAGTAAAAACAAAGGAATAAAAAATCAATATGTGCGTAGCAAATCGGTTTTTTTTCTTCAAAGAAACTCTGACGATGGTTTTACTTAAAATTGAGAACTAAGTTAAATTAATCAGTTTAGTACTTGAGCGTGTAATGTGAATGAAAAGCAACAAACCAAAGCGTGTGAACACAAAAAAAGCACACAAATCAGTCATTATATAGTATGTCAGGTCATCTATGGTTACCCAAAGGATCAAAGGTAGCCCTTTGATCCTTTGGATGACAATGGCTCCATAGAAGCTGAACGGAGCTGTGCTGGGTTTTAACAACCAATAGTTCTGTTAATTCTTTAGACGGATACATTATTTCTATTTCTTACTGTCAGTAACGAAATTTTATTAGTGTAATATGGAGGGTCTAAAAAATGTACTAAAACTATTTTCAAGCTAAATTCAATCCATGATACTGATCAATTTTCCCCAAGCAACATACAGAGAAATACGAAAAAAAAAGAATGGATCGAATCAAAATTGACAAGTCAGCTGATCCGAATTTCTACAGAAAATAAAATAAAATATTTTTCATATCCCGGTACATGTTCTTTGGGAAAAGTTGTTTGATATTTCACGGATTAAATATATCCTTAAATAGCAGCATATTTAGAGACATTATATATAATACAAACTTAACGAGAGATAAATTTATTATATGTTATACGGTTAACTCATGCAGTAATTTGAAAAAGCAGACTAGATTCGGACTCTTCTTATCCTGATAGTCATTTATAATGACTAAAACTAGTCAGCGGTTTTTCAAACGGTTCGAAATATCGAATTTTTGAAAAAAGAAATTATTTAGCTTTATTTGAATCCTTGTCTTCTCGTCTGTACTCTGAATTCTTATGAGTTTTGGTAATTTTGGAGGAGAGAAAAAACATGTACGTCCTTTGTCACAATTCTTTCTTTATAAAATTAATGTTACATTATTTGACATATCAGAAAGCGCCATCTATCTATTTATATAAGGCTGTATAGCCGTTATCTAGTGTATGCCGTAACGCCATAGATGACGTAAATATTTGTGCCGTCCGTGAGTACGCATTATTACAGAATGTAACAGACGGACTATATATGGCACCTTAATATATAAAACAAAGTCATAATATGTCAGTTACACTATTTATAATACAAGGCTGGACGAATTTAGATGAAATTTGGTATGAATATAGTCTCTTTGAGGCCCACCAATACCAGACACAATAGTTAGATAGTTTTTATCCTGAAATAGGGGTGACGACAGGGTCCGAAAAGTATGAATGTAATTAGTCCGTCTCTTAGATTATCCAAAAGTAATGGACCCGTACTTTTCAGTTTACAAAAAAAGTAAAAATTCACAAAGATAAGTTCCGGAGCTCGTTCGGAAAATCGTTTTGGTTTTTTGGTTTCTCAGAGAAAAGAAAAAATACGTGTACAATATTTTTTATTTTGTTATGCTTATTCCCACGGGGAGCGGAGCTTACGAGCTCAGCTAGTATGGTAAAATAGGTTGTTAAGTCCCAGCACAGCTTGAGTGAAACCTGTAGAGGTGCAGGCGTTTGTTACCTGCGCGGCGGCGGCGCGTGCGCGGGCCGCTCGCGGCGGCGCTCGGCGGGCGGCGGCGCGCGCAGCAGCTGCGACGGACACGAGCCCGACCTGCGCACCGCGGCTCTTTGCTTAAAGGCTCTTTGTTGTACCATCGTCTTTGCATGTTACACTAACCAAACCGAAATGATAAAAAGAAGACAACTACGTCGCAAACTGACGGACGAAAGTTTAATACAGCAGCAAAAAAATAATTTAAAACTGATCACGCGCCACAAATGGACGTGGATATGCTGTAATGTGAGAGCCTAAACACATCCCTGGACTCCTTAAAAGGGCTTGTTAACGTTAATGAAAAAGTAACGTTATTCTAATTATGATAATCTAGAACCACTATCTTTTAACGATATATCTAGCAACATAACATTATAATATTAACATTATTTTTCCGTTTATGTTCATACAAGTCTAATCAAATCACTCAATGCACCGGCATACTAAACTGACTGAATAAAAAAATGTTTTTTAAAACAATAACGTTAACAAAGAACATGTTTTTAACGATAATTTTTATCTTTTTCGTTTCTAATTGGTAGTTTTAACATTATTTATTTTAACGTTAATTTTTCATACCTTTATCAATTTAGCAGTAACGTTACTAATATTAAATAGTATTTAAAGCCCTGAACCCCAAGAATTGTAACCGATCGCGATACCGAAACTCTGTTAAAACCTCCCCCTTAAACTTGGGAACCTTCGAATCTATGGTCAAGTCACGAGAGCGACAGACCTTCAAGTCGTTACAACAAACTAAAAAATAAAACGATACAACAAAGAAGCCTTTATAAACATAGAGTATGACTTGTCGACGACGCGGTTTAGTACAAACAAGTGAGCACACACAAACACAACGTGATGAGTGCCATGTTAAATCAAGTACAGCGCTACACCAGGCAGAAATTACGTCGCCGAATATACTTTGAACAACATTTTTTTGCAACTTCAGGCTTCAATCCCGGTTTACATATTGACAAGTGCGAATGGCGAGCGACAAGACTGACAAGTGATGTCTATGCACTTGTCACTTGTCTGTTTACATGGTCTCTTTTCACTTGTCACTCGCACTTGTCACTTGTCAATATGATAGATAATTATTTTTTTATGCAAACCAGGCTTAACTCACAACAGAACGGCAGCGGCGTGGCGGCAGCCTACTTCACAGTCAAACCATAGTCACCTTTATTTCTATCTATGAAATGCATAGAATAGCTTAAAAAAACCCGGCCGAAGCTGTTGTTTTGTTTAAGCTAAATTGTGCTTTGCGCAAATAGAAAAAAGGTGAAAATGGTTTGACAATGAAAGTGCGCTACCCGTCGTTGCCGTTCCGGTGTGGGCCTTAATCAATGATG
This sequence comes from Acrobasis consociella, assembly GCA_963555685.1. Classification (NCBI taxonomy): domain Eukaryota; kingdom Metazoa; phylum Arthropoda; class Insecta; order Lepidoptera; family Pyralidae; genus Acrobasis; species Acrobasis consociella. Next base: position 3,643,363 of record OY743119.1, on the reverse strand, counting down.
CTAGTAACATACTGACCAGCAAACTATCATACTATCTTATAATATTATGGTTATTATTTTAAGCGCTGGATGCAGGACGCTCTAGATCGGTCATTTAAGGAATCCTTGGGAGTGGCCTACGACCAACAGTGGTCGTAATGCGGCGGAAATAATGATAATGAACATCATTATTTTAGTTCGCCGATTCTGATCAAAACTTACTATAAGTTCTTCTGTATTTTAAATACAAGCTTGAAAGATGTTTCATTAAAAAATATGTAATTTCCACCTGAAATAGCAACACAAACATACAAATGTTAAACACAAACACATGCGTGTCAAAGTGAAGTGCAATGTATTGTAAATGACGCCAGTTTATTATTTTTTTTAATATTTTTCTGTCCACAGTATACATTCTCAGCTTATTATATATTACGTTATGCAAAATTCCAACTTTTTGAACCATGAGTCACGCTTTTTTTACTTGGAACATTCATCATCATCAGGTCTTTTTAATCTCCACTGCAGGAGTACGACCCTCTCTTTACTACCAGAGCCATACTCGTACAGAGTCAACATTCGTTATAAACATTTATTGCAAACAAATAAGCAAGTTTCCTGGGTCAAAAATAAATTATTTGGCCCTGTTAAAAGAATAAAACGTCACAAAATAATGTCACTTGTCATTGATCATATCCATTACCAACGTGATATAAGATTTAATAATGCGGAAAAACTGATATTAAGAGCGCTATTTGACTCTAAGAAACTATGACGTCATTCGTTTTTATTTCATACAAATTCCATAGAAAATGTTTGTTTTGACGTTTAGAAAAAAGTGTCTGATTTGATTTGTTGGAAACTTCTTTATTGTGGCCTATGTTACCAGGACAATAATGACGAATAAGCGATTTGAATGCTACGGTGGAACAGACATAAATACCCTACAAGTAGCGGCACGTAAGTTTAGCGCTGATTGAAATGTAGAGGGGATACTGCGCACGGGTACAGTATTTCGATCTCCGTGGCATAATGGTCAACACGCTAGACCGCCAATCCGGAGGTTCTGAGTTCGATCCCCAGCCAGGGCAAGTTAGAAAATGGTCTTTTTTCAAATTGTCCTGGGTCTTGGATGTTTTTCTATATATGTATTTTTTATAAAATATAGTATCGTTGAGTTAGTATCCCATAACACAAGTCTCGAACTTACTTTGGGGCTAGCTCAATCTGTGTAATTTGTCCGTATATAATATTTATTTATTTATTATTAAGAGGGCCCTTTCTGGCCCATCTATCGTCAACGCGAGCATGGTTTGAAATGCTTGTTTCATCCAGCGCAAGGCTAGAAAAAGAACAAAGCGAAACAAGAGAGATAGTGCCTGAGAGCTCAGTTTGCATTCTAATTAACGAAATTAGTATTATTATTAACGATTCATTGAACGAAAATTAACTATTCATAGGGTGTGGAAATTTAATTAAACTTGTTTCAGGTAATACGTATTTTTCAGTAAACCTTACGAGTGTGTAAAATAAATGTTTTTCATTTCTAATCTTCACTACATTTGCCAGGTTTATATGAAAATATTTTCTTTATTTTTACAATTCATGAGTACTATATGAACGGCCAAGTTCAGGTAAAATTTGTACTAAAAAGCAGAAATTTTAATTTCGATAGAAACTTAGGAAGAACACACAAGATTCCTGTTAGTTCAAAATTTTTCTAGAAAGATCTATTACAACGCCATAATCACGTAAGAGCGTTTGTATAAAAATTAAGACGGGTTGGGCGCTCTTAATGTGTGATTTCTACGCAACAACGGTCAGCGCTAGAGTTTTATGCCGCTACCTGTACATACATACATCAGTTTATGATGTAGCAGGTACAAAAACGATAGTTTTTGCCGTAGCGGATAAAAAAACGATCGTTTTTCGCCGCGTGCGCATACCTGACGTGCACGGGGTGGTGCGTCTGCAGCGCCAGCGACGCCATGAGCGAGGTGCCCGGCCCGTCCTCGAACACGGGGTTGTCCATGCTGTACCCCACCGGCGGGGGAGACTTGCACTTCTTCATCGCCGCCAGCTTCTTCATCAGGCTCACGCCCGTCGATATCGACGACTTCTCCGCTTTTGACTTCTCTTTTGACTGTACAATGAAACGTCATTAATTTTTTTTAATTAATTCTCTTCTTTACTCCTAATCCTAATTTTTACTATACAATCAAAGGTTGATATAGGTCCTTTGATTGCTTCAAGGTACAAATCTATACGAGTTCACCGGTTTTCATAGCCGATAGAGTGGCGGACGGCGCCCAAATACGCACACCGCAGTCCGCAATTAAATATCACTACAGCCACAATATGTCTATCCACTTTAAACATTTTAAATATTGTCCATGAGAATGAGCATTTATAACACCAAACTACACCAATTTCATATTATAAAGTCCACTAGAATCAATTTGCAAAACAATTTCAAGCAAACCAACTGAACACCTTGAATTCTTCCTAAATTATTACTTCAACAGCAAAAGAAGCATAGATACTTTCGTTTGATTTAAAAAAAAACTTTGCCCATGCTGGTGTCCCACTGCTAGACAAAGGCCTCCCATAATATGATATAATGGGCATAAGACTCTTTCATGAGTGGATGTTAGCAAACTGCTCGTTTGATTGAAATGCATGAAAATAACCATCGCTATTTAAAATGTTGAAACTTACTTTTTCAGATCTCGGCGTGCTGTGCTGCGGCTGAGCCGACTGCGAGTTCCACGGGTACGTCAGGGGTTGTTGTCCTGCAACATTATATAAAAAAGCTAATTAGCACTTTTTTCTACCTACGTTTATAAAGATTGGACCGTGTATTTCCTAAGTCGCCTTCTACGACATCCACGGGAGGACTTGGAGTGACCCTATTCTACTCTGCCGAAAACCACACAGCAACGGCAAAATGAATAAGCTTAAGACACGTTTATTTAACGTGTGGTTTCCGACTATGTCGTGCAGTTACAGGCAGAGTAAAATAGAACGAAGTAACTAGAAGTCCTGCCGTGGATGTCGTAGAAGGCGACTTCGGAATACAAGCTGAACAAAGCTTATAAACATCAATGAGACCTCTCCAACCCGTCTGGCCAGCGAGGAGAGTGTATGCCAAGTCCTCTGTCTGCTCTGGCCAAGTATGGCTCAGGTAGTACAGAGAGGGTTGTGCTCCTACAGAGGAGACAAAAAGACCTGATGATGATGATGTCAATCAACAGTGATCTTAGCGTTCAGGTGAAAGCAGAAAAACTAGTGTAAAGAAATCACTCGACGGGTTATATTCTCTTCGGAGTTCCTCCCTTCTAGCTAGCATCCCTTCAGCTCAACTCAACTCTCTGTGGTCAGCCCATACACACATGCTGTGCCGACCCCACATAAAAAGTGGAACAAAGATAAGGCAGAAGAAGAGAGATTATTATCAGTTTAAGAGAAATTTCAAGATGTAAGTGGAGGAGGGGTCAGGTTCTGATGCTGACTGTACGTACCGTGTGCAACAGGAGACTGCGCCCGGGGCGGCGCGTCGGGCGGCGCTAGCGCCGTGCTGGGGGGCGGCACCGCCGCCGGCGCCGCAGGCTTCACCGCCGCCGCGGGGGCTGCCGCCTGAATAAGTAACATATTAAGTGTTAACACATTCGACCAAAGATAATATTACATACATAATATCACGCCTATTTTCCACAGGGGGAAGGAGAGACTATGGATCTCCACTTGCTATGATCCTGACAAACCTCTTTTGCTTTATCTAAACCCATCAATCTCTTCATACATGCCCAAACCATCTTAATATTCCTTTGTCTATTTTCGTCACATCATCCTCTTTTTACAATGAAAAATAAATAAAAATAAATATATATTACACTGATTGGAGCTAGCTCCAAAGTAGATACTATATTATATAACAAATATATAGATAAACAGTCAAGACCCAGGACACTTTTAAAAGGCCATTTTTTAACTTGCCCTGACCGGGGTTCGAACCCTCGTCCTTTGGGTGGCGGACTAGTATGGTACGACCATGAGAAGTGAAAAAGAAATGATTAGAGTTGTTGCAAATTAGCAGACACGCACCTTGTGCGTGTGTCGGTGCGGCGCGGGCGCGACGTAGTTCCCGGGGAACACGCCGCAGCGCTGCGAGCGCTCGCCGCAGCCCTTGTACCAGCCGTCGCGGCAGCGCTCCGTCACCGTGTACAGCGCTGCAACACATCATACAGTATACACTCAATTAGATACAATAGGTGACGACAAGGTCCGAAAAGTATGATTGTAATTAGTCCGTCTTTTAGATTACCTACATAAAAATAATGGACCCGTATTTTTCAGTTTACCAAAAAAGTAAAAATTCACAAAGATACGAAGCGTCAAAGTTCCGGAGAGGGGGCTTGCGACGTCAACGCTAAGTAAAAATCGTACCCAGCCGTGACGTCATGCGAAATTTATACGCGCTGTATCTTTTTTATTTTTGGTTTCTCAGAGAAAAAAAAAATACGTGTACAATATTTTTTAAGAGTCTAACCGATGGACCAAAAATATTTTTCCATTCATCACGCCTATTTAAAAAAGTTTCATAGTACAATAAAATTATAACAAACAAACAAACAAACCAGCAATTTGTAGTAGAATGTTGAATTTTGTTTTGTTTTTTGACTGTTATTTTATTTTCATTATACTATAGTGATCTAGTATAGCCCGTGGTACGATTAATTACGGGTATGTCCCTTCCACCTTTTATATTTGGAACGAGAATCGATTAATATGCAAGTTGATTTACCAATCAGCCTGTATAATCAGTTAGTTTAGGAGCTCGGTGGCCGGGCGGGAGTGCGGATTACTAACTCGCAAGTAAAGTGACACCGGGCGTGGTCCGCACTTGGATAGGTGACCACAAGCGGCATATAAATTTCTCGAGCTCCTTCGTGCTTCGGAAGGCACGTATAAGCTGTTGGTCCCGGCTGTCATCATTGTATGGCAATTAAGCTATGTAAGATGCCTTTAGGCAGCTTGAAAAATCTGACACCAGTCAAGTGTTGGCCACTTGCAACCACGAAAAGCAAGCAAAGCAAGCAAGCAATCGGCTACTTTATAATAAAAATCGTCTAGACAGATTATTATTTAGAGCCCGTTAGATCCCATTGTTGGGCAAAGGCCTCCCTCTCGGCTCTCCATTTCTCTCTGTCTTGCGCTTTTGCTTGCCAGTCCTTTGAGTAGGCTTCTAAGTCGTCACGCCATCTACGCCTAGGTTTTCCAGGACGCCGACGTCCGTTCGTTGGGGTCCACAAAGTTACAGTTTTGGCCCATAGTTCGGTCGGCATGCGGCTGACGTGACCGGCCCAATCCCATTTTAATTTAGCGGCGGTGACGTTCACGTCTGCAACTTTGGTGATCGATCGCAGGGTGGTGTTGCGGACTCTATCTATTCTCTTGATACTAAGCATACTGCGCTCCATGGCACGTTGGCAAACCCCGAGCCCGGACCTCTGAGCTTTTGTCAAAGACCAAGTCTGAGCCCCATATGTAAGAGTTGGAAGGATGCACATGTCCATGAGTTTGCGTTTATGTGTTAAAGGAAGGTTCCCCTTCATAAGTTCCTTCATGGACCAATAGTTCCTCCAGGCGCTTTCGGTGCGTCTTGCAACTTCTTTTTCTTGTCGCGCCTGGAAGGATACTAATTGGCCGAGGTACACATACTCATCGACATATTCCATCTTCTCACCCTGAACTTGTACGTTGTACTTGGTGCTATTAGACATGAGCTTAGTCTTTGACATATTCATCTTTAGTCCGACCTCGTGGCTGGCTGCATGCAGATCCTCTAGCATTCCTTGTAGTTCTGATGCTGAGGAAGAGAATAATACGATATCGTCCGCAAAGCGTAGGTTGCTGAGTTTACGGTCACCAACGTCAATGCCTCTAGACAGATTAATTTAAAAAAAATGAATAAGTAGATGGAAAAGTAGTAAGATGGATAAAGCCTGAAACATTGAAATGAAATCGTTTATTTCAGACTGCACAGGTATTCAATACAGGTCCATATTTGTTATTAGGAAACTTAACAACTATGTTAGTAAAATTGACAACGCGAGTTATTATTTGAGACATGTTAGGACAACCGATGTTTACATTACCTCCTTTCCTGAGCTCCAGCTCGTCCGGTTTCTGCGGCTTGTACGGGTAGAGCGCCACGTAGGGCGCGGGCAGCGGCCGCTCGTTGCTGCGCGAGCGGCGCCGGCGCCGCTCCGGCGTCTGGTCCAGCAGCGACGTCGCTACGATCTCCGCAGAATGCCTGCAGTTCACGATTGCGATAGTTTAACCTCGATATAAATATCATTTCATTCATTTTTCATTATCAGGTCTTTTAGTCTCCCATGCTGGTCTGGGAGAAATGAAAAAACTTAGAATGTACCAGCAGCTTCTCTTCCCGCGCAGATCGTAAAAGCCGATCGACGGAATGGGCAAAAATGCGAATCATGTTAACAGGCGATGCGGCTAGCAACCCATCACTGTATTGATTGCTTTTCCATCTTCTCGCCCACCATGACGCTAAAAGTGGCTTTTGGGTCTTGCGGCCCTGGGTTCTGCATAGAGCCGCAAAACCCAAAATGCTCTGTCTGCCCCATTAGGGATAAAGATGTGATAGTATGTATGTATTAGTCTCCACTGCAGGAGCACGACCCTCTGTACTACCCGAGCCATACTTGGCCAGAGCAGCCAGAGGACTTGGCCTACACTGTCCTCGCTGGCCAGACTGGTTGGAGAGGAGTCATTGATGTTTATAAGCTTTGTTCAGCTTATATTTCCTAAGTCGCCTTCTGACATCCACGGGAGGACTTGGAGCGGCCCTATTCTACTCTGCCGGAAACCATACGGTATCACGGCAAATATGAATATCATTTTATGTTTATTCTTAATAGCTGACGATAGGGTCAGAAAAATATTATTCTAAATGGTCCGCCTTTTAGATTTTCCTATTTTTATATATAATGGACCCATATTTTTCAGTTTATCAAAAAATTAGAATTCACAAAGATACGGAGCGTCTAAGTTCCAGAGTAGGGGCTTGCAACGTCACCGTTATATAAAAATCGCACTTATCTGTGACATCATGCGAAATTCAAATGCGCGTATCTTCGTCAATTTCTGTTTTTCAGATAAATAAGAAAATGAGTTAAGTTAATGTTTTTTAATAATCTAACCCATGCGCCAAAACAATTTTTCTATTCCTAATGCCTATTATTTTAACAAAGGTAAGTATGTTTTTGCCTATGTATGTATGCCCACAGGTGGCAACCCCCAAATCCGCCATCAATACGTGTGTCGTAATAAGTTGCATAAACAGAAATACGTACCTATTTTGAGAATTATGGTTTCCCTGCAAATGCGTCGACGGCGTCAGACTATGTCTCTTTTCTCTATGGTGTTCTCTATGGCCTCTCGACCCCATATAGTTCCCGTCCTTCCCGTGAGATGGCGATAGCGCCGCTTGCAATCCCAGACCGAACGTCAACAGTGACTCGGGCCCACTATTTCTCAGGTTCTTCGAAGAAGACGGAGCATCTAGCCTGGGCTCATTATTGCTTGCAGCCTCCTGATTTTCCCCTTGATTCTGCGACGTATTACTTGCAGTTGAAGCATTCAATTTTGGGCTTTCCGCCGGCGGCAGACTAACGTTTAGAGACGTATTGGTCGCGGTAGAACTCTCATTGACACTCAACACTCCCATCGAAGTGTTTAGCGAAGATTCTTGTTCATTATTCGTTTCTTCTTCTTGGTTCGTCACAGCCACCACCGTTTGGTTTCTCTCTGTGTTGTTATCCGGAGAGCTTGGTAAACTAGGTTCAGCGCTTTCACACGTACTTGTATCCGAGCTTGTGTTAGGAGTAGTCGTAGAGCTGACAACTGAAGGGGTATTCATGCTCGAACTCGAGTCTGAAGAGACGTTGTTTGTGTTGAAATTCGCGACGGAAACTGGGAAGTGTTCCGCGCGTACGTTCTGATATGTCGTGTCGACTTTATGCACTGTGGAGTTGTATGTATCGTATTTGACTGTTCTTATTCTGTCTGCGAAGTTTTCTGGTATTCTGGAGACGCTCTGTAGCCCCATAGTGCCTTGATGAGACTTAATATGCATGTTGGTAAAGTGTATTAAGTCTAAAGAATGCTTCGTTGGTTCGACGATATTTCTAGGGACGGCGGTTGTGGTGACCAATCCGCCGTGGGAGATGGTGGTGACGGGCTGGGGTATGAGCTGGGGCTGCGGGTAGTTGGGGTGCGATTGGCTCATGGCCGCCATTTGGTAGTTCCCCTGGAGGGTGGTGGGCGTCGACATCGACATCTGCTGGTAGCGGTGCGAATGCTGTAATTGAAAGAAAAATCCTATTATTAAACTAGTTCATTCAATATTATATAATGCATGCGCATGTTTGTATGGATGTTTGTTTTGCGTTTACACCAAAACGACTGAACTGGTTGGAATAAAAGGCACGTACGATAGATTATTACCTGGATGATGAAAAAATCTTTGTATCCCGGGAAATTATAAGGTCGTCAAAAATTTTACCGATATCGTTGTCATTATAAAAATAAAAGATATAATGATGTTCTTTGATATTCTTAGCTATAACTGCTATGAGACAAGAAACACGCTTAGCGTGATTGTGGGCGTTAAGATGGAAAAGGAATCAAAATAGTGATGGGTTGCTAGCCGCATCGCCTATTACAATGATTCAAATCTCGCCCATTCATTAGATCGGCTTTTACGATCTGCAGCTGGAACATTCTAAGTTTTTTCTTTCTTCCAGACCAGCATGAAATTAATTTTAATAGAACCTCGCTTTTTCGAGAAAAACTAGGTCACCCAGGTAGTTATTATAATAGTAGTTGGAAATATGTGTATGTTTACCTGTCCATGATGTCGATGTTCGGAGTGCCCCGCTCTCGCGTGTTCGGTGCTGGTGGGGGTCGGGGGGACGGGCCGGTTTAGGGGAGTGCTGAAAAAAAAGGTTCTTGAGGCACTGACAAGAAACGAACTAAGAGAAGACTACCGAATCCGCTGATTTGTCTGAACAACTGTTATATTTTTTTTTTAGTTGATAAGGGGAAGCTTTTGCCCAACACTGGGACCTATATAACTAAAAAATAACCGGCCAAGATCGAGTCGAGTCGCACTAAGGGTACCGTACCATAATCTATAAAAAATCACAAAAGTGGCAACAGAAATACGTCATCTGTGAAAATTTCAAATGTCTAGCTAGATAGATAGACAGATAAAATCTTTATTCACCAAGAGGACACAATATATACATTATAAGTACTGAGTAAAGCACCTGATAACTAAACGAAATCTTAATAATTGTGGTAGCGCAGTGCGGTTGTAATGTGATATGTAACCTCTATCATGGTTCATGAGATACAGCTTGGTAACAGAGACAGACAGCGGAGTGTTAGTAATAGGATCTCGTTTTTACCTTTTATGTACGGAACCCCAAAAAGAAAAAATAAAACACTGAAACTGTCTAGCTATCACGTTTCATGAGATACAGCTTGGTAACAGACAGACAGCGCAGTCTTAGTAATAGGGTCACGCCCTTTGGGTACGGAACCGTAAAAAGAAAAACTAAAACACTGACCTGTTCATGAGCTGCCTGGCGGGCTGGTTGAGCTCCACGAACGCGATGGGGAATATCCCCACGCGCTGGTCTAAGCGACCCTCCGCCCAGTTCTCGTCCACGCGCCGGTGGACCGTTATTATTGCACCTGGAAAGACGAATTTAATTTTATGTGTCAACTTCCTGTCTTCGAGGTGGCTTTCTAAGTCTATGGAGGTAAAGATTGAATTGTGTAAGTAATAAAATGTAATCATAATCATCAACAGGTCTTTTAAGTCTCCATTGCAGGAGCACGACCCTCTCTGTACTAATAGGGCCATACTTGGACAGAGCAGCCAGAGGATTTGGCCAACACTCTCCACGCTGGCCAGACTTTGTTTAGCTTCGGCGAATAAAACGTAACACGAAAGTAAATTAACCTCTTTATATGTTTTCACGTTTAATTTTCTATAGTACAAGGTTTTCGCAGGATGACGACCTGGGTAGCCTTGTTCCTACCCCTGCCGGACTCGGACCGCCACGGCATGTTACTTCGTGGAAGCCCGTCGTCAAGAACTTCTTTACTTTTTTACTTTTCTCCATTAAGAGGTTAAGAACTTAGCGGAAGGAAGAGAGACATGGAAAGCACTTCACCGACAAGAGCCCAGCTCTTAAATATAAGAAGAAGAAGAAGTAAATTAACGTTAAAAAAAAGTTTAAAGAAAGGTTAGGTAAGTTATTTACGCAACAGTTGTATAAGGAGGGTCACAAAATTGTGAGGTGAGGTGAGTGGCGCAGGTTACGATGCGAGATTTAGCGAGCATACTTACTTATACAACGTTGCAAAAAATACTTTTTCTACGACTATATTTATTAAATATAATTGTTTAAAATTTTTAAAAGAATCATAATGAAAATGTATGACATAATCAACAACTATGTTTGCTAGATAATAGGGATCTATGGGAAACTTTTTTAATTTGACGTCTTCCTAGTGACTATGTAAAAAAACCTTTTTTCTTATATTGGCAGTATTATAGATCTAAAAAAGTTCTAGGTGTATGGGTAGGAGTATCTTTTTGGCGAAATAACGACACATGTGCTGTAATGGGGAATAGACTTTAGACTGAAATCATAAATTATCCATATTCTTTTATTACTGTTCGAGACTATGTAAAAGACACATAACAAGTACAGGAGTAGAAAAAGTTTATTTTCGAGTGTCATAAAAAATCTTTTGCCTGACCTGAACTGACCGACAAAGTGTCAACGTTCATCATTATCATCATCAGGTCTTTTGAGTTTCTAATGTAGGAGCACGACCCTCTCTGTACTAATAAAGCCATACTTAGCCAGAGCAGCCAGAGGAGTAGAAAATGACCACTTCAAGTCTTCCCGTAGATGTCGTAGAAGGCGACTTAGGAAACACAAGCTAAACAAAGCATGAGCAAACAAAGCAATGAGACCTCACCAAAGTGTCAACGTTACCTTTGTCAAAGGCCAAACAGCCCTCCTCATCGGGCGCGGACATTCGGAAGTCGTAGAGCGCCTTGCACAGCGCCGTCGGCACCGGCAGCGGCACCACCACCTACAAATAGAGAATATGCGCGATTTTTTTTTATTTGCTTAGTAAAATCTTTTTAACCGCAGTAAAAAAATATGAAAGAATTTATAAAATATCTTAATTAGCGACGAACTTGTGATTGAAACAATTGAATGAGAAATTAGCGTTTTTGCGAGTGAGATAGACATATTTTCGTAAAATCGATATATATTGTTCGTTTTCGAAGCAATTTTTATTCTGTTTTCACTGTTAGTACTTTACTTTTGAATATTTATGGATAAACTGGTGAGACAACACATATGTTTTTTATGCATAGTCCCTATTATAAACGTATCAAATACCCGATTAAGTACTAGCTGTGCCCGTGGGCTTCGCTCCCCGTGGGAATTTCACTACAAAAACTATCCTGTGTCCTTCCCTGGGTATCAAACATCCACATCAAATTTTATCTAAATAGGTTCAGTGATTGAAGCGTGAAGTGGTAAGAAACAAACTAATATACAAACTCACTTTCGCATTTATAATATTGGTAAGGATAATGCGCATGGCGTTATATAATGCGTTTTCTATTGTTTTACTACTGCGTCTGTATCTCGTATTGGCGGATCTCAAAAGGGCTGAATGCGTGATTTTTAAATCAAACTGAATGCTAATGTAAGCCTAAATGCAACGGATAACACGAAACGCTTTGATAAGCGAGGCTTCATGTTGTTTTTGGCACAAAGTTCCTTTTCAGACGGCACGAACTTGACGGATGGAAGCTAAATGAAAACAAGTGTAAGATTTTTCCGTCACTTGGGTTAAGTTGTGCTGCTCTTGTACGCACGACGTCGCAGCGCAAGTGTGGCATACAATGCGTTGATTTGTCAACGACAACGCAATGTACAGGTAGCGGCACGAAACTCTAGCGCTGACTTTGTTTGCGCAGAAGTCAAAAATTAATACTGTACCCGTGCGCAGTATCCCCTATACACTTCACTCAGCGCTAAACTTACGTGCCGCTATTTATACTAATAAGGCACCATCCTAGATATTAGTACAATATTCACCTGTACATAAGTGATTGGGAACATGCCACTCCTGCCCGAACATTCTCCCTGGTACCAGAACGAGTCTAGTTTCTTTTGTATTAGTATCGTCTCTCCCTTTTTGAACGATAAGTCACTGTAAACAAGAAATACACAATTTTAATACAAGGAAAAAAAACAGGCTGCTATCTTTCACGGTGCACTCGGAGCAAAGAAAAAACGTAGAATGTACCAGTTGTTAGTATTCCCGCGCAGTATTCATGTTTGCTGTGCCCTACCAGGGCGTCACTTGTACTATTTATAATGTAACATCTTGTAAAACAGTGACTTGCAATAAATTCTGATTCTGATTCTGATTCAGATCGTAAAAACCGATCGAGGAAATGAGTATAAATGTTAATGCAGCTAAAAACTTATTACTATTTTGATTCTAAAAGTGACCTCTGGGTCTTGCGGCCCTGGGATCTGCTTGGAGCCACAAAACCCAAAATGCTTTGTTTGCCCCATTACTATTACATTACAATATTACTATTAAAAATGAAGATGTGATAGTGAAAATGAATGAACGTAACACTGGTGATCTATTCTAAATATGTAGGTATATTTTTCAAAACTAAAAACCGACTTCAACACCGAACTATACAACCGATTTTGATAAAATAAATAATATGCAATACAATCCTCGATGCATTTTGAAATCGAAATACAGAGTTTGATGGATCAATTGTGCGATTGTGTGGGCTTGCAGCTCGTGAAGTCAGCCCACGGTGGTGACTAAGAAAACGTTTTGCGGTGAGAATAAGGGCAAGGCACTAATAAAACTGATCTTACAATGAGTGCGGTGAAATTCTATACATGGGATATGTAAAAATACCAGGTAATATTGGTGGTAAAGCTTGCAAGGCGTAACAATAACAAAGTATTGTATTTGTACGAGTGTGCCTCTACTGCTGCTTCGAGCTTCCTTCCACCGAGAAAATGCACTTCATATAAATTTCATTTTAACCGCAGAAAGTCTTCTAATAGACATAAAACTTCTGCCTTCAAGGATTTTCTAAACGATCGATTAGAAGCGATCCGCGCCCAGTTTTTTTACAAGCTTGCTCAGGTCCTCTAAGGTCTCAGTCAGCCCTTAGATGACCTGGGCAAAGACAACTGGGAAACTGAGAGAGACAAACAGCCTGCTCGCGACCTTGGTTGGCGACCAGGCTTGCATATTATCGCCAACCAGGGTCGCGGACATACTGACTCTCGTCTTACGAGCCCTAACCACATTCAATATTTTTATCTATACTAAATTCCCTCTCCGAGGGAATATCGGGATAAAAACTATCCTACATCCTTCCTTGGGTATTAAACTATCTATATCCATATCAAATTTCATCTAAATAGGTTCAGTGGCTGAAGCGTGAAGTGGTAACAAACAAGTATACAAACTCACTTTCGCATTTATAATATTAGTAGGAAGAAGGATTTTTATTATAAACTCACCCCTGTTCCTTAGAGATGTAGTCGTACATCGCCCGAGCGTGCGGCGGCAGTTGCTTGCCGTCACGCGTCTGAACGCCTGACTGCTGTGAACAGATAAACGACTGTGAGAGGACGTGGCGCAGCGGTCACCATGCTAGTCCGCCACCCAGAGGTTACGGGTTCGATCCCCGGTCAGGGCAAGTTGGAAAATAGCCTTTTTGTTGTCCTTGGCCTTGGATGTTTATGTATACAACGTGGAAGGGACATACCCGTAATAAATCAAACCCCGGGCTATACTAGTTCACAATAGCATAATAAAATTAAATTAACAGTCAAGAAACAAAAAAAACTACATTCCCATACAAATTGCCCGAGCGGCTGCACATTTTAGTATGGACTTTGACTTTTATTTCTTTTTACATTCCATTCCATTATACTTATAGTGATATAGTATAGCCCGTGGTTCGATTACGGGTTTAACCGTCCACGGTGTATGTGTTATAAAATATAATATCGTTGAGTTAGTATCCCATAACACCAGTCTTGACCTTACTTTGGGGCTAGCTTTATCAGTGTAAATTGTCTCTATATATTTATTATTATTTATTTAGAGAATCAGATATAACTAAGGCTTAGATGGCTATTAGAAGAAAAAATCCAATAAGGCCTACTGGCAAATTAAACTCGTGAAGTCTATTAGAATAAGCTCTAGAAAAATTTAAATGGCAGGTATTTCTTAGATAGATAGATAGATATACCATTTATTCGAAGGACTAAAACAACACAATAAAATTACATAAACAAATTCTTAAAGTACAAATAAAAAATAAAGTTACTTGTCCTCCAAAATGGTCTCCAACTCAGCATATGCTAGGATTTGCATTAGCGAGATCCCAGCGCTGATCTTCCGTTGGAGCCATAATGGGTGCATTCACGGACATTCGCATGACTACATATACAAAAAATATATATATAAAAAATAAAAATACGTTTATCACATACAAGTACCCAATGCTAAAGAAACAACACAATAATTGCATTTAAAATAAAAAAAATAAAAAAAGTTTGACATTGACAGTGACAGCTATCAAATGCATTTTGCTGTCACTACGCTAGCCGATATCATGTCGGTATTGTTGTTATTGATAAACACTGATATAACACACAAAAACCTGAGTTCTGCAAAATCTCATGCTCTTCATAATGAACTGAATATTTTGTTTGTCCTTTTGACGTTATTAAAGTTTGTTAGGGTATGCAATAGCATCCGAGAGGAAAAATAATTGGAAAAATATTCTAAGGAAACGGTAAAACTTCTATGTCCACTGTATTTGAACTCGCAAGTAAAAACTTAGAATATACCAGCCGCTTATTTTCCCGCGGAGATCATAGAAGCCGATCGAGGGAATTAATAGGGCAACCTATCACAATCTTTTTGATTCTTTTTCCCACCATCACGCTAAAAGTGGTTTTAAATCATGCGGCCCTGGGCTCTGTATGCTTAGAGCCGCAAGATCTAAAATGCTCTGTCTGTTCCATTCCATTAGGGTACCCGGGCGTATTCCCGGTTACATCATCAGCGATAACGCTTCAGAGCCCGGGGTCCGCTACCTATCCTAGGTGATTTGACGAGGTTACTGGTTTTTACACAGAGCGACTGCCACGAACTCAGCAATCCAAAGGGTAGACCAGAACCAATCCTAGGATAGGTTTAAGCAAACGCTAAATGGCGTCCGGGAGCACAGTTTATACGTGCCTTCAAAAACACGGAATCATCTTTCTTTACGGATAATCAATAGATTCCAGCCTGCAATATACTAGCCAGACTGGAAACAACTTTTCACAAAGTATGCTTCCCAGTGGGACTCGAACCCACAACCTCCGAATAACAAGGCGAACGCCTTGACCACTGGACCACAGAGGCAGTCGCCATTAGGCCCAACGCAGACGAACGACTTTTCGTGACGCACTTTTTAGTCTGTGAAAATAGGACCCATGGAATCATATGCAGTAACGTACACGACGCGCAAAAAGACCGGCGCGCGTCGTGCGCGTTAGGCCTTAGGGCTGAAGCTGTGATAGTGTATTATCTTCTTCATCCTTACCTGCAAGTGCGTCCTTTGCGCGCGCTGCCCAGCAGCTATCTTCCTGGGCGCGGAGTTCTTCATGCCCTCGAGTATCCTCATGAGGAGCACGTTCGGCGGTAGCTCCTCCACCTTCACCTCCACCAGGATCCTGCACTCCGGACATCGCAGCTCCTTGTGGGACTCAACTATAACCTGGAATAAAATAGGGAAAACTTAATGTAAAACCTACACAGACAAAAACAAATTAATTTTCAATTTGAAGATAAGAAAAAGATAAGCTGAGACATCGCACGGGTTTGTATCAATTTATACTTAAGTATAAACCTTTCTCTTGAATCACTATCTATTAAGGCGTAATGATAGTAAAAGTGGCGCCCTCATTTGAAATAAATTTTTTTAAAAGTAAATATGGTGATAATTAAAAAATTTAACTGCCAATAAGCGGCCAAGTGCGAGTCGGACTCGCCCATGAAGGGTTCCGTAGTAGCAAATAACATAATATAAAAGTCTTGTAGTATGTTTTTTTTTTTAATTTTTATATTTGAGTTGATTGAATGAAAGGTAAATTACCGTTTATGATTTATGACGTATTAAAAAAATCTATTTACTAGATATCCTTCAAACCAATTTTCGCTGGTAGTTTTTATGGTAATGTACATCATATATTTTTTTTAGTTTTATGATTCCCTTATTTTAGAAGTTACGGGGGGGGGGACACACTTTTTCCCACTTTGGAAGTGTCTCCCGCGCAAAGTATTCGGTTTAGAAAAAAATGATATTAGAAACCTCACTATCATTTTTAAAGACCTATCCATAGATACCCCACACGTATGGGTTTGATGAAAAATAAATTTTTGAGTTTCATTTCTAAGTATGGGGAACCCCCAAAATTTTTTGTTTTTTTCTATTTTTGTGTCAAAACCTTAATGCGGTTCACATAATACATCTTCTTACCAAGTTTTAACAGTATAGGTCTTATAGTTTCGGAAAAAAGTGGCTGTGACATACGGACGGACAGACAGACAGACATGACGAATCTATAAGGGTTCCGTTTTTGCCATTTGGCTACGGAACCCTAAAAATCTGTAAAAACGCCTTTAAATTATTTCATGAATAACCTTTGAAAGTAATTGCGTTAGTCCATCTAGTTTTAAAACGAGTTTTCGCCAAAAGCGGCCACTTCTGGCGAAATTCTTCGAGTCTTCTTGAACAATGCAGAGTTTTTATGTATGTGAGTATGTATGTAATGGAGTATGTAAATAAAGAGAAAAAATACTTTATTTGGTGTAAATAACTCCTGTAGGAGTTACAGTATGTATGTTTGTTAGACGATAACTTGAGTAATTTTGATCGGAGCTTAACGAAATTTGAAAGGTGTAGATATAGATATAGATAATAGAATTTTTAAATTCTGACATGAGCCGAATCTTTTAACATACGAGGTCCGCGAGTCGAGGCGATCTACTAGTACCCTTTACGTTTCGAAAGCAGTAAAAGCTGAGAAACAACTAGACAAAGATGTTCATATCACAAAACACTAGCCATTACGCAGCGGGAGGGACCCTTAACCGACTTCATAAAAAGACCATCGACACAGAAATCCTGCTTTACCTGCCACAGGTGACCACGCAGGTAGTATTGTAAAAAATGGGTCAGTGAATGTCAATTTGCATAACAATTTAGTTTGGTGCATGCGCTTTCAAGTTCAATACTCAAAGTCAAATGTTTTTATGCATTGATTGGATATTCGTGATAAACATTTATTTTTATTGATTCGTTTTATGTACTTTTGCTATTTTGTATTGTTATATTGTTTGTACATGTAGTGTTGTTTTACCGGGCCGTGTGGTTTCCGGCAGAGTAGAATAGATTTTCTTTTTAAAGTATGAGTCGTTTTTGTGGGACAAACCAGAAAATTAAAAAAAAAGGTTAGCAAACCTTATTGTGTCAGATATAAAATGAAAGGGCTCGTTATGAAGATCTCAAATATATTTTGTTATTATTATAAAAAAAATAGTTTTGATTTTATTCATGACAGGAGACGAAAATAGACCATTGACTCAATGATCTCCGAAACTACTAAGCCGAAATTTTTGAAAAAAATAAGAAATATAATTCATTTTTCGTAGAGTACACGAAAACCTTTGTCTTGAAAAAACTATCAATTGAAAATAAAGTGGTAAACTCCACAAATTACGTTCACGGAAAATAGTTAACTCGCGTCTGACGGTGAGGATTTTTAAATGTCATCAACTTAGACAATAAACGGAACCCTTTCCGCGGGAGTTCCACTCGCACTTGGGCGGTTATTTAATCTTTATACTTACAAGTATTATGTTATCAAAGATCCGAGAGCGGTATCAAGTTCCTTCAATATAATCTTAGGTATTTCCCAAGCAGGACTTCAGTGACTAACGCCGGTTCTACAAAAGTCCAATTGATTCATGATTCAATTTTTATTTTTAAAAACAATGACTAACATGCCATCGCCACAACACAATTGGTTTTAATTGAACGTAATCACTATACGCAACTAATTGACTGTTTGTATTGTAGTAGACTCAATCTCATAATGATGAATCAAAAATATTTTTATCATGCAGTTCCGTACCATATATAATAAGCGGCCAAGTGCGAGTCGGACTCGCCCATGAAGGGTTCCGTAGTAGCAAATAACATGATTTAAAAGTCTTTAAGTATGTTTTTTTTAATTTTTATATTTGAGTTGATTGAATGAAAGGTAAATTGCCGTTTATGATTTATGACGTATTAAAAAAAACTACTTACTAGATCTCGTTCAAACCAATTTTCGCTGGTAGTTTTCATGGTAATAAACATCATAATTTTTTTTTAGTTTTATCATTCTCTTATTTTAGAAGTTACGGGGGGGGGACACACTTTTTTCCACTTTGGAAGTGTCTCTCGCGCAAAGTATTCGGTTTAGAAAAAAAATATGTTAGAAACCTCAATATCATTTTTGAAGACCTATCCATAGATACCCCACACGTATGGGTTTGATGAAAAATAAATTTTTGAGTTTCAGTTCTAAGTATGGGGAACCCCCAAAATTTATTGTTTTTTTTCTATTTTTGTGTTAAAACCTTAATGCGGTTCACATAATACATCTACCTACCAAGTTTCAACAGTATAGGTCTTATAGTTTCGGAAAAAAGTGGCTGTGACATACGGACGGACAGACAGACAGACATGACGAATCTATAAGGGTTCCGTTTTTGCCATTTGGCTACGGAACCCTAAAAATCACGTTAGTTGTATGGGAGCCCATTTGAATATTTGATTTATTCTGTTTTTAGTACTTTGTTGTGATAGCGGTAATAGAATTACATCATCTGTGAAATTTTCAACTGTCTAGCTATCGCGGTTCATGAGATACAGCCTGGCGACAGACAGACAGACTTAATAATAGGGTTGCGTTTTTACCCTTCGGGTGCCAAAAAGACAAATTTTTTGAAAAACAAATTTTTAGGGTTTACATACATACATAATATCACGCCTGTTTCCCGCAGGGGTAGGCAGAGACTATGGACCTCCACT
The DNA here is from genome assembly GCA_963555685.1 of Acrobasis consociella. Lineage (NCBI taxonomy): Eukaryota > Metazoa > Arthropoda > Insecta > Lepidoptera > Pyralidae > Acrobasis > Acrobasis consociella. The sequence continues at coordinate 3,624,063 of OY743119.1, read as the reverse complement.
TGCTAGGATCCTGACAAACCTCTTTTGCTTCATCTAAACTCATCAATCTCTTCATACATGCTCTTCGGTTACGGGTACTTTTTACCCTACTGCAATTTGGTTTATTAGTAAACAAAGGACCTTTTTAGTTTCGCCATATCTGTCCAGGCACGTGCTTTCCATAGAGACACAAAGACTTTGTCTACCCGGAGGTTCCCTAATATATGCGCATTTTTTTATTTAAAAATAAATTATAATAGGCCCTATTTTCAAATAAACGCGCGCTTTCCTGTCCACCGCGCAATATGCTGGCTACGTACTCGCTTACTTAGGGTAGGTATACGTATATATATACGCAGTACTCTAGGCAGCTACCTAGAAGACAATTCTCCATAGTGTCTCGATTTACACACATTCACAGTGCACTGATAGGAATTTGCGTCTGTAGTCTGATCATCTACGTATTTCATCGACGCACACACACGCGAAATTTCCGCACACACAACCAATATCTAAGACAAGAGCTAATGCATGCGATTTTTAAAACGCGTCAGTCATAAACAAAGCTAATTTTTGTATGGAAAAAAACATTAGGTTAGTGAAACGCTTATTTTCAAAAATGGCCCTTATCTTTAAGCTAGTTCTATCTCAATAATCAACGTTTTTTATCTCTTTTCACTTTTGACCAATAAGGAATGATATCGATTTCGAGCCTTTTCATTTGTTCCCTAATGCATTGACGTGATGAAAAATAGAAAGTTATTGGTTCTCGCTTGTGTTACGCTACCAATTTAAATACGCGGAATATGTTCGAGGATAAAATGAAATTACGTAAACTTTTGTGTTAGTCGTATATATTTGATATTTTTTCTTGTCCAATGATAATTATTTGCATTGTTGCATTATGTACAAATGATTACGATCTGCTCTGAATCTGAACTTTGTTTGCGATATTAAATGAAATTAGGAGAAAAACTTTATTACCGCTTTATATGCATTGAACATATTATGCAATGGAAAGTTTTTCATGTAAAAGTTGTGCGCCTGGTGTTTGATTGCTAAATTTTGAGGACAAAAGAGCAATAATCATAAATGGCCGATGCCAGCCTATTTTGGATTTCATTCAAACAAGCGGTAAGCTAAAAAGAACATTTAATTGTATTATTCAATATGACGCGTTTATGTGGCTCTCGGGATGTAAACACACTAATAGGGTCAGTTCAGTCAGAGAGTTTTTTTTTGTCCCACAGCTGGGCAAAGGCCCCACAGTTAGTCTATCCTGCAATAATCGGTAATGCACGTCCCTGTATCTGTCTGTATGTCCGTCCGCGAATTTTTTTGAATATCAAAAGTTATAATAGTCTTATCTGTATCAAGTGGACAGTTACCCTATTCCCTTTTGCGTTTTGTTTATTCTACTAAACATTCAAACAAGCATAGGCCTACTTGTACGTGATGTACGTATAGTAGGTACTTTAAGGCTCGGCGCAAACGGGCTACCACAAAACGCCTCCACCGACCACTTTTCTGTAGTTTTCATACATTTTGTATGGTCTCGCCGCACACGGTGATGCCGGTGGCGGCCACTAAATTAGTATGAAAGTGGTCGGTAGCGTCTTGGGGTGGCTCGTTTGCGCCGAGCCTTAGACCTAACCAATATAATCGTAAGAAGTTGCGGTGTCGGGCAATCGACATTAATCTCCAAGTTAGACAAAACGCCGAGTCAGCGCCGGCTCAAATCGCGCTTGACACGGAATCGCTTTTAGCGCTGACTTGGCGCTTTACGTTACTTCTTATAAAATAGAAAAAAGGTAATTAAATAACTATTTAAGATTAGCAATCGTGGAACAAAATTGATGATTAAAATCATCCAAGTTTGTATTATTAAGCCGTATCAGGCTTTACGATTCTATTCTTTGCGTGTCGATGGTTTTTTTAGGGTTCCGTACTTAAAGGGTCAGATGCCTTTAGGTAGCCTGAAAAATCTGACATCAGTGTAGGTCATTTACACACACGAAAAACAAACAAGCAGGATCGCAGTGGATAGAAGTTTCTTAAGGTCAAGGTGGTGGTCAAGATCACAATGGTGTCTGGAGGAGCTAGTCCCAGTATTCCTACAAAGTTTGTTCTACCAGTAGGACAACTGGAATATTTCGTCCCAATAGATCTACCGGTTGGTTGTGACGTAACAGTAGTTCTAATATCTGGAGGAGGCCTGCATCCTTGCGGTCGAGAAAGGCTGATGAGACATATTTCTAGCCCCAATTGTCATATTTCACTCAATAACTATGTAAAATATACCTAGTTTCCCGACACTTACAACTTATATGCTAGTTATGATCTAATTACAAAGTTTGTAAAACCTTTGACGTGGAAACAATGTAGGAAAGTTGTTCACAATTTACGTTATCGTGTCACAATTATCGGTTGCAAAGTTATAAAGTTTTTCAGTCATACAACTTGAGCTCAAGTTTGCCCTTGTTAGGTGCAGTTGCAAACCAAGCTCTCTCTCACTTTATAGAGGAGTTTGGCGGCTCGGTGGAAGGTTTCTTTCGGGCGTGGTCGCCAATTGGATAGTGGGATCAATTTTTTTTTCGGCCCTTCGTGTTTCGCAAGGACTGTCTTCATTTTACGGCAGTCATGAAGCTATGCAATACAAATCAACTTTATTACACCATAAAAAACACAAAAACTACAAGAAACGATATAGCCATGTCTGACACATCAAAAACACAAAGCTATATCAGATGCATCCTTTAGGCAGTTTGAAATTTTTTAACCATATTTCATTATATACACGAAAAACAAAACAAAACCTTTACGCGTTCCCGGTTTTGTCGGCTTACCGATTTTTTATTTTACAAAGAAAAGTAATAAAGTAAAATAAGGAAACTGCAGACATCCTCAACATCCTTGTGACAAAGAAAGCGGGTCTTATTCTAGGTTTTAGAAAGAATGACGTAAAATAATGTAAGAAAGTTATCATATATAGGTCCTATCTTATCACCACCATATCTTTGACCATCGATGAATTCGGGGTGATAGCGCAGCTGATTTGCATATTATCACTATCATAGCAATAAAATATTGTGTCAAAGCCTTGGCCTCGTTTAATATTATTCATTTGTCAAGCTTTCGCGATGTGGTTTACACTATTTTTGTCATTTTCCACATTACCCGGTTGATTGACTGGTAGGTAAGGCTTCAAGCCCTTACAATTTTTTATTAAACTCTTTAGTTTAAAATGAAATAAAGGTATAAATTATTAATATTCTGTATATATATATTATTGGTTCTGGTCTACCCTTTGGGTTGCGGAAATCAGACGGCAGTCACTCTGTGTAAATCCCAATAACCTTATCAGATCACGTAGGTTAGGTAGTGAACCCCGGGCTCTGAAGCGTTACAGCTAAGGATACAACCGGGAATACAGGAGGCTGATGATAATTCCGGTAGGTTGATAAATTAGGAATAGCTGAAAAACTAAAACATTTTGTTTTCATGGATAATTCTTCATCTAAATATACAGATAGGATAAAGTCTGGAAAAGTTATCACGTGTTTAGTCGTTTCCGCAATAGGAGTCTCCCTAACCTAGTCAAGTTTTTCTTCTGAAGCGTCACTACATACAGTAGAACTCCAATTATCCGAACTCTGACTATCCGAATCGCCGATTATCCGAATCACAAAAAATTTTGAAAAATTTAAAACTGCATCAGAATCCCATGATCCGGAGTTTGTTTATAATGCCGATGAAACTGGCCTTGTTTGGAAAGCATTACCAAAAACCACTTTGGCTTCTAAAAGGGAATCTAGTGCCCCTGGACATAAGGTCAGTAAAGAACGTGTTACAGTGCTTAACTGTGCCAACTCCACTGGAAATCATAAACTGCCACTTCTTTTGATAGGAAAATCAAGAAATCCAAGAGCATTTAAAAACGTAAAAAAAAAAAAATTTTTTTACAAAATCCGATTATCCGAATATTTGATTATCCGAATGGGTCCCGGTCCCCATTAATTCGGATAATTGGAGTTCTACTGTAAATGTATACCTATATTACATACATACATATTATCACGCCTGTTTCCCACAGGGGTAAGCAGAGACTATGGACCTCTTGACTATGGACTTGCTACGAACCTGGCAGACCTTTTTTGCTTCAACTCCACTCATCACTCTCTTCGCATGCATGCCCGGTCACGGGTACTTTTGACCTTAAGAATATCTGGTCGCGGTACGTTCGTCTGACGGTCGACCCTGACTAACTCTTCCACTTTGTAAACCCTTTTAGTAAATCTCCTTTCATCCATCCTTTCTACATGCCCGAACCATTTCAACATTCCTTCCTCAATTTTTGTTACTACATCTTCTTTCAGTCCACACCGCTCCCTTATGACATCATTTCTAGACCTATATTCTCTCTGCAAATTTCATACGACCGCCCACCATTATCGCTTCAGTCGCTATTCTAGGAAATCTGGTGTTTACATTATGATTGCCTAAATAACATTATCTCATCACGCACGCCTACTAAGTAATTAATTTTTCCGGAAATCGCGACTAGTGAAAATACATATTATATAAACTTTGGCTTTAACGGCTTGGTTTTATGGCCTTAATTCGTTAGAATGGAGCAAGAGAACTACTTCAAGCCACTTGCACCTGTAAAGTAAAATAGAAAACTACAAGGTAGTTAAAATGATCTAAATTTAAATTGTAAAGAGAAAGAAAATCGTAAAAAAATTCAATTAAATAAAAAGAATATAAACAGACAGACCCTCGGCAGCTACTGTATGCAGCAGCATAAAGACGTAATAAATCTAGCAGCGCACTCGCATCAAGGTAGAGTTCAAGTATGATAAGATGGGCAGCCACTAGGTCTGTTTGAGGGTGGTTGATGAAATAAGCAAACATACACGTACTAAATCATCATTCTTCACAGATTAGAAGATATACCGACGCGCTAGACATTAAATAGAGCAAAGTTATAGATGAGGGTACAAAGTACTCGGGGTACTGGTATATCCTAGTTTGGCATTTACTTACACGACCATGACGATATAACGTCGCCTATTAAAAGAACCATAAAAAGAAAAGAAAAAACTAGTTTGCATAGTACTCAGTAGTTTTTAAATAATAGTAATAAAAATCTTGAAATCAGTAAATACAACCATTTTACCGAACTATTATTCCTAGCAGCAAATACAACACAAGAGGGGAGAGGCATATAATTGTGGTTTATCTAGACGACCCCCTCGCACGCTCGCATACCGAAATAAACAGGGCACAGGGTGGGCATAAGGTCGGTCTATTTCGAGCACAACAGCAGTCAGCTGGTCGTGACATGACATTTAACTGCTGTTCGTTGGACCCTCGACTAGCTCCGTTTTATGATGGATCTGTCAATAGTTGCACCTATTTGGAATGTTGATTCATAAAGTGGTTTTGCCTGAATGACAAACTCAATAATGGTGTGTATTGTTTTACTATTGGTCTAAACAAAAATTACAAGAATAAAACACGAACAAAAATTACAGGAATAAAACTCTTGTGTATACCGGTGGTACCACTGCTGTACTTTTAAAAATAAAAATGCATAATTAATAATGCATATTATTATTATTAAATTTTGAAAATGTTAACTAATGTTTGTACATACTTTCAGTAGGTATCCCATAACACAAGTCTCGAACTTACTTTGGGGCTACCTCAATCTGTGTGATTTGTCCGTATATATTTATTTATTTATTTTTAACGGCAACGTGGGAGCTCTAAGCACACTCTTAAACGTAAAAGTAAACAAAATTTTAAATTAATAGGGGCTTTTTTTACTCTTTAAATTCTGTAGTCGGGTAAAAACTTTTATCACTTCTATTTCCAGCTGTTTCCTTACATTATTTTTTGACATGACTCAAGAAAAAAAAAAAAGTTTTTTCGTGTGTAGAAACACTGGTGTCAGATTTTTCAGGCTGCCTAAAGACATCTGACATAGCTTGACGACTGCCATGCAATGATGACAGCCGGGATCAACGGCTTATACGTGCCTTCCGAAGCACGGAGGAGCTCGATGAATTTTTATATGCCACTTGTGACTACCCATCCAAGTGGGCAACCAAACCAATAATACGAATGCACAGGCGACCTTAGAATCCTAGAAGCAGTGGCCTAAATTCAACTTGATTGTTTGAAATACGTCGCAAGTGGGACAATTAGAGATCAATACCACGTCGACACCGATGTAGTACGTTTATAGCATCATTGTTCCTCGATGACAGCGTTTGTAGCGACTGAATTCCAAGTGATCTTGTTAGGGGTCACTTAATGTTGTTGAACTTTTGTATCTTCATCATCATTAGGTCTTTTAAGTATCCACTGAGAAGCACAACCACTACTAGAGCCATACTTGGCCAGAGCAAGCAGAGGACTTGGCCTACACTCTCCACGCTAGCCCAGACGGGTTGGAGAGGTCTCATTGATGTTTTTAAGCTTGATTATTAAATTTTGTATGGAACTGTACTAATTGTTGCTTTATTCCGACGAAAAACCCTCCGTTGGCTCAGAATACCAGATTTCATAGTAAAATGCATTTTGGCCGGGAGCCGGGACACAAGACATTTATTTTTTAGTACGCATTTTTTAAGCAAGTTCAGTTTACGTTGCATACTAACTGACTACCAAAAAGGAGGAGGTTATCAAGTCGTCGCGACCTTTTTTTTTATGTTCACCGATTATTCAAAGACGGCTGGACCGATTTGGAAAATTCTTTTTTTGTTTGAAAGGGTATACACGGTCCCGAAATTTTATCAAAATCGGTTGTGTAGTTCAGGAGGGAAGTTGGTCTCTAGTTTTAAAAAAATATCTTCTTTGTAAAAAAAAAACAGAGAAATACAAAAACAAACAGATTTATACTGGATCAGGTGACGATTTTTTTTTATTTAGCAGTAATAATGGTTCTCTACCGTCAATAAATTGTTCAAGTGATCTATTCACAGCAGGGGTGCTGGCATACATATGTTATTGAACTCTTACGATCTTGATAATTTTTTTACTAATGTAAATTTATTGTCTACTGTATTAATGTAGGGCCGGTTATACTCCTATCTTCAACTTCTCTTCTTCGTTAGTATTTTATAAGGTCTAACAAAATATACTGAAACTATTTTAATGGTAAATTCAGTTCATAATACTGAACAACTTTGCCCAAGGGACATATGTCTAAATATGAGTAATATTTCTTGGTTTTCCATACAAACGCGGATTAGTTGATCGGTCAACTTGTATGGGAGGTCAAAAATTACTTTTCATATTTCTTCTATTATATTTCTTCCTTTCATAAAAATCTAAAATCTGCGTTCATAAAAGAGTCATCGTATCGAATAGAGAATATGATTCAGATAGAGAGCAAGTGGCCAACATACTGACAAGGAATCTCAGGAAGTACAGAAAAAATAGATATAAATACAGCAGGCGCTTCAGTTCAAGCACAGACCGTAAAGTCGATCAATGAGTGCCAACGAAACAACTTGTTATTTATGTTAACCAACATGAAGATAAAAAACGTAAGGAGAAAAAAAAGATACATTATCACGTCTTTATCCCTAACGGGGTAGACGGACCGAAAGGCCGTATAGCGTGATGGTGGGCGATAAAGTGGAAAAAGGAATAAAAATTATGGGTTGCATCAACTCTTTACATCATTAAAATTCTTGCCCATTCCCTCGGTCGGCTTTAACGAACTACGCGGAAAGAAGCATCTGGTACATACTAAAAATTTTCTTTTCTTCTAGACCAGCATGGGTGATTTGTTTAAAACAAAAAACTCATTGTGAAATGCCGTCCTTTTAATTAACACGTCCAACGTAGGTATCTCGATTGTCTTTAAGTTATCTGGAATACCAAATGATCTATTGGAAATGCATCAACACACGATATTGACCATTAATGGCATTTTAATCCATTGTTTGTTCGCATTGCGTCAACGGTAATTGTTCTCTGTTCACCTGATTGTCGTTTTGTGCTTGTTGTCAGTTGTACAGAGGTAAGCATACCTATAGGGGCCATCCACATATTACCTGCGTTACAGCGATGAGGAGAGGAAAGGGGTCATACCAACTGTGACAGTATTTGTTAAAGGGAAAATCAATCAAATCGCTCTGAAACGTGGTTTCTTACGATAGGTCTCATAAAAAGGCCCAAGGTCGTGCAACGCATCATTATAATTACAATTTCAGTCGCATTAACCCCACCTTGTCCTACGCTTCGTTTGCCAGTACGTGGTCGCCATTCGAGAACTCATACAATAACGACCTTCAATGTAAATCATGCATGGGGTCTATGAACATTTAAAAACGCATAACAAATGTCCTAAAATTTAAACAACCGTAACCGTTAGTGAGTCATCTTAGTTGTTCAAATAAAACTTGTTTCTGCTGATCGTAGTTTGATGTATTCGGTTTTGACTCGTTTGGGTCTTACGTGCCGTCTCGAGTCTAGACAAGGTCACAAAATAAAGAAGAACAGATGCGACTATCTGGCAATGATGTCTTAAATTAACTTTAGCTTAACTAGTAAAATAAATTTGTTAGTGGTCACGCTACGCTTCTGACTAGGAAAACATTCATATCTAAAGAACTCTAGAAGAGACCTATCGAGATATGAAAAAAATATTATTCATCCATCCATCATGCAGAGAGTTACCAATCGCCATGTTGGTCAAATCTCACACAAGCTGTGTAAAACGAATTTGACATTTCTCAAAGTAAAATATTGGAAAAGTGTTAATTAGCGAGAAAACAAGATGATAAAAGCACACAAAGGATAGCGTTCACATTTATTTTTCGTGATTTTTGATTCTTTGAAAATTTGACGAGTCAATATCACACAGCTGTCTATGACAGCAGAGTAAAATACAATTTGTCATCCACCTCTTATCCTTCCCATGAGAGAGGTGATTAAGGGAGGTAACAGAGAAAACTTAATACATTCCTATGATTACTAGCGCGGTGATTATAGGCGAATTCTCTCTTTATTGAAGGAGCCCTTCAGTTCAGCAGTAAACTGATATATGCTGCAAATACGAAGAAACTGTCGGTCAAAAATAAAGTCTTGGTTTTAAATGAAGTACATCGATATCCTTCTGCGGGCTAGACATTTTCTAAATACACAGTCTTGATCGATGCGGTTGAAAATAAATGCTCCTCAACTTTTTCTGGACCCAGCTGGGATATTCACAAAGTCAAATAAATAATTTTAAATCCAACCGACTGAAAAATAACAGTATAAGAACTAGCATTTCTCTATTTGCACCATCAACGTGCTTTCTTTATGAATTGAAACAAATTCTTGCCGGCGATGTAGAATACTATTTGTCACAAAACTTTCCTCTTCCATGGGTATCGTAAGTGACTACTAAAGGTATAGGTATAAGAGAACGGGAAGCAGCATTCTTTGTGCAAAGACTTCATTCATACCATCTACTGCACTCCAACCCTCTTTTAGGGTCAGTTTATACTGAGAGGCGACATAGAACTTGAAAAACACAAATTTCAGTGTTAGTTATGTACAACGTCCCGCTGCGAATCGCGGCGGAGTGGGCTCTCGTTGAAGTTAGTAACTGTTTAGCCGACTTTAAAAAAGGAGGAGGTTATCAATGCGTAGCAACAATGCACACCACTCTCATATTAGCTAAACTTTTGGGGTGGACAGGGTTTGTAAATGGGGTGCTGAAACTTCTTGTCCCTGAGGGTCTCAGGGCGAGAGTTCAGCCTAACAGTGACCTTAAAGATCGAGAAAGAAAACAAAATAATTTAATAATATTAGAACTTTGGACGAAAATGGGACATACTATGTAAAATATCAGAAACTAGCTGTACTCGCGGGCTTTGCTCCCCGTGGGAATTTTGGGATAAAGAGTACCCTACAAGAACCTAGTTCTTAAATTTAATGATGATGATGATGATGATGAGTACCCTACTTCCTTCCCCGAGTCTCAAACTATATCCATACCAAATTTTATCCAAATCGGTCCAGTAGTTTAAGAGTGAAGAGGTAACAAATATACAAACTCACTTTCGCATTTATAATATTGGTAGGATAGGATTTATAACTGACTATAACTGTGGTGATGTAATTTTTCAAAAGTTTTCTACTTTATACAATAGGAATAATAAGACAAACACAACTATAGATATACTTTCGTGAAGCAGATCACAGTACATCGCCTACTTAGTCATACAATTGTCTGTAGAGGTCATTTTAGTTATCTCGAAGTTCCTCGGGGAATAATTGATTTTTATTGGGTATAAAAATGACGCCTTTTTTTAATGGTTCAAACTTCAAACAAATTGCTATGTCCTTAATATTTTTGTAAATGTATGTCCAAAATAACTTACTAAGCAGAATGTCTTCGAGTGAAAGTAACAAAAATAATAAAAAGAAAAGCTTGCTGCATCTTCCTTTATGAAAATTAAAATAATCGTATACAACAGGTTTTTATATTAAAATGTAATGTATATCCTGTCATACAAAACTTCCGCAGTTTCAATTTCTTAAAAGAATAAAATCTATTTCTTCACAAACCGTTACGCTTGCGGCTAATGCTGTTTTTAATATTATGCAATAGCATAATGCACGCGTATTATTACAAAATAAAAAGAGTGTAGAATTGCCAATTTGTAAATGTGGGCTCTGGCTATAAAGAAAACAATTCAATAGAGATTATAATCATTTATCGTCTTAAAAATAAGACTTTATCAATAAATAGTAGACCTAAATATTATTATTGATTTTGGATCGTATCATCATGATCATCATCATCAGGTCTATTTTATTCTCCACTTAGGCACGAACTTTTGAATCGTATAATGTTATTTAATGACTACATTTTCTTTTGTAAATACGACTGTATATTTTTGCTGAAAATTTGACCTAATTAATAGTACTGTACGTCCATTAAGAAAGGGCAGGTCCCTCACAGTGGTACTTTATATATTTAAGACTCTTTGTAACCTGTACTTCTACAATAAAGATATTTGATTTGATTTTGACAGACATTGCATTGAATCTAACCTAAAAACTAAACAATACTCCTAGCGCAAACTTCAGTCAGGTAGTTTAAGATTGATGAAGAATAAGCCACTGGCTCGCGTAAATTGAGTAATAGGTATTAAGTAATACTCACTTATTATAATATACCTATAGCCAATTTACTTCAAAGAAGCGCTATGTCGCAAGTCTCAAATTAAATAAAATGCTGCGTACATAAATAGATAGATAGTTTATTCACAAAAACTGCATCACATACAAATAAACTTACAAACTATAACTTATCCTAAAAAGTTTTCAATTAACATGCACTATTAAATTATAAATGTATGTGTACATATGTGCGTTTTCTATACTTTTACTATTTTGTAGTTTAATGCATTACACTTATAACCGGAAACGCGACACCGGACGGGCGTCCCGGTCGGTACAGTGAGAAAACTCTATGAATTGACACACTGACTTCCCGGCGATCGGGCTGCCATGCGTGACGTTTGTTTGTACAAGACAAAAAGAAAGATGTCAAGTGCGTGTCGGGCCACGTGCTGTGTAGGGTTCCTTAGTTGAGCATGTAGACTTTGAGTTCACGGGACTAAAAATTAATTTGCTATTGAATTTATATGAAATTTTACTTTTCCATATACATTATATAAGTTGGTCGCCTATATCTTTAATTTGAAAACCCTACTTATCTCTGATAGTTTTCCTTTAAACTTCGTAGCCAATAAGAGGCCGCGCCGCTTGACGGGTTATATTCGTATACATTTACTACTACCACAATTTTTTTCACGTGTCCATATACAATCGTAATCGTTACAAGGACACTTAACCCTAGCAAAAATTTGCACTATAAAACCAACTATTTCAGAAACGGATCCCTAAAACAAAAATTGTGTTTACAAGCTTACAATATTTTTGAAAGACCTAATTCAACGATTGGTTCGAGAAAAAGAAATGTATGGAAAATACCCAATTTTTTTATTTTATTTAAACTTTATTGACCAAAACAATATAGTAATTTTTTTTCATGATTTTCATTTTATTTTACCACTTTGTCGGCATGATAATACACATAACCTAGCCAAATTACAGCTATCTAGTACTTAAAGTCTCTGAGTAGAACTGCGGACAGACAAATATGGCGAATCAATAAATAAGGGTTCCTTGTATACGACGGAACCCTTAAATAACATTAGTTGCCTTGACGGTACCCAGTCACGCATAGCATCAAGATTTATTTCTGGCTTATGAGTACGTACATTATACTAGGTTTGACTATCTGTGCTATGTTATAGAAAAGGAAAACGTGAAGGAGTTCGACGCTTTATTCCAGTAAAGCACGTAAGAAGAATTGGGTATTTTCCTAAGTCAAAAATAAATTGTTTTGTACTGATAACAAAATAAAACGTCGCAAAATAATGTCACTTGTCTCTGAACATGTCCATTTCAACGTGATTTTAAATTTATAATTGCAGAAAGAAAAACTGATGATAAGAGCGCTATTTGACTCCAAAAAACTATGACGTCATCTGCCTGTATTTCATACAAAAGTTTGTTTTGACGTTAAGAAAAAAGTATCTGATTTGACTTTTGATAAAATTTCTGTGGTACCTGACAATTAAGTATGCTCTTTTAAGCAAGATTTTTTCAATTTTTTCAGGATTCTCCGTGTAACCAGGAAACATACATAAAAAACATATAGGTATTTAAATTGATAACCTGTTTCTCCTCCTAAGTCGATTAAAAAGATTACAAACAAATGATGTAGCAAGGCTAGCGATAAAACTAAAATTACTATTTTTTTTTTAAATTTAACTAAATAAGTCCCTAACGGACAAATCACTCAGATTGATCAAGCGCCAAAGTTAGTTCGAGATTTGTGTTATGGAATACTAACTCATAAATACTATATTTTATAACAAATACTTATATAGATAAACATCCAAGACATCATCGTCAATCTAAAAAAGATAATTTTCCATCTTGACCGAACCCGGGACCTCCGGTGTGACAGCGTGGCATAAACACTAGGCAACAGAGATATTCATTTCAGCCTTGGATCTGATGAGCAAATCAATAACAAAACCCAGACACACTCCATCCATAATATTCTGCTCCAACAAACTTCCTTCCGCTTGCCTCCCGAATTCTCGATACATATCTTAATATTACTTATATCATAATTACATTATCTCATAAGATAAATAGCCCATTGTTTGATATTCAGATAAAAAGAGGCGTAAAAGTAACAATGATGTTATGATTTCATTAAAAACCGACAGATTATATTTCAATTTATAAGGGAAGACTTTTGTTAAAAAATTGGAAAAGTGAACACGAGATCATAGTACCTATTTAACGACAGGTTTCTCATCACGTCTTGAATCTAAAATCTAAAGGTCCAGTCTAGTGAATCACAGGCTCCTAAGCAACAAAGCTGAGGGTGCAACCCGCTAAGGCGATTAGCACACTGCTCCGCCGCCATACAAAAACGACGCGCGGAGATGTCAGTGTGTTGTGCTATGCGTGTTCTATAACAAATGAGATACGTGCAATCCGGCCCCGCGCTACGCGGGGTGTGTGCTAATCGCCTAAAATAAGAAAGTTTCACTGACGTCTTCTTAACAAGTTTTAACTCTTAAATCACCCATAAAATGAGTAAACTGCCTATTTAAATAGAGCAGGTTTCGAATAAATTTTACTAAAAAAAACTGCACTTCTAAAATCGGTAGCATTACAACTGATTTCAGAAATATGGCGGCTGCTTCTAAAATTGTATTACACAAACTTTAATGAAATTTCTTCCCTGTAAGTACAGGTACGATAGATAACGTTGTGGAACGAGCGCGTACCATGGTTTTTCCGACAGCATGTACTTCTACAAACAGGACGTAAAAATATTTATTACAGGTAGACCACGCGCGTATGACACCCCTGGGGTTGCAGGCATCCATGAGATACGTTTACTATTAAAATTTCCCATCAGATGGGTTAGCCTGTTTATCTGTATAATTTTATCCCCGAGTCAAAATCTACACTGGCGAAGTCAAAGTGGAAACTAGTTTCCCTAACTCTCTCTAGCAAACTGTAATGGCAAAGTTATCACCACGGTTACAACGAAAAGACGAAACGGTTAACCCTTTTGCTTGCTGTAAGCGCTCGCGGCCTTTGGCCTCATCAGATTGCAACTCGTGGAATTCTTACCAAATGAATATCTCCTTTTGAGTTTATTAGTATATAAACTAACTCAAGAGTCAGATGTTGTAAAGATGCCTAGAGGATTTTGACATGTTCGTAGCAAGTTTAACGACTCACATCTAGAGATGGCAATCGAGATCAATGGTGCTTAACTTTTATATGCAGTTCTAACTCATTCCATAATAAAAGCAAAAAATATGAACATATCACACAGACAGAACTAACCGAATGCTGTGACGTGTGATTTTCGGCAGAGGAGAATAGGAGATACTCTCCACTCCAAGTCCTCCCGTGGGTGTCGTAGAAGGCGACTAAAGAAATACAAGCTAAACAAAGCTTATAAACATCAATGAGACCTCTCCAACCCGTATGGCTAGCGAGGAGAGTGTAGGCCAAGTCCTCTGTCTGCTCTGGCCAAGTATGGCTCTGGTAGTACAGAGGGGGTCGTGCTCCTGCACTGGCAACAAAACGACCTGACGATGATGATGATGATGACGACACAGAACAGAACATGATGGGCAATCGACGTAAGATCGGTTGGCTTGTTGGGAAATCGACGTGATGAGATCAATTACAGCACTGCCGCGTCGACACCGTGGAAGTCAACATTCGGAGAACAATACGATTGAGACAGCTCCGAAATGAGAGTAAGCTTATGATATCTTTAGGTACGTACGGTACGAGTATGTAATATAATATTAAAATTATCCCTATTTCCCTTGGTCATGCCATCACGCGTAAACGGCTGGACCGATTTAAATTAAATTTGATATGGATATCGTTTAAGACCTGGGGAAGGACATAGAATAGTTTTTGTCCCGAAATTCCCACGGGGATCGAAGCCCGCGGACACAGCAGGTTTTGTAATACGTTGAGATGAGTCGGAAAATTCCAGAGCATTGGTAGTGTAGAACTGCACAGACTAAATGAAAAGCATTGAGTGTAGACACTGCCCATCTTCTCCTTCAAAAGGTCAACATGAATCAAATACTCAATTTTGAAACCGTTCTCTCCTGATGAAATTAAACTAAAATGAAAAGCTAAAATGTCCGTAAACTAAAAATACTGTAACAAACTGTAAAAAGTTAAACATGCGTCAACGTGTCCGACCGAGCCCTTTTTGTACCTTTTTGTGTAGACGAGCGAGACACAGACAAAACAAAAAAACAAGGTTTGCTGCAGCGTGGAACCGACCGGATACATTGTAGTGTGGCGGATATTTAACACTCTTGAGTACATGACATGTGCGTAAGTAGATAAAAATTTAGATCTCAATTTTCCGAAAAAAAAATCGTGTTCCTAAACGCCTCAGAAAATTCTTAAGAAAAGTCAAATTCCGAATAATTGTTTACTTGGATGACGTATTCATTGTATTTAGTCTAACAACTGAACCGATTTAAGTCAAATGTATATCTGAAAGTGTGAAAGTGGCAAAAACAGCTAGTATTCAATACACTTGGTAAAACCTTTTAAGCAGTTAAGACACCCTTCAAGAAGACTGCTTCTGCAAATAAACTCAGTTCGCTCTTTATCGCCCATACTAACTAAGATTTATGACTATGACTGAGTCATCGGTTTGATTGACAACGTGACCAGGTTCACAACTAGAGCACTGTTCACCACGCAGGATATCGCGCGTTCCTGACATTAGGTGACATACTGGGATGAGTCAGTCGCACCAAGTAACATACTTTGCTAATCTGGGAGAGAGAAAAACGTAGAATGTTCCAGCCAGCTTCTTTTCCCGTGTAGGTCTCAGTCGCAGATCAAGGGAATGGGCGAGAATCTGAATCATGTTTACTGGTAATGCTGCTAGCACTTATCACTGTTTAAGAGGAGCTCCCATACAACAAAAGTGATTTTTAATAGATAATGGTACGGAACCCTTAGTGCGCAAGTCTGAATCCCACTTGGCTGGTTATTCCATCTTTACGCTTAACGTGGTCTTTAGATCTTACGGCCCTATTTATCTAACTGCCTCCGTGGTGTAGTGGTTAGAGCGTTCGGCTCATACCCGGAGGTCGCGGGTTCGAATCCCGGCGGGGGCAACGACTTTGTGTTGTTGTCCTAGTTTGGTTAGGACATTGCAGGCTGATCACCTGATTGTCTGATAAGTAAGATGATCCGTGCTTCGGAGGGCACGTTAAGCCGTCGGTCCCGGTCATTGTCTTTGACATTGGTCGTTACCTAAAACCATGTCAGAGGCCTTTAAGGCGGTTTAAAAACTCTGACACTAGTGTTAGTCACTAACACACTCGATAAGAAGAAGACGGCCCTATTCTCTTTTAATCACCTTAGTAATAATTGCGTGAAAAACCTCACAGATAGTCATCATTTGCATTCGACAGAACCCTTTCATCACACCAAAGTAGTTATCAATTCAAGTGGTCCCAAATCGTCCGACTTCGATCAGTCAATGAGACACGATAAGCACAAGTATCCACTGAGTCTGTAGTGAGTCAGAAACGGAATGAAGTGTTTATTTACGATAGAGGAAGGGCCTGTTAACGCAGGATACTGTTACGCAGCCGCGCCACACAAATAGATATAAACTGTTAAATTAAGACGAGATTAAGCAGCTAATTGGGACATTTTTAGAGTAATGGATGTGAAAAGCAACGCTGAGACAGCTATGGATCACATAAATACGTTAAGAATAGGGGTGACGAGAGAATCAGAAAGTTATAATTGTAATTAGTCCGCCTTTTAGATGGTCCGAAAATAATCCTACTTCCTAATATTATAAACGCGAAAGTTTGTACGTATGGATGGATGTTTGTTACTCTTTCACGTAAAATCTACTGAATGGATGTTAATAAAACTTTACCATACTAATAGTTTACACATCAGAATAACACATAGGCTACATTTTATAAAGATATTATGTGATCCTGCGCAGACGAAGTCGCGGGCACCAGCTAGCAGACCCATATTTTCCCGCCCGCCATGTAAAAAACGTACCTAACCGTGACATCATGCTAAATTGAAATGCGCTGTATCTTTGTAATTTTTTGTTTCTTAGAGAAAAGAAAAAATACGTGTACAATATTTTCTAATAATCCATTCGATAGGCCGAAAACATTTTCCATTCATCATGCCTATTCTAAAACTCATATCAGCTTATGTTGTTAGCTGATCGATCACTATAGAGGACTATAGGAACCAAAGAAACATGGATGAAATGTGTAAACGAGAATGTGGCCCACCCCAGGGAGTAATTGTTAATTTTTACTCACGACCACTGCAGGGAAAGATAGTAAAAGCTGACGAGCTGTACCGACTCCACATGAAAGAAATAAAAAAAAAGGCAAAAAAAAATCACACACAATGCCTAAATTTCCTCTAGCATTTTCCTTTCTATTCAACAATCAATCGTCGACTGGTGTCCCTTTACGTAACGATATTATCTAGGTCGCAAGCAAGTGGTGGTCGATCAAAATTAACGAACTACCGAACGATACGAGTCCCAATCTATTCAGTTATAGACAACGCTTTCTGATAGTTTGAGGAGCATTGTAGTTCTACAAATACTAACAAACTTCATACATAGTCATACTGAACTTGACGTTGCTGAGCAAACAATACAGCTTGTATGTGTCCCATCCTTTCAAAATTTGAGCGATGGTATTTGCTACGTTAAACTTTTCATGACCTCATAACGGTCTAGATTCTAGACACAAGGGCTCTGGGTTATATTTCTTTTGCTATTGCCGTACGTACTAACAATGAGATAGACTTCAAAACGATTTTATTTTTGTTTTAGACTGCCAACTGCAGTTCAAGCAGGTAGGTAGTCTGCGCCAACAAAGAAGTACTCTGAATTAAAGCATTTTGGTCCATATTGCGGAGACAATATAGACTGTGACGCGGGACTTCATTGGTGGCACAGACTGTATATTTAAAGTCAAACAAATTATGTCGTCCATAGATGAATAATAATAATTATGACTTTCGTATAAGTCTACTGCTAAAGGAACTTTTTTACTAGTGTACTTTTCTACCTTAATCTACATATTAATAGCTCTCTTTCTCCCATCTCAGCGTATTCCCAGTTCCGTAAGCCCGGGGTTCGTTTCCCGGCTTTTAAGGGTTGGGCTACATCTGTCAGCATGGAACAGCAATTTGTATATTGCTATCCTTTTCGCTCTCAGCGACGGATCGGCCATGTGTTCCATCGCTCTCTCACTCTGATATAAGTTCTGATCGACAGAAAACGATAGCAGCATGCGAAAGTGTTGTCCCGTGCTGACAGATGTGTCCAACCCTACCTATCCACTTCTCTCGGTCTTAGCATCCTTGGTAGTAAGGCCAAGGAAGACTATTGCTAATCTACTAATAGCTGTATTGGTCAAAGTTAAAAGCCAAAACTTAATAGTTCCGAATAACATACGCCCAAAGTTTATTCCCCAAAGCCCTTTGTTTTAAAATATAGCACAGGATATCTGGCGATGAGAAATAACAATAGCGACGGTCCCAGGACGCACTGAATATTCTGTAACAAGCGCCACCGTACACGACCAACTTTTCATTTACTCGATATGTACAGCTGGACCAACAAGTAAGTTCTTTTTTCTAACTACATATATTATTACTTTTCTTTGTGTGTCGATGGTTTTAATATCATCATCCAAGCCCTTCTTCCGCACACTGTTTAACATTGACCACCCATCCATCTCAGTCTCATGCTGCTCTCAACCAGGCGCGACTCGCGACTTTGAGTATATTAACTTATGGTTTGAATATATATTGACTATATTCTGCCAGCCCAATAAAAGGTCAATTCGAACGCGTTTTCAGTAGTCGCAAATAAATCTAGGCACCTTAGACAACAAACTCGCACACTTTTCGTGAGTAATTAATTATTCTCCATCTAGATCAGAGATCTGCTGCATAAGGACCTACTTAAGTTCGCAGACTATTGAGCGACTTCTCAGGAAGCCAGGGTATATTAAAAACAATAGTAAGAATTTTCTGTATTTGCTTTGTCAAAAGATTCTTATTTTGATCGGAATGACCATTATAAGTATAATTCTACAACAATATCTTTCACAAATTAGAGTACGTTTTTCTCTCAAGTATAAAAAACCATTTCTGCAGTGTGTACCGTCCAACGGCATGTTTACGTTGGCCCACTTTGTCAGCCGTAAGTTCCACGAACTATTTTCATATTTGTTTACTGAAAGCTGCAACTACACCAGTAAATGTGGATTTTATGAAGCTACTTTTATTTTGCTTTACACAACATAAATTATAGATACGTTCTACAGGATGATTTATTCAACAATCAATTTTTTGGCAGTGCAAGTACAGTCCACGATACAAGTAGCGGCACGTAAGTGTAGCGCCGAGTGAAATGTATAGGGGATACTGCGCATGGGTACAGTATTAATTTTTGACTTCTGCGCAATAACGGTCAGCGTAGTACGAAACTCTAGAGTTTCGTACTACCTATACTGAACTAATTTCCACAAAAACAACGAAAACCTAAAAAAAAAAACACCTTTCCTAACAAATCGGAGTTCAGCCAAACGGATTTCGTATGTGATTTTGATTCTGTACGAAAAATACATTATTACAAAATTTTAACTTTTTAACCCCTCTCATTTTTCTCCTGTCTCTACGTGCATTGTTTACGTTGTCCTATTTAGCTGTAAACGCGTACTATTTTCATAACATAAATTATAGATACGTTCTACAGGATGATTTATTTAACAATGAATTTTTTGGCAGTGCAAGTACAGTCCACGATACAAGTAGCGGCAAGTAAGTTTAGCGCTGAGTGAAATGTATAGGGGATACTGCGCATGGGTACAGTATTAATTTTTGACTTCTGCGCAATAACGGTCAGCGTAGTACGAAACTCTAGAGTTTCGTACTACCTATACTGAACTAATTTCCACAAAAACAACGAAAACCTAAAAAAAAAACACCTTTCCTAACAAATCGGAGTTCAGCCAAACGGATTTCGTATGTGATTTTGATTCTGTACGAAAAATACATTATTACAAAATTTTAACTTTTTAACCCCTCTCATTTTTCTCCTGTCTCTACGTGCATTGTTTACGTTGTCCTATTTAGCTGTAAACGCGTACTATTTTCATATCCGTCGAGCTCTGCAGTCGGTCACGGCTTTATTATGCTTCACGTAATCATCTGTTGCGATGAAGACACGTCTCTTTGCAATACATGACTTAATACTTTCGGGAAATCAATTTTAATTGCTGTCAGGGTTCACATTTTGCCTATGTTAGTCATTATGAAATCATATGTTATTTTTACTATAATATTTTTATAAGTAATTTATCCTTTCTTTGTTTCAAATTAAATCAAACGACACACTTTAGTACGGAAATCAACTTTAAAAAGTTCTATTTTCAGAAGGAATCAAACTATGAGTAAATTTTCTCAAGTCCTAAATTTTACCACAATCACAAGTTCTAAAGGCATCCGCGATAAACGAAAACATTTGCGAAAGCGTATGTAGTAACAATTTATAATTAACATTTCATACAATAATCGGTGTTTCCCAGGGAGGTAGAGTGGAGTTATTATTGATAAATGAATAATGGAATTTGGTACAATGTTAACATCTATATTTAATCAAAAATGAATCATACTTTAGATTAAATATTAGGTACCTAGATACTAAATTACCTATGTGATAATATATTTTACTTTAATTGTTATTTTGTATTATTCCGATAGCGACCCGCACCGGTATGTAAAATAATGTAGTACATATAACCTTACGGGAGAAACTCTGCTTTATTGAAAACCGCTCCAAAATTGACTCATTCAATCGAGTATCGACATACAGTTAAGTAGTAGTATCATCATATGGACTGATATGACTTTTAATATGTAAACTTACCTTCAAACATTTGAGACAGAAGGTATGCTGGCACGGCAGGACCCGTGAGGAGGTGTCGAGCCGCTCCAGGCACACGGAACATTCTAGAAGGTCGTTGAGCAACCCCTCATCCATCCCGGTTGGGACCTGTAAGGAAAGAGGTTTAATAAAATACTGGTTATGTGATGGTACTAATTGATTACCATATGCTATCTAATTATTAACTATGTAACTATAACCCAAAGGGTGCAACTCAGAAACTAGTACTAATTTTGGTGTTAAACTTATTAACTAGGTACCTACTTAAAGCTGAGAACCGAATGTGTAAGGGTGCCTTTACAGGCAAGAGAATCGCCGTCTAGAGATAGATAGATAGGTTCAAAGAGTCAGTACGGAATTAGGTGGCACGATTATATTTAATAAACATATGTATATTGGCGCGATTCACTCGCCCCCGTGGAGTCGTGGAGGCAATGCCTAAATGACGAAATGTGTAGAAAGATACTTCTATCAACAGAATGAAGTGAAAATACTGACGTGCTGTTCATGGGAAAAGGATAAGGAAGAAATACTTTTTCATGGCAAGACATATCTTTATCGACCCCAACCTAACGGCGTCCCAAAATGTAACGAACATTTCGAACGCTGCAGCGAAAGCATTTGAATTATTCGTACCAGAGAAGTGACATTTCGTTCGGGCGCGAAAATTCCACCTGCTCGCCATATAGGCAGGTAGAAAGTGGTCGACGACCACATAATAAGTGGGCACAGAAGGCTTACATAACGTTTATCATGCGATCAAACAAGCAATTTACTACTTACGTTACTTTGTTGAATTAAAATGTTTTAGCTTTGACTTAATGGATTAAGGTATTTAAAATAGCATTTTAATTCCCTTAAACGAAGGAAAGGATAATTTATTTCAGGTATTCCGATATAACTAAAAAAGAATATAAAATTGATCCTATAGTTTACGACGTTGATAACAGCTTCCGGCTTTTTTATACGATCTTAATTGGAAGAAATTGATTTAGGTAGAAGAAAACAATAAAATGTCCAATTAAAAATAATCTATTTTTTACTTATCTAAAACTACTGCCATAAAAAAAACGAAGCCACATGTATTTATTGAACTACGCCGATAATGATATACAGGAAAATAACACAGCCTACTTCAAATGTAAACAAAAAGTCGCGTGTATTTAACAAGTAATTTTTTTGAACAAAACTAACAGTTAATAAAAATAACTTTTCTCGACATCAGAAGTGGGCTTTCTGTTCTGATCCTCAATTATCTGTGGCCGCCGCCAAACACGACTCTCGAATTCGGTGCACTCCCCATTACCGTTCAAAACCTGTTCCATTAACTACCAAATGTGTGAAATGCATATTGTACATTTTACAATGTGGTCCTTTTCTCGTTATAAAATGTTATTAATAAACATTTCTAAAATCACCTAACAGGACTTTTTGATATGCTTTCAAATAACTGAACCAAATATTTTTACTAGTTAGTATTTTTAAATGCGTTTTTTCAAATGGCCTGAACCTTATATCTCAAACCAATACTTATTGCATCCTAAGTAATTTAAATATCCATAACAGAATTAATATAGTATAGACCTGCTGGTACCGACATTTTGGAGCACTGGGAATCTGTCAGTTTTATTTAAAGTTCGAATCTACCATTTGTATGTATTCACGAGAAATAATGCAGTGTGCTATTGTAACCTTATTTAGGTATCAGGATGTTTGCTGCACACAACAACACTTTGTCAGGAAAAGTTTTCACAACAAAGATTGTGTTCTTAAAAATATTTTTTGTATGAACATTGGTTCCTTTGAATTTGTATGTACCTCAAGAATCTATGTCTGCTCTATGTACGATTATAACTTTAAAAGGATCTGGTTGGGTCATCCTGGCTTGCTGCTTATAACTAATAATAAAATAGCCTTTATTCAGACAGTTTTTATACTTTTCTAACTTAAATCTATACACTTATACACTATCATCGCCTCCTCTGTCTGTATGCCATACCATAGGTTGGTAAAGACCTCCTCCAACTGCCTCCATTTCTCGCTATCCTTAGCCACATGTAGGTATATTGTACATACTTATTAAGTATTACATACCTAACATATTATCACGTCTTTTTCCCTAACAAAGGCAGATAGAGCACTTTGGATCTTGCAGCTCTAAGCAGACAGGGCCCATGGGTGAGATGGTGAAAGAAGGAATCAAATAGTGATGGGTTGCTAGCCGCATCACCTATTAACATGATTGCCATTTTCACCCAGTCCCTTGACCGGCTTCTATGAACTACACGGAAAGAAGAAGAAGCAGGTCTGGTACATTGTAAGTTTTTTCTTTTGTTTCAGATCAGCATTGAAGTATTACAAACTTTTTAAAAAACCTTATACATTAGCACATCTTTATCCCTGATGGGGTAGACAGAGCCCAAGGCTGTAAAACCCAAAAGCCACGCTTAGTGTGATGGAGAGTGTTGAGATGGAAAAAGGAATCAAAGTACTAATAAGAACATGATTCAGATATCGCCCATTACCTCAATAGGTTATGTTTTTTTTTCCTCCTAGACCTTCATGGAATCCAAGATTCCAAAACTTCAACTAAGTAAATACTTGCACTGCCGTATAAATTGCTCTAGTATTCCTTGTCTTGCATCCATCCCAGTTCTTTAAGGTGGGCTACTTCACAAAGCCAAGAAAAAGCCTGAACGCAGACCCAGCATCCATAACATAAGACACAGGATATTAAGGATTATAAATGGTTTGCTGTGGTGTTACAACTAGCCACAAAAAGTTTTTGGGAATGCTGTTATTTCTCAAGGTATTTCTGCTTTCCATTAGTTCCATCTGATATTCACGGCAGTACATATTGTCTAGGTATTGTGATATGGTTCCCATCTCACAAAACTGTAGGAAATCACAGTAATATAATATTTATACAATGTGGAAGGGACATACCTGTAATAAATCACACCACAAAATAACTATAGTATAATGATAATAAAATAAGAGACATTAACAAAAAACATGTCAACATTCGCATACAAATTGCTGCACACTTGTATGTATAGAAATGCTGATTTTTTAAAAGTTTTAACTGTTATATTAATTTCATTATACTATAGTGATCTAGGTTCAATTTATAATGGGTACATCCCTTCCACGTTGTATAAGACAGAGATAGTTTTTCTTGCGAGCTGTGATGGTGCACAGAAGTTAGATAATACTTAATCAAAGCCCCCCATGAGGTTGGCAGCCGGTTGAATAAAAGATTTAAAAAAGGTGTCTATGAAGAGACACCTATGTTCAGTCAGCAGTGGTAGCAAGAAAGGCTGAGTTGATGATGATGAATCATTATACAAATAGCAAAATAAGTTTTTTAATGTATGATTTTGATAAGTGAAAGAAAATAAACAGTATTATCATCAAAGAAAACACAAGGATGTAATAAAAATAACTTTATCAATGGATTAACAATTTGCCAAGACTGTGTCTGTACATAGAGTGATAAAGATAAAATCAGTAGCTTGTAAGTAAATATTGCTAAGCAGGAGCGGATTTAGGGGGGCCAATGAACTGAAAAATAGCAAAATAGTAAGCAAATAAAAAGAATAGTCTGTCTTTACCCCTTTGCTCTAAGTCTACTGTGATGAGTTTATTTTGAACATTATTTAGTGAGTAAACATGATGCCAGAAATATTTATTCTCTCTCAACATAGTGACTTTATTGCCTCATCGGACAAAATTGATGATTGTTTACATTTCGAACAGCTTGACGCGGAAGTGCGAGTTGAGAAAACAATTTAATTGTTATAAATAGTCACGAACCGAACATGATATCGACGGAGACTGAGACATGTCTCAAGAATTTCGATATTTTTAGACCTTCCATACGACTGCGCCCGTCCACGGCCGGTGCAGTTAGTGTTCAAAACGTTGATGACTCACCAAATGTTTTAAATTCCAACGAGTTTAGCGGGAAGCCTGTCCATTATTGCACAGTACAATGAAATCCTCAGGATACCACCCTGTCTCTGTCACATCACAACCGAATTTTTCGACGCACCAAACCTTTTATTCGACACATAACTTATCACTTAAACTTTTGAATTACACAACTTTGTCAAATGAGACTTGATATAGTTTTTGCCACTAGAAATATACACTTCTTCACACAAAAAATAATACAATTTCACGCACAAATGCCATTCTCGACGAGCCGACGGTGAAGCGGGGGCGGCGGGAGCAAGCGAGCAACTATCACTCATAATGTTGCCAGAGTAGTATTGCAATAACTACCAACATTTTTTATCAAAAACAAAGCTAGCTTTTATCCGCGACTTAAACCACGACGACAAAATGCTCTTTTTTTGCATTCTGTAAGTTCAAAGAATTTCTGTATGATAACAATTTCAGCAAAGCGGCAAGTGATTAATTTATTTCTCCTCAAAGCATAAAAGCTTTTAATAATAACCAAATTATAAAAAATATTCCTTTTTGTTATAAACCGTAGGCTACCTTCAGTATTTGGTTTATATCTTATACCTTAAAACCAGCAATTCTTGTATATTTATATATACATTTATTTTTATGATCTCGGAAACGGCTCTAACAATCTCGCTGAAATTTGGTATATGGGGGTTTTCGGGGGTAAACAATTGATCTAGATTAGTCTTATGTTTGGAAAAACGCGTGTTTTCGAGTTTTCATGCGTTTTTCTTTCCGCGCAGAATATGGTCGCTAATTTCGTCCTGCCGGCCACTGTTTGTCTGATCCAGCGGGTTAAGACGCGGACGGCAAGAAACGAGTGTTACGGGTTCAAATCCCGCTTGGTGACTTACTTTTGTTTTATTATATGTTCAAGTTTATGTATAATTTTTTAATTTTTATTGTTTTAAGACAAGTTTTAAAAAGTCACCTAAACACCACCATATTTCAATAAATAGTAATAACCAAGCAAAGCTCGGTCGCCCAGGTACTTGATATTCAAATAACTTTTTATTGTTAGTAATTCAGATCATATATAATATACATAAAAATTCCCATGCTGGTCTAGGAGAAATAAAAAAAGACGTGTGGCACTCGGGACTGCCGCGGGGACTTACTTCTACTACATTCACTTTTCACTTCTAATTTTTTGTTTTGGCAATATGCTTTTTAGTCTATGGTCAATTTTCAAAAATATTAAGGCTGTTTTACACGGTTTTGTTTTCTATTTCATGAATTTGCATGTAAAATATCTAGTAGTTCAACCATACTAAAATAACTTGTCTATGCTATTTGACAGTAAATAAAAAAGTAAAATGTCATTGTCAAAAAATAAAAATAATAAAAATGCGCAAACGTGTGCTGTGAAATTCGCGTATTTTGGAAATATCTCTATATTTTCGGGACAATGTCTCGCGATAAAAGCGTATGGTTTGCTGAGGAGATACTACTAGATGCGAAGTTGATAAATTTCCAACTAGAAACGGGAGAATGGGATGCAGTAGAGGAAATGTTGCGAGCGGAGGCTCAGCTGTCTCGCGATGCAGAAACCGGACGACTCAGACCGTAAGATAACAAGTTTATTTGCTAAATAAATTATAAACCGGCCAAGTGCGAATCGGATTCGCGCACTAAGGGTTCCGTACCATTATCTATAAAAAATCGCGTTTGTTGTATGGGAGTAGGGTCTTTTCCATCTCTAAAATTTTGCAATCAGGTCAAGACGCGTGAAATCCCCGGATTTTAGAGCCCACAACCCGGACATGTCGACAGGTTTTTTTAAACATAGTCAGTGTAATAAAAAACTGCAACTGCAGACGGGTTGGGAGCAACTTAGCGAATCGGTTGATCGTGGCGTGCGGGCAGCGGGCAGGGTCAAGACTAACATTTTTTAAACCCGGACAACAAATGAAGCCCCGCCCGGACGCTCCCCGGATGCCCTCTCAACTAGGACAAATCCGGGGAAACCCGTACGGATGTTAACCCTATATGGGAGTCTTACTTTTTTTTTGTTTTTAGTACTTGTTGTTATTATAGCGGCAATAGAAATATATAATTTGTGAAAATATCAACTGTCTAGCTGTCGCGGTTCTTGCGATACAGCCTGGTAACACACAGACAGACGGACAGCCAGCGAAGTCTTAGTAATAGGGTCGGTTTGATGATTGCTTCATGTACTCCTATTATAAGACTATTTATTTATTGGGTTATAGACGAGCAGCTTAAAGCTGATGTGTCTCTATCAGGGACTATCCGTCTTATTATAAAACGCAGGCTATCTTTGTTACTAGGTTTAATTAAACCATTATCTGACCAAATCAAGTTAACATTTTTAGATGAGCTAATGACATATTACTAGATGTCATCTTGAATTGGTCAGATAATGGTTTAAACCTTGTAACAAAGATAGTCTATGTTTTATAATAAGATGGTATGAATTTATACCTCACCTATTTAAGGTCAAAATTTATTATTCTTGTTTTCAGCAAAAAAGCATCAGAATATACACTACGACTCATTGCTGAGGTTTTACATATAATGAGGTTGGATGTGGAACAGGCCTCCTACAACCGGAGCACTCTCGCCGTCGCCGAGCAATGCCTGCGCCTCGTCCGCTCCTGCGCCGCCGCCGGCACTAAAATGCAAACCTACATCTCTAAAGAACTGTCCATTCTAGACTCCATGCTTGTCTTGGCTACAGAGTACCAGCATCCAAGCGTAGACTTCCTGAACGAAGAACTGCAAAAGAAATATGAAACTTGTATGACTGTCCTCATACAAACTTTAGGAAACTTAGTCGTGAACAATCCTTTCAATCAAATCATGATTTGGAATAAATTCGACGCCATTATTCTGAACTGCTTGGTTGGACAGAACGATAAAATAGCATCGGCCGCTGCCATGATAGTCTACAACATACTATTAGGTCAGCCGAATGTGTTGCCAGATGACGTCCTGCTATTAAATTCCTTAGCATATATGTACAATAATGGCAACACTGACTATCCACATTTGATTATTGAATACTTGATAGGAGTTGAGAATAGTTACATTGAGAAACTATACTCCAAGTTAGACCCAGAGTGCCGAATGTTAGTTTTGAACTTGGCATATAATATTCTCATGTCTACGGAGTCACAAGATATTAACGTTTCCGTGAACTTTGTTAAGTTTATGGCACATGAGTTTAAGAGTAAATCGGACTGTATTTTAAAGACGGTAGACAAGTATGTAAATACTATAGAGCCTCAGGAAGTGGTGTTTCTTCTGGAGATCATCGCTACAGCTTCTAGTATGGATGCTTACATGGACTGCTTGCAGAGTGACCCTTCCTTGTTCATTAACTGTGCCTGTAAGTATCTGCATTTTAATTTAATTTAGGGAAATAGGTCTTAAAAAGATGTGCTTAAATTTTTTATATATTTTGTATTTTGACCTTATGACCCAATTTACTTGTTGTTGTTCTTTAAAACAAATGAAAGTAGACCAATAAAGTTGTGATCATGTTCAGACCATTCTTACACCTCCTCAGCAGTAAAAGTTAAGAGTTTAGGAAGGTTCAAAATAGTAATTTTTTTTTACTTAACCTAAGATGTCAAGGAAAAATTAATAAACGTAAAATTTTTTATTTATAGTTTAAAAATTCTCCATTTGTATAGTAGCATTTTGAAGAAACAAAACAAAAAAACGTTTTTTTTTCTGTAAATCTTACAATTAGCTACAGACTCTTCTCTTTATTTCAGTCCTCCTGCGCGCGATTCACAAGCTGGGCAGAGAGAGCAACAACTTCTTCTCGTCCTTAAACAAGCTGTACGCCGCCACTGGGAAGGAGCTGATCAATGATGAAAACATTACTACTCCTGTTCAAACTGAAAGTAAGTGTATAGTTAAATTAGTTCCTTCTGCTACTTCTTATAGTGTTGCTTGCATGCATATAACCGGGAACGCTGTAAGACCTACTTCAGAGACCAGGGTCCACTTTCTTTTTCTTGTCCAAATTCCAGACATCCTAGATTGTAATCTATTACTTTTGGCCCGGAGGGTGGGCTTATTACTAGCGCTTTCGCAAGTAAGCGACACCGGGCGTGTTCCGCACTTGAATGGGTAACCACAAGAGGCATAAAAAAATTTCGAGCCGTACTTCTGAAGACACGTGTAAGCCGTTGGTCCCGACTGTCATCATTGTATGGCAGTCGTCAATCTTTGTCAGATGATTTTTGAAAAATCTGACACCAGTGAAACACGAAAAAGAAATCTGGGAAAAGTAATTGATACTTTCTACCTTATTTATTTTCTCAGAATAATAACATGGAACGATTTCAAATTTCAGATCCTCTCACTAAAAATGACTCCGCAGACAACATGCTATCTTGCAACGAAACTACATCCGAGTGCACAGAGTCCGAAAGCAGTGAACAGTTCTTCGAATGCACCGACAACGCGCCCTACATAGACCGATTGGACACCATCAACGCCATAGACAGTCTCACACAACCACTAAAGTTTGACACCTTAGAAGTCAACAGCAGAAACGGAAGTGCTGAACGGAACATCAAAATAGATAATGATCTATCAAAAGTAGCTTATAAAAGAAGCAGTTCGCTGCCTAAAGGAGATGACCGTATACAACCATTGCCAACACGAAGAATTAGCTTAGAACACAAGATAGACATCGGTGATGACACGGACCCACAACTTATTTTAGATTCGACCTCTCCTAGCGGCAGTATGAATACAATAGCTGAAGTCATACCAGTTGCACTGCAACCAAGATTAGATTTACAAGCAACAAGCAGAACAGAATCACAGGAAAGTTCTCCAAACGATCCACCTACAGAAATACATTTGCCGAAAGAAGAATTAAAGACTGAAGTCAAAGCGTCTCCGAGTGAGATATCTCCACCTTTAGCTGATGTAATAACAGAGACGGAGTCACAAAAGCAATCTCCGGATACTCCTAAAGAGGTTAAGAAAAGCCAGAATTTGTCGACTGACTTTGATTTAAGCGAGCAGTTGCAGAAAATCTTAGGTATCTCGTCGGAGAAGACCCGTGGTGAAGCCAGTGCGGAGAAGAAGACTGAGCCTGTAAAGGAAGTGAAGATAGATGAGAATCCCATCACCAAAGTGCCTTCGGTTAAGATTGATTCGCCGGAAGGTCAGAAAACCAGGCAAGTGTTCATAGATAGTTTGAAATGTAAAGTATGTTCATAACATTTACCTGTCTTTTTGACAGACTAAGGTTTCTTGTTTAGATTGTCTTTTATGCACTAATTTCAATCTTCGTTAAATAATCTTTGGTTCTTGAATGATCTGTGATAGTCTTTCCTGGTCCTTGTATCTGCAATATTAAGGCTGTGACATTAAAGTAGTGTTACGAAGGCTGAGTTGCGGCCTCAGGCCGAACCACACTCACCGTAGGCTGAGTTTTTTTTTATATTTAATTTCTGATTTGTAACTCGGTATCTAGGTTTTTTTCGGGTCGCAGAATTCTGACCAAAACTTTTTTGTAAAATTCAAGATTGCATCTGAAAGTTAGTTTTTAAATGTAAGTGTTCATAAAGCTTTGATTTTGCAGTAAGGAATTTTGTTCCTATCGGATGTAGGCACCATCTCTATGTTTATCACACATATTTTGAACTCAGGTTGGGTGCAGTCGACCCGACGACTCCGAAAAAAGCGGTGACGTCGGTGGAGACGGTGGAGCGTCACGTCGCGTTCGGTTTCAAGGCGACGCTGGTGCGGACGCTGGCCAACCTGTGCTGGAAGAACCAGGAGAACAAGAAGCAGGTATATTTAGCACGCGGCGGGTTCGGTCTGTCTCTGACACAAACGCTACGTGCGAAAGAGATAGCAGAAATCCGTCGCGGGTCACCTGTCTCTGTCGCACGTAGCGGACAGAGTGACACAGAGACAGACCGAACCCGCCGCGTGCTCCCGCCTAACTTAGCGGAGGCCCTCAAACTCAAACAGTGGCGGATTTACCAATAGGCTGAGTAGGCTAAAGCTTAGGGCGGCACATTTTGGGGGCGGCAAATTTTAGGCCATTGCAACTTTTATCGGGCATTGCAATCGAGAAGGTAGAAGGGCGCTTTTGTAATTATATTTTGGATAACGTTAGAGGCGGCAAAATAGAAGTAACCTTCTGTCGGCAAATGTGTAAATCCGCCACTGAACTCAAACTTAAAATACATTTATTGGGCCTTGGATGTCGATCTATATAAGTATTTGATATTGTTATAAAGTATTGTATCCTTGAGCAAGTATCCCATAACACAAGTCTCGAACTTACTTTGGGGTTAGCTCAATCAGTGTATTTTGTCCCTATAAATTTATTTTTTTACGAAATAAAAAAAAAATGGCTGAAAGGTCGAGAAATTATCGCAGCTAGCAATCCGTCACTATTTTGAGCGTGGTGGCATGTGGTGGAAAACGCCTTAAGGCCATACCCAAATTTTCCGGGGTCCAGTGGCGCCCCCATTTGAAATAAAGGAAACGGAGATATAATTTGAAATCGTGCCTTGATCAAGCCCGAGATAACCCTTCAAATTATTTTATGAACTACAGTTTATAGTCTTAAGTGAGAACGTGAAGCTGTTCTACGCACATTAGCCAAAAGTGGCCGTTTTTCGCAACTGTGCGTAGAAAAGTTTCGCGTTCTCGCTTTAAACTATAAAATGTAGTTTAAAAAATACTTTGAATGAGTATCTAGAGCTTGGTCAAGACAAAATTTTAAATGATATCTCCGTTTTTTTTCCAAATGATTTATTTTAAATGAGGGCGCTACTGGACCCCGGAAAATTCAGGTATGGCCTTAAGTTACCTTTGCTTCTTATGACACTAGGTTTTGTTTGCCCATATCTGGTCAGATGTACGTAGTAGTATTCCAATATAACTAGGTTTTATTTTTCAGATGCGAGAGTTGGACGTGATACCTGTTCTTCTAGACTGTGCCAACATTGATGCCCGAAATCCACGTATCCTTTTTGTTGTAAACTAGCTGTACCGGCGAAATTTGTTCCGCCCGTTCCCGTTCTCGTTCCCGTAAGAACCATTCTCAGACTCCATCCAACACAACAAAAAATAAATTAGCTGAATCTGTTTAGCCGTTTTCGAGTTTTGTGCTTAGCAACATTCATGTTTTTTATATAGATACATACATACATACATACTATCACGTCTTTATCCCTAATGGGGCAGACAGAGCATTTTGGGTCTTGCGGTTCTATGCAGAGCCCGGGCCGCAAGACCCAAAAGCCACCTTTAGCGTCATGGTGGGCGAGAAGATGGAAAAGCAATCAATACAGTGATGGGTTGCTAGCCGCATCGCCTGTTAACATGGTTTCCATTTTTGCCCATTCCCTCAATCGGCTTTTACGATCTGCGTGGGAAGAGAAGCAGCTGGTACATTCTAAGTTTTTTTATTTCTCCCAGACCAGCATGGGAGTTTTATATAGATATTTTTAATAAAGCACAAATTCTTCTTAGCCGTGGTTGTTGCGAAGCGCTGGTATCGGTAGCTTTTTATTTTAATATACAGTACTGTACACATAATGTAAATTATACTTATAGTCATGGAAGGTCATTGTTATAGACGTATAAAAATTATTTTAATTTGAATACTTGCTTATTTTTAGTTATAAACTAGACTTACTAAACTATTCTATGTTTGATTGCCAAATGTGAATTGTAAGCTCTGATATAACAGCTTCAACACTAATTTTAATTTTTATAATTTATTACGTGTTAAATAGCTAACTGGCTGAATGGATATTATCTACAAATATTTTTCCAGTACTAAATAGTAGTTTTGTACTAGAAAAATATTTTAATTATTGTGATACAAGTGTGGTAAATTGTTCATTACAGTCGAGACAGGTTGACAAACAAGCGGGCCAAGCCCGCGCTTTTGTCTATGGAGCCGAGACTTGTGGTGAACAATACAAACGTGTGGCATACTACGTTTTTCAACACATTAGTGAAGAAATAAATTTCATTACTCGAAGACATTTTTAAGTACAATTGACTTAAATTACAATAAATCTTGCTAAAGAAAATTGAATCATGGCGTTTTTTTCCAGGCGCATTAGGCTCATGCGCGAATTTGTAGTGATACGATAGATAGAGAAATCAATCCACCAATAGCCAAACAATTATTTTAAAAAAAGTATTTTTTCTTCGGTTATTGTACAAACACATTATTGTTAGTAAAAAACTGAAGTCTAGTGTTAGTACGTTAGTAGTGCGTTCATACATTTATTCAAAATTAGATCATCATCATTTCAGCTGCATAAGGTCTACTGCTGTACATAGGCCTCTCCCAAAGATTTTCATAATGACCGATCTAGAGCGGTCTGCATCCAGCGCCTTCCAGCGACCTTGATCAGATTGTCAGACCACCTTCAAAAATACATCAGATTCAAATAAATTAATTCCTTACATGGATGTCACAGTGATCATGCAGTGGGTTATCTTCGCCGTCCGAAACCTGTGCGAAAATTGTCCTGAAAACCAGGTACGGAGTGGTGGTAGTATTATGTTTATGTCATATAAACTAACCATTATTTGTCAATCATCATTTTCATCTTTAGGTCTTTTAAGTCTCCACTGCAGGAGCACGACTCTCTCTGTACTATCAGAGCCGAGATCTTCTCCTTTCTCATAAGTGTATAAATCATAATATGGTTTAATTTAAACCAATTAAAAATGGGGGGAGCACTGGACCCCGAATAATTCAGGTAGCCCCTTTAACATATTTGTTATCTTACATTGCAGGAGGTGATCTCCAAAATAAATCTTCAAGGCCCAGTAGACAACGAGGTCTTACAGGAAATGGGGCTGACCCTCCACACGGATCCCCAAGGGAACTCCATCAAAATTGCTCCGTTGCCAAGAGGATAGAATGAAAATATAATGTATTCTGATATAAATGATGAAAGCTCTATAAAGCTTTATTTATTTAAGCCTGGCTATACCTATACACATGATGTATGTAACCCCCCTCTTAAATCCATATACAAAACAAACGTTTGCTACTTCTGTTTTAGTTAAACTATGATGTCTTTCTTGTAATGTCAAATAAAAAAAAAGACAAAACAAACTTTAAATAAAATAGATATAGTAAACATTTGCATTTTTTAAAGGGAAAGGAGCTAAACTTGCCAAAAAAGCAAAAAATAAAAATAACCTTAACGTAATTTTTTTAGGTGTACAAAAAATTCCATTCCAATTCACCGTTTAGGTTCAAAATGTCCAAATCCCAAAATATCCAGAGGGTGCAAAACGTCCATATCCCAGAATGTCCACTTATATACTAGTGTATGTATTTTATTTATTATCAAGTATTAGTAATGGTACTAGTATATTTTATTATTTTACATAGGTACCTTGTTTGTAAAACGTGATGGTAATTTTTTTGTAACATCTATGTATCTTACGTGCAATAGAATCAAAACTAATCAGTGGAATTAAATGTACTTCACTAAGATATGAATAAATTGTCTATAATAATTTTGCTTTTTCTCACTCAGCCTTTACAAAAACAGGTAACCTAACCCCACTTTACCTCTGCATGTATAAAATGAAGATCCAGCTAGCAAACTATAAATAATGCTAATGCTTGTGTCCCGTTTAGGTATCGAAAATTCGGAAAGGTACTTTACCTCACAACTTGTATATTCTAAATCTTTGACTTACCTACGTACTTACTATGTTTTATCATGCGCGCGGCGACCACTGCGCAATGGGAAATTTAGTGACATATTATGATTATGAATCGTTTGCCCAGGGTAAGAAGATTGAAATTAGCTTGCAATGGCTTAAGGTATCTAAACGAATAGTTGTTATATTCTGACGCGAGCTAAATTAAACGCTAACGACAATGAGTAGATATTTCTTTGAATTTCTTTGCTGAGTGAGACTCTTTACGTAAGTTTCTGTGGTACAACTTTAAAATATGAAGAGGTTATAAAGGCGTTTGTAAATAAAAGTCGCATATTTTCAAAATCGTTTTATAAAACAAAATAAATACAGGCTCTAACGTAATGGACAACAAATAAGGTGGGTACGCTGAAATTGTGAGGACGGCAAGTGTCTTTGGAAACCAGTGGTGGGTACAGCTCCTAAGAAACACAAAGTTTTCATTCAACAAAAAACGAACTA
This sequence comes from Acrobasis consociella, assembly GCA_963555685.1. Classification (NCBI taxonomy): domain Eukaryota; kingdom Metazoa; phylum Arthropoda; class Insecta; order Lepidoptera; family Pyralidae; genus Acrobasis; species Acrobasis consociella. Next base: position 3,588,821 of record OY743119.1, on the reverse strand, counting down.
GAGGATCTCCAATTTGTTTTCCAAAACTGAGCACAAAAGGACGACACTATCGAACGGTTAGCGTGTCATTTTATGGAGTAAGGACCAGATCTTTCTTATGAATCCGAATGAAGCGTAAAGTGCGTAATTTTATGTGAGGCACAACTTATAAAATACGCTTGTTTACCTGAATAAACCACTGCTATCCCGGTCTGGCTTATATTGTTTATTATAGATAAGGGCAGCGTGATTTAAAGATTTCATCATATAAAAATGCGTTTGGGTATTTGCCCGTTTGGTGACATGTACGTTTAATTTGGTGTGATTAGTCTCTAACGGAAATTATAAAGGTCCTATACAATTTAGGAGCTGTAACCAACCACAGTACAGTACATAGTATTTATTATTATAATACAGTTAATTGTTTACATATAGTGTTATTCCATCAATGTCTTTCACTTACAATCCTTTGCCGCTACTTTGCAAACAAGTTTGACTGAACCGAACTACTAGAAACATCTTACGCACGCCAAAACAAGCTTAATGAACTTTTTGTCTCCCCGGGCCGTAAGAGGTGTTTTTCGCCCGCTAACAAGCCCCTTTCCGGCGAGGGTATATTATATTTAATGGTATTCTCTCATTACGCAGTAATGAAGAAAGCCTTTTGATTTATAACCCAAATTCGAGACCAAATTTTAAACTGCCAAAATATCAGTGGCTAATTATTTGGCTGGGTTGCACCGTTATTTCTTCTTATTTTATTTAGCCACTTATTAGGCTAAATAAAAAATAACAGCGGCATTTATGGGAGTGCCGAGAGAAGTGAAAACTCCGTGTCGGTTACGGTAACGGAGTCGCGAGGTCAATGTTTTTTTCCGTCTCAAAAAATGCTTGCCCAATTTTCATTTCAAAAATATGAAAAAATTGTCCCATTGTTAAGGAAATGTTTCACATTTTTGTTTCCAATCACTTCTATTTCCGACTGTATTTTTCAATTTTTTTTCGAAAGCCGACAAAGAATGTACATTTTATTCATAAAAACAGAGCTCAGTTCACAACACACAGCAAAAATTAAAGTCTTCGTCATACATGTCTTGTCTTTTAAAGCATAAAATAGCATTCGTGGAATAGAAATATGAATTACTTGCTAGATACATAACATACTATGACTGAAACTTAGTTAAGCGTTTTATTTAATCACTGGCTGAACATATTTGAGCAGAAACGGTGTATACTACATGTCAGTTAGCGAGTCAATAGCGTAGATTATCCTTTTTTGTAGCACCGGTTACAAAAACTATCCCATCAGTTATCAGTTTATCACCGATTTTATCTATAAGTGTTAAAAAAATACAAAAAAGCAATTGACAAATTATTTTTAACTAATTATTTTATTTATCAAACCTTATTGTTTCAAAGAACAAATATATTTTTACAAATGGCGAACTTAATGCTAAGAGCACTTTCTCCCAGTCAACCTGGTCAACCATGTATTACAACAACTATAGGACTTGGCCAGTGTTTTTTGCATTATTTGCGCAGTGGATAGATTTTTAAGTGAAGTATTGAAATTAACATTTTACTTAAAATCGGTAGAACCACCTAACGGCATTATTAAGTTACTTAACTCGCTAACTTTCATTTAGCATAGTTCACAATCTAATTTGCTACAGTTAAAATTGAAAACAGTTTTTGTGTGACGCAAGACGATTAACTTAAAAATATATACTTAAAAAGTTGTACACGTATTAGGTAAAATAAATCTTAAAAAGGCGATGTCATGAATTGTTAAAAATGACTAGTACATAGTAATAGCTAGAGCTGTCTCAAAACAATTTAAAATCTAACCAACACCTTTTTGAAGGCAAGAATAGCACGATGACTAAAGGTTGTTTTACTAGATGAATAATTTTTCAATATGACCAGGTCGTTTTCGTTCGTTTTCAACGATATTCAACCTTAATGATAAAGAGATAAATGCCACAATAGTCACCGTTATTGTATATTTTCAGACGTGTTTGTAAAATTATACCATTATGAAACAGATTATGATGTTATGCAGTTGCTCTTTGGATTAGAACTAAAAAATAAAATTATTCGAAAATCAAGCGTAAGAGATTCAGTTGCACCTACAAAAATATACTTACAACAAATAGTATATAATGCTAACTTATTATTACATTAAAACGTGACAACTAAATGAATGTACTTAAAATATGAATGTACTTGTGATAACATTAGTTTGTGACCTTATTGTGAAAATATATAAAATTAAAGCTTGTCTAAAACTTTGCAACATTTACATAAATTAAAACCGAAAGTTTAATACATATAATTAACAGGCGATACGGCTAGCAACTCATCACTGTATTGATTGCTTTTCCATCTTCTCGCCCACCATGACGCTAAAAGTGGCTTTTGGGTCTTGCGGCCCTTGGCTCCGCATAGAACCGCAAGACCCAAAATGCTCTGTCTGCCCCATTAGGGATAAAGACGTGATAGTATGTATGTATGTATGTTTAATACATAAATGACATAATTATTATTTTGAATACATTATATTTTATTCGCTTATCTATTTATCATTTTGTGTATATGTACTTACAAAATTCAAGTTATTACGTAGAGAGTTTTCACACGCGTCGCAGCTGCTGCGTACCTACTTGTCATTTTGTGGCTGCACGCACCTGCAGCCACCCGCTCAACATCCTTCACAAGGCGAGAACGGGGGAGAGGTGCGGGAACGGGAAACCTTAGGAGTTTCCGTTCTGTATGTTATCCTTATATTAATTTTGTATAAAACCTCTACATCACATGTGAAATTGCTCTTATACGGCAGTGAATGGTGTTCTTTAAAGTACAGCAAAAAAAAAATATTTTTCTTACATTAAATAAAAGTGCTTAATTAAAGTGCGCAGTACAACAATATGTCGTGAGTGACATATTTTTAATTTCCTTTATTCTAATCCCCAGCCATCTCTATTTTATTTACTGTAAAATAATAACTTTAAAAATACATCAATTTTGCAAATATTTTTAATTTTATACACGCCTCTGTAAATTTTTAATTATTTCCTAACCACAGTCTTAGTCAGAACGAGTTTTTTTTGTAAAACAATTGCCATCACATATATTTTATTTCTTATTAAGTTAAATGTTCTTTGGAAACTTGTCGAATCTGTTTCTGTTAAACAAGGTGCTTTTTAAATAAAGTACAATAATTTAAGGGTTGAAAAAAATATCTCACTTTCTTTAGTAAGTAGATACGATTACTTCAATTTGTATGAGAACATTTTTTGTATTTAGGTATATCTTATACCTTTAAACGAGCAATTCTTGTATATTTATTTATTTATATGTATATAAATTTCTGTGACCTCGAAAACGGCTCTAACGATTTCGCAGAAAATTGGTATATGGGGGTTTTCGAGGGTAAACAATCGATCTAGATTAGTCTTATGTTTGGGAAAACGCGTGTTTTCGAGTTTTCATGCGTTTTTCTTTCCACGCGGAATATGGTCGCTAATTTCGTCGCTATCTGTTTGGCTCAGCGGTTATAGATGCGGACCATTAGAAATACTGTTACGGGTTCGAATCCCAATCGGTGACTTAATTTTTTTTATGTTCAAGTTTTTATACAATTTTTTAATTTTTATTGTTTTTAAAAAATGTAGTTAATGTTTGAGATATAACCGAGCAAAGCTCGGTCGCCCAGGTACTGTACTTACATTAATTGTTAAAAAATTGTTTACGGAATCACCCCTTAAAATAGTTGTAATCGATTAATAAGCAACTTGTAAAATTATAATTTTTTCTTATTATAATGCATAGCTCTTACGTTACAATTTATAACGTTACAATCTTTTTAAAGCATTGCAACACCAAATCACGTGTGCATATTTATAAAATTGGGCTTACAATAATTATCCCAAAGTAAATATAAGTAAATAGGTAGGTAACTTATGCACGAATAAACAATCTGACTGATAATGTGATAATTCTAGATACAGGTTTTTTTTCGGAATGGCAACAACGTCAATGACCGAGCCTAATAAAATTAACCTTATGTAAATGTGATAGGTTTGAGATTCGCACTTCGTGATCGGTTAGACTTACAAGGCAGACTAAGGGTTAGGTCTCATATTTCAGCACGACTGAATTCAGCACCGGCGGTGCCTAAGCGTTCCGTCGCTCTCTCTCACTCTAGCAGACGGTTCTGAGCGACAGAAAAGGATAGCAGCATACAAAAGTGCCGTTCCGTGCTGCCAAATGATTTCCAACGCTAATAAAACTTACAATGCAACGTAGTGTGAATCATGTTTATATAAAATTGTTTTAAATGATACCTTCGGTTTTGTGACATTGCGTTTGTGACGTACGTAGCTAATTATAAAAATAAAAAATTAAAAAACCTTCAGATAACTGATGTTTGTAATAGATCTTTTACAAAATGTCTGATCTTGCAATAAATAAAATTAAAATTATCTTTAATGAAAGTCGATCGGTCTCTGAGATCTGTCTTAACGCAGATTAACTTTAGGACTGTTTAAAACATTATTCACCCAAGTGAAGTTGACATATTGCAGGTGGTCTTCAAGATTCGGCCGTATAATGATTTAAAGCAAGTACACGCAGTGCGGGTTTCACAATAAGACGGATCGAGTTAATATTGCATGGTTAGAGAGCAATAATGTACCTACTTGTCCTGATTTAACAAGAACAAAAGTTAAAAGAGGAAAGTTATTTAACTGTAATTTGTCACTTGCACTAAAATATTATAATGTGTAAAATATTTTAAGGCGTATACTGCGTCGCGCGTGACCACGCGTCGTATTCAGTCTATAGCGGCAGAGATACGGCATTACGCGACGTATTCTGCTATCTCTTTCGCACGTGGAGTTTGTGACAGAGATAGACTATACACGTTGCGTGGTCAGGTGCGACGCAGTTTACCCCCCTAAAAATAGCGTCATTTGCCACATGCTATTTAAACCGAGTGAATGAACTGAATGATTAAAATGAAAATCGAGTAAATACATTTCGAAATAAATACCTAAAAGCTAATAAAGCAACGGAATACTTTCTTTACACTTACTATTAGCTACCAATATACTTTAGACATTCCACATACATACAGATTTTTAACTTTTCGAAAGTAAAATTGCGTAGCGAAAACTTGTGATGCCAAATATGCCAAACTGTATTTTGTTTCTGTAAATGGCAAGCATTGGACAGATTTTCAAACTGACTTGATTAATTCAGTCTAATGATGACCCGGCTCCACGGACTTAACGTGCCTTTTGAGGCGTGTTTCGTTACACGGCCGAACTAATGATCATGAATTTTCGCTTCGCATTCTTCCACTTCTTTAACACTGATACTAGACTCTGCAACATAACTTACCAAGCCACACGTAAGCTTTGCTAGCGCATTAGGCGTTATGTCCGCGGCGTAAGGTTCATTTTCGCTATCAGTCGGTGATCACTTCCTTTTGAGTCGGTTCGTCTATGCTTCGGTCGGGTTTCTCCTCTATGACAGACTCTGTTCGCTCTATGTTCAGAGTGGCCATTTCATTTGGTTTTTCGCTGGAAAGGAATACTTTTTTTTTAAGATTCTTGTTTTCTGACATACCATAAACGTAATTCAAATTTCTGTATGTCATAAGAGAAAAAAATTGCGTAAATGATTTTCGAACGAGACCACGTAGTTACGCCGGAAAACAGCTGCGTGATGTCGATGACCTTCGGCCAGCCGGTGGGCGGTGTATGGCGGTGGTACTACTAATCGATCTCACAATTTTACTCTCGAGTTTTAGTCAACATTTTTGTTTCTGAAATTTTATTTTGACTTGCTAATTAGGTCTTACTAACTATGCCTATGAAGTGGCCTTTGGCTCCAAAACCAATGAAAAGTCACCGTGTAAAGATAAACATCCAAGACCCAGGACAGTTTGAAAAAGGCCATTTCCCAACTTGCCCTGACCGAGGATCGAACCCAGAACCTCTGGGTGGCTGACTCATGACCACTACGCGGAGGTCGTCTAGTATAGTTGTAGTAATACTGACGTGTTGATGTCGGTGTCGGTGTCGGCGGGCGTGTCGGCGACGTCGTCCAGCGACGGCGGGCCGCTGGCGGCCGGCGCGCTGGATGCCGACAGCGCGAGGGACTGGGGCCGCCGCAGCCAGCCCAGCCGCTCGTCCTGATAACAAACACTTGCACTCAACAGGCATGACGAATGGAAAAATATTCTTGGTCCATCGGTTAGATTGTTAAAAAATATTGTACACGTATTTTTTATTTTCTCTGAGAAACCAAAAATGACAAAGATACAGCGCGTATAAATTTCGCATGACGTCACGGCTGGGTACGATTTTTACTTAGCGGTGACGTCGCAAGCTTCCACTCCGAAACTTTGACGCTCCGTATCTTTGTGAATTTTTACTTTTTTGGTAAACTGAAAAATACTCTAAAAGACCGACTAATTACAATCATACTTTTCGGACCCTGTCGTCACCCCTATTTTGCTATTTTTTAACCCCCGATGCAAAAAGAGGGTTGTTATAAGTTTAACGTGTGTAAGAGTCTATCTGTGTGATAGTAACTCCAAAAAGAATAGACCGATTTCAATCCTTTTTTTTTTATTTGGAGCATTGTCTGTTCAAATGGTTCTTAGAAATCGGTTCAGCATTTTTTGGGGGTGAGAGTAGAGTATTTAGTACTAATTTTGTTAATAAGATTTTAAAACCTAAACCCCCTCGATAACCTATGCCTAGCACTCAGAATAATTACAAAACAATCGCGATACAACATCTGTTGCACCCCAGCTGATGTTCAAGCTGCAACCCAACACGTTGATGCGCGCAAATCCATAGCCGGACGTACACGCAGCCGTGCAGCGCACGTTTCGCGAGTTGAAGAACATAGTTTCGAGGGAAGGGGAAGATTACCTCATGTAAATGAGATTTAAAAAATTTGCATTGTTTTTTTTTTCGGGGGGGGTTAAATTCTTAGATCCCTCTCCCCCCTCGGTACGCCTATGCCTAGCATAAAGATAATAAAACAACCAGGGGATTCCCCCCCCCTGGTATAACTAGGATGATTATAAAGTATCGCAATGCAATACCTGCTCTAATCCAACACAGCTGATGTCGGTCTGTGTGCCCCGGGCGTGGTCGGGCCGCGGCGCGCACAGCCGCAGCAGGTCGCGCATGCAGCCGTGCAGCGCGCACACCTGCGCCTGCAGCGCGGAGCACGTCTCGCTGAGCTGCCGCACCGCCGAGCTGTCCTCGCTTTCTGACGAACGGTGCTTTTGGTTGTCTGTCAACAGATTTCTCGTAAGCATTTTGTTGATAAAATGTTACATACGAAAAGAAGACGTGTTTGAAATTGTGTATTTTCTTGGGTCAAAAATAAATTATTTACAACTATAAAGAAAATAAACGTCACAAAATAATGTCACTTTATTATGACGTCATTAGCCTGTATTTCATACAAATCCCATTTATTTTGGTTTGTTGTGACGTAAAAAAAAGTATCTGATTTGAATTGTTGGCAAGTAGGGAATTATGTCTACTGTTTTGAATAAAAGTACTTATTGTTAAGAAACTAGCGTTATCTGCATTTCTTCTTCCGAAGCGCGGGCAAAGGTTAGCTATGGAAGCGTCGCCTCCGCTTGAGTGGGTCGTGGCCCTGACTCAGGCGCCATTATGTTCTGTTCTCGAAATCACGGAACGCGGGCGGCCGCGTTCCTTTGGGCGAACCCGACGCCATGTTTGGTCGTGTTTGTAAAAAAAGCGTATGCCGTGGAGACTCATCGCTAATTAACTACTACTTACTACTAACTAACTAATTATAGTTTGTTTTAGTGCCCGGTTCGTTTGTCTATTGTTTGTGAGGCATGATGCCCTAAATTAATTACTGTGTATACGTAAAGACAGTGTATTGTCAAGTGTTTGAACAACGTGCGAATTGCATAATCATAGACTTATTTGTTTTAACCTATTGCCCGTTTAGAACGGAAGTATTTATGTGAACTGATTCTAAAATAGACTGTTTGTTGGTGTTATTGGTAGAACTGGATGTATAAATAGTGATAAACACTTGAATCGCTATGAAAGACGTCACATGGTGTTACGTCATAGTTCGCGTGTTTGGTTATATGTGATCAAAGTGAAATTACAATAAAGAAGGTGAATTCTATTGTGAAGTGGTGATACATTTCGACATATTCGTCTGGGGCGATATGAGCTCAGGGGGGGGGGGGGGGGCTTAGGGACCCAATCTTGTTCACCACTGTCTCGGGGCCCGTGGAGGGACCCAAGGCCGTCGCCAAACCCCGAAGAGGACTTCGAGATCAAGCTGGACGAGGCTGCCCGAAGGCAGTACTAACTGTAAGTTTTATAATAATTTTGTTCCTCCTTTTTAATCAGATTTAATTAGTTTTATATATTTTAGGTTTAGGTTATAATTAGGTTAGAAGGTTCCCTGGACCTTATCTAGGGTGGTAGCCGACTGCGTAGGTTTGTTTATGTGTTTGTTTGCCGGTGGGATTGCCGGACTCGTGCAACATACCGTAATCTTAGCTTTCTGCCTACAGGTTTACAGGTTTGTTTGAAATCTTTTATTTCAATAAATAAAAAACAAGTAAATGGTAAAACCATATAAGGAAATTAAAAATTTAACGAAAGAAAGAGAGATACTATGACGACGAGAGAACTATGTATATTATATTAACATGATTGATGACTGTTTTTAATACAAATTTAACAGATTTTTCCAAATCGGTCCAAGCTCCCCAACTGGAACTGGACATTGAAAAAAAAGATTCCGAAGGACTGATATCCTCTTCCTTTTAGGAACTTCGAAAAAGAAGAAGCAACGGGAGCGACTGACCTCCACACAATATATATACAGAGGTCAGTGACGGGAGCGCACAAAAAAGAGTGTCCTCACCGTTGGCCTGCAGCGAGGCCACCTTCTTCCACAGCGCGTTGATGGCCTGCATCTGCAGCTGCTGGATCTTGCGCTCGCTCTCCAGCGCCGCCTTCGTCGCCTCCATGTCGCACGTCAGCCGCCTGGTACAAATTCCCACATTATTACTTGACCCATTACACCCAGAGGTTCCGGATTCGATCCCCGGTCGGGGCAAGTTGGAAAATGGCCTTTTTTAAATTGTCCTGGGTCTTGGATGTTTATCTATATATATATTTGTTATGAAATATAGTGTCGTTGAGTTAGTATCCCAAACTAACACATGTCTCGAACTTACTTTGGAGCTAGTTCAATCAGTGTAATTTGTCAAAAAAAAGAAAATTGTCAAGGGACACCCGGATGGAACGAAGTTCCTTTCGATGAATTAGGAGAGAGAGAGACAGACAGAGAAACACGCGCACGCCGCACGGCTTACAACTATAGCAAAAGTGTCGTTACAACTTTTGGTCTTAATTTTTTCTGTCTAGCCTCCTCTCACAACGCGCGATAAGGAACTTCGTTCCAAAAAATACTGTTGTGTACCACTATGTGTTAGAAGTACCCAACAGTTTTTTTTTCACTATCACTATGACACTGGCTCACCTTCACAGCAAGACACATCCACTTTCAGACTAAGCGATCTGACTGCCGTACAACGTACTTATATAACGTACATCTGACGTTTAGCCCTCACTACTTGTGTGAGTGAGACAGCGTATGTAATTATTTATAGACACAAACACTACAAATACCATAGATAATGTTGTGACAAGGTGGTCAGATGACCTGACCAACGTCGCTGGAAAGCGTTGGATGCAGGCCGCTCTTGATCGGTCATTTTGGAAACCCTTGGGACTGGCCTATGTCTATGAAATGATGATGATCATGTTATAATTATATGTACAATTTTAACGCATTATGTCAAGTTCCAATAATTTTTAAACTAACTAGATCGATCGATAACTCTTTATTAAACACCAAAAAAATAACAAAGAAATAATTTTACATTAAATGAGTACATGGGCGGTCTTATCGCTTAAAGCGATCTCTTCCAAATAACCAGTGGATGGAGAGGAATGTGAGAAAGATAAAGACGGTGGTGAAACTAACCAAGAAGGAAAATAATATCAAAACAAATAAAACATAACGCATATTTAACATAAACATATTGTACACAATTACAACTTCAGTAACCATAAACAACTCTTTACAATCGAGTTTTTGGCGGGAAGTCAAGGGGTTCAGTTGGAGTTTGCTTTAAATTGTTTTGCAAATTGATTCTAGTGGACTTTATAATATGAAATTGGTGTAGTTTGGTGTTATAAATGCTCATTCTCATGGACAATATGTAAAATGTTTAAAGTGAACAGTCATAGTGCGGCTGTAGTGATATTAATTTGCGTACTGCGGTGGGCGTCTTTGGGCGCCGTTCGCCACTCAATCGGCTATGAAAACCAGTGGACTTGTATAGATTTGTCGCCAGAAGCTCCCTTAAAGCAATCAAAGGACCTATACCGACCTTTGATTGTATATATATATATATATATTTTTACTTCACATCGATTGTTCCCACGTTTTATTAACTTGAGCCTGGCTAAATAAGCAAAGGCGTCGAGACAAAATTAAAAAAAAAGGATACTCACTGTATGTGCTGTCTCGCTCTAGCGGCCTGTATCGCGTGCAGGATCCTCAGAGTGTCCTTATTGAGGTTCCTACTCCTGTACCCCCTCCACATCTTCTGTATGGTCACGGCAGCCATAGACTCTACGCTCATCTTCTTCTGCCGCCTCTGGTTAGACGCCAGCTTTATGATCTCCAGCTTGTCTTGGTCTATGTGATCTGGAGTGTCGTCGTTTTTCACGCCATTCATTATTCTGTCTTCGTTTTTCACGCTCGATAAGCTGCCTAAAATAAACGTAAATCATACATACATACTTAATATCATGCCTATTTCCCACAGGGGTAGGCGGAGTACGTAAATCATACAGGTAATTTTTTTTTAAAATTAGAACAGGCAGACATTATTTTGGGTCAAAACCCTGAACAAATTATTTTGTAATGATTAGAGAATAAAACGACACAAAATAATTTTTCATGATCATAAATGAGCTATATTTTTTTTAGATTTATTATTGCAAAAAATCTGATATTAAGACTTTATTTGACTCCAAGAAACTAAAACGTCATGGTTCGGTATTTCATACAAATCCCATAGAAACTATTTGTTAATTGTTCTGACGCTAGCAGCAAACGCCTCCACAGAATTAATCTTCTTCTTATCGTGTGGGTTAGTGACTAACACTAGTGTCAGAGTTTCTGAACCGCCTTAAAGGCCTCTGACATGGTTTTAGGTAACGACCAATGTCAAAGACAGTGACCGGGACCGACGGCTTAACGTGCCCTCCGAAGCACGGATCATCTTATTTATCAGACAATCAGGTGATCAGCCTGCAATGTCCTGACCAAACTAGGACAACAACACAAAGTCGTTGCCCCCGCCGGGAATCGAACGAGCGACCTCCGGGTATGAGTCGAACGCTCTAACCAATACACCACGGAGGTAGTTAATATAAGTGTTACATACAGAACGGAAACTCCTGAGGTCCCGCGCAATATGCGTCCCCGTTCCCCGTCCCCGCACCTCTCCCCCGTTCTCGCCTTGTGGAGGGTGTTGGGCGGACGGCTGCAGGCGCCTGCAACCGCCTACCTAGGACCCTAGGAGTTTCCGTTCTGTATGTAACACTTAATTGTGTGGTAGCGTTTGCTGCTAGCGTCAAAATAATTAACAAACATTATGTATGAGATTTATATGAAATACATAACTGTGACATTTTAGTTTCTTGAGGTCAAATAGCGCTATATCAGATTTATATTTTATAATTACCCTTCCGCTGCTCCATCCTAGACTTCATTTTAGGCGAAGAAGTCGCGCTCTTGGTCAACTTGGGCGAGCCTTTCATGCTTTTGTGTATGTTCGTCGGTTGTGTGATCTGTCGGTGCGGCCTCTCCTCCTGTATGCTGCTGTTGCTGGACTGGAATTAAAAAAATATACATTTTACTAACTGCGCCATGCGAATAAAAGTAGCATATGTGTGTCAGCTTCCTGCATAGCAAATTTGATCAAAATTGGTCCAGCCGTTTGCGCGTGAAGAAGTAATAAACATATACACACACACCCTCACCCACACACAAACACACACCCTCACACAAGTACACCCACGTCCACACACCCTAGTATACATTAGTGTGATATATGTACAATATACATACGGCTTTATCATACATACATACACGCTGACTTTTTATTGGTTTTGGAAATAAAAAGGTCGTATAGTAAATAAATTCCTCTATCCATATATGTAATCCAAATTTCTGTATGTCATAAGAGAAAAAAGTTGCGTAAATGATTTTCGATCGAGACCACGTAGTTTTACGCCGGCCGCCGGCTGCGTAATGTCGATGACCCCGGCCGGCCGGCGGGCGGTATATGGCGGCGGTACTACTAATTGATCTCACAATTTTACTTTCGAGTTTTAGACAACATTTTTTGTTTCTGAATTTTTATTTTGACTAGCTAATTAGGTCTATGAAGTGGCCTTCGGCTTCAAAACCAATGAAAAATCACCGTGTATACGTCTTTATCATTCTTCAAGATAAAACTTCGTATTCTATCAAGATGAAGCTTCTGTAGTTTTTTCTTACCTGTGACGAAGTATTAGAGACGCTATTGACAGAATGGTTAGTGGGCTTTTGTATAGTTTTCTGGATGTCAAAGATCGGGTCTTGGTAGTCTGGACTCATGAGGGACTCTGGCACGGGCACCATTTTGGATGCAGCTTCGAGCGACTGGTTCACCGGCTTCGGTGGCGTTGGTTGCGGCTGCGGGGGCGGGGTTGATGTGGTTTCTGGAACCAAAAGGGATATTGAGCAAGCGAGCTAAGCGAGCGACTTTTCACCCACCAGCCAAATTTTTGTAGCAAGTTCAGTCCAAGATACTGAACTACTTTCTATTAAAAAAATCCTACTAATATTATAAACGCGACAGTATGGATGGATGTTGGTTATTCTTTCACGTAAAAACTATAAATGGATTTAATGAAAATTTACAATAATATAGCTGATACATCAGAATAACACATAGGCTACAATTCATAAAGATGTTGCGGGATAATTCTGCGCAGACGAAGTCGCAGGCACCAGCTAGTTATTAAATATCGATAAAAAAATTCGTTCTCCCGCGCAAAATCCGTTTGGCCGAGCGCTAATTTGTATGGGAAGCCGAACTTTTGATTTTGTTTTTGGTTAATTATTTTTATGGAAAGTAATTCAGTGCCATAAACAGAACTTGCTCCAAAAATTTGGCTGATGGGTAAAGTCACCCAGTCAGTATAGGTAGCGTTTGTATCCTCCCCGATGGGTTCCCGGTTTGTCGTACCGAGGGGGGCTCAGTACCCGTGGTGCCGTGGAGCCACGGGGAAGCCAAGAGGAACCCGCGAGGGGGCGCTCCTGCGGTTTGCGCCAGCAGTGAGCGCCCACATTGGGGCGGCGGGGGAGTGGGAAGATCTCCCCCCACCCGGGGAGGGGCGCTCCCGCGGGCTCGGCTTTGGCTTTGAGCCTGCTGGGATGCGCCCAATGGGGCGGCGGGGGAGTGGGAAGTTCTCCCCCCACCCGGGGTGGAGCTGCCGGGAGGGGAATGTTTCATTGCTCTCCCGGCGCTTCAGGCTGGGCCACACCGCCGTGGCTGTGGTTGATGATCGGTCGCGGAGGTCAGGCAGTGTCGGTGCTACGTTGCCGCTCTCCCTGTCCTCCGCGGTCGAGTGGTGCCGCACCGCGTTTGCGGCGAGAGGTAAGCGGCGGAGCCTCACATCTTCTCCGCCGCTGGGAGCCGGTTTATCTGGCTCCCATGGGCCCACAGGCGGTGGACTGCGTGGGAGTTCGCCGCCTCTCAATTGGGCCGAGGAGGTACGGCGCGTCCGTGAGTTCCGGACGCGCCTACTTGGTGAGTGGGGGGGCGCTCAGACGCCCCCAAGGACGCCACGCCTGCTTCGGCGGCCAGCCGCGCCGGGGTTCGCGGTTGTATTTCCTTTCCCGTGTCCCCGGCAAAGGCGGTTAAGTTGGAACTCCGGAGGTTTTTTAGTGGGTAGGCACGTCACTCTGGCGTGGAGTCCCACATAACCCGACAGCCTCCCCCGCAGGCTGATGGGTATCAGTAACAGGGATCTTTCCTCCGTTAAAAAAAAAAAAAAAAGGTAGCATTTGTATGAATGTAGTCAGTAGGACCGAAATTACGGGCTTACCCATTTTTTTTTAACCCCCGACAAGAAAGAGGGCTGTTATAAGCTTGACGCTAATGTCTGTCTGTCTCTCTATGGCATTGTAGCGCTCGAACGGACGGACCGATTTTGATGCAGTTTTTTACGTATAAGCAAGTTCCCTGGCCGTGGTTCTTAGCTATGTTTGATGAAAATCGGTTCGGCAGTTTAGAGATATTGTGGGTTGTTAGTCTGGATTTTTTTCATTTGCCTAGCAAATAAACTTGTTACCTGTGTCATCGGTGGTGTCATATTTAATTTAGTACTAGACTTTTTATACAATATGGCGATGTCTACTTACTTATTTATAAAACTAGAAGTACGGATAAAGCCGTGTGGTAAACGCAGGTATTTTTGGTCAGCGCTTCGTGATGACTCGAGATGGTCGAATTAACACTAGTGTGTGAATGAGATAGTGTAATATACCTGTCTTCTCCCTCTTCTCCGCGTACATCAGTCCAGAATCGAAGCTCTGACTCATCGCCGCCGGTATATCTCCGGAGTAGGACATGGACATTTGGTGTGAGGGTGAATTGTTTTTGGTTAACGCTGCGTGGTAACTCGACGTGAGACGGTCGGGCGACCGGCCCATGTGACGAGATGCTATGCGAGCTGTAGCAAATATAATTTCTATTACAAAAAAAATGCAGCCACTACTATTATAAAATAATAAATTTTGGGCGATAAATGTAGGCATTAAATTTAAAATAGGGCCAGTTTAAATCCAGAAAAATGCTTGACATATCAATGTTGAGAGTAATGCAATACCTCATAAGCGGAGCGTTTAAAGCGTGCAAAAATCGTCTTCGAAATGCTATAGGACGTTGGGGAGTTTCTTTTATATCTACAAAGGTTTTCATTATATTCTTAAGTACAAGCTTTCAAATAAATCTTTATAAATAAACTGTACAACATTGAAGTATGAAACAAAACAATGTGTATTTTTTTTTGTTATATACTTCAATATTGTACAGTTTATTTATAAAGTGATTACTAGCCATGATTACTAATCAAGTTTTGGCATTCAGTTAAAAACTGAAAAAAAGGTTTTTGTCGACCTTTTAAGTTTTTTTATTGACGCAATGTCTGTTTCCGCATACGCCAGGAACAGACAGAGTATAAAAGAACCAGAAAGAGAAAAAAGAAAGAAAGACAATTTAATTTTTAACAGATTTCAAACATTGTGAATAAAAGAACCAGAAAGAGAAAAAATTAAGAAAGAGAAGAGATTTTCAAAATATAAACAAATGTGATCTCACATTGCATTCTCGGCGACTGTAGCTTTGGTTTCAACGGGCTGTTGTTTTGGTCCTTCAACTGCTGTTGGTGATGTTGCGCCTGCAATACAAGTATATTACGAAATAATCAATTCATCTGTTTTCAAACGAATAGTTTAAGAATAAGTTTTTTACCTGAATGTTCCGGGGTCCGTTGGCGCCCCCACTTGAAATAAATCATTTAAAAGGAAACGGGGACACGATTTAAAATTTTGTCTTACCAAATCTTAGATAAGTTCATAAAATAGTTTGAAGGGTTGTCTAAGGCTTGGTCAAGACAAAATTTTAAAAATATCTCCGTTTCCTTTCAAATAATTTATTTCAAATAGGGGCACGGCAGAGCCTTAAAACCCGCTTATTCAATCAGTGTGTCCTGCCCACCGTGACCTATGATGCCCAGACTTGGACGCTCACTAAAAACACTGTGCACAAGTTGAGAGTCGCACAGAGAGCCATGGAGCATGCAATGCTTGGCGTCAGACTGCAGGACCACGTTCCTAACACCGTGATCCGACAACGTACTAACGTACGGGACATCGGAAAAACGGTCATGAACCTCAAGTGGAACTGGGCAGGTCACCTGGCACGTCGGAGTGATGGCCGGTGGAGGAGTAAGCATTAACAGAATGTGGACGTGGCCTAGGAAGGGTAAAAGAAAAGTCGGACGTCCTGCAATGAGATGGGTTGACGATATAGTCAGAGTCGCGGGTCGCACCTGGATGAGTGCAGCACAGGACCGCCGAGATTGGTGGCGTAGACAAAGAGAGGCCTATGCTCAGCAGTGGGCGGAAGAAGGACTGATATGATTATTATGATGATGATGATGATGAGGGCAGCACTGTAACCCGGAAAATTCATGTATCCCCTTAACCGAGTGAGCATAAGGCTCAGTTTCTACTGGTTCTTCGACGCGTCGAATGTACTAGTATACGTTGACTTAAGTTAAGCTAGATACGTTTTTGTTTTTAAACAATATTAAATCTGAAACCGCAGAGAGTTAAACATTGACAAGTGACTAATGCATAGATATCACTTGTCACTCGCCCTGTCACTTGTCAATGTGTAAACCAGGCTTAACACGCTTTCTTACTAGCACAGATCCTTATAGACCCAACTTTCAAAAGAAATGATACCTTACCTTACTGAGAATAAGGCGCAGTTTCCTTTGGTCCTCAGTCTCTAAAGCATCGGCTGTCAACGGACAAGTACTTGCTAGGTACTCGCACAACTCCTGATGCTGGCCAGCGTGGTAATGGCGACCTTTGCCTTGGCTGTACAGCCATTCGGCTTTTAAGCTGAAAAAAGATCACTGGTAAGTCTTAAAATATTTCAGTCCACTATAGCATGTCATCACACTATAGCATGGCAACGGCGATTGCGTTTATCGAGCGTTATTTATGATCCATAAATATGCAGTCTAACAAAATATACTGAAACTATTTTAAGGGTGAATTCAGTCCATGATACTGGACCACTTTCCCTAAGAAACACATATCGAAAATCGAAATATGAAAAGTAATTTTTGGTCTCCCATACAAGTTCACCGATCAGCTATCCGAGTTTGTATGAAAAGCCAATAAATTTTTTATATCTCGATCTATTTTCCTTTGGGAAAGTTGTTCACTGTCATTGACTGAATTAACTCATAAAATAGTTTTAGTATATTTTGTTAGACCTTATATATCGCTCTACGTAATAAGAACGCGCGGGATCGCCCTAGTTCAACGCGCAATATATACTTAATCTGCGTATATTTACGGTGCCATGCTAAGGGGGCTGGCAAAGACCTAGAAAGAGAGTCCCTTGTCTTTAGTAGAGAAAATATTAATAAACTTTTTTTGGAAATATAAATAAACTATGTGTCTGAAAAAAACACTATATTTGCTTACTCTGGAATAGATATCTTATTCTTGGATTAGTAATTGATAAAACCAAAAATCAAGTTATGCTAGAGTATTATGCCAGTTATTCTGTCATCTGTGAGCAGACCGGAATCCGGTCGACATGCATTGTTTTACTATTGTGTCTGGTATTTTGCACAGACAACACGTTATTTTTTATAAATTTGCCCCTTATCGGACAACTTAAAAAGGTCGAATAAGTAACGGATAAATAAAATTAAAAACATGGATTTGACAACTATGAGGATTCATCTATAAGCTTTATAAATCTATGTTCAATTCTTAATATAAGACAAAGCGCAAACGTCTTTCTAGTGAATAAAAAAACAATACTTGTGTGTGTTTAATTGATTATGCATACCGTCCGACGCTTAATATGTATACATGGATGAATAATAAATGGGATTGGTTTCACAAATTGCGTGATGCTCCATTAAGTCACAATATGTCGAGCTGGTTTTAGCACTGTTGGTGCCCATGGGCGAGATTGCTTGCCCCCTTACCCTTTACTCTTGTGTAACAAAAAATAAACTTATATTGCTGATGAAGGTACGTGTGTACTATAGTTTGGCTACCATACAACGTGGAAGGGACATACCTGTAATAGGTCTAATCACAGCCTGTACTAGATCACTATATTATAATGATAAAAAAAAAACAGCTAAACGACATCAAAAAATTTAGTCATTTTTTCGTGGTTAGATTTATCACGGGTATGTCCCTTCCACGTTGTATAATGCTGACCAACGGGATCAAAGGCTACAGTGCCTTTCGATTCTGTGATACTTTAACCCACTTGGGCATTGATCTAATTGTGGAGCACGATTGGGGTTGCTTAAAATGTGCAAGTACTAGTAATGTAATGACCCCAGGGAAATAATCGTAATTAATATACACGAAGTACCACAATAAAATCTATATATACGTAGGTAGGGGGAGGGGGGAACGCCCCTAACAGCGCATCAAGTAGCCCCTTCATGCCTGATGCCCATGGGAATGCTCAAGCACGTAATAACACTTCAAAACCGCCTCAACTTAATAAATTCTGAGAAATAAATGTGGGAGAAAGTGCGAAAGAAATGCCGTCTATTATCGCTGAATATGAGAATTATGAGATTATTATAGCGGTATTATGCTCATTACCACTAAATAGTGGACATAAATATGTTTATTACTCTTTAAAGCAGCATTGCAAACGAAATTTATTTATTAGCTAAGCGCTAATAAATAAATTTCGCCAAGCGGATTTTGTATGGGAGGCAGATGGGAACATAATATTATTTTTCGATTTTACATTTTTTTTAAAGAATATACTTCCTTTGGTTAGTAGTGGGCCACCAGAAAAGGCTAAAAAATTTACTTCAGTATCGTCGACTGTATGGGATGGATGAGCCTAATACAGGAAAGAGATGGGATGGATAAGCCTAAGTGGAAGAGGATGTGAGAGACTTTTGGGACAATGGGACAAAACAGGTTAATAAAAAAAATCGTGGACTGTATCTACTGTATTAAAAAATCACCATGTATTATCACTTACCTTTCGATAGCGCTGACGACGAACCCGTCGATTGATTTCACGCTCATTATCCAGTTGAGGACGAAAGGACGGTAGTCAAAACCACTGAAGATTAGTCAAGGAAATAGCTTTTTAAAAAAAACATTTAAATTATATCTGGTATGCCCCTGCAATGTTGCAATTTGAATTTCATATTGAACTTACTTTGGGGCTAGCTCAATCAATGTAATTTGTCCCTATATATTTATTTATTTATAATTTAACTATGTTGAACACACGCCATCGACATGACTTCACGCCATATGACGTCCATGCCCTACCATTCGGTGTATTCAAATATCGATTTTTTTTCCATGTTTTTTGTTCCAAATTAGAATGACACTGAAAACGTCAGCATGTCTGGCAGATCTCTGACAACTTTGGGAACAACCCGTAAAGCACATTTTTTACAGTGGTCATAACTTGAGTGATCAGTGTAGATGAAGCAAGAGGTCTTTCAGGATCATAGCAAATAGAGATCCATATTGCCTACCTCTATTGGAAACAATTGATAAGTAATGTATGAAATAGTGACGAAATTGGAATGAATTTAGGTAGCTTTATGTGCTGTTAACTATACTTACCTTGGAGAACTTTGATGATTCTAGAATTTTCAAGAAGGATATTTCGACAAAGTATATAGTTTATAAAAGGATCACCTTTAGGTCTTTTAAGTCTCCACTGCAGGAGCACGACCCTCCCTGTACTACCAGAGCCATACTTGACCAGAGCAGCCAGAGGACTAGGCCTACACTCTCCACGTTGGAGAGGTCTCATATAAGCTTTGTTTGGCTTGTAATTACTAAGTCGCCTTCTACGACATCCACGGGATGATTTGGACCCTATTCTACTCTGCTGGATACTTCACTTAGGAAAGGATACAGTTTATCTTTCCCAGCCATCGCAACACACGGGTTGCCCTGTATAGTGAAGCTGTCCAGCTTATTGAGATGCACGAGGTGTGAGATCTCATTGAGGTCCTGTATGTTGTTGTGGCCAAGACCGAGGTGTTCCAGGCTGGAGGGTAGGTAGCGGTCGCACTGGCGGAGGTCGATTATGCGGTTCCTTTCTAAGTTGAGATGCTGGAAGGGAAAATTGGAGTTAATATAAATAAGGATGTACATATAAGTGCATAATTTTGCCATGCATTGCCTACCCATCGCCATATTAACATAATTATTTCTCTTTCTCGTCACTAGATGGCGCTTTAGGCTAATAATTAAAACATTGAAATCTTTAATTTCTATTAATAAAATAAAGTCTTTGAATAAAGTAGTACTCTAATTAATTAAATATGACTTATATGAAATGCAATAAATATTTTTTTAAAGCATATTCAGATTCAACACTATCTTTGTCACTTTTTTGCTAATCGTGTGTGCTGCCATCTCTGTGTGTCTTCCCGCGACTACTTTACTTTAACCTTTTGATCTGCATGGGAAGAGAAGCAGCTCATTTACAGAGATTGTGATAAAACTAAGAAAAAATTAGACTTCCAGCTACAACAATTTGTTCTTTATAGCGTGTACTTTATTTGCTAAAACTGGAAAGTAAAACAAAAAGAAGTAGTTACCTTCAAACTCTTCAAATAAGATATATCTGCAACAAAGGATATTTGGTTGTTGGACAGATCCAAGTGCTCCAAATGCATGTTGTGGTTCAAATGCTCTATGGATTTGATGTTGTTACCTAAAAAAAACAATAACATATATTTCTGACAGTAATGGTATAGCCGAGCAAAATAAGTATTGTGTAAGATAGTTTTATTTTGGTTAAGCCTAGAAATATGTTACTAAAGAGCTCCGCTTACAATAGTTTGGACAATAATACAGTGGTTTGGACATCTGGAAAGAATGAGAGAGGATCTTGGCGTCAAGGCAGCATATATGGGAAAGGTATCAGGAAGAAGACCAGTACGTCAACCCGAAATTGCTGGAGGGATACGGTGCAGGCAATCTGCGGCAGATGGAGGTTGTCAGCAGGCAAGATATCGCATAGAACAGAAAATTGTGACGCACTTTTGTCTCGGAAGCCAGGAACCACTTCGGGTTGCTGAGCTAATGACATTTAAATACATAGGTGTATATAATTCATGCTGGAATGTGTTTAGGAAGGGTCAGTCTATTAAGTCAATAAATTGATCAGCTTCTGGTTGAACTGGTGTGCTTCTGATTTTCCACAGAGCCAGCTACCATCAGCTGTTATAACTCAATGTTCAGACTAGAGCAATAAATAAATAAAAAAATAGGGACCAATTACACTGATTGAGCTAGCTCCAAAATAAGTTCAAGACTTGTGTTTTGGGATACTAATTCAACGATACTATATTTTATAACAAATACATATACATAAACATCCAAGACCCAGGACAATTTAAAAAAGGCCATTTTCCAACTTGCCCTGACCGGGTATCAAACCCTCTGGATGGCAGACTAGCATAGTGACAACTATACCATGGAGGTCACCATGAGCAGGCAGGACAGAGCTCTTTAGGGGCATAATGAGTTGTTGAAATTATTTATGAAATAATGCATATTATAATAAAGTTTTTAGTTGCTTATCTATTATTGTGGTAGAGCTGTATTATTACATACCTTTAAGATTATTTTTTGTGGGCTAAATGATTTTCCAAATTTCTTTTTTATAATTAAAGACTCACCAGCCAATTTAAGCACCTTCAAATAAATAAGGTCTTTAAGGCCCTCAATCTGCAGGATGCCATTGTTGTTCAGTGCTAGGATCCGAATGTTGGTGAGGCGGGACACTCCATGCATACGTAGTAGAAAGTTGTTGCATATTGACAGCTAAAATAAAACTTAACTTTGAGACATTCATTGCCAAATACATAAAAACTTTATAATAATAAAGTGAAACCAAACAATTAGTACTAAATGGGGAAAGTACAGCCAGGTAGAGTATAATTAGGGTAAAATGTGAATCGTTAATGAAAAGAAGTATTTTTTTTCAATACTTCGTAAATCATAAACCAAAATTTACCTTTTTCAGTCAAATCAAATAAAAAAACAAAGTTACAATGAACTGCAAGAACTTTTATTATGTTACTTGCTGCTATGGAACTCTTCATGGGCGAGTCCGACTCGCACTAGGTTGCTTTTTTATATAGTCCTCTGTTTCTATATTTACATGGCCGTACATTTAATAGTATAGGCAGAGAACAGCAAAATCCAGAGGCCTTGGAAGAAACTGGAGGAGGCCTTTATGTCCCAAGACACGCCTTCCATAGTTGGCAGCTAAATGCTGATAAATAAATAAAACATTCAATAGTTACCTGAGTATATTTTTTTAAGGAATTAAAATTTTATGAACAGCCTTTACTTACATTTTCGACGCGGCTGTATGTGTCAATATTGTCCAGCCGCTGCAGCTCATTCTGGTCAAGAATCAGATTAATTATCGTATTAGATTCCTCTTGTGGCGCTTTCTCTATTTTCTTCAGTTCACGCCTCGAGAGGTCCAGAGTGTCATTCTTGCTATCATCTGCGGAAAAAACTTGTGTTATGAATCCATTGACAAATTAGTCGTATTTCCAATGAAAAAATTTGCTAATACTTACCCATTTTCGAATTATTATAGCATTTTTTAATTTATTTAACGAATGATGCAGTTTTTCACAAAAATCAACATTCGTAAATTGCACGTTCGGAAGTTGATATATGGTTGATCTTTAATCGTTTGCTTGCTGTCAAACTACGACAAATTATTATAATTTTTTACTCCCATAATATAGTAGTAAAACAACTAAATTCGATGAGAATTTATAAGCTTTTGCAAGGAGCTCCGTCCGACAAAAATTGCTGTAGGTATAGATAATTTAATTTATTTCACCCACGCAAAATTAATTTAAATTAGGTAGGATTTTGAACTTGCCTCAAAGTGACAGCAACAGTCTAGTGTTGGAACATATTGACTGATGAGGTCAAATATACTGATTCTACATGTTTTTGTTGAATTTATCAATAAGTTCGTTATTGAAAAACAATATTGCAAAAGTTTATGAATAGGAATCTTATGAAAAACCTAGATTATTACGAAATAAAATTTAGGTAAATAATATTCTGTGGAAATTGCTTAAATACAATCGATGGATTAAAATATTTTAGTGTACATCACTACTTCGCGGTGGCGGCGGGTTTTGTTGAGGTTAGTAGTTTTATTAACAAAAATATGTTTTTATGGAAATAAAATAAGAAAATTATTGTTAAAAGATAATCATTGTTACATTTTACGTAATATCCATTTGTTCTACAGGCTTAAAAGTTCCATGTTCATTCATTTTTCGTGATAATTAAGGTGACGCTTTAGTTGACAATTTTTTATGGAAAGTTTGTTTCGCTTCAGAAATTTGTGAATTTGGCGATATTGTATTAGAACGCTAAAAACTAACATTGGGTTCATGTTTTTGATTATAGCGATAAGTTTTATTTAAGACGTCAATGATAAATGAGCACTTTTTGAGTTTCTATTTATAGCATGATAGACATGTAACCTCTTTCGTTTAGGCGGGAGAATGGCATTGGGAAAGGGGCTGAGGCCGCTTCAGGTGGTCTCCGTGATATTGGTTGTGAGGATCCTGTCGGTGTTCCTGGTGCAGACGTGGTATGTGCCGGACGAGTACTGGCAGACCTTGGAAGTGGCCCACAAGCATGCATTTGGATATGGTGCCCTGACCTGGGAGTGGCAGAAGGGCATACGCAGCTACCTGTACCCCAGTGTGGTTGCTATGCTCTACTACTTGCTAAAGTTGACTGGATTGGATTACCCGGAGGCTGTGGTATGTTATCTTACATTCTTATCAGAGATAACAGTTCGGCTTAATCTTATGGTACTTTGTCTAAGTGTAAAATGGAAAAGGGTCCCATTTTCTGCTCTGTTGTAATAGGATCAATTTTTAAAGGAGATAATTCAACAAATCAAAGTGAACATTTTCATTTTCAAATAATACAATGCACCCATAGATACTCAGTTGAATAATAGGCTCTATTATTTACATATTATCTTGTTGTCATGTATTAAAATTTTACTGATGGTAATAACATAGAAATAGGTAGGCAACTTATTAGCATAATTTATGTTAATTTCTATCTACTCATTTTATGGCAAAGCCATATGTAGGTATGTATGTCTATTCCACTCTAGCATCCAAATTGCTTGTCCAATTTTCACAAATCATATGTCAATCGATTTGTCACTATTGTTCGGGTGACATAGGCTACAATTTGGTTTGTTAATGTTTGTTTGATTGTAAACTGTTTATGTACAATAAACATACAATAATAAAATATATAGCAAACTTTACATATCAAAAAAACATGTTTTTGTTGCCCTATTGAGTGGGGTATCAAATAAAAGGTCTTAGTAAGCACATTTCGAAAATATATAGGTACATTGTAAGCTATAAATGGCTCCTCTAGTCGGGTATTAGTATTTTTAAATGTACAAAATGTTGCTTTTTATTACATCTGATGTATTGTTAGACTTCAGCAATGTCTAACTCTGTTAATTTAATTATTTATTTATTAAACTACTGTGAGATACAATCATAATATTATTGGGGGAGGCCTATGTCCACCAGTAAACTTCCTGTGGCTGATATGATAATGATGTAGATGTGACCAATAAAATAAATGAAAATTTTAAACCACATTATCCCATAAAATTAACCAAGTATGTGAATTTCAGATATACCTTCCCCGAATCCTGCAAGCCATCATCAGCTCAGCAGCGGACTACAGCTTCTACAAGTGGACGGGCCGGAAATGGGGCTTGTTCCTGATCCTTACATCTTGGTTCTGGTTCTATACGTCCGGGAGGACCTTGCTGCAGACCCTAGAGACTTCTTTATTGGCCATTGCCTTGTCTAAGTTCCCATTCAAGGGTGGCAAGCTGGGTTACTATGATAAAGGTATGTAGATCATTAGCTTGTTCTGATTTCTTCACCTGTCATGTACTTTTTGTCAAGGCTTCAGTTCACTTAGGGTCAGCCTAATGGCCCCCCCGATGGGTTCCCGGTTTGTCGTACCGGGGGGGCTCAGTACCCGTGGTGCCGTGGAGCCACGGGGAAGCCAAGAGGAACCCGCGAGGGGGCGCTTCTGCGGTTTGCGCCAGCAGTGAGCGCCCACATTGGGGCGGCGGGGTAGTGGGAAGATCTCCCCCCACCCGGGGAGGGGCGCTCCCGCGGGCTCGGCTTCGGCCTTGAGCCTGCTGGGATGCGCCCAATGGGGCGGCGGGGGAGTGGGAAGTTCTCCCCCCACCCGGGGTGGGGCTGCCGGGAGGGGAATGTTTCATTGCTCTCCCGGCGCTTCAGGCGGGGCCACACCGCCGTGGCTGTGGTTGATGATCGGTCGCGGAGGTCAGGGAGTGTCGGTGCTACGTTGCCAGAGCGGCAACGTAGCCCTGTCCTCCGCGGCCGAGTGGTGCCGCACCGCGTTTGCGGCGAGAGGTAAGCGGCGGAGCCTCACATCTTCTCCGCCGCTGGGAGCCGGTTTATCTGGCTCCCATGGGCCCACAGGCGGTGGACTGCGTGGGAGTTCGCCGCCTCTCAACTGGGCCGAGGAGGTACGGCGCGTCCGTGAGTTCCGGACGCGCCTACTTGGTGAGTGGGGGGGCGCTCAGACGCCCCCGAGGAGGGGCTGCTTCGGCGGCCAGCCGCGCCGGGGTTCGCGGTTGTATTTCCTTTCCCGTGTCCCCGGCAAAGGCGGTTAAGGTGGAACTCCGGAGGTTTTTTTAGTGGGTAGGCACGTCACTCTGGCGTGGAGTCCCACATAACCCGACAGCCTCCCCCGCAGGCTGATGGGTATCCGTAACAGGGATCTTTCCTCCGTATAAAAAAAAAAAAAAAGGGTCAGCCTAATGGGAGAAGTCAGACTATGATTTCAACAACTAAGCTCTGTGGCCTCTGCGGTTAGAAGAATTAGGAAAATGATTGAAGTTGTTACAGAGCTTTGGTATATTTAAGTTACTTTTACAGTGTTATGTCCTATGGAATATTGCTTTAAGGGCCTTCGCTAAGTTACGCGGGCGCACGCGGCGGGTTTGGGTCTATCTCTGTCACAAACTCTAAATGCAAAAGAGATAGCAGAATCCGTCGCGGGTCACCTGCCTCTGTCGCACGTAGCGTTTGTGACAGAGATAGACTGAACCTGCAGCGTGCGCCCGCGTAACTAAGCGAAGGCCCTAAGAGATAAATTTATCCTACATTGAATATTTTTTTTTTACTTTCACAAAGATGATTGATTATGTAGGTACATTGTTTTCCAAAGAGTGTCGAAACCTTACGAAGTGAGCAAAAAAGCCAGAACGCACAGAAGTTAAAACGTTAGGTCTACGGTCGGCCGCCTATCTGATGACAGCTGTATTGAAATAAATTATTATTTCATTTGCTTAATGTCCACTGTTGGACAGAGGCCTCTCCCCATAATTTCCAAACTAAACTGATTTTGAGCAGCCTTGGACATGTGTGAGGTCATCAAATGTATTTTGGAATAAATAGTGTTTTTTTTTGTTAAACAGAAAACAATGCGTGGGTTTGGCTGGCCTGCGTTTCGGTGTTTGTGCGTCCCTCGTCTGCTCTTCTCTGGGTGGTGCTCGCAGCCTACAACTTGTACACCACCAATCAGGGACGGCTGAAGCTGCTGCTTCGCACATATTTGCCTATTGGGTAAGTCTTAAAGCAGATAGAAATTGTGCCTATCACACTTAACACTCATATTACTAGTAGTTCGCCACGAACTTAGACCTCGCGATTATATCTTCTACTACCAAGCAAAGCAAGCAAGCAATCCAATACACGACAATTGAACACAATTAACCGACTAAACAAATTAAACAAAACTGTAAACACGCAAGCCAACAAAAAGTCATACGATTCTAGACAAAATCTAGTCAATCTTATGAAAAAAAAATCATAGCGAGTTCTAAGAATTTAAAATTTTTGTTTGGCATCTACTTATTGTGTTTTTGTGAACTATATGGTATTGAATGTACGCAACAAATATTTGTCAATTTTCTTCTTTTCTTAAAAATAGTGGTCAAGACATTGGCCTTGTAACTCGGAAGTCGCGGGTTTGATTCCCACGGGAGACATGCATTTTTTAAAAAGTTGTTCAGTAACCCGGACTGAAATCACCCATAAATAGTTTCAGTATATTTTGTAAGAAGATTTGTATTGTATATCCGTCACGGCTCAGTCAGCTAGACTTCGCGAGTCACCCTAAACCTGTTTAAGTATAACGTATAAAAACGTTGTCCGGACAAAAAAGTTGTTCAAGTAAAAAAATTGCGTTTTTATAATGGCAACAAAAAAGTCTAATGACATTTTTGAAAATATTTAGAAATGGCGGATGTATGACAGTTTCAAAATTTTAAACCCCCATATTTCCGCCATTTTGAAAAATTTCGAAAAACTGGCTCGACAAAAAAATTCTATTTAGTTACTGAATCTGCTTACAAAATTTCATGAGAATCGGTTAAGAAATGCGACCTGTAGGCGAGAACAGACAGACAAACAGACAGACAGACAGACAGACAGACAGACAGACGGACAAAAGAATTTTTGGCTAATCTCGAAACTGAGACGCTTCGCTCGCTTCGCTCGCTCGGTCAATAAAGGCGTTTGTGAGTGGAACGTGTGTGTATGTTTGTAACTTCTTTAAGCACAAACGGCTGGACCAATTTTGATAAAATTTTATATGCAGGAAGCTGACACCCTGGATTAACACATAGGCTACTTTCCGCGGGTAACACCTCTGGGCACAGCTATTTGTTCACTAACAGAAAGTGTTCGTGCGACCGACCAACAGCTGCGTGTAATCTATACATATAATAAAACAGTAAAAAAAGTGTGTCTGTACATTAAATATATTTCCAAAAAAAAAATTGGGGGTGATGGAGTCGTAGTAATAGAGTAAGAATTTAAAAAAAAATGTCTGTCTGTTTATCTGTTTGTCTGTTTGTCTGTTTGTCTGTATGTCTGTTTGTCTGTTTGTCTGTTTGTCTGTTTGTACACGCTAATCTCCGGAAATACTGGACGGATTCGAATGAAACTTTTTTTGTTATATAGCTATTAAGCCTGGGCAACATATAGGGTATAAATAATTTTGGAAAATGGAACGCCTGATGCAGAACCATAATGGTCCAGCTAAACTATAAGAGATATAAAAATGCCGCCTTAGTAAAAGTTGTTCAGCCTGATGAGCATTTTCCAGAGATATATAAAGTCCACGCGAACGAAGTCGCGGGCTTCGGCTAGTCAGTAAATAAGCCATTTATTGGAATAGTGTGCTTTTAGTGGTTCTGATTCCAAGATTTCAGTAAATCTTAAGAGTGTCATATCAACCAACCTGTATTCTCATCTCAATCCATGAAAACCAATAAAAAAAAAATAATATCCAATTTTGTTTTTCTTCCCAGATTGGCTTGCAGCGGCGTGCTAGTGGCTTTCGACTCTTTCTTCCACGGCAGCCTCATCGTCACTCCTTGGGAGTTCTTCCGGTTCAATATTCTTGAAAATGTCGCCGCCTTCTATGGAGAACATCCGTGGTAAGTAGATTTTCTTTATTCTATCACCGCACTTCTATTCTATTCCATTCTATCATGGCACTTCATATAAGCGGAGTATCATTTATGTCTACAATCGTAATTATACATCCGTGTACACGTCAATATGTGTGTTCACCCTCAACACACGCGACAAGGCGAGATCGGGGGAGAGGTGCGGGGATGGGGAACGGGGACGCATATTGCACGGGACCTTAGGAGTTTCCGTTTTGTATGTAATGCTTATATTAATTCTGTGATTCTATTGCGGGTAGCAACAGCCGTCTACAATCAAGCCAGGCACATTCCGCAGTTAAGATATGAAAGTAGGCCGCCCCACAAACGCGGCTTATTTACAAACTTAAGGTTGAAAAAGGAATTTTCGCGAGAGATAAAGGGATACGTACCGTAGTTTCGTAGACGTAAGGTACATTTTGGCTCGTTTGGCGAAAGCTGTGTGATTAGAAAGTACCATACTCCTGAAATTTAAACAATCTCATTCAAAAAGCGTATGTTTTGTGTATTTATTTATTTATAATGGAGCAAATTAAGAGCCCTGGAACTAAGGCCTTAGTGTGTGAGTCACGTGCTGTATGGTACGCTACAAAAATAGAGTCATAATTTCATACTAATTTCTTTTCTTTTTTTAGCACATAAAACAGATAACAATCATATTTTGATGTACATATACTATGTGATTTGAATTACTTTGTGCAAAGTAACACCTGAATTGATGTAGGCAATATAAGTTTTTAGTGTTAATCTAGATTGTTTGAGAAATTTTGTCACTTCCTCAAATAAGCTTGACCTCGCTTGAAAATGAAGGTTATTGGGATTTTTTCACATATCTAAATAAGTAAGACCTAGAAGAGTTATTTTAAAATCTGATTTGACGATTAGACTGATCAGACGAATTAGATTTTTTCAATTATTACATATTATCTGCAGGTACTGGTACCTGACTCAAGGTCTGCCGGCCGTGCTGGGCGTCAACACGGTCCCCGTGGTGGCGGCTATCGTGACCGTGGCGCGGCGCCCGCGGGAGAACGTCACCGGAGTGCTGCTGTTGGGGGCCGCTGCTCTGCACGTCGCGTTATACAGGTCACTTTTACATAACCTAATCTTATACCTTTAAACGAGCAATTCTTGTATATTTATTTATATGTATGTATATTTATAAATTTCTGTGATCTCGAAAACAGCTCTAACGATTTCGCTGAAAATTTGTATATAGGGGTTTTCGGGGGTAAACAATCGATCTAGATTAGTATTATGTTTGGGAAAACGCGTGTTTTCGAGTTTTCATGCGTTTTTCTTTCCACGAAGAATATGGTCGCTAATTTCGTCGCGCCGACTACCTTGTTTTTAGCTCAGCGGTTAAGGATACCGACCGCTAGAAAGAGTGTTACGGGTTCGAATCCCACTCGGTTATATACCATTTTTTATTTTGCATTGTTTTTAGACAAGTTTAAAAAAATTTAGTTAATGTTTGAGATGTAACCGAGCAAAGCTCGGTCGCCCAGGTACTTATTATTATGTCGGTACGCTTTTCAGCCACGGGCCCATGGGGACCCGGTCCTTTGTTATTATTATTTAGAGCCCATTAGATTCCATTGTTGGGCAAAGGCCTCCCTCTCGGCTCTCCATTTATCACTGTTTTGTCATTTCGTGTGCCAGTCCTCCTAACCTAACCCAATACAAAGATAATATAATTATTAATGTAACATTTTAAAATCCCATGCTGGTCTGGGAGAAATAAAAAAACTTAGAATGTACCAGCTGCTTCTCTTCCCACGCAGATCGTAAAAGCCGATCGAGGGAATGGGCAAAAATGCAAATCATGTTAACAGGCGATGCGGCTAGCAACCCATCACTGTATTGATTGCTTTTCCATCTTCTCACCCACCATGACGCTAAATGTGGCTTTTGGGTCTTGCGGCCCTGGGCTCTGCATAGAACCGCAAGACCCAAAATGCTCTGTCTGCCCCATTAGGGATAAAGACGTGATAGTATGTATGTATGTATGTATGTATTTTAAAATCGTCACGGTAAGACGCGAGATAACTACTACTAACGCTGTCTAGTGGTGTTTTAGTGAACATGTTGTATTGAGTTTACCACTTTTTTTTAATTGATAGAATTCTTATTCCCGTAATCTACTAGCAATGAACTATATTTTGTGAAAAGAAATCAAGATTTTAGGCTTATCAGTACAAAATAGAGTAGGCTGAATAAAATCAAAACTATTTATTTTACAATAATATCAAAAATATATTTGAAATGTTCATAACGAGCCCTTTCATTTGATATAAGTAACGATTGCAAAACTTACCTAATAAATCGAACCACGGGCTACACTAGATCACTATAGCATAATAAAAAATAACAGTAAAAAAAAAACAAAAAAAAATTGGACCTTGCCATACAAACTGCCCGGGACACTTTAGTATACAAACAATAAGTTAAAACGACCATATGTTAGTAACCGTAAGTTTGGAAATGCCAATTTTTTTTTGTTCTACTAGTATTTTAATTTCAAGTAAATGTATTTCCGGACTTGTTTGCATAGTATTGTTGTTGTTGCAGTTTGGTCCCGCACAAGGAGTTCCGCTTCATGCTGCCGCTGCTGCCCGTGTTGCTGTACCTCGCGCAGGACGTCATCGCGCCGTGGAGTAGGAAGGCTAAGAGGTCAGTTTTTAGTTTGTAGATATCAAATTTATATCAGATTTAGTTAATTAACTCTGTAATATGGATGAGGCAAATTTTTTTTTGCTCCCTATTAAGATCATTAAAAAGTAATTATTACTAATTTTTTACCACTGACTCTTCGTTTTAGTAAATTAAGGGGCTTTCTAGGTCAGGTCAAGACCCGCATGACACCATATGGTGCAGCTTCCATGGTTTTACTATTGTGCCTGGTATTGGCGGATCTCAAAGACTAACTTAAAATAACAAAAAACTTAAAATACTAACTTACTTAAGTATTTAGTATGTCGTGTTATTCATCTATTTGGTTTTAAATTTTTTAATAAATTGGTTTACTTATTGTAATAATTGGTGTAAGTGTTCTATATCGTTTATTATATAAATATAAACAGGGAAACACTTTGACAATTTTAGAATTAGGTTACAATTACGATATAAGCCATAAAAACTCAAAAGGCCTAGGGACGCGGGCCATCGACATTCACTCGCTCGGCGCGGGCGGCGTAAGAGAAGTACTTAGCAAGCACGCGCGTCATGTGCCCCCGACGGGGAGGCTGGTTGCGCATGCGCGATATAAGTCGTATCTCTTCGGGATCTCTTCGGGCGCTCGAGCGACCGCCGGCCTACCTACCACGGGTCCACGCGTTACATTAGTTTATAATAAAAATAATTGGGTTGATAAGATAAAAAATGTATTTTGCACGGGTAATTCAATCGCACGCAGTGGCAACACACCCAACTGATGACGCATTCTTAGGCCAATCACGTGACCAGCTGTCACGAGATGAGAATACAAGGTGAAGTATATTATTTATAGTTTATAGTTATAGCGTGTAAAAACTTCGTTCAAATTGTGATGGCATGTAACTGTTTCAGATGGCAGCTGTACCTAGCAGCCGGCACCATTCTGCTCGGGAACGCCGCACCAGCGGTCTACTTCGGCACCGTGCACCAAGCGGGCGCGCTGGCGGTGATGCCGCTGCTCAGGGAGTCCTTACCACACAACCGGAGCTCTATTACTTTCCTCATGCCGTGCCATTCTACGCCGCTTTACAGGTAAATAGTAAATACTACCTATTTCATCTCTTTTCGTGTTTTTTTACAGCTTCGCTTTTTTTACTACTGAGTATTTTTTACTAACCGAAGTCCGCAACTTCGTTCGCGTGGACTTTACGTTTCTGGAAAATGTTCATCAGGCTGAACAACTTTTGCCAAGGCGTCATTTTTACATTTCTTATAGTTTAGCTAGTTCATTATAGTTCTGCATCAGGTGTTTCATTTTCCAAAATCCTTTATACCCTATATATTGCCCAGGCTTAACAGCAATATAACAAAAAAAAGTTTCATTCGAATCCGTCCAGTATTTCCAGAGATTAGCGTGTACAAACAGACGACATTTTTTTTATTTCTTACTCTTTTACTATGTCTTCGTCGCCCCCAAATATTTATTTTTGGAAATATATTTAATGTACAGACACACTTTTTTACTGTTTTATTATATGTATAGATTACATACGTTTATGTTTGTTTACTTGTTCGTAAGCAATACATTGTTATGTACTATAAGTATTTGCCATTTAAAAGTAAGTGTCAGCTTCCCGCATACTAATTTTTACAAAATTGGACCAGCCGTTTGTGCGTCTAGAAGTAACAAACATACACACACAAACTTTCGCCTTTATAATATTAGTGTACACACACTCTCACAAATGATGTAGAGTTGTTAGATGTTGGTGTGAAGACACAAGACCACATAGAAACCGTTTATTGTAGTTATGTATTACAGTGTAAAGTCTGGTGTGAAGAGTCCTTTCTCGATCGCTGCTCGATAGTATCTCAATTGTAGTGTTTAATAGATGTAAAATGTAAAGTTAAAACAGCTGACACGCAACCTACATAGTATGTGGCCGCGGCTGAAATGTGCGAGCATTGCTCGAACACCTTTATAATCATCATCAGGTCGTTTTGTCTCCACTGCAGGAGCACGACCTTCTCTGCAGGTACTGCCAGAGCCATAATTGGCCAGAGCAGTCAGAGGTCTTGGCAGAGATTGTAACTCTGTCTGGCCAGCGAGAAGAGTGTAACTCTCCTCGCTGGCCAGACGGGTTGGAGAGGTCTCATTGATGTTTACAAGCTTTGTTCAGTTTGTTTTCCCTAAGTCGCCTTCTACGACAGACACCTAAAACTAGTGTGATTGTAACAAACTTTTTTCATCGACAGCCATCTCCACGTAAACGTAACGACCCGCTACCTGAACTGCGACCCGCCGAAGCCCGGCGAGACGTACGAATCGGAGGCCTTCTACAACAACCCGCTGCGCTGGTGGCGGAACGAGTACAACGCGAGACAGACGCCGACCTTGGTCGTGATGTTCGACAAGCTGAAGGGGCGGGTCGAGAGCGTCTTGAGCGGATATAAACTTATACATCAAGTTCCTCACACGCAGGTAAGGGATTCAACCTCCTTTTTTAACCCCAACAAATAATAGAGGTGTCTGTCTGTCTGTCTGTACATCGTAGCGCTTATTTTATCTTCCGACAATTAAAAAGGGGTGTTATATATAAGTTTGACGCTAATGTCTGTCTGTCCGCTCGAACGGATGGACCGATTTTGACGCGGTTTTCTTAACAAGCAAGTTCCATTGAGGTGGTACTCGGTGGTAACGTTATTGGGTATTAACGCTTGAAAGTCAGGGCTTTCTCTTGCAAATAATAGATGGCGCTATAGATATCCATCTGGTTATGAGTAGCGAAACTACCGGCTACCACTTGGTAGTACCTCTACTCATCACTAGATGATGTCCTTGTCAATCGAGGGTTTTTAATTTGCCTAGCAAATACGATTGTTTTTTAACTCCCTAATGAAAAAAAGGTAGATTTTATTTTAGTGGCTGACTACCTAAAGAGTACAATTGTACGGGAATGTCGCCTTTTTTTAAAATTTTGACTCTTATTTTATTATCATTATACGGTAGTGAGTGTACGGTGCAACACCGTACATTTTGCACAGTCAGTACACGTATCGGCTAGCAACAAGCTACGCGTGCTCACGGTCGCAATGGACAATTAATTATCATTTATTACTTATTAATTTTGAGACAATATATCAGTTCTATAAAACATCAAGCAGTCTCCTCTACCTCCTTATCAATTATCAACATTATATGTACGGCCATGCCGCGGTCCGTACAGTGAGTATATCCCTTTGTTCAATTTATTACGGGTATGTCCCTTCACGTTGCATAATAATCCTATTATGAATTAAAACAATGTGTTTTTGTTCCAGTTCCCTGAAGGCGAGGTAAGTGAAAACATCCTGGTGTACCAGAAGGTGGAGAGACCGCGGGAACCCTCGCCCGCCGACGAGGTGGTGTAATGTTAGTCAAATGTACTTCACTCTTATCAAGTCGGTTAATATGATTCACTACTGTCTTCTTATACAGGCCAAATTCTTTTCTCGTGCGTCAATTTTGCAGTAAAAAATACAAGCATCGATAAAATAATACTTAAGGACCCATTATCTTATGCATGAAAAATACTTAAGGACCCATTATCTTATGCATGAAATGAATATAGAATGTTAATTTCACTAAAAATATAAAATATAAAGTGCGAAAGACATATTCAATGTTGACAATGGCAAAATCATAACTTAACACGTTAATGGACAGTAGGACTTCTATAGAAGTCATCAATTGTTTTTTCTATTATGTCTGGCTTAGTGTCCATGAATGAGTTAAATTATCACAGCTATTAAATATTTAAGCGTGCTAATTTTCAACATCTATTTTGCTGTCCTTACTTCGACTAACTCAAACTCAAATGTTTATTCAGTAACTAGACTTTTACAGGCACTTTTACACATAACAATAAGTATGATTTACATTACGTGTAATGCATATTAAATTTTATTTTAAACAAAACCGACCTGGTTGTGTAGAATGAGACACAATTGATTCATACAAAACTACAGACAGATATTTGAACGAACTATTAGCGTTCCTATTTTCTCTTCTTTATACTGACTATGCCAAATAAGGCTTCCATTAGAGAAAATAAGATTTGACGCGAAATAACATTGCTGTAATACATACAAGATGAAAAAAATATATATTTATATCCGTGTTTTAGAGTGCTTCTGGTCACCTTTGACCAGACAGGTTTTAAAAACTTCACCGTGATTATGACGACTGTAACAAATAAAAATGAACAAAGTAGACAAATGTCTCCTAGTCATATCATCCAGATGATTTAGTACACAATTGATCAAGTGTGCCGATGATTTTAATTCGTCGAGCGGTTTAACACGTTCAGTGCCGAAATTTTATAAAAAATAAATAAATGGAACGCGCCTGTGCGCGCTCCTTCACTCTATAGGGTTTGAAAGTGTATGAAGTATGACTAGAACATTGTTTCTTGTGCCAATGTAAAATCCGTGTCAATTCTTATTGAAGTTGCAATTTATACTTACAGCATTTTATATGTCAGTTTAAGCTATGCTATAGGTGTAAGTACGACGCAACGGGACTTTTCCCCGTTGGACATGTGTTCGGTAAAGCAAATTTACATTTGTAAAATGTATTTATAATTAAATTGACTATATCGGTAAGGTGTACTATATTTCGTGAGCATTTCGTCCTTGTACACATTTCTAACACAATATTTAAGTTGCTTTATACCCAACAGGGCGTTTTAGCCTACTACGCGCGTGAAAGAAGCCACAGGCCACAATCTACTGTAAATCTACAGTATTTTTTATTTATACAGTTTGGGAATTTAATAATATAGATGTTGGAAACACTTTACAAAAAGTATTGTATGCAATTTGTACAAGGACACGTCAAATGATGTATGTTTTGTATTGAGTGTTAAAGAATATTTATATTTCTTTGCTTTTTAACCAGCATTTCTTGACCTCTTCCATATTATATAATTATTTTTATTACGATTTTCTTTAAAAAAAAAACAATTCATAGATTACTGCCAAAATCTTATCAGGCTATGAATAATACAGATTTTTAGTCTAATGCAACTAGCCTGAGACGCTCAGACAAACGAATCTAATTTTATGTATATTGTCTGTAAAACCGCGGTTAGTTAAAATCCTACTATCACAGACAATATATGAAATCAACAAATGTGAAATAAGATAGAAAGAGAAAGAAAGTATGAGTCTAGCGATATTCTTAGACCAACTAATCGAGATCAAGATATGCTGGTTCAAAATAATTAAGTTGCTTTGCTCCATGACTGAGAATCTTCTAAGCGAGTACAAACTACATAATGTACACTTGCCAAAGTTAGTTTATATCACTAACATTAACTCGTGCGTAAAATAGGATTGGTCAAGGTTTCTACACATAGCATACATTTGTGGAAACCCAACGCTAATCACTCGCGTTGCAGGTCCTTAAATCTATACTACTTGCCATTTTAAGTGTCAATAATGAACATTGATCGATATATGTCTCTGTGACTCATCAAAGCAAATCTGGGTCAATGTCCGCTATTGACACGCGAAATGGCAACTATTATTAATATTTTCCGCAATCATACATTTTAAGTGACCCTTTTCAGTAAGCCTTAGTTTTTGCTTATTTTTCTGCCACTATATTTTAATGCGACCACCGAAAATGTAATAGAATTAAGTTTAAAGCTGTTTTGTAAGCGCTCTACGCCTATTGTAAAGTGAGTTGACTGATTGTGTGGGAATTTCTATTATGTATATGGTTTTATTTATAAAATCATTAATGAGATTCGTACTCACATTAGTCGATTCTTGAATGTAAACAACGTATTTTATGATCTAACATGCTTGAAATTAAAAGATCTGTTATTTTAATTACTATAACATACGAAACTTAGCTTATCTTAGGCTCACACCACACCGCATGGCAGTCGCATGCTAGGAGCGCTTATAAAACAAAATAATATAATGTTATAAGACTTTTTATATAAATATTGTTTTATAATTTTCAATGATTGCGAGTTATATTTCAGTACATAGTACCTCATTTGTTTCATAGATAATAATTTGATTGAATTGGCAATTTTATCTATACTTAATGCAATAAATATTCTAATTATTATTTTTAATGCATTTTTTTTGTAATTTTAGGCTATTATGTAGATAAGATTGACTAGTACCTTGCTCAAAGAAAAGACAAAGTATTTAAGATCTCTATGGACTGTCTTTTTAATATCTAATATATTTCATATTTGTGGGTGCATTAAACCACGACTATTTGACAGACTGGCTAAATACCATTTAAATGTGCGCAAAAAAGAGTTTACAAGAGTCACGTGAATACGTGTCATTGTCCGTTATTGACTATCTAAATGGCAATTAGCATAGTCGGAATTTAATTAAAATTTTCTTTTTAACTTTTTGTGCAAAATTATTTAGCAATTAAAACCGGCGAGGTAGTATTTTTTGGTCAATATTTTTCACTCTGTATTAGTGAGTCTGTGATTTAATGCACCCTTTCAAAATACATAGTTTTAAGCGAGTTAACCTTTTTTTAAACAATAACTGATTAATATAAATTGTGTAGATATATGGGACTTATGCAATTTTGTACGTATTTTTAAATGGGGGATCAATAATGGTATTTAAGAACAGAGTCTTAACCTAATGGAATAAGGTCTAAAATGCAAAGTTAACTCGCATACGTATGTGTTTTGTGAATTTTGAGCATTTTCTTTAGGTATATAGTTAAATATGTTGTTTTATTTTGATAAGTTAAATAAAATGTCTTTTAGAGAAATGTGAAGTGTGAATTTTAATAAAGATTTTATTTTTAAATGCGATTTAATATTTTCATGTTATTGATTCAACTTTCCTGTAATAGTTTCCTGTGCTCGAGGACAATTTTCCGCAATCAGACCCGAATTGGCCGGTCCCGTTTTGCGTGGGGAGCTGACGCCGGCCTCAGAGGCCCTGTAGTATCAACAGCCGCTTTCTATCAATTCATATTAGGAGGTCAAACTCGCCCCCATGTCTAATATGCCGCCCAGTGTGAACTCTTTCCCCCGCCCTCCGATCCGAGGCTAAAATGGCCTGGGAAAATCCGTCACTGATTGTAACATTTGGGGCGTACGCTGCGGTAGGCGTGACCACGAGACGTGTTTAGTCTATCTCTCTTACAAACTCAGGGACAAAGACACAAAATCACTATCTGGCGCACGCAGAGTTTTTGACAGAGATAGACTAAACACGTCGCGTTGACACGCCTAACGCAGCCTACGCCCTTAGTAATGTTTTCTTTTCCATTTTATGTTACGCTTTATTTAAAACTATTGCATGTTTTAAATTTATCGATGTATATCGAATTCTTCGCTCGTCCCATTTCGCAAGTGGAATTTTAGAAACAACGATAGATACAATTAAAAGTAAAAAATATTAAATATGTAATTGTTTGTATCAAGTAATATCTAATTGAAAACTTATAACGTTTCTAAACATCAGTAACCCTGAGCTCTATCGGCGCCCAAATACGGTTTCCGCGTAAACGCCACTCGGTCAGAGGTCACCATCAACTGATAACTACTACTCAGTCCCAGTTGCAATGCAGAACTGAGAAAATGTGTCACAAAACTACATTTTTCCTGCTTATTTTCATTTTCGCTGTTGAAAGTCATGGGTCAGAGTCTAAAAATGTAGTTCAAAGTCGGAAAGTGAGGTACACAGTGCATCAAGATGAAGATGATGGGAAGAGCAGTTTGGTATTTGTGTTCGATACAACAGGGTCGATGTATAATGATCTAAGGCAGCTGAGGGAAGGCGCTGAGATGATTCTCAACACGGCTCTGGAGGAGAGTGACGTCATCGGCGACTTTGTGTTTGTGCCCTTTCATGATCCAGGTAAGGTCACGGTTGTAAGTAGTTTGATAAGTATTATATTATGCATTTGAATAGTAGAATGAAAGAAGAGTATAGTTAGGCCTTGTAGGCTTGTAGACAGAGTGAGCAAAATATGTTTGGTGGTAAAAGCATATCATTTGTGATGCAAGTTATTTGATTTTTAGGGTTCCGTACTCCGTAGTAAACAATGAACCTTTCTTTATTCACTTAAGATTTGTACAGCTATTTTATAACGTAGTTATAATACAAAAAGATTGTTATAGGTTAGTACAAATTCATTTTAAACCCTGATTTCCAAACTAGGCAGGCGCC
Source organism: Acrobasis consociella (assembly GCA_963555685.1). Taxonomy (NCBI): domain Eukaryota; kingdom Metazoa; phylum Arthropoda; class Insecta; order Lepidoptera; family Pyralidae; genus Acrobasis; species Acrobasis consociella. The sequence goes on along the minus strand of OY743119.1, from coordinate 3,549,391 downwards.
TGTATTTTGGAATCCAGTGTTCGACCGTATTTATAAGAGAACCTATTTTTTTAAATGTATAACAAATGTAGATGCTTAGGCTAAAAAAATAACTAGAAATAATACAAAATAAAAGATTTTATAGTTTCACCATGTCTGTCTGTGTGTATTAAGTAATATATAATTAAACTATTTTACTAGTAAGTAAAAGCCGATGATGAAACTACACTTAGGGCGGCAATTGAGCGCAGCTTCTCATATTTTAGGGGAAATCTCGCAGCAAAAACCTAATAACACGCATCATTCACTTACCACAATAACTTGCCAATGCTATCCAAAAAGGTTTCCCGGTATGACAAATATGTAAACTTATGTAAAATATTTATGTAAATTGACTCATAAGTCAATATTAGTGCAGCAGAGTCGGAAGGCATCGAAGCGTCAATTTAAAACTTAACAATGCAAATTCACTCTTATTTTCAATTTAAATTGCGTCAAATGCGCTTCCTTTTTTATTTAGAAGAAATTTATAAGGTCTACCAAAATATACTGAAACTATTTTAAGGTTGAACTCAGTCCATGATACTGGACAACTTTCCCTAATGAACACGTATCGAAATATGTTGGCCGATCAGCTGATCCGAATTTCTAAGGAAAGCAAAAAGTTAAGTAAATTTGTTCACTATCACGGACTGAATTCTCAAAAGTTTCAGTATATTTTGTTAGACATTATATATATGCCTTGCTTTGTAGTTGAATTTGAAGTCTTAAATTGACGCTTCGATGCGCAACTTTGCGCTAGTTTGAATTGACCTTATAGCTGACTCGGTGACGGCCTACCATGATTATTATGTATCTCTCCCCCAGTGGTAGGCCCAGCAACAGTAACCCGCGACAAAGCAGTCTTCCACTCCGCCCTAAACATCGTCCGCGTGTACGGCGGCGGAGACTGTCCCGAAAAGTCGCTCACCGGCATTCAATTAGCGTTGAACGTCAGTCAGCCCCGGTCGTTCGTGTATGTGTTCACTGACGCCACAGCGGCTGACCATCGCTTAGTGGGGAAAGTGCTAGATGCCGTGCAGCGCAAGCAGAGCCAGGTGGGCATATTATCAATAATACGTCTCTAATATTGTCTCTCTCTCTCTCTCTCTCTTTCTCTCTCACACACACACTGAGAAGCCGCTCACACCATCCAGCTGGCGTTGAACGTCAGTCGGCCCCGGTCGGTCGTGTATGTGTTCAGTGATGCCACGTCGGCCGACAATCGCTCAGTGGGGAAAGTGCTCGATGCCGTGCAGCGTAAGCAGAGCCAGGTGAACAAATTATCAATAATCCGTCTCTCTCACTCTTCTCTCTCTCTCTATCTCTCTCTCCCTCTTTCTCTCTCCGAGAAGTCACTCACCAGCAATCCAGCTAGCTTTGAACGTCAGTCGACCGCGGCCGTTCCTGTATGTTTTCACGGACGCCACGGCTCGATGCCGAGCCGAAGCAGAGCCAGGTAAAGATATTAGCCATATATAATCCGTCCGTGCCGTGTGGATTCCGGCCTAGAATTCTCTCCACCACTTCCGGTACATGTCATAAGGGGCGACTAAAGGTCTAAGTACAAACATCGCGTGTTATTACTGCATTTCAAGGAGTTATGTGTTATGCAATGTGTTTTGCCGCTATATATCGCATCTTAATCTATTATACTAATATCCATGATACCTTGACAATGTAGTATCGTTGAAAGAGTGACGTCACAGTAAAATCAATGTGGTGCTCTTTACAGTTATCAACGGGAATAAACATAAGTTTTTTGACTATATCTGTTATCTAGCAGCACAGGACCGAGCTTGGATGGCGTCGACGGAGGGAGGTCTATGCTCAGCAGTAGGCGGAAGAAGGGATGATGATGATGATGATGACATCTTGTTAGTAATATTTTATGCCTGACTCCACAGATCGTGTTCGTCCTAACTGGGCACTGCAACGACCTGGACCGACCTTCTTACAAAGTGTACCAGCAGATCGCAGCCGCCAGCTCGGGACAGGTGTTCAACCTTAACAAGACCAGCGTACACAAGGTAAAATGAACATTCTCATATCTCATTCATATGATTTCATTTATATCATTCATTCATCATTCTCTGTTATCGTTTTCCTCCCAAAAAGTTGAGATTTACGCGTGAACTTGCGTCAGGGTTCTGAGCATGCCCATCGAGAAAATGGATAGTTACTGAATAAATATATATTTTGAATCGGTGCATAATTTAGGAAACATATATCGAGAGTTGATGAAGATAGCCTCTAACCACTTTAACATACCTATTTAAAACCTCCTAAAAAAATTTTTTTGATCTGAGCCTTATTCCATCGTCCTTGGTTTATAATCTTACTATTTTTATTTCTTATAGGTGCTAGATTTTGTAAGAAACTCAATCAAAGGACGAAGCGTCAACCTCGGGTCAGTAGTCCAGCCAGGGGGACAAAATTATACACAAGGGGTGAGTAAATGATCTTCTACTTTACTTCTACGTTGCTACTAAACCGAAGCCTCTTTGCTACAATTTCTTTCCAATCCTACCGCTTGCAGTCAATAATGAGCATTTATCACTATACTAGTTGCCATTTAGTAAGTGAATAGCGGACGTTGACCTCTACAATTTCTCTTTCCAGATCCCCGTGGACAGCACATTAGCTGAAGTAACTGTTTCGGTGTCTGGAGCAAAACCGCAGATTAAGGTGGTAAACCCAAGCGGGGAGGAGGTCACCGGACCACCCAAACTTGTCACCACTTTGGACCTGTCAGAAATAATGGCAAGATTGTTTTTTTACTTAACTTGACATGTCTGTTAGAACAAAACCTTATCCATCTTGTAGGTTAATGTACTGCTATGCCTTGAAATCCTGAGTAATATATTATGTACAAAGTAACAAGAGAACAATGACCTGCGGGCTTTAGAACAGGCTTTACGGTCCGTAAAGCCTGTTCTAAAGCCCGCCGTAAATTACGGTGGAGCGTGTCTTGCTTTTTCTGGCAAAACAACTACTTTACTTACCTTTATTCTCATAAAAAATAACAACCGATTGCTAAACCAATTTTAGTTAAAACATGTTTCGTCCCTTTCCGTCTTTTCATTATTTGTAATTTAAAGAACGAGAAAAAGTATATTTTAACTAAAATAGGTTCAGCAAACATTTGCTTATTTTTATGAATATAAGGGTAAGTGTTTTGCATATCTTCGGTAGTTGAAATCATTTTAATCTTTTTATGCGTGTCACTTGCCTAGGTAGTAAAAGTTCTGGAGCCGGAGCCTGGCAACTGGACGATCACCGTTGGCAGCGAGGAGAGCTACTCAGTCAAAGTAGTGGGCCTCTCCAACCTGACGTTCAATCATGGTTTCTCAGTCACACCCCCGAGTTCGGTGGAAGAAGCCAGCTATAGACCACTGAAGGGTAAATAAAACATTAAGAATCCCCCTTTCCCAGAATTTGATAAGTTCCCAAAGCATAGCACTATTCACTCGCAGATGAAACATCTCGGCTTTCTGTCGACCAGTATCTGAAAAAGGTAATGATATGCTGAAACTGTTGTATTGTGAATGGTCATTTGTGTTCTAAATCAATATTCATAGATCTAAGGAAGCCCAAACGTCTTCATACATGATGTATCGCATTATTTCCTGAGCTTCAGCTACCTATACATCGTGGATCATGGAGTATTTATACACTAAAATATCGCTTGCTTTTACTCATTGAAATGTTTTCATGCCCGTGATGCAATAGGTCATCCAGGTCATTGAACTTTTTCCTACCTATTCTAGAAACAGACTATAGATAATTCAATTTAATTTTTCAGGCACATACAACCACATGCTGATATCCCTAACACAAACGGACGCTCCAGTAGACATAAACTACGCACAGATAGTGTCGTTGGACGGCAAGACTCTGTTTGAAGTTCCGCTGAAGAACTTCAAAGGGGAGACTGGGGTTTACATGGCTGATGCGTTTGTGCCACCGGATGACTTCTTTTATATCGCAGTAAGTTACACAGGCTGACTTTTTAACCACCAATCAAATGTTTGGAGCAACTTTCTACCTCTATAAAAACAACGAAAATTAAAAAATTAAGTATCTAATCGGCTTCCTATATAAATCAGCGCTCGTCACGGATTTTGTGTGGGAGGGCTAATATTTGTATCTATTTTCAATAACTTTTCATAGGCAGTAGTTCAGTATCAGAATTGGCTCCAAAAATTTGACTGGTGGGTAAAAAGTCAGCTTGTAGTGCTCGCGTCTCATGTCACCTGCTGTCGCCGACTAAGGTCGTGAACCTACGTTCATGTGCGAAAGTTCTTAAAAAAACTTTTTTATGAGCTAATGCAGGAAGACTTAGGGACTTAGGTTCAGACAGAGAAGAGCGCAGCGGATAAGATTTTTTATGACACTCGAAAATAAACTTTAAACCGTGTTTTCCCTTTATCCCCGTAATTTGGTCCCCTGCTGGGGACAATGGGTACGTCATAAAATTTATCTTATTATCTTAATAATTTTCTAGATTGGTGGCAAAGATCAATATAATCAAGAGCTAAGGCGGCTTGGAGCGACGGCCGTGCAAGCGCAAGTTCCAGGTATCTACTTACAAGTACATACCATAAACTATGAATTTAAGAGTATGATATATACTCGTATATAGAAAAAATTATATGTTAGGCTTTTATTCTTTCTTTGATTTGTTTCAGATGTTCCTTATATCACGGCTCCATCAATAGTATGTATGCATTTAAAAAATACCTTACTAGATATGTAATGTTTTTGATATATATAAATGTTGTATGAAGTAATGAGCGGTTCTATAATAAATTAAGCACCAAACATTTTCCGAATTATAAAGTACTAACATTTTTGGACTAATTGAGGATAGCGCGGTCTACAGACTATTTTATATTTATGTATTTATTTAATAATAATTTGCAGATAGAGGCGCGTTCACATGAGAGAGTGAGTTTGAAGTGCTTCGTGGAGAGCTTGGTGCCCGTCACCGCCATGTGGACCAAAGACAACGCCAAGGTGCAACCGCAAATATCCAGTTTGTAAGTTGTTGCGATATCATAGTACATTTCATAGTGATTTCCAGAGAATATTCAAATACATGTTTCGTATAAAACGTCCAACAATTTTTATTCAGAGTATTGTAAGGGAAAATTCAGTCCATGATACAGAACAACTTTTACCCAGAGAACATTTATCGACATTGGAACGCCAAAAAATATTTTTCATATTTCGATATATGTTCCCTGAGGAAAGTTGTTCAATATCATGGACTGAATCCAGCCGTCCTCGCACCTTACCCCATTCTCGCCCTGTCGAGGCGGCCAAGCGCGGCCGCCGACCGCTCAACACCCTCCACATGGCAAGATCGAGGGACTTTGGAGACTCCGTTCTGTACATATGTAATACTAAATTCTGTGACATCGTGACGTACAGCGAAGTAAAACGTCTAGCGGACGAGCCAAATTTCTACCGACAAGAGCATAGCTACAGAATTAAGAAAAGTATTACATACAGAACGGAAACTCGCACCGTCCCCCGCAATCTGGCGTCCCCGCAATCCCTCCCCTATTTTTGGGCCGTGTAAGCGCCTGTAAAAACAAGGTTGTTGCTAGACGCACGTTGACGTTACTCGGGTCACTTAGGATTATTGAATCATAATGATGAGAAATTGCGCATATTATCATTGTTTACCCACGGAAAACAATAAAGAACGAAAATTTTATAGATTTCCGAGTGATGAAAACATGTAAGCAAAGCAACAAATTCTGTGTTGGCGACCCTGATTATTTAACTCACACATTTGACGTGTGCACAGATATATTGTTTCGTTTGTAGTTGTACTAGGTATATTTGTTACTCCGTTTCTATAAAGTGCCAAACCTGTGGCATAGCTCTTAAGTAATATAGGTACATTCAGTACACTCGAGAGTCTTTCTGTGGCGGGACGTGTGCCGAGCTCCAAGTGCCGAGCTAAAGTTTATCGTTAAATTAAAATTATTCTTTTGATAGACTTTAAACCTAATCGGTATTGTCCTTACGGATGCTATTGCATTGAAACTTTTCTGTCGCGTGTGACCTTTGTTTAATGGGCAACGTGCGTGAGTGCTGCTAGTGTGTGGGAGTGGGATAGACAAACGTGTTGCCGATTGATCACCAGATCACCACCAAGCATATGCACGCGCCCTGTGCGTGATTGATTCCTTCGTCGTTTCTTTTTTTTACGCGAATAGCAGTACTTACCTACAATCACACGGCTTCTTCGCTCATTTTCTAAAATAATGTCCATGAATAGTCCACCTAAAAGTAGAATGGGTTCCTTGCAAGACCTCTCAAGGATTCGTGATTCATCACCAGTGGGCACTCAGCGAAAAAGGAAAGAACGACCATGTGATTGCGATTATGAACAATTGTTACTCGACGTCGAGAGAAAATTATCAATCTCCTTTAAGTCCTCCTTTGACGAACAAAATTCATTGTTGAAATCAGCCTTGGATGCAATTCGCGAGGATGTCGGGGGCCTAAAATTGCAGATGGGTGAGCTTCAAAATGATCTCAAAAAGCAATCGGATGAGCAATCAATCCTTAAAAGTGAGATTTCATCCATGAGAGTATCCCAACAAATTAACACAAAGAAAGTAGATTCTCTCGTTAAAGACGTCGCTGAAATTAAATCAGTGACAAGTAGCTTAACTGATGAGCAACGACTTAAGGAGCAGCAAGGACGGGCAAATAATTTAGAAATTGCTGGGGTACCTGTCATAAAAAGTGAGAACTTGCTGGACATTGTCCACAGGATTGCTCAGAAGGTAGGATTTAACCTATCGCCTAGTGACATCGATTATATTCACCGAGTCCGAAGATTTATCCCGAAACGCAACGCAGGGGAGCCGGCCGAAAATGCAGACGGAGCGTCCTCACGCGACAGTTCTTCTGGCATCCCTAACATAATAGTTAGGTTTGTCCAGAGATATCGTAAATCTCAAATGCTGGCTGCGGTGCGTGCGCGCCGCGGGCTGACGACGGCGGATGCAGGTCTGGATGGCGGATCCAACCCAATCTTTATCAGTGACCATCTCACTCCTCAGAATAAACTGTTACATAAGCAGGTGCGGCAGCTTGCTAAGGACAAATGCTATAGTTACGTGTGGCTGTCGGACTGTAAAATTCTAGTCCGCAAAAGTGATAACACCAAAATTATACATATTGCTAGTGAAAAGGACCTCACTAAGATTAAATGACTATCAGTGGTTAACTTTTTGTGTACTGCGTCTTTACTTTTTATTTTTCTACACACCTTTTATTTTGTGTCGATACATCGGTACAACTTGGTTGGACCTCTTAGTAACTGTTATTTTTATTTTTTATTAATAATATCAATTATAAGTATTCTTGGTGGATCTAGCATAACTACCTTAATAAACAATATTTCTAACTTTATAATTCGATAACATTAATTTATCCGTTTATTATCAAAACGTGAGGGGCTTACGCACTAAATCTCGAGAATTTCTAATTAGCGTATTATGTGGTGACTATGATATAATTTGTATCACTGAAACGTGGTTAAATAAACATTTTTACGATTCTGAATACTTTGATAGCAGATACATATTGTATCGTTGTGATCGCAATTATAAGGACGATAAGGAGGTAGGTGGCGGTGTGATGATAGCGGTGCGGCGTGAACTGTGCTCGTTGAATCGTGTGGACTTGTGTGCGCCGCCGGCGCCGGCCGAGGAAGTGTGGGTCTCAGTGCCGCTGTGCAGCGCCGCCGCAGGATCAGCTGCGGCCGGCGCCCCTCCGCGCGCCTCCGCGTCCGCGCCCCGCTACTTGCATTTAGCGGCGACCTATATATCGCATGGTAACAACCATGAGTTACTTTTATCATCTTTCTACGATCGAGTTAATGAGTTTATCGATTTAAATCCTAATGATTTATTTCTAGTACTCGGTGACTTCAACGTCACATATGCGTCATGGCTTTATGACAATACGACAGGTTGCATGGAGATACAAACTAATGAAAATAATTTAGCATGCCTTACTGCTGATTTTATGTCTATCTCTTCATTATGTCAGTATAATGGACAGTTTAATGTAAGTAATAATAGGCTTCTTGACCTTATTTTCTGCAACAAAAATATTCACATAAAATCTTCTGAGAATCCTATGGTGTCAGAAGACCCTCATCATAAATCTTTGGAAATCTTGCTTAAGCTGTCTTTTCCCAGCCCACTGGAAATAGCTAGGACTGTTAAAAAACTGTTTTTTAAAGCAGACTACGAATCAATAAAATCTGAACTTAAATCTATAGTTTGGCAAGAGGTGTGGGGTACCACGAGCGATGTCGAAAAAATGACCAATGACTTTTATAATGTACTAAATTCTCTTATAGATAAATACGTCCCATCATGCAATTTTAAAAATGAAAATAAATATCCACCGTGGTATACCAAACCTCTTATTAAAGTTCTAAAGGAAAAAAACAAGTTTCATAAAAAATGGAAATGTTACGGAAATTTAAAAGATTATCAGACTTTTTCATTATTACGACATAGATTTAAAAAAATGGAAGAAGATTGTCACAAAAAATTTATTGATTTAGCCGAAAATAATATAAAAACAGACCCAAAATTTTTCTGGTCTTTTGTAAAATCGAAAAACATGAGTAATGATATACCGGAAAAAATGTTATATAATGGCAAAATTATATCCGGTGGTAGTGAGATTTGTGATACATTTAACTCGTATTTTCATTCAGTTTTTGTGACTCCTGCGACTGACCAATCTCATCTTCAGGTTTATAATGTACACGACAAAGATAGTTCTACTGTTGATATAAATTCTATTAATATTGACCTTGATATCGTTCTTAGGGAATTGCAGCAAGTAAATGTACATAAAGGTGCTGGATCAGACGGAGTTCATCCTATATTTATTTCTAAATGTGCCTCAGAATTAGCCATACCTCTTACGATGATTTACTCTGCCTCCATTAACTCTGGTATATTTCCAAGTGTATGGAAAAAATGTTTAATAACACCTATTCCCAAGAACAAGAACACTAATCAAATAATTGAGTTTAGACCAATTTCTAAGTCGTGTATATTAGGAAAAATTTTAGATAAAATAGTAACAGCTAATATTTGGAATTGCGTCCGCAACCACATATCTGAGCAACAGCATGGTTTCTTTAAACGCCGTAGTGTAGATACTAACATGGTTTCATTCACAGACTTTCTAGCACAATCTATGGAGGAAAACCTGCAGGTGGACGTCATGTACACCGACTTCTCAAAAGCATTTGATAAACTCAATCATAATTTGCTTATCCAGAAGCTAGAGGCAATCGGTGTGCATGGCAGCCTTCTCAGGTGGGTGCAGTCTTATATTACAAACCGGAGTCAAGCTGTTTGCATTAAAGGTTACACTTCTAACTTTTTACCAGTACCATCTGGAGTGCCACAAGGTTCACATATCGGTCCCTTGCTGTTTTCCCTTTATATCAATGATATAGGACATGTACTTAAGCACAGTCATCATTTACAGTATGCTGATGATACAAAGATATTTAGAGTTATAAAAAATTCTGACGACTGTGAAAAATTACAGCAAGATTTGCAAGCATTATGTGAGTATTGTTCTAAAAATCAATTGTTTTTAAATAGTGATAAATGTTACATAATGACTTATACACGTAAGAAAAAGATTATAAATTTTGACTATAATGTAAACGGCAAAAATGTACAAAGAGTTACAAGCGTTAGAGATCTAGGTATAATAATGGATTCGCAATTGTCTTTTAAACTACATTATGAACACATACTAAATACTGCATTTCGACGACTTGGGTTTATACTAAGAATTAGTAAGGAATTTAATAAAACTACAACACTTAAAATTTTATATTTTTCATTTGTGCGATCTATTTTAGATTACTGTTCTATGGTGTGGAACCCTTGTTTTCAAGTGGACGTTGATAGAATTGAAAGAGTTCAAAAGAAATTTATTAAAAACCTTAATTACAGAAACAATTGTCCATCTGAATCATATGATGAGTCATTAAATAGATATGGACTGCTGTCGCTCTGCAATAGACGTAAAATGACTGATATATCATTCCTCTTTAAAATTGTAAACAACCTTATAGACTCCCCTACACTGCTAGGCAAGATTAACTTTGTCGCCCGTGTTCGTCTGCCGGTACGCCCCTCACGTTTACATACACTTTCAGTTTTCGTTCCTCCGCAGCTAAGTAAAATATACACATCTAATTCCTTTATATGTCGTTCCACCAATGAATATAACAATAATTTCAACGATTTAGATATTTTTATTATGTCCTTAAATACTTTTAAGAATAAGTTAAAGCTTAAACTTAGCCCTTAGGTTACAATTAGAACTTACCGTCGTTGTAGCAATGGTTCAACAAGTTTTGTTTGTTTATAAACTCATTTACTACTTTTCCTTTAACAGATATAAACATATAAACATTTTTGTTTCTCTATTTCCTCTGAATAGGAACTTAGCTACAATTTGTATACAGGTTTATTTTTTTACCTATAAAAATCTTAAAGGTTACCTGTTCTACTATCCTAACTGTTATAACTGTTACCCCCTAAAAAAAAAATTGTTTTGTTTTTCTCTTTCCTAGTAAGGCACATCTGTTCATTCGCGTCTGCTACAGTGGATTCTTAATTAAGTTAATAATTGTTAAAATGCCTAAATAACTGGCACTGTTAGGTCTATCATATAAGCATCTTTTACTAACATTGTTATAATCTGTACATGACTGTTTGTTGCCATGAATAAAAATAAATAAAAAAATAAATAAAAAAATAAAATACATACTAATCAGAGTTATTTCAACAGGCAAAGCACGACCGTAGAGTACGTAATAGACGATATGAGCGAAGAACATGTAGGCACGTACAAATGTGTTGCTAAGAACGTAGCGGGTGTTGGTAAAGCTACTACAGAGCTCACTTTATCAGGTAAAGTAACATTTCCATATTATGGCTTTTTTTTATTGTGGGAAATTACTGTTTTTGTAACAATGATCGGTTATGTGACTTTTTAACGCGCCTAAAGAAACGATTTGGACAATCCAACAACTAAGCAATCCTTACATTTATTAATATTTAAATGCGAAAGTAACTCTGTCAATTTTTCACGCTTCAACCACTTAACCAATTGAGATGGAATTTATCTTTGGAATATCGTTGGAGAGTAGACTCAAAAATTATTCATATAGAGGTTAAGGGAATGCAAAGGGAAGAATTGAGTGGAACTTTGTATGCATCCTATTTAGCCAGACAAAAACGGGTAATATACGCGGGTATTCATATAAAAAAATAGATTTTTAACAAATAAACTTATTCTTCATCAATACATAAGTTAGTAAATACTTATATAGTAAAATAATGTTTTATTCTGTCTGTACCTTCTCAGTGGACCCGCCGCAAGTGTCGATATCCCCAGGAAACACCACAGTATCGGTCGGGAAGGATGTGACCATATTCTGCGCAGTCTATACTGAAGCCTTCTTGAACAAGTTCCGGCTTGTTCACCGCGGGACTGGAGTACCCGGCAAATACTGTAAGCAAAGATGCTATAAATACTAACGTAACAGATACGCAACGCTATAGTAACTATTGGAGGGCCCGTAAGTGGGCAAAACTGGAGTGCGTAGCCACACAGAGATGGCAGCACACACGACTAGCAAAAAAGTGACAGAGGAACTGTGTTAATTCAATTTAATTATTTTATTTCTGCTGTTGTGAGTCGCCCTTATTCTTCTTAACAATGACGCCTTTTGCCCGGATCAATATTTAATTGTTTAAAATAAAAATTAATGTTATCCATTGTTTTTAATTCTAGACAACATTGTGGTAGAGCCGAGTATCGATGGAATGTACAGTTTCAACAAAACGATAGCACGTGTGAATGAAACCGACGGCGGAACATACTCCTGCGTCGCAGCTAATAGAGGTAAGTGGGCGTAACCCAGACAAAAAAGAGGGGTTTTTATAAGTAACGCTAGTGTCTGTCTGTGTGTCTGTGGCATTGTATCGCTCGAACGGATGAACCAATTTCGATGAGGTTTTTTTACGTGAAAGCAACTTCCTTTGCAGTGGTTTATAACCATGTTTGATGAAAATTGGTTCAGTTGTTTAAAAGTTATTGGGTGATAACGCTTCAAATTTGAGGTTTTGTAATTTACCCGACATTTAATAGATAGCGCTACCATATCATTATATTATGTAGTTCTGCCACTTATCACCAGTAATTTACCTAACAAATGATAGATGGCTCTACGATATCAATATATTATGTAGTTCTGCCATTTATCACTAGATGGTGTCATTGGGGGTTTTTAGTTTGCCTATAGCAAATAACTTGTTAATATAGATTTTACGTATATTTTTTTTTAGGAGGAGAAACAACAAACTCCACACACATAACCGTCCAATCGCAGCCCGTCGCCCAAATCCTCGGGCCGCACACCATCACACAGCGCACGCACACAACCCTACAAATAGTGTGTACGGTCGCCAACGCTGATAGTGTGCAGTGGGTCGCGCCTAACCGCACTGTAGTTTCGGAGGTGCGAGTGGAAGACAGTCATACGGCGGCGTTGGATGTGGTGGTGACGGGAGACGGGGTGTGGGAATGTGTGGCTATCAAAGGGGATATGCGATGTATGTATGTTTTTTTTGGTTTTTCGTGTGCGTGAGTGTGACACTGGTGTCAGATTTTTCAGGCTGCTGATATACATATATTGACGACTGCCAAAGTCTGAGGACAGTTAGGATCAACGGCTTATACGTGTCTTCTGAAAATCGGAGATCAGAAGATCAGAAAGCACGGTATTTATTAGCTTACGCGTTTGGGATTGCTTTATTACTTTTATCCCTTTTTCAAGGTCAATGTGCGGTATTGACGCGTTACAGGACATATAGTATAACGAACATTCCACTTATATCTAAACATATAATAAAACAGTATAAAAAATGTGTCTGTAAATTGAATTTACTTCCAAAAAGGCGATGGAGACATAGTAATAGAGTACGAATTTAATAAAAACGTTTGTTTGTTTGTAACGCTTATCTCCGGAAATACTGGACGGTTTTGAATTACACTTTTTCTGTTATATAGCTGTTAAGCCTGGGCAACATAAAGGGTATAATTGATTTTGGAAAATGGAACACCTGATGCTGAACCATTATGGTCCAGCTAAACTATAAGAAATATAAAAATGACGCCTTAGCAAAAGTTGTTCAGCCTGACAATGTATAGGGTATAATTGATTTTGGAAAATCGAACACCTGATACAGAACCTTTATGATCCAGCTCAACTATTAGAAATATAAAAATGACGCCTCAGCAAAAGTTATTTAGCTGATGAGCATTTTTTCCACACAAACGAAGTCGCAGTCAGCTAGTTTATAATAAAATGAATATATTTAATTCGTAATTCATTTATTTCACGATTTCGTGTATTTTTACAGCTACTGATGCTTTGGAGCTGAAGACCGTTATAAAACCAACTTGTGCCATCGAGGGCACCAAGAACATAATTGCTAAAGCCGGTGACGCAGTGTCAGTGAGTTGTGCGGTGGTCGCCAAGCCAGCGCCCAGGATCGTATGGCATCGGGAGACTGAAGCCTTCCTCAATCATACGGTTAGTTCGCTTTGGCAATAATTTCCAAGTTTTTTAGCTATTGCATAGCTTCTATCGCGGGCCTTGAGCGCGGGGACCGAATCCAGAAATTCCGTAACGAAATAACCTCACGCTCCCCACTCCGCCTACCATGTAGGTTGCCGCTTCGTCTCCGTCGTCCGTTTGCGACGTTGCCGTCCTTCCTTGTATCGAACCACCTTAATGCAATAGCTTTACCGCGGCAGTCCCCGAGTGCCACACGTCTTTTCTTTTTTTTTATAAACTAACGTGAGACACAGACATTATTCGGGGCAGATTTCTTAGCGGAATAGATGAATAAAATATTTAATATATTTCATCATTACGTCTTTTTGTCTCCACTGCAGGGTCTGCAGGAGCACGGCCCTCTCTGTACTACCAGAGCCATACTTGGCCGGAGCAGTTAGAGGACTTGGCCTACACTCTCCTCTCTGGCCAGACTGGTTGGAGAGGTCTCATTGATGTTTATAAGCTTTGTTTGGCTTTTATTTCTTGAGTCGCCTTCTACGACATCCAAAGTGGACTTGAAGTGGCCCTATTCTACTTTGCCGGAAACCACATAGCACCACAAACATTATTACAATCGTGTAGAGTCAGCTACTGCCGACATGTTTCGACCTCATCCAAAGGTCTTCATCAGGGCGAATGTGACTAAAGGCTTGTACATCGCACCGGCTCGCTACACACTGTAACTCTATACACGAGTAACCCGTCAACTAACTTTAATAAGATTTCTAAATTACTTTAAAACGTCAATTATTACACATATATTTTACAAATATGACACTAGAGGTCACTGATACGAAAGTGATTTCTCTGAATTACGCTATGGTCGTATTTAGGAACTTGGTATTTGCAGATGAGTAACCTGACCAAGGTCGCTGGAAAGTGCTGGGTGCAGGCCGCTCTAAATCGGTCATTTTGGAAATCCTTGGGAGAGGCCCACGTTCAGCAGTGGACGAGACCAATTTTTAGGGTTCCGTAGCCAAATGGCAAAAACGGAACCCTTATAGATTCGTCATGTCTGTCTGTCTGTCTGTCCGTCCGTATGTCACAGCCACTTTTTTCCAATTTTTTTTTCCGAATGTCACACATAATAAACTTTTTAGGGTTCCGTAGCCAAATGGCAAAAACGGAACCCTTATAGATTCGTCATGTCTGTCTGTCACAGCCACTTTTTTCCGAAACTATAAGACCTATACTGTTGAAACTTGGTAAGTAGATGTATTATGTGAACCGCATTAAGGTTTTGACACAAAAATAGAAAAAAAACAATAAATTTTGGGGGTTCCCCATACTTAGAACTGAAACTCAAAAAAATATTTTTCATCAAACCCATACGTGTGGGGTATCTATGGATAGGTCTTCAAAAATGATATTGAGGTTTCTAATATCATTTTATTCTAAACCGAATACTTTGCGCGAGAGACACTTCCAAAGTGGAAAAAAGTGTGTCCCCCCCCGTAACTCCTAAAATAAGAGAATGATAAAACTAAAAAAAATATATGATGTTCATTACCATAAAAACTACCAGCGAAAATTGGTTTGAATAAGATCTAGTAAGAAGTTTTTTTTTTATATGTCATAAACTGCAATTTACCTTTCATTTAATCATCTCAAATATAAAAATTTTAAAAAAAGTACTGCTACGGAACTCTTCATGGGCGAGTCCGACTCGCACTTGGCCGCTTATTTTAAGTTCGGATGTAAACCGAATCAGTCTAGTAGTCGATAACTTAACCGATATACAGCATGCGGGGACAAAGCTACAAGTTTATTTGAATCACATAGTATGTATTTAAGATAGTGTTATTTTTCAGGTAGAGCTAATAGCTCCAAACACATACAAGAGTGTCCTCCAGCTGACTGCTCCTGAAGTCGTGGACGGCATGTACTTCTGCTACGGGGAGAACTCGGAAGGCATCGCCCACGACAACGTCACCGTCAGAGTGAGACGGCAGATGACTGTGCTGCGACAGATTGCAGGTCAGTTGATAGGTCAGCTTTTGATGCATTGTGAATATATACATACTATCACGTCTTTATCTTTAACGGGGCAGACAGAGCATTTTGAGACTTGCGGCTCTAAGCAGATAGAGACTTAAAGTCACTTTTAGAAGAAGGAAGTTCTCTTTTCCTCTCCTGGGTCTGCTGGAAGAGATTTCTTATGAAATAAGCAGTACCTATGTACTCAATGTTCTTACTTTGTTTGTTTCTGTGTTTGTATTTTGTGTACATGAATTTTGTAAATAAATAAATAAGGAATCAAAATAGTGATTTTAACATGATTCGTATATTCGCCCATTCCTTCGATCGGCTCTCACGGTGCTTTGGGAAGTTGTCAATATATTGTTAAGTAACTAAACACTTCCTTCCAGAACATTTCACACTGTTTTAGAACTTTCTACTGCTAGACTGTTCTGATTTCATAACATATATAACCGAATATCGAAAAATGGTTCCCACCTTTGCTTGCTATGTGTGGGTACTTAGAAATAGGCTAAATCCATGTGATAACGTGATCGAAAAATTTCATTGACTTGATTGACGACACGCACGGTCTGTGACTAGATCCGCATGATCCAATTTTATCGCAGTTTTTGAGTTGACCTCCTCATATCACTTATGAAATTCTGATTTTTATATTAAACTTACTTAAACTTTTTTTTGAACTTACTTCCAGATTCTCTAGTACCAGCGTATTCTAAAGTAGAGCTACATTGTGTCGTCGAATCTTACCCGCCCGCCACCATCATCTGGTTAAAGAACAACAGAACAATTTCATCAACTTCTAACTTCTCAACTGAAAAGATTATTATTTCAAACAACAACACCACGCTGACCATACCAAGAGTGAACTTTGATGATGAGGGAATCTACTCGTGCGAAGCGGGCAATGGGTATGAGAGAGTAAACATTAACGGAACTTTGAGGATATTAGGTAAGTAAGCGTTTTAAAAATGAAAGATGTATAGTATTTACCAGTTTGCATGTAAATATGGTACGTTGACCCGCCCTCCCTCACTCTTTATTTTTTTTCATATGCATAAAATTATAGTGGCAACTTCAAGTTTAACTATGGGAGGGAGACGGTACTATGTTTTGACGCTGCATTTAAATGATGAAAAAATATAGCATATAGAAAAGTAAAAGTAAAAATTAAGTACTTATTGTTCATCACAAGTTCCTAAGCATTTTTAATAAACAATATTGTCATTGTTTGATGGCTGATAGCTGTTTTGTATCATTTACTCTTGTTTCAGTGTGTCCGGAGATTTTTAAAGACACAGAAACTATAGAAGTTCTAAAAGGACAAGCAGCAGTCATACCATGTAGGTGAGATTTATTACCGTTAAAATACAGTAAAATTAATTAACGAGAACTTAGTGCGGGACTTTAACTTGAAACTTACGATTGTTCGTATGATATGTGTGCTCAATGCTAACATGATGTAAAAGGAGTTCATTAAAAACCTACGTAAGTAGGTATATTAGGGGTCAATGACTTTTTGTCGTCTTAATTGACACCTATAATACTACTATTGATTAAAAAAATAGTATAAATAAAATATATTTTTTATTGCAGGTTACTTCAAGGGCATCCTAAACCACATATAACTTGGCAGTACAAGAAACAAGGATACGAAGATTTTGGACAAGTCCCTTCAAATGTAAAACCAAACGATGATCTTACAGAGTTAACAGTGTTAGATGCTTCTGAAGGAGATAGTGGTGGAGCATACAGGTGTATCGCAGAGAATGTGTGTGGGAAGGACGAGTTCAGCGTCATGCTGGTTGTTCAGTGTAAGTATATAGTTAGTTACTTATCGCCTGTCGTAAACAGGCCAGGTATTGTCTATGAAAAATAAAAATAAATCAAGATTACGACAGCTCATTTTTCATAGTAAAATCTTTGAACCCCTTCGAACCCCCTGAACCAGAGCAGTGAGAGGACTTGGCCTACACTCTCCGCTGGCCACGAGGGTTGGAGAGTTGTCATTGATTTGTTTATAAGCTTTGATTAGCTTGTATTTCCTAAGTTGCCTTCTACGACATCCACGGGAGGACTTGGATTGGCCCTATTCTACTCTGCCGGAGCAGGGAACCACACAACAAAGAGTGACGATAAGATTTATTTGAAAGAAACAAAATTAAAAATGACAAACTCTTTAATTCGAATTTTAACAATAAAGTGTCACAGAGAGGGGTCGTGGGTTAGCAGCCACGAGATTCGTTGGTCCAGAGTAGTAGCAAGTACTCAGCTTTGGAGTCGCTGTAGCCCGGCTTCCAGGAGTAGTCAAAAGAGGATGAGATCCCTCGCGCCGTCCTTTTTATATGGGCTGCGCGGAGTGAGGTGCGGTGAGGTGCGGTGGGCAGCACTAGTGCAGGCCGTCGTCACAAAAGTTTATATTAGTTGTTATTATGTTTATGAATCATATAAAGTTTCGAATGACTCTTAAGTCATCAAGTTGTCTTTTTGTTAGTGGGTAATTTGTCAGTATTTTAAAATTCGGTATTATTTTCAGCTCCCCCAGAATTTGCAAGTCCAAGTGAAGAGCTCCAAGTCCAAACCAGGCCAACGGAGGCTGGTCGCCTAGTGTCTTTCACCTGCCAGGTTGACGGTAGGCCTCCGCCCACTATCGCGTGGAGCAAGGATGGCAGGCCGGTCGCGTATTCAACTAGAGTGTGAGTCGTCATCAGGTCTTTTCTTTTAGTCTCTACTGCAGGAGTACGAGACTTTTCGTATCACCAGTGCCATATTTAGCCAGAGCAGACTTTGGCCTACACTCTCCACCATTGCCATACCGAAAGGGGGAGGGGGGGGGGGGGGGGTCAATCCCCCCCATTTTCCTCCGAAATCAAGATAATTTGAAAGTGAATTTCTTAAAGTATAAACAACTAAGTAATAATGTCTGAAAGTTCTTAAGTTCTGAAAAGAGTTTCCGATCTGTATGTAATATTTATATTAACTCTAAACATGAAATCAGTTCTAACTACTTTGTCTTGGATATTTTAGGTACTTAGACAATCCAAGGGATACCCCTCAATCTGTGGAACGGCTGATAATAGAGAAAGCGAGACCACACGATTCTGGCGTCTACATTTGCAATGCTACCAGCTTTCTTGGCTCCATCCAGAAGGAGTTCCCTCTCGTCGTATATGGTAGGTATGGGCTTGTTTGTTAGCATGTCTTCGTCTCTTAACTCTTGTCACAGGTATGGCACTTCATACAAACGGAGCAGCATATATACCTAGTACTACTACAAACGAAACAATCCGTCCGTGCACACGTCACATGTGTGAGTTAAACGATCAGGGTCACGACCACAGAATTTGTTGCTTTGGTTACCTGTTTTCATCACTCGGAAATCTATAAAATTTTCGTTATTTATTGTTTTCCGTGGATAAACAATGATAATGTGCGCAGTTTCTCACCATTATAATTCAATAATCCTAAGTGACTCGCGTAATGACAACGTGCGACTACCAATAACCCTGTTTTACTGCCGCTTACACCTCACAATAACGGGGGAGGAGTTGCGGGGACGCCAGATTGCGGGGGACGGTGCGAGTTTCCGTTCTGTATGTAATACTATTATTAATTCTGTGCTCTTGTGTTAGTTGTTTCACGTCTAAAGGCGGCTGGCATAACTTAATGACTGCTATTATAACTTAACGTGCCTTCCGAATCACACATTAATAAATGGACCAACTACATATGATGAGATGACTGACTACAGAGATGAGTGGAAAAATAGGGGAGAGGCCTTTGCTTAGTTATGAAACACACAACAGCCATAGGCTAGTAAAAAAAACTTTAATACATCTTTAGGGTTCCGTACCCAAAGAATAAAAGCGGGACCCTATTACTAAGACTCCACTGTCTGTCTGCCCGTCTATTCGTCTGCCCGTATATCCGTCTGTCTGATTTTCCACCTATCTCATAAACCGTGAAAGCTAGACAGTTGAAATTTTAACTGTTGCCGCTATAACAACAGATACTAAAAACAATAAAATATTGAAGTGGGGCTCCCATACAACAAATGTGTTTAAAAAAAATATATAATGGTACGGAACCCATTGGCCGGTTTGTATTTATTTGGTATAGTAGTGGGCAATTAGCATGTCTTCGTTTTATTTAAAAAAAAATACAATATTACAACCCGAATTTAATATTCATGTACTTCCTGATATTGACAGTTTGCCTTTTTTCTAGAGGCACCAGTAATATACAGCAGTTTGTCTTCTGGAAAAGTGTCAGTAACTGAAGGTCAATTTGTTGAACTGCCATGTCGCGCCCAAGGTCATCCGAAACCACAAATGGAGTGGCTTCAGAATGGACAACCTGTTACAGACTTGAGGAGACGCATAGATGACTCTGGTATTAGGTAAATGAAACGAATATATGTTTTCAGGTTCCCGTACCCAAAGGGTGCCAACGGGACCCTATTACTGAGATTCCGCTGTCTGTCGTCCGTCTGTCACAGGGCTCTATCTCGTGAACCGTTATAGCTAAAGACTAATCATTTCTACTGATAATTTATTGCTGTGGCCACTATAACAAAAATACTAAAGCTTTAAAAAGATAAACTACTAAAGGTTTAAAAGTGACAGACACACTAATTTAGGGCCAATGTCCACTATTGTCTGAGTGGCAAGTTGTATAAGATGTATATTTATTTGCAGGTTCATCGCCAATTTAACAGATTTTGGAACCTACACTTGTGTAGCTAAAAATGAATATGCAAACGCGTCGCTTGAATTTTCCGTTTATGTGTGGGGTAAGGATTTTGCTTTGAGGAGGGATATACGAGTTTTTGGGGTCCAGCGCTGCCCCCATTTGAAATAAATTATTTGAAAGGAAACGGAGATATCATTTAAAATGTTGTCTTCAGTATGCTTTAGAACCACCTTGCCGATAAACTGCCTGGCAGTTTGGCAAACTAAATTAAGTTGTAAATAGATTTAAGTTTGAGAAATAAATACATCAAAAAAAAAAGATAACGCTTCAAACTTTTTTACGAACTACTGTTTACAGTTTAAAGTAAAGCTTTTCTTAGTACAGTTTCGAAAAACGGCCACTTTTGGTACAAACCATCTCCGATTCCTTTTAAAAAAATATTTCAAATGAGGACAGCACTGGACCCCGAAAACTTCATGTATCCCCTTAAATCAGCGCATATTTTTTGACTAATTACAAAGGCACCGTTAATTTTTTGTAAATATATGCTTTATTTTATGATGATCTGAATATGTTTTCAGTGCCGCCCTCTATTGAGCCACCTTTGGAAGATTTCAAAGAAGTACTCATAGGTGGAAACATAACGCTACAATGCAACGTAGTTGGCTTTCCAATACCAAGTATTCTGTGGGAGTTTAACGACGACATACTGACGGAGAATACAACTGATTTAAGGTTAGAAATAAAATAATACTACTAAAGAAATAAAATAATAAATTATTCTAGTTGCAAGTTAGCGAGCTACAGTAATAGCGGGCATTGGCGATATAATACATAGCCGCCCGCTCGACACACTCGAAATGGCGAGAACGGGGGAGAGGTGCGGGGACGGGGAACGGGGACGCATATTGCGCGGGAGATTCTGTTCTGTATGTAATACTTATATTCATTCTGTATTTTCGTGTTACACTAATCCTTATACTTAAAAAAAAGACTGGGACGTAAACCCCTTAAAAAATTTACATTTTTCATTGAGAAACAACAGAAGCTAAGGTCAATGTACTCTATTGGCTCGCTAAATGGCAACTAGTGTACCTAATTGTTTTGATGCTAATATTGTAATTTAAATGTTTCAGATTTAATGAAATTGGCGACCTTTTCATTAGTAATGCGTCCTTGAAGCATGAAGGCTTTTACGAGTGTATAGCAGAAAATATTGCAGGAATCATGTCGAAAATTATACGGCTAATCGTTAACGGTACTTATTTAAACAAATTATACAAAACATTTATATTTCACATTTTTATATGTGAAAATTTGAAGTTCCTCCACTTTATTTTATGACCTTTTTATTTTATTTTTTTATTCAAACTTTTTTTTACAAAATACAATTTGTATAGCACAATAGCCGGACTAAATGCTTAAAGCATTATCTATCAACCTTTGAGTTGTTACAGAAATTTAGGTCTTTACACAGTCTTTTATATTTTTGCCTGAACTGGTGACATGTAGTGTATCTTGCCCCAAGTAGCACTGCTGAATGTAATGCATTTGAGAGCATGCTAAGATGAGAGAGGTCCTTTGCAGTCCCGAATATATCCGGCCAGGGGTTGCAAACTCCATTGTGGACACTAGCTTGGGGGAAAAGGAGGGGTACAAATATTTGATTTTGGCACCCCTCTGGCCCGAATTGCCTCCCTCCCCTAGATTCGGGGAGTTTCCGACCTTCGTCTCCGCCACCGGAAATAAACAACACTCACTTCTCCCCATATATAAGGTCTAACAAAATATAGTGAAACTTTTTATGAGTTAATTCAGTCCGCGATAGTGAACAACTTTTCCTAAAAACAATATATGTCGAAATGGAATGGGAGGCCAAAAATTTCTACTAATTTTTTATTACGTGTTCCTTGGGGAAAGTTGTTCAATATAATGGACTGAATTCACCCTTAAAATAGTTTCACTATATTTTCAGCATCATTAACTGTCTTTGTAAAATAATTGCTATAATATTTCAGAACCCCTTCGAATTTTACCTGATAACTATGAAGGGCCGTACATAGCTACGAATATGGACTCAGCGTTAGTTGTAACGTGCAATGTGGCTGGCAAACCTAAACCTTATATTTTATGGTCTAAGGATGAATATTACTTGAATAACGGTAAGTTTAATTCCTTATTTTTACCCAACATTCATCAATACTTTTAAATTACACGGGAGATGCACAAGGTTGTATACACGCTAACCTTTTGTTGCTAAGAAGCAATAAACATTTTGATTACGAATAGTTTTCATCAATTCACCATTCATAGAAAACATACGATGACACATTTGACTACTGGAACTGAAAATGAATTCTATATTGTAGTATTTTGGGTTAAAAATCATCATCATCATCATCATCATCAGGTCTTTTTGTCTCCACTGCAGGTGGTAACTCCCTCTCTGTACTACCACAACCACACATGGCCTGAGCAGATAGAGGACTTGGCCTACACGCTCCTCGCTGGCCAGACGGGTTAGGGAGGTCTCATTGATGTTTATAAGCTTTGTTTAGCTTGTATTTCCTAAGTCGCCTTCTACGACATCCACGGGAGGTCTTGGAGTGGCGCTATACCGCGCACCACAGGGCGTATTCAGAAGATTGCAAATAATAAAAGTGGATTCATGATCCGGAAGTTTTCAATAAGGCAAATCAGATACTTTTTTTTAACGTTAACATTTTCTATAGGATTTGTTTAAAATACTAATTCGTGACGTCGTAATTTCTTGAATTCAAAAAGGGCTCTTAATATTAGTTTTTCCGCATTAAATCTAAAATCACGTTCGAAATGATTATGATTAATTACAAGTGACAAAATTCATTATAGTACAATATTATTTTTAACCTTGGATCCTCCAAGACCTCCCGTGGATGTCGTAGGCGACTTAGGGAATACAAGCTAAACAAAGTTCATAAACATCAATGAGACCTCTCCAACCCGTCTGGCCAGCGTGGAGAGTGTAGGCCAAGACCTCTGGCAGCTCTGGCCAAGTATGGCTCGGGTAGTACAAAGAGGGTCGTGCTCCTGCAGTGGAAACCAAAAGACCTGATTTAGAAAGTCTAGTATTTATTTTATTATTTTGGAGACAAGGACAGAAGTAGATAATTTGAATACATAACAAAAAGTGCGAAGGCCCTCGTTTCAGACCCCCGCTTCGACGTGGACACGGACGGCACGTTGACCTTCAAGTCACCTACTGAGGACCTCAGTGGACTGTACACCTGCACCGCTAGAAGTCCGCTGGGAGAGGTCAACAGGACTGTCAGCGTGGAAATCTATTGTAAGTTAATACTGAACGCAAATTCATATAATCTTTTAATTTTTTTATAATGTACCGCGACCAGATTGTAGACGTTCTTAAATAAAAGCGGCCAAGTGCGAGTCGAACTCACCTATGAAGGGTTCACAAATTGATGATATTTTTTTGGAAACATTTCTTGTTCGTATTAAAAAAAACTTCTTACTAGAACTAGTTCAAACTAATTTTCGGTGGTTTGCATGGTAATGTGTATAATTTTTTTTTTTAGTTTTATGATTCTCCTATTTTAGAAGTTACAGGGGGGGAAGGGGAAGACACATTTTACCACTAATATGCAGAATGCTAAGTTTAATGCTTTTGTGGTCTTTCCTCACTCTTATAGCTCTTTGTTTACACTTACCTGGACAACATCTCGTCAGATCATTTACTGAATCGCATATGACCAGGCGCTCTGGTTTACAACTTTTTTAATTCCAGCTATGACTTCGCAACCTCAGTCCGAGCAGTCTCACTCGACCGTGACAGTGGTGGAGGGCAGGGACACTGACCTTGACTGTCCGATACCCGCGTCCCCCAAGGATTCTGTTACATGGTATAAGGTCAGCATTGACTGTGATTCAGTTTGTTAAATTAAAATAGTAAACCCGTATATCTACCTATACAGAAGTCCTGATGAACATTTTCCAGAGTCATAAAGTTCGTGGCATAGTGATCACCATGCTAGTCCGCCACCAGAGGTCCCGGGTTCGATCCCCTGTCAGGGCAAGTTGGAAAATGGCCTTTTTCAAATTGTCCTGGGTGGGTCGTGAATGTTTATCTATATATGTATTTGCTATAAAATATAGTATCGTTGAGTCAGTATCCCATAACATAAGTCTCTAACTTACTTTGGGGCTAGATCTATCCGAGTAATTTGTCCATAAAAAAAAGAATTGACCTTTATCCAGCAGTAACACGCTGGATGCAGGCCGTTTCCAATCGGACATTTTGCTAAACCTTGATGAAGACCGTTCCAGAATCGTCTCTCAAGGTCATCTCTAAGTTTCCAACATATGATTTTCTTCCAAACAGGATGCCCGCATCGTCTCCCGAGGTCATCTCCACATTTCCAACGTGTCCCGCCGCGACGCCGCGACCTACGCATGCGTGGTGGCCAACGCCGTGACGTCAGCGCACGCGACGGTGGCGCTCCGTGTGGAATGGCCGCCCCGGCTTGAGGGGGGCGGGCCGGGAGACGCGGAGGTGGGGAGGGGGGGCGATTGGTACTTCGACTGCGAGGCGGATGCGAAGCCGCCGGCTAAGGTATGTCCAATCGAGAAAGCATGTAAACAACCGGGTTGGATGGAAGAGATAAAACCGCCCATTGTACTTATCTAACATTAATCATCATCATGATCAGGTCTTTTTAGTCTCCACTGCAGGAGCACGCCCCTCTCTATACTACCAGAGTCATATTTGGATAGAGCAGCCAGAGGATACGCTGGCCAGAGAAGAGGTTTCATTGATGCTTTGCTTAGCTGGTATTCCCTAAGTCAAGGTAACAAGTCCTATTCTACTCTGACTCTCTCAGTCTTTACCTAATGTTAAATTATTGTGTTAATTATTTGAAAAGTTACGTTCATGACAAAATGCAATAGAACTTTTGAGAATGGTTAAAACTTATGAGGCGCTACATAAACGATTGTAAAACGCATGTAAAAATTGGCATCTCATATGCACGTCATGTGTGCAATGCAAAAATCAGTGGCGGATTTATATTTTGCGCCCCTAACCTGCAAATCTATATCTATACATATAATAAAACAGTAAAAAAAATGTGTCTGTACATTAAATATATTTCCAAAAAATATATTGGGGGCGATAGAGATGTAGTAATAGAGTAAGAATTAAAAAAAAATGTCTGTTTGTTTGTCTGTATGTCTGTTTGTCTGTTTGTCTGTTTGTACACGCTAATCTCGGGAAATACTGGACGGATTCGAATGTTCAGCCTAATGAGCATTTTCCAGAGACATAAAGTCCACGCGAACGAAGTTGCGGGCTTCAGCTAGTATCATAATAAAAGCACCCTTCAATCTTCTAGATAGCCGCGATATGTATGAAAAGGGGGGTCCAATTGGCCTTAAAGTTGCTGTCTCCCAAAATGTACCGCTTCGGCCTATTGGTAAATCGACACTGGCAAAAAATCAAGGATGAATCTATTAATTAGAAATACACTGAAATCACTGTCAGCGTATCGATGCGGCTTATCATAATTTCAGACAAAATGGCTGTTCAACTCCCGCCCGATGCTGTTCGAGGACAAGCCCCGGCTGAGACTGCTCACGGTCCAGATCTGGCACTCCGGCGTCTACCAGTGCGTGGTCAGCAACCGCCACGGCACCGTCACCAGACAGTTCTCGCTGGATGTCTTGGGTTTGTGCTATAACTGTAAAAATTACAGCTAAGTACTTCGTTTCCAAAATAAAATCCGTGCCAAAAATGTACGAAAAGTTAAAGTTTACGTAAGCATCAGGAGGGGGGTCTTTGATTTGCTTATTTTTTATGACGTAGGGTCTGGACTTTTATAACGTTAGCTATGGGTTGGTATATATCGGTCTGTAAGTTTTCCTGACCGACTGTGGCATCGTAGCGCTCGAACGAATGGATTTCGATGATGTTTTTTTACGTTAAAGCAAGTTCTTTTGTTCTTGTTTTCCCCTCCCTAACTATGTTTGATGAAAACCGGTCGAGAAGTTCAAAGTTATTGGGGGATAACGCTTGAAAGACAGGGCTTTCGCCAGTAAATATTTGTAATAAGATGTCACTACGAATATATCAAATCGTATCGGTAGTTTCAATACTCATCACTAGATAGCGTTTTTGACAGTCGCGGTTTTTAAAATTTGCCTAACATATAAACTTGTTTTAGTTAGGAAATTACTTTTTATAGTTTTGTAATTTTGATATGAAATTAAAAATAAATAAACACTTTACATTGTTATAGAGCCACCATTCATATCGGATTTTGACCTTCTCGACGTGCGCCTGAAGGAAGGTATGAATGCTACCCTGGAATGTGATGCAAAGGGAATACCACCGCCACAAATCCGTTGGAGTTTCAAGTATGTACAACTTTTATACAGTAAGTGCCAGTTAGCGGATCAACAGCGGCTATTGACCTTTACTTTCAAATGGTAACAGTAAGAAGGCACGTATAAGCCGTTGTTCCCGGATATCATCATTGTATGGCAGTCGTCTAGTTATGTCAGATGCCTTAAGGTAGCTTGAAAATTTGACACTAGTGTTGGCCACTTACAAAAACAAAAATACTTTCACCACTTATGACATCCACAGGAAGAGATAGAGTAGTCCTATACGGTAGGTGACTTGTAGAGAATGTTATTAGCATTAAGTTCGCCTTTTGTTCCATGTTGTTTTGGTAAATAAAGTTTAAATAAGTAAATAAATATTTTACTCAATTATTTATATTAATTACATCAATAAGTAACATAATCCGAATCCGAAAACAAAATGTTTTTTTAATCTTGCCAAAGATAAGTAAGTCAAGTAACACATAAAGGATGCACGTACAGCGCTCTTGACGTCAATAGTATATATATATAATATAGTATATAAAAAAGAGATAGTGAGATGTCCCCACCACGCTCCCACTCTTATATTTGAAATGTTTATTACTACTTCATTAATTAACAAATTTTCTTGCTGTTTTCAAAAAAATATTTCTATTCTTCTTCTTATATTTAAGAGCTGGGCTCTTGTCGGTGGAGTGCTTTCCAAGTCTCTCTTCCTTCACCCTCCTCTCATTAACCCCCCCGTCGTTGCCAACCACACAGCTTTACACGCCTGCTTGTGAATACTGCACTTTTGGAGTCAAAATGGAGAAAAGTATATTTCTATTCATTGGTATTTTTTGTTTTACATGAAATATTAATACCAATACCAAAAATAATAAACACGTATTGTGATAGGATAACTTATAGGAATACTTATACGCATAATTTGTCATAGGTAGGTACTTATTGTAATAACATGCATTGCGTAAATTTCACAAATATCGGTTAAACAATTATAAAAGCTAGGGAACCCTATTATTGGCTTTGCTACTGTTAAATAAGATTGTAATTTAGTTTCTTTATTTTATTATTAATAAAAATTACCCCGCGCACTTACAGTTTCCCAAAGCGTACACGTGAGTCAATAACTTAAATACATAATACTAAGAGGAAAAATAACAATTGCAAATATTAACAAAGTTTTTTAAATTGTCGTAAAATATGTCAACATTCGGCATTCGAGCAATCAAGGCGTTGAGCAAAATAACAGCTTGGCTAGTGGGCCCGTACTTAGCGGTAGTGTTGTTATGCTGTTAGTTTTCTTAATAATTTAAATAAAAAACAAAAAAACACACACACAACGTAAACTAACCTAATCCCTGCGCTTGCTGGTGCATGGAGTTACTAAGATATTAGTTGATATTACTTACAATGTATTTGTTTTCAGTAATACTAACTGGCAAGTAGTCAACTACATACTAGTATCTTCGCGGATAACCCTCGCCTCAGAGGGCCTGTATCGCTGTGACGTCACAAACAAAGCCGGGGCGGCGCACCTAGTGTACAGAGTCAGTGTCGTCTCCGCTGCTAGGGTTATGGAGATTGTGAATTATGAAAATGGCGTTGGAAGTACCGTTGCTAAAACTGTAGAAGCTACGGTAAGTCAATGTTAGTTTTATATATGCCTCATCTGTAGCCTAGGTACGGAGTTGATAGAGCTTTCATAAGCGTACCGGGAGGGGGACCCGATTTAGGTGTGAGACTCTTTGCGATCATTTTATCTAGTAAGGTCTAGTTGTATTAAAAAAGCACTACATAAGTGTGATTTAATGTAATACTAACTTGATGAAAAATATTTTTAAACATTTTTACTTTCCATTGAAACTTGTAAGGACAACATTTCTTGTTCATATTTCGATATGCTTTAGTTCCTTGGTAAAAGTTGTTAATAATCAACAACAGTTTACCCTTAAAATAGTTTAAGTGTATTTTGTTCGATCCTGTATGTATCTTATACCTTTAAACGAGTAATTCTTGTATGTATATATATATATATTTATAAATTTCTGTGATCTCCAAAACGGCTCTAACGATTTCGCAGAAAATTTGTATATAGGGGTTTTCGGGGGTAAACAATCGATCTAGATTAGTTTTATGTTTGGGAAAACGCGTGTTTTCGAGTTTTCATGCGTTTTTCTTTCCACGCAGAATATGGTCGCTAATTTCGTCGCGCCGCGACCGCCTTGATTTAGCTCAGTGGTTAAGGATAGCGACCGCTAGAAAGAGTGTTACGGGTTCGAATCCCACTCGGTGACTTTTGTTTTTTTTATGTTTAAGTTTATATCTTATACCTTTAAACGAGCAATTCTTGTATATTTATTTATTTATATGTATATAAATTTCTGTGATCTCGAAAACGGCTGTAACAATTTCGCTGAAAATTGGTATATAGCGGTTTTCGGGGGTAAATAATCGATCTAGATTAGTCTTATGTTTGGGAAAATGCGTGTTTTCGACTTTTATGCGTTTTTCTTTTCACGCAGAATATGGTCGCTAATTTCGTCGCACCGGCCGCTATCCGTTTGGCTCAGCGGTTTAAGATGCCGACCGCTAGAAAGGGTGTTACGGGTTTGAATTCTACTCGGTGACTTACTTTTGTTTTTTTATGTTCACGTTTATATATCATTTTTTATTTTGTATTGTTTTAAGACAAGTTTAAGAAAATGTAGTTAATGTTTGAGATGTAACCGAGCAAAGCTTGGTCGCCCAGGTACTATTTTTTTTTATTTTGCATTGTTTTTAGACAAGTTTAAAAAAAATTTGTTAATGTTTGAGATGTAACCGAGCAAAGCTCGGTCGCCCAGGTACTATTTATTTAATTGATAATTGAGATACAAGCATTGATCATCACTGTTTACGCTAATGGCAACCCGACTGCTGGAGAGCCCCCTGACGGAAGAACACCACAACCATCCGCCCATCGTCATCACGTGACAAACGGTCAGCTGTGGCAGCCAATGAGGCTCTGCCTACTCCGTATTTGCGCATGTACTATTGGTCAACAATTGTTCCCACTTCCTTTTATCCATGACGTTGTAATTTAAAAATCGAAATACACTTATCATTCAACTCTCAAAAAGATCACTGCATTTTAATTTCACCAACTAATTATCAACATTAACGGCAAATCACAAAGGCACTCAAAAAGCAAAATATATACACACGCGCCGCTACATAACTTGGTCCTTCATCACCAAATCTAAAACCAGCACCTACGGATCTCCATATCTTCAGAGTGCCGAGTGAATTCCAGTGAGTGTGGTGAGTGTTGCTTATTACCCAGGGTCTGTTACAGCCGTGTGCCGCTGCTAGCACAAGCTGTCCTGACCAGCATACGATATTCGCACGTAAGTACCTCGTCTTCTCATAATCCGCCAAAATGCCCTTAATGTCTGATACTGAAAATGTTCCTAAATCTCGTGATAGGTCCCCCTTTAGATATTCTTCTGATGAAAAAACTGAGCAAATCATTCGTGATCTGATTAAAAAACGGGGTATCATAAAGGGTAGGCTTACCAAATTTTCAAATTACCTAGAAACCGTTAGTGTTACGACCTCAGATTCTCAATCGAAAATAGATTTAAAATTACGCATAAAAGGCACAAATCGTTTGTTCTCTGAATTCGATAATATTCAATCTAAAATTGAGGAGAATGTTTTTGATAGTCATATTGATGAGCAATTAGATCAGCGTCAGCAGTTCGAGGATAGCTACTATAGTACACTAGCTCGAGCTGAATCTATTCTCAATGAAAGTGAGGTTACTAACGAATCCAAATCATGCAATCACGGCACTTGTTCTAGCAAACAGTCATCTGTAAAATTACCTACCATTTCGTTAAAATCGTATGATGGCTCGTCACTGGAAACTTGGTTGTCCTACAGGGACACATTTATTTCACTAGTGCACAATTCCACTGAAATTAGCGACATCCAAAAGTTCCATTATTTAAAATCTTCACTAACAGGCAGTGCCGAATTAGTCATAAGTGGGATTAAACTTTCTTCTGCCAACTACGCGGTTGCATGGGAACTTTTACTAAATAGGTACGATAACGCTAGGTTATTGGTGCAAAGTCACGTCAAAGCATTGTTTTCGATACAAGCACTGACTAGAGAATCACCTTCACTTTTGCGCAAACTCATTGACACTATTATTAATAACCTACGCTGCCTAAAAACCCTAGGTGAACCTACGGAATATTGGGATACGCTGCTCATATACATTGTAGTCACTAAATTAGATAAAACTACTGAACGCGAGTGGGAGCAGCATAAAGGCACGCTATTGTCTAACTCTGATGTGAAGGTCAAGTTGAAGGTCGATCAGTTGTTGCAATTTCTCAGGGACAGGTCTGATTTGTTAGAAACATTAGCACTTTCGCATACCAAAGATAGTACGAGCAATTTTGATCTCAAAAAGTCAAATACACACACTAAATCCAACTTATCACAGTGCAACGTTTCTTCAAATAAGACACTGCCCTCTGAGCGATTCTCACACAAAGCTTGCTTGATGTGCAAGGGTAAGCATCCAATTTATTCGTGCACACAATTTTTAAACTCAGATTTACAATCTAAAATTAAATTCGTAAGCGATCACAAGTTGTGTGAGAATTGCTTGCGTTCCGGACATGTCGTCAATGACTGTAGGTTTGGTCCGTGTAGGCAATGCAACCTAAAGCACAACACACTAATTCATCCTAATACGCATAACACTTCTATTTGTAACGCAAGTTCCCACGCGATCCATACTGCCCAACTACAGGTAGCCTCGGAAGATGCACCGTCGCATTGCCCCACTCAATCGCAAATCGTTCATAAAAAACAAGTTGACAATCCAGTTAGCAACATCCATACGAACACTCACACAAGTACACAGTGCGGTAGTGCACCAGTCCTTTTGTCTACTGCACTAGTCGAGATCCGAGATAAATACAATAAATATCATACGGTATGCGCTTTACTCGACAGTGGTAGCCAAAGCTGTTTCATTACTCAATCACTCTGCAAACTTTTAGACATTCAATTAATACAGTCCACTACTGAGATACGGGGAGTAGGTAATTCAGTATCACAGTCGACGCAAACTTGCGATATTAGAATTAAATCACGCCTAAGTACCTACTCGATGCGCATTAAGTGTTACGTTTTGCAAGAAATAACTTCTACACTACCAGCTATACATAAACAAAGCGCGCAGTTCAGGATTCCTGACCATGTACAGTTGGCAAATTCAGATTTTCTAGGTTGTCAAAAAATTGATATTTTGATAGGTGCTGATAAGTTTTGGGACTTGTTAGTCGATGGCAAGATGCGCTTACCAAACGGTCCGTTCCTTCAAAATACCAAACTAGGCTGGATTATTTCGGGACCCATCCATCACAATACGCGCAAAATGGACAGGTTCAATGTAACTTTTCACAGTCTATTGACCTACAATTACGTAAGTTCTGGGAGCTCGAGGAGTTACCTAAACCTCTTGATACGCTTACAGATGAAGAGCGGGCATGTGAGCATTTATTTGCTACCACTACTATTCGCAATAGTGAGGGCAGATTTATTGTTTACATTCCTCTCAAAGAATCACCTGAGGTTTTGGGTGAATCACTTCCCCAAGCAAAACGTCGGTTCCTTGCACTAGAAAACAGGTTATCACGCGCACCTGATAGTTATAAAAAATTATATATTAATTTCATGCGAGAATATGTCGAGCTAGGTCACATGACTCAAGTTAGCGAACCTTCAAAAATTCACTATTTCACTCCACACCATGGAGTGTTTCGCGAACATAGCACAACGACAAAACTACGTGTTGTGTTCGACGCAAGCGCAAAAACTAGTAGTTCTAAGTCTTTAAACGACCTTGAGATGGTAGGACCCCCTATACAAGGTGATTTACTCGCCATACTGTTACGCTTTAGGCAGTTTAGGTACACCGCTATTTCAGATTGCGAAAAAATGTATAGGCAGGTATTAGTCACACCTTCTCAACGCGACCTCCAGCTCATC
This sequence comes from Acrobasis consociella, assembly GCA_963555685.1. Lineage (NCBI taxonomy): Eukaryota > Metazoa > Arthropoda > Insecta > Lepidoptera > Pyralidae > Acrobasis > Acrobasis consociella. Next base: position 3,516,558 of record OY743119.1, on the reverse strand, counting down.
ATCTGGCGTGAGGATCCATCTCAGCCTCTCCAGTTTTATCGCCTAAACACTGTAACCTACGGCCAAGCTTCCTCAGCTTATCTTAGCGTTAGATGCCTAAAACAGCTAGCAGCCGAATGCTCTGACATTAAAGTCCAAAGGCTTGTTCGAGACGACTTTTACGTGGATGACCTTTTGACCTCTGATGATGACAAAGAGGCGTTATTAAATAATTGTAAAGGCGCAGTGGCATTGTTGAAGTCAGCATGTTTTCCATTGCACAAATGGAAATTTAATTTTCCAATTGATGCTGACTCATGTGACTCCTTAGACTCAGCTAGTACTTTTAAAGATTTAAATCTAGGCGAACAAAGCCAATGTCGCACATTAGGTTTGGGTTTTTGTAATGCCACTGACCATTTTAATTTTAATACGCTTATCCATAATCAAAGAGATAACAAACCCATTACTAAGCGCTTAATTTTGTCAATTGTTTCGCAAATTTTTGACCCATTGGGTTTATTAAGTCCATTTGTCATGATAGGTAAAGTGCTGTTACAGAGACTTTGGCTATTAAAATTGCAATGGGACGACCCGCTCCCAGCTGATATCGTGCGAGAATGGAACCGGTTTCTCGATAGTCTGTCTTATCTATTCAATATAACTGTACCGCGTCATGCCTTTCAATTCAATCCCACAAAGACGGAATTACATGTTTTTACAGACGCCTCACAAACTGCGTATGGTGCATGTATGTATGTGCGTACAATACGCGAAAACCAGGTAGTCATACGCCTTCTTATCTCGAAGGGAAAAGTTTCCCCGATTTCCCCTGTCAGTATCCCACGCTTAGAACTGACAGCATCTTTACTAGGTGCTAGGCTTTATGATAAGGTCCGCGCTTCACTGACTCGTACGATCGATGACGTAATATTTTGGACGGATTCCACAATCGTTTTAGGCTGGCTCCGCATGTCACCTTCTTTACTCAAAACCTTCGTACAAAATCGCGTCGTTGAGATACACGATCTGACGAGTGAATTTACATGGCGTCACGTGAGCGGGAAGGATAATCCAGCAGACCTGGTCTCGCGAGGTGTCAGTCTTGAGGACCTTTCTTCATCAAGCCTGTGGTGGAACGGACCCGATTTTTTACAAGGAGCAGAATTTATTAATAATGCTAATCATAACTCAAATAATATTTCTCCGTCCGAGTTACCTGAGCTAAAACTAAAACCAAACTCAGTTAATTCATTAGTAGTAAAAATTAATGACAGTGAAAAGGTGTCATTATTTCCATTTCATAGGTTTTCGCAATACAATCGCATTTTACGTTCTACAGCTTATTTACTTCGTTTTATTCATAATGCGCGTAACAAAACAGGTAAGCTGTCGAGCGCGATCACTGTCAATGAGCTCCGGAATGCAGGCAACACACTCGCAAAGTTATCACAACGAGAGTCTTTCAAAGATACCTACAATTTGCTACATAACGGAAAGGGTCTCAAATCAAAACACAAGCTCGCTAGTTTAAGTTTATTTATGGATGATAACCATGTAATACGCGTTGGTGGCAGAATAAAGAATTCTCCCGATTTTGACTACTGTAAAAAACACCCTATACTCTTATGTAGTAAACACCACTTCACTATTTTATTATTTAGATATGAGCACATCCAATCTTTGCACTCAGGCCCACAGGCACTCCTTTATCGTATACGCGAAAATTGGTGGCCTTTGTCTGGCAGAAACTTAGCTCGCAAAGTGTCTCATCAATGCGTTATATGTACGCGCTTAAGAGGAAAGACGCTAAACCCATTTATGGGTAATCTTCCCAAGGAACGTGTAACTACGTCTAGTTTTCCCTTTTTTCGAGTTGGGTGTGATTTTGCAGGTCCTGTTTTCATTCTCAACCGTAAGGGCAGAGGTGCCCAGTTAGTCAAAAGTTACATTTGTCTATTTATTTGTTTTGCTACGCGTGCGATCCATTTGGAATTAGTTAGTGACCTCACTACTGACGCTTATCTACTTGCTCTTAAGCGCTTCATATCGCGAAGAGGTAAACCGTCCGAAATATTTTCAGACAACGGTCGTAACTTCGTAGGTCTTCGTAATGATTTTGCTCAGTTTCTTTCTCAATGTAGTTCTGATATTATTGAATACGCTCACAGTCAGTCCATAAAATTTTCATTTATAGTACCTCAAACGCCACATTTTGGGGGATTATGGGAGGCCGGGGTGAAATCGTGCAAATATCACCTGCGACGTGTAATAGGCAATGCTCACCTCACTTTCGAGGAATTTACTACGGTACTCAGCCAGATAGAAGCAGCGCTCAACTCCCGTCCGCTGATACCGCTATCTACGGATCCAGACGACCTGCAGCCACTAAGTCCAGGACACTTCCTCATCGGTCGTCCTCTCACCACTCCCGTTTACGCTGAGGACATCAAGGACGCTCCCGTGCATCGCCTCAATCGCTACCAACGGGTGGAGCAGTGTAGGCAGCAGTTCTGGTCACGCTGGTCGAAGGAGTACATCTCCGAGTTGCAGACGCGCATAAAATGGAGGGAAAACACGGCTGAATTGCAACCAAATACATTGGTCGTAGTAAAGGACAACAATCTTCCTCCTTTAAAATGGCAACTTGGTCGAGTCGTCAAAAGCATACCCGGAAAAGACGGCATCTCCCGAGTTGCTGACATCCAGACGTCCTCAGGCATCATCAGACGCCCTTACGTGAAGATTTGTCCTCTCGTAGAAAATGAAGACGCATAAAGACTTTTTTAAAAGCTGATGCTTTCAAGGCCGCGGGCATGTTTACGCTAATGGCAACCCGACTGCTGGAGAGCCCCCTGACGGAAGAACACCACAACCATCCGCCCATCGTCATCACGTGACAAACGGTCAGCTGTGGCAGCCAATGAGGCTCTGCCTACTCCGTATTTGCGCATGTACTATTGGTCAACAATTGTTCCCACTTCCTTTTATCCATGACGTTGTAATTTAAAAATCGAAATACACTTATCATTCAACTCTCAAAAAGATCACTGCATTTTAATTTCACCAACTAATTATCAACATTAACGGCAAATCACAAAGGCACTCAAAAAGCAAAATATATACACACGCGCCGCTACAATCACAAATATATAGCTGCCTAATTCTATTGTGCTAACACTAAAAACATATAACTAATCACACTATCACATCAATGTTATATAGGCGAAAGCGTGAGAGTGGCAGAGACGGCTAAACCAGTTCTGATAAAATTTGGTATACAGGAAGCTGACACCCTGGATGAACACATAGGCAACTTTAGACGCGGGTAGCACCGCGGGGCGCTAGCAGCTAGTATATTATATACCTCTCCATTTTCAGCTAGGCAGCCGCATCAGAATATCCTGCAAAGCATCAGGACTCCCCACACCTCGAATACAATGGCTTAAAAACGGGAACGCCGTCAGTGAGAACGAAGACGAGATCAACTACGCAGATTTGATATTAGAAGACGTGCAGTCTTCACAAGCAGGCGTGTACAGCTGTGTGGTTGGCAACGACGGGGGGGTTGATGAGAGGAGGGTGAAGGTAGAAGTTCTTGGTAAGTTAATACAACTACAAACTGAATTCACCACCAATCTACATAACCGATTTTGATAAAATTTCGATCGGACTATGGAACTACCTGACAAGATTTCGAAAATGGTCCAGGCCTATTTGAATAATTCGAAAATAAACAGATTCCGACGAATTGATTACTTCCTCCTTTTTTTAATTCGGTAAAAATGCACAAAATAACCCTTCTTCTAGTGCATACGCATTTTTCTCTCATTTTCTAATTTTTTGTAAGTCTCTCTTTGTCTCTGTCATTATACTTGATATTTATCTGTCTTTATTGATTGAGTAGTTTGCTTTTCAACTAATAGATGGCGCTACGGATACGTTACGTTTGCGATGCGGATAAATTCTACTATTTATTTCCTCAAGAAGTAAAATACAATGTAACTTCTTCAGAAACTTTTAAAATGCCGGCGATTTTTTTATTTGCCTGGTAAATATACTTGTAAACATATAATGTGCATGTCAATAGTCACCCAAGGATGAAGAAGATTATGCGAAATGGAGAAGAAATAGCTAAAACAGTTCAAACGATTTTGCTAGTTTTTCAATTTATCACTCAATATTTACCATTGCAGAGCCGCCAAAGATATTCCAAATATTGTTTGACAACTCCAACTACACGGACAGCATGATCCATCTTGAAGTGATGTCGGGACAAGCGTTTTACATGCACTGCCATCCTTACGGCAACCCGCTGCCAGAGGTATAGGATTCTTATTTTTCTAGTACACTACACGATCTGTTATCTACATTATTTTCTGTACTTTCATCTGCTACCAGTTAGGTCTTTCATACGCATACCTTCAATTTAAAGTATTTATTTGAAAAACAAAGTGACCTTGATCAAATAAATGGAAATACACTTGAATCCATTAACTAGTACTTAGGCGACAGTTAGGATGTCAATGGCGGTCATTGACCTGTATCTACGCGGCACTGTCGCTCATATAGATTTGAAATACATCACGGAAATAATACATTATTTATTATGTAACTGCAGCAAAATTAATACATATTACTCTTACAAGCGGTGTGACGACCTGACCAAGGTCGCTGGAAGGCGCTGGATGCAAGCCGCTCTAGGTCGGTCATTTTGGAAATCTTTGGGAGAGGCCTATGTCCAGCAGTGGACGTTATGCGGCTGAAATGATGACTCTTACAAGCAACATTGGAACTTGTTACTGACGTTTTGTGAAAGGTCAATGTCTAATTTTGACCACCTTACTGGCAACTAGTATAATTTATCTGTGCTGATATTTCGCGAAAGGTCAATGTCTTATTTTTACCAGCTTACTTGCAACTAGCATAGTGTATGTATTTGTTTTTACCTCAGGTATACTGGTTCAAAGACGATCTGCCCTTAAGACTGTTTGACGACACTATGGTCTCGACAGACTACGGTGAAGTTATAGTGTCGAAAAACGCAGTATACCAACAGTCTGGCAACTACACTTGTGTCGCGAGGAACAAAGTTGGGAACACTAGTGTTAGTTACTTGGTTGACGTTTTAGGTAAGTACTAGATTTATATTAAAATAAAAATAAATAGAATGAGATGGGCGAAAATTCGAATCATGTTAATAGGCGATGCGGCAGCAACCCATCACTATTTTGATTCCTTCATTCACCTTCTTGCCGACATCAAGCTAAAACCTAAACTGCTCTGTCTGTTCCATTAGGGATAAAGGCGTGATAGTATGCTGTATGCAGGGTGACTTTTTTACCACCAGCCAAATATGTGGAGTAAGTTTAGTCAAATACAGAAGATAAAAAAAAATTCTTTCCCATACAAATTACGCTTGGCTGAGCGCTAATATTAAGGGTCCCCCGACCCTAGACCAAAATACAACTTTCCATACAAACGTAGTCTACGTTTTATTTCAAAACGACATGTCCGATTTGGGAAAAAATTTGTAATTTCAAAGATATTGCAATTATCTAGGTTTATAACTAGTTTCCGGTTTCAGTAAAAATATGAACTTGAAATAGAATATAGTGTTTTATATCATTTTTGACCATTAGTATGGGAAACTTCTAAATCGTTATATTTTCTTTCCAGTAGATAATTGCAATTTCTTTACAATTACCAATTTTTACCGGAATCTGACATGTGGTTTCAAAATTAAACGTAGACTACGTTTGTATGGAGAAGTCTAGGGTCGGGGGACTCTTAATGAAAAGACTTTTTTTTGTTTAACTAGTTCAGTTTCCTGATTGTAGTTTAGATACTTAAATTGGTTTGAACTGAGCACTAAAATTAGTCCGCATTTTATAATAAGAAGATAGTTTATCTGAGGTCTCTATGAGATCTCTTCTATACTATAATCTACACGCTGACTTTTCATTGGTTTTGGAAAAAAAATGTCGCATGGTAAATAAATTCCTCTATCCATATACGTAATCCAAATTTCTGTATGTCATAAGATAAAAAAAAGCGGCCAAGTGCGAGTCGGACTCGCCCATGAAGGGTTCCGTAGTAGCAAGTAACATAATATAAGTCTTGCAGTATGTTTTTTTTTTAATTTTTATATTTGAGTTGATTAAATGAAAGGTAAATTACCGTTTATGATTTATGACGTATTAAAAAAAAACTACTTACTAGATATCGTTCAAACTAATTTTCGCTGGTAGTTTTTATGGTAATGAACATTATATATTTTTTTTAGTTTTATAATTCCCTTATTTTAGAAGTTACGGGGGGGGGGGACACCTTTTTTCCACTTTGGAAGTGTCTCCCGCGCAAAGTATTCAGTTTAGAAAAAATGATATTAGAAACCTGAGTATCATTTTTGAAGACCTATCCATAGATACCCCACACGTATGGGTTTGATGAAAAATAAATTTTTGAGTTTCAGTTCTAAGTATGGGGAACCCCCAAAATTTTTTGTTTTTCTTTTATTTTTGTGTCAAAACCTTAATGCGGTTCACATAATACATCTTCTTACCAAGTTTCAACAGTATAGGTCTTATAGTTTCGGAAAAAAGTGGCTGTGACATACGGACGGACAGACAGACAGACATGACGAATCTATAAGGGTCCCGTTTTTGCCATTTGGCTACGGAACCCTAAAAAGTTGCGTAAATGATTTTCGATCGAGACCACGTAGTTATACACCGGCCGCCGGCTGCGTAATGTCGATGACCCCGGTCGGCCGGCGGTACTACTAATTGATCTCACAATTTAGCTTTCGAGTTTTAGACAACATTTTTTGTTTCTGAATTTTTATTTTGACTAGCTAATTAGGTCTTACTAACGATGTCTATGAAGTGGCCTTCGGCTTCAAAACCAATAAAAAATCACCGTGTATAGCGCACACGAGAGAAATATTTTCAAAATCTAGATTATTAGAACGTAAACGTGAAAACAACTAAGGAGGTTAATAACTAAGTTCTTAACCTCCTTAGTTGTTTTCACATTTACGAAAGAAAGAGAGACTTTGAAAGCACTCCACCGACAAGAGCCCAGCTCTTAAATATAAGAAGAAGGAGAATAACGTAAAAGCCCATTGAGATTCTTAATTATTTTCTAGTCCCTCCGCCCACGCCCAAGGAAAGTTCTAAGCCGATCACGGTCCGAGCCGGCAAACCGCTCTCCCTCCACTGTCCGGAGGAAGGCAGCCCACTGCCGCACGCCATGTGGGTCAAACATCCATACACCGAGGTGGATAACACATCTGGGCTCGTTCTCTTGAACGATAACTATACGTTGGTTAGTAGTGCTTCTAGATAAGGACTGGGTTAAGAATAAATTATTTTGTAATGATAAAAAATAAAAATTTCCGATTTGACTTGTTAAAAACTAGCGAATTGTGCAAAGTTGAATATTTTGTCGACTATAACTTAAAACTCACTAAGATGAGTTTTATCTCATATTATTGTACAAAAAATTAATGTATAAATCGCATCAATTTATTTTTAAGATTTTTTTTCTGTTTTTACTTTAGTTTATCAACAAAACGGAAGTGTCAGACAGCGGTATCTACTCCTGTATCTTGACAAACAAGGTTGGCACCACTGAAATGGTCTTCTCAGTGACGGTGGAGAAGCCGCCGCGGATAGCCGGCGCCGGGCAAGAGTCTCACGTGGTGCCGCTGAGAAGAAGTCTTGTGCTAAAGTGCGAGGCGGATGGACACCCCATGCCCAAGATCACTTGGTTAAAAGTAAGTATGCTAGGAGCCAGTTGGCGAGTCAATTTTAGTCGCTGCTCCGTATTATACTCACTTGTTTGAAAGTATGTAAACTAGTAGCTAGTTGGCGGTTGGTTGAAAGTACGTAAACTAGTAGCTAGTTTTCGGTTAAAAATAAGGGTAAATACGGGTCGCTCTCCGTATTACATTTTCTTGGTTGAAGGTGAGTGTAGTAGGTGCCAGTTGGCGAGTTAATAAGGGTCGCTGCTCTGTATTATACTTACTTGATTGAAAGTATTTATACCATGAGCCAGTTGGGGAGTCAATAAGCGTCTTTGCTCCGTATTACATTTTCTTGGTAGAAGGTAAGTATGCTAGGAGCCAGTTGGCGAGTCAATAAGGGTCGTTGCTCCGTATACACCACTTGGTTGAAATTAAGTATACTAGGTGCCAGTTGGCGAATCAATAAGGGTTTTTGCTCCGTATTACACTCACGTTTGAAAGTATGTAAACTAGAACCAGTTAGCGAGTAAATAAGGGTCGTTGCTCCGTATTACACTCACATGTTTAAATCTAGGTTTGTCATTAATTATAAGTTTATCTCAGTCACACAACAGATAAGTTTAAAATAATGATGACTTAAGTTACGAGGTTTTTTACAATAATTTCAGGATACTCAGCAGCTCAGCAACAGTCTGTCCAACATCCAGCGCGTGTTGGGCAACAGTCTGCTAGCGGTGTGGAGCGCCGGCGTCCGCGACGCCGGGCAGTACATCTGTGTCGCCGAGAGCGACGCCGGCACTGCACACAGGCGGTACAACGTCGCTGTGCAAGGTAGCTATAGTCGTTCACAGTTAGAGTCAATAGCGGTCACTGACCTTCGATCTGTACATATAAACTTTTTTATTGCCCTCGGCGACTGTATATCTATTACATGTGCATGTGTGACACAGTAAAAACGCAATATGGCACTTTTTATAAAGCGTGTTTCGAAATGGAACCGCAAAACGCACCCCAGGCTCTGAAGTAGCACAGCTTTGGATGCAACGGGTAACTGGCTTGAATTAGAGGTTATCTCATTGTGTCGATACATCATTTTAAATAAATTTCCCAATTACAAACAAATATAGTTCTTATACGAATCGAAGTAGACTGCAGTGCAAAATCTTTTTTCGTATGTATTATCTATCATATTTAGTTATTTGGGAAAATGTTCAAAATGATGCGACTGTATCACCCATTAAAATATTGGTAAATTTTAAAGCACCTTTTAAAGATAATATAATTACTAACGTAACAATTGCCCAATGCCATAAGAACTATTGGAGGGTTCGTAAGTAGGCAAAACTAGTAGGTGAAATTAGTACCACTGCTCTAACAAAGATGGCAGCACACACAACTGGCAAAAAGTGACAAAGAAAGTGTTGAATATGCTTTAAAAATATTTCATATAAGTCATATTAAATTAATTTAAGTACTACTGTATTTAAATAATAGTATCTAATAAAAGCTTTTATTGTTTTAATTTATACCTATAGCGCCACCTAGTGACGAGGGAAGATAAATAATTATATTTATAAGGTGACTTGTAGGCATGACCTTGTATTTGGTCCACAGTGCCTGGCAAATGGAGCAGCTGGTCTCAGTGGAGCTACTGCAACGTCACCTGCGGACTGGGCTACCAGCACCGCTCCAGGGTGTGCCAGTTCATAGACGATGATAACAACACCATTGGTAAGTTGCGTGCTTCTGGGGCGACGTCTACGCCACTACGAGAAACTACAACCACAAACAATGTCGACCACCGACAAGATAGTTCACAAAAAGCATAAGAGATGGCGCCAGCAGTATTCTACATCTCGATCTCAGAGTTCTGGAAGCAACTTAACATATAGGTATACGACCCCCGACGCTACGCGCCATTCCTGGCGAGAAGATCCTCCCTTTATAGTGGTCAAACATGTCTCCTCGCTCTTCCTACACTTCTTAATCGGCCTATACAGCCTACTGCTAGACTGAAAGCCTTATAATCACAAACGTGGAAATAAATAACAGCAGGATTTTATGAGATCCCTTTGATAAGAGTTGTTCAAACTGATGGGCTAAGTGGCTCCTTTCAGGGTCCCATAGTCAGAAATACTGAAACTACAGTCGACCCAAAAGAGGTTTGTCAGGATCGTAGCAAGTGGAGGTCCATAGTCTCTGCCTACCCTTGTGGGAAACAGGCGTGATATTATGTATGTATGTATGTATGTATAGTCGACCCAAGGCAGCCTGACATTTGTAAATGTTTGCAGACAGGTCGAGTAAACCGGACAAAATAGTGGTGGACGAGTCGGCGTGCAAAGGACTTGGGACCGACAGGAGGAAATGTCACATGCCCTCGTGTGAGGTATACATGAATGTTTTTATTGATTTTTTTATTTTAGTTTATACTCATACACAAGTGAAATGGCGGACTTAAAGCCTAAGGCTTTTACCTATCAGTCAATTAGACGGGTGATGTGTTAATGCGTTTTTATTTTGAGCATAAAATTAAGCGCCTAGTTACCCGAATGCGCTAGAAGGGTTATGTTTGCGAATATTGATGTATATGTGGATTTTTGCTTGAAAAGTATCGTTGGATTTATTTTGATTTTCACAGCGTCAAAATAACAAAAAGGCGGATTTTTGGAATTTTTTCGCGCTGTCGGATTTATTGTTTTTTTTTTTATAATTTTTATTTCCTAAAAGTTATGCCCTGTATTTAACAGTAGTATTGATAAATTGTTAATATTTGTAGGAGGAGACACTGCCCCGCTGGTCGCTGTGGTCGAAATGGTCGGCGTGCTCCGCCCGCTGCGGTGTGGGGACGCAAACTAGGACGCGGCGCTGTCGGACTAACACTCCTTGTTACGGGGATAATGTGCAGGTAAATAACAAAATAACCCTCTAATTCATAAAAAATAAGTATCATTTGCTAAACCTATTTTAGTTATAACATGTTTTGTCCCTTTAGATCTTTTCAATCTTTGACATTGAAAAAACGAGACAAAACATATCTACATCTACAATATCTAATGCTTTTTATAATACGAACGGTACTGTTGAAGCTTTTCACATGATCTAACAAAATATACTGAAACTTTTTAGAATGATTTCAGGCCATGATACTAAACAAATTTCTCCAAGGAACATGTATCGGAATATGATAAAAAAAAATTGATCTCACATACAAATCAACTGATCTGAATTTTTATGGAAAGCAAAATATTCTTTCCCTAAAGAGTTAAGAAAATATTTAATTAAAAAGAAAATATTTAATTAAAAGTTTTTGCATATATTTTTCTTTAAAAAAGTTGATTAGAATTATGGACTGAATCTGTCCCTTAAATAATAAGTGTAATTTGCTAGAGGTTATTTAACCAACTGTTGACTGTGTAAAATAAGAACAGTTCTTATAGACACTACAATTATTAATTGTTATGTCTAATTTCTAATCCCATGCTGGTCTGGGAGAAATAAAAAAGCTTAGAATGTACCAGCTGCTTCTCTTCCCACGCAGATCGTAAAAGCCGATCGAGGGAATGGGCAAAAAAACAAATCACGTTAACAGGCGATGCGGCTAGCAACCCATCACTGTATTGATTGCTTTTCCATCTTCTCGCCCACCATGACGCTAAAAGTGGCGTTTGGGTCTTGCGGCCCTGGGCTCTGCATAGAACCGCAAGACCCAAAATGCTCTGTCTGCCCCATTAGGGATAAAGACGTGATAGTATGTATGTATGTATGTAATTTCTACTTTGTTTATTTTTTCCTTCAGATAAGAAAATGTCCAGACTTACCAAAGTGTGGAAACTATAATCCTGTAGAAAATGAGGTGTACAGCGACAATAAAGAAGAAACGACAGTAGCTGTGAGTATACAAAAATAACCGGCCAAGTGCGAATCGGATTCGCGCACTAAGGGTACCGTACCATTATCTATAAAAAATCGCGTTTGTTGTATGGGAGCCCCCCTTAAATATTTATTTTATTTTGTTTTTAGTATTTGTTATTATAGCGGCAACAGAAATACATAATTTGTGAAAATTTCAACTGTCTAGCTATCGCGGTTCTTGAGATTCAGCCTGGTGACAGACAGACGGACAGACAGCGCAGTCTTAGTAATAGGGTCCCGTTTTTAACCTTTGGGTACGGAACTCTGAAAAAGAAAACGTTTGTCCGTTATAAATCGGCTTATTAAATTGGAACAAGCAAAGTTCATGCGTGCTTTGCTAAAGCCGGCCAAGTGCGAGTCGAGACTTCTAGACCGTAAATTGACTCGATTGAATCCAGAAACTTTTAATTTTCACTGAATTAGTTAATTTTTTCATGTACTTCATCAAGTCAAAATCATTTATTTATCTTTGGATATTTGTTTACGAGTACTGCCGATTCCTAAGCGCAAGTACAGAGCATTATCATCATCATCAGGTATTTTTGTCTCCACTGCAGGAGCACAACCCTCTTTATACTATTAGAACCATACCAGAGCAGCTAGAGGATTTGGCCTACACTCCTCGCTGGCCAGACGGGTTGGAGAAGTCTCATTGATGTTTATAAGCTTTGTTTAGCTTGTATTTTCTAAGTCGCCTTCTACGGGAGGACTTGGAGTGGCCCTATTCTATTCTGCCGGACACCACAAGGCGCATGCACGTACTTAAAAAGTAATTGTACCCGTGTTTAACTAAAGTTTTATTCTTGTGTCAGAATCCTTATATGCCGGAAGCTACGTTCGAGTTGCAACCGGAAGTGGTTCCCGTATCGTACTCCAACGACGTAGAAGAGTTCCAAATCAATACTCATACTCGTGAACGCGCATGTAAGTTCTCATTATTTCAGCCGCACAACGTCCACTGCTGGACATAGGCCTCTCCCAAGGATTTCCAAAATGACCGATCTAGAGCGGCTTGCATCCAGCGCCTTCCTGCGACCCTAGTTAGGTCGTCAGACCAAACGTCAAAACAAACATTTTCTATGGGATTTGCATGAAATACAGGCTTATGACGTCATAGTTTCTTTCTACAATAATAAATCTAAAATCCATGACGGCAGAAGGGTCGTTGAATTATCTGGATAAAAATGATATTATATTGTGGTAAGCCCCGTAATAATAATAACAGTAATTGTGACCACAAAACACTAAAATCATATACCAGCAAGCGAGTGAAAATCAAACATTGCCCCGAATATTGTTATTTCTTTCGTTTATTTTATACATTGTGATACGATTGTTAACAACTGAGATTTTCGTTAAATAATTCTCATATTCATCACCAGGTCTTTTCGTCTGCACTGCAGGAGCACGACCCATTCTGTACTACAAGAGCTATACACGGCCAGAGTAGCCAGAGTACTTTGGCCTACACTCTCCTCGCTGGCCAGAATGGTTGAAAAGGTCCTATTGATGTTTATATGCGTTTAGCTTGTATTTCCTAAGTCGCCTTCTACGACATCCACGGGAGAACTTGGAGTGGCCCTACTCTACTTTGCCGGAAACCACACATCAAATTTCTCATATTATTAAACTTTTTTAGATCCCAAACAAGCCCTGCCATCGTATTACGACGTGAACGTGACTGAGAATTTGGACCACAGCGACAGAGGGCGCTGCGACCCAGGATATTCATATAACGTCACGTCAAATTCTTGTGACGGTAAGTTATAAGGCTACGGTACTTACCACTACATGTATAACCTGGTGACAGACAGACGGATAGACGGACAGCGGAGTCTTATTAATAGGGTCCCATTTTTATCCTTTGGGTAAGGAACCTTTAAAAAAACCGACTGCGTAATTTAAAAAAAAACTCGCCATTTTTTGTTAAATAAATAAATACATTTTATTTTGTTATTAATTTAAATGTTATTTTGACACACTTATAATCAAAATGAATCCAACGACATCTCTCAAGCTAAAATCTTGGAGCGTGCCGCATATACATACAGTAACTGGGCAACCGAGCTTTGCTCGGTCATATCTCAAACATAAACTACATTCTTTAAACTTGTCTAAAACCAATACAAAATAAAAAAATATATAAACTTGAACATTAAAAAAAAACAAAAGTAAGTCACCCAGTGGGATTCAAACCCGTAACACTCTTTCTAGCGGTCTGCATCTTCCTCGAAAACACGCGTTTCCCCAAACATATGACTAATCTAGATCGATTATTTACCCCCCGAAAACCCCCATATACCAATTTTCAGCGAAATCGTTAGAGCCGTTTTCGAGATCACCGAAATTTATATACATATAAATAAATAAAGTACCTGGGCGACCGAGCTTTGCTCGGTTACATTTCAAACATTAACAATTTTTTTTAAACTTGTCTAGAAACAATACAAAATAAAAAATTATATATAAACTTGAACATAAAAAAAACAAAAGTAAGTCACCGAGTGGGATTCGATTGAACCCGTAACACTCGTTCTAGCGGTCGGTATCCTTAACCGCTGAGCTAAAAACAAGGCGAAATTAGCGACCATATTCTGCGTGGAAAGAAAAACGCATGAAAACTCGGAAAACACGCGTTTTCCCAAACATAAGACTAATCTAGATCGATTGTTTACCCCCGAAAACCCCCATATACCAAATTTCAGCGAAATCGTTAGAGCCGTTTCCGAGATCACAGAAATATATAAATATACAAGAATTGCTCGTTTAAAGGTATAAGATATACAAGAATCGCTCGTTTAAAGGTATAAGATAAAATATAAGTATTAAGATATACTCGAAAACATAACCCTCTTTCTGGCGCAGTCGGTCAATTAGCCCGGTGGGCGCACGACGTAGGTACGTATTGTTTGTTTATCGTGTGTGTAAATCGCCAACACTAGTGTTAAATTTTTCATGCTGCCTCAAGGCGTCTGACATAGCTGGACGACTGCCTTACAATTATGACAGCCGAGACCTCTTATGAAAAATTCTCGAGCTCCTGCGTGCTTCGGCAGACATCGAATGCTACCCTGGTTTATTTTATAATTCTGCTATAACTATGGAAGCCCTGTTATACAGACATCGACGAGTGCGCGCTGCCAAGCAACCGCTGCCACTCGACGCAGGCGTGCGCCAACACGGCGGGCGCGTACCGCTGCGCCTGCGCGCGCGGGTACGCCGCGCTCGGCGCCGGCAGCCGCTGCCTGGGTGAGTGTCTACCGTCACTTGAGCAAATTCTTTTTCTTGGTCTTGGATGTTCATCTATATATGTATGTGTTATAAAATGTAGTATCGTTGAGTTAGTATCACATAATACATGTCTCGAACGGATCACTATCTATATGCATACAAATTTAAGCTATAATATCACATAGCATATTGGTTTAATGCACAATCGTTTTTAAGCATAACGTCCTTTCGCATAATGGAGTATGCATAATAATTTTAAGCAAAATGTACCTAAGCATAATCATTATTTAGCCCTAACATTTTAAAGCATACCGTTTTAAGCACAATGTCATCAAACCATAATTTATCAAGACATAACATTACTTTAAGCATAAAAATGATTAAGCATAACATTTTTATTAATTGTATATAAATTGTTTATTAATTGCTAATAAGTTGAATCTAACTTCCTTTCTGGTCTCACAGTTGTTCCAGGTGATTATAAAAAAAAAAAACTTAAACCTTACTTCCCCTTTTGCCCTCACATTTGTTCTGGGTGGTCATATTTTTTCTTGCATGATAATTAAAAATAAACACTTAAATAACTTAATTTTGTTTCTGTTATATTTAAAAAGATTATGCCTAAATACTATTAGTCTTATAGTTATTACGCCTAAAGAGATCATGCGAATTAACATTATGCCGTAACAAATTAGCCTAAAATATAATTATGCCCAACTTACCAGTATTCCAAAAAACAACTTATGCCTAAAAACTATTATGACAAAATACTTTATGCCAAACGCAGTATGCCAAAGCATATTAGGACAAAAAAAATATGCAAAAAACCAGGGTCCCGTCTCGAACTTACTTTGGGGCTAGCTGAATCTCTGTAATTTGTCCCTATATTTTATTTATTATTATTATTTATTTAATTGACGTAAAAATTGTATTTATATTGTCGCGAACGAGATTAATGTAGAATATTCGCGAGCAAGAACTCTGCTGGCGAGATAGACTCGGAATGTTCGCGAGCGGAATCGTATAGAAAGACGTCAGGATAATGCAAGCGAAACTAGGCCTTATATTCTTACAGCATAAAGGCTAGAGTTCTTTGAATGGTCGTCGGCTTAGTCGCACTCACACACACATACATACCGGCGTCTCGATGTTTCCCGTCAATCGAAATACATGTGCAAGGTTGCAAAAAGACGCTGGATGCAGGCCGCTTCCGAACGGTCGTTTTGGGAATCCTTGGCCTATGTCCAGCAGTGGACTTCGTGTGGCTGATATGATGATGTCCTTTTGCAGATATAAACGAGTGCATCCAAGACATCGACGGCTGCGAGTTCGCGTGCGTCAACGTGGCGGGCGGCTACGTGTGCGCGTGTCCGCGGCACCTGCGCCTGCACGGCGACCGGAGACACTGCGTCACCCGTACGTGCCTATAACACCTTTATTTCTTTCTTTGCCAAGCCATGCCTCATCATCATCATCAGGTCGTCATCAAAAACCAACAAAGAAGTGCTGGAAATGGTCAATGAGAACAGAACGATAATGCATACAATATAGATAAGACGAGGAAGGATGTTTGGCCACCTTAAGATAATGAGTCATCATCATCAGGTCTTTTTGTCTCCACTGCAGGAGTACGACCCTCTCTGTACTACCAGAACCATACTTGACCAGAGCAGAAAAGACTTTGGCCTGCACTCTCCTCGCTGGCCAGACGAGTTGGAGAGGTCTCACTCTCTCACTGATGTTTATAAGCTTTGTTTAGCTTGTATTTCCTAAGCCATGCTTACCCATCGCCTTATAAACATAATTATTTCTCTTCTTTGTCACTAGATGGCGCTTTATGCTAATGTTTAAAACAATTCAATCTTTTATTACTATTATTTAAATAAAGTAGTGCTCTAATTAATATCTCCTAAGGTCCCGCGCCATGTGCGTCCCCGTCCTCCATCCCCGCACCTCTCCCCCGTGCTCGCCTTGTCGCGTCTGTTAAGCGGACATACACGCAGTAGTAGTAGGCATAAATGATATTCCGCTTCTATGAAGTGCCATACCTGTGTTGTAGTTTAAATTTGAGGAGCTCGGTGACCCGGTGGATGTGCGCATTACTAGTGCTTTCGCAGGTACAGCGACTCCGGGCGTGGTCTGCACTTGGATGGGTGACCACAACTGACATGAAAATTCCTCGAGTTCCTTCGTGCTTCGGGAGGCACGTATAAGCCTTTGGACCTGGCTGTCATCATTGTATGGCGGTCGTTAAGCTATGTCAGATTCAAGGCAGCTTGAAAAATCTGACATCAGTTTTGGCCAATTACAAACAACAGGTTAAATTTCAGTTTGAAAATGTTGACAGAAGTTTTTTTGTGTCAAAACTTAACAATTTTTTTCCAGCCTCATTGTACCGCGAGCCGCTCACCTTTGACCACGTGGACACCGACGAGGAGTACCTGAGTACGTCAGTAGACGCCCCAGTCAAGTACACCAGAGTTCCTGTACATTAGACTGTAGTTAGTAGTTACACTCCACATATTACGTCACACATTTCCTCTCCATCCATCGGTTGTCAGGATTATACCTAATTTTGTAAAACTATTTTTTTACTTCTTTTTGTTAGTGCAATAGAGATTTTCATTCATTCATATTACGTCATGCAGTTTTTTTTTCCTGACCATTTAATACGTCCTGTCGCATTACCCCCCCCCCCCCCCCCACTTGCTGTAACGTTATATGTGGATGGCTCTTTACAAATTGGTTAATAAGTCTGAAAAATAGATGACTATGCCTTAAATTATATTTGAAAATAGAACATAGATAATTGACATTTAAAAAAAACCTATAGCAAATGTTTGTATTGACGTTTAGAACTGATGTTGTTGGAAAGTAGTGAATTGAGAGATTTGTGACTAGGGCTAAGACAAATTTTCCGTTATTAAATAAAACACACGTTTGTACTATTTTAGTGTTTGATTTAATACTTTGTGTCATTTTATTTAGAGACTAATTTGCACTGATCTTATGAACTAAGTATCCGCTTAAAAGATTTTTCTTCCTTTCACATTAATTCGCGTTCTCCTAAACTAACAGGATAACCTTATTTTGAGAAAATCAGACACCCAAGTTTAAAACTCGTCTGAGAAACACTGTATTACACAAGCACGAGTATTTGCGTGAAAGTATTCGTATGTATAGCCGTCGTCTACGTTTTTGTTTGTTCTGTTGTTTTACGTATGATAGAGGCGCTGTTCAATTACATTAAGGGGTCATTTTCATTGGTCGTTCTGGCTGGTCCAGGGTGCGGAAGATTTCCGTAACGCAAGCGGGGAACCGTTTTCACTTGGAGTAATGTACCTCTACAATGGTTATACAGCGTAAAGTGTATAACTGCAGTCGGCGTAACGACCACTGTTTTGACTTATGGCTACCATTGGTCGTTAGCCCCCGTACGGGAAGGTCCCGCATGCTGTTTATCGACTGAGTAATCGACAGTGATCGGATAATCAGGCGCTTCTTGCGGGGATAAAACTTTTTTTTCTTGCAAGAATAATATGGAAGATCCTTCCCTTGTTAATTTTACTATTACTTCTAAATGCCTGAACCGATTTAAAAGTGTGTGGTATTGTTAGAAACTTTAGGTCATCCCGAGTGACATAGAATAAACTAATTGTCCAAAACCACCGTATTTTTTTTAAAGATAACATAATGCTGACATTCTATGACCCTCTATGTCAGCATTATTGTAAGAAAATATATCGTTTTCATAACCAGTTCTAACTATATTTTGTATGCAGATAACAAACGATTCCGGGATCCGGGATTAAATACAAATATCTTTATTTTGCTTAATTTTTTTGATTCTAATAGGCATGTCCGTATTATTTTTTCGTAGGCATAAAAATGAAGTTCAGGTATATTAGCGCCCATTATCCGATCACTGGTTATCGACCAATGAAAATGTGCCATAATATGCGATAAACTGGTTACTCACATACTACTGGACGATATGTTTTGACCTCATCTGAAAGTCTTCCCCAGGGTGAATCTGACCTCGAGAATCGCGCAGGAAGTTGACTCAAATCGTACTCCGCAAGGGCTGTTCAGTTTTTCAAACGAATACTTTAAAGCAAATATAATATGCTAAGGGTACAGCTCTTTGAGTTAACCCATTTTATATTATAAACGTCTCTTCTGAATTGCAAATTAGATAGCCAACAGTAAAGTTAACAAATAAGTTAGTAGACTTCATATTGCGGAAAATCGGAACTAAATTTAATATGGGACTGGTGATAACATAGATTACATTCTGCGGAAGAGGCGTTCTGCGAAAGAGACATGAGAAAAAGACGTTTTACGACTAGGGGACATTTTGCGAAAGAGACGTCATGCGACTGAACCTACAACACAACCAGTGTCGCCATCGACTTCGGTTTATCACGTATGTGTGTACCAGGTGTGTACACTCAACAGTCGTCTCTGTCTCTCTCCTCTCACTATCTCTCGCAGGAAGTCGGACAGCATTAAAAATAGACTAACGACAAGTTGCAGACTATCGGTCAACGTCCACAATTGACTAGCTAACTGGCAACTAGTATATCGACTAGATAAGTAAATATCAGTATGTAAGATTATTTTTGTATGTGAATAAGTTATTAATGGTGTAAATATTTAAATTTGAACTCTAATAATTTAAGTACTAGAATAATATTTGAACACAACCTTTATATATAGGTATATATAACATATTGTCTAAGTATTATAAGCTTTTTCTACATTTTAAAATTGAGCCAAATCTTGCAGTTATGGTTTAAACTACGATATGTGTGTGATATGTATTGAGTTAAGAGCAAACCGTGTTTTGGGATCAAGATGGTTACTTATATGGTGGTCCCGCCATGTTGGCAACAATCTAATGTACAGATTAAAAATATGTATCAAAATAATAATAATTGTGGGTTACCAACTTTGAATATTCGGCATTAGTATGCAGATATATATATTATCTGGATTAACACATACGTGGGATTGTCAAATAACCTTTCATTACGCCAGCATCAGCTAGTAGTTAAATCAAGAATTTAAAATTGGAATGCCGCCATCTTGATCCTCATAAACGTTCGGCCAAGGCATCAAGTTCACTCCCGGTCCCGTTAGGTGGCGATGGGCGCCAGTCGCTCGTTGCCAAACACCTTCTTTATTGGCCCCCGCTTTGGGTCCAGGACTCTCTCGTCGTTCTTTCTTGCGGTTCTGGAATGCAACGCCTTTAGTAGAAAACACAATTAAAGTTTTGATTTGCGTGTCATAATGAAGCAAAACTATCCTCAATCTATTATAGTACTTTATCATAGATGGCGTTATTTTCAAAAGAAGCAATTATCAAATTGAGTGCGATTGACATGAAATAAAATAAAATAAACACAAGGTCCTTGTTACCCGTAATAAATCGAATCACAGGCTATTCTAGATTATTTTAGTGTAATGATAATAAAACAACAGTCGAAAGAACAAAAAAAAATTTGGCATTTCCATAATAAATTGTGCAGTCGCCCGGGAAATTAATGAAAATGGCGTATTTTTTTGTTTTTTGACTATTTATAGTGATCTAGTATAGCCCGTGGTTTGATTTATTACGGGTATGACCCTTCCACGTTGTATATTGACGCAAACTAAGACCTTATATAAATTGCTTCTATTGAAAATAACGCCATGGCAAAGAACAATATTTTTTGTCAAGTTATACTACAGATTGCAAAACAGCGTAAGTACTTTATGAACAGTAGCAAAATAAATCTTATTAATAAAGCCTAGGCCATTATTGAAATAAATAAAAAGGACCAAGTAACCGAATTGTTTATACCCATATACATGTAATGCAAATGTGATTAGTGTTTTTTTTTTGTGTGTTTGGCGACGACGGGTCCAATACAAACTTTGTCAAATACTTAACACTTTCGCTAGTTTTTTCGGTTCGGTAATTTAACATATCTTTTCAAGGTCTTCTACTTCTAAATAGAGTCAGTCGCTTGTCGGTGTCATTGTATGGAAAGAGACATACACAGTGCCGTAAATAGGGCGGTGCCACCGGTGCCCAGGCACAGGGCGTAGACTCTGGGGGGCGCAAGAACGGCCAGATCAGGCAGGACTATTATTTTTTCGGTTTGCTCCTGATAAGTTCAAGATCAGGGTGGGCAACGCATTTGCACTAGTGAACTTGCGATTGAGTTTTAGTGAGTGAGACACAGTGGGTGGTATAATAGGCGAAGGGTCCACTTAACATCAGATGGCTCATCTGCTTGTTAGCCTACATCAATTCTTTAAAAAAATAGATTTTTCTTCCAGAATATTAGATAATTGGTCCACCAACACCAAGTTCCTTGTGCTTTATTTTATCATCCTGAATGAAATAAAGTAGACCTATACATAGCATTGCTCTAGGGTACCTATAATATCTAAAAAAACAAGGGCGCAGTTATAGAAGCTCGCACAGGGCGCAAAAAAGGCTATTTACGGCACTGGACATACAATGTCAATTTTTTTACTATCGTATAAGGTCATACACCTCTCTTAATGAAACTTGCGGCCTATGACATTAAAAAAAACATAGAAAAACATAAAAGGAAAACATTGTGAGGAAACATTCACACTAAGTAACAAAAGCTTCTATAACCAAGGCGTTTTATCACCGAACAGTAATATAGTTGGCCTATAATGGTAACCATTGTGACTGCTTGTACTATAACGGTTTTCAAAAGAGCGGTTTCGTTCTATAAGATAAAAGAGCATTTAAGTCCTATAAATTAGCTCTTAAAACGCTTACAGGACCACACAAAAGAATATTTAAAGTGTTGCTCTATAATGAATACAGAATATACGATTAAAATACTATTTAATTCTGAAGACAATCTTATTGACACTTTTATATATCTATTTTGTAATAATAATGCGTCAAAATTACTTTTATAGTACTAGTACTGCAGCAGTTTCGAAGACTCTATTACAAGACAAATTTGCACTTTAAAAGTACCTTGCATAACCATTACGTAAAGTTTTAGCGTTTTAAGAGCTCCCTAAACATGGCTATGGGGCTAGTTCTGTAAAAGCCATGAAAATTCTTCTTTAGTACTAAATAGTCCCAAAGTGACTCCCGGTTCACTTTCTAAATAACTTATATTTTAAATAGCTCTATAAATGAGTTTGTGTTACTGCTACAAGACTAAGGCATAATATAAAAGCACTAAAATCTATAATTAATGGACTTATTAGATCTATACTAGCTTTTCAGTATCATTTATATTACAAGTACTTCATAAATGGCGGCACACTGTCAAATGTTTTATAAAAGTACTTATTTTGTTAATTAGCAAATAATTAAAACATGAAAGTTATGAGGGCGCATTGTCAAATTTGAAATCAGTATAATAACTTTAGCGACACAATTATTTTCGCAAGTGCAAGTTACCGCAGAATTATGGTCCATGAATGTATTGTAGTATGTCCTTTTAATTACATGTTACGTATCAACAATGGCTATGGTGACATAAAATATATCTATATTTTTTTTCTTGAAGAACAATCACGATATGACTACACACGCACGAAAAAAATCCGGTAAACAAGTGTGATAAAAAGATCATTGGAATCGTTTACAGCGCAAAATAACACTGTAAACATGTTTTGGGTACTTTTATAGAGCAAATTTATGTCAAAAACGTTGCAGTTAGCGCTATTTTAGTACTAATAAGCGTTTCTTAGCACTGTTACATTTCAACTACAGAGCTGATTTATGACAACCCTAATGTAATGTTTATAGAATAAATCAGTGATAAAACTAGGGCCTATTCGGGGTTACGTAAACGTTTAAAACACTGATATAGTGCTAATCATGAACACTAATTAGCACGTTCTAAAATGTTTTTAGGTCTTTT
This sequence comes from Acrobasis consociella, assembly GCA_963555685.1. Lineage (NCBI taxonomy): Eukaryota > Metazoa > Arthropoda > Insecta > Lepidoptera > Pyralidae > Acrobasis > Acrobasis consociella. Next base: position 3,493,770 of record OY743119.1, on the reverse strand, counting down.
ATAGTACCAGATTTTGTTACTTGGGTAATTACATGAAAAAATTAAAATATCGTGACGAATTGATAACCTTCTCCTTTTTTGAAAGTCGATTAAAAATCTAAAAGATGGTGCAATAGGTAATATTCTTACTGCCAGTAAGAGCCGTTCCTCTGCAGCCGCATGATGTTGTTCTGGCAGATCATGAGCTCGTTCTGCAGGTACGTTCGCTGGTCATTCACCCTCACGAACAACTGGAAGATATGTTTCATGAAATAAAAATCACGCACACACTTTGGGGCGTAAACTGCGTGAAGCGGGACCATGCGACGTGTTCAGTCTATCTCTGTCACAAACTCTACGTTTGACAAAGAAAGCATCACGCGACTTAGGTATAAATAAATATATAGGGACAAATTACACTGATTGAGCTAGCCCCAAAGTAAGTTCGAGACTTGTGTTATGGGATACTAACTCAACCATACTATATTTTATAACCAATACATATATAGATAAACATCCAAGATCCAGGACAATTTGAAAAAGGCCACTTTCCAACTTGCCCTGACCGGGAATCGAACCCGGGACCTCTGGGTGGCGGACTAGCATGGTGACCACGACGCCACGGAGGTCGTCTAGAGGAGGTATTCTGCTATTTCTTGGATTCTCTCTTACTTTCATCATCATCAACAGCTTTCAGGTATACTGTTTAGGTTGGGACTCATTTGTCAGCACGGAACATCACTTTTCTACGCTTCCTTTTATGAGACCACAGAATTAATATAAGCATTAAAACAGAACGGAATCTCCTAACATCCCGCGCATAATGCGTCCCCGTTCTCCGTCCCCGCACCTCTCCCCCGTTCTCGCCTTGTGGAGGGTGTTGGGCGGGCCGCTGCAGGCGCCTGCAGCCACCTCTATACATAATAGCCTTTTTGCATAAGCACAGGCGTAAACTTACTTTGTCTGCACCATCCTGTTCTGTCATTGACCATCGCAATCCAGTATCTTTTTGCTCTTACTCTCTTTAACATATAAAATATTTTTCTTTCTTTATTTGACTGTTACCTCGCGCAATAAAGGGCAATCGCTAGGAAACCTCCTCAGCTCACTAGTTCATCAGTGTGTAACATTACTGTAAGCACCTCATGGAAGTCATAGACCTACGTCAGATCGCTCCAGCTCTAAAAAATCTAACACCAGTGTCAGCTACACTCGACTAGAAGACGGAACTCGTGGAGTTTTCTAAAGTACCTTGGATTCAGAGTCCAGCCGCCACTCCTTACTACGCAGCGTGCTAATCAGATCTGTTTTGAGGCGTTCGAATCTCTTCACAGTACGCAACAGCTCCGCCTGAAAAGTTTTGAAGAATAGATTCTTTATGTTTTACTTATTTCTCATTCTTCTTATTCTTCTTTATAATCGTATCCTCATGACTGAGGGTAATAAATTTTAAAAAGCATTATAGTTTAAATACGGTCAAAAATCTTACCGGAGTCAAGATATCCAAGTTTATATTGAGATCGTCGTGTTTCAGCTTACAGTCTGAAAAAAAGGCAATTTTTACATATTTTTGAGATTCAATATTTTATAATTTTATTCTGATGCGGTTTTAGTGCTTTTAAAAGTTTTAAATAACAATGACATTCTTATTGGTCTGGCCTTTAGTCCAGCAGTGTAGCTTGCACTGTAAAGAAGATAACGATTCTAAAACAAGCCAAATTCGACTTTATTGCTTTACATTAAAACTCAAATTACATATTTTCATGTTATCACTGTAAATGGTGTAATAGAAATTTAAATTTTGAAGTAGCCTACACTCCTTAAGAAGAATATAAAGATTCTAATACAAGCCAAATTCGACTTTTATTGCTTTACATTAAAACTCAAATTACATATTTCATGTAATCACTGTAAATGGTGTAATAGAAATATTAATTTTGAAGAAGCCTACACTCCATAAGAAGAAGATAAAGATTCTAATACAAGCCAAATTCGACTTTATTGCTTTACATTAAAACTCAAATTACATATTTCATGTAATTACTGTAAATGGTGTAATAGAAATATAAATTTTGAAGTAGCCTACACTCCTTAAGAATAAGATAAAGATTCTAAAACAAGCCAAATTCTACTTCTATTGCTTTACATTAAAACTCAAATTACATATTTCATGTAATCACTGTAAATGGTGTAATAGAAATATAAATTTTGAAGTAGCCTACACTCCTTAAAGGTCCGGCGGACCTAGACCAAAATACAACTTTCCATACAAACGTAGTCTACGTTTTATTTCAAAACGACTTGTCCGATTTGGGCAAAATTTTGTAATTTCAAAGATATTGCAATTATCTAGGTTTATATTAAGTTTCCGACAGTAAAAATATGAACTTGAAATAGAATATAGTGTTTTATATCATTTTTGACCATTAGTATGGGAAACTTCTAAATCGTTATATTTTCTTTCCAGTTCATAATTTTACTATAGGAAACTTAATATAACCCTAGATAATTGCAAGTTCTTTACAATTACCAATTTTTACCGGAATCTGACATGTGGTTTCAAAATTAAACGTGTACTACGTTTGTATGGAGAAGTCTAGGGTCGCCGGACTCTTAAGAAGAAGATAAAGATTCTAAAACAAGCCAAATTCGACTTTTATTGCTTTACATTAAAACTCAAATTACATATTTCATGTAATCACTGTAAATGGTGTAAAAGAAATATAAATTTTGAAGTAGCCTACACTCCTTAAGAAGAAGATAAAGATTCTAATACAAGCCAAATTCGACTTTATTGCTTAAAATTAAAACTCAAATTACATATTTCATGTAATCACTGTAAATGGTGTAATAGAAATATAAATTTTGAAGAAGCCTATACTCCATAAGAAGAATGGGGTCCTTATACAAGACTGCTAATCAGCTGATCGATTTAGTATGGGAAGTCCAATTCTTTTTTTCATATTTCGACCTTTGTCCTTTGGGGAAAGTTATTCAGTATTATTAGTATAGGTAGGTTCGAGATTATGGCAAGGTTACAGATCTACATCCTGTAATATGCTTACCAGGTCCGCAAACTTTGGCATTGTGAATCTTTTTCTTAAGCGCGGGCAGTTGCTCCCGCAGCGTCTCGATGGCGTCAAGCAGCGTCTTGTGCTTGTTGCTCTCCTTCTGCAAATCGTTGTCAAGGTCCCACGTGTAGTCGCTCTGGCGCAGCTCTTCTTGCACGGAGACGATCTGCTTTTCCAACTCCCCATTGTGCCAGGCTGCTGTTTCTCTGCGAGTGTGGATGGTGTAAAAAAGGACTATTCAAGAAGTAGGCTTATGTAGGTTTAGTTCATTTTTAGTTATAGAGGGCGCTAGTAGATATATGTATGTAGGTATGGTTGGCTTTAAGTATAAAAATCCATCATCAACATTTTTTTACTTATTGGCGAATGATGATCCTGTCTTTCTATAAAAATGTAGAATCCTTTTTATAAACAAATGATTAATATTTAATCTATTCAAAACCAAAATGGGCATATTAATAAAAAAGAATTTAGCAAATAAATAGGTACTTATTTACTTAAAGCTTAAACAAAGGATTAAGTGTTATATCATGAAGCTTTTTGGGGTAAGGGACTTATGATTTTATTTACTTAGATAATATGTTATATTATTTCTACACTTACCTGCATACTTTCTCATGTTCTAATTCTGCTTTCAAGATTTCTATTTCACTGTCGTTCATTTTTATATGAAAATCAAGTGATATAAATTACTGTGTTAGATATTTTATGACTATTTACAATAGACTGACCTTGAGGACAAATCCACATTGATTTAATTTACCTTGGCAACCTATATAAATTTGACTAAAGTCGATAGAATCTGTGAATTTGCCAAAGATATTCATTTTGTATTTATTTTACTACATTTGAATTCATGCAATATATATTGTTCTAATAAGAAGTCCAATTTGATAATATTTTTTTGCTGATGAAATACAAATATATATCTTTGCAAAAACAAAACGCTTTGACAAGTTCAATGTTGACTTTTTCTCTTTCAGCTGACTTTGACACTTACTTACTGTCAAATTTGAATTCAAATTCACCGGATTTCGTTTGTTTATTTGATAATGAAAGTGATATTTATTTAATAAAAACAGTTGAATAGCTTCTTAAGCCTATTAAATTAAAATAACAATGAGTTTACTAAGTGCAGTTTTGCAGGAAGTAGATAAAGTAAGCACGGATGAACTCAAAAAAAGCCGAGACGTGTTGCTCCCCAAAGTTAAAGATCTCATGGAGAGATCACAACTTCTATCATGGGCTCTGCAGCAGAATTTCATCGACACGTACGTAAACTTCACACCTACAAAAAGTTTAGAGCAACTCAACTACAGAAACCGAAAAGCTAACATTATTTCCGACTGCACAGAGTTGACCGAAAAGGTCGAAGCATTACAAACCAGAGGCTTGGTTGACGAAGAATTTCGTAAGTACTGGGAGAAAATGAACAGTGCGTACGAATTGTTTAAGCATTTATCGGTTGTAGTTGAAGGTAAGAAGGTTTTAGAGAAAGCCAATCATGAATATGGCCGATCTAACTACGGCGATGCTATGTTGAGTGTTATGGAACTGCAAAAACAACTAAAGAGCTTAAAATTAGATCCTACTTTAAGTAAAGCCTTATCAAGTCTCACTGCGCAAGCTGAGAATCAACTGTCATTGTACACGGCCAGTCTAAGCATAGAATGGGAGGATTTGTTCACATGGTCAGAGAATAAAAGCGTTCATTACTTGACATACTCATTGTCTGTTGTGCAAAGTGATCCGGTAATGATACAAAAAGTTTTGAAGACCCTTTACGTAACAGACAGGATGAATGCAGAACTTGGATTGTTCTCTCATTTCTTTATTAATAAACTTCTGCATAACATCATAAGACACAACTGCGATATATTTACAGATGATCACATTGGAGCACTCATCTTTAACATCAAGATAGACTTGAATGACACCAAGAAACCAAATTATCAGACTATTTTCAACAACTTGACTGCAGTATTTGAGTTCTTACAGTCCACGCTTGGCTCCCATTTTGAAAGTGAAAAGACGTTCATAGAAGTCTTTGCGGATTCTATTAGAAATAAGTTTTTCAATAAAATTGTTGAAGACTGCATCAGGAACAACTTGCCATCCTGTGACAGTAGCTACCAACATTATAAAACCATTGTTGTCGAATTAGATTCTTTTAACAAATTCCTCATAGACCTAAAATTCGTTAATGCTGAAGAATCACCTCTGAATAAGTATATAAATGACACAGAATGTGTACTGTACAACAAGAAATGTGATAAATTGCTATCTGATGTCCGCACTTTGCTATCGGAAAGTCTTTCTTACGGAACTATAGTTGTAGGTGCTGATACAAATGTGCCAAACGATTCTTTACTGGATGTCACAGATAAGGAAGAAATTTGGGATTTGAACAAGCCTTTATTTTTACCAAAATGTGTAGTGTCACAGAATGTCCGAAAGATCCTGATGTTGATTGTGGAACACTTAGAAGAGAGCGTAAAGCTTCCTGAGAAATACAGTGGGCAACTTGTGACATACATCAAAGATATAGCTGTCATGTACCAATGTGTTGTTCCCAAGAAGTTTAAAGTTAACCTGGAATGCTGTCCATTGGATATTGGTAAGATACATAATGTATTCACATACTTTCATGTCTTTATCTAAAGCCATCCATCTTCTATGCTGGTCTAAAACTAAAATAACAGCTTGTAAAAACATGTATATGTTGCCCTTGTGCCTTACAAGGGCCATGATTAGTGAGATAGTTAGCTATCTATTGAAGGGATATATAGTCTTCAGATGACCTGACCAAGGTCACTGGAAGGCGTTGGATGCAGGCTGCTCTATATCGGTCATTTTGGAAATCTTGATCTTTATAATTTAGGTCTTAAAACTTGTTCAGAATCATGGAGTGAATCCATCCTGTATAGTTTCAGTATATTTTGTTAGAGCTTATATTCATGTTCCAGCCCTTTTCTTCAACAACTGCTTCTACCTGGCGCACGGGCTAGTGGGCCCACCGTGGAAGAACTTGCTACCTTCGGAGCTCGCGGACCAGCTGATGTCGGTGATCCTGGAGTCGGTGCAGAATCTCCGGGTGCTGGGCTTGGAGAAGATGTCCCTATACTTGCAGAACCAGAAGAATGTTATCACTCAGAGCGTTGAAACTGCGGGTGTGTATTATAGCAACTAATACATCACACTAATATTATAAGTTTGTGAGTGTGTGTTCGTTACTTCTTCACGCGCAAACGGCTGGAACAATTTTGATAAAATTTGTGCATGGAGCTGTTATCTGCGCCAAAAGTAGCCTATGTGTTAATCCAGGGTGTTAGCTTCCTGCATACTAAATTTTATTAAAATTGGTCCAGCCGTTTGCGCATGATGAAGTAATAAACATACACACACACAAACTTTCGCCTGTAGACACAGTATTTAATACCACAGAGTAATAGTATTAAGTAGAATAATAATATACTACTTAATACTATTTATACCATTCCCCGTCTAAAAAGTTTATTTTATTCACTGATAACAATGAATGAAAAGCTTATTTCACTATTTTGGTGTTTGAATTCAAAACAATTACTTTTAATTTTAGTAATTATTCTAATTTTCATGTGAATTTTAATTAATTTAACCTTCCTTTTTCTTCATTAAATATCTTTTTTTTGCTAAAATCTTTCTTTTTTTCGTAGTCATGGTATAAAGTATAGTATGCAACTCTAGAATAAAACCGATTTATATTGAGAGCCGCAAATCACTCGCGTCGCTCAGGATTCTAAAACTTGAATCAATCAAAGATCAAGAATCACTCCCTGCGGTGGTGATTCAATTGTTAAATCCTTCACTTGTTCGTGATTTATCTAATGGCCCTCAATTTAAATCCGTCTTTTATTCACTAATTGCATAATATACTATTCTTATATACTGTATTTCAGAACCCACCCCCTGGACTCAAGACAGCTACGAGCAGTTCGACATAGCCATCAACACAGCGAGCTCTCTGCTCAAAGACCTGAAGAACAGCTGGCGCGGCGTCTTGCCTACGCGCATGTACGAGATGTCCATCTGCAGTATCATCCAGACATTGTGTCAGGCTGTGCTTAACAGGGTGTTCGCTGATGCCAGACCGGTTGGGGAGGAGCTTGTGTACATGTTAGCGGGGAGGATCGAGGATGTCGCAAAGGATGTGGGACTCTTGTTTGAGGTAAAATAGACTTTTATTTTATAGTCATAAAAAACGATAGGAGTGTTATTCAGACATTGTGCCAGGCTGTTCGCTGATGCTTAGCCGGTTGGGAAGGAACTTGTGTTCACGTTGGCGGGGCGGATCGAGGATGTCGTGAAGGATGTGGGACTCTTGTTTGAGGTATAAATAGACTTTTGTATTCTTAAAAATAATAGTAGTGTCATCCAGACGTTGTGCTAGGCCGTGCTCAACAGGATGTTCGCTGATGCCAGGTCGGTCGGGGAGGAGCTTGTGTTCATGTTGGCGGGGCGGATCGAGGATGTTGTGAAGGATTTAGGACTCTTGTTTGAGGTAAAAATAAACTTTTATATTGTTAAAAATGATAGTAGTGTTATTCAGACGTTGTGCCAGGCCGTGCTCAACAGGGTGTTCGCTGATACTAGGCCGGTCGGGGAGGAGCTTGTGTTCATGTTGGCGGGGCGGATCGAGGATGTCGCGAAGGATGTGGGACTCTTGTTTGAGGTAAAATAGACTTTTATTTTATAGTCATAAAAAACGATAGGAGTGTTATTCAGACATTGTTGTTCCCTGATGCTTAGCCGGTTGGGAAGGAACTTGTTCACGTTGGCGGGGCGGATCGAGGATGTCGTGAACGATGTGGGACTCTTGTTTGAGGTATAAATAGACTTTTATATTGTTAAAAATGATGGTAGTGTTATTCAGACGTTGTGCCAGGCCGTGCTCAACAGGGCGTTCGCTGATGCTAGACCGGTCGGGGAGGAGCTTGTGTTCATGTTGGCGGATCGAGGATGTTGTAAAGGATTTGGGACTCTTGTTTGAGGTAAAAATAGACTTTTGTATTCTTAAAAACAATAGTAGTGTCATCCAGACGTTGTGCCAGGCCGCGCTCAACAGGGCGTTCGCTGATGCTAGACCGGTCGGGGAGGAGCTTGTGTTCATGTTGGCGGGGCGGATCGAGGATGTTGTGAAGGATTTGGGACTCTTGTTTGAGGTAAAAATAGACTTTTGTATTCTTAAAAACAATAGTAGTGTCATCCAGACGTTGTGCCAGGCCGCGCTCAACAGGGCGTTCGCTGATGCTAGACCGGTCGGGGAGGAGCTTGTGTTTATGTTGGCGGGGCGGATCGAGGATGTTGTGAAGGATTTGGGACTCTTGTTTGAGGTAAAAATAGACTTTTGTATTCTTAAAAACAATAGTAGGGTCATCCAGACGTTGTGCCAGGCCGCGCTCAACAGGGCGTTCGCTGATGCTAGACCGGTCGGGGAGGAGCTTGTGTTCATGTTGGCGGGGCGGATCGAGGATGTCGCGAAGGATGTGGGACTCTTGTTTGAGGTAATAACTGGCCAAGTGCGAGTCGGAATCGCGCACGAAAATTTCCGTACCATCCTTATCCTTACTTACTATCCTATCCTACTAATCCTACTAATATTATAGATGCGTTTGTATATTTGTTTGTTTGTTACCTCTTCACGCTAAACTACTGTGTCGATTTGGATGAAATTTGGTATGGATATAGTTTGACACTCGGGGAAGGACTTATGGTACCTTATCCCGAAATTTACACGTGGAGCGAAGCCCGCGGATACAGCTAGTTATCTATAAAAAACTCACGTTGCATGGGAGCTAGTCCGGAACCAATGCAACCAATCAATATATGTTTAAATTAATTTTAAACTATAAGAAGGTTTGCCTATCTGGCACAGATCCTTACCTGTTGTGCCGTGTTGACGCCGATGACGACGACCCGTATTCCAGGACGCAGATCGAAACTTTAAATAAATTTTCAAAACAAAAAAATTAACTTCAACACCAAACTAAATACATTTTGATTTTCTATGGGACCACCTGGTAAGTAGGCCCTTTCAAAAAAATATTACAAATTGGTCCAGGCGTCTTCCAGTAATCAGGGATATTAGGTATGTCGCAGTTGAATTGTATAATCCGTTGTTTCGCATTACAGTTCGGTTTTGTACAACAGCTGAAAAGGGGTTTTCTCAAACAATGGTTTATACAATCCAACTGCGTCAGGTATAAACAAGTTTATTTAAAAAACTTCCCGACTGTCAAGATCGAGATAACGGAACTACCGCTACAACTTGATAGGATTAGGGAAAGCCCTGACCTGACTTTCAAGCGTTAAAATCTATAAAACCGATAAAAAAAATAAACCGATTTTTATCAAACATAGCTAAGAACCATCGCAAGGAACTTGATTTCACGTAAAAAACGCATCGAAATCGGTCCATCCGTTCGAGCTACGATGCCACGACAGACGTTAGCGTCAAACCCTTGACAGTTATAACTTATAACACCCCTCTTTTTCATTTGCATTCGAATAGATAACCTCCTACTTTTTGTTGGTCAAAAAACTATATTCTTTTCAGGAACCAATCCAATTGGAAAGCAAAATCCCCTCGTGGAAGAAGTTCACGAAGCTGCCTTTGCTGCTGAAGGCGCAGCTCTTGGAGACTGCGGAGCTGTGGAACAAGGATAGGGAGCTGGTCGCGAGCTACACGTGCGAGGAGGTGCGCCAACTCGTCAAGATGCGGTTCCCGGACGACAAGTACCGGCTGAGGATGTTGAAGGAAATACAGTGATGTTCAATGACTTGTTGTTTTCTTTCTATTGATATAAGGTCGTAACGTTGTTGTTTTGCGTATTAGGTTTGTTTGCGTCTTAGGTATGCCTCGCGTAAATGTTGCCTAACTCGCGATTTGATTAGTCATAATGCGAAGTTGTTATTTTGCGTCTACTTAAGACGCATCCCTCGCGGAAATAAACAAAAAATGTTGTTGTTTTCTTTCTATTTATACAATATGTAAAAAAAAAGAATTTGTCGCTTTTCGGCAGATACTCATTTCGCCACGCAACTTGACACATTCGCGTCTCGACAGACATGCATCTCGACTCGACAGTAAATTAATAAATAGAACTTATATACTTGTAGTCATTATGCATATTTGCAACTAGTAAAGTAATTAGACAACAGGAATCTTTATATTTTCCACAATAATTTTATTTTTTATTTTTCCATTGTATCAGTATATTGCTGAAAGCAGTAACAAATTTAATGGCAACTTCTTTAAAAAAAATATTAATCTACTATTGTATGTAACTCCATCTCTATTTATCGGTTTTCACGGACATCTTTCTGTTAGTACCTACCTATCGAGATATTTCCCTTACATCACTATGATTACATTGATTTGATGTTTTGATCATCACTATCACGAAATGCGTATCTGTCGAGTTGCGTTTCTGACGAAAAGCAAAGAATCCAAAGAAAACCCTGATCCGTTATGGTAATGTTGAGTAGCTTGTATAGGTTCCATTTATGGGTTTCTCCCATCTCTAAAATCGCAAAAAAATATAACATTTTGTATGGAGCTGCAGATTGTTTTTTGCGATTTCAGGAATGGGATTTTCATCCAGCAAAGCTCGGTCGCCCGTTAATTAAATATCATGTGACATGCATGAATTTAATTTGCATCTAGAAAAAAGGAAATAGTTGGTAAATGGCAATACTTATAAAACATGAACACTTGCCAGTAAGTTGCGTGCTATTTTACATGGTTGCATAAGTTTATGTACGGAAAAGCGGAAATGGGAAATGGATTCACGCGTTGGGTAATCAGACGTTTCGGGCGAAAACAAATTATTTACTGCATCTTTAGGTAAGTGGGTAACTGTCGGTGCGAACAGGTTAACGATCTATTTATTATAAGGATTATAAATTATTTTATTTAACTTTACTTGACTTTATGACTCCGGAAAATGCTCGTTAGGCTAAACAACTTTTGCTATAATTTGAATAATACTATTTTATTTCCCTGGCCGGGAATCCAACCCGAAACCTCTGGATGGCGGACAACATAGTGACCACTACGCCACGGAGGTCGTCAAATTGTGTTTGTCCGACCGTTACGTAAATGTGAAGCAACTAATTTACCTACCAAAGGAGACATCTAGCACTTCTTGTGTTGCGATAATTATTATCTGGGTCTCAAAAAGACCCAGATTCAGAGCCTTCAATTAATTATACCTAGAGGGAAGGCGCAGGAGAGCTCACATAATTTTAAAAAAAAAGTTAATAAAGTAAATTGCATTTTGATATCTTCGAGATATCAAAATATATGGAATTCATAATAGAATATGCATTAGTGCATAATAAATCATTAGCGATAAATAAATTAAAAAGATACTTACCAAGCCTTAGTAGATATCAAACTATTTTATGAGCTACTGTTTGTATTGCAATTTAAATTGAGAACGTGTAGCTTTTCTTCGCACATAAGCCAAAAGACCCCGAAAAGTTCAAGTACCCCCTTAATTTGTTGTTGTTTATTTCAAGCATGTTAATTGACCGAGCGAGCGAAACGTCTTAGTTTCGAGATTAGCCAAAAATTCTTTTGTCCGTCTGTCTGTCTGTTCTCGATTACAGGTCGCATTTCTTAACCGATTCTCATGAAATTTTGTAAGCAGATTCAGCAACTTTATAGAATTTTGACGTGACAACGTCTTATAAATTGGTTTGCCGGGTGACACTTCAAGAAACTGCGTTACGCTCCGCTCACGTTATGCGCTCACAATGAGAGCGAGTGAGAGGCACGCGTCCCTTCCACTCGGGCATGGTTAGCCCGCCTAAGAGCGAGAGAGACAGACATAAAAAGTCGTTGTCACGTAAAACTTTCGCCCGTATACCGACTTTACAGGCCACCAATTTTTTTTGTCGAGCCAGTTTTTCGAAATTTTTCAAAATGGCGAAAATATGGGGGTTTAAAATTTGAAAACTGTCATATATCCGCCATTTTAAAATAGTTTTAAAAATGTCATTAGACTTTTTTGTTGCCATTATGAAAACAATTTTTTTTTATTTCATAAGTAGTTCTATAAATTTTATCATATTCAACCGACTTTAAAATAAAAGGGATTTGCTTATTTTACAATTAGTTTTTTTTTCAGTTTTTTCTTATTTTGATTGATTGTTGGCTTGTTTATTAAATTTAGCAATTTTGTTAAGCGAACTTTCGTTTAATCGCTATCGCTGCTTGTCTGTGCTTCTGTAGTAGTATTAGTAATTACGAGTATGCCACAAACTAACAAGAGATCAACAGCAACCAAAGCCCGCGAAGTAGCTTTACGAAGAGAGTAAGAAACCAATGAGCAGCGGCATAGAGCCATGGCAATACAAATAAACATTTAAACGAAAACCACTAATATAATAGTTTTCTGGTTTTTTCAACAACGAGCTGACTTTGTCATTTGAAAAATGATGGGTCATTTATAGGTGAAAGACTACTGGTACAGAACTGAATTTCAGCATTACGGTAGACCTCATATCCATGTGATGTATGGTAGGAAGTTGCTTCTGACATTTCAGAGCTAGATCATAAGTCATTTGAAGAAAGGGCTGTGATTGCCAACTATTTTGGAAATTGGGTCACAACCATGAATCCTCATATCGGTAAACCTGCACCGATAAATTATCCAAGTCAGATACATTATTCTGAAATAAGAATCGCGAGGTCTAAGTTCGTGGCGAACTACTAGTATTGTAATGGATAACATATTAGGACCGCGCAGCGCGTCTTGAGGTTTACAACGCAGAAAATAATAAACATTCGGAACGTTAAGTTGTTTCTCAACAGTCTTAAAATTTTAACCAACTCTTTTGATTGACTGAGTACTTATTTTGCAGATTCTAGAATTAGTAAGTTTTGTTATGAATTATTTAACTAGGAAATAATATTTTTCATCTTTTAAAATTAAGCACTATTCTAGGATAGCGCTGTCAAGAAAATTTTGCGTCTATGATGGGAGTCCTTGAAGATGAGGGTAAAACTGCTTATGTTGGCCTTGGCAGAGAAAGTGCTAGTCCCGAAACTCAACCACCCATTACGCGAATGCTATATAAGTGAGTGGTGCTTCCTCGCACCCACCATTACGTTCTGGTACATGTCGGTGACCGGCCTCCGGTTTCGCAATATGCAACACCTATCGGTAGGTAAACAAAACGAGAGTATTTTCTTCACTTTCGCGAGGAAATATGAGATCGCTGGATCGAGTGATTTTATCTCTGGAGAGAACATTTTGAAAAGTGTAATAAATAATTTGCAGAATCTAAACGCATCTATAAAAGTTTTGGCGCGAAAATAAAACACACCTTTGAAAGTATTGGCGCGAAAATGTATCCAAACGCATCTATGAAAGTTACGGCGCGAAAATTAATTCAAGATTAGTGTGGTTTTTTTAATAAGCATTGGGAACAAGTGATTAAATCTGTCATGTGGCGGATGTGAGTTATGAGATAAATGTAGATAATCAGTTATCAAACAACAATAATTTTACGTTTGCAAACAAGACATTGTTTTGAAAACAGAAGTGAAATAAGACAATTTTAGTGCAGTGTTTAAAAAGTGTACAGTTAACCAATGTATTGTATACAGTGTGAAATGGTACAGTGCAGAAACAAAACGCGACGTTAAAAAGTTTTGGCGCCAAAATAAATAAAATGGCGCAGATTACGAAAGTGATTTCGTTATTTTTGAATTTTGTGATAGTTACAGGTGAAGTCAATTTACTTATCTATCTAATCAGTGTAAAAAGTAAGAAACATTTAAGTACATAATATTGTTTGTTATTTTACAATTAATTCTATAGGCACCTAGTCATTTTGAAGGTTCTCAATTAACTACAGAATGACATTATATAATGAATATAAGGCTTACTAACGAAACAAGAAACGAACCTAAGTAATATTTATAAATAAGTAATAATACGTAGTAGTACGTAGGTTATATGCAGTTAAGTATATAGATTGGAAATTAGATTTTTAAAACTAAAACCCGACTATCCCCTAAACTACACAACCGATTTGATAATATTTCTAAAGGACCACCTGAAAAGTATGACCTTTCAAACCAAAAAAAGAATGATCCAAATCAGTTCAGCCTCAATTCAGGCGTCTTCAAATAATCGCTGAACATTCATAAAAAAAGTTTCCGATGAGTTGAAAACCTCCTTCTTTTTGAAAATTGTTTGAAAATGGTTCGAGTTAGTAGATACCTAATGTTTTAATGCAACAAAATTTTCTTACATTACAAATCATCTATCTAAACTACTCCTACCATACATCCTTCTCTACATCAAAACTTTACTAGAGAAATGCTCTTTATCTAGTAAAAACCACTTATGTTCAGAATGCGCAGCGCACTGGCTGAAACTTCAGTTTCTATAGTCCGCAAATCTAGAACCGGAAAGTAATTCAAATTGAAAAAATAGATTACCGTATACCTAAATAGATAGAATATCTACTCGTAACTATAGAAATTTAGCTAATAGCTTATAATATTAACCCTTTTACCGCGAACATCGGATTAACCGACTAACATTGTCGTGCCCATTTCGCGACTGTCGTATATTTCTTTCAAAAAAAAAACACTGCTCGTATTGCACATAATCCACATCCCTTTTTGGTTGTAGGTATTTATTTTAGATTTTGTTTGCCGTGTGGTTTCCGGTAGAGTAGAATAGAGCCACTCCAAGTCCTCCCGTGGATGTCGTAGAAGGCGACTTAGGAAATAAAAGCTTTGTTTAAGCTTATAAAATTCAATGAGACCTCTCCAACCCGTCTGGAAATCGAGGAGAGTGTAGACTAAATCCTCTGGTTGCTCTGGCCAAGATAATGGCTCTGGTAGTACAGATAGGGTCGTGCTCCTGCAGTGGAGACCTGATGATAATGATGATGATGATGTATGATGATTTTAGATCAACAAGCCTCGCGGTGAAAGGGTGCTTGTAGTGTTCTGTGCTAGTAGATAAACCAAGTCCACTATCAGTGGGTTTTAATTTTACTTAGTACGTACCACGCGTACTATTCCTAAATCCCAAATATC
This sequence comes from Acrobasis consociella, assembly GCA_963555685.1. Taxonomy (NCBI): domain Eukaryota; kingdom Metazoa; phylum Arthropoda; class Insecta; order Lepidoptera; family Pyralidae; genus Acrobasis; species Acrobasis consociella. Next base: position 3,478,614 of record OY743119.1, on the reverse strand, counting down.
AAGGCTAAACATGACTATATTTGATAAGGAACTGCATAGGAAATACTTTACTTTATGAGCAGAAACCATGCAATTGTGTAACCCAATATTGAACACGGAAAAACTGATTGCGTGCTACTTTCAGGCACGCAACAATTTTTTATCAGGGAAAAAAGTTTGACAAAGATTAGACGGACGATGCGCTATCATTATTCTTTGATTACTGTTGACATTTTTTAATTAGAAATATTGCTTTAGAAATATTTACAACAATGTACAATTTTTTTTTATAATCTCAGTCAAATACAACTTACTACGTATGTCCTAAGTCAATTTCGGCGTCCAAAAATCAATAAGTACTCAATTTATATTCTTTAAGAGTAATTAAATGTGACTTTGTTTCAGACGGCATTCCTGATCATCGCGTTAGTGATCGTCGTCAATCAAGGATCAGCGGTTGCGGCAGCGGAAGGCGAACCTCAGAATGACCAGCTAGCGCAAGAGACCAAAAACAGTGCTTTAACGATCACAGATGGCCCTAAGTACGTAAAAAAGCAAATCACAGTTCGAAACAAAACGATTGAAACATGGCCAAGCACTGAAGCACACAAGCCTGAACAGAGACCGCCAAGCAAACCACCCATCAACCTTGACAAAGTGCCACAAAAACCACAAAAGTACTACATTGAAATACCCCGAACGCATTACGGTTCACTCCAAAAAGTTCCTTTGAGGCAGCATTATCCCCAATCGCCATTACAATATCACCCACCGAACTCGATATACAATAATTTCCAGCAAGTGATACCGCTCCAACCTCACAAAAACACGTATTACATAAAACAGCAATCCAGGCCTCTAGCCTTTGCGTCGTCAACGAACAAAGCTACCATAGCCAAGAGCCCGAAGTTCAGTCTTCCAGTCCAGACTATTACCGGAGTGAGGACTGACACAGTCATATCTCCACCGAGCTCTACAAAGCCAAATAAGACAAATGTATCAACCACCACGTCAGCGACAACCACCACGAGACTCTTGAGAACAAAGCGAATATGGCCAAAAAGGATTTTAGAAAAGATGAATGGTACTTTACAGAATTCAACAAAAAGTAACGACACGCATATATCAGACAATATTATAAAAGACACAGACACCGCAGAAACTGTCCACCGAATCAAATACGTATACAAAAATACGAACTCAACTGAAACACCACATAAACGCCAATACAGGCCGGTGACAAGGATCCCTAAGATAAAATCAACTACTCCGTCGCCGTTCAATGTGAGTGAGATTAAACATAACGATTGGATACCGCTGGTGCCAACGCAGTACAGGCAGGGAAGACCCACGCTTAAAAGAATAACTAAAAGATCCGCAGTATTCCCCGGACCAGAACCATACCCTGAACAGACGGTACCCAGTAAACGATTGTTGTATTTACATTCTTTTGGACTAATCCCCATGAAACACGTGAATAACTTACAAACACCTGAGCCCGAAATAGCAAGGAAAACGATGTCGTTTTTTCGTAAGCGCAAGCGACAACTGAATCCCTATTATTCTGGTTACAGCCCCAAACCCGGCATCGGAACGACACAGCACTATTATTACGACGATCTGCAAAGTGAAGGAAGTCACGCCCACAGCCACGGTCACAAGCATAATAACCACCAGCATCATCACCAACCGAAGGTGGTCACTAAAGTCAAACACCATCATCATCACCACCACCACAGATATATTAAAACTGTCGAGAAACCAGTGAAAGTTCCGTATAAAGTCGAAGTTCCCAAGCCGTACCCCGTTCCTGTGGAAAAAAAGGTCCCATATCCAGTCGAAAAGATAAAAGTGGTCGAAAAACCAGTGCCTTACCCTGTGACAGTGGAGAAAAAAGTGCCTTACCCCATCGGGATAAAGGTGCCGCATCCCGTTCCTGTAAAAGTTATTGAAAAGGAATATGTTGCGAAGCCATATCCAGTGATCCAACAAGTCCCAGTGTATAGAAACGTGGAGGTGCAAGTGCCGGTCGACCGGCCCGTGCCCGTGCCCGTCACCGTGGAGAAACAAGTGCCGTACCCGGTGCCGGTGAAGGTGTTGGTGCCACAGCCGTATCCTGTCGAAACCAAAGTGCCTTACCCAGTCCAAGTCAAGGAGCCAGTGGAAGTCATAAAGCATGTCCCGGTCCGAGTGCCCGTCCCTCAGCCGTTCGCTGTTAAAGTGCCGCATCCCGTCCCCGTTCCTGTCGAGAAAAAAGTGCCTTATCCTGTCGAGGTGGAAAGAAAGGTGCCCGTGCCCTTCAAAGTGCTGGTCCCTCAGAAGGTAGAGGTCGAGAAAAAGGTTCCAGTGTATATTCCGAAACCGTACCCAGTAGAGAAAAAAGTCCCAGTGCCGGTAAAGGTCCCGTATCCCGTAAAAGTGCCTTACAGAGTGCCTTATGAGGTTCCAATATACGTGAACAACCCGGCGCCGATTTACGGCGATGGATACTATGTCTCCGGCGGTATATCAGTGTCTGAGGAGTCAGTGACAGAGGATACTCCTCCCCACACGGTGACAGTGCACGGGAACACTGGCTTTACTGGTTTCCAACCGGCGCAGTCGCGGTCTGATGCCACTGAGGCGGCGACTACATTATCGTCCACGTCCACAGAACACACGGACCCTTGAACATTCGCGTACATTTTTGTAAATATATGTAAGTTATTTATAACTATAGATTCGAAGTTAGTCCATCATTGTAAGTTGATTTGTACCGATTGAATGTCGATGTCATTTGAATGCGATGACGATGATTGTTCGACTTGAGTAAATGCTGCTGTGATATGTTATGCGTGTCATTTAATATGTCATCGAAAGCTAATCCAAAGGTTAAATGTATACTGCTTACTCATCAGCCCCGTGTTTACAGATTTGGACTCCAGTGCTCCACTCCTACACCAGCAGCAATGTGTTATCGTTTAAATAGCCAATTCAGAACAAAATCTTGTAAGACACCGGACTTCTTCTAGGGGTATAAAACTCGGACACTTTCCCAAAGGACCCCCAAATTAGAATCTTACCTAAAGACTAATCTCTATAATAGTCTTTTCGCCAAAGTTAGTATATCACCTATTCAAATCGCCGCCGAACAAGAGCTTGTAAAGCTTCTGGGTGTATATAATCTAGTTTCTTCTGGGGACAGAAGTCTGATACTTTCCCAAACATTCTCCAAATAAGAACCGTATCTAGGACTAAAAACCCCTTTGTCCAATTGTGTATTATATAGAAGTAACGTATAAAATTGCGGAAACGAAACTGCGAGAATTGATTATAAGTTCTCAAGTTCAACGGCAAGTATGGCGGCAAATTGCGCAGTGACATCATGTCAGTCACCCCGGCGGTACGAAAGTGTGTAACCGATTACAGCATTTACGGCGACTTCATTAAGCGAAGGAATCCATAATCGATGGATTAGGCGTGGTTTTGTATTGTTGCTTTGATTTCGGTGATTGTCTTGCGCACACGCAGTTAGGTGTGGTATCAATCATTGAATTACATATTTTTACACATTTTTTTTTGGTAATTGAGGCAAAGGCGTGGTAGTGCCACACGCGCTCGGCTGAATAAATAATTGACATATTTTATGTGTGAATTTCTTCTGAACAAGTCTGTACTATAATCAGTCCACTGTTGGACTAAAGGTCTCTGCCAATAAAGGGAAAGATTTGCCGATAATTACCACGATGGGCTAACCTTATTACATTCAGATAAAACTGAATACAGTATGCAACATTAAAATATATACGGTCTAACAAAATATACTGAAACTATTTTAAGGCTGAATTCAGTCCGTGATTGTGAACAACTTTTTTCAAGAAACAAATGTCGAATGAAAAATATTTTTTGACTTTCCATACGAACTCGGATCAGCTGATCGTTCAACTTGTATGGGAGGCCAAAAATTACTTTTCATATTTCGATACGTGTTCCTAGGGGAAAGTTCTTAGTATCATGGACTGAATTCAACCTTAAAATAGTTGTGAAATGACACAGGGTGATAACGACCTGACTGCAGTCTGGTGCACGCAGTAAATAGACGGATGATGAAGAGCAAGCTCCCTGTTCCCTTTGTGTCATTTCAGATCAGGAGAAAATATAAGATTTCAATGTTTCATACTGTTCTCAGCTTTATCTCAATGGAATAAGGTTGATACTCGAAAATTGGTTGATCATTTTTCCGCTTAACCCTTGACACCTGTGAGATGTAAGTAAAGGAGCGCTAACGAATCGAATTCTGCTCTGCGCTCAGGTAATCTTAGTAAACGAACCGGGTCAAATAAAAGTGATAATGGTTTTAATTACAGCGGAATAGGAAACGCGCCATCGAAAGTGAAGTCACAGTCGACTTGGCATCGCGAAATCGTTACGTCTCGTGCTACGAGCCCGATACACGACACTACGCTTCCCTGCAACGAACTATGCGCTATATGTAGCCATGTTTTTAAAGACGGATCAAAATCTCGCGTATACTAGGATTGATTGGATGATTGAGCAGGCCAAGATCTGAGTCTGCTCGACTAACTTGAGCTGATAAAATGTAAATTTCATACAAATTTGAGTAAATTATTTTCAGGACGTTTTTATTTCTACCCTCTTCCATGCTGGTCTAGGAAAAAAGAAAAAACTTAGAATGTACCAGCTGCTTCTCTTTCCGCGCAGATCGTAGAAGCCAATCGAGGGACTGGGCGAAAGTGCTATTTGATTCCTTTTTCCACTCTCTCGCCCACCGTCTCGCTAAAAGTGGCCTTTGATTCTTGCGGACCTGGGCACTGTTTGCTTAGAGCCGCAAAACCCCAAAACTCCCGGTCTGTCCCGTTGGAGTAAAAGTAAAATAAAGAAGTGGTAATATGTAATGGTTGCTCGGGCGCGGCTGCACACTTTAGTACGGAAATGACCAAATATTTTTTGGAACGAAGTTCCTTATCGCGCGTTGCGAAAGGGGGCTAGACGGAAAAAATTAGACCAAAAGTTGTAACGACACTTTTTGCTATAGTTGTAAGCCGTGCGGCGTGCGCGTGTTTCTTTGTCTGTCTCTCTCTCTCCTCATTAATCGATAGGAACTTCGTTCCATCCGGGTGTCCCTTGACACCTCTCAAGTTTTTTTTTGTTCTATTACTGTTATTTTGCCACCAAGCTTTTGAAACATTGCAGAACAAAAAAAAACTAGTTTTTTTTAGCCATTTCTATCTTTTTAGGTATGTGTTGACATACTAAATTTCAACATAATCATTAGACCAGTTCCGGAATTCCTAATTCTACAAACAAAAATTGCTCTTTCAAAGTAATAGTGGATAATTAAAATATATTTCGAGACAGAAAAATGGGAAATATCCCTGTAAAATTTATTTAAATAAAATATTAATTTAGTTACATAACAGTAAAATGTTGTAAATGCACTTATATTACTTGACTTTCACGAACTGCCATTCAAGTTCGTACACACCAACAGAAGCCTGGTTCTTCTCGTCATATTCCACCCACTCCTTCTCTGTCAGATCCACATCATCGAATTTTTTACCTGCAAAAAGTTAACCCGTGTGTATTATTTATTTATAGTGGTCAAGAAAAAACATAGTTGGTAGTTAATCTTGTCTAAAGTTTATCTTTAATTCTCGTGTAGTAATTTGGTCTCGACATGAGGATAAAATATAAATAAATATATATATATTATACATATAGCGACAAATTACGCTGATTGAGCTAGCCCCAAAGTAAGTTAGAGACTTGTGTTATGGGATACTAATTCAACGATACTATACTTTATAACAAATACATATATAGATAAACATCCAAGACCCAGGACAATTTGAAAAAGGCCATTTTCCAACTTGCCCTGACCGGGGATCGAACCTGCGACCTCTGGGTGGCGGACTAGCACGGTGACCACTACGCCACGGAGGTCGGCATATAATAAATAAGAGGAATATTTTTGAAGTTATACTTCTTTTGGCGCAATTGAGAAAAATGATGAGAGTGAATTTTTACGATGCGCGTGCATATGAAGTAAGCCCACGATCTGGCTGTACTGTAACTATGTTCGCCAAAGAAGTATAACTTCTAACGCGTATAAGTACACTCTTTTTTAGGGTTCCGTAGCCAAATGGCAAAAACGGAACCCTTATAGATTCGTCATGTCTGTCTGTCTGTCTGTCCGTCCGTATGTCACAGCCACTTTTTTCCGAAACTATAAGACCTATACTGTTGAAACTTGGTAAGTAAATGTATTGTGTGAACCGCATTAAGGTTTTGACACAAAAATAGAAAAAAAACAGTAAAATTTGGGGGTTCCCCATACTTAGAACTCAAACTCAAAAATTTATTTTTCATCAAACCCGTACGTGTGGGGTATCTATGGATAGGTCTTCAAAAATTATATTGAGGTTTCTAATAGCATTTTTTTCTAAACCGAATACTTTGCGCGAGAGACACTTCCAAAGTGGAAAAAAGTGTGTGTCCCCCCCCCCGTAACTTCTAAAGTAAGAGAATGATAAAACTAAAAAAAATATATGATGTTCATTACCGTGAAATCTACCAGCGAAAATTGGTTTGAACGAGATCTAGTAAGTAGTTTTTTTTTAATACGTCATCATCATAAACGGCAATTTACCTTTCATTCAATCAACTCAAATATAAAAATTAAAAAAAACATACTACCAGACTTTTATATTATGTTATTTGCTACTACGGAACCCTTCATGGGCGAGTCCGACTCGCACTTGGCCGCTTATTTTTGTAGTTGCCTAAAATTATGCTTATTTTAGGCAGCTACTAACTACTACAATTAAATATTATGAATGAAAAAATGTTTTCCTCCTAATCTTCCATGTTAAATTCATTAATATGGGAGCTTATTTGCATGGAAGGTTGAATTTATCCTAATTCTATGTTATTAATTCGTTTTTAAGAGGAGCCAAGAGCTATCACAATGAGTTAGCAAAAAATAAAATATTTATTTCAATTTACCAAAACTTAGGCTGTAAGTAAGTATGCCTCATCAATACTTAGTTGTATTAGCCTGAGTTGTTGTATCTTCATTAAATGTTTGTTTAAATTGAACAAAGGAAGATATTCACCATTATCCTCAGCTTCGGCAATCCATCCAGACTTAGGCTCAAAGTCGACAGGCTCTAACCCTCGGCAGTCAAATATCACAATGGTTTTGAATTTGTTCACATCATTGTTGGTGTACACACCTGAAACCAACATAGTTTTTATTATACTTCCACTTGAGATACAGCATACTATAGGTATATTGAAAATAAAAAGCTAGATAGCAGACAACAGAGTCTGAAGCTGGAAGATGAGGAGCTGCTTGATATCGTGGGAAGATCTTCCCTTTGCAGAGCAGACATAAAATTTGGTATGCAGGAAGCTAGATTAACACAAGCTACTTTAACCGCAGGTAACACTGTGGGGTGCAGCTAGTAAAGCATAAAGCTGCACCTACAAATAGATTAAACAGTTAATTTAAAAAATATGGGGGGATTACAGGTGTGTGTGTGTGTCATACCCACAACAGTATTTCGGTGTGTTTCATTCAGAAATGAAAGTGATTAAGCTAACCTCAACCACTGTGGTTTTAAAACTAATATCCTTATAATAATAAACAAAGTATATCATTACATTAAGTCTTAACAGTGGTTATTTCTCTGTTAGATGTTTGTTGAATTAAAAACTACAGTTTCTGTAACTAGAGCAGTCTTGAACACAGAAATTATATCATTTGTATGCACTCAGATTAAAGAATGTTAAACTGAGTGTTTCAATTGTAACATACAACAATTAGTTTAGATAGAAAGCCAGTTCTAGGATACAAACCAATACCTGAATCTACAATTGCGCGAGACGAAACCAGTGAACCTTAATATGAGCTATTATATTGGAAACAAATACCGAATAAGGTTATGTTTACCATTGCTGCCTTCAATAACATCCATGCTGTTTTCCCTCGAACAAAGCTTGCATTTAATCAGCAGATTCGTCTCCGACCGGTTGTGCTTCTGTGGCACCTTATCTGCTTCCGTGAGGTCGTGAAACTTTTCGGAAACTTCGCCGCAACTGCTGCACTTGAGTTTCAGAAACCACTGGTAGTGAGGGTGGTTGGTGTACAGTTTCTCTATGCATTCTAACGTAGCTTTGATTTGGAGAGCAATCTTCACCATTTTCGAGGCCTATTTAATGTATTTATGTAAAAATAATTCAGAATAAACTTCGAAGATTTTTTATCGCGAAAACAATGAAATGAATATGCCAATGTCAGATAACAATCAATTATGGCTGCGTTCCGTTTTGTGATAATAGCGTTATCATCACTGTTATCGCGCTCACAAACCGTTCCGATTTGATGTGAGCGCGCCAATGATAGCAGTAGGCACGTCACGGATGACGTCACTACCGCCGCCATCTTGCGTTCACGGTGATATCGTTCTCAAGCGTTAACACTGTGAGCGTGGTGTCATATTTGACATTTGTACTGCAAAAACGATAATGACTGATTGTCACTAATGTCATACAGATACATTTTAACGTCTTATCCCTGACGGGGCAGACAGAGCCCGGGGCCGTAAGACCCAAAGGCCACGCTTAGCGTGGTGGTGGGCGTTAAGATGAGAAGGAATCAAAATAGTGATGGGTTGCTAGCCGCATCGCCTATTACCATGATTCAAATCTCGCCCATTCCCTCGATCGGCTTTTACGATCTGCGCGGGAAGAGAAGCAGCTGGTACGTTCTAAGCTTTTTCTTCAGACCAGCATGGAAGTGCTAATAATACAGCAATTAATTAAAGAAAATCCACATTTACCAAACAAAACGTTGTGATTCTATTTACTTCCCTGTTTCAGTTAGGTCTGTGGTTAGGTTTTCAAAACAAAAACAAAAAAAACGATCGCTTGCGAATCCCGCGATAATCGTTTCGAAATGAAATCGCGTCAACAGCGATAATAGCGCGATAACCAAATCGGAACGGCTTTTAGCGCTCACAGCGCCAACAGTGCTATTGGCTTAAAACGGAACGCAGCCTATGTATGTAGCTCAAAGTGACATTGACATATGCGTTTTGTTTATATAAAAAGATGTACAAAGTACAATGAATGAATTGTGTTGCGTTTTGTTTGACGTCAATAAACTATAAAACCCATGAAATTACACGGTAAAACCCATGAATTTATAGCAGGGTAATCATCATCAGGTCTTTTTATCTCCATTGCAGAAGCACGACCCTCTCTCTGTACTACTAGAGCCATATTTGGCCAGTGCAGCCAGGGGACTTTGGCCTACACTCTCCTCGCTGGCCAGAGGGGTAGGGAGAGGTTTCAATGATGTTTATAAGCTTTGTTTAGCTTATATTTCCTAAGTCGCCTTCTACGACATCCACAGGAGGACTTGGAGTGGTCCTATTCTACTCTGCCGGAAACCACACGGCAAAGCATAAGGGTAAAAGCAAGCTATAAATTAATTTTGCTCTTTGGGTAAAACTCTGGTTCACACATAACGTCACACATGAAGCTAAAGGGATCAAGGTTCACATAATTTCTATTTTTTTAATGTATACTATTTACTATACTGGATAAAGAAAGCGCCAGTTGAATAAAATAACTTGCCTGACTGGCCAGAGAAGAAACGTTGTCACTTATTTTCCTTCTATAAACAATCAACCGAGTTCGAAAGTGGAACACACCCATTTGAAATTAATTATTGAAAGGAAATGTGCGAAGAAAATTTTAACAGTAGTTCATAAAATAGTTTGAAGGGTTATCTAGGACATACTAAAGACAAAATTTTAAACGATTTCTCCATTTCTTTTCAAATAATTTAATTTCAAATGGGGCAGCACTGGACTCCGAAAAATGAATGTATCTCCTTAAGGCTCGGCGCAAACGGGCCACCAGAAAACTCGACCACCGACGACTTCCCTGTAGTTTTCATATATTTTGTATATACTCACCGCAAACGGTGACGCCGATGGCGACCACTAAATTAGTATGAAAGTGGTCGGTGGCCGCGTGTTGTGGTGGCTCGTTTGCGCCGAGCCTAAACCATACAACAGCCTTAGAAAAACGACCGGAGTTTTAACAGCAAAACAACAGCTCGTTTAAATTGACATTTATTATCATGAATTATACATGGGTCATTTCATATAGCCACATCCACATCACATCATGCATATAAACATTACCAAACCACCAAGTATAAAACACGAAAATCACTCGATTGTAACGTTATGTAACAAAAAACATGCATCTACCGACAACGCTGGGTTCACCATCTTATCCTTGTACCATACAAAGCATTATTAGATCCTTATTTTACACAATACATTTGTATATAAAAGTTGATTTATTGTTTGAAAATACATAAAACTTTGTTGATGATTGTATAATGCACACATGATAAGATAAATAACAAAAAAATATAAAGGTTTGAGATATTTACAAAAAAATTACTAATGAAAAACTACTATTAAAGAGGGTGAAATAATTGAATGTTATGTAAGAAAATAAAGGAACGTTTTTAATATAATTTACATAATTTCTCTCGAAATACCATTCAATTGTTCCACATAAATATTGTGTTCACAGTCAAATTGCCATAGAAATGTTAATATATTCAGTGATCATGTGTTTCTATAAATTAGAAAAGAAAACACCTAGTAAATCGTGGGGTTAAAATATTAACATAACTAATTATTGTTCAGGATACTTATTAAAATAGGAAATGTCCTATTTTTCTTTTTTAACGATTGTGCACACAGCCTATTCTATTTTTAAATTAAAGCAAAAAATAGATGCCGTTTTGCATGTCAAAAGCGGTCATTGGCCTCGAGGAACGTTTGTAGTTTATACCGCTGGCTACTGAAATATATATTATTGCACTGTAACCTGAGAACAAGGCAAAAGGGATACAAGTAACTTAAAATATGACCAAACAAAAGAGAAATTGTTGCTAATTAAAGTAATCCGCTATTGACAAGCCAAACGGCAAGTAGTATAGCTAATCTAGCCCTCGTCATTACATAACCTAAGAAATATTTACTTACGTATTGTATAAATGGCAGTGATGCTTTTGGAATAGCTCAAATCGAGGATGATTTGGCAATACTTAATATTATGGCCATATTTCAAATGAAAATGACACAAGTTAAATCCTTATTCATAAAAGATTCCACGCTTCTTACATCATTTGAGATCGCTTAATCTTTTTATTCGTCGTGATTAGCATCATAAAACTTGAAAAAATATCCTGTATAACCGATAATGCGAGCACAGAAGTTTTATGAATAAGACATTAATTATATTATTATAACTAACGCGAGATGACATAACTAAATATTTTAACACGGTTCACACGGGTGAGGGTTAGGAGAAGAGGCGACCCGACTGTTTCGTTGGCCTTTTGCGACTACATTACGTGAGTAAAACCGTGTTAAAATATTTTGTTAAGACATTTGATATTCCGCTAAGGCAAATTTAGCACGATCGTTAGTTGTACATTCTTTGTACGATTAAAATCAACCAACATCAATCAGTATCTCACAATAATGCTCTCGTCCTAGAAGTGCTACAATGAATTAATAATTGTACGAAGCACCAGTTAGTCACAAATTTTAAGGATATTAATCATTTTAAAATTAATAAATTAGCCTTACTCTCGGATCTCTCGCAAGAATTTGTTTATCTCGTAGCACTAAATCTACTCGTACATAGAACTTTTTTGAGCGAAAACCAACGCCACAGAATCAATATAAGTATTACATACAGAACGGAAACTTTGCTAGGGTGCCTAGGGTTTCCCGTACCCGTACCTCTCCCCCGTACTCGCCTTGTGAAGGGTGTTGAGCGGGCGGCTGCAGTTGCAGCCATACAATGATGACAGCCGGGACTACAAGACGATAACAGGGAAGATGTACGAGGACGGGGAACAAGGAGATTTCGTTTTGTATATAATACTTATATAAATTCTGTACCAACGCTGGAGCAACCGGGACCTATTTGAAGGTCAATGTGCGCTTTTACTCGCCAACTGGCACTTAGCATACTTTGACATTCGGGATCCAATTTCTTCGTCATAGTAAAATTTGAAATACAGACACACGGAAATAATACTTAAAATGTACCTTATTTCTCGCCTTATCAAACTTTTGTAATATTAAACAGTTTAATTATTCAATATCTCCTATATATAGTATTAATATCACTTTAGCGTTAAAATAAAAGCTATCTACGTAGGAAAACTTGGCGTGACGATCGTAAGAATTTTTATAATACTTTTTGTAACAAATTCTCTACTGATATTTTATGTTTTACTTACGTTAGGCCTCAGTTAAACGGCACGAAACTTTTCGTGACGGGCGCCTCATTCAGGTGTTCAGTGAATACCAATGTGAACTTTATTTGCTAGGTAGCAAAGTTCAAATTTTTGACAATCCTCTGACAGCCAAAATGTCGCACGATACAATTCGTGCCGAGTAAACGTGTCCTTAGGAACTTGAGATGCTTTGAAATCATCCGATACTAAATAGGATCTGCTCACACAAACTTTTCACTTTTTTTTATTACGCACGTTGTCCCACGGCCTACTCTCAGTACTAGTTTCACGGTTTTTAGGGTTCCGTAGTAAACAAGGAACCCTTATAGTTTCGCAATGTCTGTCTGTCTGTCTGTCCGTCCGCGGTCCTACTCAGAAACTATAAGTACTAGAAAGCTGTACTGTGCTCTACTTGGCCAATTATTTTATTTGTATTTAAACAAACCTCTATTTCTTTATGTTCATAGTAAAAATTCGCTTTAATGATAACCAGTTGATTTGAACTTAATATATTTTTATTTAAAAAACTGCGTGTCGGGAAACACTCTTTGGAATGAACCTACAAAAATTGAGACGCTTAAAAAAGTTCATGACTAAAAAAGTGACAGAAAAATCTTGCACTCTTTTTCGCCTAATCCTACCCCATAACCAACGCCAAGTCCGTACCGTCCGAAAAGGAACTTTGTTTTAAAAAAATCGGTCCTATCGACTAACCTGTAACTGGATGAGTCACTCGTTCAATTTGTCTTGAATATGTCTTGTAACCATTAATATATTCCTCATTAATATATTCCTCATTTCCATGTTGAGAGTGTACCAATCATGCCTACATCATCAGGTCTTTTTGTCTCCACTGCAGGAGCACGACGCTCTCTGTACTAACAGAGCCATACTTGGCCAGAGCAGCCAGAGTTTAGCCTACACTCTCCTCGCTGGCCAGACAGGGTTGAAGAGGTCTCATTGATGTTTATAAGCTTTGTTTAGCTTGTACTTCCTAAGTCGCCTTCTACGACATCCGCGGACTTGGAGTGGCCCTATTCTACTATGCCGGAAACAACACGGCACATCATTCCTACAAGCATACCTAATTATAATTTAAATCTACAGGCAGTGATTACTATAGGCAACGATTACATTCCTCTTTAAATTGCACACTATCTTTTTTGCTAAACATTTTGAACATTCCCAAATTGTTCGACTATCTAATTACTGCAATCTACGCTATTACTAATGGTCTTATGGAAGAGTTAAATGAAGCTTTTATAGTATGACTGTAATACTCATAAAATACTTCATTGAAACACATTCGGTGGAAGTGAAGTTGTCTTATGAGATTTTCAATTTTTATAGGGATTGGGTTCGAAAAATGTTATTTTATTTACTCCGTCAGATAGATTATCCAAAAATAACGGACTTTTTTTATTCGGTTTATGTATCACAGTAGTGTAGAGGAGCGAATGCGCACTTCCGCCGTGCCACCCAGGGACGGCTGTAGTGCGCATTCCTAGCGCTTTAGCAAGTGGCACCTAACGTGGTCCGCACTTGGACGGGTGACCACAAGACAAGTGGCATAAAAAAATTTCAAACTCCTCTATGTTTCAGTACGCACGTATAAGCCGTTGGTCCCAGCTGTCATCATTGTATGGCAGTCGTCAAGCTACATCAGATGCCTTAAGGCAGCTTGAAAAATCTGACACCAGTGTAGGCACTTTCACACACGAAAAAACAAACAAAAACAGTAGTAATCAATCACAAAGATACAGCATATCGACGAGTAACGATAGTAACGTCACCGTCGTGAGAATTGTAGTAGACCGTGACGTCACGCTAAAATTAAAATGCGCTGTATCTTCTTTATTATTTGCTAATCGGAGAAAAGAGAAAAAGTACACATTATTTTTTGATAATCCACCTGATGAGCAAAAAATATTTTTAGTCCGAATCCATATTACTAATAATAAGTTAGATACCTTGAAGTTAAAACAAATACGTATAAAATACAAGCTGCAGCGTCGAAAACCGCTGCTACGGCGGAATTTTGAGGAAACACTCTAAAATAGTATAAAAAATTACATTTAGAGAAAGTATAAAAAAATTACATTGCCTTTTACTATACCAGTAACTGAACTATTTTATTTGCTTTAAGAGGTAAGTATAAGCAACGCATCAGATGGAGAAAACGTTTTTCCACCCTTAAATGTTATCTGATCTCAAAGATTTTTTAGAATGTTACTGACACAATAAAAAACAAAGAATAAAAGTTTTCATTTTTCTAAATTTGCGAATAGATATTATTATTATAGTAAATTATGAGAAAAGGAAATCCTATTAAACCTAGTTTTTTATTGTGTAAATAGCATACAAAAATCATTGAGATCAGATTACATTTAGAAGAGGAAAAATATTTTCTTTTTTTGTACAACATTTTTCAACAGGATTAGTCGGTTATTCATTTTTTTGTCTATAAACGTGACTAACTAGCTACCTAGAGTTAGCTGCTTTTTATTCTTATTTTAGCTTTGAACTATGTCTAAAACTGGACGGCTCTATACTCTATGGTCCTATTCATAAGAGCTAGGAAGCCGCAAAATTAGCGTAGTCTTTGTCATGTCTACACGTAGACAAAAAGTGTTTTAGATAATGTTGCTTTTTATTTTTTGATAAAATGTGGTACCTTTTTTTTCTTTTTACAATAAAGAATAATGGACATAGGCTTATCCATAACTCGTCGATAAATCATCAGTTTTTTCTGATTTTCTTAGAAACTAGACTTTAGGACAGTAAAGCTTTGTTCAGTTAGTCATAAAATTTTCAGATTGATAGTTTCTTCATTTAATTACGTCAAACAAAATTAGCATTTATCACCATTTAATAACGCTTAATGTTGCTTAACACTGCAATACGGACGAGTAATTAAGTGTTAAGCTGGGCATTGACGATCAGTTTTTCGCGTCAGTTTAGACATAAAACTGTGGCATCACTCCGACTCTTCAGTTTTCGATTGCTCAATAATCGCGGGCGCCGGGCGCTGCGAGCGGACTGACGCCATTGGAATGACGATCGCACACTCACGGTCAGTTTGGCGCGACGCCGACGGATTTAGGGTAGCCACGGAAAATTTCCGGACGCGCCGTCAATTCAAATTTCACGTCCATCCAAAATTGAAAACGATCAAATTTTGGATGGACGTCAGTTCAACTGATGGGAAAAACTGATCGTCAATGCCCAGCTTTAAAGTCGCGCAAGGCTACAGGACCTTTACTCCAAAAAAAGCATCATCCAAAACAATGCCAAACCAAATTAGACTTTATCAACAGTACATAGAGTTCAATGTTGCATAACACTTCAACTTCGACAAGACCTTTTGGAATTACGTCCTACAAGTACTGGCACGTAGCTACAGTCAACTTATCTTATATATCACTACCTTCAGTCTTAGTTCAGTTTCCGACCTCGGCGGTCTTCTCCTTTTGCTCACGAAAAAATTTTGACAGCCTTTGCTTTTGAACGTCGTTGTAGCTTTTGTTTGAGAGTCGCACCTGAAACATAAATATGCGAATTACATACATACGAGTACTATCACGTCTTTATCTCTAATGGGGCCATTGGGCAGACAAAGTATTTTTGGTCTTGCGGCTCTAAGCTGAGGGTGGAAAAATGAATGAAAATAGTGATAGGTAGTTCTCATTTTCGCATATTCCCCCGACTTGCATCTACGATATGCGTGAGAAGAGAAGCAGCTGGCACAATCTAAGTTTTTTCTTTTTATCCAGACCATTATGCAAGGTCCATCATGCATCATGTAGGACGCCCGCCCACCCACAAAGTGATCAGACGACCTGAACAAGGTCAATTATTTGAAATTCTATGGAGAGGCTTATGATGAAGTTCATGTTAACGTCTAACAAAAACTACTAAAACTACGTAGGGAGCAAAAATATGAAAGATACACATACAAACTCTGATCAGCTGATCGGTTGACTTATATTGTAGACAAAAAATATTTTTCATATTTCGATATATGTTCCTTAGGGAAAGTTATTAAGCATCATGGACTGAATTCACCCTTAAAATAGCTTCAGTACATTTTTTAGACCTTGTTTAACTACCTCTTCCAGAAGTTTCTGCACCGCCCTGTTGTTGGGCGCGGCGCGGTCGGCTCGCTTGAGGTCAGCGAGCGCGGCGTCGTAGTTGTGCAGCGCGAAGTGCGCCTGCGCGCGCCGGTACAAGGCCTTCTCGTTGCGGGCTTCTATTTCTAGCACCTTTAAAATTAAAACCAAACCTTAGATAAACCTTCAAACTATTTCATGAACTACTGTTTACAGTTTAAAGTGAGAACGTAAAGGTTTTTTACGCAAATTTGCGAATCATCATCGTCATCATCATTTCAGCCGCATAACGAATAAACATTTGAATCTTTGTTACAGTTACTATACTTACCTCATCACAAGATTTGATGCAAGCGTTGTGATCTTCGAGCTTCTTATAACAGGCGGCTAAGTTAAGATGACACTGTACCTTGAATGTTGTTGTGGTTTCACTTACTGAAACAGAACAAGATATATCGATCATCGTCATTTCAGCCGCATAACGTCTACTGCTGGACATAGGTCTCACCCAAAGATTTCCAAAACGACCTATCCAGAGCGGCCTGCATCCAGCGCTTTCCAGCGACCCTGGCCAGGTCATCTGACCACCTTGTAGTTGGGTGCCCTACGCTTCGCTATATCGATAATAATAGTCATTTATTTCCATAGAATAACACCGACAAGTTTGGCTTTTAAAAGTAGAAGAGGACTGATTTTCTTTTCGTAACATAATAAACATTGTTGGTGATTGTTGTTAATCGAGGGCGTTTTCTGCCTTAAGCGTAGATTCGCGACAGTTTTAATCCGTCCCTGTCAGAAACCCTGCGTGCATTATAAACAAGCAACTAATAACGGATTCAGTTTTATTTATATCGTATTATATATAGGGTTCGTAATACCTAGGGACAGTTTGAACCGTCTCGGGTCTGCACTTTGACGCAGCGGATGGGGATCCAAAGTCTTAATAATCCAATAGTGCAGGTAAAGTATTGTATTACAAATATTACAATATATATCTGAACTATTATATTGATATTGAAAGAATTTTCCTACCCGCCACAAAAGATCCCAGAGATATATATGTTTGACGAAAAAATATCCATAGCGCGTTTTAGAAATAGATTCAATTGCACATCACCATATATCGGCGATATATTGTACTAAATGCGTGAATGCTCACCGTGGTCGACGCAGTTGTCGTCCGTCCGTATCCGCGCCTGTATACAGTCTATGAACCGCAGACATTTCCGGTACTTCCTGGCCGCCGCTTTGTACCGCGCGTTGCTGAAGAGCGTATTGCCGCTGCTCTTCACGTCTCTAATACTGCTTACGAATTGGTCTAACTGAAATTAATGTAAAAAGTTTACATTTTGTTTTACTTTCACTGATAAATAATGGGTTACAGCGATTAATGTATCCATTTCCAACATATATTGAGGTTTTCCTCAGAGCGTATGTCACTTGACGCGCGCAAGATGTCGAGACACACTCCCATAACCTGTTTATCGCATATTAGTTATGTCTGTTTCACGTCAATTTTAACCACAATTTTATTTGCCAGTCAAATTTAAAAAAAAAACCGACTTTCAATAGTTTTATATGTAAACGCCATCTAGTGGTGAGCGGACGATCTAATTAGTAGAACGAATATCCGTAGCGCCATCTATTATTTGTCAGGCAACCTACAAAAATCAAGATTTTCAAGCGTTAACCCCCAATAACTTTTAAACGGCCTAACTTATTTTTATGGAACGCAAGGGAACTTGCTATTACGTAAAAAAAACTGCATCGAAGTTTGTTCATCCCTTCAAGCGCTACGACAGACAGACATTAGCGTCCAACTTATAACATCCCAATTTTTTTTTGCGCAGAGCACCATCTATCGGCTATAAGTCAAAAGAGGTTTTATGTAATTTGACAAAAGCAATATGAACTCACAGGTACATGGGGCATTTCAAGGTAGTCCTCCGGGTACTCGGGCAGTCGGTCGGGGCTGCCGTCACAGCAGCACACGTCCCAGTCGCCCGATATCTCCCCGCAGTCTTCGATTATGCAGTCCTGGGACATTGGATAAAACAGTAGATTGATAAAAAGACGGATAAATTACACAATTGAGCTAGCCCCAAAGTAAATTCGAGACTTGTGTTATAGGATACTAACTCAACGATACTATATTTTATAACAAATACATATATAGATAAACATCCAAGACCCAGGATAATTTGAAAAAGGCCATTTTCCAACTTGCCCTGGCTGGGGATCGAACCCAGGACCTCCGGATTGGCGGTCTAGCGTGTTGACCATTACGCCACGGAGGTCTATAGTAAAATAGTACCTGGGCGACCGAGCTTTGCTCGGTTACATCTCAAACATTAACTACATTTTTTTAAACTTGTCTAAAAACAATACAAAATAAAATATTATATATAAACTTGAACATAAAAAAAACAAAAGTAAGTCACCGAGTGGGATTCGAACCCGTAAAACTCTTTCTAGCGGTCGGTATCCTTAACCGCTGGGCTAAAAACAAAGCGGTCGGCGCGACGAAATTAGCGACCATAATCTGCGTGGAAAGAAAAACGCATGAAAACTCGGAAAACACGCGTTTTCCCAAACATAAGACTAATCTAGATCGATTGTTAACCCCAAAAAACCCCCATATACCAAATCTCAGCGAAATCGTTAGAGCCGTTTCCGAGATCACAGAAATATATAAATATATACATAAATAAATATACAAGAATTGCTCGTTTAAAGGTATAAGATAATTGAAATAACAACCAAAAACCCCAAACAAAGTTCGACATTCCCATATAGAACGGGAGGTCACGACAAATTTGGTAACGATAAGGGATATGGCTGACTCTGGTTTTATAGAATAAAGAGCACCTCTCTGATACTAAATATGTTGGTCTGCCTGCGTGGAGTGGTGGCGTTACTTAGATATGGCGCCTGAAAAGTTGGTTATCGTGACCAAAAAAAAATGATAAGGGATATGGCTGACTCTGGTTTCACAGGATTAAGAGCATCTCTCTGATGCCAAATATGTCGGTCTGCCTGCGTGAAGTGGTTGCGTTACTTAGATATGGCGCCCGAAAAGTTGGTTATCGTGACCAAAAAAAAATTATAAGGTAAAAGGCTGACTCTTGTTTCACAGGATGAAGAGCACCTCTCCGATTCTAAATATGTTGGTCTGCCTGCGTGAAGTGGTTGCGTTACTTAGATATGGCGCCTGAAAAGTTGGTTAGCGTGACCAATAAATGATAAGGTAAATGGCTGATTCTGGTTTCACTTATTGAAGAGCACCTCTCTGATGCTAAATATGTCGATCTGCCTGCGTAAGTGGTTGCGTTACTTAGATAGGGCGCCTGAAAAGTTAGTTACTTTGGGGCTAGCTCAATCAGTGTAATTTGTCCCTATATATTTATTTATTTATAGTGATCTAGTATAGCCCGTGGTTTAATTATTTCGGGATGTCCCTTCCGCGTTGTATAGATAAACATCTAAGACTCATGTCAATCTGAAAGAGATCATTTTCCATTTGGACCTGATCGGACTTCGAACCCGGGACCTCCGGTGTGACAGCGTGGCATAATGACCACTAACTAACAGAGGTGATGGATTGTGATATTTGAGTATGTTGTATCCACAAAAGAGGAGTACCTGGAAACTGCAAGTAAATAATAAATAAATATATAGGGACAAATTACACTGATTGAGTTAGCCCCAAAGTAAGTTCGAGACTTGTGTTATGGGATACTAACTCAACGATACTATATTTTATAACAAATACATATATAGATAAACATCCAAGACCCAGGACAATCTGAAAAAGGCCATTTTCCAACTTGCCTTGACCGGGAATCGAACCCGGGACCTCTGGGTGGCGGACTAGCATGGTGACCACTACGCCACGGAGGTCGTCGCAAGTACGAATGACAAGTTTATTTCATCATCATCATCATCCGCAGCCTTGATCCTCCCACTGCTGGGAATAGGCCTCTCTCAATGAATGCCATTTACCACGTTCCTGAGCTACTCTCATCCACGTTCGACCCGCGAACTTTCTGATGTCGTCGCGCAGCGTAGGTCGTCTTCTAGAAAGATGGGTTCTTTCTAGAAGACGACCTACGCTGAGCTTATCATTTGTGGATGACAAATTTAATTACAAAGCAAATTAAAAAAAAAACCGTTCGATCAAGCGTTCACGCGAGGCTATACGTGAGTAACCCTACTAAGACATTAGAATGAGTTAACCATTCTAATGTCTGTGTCTCACTTAGTTCTAATCAAGAATGTGCCACTGTCATCTAAAATTAGCTTTTTAGCCTTGGGCCTTAAGCCCGTTACCATTTTTGTAAAAAAGTTAAATAAATAAATATTTTTGTATCTCTTTTGAGAATCACAGGTCTTTTCACCCCGGTCCTTTTAGAGGCTTGTGATACAGATCCAACACGTAAAGGCCCTTTGGAGAAGTTGTTGTCATGTGGCGCTCGCGCCAAAACCCAATCCTGGTTATATCTATGAAAGGGGTGTCTATTAGAATACAGATTTTTTTGACATCGAATTTCATTTCCCAGAAAACTATTCCACGATTTTTAATACATTTTTTTCTTGATAAAACGAATAGTTAATCATCGCAGTTTCATATTATAATAACAACATTTAAAAAAATATATATTTTAAAATGGTTTTCTTTTATAAAACGGTATATCGAACAAACATTTCATATAAAATATTAAGTTATCGATAAAACTGTTCATAAAAACATGTTTCAATATGTAACGGTACACATAATAACTCGCTTTATAGGATTGCCCTAACCTAGGAAAATGGATAGAAGTGTCTTAGCACTCGCCGGCCGCTGCCGCGGCACGCTCGCTTCGCTCGCTCGGCTCGTGCGTGTGTTGGTCGCAGTTCTAACATAACCTAACCTATAGGATTGCCCTAACCTAGGAAAATGGAAAGAAGTGTCTTAGCACTCGCCGGCCGCTGCCGCGGCACGCTCGCTTCGCTCGCTCGGCTCGTGCGTGTGTTGGTCGCAGTTCTAACATAACCTAACCTATAGGTCTGCCCTAACCTAGGAAAATGTATAGTAGTTTTCTAGCACTCGTTTCAAATGTTTCAACTATATTGCAAACTGAAACTTACGTGGAAACAAAATTATGGGTAACAAAACTTTGATGTTACGTTATTTCGATAAAATACATAAAATAAGAAAATAAATAACGATAGACTGAGTTTGTAGATAACGAATAATCGAGTAAATGAAATTTCGATGTCAAGAGATTTTAGGATTTGTTGAATATTGTATTAAAAGATTTGCGAATAGTTTTATGGGGAATGAAAATCGTTGAAGTTAATTGCGATAAAGTGATGGGTTCCCCTATGAAAGGTGTAGCCTTGAATAGGTTTCGGCACGAGAAAAATCTATTGCAGGAAAAAGGGAAAGCGTTATGGAATAAGATTGGGATGGACTGATGCTGGAATATTGCAATAGACTCGTCACCGTTACCTTCGTTGCCATAATCATGATTGCTGACTATAATAGGCAGGTGGTGGCTTGCCGCCCACTAGATGAGCCCCTCAAACGCGCTGACAGTAGTTGCCGGTAAAGGAGCAATACCAAAATAAATATTATTATTACACTCACCACCCGAGATCGTCACAGGTCACTGTCAGCGTTTCGGCATCGCCTGTAGTTTGACTGGCAGAAAAGGCCCTGACCTAAAGTCCGCCTGTTACAATTTTTGTAATAAACTAATATAAATAAATTTACTAACCACTCTAGGTCGTCCCAGGTCGCAGTCAGCGAGCGACTGCATCTCTAGCACGGCCCCCAGCCCGGCCAGCACTCGCCCAAACACCACGTTGGTCCCGTCCAGCTGTGGGCACAGCCCCGTCGTTATGCAGAACTGGGAGCCGTTCGTGTGCGGCCGGCCTTTGTTTGCCATGCTGAGGACTCCTTCTTCGTGCTGAAAACAGAGTTGAAAATGCTATCCGTCTTAGGCCCTTAGGAAAAAATTTAATTGAAATTGACATTATATACTATACCCAATAAACATTGACACTGCTATTATATTTATAAGTTGACAATAATTTACTAATAATAAATAACTAACAATCTGCTGACAACTACAAACAAAAATACTTTTTAATTATATTTTATCATTTAAATTTATAAATTAACTGCATGTCATAAAACTCGCTTTCCACTTTTTGGTTGCGATACCCGACAGGGTTCATAGTGTACCTAAGTTAAGACAGTGACTTTGAGTAGTTAGAACTGATGTATATTATGAAATGCAATAAATAATTTGAATTGAATTGGCCCAACGCAGACGACAGACTATCCATGATGCACTTTTTTGGTCTGTGAAAATAGAACCCGTGCAATCAAAGTAACGCACGCGCGCCGGACTTTTTGCGCGTCGTGTGCATATGCGCGACTGTTGCGCTCCTGCCATGATCATTCGCCATATTGTGCACTGGGACAGATGCACAAAATGAGATTCTCTGTGTTACAGTACCATCTGGAAGTTTATCTGTCTCACCTAGAACCTCGCCCTCTTTCAAGCATTAACGCCCAATAAATTTTAAACGGCTGAACCGATTTCCATCGAACATAGCTAAGAACCACCGCAAGGCAAATTGATTTCGGTTCAGAAAATCGGTTCATCCATTCAAGGGCTACGATGATGCCACAGATAGACAGAGATTAGCGTCAAACTTATAAAACCCCTCCTTTTTGTCAGGGTTTGAAACTCTCACCTTCAAAACAAAGTTTTCATCTCGAAACGTTTCTCCATAGATGCTCTCTCCTCCTGTTCCATCTCCGTTTATTATGTCTCCTCCTTGAACCATGAACTGTGAGATTGCTGAAATATATCAAGAGCACTGCTAAAATTCACTTTGAATTATAGAAAAACATTGAAAATACAGAAAGATAGCCAGACAAATTTGGATCAGAGAAGCTCCTTTGCTACTCATTGTATTGCACAAGCACTACTTTTGAAATGTGGAGTCAGTAATGGAGCACTGCAAGTCAAATGTGAATTGCAGCTCAAATTAACTGAAACTTTCCGATTCCCAGCAGTGGGAGTTAAATGGTAAAGTTAAAACCAAACCAGTAGTTAAAATAAACCACTGCATTGTATGGCAATGTATTTTTGGGCGATGCTAAAATATTCACTTTAGATTATTTTAGTACTTTCATTTTTAAACAATATATTTTTTCCATGAGTACCTAGGTAAATTTTTTTATTATACACAGGTATCTGATTTTCTAGCTGGATAAATACATCTGCCATCACTTGATGACCATCCAGCCATAAGCCATTAAAGCGTACGTTAATTATCATCATCATCAGTTATCACAAACTTTCACCTATCACCTTTTTAATTTACTTACAATACTTAAAATTGTTAACCTTTATGAAATCTTGTGCCCTTATATGACAGTGGTTTGTTATAGATCCCGACACCTTTCTCGCCCGTGCACAGTGCCCTGAAATTCTCAGCTGTCTTTGGCACTATATCCGCTCGCAACTCTATGACAATACGGCCAGCTGGAAAAAAGAACATTTCATATTAATAACAAGCTGTGTGGTTTTCGGCACAGTAGAATAAGGCCACTCGCAAGTCCTCCCGTGGATGTCGTAGAAGGTGACTTAGGAAATACAAGCTAAAGCATATAAATATCAGATAGACCTCTCCAACCTGTCTGGACAGCGAGGAGAGTGTAGGCCAAGTCCTCTGGCTATATTATTTGATAAATGCATATAGATGAACACAAGTCCTAGGATAATTTCATACACTAACTAGCCCTCGAAAATGGAATATATATGAATGGTAGAGGTCAATACTTTAAAGTCTTAAGTTGTGAAGTGTGGTTTTTTCGTATAAAAATTGTTGAATAATGGATTTGCAGCTGCATGCAACCACTTAGGCCTTTTTGGGTTAAGTAACAATGTCTAGGATTTACTTCATTCAATATCTAAATAACAATAACAGCTATATTAATATATTTGTTTAATATCTACTGTAGTTTAGAAATTATATGACATATAGCAACTTTCCATCATGAAGATGCTTAGAAATAATCAAATGATGTTTTCCTATGAACTTCACTTTATACAGCACATCTAGTTCAAAGTATTTGGTGATTATTTAGTACAATACAATCATATTATCACAAAAAATCCCACATAAACAAAAATAATAAACAGTGGTTACTATCACTTTTGTCACATAAAAACACATGCTATAGTAAATGTCTTTTATGATTTACGATATTCACAGCCGATAAAATCAATAATCGATAATTCTCTTGTCACCTTTTTCTCCCTCAATAGAAATATCCATGAATACAAGTGGATTTCTTTGTTGTCCCTCCATCAACGGTATCATACTTCGAAATCACTCAATTAAATATTAAAGGAATAAAAGTAATTGTCATATAAACTTATACCAATTGTCATATAAACGTAAACCAACCCAGCGTGTAATTATAATTGTATCAATTTACTAAATTAATAAACGCTTTACAATAAATTATACAGAGTTCCAGCCCCAAAGCGAACCAAACCAAATAAATTATCAGAAATTTATCAGGCAGTGACACTGACATTTGAATTCCCTGTGTTATTTTCCCAACAACAGATAAAAAATAAACAGAACCCCCAAGGAAACAGTAAAAATAGAATAAAAATATCTACGAAAGATAGGTTCTAGTTTCTAGTACGAGCTTTGTTTGACGATTGACGATAGCTTTTGTGAAAAAATCACAAACTCTTTAAGTAAAATTATTTTATTTATTTCTATTTTTCAAAAAAAAACCTTCAAAACTCTCGAAAGAGTCGAGCGAGAGCGAGTCGTCTGACAATAAAAAAATCAAAATGTCAACGTCAACGCTCGAATTAATGACAACAGTTGTCAATTGCGTCACCGTCACCAACTTCGCCGTCATCGTTCGTTGTACTACAAATTATTTTCCGGATAATGTAGATTTATTTCAGCAAATTGGATTTATTTTTTTCAAGTAAGTGTATTCCTTATGTTTAATTACACATAGCATCGTTTTATACATTCAATAACATAGCTTTTTATCTATTTCGTCAACGGGTATGTAAGTGTTATCAGTCAAACTTTCATCCATCTTTAGAAGTTAGAAGCAGGTTTTTTGTAACAATTACCCAATAAATAGCACGAGTGTTATTGTTTCAGCTCAAAAATGTCGTGTTCAGCGATATATATTCTAGACGTAAAGGGTAAAGTCCTCATATCAAGGAATTACCGGGGCGATGTGGACATGGGTGTGATCGACAAGTTCATGCCTTTCCTGATGGACAAGGAAGAAGAAGGGATGCTGACACCGCTCCTGCAGACCAGCGAGTGCACGTTCGCCTACATTAAAACAAACAACTTGTATATTGTGTCCACCACCAAGAAAAATGCTAACATAGCATTAGTCTTCGTTTTCTTGTACAAGATAGTGGAAGTCATGACTGAATACTTCAAAGAGCTGGAGGAAGAGAGTATTCGAGACAACTTCGTGGTTATATACGAGTTGATGGATGAACTGATAGACTTTGGGTACCCACAGACCACAGACAGCAAAATTCTACAAGAATACATCACTCAAGAGGGTCACAAACTGGAAATGCAACCTCGCATTCCCATGGCTGTCACTAACGCTGTGTCTTGGAGGTCTGAAGGCATCAAGTACCGGAAAAATGAAGTCTTCCTGGATGTCATTGAATCTGTTAATCTCTTAGCAAATTCAAATGGGAATGTTTTGCGCAGTGAGATTGTTGGTGCTATTAAGATGAGGGTGTACCTCTCTGGTATGCCGGAGCTACGTCTTGGGTTGAATGATAAGGTTCTTTTTGAGAGCACCGGCCGAGGAAAGTCCAAATCGGTTGAGCTCGAAGATGTGAAATTCCATCAGTGTGTGAGGCTGTCTCGCTTCGAGAATGACAGGACGATTTCATTCATCCCACCTGATGGAGAGTTTGAGCTTATGTCTTACAGACTCAACACCCACGTTAAGCCTTTGATCTGGATAGAGTCTGTAATTGAGCGTCACGCTCATTCCCGGGTAGAATACATGATCAAGGCAAAGTCACAGTTCAAGAGACGATCAACAGCCAACAACGTTGAAATCATCATTCCAGTCCCTGCTGATGCTGATTCACCTAAGTTCAAGACTACAATCGGAAGTGTGAAATACACCCCTGAACAAAATGCTATCACTTGGTCTATCAAGTCATTCCCCGGAGGCAAAGAGTACTTAATGAGAGCGCATTTCGGACTACCATCAGTTGAATGTGAGGAAGTTGACGGAAAGCCACCAATCCAAGTCAAATTTGAAATCCCATACTTTACTACTTCCGGCATTCAAGTGAGATACCTGAAAATCATTGAGAAGAGTGGATACCAAGCTTTGCCCTGGGTCCGCTATATCACGCAGAATGGAGACTACCAACTTAGAACTAATTAAGAGCTATATTTTTATACATTCCTTAATTTATAAGTTATAAGTATGCACGCTGTTTATTTTATTATTTGCAAGTTAACACTAAACTTGTAGGTATTCAGTATATTAAATAATAGTATTAATGTTTGACAGTAATAAATGGTTATTTCAAGAGTAATTGCTTTTTAATTAGGCTATGCTTTCCAGTGGGATTCGAACCCACGACCTCTGGACTATAAATTGAAGGACCACGGCGGCAGTCTATTCTTTGATACCTAGTAAAAATAAATAAATAGGTACTTTGGATAATGAACAAAAAGCATCATCAAGGGAATCCTTCTTCCAACGGAAACTTTATGATCATCATATCAAAAATGCTATTTTTGAATCGCAGAGTCACCGAAACGAATTCTTTTTCCATACAAAAAACCGTGCGATTAGAAACTTCGCGTTTGAAAAAAGGGCACCAAATCATGACAGCAACATTCTTTATTTCTGAACGATTTATTTTTGTGTCAATGTCAATTCGGTAAAACTGTTTGTTTATGTTCTGTTTGTGTTTTTATTTTTTCACGAATTTCTACGATGAAATTTAATAGGCAGGCACGTTTTGTACAAAATTGTATTCAGTGTCGAAGATGTTATTGTAACATGTTGCCTTCAAGCGAAGTGAAGATAATACGGCGCAACAAAACAGAACCTAACCTCAAAGCTGAAAAAGTTGAACCAAAAGTTGAAAATGTATCCAAAGAGTTTAGAGTAAACGATGTAAACATTCAGATGATATCAAAAAATATATATGAGCAGCTTTTTAAGACTTCCAGGAATCCTGTAGATCCAAATGTTACAAAGCAGTAAGAATTGAACAACTTTTATTTATGGGTTCTTATTACTTTTTTCCTCGCGCCCAATTGGTTGTTCTTTCATTCTTTTGTGTGGCCTATGTCCACAGTAAACTCCATTTGTCTGAAATGATCATGATTAATTTACCCTCTGCTGGATCATTTTACTATCCTCGATATTGAGTCTTAGCACATCAGCACTTTCGGTCCCTTCTTAACTCTCACCAGTTGTTGCCAACTTGCACCTCATACAGGTCCCCCATCAGTCCCTCTTCCCAGCGATACCTGGGTCACAGAATTAATATAAGTATTATTACATACAGAACGGAACTCCTAGGAGCAATATGCGTCCGCATTCGGTCCCCACTCCCATTCTCGCCATGTGGAGGTTGTGGAGCGGGCAGCTGCAGATGCCTCCAGCCGCCCCTACAAGACGAGAACAGGAGAGAGGTGCTGGAATGGAGAACAGGGACACGTAATATTTATATTAATACTGTGCCTGGGACGGCCCACCAGACTGCAATCAATCGGCTAGCCCTGGCATGATCTCTTTTCCCTTACCCTCACCACCAAACTTAAAAATAGAAGATTAAATCATTCCCACCTTTTGTCTTCAGTTGTCAAGAAAGTTTACTGAGGCATGGCATAAACTACAAAGAACAGACATATCTGCCAGATGTGGAGTTGCAGTTGCCAAAACTGGAGGGCAAAGATGTTGTAGAGCACTTCTACAATATCGGAGAAAGGTACAGTGGTCCGTACAGGACACTGATGAAGCAGATGGCAGAATGTGATCTGCCGCCTATGCCAAAGGTTTGTACTCACAAACTTACATCATCATCATCATCATCAACATCAGGTCTTTCTGTCCCCACTGCAGGTGTAGGACCGTCTCTGTACTACCTGAGCCATACTTGGCCACAGTAGCTTGAGGACTTTGCCCTACACTCTTCTTGCTGGCCAGACGGGTTGGAGAGGTCTCATTGATGTTTATAAGCTTTGTTTAGCTTGTATTTCCTAAGTCGCCTTCTACGACATCCACGGGAGGACTTGGAGGACAAACTCACAAGGGCTTTGTTGATAAATTGAAACTCTTGTTGTAAAACACTACCTATCATACCATCTATGGGTTAATCTGATTCGGAGCGTGTTTATTAAAAACTAATTTTGAGTGTATTTAAGTGAAATTTTTCGCATTTCGAAAATGTGGGTGTGTGTTGTGCTAGCTTACAGCTTGTACTGTGTACTCCGCCAAGTGTCAGACGCGATGTGGCATGTGCGGTCGAAAGGTTTAAGCAGCTAAACAACAAAAGGCACCTTCTCTACGGACAGACTCCGCCACCAGCACGTCTTAAGAGCCGTAACAGTTTTCTTAGGCAGCCCAGCATACCAGCCATGTAAGCTTCTAATGCAAGAGTTGACCGGTGGTTAGAAAAATATCCACCCTATGACTCATACCTTCCACCTGCAGAAAAACTTTCACCGGGTAAAGACCTCCCCTGGTCAGTCTGGAAGTCTCTCAATAGACTCTGTGCTGGTGTTGGGAGGTGTAGAGAAAACCGAGTTAGGTGGCGTCACGCTGATGACGACCTTTGCTATTGCGGCGCCATCCAATCAATGGAGCACCTTCTGTCGTGTCCGGGCTGCCCTACGACATGTACCATGGAGGACCTTAACGAGGCTAATGACAGAGGGATCACCGTGGCCACATACTGGTCAAAGACAATTTGAAATTGAAGCTACACTGAAACCATTTCAACTCAATAAGAAGAAGAAGAAGACAGCTAATAATAGACATGCTTGGTGCTCAGATATACATAGGCGTACGTATATATTAGAAACAATGAAGGAAACTCGATGGGAATCGGCTTATAAGGAGGCCCGGCGACTGTAACTCATATACAGATCTGTGCTCCGATTACTTCTAAGAAGTTCATTGTATGTTTTTATTTTCAAATGTTTATGTATGTTACAGAAATGGTCAAAAACTGCTGGTTGGACCAAATATTCTAATAAAAAAGCAGAATCAGTCCCCTGCCCGGAAGATGACGCTCTAGTGTTGGACGTAGAGGTTCTCATGTCGGCTGGAAGCAGGCCAACGTTGGCCTGTGCGGTTTCGCCAAATGCATGGTGAGAACTTTATAAACAACACCCTCCTTTCTCGGCAATTGGGTAAACAGCTGCGTGCAACTGTGACTGAAAGCCCTTTGTATACATTTAAGTACATTAAAACACCGAACAGGCAGAAAATATGGCGCTCTACTTGTTAACCCCCAATGCAAAAAGAGTTATAAGTTTACCGTGTCTGCGTGTTTGCCTGTGCCATCATAGCACCTAAACAAATGGATCGATTTGAATGCGATTTTAAAAAAATCGGCCGCCTTGTTCGTAGGGATGGTTTTTAGCTACGTTTGATAAAAATCGGTTCAGCCGTTCAAAAGATATTTTGGGTGACCATTTGAAAGTCGGCTTTTTTTAAATTTTAAATTTTCCTAGTATATAAACTTGTTGCTACAATTTTTTGTTTTATTTTTGCGGCCGCAACCACATCGCAAGTCAACTCTGTCCAATTTATATTAGTGCATTGCAGGCTACATTATGTCGATGTTTTTTTCTTATTTTCTCTTTATAAGATATTTTTTATTTCAAGGTATGGCTGGGTCAGTGAATCCGTGGCGAACGACGAGCCCCACAAATATTTCGAGAATGTGGACTACGAAAGTCTTATCCCTTTGGAGACCGATGGAGTGAATCCAGTCGGGGATCTGAGTAGACCACGAGTAGTGATCGGGCATAATGTGTCTTATGATAGGATAAGGGTGAAGGAACAGTACTGGCTGGAAAAGACGGGTTTGTTAACAAGTACCTTTATACGATTCAGGCGCAGAATATGCGATTCGCAAAATGACCGATTTGAAATATTTATTTCAGATTCGCAAAATGACTCATTTTTAAAACACGTCGTGTAAATTAGAGAAATTTCTTGTTTCTATGTTTGATTATCATAAAACATTTTTGTACTATGATTTACCTCATTTCTTATACTCAGGTCCTTAACTTTTAATTGATCAGATGTACGTAAGCCAATAACTGAACGAGTACATTTTGCGTTTGTAATAACATAATGTTTGTGTGATGTATAGGTCCAGTCAATAAAACAAGGGCTGCTCGCAAGACGTATAATGACAACTGACGGTGGTTGACAGATACAGAACTAATTAACCATAGATTAAATATAGAGAATACCATAGTTTGCAAACCAGACGCTGTATAAATCGGACTATATGTGTCATTTTGCGAATTGTACCTTTTGCGCCTACTTCAATTTAATACATTTTGGGATACTTACGAGTACAGCTATAGACGTTTTTTGCCTAGCTGGGCGTCTCCCAACGTATTATACCGCATTTACACATTCGTGTTAGTTATTCGCCTCGCAATTCGCACGAATGTGTAAACGCGGTACGAAGACGCGAATCGCGAGGCGAATAACGAACTCACTGTTTACATATGCATGTTCGTTATTCGCCTCGTCATTAAAAATAAACCCACACGTTAACACACCTGTTATCATATTCAGGGGTGCGCTTCGTTGACACGATGTCGATGCATGTGTGCGTGAGTGGCGTCACAAGCTACCAGCGCACCGTGCTTAAAGCCAAGAACAAGGAGCCACATCCGAGCGATGACGATTGGATGGAGATCAGCTCGCTCAATAACCTTAGTGAGGTAGGTTCTTCTTCTTCTTCTTCCTTGCCTTTTCTCAATTTGGGGTCGGTAGGTTATAAATAAATACCCGCGAAAAAAGAGCATATGTGTTGTTAATTCAGGGTGTCAGCTTCCTAAATACCAAATTTTTTAAAAATTGGTTCAGTCATTTGTGCGTAACAAACATACACACACACTCACAAACTTTCGCCTTTATAATATTAGTGTGATAGTGTGATTTTATTCATTTTATTGTACAGATGCAGAAACATTTTATTGTAGTTATGACAAATGGCGGACTTATGCTTAGAGCATTTTGATCACAGCCAACTTCTTCTTCCTTGTCTTTTCCCTTTTTGGGGTCGGCTCTGTTGATCAACTCCCTTCATAACCTATCCTTTGTTACCTCTGTACTGACCCCCCGTTCCTCCATATCCGATCTTACGATCTTACGCATACTTCCCTCGTCTTTCTCGGCCTTCCTCTTCCTCTATACCCGTTTACTTTCAAGTCGACCATTTTTTTGCCAGGTGCTCATCGTCCCTTTTCATTACGTAGCCATACCAGGTCAGGCGAAGGCTGTTTAATTTGTCGACTATTGGCGCCACTTTAAGACCTTTACGGATCAGAAAGTGTGAGATCATTGGCATGCATATCATCTTTGGAGAAAAGGAAGCTGGAAAACTGGTTTCAAGCTGGAAAACTGGTTTCAAAAGGCCAAAAGTCCAATAAGTTATTTATCAACTGTTACAAGAGATATAATTCCAGGTACATAATCTCTACTGCGGCTCGCCGGTCGACAAATCCACCCGCGATATATTTGTCGACGGCAATCTAGACGACGTGCGCGATAACTTTCAGGAACTAATGCGGTAATTATTATCATTATTTTTGGAACCCTTGGGGAATAGGGAGACTATGTCCACTATTCGATTTCCCGTGGCTGAAATGATTGTTACTCGTATTCATGTAAATTTTCAAAACTAAAAACTGACTTCAACAATGTTTCTTTGAGACCACCTCGCGTGTATACCATTTTAAACAAATAAGAATTTTAAAAATCGGTCCAGGCGTCTTTGAATAATTAATGAACGTAAATAAGAAAAGAAGATCGCGACGAATAGATAACTTCCTCTTTTTTTCGAAGTCGGTTAAAAATATATCACAACGTCTGCTAAACATATTTTAGTTAAAATGTGTTTTGTCCTTATCTCTCTTTTCAATGTTTGATATAATAAGAACGAGACAAACTTATTTTAACTATCAGCAAAAGATTGTCATTTTTTTAATGAATAAGGGGGTAAATGTATACAAAGTTTTGATTTCCTATTTCAGGTACTGCGCCGGCGACGTGGTTGCGACGAGAAACATTCTAGTGGAGCTACTGCCCTTGTTTTTGGAAAGATTCCCTCATCCGGTGACCCTGCTTGGAATGTTGGAGATAGGTGAGTACTAATCCTACTATGTGTGATTACTATATAAGTTACCTGGATTGAACCTTGGCTTTTGTGCCAGCTAGACCTTGGACATCAGGAAGACCTTCTACACGTTTTGTTCCATATTTATACGTGTTCTCTAAATTCGAACCCTAGTTCCGTAACAAGTATTACATAGATGGATGTAGGTAGTGTTTATTTATGTTCACGCTAAGAAGAAGTAATTCTGTAGTTTTTTTTTTTACTTATCTTTGTATTTCAGGATCAGCCTACCTCCCAGTAAACTCAAACTGGGTTCAATACATAGACTCAGCAGAAACTGTTTTCGAAGATTTAAAATTGGAATCTCGGCAAATCCTATCACAAAAAGCCGACGAAGCATGCCGCCTCATGGAAAACGATGCGTATAAAAAAGATCTCTGGATGTGGGACCAAGACTGGTCCACGCAAAAACTTAAATTAAAAAAGCCAGTAAAAAAGAAAAAAGGTTCCATAGAACCAGTCAAAACAGCCAGTGATATCGAGTTCAAAACCAAAGAAAAACATGTTAATAAACAATTTAAAGTTTTGAATGAAGAATACATTGAAAGCATAGAGCACAAGGATAATTTTTTCGATGCAAAGGAATTTAAAGAGTTAAGCCAAAAATTCGGATATTTGTATGAAATGAGCGAGCTATTGCCAGTGAAGCGACCTTATTTAGCAGGGTATCCAGCGTGGTATAGGAAGCTGTGCACAAAACCTGGAAAAGATCCAGATTGGACACCGGGAGCCAATAATATTACTACTAGTATGCAGGTGAGGATTAACTTTACAGACTCGTAATTTTTGTAACATCTTAGATACAGTCTGTTTCCAAAGTAGGTTGAAAAGTGTCAATAATCTGTGATATTGTACCACAGGTATGGCACTTCATGTCCTTAGGAGATTTCATTCTGATATATATTAATTCTGTGACAGTATCTCAGTAGGTCTGGGCTCCCATGCTGGTCTGGGAGAAATGAAAAAACTTAGAATGTACCAGCTGCTTCTCTTCCCGCGCAGATCGTAAAAGCCGACCGAGGGAATGGGCAAAAATGCGAATCATGTTAACAGGCGATGCGGCTAGCAACCCATCACTGTATTGATTGCTTTTCCATTTTCTCGCCCCCCATGACGCTAAAAATGGCTTTTGGGTCTTGCGGCCCTGGGTTCTGCATAGAGCCGCAAGACCCAAAATGCTCTGTCTGCCCCATTAGGGATAAAGCCGTGATAGTATGTGACAGTACCTAAACTTCATCTTCATAGTGATTGCATGTTTTCTTTATACTACGAACGAGGGTAAACTGTTATGTATACCGAAAGGTAGGTGATGCTCGACCATCACAAAGGGAAGATTTTCCCGCAGGGAAAAGTGTTGCGCGGGGAAAAGATGCTCCACAGGTTTATTGTCGAAGGTTGTATAACGTACTATCCACAGACATAGATATAGATAGACGACTTAAATGCACCTACTTCGCGTGTAAGTTCTCAGACAAAGCGTCGAGGTTGGCCGCCGCTACTGACAGTCCGCGCGCGTCTGTGATTGCAGCCGGACGGCAGCGAAAAATAAAAAAATGCCTCGTAGCGTGATAATAAACTGCAACAGCCCAAAAATTGCAAGCGCCCAAAGTCAAGGACATATTTCCTATCACAGCTAAGTTATTTAAAAAGAAAAATATGCGTAAATTCATTTTAAAACAATTTTTTAAGCATTCCGAGCGGTGATTCCAAGATTATACCTAAATAAGTATAGATTAAGGTTTAAAAACTACATTCACATTACATTGCCGCGTTTGCTTTGAGCGTTTGATCCGACGTTGTGTGTTAAGAAGCAATGTATATCGAAACAAGCGATACTGTCGCGCATCGCTACGACGTCGTGGTACCGGCAATTTCTCATTCGTCAGTAAAATTTAGCGACTAGTGTTGTTCGTTCTACAACATATACCAATAATCGATTTTAATCGATATCGGACTGACGAATGATATAAACTATTATTAAAGAGCCAATTTAATAGATTATAAACAAGCTAATTTCCTAATTTACACTTTAGAAAACGAGGGTAATATTTTCAGAGTTCATGTATATAATATGGTCGCTCTTTGAACTACTGGTCACACGTTGGTGAACAAAACCGCGCGTGCGTCACTGCTCATTGCTCGTTAGTGAGTCGTCCATACTGCATTTCCCCCATTAAAGCGGTATGTGAGACAAGCCTGACATGGCTAAGAACGACCGCAAGGGAAGTTGCTTCAACATTTAAAAAACGCATTGAAATCGGTAAAAACGTGTTTTTTTATAGATAATTAAATTAGAGATTAGAAAATTAGAGAATTCGACTCGCACTTGGCCGGTTATTTAAGAATAATAATAGTTTTATTTTTAAAGTTCAATTAAAATATTTACATTATTTGTAATTTTTAGTTTTACTTTAAATTTTAATAAGTTGGTATAGTTTAAATTTTAGTTAAATTGAAATAATTTGAGTACAAATATTTATTCTTTATTATCAAACAATTTTCCGTTTAGAATCATTTGTTTATCCAATTTCATATCATTCGTCAATCAGAAAATCGATTGTGATTTTTATCACAAATCGATTAACTTAAATGTTAATCGATCGTATGGTTAGCGAGCGCGGAGTGAGCGAGCGAGACCACAGATATAAAATCGATGAGTATGAGCGAGACAATCATGGCGGCGGCGTGCGTCTTCAATAAATCGTTTAAATCGTAGTGAGCGGTTTCTTTGAATCGGTTTGAATTTCCCATCACTAAAATTGCGTCTGACGTCACAGTAGGCATTAAAAAAGTTGGCACGCTTGGTTTCCATACAAATCTTGATACATGCGTTATCTATTACATCTATATCTGTGGTACTATCTATTATTTTCGAAGATACACGCTGTATGCTGAAAGCATTTGACAGCTTACTAGGCGCGGCGAATTTTAAAGGCAGGACCAACATTTGCCCTGGTGGCTAGATGTTGTCCACGCACTATGTTTGTCAGAGGTTTTATATACTTATAACCTTACACATAAACTTTGATATCGAGATGTAGGATACTCTAATTAGTCTCAACGCCATCTTGTAGGCTGCTTATCTTATACCTTTAAACAAGCAATTCTAGTATATTTATATAAATATATTTTTAGAGTTTTCATGCGTTTTTCTTTCCACGCAGAATATTGACGCGAACGAGATAGATGTAGAATATTCGCGAGTAAGAACTCTGCTGGTGAGATAGACTCGGAATGTTCGCGAGTGGAATCGTATAGAAAGACGTCAGGATAATGCAAGCGAAACTAGGCCTTATATTCTTACAGCATAAAGGCTAGAGTTCTTTGAATGGTCGTCGGCTTAGTCGCACTTACACATACATACCGGCGTCTCGATGTTTCCCGTCAATCGAAATACATTCGTCAAGTAATGAGAATATTCGAGAAAAGTGTAGAACTCTGTATCGGCGCATATAAAAAGGCGATCGAGTGCGCGATAACTTCGAAGCGAACCGAAGCGAAGGAAACCTACCTAAGTGCGACAAGTGGAAGTACCTGCGACTACTTTGGCGAGATACCTGGACCTCAGCTGCTACGCGACTTGGACTTGGACATCAGGAAGACTATCTTCACGTGTCAACCTTTGGGTTCCGTAGTGAATAAAAACCCTCATACGAACTTTGGCGTTTTTCTCCAAATCTCGAACCCAGTTTCGTAACAATATTATATAACCGAGCAAAGCTCGGTCGCCCAGGTACTAAAACTTATGTGTCTTTTTTAGGGTTCCGTACCCAAAGGGTAAAAACGGGACCCTATTACTAAGACTTCGCTGTCTGTCCGTCTGTCTGTCACCAGGTTGTACCTCAAGAACCGTGATAGCTAGACAGTTGAAATTTTCACAAATTATGTATTTCTGTTGCCGCTATAACAACAAATACAAAAAAAAAATACAGCAAACGCGATTTTTATAGATAATGGTATGGAACCCTTCGTGCGCGAGTCCGACTCGCACTTGGCCGGTTATTATCACAATAGTTCTCGGATACAGGCGTAAAGGTCGCCACATCTTGGGATTATTTGACTTGACCTTTTTTATATTTTTCAGAACTTTAGCACAGAACAGGCCATAATCCCCTAAACCTTTCAGATTACACCTAAGCTCCTCCGCCTGTCCTGGGAAGGCTACCCCCTCCACTACATCCAATCAGAGGGCTGGGGGTTCCTCGTGCCGTACAGCCGCCGTCGATCTGAGGAAGGTGAGGAAGATGAAGAACCTGTGCTGCCGCTAGAGGAGCTGCTGGCGGCTTGTCCAATGGCTTTCGTAAAGGAGGGAGTAGGCAATGCTGACGTGTACGGACTTACCAAAACTGTGGAGGTCAGTAGTCTTTTTTATGCTTTTTTAAAGACTTTTAATGTCTGTAGTCGGTTTTCAATGTCTGCCTTTGCCGTCTCCATCTTATCCTGTCTTGTCAGTAGTAATTATTAGAATACTTTTATAGTCCTACTAATATTATAAACGCGAAAGTTTGTAAGTATGGATGGATGTTTGTTACCCTTTCGCGCGAAAAAGGCTGGACCAATGTTGATGAAATTTGGTACGCAGGAAGCTGACACCCTGGAATAACACATTGGCTACTTTAGGCGCGGGTAACACCGCGGTGCGCAACTAGTTTATACTATTTACAAGTTAGCGTCAATGATAGCTACTCGCATTTCTCATACATTTAACCTTTGAGATCCGCGAATACTTGACACAATAGTAAAACAATGGAAGCTGCATCATATGACGCCATGCGGGTCTTGACCGGTTCACAGTGGCGTAACTGCAGGGTGGCACGGCTGGCAAAATGCCACGGGCCCCTAGTCTAAGGGGGCCCCAGCTACGAACGGAATAGCGGGGGAGCTGTTCCAGTGCGGGGCACGCAGCGCTCAGACCGGCCCAGACTCTCCCGATGTGGATTGAATGAATTTGCCACGGGCCTCTGATAGTATAGTAACGCCACTGCCGGTTCAGAACTTTTCTCTTGTATGGAAAGTGACGCACACAATAACGATTCTTAGCAAATAAAAAACTTACTCACCCATATCATTGTATTCTCGGACTTTTTGTAGAACTGTCGTGGTATGGATATTCCTTTTCGTTTTGAATATAGTAGAACTGTCTACTGAATCCTACTAATATTATAAATGAAAAAGTGAGTTTGTATATTTGTTTGTTTGTTTGTAACCTCGTCACGCTTAAACTACTGAACCAATATGGATGAAATTTGGTATGGATATAGTTTGAAACTCCGGGAAGGACATAGGGTACTCTTTATCCCGAAATTCCCACGGGGAGCGAAGGCCGCGGGTGCAGCTAGTCAACTATATTAATTTCGCAGGAGGATTTGGGTCGTCGCGCGTACTACGCTCGGAAGAAAGTCGATGAACAGGCTGCCGCAAATCAGTATCACGGACTGGGAGTGTGGTGCGGGAAAGAGATACAAGGTTTTTTTATTCATATTCATTTCAATCACAAAACAGTATTGTGTAGAATATTAACTTATACTTCATCATCATCATCAGGTCTTTTTAGTCTCCATTGCAGGAGCACGACCCTCTCTGTACTGCCATGCTTGGCCAGAGCAGCCAGAGGAATCGGCCTACACTTTCCACCTTGGAGAGGTCTCATTGATGTATATAAGCTCTGTTTAGCTTGTATTCTCTAAGTCGCCTTCTACGACATCCACGGGAGGAGTTGGAGTAGTCCTTTTCTACTCTGCCGGAAACCACACGGCAGTAACTTATACTTCTCTAAAACTTATTCTACTTAATTGTATACGTAAGGATTAAGAAACAAACATTATGTCACAAATATAAAGATATAAAAAAACTCACAATTGTCGACTTAACGTTTGATTTTCATGGTCCGATTTTATTAAATTGGCTAAAATTGTAGTAAAAAAATAGTATAATAGTCCGTTTTTTAAAGAGAATTCTTATAAGGAGAGGTATACTTTTCTGAGTTCAGCAATGCCACTTGTTACGAATATTATACACGTCTACCCAAGCCCAAAACGCCCGGGAGCCAGATTGAACTCCGCGTCATGAGG
This sequence comes from Acrobasis consociella, assembly GCA_963555685.1. Classification (NCBI taxonomy): domain Eukaryota; kingdom Metazoa; phylum Arthropoda; class Insecta; order Lepidoptera; family Pyralidae; genus Acrobasis; species Acrobasis consociella. The sequence continues at coordinate 3,439,625 of OY743119.1, read as the reverse complement.
AGGGGAGGGGGGCCCAAAGTACAGAGCGCCCGGCGCTCAGAAAAAAAATTCTGGCGGAATTGTTTGGACATTTGAATTAAGTTTGGTGTCGTTTTCAGGTAACCAGATGATGCCCAGTTCATTCCTCATACCAGTTCTTTTAGGGTTCCGTAGCAAAATATGACGCAATACTTAAAATACTAAACCTTTTGTAGTAACGTAATGTAAACAAACCCTTATATTTTTATATTTTTGTATGAAACTTGGTTTATAAAAAATACTATCCGAGATCCCGTTTAATGCAAATTATAAAAATATAAACAATAAATATACTTTTATCTATTTCCAATGTAAAATAAAATAATTATTGCATATACCTAATATAGCCGCATAGAACGGTTTATCTTCGAACTACTATATGAAACTTTTCATTTGTCCTTTCTGGCTATCACGACTGGTGGCGTTGGATTCCTTGTAACGCTCAAAACCCGAAACTCTCGGTTATAGAGTGCTTAAGGGGCGGAGGGGGGAGGGGGAGGCAATCAAAGATGGCGGAAGAGCAGTTTGGTTTTCACGCCATAATTCCATAAGTACTGGACTGATTTCCAAAATTTAAATGATTTCTCAAAGGTAATCATATGCTCCATGTTTTGTCTATACACATCTTAGATGTATTTATTACAGTTGATGAGTTATGTTAAATGAAATGTTGAAGCTACAGAATTTGATTTACAACTAGAAGTGCCCGCGGGCTTTGATCCACATGTGAATTTTAAGGATACCACTATCCTATGTCCTTTCCATGGTCTTAAACGATATCCATGCCAAATTTCATTTAAATCAGTTCAGCCGTACACGCGTGATGGCGTGACCAAGGGAAATACTAATCTACTCAATACTAAGCATGCTTGAGCAGCCATAAGACTTTGGGTCCACAGTGCCACCCAAACTTCTCCTTTTCCCTGCCAACCCCATTTAGATGGGCAAGGAATATTCAGATTTTTCATAAGCACTGCCCCGAAACTTAAACAGCTTGTAAAACTGCCCTTAACCCTTCGAATGTCGGCATAGCAGACACAATAGTAAAACAATACATCAGACGCCCGCTCCGGGCGTCCGACAGTTAAAGGGTTAAGGTATGTTGTTTGAGAGCAGCCTCTGTAGGAGGCAATTTTTCGGTTTGCCTGTCCTTCTTATCCAACAGCTCCCCGAGTAACAGCTAAGATACTAGATGGTTCGGCTTTAGTTCATATGTTGAGCCCATAACCGTCAAAAATATTTGGGGATTATGCTACCAAAGCATTTTCATCCTTTCTGATTAGAGAACTATCTAATGTCAAAAGACTGGACGTGATTGGTGACTGGAGTTTGAAGAATGGCAGCTCGAGAAAAACGCGGTTCTGGCAAACGCTTACAACCACGCAATCAATAGTTAGCGAACATACAAGGATTCCAAAAGGCTAACTTTCTTCGTGAAGGATCAAACAAAGAAGAGCTATACCATCTTTTGTCGTCACATTGTGACTCAAACATGGGTAAACAAGCACTTACGAATGGGTAAAGAATTCATCATAACTGTAGATAATGATTTATTTTTCTAATAAAAAAATCAGAATATCCCTTACCCATATGAATGGGGTTGGCAAGAAGAAGGAAAAGTTTGGGTGCCACTGTGGACCCAAAGTCCTATGGCTGCTCAAGAATGCTTAGAATTGATTAGATATAGATGCTTGAAATCTTGCAGTACCAAATGTAATCGCTCCAAACGCTAGCACGTTTTTATTGTGGAGGAAATCTATATATGTATAAATAAATCCCTATTTCCCTTGATCTCGCCATCACGCGTGTACGGCTGAACCGATTTAAATGAAATTTGGCATGGATATCCTTTAAGACCATGGAAAGGACATAGGATAGTGGTATCCTGAAATTCACATGTGGATCAAAGCCCGCGGGCACTTCTAGTTGTAAATCAAATTCTGTAGCTTCAACATTTCATTTAACATAACTCATCAACTGTAATAAATACATCTAAGATGTGTATAGACAAAACATGGAGCATATGATTACCTTTAAGAAATCATTTAAATTTTGGAAATCAGTCCATTACTTATGGAATTATGGCGTGAAAACCAAACTGCTCTTCCGCCATCTTTGATTGCCTCCCCCTCCCCCCTCCGCCCCTTAAGCACTCTATAACCGAAAGTTTCGGGTTTTGAGCGTTACAAGGAATCCAACGCTACCAGTCGTGATAGCCAGAAAGGACAAATGAAAAGTTTCATATAGTAGTTCGAAGATAAACCGTTCTATGCGGCTCTATTAGGTATAAGCAATAATTATTTTATTTTACATTGAAAATAAATAAAAGTATATTTATTGTTTATATTTTTATAATTTGCATTAAACGGGCTCTCGGATACTATTTTTTATAAACCAAGTTTCATACAAAAATATAAAAATATAAGGGTTTGTTTACATTACGTTACTACAAAAAGTTTAGTATTTTAAGTATTGCGTCGCATTTTGCTACGGAACCCTAAAAGAACTGGTATGAGGAATGAACTAGGCATCATCTGGTTACCTGAAAACGACACCAAACTTAATTCAAAAGTCCAAAAAAATCTGCCAGATTTTGTTTTCTAAGCGCCGGGAGCTCTGTTCTTTGGGCCCCCCTTCCCTCCTCCTGACGCGGAGATCAATCTGGCTCCCGGGCGTTTTGGGCTTGGGTAGACATGTATAACATTCGTACCAAGTGGCATTGCTGAACTAAAAATTGGCGTACTTTTTCCCCTTAAAAAACGGACTATAACAGTATTTGCTCTCTATATGTAAACCTATTTAGTTTTAATTAACCTAATTTGTCGTGTATACAGGCTGCTGTCACTTCTTGCGGCTCCCTCACAAAGATGGCCCGAAGTACAAAGTGGGGAATCCCCTTGCAAGGGACTTTCTCGACATGTTCAGTCAGAACGTACTCACGGCGCAAGGCAATGACGCCGAGAAGGCAAGTTGATATGTTTTGTAATACTGATACATATAGGACGTGAGGAGACGTCATGAGGTATCTGAAAACTGACAGTAAGTATCCTGAGCACGTGTTAGGCCCAACATAGACGACAGACTTATCCGTGATGCACTTTTTAGTCTGTGATGCAGTATCGCACACAACGCGCAAAAAGTCCGGCGCGCGTCGTGTGCGTTACTTCATAGGATTCCATTAGTTCTATTTTCACAAACTAAAAAGTGCGGCACGGATTAGTCTGTCGTCTGCGTTGGGCCTTAGTGTATGGAAAGCTGGTCTATAGTTTTGTTATTATCATTGACGTAAAAGTACCAGCAAAGGCCTAGTTACTAAATAAACATTTGAGTTTTGAATTTTATTTGTTATAAAATGTAATATCGTTGAGTTAGTATCCATAACACAAGGCTTGAACTTACTTATTATATATTTGAATTTTGATGCTCGTCTTCTGAATTGAAATCTATTTGATCGCAAGTATTTTATTTCTATCGGAGTTATGTAGTTTATAGCTCTTTTATCTTGAATGACAGTCATAATTCATCTCAGTACAATTTTACTAGGAATTGGTTGTGTAAGTCTGTATACTTTTTCTCCTTTTTACACACAAACAGGGACCGGATTAGCAGCTAAATTTTAAATCCCCCTTTAAGTGGTTATCCTTACGATAGGCTTACCCTCACGTCTATGTTATCCTGTAAAAAGCTAATCCAGCGAAAGGCTTACCGTATCCCAGGTAGCATTTATACGTCATTATGTCGTCCGTTTACGGTACTGCTCGACGTAAGAGACGTCATGTCTTGACGTCGGGGGGTCCCAACAGATGACGTCAATTTGTCACAGCCTCAAGACGTCAGTTTATAGACGTTAGAGAGACGTCAGTTTACAGACGTTAGAGAGACGTCATATAGGGACGTTACTGGGCCGTACATATTAGGGCAGCCACTGACGTTTGAGTGACGTCATATACGAATTCATAGGGACGTTACTGGGCCGTACATATTAGGGCAGCCACTGACGTTATACACAGACGTTACTAAGACATACAAGTCAGGAGTAGGACCTATGGGAGCTCATGATATGTACAGTGTGTCTTGGGTGTCGCTACCGTCGCACACCGATATGGAAATGAAACCACACACTACTGCTGAACTCGATTAATTGGAAATATGCACCAAGTAATAAGAATGTACATAAAAGAAACCATAACCAGTTTTAATTTTGAACAGTGCCATCTAGGGATTTTCTAAGAAACTAACACTTGCATACAATATTACTCAAAATAAAAGGTTTTATGGTTATGATTAGAACTAATACTTAATGCCTTTTACGTCTTAATTTTTTACGGAATGGACGAAGTCTAAAACTGCCTAATTTAGAGGAAATAAAATTAATTAACAAAGACTACACGAATTTGGACAGCGGGTATTATATAGATTGTAAGAACACACTTACAGCTGATATCGTTAGCATGGCAATATGCTCCCCTTAGGTAGTTTGGGTGGGTAGTTTGTTAAAAAAGAGAACCGCCCTGGCTATTGAGTGAAATAACATGCTGGCAAAACTGGCACTAAAGCCTGAGCTGCGCATTTAAGCTCTACGACGGTTCTAAGTTATTGGTCAGGGGCCCTAGATCAAAAGACTACGGTACGTGTTATATTCTATCCCTTTTCACTCCATCTCGCAAATCCTTACGCGTGATAGTAGGATAGAATTTAGTGCTTAGCATGTAGCATTTACGTTTGCAGGCATCTTACCTACGTATCTTGAAGAGACTCAAGAACTTTTATGGATGAAACTAAAAAAACACAAAGTAAGTAGTATAATCTATATTTAAGATGCAATAAAGGACAGTGGGACACAATTGCCAGAACAATGATACAGGGACCATGTTTTTTAAGACCATAGACTTAAGGACATGGAAAAATTATTTAAACCGTACTTTTACTTAAACTTAACAGGTGGCCAACTTCACAATGCCTTGGCGTCTACCACCGATTCGGTTCCGCTGTTTTTTTCACTTAATTGTATCACTGAGTACATGTTACTTTTACCTTAAAAGTCTTGAACAAAAAAACGTCCACGTTGGGACGAATATGGTAGGTACTTACGTCCATATACTGACCCTAAATTTACTTCAGTAAAACGTCCTCGTGGCGTCGTATATGGTACGTCCTGATATTGACCCTAAATATACGTCAGTAAGACGTACACTTTGTGGCGAATATGGTACGTCCAAAAACTGACCCTAAATAGACGTCAGCAAAACGTCCTCTTGGCGACGTATATGGTACGTCCAGATACTTGCCTTTAATTTGACGTAAAAACGACGTCCTGCTCAACGCTGACCCTAAACTGACGTCACTTTAACGTCTGCTCTCGACGAATAAATGACCGACCCTATTATGACCTATAAGTGACGTCGCTTATACGTCGCTGACGTCAGTTTGCTACCTGGGATCACCTATAGGATAACCCTATCCTTATGATAGGCTAAGCGCTAAGCTTACCAAATCATTGGAAGGGGTTTTTTCCGCTTTATTGAAAGGGGTTTTCAACTCACGTTTCCCCTCCGCCCCGTGGCCGCCAGGGAAAGCGCTTCTTAAAGGGTTAGCCTATGAGATAGGGTTACCCTATGAAAAATGGTTTTTGTAAGGGTAACGTAACGTGCATGTTTTAAAAACTTATTTAAAGGGAAACCCTTTTAAAGGCTTTCCATATGATACGGTTAGTCGATCGAAAGAGTTACCCAGCGATAGGGGTTTTGATCCAATAAAAATATTCAAGCCTATCAATTAGCCGCTAAAAACCCGCGTTAGGGAAAGCGCTTCCTGTCCCTGCACACAAATAAACATTTCGCTTTAACATTCTTCGGGCCAAATTTATGTCGAGCAATAGTAGTGCCGATCAAAAGCTATGTCAGACAAACATCAGTCGAACAAAAACAATGTCGAGCAATAGTGCCGATCAAATGTTATGTTAGTCAAACATTGGTCGAACAAAATAGATGACGAGTAATAATAGTACCGGTCAAATGGTATGTCGGTTATAGGTCTGCCGGGTAGCGGTTTGTCGCACTACTGTGGTACATTCTCATCTCATATATTATTTTCATACGGGTCAATGTCACTATTGACTCTCTAATTGGCATCTACTATACCTGAGACAGACAATACATCTAATTAATTTAATTGCTATCGTAGGTGTTATCATTCGGCCGCATGATGTCCTACTGGCGCAACAACCGAGAGCGAATCATGAGTCAGCGAGTGGTGTGGTTGCCAGCGCAGTTGTTGCCGAAAGAGCTGCAAGATGGCGTCAAGCAATACGGCGCTATCGTGCCTCAAGTGGTCGTGTGCGGCACGCTGACCCGACGGTGAGAGATGTAACGCCATGTTTATAAAAAGATCTGCTTTCTAGATCAGTTTTACTGGGTTACTTTTTAAACACCCGCAACCGGCAACACTTTTGGAGCAAATTCAATCCGTGATACTGAACTTCTTTAGTTGACGTTGACGACCTCCGTGGCGTAGTGGTCACCATGTCAGTCTGCCACCTAGAGGTTCCGGGTTCGATCCCCGGTCATTGCAAATTGGAAAATGGCCTTTTCAAACTGTCCTGAGTCTTGGATGTTTATACTTAGCGCTGACTTTATTTATTGGTATGGTTACATACTCACTATATGACTTCTAACGATACAGCTTTGGCACCTCGAGTCCTAAGGCGCAATAGTATGCCGTGCGGGAAGTAAAAGTCAAAAATCATTTATTTATCTTTGGATATTTGTATCAGAAGATCATCCCTTTGTGGCTTCCAATCAAGTATATCACCCTGCTTCCGCTACAAGTCTTACTGTTGCTTAATTCATTGTTTCTCCTCCGTACCTTTAAACTGCTTTTATATTTTTTTCAAGACATCAATTTGCTATAATGCGTGCTAAGCAGCAAATAGTGAAGTTAGGTCTATAACCGTACTAATTGCTATTTTCTCTCATGTGTTGAAAAACATCGTTCAATATACGTGCGTATGTTGGTTAAACACTTGGCTTTATTACGCGCTCGCCTTTGGCTCGGGCCGAAATTCCACCTAGTGTGTTATAACCACCATAACGCACTTATATCGTATTGTACTATTTTACACAGAGCAAGTGAACCAACCTGGATGACAGCCAGTAACGCACAGAAAGAGCGCGTGGGATCCGAACTCAGAGCTATGGTGCAGGCCCCACCTGGGTACAAGTTTGTGGGGGCTGATGTTGACTCACAGGTAGGCAAAACGATTACAGGAAAAATAAGAGAAGCAACTCAGAATGCTTGATTTTAAAATGACTTATTTTGAAAGTCAAAAGCGAAATGTCTGTTTAAATAAGCGTACGAACGAATGTTATATCTATACATATAATAAAACAGTAAAAAAAGTGTGTCTGTACATTAAATATATTTCCAAAAAAATAATTGGGGGCGATGGAGACGTAGTAATAGAGTAAGAATTTTAAAAAAAATGTCTGTCTGTTTGTCTGTTTGTACACGCTAATCTCCGGAAATACTGGACGGATTCGAATGAAACTTTTTTTGTTATATAGCTATTGAGCCTGGGCAACATATAGGGTATAAATAATTTTGGAAAATGGAACGCCTGATGCAGAACCATAATGGTCCAGCTAAACTATAAGGGATATAAAAATGCCGCCTTAGTAAAAGTTGTTCAGCCTGATGAGCATTTTCCAGAGACATGAAGTCCACGCGAACGAAGTCGCGGGCCTCAGCTAGTTTTCAATAAGACTCACAAAATGCCCTATCTACAGTAAAGTAGGGCATCCTGCGAAGCGGAAATTCTGCGCCGTTACTGCCTCTGGGATTGCTTGACTATTACATTTAGGGTAGGCTGTCGTGTGAGGTGGGTCTTTCTTAGCATGAAGATACACCCTAATTTATTTCTTTCGATATACGTAAACCTAATTAAATTTGAACTCCATCTACCATCTTTAGTTCTACGTCCCAAAGGTGAACTGGCAGTGGCAGCCAATGCTTAACATTAAGTTGTACCTTTGTACTATAATGTTAAGATTATAAGTGCAATTTTTTTTCATTAACCTGTACTGTCCCACTGCTGGGCAAAGGTCTCTCCCATCTCCTTCCAAATATCTCGATCGTGTACCATTTCCCACCATTCCATCTTAAATTGTCGCAAGTCGTCACACCAGCTTCCGGGGCCTACCTCTCTTCCAATAATTTAAATTAAATTAAAAAAAAAGAAAGATGATTGTTTATTTATCCAGGAACTGTGGATAGCAGCGTTACTCGGTGACAGCAGCCTGCAGACGTGCGGCGGCACGGCGTTCGGCTGGGCCGTGCTGGCGGGCGACAAGGCGCGCCGCACCGACCTGCACTCGCTCACGGCGGCCGCGGCCGGCGTGTCGCGCGACCACGCTAAGGTCATCAACTACGCTAGGATTTACGGTCAGAAATAAACATTAAGGGTCAGTTCAGACCGAGACGCGACGCGACGCGACGTAGTGCTCACTTTGAAAAAACATAGAACTTGTTTACTACTCATAAAGATAGAAATTTCAGTGTTACGTACAACGCTGCGCTGCGCAGCGTGACACAACGGGTTCTCGTTGAAATTAGTATCTTTTTGTGCAGTAAACAAGTTCTATATTACTTCAAAAGTTCGTGCCGCGTCGCGTCGCGTCGCGTCTTTATCTGAACTGACCCTAAAACTAACGTGAGATCTTTTGCGACGCTCTTGTCGATGGATAACTTTCATTTTTGTCTGTCTTTAGCCAGCCTTTTCACATTCAGATGAAATTCTATTAAATATTTACCGGATTATTCACATTATAATTAATTGACTTACACTCTAACAAACATTCTTCGAAAAGCATAAAACTTTTCGATGTTCGTACATTTCGCGAATAAGTAGGTCTTTTTGCGAATTCAAACATGTCATTTTGCGAAAGGAAATTTCTGATTTTTTTTAATGCTAAATGTTCAATAGTTAATTTTGAGTAGAAAAGTTTTTTTCCAGTCCATGTTAAAGTTAATTTGAAATGTTAAAGTATTTCTAAAATCGCAAGTAAAAAGCTTGTAAAAAACCTGTAAATGTTGTCCATAGGTGCTGGGCAAAACTTCGCAGAGAGGCTTCTGAAACAGTTCAACCCCACGATGACGATGTCCGAAGCTAAGAGCAAAGCGGTGAAGATGTTCAGCAGTACTAAAGGTCGGCGGGTGTATACGCTGAAGAAGAAGTATATGGAAGGCTTCTTGGACGAGGACTTGGAGGGGAAGGTATACGATTTAATCATTCTTAGTTGAGAAAACCATCCATCCATCTCCGGGTTATCGGAGAAGCTAATAGTGACCGGTGGAATGGAAGGAAAAAGATCAAGGGGTCGTAGCCCGATACGATGGTCTGACCAAATAAAAGAACAGGCAAAAGATCGTAACAAGCGGAGGGAGATCGTAAAAAGTTAGATCGGGCACATCACGGCGCTCAGCAGTGAGCAGACCTGAATGAGGGAGTTGATAAGGCGTGGTCCGCACTTGGATGGGTGACAGGTGGCATAAAAATTTATCCGAGTTCCACCGTGCTTCGAAAGGCACGTATAAGCCATTGGTCCCGGCTATCATCATTGTATGGCAGTCGTTAAGCTATGTCAAATGCCTTTAGGTTGCCTGCAAAATCGATTGAGGCCATTACGGTCAGGTACCGCTTTCGTCAAAAAAATATAGGCTGTTTTTTTAAATGAAAATGGACTTTTAATCAGATATCGCTTTCATCAGAAATCTGACATCAGTACACATAGAAAAACAAACAACACACTTAAACAAACACTTACTTAATAGGGATGAGTTTGGATTAAAAATATATATTTTTAACTGACTTAAAAAGAAGGAGTTTATGAATTCGACCCATACATTTTTTTTTGTTGTATGTTGTGCATGTCATGCGATATCTTCGCCACTTGTGAACTGATTTTCAAGATTCTTTGTTTTTATTTGAAAGCCTTTAGTACCAAGTTGGTCGCATTTTAATTTGATGAAGACATGATGACGAACTTTGGAGATATGTGATATGGAAGAAACTCCTGAAAGAAAAAGAAGACTGTTTTTTTTTTGTTAAAAATTTAATTGTGTACTGTGATCAATACATATAATAAATCAGTAGGAACCGCGTGTCTGTAAATTTGATAAAAATTACAAAAAATGGATGTGGGCGATAAGAAAAGAGTAACAGAACACAAAAAAGATTTTTTGGATTTTTTTGTCTGTCTGTCTGTCTGTCTGTCTGTATGTACTCGCTAATCTTTAAAACTACTGAACAGATTTTTACGCGGTTTTCACTAAAAGATTAAGCTCATCCCTGAGCAACATATAGGCTTTGTTTCATCGAAATCTGTTGTGAGATAAAAAAGTTATCATCATTTAAAGTTTAAAGATAATTTTTCTAAGGGCGATTGTTTGTCTGTTAGTACACGCCCATCTCAGGAAATACTGGACGGATTCGAATGAAACTTTTTTTTTATGTAGCTGTTAAGCCTGAGCAACATATAGGCCATAATTGATTTTGGAAAATGGAACACCTGATTCAGAGCCTTAATGATCCAGTTAAACGACAAGAAATATAAAAATGACGCCTTAGCAAAAGTTGTTTAGCCCGCTGAGCACTTTTTGTTGAGTTATGAAAATCAAAGATCTGGAACACCTGATGCAGAACCATAATGGTCCAGCTAAACTATAAGAAATATAAAAAAGACGCCTTAGCAAAAGTAGTTCAGCCTGATGAATTTTTTTTGTTGAGATATAAAAATCGAAGATCTGGAACTCCTGATGCAAAAACTTCATGGTTCAGCTTAACTTCAAGAAATATAAAAATGACGCCTTAGCAAAAGTAGTTCAGCCTGATGAACATTTTTTGTTGAGATATAAAAATCGAAGACCTGGATCACCTGATGCAGAACCATAATGGTCCAGCTAAACTATAAGAAATATAAAATGACGCCTTAGCCAAAGTCGTTCAGCCTGATGAGCATTTTTTGTTGAGGTATAAAAATCGAAGTCTGGAACACTTGATTCAGAAACATATTGGTCTCTACGTATAATAAAACAGTAAAAAAATGTATCTGTACATTAAATATATTTAAAAAAAATGGGGCGATGGAAACGGTAATATAGTAAAAAATAAAATAAAAAATCTGTCTGTTTGTACACGCTAATCTCCGGAAATATTTGACGGATTTGAATGAAACTTTTTATCAACATATAGGCTATAATTGATTTTGGAAAATAGAACACATGATACAGAACCATAATGGTCCAGCTAAACTATAATAAGAAATATAAAAAGGACGTCTTAGCAAAAGTTATTCAGCCTGATGAACTTTTATTGTTGAGGTATAAAACTCGAAGATCTGGAACACCTGATGCTAAAATATAATGGTCCAGCTAAACTGTTAGAAATATACATTAATGACGCATTAGCAAAAGTTTTTCAGCCTGATGACCATACTTATATGCCGGAGTCCTAAAGTCCACGCAGACGAAGTCGCGGGCATCAGCTAGTAGAGAAATAAATGGTCACAAAATAATGTCACTGAATCGCATCCACTTTATCTATCCAATTTGTTTGCAGACGGTTGAAATGACTGGTTACCAAGCGATGCGACTCGCAAAATTGAGCGGGAAGAAAATGGAGGAAATGTTTGAGAGGCCGCGCTGGGTGGGCGGGACGGAGTCAGATATGTTCAACAAGCTGGAAGAAATCGCAGGTAAGTAGCTTGTTCGCCAATTAGAGAGTCAAAATTGGCAGATAAACGCCAATTAGAAAGTCAAAATTGAGCGGGAAGAAAGTAGAGGGCATATTTGAGAGGCCGCGCTGGGTGGGCGGGACGCAGTCTGATATGTTCAACAAGCTGGAGGAAATCGCAGTAAGGAGTTTGTTAAGAAATTGCTGGGATTTGCTAAAGTAAACGCCACTTAGAGAGTCAAAATTGAGCAGGAAGAAAGTGGAGGACATGTTTTAGAGGCCGCGCTGGGTGAGCGGGTCAGACTTAGGCATGTTCAACAAGGTGGAAGAAATCGCAGGTAAGGTGCTTGTTTAGAAATTTCTCGGGTTTGCTAAGGTAAACGCCAGTTAGAAAGTCAAAACAAAATTGAGCGGGAAGAAAGTGAAGTACATATTTGAGAGGCCGCGCTAGGTGGGCAGGACGGATTCCGACATGTTTAACAAGCTGGAAGAAACGCAGGTAAGGAGCTTGTTCAGAAATTGCTCAGGTTTGCTAAAGTAAATGCCAGTTAGAGAGTCAAAAAAAGCGGAGGAATGTTTTTGAGGCCGCGCTGGGTGAGTGGGATGGAGTCCGACATGTTCACCAAGCTGGAAGAAATCGCAGGGAAGGAGTTTGTTTAGTGAACGCTAGATAGAGAGTCAAAAATGAACATTGAATTACAGTAACTAAGTACACCTTTCACTTAATATACGTACTCATAAAATTTAAAAATAAGGTTTTTTATATCTGTTTTGCGTTTGATTTGATATCACTACGCAAAGCATTGACTTGAAGCTCTAAACTAGTAATTCCATTTCCTAGGGGCGATTGTAAAAAAATAATATAGATAATATCCTTGGAAGAGTTATATCTAGCAGTGGACGTTATGCGGCTGAAATGATGATGACGATGGGTAGGCATGACAAGGTTAAGTAACTATGCGGTATGTTATTGTTAAGTACCACTGGTATCCAAGGGACGGAAAAAGAAACAGGGGGAGACAACATATAAGATGGCAGGACGAGCTAAAACTTACTGTAGGTCCTAACTGGAGAAGGATCGCCAGAGACAGGAGGCAATGGAAGTGGTTGGAGGAGGCCTTTGCCAAAAGGCACACTGAGCTCAGAGACATCCTATAAGAAACACCAGTATAACCCAAGAGTTCAGAATAAAGGGCTTATACAATATACAATACAATGTTATTGTTTAGAATCCGAAGCGCCGTCGACGGCGTTCCTGTGCGGGCGGCTGTCGCGCGCGCTGGAGCACGCGCACGGGCGCTGGGCCGGCACGCGCCTCAACTGGGCCGTGCAGTCCGCCGCCGCAGACTTCCTGCACCTCATGCTGGCCAGCATGGCGCACCTCGCACCCTCCGCCAGGTATTACAGCCGCCGACTATAAAGCCAATGGCACCGACGACGTACGCCATTTTCTAATTGATGAGAAACAAATACGAATGTTTGTTATTTTTGTATGAAGTTCCTTTATTTTATCGGACCTAATTCTACCTTACTTACATTAATTTATATTGATATACCTTACATTATATTAACCAACCAAATCTCTGTATATCCTTGTGGTTGACTGGGAGAGAACGCTGTTAGCATTAAGTGCGCCAATTGTAAACAATTGTATATTGTGAATCAATAAAGTATTTATAAATATAAATTAAAAAATTAATCTAATTTGATATTGATTATTAATTTTTTATAAATGTGATTTGATATTATATAAATTAAGGTTAAAAAAAGAGCTTTATCAAATCGATTCATTTTCTTCTCGAGTCAGTAACGGAATACATCTACATATTATTATGTTAGATAACACCCGGCCAGATAAATTAAAATTAATTTGATCATTAGACTTTGTGCAAGTCAATGGCTTATACATACAATATATTTTCCCCCACAGGTTCTGCCTCAGTTTCCACGACGAAGTGAGGTACTTGGTGCCCGACGAGCACAAGTACGAAACTGCTTTGGCGATGCAAATAACCAATCTGCTTACAAGAGCATTTTGTTCTCAAAGGTATAATTTGTTTTGTTTAGTATATTCAGTTTTTTTATGACACTCTATAAAGAATGATTTTGATTATCTTACTTGCATTATTTTACCTAAGGTCAATGTACGCATTTGACTCGCTAACTGGTACTTGCTATAATGACATACCGCCTCATTTTAAAATGAGACTGGTATTTACTAAATGTCAACTTGATTTGGTCGGATAATGATTTAAACCTGGTAACAAAGATAGTCTGCGTTTTATAATAAGACGGATAATGTTTATTTCAGGGTTGGCATCAACGATCTCCCTCTATCTGTGGCTTTCTTCACCTCCGTGGAGGTGGACCAAGTCCTGCGGAAGGAGTCTAACATGGATTGCGCTACGCCGTCCAACCCCCACGGCTTGGAGAAGGGCTATGGCATCCCAAATGGAGAGTCACTCAATATTTTTGATGTGCTGGAAAAGTGTAAAATAAAGATTTAAGAGTATAGTTGTGTTTTAATATTGTTTCGCTCTTCGATATTATTATAGTCCACCGAGGTAATTTATATATATTACAAATGAGATGAATGAGATTCACGCAGGCCCGTTTTTAACTCTTTAATTCATCGCGATACTTTATATAATTTGTCGTTCCCCCAGCGCGGCATGGTAAATCTAAAATAAATACCTACAACCAAAAACGGATATGGATACATAAGTTGTATTTTGTCTGAAATATCCGACGTTCACGGAATGGGCCCGACCATGTTTAACCATGTTAGTCGGATAAATATAATGTTTGCGGTTAAAGGGTAGGTGCAAAAAGATGTAAAACCTAGACTTAGCATTAGCAGTAACATGTATGAATTTAATCTCTTTGGCTTGTTAAAATTAAAAAGTATAAAAATACAATGTCAGCTGTCATGTCGTGACATCTTTCTTTCTGTCATTTGATTGAATAAACAAAGTGCTGTTTTGTTGATTTTTACTATTTTTCGCTATTAAATACACAAAATTAAATGAAATAATAAGGAAACAAACATGTCGAAAGTTACTAAAAGAAAACATGTAATGAATGAAGCTTTGTGGGATGACTATGAACTTCCGAAAGAGAATCAAAGTGTAGTAAAAGTTTTGAAAAGTAAAGGCAACAATTTGCACGAGGTAAAGTTTATAAAATAAACTCATTTATTAACAGAACGAATCGAGTTGAAACGTGTAACGTACAACAATTGGAAATTAAATTAAAACTTTGCTACTGCAATGATAACATAACCAAAAAACCTCATCAAAGAGGTTATGTTTACGAACTATTTTGCAATATTATTTATGCCGTAAATCGTAACTTATGCAAGATAGGTTTAGTAATGGAAGACCTCTCTTTGTTTAAAAGATGCTCAAAATTCCCTCTAGCCTTCTAAATCTAACTATGTTTCACAGTAATTTATACATTCTTATTTCTGTAATGTTCTTTGATCAGGATTAATTGATATAAGCTTAATTTTTCAGGTAACAACTCCATCTGGCGAAGAATATCTCGTATCAATGCCAACAAAATTCCGTAAAAACATCTGGGTGAAACGAGGTGACTACATCCTCGTAGAGCCCATCGTGGAAGGCGACAAAGTAAAAGCTGAGATCGTCAAAATAATGAACAAGGACTCTATAAAGTATTACAAAGAAAATAATGTTTGGCCCCAAGAGTTTGAGGACCCTAAAAAAGAGGTTAATACAGATGAAGACCATATATTTGTAAATACTAATAGGAAAAATGTTAATGTCTATGAAAGTGATAGTGACTCCACGGACTCTAGTGATAATGACAGCGATGATGGAGGAGGGGATGATAAATAAAAATTAAAATCATATTTAATCTTTTATTTTATTAACATAGTGATAGGTTTCATCTTAGGAATTAGATACAGACAATATTTTAAACACAAATATATAGCTATGATTCAATTTTGCAGCAGTGTTTGCATCACACACAACGCGTAGTCCATACTTCTTGTTTTTATTGGATAATTTGGTCAACATAAGCTATTTATTTTGACCAAATTATCTATTTTAAAATATATATGGAACAAGAATCGAGTACTAATTGCCCCTTTTAATATGTATTTTTTATTTATTTATTTAATTTATTGCACTTAAAATCTTAAGATTATAGTACAAAAGGTATAACTTAATGCTAAGCATTGTCTACCAGTTTACCTTTGGGACGTAATAGAAAAGATGATAGATGGGGTGCAAATTTAACTAGACAAGTAGGTATATCTAAAGAAATAAATTAGGGTGTATTATAATATAATATATAATAACAAGAATGACCATAAAATATACATACATATATATAATAATAATAAATACAAATCATAAACTTACATAAATATAAATACGTATAATAAACATACTTAAACTATTATTGCAGCATTGCTTTTTCGCGATAGTGTCTAATTACAAGCATCTTGAAGTGGTCCCTTGTTTGTGCTTTCATAATGTTATCGAGCAGGGCATTCCAAAGACGCACGGCCGTGACAGCAAAAGAATTAGAGAGAAATGTAATAAAATGTAATGTGATTTTAAGTCAGTCTGTATAATGTATATTAGAATAAAATGTATAATAATCGATTTTATTACCTAGTTTAATTTAATAATCAATTTTATGTAAATTAATAATTATTCCAATAATTGACGTCAAAAGACCAATACATTGATAAGTACTACAGTTGCCTCATTATGTAAGATCACAAATAATTAAGTTATTACATTTATTTCAAATCAGCATCCACTTCATCAGCCATAATGTATTCATATATCCTTTTGATCAGCTGAACTGACTGCACGTTAGCCCACCCCTCGGTCTTTGTTATAAGCCTAGCCTGACCATCTTTGATAAACTCAAGCGTAGACTGAGTTAGTGCTTTGGCCGAATGAAGGTCAGCCAATTGAAGAGTCTCTATAGCATTATCTACAGTCAGTTTCTTGTGCAATGCTTCCTCACATAAACTCTTCAGCCGACTGAGCTGATAATAATCCGCAGCTGCCAGCAACTTCTCAGGAATCTCATCGACTCTCGGAGCTTTATCACTGTAGATAAACATCAGCACTTCCCGTAATACGTCAGACTCAAGAGGTGACTCTACAATATTTGTGTGACATTCTGTAGTGTTATGCTCAAAGTGAGCCTTCAAAACTGCACTCCGGCTCGCTAGCACTGCTTTGTGAACTTTGTACTCTATGCCCTCAGCAGACTTCATTATGACATCAGAAAAAATACTTATATTCAAGAGATTCTCAAAGTCATTACTTAACTGAGTCTCAACGACATTCGCTCTTTGGACTTTTATATCATTGGTCACCATAAACTGGAATTTGAGACGTAAACTTCCATCGCTGAGCAGAAATATATCTCGGCCGTCATAACTTGCTATGTCTCTCTTGTATAGTGTAGCCAAGTACTGCCATTTATTAGCCTGGACTGTATGGTACTCTTTTATGACTATGGAACGCTCTTCAAAGCGTTTAAGACATATGGTTAAAATAGACTTCAAAAACACAGGGGTTGGCGACAAGTAGTAAATCTCAATAATATCATTGTCACGCCCCAAAAACTGCATTTTTAACTGGAAACGCGAGTCTAAAGGATCTACGACAGCTTCTTTGGACTTTTCAGTTCTGAATTCCCTTGTAGATTTGTTGTCTAGAAGATTGATAAAATTGGGCACTGTCCATATTAAAGTATTGATCTTAGTTTGGCCTTCCGTTCGAGTAGTATAATTTATACTGGACATGACTGCAACTTGCTTATTTTACTGAAGATTCTTTAAAACTGTCCTTTTGCTTTATTCTGATTCAACAATTATTTATTTACATTTAGTTTAGGTATGCACCTTTGTGTACTGTCATAAAGACGTCATATGACAAGACAAATTGACAATTTGATTTTGACAGCGCAGCAATAGATAATGCTCTGACTCTGACTGAAGTGCCATTTTTGAAACGTGGAGTCAAGTCACCTAAACGAATGGTTTTCCTTACAAAAAACCGTTCGTTTAGTGACTCCGCTTTGAAAAATAGCACAGTTTAGAATTTTTTATTTCCAGGCATTCTAGTCTGGCAATATTATGAGCAGCTGTCAAATTTGACAACGACATTTCGAATATTTGACGTTATCGTTAAGTTTTAAAAGTTAGGTAGGTACGGTCACATCGAATATTTCAGTTTATAAATTATCATAATTTGAAAAGAAAATCATTAATTAACATAGCCTTTTCAATCTTTTCATAGAAAAGCAAGAATTTTGGATAAATATTAATATGATTGGCAAGAAACCATTCCGTATTCGCCTGTCAAAATCTATAAAAATATATTCGTATTGTGGTAGCCAACTCCACAAATATCATACTTTGGAGTAGTTTGGAGGAACGAAACGAGACATCGATAACTTTTCGCTTCGTATTTTTTCATTGTTTTGGACGACAAAAACGCCTTGATGTGATAAATTATTGATAATTGAATTTATCTAATCTTTAATGTGGATTTGATTGTACAATAATCGTGTCGATATGGTATCAGATGATTCTATCGTAATATAATGAACTGTCAACTCAACAAAGCGGAACAGTGAGCGAAGATAATTTATTGTTATTTATTTCAAGTATTTCTTTTGGTATTTGAACGTTTCCGAATGTGATTTGGTGCTCGACATGGAGGATTATAAGTTTCTATTTAAAGTGGTGTTGGTGGGTAATGCGGGAGTTGGCAAAACGTGTTTGGTGAGGAGGTTTACTCAAGGATTGTTTCCTCCGGGCCAGGGTGCTACAATAGGCGTTGACTTCATGATTAAGACGGTGGAAGTAGACGGCGAGAAAGTGAAGGTAAGCGCTACGCAATTTCGGTTCTTCGTATTGCGTCATTTTCCTGAATAGAGTTTTTGTTTTGGTACACCATATGTTTTGTTTTCACTGTTCTGAATACCACTAATCTCATAGCAGTTGTAATTTTATTCAGTGAATTAATGTTTACATAATTACTTAAATCTTGATGTTATGACTCCATGAATAAATTTGAATAAGTTTAAAGTAATGTTATGGTGTGGTTCAAACAAATTACTAAAACAAACATTGCTTTGCAAGAAATGGTTCTCCTTGCTTCATAGGATTACCCATCACTTCATGAATGAATTAAATTCTACTTGTGCACTAGTACATTTTAAGTTTATGCTTTGTGGAAGAGGTTTATGTTTTTATTGCAGTAAAAATAAAATTTTCGCCGGTTCGATTCCCGGCGGGGGCAACGACTTTGTGTTGTTGTCCTAGTTTGGTTAGGACATTGTGGGCTGATCACCTGATTGTCCGATAAGTATAATGATCCGTGCTTCGGAGGGCATGTTAAGCCGTCGGTCCCGGTCAGTGTCTTTAACATTGGTCGTGACCTAAAACCATGTCAGAGGCCTTTAAGGTGGTTTAAAAACTCTGACACTAGTGTTAGTCACTAACACACACGAGAAGAAGAAGTAAAAATAAATATTTTTAGAACGTACTAAGTACTGTTGTATAGTCCAGCAGTGATTCAGGCTGTAAAGAAAAACAAATATATCACACAGATTGGGCTAGCCCCAAGGGTAGTTCAAGACTTGTGTTATGGGATACTTACTCAAAGATACTTTATTTATAATTAATAGATATACATACATAGATAAACATCCAAGACACAAAACAAAGTAGGAACTGTAGACAAATAAGTACATAGTTATTATATGAAACATAATATTTTTACATCTGTCAAACAAGAGACACAAATGGAAGAACTCTGAAGAAGATTCATACACCACCGATAAAAGCATAGCTCTGAAATATAGATGAATATTTTAGAAAAAACATTGAAATCAACACATTGGTCAATATTTTTACAACTGTCGAACATGAGACACAAATAGATAGAAGATTCCTACTCAACCAATAAGAGCATAGCTCTGATGTATAGATGAATATTTTAGAAAGAACATTGAAATCAGCACATTGGTCAACTTAAAACTCTTTCATCTGGGGTTAAATATAAACCGTTTTATTATAAAACGCAGACTGACTGATCAAGTTGATAGAATGTTACCTTGATTTGGTTGGATAATGGTTTAAGGCGAAATGGTAGCAGAAGTGGCACCCTCATTTGAAATAAATTGTTTAAAAGTAAATATGTTGATTTTTGATACTTAAAATTTTACATCCAGCAATTTGTAGGCCTTTAAATTATTTTATGAAAAACCTATGAAAGTATTATTGATAATCTGTCTAGTTTTAAAACGAATTTTCGCCAAAAGTGGCCGAAAACTCATTTCCAGGTTTTTCTACAACTTGTTGAGTGTGAAATTTTAATTTTTACCATATTTACTTTAAACAATTTATTTTAAATGAGGTTGCCACTTCTGCTACCATGTCGCCTTAAATCTAGTATCAATGTTAGTCTGCATTTTGTAAGTAAGACTGAAATAGTCTGTCACCTTAAACCTAGTATCAAATTATGTCTGCATTTTATAATAAGATGGAATAGAAATAGTCACAGACTTTTTTATACTTCTAGCTACAAATATGGGACACAGCGGGCCAAGAACGGTTCAGATCAATCACACAGAGCTACTACAGATCAGCACACGCATTGATCCTAGTGTACGACATATCTTGCCAGCCGACATTTGATTGCTTGCCAGACTGGCTACGGGAGATAGAGGAGTATGCCAACAACAAGGTGCTTAGGATATTGGTTGGTAAGTCTGGATTTGTTTGTTTTTCTTCTTATTGTATTTCTGCCATGCCGGTCTGGGAGAAAAGAAAATTTTTTAAAATGTACCAGCCTTTACACTGTCCATGCAGACTGAGGAAATGGACAAAAATGCACATCATGTTTTATCATCATTATTTTGATTCATTTTTCTAACTTCCTATGCCCACCATCATGCTAAATGTTGCCTTTGGATCTTGAACCCTAGGCTCAGTCTGGAGTGCAAGACCCTTCATACTAAAAATTCTTCCCCCCCCCACTTTCATACTAAAAATTTGTTAAAATATTATGTAATATGAGTTCATCGTTATCTTTTTAAAATTAACTTTGCAAATTATAAAGGATTTTTCCTTTAATACAAACAAACAACTATATTATTGGAAGTTTTGAGGATAATCAATGTTTTTTCCTAGTACTACTTGCTATATGTTATTAAATGGTTTTATTCAATGTTTTATTGACGCTAAAAGTGGCTTTTGAGTCTTGCGGCCCTAGGCTCTTCATAGAGCCGCAAGACTCAAAATGCTCTGTCTGCCCCATTAGGGATAAAGACGTGATAGTATGTATGTATTCAATTAATAAGCGGCCAAGTGCGAGTCGGACTCGCCCATGAAGGGTTCCGTAGTAGCAAATAACAATATAAAAGTCTTGTAGTATGTTTTTTTAATTTTTATATTTGAGTTGATTGAATGAAAGGTAAATTGCCGTTTACGATTTATGACGTATTAAAAAAAAACTACTTACTAGATCTCGTTCAAACCAATTTTCGCTGGTAGTTTTCATGGTAATGAACAACATATATTTTATTTAGTTTTATCATTCTCTTATTTTAGAAGTTACGGGGGGGGGGGACACACTTTTTTCCACTTTGGAAGTGTCTCTCGCGCAAAGTATTCGGTTTAGAAAAAAATGCTATTAGAAACCTCAATATCATTTTTGAAGACCTATCTATAGATACCCCACACGTATGGGTTTGATGAAAAATAAATTTTTGAGTTTCCATTCTAAGTATGGGGAACCCCCAAAATTTACTGTTTTTTTTCTATTTTTGTGTCAAAACCTTAATGCGGTTCACATAATACATCTACTTACCAAGTTTCAACAGTATAGGTCTTATAGTTTCGGAAAAAAGTGGCTGTGACATACGGACGGACAGACAGACAGACAGACATGACGAATCTATAAGGGTTCCGTTTTTGCCATTTGGCTACGGAACCCTAAAAACGGTTACAAGCATTTATTTAGTTCATTCTTTCATTAGTGCCCCAGCTGGGGATTGAACCTGGAACCCCCGAGTGGCGGATTCGCTAGTCCAAGATAAGATTATTTGCCAGGCAAATCAAAACTTCCCCAACTTTCGAAAAATCTTTAAGCAGTTAAATTGATTTTTATCAAAGCTCAGAATCTGCGCAATAAAAATTGTTTTCATGTAAAAAAAACCGCATCGAAATCGGTTCATCCGTTCGAGAGCTACGATGATACGGTCAGACACACAGACATACATAAGCGTCAAACTTATGACACCCCTCTTTATTTCTGGGATTTAAAATACCTCTTCGCACATGGCAAAAGCTATCTACTTCTTTCTGCGAGCTGTAATTGTGCTCAGAAGTTAGATAATACTTAATCGAAGTCCCCCATGAGACTGGCATAGTCACACCAAGTGAACTGAAGCCTCGGTAAAATATTAGATTTAAAAAAAAAAACTCCTCTTCCAGGTAACAAAACAGACAGAGAAGACAGGGAGATCCCGAGGCACATCGGCGAGGACTTCGCGCAGCGCCACGGCATGTACTTCCTGGAAACCTCGGCCAAGGAGGCCGAGAATGTCGAGAGGCTGTTCATGGAGATAGCTGTTGAGCTTATGGAGGTAACGTTCATCGATGACTTTGTAACACACAAAAAATCTATGTTAGTGTATGATGTCTGTGATTATGTTTTCTGGTCAGAAACAGTTCTGGACAGAGACAAGTGGAAAGAAGTAGGAGAGATCTTTGCCCAGCAGTGGGACAATGTAGGTTAATTAAAATAATTTTTCAAAACTATAAACAGACTTACAACTAGTCAACTAGCACCTTTCTAAACTACTTAATCAATTTTGATAAAATTTCTAAGGGACCAACTGATAAGTATACCCTTTTAAACAAAATGAATTATTTATTTCAAGTATGAATTTTCCAAATTGGTCGAGGCATCTACGAATAATCGGTGAACATACATAAAAAGAAGATCGCGACGAATTAATGACCTCCTTTTTGGAAATCTGTTAGATACTGTATACTAAAATACCACTAGTACTTTAAAATCTTTCATCACTATATGGCAACAATATTAAAATTTAAGATGTAGGTGTTAATGACACACATTGCCATACGTGGTCAGTTAAGGCACATGCGTCACAATGGTCAGCCTTCACCTTGACTTGGATCATAACATAATACCTTGAAATTATATTAAATTGGGATTGAGACTTACTTACATAATCAACACGAACATACAGGGACAGTATCACGTCCTTTTACCTAAAGCCGTAGACAGAGCCTAGTGCTAATAGGCCCAAGGCCTTGTTTAGAATGATGGTGGGTTTGAATATTGAAAAATTGAATTAAAATAGGGTTGCTAGTCACATCGTTTATTTATGGTTCAAGATTCTCGGCGGTACATTTAACGTTTTAAAAGGACTTTAAAAAATGAAAAATGGTCAACCTACTCTGTTGGTTTGGTTGGCTCTGAAAACCCCTGCGCCCCAGCTACAGTCCTGATAGTATATAAGAATTGTACATAAACATGTAAAATTAAAGAAATGCAGAATTTGCGATAGTGATCGTGCTACCTTTTTATGATTCCAGCAAGCAAAATGCAAGGAGCTTCCCAAGTACGACGGCAGCTTAGGGCCCATCAACGGAAAGACCACGTCGGTCGGCGACAGCTCGTGTTGTCTCCGCTAAGAACGAATTTAATATTATTGTCAGTTAACATCGGGGATTAAAAATCGTAGGGTTTCTGTTAGTAAGTTGCTGACTGAACGAATTAAGTTATGTATAGTTCTTGCCAGTTAGCGTGTCAATAGCGGACATTGACCTTTGTCAACGTTGAGTGTTTCTGTTCTGCTTTCGTATGTAGCCTGAGATATGCTCAATGATAATGTTCTTTGTCTGCAGCCTAGAAAAAAAATACTCTAGCCTCCCTGGCCAAAGTCAGGGACCTTGCCTTATGAAATGAACTTTATGTTAATGTAATAAAGTTGAGATTATTCTGTGTTGAGCGGTTCTACTGGGCTGCTCGAGCTACAAGATCTGAACGAGATCTGTACTATCTACCTAGAGTCAGAGCCTCTTTTAATGTGAGATCTCTATTTGATGATGTGAAGTGTATTTTCGTCTATAAGTTATCATCTGGTATTGACACACTAAATGGCAACTGCTATAAACTGAAATCTTCCATCGCAAGGTAATTAGAATCGCCACTTTATTCAATCCCCTACTTTAATTGATTAACTAATAAAAAGTTCACTTTAAATTGATGGGTGAATGTAACTCTGTTACGCTCACGGGTCAAGTTAATGTGAATTTACTTTATCTCATTGGAATTAATGTTGCGCCGATGTGGAGACACCATTGACGTGTGTAGCAGGCTTTATATTTAGTTTATATGAAAATTATTACATCGAATGAAGGCAGGGTTGTGCTGAGCATTGAACATTTATACCAAGCGTCAGATAACTAGTCAATGGTGATCTTTTACCTGTGTATATCTATTCTAATGGGTAATTTATTGATATTGCTGTTACAGTCCCATTATTAAACAGAAATGGCATTATCCGATTGATACAGGTTAAAGTTCACTATTGACTCGCTAAGTGGAGCTGACTATAATAATATTAACTTGATGTAAATGTTCAATAAATCATTGAAATTATATTTTATCCAATAATTTATTTACAAAAGAGTTCATTATTTTTTACGTTTTTGCAAAATGAATACAAAACATACGATGACTTTTATTTATACAGATGATAGTTAAATAACCAACGATAAAATAAAAATATTATTTAAAAAATTCAACTGAAGTACTTTTATGTTTTTTTATATTTATTTTATTATAATACTAGCTGACCCGGCAGACTTCGTACTGCCAAATAAGCCTGTCAAAATGTACGTTTGTATGGGAAAAAGAAAAGGGCTGTTTTTAGGGTTTTTCCGGCAATTATTCGATTTTTTCTCGCCGTAAAAACCATCTTTGAATTTCAACGAACATTTAAAAAAAAGAATTGGCCAAATTGGTCCAGCCGTTGTTGAGTTATGCGCTTACCAACACATTTTGCGATTCATTTTTATATTATAGATTGTGTTCTTTTTTTAAGTCGATCTCAAATGCAGGGCTGCGCTCGAGAACAGGGTTGCCATAACGAAATCTGATGGTGTCTTCATAGAACGGCGTCCACTTGAACTGTATTTCGTAGTATTGAGACATTCCACTCGCTTTACGTGCTTTAGTGTTGCCAGCAACGCCACGATTCCATTCATCAAATATAAGGTCAAATAAAATTGACTAAAATTATTATAAAGCATAAAATTGTTTCAGTCAATTTTAATCAACCTTGTGTATAAATTTATCATTTTGAGTCAATTCTTTCCATGTATTGTAGGTATAGTTATCGGAACCATGATTTTGCATATCAATTCTATTAGAATGAGACCAATTTAGACTTATCCACATGTCATTATGTACATAATTGGGGTTCAGGAACTTTTGTATCATATACATACACACGTCTTTATCCCTAATGGGGCAGACAGAGCATTTTGAGTCTTGCGGCTAAGCAGACATTGTATAATATAAATATGTTATTGAATTGTTTTATATAGGCTATTGTTTTATATGTATATTCAAAGATAATCCGGATCCGAAAAGAGATCCGGTCAAGTAGTACAGTCGATTACAATAGTAGTAACAAAATCAGAGTTTAAAATCTTGTGAATGACAAATTAATACTCAGACCATTTTAGTGTTTTTATATGGGATTTCGTGCAATGAAAATCTTGTTAGTTTAAAACTGATTTGATTCATCTACTATTTTAATCGACTGTACTACTTGACGGGGATCCGGATGACAAGGCACATTTAGCGGCCATATTGGCAAGATCATCGTATTTTTTAAGTTTACACATCCTCAATGTTGTTGTCATTGGCAAAATCATTTTGGCTAAACAATGAAGCCATACCCTTTAAATAAAGAAATAAAGAAAGGTTAACACACTTGTTTGGTCTGAAAGATAAATACGTCAGCGATACAAATCATGTACTGCTTCATTAAATTGCATGGAATAGGTAAGAAACTTGCACCGTGTAAATGGGCCTTTAGTCTTGCCGACTGTAATTTAAGATGCCCAAGACGTTCAAGATATGACAAACGTCACACAAAGAGGGTCTCTACTTGCAGTCCATGTATCATAATGATTTTAATGTAGTATGTAACTCTTGAGTTAAGTTTTGTATATTTCTGCAGTTTTATATTTTGTAAATTGTGTTTTAAAATAAGTACAGCCCAAAAGATAGTGACAGTAAAAATAAAAATAAAGTTTCCTTGTGGTAGGATAATTGTTTATAAAGTTTCTTAGTATTCTTAGTTCTCTATGTAAATTGTTTTTTAATTTTTATATTTTGGTACAATATAGTGATATTAAGTCTGTAGCAGCCATCTGCTTCTATGTAAATGTATTATTGTTATTTACTTAAAACTTAACGTGAGGTTAATTCATTATTACTATTACTGAATGCATAACTTGCATAATATAGTGCACAAAGGGCAGCGATACCGTCGGGTCGCCGCTCCTAACACTCGTACTGAAGATGGTCGTCTAAATCGATAGAAACGTCGGTTTTTTCTACTATATTACGTAAGTTAACCGTTTTAGTAATATTTTAGCGTAATAACTTTAGTGGACCTGGAATAATAACGCCACCGACGTTTTTAAATCTGTCCTATGTATTTGAAATTTAGTTCGGATTTTTTCCGCAATATGACGCGGTTTGCTAACTTATTAGCTTATTCGTTAGAGAGTGCCTCCGCTGCCGGCGCCGGCTCCTAAAAATATCACTATTGGGAACCGGCGGTTATACTGCCGGCAGCCGAGATTTAAAACACCGACTGCCGGCGTCAGCACTCAAAATTTGCTGTGAAGTGTAGTTTAGGTTCGTTAGGTTTCCTGTGACCAAAAAACGAGCTAGCGAGCGACTCAAGTTAAGGGTGAAAGTAACACAGACACAGATCGTGTTATACAAGTGCCGGCAGCGGAGGCACTCCCTAACCTTTAACAATTTCACCACGAGACTATATCAGTTGTCGTGTTCCTAACGCAAAAATAAATACCTACAATCAAAAAGGGATGTAAATACTTAAGTTACGTCTAATACGAGCAGTGGTTTTTTGTCGAAAATATCCGACGCTCACGAAATGCGCTTGACAATGTTTGTGGGATAAATCCGACGTTCGCGGTAAAGGGTAATTAACCCTTTCACCCACAGATATAGATGTAATAGATAACGCATGTATCAAGATTTGTATGGAAACCAAGCGTGCCAACTTTTTTAATGCCTACTGTGACGTCAGACGCAATTTTAGTGATGGGAAATTCAAACCGATTCAAAGAAACCGCTCACTACGATTTAAACGATTTATTGAAGACGCACGCCGCCGCCATGATCGTCTCGCTCATACTCATCGATTTTATATCTGTGGTCTCGCTCGCTCACTCCGCGCTCGCTAACCATACGATCGATTAACATTTAAGTTAATCGATTTGTGATAAAAATCACAATCGATTTTCTGATTGACGAATGATATGAAATTGGATAAACAAATGATTCTAAACGGAAAATTGTTTGATAATAAAGAATAAATATTTGTACTCAAATTATTTCAATTTAACTAAAATTTAAACTATACCAACTTATTAAAATTTAAATTAAAACTAAAAATTACAAATAATGTAAATATTTTAATTGAACTTTAAAAATAAAACTATTATTATTCTTAAATAACCGGCCAAGTGCGAGTCGAATTCTCTAATTTTCTAATCTCTAATTTAATTATCTATAAAAAAACACGTTTTTACCGATTTCAATGCGTTTTTTAAATGTTGAAGCAACTTCCCTTGCGGTCGTTCTTAGCCATGTCAGGCTTGTCTCACATACCGCTTCAATGGGGGAAATGCAGTATGGACGACTCACTAACGAGCAATGAGCAGTGACGCACGCGCGGTTTTGTTCACCAACGTGTGACCAGTAGTTCAAAGAGCGACCATATTATATACATGAACTCTGAAAATATTACCCTCGTTTTCTAAAGTGTAAATTAGGAAATTAGCTTGTTTATAATCTATTAAATTGGCTCTTTAATAATAGTTTATATCATTCGTCAGTCCGATATCGATTAAAATCGATTATTGGTATATGTTGTAGAACGAACAACACTAGTCGCTAAATTTTACTGACGAATGAGAAATTGCCGGTACCACGACGTCGTAGCGATGCGCGACAGTATCGCTTGTTTCGATATACATTGCTTCTTAACACACAACGTCGGATCAAACGCTCAAAGCAAACGCGGCAATGTAATGTGAATGTAGTTTTTAAACCTTAATCTATACTTATTTAGGTATAATCTTGGAATCACCGCTCGGAATGCTTAAAAAATTGTTTTAAAATGAATTTACGCATATTTTTCTTTTTAAATAACTTAGCTGTGATAGGAAATATGTCCTTGACTTTGGGCGCTTGCAATTTTTGGGCTGTTGCAGTTTATTATCACGCTACGAGGCATTTTTTTATTTTTCGCTGCCGTCCGGCTGCAATCACAGACGCGCGCGGACTGTCAGTAGCGGCGGCCAACCTCGACGCTTTGTCTGAGAACTTACACGCGAAGTAGGTGCATTTAAGTCGTCTATCTATATCTATGTCTGTGCTTTCACCGGAATGTCGGATTTATCAGACGATGAATTTTCTTACTGAAATCACAAAAAGACCTTGGATTCTCTAAGACTATCCCGAATAGGCACGATTTTTTGTCGGATAAATCCAAAATTCGCGGTTAAAGGGTTAATGTATTTATGTATTATGTAGTTTGTATATGTTGTAGATTGCTTCTCTTGTTCCTGAACCCATTCGCACTTGCATTTCGTCGTGGCGTAGCGGCAACATCGGTAAATTAGAATTTGCTGTAGCAATTTTGGTTAATACTTTAACTAGTGTATTTATAGTTGCATTGTGGAATGGTTAACTAGACAATGTGTAGGTTGTGTTGCAGGAATACTGTTTTGAGCAATTCAATGGGTTTGCATGTATGGGACAGTAGATGGCAGCACAGTGACGTCAGGTCCAATCGACTGTTGTGATTGGACTAATTGACAGGTTCTTTTGCTCCGTCAAATGTATCCAATCTTCTTATCGTGTGTGTTAGTGACTAACACTAGTGTCAGAATTTTTAAAGGCCTCTTGACATGGTTTTAGGTAACGACCAATGTCAAAGACAGTGACCGGGACCGACGGCTTAACGTGCCCTCCGAAGCACGGATCATGTTACTTATCAGACAATCAGGTGATCAGCCTGCAATGTCCTAACCAAACTAGGACAACAACACAAAGTCGTTGCCCCCGCTGGGAATCGAACCCTCGACCTCCGGGTATGAGCCAAACGCTCTAACCACTACACCACGGAGGCAGGCAATGTATCCAATAACAGCAGCTTATTGGACCTTCACTGTGATGCCATCTATAAAACGTTACAATATAATGTCAGCGAATGGATAAACATTCTCGGTAGTGGTCTGACAATCTGGCAAACATTTTGTTATATCTTAATTAAAACATGTGCTAAAAAATTACGCTACGAGTGGGATTCGAACCCACAACCCTTACGTTAACGCCGCCATCACATGTTCTAATTTAAATAACAATCCGAATATTATAATGCTGATAAAAACCAATAATTATTCTGTATATTGACCAATATCTAAAAATTCTTTTCGCTCACGAACATTTTTACCGACCCTATTATTGTTTCAATCAAAAAAGTATTCTAGCAAATTGTTAATAATAATTAGATTTAATGTTATATTTATTATACTTGTTTTAGGTGTCTATTTTGCGAATTTAATTATGTTTTTTTATATCTAACATCACACTAAATGATTTATCAGCACATTGATGTGAAATTGTTTTTTATATGTTTCTAAATGTTATTATAAATATGGTTATTGTAATGTGCAATACAGATGTCAAGCTATGTTTATGAAAGTTCCTAAAGATCGTTCACA
Organism: Acrobasis consociella; assembly: GCA_963555685.1. Classification (NCBI taxonomy): domain Eukaryota; kingdom Metazoa; phylum Arthropoda; class Insecta; order Lepidoptera; family Pyralidae; genus Acrobasis; species Acrobasis consociella. The sequence goes on along the minus strand of OY743119.1, from coordinate 3,409,776 downwards.
AGTGGAGAAATAAGTAAAAATGTATTTTCGTTTTACAACTTTGTATGAGAAATGAGTTGTAGGCGTTGTAGCGTAGAATCTGCCATTAGGGACCGTTCAAGTATAACGTAAGCAACAAAAGGGGGTTTGATTTGCTTATTTTTTAATGATAATGGGGTCCATCTTCCATTATGTCTTGAATATTTCTTTATTTTTTAGATTGCTTAGCATTTTTGTGTAATTTTAAATTGAAATGATACAGACAATAAAATATTACCTACGATAATATGTATAATAATATACTTTCTTATAAAAAGAATGAACATCTTAGCAGATTCTGTGAGAAAATAGCTTACGTCAGCATAGGAGGTGGAAAAGAGACAAGAGATTGGCTTACTTTTGCTGACGAGGGGGCGGGGATAAAAATTAGCAAAATTCTGCTTAAGGTATACTTGGACGGCCCCTCACCATACGACTTACATTTGATAGCATTTACCTTATCGTTGATAAGGGCAGACGTCGGTTGTTTCTAGCTGGTACTAGGCGAATTGAGCCTATCGTAGTCATGTGAGAAAGGCCCACTGATTCAGTAACTTGCTCGCATGGCACTACGACGCGCCTCAGGGCTCTTGCAGACAAGTGACAGTCTGGTCTGCCTGTATGACCGACCGAGGTCCGCTACGGTCGCGCGATATTTTGTGACAGCAGTGACTGTCGGCGACTGTCGCGCGTCACTGGTCGCCGACCAGAAGTGCCAATTTTGTAACGCGGTGTCACCTAAACAATGGTTTTTCCATTAAAGAAACCGTTCGTTTAATGACATCGCGTTTCAAAAATGGCACCACATTGTCGCATGCTGTCACTAGCATTCTTTACTTGTCTGTCTAAGCCCTAAGATGTCTGTGTTTGGTGCAATCAACTCTAGGGTTGGGACTTATCTGTCAGCACGGAACTTTCGCATGCTGCTACCCTTTTCAGCCACTCAGAACGGTCATTTGCAAGAGAGAGATAGCGACGCAACGCATCAGCATGGCCGGTTCCGTGGCGCTCCGTCGCTCTCTCTCGCTCTAGCAAATAACGGTTGTGAGCGATAGAAAAGGATAGCAGTTTAGAAAAGTGCCGTCTCGTACTGACAGATGAGTCCCAACTCCTATCATGCTGAAAAGTGTTTGATACGATAAGTAATACGTAATGGCGCGTCCACACTTGCGCGGCGGCTGTGGCTGGCGCCAATCTGGCAAGACAATCTGAAACTCGGCGGCATGTGTGGATGCACCATAAATGTGACTGTACTGTATTAGCATCTATTACAATTGAATAAAGCTCGTATTCCCGAAGCTTAAACAATGATGTTAAGTTATACATCGTCGGTAGTTAAACAAAATTGAGCAATTCTACCTACGTGGATGAAGTCTGTTCTCCGAGAGTTAATAAACCGTCACTTAATTATCAAAAACTGTATGGCGGTCGTCGCTTGTTTACCGCTTTCGCTGTCTTCGTGGTACGAGGCACGCAGTTGTGTCAACCGCGGCTCGAACGGACAAGCGGACGTGGCGAAAAACATTGACATATTTGATGCCATTTGTGTTTACCGATCCAAGACTATGGGCCATCAAGCCCCGGAAGCAGCTGGTGAAGCGTGGGTTTAGGGGCCACATATTTTTGAAACCCCCTCATTGTTCCTGATGTGATAATAACATCCAGTTTCTTCGGGAATACGGGCCCCAATATGTCAGGACGTGCGACACGCAATAGATCTGATCATACTCCTTCTTGAAACTTTTCTGTTAATTGATATTAATTCTCACCAAAGAACGGAATTATTGTAATACTCTCATAATAAATGATCACTTTCGGTATGTTTTTGTTTTATTTCTCGGTGCTTACAAATATTTTATCATAAAAGAGCTTATAAAGGTCATATAGATACAGATTTTCACATCTCTAACTTCATGCGTACACGTACCTATATTAATACCTCTGTGGTATAACACCACCACCATCACGTCTTTTTTTACTACCAAAGCCATACTTGGCCAGAGCAGCCAGAGGGCTTGGCTTACACTCTCCTCGCTGGCCAGACGGGTTGGAGAGATCTCATTAATGTTTATAAGCTTTGTTTAGCTTTCATAAGTTATTTCGTAAACTCAAGCCGTCTTATTACAAAACGCAGACTAACTTTGTTACTAGTTTTAAACCATTAGCCGACCAAATCTAGTTAACATATAATAATATGCCACTGTCTTATCTAAAAATTTCGGGCAGCACTGGGAATTCACCTTTTTTCATCGAAATTGGCTAAACTAACAATATTTTCTGTTCTTTGCTAAATTATAAATAGAAAAAAATTCTGCGTGAAACAAAACGTCGTTTGTAGTGTAGTGTTTGACATAATAATCGATTTTACATCAAAGATAATCAGACTCAATTGATCGATTATAAAGGGGTATTAAGAAACAGACGCAAAAATGATATACTAAAAAATAATTCGTGTATTTCTTTGTGAGTGATTGTGTTTGTGTAGTTTTCACAAATAAACGTTTTATCTATCTATCTATCTATCTAAACAGTGAAGTCGCGGGCTACGGCTAGTTTGTGATAAATCTGAATCTGACTAATTCAGACTCAATTGATCGATTATAAAGGGGTATTATGAAACAGTGAAGTCGCGGGCTTCGGCTAGTTTGTGATAAATCTGAATCTGACTAATGTTTGTATGTTTTTAAACAGTTGGAAACCTAGAAAGCGCACCCCAGGCTCTGAAATAGCACATATTGCAGCGCAGAGAAGCAGAGTAGAAGCTCCAACCCAAACTTAAAAAAAACACTCAATCAAAAAGCTCATCTTAAATTAATCACTTAATCGTCATTAAACATTACTCTGACGAAGAAATTAGTATGATACGGTCAACAAGTACAAAGCAGGTGTTCCAGTTTCTTCAGTTTCAAGTCATGCGGCCATGCCAATGCCGAACTGCTTATGATGACCATGACCAGTCACCATACTAAGCTGTTCGAGCTGGGCCTCGGAATGAACTGACAGTTTTTCAGGGATGGGGACCCTGGTGTAGTAAGAAATGCATGACCCCTGATTATGACCTATAGCTTTCATTAAGCGACGCGACGAGGGAGACCAAAAAACGTTGGACGAAATGTGTAAATGAGGATTTGAGTATCTACAGCTGTAAGAAAGGGGTGACGGATGGATTGACAAGAAATTGAAGAAAATGGAAGAAACTTACATGCTGTGCCAACCCCACACAAATACTGGAAAAAGGATAAGGCAGAAGAACTTTCTTTTAATGGAATCGATTAAATATTTATTCGATCTAATAGAATCGATTGGCAGTGACGTTTCAAAACAATTATCGATCGAATCCCTAACTAATGTCGTTTTGAAATGGCGGACGTTTAGGGGGAGTGTCTCAAGAAAATCGAATTTCGGGATATTTTATACGAGAAAAGGTCAGTAAAATAATTCAAAACAAATCAATAAAACATAAGTAAGCGTTGGATTTAATTAGCCAGTGATCACTTACGTAGAAATAAGAAATCTAGGCCATTTCCGGTGCGACAGCCGGTCTAGATATTCAAAACAAAGGTGTTTTCGAAATAATTCACATTTTTCAATAAATATGTGGTGCTGATCAATTGCAGCTGGTGTTGTTCATATTATTTGACAATCAATGAAGCTTTTTATTATTTTAAAAGGTCGTAAAAGAAAGTTAGACAACTGTTTTCCGCGATACGATTTGGCATCCTGTCTCGATACTGCATTATAAATGCATGTTCAAATACTCTTACTATCTTTATAATTATTTTACGACTTTAAATTACTGTCACAAAATTAACACAATCATTACAATTGCAATAAAACAACTAACCAATTGTAACTAATAAAACAATTTATTTTTCTTTCAGATTACATTGCGTATTCTACATTCCAAGACTGATTAATCTATAGTATATAGAAAAGTGGATAAACATGGCGTGGCGTTTTAAAGCCTCGAAATATAAAAATGCCGCACCAATCGTACCGAAGCCTGAGGCATGTATTAGAGATATATGCGTGGGATCATATCAGACGTATGGGAACAATATTTGTGCGTCCGCGGCTTTCATGGCGTTTAACTGGGAGCATGTGGGGTCCAGCCTGGCGGTGCTGCCGCTGGACGACTGCGGACGTAAGAGCAAGACTATGCCACTGCTGCACGCTCACTCCGACACTATTACTGATATGGAGTTTTCTCCGTTCCATGACGGTTTGCTCTTGACTGGATCACAGGATTCATTGGTGAGTTATGTTTGTATTTTAATAGCCTAAATATTATACTTACCAGTTGATGTTTAGAAGGCTAAAACCTACTTTTCATTCAGTAACATGTGAAGGGCAAGTAAGAAAATGGCCTTTTTCAAATTGTCTTTGGTCTTGGGTGTTTATCTTTGTATGTATTTTTCGTAAAATTACATTTTATTATCATTGAGTTAGTTCCAAAACACAAGATTAAAAACTTTACAAATAAAACCTTATAGATAAACAGTAATATTTGCTAAAGAAATTCTTCCAATAGACCGGCAAGAGGAAATGGGAAGAAAGGGTGATTGGCATTTACAATACAAAAATAAATACCTAGGTATACAACATAGATACATAAATAAAAATAAAAAAAACATTTTTACATACTAGAATTTCCACATATATCTTTTTTTCAGTTCACATAAGATTTAGGCATCTATTTCAGCAAGAGTAGTGTAAACCACTTGCCTACTAGAGCATAATATTTGACTTTCCAAAGCATGAATATTCCATGCTAAGAATTTGGTCTAGTCTGCTACTGAGTTATATAAAACACAATCACATCTTTAGTATTTATGGGATAGATAGTGCCTAGGGTCCATTCCAGGGTCCGATAGGGCTTGAAGGGCCTTGGGGTCACAGGTTCCTGTTTTCATCAGCAAGGTCCAAAATGCCCTTTCTGCTCTGTTAGGAATAAATATGTGATAATTATTTTATTTTCTAGGCAAATAAAAGACGATTTGTGAGGAGTAGTGTAACTTAATATTCAAGTTAATGTCCGTAGTACCATTTATTATTTCGCTAGGGTAAACCCTGACTCTCAAGTCCAATAACTTTTAAATAGCGGAACATGGCATAAAATAAAGCTAAGAACTACGCCAGCGTACTTGCTTGCATGTAAAAGACTGCATTGAAATCGGTCCATTCATTCGAGAGCTATGATTCCACAGACAGACACACAGACTTTAGCGTTAAACTTATAACATCTCTCTTTTTTGTTGTGGGTTAAAAACAACCTGTCTGTGAACATACCATACAAATGACAAAACCAATACATGATAAGTAATCTCTGAGACAGTCCGGAAGAATGGTAATGTTCTCTGATAAGATTGTGTCATAGCATCAGTGGCGTAGCATAGGTCACCAGCACCCGGTGCGGATTCCAAATTTGCCGCCATCTTATTTTTGTGATCCATTATAAAAAATTTGGGCATGGTAAAAAGAGTACTTTTATTAGTTTTATAGAATGATTTATTGAATTGAAAAGCGAAATTAACATTTTTTGACATAGGTAGAATATCACAGAAAAATTACAGAGAAAACGTAATAGAATAATGGAGAAATCGCCTACTTCACGAACGCTCTTTTGCGCGCGAGTATCATTCTAAGCTCAACTCCTTTCCAACTAATTTTTTTTTCTAACTGCCACCTCCGCAGCGCCGCCCCCGGCAAAGTGCCGCCCGGTGCGGACCGCACCCTCCGCCCCCCCCATGCTACGCCACTGCATCAAACAGGAGATAATGGTTGACCTGTCTACATCTTCTATGCTGGTCTGGAAGAAAAGAATAAACTAAATATATTTACCAGCTGCTACTTGTCCAGCGCACATCGTATAAGCCGATGCGGCTAGCAACCCATCACTATTTTGACTCCTTTTTCCATCGTCACGCCTTTTAATACGCTAAACGGCCTTACGGCCCGAGGCGCTGTCTACCCCTTTAGGGATAAAGACGTGATAATGCGTCTACATTTGTTCGTCAAACGTAGGGACTATATAGGCTATACTGAAATGCGTTTCTTTCGGCGTATCTTCTAAGGTGCATTGGTACCTAGTTTTGTTTGGAAATCCATGAAAATAAATTTCTTTTACAAAAACCTCATATAAATTAAAATATATAATTGTATTTATCAATTATTTATTAATTTATAAACGTAACGTCCACAATTTTGCCATATATTTTACTAAAGATAATAAAATTTATTTATTCAATAATAAAGTAGCATAAGCCTTTTATTATATTTATCAATTAAAACTCAATTAACATAAATTAACAATATTTGTAATGTTGAACTGAACAGGAAATAACTTTGTTTACTGATTAGTTTGATTGTATTGTTATTTTATAGTTGTTAACAAGCTTTGACAAGCATTATATTGGACATGCAAAATGTTTAATTATTTGTAGGTATTTCTTTTTAATAAATTATTCGGTACTGATAAGAAAATAAAATGTTACAAAATAATGTTATTAATTGTGATCATATCCATTTTTGATGTGATTTTAGATTAATTACTGCAAAATAACTGATTACTTATTTGACTCCAAAGATGTTATTAGTGTTTTTTTCATACCATTCCAATAGAAAATGTTTATTTGACGTTTTTAAAAACTCTGATTTGAGTTGTTCGAAAATAGTGAGCTATTATACATATAGTTAACAAAGATAGTGTAAGCTATCCTTATATAACTGCATTGTGTGAGCCAGTGGTGTTGGGTAAGAATTTGAGCTAATACAGCTATAAAACTATGAAACGAATGAAATACCTACCTGATTAGGTTATAAAGGTTAATAAACGTAAGCCGATCAATGTACGCTTATAATTCGCATATTATTATTTTTAATAATTTAGTGTGTGTATTGTCTATTAATTGTCTCTGAGCGTGTTTATAAAAAAAAAATGTTAGTAATATATATTGGAAACCCTAAGGGAACCCGATGGGAATCGGCTTCTAAGGAGGCCCCGTCACTGGTGTGAACTATCCTTATTTAACTGTTTTATTAAATTCTCTTGAGTCATTAAATTTCCCTTTTATAATAATGCGTATAACATTCTGTAGATACTTAGATCTTTTAAAAGTTACCCCCAGTCAAGAACCGCACGACATTAATAAATGTCCACGTTCATTGTCTTACTATTGTGTCTGGTATTGGCGGTAAAGGAATGATTAAGTCATCCTAAAATATACCATGCGATGTAGATGCTAGGATGTGGTTTGCAAAGATAAATAAATTAACATTAATTGAGCTAGGCTAGACCCAAAGTAAGTTAAAACTTAAGGATACTAACACTTCAGAATGAATATAAGTATAACATCATCATCATCATCATCATTTTAGTCGCATAAGGTCCACTGCTGGACTTAGAGGCCTCTCCCAAGGATTACCAAAATGACCGATCTAGAGCGGCTTGTATAAGTATTACATAGAGAACGAAAACTCCTTGGGCCCCGCGTAATATGCGTCCCCGCACCTCTCATCCATTTTTGCCTTGTCGAGTGTGTTGAGGGGCGAACACACTCACATTTCCGTGTGCACGTATGTAGTAGTAGGAGTAGGCGTAAATGATACTCCGCTTCTAAGAAGTGCTATAGCTAACGCAACAATCCTATATTTTATAATAAATATATAGGGACAAATTACACTGATTGAGCTAGCCCCAAAGTAAGTTTGAGACTTGTGTTATGGAATACTAACTCAACGATACTATATTTTATAACAAATACATACATAGATTAATATCCAAGATCCAGGACAATTCGAAAAAGGCCATTTTCCAACTTGCCCTGACCGGCAATCGAACCCGGGACCTCAATAATAAATACTTACATATAAATAAAGACCCAAAACTCAAGACAATTTGAAAAAGCCAATTTCCAACTTGCCCTGGCTGGGGATCGAATCCAGAAACCTCTGACTGACAGACTAGCGTGTTAACCTTACGCCACGAGATCGCATTGGCGCATTCCAAATGGACATTTTAGGGTTCCATACTCAAAGGGTAAAAACTCCACTGTCTGTTTGTCTGTCACCAGGCTGTAACTCAATAACCGTGATAGCTAGACAGTTAAAATTTTCATATATGATGTATTTATGTTGTTGCTAAAATATCAAATACTAAAAACAAAATAAAGTAAATATCTAAGTGGGGCTCCCAAGGTTTTTTATAGATAATGATACGGAATCCTTCGTGCGCCACACCGACTTGCACTTGGTTTTTTTCTCAACACAATATCATTGTCCTTAGGTGAAAGTATGGCACATCCCACCGGAAGGCCTCAAGGAGTCTCTGTCGACCCCTGAATGTACCCTGTCCCAGAAGCAACGTCGCGTGGAGAACGTGGGATTTCATCCAGTAGCTGATGGTCTCATACATGTGGCGTCTGGGCATGAACTTGCGCTGTGGGACCTTACCAAGCAAAAGGAGGCTTTTGGTAAGCAATAGATTTTGATAAAATTTCCATATTACCATCAGTCAAGTGTGCCCGTTCAAACAAAAAAGTTGAATTTTCAAAATGGGTCCAGGCGTCTTCGAGTAATCGGGGAATATACATAAAAAAAGATTCCGACGAGTTGACAACCTCCTCCTTCTTAAAGTCGGTTAAAAATAGTAGTAGGTGTTTTCATAATTTGGTAACAATAGTCCCTCTATGGTCAACCTACCTATTAAAAATGTTATAATAGGGTTGACGACAGGGTATGAAAAATAATGGACCCGTTTTTTTCACTAAAAAAGTAAAAATGCACAAAGATACGAAACAAAAAAGTTTCGGACGTCTTGCGACGAATCACCGCTAAGTAAAAATCGTACCCAGCCGTGACGTCATGCGAAATTTATATGCGCTGTACTTATCATTGTCAGTTTTGGTTTCTCAAAGAAAAGAAAAATTACGTGTACAATATATTTTAATAATCTAACTGATGGACCAAAATTTTTTTTCATTCCTCATGCCTATTATACTTTTAGTCTTGAATTTTTAATAAAAATCGTTTTGTCTTCTACAGTAAACAGAGACCACGGCGAAGTGATCCAATCGACTTCCTGGAAGAAGGACGGCAAGTTGCTCGCGACCTCGTGTAAGGACAAGAAGGTCCGCATCCTCGACCCGCGGGCCCCCGCCGCGGTGGTGGGTGTGGCCAACAGCCACCAGAACATCAAGGACAGCCGGATCGTGTGGCTGGGCGATCAAGACAAGATTCTGACTACTGGTAGGTAAAGATAGCGGTAAAAGACAAAAAACCTTGCCCTTTCTTAGTGCACTCCTAGACCTTATAAGGAACCTATGTGCCAAATTTGGAGTCTCTAGACTCAGCGGTTTGGCCTGTGCGTTGATACATTAGTCTATCACTTTTGCCGTTTAAATATGTAGATTTAAGGGTCCCCTTACCCTAGACCAAACTACACTTTTCCATACAAACGTAGTCTACGTTTAATTTCGAATCGACATGCCCGATTCCTATTGCACATGTTTATCCATATAACTGACTTTTACAGTCAAAATATGAACTTGAATATATAATAGAATATATATAATAGAATAGAATATAGTGTGACCATCATCATATCAGTAACAGTAGTATCATCAGTATTGATCATCAATATGGAAAACTTCTACATCCGTATATTTTCTTTCCAGTTATTAATGTAATGTCTGAAACCAATTATAACCCTAGACAATTGAATTTTCTTTAAAATTACAAGTTTTTACCTAAAACTAACATAGGTTTCAAAGTAAAACGTAGTCTACGTTTGTATGGAAAAGTCAGGGTAAGGGGATTCTAAAGGATTTCGAAGACTTCATAGTAGTTTATGATACAAGTGTGGTAAATTGTTCATTACAGTCGAGGCGGATCGACAAACAAGCGGGCGAAGTCCGCGCGTTTGTCTATGGAGCCGAGACTTGTAATAAAAATAATATTCACCATTTTTGATGATGTTTAGTATAAATTGATACACGACCACCGTGCGCAGGTTTCGACGCGGCCCGCCTGCGCCAGATCATGATCCGCGACGTGCGCAACCTCTCACAAACGCAGAAGACCTTGGAACTGGACTGCTCTACCGGCATCCTTATGCCACTCTTCGACCCTGACACCAACATGCTGTTCTTGGCTGGGAAGGGGGATACGACGATACTGTACATGGAACTCGTGGACAGGGAGCCTTATCTCATCGAGGGGCTAAGACATTCGGGTAAGATTTTTTAGCTTACCAGCCGATCTGTTGAGATAAAAAAATATTAGAAGGATCAATACTATTATATTGTGCGATAGAGACATTCTGCGAAAGAGACCTGCAAAAGAGACATTCTGCGGAAGAGACATTATGAGAAAGAGACGTTTTGCGCATGAGCCATCTTATGATCTAAAAACAAAACCGGCTAAGTGCGATTCGGATTCGCGCACTAAGGGTTCCGTACCATTATTTATAAAAAATCGTTTTTGTTGTATGGGAGCCCCCTTTTTATATTTATTTTATTTTGTTTTTAGTATTTGTTGTTATAGCGGCAACAGAAATACATAATTTGTGAAAATTTCAACTGTCTAGCTATCGCGGTTCTTGAGCTACAGCCTGGTGACAGACAGACAGACAGACAGACGGACAGACAGCTAAGTCTTAGTAATAGGGTCCCGTTTTTACCCTTTGGGTACGGAACCCTAAAAAGAACAAAAAATCTATTTGCAATGAACCCTCCACATCGGACTGGAACTCAGTATGTGCTGGTGTTCTGTAAATGAAGCACCAGTTCAATAGTAGGCTTCTACCAATAAACCATTTACACAGTATGTCAAGACAATTAACTCTTTCTCATATGCTTTTTAAGACACCACGGAATTAATATAAGTCGACTCCTTGAGGGCAACGAACGTTAGGTACTACGTAATCTACGACGATGCGACGAAATTGATACTATTAAAATTACTATCTTTTTTCGTGAGTTTTAGATAGTGTCTATCAAAAAGTCTAACGCACAGAGGTTTTCTTAAATATGAAAAAAATATGATACTTAAAAAGGATGCGAACATTCAATTCCACCCTGTATTCACAGTCTTGATATTTATATAATGTTACTCAAACAACTATTTTAATAGATTCCACACAGTTCACCTGGTTCACCTGGTTCCGTGGGCATTTTTCCGCGCCTAGGCTATTCTAATAAGCCCCTTGCACGTGAGGGAGACAGCGACATTCTTCTGTGCCTCCCCATTGTGGACTGGAAATTGTTGTTTTTTCATTCGAGCCAGCCCAGCTCGTCGAGGTAGCGGAGAAGTGCAGAGGGTGTGCTGCAGGCGTCCGGCATCGTACTTGGAGATCCCAGGTACTCCTCTCGTGTTGATGCAACGCACGGACACTCTAATATCACGTGCTTTGCTGTTTCTTCTGTTACCATACATCCTCTACATAGAGGGCTGTCGGTTATACCTATAACGAATAGATGTTTATTAAGAGTACAGTGTCCTGATAGTAAGCCTACCATTTTTCGGAGTTTTACCCTTGGAAGTGTGAGTAGTCGACGTGAGTAGCGTGGGTTCCACGGCGGGATGGCCTCCCTTGTTTGTCGACATGTTCCTAGGGTGTTCCAGGCTTGTTGTTTTTCTTTGTTGGTCTTGGCTCTGATCCAGGAACGAATCTGGTTGAATGGAATGGGGGCTTGAGGTGACGGTCCTATTGGTACCCTGCTCGAGCCCCTTCTAGCCAGTTCGTCCGCTGCGTCATTGCCTAGTGAGCCGCTATGGCCTTTGATCCATTGGATGGTGATATTGTTGTTATACTTACTGAGTTGATCTAGCGCCCTATGGCATTCTAGGATTAGTGCAGAGTCGATCATCGGATTTCTCAGAGCATGAAGGACTGCTGCGCTGTCGGTTAAGATACGAAAAGACATTCCACAGTTATATTACATTGATGATGTTAATATTGTTACAGGTGAACAGACAAAAGGGGCGTGTTTGGTGCCGAAACGTGCGCTTCGTGTGATGGAAGCGGAAGTCAACCGCGTACTGCAGCTGACTGGCTCATCTGTTGTGCCTATCATGTACCAAGTTCCGAGAAAGGTGAGTAACTGAGTATTGTTATAACAAAGCAGACATAAGGGGCATGTTTGGTGCCGTATTTTTCGGTTTACCAAAAAAGTAAAAATTTACAAAGATACCGAGCGACAAAGTTCCGGAGTCGGGCTTGCGACGTCGCACTTAAGTAAAAATAGTGCTTAAGTGTGACGTCACGCAAAATTTCAATGCGCTGTATCTTTGTGATTTTCGGTTTCTCAGAGAAAAGAAGAAATCCGTGTACAATATTTTTTTTATAATCTAACCGATGGACCAAAAACATTTTTCCATTCGTCATGCCTATTTCTTTATTTCTTTATTTTCGCTTACATGCACTCATACATTACATGGTTAGTAGGTTAATAAGTACATGAACCCTGACAGGGTGTTGCGAACTAAAAGTATGTTGAGTTGAGTTTATATAATAATAGTGGTTTTAGATTCAGGATATGTCAAAAATTGTTAGTGATTACATTGAATGTCAGCAGAGATACATAGAACTTTTATGTTATAAATATATATAAATAATTGCCGTTTTTTTCAGTTAAGTTTGATTACATTTTAATTTAATTTTAATGAGATGTAGTTTTTGTAAATCCGAACATTTAAAATATCTTAACAATAATATTGCAATAAAAAAAATATTTAGAAGAGGAAAAAAAAAAGATAAATATAAATGTCTATCCTATTGCAGAGCTACCGCGACTACCACGCGGACCTGTACCCGGACACTGCGGGCGCGGTGACGTTCCTGTCGGCGCCCATGTGGCTGCAGCACCTCGACCACGCCGTGCCGCTCGTCACCATGCAGCCCCACACCAACCACGCAGTACAGGTATGTTTTTTTTAAATAGCCTGATGTTGTCTTCCACTGTTGTTTATTGCCGTGTGGTTTCCGGCAGAGTAGAATAGGGCCACTCCAAGACCTCCCGTGGATGTCGTAGAAGGCGACTTAGGAAATACAAGCTAAACAAAGCTTAACCCTTTAAATGTCGGACGCCCTGAGCGGGCGTCTGATGTATTGTTTTACTATTGTGTCTGCTATGCCGACATTTGAAGGGTTATAAACATCAATGAGACCTCTCCAACCCGTCTGGCCAGCGTGGAGAGTGTAGGCCAAGATCTCTGGCAGCTCTGGCCAAGTTTGGCTCGGGTAGTACGACCATAAATTTATAATTCAAATAAAATAAATATACATAGGGGCAAATTACACTGATTGAGCCCCGAAGTTAGAGAATTGTGTTATGGGGTACTAACCCAACGATACTATTATATCTTTTATAACGAATACATAAATAGATAAACATCCAAGACCCAGGACAATTTGTAAATTTGGGATCGGACCCGGAACCTCTGGGTGGCGGATGAGCTTGGTGACCACTACGCCACGGAGGTCGTCATAATTGTTTTACGCCGCCCAAAGACGCCCACCGCAGTCCGCAAATAAACATTTCTCATATTGTCTATGAGAATATGAGAAATTGAGATAATATAAGATATAATATTATATAAGATATAATATAATATAAAAATTTAAGAGATGAGAATTATATTATAAAGTCCTCTAGAATAAATTTTCTAAACCATTTAAAGCAATCTCCATTTGAACCCCTTGACTTCCTGCCAAAATGTAATAAATAAATGTAAACTAATAATCGAAATTCGACGTCACGTCAACATTTTTTTGATTTAAAACTAACGTTAGACAGTCGCGGCTACTGGCCAATCGGTCAGTGTAACTTGAGGCGACATCGTGTGCGCGCGTCCCGAAGTCACATTTTCACATTGGACCTGATGAAGACCTTCGGATGAGGTCGTAACGTGTCGGCCAGTAGTTGACTCTTTATGCGAGTAACATGCTAATAACGTAAATCACAAGTTTCTCACAAGCATTTTTTTCACCCCCAACACAAAAGGAGGGGTGACGTGTTTGACCAATTTTAATGCGTTTTTTTGTACCGAAAGCCTTGTCTGTCGAGTTGGTTCCTAGCTATGTTCGATGGAAATCGGTTTAGCCAAGGTTACTGGGAGTGAACGCTTGAAAGTCGAGTTTTTTTTTAAACTTGTTGAAATGTCTTAAGAGGCTAATCCGCTAATTACCAACTGAAAAAGAATGAGAAAACCGTATTTTTTTTATTCGTTATATATAAACAAATAATGTGCATGATGTGGTGGAGTTTTTGTAGTGTTTTTTTTTTGTAGATTTACTTACACGGAGCTGTATTTTCGGCTTGGTAGTGATCTAAATCCACAATTTTAAAATTTTTATTGTGTGTGTCCTTTAATTTGCAGTTTTCATGTATTTATTTTTGTGTTGGTTGTGTGGCGTTTCTATAGTTTTTAAATTTTGTTATATTTTATATTTGCGATAAAAATATTAGTTTTTTTTACATACACGTGTGGTGATTTTGTAGTTAGTTTCTAATAGCGGGAAAAGGCACAGTTTGGTTATTGTTAACGTAAGTATTTATTTATTTTTGTATATTATTTTGATTTTTTTTTGCAGACCATAATGCTTTTTATTAGATAGCTTTTATATAGTAACACTAAAACACGATTATTACCGTTGTTTATGTTAATCAAAAAATACTTTTTTTTTGTAATTTCAGAACCATCGCGGGAATTTAGAAGAGGTCGTTAAAGCCATTCTTGCAATGCCTCCCCCCAAGAAAACTGACACCAAAAAAGCGGTAACGCCGTCAGCTCCCATCGAAGAACAGAAACCAATAGCAAAACCAGTACCAGAGTCAGAACCAAAAGAGGAAGATCGCATAGACTTTGTCAATGTCAAGGACCTGATAAAGGGCATGGAACGCCAAAAGAAGGAGCCAAAAGAAACCAACGGCTTCCACAAGAAGATTACCGACAACGGTCACGACGGGTTTGCCGACAAGAAAATACAAGATGGCGAGCCGGAAATCAAGAAAATACAAGATGCCGAGCCGGAAATTGTCGAGAAATGCGATGAGAATACCGAGAAATGCGAGAAATCTGCCGAGAAATGCGAGAAATCTTTTGAGAAATCCGACAGTTCCGAGTCAAATGAGTCTTCGCTGTCGAGAAGTAACAGCTACATTAACGGAGTGCCGGTTCAGGCGCCCAAACCTCTGCCAAGGTCCTCGATTTCGGAGCCAGGGTCTGGTGAGGAACACCATGAAGCTCCCAAGCCAAAGCCGCGGACCACAGCTGTGATTTCCGGTTATAAGGTATACGTTTGATGGTGTTCCACGCTTTTTAATAAAGGTTTTCAGTTGACTGTTTTGTTTGCATCGATGACTAAAGTTTTTAGTTTTGCTATTTTTAAGTTATAGACTTGTCGAATTTGTAGGTTAGTTTCGTTGTGGTTGTTTTCAATTTTAAACAGGTATTTAAAAAACGTTATTTCGAACTCGAAGCTAGTAGAAGCTGATCGAGGAAATGGGTGAGTATGCGAATCATTTTGATAGGCGATGCGGCTAGCGCTTTATCACTATTTTGATTAATTTTTTTTATCTTCTCGCTCACCATCATCACGCTAAAAGTGACGTTATTGTAATATTTTTAGTTTTAATTTTATTTTTTTACACAATGTTTGTAAAAAAAATTGAACAGCAGTGTCTATGCACGCACTGCAAGGGTTACGCTACGCTTTAGCACCGCCGGTGCGGTTCAGCGGAAGTGTTTTTTCATGCCGATAGATGTGGTCCAACCCTTAGATGAGACAAAGTGTGTTTGATTTACTGCATTGTCTGTCTGTTCGCAGCCCCGCCTAGGCCCCAAGCCGTTCTCCACGTCGTCTGGAAGCGACGAGTTCTCCTTCGACAAGGTGTTCTCTGTGCCGGCCGTGCCAGGACTGCCGAAGTCTGATTCAGGTATTTTTCTTTTTTTGTTTTAAATGTGGCCAGTGTTTGTTGAAGTGTATTGTAAAATATCCCGGATTAAGCGTAAGTCTGTGACTCCAGGTGGCAGCACAGTGATGTCAGGAACTCAGGTCCAATCAACTGTTGTGATTGGTTCATCAGGTGACAGGTTCTTTTGCTTTAATAAAATGTATTCAATAACAGCAGCTTATTGGACCTGATTTCACTGCGCTGCTATCTGGAGTCCTATATTTTTGAAAACCCTCATTGTGAAAGCTCTTGGTAAGAAATAAAAAAAAAAAAACATACCAAACCGTGACGTCATAGTTCTTGGAGTCGAATAGCGCTCTTGTCAGTTTACCTGCATTAATAAATCTAAAATCAATTCGAGTAAAAATGGATATGACCAATAGCAAGCATTGTGACGTTGTCTTTGAATTAATCGACTTCTAAAAAGAGGAGTAGGTTATCAATTCGTCGCGATTTTTTTTATGTATGTTCACAGATTATTCAAAGACGTCTGGAACTATTTTTTTTTATTTGTTTTGAAAGGCATACTTGTCAGGTTGTTACATAGAAATCGGTTTTTTAGTTTTGAAAACTTGTATCAATAAAAAATAATTTATTCTTGACCCTGGATACAGGTAACGGCACAAAACTTTAGCGCTGTCCGTTATTGTGCAGAAGCCAAAAATTAATACTGTACCCATGCGAAGTTTTCTCTACATTTTATTCAGCGCTAAACTTACGTGCCGCTACTTGTACTGTTACTTTATCTTACCCTTTAACCGCGAGCTTCGCATATATGTGACAAACATTGTCGGGCCCATTCCGCGAAGGTCGCATATTTGCGACAAAAAAAATGCTCGTATGGCACATAACTTACGTATCCATATCCGTTTTTGGTTGTAGATAGGTATGTTAGATTTACCATGTCTCGCGCTGGGGGCACGACAACTGATATAAAGTCTCGCGGTGAAAGGGTTAAATGTGTCAATTTTGTCTCAGCTACATCCCCTATCGCTGGTGCAGCTACAACCCCGATCACGTCGACCCCTATCGCCAAAGAGCCGGAGGAAAAAGACAAGTCGTTATCGCCGACCAGCGATGTGGAGGCTCCTAACAAAGGTAACTTGATCAAAGTTATGTATCGGTTGATTAATTACTATTTTCCAATGAGTCAAATCAGATACTTTTTTTTAAACATCAAAACAAACAGTTTCTATGGGTTTTTGTATGAAATACAGGCAGATGACGTCATAGATTTTTGGAGTCAAATATCGCGCTTATTATCAGTTTTTCTGCAATAATAAATTTAAAATCACGTTAAAATGGATATGTCTAAAGACAAGTGACATTATTTTGCGACGTTTTATTTTGTTATCAGTACAAAATAATTTATTTTTCGTATAGGAAAATACCCAATTAAGTGGTATTGTTATCGTCAAGTTTTAAGTTATGAGTACTTACAAGTTTCATTGCCATGTGGTTTCCGGCAGAGTAGAATAGGGCTATCGGTTGTTTAGTTTGGCGTTGAAGTCGGTTTTTAGTTTTGAAAAATTACTAAAAACAAGTTCTGTCAAGCCTTTTTAGTTTTTCGTTACCTTGTCCCTTACTCGTTAAATCATTTCAATTCAGTCCATATGTATATTCACCGATTATTTGAAGACGCCTGAACTGATTTGGAAAATTCTTTTTTTTTTGTTTTGAGAAGGTATTCTTGTTAGGTGGCCTCATATTAATTTTATCAATATTAGTTTAATATGGGAGTCGGTTGTAAGTAATGTTTTTTTGTTCAGAAGAATACACAAACGGCAAGTCAGACACGAGCCTCGAAGAAGAAGTGAACTCCTCAGACTCCGGATACAGACCAAAGACGCCCAGCACAGCAGAGAGAAGGAAGATGTTTGAAACCACAGAGTGAGTTATATGTAACACTAGCTGATGCCCGCGACTTCGTTTGTGCAGTATCTTTATAAATTGTAGGCTTTGTGTTATTCTGATGTAAAAGCTATATTATTGTAAAGTTTCATTAAAATCCATTCAGTAGTATTTACGTAAAAGAGTAACAAACATCCATCCATCCATCCATACTTACAAACTTTCGCGTTTATAATATTAGTAGGATTAGTAGGAAGTAGGATATATGGGACTCTGTTCAGTAACTTAACTGGAAAGGGATCAGGACTTAGGGGCCATCCATATATTACGTCATTGCGATGGGAGGATGGGGGGAAAAGGGGGAGTACCAAATGTAGACAGTAGTTTAAGGAACAAGAAACAACTGTGACAACGGGCGGAAGAGGTCTGTAAAGTCAAAATTATGCGTTACGTAATATGTGGCCGGTCCAAAATGTCCAAATTGGTTATTTATTTATTGTATGTGACGTCATTGTGGGGTGAAGGAATAGGCATGACGAATGGAGAAAAATTTTAGGCCCATCGGTTATATTATTACCGCGTACGATATATTATTTAGCACTAAAAAATATATCGTACGCGGATGACATGAATTTGCTAAGTCCATCTATTAGTGCTCTTCGCTGCCTATTATCAGTCTGCGAGCGGTACGCTGAAAGTCACGGTTTGGTATATAATATCAAGAAAAGTGAATATGTGTACTTTGGTTTAGGTGGGAAAATCCCTGAATTACCACCGGTATTGCTTAATGGGGCGCCACTTATCGGGTTAGTACATTTAAATATTTGGGGCATATTGTAACTGACGATTTGAAAGACAATGCGGACATTGAGAGGGAGCGCAGGGCGCTGACTGTACGTGGTAATATGTTGGCCCGCAGGTTTGCTCGTTATTCGACAGATGTCAAAATTACTTTATTCAAGGCGTTTTGCCAATCTTTTTACACGAGCAGCTTTTGGGTAAGCTATAGACATGGGTAATCTCGACTCCGAGGTGCGTTTCGGCTCAACTAATCTGAAGCCTCATTCGGTACCGACTCATCTTATTGATTCCTACTCCCTTACCGACTCCGGCTCCATGATCTGCTAAGTCTCGCTATCGGATCTTGGACCGAAAGAATACACACGTCCGTTTTGGTACCGGTTTCAATATATATTGAAACCGATACTGGGCTCTGTCTGTAGCTGTATTGGAGCAAACAATGTAACAAATATCTGTCTTGTTCTTATTTATAGAAAAAACATTCGCATCTTATTCTATCATAATATCATTTGCCTTTGGTTGGCGGCGCACGATGAATAACCGAAGCCTCCGTCCGATTCCTTCCGAGTCCCGAGTATTTCCGATCTCGACACCCGTGACGCGGTTGAGCCGAAAAGAATGACTAGCGGATCGCGAGCGACGCGAGCCGAAGAGCGCCGATGAGCTGGTGGGAGGCGGGACTCGACGGGGATCAAATAACTCGCGAGAGTCGGTAACATTTGCTCGGAGCTGATTAGGTTATCGGCTCCTGTTCAGTATTCGGCTCATTTGAATCTTCTAGTCCGGAGTTACCCATGTCTAGTAAGCTAAACACAAAAAGCATACAGCGCACTGCGCGTGCAATATAATAATGTCTTTAGGATGTTGTTACGGTTGCCACCTTTCTGTAGTGCGTCTACTATGTTTGCTGAAGCTTTTACAGACGATTTTTACGCCATCAGACGCAAACGAGTAGCCTCATTGCTAAGCAGATTGCAAGCCAGCAGTAACAACATCCTGCAGATACTGTGCTCCAAATTTGACAGTACACTGCTATCATTCTGGAGCAAAATTGTAATAGGAGCTGTTAAGGCCATACCCAAATTTTCCGGGGTCCAGTGGCGCCGCCATTTGAAATAAATCATTTGAAAGGAAACGGAGATATCATTTAAAATTGTGTCTTGATCAAGCCCTAGATAACCCTTAAAACTATTTTATGAAGTACTGTTTATAGTTTAAAGCGAGAACGTGAAGCTTTTCTACTCACATTAGCCAAAAGTGGCCGTTTTTCGCAAATGTGCGTCGAAAAGCTTCACGTTCTCACTTTAAACTACAAAAAGTAGTTTAAAAAATACTTTGAATGGGTATCTAGAACTTGACCAAGACACAATTTTAAATGATATCTCCGTTTCCTTTTAAATGATTTATTTTTGGCGGCGCCACTGGACCCCGGAAAATTTGGGTATGGCCTTAAATAAATCTATATGTACCTACTCAAAACATTACTAACATAGTTTTAAGAAAAATTGTTACTAACATAAATTGGACCATGTAGTCTGAATAAATACATTAAATTTAAATTTAAATTATTACAAAAACAAAAAAATTACAAAGATAGCGCATTTAATTTTCGCATTTTTTGACGAAATTTGATGCTCCGTATCTCTGTGAATTTTTACTTTTTCGTTACACTGAAAAATATGGGTTCACGGAACAATTACAATCATACCTTTCTGTCGTCTCCCCTATTTAATTAGCCAAAACTGTGTGTTAAAGATAAATCGAATAGCTATATTTTTGAATGCGGAGTGAGTAAATGAAAGATTTTCGGTCAACTATTTTTTAAATCCATTTAAAAGAATAGGTTTAATCGTTTGTGTTCGTCTCAGTTGTTTTATTCTGCGTAATGTGGATCATTGAGAGTATTGTTGTGTGCGCAGCGGCGGCGCGCAGTCCATCGCGGACCGGCGCCGCGCGTACGAGGCGCGCAGCGTCAGCGTCGCCGTCGAGTCCGACACGCCGCCCTCGCCCGCGCCGCTGCGGTAAGTTGCGTACTAACCGCTTTATACATCGTGGAATGGACATACCCAGAGCAGCCGTCCGGGCAATTTGTATAAATAATAATAATAATAAATTCCTTTATTTCAGGCAATAGCATTGTACTTACAAATTTTGTACAATGCCAGAGACCCATATTATAAATACCTTATAACTAACATACATAATTCAGTATAGGAATTTCGATTTGGTTTTTAGTTTTTGACTGTTCTTTTAATTCGATTTATTACGGATATATGTCTCTTGCACGTTGTTAATAATAACTTTGTCATTTAACAAAATATTGATATAACTAAATTCAAATGTTTATTCAATAATTAGACTTTTAAAAGCACTTTGACTCGTCAATAAGTATAATTATTTATTTAAATTACGTGTAGTGTATATTAAAATTTCATATATTTAAAAAAAAGCATTGCTTAGAAGTAACGCCAAAAGAAATTCAATTTTCAAAGTATTGATCGCCTACACGCTAGAGGGGCTTTACATATTATTATTGTCTTTTAATTAAATAATACAATGTTCATACAAAATAACGTGTAATGCTTGCAAACGAGTTAACAAACATAAATTACGTAATAAGAAATAATAATCAAAAAAGCGAAGCCGAGCGTGTTTATTATTGGTCAGTTCTTACTACCGCAGAGTCGTAGCGCATCGAAGCTTCATATTAAAACGTAACATAGCAAATTCACCCTTATCTTTCGCCACATTGTAATAATGAACAAATATGTGCATAAATAATGCACATATTTGTTCTAAAATAAAAAAAACGCGCCGCTTTCCACGGGATTTACGTGTCTCAGTGCTGCTAACAAGCTCTTGTTACATGCTAGTATGAATTGGCTCTTACTGTTACTCTTTTGTTTGTTTTTTCGTGTCTGTAAGTGGCCAACACTGGTGTCAGATTTTTCAGGCTGCCTAAAGGCATCTGCCAAACATACATGCTTGACAACTGCCATACAATGATGACAGCTTACACGTGCCTTTCAAAGCACGGTTACTCTATACATAAGCATGCTTATATTTCCAGTCGCCGGGACTCGCTGAAATCCCGCAAGAGTCCCGAGCGGGAAGACAAGCGATCTTCTGTACCTAACGTCACCACCAAGAGAACGTCTACTGTATTTGGTAAGTAATAATGACTGTCGCCACCCAGATGGCAGCACACACGACTAGCAAAAGTGACAGTGAAAGTGTTGAATATTCTTGAAAAATATTTATTGCTTTTTATTTAAGTCTTAATAAGAGTACTACTTTATTTAAATATTAAATTAAATTTTTGTATTTCGTTTAGTTTTAAACGTTAATATTTTTATATTCCTGTTAATAGTTAAAATAGAATTTAATGTTTATATTATTACCTATAGCGCCATCTATTGGGAAGGAAGATAAATAATTATGTTTATAAGGGGATGGGTAGGCATGCTAATACTTACGTATTATATTTTTCGTAAAATAATTGTCTTGGGTGAGAAGCATAACTGTTATCGACCTCTAAAACTCTTGAAAATTTTGCAGGCAAGGTGTCAAAATTCCGTCACTTGAAAGGCACTCCAGGCCATAAGTCGACACAGGTGGAGAACATCAAGAACATCAGTCGGCAGATCTCGGGCGAGTGCAACGGGTTCTATGGCAAGTTTATATATTTTATTAATTTACGGCTCTGGATACTAGTCCTTTAGAGCCCATCTTAATTTATCTCTTCTTTTTTCCTAATCCTAACCCTAACTATGCAATCAAAGGTTGGTATAAATAAATAAAATAAATAAATAAATAAAGGGACAAATTACACAGATTGAGCTAGCCCCAAAGTAAGTTCGAGACTTGTGTTATGGGATACTAACTCAACGATACTATATTTTATAACAAATACATATATAGATAAAACATCCAAGACCCAGGACAATTCGAAAACGGCCATTTTCCAACTTGCCCTGACCGGGAATCGAACCCAGGACCTCTGGGTGGCGGACTAGCATGATTTATTTATTTTTTATATTTATTTAAACTTTATTGCACAGTAAAAAAACGTACAAGTGGCCAATGCCATATGGCATTCTCTCCCGGTCAACCATTGGACCAAGCGGAAAATATGTGTGGCTGGCGTGATAAACATCGTGGAAAAGTATACTAAATATATTTATCTACATAAGTATGTATACTCAAAAATACATATACATTACAAGAATAAACTATAAAACATAGGTATAATATGTATATCTATACATAACATACAATATATATAAAATAGAATATATATAATAGCATAAATACTAATAAAACATAATATCAGGATGACTGGGACTAGGACTGCAGTAGGAACAATTTATGTACCGCTCGTTTGAAAGCCAAACGACTGGGGGCTCTTCTTATACTCTCGGGAAGGGCATTCCATAGCTCGATAGCCTGAACTTGGAAAGACTTACCCATGAATGATGTGCGATGCGGAGGGATATCAAGGATAAGAGTGCTAGTGGAGCGAAGTGTGCGAGAGTGAGTAGAACTAAGCAGATTGAATTTAGATTTAAGATAGCTAGGGGATTGCGGGTTATTCAAGATAGAAAAAAGTGTGGAAAGTATTTTAGCATTACGACGTAAGGGGATAGGGAGCCATGCTAACTGAGAGCGAAAAGAAGAAATGTGATCAAATTTACGAATGTTGAAAATAAACCTGATGCAGTTATTGGCCAACCGATCCAATTTGGTTAGGAGAACTTGTGTTAAGTCACAATAACAAACATCCGCGTAATCGATAATAGGTAGAATTAAAGTTTGAGCTAGCGTTACTTTAGTTTTAGGGGGAAGAAAGTTCTTGAGACGATAGAGAGAGCGCAGCGTGGCAGTTACTTTTCGACTAACCTCGGCTACTTGGGTAGTCCAGCTCAGGGTAGAGTCGATGTGCAGACCGAGATCCTTTACACTCTCACTATATGGTTTGGTAGTATTATTGAATTGCAGAGAAGGGATAGATTCAAAATTTAATTTAGAAATTTGACGAGAGCTGCCAATCACTATTGCCTGGCATTTATTTGGGTTTACAGCAACACCGTATTTTGCAGACCAATCGGCGATACGCTGTAAGCCGTCGTTGAGAATAGCAATCGAAGAGTCGATGTCAATGTAATCACAGGAGTGATAGAGCTGCAGATCATCTGCGTATAGGTGGTGTGAAGAAGAAAGGAGGAAAGTAAGAGAATTGATGAAGATTGAAAATAATAGAGGAGATAAAATTCCTCCTTGCGGCACACCGGAATTGAGATTTTGCCAGCTAGAGAGTGATTGATCGCCACGAACGGCCTGTTGTCGGTCACGAAGGTATGATGAGAGCCAATTTAAGACTGTTGATGAGAGGTTGAAGCGGGACAGAAGAGCAAGTAGGATGTCGTGATCAATCGTGTTGAAGGCGTTAGAGAAGTCAATAAGGACTACCACTGTTACTTTGCCATCTTCCATGGCAAGTCTTATGTCTTCTGTGAATTTAAGTAAGGCAGTACTTGTGCTGTGACCTGGACGGAAGCCAGATTGTACTTCACTAATGAGATTATTTCGTAAAATAAAAGAAGATGTTGGTAGTTCACGACGGCCTCTAATATTTTGGAGAAATACGGAAGAATAGAAATAGGTCGAAAGTGATTCAAGCTACTTGGGCTATCTGTTTTTGGAAGTGGAATGACAAAAGCCTTACGCCATAGTGATGGAAAAACCCCAGAGCTGAGAGAGAAGTTGATTATATGTGTGAGAACTGGAAGGATAAATTCAAAGAGAAGAGAGATCATACGATGACTTATATCATCAACACCAACGGCTTTAGACTTATTAGATAGTAAGATTTTCATGATGACCACTACGTATAGGTATAGGTCCTTTGATTGCTTCAAGGGAGCTTCTGGTGACAAATCTATACTAGTCCACTGGTTTTTATAGCCAACTAAGTGGCGGACGGCGCCTAAAGACGCCCACCGCAGTCCGCAAATACATATCACTACAGCTGCACTATGACTGTCCACTTTAAATATTTCACACGTATGATAACTAAATAACTGTATGTATTAAGGAAGCAATCAATGATTTTATTTTATTTTATTCGAAGATATTGTGTTTGTACAGCGAACGGGGTCCGGTGCGCAGTGCCGCTGAGCGGCGGCGGGGGGCGTATCGGAGTGGTAGAGCTGCCCACGGGTGCCACGCCCGTCGCAAAGGCCGCCGCCGCCCCCCACGGCGGGGGGCTGCAGCCCTTCGCCTTGCTACACCCGGCGCCACTTCAGGACTGGGCGTGGGATCCCTTCAATGATAACAGGTAACATATGATAACACTAATAGTTTTCAGCTTTTGCACTAAAATAATATTTAAAAAAAAATGCCCTTCTATAAGAGATCAATTTATCCTATATTGAATTAAAAAAAAAATTACTTTATGAAAGTAATATTTCAAATAACCAGTCCACTGGTGGACATAACCTTTCACAAATTAATGACATCAGGTTTCAGGTCCAATCGACTTGTCATTGGACTGTCTGTTGACAGGTTCATTTGCTCCGTCAAATGAATTCAGTAACAGCAGCTTTTATGAAAAACCCTAATTTGTGTCATTATCATCAGGTCTTTTTAGAGTCCACTGCAGGAGCCCACGACCCTCTCTACTACTATAGCCATTTTTGGCCAGAGCAGCCAGAGTATTTGGCCTACACTCCTCGCTGGCGAGACGGGTTGGAGAGGTCTCACTGATGTTTATAAGCTTTATTTAGCTTGTATTTCCTTCTACAACGTCCACAAAAATGCTTGGAGTGGTCCTATTCTACTCTGCCGGAAACCACACGGCAATCATTTGTGTAATTTATTTATAAGGCCAAATCCTCTGGCTGCTCTGGTCAACATTGGTACTGTACTGGCATTACAAATATTGTCTTGGTCCTGCAGTGAAATCTAAAAAAGACATGATGATGATGTTGTTTTTTAATTTCAGACTAATGGTGGCGTGTGACGATGGACAAGTTCGAGAATGGATTATACCCGATGGTGGTATGTACACTTTACTACACTTATTATATAAAACACTGTTTTTTTTTCACTTGCAATATGTTACGGTATTTGACGTTAGTTTATTTTTGTATGGAACAACAAATAACACTAAAGAGAAGATTTTTTCGGAAATCAGTAAAAAACAAAATTGTTAAATATTCGGAGAAAAGTGGAAGCGTGTTGGGGACAGCTCGCTATCTCTTTCGAACTCGTGAAACCTAATGGCAGTGACGTGTCACGCGGTTATATGCGCGCATCCCCGTAGTGGGGACATCTCGCTATGTCTTTCAAACGCATGAAACCTAATGGCAGTGGCATAACACGGCTATATGTGCATCCTTTTTCCGTTACTTTCCATTTTCACCGATTTGAAACGCTTGTAACTTGCTTATTTTTAAGCGGATTTCAATAATTCTTTTGGTTTTAGGGTTTGTACTATGTTAATTTTCATAAGAATAATAAAAAAATGACAAATCTTCCCCAGGCCTCCAAGAATCCACCAACACCCCCAAACGCACGTTCTCCGCGCACCCCGACAAGATCTACCTCATCAGGTTCCACCCCACGGCGGCGGACGTGCTCACCAGCGCCGCACACGACCTCACCATCAAGCTGTGGGACCTGACCTGCGACCCCCCCACCGCTGAGATCGTGCTCACTGGACACACGGAGCAGATATTCGCGATGGACTGGTCTTCTTGTGGCGAGTACTTGGCGACAATTTGCAAGGATGGACTCGTTAGGGTAAGTCTTTTTAACTTGGCTTGTTGGCTAACTCACCATCAAGCTGTGGGACTTGACCTGCGACCCCCCCACCGCTGAGATCGTGCTCACTGGACACACGGAGCAGATATTCGCGATGGACTGGTCTTCTTGTGGCGAGTACTTGGCGACAATTTGCAAGGATGGACTCGTTAGGGTAAGTCTTTTTAACTTGGCTTGTTGGCTAACTCACCATCAAGCTGTGGGACTTGACCTGCGACCCCCCCACCGCTGAGATCGTGCTCACTGGACACACGGAGCAGATATTCGCGATGGACTGGTCTTCTTGTGGCGAGTACTTGGCGACAATTTGCAAGGATGGACTCGTTAGGGTAAGTCTTTTTAACTTGGCTTGTTGGCTAACTCACCATCAAGCTGTGGGACTTGACCTGCGACCCCCCCACCGCTGAGATCGTGCTCACTGGACACACGGAGCAGATATTCGCGATGGACTGGTCTTCTTGTGGAGAGTACTTGGCGACAATCTGCAAGGATGGACTCGTCAGGGTAAGTCTTCTAAGTACGTAACGTAATTTATGGATGGACCCTCATTGCCTGCTTTCAAACTGTGAATAAAGAAGTTAACTGGGTGAAAAATAAATTATTTGGTACTGGTAATAGAAAACAAATTACAAAATAATGTCTCTTGTCATTGATCATATTTTTTTTTAACTTTAGTTTAGATTTATTATTGCAGAAAAACTGATATTAAAAACGCTATTTGACTCCAAGAAACTGTCATGTTATTAGTCTATATTTTATGCAAATCGCATAGATAATGTTTGTTAGGCCCAACGCATACGACAGACTAATCCGTGACGCACTTTTTAGTCTGTGAAAATAGTACCCGTGCAATACATACATACATACTATCACGTCTTAATCCCTAATGGGGCAGACAGAGCATTTTGGGTCTTGCGGCTCTATGCAGAGCCCTGGGACGCAAGTCTCAAAAGCCACTTTTAGCGTCATGGTGGGCGAGAAGATGGAAAAGCAATCAATACAGTGACGGGTTGCTAGCCGCATCGCCTGTTAAAATGATTCGCATTTTTGCCCATTCCCTCGATCGGCTTTTACGATCTACGCGGGAAGAGAAGTAGCTGGTACATTCTAAGTTTTTTCGTTTCTCCCAGACCAGCAATGGGACCCGTGCAATCATATGCATTAACGCACACGACGCGCAAAAAGTCCGGCGCGCGTCGTGTTTTCTATTTTCACAGACTATCACAGACTAAAAAGTGCGTCACGGATAGTCTGTCGTCTGCGTTGGGCCTTTGACGTCTAGAACAAAGTATTTTATTTGACTTGTTGGCAAGTTCCTTAATTAGAAAATCCTTCGACTTGAAACGACGATGATCAAAGTTCCCTTGCCTCCGCAGACGTACAAGCCGCGCTCGTCGCCGCAGCCGCTGCGGTCGGGCGCGGGCCCGGCCGGCAGCCGCGGCGCCCGGGTCGTTTGGGCGCTGCGGGACACTCATTTAGTCGTCACAGGGTTTGACAAGTAAGTACTTTACCATTTAGCATTTAACAAGCTAGTTTTCAATACGAAAAAAAAAACTAGTGGAAATGCTTTATCGCCAAACTTACACAAATAATTCGTTCATGTAAACGATTCGTTTAATTGGTCGTTTTTATTTATTCTAATAAAGTGCATTAATAAGATTTATTGTTTACTAGCTGCGTCCCGCGGTGTTAACCGCGCGTAAAGTAGCCCATATGTTGATACAGGGTGTAAGCTTTCTGTATACAAAATTTTATCAAAATTGGTCTAGCCGTTTGTGCGTCAAGAAGTTACAAATATATATATACGCACACGCATACGCGCGCCCGCGCGCGCGCGCACACACACACACACACACACACACACACACACACACACACACACACACCCACACGCACACGCACACGCACACATATATACACACAAACTTTCACCTCTATAATATTAATGTGATTTGTTACAGAGTGTCAGAGCGTCAGATCATACTGTACAAAGCCAACGACCTATCGGCGCCGCTTTGTACAGTCGGCTTGGACGTGTCACCAGCCATTTTACAAACCCACATCGACCACGACTCGGGAACGCTCTTCCTTACAGGCAGGGTAAGTGGCAAGTTTATGTTGCAATAAACTTTCGTTGTTAGATAGTCGGCTTGAGTGTCTTACCAGCCATTTTACTAACTTACATCGATCACGACTCGGGAACGCTCTTCCTTATGGGCAGGGTAAGTGACAAGTTTCTGTAACATTAAACTCTTGTTGTTAGACAGTCGGCTTGGGTGTCTTACCAGTCATTTTACAAACCCACATCGATCACGACTCGGGAACGCTCTTCCTTACGGGCAGGGTAAGTGACAAGTTTCTGTAACATTAAACTCTTGTTGTAAGACAGTCGGCTTGGGTGTCTTACCAGCCATTTTACAAACTCACATCGATCACAACTCGGGAACGCTCTTCCTTACGGGCAGGGTAAGTGACAAGTTTCTGTAACATTAAACTCTTGTTGTTAGACAGTCCGCTTGGGTGTCTTACCAGCCATTTTAAAACTCACATCGATCACGACTCGGGAACGCTCTTCCTTATGTACCGAACTATTTTAGTTAGCTTGGTAACGTGTAGGTAGTTAGACTAAGTAATATAAAAAAACAAGAAACAGAAAAGTAACAACAATATTTATTTTTGTTAACTAGATTTAAAATACGCTTTACGCTAAGAGTAGTAAGTATTACCTTATCTCATAAAACTAATCTTAAAATTAATTTTTGTTTAATAGATATAAGTTTTAAAGTAATAAAAATAAAATGTAGTAATTGAGAAGGGTCGTGAGTCCAAATAATCGCACCGCAACGTTACCGGTAATTAAAAAATCAAACCACTGTCCTGGTAGTGTAGGTAGATGGTGATGTTGCAGAATTCCGGTGCGGCAGACTATTTAACCCTTAGCCAGGCCTGGCGATTATTTCATCTTTATATACAGATAATGGTAGATTGGATGATAATAAAGAAACTAATTTCTTAATTTTTTTTTATTCCTATGTTTTCCTAAAAAAAAAACCCTCTGGTCTGGATATGACCACTGCCCATTTAAATATACATGATGTGGATTATATCTGACCACTGCCCAGTTAGGTCACAACATGTAAGTATGGAAAAAATAAAGGTGAATCCACATATAAGCCTAATATTAATAAAAAGAGGAAAGATTTGTGTGTTTCTTTGTATAAAACCTTATTTAAACATCAATGTAACCCCGAGGTATCAAAATTTTGGATATAAACGGCATTGCCGTATCCTTACTAATATTATAAATGCCAAAGTGTGTATGAATGTAATTTTGTATGTATGTATGTATGATCCATTTTCACGCTAAAACGGCTGAACCAATTTCCATGAAATTTAACGTAGAGTTATATTGGACCATGGAGAAGGACATAGGCTGGGTATCGGTTATTCTTCGATCCAAGAACCTATCTATCTACCATACAAAATATTTGATGTGTAAATATGGTTTTGCCTTTACATTTATGGATAAACGCTTGTAGGACAGTGGTTACATGATAACCACAAAAAGTTTTTCCAGACAGGCAGAAGTCACATCTTGAACACAAACTTTCGGCGTAAATATTTCAAAGAAAAACAAATATCATGTAAAACCGAAACATATAACATATAATTCAATCTATCTGCTATCATAAAAACACAAATAGTATCACTTACCGGGATTTTTCCCGCCGTAATCCAAAAAAAACACTTCCACTTTGCTCCAAATTTTGCCGGTTGACCATTATTTTCACTTTGACAAGCGAAATGTCAAGTTTTTTCTTCTAGAGGCGTTTTTTTTTTTCGTTCAGAAATCAACTGTATCATAGACAATAGACGGATGACATTTTGCGGTTTCTAGTTAGCATCTGCTCGTCAGAAAAAATATATTTCTGAGGTGGTTCGCTATGTGTACCCTGCCTGGCTAAGGGTTAATAAAGTCGGGTAGGATGGCCGAAGTGGTAGTGTAGTAGTTCCAGCACGCGAGCGGAGTCGTCGTAGGACACGAATTTCATGCCCGAAGAAAAGAACCCCAGTATCGGGGTAAACACTTCACACAATAAATTAGTAAAAGGTTAAAAATATTTTATGTAATATAGAAACAGTTTATCAAATAATAATTTTATCGGAGCTAGACAATGCGCAGTGACACCTTGCAGGTAGAATAGTCGCTTCGCTCTCTCTCGACACTCGACACTGATGTGCGGGGCTCGGAGATGCGTAAGTACTTTAAGGCTTGTCTCCACGTTTTTATTTTTCAAAATCTGTCAAAATTGATTCAAAAGTTGTCCGTTCATTTCCGCTAGGTTTGTAGTAATGTCTAAACGCAATGCAGATAGAGTTAAAAATATATAGAGGTTACAGTATGAAAAACATGATGTAATGAAAAGTATCTCTAGTATGTTTACTTTTTTTGTAACATTTTTTTTTATAAAGAATTGAAAAAGGTCATGTCACATAATCTCTAGTTACGTTATATTTTTGAAACTGAGACTTATCAAGCCTACTAGATCAATGAACCAGAGGTATTGACTTTCAATTCAATTCAAAGAAATCTGAGCAATGACTAACATTCTGGAGGGAAGTCTAGAATGTTCGAAATTCATAATTTTAAAATTTTATCATTGCCATAAATCGTTTCCAACCCGATATTGTGGCAATAAATGAGACATGGATAGCGGACGGTCAGGGGGCTCTGGCGCCCTCATTACCAGATTACCGTCTTCGCTATACACCTCGCCCGCCTAATATGTGCAAGGGGAGAGGTGGTGGCGTTGGATTTTATGTTAGAAAAGACCTACGAGTACGTTACCTAAAACACCCAGAAGCAACTAACATCCAACAATTATGGCTATCTGTGCAACTAAATGGTAAACGATTAGCTATAGGTACTGCATATAGAACTCAGTGGGTACATATAGACCCTTTCCTTGACGCTCTTACAGATTCTGTAGCTCAATTTTCTGATCATGATCATATTGTTCTGTTGGGGGACTTTAATGTAGATATGCACAATGACTCTGATAGTATGACGATAAAATTAAATCATTTTCTCAACTATCTTGATCTCCAGCAAATAGTTAAAGACAATACTCATTTCACTAAAACTTCAGCAAAATTAATTGACGTCGTTTGCACTAACTGTAAAGTGCGTGACATCTCAGTGTCTAATATAACTGGCTCACTTGGTCATTCAATGGTTAACTGCACAATTGCTCTAGCGAAGCTCAGAAGTCCACCAAAATATATTACATACAGATCGTTAAAACGTATAAACATGACGCAATTTGAAGTAGATCTTCGTGAGACTGATTGGGATTCTGTAGCATCGTTACCTACAGTTGATGGCATGGTTGAAAAATTTAATACCCTAATGTTGTCTCTTTTCGACAAGCATGCTCCACTTATCAAATTGAAAGTACGCAATAATAAATCACTGCCGTGGATAACCGACATGATTAAATTTATGATAAATCTTCGTAATAAAGCTCATGCAAAATACCGGAAATCCAAATCAGAAACTCATAAACAATATTATAAAGATCTTAAAAATGTAGTTGCAACAGCTATTGACAATGAAAAGAGGGTATACTACGATCACCTGGTTAACTCCAACACCAATAATAGTAGTTTATTTTGGAAAAATTTAAAGGGGCATATCTTGACCGATCCGTCCAAAAATGACTGTTTACCGCATTGTTTTAATGACGCCAACAGCATCAATGACCATTTTCTTAATGTGCCTGGTCCTGAAAATGTACCAATTTCTCAATTGACCTTTTTTGAGCATCATAGATTTTCACCATCACTTGAATTTAAATTGCAACCAGTAAGCGAGGAGGCAATAGCAAAATATATCATGGAAATTAAATCAAATGCCACTGGGAGCGATGGTATCAGCCACGATATGGTGCTGCTTACTCTTCCACATACGCTCTCTGCCATTACCTCTATAATTAATAGATCTATTATCACTGGCGCATTCCCCAAACAGTGGAAAACGGCATTAGTAACTCCAATACCAAAAGTTAACCAACCTACTGAGTATAAAGATCTGCGGCCTATAAGTATCCTCCCATTTTTGTCCAAACTATCAGAAAAAGCTGTACATGAACAGGTCTTAAGGTATGTGGAAGCTAATAATGTATTGCCACCTCACCAGTCAGGTTTTCGTCGGCACCGCGGAACAGTCACTTCTTTGCTCGACGTAACCGATAATATTCTTGCTGAACAAGACAGCGGTGCTGGTACCATATTGACCATGCTGGATTACTCTCGCGCCTTTGACAGCCTTAACAATCCACTGTTATTATCTAAACTTTCATTCTATGGGTTTGACCCTGACTCCATCAAATGGTTCAATAGTTATTTGAGCGACCGAACTCAGTCGGTGAGGCTGCCTTCAGAAGACGGTTCTTGCACCATCTCGGTACCTAAACCTGTCAAACGTGGCGTCCCTCAGGGATCGATTCTCGGTCCTCTTCTTTTTATTATTTACTGTGCAGACTTGTCAAACGTCATTGAAAACTGCAAACTTCACTGCTACGCGGATGACGTGCAGTTGTATATGTCTGCAAGCCCTAATGATATCAATATTGCGTTGCAAGGTTTGAATGCAGATTTAAACAGGATTGCTGCTTGGTCTGCTAATAACGCTTTAGTACTTAATCCATCTAAGTCTAAATTTATGGTTATTGGCTCAAAGAAGCAAACTGAAGCAATAAATAACAGCAATCCTATTGTTAAGGTTCTAAACAATAATATTGAGAGGGTCAGTGAGGCAAAAAACCTGGGAGTAATCTTTGATGGTAAAATGCGCTTTGAAAGTCATGTATTAAACTTAGTTAAAAATTGTTTCTACCGCCTTAAAGTCCTGTACAAGATCCGTAAATATTTGTCCGAAGAAGTCCGAATAACCTAAATTAAATTTAAGCATATTGGCCCCAAAGATATAATAGATGCATATAAACAGCTAAATTTAAAAAAATCTGAAGATCATTGGGGCATGTCAGTTGCTGTAGTAAGCCATATCATAAATATCATAGCTGCTGATTTAGCTTTTATATTTAACGAATGTATTGATGAAGGCATATTTCCTAACCTAATGAAATGTAGTAAATTAATCCCCTTATTTAAAAAAGGAGAAAAAACAGACCCTGGCAACTACAGACCTATATCTATCCTGCCAGTTTTGAGTAAGGTGTTCGAAAAGATAATGCTCAATCAAATGCTGCTTCACTTCAAGACCTACCAACTTTTCCATAGCCAACAATTCGGCTTTACTGGCGGGAAATCGACCACCGATGCGGGAGTAGCACTCGTTACTCATATATATGACGCATGGGAGAACAAAAATGATGGAATTGGATCATTTTGTGATCTCTCCAAAGCATTTGATTGCGTAGATCATCCGACACTTTTGCTCAAATTTCGTCAATATGGTTTTGATGATAATTCAATTAAACTGATAGCATCTTATTTAACAGATAGGCATCAGACTGTTGATTTAAATGGCATAAAATCTCACGGATCTAATGTTAAAATAGGCGTACCACAAGGTTCAATTCTTGGACCTTTCCTTTTCTTAGTTTATGTTAATGACTTGCCTTACATGGTTGAGAAGCAGGCTGGCATAGTGCTGTTTGCTGATGACACCTCGCTAATATTCAAAATAGATCGACATAGCACAAACGCTAGCGCGGTGAACAGCACCTTGTCTTCTATTTCTGATTGGTTTTCTGCCAATAACCTCATGTTAAATGCGAAAAAGACCCAATGCATTCGATTTTCTCTTCCTAATGTGAGACAGGCCTGCGTTGACATAATGATAGATGGTGAAAAACTCGATCTTGTTGAAAGTACTACCTTCTTAGGAATTACAATAGACTCAAAACTTCAATGGGGTGCTCATATAACTAAACTTTCTAATAGACTTAGCTCTGCGGCTTATGCTGTTAGGAGAATAAGACAATTGACAGATGTAGCAACTGCTAGACTAGTTTATTTTAGTTACTTTCATAGTGTTATGTCTTACGGCATACTCCTGTGGGGGAGTGCAGCCGATATTCAGACTATTTTCATTTTACAAAAACGGGCAATTCGTGCTATTTACGGGTTAGGATCTAGAGACTCACTCAGAGAATTATTCAAGAAAATAGATATACTTACCTTATCATCACAGTATATATTTGAAAACATAATGCATGTAAGGAAAAATATTTCCTCATACAGTAAAGTAAGCGATTTGACCGATAGAAACCTACGTAATAAGAATGACTTAGTTGCCCCATTTTCTAGGCTCAAAACAGTTAGTAAGACGTTTATGGGGAACTGTATACTTTTTTATAATAAGTTGCCAAAATCGGTCCTTGATATGCCGGATAATAAATTCAAAACGTATGTAAAGAAAGTACTTTGTGAGAAGGCTTATTATAGTACCGATGACTACCTTAAGGACAAAAAAGTCTGGCTTGAGCTTGGCGCGGGTCCCTCTTAAAGTTTGTAATATAGGTACTCGCAAATGACATGTACATTTTGTACAAACTAAATCTACAACTTGACATTATTTAAAAAATTTGACATTTTAAAATTCAATTAAAATCATGATATTACATAACAAAACAATGTATTCTCTGTCCACATTAACTTTAAGTATTAATTTAATTGTGAGTTGACGTCCTTGGAGAAGAGGTGCAGTGCAGTTTGTTACCGCTTCTTCTGCACTAGCGCTTTGGAAGCGGTAGTAAACTTAGCTGTAAGTAACTATTTGACGTCAACAATTGTAAACAAAACAATGACGATTATTAAGAGATATTATAAATATCCTATGATAATAAAGATATATTTGAATTTGAATTTGACTCTTTGTGAGACGCTTATACTATCCCGTCTTAACTACGGTGACCTGGTTTATGGCCCTCGGCTCTTATATAAGACACGGCGAATGATCCAGCGTGTACAAAATGCTTGCTGTCGTTTTTGCTTTACAATCCCTCCTCGCACCCATATAACACCTTATTTAAACAAAGCGAACATGTTAAACATGGAGGCACGCCGTAAGATACACCTAGCTACGTTAATGTTTGACCTCCTAAAATTTAAAAAACCGGATTACCTATACGCAATGCTTAAATTTTGCAAACCTAATAAACGACGAACTAGAGCCCCTTTAATGAACCATGCTCACAAAACCGTTGCCTTCGAAGGCAGTTTCCGTTACCAGGCAACTAAGTGCTGGAATAATATCCCGCCGCCTCTAAGATCATTAACTTCCAAATCAACGTTCAAAAAACATTTAAAATTATTATTATTAGAAATCCAAAAAGAATCTTAGTTGCCTGGTTAACGAAACTATCTATACATTATATTATAATATTTAATAAGTATGTATTTTATTTTATAAAATCTTCAACTTCTTTCCCATATACCTAATCCTTCATTTTGCGTTTCCCATGGTATCGTCCTCTAGCATATTTTGTTTATTTATTATTATGTTTGTGCTATCTGTACTATATAATATACCTACTTACTTAAGTGTGACGCGACCGTTTTGCTGCACGTACCCGCGAGAACCCACAGGCGGCAGCTGAAAATCAGTGCCTCGCTCTTGTAGCGAGATACGCGCTGAGCTTCTGCCTATTTGTATCACTGCGACACATAATCACAGCCTGACTGGTGTGTTTGTGTTAATTTCGTTGGTTTAATTATTATATTGTATTGTGATGTGTGTCTTTGTTGGTACAAATAAAGTCTTTATCTATCTATCTATCTATCATAATGAAAGTTCAATATTTATTAGTTTGAGCCAACGAAACGTGGAGAAAAAGATCGCAATGGGAAAATTTACTTATTTATTAAATCTTAAATGACCATAATGGTACAAAAGGTGGACTTAATGCTAACGCATTGTCTACCGGTCAGCTTTTAGATAGAACAGATATAATTTATTTAAATTTTAAAATATACACGGTAATTTCTCATTGTTTTTTGGACCAAGGGCCACTTTAGAAGGATCGTTAGTAAAATTTAATTAGCTTGTCAAAATAAAAATTCAAAAACAAAGTAAAATCGTGAGATCCATTAGAACTACCGCCAGGCACCGCCTCCGTCCGGCCGGCCGGAGTTCGGCGGTCGAAGTCATGCGGTAGTTTTGGTCGGACATAACTACGTGGTCTCGATTTGTTTAACTTATGTCATACACCAATTTAGATTACTTATATGGATCGAGGAATTTATTCACAATACG
Organism: Acrobasis consociella; assembly: GCA_963555685.1. Lineage (NCBI taxonomy): Eukaryota > Metazoa > Arthropoda > Insecta > Lepidoptera > Pyralidae > Acrobasis > Acrobasis consociella. Next base: position 3,373,044 of record OY743119.1, on the reverse strand, counting down.
AATTTTTTTCGAAAACCAATGAAAAGTCAGCATGTTGTACAAAATAAGTAAGGGGTAAATACGTAACTATATAAAAAAGAGCTGCATTATTCAATTCTTTATATTAAAATAAGTAATATTTTTTAAATTGAAAAATAGTTGTGTATATTACCATATATGTGCGTTATAGTGGTTATAACACAGGAGGCGGAATTTTCGTGCCCGAGCCGAAAGCGAGGGCGTATAGAGCCGAGAGTGTTTAACGAATATACGCACGTATATCGCACGTTTCTCAACACACGTATATCTAAACTGATTTTTATTTTAACCGGTAAAGACCCGCACCATATTTATAAATGTCCACGTTCATTGTCTTACTATTGTGTCTGGTGTTAGCGGTAAAGGAACGGTTAAATAAACTCAACCATAAAACTATGAAGCACACGGCTGCTTTCCCACCATAATACTAATTAAAATCAGTGCGGCTGGCCAACCATTACTAGCTGGTGCCACAAGGCAGTGGGCGTGTTCGGAATTTGAGAAAAAAAATTAAAATTTTGCTGTTGCATAATATAACTTCACTATTTGCGTTTATTACGCAAGCGTGTTTTATGAGCTACTTTATATATGTCTCAAGCCGATGAAATTCAATGAGATCCACTTTACGAGCAAGTATGTTGAAAAAACAATTAATATACAACATGGAAGAGACATACCCGTAATAAATCGAACCACAGGCTTTAGATCACTATATTATAATGATATTAAAATAACATTCAAAAAACGAAAATAAATTCGACATTCCCATACAAATCGGCCGGGCGGCTGCACACTTTTGTATGAAAGAGCCGAAAATTTTTTTTAAGTTTTTGACTGTTATTATGCTATAATCAAGTGGTCTAGTGTAGCCCGTGGTTCTATTTATTACGGGTATGCCCCTTCCACGTTGTGTATTGGCACTACTGTGGGCACTACATTTATTCTAAACTGACGTCGAATTTGCGGAGCGTCTATGTACTGTAAATGCTAGGAGAGCAATATTATATATTCAGATTTGTCGCTTAATACACGTTTATTTGGCTGTTATGCTACAGTAAACAATGGGCAAAATTTAAAACAAGTGCCAAGAAAGGGTAATTCAGTCCTTTATTTTTACCCACTCTTTGAAAGTTAAACTAGATCTTTTATCATTTTAGGGTTCCGTACCCAAATGGTAAAATCGATACCCTATTACTAAGATTTCACTGTCTATCTGCGTCACCAGGCTTTTTCTCGAGAACTGTGATAGACAGACAGTTGAAATCTATACATTTCCTAGGAAGATGTGTCTATTAAAAATATTTCTACAAGTGTTGTATAGTATAACTCTATCTTTAATTTGACTATCGATAATTGATCTCGAAAAACCTTCACAATATCGATACATCTATCCATATCGATAAGAAAGTCTAAAAACTAATTTTAATTCGTGTACCCTAATTAGGATTGATAGTTTTCTTTTAACTTTTAATAAAACCAAATATATCAGAAACGGATCCCTAAATCGAAAAATGTTGCTCACAAGCTCAAAATATTTTGAAAGACCTATTTAACGATACCCTACACGATGGGTTAGTCGAGAAAAAAAATCTTGTATGGTAGCTACAATATTTTTCCCTATTTTACTTTACTATTTTTTTTGGCATGATTAATATGCCCCATGCCAAATTGCACTTGGTGGTAATGGCTCGGTCTACGGCCACGTAGGTAACCTCTGCCTTCGACCTCAGGCTTCACTTGGTTGCCTTGTTTGGAGGGTTAAGCAGAAAGTCCCCCCCCCCTCTCTGCTCTCCCACCAAGCAAGTGAGCTTCCTTACGCCTATCACTACAGTGCAGATCGAACAACCATATCAATCAGTCAGCCAGTCAGTCAGTGGTAAAGTATGTACGTGTATATTTCTCGAAATCTAAAAGTAAATAAATCCGAAGAGTATTATTTATAGATAATTTTATTTGGCTATAATAAAATCATTTATTGCCACAAAACTGGTAATTAAATAAAAATAAAATATTATTAATCGATATTGTATGTACATTACTGGAATGAAAAAAAATCTATGCCGACCATGTCTGTCAGGTAATCAATCTATGCCACGCTATGCTTTGACACTTCCTTTGACATTATGACAAGTGACACAGTGTAAGAAAGTTACACGCACATTTGTTTACAGACTGTTCGACCCATATATATTCGTGATATTATTCTACACTGTGACAATCATTTTACGAAATCAAATGTCATTTTTTTTGTGAAGAGCGACGCGTCCTTGCTTCGTGAGGCCCATCGGCCATCTGACAATTTGATGTATAACTGTCAAAAATCTGTGCAACAAGAACAGTTTATTTAAATACACTCACGAAAAAGCGAGACGGCAAGTACAATATTTTTCAGGAAGGCAAAAGGGCTTATATGACTGAAATCTAAAGCCATGCAAAACTGATCAATTATAGAAAAATGCCTCTAAAATTAAAACTAAAGCATCAAAAAAAAATTTGTACCACAATTTTGAAGATTACATAATTACTAATCTGCATAAAAAGTTTCAAAGCTGAAGTCCCTCTCGTTTGTGAGAAATTAGACCGTATATGTTTTGGTAGAGGTGTTTTTGATGAGCAAGTTTGTGTTACAAAAATTAGCTAATCGTGTATCCACAACCACAATTATGCTAGAAAAGCGTTCTAGTATGCTATTAGCAAGTATCAGTTTTAAATTACTGATATTCGCTGCGAAATAAGAAATAGATAATGCCCATTTTCACGGTGCGTCCCCTTAACGTCATTCATGCCACAATTGCGGATGTAGTCTCACAGGAGAAGTAGTTTAATAGTAGTTAAAATTGTGGTGTCAGTTTCGTTTAAATTTGTTTTAAATAGAAATTAAGGTTGTAAGTAGTTAGGTTAAGTTTAGGTATAGGTTATTTGATATTAGTTTAGATAATTTCTGAGTATATTAAGGCGAGTTTGTAACAAACATCGTTACACTTACGGGCAGGGTAAGTGGCAAGTTTCTGTTGCAATAAATTTTGTTGTTAGACAGTCGGCTTGGACGTGTCACCAGCCATTTTACAAACCCACATCGACCACGACTCGGGAACGCTCGTCCTTACAGGCAGGGTACGTGGCATGTTTCTGTTACAATAGACTTTTGTTCTTAGAACAGAGTATACAGGATCACTTTTTGACCATCTACAAAAAAATTTAAAGGAATTTCAGTCCTTATGATACTGAACTTTGAGTCTTGATTAGTCATCTCTTACTTTCAATATTCTTATTTATATTATTTGACAGCTAAAGTCTGTTCGCTTAGAGTTGATAAATTTATGACTTCTTAACTCATTACAAATTGCGGCCCGGTAATTGGGTAGATGTCTGGGTCAAAAATAAATTATACAGTACAGTTAATAAAATAAAATGTCACAAAATAGTGTCACTCTTCATTGATCATATCCATTTTCAACATGATTTTAGATTTAATTATACAGGAAAACTGTCAATAAGAGCGCTATTTGACTTCAAAAAAGCATGACGTCATCCTTTTGTATTTCATACAAATTCCATAGAAAATGTTTGTTTTAGACAAAAGTGGCTGATTTGACTTGTTGTCATCTAACGGATTGGATGCCTAGGTCGATAGTTAATCGAACTAAAGTATTAGCTGACTAATTTTACCGAATGGCTGCGACATATACTTTTTACCTTTACTTTTGTCATTGTTACGATTATTTATCTACACATGATTATTGTACTTTGTAATGATATTTATGATCTAAAAGAGGGACTCCCTAGATACAGAATAATAAAAACTTAATTTGTGGGTACCCCCTGCTACTTTTGTTCAGTGTCAAACAATTATGAATTTTTTAATTTTTTTTTTGTTTCCAACACCAGGGCGACTCCACAATCTACTGCTATGAAGTGACCGCGGAAGCCCCACACATCGTAGCGCTGTCCCACCACCGAGCGGCCACTTTGCACCAGGGTATCGCTTACTTGCACAAGAATCTGCTGGCTGTTGAGAAGGTATGTATTATAAACTAGCTGGTGCCCGCGACTTCATCTGCGCAGTATCTTTATAAATTGTAGCCTATGTGTTATTCTGATGTATAAGCTATATTATTGAAAGTTTCATTAAAATCCATTCAGTATTTTTTACAAGAAATAGTAACAAACATCCATCCATCCATACTTACAAACTTTCGCATTTATAATATTAGTAGGATGTAAGTATTACCATGCCTGCCCATCGCCATATAAACATAGTGTCGCGAACGAGATAAATGTAGAATATTCGCGAGTAAGAACTCTGCTGGCGAGATAGACTCGGAATGTTCGCGAGTGGAATCGTATAGAAAGACGTCAGGATAATGCAAGCAAAACTAGGCTTTATTTTCTTACTGCATAAAGGCTAGAGTTCTTTGAATGGTCGTCGGCTTAGTCGCACTCACACATACATACCGGCGTCTCGATGTTTCCCGTCAATCGAAATACATTCGTCAAGTGATGCGAATATTCGAGAAAAGTGTGGATCTCTGTATCGGCGCATATAAAAAGGCGATCGAGTGCGTGTGCCGCCAGTTCAGTACGAGCTACGAAAGCGATAACTTCGAAGAGAACCGAAGCGAAGGAAACCTACAACCTACCTCAGTGCGACAAGTGGAAGTACCTGCGACTACTTTGGCGAGATACCTGGACCTCAGCTGCTACGCGACTTGGACTTGGACATCAGGAAGACCATCTTCACGTGTCAACCTTTAGGTTCCGTAGTGAATAAAAACCCTCATACGAACTTTGGCGTTTTTTCTCCAAATCTCGAACCCAGTTTCGTAACAATAGTTATTTCCCTTCCTTGTCACCAGATGGCGCTTTATGATAATAATTAAAACATTAAAATCTTGTATTCCTATTATTTAAATAAAGTAGTACTCTAATTCATTAAATTTGAAATATATGAAATGCAATAAATATTTTTAAAGCATATTCAACACTTCCTTTGTCACTTTTTGCTAGTCGTGTGTGCTGTTATGTGTGTGTGCCTACCCCGCAACTCCAGTATTAAATAAATAAATAAAAATATAGGGACAAATTACACTGATTGAGCTAGCCCTAAGGTAAGTTCGAGACTTGTGTTATAGGATACTAACTCAACGATACTATATTTTATAACAAATACATATATAGATAAACATCCAAGACCCAGGAAAAATTGAAAAAGGCCATTTTCCAACTTGCCCTGGCTGGGAATCGAACCCAGGACCTCCGGGTTCGCGGCCAAGCGTGTTGACCATTACGCCATGGAGGTCGTCACCCACGAATCAATAAATCACGAAGTATTGCCTACTTACGGGCGCTCCAATACTTTCTATGGCGTTGGGTAGCTGTTGCGTTAGTAATTATGTTATCTTTGGTAGTCTACATAAAGAAACGAAACTCCTAAGTTTCCGCGCAATATGCGTCCCCGCACCTATTCCCGGTTCTCGGGAGACCCCGTACCCTAAAATGATTATCTATCTATCTTTCTATTTCGCTTTGTCACGTGTGTTGAGGGGCGAACACACACACATTGACGTGTGCACGTATGTATAGTTTGGTTTGTATTAGTAGCAGGCGTAAATCATACTTCTATGAATTGCCATACTCGTGATATTCGTTTCTGACAGTCTTATAAAAATTCTTTTCCCGCGCAAATTGTAGAAGCCGATCTGTAATCTTTGTCTATACATTTTTTTCCGTGAATTTAAAAATTTGGCTTTTTGATTTAATGTACATATGTATTTTTGTTTTGTCACACAGGTGGAATTCGCGCGGGCGCTGAGGCTAACAAATGGCAACATTGAACCTCTATCGTTCACGGTGCCAAGAATAAAGGTAAGTTTGGTCTGAACATACTGTAGTTTTTGTCGTTCCTTTATAGGCGCAGAGTTACACCAGGCATGGTCCGCACTTGGATGGCTGGCTATAAGTGGCATAAACATTTCTCGAGCTCTTCCGTGCTTCGGAAGGCACGTATAAGCTCGTCCCGGCTGTCATCATTGTATGACAGCCGTCAAGCTATGTCAGATGCCTTTAGGCAGCTTGAAAAATCTGACACTAGTGTTGCCTACTTATACGAAAAGTAGGCGCAAATTAGGTTTATGTAAACTAAGGTTAACGTTTATTGTTTTTTTTTTTAGCTTTATCAAAAACGGAATAATCTTGGAAGTGGTATAAATATTTTTAGTGTGGATATTTGTGTTGATTTTTTCTATTTATTTTGTAAAATTCCGCAAATATTTTCTATATGTACGTAAATTTTTTAAAGTACCTTACAGAAGTAATTTTGTCATACATAGGTGTTTACAAAAATATGTAACACCAAAACCCTCATTTTTGAAAATCTTTAAAGTGTTTCCACTATTACTAATGTGACCATGACTATTGAATTTTATCGTTTCGTCTCAGAATTGATATAAGTATAACATACAAAACAGAATCTCCTAAGGTCCCGCGCTATATGCGTACCCGTCCCCCGTTCGCAATTCTTCCTCGTTCTCGCCCTGTGTTGAGCGATCGGCTGCGGCCGCCTAGCCGCCTCGACAAGGTGAGAACGGGAGTGAGGTGCGGGGACGGGGGACGGGGATGCATATTGCGCGGAAACTTAGGAGGTCCCGTTTTGTATGTAATACTTATATTAATACTGTGGTTTCGTTTCCAGAGCGAGTTGTTCCAAGACGACCTGTTCCCTCCTACGCTAGTGACGTGGGAGCCGTGGCTGAGCGCCCGCGACTGGTTCAGCGGCGTCAGTGTACAGCCGCGCCTGCACAGCTTGCAGCCGCCCGGCATGCAGCCACGTCAGTTTGTTGTTGTTTTACGTCCACTGATCCGCAAGGGGCGTTTTACGCCCCTGAATAGCTAGTAACCTGGAAGTCTTAGCTCGGCGCTCGCAACTGCTTCAGTGCAGCCAGTGTACTACACCAGTTTGTTATTATTTTACATCGTCTAACCCGCAAGGGGCTTTTTACGCCCGAAAAAATAATTTCTTGGTTGGAGGAAGATATAAAATTACATGTGCACAAGTCGGGTGGCCTATAAGTTAGCTTTAGATATTTATCAAAGACTTATTTTATGCCCTTACAAAAGTTTTATAACCGGTCGCTCTCTAACTTAACTCGTCATAGTCGCCTCTTACGACATAACAGAAAAAGATGGAATGGTTTTGTGAAGGCTGACGGCACAGAGTAAGATGGTAATGAAGGAAAGAAGTTTGACTTGGTTAGAACCCGTTTACTTATCGAATTAATTAGGTACATTGCATACACATTGCAAAGGACGTAAGTACTCGCGTAATTTCGGTTAAATAATTATGTCGCGCGTGCGTGCGTACGCTAGCTCGGCGCTGGAGAAGTGGGCGAGACGAGCCGGCCGCGGTGGTGTGGTGTCGCGAGCGCCGGCCGCCCCTCCGCCGTCGCTCCCCTCGCCTGCCCCGCTCTCGTGTTGCTGTAGTTATGGGCGCGTTCAGGTTTTGTTCTCGGCGGGAAGCCACTCGTTTAAATAACGACCTCCGTGGCGTAGTGGTAACCCGACATTCGGTGGTTCCGCGTTGAGTAAGTACCCCGTAATAAAAGCTTAATCTCTCGAGTGCCATGTCAACGGGTTCTACTTTAAGGGGTCACTCAATCTGTGTGATTAGTCCCTATATATTTCTTTATTTATAATCCAAGATGGCGTCTGGATTTTACAAAATAAAACTTATTCCGTTTCTTTGTTTTTCCTAGGGGTCTGAATTTTAGCATGTGTGGGTATAGCAGCCCGCGGAACTCGGAACTGGATTCAGATTTTAGATCAAAGATGGCTCACACATTTTTTCATTCTACAATAAAGAAGTTTCCAACAAATCAAATCAGACACTCTTTTCTTAACGTCAAAACAAACATTTTCTATGGGATTTGTATGAAATAAAAACGAATGACGTCATAGTTTCTTAGAGTCAAATAGCGCTCTTAATATCAGTTTTTCCGCATTATTAAATCTTAATCACGTTGAAAATGGATATGATCAATGAATAGTGACATTATTTGCTGACATTTTATTCTTTTAACAGTACCAAACAATTTGTTTTTGATCAAAGAAACTAGCTTATTCTTTCCTATTTTCTCAACAGGACATGTTAATTAGCCTACCCCAATAATTGCACGAAAAACCGCAGGCTGCTTGCAGTCCGCTCAACGCCCGAAAAGCTAGTTTATTTCTAAAAGCAACGACGGTCACATTTACTTAGTATTTTACATGCGCTATATAAATTATAATGTTTCATCCGCAGTGTCGGCACACCAGCCGTCGCCGCCGGCGCCGGCGAAAGAGAAGCCGCAGCAGAAGCCCAAGCCAGATCTCATCAAGTCCCACGTGCCGCTCGAATGCGGCTCTGTCAAAGAGAAACAGGATAGTGTAAGTATTGCTGAGTCTTCTTCTCATCTTTATCCTTCTTATTATAAATCTACATTATTCTAAAATTACTTTCATATTTTGTTAAATGGGGATCCTTGGGATCCTTGGGGAAAGTTGTTCAATATCATGAACTGAATAGGCATGACGAATGGAAAAATATTTTTGGTCCATCGGTTAGATTATTAAAAAATATTGTACACGTATTTTTTCATTTCTCTGAGAAACCAAAAATTACAAAGATACAGATTTTTACTTAGCGGTGACGTCGCAAGTCTCCACTCCGGAACTTTGACGCTCTGTATCTTAGTAAATTTTTACTTTTTTGGTAAACTGAAAAATACGGGTCCATTATTTCTGGACAATCTAAAAGACGGACTAATTACAATCATACTTTTCGGACCATGTCGTCACCCCTTTTCACCCATAAAATAGTTTCAGTATATTTTATTAGATCATATATTTTCGATAGCTAAACGGGGAGTGACACAGGCCTGGCGTTTACCTTATTTTCTTTACAGATAATGAAGTCAATGTCCGCGAAGCTGCAGATAGACATGAAACTGGAACAAGACAGCATGGAGGGGGTTGAAGAGGCCGAGTGGGAGCAGTGAGCGACCAAGTGCAATTTTGTATTCGTGTAGTTGCGCGGGGTTGACGATAGATGGCGCTGTCACGGTGACACGTCACCTTTCGGCGGTATGAGATCACCGCTTGCCTCACCCTTTATATAAAAGTAGCTGTGCCCGTGGGCTTCGCTCCCCGTGGGAATTTCAGGTCCTATAACCTTCCCTGGGTATCAAACTATATCCTTATCAAATTTCTTCTAAATAGGTTCGGTGGATGAAGCATAAAGTGGTAACAAACAAACATACAAACTTACTTTCGCTTTTATAATATTAGTAAGGTTTACTAAGCTAGATCCGGCTGGATATAAAAAAATGTGGAGGAAATTGTGTGGAAAGAGTTAAAAACGTTAAGAGTTAAGAACCCCTTTATATATGCGAACACACTTTAGTATCGTTGAGTTAGAATCCCAAAACACAAGTAGAAACTTACTTTGGGGTCAGCTCAACCAGTGTGATTTATCGCTGTATATTAAATATTTATTAATTTAAAATCCCTTTAGCCCGAGCGGTCCGATCGGACCGTTCTAACACAGACAAATCTCGACCTTATTACATTTACATAAGATTCATTTCACCAGGCCTGCGAGGTGAGCGTAATACCGCCAAAAATTTACGAAGTCTATCGTCAAACGCGCAAAATAGTCTAGTTTAGAGTAACGAGGCTCCCCGACCCGATCCATATGCGATGCGTTTACACGATACGATTTATCGTATAGATATTTCATCTTCTGGTAATCGGGTAAAAATGGCCAGATGGTTATGCCAGAAAAATCTGACATTAGTGTTGGCTAGTAACACTTAAAAAAAAGATGTGGTAGCTGGTAGTTACTTAAACTTAAAAAAGAAAAGCAAATACAATATTCATAAATAACTATTCTGCATATTCACAAAGATAAAAGTGAAGAAACGGAACTCATGAAGATATATCAGTTTTAGTTACTAATTTAATTAATTAACTAATTAATAAAACTGTAGATATAATCAAATCTTATTTGATTCACTATCTGAGTTAAAAATAAAAAATATGTTATTAAATCCTATCTTGTAAACGCGAGCATTGCTATGAACTAAGACGAGCTGTAATTTATACCCTAACTCTGTAGATAGAAGGTCGAATATCATACGGCACCTACCCACGAACACCTTTATACATGGCGATTCGTGAAATAGATACCCGATCCGATATTTTATAGAACTTTTTCCCGATCTAGCTGCGATATTAAATATCTATATGAAATAATGGCTCACTTTTAATACCTTAGCTCTAATCGTAGTTCTTAGTGTAAGTATTGACAGTAATGCAACAATTCGACACTTTTCAACAACTCAAATATGATACTCTTTTCTAAACGTCAAAATAAACGTTTTCTATGGGATTTGTATGAAATTTAGAATAATGATGTCATAATTTATTGGAGCTGAATAGCGCTCTTAATATCTGTTTTTCAGCAATAATACATCTAAAATCCCAGTGGAGTCTTAGTAATAGGGTCCTGTTTTAATTATGGTTCCGTTTTTACCGGTTAGGTAGGGTACCGTTTGTAGGTACGGAACCCTAAAAATGCTTATATCAAAGAGCTTATGCATTTAAATTTATATATTTTTACTTCCACACTGAAGCGTGGATTAGACGCAGAATGTTTGATTCGCAAAATGTCCAAAAATATTTCGTGTTTGCTTTCAAAATTTCTCATTACAATTTTTGCAAGCGGTAGTCAGACATTTTATATTGTACGTTTTGCTAATCAGACATTTTGCGACTAAATTTAAGCTCAAATAACATTAACCTTTATTTATTTATCGTCAATACTTATGCTCAGAGTCCAGATAGCCATAACTTTAGAAATTATACTCGCACCATAATGTAAGTATTTTATATTGGTTTTATACGATATTTGTAAGGTACCGCACACTGACACTAAGTGTCTCTCGCACTTATACATGCAACATAAATTAATGAAAACATGGCAAAATATTAGGCTGTCATTAGATTTGTCCACTCGCGAAAGTATATCGTATTGATAATGAGATACGTCGTAGTTGGATAAGTCTAAAAAGTTATAAGAAATCATCGCTCATTTATCAAAAAAGAAAGGTTCAAAATGCACACAAATGTAAAGAAAACCTACAAATTACAGGTTTTTTTTAAGGTAATGCCAGTTGACTTAGTCTGTTCTTATTCGTTCCATATCTTTGATTGTTTAGTGGTTCTATAAAATTCAGAAAAAAATATTTCTTGGGCGTCAACCATTTACCATGATATGGGCGTGTGCTTGAACTTTTATTAATTTTCTTTACATTAACTAATTTGACCATACATTTATCATACATAAATTTTTCTTATCGATCTCAATACATTATAGTATTTTATTTGGCATAAGACTGTAATGACATTGTATTATTTCTTTTGTAATCATTGTTGATAGGGCCCAATTAAACCATAACTGAAATCATCTTTGGTTCATTGATTAAACAAGTGTAATAGACGCTGATTAACTCTGCAATGGCGTGTCTTAAATAATTTGTCGGCATAATTCCAATTTTTGTAAATTATCTCAATGTCAAACACATTGATTGCAATGACAAGAGAAAAATCATGTAGTATCTTCAATACTCATGACTTTCGAAATCATGAGATGTAATAAGGTGGTAGGTAGTTGTTTAATCGAATGGCTTTCTGTCAAAGATTTTAGTCTGTCAGAAATAAAGATGGGCAAAATATTCTTAAAATCAGGCATAGTAATATCAAACCAATAAAATAGGCTACGTCGGGTTGCGTCAACGCCGACCGAAGTGAAAACTTGGTGTCTGTAACGGTAACAGTGTCGCGAGTTCAATGTTTTTTTCATATCTTAAAATATGCTTACCGCGCATGCCTAACGTGCCTAAAAAAGTTATCACTTGCAATTTTCGATTTATTTAAATTGGAATTTTGCAAAGATGAAATGTCATTCTGTTACGAAACATTCCCAAGCCATATTGATGCATTTATATAGTGTACATATACAGAGCGTTTACGTATAAATTTTATTGTATTTTTTATTTCTTATTTAATAATAACGTTTTTATAAATTCAGATGGCACCATGCAAAAATGAAAAAAGGTTAAAGCATAGGTTCTTGTGCATATTTTATACTTTTTAAAAACATTATTTGTTTGTCTGTTTATGCAATAAATTCTGAGTCTTGCATTATGCCTAAGTGATTTACAAAACCTAAAATCTCTGTATATTCAAACCTTGTCGCTTGGTTACATTAAAATTGCTGTACGATCCTGGTGCTCGAATAAATTATATTGTTCCATGTAGGTGGAGCGATGTTTTAAAATGTGTTCGTATGAACGAAAGCGACTAAATATTGTCTTACTAACTGGCCTTTAATGTAAAGGAAAAATATAGCTCTCAAATAGAAAGCAACCTGTTCTTTATGCAGCAGATAGCGCTTATATAAAATGCTATAGACATGTAATATAGGGATTCATAGGGTACTCATACTTTATGGAATTGAAGTTATTTAATCAATTTCTGTAATATTTCATTATCTGTAGCAGAATTTTTAGAAATGTAACTCAATGAAATAGAGAAAATTGATCGTATCAAATTGACAAACGTTAAAAGTTTTTAAGCCATAAACAATTTACTTCTAATATTACGTATGATTAAAATGCGGCTTAAATAGTCATGTTTTGATGATTTTGTTCGCAGATGTTTTTTTTAAGGGAATATTTGCAATACTGAACATTTTTTCATTGTGCGTTTTGCGAGGCGTACAGTCTGCGCGTTTGAAATTTGAAAATTTGACATGATCAATTTTCTAATATTTCGCTACATATTGATATATTTCAATGAATTTTGTATGTATATATAAATGAAATCATAATAAGCGCGAGTTTAGTACCGCTAGTTGCCATAATCACTCAACATTTGCTCAATACGCCAAAGAGTTTGTATTCTCGTCAAAGTTGAAATTATTTACCAAATTGTTCCATTTATTGTATTTCTGAGGGGCCATTCACATATTACGTTAGAGGGGGGTCATGCCAAAATATGACAGTACGTATTAGGCTTGTTACACAGATATGCGGACCGGCGGCTCGGCAGTATTTGTCGAATGACAAAGCCAACCCGAATAAGTGTGTAAGAATCCTTAACAATATCTGAAACAAGCGTGACCAAAGAGGGCAAGTCGTTACGTATGTGGTCCCTAGTTCGATCATTTTAAAATGAACATTTTGATTAAACTATCATTGTATAATAGAAATATACAACTTGACTGGGATATAGCCACTGACCTCCATATACAATATCCTTTTTTATTAAGTACAAATATTTTAAGGGGTGATTCAGTCCATCATTTTGAACAACTTTTCCCAATAAATGTATATCGAAATACGAAAAATATTTTTTCGGTTTTCATACAAATCGAAGTAGTCACGTGATATCATTACTATGGAAAATGAAAATTTTTTTTTCGTATTTCGATATACATTTATTGGGAAAAGTTGTTCCATATGATGGACTGAATCACCCCTTAAAATATTTGTACTTAATAAAAAAGGACAATGTATACAAGTTCGCTGGACCTATGATTAGCCGGGCCATGTGAGGCGATTTGATTTTCGCCATTTTGGCGCTGATCGTAGGCATTCGTAGCAGTGGGTGGGAACGGAACTAAAAGTTACGTCAGATTTAGTTCTCTTCCCACGCATTGGGGGCGCTTCAAATAGGCACAATAAAGAGCTGTCATTTCTAAGGGTATCATAGGTCCAGCGTACTTGTATATATGGAGGTCAGTGGATATACCTGTAATAAATCGAACCACGGGCTATACTAGATTATTATAGAGTAATAAAATTAATATCAGTCTGAAGACCAAGAAATAATTCGGGATTTCCATACAAAAGTGTGATGCCACCTGGGAATTTTGAATTGGAAAGTCTTTTTTTTTTCGATTTTTGACTTATTATTATTTTCATTGTACTATAGTGATCTAGTATAGTCCATGGTTCGACTTATTACGGGTGTACTGCACGTTGTATACTATACTTACATGTATTTAACATAAACATAATGTTTTCTATTCTATTGTATTCTAGAAACTATACATGAACAATTTTTAGGGTATTTTAAAAGTATTTTAAAGGAATCTCGTGTTTAATGAATTTATTTTGGTTAAATTATTTACTCTACGTATTTAATACTCACTTGTATATTATTTCAAAGTAAAATTGTGAACCCGACCAGAATGATTAAGAAATCTTTGTATATATATTTTTTGTGTAATGGGCATTGATGTACTTATTTTAGTAAGTGCCAATATAGGTACAACGTGGAAGGGACATACCCGTAATAAATCGAATCACGGGATATCTAGATCACTATAGTCTTTTTACTTCACGCGCGACCTTCCTGCGGGCATAGAATGAATATAAATACCTATTACATACAGAACGGAATTCTATTTACATATAGGTTTCGGTAGGGGGCCGGGGGTAGGGGACGCATATTGCGCGGGACCTTACTAGACTTCTTTTACCTTAGTAGAGACAGACGGACAGATGGACAGCGAAGTCTAAGTAATAGGGTGTCGATTTTACCCTTTGGGTACGGAACCCTAAAAGCAACATTCCCATAAAAATTGCCCAGGCGGCTACACGCTTTTGTATAGAAATGCTGTTTTTTTTCGTTTTTTGACTTATTTTAAACTCGTACTATAGTGATCTAGTATAATCTGTGGTTCGATTTATTATGGGTGTGTCCCTTCCACGTTGTACTTTCACTATACGGAGGCTTTCAAACATTTTGGTCAGGCTATAAGGGTTCTATCTGTGACAATTTGTGCAAGAAAGGGACAAAAGCTAAGCTCGTACATTGGCTACTCTAAAATTGTATAGATTAACTATCGACGCGTTTAAATTAAGATTTGTATGAACTCGGTTTAGATGCTATCTCGCTCGCACTTAGCGAGTGCGGGCACGCTCTGGGGAGTTTCCTACTTGCGCTTTCATATTAATTACTTAAATATTTACGAATAGGTGTAATTTTATTCACTAGTCAAAAGTTATTCTTGAAATATATTTTCAAATGTATTAGTTTATGAGTAAGATTTTTTCTTTCGATCTCGCGCGACTAGCGTTGTCCTTATTGACCGTTATACCTATTTCTTATGAGTGACAGAGACGGCGCTAGTCGTGGTGGGATGTCAAATCTGCAAGCAGTAATGCACGTAATTTCGTAATCGATTACCAACTATTAGCCATAACCACTAAGATTTATTTTAAGACGCACCTTTGGTACTGTACTATAGAATATCTCCATAATATAACGTTTTTTGAATACAAAATAAGGTGAATTTCACTGGTTGTCCAAATCGACAGTAAAATTCATCATATTATTCTAATAAAAATTTTAATAAATAAATAATATTAACGAACCAATACACCTAATTTGTATGACGGTTCCTAATTTTTTAAATGAAATATGGTTTAACATTGCTTTGCCCTTTTTACAGAAATAGCATAAAGTATGTTAAACACTACTTGCACTTATTTTTAATATAATTTTTTAGACAAAGTAAAAAAAAAACTATTTGAGTAACGAATTTAAACTATTTATGATACTAAGTCATAATTTTAGTTGAAACATTAACAAACACTTTTTTAAATAGTTGAAACCCTATTATCTGGCAGCTACAAGTAAATTTTATAAGTGTGGAACCGTCAAAACAAAAAAGCTCAAATCTCTTGTACCACTCAATCATTACTACCAAAGTTGTGAAGTGACAATAACAATTTTGAAACGAAATTTCCCTTCCATAACATTTTCACGCATGTAAATTGTATATGAATTAAGTTTGTTTCACATTGGAAATCAGTGCCAATCTTTTGTTAACGTATTGTGTAAATTGGCGTCGTAAATGCCTGTTACTAATGGGAATATGTCAAACCAATGATATTTGTACTAGGGTGATGATGTATTATATTTAATTTATTTATTAGTTAAAGGTGATGTTAGGCGTGCTTCTGTTCGTGTCTTTCGTTATGGTCAATTTTTACTAGTGCAGAGTCGAAGGTCATCAAAGCGTTAACATAGCAAATTCATCACTCCAGAATTAAATGCGCATATTTTTTCTGAGATAAAAAAAACCGCGCGAATTCCCGCGCATTCGATGGTATTCGCGCACCGCGATCTGTGCGCGCGATCACATGCGTCTATTACGCGAACCAACGCGTCGCCAAACATCAGTCGGAACATAAAAGACTTCGCTTGAATTGTGAAGAATCGCTTCGATGCGCTTCGATTCTGCGCTAGTATGAATTGACCCATACACTTGCGCTGTGTTATGTGAATAGTACGAGACGCATTCAGTCCGTTCATGCGTGCGAAAGAGATGGCTTAATTTATTTGTCGCTCGTGTGGTTTGTGACTGATCTGAGAGCGATTACATAATGCCTCCGCGGCAGTAGTTAAGTCGCTGCAGCGACGCGCGCATGAATTTTGTATGCATTTCTTCGGTGCTGCCGAGGGCCAGGCGCGGCCGGTGTAGCAGCACAGAATGAATATAAGCATTACATACAATACGGAATCTTCTAAGTTCCCGTGCAATATGCGTCCCCCCGTTCCTCGTCCCCGCACCTCTCCCCCGTTGTGGAGGGTGTTGAGAGGTAGATGCGTGCGCCTGGCGAGATCGGGGTAGAGGTGCGGGACGGGTAACGGGGACGCATATTGCACGGGACCTTCACAAATTTCGTTCTGTATGTAGTACTCAAGTTAATTCCGTAGCAGCAGCGAAAACCGCAGCGAAACAAAAACTAACAAAATCTAAGCGTAAACATTCGGCGCGGCGGAGTTATGTGTAATCGCTCTGACCTGACATGTACATCAATTTGACGCATGTACGTCTAAAATAACGCAATCAATAGGTAAAATCAAGAGCAATGGCGATAAATACAGCGATTTATGTTTAAATAAACATAAACTGCTGTATTTATCATGGCAATTAAAGTGAATCGTCTAGAATATTCCATTGCGTATGTTTTCGATTGACGCGAACATTGTGTGCTTTTTCCGTATTATTGTCGTCATTAGATATTGAAAATAATATAAACAGTGTCTAACACAAATATAGATTATCAGCAGTTTGTTTTTGCTGTAAAAATTATAATTTTTATGGTAATTTTAATGAGTTATTTGTTAACATTGTTGCCAATGTGTATTTACGACAACTATACGTCCTTCACCCGACCATGGACCCTGTTTGTGTGAGTGCGTGTATTTATGTATTTTTGGATGTAGTCAACCTACTGATATCCTAGCGTAAGGCTCAATATTTGGAGATATTTTTATTATTTTGCATTTTTTTATTAAACTCTTGCTAAATTTTGTCGTGTTTTATTTCACTTTGTATCTCATTATTTCAGTTTAAGGGTTGGGACCATGAGCTGGGACTCATCTGTCAGTAGCACTTTACTATTCTGCTATCCTTTCTGTCGCTCAGAATTGCTATTTGCTAGAGCGAGAAAGTGCGATGGAACGCCACGGAACTGGCCAGGCTGATGCTTTCAGTCGCTCTCTCTCGCCCTAGCAAATGGCGGTTCTAAACGACAGAAAAGGATAACAGCATGTGAAGGTTCCGTTTCGTGCTGACAGATTAGTTCCAGCTCTATATCACCCTGTTTTAGGTACCAATGGTAACCCAAAGGGGAAAGGCAGGAACATGGGCTCGCAGTGTCGTTATTATCTGTAAAAATATGTGGCTCTATGAACCTGAATAGAGACAAAACTGCTTCAGACTTCCGCCTGAATAGGATCACACCATCTCTTTCTATCAACTTCCTGTAGATGCAAGAGGTGAGTAAGGCCGAAGCACAAACATCTTTTGTTACAACTGCTTTCCGAACGAGAGTTTACGTCAGGCACAGGTAAGGCAATTCATAGAAGCGGAGTATAATTTATGCCAACTACTACAAACGAAACTATACATCCGTGCAAACGTCAATGTGTGTGTGTGTGTGTGTGTGTGTGTGTTCGCCCCTCAACCACTCGACATGGCAAGAATGAGAGAGGTGTGAGGACGGGGAACGAAGGGGGACGTATATTGCGCCTTAAGAAATTCCTTTTTGTATCTATTATCGTAGTATATTATTACTCTGTGCTATTATCTAGTATTTATTCTGTGGTAATAATACACTAGGTCTGTGCCGGCGGCGTAAAACTATAGGCAAATCATTGTTTCTCTATTTCTTCTCAATTTCGCCACGTCTTTGGCACGTCAATGCAATGCATATTTGGAGAAGAAAAAGCAGAAAAGCGCACCCCATGCGAAACAGCACAGCTGAGGACGTAACTGGAAATGCTCTGAGATGAAGATTAACTCAGCGCATTATCTTCAGTTTTGTCTTCGAGGACAAAACATATAAACAAAAACATTGAAGTCGACACGCACTTCGCATTACGCCCGCGTGACGCTGACGTGCAGTTTAATTCCGCCGCAGTAATTGGATCTATCAGTCCTCCGGTATATGGATCGCTGGACGGCGCTGTGGCCTAAATTACAAGCTGCGAGCGACTTACATTCGCCGTGTGGTTTCCGGCAGAGTAGAATAGAACCACTCCAAGTCCTCCCATGGATGTCGTAGAAGGCGACTTAGGAAATACAAGCTAAACAAAGCTTATAATCATCAGTGAGACCTCTTCAAACCGCTGGCCAGCGAGGCGAGTGTAGGATAAGTCTGGCTGCTCCGGCCAAATATGGCTCTGGTGACCTGATAATGATGATGTTGATGATGATTTACAGCATCTAATTCATGCTTGAAACTCGATACTCTCGATAGCGTCATTGCTGCCAATCCAGCGACGTTTATTGAGCGCTATCGTTATTTCGCTGTTTGTTTTTCGTGCGTGTAAATGGCCAACATTGGTGTCAGATTTTTCAGGCTGCTTGATATAGCTAGACGACTGTTATACAATGATAGCATTCAAGTGAAGACTACGCCTGGTGTAGCTTTACTTGCGCTAGTAACGCGTTCCGGGCCACCGAGTTCCTCAAGCACTTGCGCGAGATCGTATTAGTCTATCGCGCGATATAAACTTTATCTATAGCTTATCCATGGCGCCATGCGCTACGTGGGCTGGTTTTGGAAGTCTTGGTGGGAAGTCAACTGTCAAGGGGTTTGGTTTAAATTTAAGAGAGGAAAGGAGCGGTGAATATGGTGATGGTGACAGTGCAAGTATCTACTCTGCTGTCACCACCATTTATTTAACCCCCGACAAAAAAGAGGGGTGTTATAAGTCTGACGTTAATGTCTGTCGGTTTGTCTGTCTGCCTGTGTGTCTAATTGTGGCATCGTACTTATTGAACAGATGTACCGATTTTGATGCAGGATTTTACGTGAAAGCACAAATTTGAAGAAAATCTGTTCATCCGTTTAAAAGTTGCTGAAAGCTTGAAATTCAGGGTTTTCCTTAGCAAGTAGTTCATAGATGGTAGCGTCATCAGATATAGTTTCGCTACTCATCAATAGATGGCGCCTTTGCAAATCGGGGTATTTAATTTGCCTGGCAAATAAACTTGTTAATATAAATGGTTTCTTATCTAGAACTGGACCGCTGGTTTCTCATGACTAAGAACGTTTGCTCCCGAATCGTGCAAGTGTCCAATCGCCACGAGCCGGGTGAGGAGTCAATCCGGCCGAGGACTTATCGTGTCGCTCTAATGATACTCATTCGTTCCCTTGACACTTTCGTTTGACTTGTGAAGCTTGTCTTCCGTATTATTCAAACTATAGTACGCAAAAAGCTCTGTCTGCTTAGAGCCGCAAGACACAAAATGGTCTGTCTGCTAGGGATAAAAGCGTGATAGGGTATGTACGCAAACAAGTTATTATTTGACAAACAAGCCTTTTTTAAAAAAAATGGACTTAAAATTTAAAGAATTTTGACGTGATAACGTCTTTAAAATCGTTTTAGTCGGGTGACATGTTCAGAAACTTGTGTCACACCAAAACCTCACGAGCGCGATCGCAGGTATAACGAGAGAGAGACGGACCGATCTCCCGTCTCATCTCGAGCGCTGCCAGTCATTCCGTGAAACGACGTTATCACGTAAACATCTCGATCGTAAACCTACTTTACAAACAACCAATTTTTTTTAAGACGAATCAAATCTCAAACTCCGGCTACATCATCAGATCAGCTCCATGTCATCGTTATATTGTATTGTCACGTGATGTGTGATGTGAGTGCACAATTTCAACTCAATCGGAAACCGGGAAGTGGGTAAAATTTAACATGCAAGATTTTATTACAGACAAACAACGAAACAGTTGAAATTAAAGCTTGTATAAAAAAAAATTCTTTCATGTTTGTTTGGAATTGAAAAATGTAGACATTAGCTTCCTAACTTCTCGTGAAGTCGACCAAGGGAATGGACGAAAATCTTGATAAAATGTCAATAGGTGCGAATTGCGATATGGCTAGCAATCCATGGTGGATAGATAGACAGATAACTCTTTATTGTAGACCAAAAGAAAAATGTACCATAAAAAAACACTACATTAAATAAGTGCATGGGCGTTCTTATCGCTTATTATAAGCGATCTCTAAGTACCTCTATTTTAATTCCCTTTTCTACCTCGCTCAAAGTGGTCTTTGATTCCTATGGCCTTGATTTCTATTTGTCACGTAACGGATAGAGACGGATAGGAAAGGGTCGGCCTCGGCGAACATTCTGCGACCAAAATGCAGACGTTCTAAAAAAAGGAGAGGTAAAAAGTACCCGTAGCCGAAGGGCATGTATGAAGAGATTGATGAGTTTAGATGAAGCAAAAGAGGTTTGTCAGGATTGTAGCAACTGGAGGTCCATAGTCTCTGCCTACCTCTGTGGGAAACAGGCGTGATTATATGTATGTATAGATAAAGACGTTAGTATGTATAAAAGTGTAGGTAAAATGTAAGTTTAAAGCAATGGAAAGCAATCCTTATCTATTAAATTGGAATCTAAACAGACAGACATGCGACCTCATCCCATGAATAGCTTAATTTATGCTAAACCAGTGTTCTGACGCGGCCATTTCCGCATTGCCCTTAGCACAATGACAAATGGACTACATCCATCCTTGGCTTGCCTCAGATTGTATTATCTAGAGGTTTTCCCACCCCACTAGGAACTTACTTCTACTAAAATTATCCTATACTATCCTACTAAAATTATAAAAACGAAAGTAAGTTTGTTTATTTGTTTTTTTGTTTGTATTTTTGTTACCACTTCACGCTTCAACACTGAATCTATTTAGATAAATTTGATATGGATATAGTTTGATCCCCAGGGAAGGACATAGGATACTTTTTATCCCGAAATTCCCACGGGGAGCGAAGCCCAGGGGCAAAACTAATCTAAAATTTTATAGTAAACCGTGGGAATTTCGCGATAAAAACTATTTTATGTCCTTTCTTAGGTATCAAACTATATCCATATCAAATTTTATCTAAATAGGTTCAGTGGTTGAAGTGTGAAGCGGTGAAAAACAAACAAATAGTAAGGATACTTAGCAGGCTTTGCAGCGTAGTCAAACGGCTGGCAGCAAACCCGCGTTCAATGGCAATACTGGTTTCCGATCAAGTAGTTAGACCGCAAACTGAAAAGTTTGCAATAAACTATCACAGTAAAAAAATTCTATATCATACTTCTTCTTCATATATTTAAGAGCTGGGCTCTTGTCGGTGGAGTGCTTTCCATGTCTCTCTTCCTTCCGCTTAGTTCTTAACCTTCTTATATGTTGTCACGTTTAATTTTTCTTTTGATTGGTCAATAAATTTCCTTCTCGGTTTTCCTACTCCTCTTTTTTCCTTCTATTTTTATAAGGGTCTAGTCGATCTATATCATACATTACAGTAAAAAAATATCTAGGTCTGTGTGTGTCTGTTAGTCCAACGAAACGCAACATTTATAACCGACATCCAAAAAAAGGACGTAGCATGATGTTTGACATGATGACATAAAGGTGAAAAAATAAATAGAAATAGTGATGGAATGCTAGTCGGATTGTCTAACAAATAACGTAATTCGGATCTTTGTCCTTTTTAACTGAATTCTAAAAAAGCAGAAGGTTATCTTTGATTTTTTTATGTACGTTCATCAATCATTCAAAGACGCCTGGACCGATTTGGAAAATTATTTTTTTGTTTGAAAGGGCTTACTTGTCGGGTGGTAGTTATTTACCAAAATCGGCTATGCCAGTTTATGGGTAAAGTCGGTTTTTAGTTTTGAAAAATTATAGAACTGTGGTTATGGTATGATCGTCTGTGCGTCTGCGCGCCTATACTATACGTTGCCTACCTACTTATAACTTCGGAACATCACTTCGAGCACTCGCACTTGACCGATTTATTTACTCGTACCGCCCGCAGTCATTCAAATCATTTACAGTAAGGACTTCAGGGGACGTATTTTTGAAATCACTAGTCACATATTTCCAACGAGGTCAGTGTATATTTTAAATCTTGGCCTTGACCACTCGTAATTTTGACATTTGTAGCGTAGATATGTCAAAGAAACCTTTCATGGAGAATCCGTTCACGCTGCTTTCTAATTTATGATGAAATATTTAGAAAACCATATACGTATTTTCGAATTTTTCTGGAAACGAGGAAATCTGGCCAAATTGTATTATACGCGAGCGGTGAGTTGAAAAGCTACGTTTTGAGTTTCGGCAAAGATAATATGATAACTGACGTATCAGATACCCAACGCCATAGAAACTATTGGAGGGCCCGTAAGTAGGCAATACTGAAGTTGAGGCACAGATTACTAATAAGTGACTACGTAAGTTGAGGGTAGGCACACATAAATGGCAGCACAGACGACTAGCAAAAAAATGATAATAAAGTGTTGAATATGCTTTAAGCATATTTATTGCATTTCATATAACTCATATATAATTAATAAAAGTACTACTTTATTTAAATGATACGAATAAAAGATTTAAATGTTTTAATTATTACCAAAAAAGCGCCATCTGGTGACAAGGAAGAGAAATAATTATGTTTAGATGGCGATGGGCAGGCATGGTTTCGGTGAGTCCCTCAATGAAAAATAGCACTCCAGGTGAGGAGTAGCCCCACTGCCCGCACACGCCTACGGGGCTATTTCCGTAATCAGGCCCTTGTCCGATGACAAATAGTCTACATCCATCGCAGCTGCAACCAAGACATACTATATCTCGAGGTTATCCCTCTAAGTACATATAAGGATATATAGCAGTGGTTCCCAAACTTATTTTGTCTACTGCCCACTTTGAGAATAAATATTTTTTTAGCGCCCCTATTTTTTCACCTATTTAAAAACCAGCCAACTGATAAAGGAATGCACAATTCGGGTTATTTAACAAAAACTTGTTAAAACATGATAGATATCTACGAGTACTAATAACTATTAAAATGCGAAAGTGTGTCTGTTGCCTTTTTATTTGTTTGTTTGTGTCTACTTTCATTACGAAACGGAGCGACCGATTGACATGATTTTCATTTTTTCTATATTCAATAAAATAGGACAGATATATGAACTACGCGGAGAGAAATATAGAACCGAGTTTGAGCAATCTTTTAATTCATATTAGTTGATGTTCACAAGTTGTTGTTGAGAGTCGAGAGCTCTTGCAGTCGTTGTTTAAGAGGCCTCCTAAATAAAGCTCCTAGCAAAAAAAAAAAACATTTTCTTTCTGGGTCTCTTACCCTTGAGACCTGCAGCGCCCACAAGGGGGCGTTATCGCCCACATTAGGAACCACTGATATAGGTATAAAGCCACGGAAACAGCTAGGTTTCAGTGGGCTTCGCTCCCCGTGGGAATTTCGGGATAAATACTATCCTATGTCCTTCCCTAGATATCAAACTATATCTATATCAAATTTTATCTAAAAAAGGGTTCAGTAGTTGAGCGTATAGAGGTAACAAACAAATATACAAACTCACTTTCTCATTTATAATATTAGTAGGATAGTAGCTGTTCGAATATTCGAGCGGTGAAATATGACAAATGTGAAGGGAACAGTAGGAAAGAGTCGGCCTCGGCGAATATTCTGCGACCACATTGCAGGCGTTCTAAAATAGGAGAGGTAAAGTACCCGTAGCCGAACGGCGTGTATGAAGAGATTGATGAGTGTAGTGTGTATATGAAGGCCTGCGCAGACGAGGGAGTTTTCTCCGCGGCGGAGAAAAAAGTACGCTCCGCGAATAAAGTCTGCCGCGAATTCAACGCACACGTATCGACGTACTCTCGAGCGCACAAGGCGGACTAAGGTCCGCCAATGTGCGTTGCATCGCCTAGACACACAAGTTCTATTTTTTTCGGGGACTCCCCCGTACTTTTGTCCGGTCCGCTCTCTGCATGTCCTCGGTTATTCGGGGGACTTTTTGTACGCGGTACTTTTAATCTCTCGTTCGCGTTACTTGATACAGTTGTAAGCGATCTATTTTAGCGGACAAAAATGTCCGCCGACAAAAATCCCTCGTCTGCGCAGGCCTTGAAGAAAAAGAGGTTTTTCAGGCAAGTGGCAGCAAGAGTTTCAGGCAAGGCTTTTCGTAGCAAGTGGAGGTCCATAGTCTCTGTCTACCCCTGTGGGAAACAGGCGTAATATTATGTACCTATGTATAAAAGTTAAGGAATAATATGAGTGGCAGTAATTTGAAGCCTTTTTTTTTGACGTTGTTCTCTTAATTTTATTTTATTCTTTGATTTTCATACAATATCACGTCTTAATCCATAACAAGGTAGACAGGGCCGTAAGACCCAAAGGCCTCTTCAGCGTGTTGGGCGTGAAGGCAGAGAAAGGGAATCAGAATAGTGTTTAGCCTTTACAGTCGCATCGCAAATTAACGCACATAATTTGGATTTTTGCCTCTTGATCGATTTCTTCGATCTGCGTGAAAAGAGAAACAGCTGGTGCACTGTTTCTTCTTTTCTTCCAGACCAGCAAGGTGAGTATACGAGTTCCTACCTAAATATTGTGTACTAGCCGAAGACCGAGACTTCGTTCGCGTGGACTTTTTTGTCTCCGGAAAATGCTCATCATGCTGAACCACTTTTTTAGTTTAGCTGGACTATTTATTGATCTGCATCAAGTCTTCCATTTTCCAAAATCAATTATACCCTATATTTTGCGCCGGCTTAACAGCTATATAACAAAAAATCATCATCATCATCATTTCAGCCGCACAACGTCCACTGCTGGACATAGGCCTCTCCCAAAGATTTCCAGCGAACCTTGGTTAGGTCGTCAGACCACCTTGTGTACGTGGTCGCCATTCGAGAACCTTTTTGCCCCATCGGCCATCGGTTCGTCGCGCTATGTGTCCCGCCCACTGCTATTTCAACGAGCTAATCCGCTGGGCTATGTCAGTGACTTTAGTTCTCCTACGAATTTCCTCATTTCTGATTCGATCACGTAGAGAAACACCGAGCATAGCCCTTTCTACAGCGCGTTGCACGACCTTGAGCCTTCTTATGAGATCCATAGTAAGGGACCATGTTTCAGAGCCTTAAGTCATCACTGGTAACACACATTGGTTGTAAACTTTTGTTTTAAGACACTGAGGTATATTTGACGAGAAGACACTGCGTAGCTTCCCGAACGCTGCCCAGCCGAGTCGGATTCGTCTAGAGACCTCTTCCTCAAAGCTGGAACTTCCTGCCTGGATCAATTGACCCAGGTAGATATACTGGTCTACAACTTCGAGGGTGGAGCTCCCAACACAAACAGGTAGGGGCGCAACATGGACATTCGACATTACTTTCGTTTTGTCCATGTTCATTTTAAGGCCCACTTGTTGGGAAACTCGATTTAGATCTCCGAGCATAGTACTTAGGTCTTCCATCGATTCTGCCATGACAACGATATCGTCGGCAAATCAAAGGTGAGTGATATACTCGCCATTGATGTTAATGCCAAATCCTTCCCATTCCAGAAGCTTGAAGGCATCTTCCAGTGCAACGGTGAACAGTTTCGGAGATATAACGTCTCCCTGTCTTACACCTCTATGCAGTGGAATTGCCCTCGTGCACTGCTCCTGTACTCGGACTGACATAGTGGCGTTAATGTATAAACACTTCAACACTTTGATATACAATGTCCTTTTTTATTAAGTACAAATATTTTAAGGGGTGATTCAGTCCATCATTTTGAACAACTTTTCCCAATAAATGTATATCGAAATACGAAAAAAAAAATTTCATTTTCCATAGTAATTATATCACGTGACTACTTCGATTTGTATGAAAACCGAAAAAATATTTTTCGTATTTCGATATACATTTATTGGGAAAAGTTGTTCAAAATGATGGACTGAATCACCCCTTAAAATATTTGTACTTAATAAAAAAGGACATTGTATATACCGATAGTCAATACGGCATCGCTGGAGAGACTGAAGCACGGCCCATGTTTCGATCGAATCGAAGGCTTTTTCATAGTCCACGAACCCCAAGCATAACGGCCGGTTATACTCCCTCGTCTTCTCTATTACCTGCCGCAGCGTATGAATATGGTCCATGGTACTAAAACCTTTACGGAAACCGGCTTGTTCGGGAGGCTGGAAGGCATCAAACCTGTTTTCGAGATGATTCGTGATGACCCTCGAAAACAACTTATATACATGACTCAATTCAATTCAATTCAATTCAATTTATTGCTTTTCATATTGTACATATATAACACTTTTCCACATAGTCACTTCTTAAATTAGTAGGTACAACATGAGCCCTGATAGGGCATTGCAAAAGAAAAAAAAAAAATGAAACGGCATGCGGTTATATTAATAATAAAATTAGTTAGTACAATAAAGATTGAAATCTTTTTATAAAAATTGAAGCGCCAAAGTTGAATTTCATGTCTTTCTTGTAATTCTTCTCTGTTGTTCCCAATTTTTGTCCATTTGTAGCCTAATTTCCTTAGTATCGAACTTAATGTGTTTAAGCATCCGTCAAACCCGATCTTTTCTCTCAAAACTGATCGCAATTTAGCCAATGTTGGTATTTGCTTTTCTACAATATGGAAATTTTGCACAGTAGTTCTAATGATTTCAAGATTCATGTTGTCTAAATCAAATTTGTTATTTCTCTTACGTCGTTTTTTCATAGGTGAAGTAAAACTTGCAGAAGGAGATGGCAGCTCTTTTTGTTCTTTTAAAATTGTTGTTACAGTGCGTTCACTGATCCCTGTAGCTTCAGCAGTACGTTTCCGTATGTTAGCCAAAGGACTCAAATCACAATTATCCATATTGTTCGCTTTCATAAAATTATACTCTTCTTGAAGAAAGTGGTACACGCGGGCAATAATGGCGCGTCCCTAGAAACAATAAATAAATATTGAGAACTGCTAACTACCTGCATAATACCTTTATAGTACTTTTACATTGAACTAGTCTTGTTAGTATATTCTGTGTATTTTGTGATTATATTGTTTTTATTAGTTTGTCATAACAAGAAAAATATTTTGTGTTGAATTTAATAAATAAAAAAAATATCTTACCTCGCTATGAATTACTTTGCGTTTTCTTTCACTTTTGAGATTTGACATGATGACCGTACTTCGTGAACAATAGCAACGTGAAAACAATAAGCACAAGTGACTCAAGCGATGGCTCGCTCGCTACTGACCGCTCCGTCAGGTACGCACAGTAACGAAAATGTGTATTTACGATTACAACTACAAATAAAGGCCACGCGCGCTCGTAGATTGCAAGAACTAATTATTTAAATAAAGATTGATTTGTTTAGTAGTTTTTTGATACGAGTAGGTAATGTCAGTTTGTATAACAAAGTCAGTATTTTAATTCATTCAATATTAGCTATATTTATGTACTTTACATTTATATTGTTGGTTTTATTTTCTATTAAATGTCAATTTTCTTTTTATTATTATCATTTATTTTTTTCATTGTCCAATGTACATATAATATATACGTTATTCGTAATTTTTTTTTTTTTCAAATCTTTATCATTATCATAACTCTTTATCATAACTCGTCCAATGTGTAATTTTTTTTTCTACAATCCATCCATACTATCACCTCTTTATCCCTAATGAGGCAGACAGAGCATTTTGGGTCTTGCGGTTCTATGCAGAGCCCAGGGCCGCAAGACCCAAAAGCCACTTTTAGCGTCATGGTGGGCAAGAAGATGGAAAAGCAATCAATACAGTGATGGGTTGCTAGCCGCATCGCCTGTTAACATGATTTGCATTTTTGCCCATTCCCTCGATCGGCTTTTACAATCTGCGTGGGAAGAGAAGCAGCTGGTACATTCTAAGTTTTTTTTATTTCTCCCAGACCAGCATGGGAGCAGAGAGATGAGATGAGATTTTTTCTACAAGCAGTGCCTTTAATCTTTTATAAAAAATGGTATCTTTCTTCTCTGCTCTTAGCAGATCTGGAAGGGTGTTATAGACTTTTATTGACATTGCGTACGTAACGTACGTTACGTTTTTTTTTTTTTTTTTAACCTGTTTTGTCCCATTGTTGGGCAAAGGTCTCTCCCATCGTCTTCCACTTATCTCTTTCCTGTGCTAGGCTCGTCCATCCCTTCTGAAATGCGTCGATATCGTCTCGCCAGCGCTTTCTTGGCCTACCCGGGCGACGGTAACCATCTTTAGGCAACCACTCTGTTGTAATTCTGGCCCATCTCTTGCTGTGCATCCTACTGACATGCCCTGCCCAATTCCACTTTAGCATGGCGGTTTTATATCCTACATCAACAACTCCTGTTTTTGAGCGAATTATGGCGTTTGGTATTTTATCTACCCTTTTAATTCCTAGCACACTTCGCTCCATTGCTCTCTGACAAACCTTGAATTTGGACTTCAACTCCTCCGTCAATGACCATGTTTGAGCACCATAGGTTAGGACAGGCAAGATACACACATCGATGAGTTGGCGCTTAAGCGAAAGGGAAAGGTCGCCTTTCATGTAGTTTTTCATGGACCAGTAGCTCCTCCAGGCGTTTTCAATACGGCGCTTAACTTCGCTCTCTTGCCGGCTACTGAAGGAGACTAACTGGCCCAGGTAGATATACTCATCGGCGTAGTGTATCTCTTGCCCATCTACCTCAACCCTATGTTTTGTACTATTTGTCATGACTTGGGTCTTTGACCGATTCATTGTAAGTCCAACCTCAAGGCTTGCCGTGCTTAGGTCTTGAAGCATCTATTGCAAGTCAGCTGATGTAGAGGCAATTAAGACAATATCGTCCGCGAATCTGAGATTGGTGAGCGTTTCTCCGCCGAGTTGGATGCCCTGAGTTTACGTAATGTAGAAATTTTTAACTCCGGACCAAGTGGTCCGGAGTTAAAAATTTCTAAATTACGAGTAGAATTTGGCCTAGCTAACATATTCTTTTTCCTTGTAGGATAGCGTCGCGGTAAGTCGTCTTTTTTTGTGTAGTACTGGGGGTATTTTCGTACAAATTTGCTGGTTTCTAAGATATATATAAATGGCAATGTCAGAATTTTTAAATCTTTAAAATACGGCTTACAGCTATCTCTCTCCTTAATATCAACTATAATGCGTATACATTTCTTTTGGAGGATTAATAGTTTATTCGCGTCGGTACTGTTACCCCAGAGTATAACCCCATATGTGAGTCATGAATATGCATATGCATAATATGCTGTTGTCGCCGTTTTTTTTATTGGTGGATTTTTTCAGTTCCCAGAGTGCGTGATAGGCCTATAGTTCTTCAATAGGGTGCTATCTCCCTTTTTGAAGAACAGGACCACCACGCCCCTGCTCCACGCTTCCAGCGTTACGCCCTCGAGCAGAACGGAATTAAAGAGCCTCTGAAGGACTTTCAGTACCGGCGTTCCGCCCGCTTTCAGAAGCTCTGCTGTAATTCCATCCTCGCCCGGCGCCTTGTTGTTTTTAAGCTGTTTGAGGGCCATCCTAATCTCGTACAGGCTGATATCCGGGATATCTTCGGTATAGTGTCGGGTTAACTTGGCTCTTGGGTCTTCAGCCATTTGTCCGCTGGGTTGTGAAACTGAGGTGTACAGCTGTCCATAAAACCTCTCGATCTCCGCCAGACCCCTTCCTTTGTCGTCGTAAAAATCGTATCGTAGAAAGTTTCATTCGAATCCGTCCAGAATTTCCGGAGATTATCATGTACAACAGACAAACAGATAAACAGACAGACATTTTTTAAATTCTTACTCTATTGCTATGTCTCCATCGCTTCAATTATTTTTTTGGAAATATATTTAATGTACAGCCATCTTTCTTTTTACTGTTTTATTATATGTATAGATAGATAAAGACTACCAACAGTTTAGTTCACTCGCCTTTGACGTTAAACCAAACAACATAATCCGTTATAATACAGCTGCTGCGCGGATAGCGTTGAAAAATGCAAAAAACTGAGAAAGTAGGGCGCGTACATCAAAAGAGAGTTAAATGGCTCAGCGAGGGAGGCGACACCGCTTCTGTTTATAAAGTTCAGCCTTCGAAGCTAGCGGAAAATTAACAGGATAGAAATATACCGTCTTAAATATTAACTCTAAATATAACGCAGACTGTCTTTGTTACTATACTCTATTTGGTTAGGTATTTAAATTAATGTAAACAATCTTGACATGTCTTTTTATTGAAATATACACTTTATAAATCAATACCTTTGCAAATTACAAAGTAATATTGTAATTTATAATTTTTAACACAATTACTAAGTAATTAGCAAAATTATTGATTTATAAAGTGTATATTTCAATAAAAAGACATGTTAAGATTGTTTATATTTATTTAAATACCTAACCAAATGGAGTACAGGTTTAAACCATTATCTGACCAAATCAAGTTGACATTTAGTAATATGCCTCTGTCTCATCTGAAAATGTCTACTGGATTTGGTCGGATAATGGTTTAAACCTAGTAACGAAGTTAGTTTCTTTTATATCAAAACAAAAGAGATGCAGCACATTCGCTGGCGTTGATTTGACCCTGTGGCCACAACATCTCAAATTTGTCAATCATTAAGACGAAATTTATAAAATACATATTTTTTTAAAAATTGAAATCTTAGAAATTTTATCAAAATTGGTTGTGTAGTTTGGGGGTGTTGGTCGGTTTTTAGTTTTGAAAAATTATACTATTGACATGGTGCGCCATTGTTTTTAGACACTGAGAAAATTGGACGAGGATTGAGCGCAGTCATTAGGAAAAAGTACCCGCCAAGTGCGAATCAGATTCGCGCACAAAGGGTTCCGTACCATTATCTATAAAAAATCGCGTTTGTTGTATAGGAGCCCTCTTTTAATATTTATTTTATTTTGTTTTTAGTATTTGTTGTTACTGCGGCAACAGATATATATAATTTGTGAAAATTTCAATTGTCTAGCTATCGCGGTTCTTGAGATACAACCTGTGACAGTCAGACGGACAGTGAAGTCTTAGTAATAGGGTCCCGATCGAAGGGACCCTTTGAGTACGGAACCCTAAAAAAAGAACTTACAAACTCGCTATGTTCGTGGCCACACATTAAGGGTTACCATTCATTATCTACTTTACTTTCTCCGAGATATAAAGATTAAACCTCACCTAATTTAATGTAACATTTTCTCTTCATTAATTTGGTTAATGTTAATCATAGATATATCTTCTTGGTTGAAAAGCTTTTTATATGTTATGAAGTTATCTCGTTAATCAATTTAAACATATAAAGAGGTTAAGAACTTAGCGGAAGGAAGAGAGACATGGAAAGCACTCCACCGACAAGAGCCCAGCTCTTAAATATAAGAAGAAGAAGAATCAATTTATCTTAAAATATATTTATAGCCTTATTTGTATAAAAGTACTACGTATATTTTCCATGCCGATCTGGGGAAACGAAAAAACGTATTATGTATCAGCTGCTGCTCTTCCCGTTATCGTAAAAGCCGATTGAGGGAATGGGCGAGAATTTTAATCATTTTATAGGCGATGCGGCTAGCAACCCACTATTAATTTGATTTAATTTTTCCATGTCCACGCCCACCATCTCGCTAAAAGTGGTCTTATGGCTCTATAGGCTCTGTCTGCCCCGTTAGGGAGATAGACGTGGTAATCTTATACCTTTAAACGAGCAATTCTTGTATATTTATTTATATATTTATAAATTTCTATGATCTCGAAAACGGCTCTAACGATTTCGCTGAAAATTGGTATATGGGGGTTTTCGGGGGTAAACAATCGATCTAGATTAGTCTTATGTTTGGGAAAACGCGTGTTTTCGAGTTTTCATGCGTTTTTCTTTCCACGCAGAATATGATCGCTAATTTCGTCGCGCCGGCCGCCATTCATTTTGGCTCAGCGGTTTATGATGCTGACCGCTAGAAAAAGTGTTACGGGTTCGAATCCCACTCGGTGACTTTGTTTTGTTTTTTTTTATGTTCAGATTTATATATAATTTTTTATTTCGTATTGTTTTTGGACAATTAAAAAAAAATAGTTAATGTTTGAGATGCTACCGAGCAAAGCTCGGTCGCCCAGGTACTGTATGTAAAGTAGGTACGTGTATACCCCGTAGGGTGTAAATTTGCTGTCACATACTTGAAGAGGTGACTTAACCCGTCAAAAGAAACACCTAATCGGAAAAATACTTTAAAAAAAATATATATTCTTATACCATAAATACTTATAGACCTCAATGAAGCGAATGACCGGGGAGCTAGCTGCGTATATATAGTTGTTAAAACACTCGACAAAAATATTAAAGAAAAATAAAAAATAGTAAGAACGCATTTAATGCATACGAAAAGAACGAACCAATATTTTAATCAATTATTTTTATCACATCAATAAATTACATAGTTCGAAACCGAAAATAGAATGTTTTTTGACGTGACAACGTCTTAAATTAGGTTGCGGCTGGGAGTCACTTATGAAAAAGTGTAACGCTCGGTAACGTTACGATGAGTCACCGAACGAGAGAGAGGCCCGCCGAATGCCTTGCGTCTCTCTCCCACTCAACTATGATCGCGTTGTCACGTAAAACTTTCGCCCGTATACCGACTTTACAGGCAACCAATTTTTTTTTAATTTTCCCAAAAATATGTAAGTTATAAGCTTTTAAGATCGGATGGAAACTGTCAATAGAAAAAGGATGCACGTACAGCGCTCTTGACGTCACAGATAATAAGTTTCGCGCGTACAAAAGAGATAGTAAGGTGTCCCTAACACGCTCCCACTCTTATATTTAAAATGCTAATTACTACTTCAGTAATTAACTAATATTCTTGCTGTATTCAAAAAATATTTCTATTCACTTATATTTTTTGTTTTATTTAAGGTCTTACAAAATATACTAAAACTATTTTAAGAGTGAGTTCAGTCCATTATACTGAACAACTTTCCCAAAGGAACATGTATCAGGCAAAGGAAAGCCAAAAAATATTTTTCATATTTAGACCTATGTTCCTTTGGGTAAGTTGTTAAGCATCAAAAACTGACCTGCCCCCTTAAAATAGTTACAGTATATTTTGTTAGACCTTATATAAAATATTTACTTTGTACCTATGTTTGTATTTACCAAAAACATCAACAACTGCCTCCGTGGTGTAGTGGTTAAAGCATTCAGCTCTAACCCGGAGGTCGCGGGTTGGATTCCCGGCGGCAACGACTTTGTGTTGTTGTCCTAGTTTGGTTAGGATATTGCAGGCTGATCACCTGATTGTCTGATAAGTAAGATGATCCGTGCTTCGGAGGGCACGTTAAGCCGTCGGTCCCGGTCACTGTCTTTGACATTGGTCGTTACCTAAAACCATGTCAGAGGCCTTTAAGGCGGTTTAAAAACTCTGAGACTAGTGTTAGTCACTAACACACACGATAAGAAGACCAAAAACATACACGGTAAAATAGCCTATTTATTAGAGCAGGTCTCAGTAGTGACTCATTAGTTTATAGAAATCCCGAATTCAATCACCACATTGTCCATTTTGATGTAAATGAGGGGACAACAAGTAAAACAGACGAAACGCATGTCCGGCGTGTCATTAATGTGTGGACAATGAGAGCTTATTGTAGCTTGCACCTTTATTCGAACTCATACGCTGGATCGGTGGGCGCTGGAACAAAATGACGTAGAGTGGTTTTTTGTATTCATTTTTTTAGGTCTTGCACAATACTTTCATTTTAAGCCTTTTACTGTACAATACAATACAAAAAAAAAAATATTGCTTCAAAAGACATTTACAATTTTGGAACACTTATTAAATAATAACAGTACCTGGGCGACCGAGCTTTGCTCGGTTACATCTCAAACATTAACTACATTTTTTTAAACTTGTCTAAAAACAATACAAAATAAAAAATTATATACAAACTTGAACATAAAAAAAAAACAAAAGTAAGTCACCAAGTGGGATTCGAACCCGTAACACTCTTTCTAGCAGTCCGCATCTTAAACCACTAAGCTAAATGGATAGCGACCGTTAAGCGCCCATATTTTGCGTGGAAAGAATAAGGCATGAAAACTCGAAAACACGTGTTTTCCCAAACATAAGACTAATCTAGATCGATTCTTTACCCTGAAAACCCCCATATACAAATTTTCAGCGAAATCGTTAGAGCCGTTTTCGAGATCACAGAAATATACATATAAATATACAAGAATTGCTCGTTTAAAGGTATAAGATATAATGAGGTACAAGCCGTACAAGAGGCGGCCTATCGCCGATGCAATCTCTTACAGGCAACAAAAAAAGAAGGAATGCTTTTTATATAATAATAAATAAATATATAGGGACAAATTACACAGATTGAGCTAGCCCCAAAGTAAGTTCGAGACTTGTACATATAATAAATGAATATGGTAATAAATACAATAACCAGTTGATATTCGTATACATAATACCTATATATTATGTATAATACTTTCAATCTAATACATTAATTTTTCGGGGTTCAGTGCTGCCCCCATTGAAAATAAATTATTTAAAAGTAAACGGAGATATCATTTAAAATTTTGTCTTGATCAAACCCTAGATAACCCTTAAAACTATTTTATTTCCATACCAACAAATTCCATATCAACTTCACCCCCAAATTACACAACCGATTTCAATAAAATTTCTATGGGATATGGATCATTGTCATGATCGTAGCAAGTGGAGGTCCATAGTCTCTGCCTACCCCTGTGGGAAACAGGCGTGATGTTATGTATGTATGTATGGGACCACGTTATAACTATCTATGCCCTTTCAAGCAAAAAAAGAATATTCCAAATCGGTCCAGGGGTCTTTAAATAATCGGTGAACATACCTACATTAAAAAAGTATGTTTACCGATCATTTCAAGACGCCTGGATTAAAAAAAATCTTCTTTTCAATTTGACTAAAACTTTTTTTGCTTGATAACCTCCTTTTTTTGAAAATCGGTTAATAAACATCGACTCCACAGTTTTTTGTCCTCCAATAGTGGTAATTTGGTATTTAACTGTTACGCCGCGACGCCACTCATTGTCCGACGGTGTCCAATACGAGCGTCACATCGCTTTTTCCGAGTGCTTGCTTTAAACTGAGTTTATGGCCAATAATGTCCATACCTATGTTTGGGAACCGGCGAGGAAATGAACAGGAATACTGTGTTTTGAAAGGTTTGTTTATGACATTATTATACTTAGTGACCGTTACTCACGTATAGAGTCAGCTACTGCCGACACGTTTCGACCTCATCCGGAGGTCTACATCAGGACAAATGTGACTACAGGCCCGTACACCGCACCGGCTCGCGATACACTCCTAAGTATAATAATGTATGTATCTCACGTTAGTTTTAATCAAAAAAGTTTGTTTTTACTTTTTTTTAAACAACTTTAAGATTAAAATGTTTATCTGCCGAAGCCCACGACTTCGTTCGCGTGGTATTTCTTATAGTTTAACTGGACCATTATGGTTCTGCATCAGGTGTTTCATTTTCCAATATCATTTATACCCCATTAGTTGCCCAGGCTTAAAAGCTATATAAGAAAAGAAGCTTCTGTTATTTATTTATTTAATAGTATTGCTCTAAAACAGCTATCGATAGGCCTATAGATTTTTCGTCAACACTACGTAAGATCCTAGGTTACTTCTATATACATGTGGCGAGCAGGGAAAAAGGGGAATCATATATAGGTACATAGGTATAGTGATCAGTTAGCCATGATTCGGATTTTTGCCCATTTCCTCACGATCTGTACGGGAAGAGAAGCAGCAGGTACATTCTAAGTATATCTAAGTATACCAGCGTGGAAGGATCTGACCTAAAAACCTAGATCAATCGTCTCAAGGCCATGTGAAAACGCGGCTATATCTAGCTGAGTAAGTCTGAAAATCTATTTGAAGCATTGATACTGTTTTGTTGCCAGTTAAGTAAATTGAGTGTGGGAATCGAGACCAATTAGATGATTAACTTCTATTTAACTGGTGAATCAGCTGTTCTATTAGGGTAAAGCAGTAAGTGAATATACAGTTATTATATTCATTAACGTTATTTTTAATTATTTATATTTTTTGATTAAACTCGGTCTCGCCTATGTATTAGACATGTAAACCTTCCTGGAATAATTGACTAAATGATAGTGAAAACCGCACTAAAATCGGCCCTAAACTTTCCGAGTAAATCGCATATACATGTCAGATGATTTAATTTTATACTTTGTGTAAATGATACCTTTACTGAGGCATAAATGAAAAATTGGAAGAACGTGTGATCAAAATTTTCAAGACTCGAAGATACATAAAGTGGAAAAAGTAATAAGAAAGTGTCAGGCATTGGAGATATATATTTTTTTAAATTTTGAACCATCCTGTGTCATAAACCAAATTTTAATTTAATGTGAGAGCTATGACACTCTGTTCGGAGATTCCGTTCCGTGGGTGAGCGCCGCAAGGCAATGTTTGCATAAACATAACTGTACGGAAAGACTGGTTTACAATGCTACAAATCGTTAGGGTTAAGGAAAAAAATGGTTATGTTAGCGATAATTGAGTAAACGAAAGGAGAAATACAGTAATGTTTTGTAATGAATACCATAATTGTCTGGTAGTTTTTGTACTAATTACAATAAAATTAGTAGTAAATAAAACTACGAAACGAACCTACAGTTTCTATAAACAGTGGAAGGGACATACCCATAATACATACATACATACATACTATCACATGTTTATCTCTAATGGGGCAGACAGAGCATTTTGGGTCTTGCCGCTCTATGCAGAGCCCAGGGCCGCAAGACCCAAAAGCCACTTTTAGCGTATACCCGTAATAAAACACTGGATCTAGATCACTATAGTACAATAATAATAATATAATAAAATCTTTATTTCGGACATAATCCATATTATGTTAGTAATGAACAAAAACTTAATCTATTGTTAGTAACAGGAAACACATAAGTATAAAAACAAAATACATTTACAAACACTCAATTACTAACAGCTGGGTTCCCACCCACTGGTCACCGGTATACGTACATCCACCTGAGTATGAAGGCGCATCCAGCGGCCCAGTAGTGGGGAGTCCCATCTGTCAGTTAACACGCGCAGAATACTATTTGAGCTAGCACGTAAGCGACTTAACAGCGCCGCACACCTCTTTCTAATAATTGCATAAAAGCAGTCTGTATTGGCGTCGGCAAACATTTTTGACGCGCTACAAAAACGCGGCAGCCCAAACAATACTCTAAACGCGTCATTGTATTGAACGCGCAAAGCGCTGTATGTGCGCCGCGAATAGTCAGCCCACAGACTGCAAGTGTAGAAGGACTGGCAGTAAGCTTTAAAAAGTGTTACTTTAACTTCCCTGCTACACCGTGCGAATCTGCGGGCCAGCATATTGCACCGCACAGCCATCGCTCTGCGCTCCCGTTCAATGTCAGTGTTGTCACTTAACGTGTCGGTCACCCAGTGGCCCAGATACTTAAACTTATCCACTTTATTTAGTTCGGTACCACAAAGACTTACCGGCGGTGTGGAGTAAGTTTTAGACCCAGATTTGAATATTAAAAACTCGCTTTTGCTAGTGTTAAATCTGAGCCCGTGAGATTCCGCATACGTCTCGCAAATGTGTATTAACTTCTGCAATGCGCCAAATGAAGGGCTCAACAATAGGAAATCGTCTGCATAGCTGATATTGTTAACACAGACCCCATCTATGTGACAGCCTATATTGGTGCTGTTGAGCTCCCCAACTAGTCGGTTCATATACAGATTGAACAGCTTGGGCGAAGTCAACCCCCCCTGCCTCACCCCGCACTCCAGCCTGTATTCGTCCGAGTGTACGTACGCCTGCCCACCTAACACTATTCCTCTGATTACTGTACCAATATTTAAATATTGATACAATATCCCCAGGCAGTGTTGTATCGTTAGTCATCGTTTCCCAGAGTACATCATACGCGACCAAATCAAACGCTTGTGAGTAGTCCAGGAAACATGCAAAAACTGGTGTGTTTCTCGTCGTATAATACTGTACAGTTTCCTTGAGACATAGGATCGCACTTTCTGTAGACAAGCTAGGCCTGAAGCCGAATTGATTGTCGTGCCCCCCAAATGTTTGTCAAGCAAACTGTCCAGTACTTTGGCTATTATAGTGGCGAGTGAGATAGGCCTATAGTTTTTCAGGTCTGATGCATCACCAGTTCTATTTTTCATTACAATGATGACAAAATAATAGTAAAATAACCGGCCAAGTGCGATTCGAAATCGCGTACGAAGGTTTCCATACCATTATCTATAAAAATCAAGTTTTTTTGTATGGGAGCCCCCCCCTTAAATATTTATTCTATTTTTATTTTTTAATAAAAATACAATTAAGTATTTTGTGAATATTTCAAATGCCTACCTGTTGCCATTATTGATATCGAACAAAATAGGGCAAAAAATCGCGTTTGTTGTTATGGGACATAGACAGGGACAAAATATTTAAGGGGGGCCCTTAAATATTTTATTTTGTTTTTAGTATTTGTTGTTATAGCGGCAAACTATTGTTATAGCGGCAACAGAAATACATAATTTCTGAAAATTTCAACCGTCTATCTATCACGGTTCTTGAGATACAGCCTGGTGACAGACAGACGGACAGACGGACAGACAGCGAAGTCTTATCTTAGTAATAGGGTCCCGTTTTTACCCTTTGGGTACGGAACCCTAAAAACGACATTCCCGACAAATTGCTCGAGCGGCTCCACACTTTAGTCAGGTAAGGCCAATAAAAAAATATTATTTTAATTTCTACTAATAGTGATCTAGTATAACCCGTGGTTCGATTTACCACAAGTATGTCTCTTTGACGTAGTATACAATACGAATTGTAAATATTACATGTCATTTCATTACCTGGACCGAAAGTTCATTTTCAATAACGAAACAATAGACAGTTTCTTTTTGCTTCTTCCACCATGGTGGCGGAAGCCAGAAGCACACAAGTAAGTCTAGGACAAACAGCTTATAACTTTGACTTTCGGTAAGCAACACCTGAAACTATACCTTATACTTAATTGTAGTTACATCTTTATACAATTTTAGACCTTTTTAATTAAGTACAAATATTTTAAGGGGTGGTTCAGTCCATCATTTTGAACAACTTTTCCTAATGAATGTATATCGAAATACGAAAAAAATATTTTCATTTTCCATAGTATTTCGATATACTTTTATTGGGAAAAGTTGTTCAAAAGGATGGTCTGAATCACCCCTAAATATATTTGTACTTAATAAAAAAGGACATTGTATATAAAAATTACGTGTCACGTTGTTTTTCCACGATGGACTATTAAATAAATGAACCGATTTTGAATTTGATTTTCACACCGTGTGCATTTGGATCCAACTTGAAAGATAGGATAGCTTGCATCTAAACCAAGCGGACGAAATCGCGGGCATCAGCTAGTAAATCAATAAAATGTCGAAAATTTAAAATATTTCAGCGAGACAGGTATTATTAAACGTACAAATTACAAACGTATTAAATCAAACACAGATAACAAATTTAGAAAAACGACAAACGTCGACGACAGCTTAATTACCGTACAAACTTGGTTTTAAATATTTAAGGCCCGGTAGCATATCGATCAGTCGGCCGCCCCTCGCGCCCGGCGCTCAGTCGTACCTTGGCCATAACCTAAAAATACCGCTCCAGCAAAACCTATACGGGATAATGCCAAAAAAGGTTAGTTTCTACCTATTTTTATAACCAATTTCAGTGCAGTGATAGTTATTCTTTATGTGCGATAACTTTTTTTTTACTATAGACGCAATGCGGATACTTTGCGTCTAATATTACGTGTTACGTGTTTTTAGTTGGTTGTGTCATTGTTTGGGAGTGTATTATTTTTCGGTTTGTGTCAGTGATTTATTGAGAATAAAGGTTTTTTTTGTGGGATTTGCTGTCTGTGAATTATTGCTGGTGGGTAAATATTGGTTTTCAGTGAATTTTTGTAATAACCAGAAGGATAAAAATATATTTTTTGGGAAGAGTTCCTTGTTTTAATTTTAAATAAAACAAAGATAATTAAATTACTTTACCCTACTACGGCAGCAATTTGGTAGATATATTTTTTTCAATAAAAAAATATTTTTAGTTATTTTTAGTTTAGTTAGTTTATATTTTAGGCTGAATTTTATTTAGTTAACACATTCACGGACACTAAGCCAGACACAATAGAAATAACAATTGAATTACGTCCACAGCCGTAAGTGTCCGTGAATGTGTTAATATTGAATTAATTGTGCTTTCTATGTGTATGTTTTATTTATTTGGGGTAGATAAGAAGGAAACTTTTAAAATCTAAGTATAAACAGGAGTTTTTTTAAAGAAGGAAACTATGCCTCCCTCTTGGCTATACGGGAAAAAATGTTTGTCATATTTTGATATTATGTTTCTTAGGGAAAGTTATTCAGTACCATGGATTAAATATACTCTTAAAATAATTTCAGTATATTTTGTTAGACGTTATTTATTTAAAATTTCAATTTAGAAATTAATTAGGGTCAGTTTTAAACACGTTGACTTCTAAAAACACAGCGTGTTATTGTTATTTCAACTGTTAAAACACACACGATGCGTGTTTACCAGTCTGAATGTGTATGCCGCAATGATATTAGGTAACAATTTGACAGTCCGTGCCTATAATCATACTGAATCTATTTTATGTGTAGAGTATCCATAATACTGAACATAAGGGACGTAAACTTTAAGGTATAGGTGCAATCTATGAATTTACATTTAAGAACTAATGTATATTATTATAAAAAAATATAGGAGTTTAATATTTTTTATAGAAAATAGTTTAGTATTATGGACTGAACTTGCCCAAAAAATGTAGCCGGGTTTAAAAAGTAACTCTGTATTGAAATCTGACAACAAAAATTTTGCTTCCTATAGGAATTCGTATTATCCGATCGATCAACTTGTATGAGAAAGGATCATTTTTATATACATTAGTTGTTTAATGCCATAGACTGCACCTACACTTAAAACTGTTTTAGTATTATATATATTTTGTTATAAGTTACATAGCATCATCATCATTACAGCCGCACAACCTTTACTGTTGGACGTAGGACTTTTCAATATGGCCGATCTAGAGCGGCCTGTATCCAGCGCTTTCCAGCGACATTAGGTCGTCAATATACATAACATACATTTCATAGCAATAATGGAATTAAATTGTTTCAGAGACAATGATGTTCCTATCAATAATCCTGGTGTTCATTGCGTCCGCTGCGACGCAAGATGAGCAGCAGTGGTGCGACACCTGCCTCAAAGTGGAGTCTACTTGCTACAACGTCTCCTTCGTATTCGACCTCAACGCCACTTTCAGGAACCACATCATCGTCCACAAAATGGGCGTCCTCAGATCCGAAAACATACTTTTCTACTCCTTCGAACCACCCATAGAGGATAAGGAGTATTATAAAGTCGCCTACGTTAATCTAGACAACTCGGAACAGGACGGTATCATTTCAGATAATAACATACCAATTCTGAACTTCGGAACTTTTGACATTGACCAGGATAACTCCATAGTGTACCTAGGAGGCAGCGACGGCATATTCTCTTGGGACAAAACTAGGAATTTAAACCAATACAGTTCTAGAGGAGATGAAATAAGAACTGTGTTTTATAAAGATTTTGTATTTTTCACAAAGTCCAATGACATGAATATAATGGAAAAGAAAGGAGATCAATTCGAAATATTAGAAGAAAACTTACGCGTAAAGAATTTCGTTATTACAAAATACAACGTTATTGTATTTTTGGCTAATAACGGACTGTTTTTAAAGAGGAATGGAGAGAAAGTCTTACTGTCCAAAAATGCGTATTTTAGAGGAATGACTATTGACTTAGATGGGACTGTATACGTGTGGTGGGTAGATGGTATTTACAAAGTAATCATAGCAGAACATTTGGATAAATCCCGCGTGGTTAGAGTAGCTACTCTGCCGTCCATAGGCGCTATGACCTTTGATAACGATAATAACATATTATTCAATTCCGGTAGAGGGCTCTACAGG
The DNA here is from genome assembly GCA_963555685.1 of Acrobasis consociella. Lineage (NCBI taxonomy): Eukaryota > Metazoa > Arthropoda > Insecta > Lepidoptera > Pyralidae > Acrobasis > Acrobasis consociella. Next base: position 3,330,468 of record OY743119.1, on the reverse strand, counting down.
ATGACGAAGACTTCCAACATGACGGCATGTAAAGACGAGAGCAATTTGCTGTGATTTCATCCATCCGAGTTGTGTCATCGGTAGATATAGTGTAGAAATGTTAACATATCAGTGCTATTCTCAATTTAGTGCCGCATGTAAGTTTTCAGTTGACATCTCGAGATTCAAATCTTAGAGCGTAGCACGTATTTTTGATTCCAAATTTCAAAATCATTATTTAGAGTAGCACATAATTTTTGATCCAAATTTCAAATATCCTTTAACATGCCAGGACTTTTTGCCCAACTTAACGTTTACACTGCGGTAAAAGTGCATCACTTAACTCACAAAATATAATACAAGAAGTTTAAAAATGTGCACCAGCACCATATTATGGGCCAGCCTGGACTGTTTGAGTTGATTTGCGATTTACCCATCCGCACACACACTGCGTTATCTGGTACGGGAAATTCCAGACGTCGACTGTTGAAAACACATGTGTGGGTTTTACGAAAACTCACCGGGGTTTTGTTTTTATCAATTAAAAACATTCTTCGATCTTATTCACCACACAGTTTGGTTGATGATATGATGTTTTTTATAGTCAATCTGTTTTTTTATGATACTCAGAACCTTTGTTTTCCTGTTAATCATTTGTTGTTTTATTCTGTTGGTGAAATAAGCATGTTATTTATCTCCGTACATTCGGATAACGATACACGTGTAAATTAATGTCAGAAATTCCCTTATACCCATTAGTGGGAGTTGCCCATGGGGTAGGGTAAGTAAGTACTCACTCACATAACGAGCTTTTCAAATATCTTACCATATGATTGTAAAAGCCATTCGTTTAGTGTTTTTATGTTATATTATAGATTTGTAGATAGATATTAAAAGAGTACTTATTATGGCCGGCTTATAATAACAGGATATATTATAGATAACCATTTAATGTACACTTATACGCAATAATTTTTTTTTCTATTGATTTGTAAAAGTATAAGTTTATATTTACTAGTGTACCTATTTTAAAATTTAAGAGTTTTGTAATGTGTTAAGTGTTTTATATTTAAATTATTTTTTAGACTCTATAATGCTGTCACAGTGGGTAAATGTTAACAGAATTAGGGTTGTGCCTAGGTTTCCATTTACCTACTTTTGACTTTTGTTATGCTTGTGAAATAAACTCGAAAGTACAATAATTGATGGTTGTACTATGTGATAAGGTTTAGGCACATCTGTTTCGGCATTTAGGTACAGTTCGTTTGTTCAAATGGTGTGCAGTACACTCACAAGTTTTTTAAACATTATATGAAGTTAATACTTTATAAAATCATTGTTTATTTCAAATAATGAAACAACGGAAAATCTAAATACATGTATGTGAGGTGAGATAGGTTACTAAGAAAAGAAAGATGAATTTCAAAATAAAAATATATTACGTTTATCCCTCAAATTACTTTGAGTGTTCATTATAAAAGTTTACCTGATGAGATCAATGTTTTTTGCGTACAAATAGTCGGTGCGACGCACCGATGTGCTCTGCGAATGTATAGCACGAGTGGCGTCTTTGACGGAGCCGACGCCGCTTTTGTCAGGCCCTCGACTGTGTGTGCAAACCATTTGGGTAAATGGACTGTACACGATGGGGAAATTAGGAATTAAGCTTGTGTATGTCATAGTGCTACTACCTATTAGATCGATGAAGCAAATGAAAAGGGTGTCGTCGTGGCTAAACATTGACCAGGTTTAGTGTAGTTGGGTAGTCTTTCGACTCGAAAAAAAGAAAAGATAGTGGAATTGATGCAAAGACAAGAAATATGAACTAAAAAAATATATCTAGTTACCTAACCTATCTTCCCAGCAACATTTGGTTAAATAGTGTTTATGGTACTATGCTCATATCAACCCAATGAATTGGATTTTAAGTGTTAAAAGAGGTTTAAAATTACGAAAATTTTCTTTTTAATTTAATTCGGTAAAGTATTTAATTATATATATTTGACGTGATAACGTCTTTAAAATCGTTTTAGTCGGGTGACATGTTCAGAAACTTGTGTCACACCAAAACCTCACGAGCGCGATCGCAGGTATAACGAGAGAGAGACGGACCGATCTCCCGTCTCATCTCGAGCGCTGCCAGTCATTCCGTGAAACGACGTTATCACGTAAACATCTCGATCGTAAACCTACTTTACAAACATCCAATTTTTTTTTGATTTAAACAGACTGACTGGTTAAAAAATTTAAAGGAAGAAAAATAGTTTATTATATAAGGTCTGAAACTATTTTACGGGTGACTTAAGTCCGTGACACTGAATAACTTTACCCAAGAAACATATGTCGAAATATAAAAAATAATTTTTAGCATTTCATACAAACTCGGATCAGCTGATCGGTCAACTTGTATGGGAGGCCAAAAATTACTTTTCAATTTCAATACTTAATTAATTTTCGATTTCCTTAGGGAAAGGTGTTCAGTATATTTTGTTAGACCTTATGTAATAAACAAAATTTCTTTATTTAAAAATGTTAAATTGCTTATAATTAATTTAACATGAGACAACTAATATTTCTACCAAAAATATTTTTTGTGTTTTCAAATGCCCTTACTTTACACTTACAAAGAACCTATCTATATGTATTTGCTACTATTAATGGTGACGTACCTAGGTATACCTTGCCTCGAGATATTATTTTTATATAATAAAATAATATATAAAAAAAATATATGTATATCTGTGTCCGCAATGCCTTACATAACACCGCCTTGTGATTTTATTACGCGCTTAACTGAAATACCCACCTATGTGATTTATACTAAAGCTCGACTATTAACTTTATAGACCTGAACATAATCTGTAAAATCTTTAGTACTCATATCTATTGAAGACAAGAATTCTAACGTCATTACTCATTTATCGATATTGCTGATCTGGGAGAAAGGATAAAACTTAGAATGTACTAGCTGCTTCTCTTCTCGATAGTAAAAGCCGATCGTGGAAAAGGGCGATATTTGAATAGGCGATGCGGCTAGCAACCCATTACTATTTAGATTTTTTTCTATCACGCCCATCTTCACGCTAAGCGTGGCCTTTGGGTCTTAGGGCCCTGGGCTCTGTATATCCCATCAGGGATATAGAAGTGAAAATGTATCTGTATTCAATCTGCCCACCAAAAGGGTAGATACGGGTGTTTCCGAGAATTTACCCAATGTGCTTGGGTAATTGCACTAATTACCCGAATGGGTAGTTGGGGTTAGGGTATTTATCCACCGCCATATCTCTAGCATTTCGTAATCATTAAGGTTTATAAACTTAGTAGTCGATCTTTAAACTTTTTAGCGTAAGATAAAATTTAAGTTTATTAACGATGTAGATAAGTAACACTAATTTGCACAAGGTTGTATAAATAATTGCTATCATGTTATAGAGTGTATTAATAAAATTATATTTTGCACAAAATAGTTTCATTACTTTAAGGTATAAGCACAGAATTAATGCCCAGTTTCATTTAGAGTTGAACGACATCATCTGAACAGGACTTTCTGGTTTTCTTCTACACCACTGACCTCCATATATGTATACAAGTACGCTGGACCTATGATTAGCCGGGCCATAGTGAGGCGATTTGATTTTCGCCATTTTGGCGCTGATCGTAGGCATTCATAGCAGTGGGTGGGAACGGAACTAAAAGTTACGTCAGATTTAGTTCTCTTCCCACGCATTGGGGGCGCTTCAAATAGGCACAATAAAGAGCTGTCATTTCTAAGGGTATCATAGGTCCAGCGTACTTGTATATATGCAGGTCAGTGTTCTACACCCATTTGAGTGGTGCCGCATGCTGTTAATTTTTTCTATCGCTCAGAATCGCCATGAGCTAAAGCAAGAGAGAGCGATGGAACTCTTTAGCATGGCCGGTGCTCGTTCTTGTCGCTTTTTCTAAGCGACAGAAAAGAATAGTAGCGTAGAAAATTGCTGTTTCGCGCTGCCAGATGTAGTCCAACTATTGGACCATGCAAGTTATCTTTTGCTTTATAAATATAAAGTACCTGGGCGACCGAGCTTTGCTCGGTTACATCCCAAACATTAACTACATTTTTTTAAACTTGTCTTAAAACAATACAAAATAGATAATTATATATAAACTGTGGGAGTGGGACTCGAACCCGTAACATTCTTTCTAGCAGTCCTCATCTTAGACCGCTGAGCCAAACGGATAGCGGCCGAAGCGACGAAATTAGCGACAATATTCTGCGTGGAAAGAAAAACGTATGAAAACTCGTAAACACGCGTTTTTCCAAACATAAGACTAATCTAGATCGATTGTTGACCGCCGAAAACCCCCACATACCAATTTTCAGCAAAATTGTTAGAGCCGTTTTCGAGATCACAAAAATGTATAAATAAATATACAAGAATTGCTCGTTTAAAGGTATAAAATAAATATATACATACAAGGACAAATAACAATGATTGAACTAGCCCCAAAGTAAATTCGAGACTTGTGTTATGGGATACTAACTCAACTATATTTTATAATAAATACATATCTTATACCTGTAAACGAGCAATTCTTGTATGTATGTATATATATTTATTTATAAATTTCTGTGATCTCGAAAACGGCTCTAACGATTTCGCAAAAAATGTATATGGGGGTTTTCAGGGGTAAACAATCGATCTAGATTAGTTTTATGTTTGGGAAAACGCGTGTTTTCGAGTTTTCATGCGTTTTTCTTTCCACGCAGAATATGGTCGCTAATTTCGTCGCGCCACGACCGCCTTGATTTAGCTCAGTGGTTAAGGATAGCGATTACTAGAAAGAGTGTTACGGGTTCGAATCCCACTCGGTGACTTACTTTTGTTTTTTTTTTTATGTTTAAGTTTATTTTATTTTTTTATTTTGCATTGTTTTTAGACAAGTTTAAAAAAAAATAGTTAATGTTTGAGATGTAACCGAGCAAAGCTCGGTCGCCCAGGTACTATAGATAAACATCCAAGACCCAGGACCTTTAAAAAAGGTCATTTTCCAACTTGCCCTGACCGGGAATCGAACCCGGGACGTCTGGGTGGCGGACTAGCATGGTGACCACTACGCCACGGAGGTCGTCTAAAATAGTATGGCAACAGGCAAGAAACTCGCTCCGTCTAAATGGGCCTTTAGGGTCAAATCACATGCGTAGGGTATAAAAGCTGGTAGAAATTCTATGAAATGCAATTCAGACATTTGTTTCGTTTTCATGTGTGCAAGTGGCCAACGCTGGTGTCAGATTTTTGGGCTACCTAAAGGCATCTGACATAGCTTGATGACCGACAACAGACCGACCTTTGGGTGTCCTGTCAGAACCTAAACAACACTCTTGATCACATCAGAACCACTCAAGGTCCACCAGTATCTGGTAAACCTCGTCGTTTGGACCCAGAGACGAAGAGGCCCTTTCTTAACTATGACATTGATTACAGACTTACTTCTATCCTAGCTCAGCGACCCAAGGTGAGTCTTGGCTTCCAGCACAAGAGCACGCCAGCGCTCTCGGTCCTTTTTTTTTTTTTTGACGCGGAGAAAATCCCTTCGGATACCCTACCGGTTTCGGGACACCGGTAAGGTTATGTGGTGTTACCACTAAAAACTCCGCGGTGTCACCTCTCAGCCGCTATCGGCCGGGACCGTGTGCTTCTTCATGCTCTACAGCCCCGACGCGGCCGGCCGCTACTTAAGCGGCCCCGGCTCGCCAACGGCCTCACAGCACCCTCTGCTGAATCAGGGGCCGGAGCAACTGCCGCCTTGGCCTCTTGGCCCAAGGACAGGCGCGCTGACACGCACACGCGCCTGCCTTCCACTCCGGAGGGCTGTCCGTTGGACGATGGAATCCCGTTTCCACTGTCCAACCAGCCTTCATAATTTGGGGCCTGCGAAAGCCAACCTGACGGCGACCGCGGCCCACCCAGCCAGCCGCAGGGGATAGGGAGAGCGGCAACGTAACACCGACACTCCTCTTCCCCTGCGGCCCCACCGATGCCGTGCCAAGCGCCACAGCCGCGCTTGGTCGCGGAGGATAGGGCGAGCGGCAACGACACACCGACACACCTCTTCCCCCGCGACCCCTACTACGGCTGTGATGGAACGGGGGGTCGTCGTCACCCCCTTCCCTCACAGCCAGGCCATTCCAGCCAGGAATGGCCTCTGCCGGGCCCGGGGAGGCCTAAGCCTCAACCCGGGCAATGGGTTCCTCTTAGCTTCCCTGCGGCCGAGGCAACCGCAGGTACTGAGCCCCCTCATCGCGACAAGATGGGAACCACATCGGGGGGGTAGCGCTCTCGGTCCTGTGCTAGCTCTTGCCAGTTGTCGCCAACTTGAAGCTCGCGCAGGTCCGCCATTACTACGTCGCTCCAGCGATACCTGCGACGGCCCACCGGCTTCCGACCGGTCGGCCGGCCCCGGTAAGCTCTCTTCACCCCCCGATCTTCGTCCATTCTTTCGACGTGTCCGAGCCAGCGAAGACGGTGCGCTTTAAAAACTATCAGTTCTCCGGTCTTGGGAGGGTTGCAACTGACTATATATACTACCTCCGACGATACACTTTCGGAGCGCATTACGTTCAACACCAAGGTACAGAATAAGTAGTACTACTTACGTACAGAAATCTTACTCAACAAAGGAATTCAAAGAAATATCTACTCAATGTCGTAAGCGATATGGTTTAATTAAGCTTGCGTCAGAACACGGCACCTTTTCGTTTAGAGACTAGAAGTTCATTGCAAGCCAATTTAATTTTTATTACTCTAGACATATGATTTATGTCACTGAAATTATCACTTCGGAGTAGCCGCGCGCATAGTAATTATGTAAGTATATTTTCGATAAGTAAACGGAGAGTGACACAGGCCTGACCAAGGGTTCCATTTTTTTTAAGGTACGGAACCCTAAAAGGCGTATTACCCCACGATATCATCACTTTAGTGGTATCCATATCCATTAATAAAGCGCCTAGCCTAGCATCGTTTTAATGGCTATGGGCAATTTGTGTTGCTCAAGATCAATTAGTAAGGACAAGGCTGACCATGGCGGCAATTGTTCTAAATAAAGATGTTTGGTGTTATTTATTTAAGGCATTGAAATGTAAGGAATGGACAAAAATGCAAATAATGTTAACAGGCGATGCGGCTAGCAACCCGATTGTATTGATTGCTTTTCCATCTTCTCGCCCACCATGACGCTAAAAGTGGCTTTTGTGTCTTGCGGCCCTGGGCTCTGCATAGAACCGCAAGACCCAAAATGCTCTGTCTGCCCCATTAGGGATAAAGACGTGATAGTATGTATGTATGTATTAAAATGTTTTCTAGATCTCTCAATTGGGTTATAAGATAAATTATTCAGTATAGTTCATTAAGTAAAATGAAAAGTAGCCTAGTGGTTATCGTACCACGTTGTCACACCGGAAGGAAGTCCAGTGTTTGATCCCTAGTCAGGTCAAGATGGAAAATGATCATTTTTCAGTGGTCTTAGATAGTTATATACCTATATGCATCAAAGTAGAATTTTTTTACTGCGTAAAAAGACCACACTAGCCGAGTGCGACAGATAATATGATAAGTGTCACCTTCATAAGAGCAAAAGAGATAGCATCAATTTGACAATGAGACAAGTTTTCATACAAGACATGTCACCCATTGTCACCCTGGCTCGAACATCGTTACACGAAAATTTGATTTTCCAAATTGTAAACTGTGTTAATTTATAAGTTATCTTATACTGGAAAGATGGTATCGTACTGCTTTACCCATCGTTTGTGTAGTAGGTACAAATACAACCCATAAAAAGTTACACAGAAATATTTCGTTTCTGGTCTCATTTTACAATACTATATATCCATCTTATACCTTCTAAATCTATGCCTAGTATTTAGTAAACTGTAGTATCGTTGAGTTAGTATCCCATAACACAAGTCTCGAACTTACTTTGGGGCTAGCTCAATCAGTGTAATTTGTCAAAAAAGTCCCAAAATAGTGTCACTTTTCATTGATCATATCCATTTTCAACATTATTTTATATTTATTAATGCTGGAAACTTGCTATTGAGAGCGCTATTTGACTTCAAAAAAGCATGACGTGACGCTGTCGTTTTTAATACATATACCATAGAAAATGTTTGTTTGACTGTACGCAGTACATACAATTCCATGGTTGTGACGTTTTGGAAAAAAGTTTCAAATTGTCCTGGGTCTTGGATGTTTATCTATATATGTATTTGTTATAAAATATAGTATCTTTGAGTCAGTAATAACACAAGTCTCGAACTTACTTTGAGTCTAGCTCAATCTGTGTGATTTGTCCAAAAAAAAAGTGTCTGATTTGACTTGTTGTCATCTAACAGCTATAAATGTGTATACCAAATAAAGATGGATTTTTATAGACCCTCGCACACACATAGGTAGTTAATCAGTACAATAGTAGGTGTAGTGCGTGAAATGAAAAACCTTATCTTTGCGAACTGTCAGATAGAATACAGGAAATTTCCTTTCCCACTCCGTAAAATTTTGACAGCAAATTCAATATATCAAAGATCAAATCTCCGAGGAAAATATGAAGGCTAAAGGATAATGTTAACTTCTAATACAAACGTGTGCTTAGCTACTAAAATGGAGTATGGAAAGTCCCTTAATTATTTAGTACCTGGGCGACCGAGCTTTGCTCGGTTACATCTCAAACATTAACTAATTTTTTTTAAACTTGTCTAAAAACATTGCAAAATAAAAAAATATATATAAACTTAAAAATAAAAAAAAAACAAAAGTAAGTCACCGAGTGGGATTCGAACCCGTAACACTCTCTCTAGCGGTCGCTATCCTTAACCACTGAGCTAAATCAAGGCGGTCGCGGCACGACGAAATTAGCGACCATATTTTGCGTGGAAAGAAAAACGCATGAAAACTCGAAAACACGCGTTTTACCAAACATAAAACTAATCTAGATCGATTGTTTACCCCCGAAAACCCCCATATACAAATTTTCTGCGAAATCGTTAGAGCCGTTTTCGAGATCACAGAAATTTATAAATAAATATATATATATACAGTACCTGGGCGACCGAGCTTTGCTCGGTTTACATCTCAAACATTAACTAATTTTTTTTAAACTTGTCTAAAAACAATGCAAAATATAAAATAAAATTAAACTTAAACATAAAAAAAAACAAAAGTAAGTCACCGAGTGGGATTCGAACCCGTAACACTCTTTCTATCGCAGTCGCTATCCTTAACCACTGAGCTAAATCAAGGCGGTCGCGGCGCGACGAAATTAGCGACCATATTCTGCGTGGAAAGAAAAACGCATGAAAACTCGAAAACACGCGTTTTCCCAAACTTAAAACTAATCTAGATCGATTGTTTACCCCCGAAAACCCCTATATACAAATTTTCAGCGAAATCGTTAGAGCCGTTTTCGAGATCACAGAAATCTATAAATATATATATATACATACAAGAATTGCTCGTTTAAAGGTATAAGATACATACAAGAATTGCTCGTTTAAAGGTATAAGATATACTTCCTATAGAACGAGCGTATCAAAAATCACATAAATAAGTTTTTTTTAATTACATTTTTTGTACAAGTTTTTGTTGTGAGGCCAAAGTACTAATTAAGATAAATGAAATTAACCCACACTTGATGGAGTTTTGTCATTTTATTACTGAGTTCCATCGACCACCTCCTGACATCGTCAACCATAAATTGCTCGTCAAGACAAATAAAACAAGTCCTACTCAATGAGGTTATGTTGTTTTATAACTGAGTTCCGTCGAGTATCTCCCGGCTCTATCATCAGAACAGCTCATTGACTTCATAATTTTGTTTTGTCATTCGACTAACACAAGTATGCAAGATTTCAAAATTCAGTTGCAAGATGAGCTAAACAAACATTCATACAAGATACATTGCAAGTTAAAAAACTTGAGAGGTGTCAAGGGACACCCGGATGGAACGAAGTTCGAGAGAGAGAGAGACAGACATAGAAACACGCGCACGCCGCGCGAAAAGTGTCGTTACAACTTTTGTCTTAATTTTTTCCGTCTAGCCTCCTTTCGCAACGCGCGATAAGGAACTTCGTTCGAAAACTACGTTCCAATAAAAGCTTGTAATAATATAAGCCCAGTCATATATCATAATAGCGCATACCTACTAGATAAAGAACTCGAACGTGAATCCGAACGAACTTGACTGATTGCATGCGGGGCATTGCGGGGGACTGCAGGGAGACGTTGTTCTTTAGTTATAATTACTTTTAACATTTTTTCGCTTACTGTACTGTTTTGGTTTTTTACTGAACAATAGATTTTTTAATGTATGCGTGGTACCAGTCGCTGAAAGAAATATATTAATTTTTTTGAGTCCGGCGGCTGGGACCGCGGTCCGAGTTAAATGCGGTCCTGTTGCCGGCATACTCAGAAATTCTTAAACAAATTTTTAGTTTTCTCAAAGTTAATTTAATGTAAAACCTATGTTTTTCTGTACGAACTACAAACTACCTTTGCTCTGTCTACCCCATTAGGGATAAAGAAATGATAGGTAGTATCCTTACTTCCTTATTAATATTACAAATGCGAAAGTGAGTTTGTATATTTGTTTGTTAACGCTTCACGCTTCAACTACTGAACCTATTTAGGTGAAATTGATATGGATATAGTTTGATACCCAGGGTAGACCATAGGATAGTTTTTATCCCGAAATTCCCACGGGGAGCGAAGCCCACGGGCACAGCTAGTTATATAAAAATCTGAACCCCACCCACCAAATGATGCAGTAAGACTACTGTAAATAAGAATCCCCTTTTATCCCTTGGGATATGACTGGTGCACAGCGACCCGGAAATTGAATTACAGTAAAACAAAGCAAGTTTTCTTGACCACGTCCGCAAAGCCAACAAGTGACTCCTCCACTAACACTCCTGTGACGTTCATTGGGCGCCATTATTCTCTAGTGTTGCTTGTGGTACAAGTTATGAGTTCTATGCTGGTTCTAAATATCATCATTGTTGTTCCGTCTACTGGCTTTTTGGTCTATTTTATTGTATAACCAATAACCGTTTCTAATATCTACATAAGCAATAGTACTACTTACATAAGACAAATAACACAAATTCATTATACACAAAAAAAAAAAAAAACAATAATTCAAATATACACCCAGAAAAAATATTCAAATGTAAAATGGGCGGTCTTATCGCTACAAGCAATTTCTTCCAGTTTTTAAATATCCAGTAACAATTAGTAACACCTCTCCTTAGAAATACATTTTGTGTGAAAAGTATTGCACCGATCGTCAGCCTCTGAGCGTCAGCGTCAGAGAGTGGTCCTATTCTAAACTGAAACTACTTAGTACTTTCTAATGACCTAAGATTAACTAGTAGTTCGCCCCGAATTGTGAACTTGCGAGCTGAATATCTCGGCAACCCCTTGACCGATATGGCATGATCATGTCATGACCAAATTTAAAAATTCTATTGGCTATGACTACACGTCTACAAATTTTCATAAACTTCTGATCATAGATACTCAAGTTATCTTCAAACAAATATACATACGCACAGTTGCTATATCTTGCTACTAAATTGATGACACGTGGTTAATTTATAAAATCGCTAATTCTTGTCTTTTAAACCGCGCCCACTTATAACGTGGAGCAGTTGACCCATTTACAGAATTGTATCAAAATAATGTTAAGGCGGAAAATGTGTTTAACTCTGCTTTGTTTCAATTGAAGAGTAAGATATTTAACTGGCTAAGAGCATCTACAGCCAGGTTTGAGGCCTATTTAGACGGTGCGGTGTCTTGCCTGTTGCATACCATTTTATTGAAGCAATTGATAACTTGCATGGTCTAAGCGAAATGTCAGCCATTAAAATCATATAAATAAAATATAAATATATAGGGACAAATTACACTGATTGAGCTGGCCCCAAATTAAGTAAGAAACTTGTGTTATGGGATACTAACTCAACGATACTATATTTTATAACAAATACATATATAGATAAACATCCAAGATTCAGAACAATTTGAAAAAAAACATTTTCCGACCCCGGGACCTTTGGGTGGCGGACTAGCATGGTGACCACTACGCCACGGAGGTCGCCTATATAATGCTTCATATACCATACCATAAACTTGCACCGTCTAAATGGGCCTTTATTGAGGTTAAATAATAATTATGACTTATAAACATTGAGTTTTGGTCTGGTTCGTATTATTATGTAAAAAATATTGTTTTTTATTTTTTAATTTGTAGCTTTATGCAATCTACCTATTGAGCCCAAAGCTTTCAAGCAAAAAAGTTTCGTAGATTGTAAAGAGTGAGAAGTTTGACGCATACTTTACCGACAAGAGCCGCTAAGCTCTTGAACAAGAAAAAGAAAACCCCGAAGCTGTGCCTGAACACCAGCACCTCATATTTTTGTATAGACGTATATTTAAATAAAAACATGTGGTGAAAAATACTTGGGATGAAATGAAATAATTTATTTGCAAGCAATACGGTAAGAAATATGGTCATTCATACCTAATTTTATTGTACAGTCGTGTTTCACCAACTATCGGCATGCAAAGTTTTAGGAATATTTTAAAAGATAACTTTTAAAAGTTCTACCATAACTAGTCAGTCCGTATCCCACTACTGGTTCCGCTAGCGTACTGTACAGCATTAACTTAGTTAGTTAGTTAAAATCTTTACTGCCCCAAAACATAAAGTTACATGAAACAGATGTCAAAAGGCAGCCTTATCGCAACTGCAATCTATTTAATTCCAGGCTTACTTATTCTGAAAAGGAATTCTATCATTAATTAATTACATACATATTGGCTGAAAATGCCGGTAGTTTCTCGCATACCAGATTTATGTGTGTAAATGGAAACCAGTTGCTGTTAATAACTCATCCCAAATAAGTATGTTATCAACATTTTCAGTAGTAGTACATTTACATGACATGTTTTTAGAAAGAAGACAAAAATGATTGTAAGCGCAAACAATTTTGTTATTTTATTTATATCAGCTAGGTTTTTAGCATATTGTTATCGAATATGGACTAATTTGGTTTTGATACCGCTAAGGTATAGCTTGTTGTCATGACACCATTTATTTAGTTTGTCGAAATAATAGGGTAATAAATAATAGGGTCCTGTTTTTACCCTTTGAATCCGGAACCCCTAAAATCTGACGTAGATTGTATAAATAAACTGTCATACAAGTGAACGAAAAATTTATTTATTTAATTTTATTAAAATACATGTAAGTGGCGGACTTATGGCTTGATGCCTTGAACAATGTCACGCGACTCATGAGAAACCTAAGTTTGTAACACAAAAAACATAATAACGCGTGTTCTAAAGTAAAAAACTTCAGAAAAATCTCGCATGACGACACTTCTAAAATCACTGGCACATAAATGTCGCCGACAGCGCCACCTCATGTTGCCCTATAAACATGATTTAAAACACTCAAATCGCACGCTAAATAAGATCTCACTTTATAGGCCGTAAAACAAGTCAATTTCGGCGGCGACGGTGAAAAATAATAAAGTATCGCTCATCGTTCTCCTGTGAGACGGGGTTACACTGCGCCAGTCAATTGTTTGCGAGTATTTACTCGTAAGTAAGTATAACTTATTTATTTAGTTAATATAGTATATATTGTAAGACGTTATATTTGATTTGAGTTAAATAAATTTTACTAAATATTAAAAAAAAAAAAAAAACTTATTTCTAATATTTCTATCTATGAAGTCTAATGGTTCATATGATGAAGCGTCCTTTAAGAATATTATTAAATGATTTTAGAGTTACGCGGTCACAATAACTGTTACGTGAGTTACCGCGATTAAGTCGAAATATGAGGTAAAAAACTATATTAATCGCGGTAAGTCCCGTAATACTAATTATTTTTACGTTCGAAAACTATTTTAACTACGACTTTATTCAATAAAACATTTTTCACGAGATTTCTCATGCAAAAACGCAACAGGCAAAACGATCTCTGTTTAAATTGTGGCTCAGAGTGTATTGTCATGAAACGCGTCAAGCCCATCAATACCTTCTTCAAGCTTCTTCACTATTTTATTCATTCAAAAACAACAATGACATGACGCTACGTTAAAGCAAACTAATAGTGTCAAGATTTTACTGAGTAAATTCTATACTCTGCCATCGAGTATAGTTAGTAATCGACGGTATTTTTATAGGGTTTTTAGGCATTCAAGATGCAGTATTTTTTCACCATTGCTTATTTCATTGTTTAATCGAAGGTAGCCAGTAGACACTCGCTCAATGTGAACTGCGGTGTGTAATGACACCTTTTGAAAAACCCTGGCTGTAATGTATTCATAGGCTCGGATCCAGAGATATTTTATAGCGTTTGTTTATGGCATAATTTGTAGGGTTTACTTGATTGAATAGGGAAGGTAAATTTTAATGCAGAAACATGAATAAACTTTGGTTAACAACACTTAGTTGCCATGGCAGCTAGAGGGCATTCATCATCATCGTCATCGTCATCAGGTCTTTTTAGTCTTCACTGTACTACCAGAGCCATACTTAGCCAGAGCAGCCAGAGGACTTGGCCTACACTCTTCTCGCTGGCCAGACGGGTTGGAGAGGTCTCACTGATGTTTATAAGCGATGTTAAGCTTGTAGTTCCTAAGTCGCCTTTTACGACATCCGCGGGAGGACTTGGAGTGGCCCTATTCTACTCTGCCGGAAACCACACGGCATTGCTCGTATGTCCGTGGACTGTTATATCAATACATTTATTAGGCCTTTATCAATGAATGTCATTTACCACGCTTCTGGGCTACTCTTACTCTCACCCACGTTTTCTTGGCATTATCTTTTATAAGAGCTACATAGTCAAACTCGCGGGCAAAAGCTATCACAATTAAAGGTTAACCAAACGATATATTACGCGTGCCTTAACTGGAGATCAGTTCGCATAGTTCGTGTGAAGCCAAACTGCTTATAAGGTAATGTGTTTGGGGGCCTGCACCCTTTTAGCTCTAACGTTTTGCCTCTATGCACGACCTCCTAGACGAATGGGACATTTTTTTAACTTTTTTATTATATGTATAATGTAAAGATTACTAATATTTATCTTTTTAAAGTATTCACCCTAAGTATGTTTACACTTTTCCACACGTTTAAACCACTTGGAAAACAATCTCCGACCACTTTTTTTCAGATACCTCGGAAATTTAGAAATTGTAGGCAGCTAGTGCATCATCCTTGCTCTCAAGTCCCTTGCCTTTAAATTTTTCTTTAATTTTGGAAAACAAGTAAAAATCGCAAGGTGCTAATATGGGGAGTATGGCGGGTGAGGCAGGATAGACATTATTTGAATTAAAAAATTCAAGCGTTCTGCGGACGTGTACGGCGAGGCGCGGTCGTGGTGCCAAAAAAGGTGCCCGATTCAACACATACGAACACAACTGACACATACCACTCAGAATTAACTGTTTCTTGCAAATAAACTTGTCTTAGAGCGGCCACATACATACGGAATTCCGTTCGTCTACCACACACATACGGTTTTTTCCGTGCGGAATGATGCGTCTCAGTCGAGAGCCGCCAGCTATCGAGCGCAGACGTTCTAGTAGCGTGTGGAAATATAAAATTTGAATGAAATTTGACTATGTTTTTTTTATAGCGATTGAATTTTTGCTATTTATTGTTAAAAAATATATCTTTATCTTCGTATTGACGAGTTCTTCGAACTCCCATCAACCTATTATGACATTTTCCACAAAATAGTATGCCGGGTATTTATTGTATGGGAAAACATTAATTGACAGGTCTAAATGTTTAATTTTTTTAATGGCAAATATTTGGATACCTAATTATATGTCCTGCCACGGCCTGCAATGGCCTGCTACACCATTTCCTCAAGGTCTCTGTCGTGGTTACCTTGATTATTAGTGTTTTATAAACATGTGTAAGCTTATACGGATATGATGAGATATTGTATGTCAGACATTGCGCGGGAAATTAAACGTACACGGAAGTTTCAAACTACAACACATCTGCTCGCTACGGTCGTGCGGCGCACACTGAGCGCATTTCGTACGGAATTTCCGAATGTGTGGTGCGACCCAAACAAAATGTATGGAAGACGTGCATTTGGAACGGTTTTTTTCCGTGCGGGATTCCGAACGCACAGGCCTTCATTCGGAATTCCTGACGGAAATAAAAACCGAACGGAATGCTACCGCATGTGTGTGGTACAGTCATTGATTTGTATGGATTTGCTGCGTTCGGAATCCTGATTCGGAATTCCGAATCAGGATTTAGAAACGGAATTCCGTATGTATGTGGCCGGCCTTATGCAAGGAGCGTATTCTCAGAGTAAACGTGTGTGAGCCCGCGTTCGGTCGCGAGCGACGGCGTGGAAGTAACTCGCATAGTTAGGATGATTTGCTGCTCTGCTCTCGGTTACACAATAGCACTGAATATCCAGAATACCAGCTACTTAGCTATGTGTTTATATAATACTTATATTAGTTAAATACTGTACTTTCTTTTTGTCTGTGGAGCAAACAATGCTCTTTGTTTTTCTTTAAATAAGAAGTTAAAAAATCTCCGATTTTCAAGCGTTCACCTCCCCACTTTTACACACACTAACTTTTGAACGGATAAACTGATTCGTTTCATACAACTGGCTCTTGAAAACTGTAGTCGTATTTTTAAGCTATTCCATAGCTTCTATCGCGGGCCTTGAGCGCGGGGACCGAATCCAGAAATTTCGTAACGAAAAAACCTCACGCTCTCCCCACTCCGCCTACCATGTAGGTTGCTGCTTCGTCTCCGTCGTCCGTTTGCGACGTTGCCGTCCTTCCTTGTTTGCAATAGCTTAACCGCGGCAGTCCCCGAGTGCCACACGTCTTTTTTATATACTTACGTAATGTCTCAAACCCAGTCAAATATATTCATATCACTAACAACATATTCTCACTATTACATGTAATTCCACGTCGGAATTAATCCATACAATACGGCGCGTTAATTAATTTCTCGTATATTCCTAATTTGTCAAACGCGCGTCGCGTGAAATGATGGCGTCTACGGGGCCATTTGTCATTTACTTCATCGTTTGTTACAAGTGTTTACATGAGTTATTTCGTAGTAATTCTCACTATTATCTACATGTTAAGATCTAATATTAATTATATGCAGATTATAGCGTCACTTTTTGGTCCAATTTTACTACAACCTTATGATTTATTTTAGTCCTAAAAGACTTAGGGAATAAAAGAGAATTTATCGTTTCAACTAATATTTAAGTAAAGGTTGGCATTTCGTATTATTGATTATATCACACAGATCGTCTGTGTGATATAATCAATTATTTTATATTATAGATATTTAAGTTCGTATGTTTTGCAACAACCTAAAAGCCAGAAATATCACTTATCAATTTGATAATCGCACAATGCACATGGTATTAATCCATACAATACGGCACATTAATTTCTCGTACCTATATTCCTAATTTGTCAAACGCCGCATGTTATGATGGCGTCTGCGGAAACTTGCCATTTACTTCACCGTTTGTTACAAGTGTTTACATGAGTTATTTCATAGTAATTCTCACTATTATCTGCATATTCAGATCTAATCTATACATATAATAAAATAGTGGGGGCGATGGAGACGTAATATTAGAGTAAGAATTTAAAAAAAAAATGTCTGTCTGTTTGTCTGTTGTACACGCTAATCTCCGGAAATACTGGTCGGATTCGAATGAAACTTTTTTTGTTCTATAGCTATTAAGCCTGGGCAACATATAGGGTATAAATAATTTTGGAAAATGGAACGCCTGATGCAGAACCATAATGGTCCAGCTAAACTATAAGAGATATAAAAATACCGCCTTAGTAAAAGTTGTTCAGCCTGATGAGCATTTTCCAGAGCCATAAAGTCCACGCGAACGAAGTCGCGGGCTTCGGCTAGTTTTTAATATGCAGATGTTAGAGTCATTTAATGGTCCAATTTTACTGCAACCTATGATTTATTTTTATTCCTAAAAGACGTAGGGAATAAAAGTGAATGTATTATTTCAACTAATATTTAAGTATAAGTACATACCTACCCATACTTAAATATTAGTTGGTTAAGTATTAGGTATTTCGTATTATAAATTATATCTAACAGATTGCCTGTGCATTATTATATTATTTGCTAACTATTTTATTCCCTTCATTGATTACTTAAATAGTTAAGTGTTACAACAATCTAAAAGCCAGGAATGTCACTTACCGACAAGATATTTGCACAATACCTATATAATATGGCATTATTCCATACAATATGGCGCAGTAAATCTCGTACCTATATTTCTAATTTGTCAAACGCCGCATGTTACGATGGCTTCGTTCGAGCCATTTGCCATTTACTTCACCGTTTGTTACTAGTGTCTACGTGAGTTATTTCAAAGTAATTCTCATTATTATCTGAATATTAAGATCTAATACTAATAATATGCAAATTATAACGTGATTTATTAGTCAAGTTTTAAACCTATTTCTATTTTAGTCCTAAAAGACGTAGGGAATATATGTGAATGTATTTCATACTATAAGTTATTATATCAATGCATGTGTTGCATTGTGTTATCTATGCATGCATAATCAAATTATTTGTTTTAACACATGTAGCCCTTCAAATGTCGACATAGCAGACACAATAGTAAAACAATACATTAGACGCCCGCTCCGGGCGTCCGACATTTAAAGGGATAATCTACTCGTACTAGGTAATTATTGCGTTTCCATTACATATTTACGTAAGTATCTAAGTGTAACATCAATCTAAAAGCCAGCACCATCAATACAAGATGTTCGCACTATTACATTACACTGGCTCGTGGAATTAATTCGACAATACGGCGTGTTAATTAATTTCTCGTATATTCCCAATTTGTCAAATACACGTCGCGTGTAATGATATGGCGTCTGCGGAGCTATTTGCCATTTACTTCACCGTTTGTTACTAGTGTTTACATGAGTTATTTCATAGTCATTCTCATTACTATCTGCATATTAAGATCTAATATTTTATTGTTATTTATTGGAAAAATTTTACTGCAACCTATCCTTGCATATTTAATCCTAAAAAACGTAGGAAATAAAAGAGAATATGTCGTTTCAACTAATATTTAAGTATAGGTAGGTATTTCGTATTATAAATTACTATATCAATGCATATGTTGCATTGTCTTATCTGTGCATACTTAAATTATTTGTTTTAAACTCATTTCATCTACTAGGTAACTTTTGCGTTTCCATTACATATTTACGTAAGTATCTAAGTGTAACATCAATCTACAAGCCAGCACCATCAATACAAGATGTTCGCACTATTACATTACACTGGCTCGTGGAATTAATCCATACAATACGGCGCGTTAATTAATTTCTCGAATATTCCCAATTTGTCAAACGCACATCGCGTGTAATGATATGGCGTCTGCGGAGCTATTTGCCATTTACTTCACCGTTTGTTACTAGTGTTTACATGAGTTATTTCATAGTCATTCTCACTACTATCTGCATATTAAGATCTAATATTTTATTGTTATTTATTGGATTTTTTTTACTGCAACCTATCCTTGCATATTTAATCCTAAAGAATGTAGGAAATAAAAGAGAATATGTCGTTTCAACTAATATTTAAGTATAGGTAGGTATTTCGTATCATAAATTACTATATCAATGCATATGTTGCATTGTCTTATCTGTGCATACTTAAATTATTTGTTTTAAACTCATTTCATCTACTAGGTAACTTCTGCGTTTCCATTACATATTTACGTAAGTATCTAAGTGTAACATCAATCTAAAAGCCAGCACCATCAATACAAGATGTTCGCACTATTACATTACACTGGCTCTGGAATTAATTCGACAATACGGCGTGTTAATTAATTTCTCGTATATTCCCAATTTGTCAAACGCACGTCGCGTGTAATGATATGGCGTCTGCGGAGCCATTTGTCACTTACTTTGTCGTGTATTGTGACCGTTTACATGAAATATCATCGTAGTGAGGATAATCTGTAGTTTTAAACGCTAGATACATTCTGAAGTCTTTATTCCCAACGGGGTAGCAAAGCCCAGGGCTGTTAGACCCACATATTTAGTTTAATTTTCTTTTTCGACTGTACTGGCGTCAAGTTTGCCTAGAGGCATCTCGTAGATTTTATTTAAAGATGTTCAACAAAACAGGATCAAGAATGTACAGGCTTCTCTTTCTGGATTCGCGGATGGTACAACCCGATCGAGAAAACTTATCAAAGGCCAACTCGTCTCACTATTTGATTCTTTTTTCCAAATACACCACTATCAAGCTAAACGTGGCCAGATTGTTAATGTGTTGTGTCTTAGTCTAAGATTTAGAAAATAAATGTCTCATGAATCATTTTCAATAATAATTTTTTAATTAATAAATTTGATTATTTAAATTAACCGAACCCAACTAAACATTTCACTTACAGACTCTATGAACTAATTGGTTCAATATCTCTTTAGTTAATTCAAATTATTTTAAAGGTAATTGATGGCACTATTTTTGACTGCCTGTAGAATATTAAAACACATAACTTCGGAATGCATAATTGCAAGCATATTGTATTACGCCTTAGTAAGCATAAAAATTAGATAGTATATTGTGTTCACGTTGGTTCTGCAAGTAAAAAAAAAATACAATTAACAGTTGCTTGTCCAGTCTCATCATGTATTCTATTCACAAGAGGCGATGGGTTAGTAATTTTTACTATTTCTCATTCTGTTCTTACGACTTCGCTTGTTTAATCCTTAAGGGATACATATAAAAAGAAACTGGTAAATAATGTATGTGTATAAGAAACATGAGTAGCTCATAATAAAGGTATATCACAGAGACAGTGCAGACAATTTATGTACAAGTATGTTTATTAAATTAATTACTATAAAAATCAATGCTTGTTTATTTTTTGTACATGTTAAAATCTTTTGTTATCTCTTTTAGAGTACACGTTAAAATATATTTTTTCTCTTTTTAAAATATTTCATTCATAATTACTCTTGCTTGTGCATATTGTTAAATAAAATAAAATTCTACGCGGTAGAAAAAACAACGATTAGACTTGAGAGAATTTTAAAACAACACAAAAGTTAGTTAGTCCCTTTACATAAATTATTTCTTAAATTATGCCTAAGTTTTTTATACATTTCACAATGAACCCCTCTATTTATATAGGTATCCCTGACTTTGAAAGAATTTTAAAACATCATAAAAGTCAGCCCCTATAAATAACCTATTTCTTAAATTATGCCTAAGTTTTTTATGCATTTCATGATGTACCCCTGTATTTATATAGGTATAGGTATCGTAGCTTCGAATTTCACGAAATCTGCATAACGGCGGGAAACAAATGGCACTATTAGCTGTGAAATAATTGGCCCCATTTAGATGGAATTACGGTGATATTCGGAGATATTAATAGGGGAGGGACATTAAAAATATACGATTTATTAATGAAAGGTTTGAGACAAAAGTGGTTCAATTTGTCGACGGGCTTGATTGAGGCATTAGAGCGGCTGAGTATTTTTTATTTTAATTTTAAACTAAAGGAGCTTTTTCAATTGGGTATTTTCCTGAGTCAAAAATAAATTAATATCGCGACAAATTCCTTATTTTAGCCTACTTGCAGACTGAGAAAAGTACAGTCAACAGCAAAAATATGTGACAAAAATGTGTACTTATTAATATCTTAACGCTTTAATTAGGTGACATACTTTTGCTGCTGACTGTAAACTTAGTTCTAAGTTGTGTTTTAGACGAGTTGTTTCTGTGGACTATTTACATTTACGACCATAAGATAAGATCACTGAAATGATATCCCTTAAATTCTAAAGAAAATCTCTAAACCGCGAAAGATTTGGGATATGAAAATTCCGATGGGGAAGGTTTTGACGTCGGAATTTTCATAAATCCTTCCAAACGTGGCTGCAGCGCCTCAGTAGCTCAACAAGTTAGTGGAAGTTTGGTTAAACACATGCTCTTTGGTGTATACCTAGTGGTTTAACTCCACAAACGATGTAACACGTTCTTAACTCCCAGGTGCCCAAACACCTGCACTTGGGAAGACTTGATGGCAGCAAATTACAAAGCTATTGATGTGGCCCGATACTGGAGTGACAAAATATAACAGTACCACCGACTATACTGGAGTGACAAAATATAACAGTACCACCGACTATACTGGAGTTGCAAAATGTAACAGTACCACCGACTATACTGGAGTTGCAAAATATAACAGTACCACCGACTATACTGGAGTGACAAAATATAACAGTACCACCGACTATACTGGAGTTGCAAAATATAACAGTACCACCGACTATACTGGAGTGACAAAATATAACAGTACCACCGACTATACTGGAGTTGCAAAATATAACAGTACCACCGACTATACTGGAGTGACAAAATATAACAGTACCACCGATACGAAAACATTATGAAGTACATCATCATCAATAAATTTAAGATCTAGATTTAGATTTAGACTTTTTGGTGGAGTATTTTCCATGTCTCGCTATTTAAAACTGACTTCCAAAAATGAAGAAGGTTATCAATTCGTCGCGATCCTT
This sequence comes from Acrobasis consociella, assembly GCA_963555685.1. Lineage (NCBI taxonomy): Eukaryota > Metazoa > Arthropoda > Insecta > Lepidoptera > Pyralidae > Acrobasis > Acrobasis consociella. The sequence goes on along the minus strand of OY743119.1, from coordinate 3,307,817 downwards.
TTTTATGTATGTTCACCAATTATTCGAGGACGCCTGGACTGATTTAGAAAATTGTTTTTTTGTTTGAAAGAATATAATAATAATAATAATACGCAGGGCAGCTTATATACCCGCAGGGCAGCTTGTGGCGAGCTGTTGGTGAGTAACGACACCACGGACCCGAGTGCTCCAGAGAGCCGGTCAGACCCTCGTCCCCAACGCTTCTTCATCGGTCGGGGTTGAGACCCAAGAGGGCTTGCAGGGCTCTCAGCTCTGCATTGCCTTAATTGGCTATGCAGAGAGGAGTCGTTAGAGCTGTTGCTACAGGGATGGAAGTGTTAAAGGGCATAACGACGCGAGTAACTTCGGAGAAAGCGCAGCACACCTCTCGACACCCCTGAGTCGCCCGCACCGGTGTTGCTCCTTTGCCGGCAACTATTGTCGGCGCGTTTGAGGGGCCCATCTAGAGGGCGGCAAGCCACCACCTGCCTACAATAGTCAGTAATCATGATTATGGCAGGTGACGTTTCTATTGCAATATCCCAGCATCAATCCATCCCAAATTCATTCCATAATCCTTAAACCTTTCCCTTTTTCATGCAATAGTTTTCCTATTCAAGGATACACCTTTCATAGGTATATCCAGGAATAGGTTTTGGCGGGAGCGCCACATGACAACAACTTCTCCAAAGGGCCTCTACGTGTTGGATCTGTATCCCCACGCAAGCCTCTCAAAGGACCGGGGTGAAAAGACCCGTGATTCTCAAAGGAGATACAAATAATAATAATAATAATATTGTTTATTTCAGATATTAGGCATCCATATTCGCAGAAATTAAATTGAAAATAACACATAAAATAAAAATAAATATGTAACGCAATGCAAAGACACTGGGTTCACCTACAGAGTGGTATGTAAGTGGATCCAGTGCCCCAGCATCGGCGAGTCCCATCTGTCGACTAACGCGTTGAGGATGACGTTGGTGCTGGCGCGCAAGCGTGACAGCAGCGACGCACACCTCTTTCTGACGATGGCATGGAAGCCGTCAACTCGGGCGTCTGCGAACATTCCCGATGCGCTGCAGTAGCGAGGCAGCCTCAACATCGCCCTAAACGCGTTATTATACTGGACCCGCAGAGCGCTGTACGCCCCCTGCGTGTAGTTGACCCAAAGGCTTGAGGTGTAGAAAGTCTGACAATAAGCTCTGAACAGCGTTATTTTCACTTGGTCAGTACAACGCGCAAACCTTCGAGCCAACATATTGCACCGGACTGACAAAGCTCTGCGTTCCCTTTCTATATCTGCGTTGTCGCTCAGGCTATCCGTGATCCAATGACCCAGATACTTGAATTGAGTTACTCGTTTCAAGGGGATGTTGTATAGGAATACCGGTAAATTGTGACTACGATCCTTCTTAACATTAGAACCGAAAACCGTATATACACTCTTGGCAACATTGTATCTGAGTCCATGGACCATCGCATAGTTTTCACATATTTTTAGCATCTCTCTCAATGCTTGTATTGAGGGGCTCAACAACGCAAAATCGTCTGCATATGCTACGGTATTGACACATACACCAGCCACGTGGCATGAATATACTAGCGAGGTGGTCCCATAGAAATTTTTATCAAAATCGTTTGTGTAATCTGGAGGTAAAGTCTCGTTTTAGTTTTGAAAAATTATCCACTAAATTCTTGACCTTCCTATTCGACACGACTTTCGCCTTTTCTTTTACTTCATCCATGAACGACCTTCTTGGTCTTCGTTTTCCTCTCTTGGCTTCCACTTTTCCTTCAATGATGTTTTTTATAAAAATAAAATAAGAATAAAAAATAAAATGTGTTAATCTTAGATCCATACAGTTATGTCCAAAAAAAAAAAAAAAAGTTATGTCCATAATTTATTAATAGTATAATACTCGTGTGTAAAATTTACGTATAGGTATAATACTCGTACAAGTTATTTAAAGAACTTCTCTCGCTCTTTCACAACAATTTTCATTTATTTTGTTAAGAAAAGAGACGCAATATATTTTACTCCTAAAATAAATCAAAGTTGTTCAAAGAAGTATATCAATTACTAAAAAGAAATACATACAAGACTCTCTAAGTAAGCCGTAAACTTGAAATTGGCACATTCCGCAACTTGGGCCTAGTTCGGTCCACTCGGGTCATGAAAAACTTGGCCCCTGACCCCGAATCAAAGAATATAATGTAAAATTATAGAATGGACACACTGATTTGAATATCACGAGGTCACAACAATAGACCGAAATAACCTTGGCCGAGTATAGTTTAACACAGAACCGTTTTTCATTGTTCTGTTCAAAAAATTACACTTTTTATTTTATTTCATGGGAACAACAAACAGCTACATTATAAGTATAGATACAGTGCAATTTTACATAAAAATACTTAATAATAACGTAGCCCACAACGTTATTCACAAAATAACAGATAGTTGACAGAGAGTTAACACTTCGACGAGTAATGGTTGGCCGAGACAAAAATAATTTAATTACTAGCCGAGAGCATCGTTTTTAGGGTTCCGTACCCAAGGGTAAAAACGGGAGCCTATTACTAAGACTTCGCTGCCTGTCCGTCTGTCTGTCACCAAGCTGTTTCTCAAGAACCGCGATAGCTAGGCAGTGAGTGAAATTTTCACAAATTATGTATTTCTGTTGCCACTATAACAACAAATACTAAAAACAAAATAAAATAAATATTTAAGGGGGTCTCCTATACATCTAACGTAATTTTTTGCCCTTTTTTGCTCGATATCAATAATGGCAACAGGTAGGCACTTGAAAAATTCACAAGTTACTCAGTTGTATTTTTATTTTAATAAAAATCAAATATTTAAGGGCTCCCATACAAAAAACTTGATTTTTATAGATAATGGTACGGAACCCTTCGTGCGCAAATCCGACTCGCACTTGGCCGGTTATTGTTTTAACCGCCGTACAAATTTTTCTTCGCCGAGTAATTGTTAGATAGAGACACGTTGATTGATGGCTAAACAAAATTTCTCTCTGACCAACTGTTGGCCCAAAATACCCTTCGTCTCTTATATATTGGTTTGCCGCAGATTTGAACGCCGATGATGAATTTCCCCTTTCTTGCCTTGTAGAGGTTGTTGAGCGGCCAACACACACATTGACGTGTGCACGGATGTATAGTTTCGTTTGTAGTAGTAGGAATAAATGATACTCCGCTTCTATGAAGTGCCATACCTCTGGCTTAGCTTAGCAACTGCTAAGATGATAGAAGTGAACATTCTGTGCATTGTTATTCTATGTCAATACCCATTGACCGGATTATCCGTCGAAAGGAGGTAGTTTGCAAGTGAGGGACAACTTGAAGTTTCTGATCAAACTTTTATTAATGCTCTTAAGGCTTCTTATTCACTACACTAAAAGGAGGGTTATGTTATTCGTTTTTTTTTAATTCTCTATTACTAAGTTTCCATCGCTCCAATTTTTATTTTTCGGAAATATTTTCAATGTATACATTTTTTACTGATTTTGTTATATGTATAGATTAGTATCTTCACACGCCTGATCGACGTTTCTGGGGACTTAAGAGCTGGTGCGTATTTTGACTAAAGATTAAGTCTGGCCGTATAACGAGGCCATGCCGCCAGTCTTCTAGGTACCCCGCCCTGCGATCGCCGCGATCTGGTGTCTATTTTTTATTTAATATAATGTTTAATTTTTAAATAGATATATAATAACCGACTTCAAAAAAGGAGGAGGTTATCAATTCGTGTGTATGTTTTTTTTTTGTATTGTATGTATGTTCCGCGTTATCTTCGTCAACCGTGGACCGATTTTTATGGTTCAAATTAGTCCCATATTAATTTAGTGAAGACACGATGAAGAACTTTAGAGATATGAAAGAAACTACTGAAAAAATTCGGTTGTTTTTTTTTGTTACAAAAAATTTGTTATTTAGTTTTTAGTTCAATTAATATTATTTTATGTATTGTACAATAAATATAACAAACATTTGTATAGATAACTAGCTGAAGCCCGCGACTTCGTTCGCGTGAACTTTATGTCTCTGGAAAATGCTCATCAGACTGAACAACTTTTACTAAGGCGGCATTTTTATATCTCTAATAGTTTAGCTGGACCATTATGGTTCTGCATCAGGCGTTCCATTTTCCAAAATCATTTATACCCTATATGTTGCCCAGGCTTAATAGCTATATAACAAAAAAAGTTTCATTCGAATCCGTCCAGTATTTCCCGAGATTAGCCTGTACAAACAGACAAACAGACAAACAGACAAACAGACAAACAGACAAACAGACAAACAGACAAACAGACAAACAGACAGACATTTTATTTTAAATTCATACTCTATTACTATGTCTCCATCGCCCCCAATATTTTTTTTGGAAATATATTTAATGTACAGACACACTTTTTTTACTGTTTTATTATATGTATAGATATAGATATGGAAGTATGTATTCAAATGTAGCTTGGGATGTAAAATGCTGAAAAACGTCAAAAACTTTGCTCATCTGATAAGTTTTTGAATCATGTCTTGTAGTTACGAGTATAATAGAATAAGAAATATAAATTATGTCAAATTTAAAACAAAGTTATCCTCAGATAACTTCATCGTCAAAACTTAGTTTATACAAGTTTTATAAACAAGCTTTTTTACAAGGATTTTATTTTTGACTTACCATGTTTGTTGTTTATTTGTTCGGGTCTAATTTTGCAAGTCAAATTTAAGCCACTTCTTGAATTCTGATTGAGTTGAAATTTTTTATGCTAATGTAAATCAGACGACAATGCAATTCTGTTATTACAAGAAGCTGATCTAATGATGGAGCCGGAAGGTGGCCATAAGAACCTTATAATAAATGCAACCCTATCGAGTTTGGGCTTATTACATTTATCTTGATAAGTATTAAACCTTACGAAAAAATTAAATTTTTTCAAGAACCTTATAAATCTTTAACAAAAAGGAGAGTGTTAAAAATTGGACGCTAGTGTCTGTCTGTCTGTGATATCGTAACGCTCGAATGGATGGACCAATTTCGATGCGGTTTTTCACGTGAAAGCAACATCCCACGGTGGTTCTTAGCCGCGTTTGTTGAAAATCAGTTTATTCGTTTAAAAGTTATTTGGTGATAACGCTTCAAATTCGGGGTTTCGTAATTTACCTGACATATAATAGATGGCACTATGATATCAATATATTATGTAGTACGGCCACTTATATCACTGTTAATTTACTTGACAAATAATAGATGGCGTTACGACGATATTAATTTATGAGTAGTACCGCCACTTATTACTAGATGGTGTTGTTCGTTGGGGGCTTTTTTAATTTGACTAAAACAAATAAACTTTTTTTATAATCTTTGTATTGGCAGAATCACGGTTCAAAGCTAGCAACAAATAAACACCAATTCTATTGGCAAGCTCGATTCTTGGAACCTTGCAACTACAAAATATAGAGAAACAGATAAAGCACCAAATGTCTGTTACATATGAAACGTAATGAGTTGTTGCGAAAGTGTTTCCGTATTATTGTCTGTTTTTGTGTGTGTGTGTAAGTGGATAACACTGTTGTCAGATTTTTTCAAGCTGCCTAGGCATCAGTAGTATTCGTATAATTTACAGTTGTCTGACTTACTAAACACAAATATCACTAAAACAATTAATGTCGAATGTACGATTCAGGAATAGACTGGTGTCAGATATTAAGGCGACGACTGACGTGAATCAATGACTTTAAGACTAACTAATGTCTTTAATTTGTAAGCTCTGATATAATATTTAAAATCATCTAGTGACAACAGTCAGGTGAAGATTGATGATGTTTTCCTTAACCGGTCGCAAGTGGTGACAGTTGAAAATGACCGTACATGAATTAAAACTCAGAAGTTCAAGTTGTGCCTTGTGAGCATCTAAAATGATTATCACACGGCACCATAGGTGCGCGGTGGCGAAGTGCGGTGGCAGTTAAGCGGATTTCGACGCGGTGTGCCCGTTTCACGGTGAGGCGGTTCTCCCGCGCTGATGGTTTTGACACGCCGTTTTAAAAACAGTGTCAGACACGGTTTTTAACCTCCGACAAAGGGTGTTAAAACTTTAACGTTAGCACCTGTCTGGAATTCATTGAGAGGGGTATATTTTCAGCTGTGGGAGGATCAGGGCTGCGGATGATGGTGTCTGTCTCTCTGTTTGTGGCATAGCAAATATAAGGATAGCAATTCTTGGAGTAAATACGAATTTGCATCCTTATATTTCACCGGAAAAAAAAATTGAAATCGAAATCCATTTTTAAATAGCAATACCTACGATGATTCGCGCGGTAATGCGGCACCCCGTATGTGGGGCGCCGGGCGCCGCCTCTCCGCGCGGCCCTCCGTGCGGAACGGCGGTCGCGGCGAGAGCACCGCTCGTCCGCGCGGTCGAGCGGTGCTCTCGCCGCGACCTAAAACATTAGGTATCAACGGATTTAAAAGAGGCTATTGCGACTTGATATCCGCTTCACCGCCTACTGTAGCGATGCGCAGTGCAGTGTGAGAAGCGTGTAACTCGAGCCTCGCAGAAACACAACCATGCCTAAACAGCTTGGCATCTAGCGCTTCAGATGCCACTTCTGCCTTACCAAAAATACAAACATAGAAGATTTTTCTGTAGATACAGCATTTGAGCTGCAAGTTTCGACAAAAACGAATTGGATGGCGGCGCGTGCCTGGCATCGCCGCTAGCAGCTATTGTGTGAGCTTCAGAAAGCTTGCTGATTGCGACTTTTAAGGTTTCGAAATGCGACTAATCGCTACCAGACATTCAGACATACCGCCTCCGTGGTGTAGTGGTTAGAGCGTTCGGCTCATACCCGGAGGTCGCGGGTTCGATTCCCGGCGGTGGCAACGACTTTGTGTTGTTGTCCTAGTTTGGTTAGGACATTGTAGGCTGATCACCTAATTGTCTGATAAGTAAGATGATCCGTGCTTCGGAGGGCACGTTAAGCCATCGGTCCCGATCACTGTCTTTGACATTGGTCGTTACCTAAAACCATGTCAGAGTCCTTAAAGACGGTTTAAAAACTCTGACACTAGTGTTAGTCACTGACACACACGATAAGAAGAAGAAGATAAACATACTGGGTAACTTTTAACTACCGAAGTTTTATGCGGAGCAGGTTCAGGGAGGTTACTACACAAAATAATACGTTAGTCGTAGGCAGAAGCGTAGCGTACCTTGGCGGGGCCCCGTATAAAAATTTGTTTGGGGGCCCTTAGGAAGTGTAAAGATTTCTCAAAAAAGAAAAAAATGTTTGCATAAAATTAAAAGAAATATTTATTCATCATAATTATCTATCTGTCACATTTTTAAAAACAATTCAAATTAAATTTTAACTCTCCTTGCCTTTTTTTCGGCAAACTGATTAATTAAATCATTCATAGCTGATGATGACTTTAGTTTTTCTAAAGTTTATGCCTCTATGGACAATAGTGACAGGCGTTCCTGTCTCATAGAAGTTCTTAAATATTTTTTTATTTGGACGCCATTACACTATCTGTACCTATACACTCACACCAATGCAAAGCTCGGTTTGCGCCTCGTAAATGACTTCAACGGGGAAATCCCGCAGCCCGCTTTAACCGATATAGGGTGTTGCCAACTTTTGAACGCACGCTTTACTCGGGAAAAAATAAATTGATTTTTTTAATTTTCTCATTTCTGAAATTTAAAAAATTTGGGATTTTTTTTATTAATTTTTGCTTACGCACCTTGGGGGCCCCCGTAGGCCGGGGGCCCCGTATAATTGATACGGCCCCTGGTCGTAGGCTAGCGACATCTTATTTTGTGTCAAACCAAATAGTACAGTAAACGAATAATTGTGGATGGAAAAGTCGAAAGCAGAAATTTTGACTCGGCATCTTTGTTAGGACTAGTTAGGACATAAACATACTAGATAAAAAGTGTAAAAGCCAAAGTTGTAGACAATTTTATAAGCTTTCATTATGTAGTACAACAAAATTTCGTACAACGCACCGTTTTCGAGATGTAAGAAAAAAACCAAAAAACGGGACCTTCTTTTTGCCCTCCTCCCGCGGGCTCACCTCGGAGGGGGGAGGACTTTTAGTATGTTTATGTCCTAACTAGTCCTAACAAAGTTGCCGAGTCAACATTTGTGCTTTCGACTTTTCCATCCACATGCCCTTTTTGAGCACTCGTTGACCGAACTAAAATCAGATTTATCTCCATACTCCGTGCTCAATGTTGCTTGACACTGAAACGCGAATACGCAGTTACGTGCGTCTTGCATACCGCTTTTGGAGTAACCCACCAGTTAATGATTTCAAACTACTTTCCAATAGTAGGACGTCGACTGCTGGATTGGATATAGGTCTCCCAAGGCTTTCCAAAATAACCGATTAGAAGCAGCCCTACAATCCTAAATCCAGCAAAGTTAAGGTAATCCTTCCACCAAGTATGAGTAGGTTGGTGTCATACGCTGCGCTTGCCAGTATGTGGCTGCGATTAGAGAATTGGGTATTTTCCTAAGCCAAAAACAAATTATTCTGTTCTAATAACAAAATAAAACGTCGCAAAATAATGTCACTTGTCTTTGGACACATCCATTTTAACGTAATTTTAAATTTATTATTGCAGAAAAACTGATAATAAGAACGCTATTTGACTCCAAAAATCTATGACGTCATCTGCCTGTATTTCATACAAAATCCCATAGAAACTGTTTGTTTTGACGTTTGGAAAAAAGTATCTGATTTGACTTGTTGGAAAATAGCGTATTCTTCTGCCCCATCGGTCGTCGGTTCTTCTTGCTATGTGCTCCATCCACTGCCATTTCAATGAATATGCCTTTTTGGTTTTTTGACCATAGGGTCTGTCTGCCCTGATGGGTTAATTAGATCGGTATTTTATCAGGCTTAAAGATGGAAATTTACAGTTCCATGATTTTTTTACTGGTTATTACTTTTTTTTAGGTCCAATTGGATATACTTACCTACAAGTTTGTATAAATGTCGAACAAACTCAAACAGTAATTCACACAAAAAGTAATACCTCTTAATTAATTTTTGGATAAGTACGACTATTGGAAAAGTACTCTGAACTATACCTAAAGTCTTTACGCGGAGAGTTGATAAATTCTTTGCTTCTTAATTAATTACAAATCGCTTATTATTTAAAAGCTTATACAATTTCATTTTCACAATTTAAAACAATAATTATGTGTATAAAACAGAAAACAAGACGCAAACACCCAAACGACTCATTCGAAACGCATTCCAGAACGGAATGGGAATATATGGCCGCCGTGTCCGCTCACCCGTTTGGGCCGTGTTAGACATCAACTGCGTGCCTCGTATCACGCAAACGGCGAAAGCGGGAGATAAGCGATGGCCGCCATACAGTTTGCGATAATTAAGCGACAGTCGCTAGCCAGAGACGAATTATACTATTTATCAACTAGCTGCGCCCCGCGGTGTAATCCGCGCCTAAAGCTTATGTGCTAATCCAGGGTGTCAGCTACCTGCGTACTAAATTTTATCAATATTGGTCCAGCCGTTTGCGCGTGATAGAGTAACAAACATTCATCCATACTTACAAAATTTAGCGTTTATAATATTAGTAGGATCTCGGCGAACAGACTCTTAGAAGATTTTTTGCTCGTTAATGGCAGATTGCAAAGTCGAACAGACGCGTACAGCCTAACCGTATGCGATTTTACGCCTTAACACTTCGGAATAATGACCTTAATAAGATTTAACAGAGGCCGTACAATCCGCGCTCGACAATGTTACATCGACTTTATTTGCACCTAAACCGGTAAAATGACAGAATTACTCACGAAGGGTTCCGCACAAAACTAATTTATATGTTATAGAATAGAATAGAAAAATCTTTATTCAGTGATAATGTACACTTACAAAAGTTTCTTTTTAGATTTTCTAAACTCGTTAGGTTTTGTCGGTTAAATTAAAGTCAAAAGTCATTTATTCAACTTTGGATATTTGTATCACTTGATAATTGTCAATTTTTATTTTTCTTTCAAAGGTTTTAAACCTTAAATTTTTCGACGACTTCCGTGGCGTAGTGGTCACCATGCTAGTCCGCCACCTAGAGGTCCCGGGTTCGATTCCCGGTCAGGGCAAGTTGGAAAATGGCCTTTTTCAAATTGTCCTGGGTCTTGGATGTTTATCTATATATGTTTGTTATAAAATATAGTATCGTTGAGTTAGTATCCCATAACACAAGTCTTGAACTTACTTTGGGGCTAGCTCAATCAGTATAATTTGTCCCTATATAATTTATAATTTATTTATCATCAAATGTTTTATCAGTAATTAGACCTTTACAGGAACTTTTACACGTCAATAAGTAGAATTTAAATTACGTGTAGTGTATATGTATTAAAATTAATTATTTTTTTAAGAAAAGCTACCGGTACCAGATCTTCGCAACGACCCCTGCTGAGAAGAAACGTCAAAAGAAACTAATTTTCACGGTTTATTACTGCTTACTGAGTTTCTAGGCTACTTTTCAACTCCACTATCAGACCCGCTCTATGACATCATTTTATTTCATTGTCGTCCCATTTAGGGAATTTATGTTTTTTTTTCTCAATCAGAAATAGGGTCAAAGTTGGTCAAAATAAGGGAGTTTATGCATTCTACTGCTCTCATTAACTTACCTACCTAGCGAGGTAATGATGATTTTACCCCTTTTTTGTTGAAAGCCCATATACAAAGATATTAACTGATTTATTTATTTTTTATTCAACCTTTATTGTACGAAATACAATTTGTATGGCACGATAGGCGGACTACGTATGCTAAAAGCATTACCTATATAATACCTTTGGATTATTCCGTAACTTCACATTAAAGTTATTACAGAGTAAATATCCTGACATACTGACAGTTCAGGGTTCCATTTTTTAATGTACGAAACCCTAACAACCGGCCGATTTTATAGAATAGCCGATAGAGTCATTACATCGATTGCTTTTAGGCACGTTTGCGAAAAATGGTTTATTCCGACATTTTGAATCATCTTAGTATTTTATTTTAGCCATATCAAAAATTAATTATTTTGTACTATTGAGAAAATACAACGTCACAAAATACCAGTTTGATGCAGAAAAACTGATAATAAGAGCGTATTTGACTCCAAGAAACTATGACGTCATTTGCCTGTATTCCATACAAATTCCATAGAGCATGTTGATTTTAACGTTTAGACAAAATGATCTAATTTGACTGGTTGGAAAATAGTCGATTGACATTGATCAAATCCATTTAAACGTAATTTTAGATTTAGATTAGATATTAGGAGCGCTAATTGAGTCCAAAAAACTATGACGTCATCTGCCTGTATTCCATACAAATTCCATAGAGCATGTTGATTTTAACGTTTAGACAAAATTATCTGATTTGACTGGTTGGAAAATAGCGGATTGACATTGTTCAAATCCATTTAAACGTGATTTTAGATTTAGATTAGATATTAGGAGCGCTAATTGAGTCCAAGAAACTATGACGTCATCTGCCTGTATTTCATGCAAATCCCATTGAGATTGTTTATTTTGACGTTGAAAGTAGTTATCTAATTTCACTTGTTGGAAAATAGCGGATTGACATTGATCAAAACCATTTTAACGTGATTTTAAATTTATTATTGCAGAGAAACTGATATTAGGAGCGCTACATGACTCCAAGAAACTATGACGTCATTAGCTTGAATTTCATACAAAACCTATAGATAATCTGTTTATTTTGACATTTAGAAAAAAGTATCTGATTTATGTTGTTGGAAAGTAGAGAATTTAGTACTGTTAACAGAATAAAACATCACAAAATAAAGATACTTGTAATTCATCAATTTTCATATATACATTTTGAATTTGAATGTGATCTTGGATTTAGTAATGCGGAAAAACTAATATTTAGAGAGAAACTATGACGTCATTATTTTTTATTTGATACAAATTCCATACAAAAATGTTTGTTTAGACGTTAAGAAAAAATCTGATTTGAGTTGTTGGAAACTTTCTTATTTCTACCCGCGCAACTTACGCGTTAGAAATTGTATGAAATGTAATTTACGCGCGTAATGTGACGTAATTGCGTATCGCATATTGCCATGTGGTATCAAAGTACATTAAAGACAGATATTAGCTGTTCTACTGTGTACAGAAATCGAACTCCGTGTACTGTGACCCAACACAAACAATAAACATGTCTGTCAAACAGACTATAGTCATCATAGAGTTCATTTCATAGAGACGACCACTTCGACTGTGGTTTATGTAACGTATAATAGAACAGACGTCTACATTGTATATTACAATACAATACAAATATTCTTTATTGCACCATAAACAAAAGGAAATACAAAAAACAGAAAAAAAGAATAAGACAGAATTAAGGCGGACTTATCGCATAGCAATCTCTTTCAGTCAACCATTAGGTAGAGGTAAATTTTATTTTATCAAAATTTATTGTTCCAAACAGATATACAGATATACGTGTAACAAATGGCGGACTTATTCAAAGAGCATTTTCACCCAATCGAACATAGGCATAAACAGAAAAAATTATGCGGAACTAAAATCAATACAATAAGTAAAAAAATATAAATGAACAAATTACACTGATTGAGCTAGTCCCAAAGTAAGTTCGAGACTTAAAATACTTACATTATAAAATAATAATATACAGTGTAAAATACTTTTTAATTTTTATCATGAATAAAGATGTAAAATATTAATAAACAATTAACTTATCGAAACATGAAAAAGTAAAATATTTCTTTTCCATTGAAACACTGTAAAAAGTTGTTTGGTACCATGGAATGAATTCATCCTATATATTTTTTTATATATTTCCGTACACTCTGTATCCTAAAATCCTATCAACACGAATAACATGTCCCTATGGCACAGCTGCTAGGATAACATTATAAAGAAATTCGGCTTGAACAAAACTCCTGCATTTGACATACCTAGCTATTTCTCGAAAACAAAAAAGCAATATTACCGTAAATTTTGATTTAATGAATCGATTGTGCACATCTTTGAACATTCGATTTTCTTATTAACTTTTGCATCAATTATAATAATTAAATTTTTACAAAACAAAAAATAAAACCGACTTTATTTTTTACAGGAGTTTCTTTCATATCTGCAAAGTTCTTCATAATGTCTTCACCAAATTAATATGGAACCAACTTGGTAGTGAAAGCTTTCAAATAAAAAAGAATCATCAAAATCGGTCCACGGTTGACGAAGATATCGCTTAACATATATACAAAAAAAAACATACAGTCGAATTGATAACCTCCTCCTTTTTTGAAGTCCTTTAAAAACAGACTTTGTTTATATTTAAATTGTTGCCTTCTATTTTACTATCTATTATTATTATTTTTTAACTGTACATTATTATATTATATTTTTTGTCAATATGATAAAGGTGACATCACGTTCTAAATGCGGATTGGTCCAATCAAACCCATCAACAGCCATCATCCCTCCATTGACATCACTCACGTCACTTCCTGTCGTATACATTCGGGGCGTGTAATTATTTACTGACAATAGGCTAGGTCGGCTCCCCCTGGATCCTGGATTTATGCCCATCCCGGACAAATATACAACGCGTGGGCCGTGCCACCGTGGGTACAATCGGGAGTGAAGTATGCACATGGGCGATGTTACCTGTACTTTTTTGTTTACACCTTGACTGCCAGCGTTGCAGATACAATAAATAAATAATAATGAATAAATATATAGGGACAAATTACACTGATTGAGCTAGCCCCAAAGTAAGTTCAAGACTTGTGTTATGGGATACTAACTCAACGATACTATATTTTATAACAAACACATATGTAGATAAACATCAAGACCCAGGACAATTTGAAAAAGGCCATTTTCCAACTTGCCCTGACCGGGATCGAACCCAGACCTCTGGGTGGCGGACCAGCATGGTGACCACTACGCTACGGAGGTCGTCAATAGATTTTGTTATCTCTTATCTATCTTATTAATGATTTGCTATCTTATTAATCCGGTAGATGACAACAAATCAAATCAGAAACTTTTTTCTAAACGTCAAAACATAATTTTTCTATAAGATTTGTATGGAATACAAAAGCGCTTTTTTGAAGTCAAATAGTGCTCTTATTATCTTGTTTTTCTGCATAAATAGATATAAAATTATGTTGAAAATGGATATGATCAATGAAATTGACACTTTTTGTGACGTTTTATTTTATGAACTGTACTGAATAATTTATTTTTGACCCAGTCATCTACCCTAATCGGACACCAGGTGACCGCAATGGCGTTTAAAGACTTTAAGGGGATACTCGAATTTTTCTGCCTCCATTTGAACTAAATTATTGGAAAAGAAATAGAGATATCATTTAAAAATTTGTCTTGATCAAGCCCTAGCTAGCAGGCTACTCTTGATCGGTAATTTTGGAAATCTTTGGGTGAGGCCTATGTCCAGCAGTAGACGTTGTGCGGCTGAAATGATGATGATGATGAAGCCCTAGATAACTCTTCAAGCTATTTTATAAACTACTGTTTATAGTGAGAACGTGAATCTTTTCTTCGCAAATTAGACAAAAGTGGCCGTTTTTCGCAAATGTGCGATGAAAAGCTTCACGTTTTCACTTTAAACTATAAACGGTAATTCATAAATAGTTTGATGAGTTAACTAGGCTGGATAAAGACAAATCTTTGTATCCTATCAAATAATTTATTTCAAATGGGGGACTGGACCCCTAAAAATTCAAGTATCCAGTTAAGTGTCAGGGACGTTTAAGCATAGATTTTGAAGTATAAAATATAGCTTTGCTTCACTTGGAAATCTTAAAATCACCTGTTTGTTGAGTATTTGGATTGAGATGAGTATTCGAGAAAAAATCCGTTTACGAGTGTTAGGGGACTAACTGATTATCTATGCCACCACAAAAATAGAAACTTAAAAATAAAAGAAAATTTCACGATGACACTTTTCAAAAAAAGAACTTCAATTTCCCGCCTTGGGAAACGTGTTTTTGTGAGCTGTGTTGTAATTTGTAATATCCACATATTTTAAGTGAATACTCTAAAGAAAAGAACAGAACAGAACGAACTAAGAAGAGAAGCAAAGCAGATTGGGCCCCCCCAGAGGATGATACTGCGAGGCAAATGTTACATGCACAGGTTAGTGGTGGTACGCGTTTTTCTATTTGGGGATAAAGTTTATTAAAATACATAGAAGTATTTATATCAACAATAACTTTGTTTACGCAACAACGAGTAAATTTTCGGCACTTCCAATCAAAAGTGTACAGCCGCCCGGGCCTTTTGTATTGGAATGTCGATTTTTTTTGGTTCCTTGGCTGTTATTTTAATTTTATTATGTAAAAGAAAAGAACTACGGAAAAAAATCAATTACCTTCGAGGGCGCACAGTGTTATAACAAACTACCGTCTGACATAAAAAATATAAACCCATTTAATACATTTAAGGTTAAACTTGCACATTACGTAATGGAACATTATTAGCTTATAAGAAATTAATTAAGTAGTAGATTTGGTTACGTGTAGGTACGTATTGTGGCTGAGATAAAAATTGTAAACAGTGAGTGTATTACTTGAGTGTAGTGTAGTGTGTATGCGAACGAGGCGAATGTAAAACCTTTTACTTTTTTGTGTTCTCATGTAAGTGATTTTTTGTCTTTTTTGAGAATAAATATCTTTAAACCGAAAGTGATCTAGTATAGCCCGTGATTTGATTTATTCCGGGTATATCCCTTCCACGTTAGTATAGCCCATGGTTTGATTTATTAAGGATACGTCCCTTCCACGTTGTATATTATGTTTTTAGGGAAACTTGTTCCGTATCATGGAATGAACTTGTCTTTAAAATAGTTTCAGTACATTTTGTTACATGTTATATTTATTTCAAGAACTACGTCGTCGCGGGTAACAACTAGATCCTATGCCTACTAATATTATAAATGCGAAAGTGAGCTTGTATATTTGTTTGTTACCACTTCACGCTTTAACTACTGAATACTGAATCTATTTAGATGAAATTTGATATGGATATAGTTTGATACCCAGGAAAGGACATAGGAAAGCACATATTCCCACGAGGAGCGAAGCCCTCGGACAGCTTGGACCAGCTTGTTTGATATAATAATATAATAAATATTTTATTGTCAGACCACTGTTGTCAATACAGTTTAAATACATTAGATTACAATAAATAAATTTAATTAAATAAGTTACATACTGCATTACAATTAAATAATGAAAATAAATAAAAAATAAATAAGTACATTTAAATTGCCGAACTCGTTCTCGAGGCACTAGCGCATGTACTTGCATCCAGTGTCTCAAGAACATAAAAATTGAGGATAAAACTGAATAAGACAAACCTCTTTAAAATGCATAGACAGACATACCAACTCCTTCGAAGTAATTGTGTAATAGTTCTCGATCTCATCGAAACTTGTTCATTCTATCGAATTTTGAAGTTGAAGAGCTCGAAGGACCAACTTTTTTCCTATTAAGGCGTGCGCTACATTTAAGGAGATAATTAAGTCTTTCCATTATCTAATGACGTCATTAGCCGGGCTGGGTACTTGTAATTTGATTATGAGTTGACGTGTTCTGCTGTAGAACCTACTGACCTACTTCTGGAAAGAGATCTTGCACTATATTTAAAACCATTAGATATTAATATAAAATTACAAATAGAATTGTCTATTCTTCAAATTTTTGGCAATATTATAGATCTTATAGTGTATTAATATGATAGCTATTCTATCCAACCCGAAACGCAGCCGCGTACAAGCATGTTTCTGTCTTAGGTTCCACTCTCCCATGCTGCACGGTTACAATCTTATAGAAATCCAAATTAATACTTAGCCTAGGTTTTAATTTTAAGTCCATAAACTTCAACTGTGTTTTTAATAAACAAATTTGCGTTATGTATACAACTATAAAATATTTTAAGGTATATACCATTCATAAGTATGTATGTAGTGAGTAGTGTATCTGTATGTACCTATATTAATGTATATTGTTGCAGGTTATATTTTGTATCCATTATTTAAATATTAACTCCTTCCTCTACCCAAAAGTTGTCTGAAGGAGATTGCTATGCGATAAGTCCACCTTTGTCTCATAATTCTGTATTTTTTTGTATTTCCTTTTGTTTATGGTGCAATAAAGGATATTTGTATTGTATTGTAATCATCTCATAATAACACAGTTTTGGGTACTTACAGAATCTGAAAACTTCATAAATTGATATCTTACTAATCAAAAGAAATAAGCGCAGTTGCGCAGATTAGATACTTCCCATTGGTGATAAAATATGTCTGTAACGTTTATACGAGGCTTGTACGTTTGAAGCATATGTGACGCAACCCTCCGTCGATATATGACGTCATAAAACACAGCCCGCTGTGTAGCGGCGTGAATCCGCACGTTACTTACGCAAGGGGTAGTAAAACGTAATCAGAAGTGCCATTTTTGAAACGCGGAGTCACCTAAACAAATGGTTTTTTGTATGGAAAAAGCATTCGTTTAGGTGACTCCGCGTTTCAAATATAGCAATTCAGACCCATAACAGTGTCCTTGCTGCTAAATACACGTAAACCAATGAAGAGCAACGTTTGTTTGTTTTTTGTGTGTTAGTGGTTAACAGTGATGTCAGATAACTGATTTTAAACTTTTTGACCCAGATATTTCAACCTAATTTACAATACAAATACAATAAATACTCTTAATTGCACCAAACAAAAGGAAATACAAAAACAGAAAAAAATTAATAAGACAGAATTATTATACAAAGGCGGACTTATCGCAAAGCAATCTCTTTCAGTCAACCTTTAGGTAGAGGGAGAAGTGAATATTTAAGAGATAGGCTATTATAAGAGTCCCTTTACCCTAGACCGAACTACACATTTTCATACAAACGTAGTCTACATTTTATTTCAAAACGGTATGCCCTATTTCGTCAAAATTTTGTAATTTCAAAGATATTCCACATATCTAGGCATATAACTGGGTTTCACAGTCAAAATATAAACTTGAACTAGTATAATGTGTTATATCATTTTTGACCATCACTATGGGAAACTTCTACATCCCTATACTTTCCAGAATCTGACATGAGGTTTCAAAATAAAATGTAGACTACGTTTTTTGGAAAAGTCTATGGTAAGGGACGGGAATTCTTAAGGCTTAAGGCCATACCTGAATTTTCCGGGGTCCAGTGGCGCCCTCATTTAAAATAAATCATTTAAAAGAAAACGGAAATACCATTAAAAATTGTGTCCAACAAGCTCCTGATACTCATTCAAAGTATTTTTCAAACTACATTTTATAGTTTAAAGCGAGAACGTGAAGCTTTTCTACGCACATTTGCGAAAAACGGCCACTTTTGGCTAATGTGCGTAGAAAAGCTTCACGTTCTCACTTTAGACTATAAACTGTAGTTCATAAAATAGTTTGAAGGGTTATCTAGGGCTTGATCAGAGCACAATTTCAAATTATTTCTCCGGTTCCTTTTAAATGATTTATTTCAAATGGGGGCGCCACTGGACCCCGGAAAATTTGGGTATGGCCTTAACAAATGCCCGCAACACCAGTCACCGACCTGTTTTTTTTTGGTTTTTTCTTTTCTCTCAGACCAGCATGTAAGAATAGTAGCGCTAGTAAAGTGTAATCAACTCCTTTACGGCGCCATCGCTGCCCAGTATCACACAAATTAATGGAGAGCGAGCAATATCGCAGTGATGGTTTACCGGTGGAGCGGTAGGGAGAGCGCATAGACCTAGATTTTTTTACAGAGTGTAAAGTGTAATACAGCTATGAATATGGATGCTACGAGTTCTTGTAGTGAGTTTGAATAGCCCCAAATAAATAGCATCTCGCGATCGAATTAGAAACGAGGAAATTCGTAGGGGAACCAAAGTCACTGCCCAGCGGCTTAGCTCGTTGAAGTGGCATTGGGCGGGACACATAGCGCGACGAACCGATGACCGATGGGGTAAAAAGGTTCTCGAATGCGAGCGTAGGCAAAAAAACCTAACACAAGCTGTAGTTCATCCGATGTAAACTAAGTCATATTGTGGTTAGAACAAAGCAATCTTGTTTAAGAAAACCCAATAAACTCTGAACTAAATCTCAAACGCTCGGCGTCAGAGCTAAGTCTGCGGGCGCCTTATCTGGGGCAGCACCGACCGCGGGGGGCGCCTTAAATCAAATTCTCAAGTACGGTAAGCAATATACGTATTTAATTTATCTTTTGACTCAGCTGCATAAGCAACAAGTTGTTAATAATAACTTTTGAATGTGGTTTATTTATTACTTTGTGATTATTTTGTGATTTTAACTTATTGATTTGAATTTCTATAAAAATATTTAAGACATTTTATATTTTAGTATGTTTAAATTAGTTCTTGTCCACCTACTTTAGAGAGACAACATTTTAATAAGGTATATTTTATTTATACTAAACTTAAAAGCTCAGATTTTTGAAGTTGAGCCTGCCTCCGTGGTATAGTGGTTAGAGCGTTCGGCTCATACCCGGAGGACGCGGGTTCGATTCCCGGTGGGGAAAACGACTGTGTTGTTGTCCTAGTTTGGTTTGGACATTGTAGGCTCATCACTTGATTGTCTGATAAGTAAGATGATCCGTGCTTCGGAGGGCTCGTTAAGCCGTCGGTCCCGGTCACTTATGTCTTTGACATTGGTCGTTACCTAAAAACCATGTCAGAGACCTTTAAGGCGGTTTAAAAACTCTGACACTATTGTTAGTCACTAACACACACGATAGGAAGATATGAAGTTGAGGAAATGGGAAAGTTGACATGGCGTGAAATTTGACAGATTCTAAGTATTTTATTTATAATAAACTTAAAAAGGCAGATTTTTATGAAGTCCAGGTTGTGAAAGTTGACCGGGTGTGAAAGTTGACAGATTGCAGGCATTTTAGGTGCATGTTTGTTTATCACTGGCCCTTAATACACGAAAGGGTCTCGAAAACAAACAGGACTTGTAAAACAAACAAAGAATGTATAAATAATAAATTATCCGTCATAATTCAGCGACAGCCACTGATAAATCAGGTGAGGCCGAGATCGTCCCACTCGAAACGAGATAAGGTAAGAAGGAGATAAAGCAATGTGGAATGCGATTTTGTGAGTGAGTGGGTCTTGGATGTTTATCTATATAATTTGTTATAAAATATAGTATCGTTGAGTTAGTATTCCATTGACTTAAACTCTGCTAATGACAGAGGAGTAAGTGTGGCCATACACTGGTCCATAAATATATAAAATCGCCATGCCGACTCGCGAAGAAGAAGAAGTATTCCTTTATCAGATACAGTTAAGAACTTGGGTATTCTGTTTGACCAGACTTTATCATGGTCTCCTCAAATTGCAGAGCTGAGCCGAAAAATTTACGCTTCCATGCATTCTTTGAGACGCTTACAATACTTTCTTCCCGTGGACACCAAAGCACTTTTAGTACGAGCGCTACTGTTGCCGCTCTTTGACTATGCGGATGTGGCATATTTGGATTTGACTGAGGAGTTACTAGATAAACTAGAGAGGTTACAAAACGTCTGTATTCGATACATATTTGGCCTGAGAAAGTTTGATCATATCTCGGAGTATCGCCAGATTTTGAAATGGTTGCCTATCAGACTGCGTCGTCACACTCACATTCTTTTCTTTCTTTTTAATACTCTATATAACCCTAGGTCACCTGTATATCTTCAAGAAAAATTCTCCTTCAGAGTTTTCAATGACCGTCTTCGTGCCAGAGGTCAACCACTTCTAGAGATCCCTTCGCTTACCTCAAAGTCCTACGGGAAGTCCTTTGTCGTGCTCGCTGTGCGTTTATGGAACGCATTACCAGTGGAGGTAAGAACGTCTCAATCCTTAGGCTCCTTAAAGTTTAGAGTGAATAAGTTCTATGCAGAGTCATAATGAGTTATATAATATAATATTTATATGTATGTATTTATGTATATATATATATATATATATCTATATATTTTATATGTGTATGATTTGTATTTATATACTTAAGTAGTTGAAGTGTATAAGCCTTATTTAAACTTTTTGTTTTTCGTTGTTCTGTACTTCTGCCTTCCTATTAATAGTAATTGTCTTTTGTTTCTCTGGTCGAATGGAAGAGATCCCTTCTGCCCTTCTGGGATAAGTCCACCATTTGTACCATTGTGTTTGTAATTTTATGTGATTAATGTTTGTTTCTAAGTACAATAAAGTTTTTAAATAAATAAATAAATAAGTATTCCATAACACAAGTCTCGAACTTACTTTGGGGCTAGCTCAATCAGTGTAATTTCTCCGTATATATAAAAAAAGAAAGATTTGTGTCTACATTTCTAAGTCAAGGGCAGTAAAATATGATCAGCTTTGTTACAGTTGCTGTCAATCGCATAAATCAATGCAGACCAAGCAATATCGGGTTATCACGGTTTACCGGGTTGGATCATAGTGAAGATGTCAAGACACTAGAAATGAACTTAGTACTTAATTATATTGTTTTATAAACTAAGGGTTTTTCAGAACTTAAGAACTTTATGACCACTAGTGACAACGTGACTTTTTAACAGTTTAATTACTGAATATCCATTTAATTTCCAATTTTGAACAAAATCCGTTTAGCCGAGCGCGTATTGGGAAGCCAAAATTCTTTTTTGCTTTTCTTGGATTGTTTTTAGGAAAAGTATTTCAGTATCACGGACTGAACTTGCTCCAAATGGCGCTGTAGTCATTATGCGACCTAGGCTTATAACGACTTCAGCGTTCTACAAATCGAACTGTGTACAATATGCGATGTCGTCGTTTATCACGAGTAGATATTTTGCGTTATAGTCGATATCATACTAACCCAAATGATTGACAAAAATAGCAGTCTCTACATATTTCTGAGAGGGTTGAAACATCTCCTCATTCCCTTGACCTGCGTTTCCGTCCCACTCGGCCCACTTGGCGTGCTAATGACGTTTTTGCAGGGCCAAACGGGACAAACAAAAACCGACCCGCCCACCGCGATCATGTCAATGGCATTCAAACGCAAGTATTGTGCTGGCCTTAATTTAATATTATTATTGCTTGCGCGAGAAATCTCAATTAGTTAGATTGAAAGGTTTAGATTTAAATATTAATTCGTAAACTTAATTTACAAGCTGGTTTTAAAATAAGTAGGCATAAAGCCCAACGCAGACGACAGACTATCCGTAACGCACTTAATTTTATACACTAAATTTTGTCAGTAATAGTCTGTGAAAATAGAATCCATGGAATCATACGCAGTATCGCACACGATGCGCGCCAGACATTTTTGCGCGTCGTGTGCGTTACTGCATATGATTGCACGGGTTCTATTTTCACAGACTAAAAATTGCATCACGGATTAGTATGTCGTCTGCGTTGGGCCTAAATGATTCAAATTTCTGTATCTTACCAAATCTCTGTATATTGCCGTGTGGTTTTCGGCAGAGTGGAATACTCCAAGTCCACCCTTGGATGTTATAGAAGGTGACTTAGGAAATACAAGATAAACAAAGCTTATAAACATCAGTGAGACCGCTCCAACCCGTCCCGTCAGCGAAGAGAGTGTAGACCAAGTCTTCTGTTTGCTCTGGCCAAGTATGGCTCTGATAGTACAGAGAGGGTCATGCTCCTGCAGTGGAGACAAACAAACCTGATGATGATCATCTTACCACATATTTACTTCCATAATGGTCTGGGAGAAAAGTAAAATCTTAGATTGTACCAGCTGCTTCTCGTCCCGTGCAAATCGTAAGAGGATAGGAGATTATCTGAATTACGTTGATGGACGATGCGGCTAGCAATTTAGCAACCCATTACTATTTTGTTTCCCTTTTTTTCTATCTTAACGCCTACTATCACTAGTCTGTCAATAGGTTATCGATAGTGGACTATCGAGTGGCAACACTAATCTGTAACCTACCACAACAGCCAACTAAACATGCTTAGCTGTTGTCATCTCGTTGACAAAAGAAAATAATGCTCAGTCAGGTCCGCTTTCCTAAAAAAGCACCCCATACATCCTGTGCCCACAATCAATCTTGCTATATCCCGTCTTCCCGAGCCACTTGTGAAGCCCTCGGATTCCCATACATAATATATCGCACATAAATCACCAAAATAAAACAAAGCACGCATAAAAAACGCAAGCTGTTTTTGCTTTTTCTTGTCATTTTTCATTTACCCTCTTGGTGGAGAGTAGATAGAATGCAGAGTTCCAGGCATAGATTTAGAAAATTATAGGTCCAGGTAGGTGTATGTACTTGTGATAAAAAACATAAATTAAAAGTAAGTTATTTTAAATATTTAATTAAATTCAGTAATCCAACGAGGTAGCCCACTAGATTATTTTGTTAAGGGAATACATTATTTTTCAAGGTTCAGGGGGGTTACTCCAAAAGCGGTACGCAAAACGGACGTTACTGCGTATCTGTGTTACTGTGTCGGGCAAAATTGAGCCATAACGTATGATGATAAAGAAATAGGAAGTCAGTGTCGTACGACTAACGTGTTATTTTATAGAGTAACCCCCAGGCTACCCACATTTGATATAAATTATTTAAAGGCACCACTAGAATTTGCTCAGCTAAAATATAATAAACAAGACTAAAAATGTCACAGTGAAAAGGCATAATCGTCCATTTATCTATCAACGCCATCTAGTCTAGACACCAGACAACATTAAAATAAATATACAACACTTTACTAAATAATTTATCACTTGATTCCATGGGGAAAGATATGACATCCAGCTATTAACGTACAAACAGCCGTATAAATCCGCCGATAAGATCAGCAATTTAAACGAAATGAACGTGAACTTAGGGCATTCACACCGATTCATATTGCGCCTGCATGCACCGAGCATCAATGTAAAGTATTGGGCGTAATGCGATTTTAATGCAGTACTGTTGGTCGCACTGCGGAAACAGGCGCTACCATTTGTGTAGTACTCATTTGTAACTCGCAAAGGCGATATAGACTCGCAGAAAACTCACAAAAATATACATTTTTTTTCTTTTAACGTGGATGTCAGACTGACAGCTAGATTTAAGTGGAAGTGATTGAGGCATGTGTGTCGCATATCTTAGGAGAGGTAATATGAGCTAGAACCATTATTTGTGTGCAAGAAGGGCGCTGGCGTGGAGGGATACCACAAAGATTTTGAAATGATATTGACAGCTTCATGAAGGAAGAGCAGCAATCTGCTATGGATAGGTTAAAAAGAAAGCGGGGGCTTATTCTTAGCACTACACAACAAAAAGAGGCAAATAAAAAGAAACATGGACATATAATTAGAGCATTCCCTATTTCATCTCCGTGCACTGAGCATCAATGTAAAGTATATAAGCGCGTGATGCGCTAACAGAATAATGCGAAAGGCGCTACTCATGCCATTTCGGTCTATTGTGGTGAGCTCACTCATGGTAACGCCCGTTTCTGCAGTCTGGTACTTGTTTGTAACTCACAAATACGATGAAAACTCGCAGAAACCTCGCGTAGTGAAAATTGTATGCACAATATATTATCAAAATTCCATTGGATAATATTAGCCAAAAGTGGATTAAGAACTTGTAAAAAAGAGAAAGTATATTTGTTATTATATTTGAGACCTCAATAATATTTATTAAAATAAATTTAAAAAAACAGTTGAATGTTAATACAGCGCGATAGAAACTTGTATTAAGTTTTTCTTTGCACTAGATATTCACTGAAAGATATCATAATATCTGATTAAAAAACTGTAACAAGTTACCATTTACCAGTTAGGTAAATATTCAAAGCATTCATATCAGTACAAGTAAATTTTGATATAGTTTAACTATACATTATACAATTACTATCAATTTTTCAGGTCAAGATTCGGCTCACCTAAATATTTGAAAACTCACTCGATACTCACTTCACAGAAACACGCGAGACTCGATCGTAATTTCAGTATAAAAATAAGTCCTGATTTACAAAGTAGGCTGTGATATGTATTCCGAAGGCAATAAGCCTGCACTGTATCCGACGTTAATGTGCACCCAATGTGTTGTTCATAATGCGATTTTAATGCAGTATAGTGCACGGAGCAGGAGGGTGCGAGTATTTCTTTATTTTTTTTTGCATTTCCATGCTAGTATTGGAGAAACGAGGCGGGCTATCTAGCTTGTAAGGGATAAAGACGTCAAATAAATAAATATATTGCCGTGTGGTCTCCAGCAGAGTAGAATAGGGCCACTCCAAGTCCCCCGTGGATGTCGTAGAAGGCGACTTTGGAACAAGCTAAACAAAGTTTACAAACATCAATGAGACCTCTCCAACCCGTCTGGCCAGCGAGAAGAGTGTAGGCCAAGTCCTCTGCTCTAGTAGTACAGAGAGGGTCGTGCGTGCTCCTGCAGTGGAGATAAAAAGGAATGATGATGAAATAAATATATACGGACAAATCACATGGATTGAGTTAGGCCCAAAGTAAGTTCGAGACTTTTGTTATGGGATACTTACTCAACGATATTTTATAACAAATACATATAGATAAACATCCAAGACCCAGGTCGATCAGAAAAATATTATTTTACATCTTGACCTGACGGGTGAGCGAACCCGGGACCTCCTGAGTAGCGCACAGACATGTTAACCATTACGCCACGGAGGTCACCAATAGAGACGTAAATAATGTGCAGGACTCATATTATTGCTAACTTTTCTTTTACTTAATTAAGTAAAAGCTTTTATTTAGTTTGACATATCCCGTTGTCTGTCTGTCTGTCTGTCTGTAATCAAATCTTGCAAGTTAAGTTTGACCAACTTCTACAATGCAAAATTATGATGACATGGAGCTGATCTGATGATGGAGCTGGAAGGTGGGCATAGGAACACTGTAATAAAACGACGCAACCCTATCAAGTTTGGGCTCGTTTGATTTGTCTTGAGGAGATCTTTAGAGAAAAGCTTGTTTAATAAATATTTTTGAAGTTATACTTCTTTTGGCGTGATTGGGAAAAATGATGAGAGTGAATTTTTACGAAGCGCGCGCACACCGACAGAAAAAAGCAACAGTATGAAGTAAGCCCACGATCTGGCTGTACTGTATCTATGTTCGCCAAAGAAGTATAACTTCTAACGCGTGTACATAAGTACACACACTTTTTTTTAATACATACATACATACTATCACGTCTTTATCCCTAATGGGGCATACAGAGCATTTTGGGTCTTGCGGTTCTATGCAGAGCTCAGGGCCGCAAGACCCAAAAGCCACTTTTAGCGTCATGGTGGGCGAGAAGATGGAAAAGCAATCAATACAGTGATGGGTTGCTAGCCGCATCGCCTGTTAACATGATTCGCATTTTTGCCCATTCCCTCGATCGGCTTTTACGATCTGCGTGGGAAGAGAAGCATCTGGTACATTCTAAGTTTTTTTATTTCTCCCAGACCAGCATGGGAGACGGGGATGGCATTTTTTTAAATAATTACTTGTTTTACACGTAAGAATGCCACTAACACTTTGAAATTGGAAAAAAAGATAGTATAGTAGTGAATGCTATGTTATTTACTCCTTGTATGTGCCTATATGTCCATACGGGCCCTTGGGTGCGCTGTGTGAGTGTTTCCTTACGGCCTGCTTCCCTCGAGAGGCCAAACGGTTAATGAAGCGATTAACCCAGATTTTAACGTTTCTCTGTCTTTTCCCATAAAAGCACTTAAACTATATACAACGGGCATACCCGTAATAAATCAAACCATGAGCTATACTATAGCTATGAGCTATAATATAAATTAGAATATCAGACATAAAATATCGGCATTTACCAAAAGTGTACAGCCGCTTGCGTAATTTGTTACTTGTTGTCAGCATCTAGCGAATTTTATGTGCTCGTATAGAATAGAAATATATCAAAATAATGTAGCACATAAGTGTTTCACTGAATCCCGAATTAGGAAGTTAGTTTCCTAGGTCAAACATAAATTATTTGGTACGGTTAATCTAATAAAACTTTACAAAAGTCACTAGTCATTAATCATATTCATTTTCAAAGTAATTTTAAATTTATTATGGGAGAAAAACTGATATTAAGAGCGCTATTTGTCTCCAATGACGTCATTAGTCCTTATTTCATTCAAATCCCATAAATAATGTTTTTTTTGACGTTTAGAAAAAAGTATGTGATTTCAGTTGTTGGAAACTGTTCAGCAGTTCACTACGACCCGTATACTTCCCGTTTTTTTATTTTTCGTACGGAACCCTAAAAAATCCGTGACGAATTGATAACCTCCTCCTTTTAAAAGTCGGTTAGAAAAGTAATTCCATTAATCTCCAAGTGTGTCGGAGGCAAAGACGTTTGCAACATTAAAACTACAAATGGCAATGCTAGAGCTGAGCATCTGATAAATGCATCGCAACTTGCAGGGCGCTAACTTGGAACAACAGACATTAAGGAGATTGGATCGGATTCTTTTAATTGTAGTAAGTAGTGGTTTGAAAAATGAAAATTCCTTTATTTAATATGTGATTTTTATTTTAGAACTAGCCGAAGCCCGCGACTTCGCGTGGACTTTATGACCCCGGAAAATGCTCATCAGGCTGAACAACTTTTGCTATAGTGTAATTTTTATATTTCTTATAGTTTAGCTGGACCATTATGGTTCTGCATCAGGTGTTCCATTTTCCACAATCAATTATACCCTATATGTTGCCCAAGCTTAAGAGCTTTATAACAAAAAGTTTCATTCAAATCCGTCCAGTATTTCCAGAGATTAGCGTGTACAAACAGACAAAAAGACATTTTTTTAAATTCTTACTCTATTACTAGGTCTCCATCGCCCTCAATATTTTTTGGAAATATATTTAACTAGAGGCAGCGCGCGGCTTCGCCCGCGTTTACCACGCAAGTGAAGTCGCGGGCGTAATGCAAAAGCCTATAGCCTTCCTCGATAAACGACCTATCTAATACCGAAATAATTTTTCAAATCGGACCAGTGGTTCCTGAGATTAGCGCGTTCAAACAAACAAACAAACTCTTCAGCTTTATATATAAGTATGGATGGATGTACAGGCACACTTTTTTACTGTATTGTTATATGTATAGATTACAAGCTTTTGTTAAGTTTTACTTGCCGACCTCCGTGGCGTAGTAATCACCATGCTAGTCCGCCACCCAGAGGTTTTAGGTTCAATCCGTGGTCAGCGTAAGTTGGAAAATGGCCTTTTTCAAATTGTTCTGAGTCTTGGATGTTTATACAAATCTGTATTTGTTATAAATATAGTATCGTTGAGTAAGTATTCCTTAACACAAGTCTTGAACTTTGGGGCTAGCTCAATCAGTGTAATTTGTCCTTGTATATATATTTACCTGTCCCGTTTTTTGTGGATTGGTCGGGTCTGTAATATAATCTTGCAAGCTAAATTAGACCCACGGGTCTAATTTAGCGATATTTAAATCAGTCATTATCATAATTAAATTTAATAATGAATCAAATAAGTACCTAATTAATTTAATAAAAATTAAATCGAATAATGGGAACATTATTTGTTTGAGCTAAAACTTCAAATATACTTGCTTAAATTTGGCGAGAATGGTATGTTATGGTACCAATGACTTGATTCCATTGTCATTAGTATTACGGGACATACCGTGTCTTATCTTCTTCACCCATAAATATACTTCTTAGGCTTCTTTTTTTAACTAACTTCCAAATAAGGAGGAGGTGGTCAATTCGCCGCGAACTTTTTCTTTTTGGAACGAAGTTCCTAATCGCGCGTTGCGAAAGGGGGCTAGACGGAAAAAATTAAGACCAAAAGTTGTAACGACACTTTTTGCCATAGTTGTAAGCCGTGCGGCGTGCGCGTGTTTCTCTGTCTGTCTCTCTCTCTCTCGAACTTCGTTCCATCCGGGTGTCCCTTGACACTTCTCAAGTTTTTTATTTACACCGATTATTCAAAGACCGATTTGGGAAATTCTTTTTTTGTTTGAAAGGGCATAGGTCAGGTGGTCCCATAAAATTAGAATGACATTGATAGGTAGTCCGTCAAACGTGGGCAGATGATATAAACTTATAACGAACGTAAAAAATACACAATAAAAATAAATACTAATCCGATTATACCCGTGAGAACACAGTCTGTGGTGTCGATAATCCCCCCATTGTGGGGAAAGCCTTGGGCATTGTGCGGCAGTTTCCTTATGTCCCGCACTTCCTGCGATTTGACGAACCGGTTGACCCAGATTCGTTTCTCTACACCCATTGTCATCTGTGGAATAAAAAAAGAAAAACGCTTTATCTCTTCTTTGTAAAAAAAAAATACATACATGATAACACGCCTGTTTCCCACAGGTGTGATATTATGTATACATTGTCCTTTTTTATTAAGTACAAATATTTTAAGGGGTGATTTAGTCCATCATATGGAACAACTTTTCCCAATAAATGTATATCGAAATACGAAAAGAAAAGTTTTCATTTTCCATAGTAATGATATCACGTGACTACTTTGATTTGTATGAAAACCGAAAAAATATTTTTTGTATTTCAATATACATTTATTGGGAAAAGTTGTTCAAAATGATGGACTGAATCACCCCTTAAAATATTTGTACTTAATAAAAAAGGATATTGTATATGTACGTTCCCACCTCCAATTAATAATTTTTAAACTATAATCCATGCAAAACGTAGAAATTTTGTGTCCTTACATCATCATTATTTCAGCCGCATAACGTCCACTGCTGGACATAGGCCTCTCCCAAAGATTTCCAAAAGGACCGATCTAGAGCGGCTTGCATCCAGCGCCTTCCAGCGTCCTTGGATAGGTCAGACCATCTTGTGGGTACGTGGTCGCCATTCGAGAACCTTTTTGCCCCATCGGCCATCGGTTCGTCGCGCTATGTGTCCCGCCCACTGCCACTTCAACGAGCTAATCCGCTTTGATATGTCAGTGACTTTAGTTCTATTACGAATTTCCTCATTTCTGATTCGATCATCGTAGAGAAACACCGAGCATAGCGTGTTGCACGACCTTGAGCCTTCTTATGAGACCCATAATATATAAATAATAAATAGTCTTTACATGAAAAAATATTTACTCAAAGCGTGACTTTATTTAGACTGACTTTTTATTCAGAACCCTAACTTAAATAAATATTCACAATATTGCAAAAAGACAATACGAAATCTTAAACCCATCAGAATGGGCGGAACGGTCTCGGCTTTCCCGATCCCCCGGGATTGTCCCAAATCCCGAATCACTGATAATGGGTGCAAATTCCCGGATCCCGCATCCGCCTCGGTAATCCCCGTTTAGCGATTCTGTATAGATTTTAATCCCGAATTGCGATGTTTATTAGAAATAGTGTCGATGCGTTGGTGTAAATGTTCCGGATTATTTGTTTGATTAAAACTAACGTGAGATTAATTTAACGTGAATATTGTAAATTCTAGCTGCACTCGCGGCTTAGCCCTTATTTCGTAGGGCTCTCTAATTTTTAAAGAAATGCAAATCATTTAAAACACTTTTTCAAATTATTTAAAATGTGGCATTGTTCTTAAATGTATAGATTTTTTCGTGTTACACAGGCTAAAGTTATGTCGATCTTTATGGCTTAATGGTCGACTAGTCACCACTTTGGGAGTTCTAAGTACGATTTCTAGCCAGGATAAATGATAATACAATTTTACAAATTGCCTTTTCCATTTTGCCTTGGATCTTAAATCTGTATTATATGTTAGCACAATCTGTCAGATTATCTACTTCTCTATACTCCATTTGGTTAGGTATTTAAATAAATGTTAACAATCTTGACATGCCTTTTTATTGAAATATTCACTTTATAAATCAATAATTTTGCTAATTACAAAGTAATTATGTAATAAATTATAAATTACACAATTACTTTGTAATTTGCAAAAGTATTGATTTGTAAAGTGTATATTTCAATAAAAAGACATGTTTAAATTGTTTAGATTAAATATATAACTAAATGGAGTATAGCTTTTAGCGTGTGAGCAGAACAAAAACAGAGTTATATTACACTAATTACACCATCTCTAAACAACATTAAAGTGGCAAAAGCAGAATTTCTTCTCGCGATTTTTTCCTCCCGCTAATTGTGATAAACGAGCTATTTCTACCACAAAACCTCTGTGAATTACAGATTCTTTTAGGTAATTTATGTTGCAATCTACTGTTTATTTTTTACGCAGTGCTGCCAACTTTCCCGCCTCGGAGGGTTGGCTTTTATTGCCAGTTAAAAGTAGCATTTGTTTCTTTAAATTTCAATTTCGTATGTTTTGAATGGATGGTGGTATGCAAGATGTTTTGTTTACAGTTCACAAGGCAAGTCCTTCTTATAGTGCGGGAAGTAGTGTCATAAGGTGCAAATTTTGGTATCGGAAGAATTCACTTGGCACACATGTAATATACGTAAAGTTAAGCTAATTTAGCCCGGTAGCCATCCCCCACCCCTTGGGGGGTAGGTAGGGGGGGCATTCGAAGTTACTTGCCGCCGCGCTTCAGAAAAAAAATCATATCAGCTTCTATTTACCTAACACCTCAAGTGTGGTATCATTTTCTGATAAATCAGACATTAAGAATTCAATTTTGAGTACAATTTCACATTTAATGTAAAGATTAATAGTTAAAAAGGGAAAATATTGACGAAAATATTAAAATCTGAACGCATTTTTTTTATTTTAACTGATTTATTTTACCAGAATATCTGTATTTTGTGCAACAAAAAATACTATGTTAAAGAATATATATCTAGCTTTTAAAAAATATATACTTTGTTATATATAGCTGTCATACATCTATCTGAAAAAAAATCGAACTTGGCACGCGGCGGTGCCTAGGAACTAATCCAACCGTCTCGTCTCACGTAATTTGTTGCAAGTATTAAATTGTTTTTTACTTCAAAATGTATAAAATACATTCTTTACTTAATTGTCGACTGTCGCTTATGGTCTAATGTATCAATAGTAGTATTTTTATATTTATATTAGGTCATTTTTTCATAAAATTTTCCTCCACGTTGTCATAATTCGGTACATTTAATATATTTTTTATACAGTTGCACCTAACACTGCACAGTGACTTGCACTTGCACCGAATCAGTGGTTCACGACAAGCGGTAGCAGCCACTGGTGCAGTAGTCCACTTCGGTTTCCAATTATTTAGTTCAATTTCCTATCCCTAATCCGCCGGACTGGAACGATTTTGAATACACGCCCCATACGTGCACCCGATGGTAAACAGCTCTTAGAAGATGCTGCCGAAAATTCTCTGGCTGTCGGTCTTTTTTTAGAGAACAGCTCCCTCCTGCACTCGTTTAGCGATGTGTACTGACTGGACCTGAAATGAAAATCAGGTAAATAGGTATTGCATTATTATTTTGGTCAAAATAAAATACAGCTATATATACATGTCATTTATAATATAAATATAACCCACGTTGATACAATTTTATTTTGTGCTCATTTATCATACATTATACATCGTTACAAATTTTACAAATTTTACAAATAATTCGGTTAGAGTATCATTATGATTTTTTTTTAAATAATTTGGTTAGTTTTCAACATCTCTGTCAGTGAGCATATTAAATTCACTAGTTGCTGATGAAAAAGTATTCCATGCTTTATAAGTGCTGCTAAGAACAGGTACACGCTGTTCGTAGCTGCAGCGATCGTTGAAAAGCAAAAGAAGCTGAATGCTGATACGAAAATAAAGGTGCATGTTGCTGACGAAGCATGGAATACTTTACCATCAGCACAGCAACTAGTGAATTAATATGCTCGCTAACAGAGACATAGAAAACATTAACCAAATTATTTAAAATATTGTCATAACGATGTATGATAAAATTGATAAATGAGCACAAAATAAAATTGCATCTACGTGGTTATAAATGACAGGTATATATAGCTGTATTTTATTTTGACCAAAATAATACTGCAATAACTATTTACCTGATTTTAATTTTAGGTCCAGTCAGTGCACATCGCTAAACGAGTGCAAGAGGGAGCTGTTCTCTAAAAAAAGACCGACAGCCAAAGATTTTTTGGCAGCATCTTCTACGAGACACTGAACTGCGCTCCAGGACCGAAATTATCGATGTGGGTGTCAAAACGGCAAAACTGAAGTGGGAGTGGCCCGGATGTTTGTCGTATAAGACCGGAAAGATGGGCAAGAAAGGCGATGTTATAGGTTCCAGAAGGACGCCGGCGTAGGGGAAAGCCGAGGAAAAGATGGAGGGACGATATTGAAAGCTACGTGAGTGGATGGTAGCAAGCTGCCTTGGATCATGAATCGCGGAAGCATGAAGGGGAGGCCTTTGCCCGACAATGGGACACTATACATATAGGCTATTAAAAAAAAATAACAAAATCTTCTTCGAGCTGTTTACCATGGGGTGTACGTATGGGGCTGATTCAAAATCGTTCCAGTCCGGCGGATAAGGGATAGAAAATTGGACTAAATAATTGGAAACCGAAGTGGACTACTGCACCAGTGGCTGCTACCGCTTGTGAACTGATTCAGTGCAAGTGCAAGTTACGGTGCAGTGTTAGGTGTAACTGTCTAAGAAAACTATTAAAATGTACCGAATTATGACAATGTGGTGGAAAATGTTATGAAAAATGAACTAATATAAATATAAAAATACGACTATTGATACATAAAGTATGTATTCTATATATTTTGAATTAAAAAACAACTTATAATTGCAACAAATTATGTGAGACGAGACGGTTGGATTAGTTCCTAGGCGCCGCCGCGTGCCATGTTCGATTTTTTTCAGATAGATGTATGACAGCTATATATAACAAAGTATATATTTTTTAAAAGCTAGATAAATATTCTTTAACATAGTATTTTTTGTTGCACAAAATACAGGTATTCTGGTAAAATAAATCAGTTAAAATAAAAAAAATGCGATCCGATTTTAAAATTTTTTGGCAATATTTTCCCTTTTTTACTATTAATCTTTACATTAAATGTGAAATTGTACTCAAAATTGAATTCCTCATGTCTGATTTATCAGAAAATGATACCACACTTGAGGTGTTAGTTAAATAGAAGCTAATATGATTTTTTTTCTGAAGCGCGGCGGCGAGTAACTTCGAATGCCCCCCCTACCTACCCCCCAGGGGGTGGGGGATGGCTACCGGGCTAAATTAGCTTAACTTTACGTATATTACATGTGTGCCAAGTGAATTCTTCCGATATAAAATTGGGCTAAGATAAGTAAGCTTAGCCAGTTTTTATAAAGCCTAATATTGCTTACGGAAAAGTTAGAATGTGCTAGCTTCTTTTACGCAAATCGTAGAAGCCAATCGAGGGAATAGGCGAAAATGTGAATTATGTTAAAAGGCGACGCGGCTAGCAATCCATCAATATTGATTCCCTTTTCCACCTCCCCCAACATTATGCTAAAGTGGCCTTTAGGTCTGACGTGTCTTTTTAACCTCTGACAAAAAGAGAGTGTTATAAGTTTGACGATAATGTCTGCCTGTCTGTCTATGGCATCGCTACGATCCCACAAAAAGACAGACAGCTCGAACGAATGAACCGATTTTAATGCGGTTTGCGTGAAAGAAACTTCGCTTGCGGTGGTTTTTAGCCATGATTGAAGAAAAACGGGTAAGTCGTTTAAAGTTATTGGATGTTAATGCTTAAAATTTTGGTTATTGTAATTTACCTGGTTGGAAAATAGATGGCGCGACGGATATCAATTCTAAGATACGATTATTACGTAGTTCCGCAACTTATGATGGTGTAGGAGGTTTTTTATTTGCCTAGCAAATAAAGCGGGATAGGCACGAAGAAGTAAAAGTCCCAGATAGTAGAAGTTAGAAGGTGTATTGAAAGAAAGACGATAGAACAGTTAAAGCATACATGCAATAGCATACGTAATCGCAAGCGAGATGCGCGCGCGACGGACATGCGAGCGGGTCAAGTTGGTTACGCAGACTGGCTAAAGTACTCTATGGACTGGCTCGGGCGGCTTGATGCACCCGGCGACAGAGCGCCATCGAGGACCGGTTCTTTTACCGTTACTACGCGCGGTCGAAATCACTATATCGAAAACGCGTTCGCGTGTCCGCCTCAACACACAAATTAAGTTACATAAAATAAATAATTAGTTATAATAAATTATGACTATGTTACTAATACTTTTATAAACTTATATAAATACGATTCTACTCTTATTATATATATTTATACAAAACAATAGAAAACTGATTATTTCCTTATATATTTATATAATACTATATTTAAGTACCTAAGTATTTTATTTAGCGTTTAATACCTATATATAAGGTATAAGTTATTTACCTACAACATTTAACTAAATTAACTTATTGATATTTGGCAAGTTATTTTAACAATAAGTAAGTGGAGGTACGCCACACAAATAAACTTGTTATTCTAATAACAAGTTTATATGTTTTATTATTTAGCGACCTGGGGTCTATTTTTTATTTAATATAATGTTTTATTTTTAATTACATTATTTTAGTTTATAGTTTTATTATTTTAATTTAGGTAGATTATTTAGTTTTTAGTTAAATAATTATTGTGTCCTTTACATATTTATTCGTTTCTGGGTAAAATCGTCTTGGTATTTAAAAACTTTGTATAATATTAAAGTAGCTCTAAATGTCTGATGTCAAAAGCAGAATCATTAATTATTCAAATTAAAGTTTTAATTGATTCACCCCCCCAAAAACTTGGCTATTCGTAACAACGGCTGAGGTAAATATAGATTTATTTATAATTTGTGTGAAATGACCTTTAGGGGAAAAACAACTTGGAAAGGACCCCTAATAAATCGAACCACGGGTTATACTATAATACTAGATCACTT
This sequence comes from Acrobasis consociella, assembly GCA_963555685.1. Taxonomy (NCBI): domain Eukaryota; kingdom Metazoa; phylum Arthropoda; class Insecta; order Lepidoptera; family Pyralidae; genus Acrobasis; species Acrobasis consociella. The sequence continues at coordinate 3,271,880 of OY743119.1, read as the reverse complement.
TACTCATTTGGTTAGGTATTTAAATAAATGTAAACAATCAAGACGTGTCTTTTTTGAAATATACACTTTATAAATCAATATCTTTGCAAATTACAAAGTAATTATGTAAATTACAATTAATAACATAATTACTTTGTAATTAGCAAAATTATTGATTTATGAAGTGTATAAAAAGACAATTTATCAAGTGTATAAAATTATTATAAGATTTATTTTATTACAAGATTTATGAAGTGTATAAAAAGACAATATAAACACATTTAATGTACAGACACACTTTTTTACTACATTATCTATATGTACCTATAGATAATGACCCAAAATGTTTTGTTCACATCCGTAGTATTTCTTTTATACTATATTACTTTAACTTAAGTCGGATTTTTTTTATAAATGCAGATGTTACATGGTAGTCACCAAATCATGCAAAAACTCCGTACACTGTGGCAAAATTTTCATTACTACGAGTACATTGGGATGTAATCAAGTTGACAGAAAAAAATCAGCTAAAGTTGCGTTTTAACTTGGCCGTGTTTTAACATTGTACGTTTCAGCATTCAAATAAGTCGGAACAACAAGTAACATTAGCCGACCGCACCTAAACTACATTAAAACCTAAGTTAGCGGCCTAAGAGCTGGGAACTGCGATTGCTACACTTTACGGATAAAGTTGCAGAGTGTATAGAAAGCCTGGGAAACTACAAAATTATACGTGAGCCGTACGAAAGTGACGTCCTATTTCTATATCAAACCAAATTCTTCTTCTTATCGTGTATGTTAGTGACTAACACTAATGTCAGAGTTTTGAAACCGCCTTAATGGCCTCTAACATGGTTTTAGGTAACGACCAATGTCAAAGACAGTGACCGGGACCGACGGCTTAACGTGCCCTCCGAAGCACGGATCATCTTACTTATCAGCCTACAATGTCCTAACCAAACTAGGACAACAACACAAAGTCGTTGCCCCCGCCGGGAATCGAACCCGCGACCTCCGGGCATGAGCCGAGCGCTCTAACCACTACACCACGGAGCCAAATTAGACTTTATCTTCATACGTTAATGTACAATGTTGTCACTGAAACGCTGATACGCAGTAACGTCCGTGTTACGTATCGCTTTTGGAGTAATCCCCTGGTTTGAGGAGCTTGGTGGTTCGGCTCGAAGCGCCACCGGTCTTGGTCTGCACTTGGATGCTGACCACAAAAGGTAAATTTTTCAGCTCCGTGCTTTGAAAGGCACATTAGCTGTTATGTTTTCTTAGGGTTCCATACCAGGGTAAAAACATAACTCGATTCAAGACTCCGCTGTCCTTCCATACGTCCGTATGTCTGTCTGTCTATCTGGCTATCACCAGGCTGTATCTCATGATCCGTGATAGCTTGATAGCTGAAGTTTTGTATGTACAGATGTATTCCTGTTGCCGCTATAACAACAAATACTGAAAAAAGGGTAAAATAAATATGTAGTTGGGGCTCCCATACAACAATTGATTGTTTATAGATAATGGCTCGGAACCGTTTGGGTGCGAGTACGACTCGCTACTTATCTTTTCTACAGGCCACCACGAAAAAGTTATAATTACAACACTATTTTGACCTATGTGGTAAGGATACAATAATGTTGACTCAAAGAAAAACATAGTTCTGTTTTTGGACTTAGCTAGATTAAGTAAAATGTTTTAATTTTTTCAGCTTAGTCAGTTTTTCATCTTAACCGTTCCAGAAGAATGTACCAATATTAATTGGCTCCATAAATAATAAAAGTTGCCAATTCATTAATATAATTTAACTCAGCAGAGCAAATAGGGAAGGTCTGCTGTAAACTGGTAAGATAAATAGTACTTCAGGGATTATACTACGCGAAGCATTGACCATCATTAAATATAGATAACAAGAAATAAAATTATTATTTTTATGTAAGCCCTGATACCAACCTAGCTAGAAGTTAACTTTCCAACAAAAAAAAAAATAGCATCGAAATCGGTCCATTCATTTCGGAGCTAAGATGCCACGGACACAAACACATTTATAACTTTTTTTAGGCGATACTTAATTCCCTCGATGCTAATAATCATGATTATAGGTATATTTATAACACTTTGTGAACTTTAGTTACTCTATTGAACAATGGTATATAGTTCGGGATGGTGGTAAGAGACCCGATGGCATGATATTTATCCCACGGGAAAAGGAATATACGGGAGTACGTACCTACCCTGCAGACCCAGCGCAGCGATTTGGGATCAATTTTTTATCTAACCTAAAGTTATTTTACCACATTTTCTTAAGTTTAATAAATAATCAACATTTTTAATTTTTGAAAGTGTTAGTACTAGATATTAATGTTACTTACTTATATATTGATAATTTTTTATTTGAGTTACAGTGTTGTTTTGTTTAAAATTATTTACAACGGTTACGATTTATAAACATTGGTCGATGTGGTTTTTGTTAATAATGAAATTGATAGGTTTTTATTTCTTTTTCTAGTTTAATGGTCGAACGAAAAGCAACGCTAGATCTAGTGTATACAATTTCTACCAGTGCAATTTGCGCGTAGCGTAAACGTTTCGTGGTCTATTTTAAATAAGATCTACGACAGGGTGCGGCCAGCCAACAAGTCTGCAATATTGCCTGGATCCCCTGGAAGCGAAGGCAGTAATAAATGTTGCGATTCTTGGAATATCACGTTTAATACAATATAAATCATATTAAACCGATACCGAAAGTCACGGTGGCTATGATATCGATGTAATTGAGATGTATTAGTTATTGTTTATTGTAAATTGCTTATAAATAGATTGAAATTCGAACCAAAGTCAGGGATGTTGTTTAACAATAAAAAGACAAAAATGGAAGAGGGCAGGACACATAGCAAGAATGGACTCCAGTCATGCCTACCCATCGCCTAATAAACATAATTATTTCTCTTCTATGTCACTGGATGTCTATAGGTTATAATTAAAACTTTAAAATCTTTTAATAGAATTATAATTAATCAAATATGACTTATATGAAATGAAATAAATATTTTTCATCTCATCTACTCAAAAAACGGTGTTTTCATCCCAAAACATTTGGGGCTAAAGTTACTGGTTATTCTTGCGGGATTAAAACGTTAAAACGAAAATCTTACGGGATTAAAACACGATTTGAAAACGGAACACGAGTGGAATCTATGCAAAATCAGCCAAAAACAAAAAATAATTGTTTTAATAAAATAAATAATTGGCATAGATTTCGTATTTTTTTAAATTTGGAATACTATCATCGTCAACATGGATGAATGTAAGTAAAAATGTTTATGTTCTTTGCTTCGAAAAAAGAAAAAGGAATAATTTAAAAAAAGCGCAATTTTTGTCTTTGATTTAAAGTAATTACAGAGGTTTTTGGTTATATTGTGTTGAAATTAATTATTTGTGTAAATTTAAATACTTTTTGGTAAGTTAAGCCCATAGTGAACATCAAGTTTCTAGATATTATAAAAATAAAAAAAATATACGACCAAAGTTAATAAAAGCTTATGAGTGAACTTAGAAGTTGGTTCTGAAAAAATATTTCTTAGTATTTATTGAATGAAAACTACACTAAATAAGGGTTAGTACTGGTCGGAGTTTTGATTAGGTATTGTAAATGTTCTATTTATCTTCATATTCTGTTTTGTGTCTATTTGCTAGTTTTTCTCATAGATGGCGATGAAAAGTAGAGTGTGCTACTCGCGTACGGTAATATTTTTATCTCGGGCGTTATACGTGAATCCCTCGCTTCACTCAGGATTCCACTATAGAATCACTCGCTACGCTCGTGATTCAACTGTGGAATCCTTCGTTTCGCTCTGGATTCAAAGTAGCGCCCTCGACTTAAAAGTATTACCTTTGCCCCTTGTAGCACAATCTACTATTTTAAAATCGTAAAGTAAGTAACTTTTTGCCACTCACATCAGATTTTAATAAAACATAGCCTAAATATTGCTTTAATTTAAGCTTCATTTATATGTATAAATTGCAAAAAAATGTTTAGTAGTTTTAGAGGTTAGCATGTACAAAACACAACACAGTCATAAAATTTGAAAAAAGTTTTTGTGTTCGGTTATTCTTTTGTTTACCTCTTACACTCATTTCTTTACTCAAAAAAATAGCATTTTGGAACGACCAATATTGTTTGCTGACGTAATGCCTGTAGATATATAATATATGTCAGATTATTTATTACAATTTTTTTCTCATTTCTTGATAAATTAATTAAATGTACAGACATTTTAACAGTTGCCACTGTTTAAAACTGGACGACCTAATATAATACTTTAAATGCTTGTTTTTTAAATAATTTAAAGGGCTACTTAATGCATGACGGTTAGCAAAATGTTAATTTACGACATAAGTACAATTAAACAATTTATTTCAAATGAATGCGCCATTTCCGCATGGTATTGACCTTCAAAGAAAAAGTTTTTCGTTTAATTTGAAACGAAATTAATAAATAACATACTTGCATCTAACCTCTTTTATTTAATAATGAATTCTGTGACAAGTTCGAGCGATATTGAAATACTTTGCAACTTAAGAAAGCCGGCGTAACTGGATAAAAATTAAAAATACAAAAAAGAGTGGCGACCGCAGCCGGGAATATTGAAGCGGGAATTTCTTGCTTCGGCTACAATAGGGCTGTCAGTGACGTGTTTTCTTGGTACAAAGACAGCAGCAGCTTTGATGCAAGAGTGAAAAAGTAAATTTTTAAACTAATGATTTATTTATTTGCTGTTAAAGTGGTTACATTAGTTGTTTATTACAAATTTTAGATCCTTCTTTTAACCTATCTGGGCATGCAAATGTTATTATAAATTGAATGTAAAGAGAGTGAAAAGTCGTTTGTTAATATACAATGTAACCGTAACTTGATAGGTCGTAATATTTTATTTTTGTCTAACATTAGTAAACCTTACATTACTATGACTAAATAAAACAAAATAGTTGCGTAAACAGCACTAAATAATATGTGAAAATTGTAATAAAGCAAATTCTTCTTGATACGCAAATAAAACGGGATACTAAGCACTAGACAAATCACTAACTGTTGCTTGCTACAATCTGTAGCTAGCAAAAGTTAGTCAAAGATATCATTAAACTTTCTCTAGAATTAACATGTTTCTAGAAATGCGAAAAGTTGAAATAAAATCGTTGTAAAGGCAGCCCTAAGTTAAGAAAATTGTAAGCAAAGCACATTAATTTCGCTCGAGCCGCAAATAAGGTAGAACACTAAGCGATAAAAAATAGTATTTTAGATAATGCTAAACTTGCACTAGAATTTAACATCTTTTAGTGCGACAAGATGAAATAAAATCGTTGTGTCATTATCTTCATCATCATTCCAGTCGCATAACGTCCACTGCTGGACATAGGCCTCACCCAAAGATTTCCAAAATGATCGATCAAGAGCGGCCTGCATCCAGCGTTTCCAGCGACCCTCGTCAGGTCATCTGACCACTTCGTTTAAAAGTATCTCTACCTTCTTACTTTATAAACCAAATCGTTGTGTAGACAGCCCTGATTTAAGGAAATTGTAAGCAAAGCACATCAATTTCGCTCGAGCCGCAAATAAGGCGGAACACTAAGCGATAAAAATTAACGATCGCTTTCACAACTATTTAATAAAGATATTGCTAAAGATTTGCTTAAATTAGAATTTAATACCTTTTCTATCGTACGATACGTATAGGTATTGTCCGAATTTGAGTAACAAACAGAATATCTGTTGAGGTGAATGCTGTTTTTGGGGCGCATACAAAATGCGCAAGCGAATTGTATGATTCAATGATCTAAAACCACACTTTTCATACAAACGCTCGTACGTGATTATGGCGTTGTAACAGATCTTTCTTGGGAAGTTTTGAACTAACAGGAATCTTGTGCACTTTATCTAGGTTTCTATCGAAATTAAAAATTAAAATTTGGTAAAACAAATTCAGTATAAGTCTCCAAAAATCTGCTTTTTTGTATAAATTTTACCTGAACTTCGGCTAGTAAAGTAAAAAAGTAAAGAAAATATTTGGATACAAACCATGCAAATGTAATGAACATTCTAAATGAAAAACATTTATTTGACACATTCGTAAGACTTACTGAAAAACACGTATTACCTGGAACAAGTTTTATGAAATTTCCGGACCCTATGAAAAGTTAATATTCGTTCAATGAATAGTAAATAAATATAGTAAATAAATAAATAATAATAATACTAATTTCGTACAATAGAATGTAAACTGAGCGCTCAGGTGCTATCTCTCTCTTTTCACTTTGCTTTTTTTTTATATCATTGCGCTGGATGAAACAACAAGCATTTCCAACCATACTCGCGTTGACGATAGACGGACCGGGAAGGGCCCTCTTAACTGTTGCAATGAAAAATTAAAATTATATAAAAGTTAATAATTTTCTTTCTTAAAAAATCTTTCTCTCCCCTTGCAGATCGTAAAAGCCAATCAAGGGAATCAGCAACAATCTAAATTATGTTAATAGGCGATGCGGCTAGCAACCTATCACTATTTCGGTTCTTTTGTTCCATTTTATCGCCAACCCTCACGCTAAACGTGGCCTTTGTGTCTTACGGCCTCGGACAGTGTCTACCCCTCGGGATAAAGACGTGATAAAGTATATGTTAAAGTTTATCATCATCATCATCGTCATCCGCCCACTGCTGGGCATACTATGCCTTCGTCGACGCCACCCATCACGATCCAGTGTTGCTCTAGACACAGTTCTTACTATTATTAATTATTAAATTTTTTAGTTGGTGGTGGTGGCTGAAAATCAGTGGTTTGTTCTACGAGCAAACGTATCGCTGAGCCCACAACCTTTTGGTATCGCTGCGGCACACACGCTCTACTTCGCATAGGTGTTTTCTTTGCTTTGTACCATTAGCTAGAGTATTTTTTTTTATGATTTATTTGCCCTGTTTAAGTTAAGTGTGTTGTGTGTCTTTTTGATTCTAATAAAACGGTTATCTATCTATTTTTCTATCTAGTTACCACAATGGTAAATAGGTGAACTAAATGCTAATGCATTCTCTACCAGTCAACCTGTAAGCAAACGGAAAAAATAATCGAATTGCGATAGGTCCTTAAAGATGTACTTAAAATACACTATATACTAAGTTTATTTAGATACATACGTACAATACATATAAATATTCATTCATATACACATACATGTACAGTGGGCCACATAGAAAATTATACTACCTCTATACTTGCGGTACTACTAAATTGTACTATTGGTGGTATACTTTTCTATGTGGCCCACTGTACATATATACATACATATATACATTAAAGTTCTTGCATGTTATAGTTAGTGGAATTTAAAGCTTACACTGACCTAGTTTGAACGTTAATAATGATTTCTTCGAAGTGTTAAGACCATCCGAAGGAGATCTGATTTATCAGTAAATCAACATAAAATAAATCTTTCAGCTCGTTCCATACTATCACGTCTTTATTTCTAATGGGGCAGACAGAGCATTTTGGGTCTTGCGGCTCTATGCAGAGCCCTGGGCCGCAAGACCCAAAAGCCACTTTTAGCGTCATGGTGGGCGAGAAGATGGAAAAGCAATCAATACAGTGATGGGTTGCTAGCCGCATCGCCTGTTAACATGATTTGCATTTTTGCCCATTCCCTCGATCGGCTTTTACGATCTGCGTGGGAAGAGAAGCAGCTGGTACATTCTAAGTGTTTTTATTTCTCCCAGACCAGCATGGGAGAGCTCGTTCCAGTACGTGCTTATTTCAGTAGCTACTTAAGTCTGAAACTGTGATGATCAATATATTTGCATTATGAAACGAATGGTATAAAGCCTTTATGAAACTACTTTCACTAACAATTTCACGAGTAGAGGAGACGAGTGACAGTGTAGCCGCGACGAATGTCACACCACATTTTTTGTGTGGTTTCCGGCAGAGTAGAATAGGGCCACTCCAAGTCCTCCCGTGGATGTCGTAGAAGGCGACTTAGGAAATATCATCATCATCATCATCACAGCAAGTCCACTGCTAAATATAGGCCTCCCCCAAGGATCTTCAAAACGACGGATCGCAAGCTAAATGATAAATTTGTCACTAAAGCCAAAACAGGCTTCCGAGGTGCAACAGCGTTAGAAGCTTAATGATAAAAACAACACTGCGTTCGCCAACCAGCCTGCCAAGTGTGGCGAGTATGGCAAAACCCCCCATGGAGGTAAATAATTAAATATACTCGTATAGGAGGTAAATCACACTGATTGAGCTAGCCCCAAAGTAAGTTCGAGACTTGTCTTATGGGATACTAACTCAACGATACTACATTTTATAACAAATACATATAGAGCTAAATATCTAAGACCCAGAACAATTTGAAAAAGGCCATTTTCCAACATGCCCTGACTGGGGATCCAACCCGGACACCTCTGGGTGGGACAAGCATGGTGACCACTACGCCACGGAGGTCGTCAATAAAAAGGTAAAGTGTTTAACAATCATTTCAAATATAAATTCCGTCTCAATTGAATAGTTACCCTTTCCCACAGGTTAAAGGTATTTGACCCTTTACCTGAGGGATAGGAAAACACACCTTCGATGTGCTCTGACCCTAGCCCCAAATAAAGTAGAAATAAAAACGTTACGTGCCGTCGAGCCAAGAGCTGACAAATGCGTCTCGGCCATTACTGGCCTTACTGATTTATTAACTTTCAAATACTGACACCAGTGAAGAACTGCCTTCGTGGTGTAGTGTGTAGAGCGTTCGGCGCATACCCGGGGGTCGCGGGTTCGACTCCCGGCGGGGGCAACGACTTTGTGTTGTTGTCCTCGTTTGGTTAGGACATTGTAGGCTGATCACCTGATTGTCCGATAAATAAGATGATCCGTGCTTCGGAGGGCGCGTTAAGCCGTCGGTCCCGGTCACTGTCTTTGACATTGGTCGTTACCTAAAACCATGTCAGAGGCCTTTAAGGCGGTTTAAAAACTCTGACACTAGTGTTAGTCACTAACACACACAACAAGAAACTGACACCAGTACACAATGAAACGCGTCACAAAAACAATAAATAGTTAATTTATATTCTATTATATTTTAGGATAAGTTATACTTTATATATTCGCCGTGTGTGTTCGGCAGAGTAGAATAAGGCCACACCAAGTCCTCCCGTGGATGTCGTTCAAATTTTTTTTTTATGTTTGCGCCAATTCTATTTTTCGAAATTTTTCAATACTACGAAGATATGTGGGGTTAAAATTTAAAAAAAAAACAGTTTTCTGTCATTTCAAAATATTTTCAAAAATGCCATAAAAATATTTAGTTACTCTTATTAAGTTGCAACATTTTGTATTGAGTTTGTGTCTTGAAATAAAATGATTTGATTGGTTAATTAAAAGACTCGTTTGGTGTAATGAAGTCTGATAGTAGAACAAAACTGAAGGTAATAAGTAATATTTAAAATATTTTAACGGATTTTTTACAAACTTTTATTTAACTTACAATGTATCTTGTATGTTTGTTTCAAATAGTAACTTTAATTGCTTACTTTACATAACAAATAAGTGCAATTTAAACAACAAAAAAAAACATAACTCTAGATTCACACAACATTTTTCCTTACCTTAATAACTGGGACATCAAGCTTCAAAGTCTGTAGTATTTCCTCTACGTGTTGAATCTCTACCCTCACTCAAGCCTCCCAAAAGAACTGACATAAAAAGGACCTTGAAATCAAAGGTAATACAAATAATAACAGTAGTTCCAGCCTGATGTTTTCCTCTACGTGTTGTATCTGTTATCCCTTAAGCCTCTCAAAAGAATCGCGACTTAAAAAAGTACCACGAAATCGAAGGTTATACAAATAATAACAGTAGTACCTAGTAGTGCAGTAGTGCAGTAGTACTCGAGCCGTGACCAATTAGAGCGTTGCAATCGGTCGCGGCTTTGCGGTGCCGAACTAAATCCGTATTATTTCTCGCTCTGTCCAGGCTTTGTAGAGTGACCATCCATTGGCTACATTCTGTACAGTTTGTTTGTTCAAATGGTTTGTAGATTATTGGCTCAGCACAAATGCCACATCTTTAATACGCTACTGTTCTTCTTTGTTAGGGTTACCATATGGGCTTTTAGTCTGAGTTACATTCTGTAAAGTTCGTTACTTTTTCGTTCGTACTTTATTTTTGCTGTATAAACTTATATGAAACTAAACTATAATGTAATTAAAACAAACGTCAGATGACATAACTAAATATTTTAACCCGCTCACTCACGTCCTGAGGATGATCATCTGAACCGATTGAAACTAATAGGCCTTTGTCGACTACTCTACGTGAGTAAAAACCTGTTAAAATATTTAAAACTAAACTAGATATAACTATCCGAAAAACGTCAAACTTCACTGTAATGAAAATTTGCACTATACATACATACATACTATCACGTCTTTATCCCTAATGGGGCAGACAGAGCATTTTGGGTCTTGCAGTTCTATGCAGAGCCCAGGGCCGAAAAACCCAAAAGCCACTTTTAGCGTCATGGTGGGCGAGAAGATGGAAAAGCAAGCAATACAGTGATGGGTTGCTAGCCGCATCGCCTGTTAACATGATTTGCAATTTTGCCCATTCCCTCGATCGGCTTTTACGATCTGCGTGGGAAGAGAAGCAGCTGGTACATTCTAAGTTTTTTTTTAATTTCTCCCAGACCAGCATGGGAGAAATTGATACAAAATTTGTACTATAAAACCAAATATTTCAGAAACGGATACTTAAATCGAACTATGGTACCTAAATGTACATGTATACAACGGATACCTAAATGTACATGTATACAAGCTAATAATATCTAAGAAAGACCTATTCAGTGAAACACAACACGATGGGTTAGTCAAGAAAAACTTGAATCTCATTTTACATGTATGGGAGATAATCTAAAAAGATTTCTTTTACCAATTTCTTGGCATGATTAATATATTTAACCATGCCAATCACTTAGGCTCTGCATAGAGCCGCAAGGCCCAAAATGCTCTGTCTGCCCCATTAGGGATAAAGACGTGATAATATGTATGTATGTATGTATGCCAATCACTTTTAGTCACTGTGTAAAACCACGGACTGACGAACAGACAGACAAAGCGAAAATATAAGGAGATCTTGCTGACTACATAAACCTAAAAATACTGATAATAACATTTAAAAAAGTAACTCTGAACTTCATGGTCACACTATTTAAACTCAGCCGGCACCGGCGGCGGGCGTCGAAACCATTCGAACGAATAAAACATTAAAATGTATAGAAAGAGGCGAAAGCTTCTACTGAAATACTATCGCGGTTATTTCAAAGGGTGAAAAAACCAGTTTTGAAAAAAGAACAGGTGTTTTTTCTCCCACAAAAATTATAATGATCTCGCCTCAGACTTTTTGTATTTCAAATGTACTAGACAATACATTTTTTCTTTTTTTACCAGCAATAAAATAGTGATGGGTTGCTAGCCGCATCGACTTTTGACATGATTTTCATTTTCATCCAATCCTTCAATCGGCTTCTACGATCTGCGCGAGAAGAGCAGCTGGCACATTCTAAATTTTTCCTTTCCTGCCAGTTTCATAATACTTTCTACTAAAGCAGGTCCCTACCAGTATGTTACAGAAAGACGAAATAATATTTTTTGTGACTAGTGTGTAAGCATTTTGTCCCACTACTGGGCCTTCCCCTAATTTTCCTTCAGCCTCTTTCTTAATAAATAATATATTTTTATATAATTTGATGTTATTTATGGTATTTATACATAGTGTAGTTTTTCTTTTTTTAAATTAATAGTCATATTTAGTTTAATCATTAATAGTTTTATAGTTTATTTATAAATAATAGCGTTTTTATAGAATAGAATGTTTTAAAACCAGCCATACTACGAAAAAGCTACGAGTCGTAGCGATTGAGCTACAAACCGCTACATCTGCTACGACGTAGCACTTGGTAGGCAACGCACGTAGCAGCTTATTGCACCCATTTGAATTTCACTTTGCAACATAAAGACGAATTTGTGCAGTGTCAGAATTCAATTTGAAATGTCTGGGAGCTCGGTAGTTTTAGCGTCAAGTCGAGCAAACGAAAGAAAGAGCTACAAGAAAGCTGTCGTTTAGCATTGGTATGTGTATTAATCATGCCAAAACGGAAGTAAAATAAAATCTTAATAAGTGTTTTTAGGGTGGTTCCTATAAATGTAAAGGAAAAGTAAATTTTTAATCTCGACTAACCCATCGTATGTAGTATCGTTAAATAGGTCTTCTAAAAATATTATAAACTTGTCAGCACTATTTTTCAATTTAGGGATCCGTTTCTGAAATATTTTGTTTTGTTAGAGTCCATCAGTCCCCTCTATCTGTTAAACGTTTAGTAAGATATAAAAATTAATAAAGTTATAGGTGACCAACTTATAAAATGTATTCAATAGTAAATTAAAAGTACTTTTCAAAAGTTCTTAGTCGCGTGAACTCAAAGTCGGCATTCGTACTGTGCAAAACACTTGGCCGGTTATTTTCCTTAATTTTCTATCAGACAAACATGAATACGAAATACGAACAAAAATTGCAAATTAAATAAAAACTTATAATTCAAAGTATGTTAACAAAACATAAAAGAAATTGAAAAGGTTTAGTTTAGTTAGCAAGGCTTCTGACGAAATAAGAGAACTTTTCCAATACTATCAGATTAAAATATTGATTTGGCTTCCTCAATATGATTATCTGCAGACGTCGCTCATCTGTCAGATACGAGTTCCATGTATATTATATAATCGGAAGGCTAAATTTAAATTGTGGAAGAATCGATGCGAAGCGTCGAAATCGTACATAGCATAATGAACTTTATGTCAATTGTGTAAGGTTCAAACTAAATTTGAGCGCGTGAAGTGCCGAAGTCAAGCGAATCGGCGCGACTTGGCGCGAGTCGCCACCGGCAACGTAGTTTGAACCTTATACAATTGACATAAAGTCCATTATATTATGTACGATTTCGTCGCTTCGCTTCGATTCCGCCGCTGTGTAAATAGGGATGTGGACTAGGTCAAAAAATATTATTTTATTTAGCGCGTCAACTAGAGAATTAAAAATAAAGGACCCATATATTTCCTTATAGCAAAGAAGTCAAAAATCACGTAGATACAGCGCTTTAATGTTTCGGGGACAGGCTGATTTACGTCACCGTTGGTTAAAAATCGTAGCCAACCGTAACGTCACGCGAAATTAAATGCGCCGTATCTTTGTCATTGCTAATCAGAAAAGAAAAAATACGTATACATACTTTTAGAAAATCTATCAAATGGGCCAAAAAAATGTTTTTGTCCTCATCCCTAATAAGTCCAAAGACTTCGTTGAAATCGGTAGACATTATCAAACGGCAAGCATGAAACTCATGAAGCTGATTTCTTTGGCTGCAGAGAAGAAAATTCCAATCTCAGAAAAAAATAAAAAATCCCAGAATCCTGTTTTTATTCATATTCGATATCGTATATTGAACGCAGTTCATATTTCTTGATTAAAAAAATTCTGTTTATTTAGTTTTTTTTTCACTTTCTTAACGTACCTACATACTAAAAATAATTGAATAAGTACGCTACTATTATTACAATCTAGCCTAACTTAGACTAATTAGTAATTTTACATTGACCTAGTTTTGTAAGCAATAGTATAAGGATTATTTAATACATACTATCACGTCTTTATCCCTAATGGGGCAGACAGAGCATTTTGGGTCTTGCGGTTCTATGCAGAGCTCAGGGCCGCAAGACCCAAAAGCCACTTTTAGCGTCATGGTGGGCGAGAAGATGGAAAAGCAATCAATACAGTGATGGGTTGCTAGCCGCATCGCCTGTTAACATGGTTTGCATTTTTGCCCATTCCCTCGATCGGCTTTTACGATCTGCGTGGGAAGAGAAGCAGCTGGTACATTCTAAGTTTTTTTTATTTCTCCCAGACCAGCATGGGGATTATTTAATGAACATCCTTATACAAGCATACATAATGGAAAAGCTATCACGAGCGGGCTTGATCTACAATTGAGCGATAAACAGTAATCCGGACATTAACAGTAAAAGCCTATAAAGTTTGACTGGCCTCAGCCATACGCTGCTATTTCGGTGTCTCCTATTCCCTCGGGAGATTCTTGAGGGCATAAATTAAGTAAATATCATGACATTCGTGACAATGGCATGGGATGTATTCAGAACCTCTGTAGTGGAAACAGCCAAGTAAGAAAGAAATTAGCCTATTTCAATTTGTTTCTTGGATTTTATTATATTAGTAATATATTTATTGAATATAAAATAGTTTTGTTTATTTATTGAACTTCTTAATCCGCTAAAAATAAGTAAGTTTATAAGTCTTTCAAATCTGGTGGAAATTGAAACTGTAAAGTCACAGAAAACAGATGCACGTTGTGGCATGTGACGTGACAGCCATTAGGTTTCACGCATACGAAGGAGATATTGAACTGTCCAAACCACGCTCCCACTTTTCTTCATACTAGTGTTTGAAAATTTTAATGCTATAATTATTAACAGATTTCTAACAGTTTTGTTTGTAGTGTTTTTTGTTGTTTCTTATAAATAATTACAAAGGCAAACACCCTATTGTTTTTATGTTTGACGATTAAAAAGTGACTTAATATACGCAGTCCCTTTATAAACAGGCCAAAATAGCAGTTTTCAATCCAGTCACTTAATGTCTTGGAAAATCATCTTACAACAGAATACGGTTGCCGTCATAAAACTGGTATTAATGATTGTTTCTGAGACGATAAAATTTACTGGCGATGGAGGAGGCAGAGGGGGGGGGGGAGGGGGGAATTAACTGCCTTGCGTGTTTATATACCTCCTGGCTGAGCACTCAATAAGGTTATGTTACGCACATGAAATTGACGTGGTTGAATCGAAATTTATGGTTTCTCCTTAGTATTAACTATCTGGCTATTTGTAAGTCATATAGAACGTTTTGCGCTCGGCTTATACCCGGAGGTCGCGGGTTCGATTCTCGGCGAAGGCAAACGCTTTGTGCTGTTATCCTAGTTTGGTTAGGACATTGTAGGCTGATCACCTGATTGTCTGATATGTAAGATGATCCGTGCTTCGGAGGGCACGTGACACCGTCGGTCCCGGGTCACTGTCTTTGACATTGGTCTAACTACACTAACACACACGATAAAAAGAAGAAGTACGTTTATGATTACTTTAATAAGAGAAGTCTTCGATAAAAAAGAAAGGACTTAAGTAGTTTCAAAATTAGCAATATTTTTACTCATTGGCTGATATCTTAGGCGATTAACACACTGCACTACGCCCCGATGCGTAATGCGGGGCCATTTTTCCAACCTGCCCTGACCGGGGATGGAACCCGGAACATCTGGGTAGCGGACAAGCATGGTGGCCACTTCGCCTCGGAGGTCGTCATCATCGTAACCAGACCTTTAGTCTCCACTATAAGAGCAAAATACTTTCTGTACTACCAGAGCCATATTTGGCCAGAGCAGCCAGAAGATTTTGTCCACACTCTTTACTTAATGTTTATTTTGTTTATAGCGTGTAATTCCTTAGTTGCCTTCTACGACATCCATTAACAGATTTGGATCAGTGAAATTGTATAAATTAAATGATATTTAATTATGTTTAGTTTAGGTTCATTTTTTTCGCTTTATAAATAAAAAAAATTAAAATAAAAATTTCTTTATTCAGACAAAAAAAAAGTCCATTTATTGTTAGTGCGAAAAGAATAACTTAAAAACTATGTTAGTTATTATTTTATATTTCTATTGCCGTTATAACAACAAATACTAAAAACAAAATAAAATAAATATTTAAGGGGGGCTCCCATACAACAAACGCGATTTTTTATAGATAATGGTACGGAACCCTTAGTGCGCGAATCCGATTCGCACTTGGCCGATTATTTGTGTTCAGTTACTCTTTTTTTCGCCCATTCTTATTTTTTTTATTAAATTATTAAATGTACAGACACTTGATTTTTACTGCTTTATTATCTGGTAGACTGGTCACCAAGTAGAGAAAAAAAGCGGCACGGCCGTATCATCCTTTTCTCGAAGCATTTCAGGCCATTTTCGACCTTATAACTTCGTTGTGGATAAAACTTGAAGCCTGAATTTTCAGTAACCAATACGTATTTATATTGAACAAACGGCAAACAAGGCTTCAATCAGTTAAATGAATTCGATCCTTCTTTCACTTATCCGTGGTTCGCCTCAACTCTAAGCGAGTTGTAATTTATTTCGGCGTGTCAGCGGCAAAAGGATTTTCTATGAAACGATACCATAGAATAAAGAGCCTTACAGAACGATAGCTTGACCGTATGGCTTTCACCCTACAATAAGAGCAACATCAGGTCTTTCTGTTTCCACTGCAGGAGCACGACCATCTCTGTACCACCAGAGCCATACTTGGCCATAGTAGTTAGAGGATTTGGCCTACACTCGCCTCGCTGGCCAGACGGATTGGAGAGGTCTCACTAAGCTTTGTTTAGCTTGTATTTTCTAAGTCGCCTTCTACGACATCCACGGGAGGACTTGGGGTGGCCCTATTCTACTCTGCCGGTAACCACACGGCACTATAATAAGATCATTCCATCTCTTTTTGTAGGTGTCTTAAGAGGCGACTGGAGCACAAACATCTTATGTTACAACTGCATTCCCATAGAGGGTTGACTTAAAGGCGACCGGTTGTACAACTTTTTGCATGAATGTATTCCCTAAGAGCGTTGATATTAGGCAGTTGGCTGGTTGTTAAAGTAAAGCCAAATTGTTTCAACTGTTTCGGCTATTTCTTCTTGACTTTATACGGTTCTGTGCAACCTTGGTAGTAAGAACATAAAAAATCATACAGCACACAATTTAATTTTTACAATAAATAAATATATAAGGACAAATCTCACTGGTTGAGCTAGCCCCAAAGTAAGTTTAAACTTGGATTATAGTATACTAAATAAAATACCTATATAAATAAATAAATACCAAAGACACCCAGAATTATTTGAAAAAGGCAATTTTTCAAATTACCCTGCCTGGGGATTTGACCCAGGACCTCCGAATTAGCGGTCTAGCGTATTGACCATTACGTCACAGATGCCATCTCAAAGAAACTATAGATAAGAATTTATAATTCTAATTTTTTTTTATTGCTTATTAATCTTATTAAGGTTAAAGTGGCCCGGAGTATTACATCGCATGTCATCTTTAACGATGTGAAGCTACCCACGTAGATCTACCACATCTGCTGGGGCACGTCGGAGGCAGAGTAAGTATATATGTCTGTAAAAACAGAACCCTTTTAGTTGTTAAAACACCCAAACCGCGCTCAGCTTGAGTGTAGCCAAACATTATATAATTACTAAGTCTAGCGTGGGCTTGTTGGCTAATTGTTGATACTCGCATCTGTAAATATTTTTATTTGTCTTGACACATAGTCGAATAAGTGGTTAATTTTAGATTTGTTCCCGAGAATTGCGGGCTTCGATCTACGTTTGTGTATAAGGTGTATACAGATACATTTCCACGTCTTTATCCCTGATGAGGGCTTTGGGTCTTACGACTCCGGGCCCTGTTTTCCCCACTGAGACCGGAGGCGTAAGACCCAGAGGCCATGCTAGCGTGATAGCAGGCGTAAATGGATAATTTTTCAAAACTAAAAACCAGGGACGTGCATTACCGATTATTGCAGGATAGTCTAATTGTGGGGCTTTTGCCCAGCAGTGGGACAAAAAAAAACTCTGACTGAACTGACCCTATTAGTGTGTTAACATCCCGAGAGCCACTTATACGCGTCATATTGTTTAATACTATTAAATGTTTTTTTTAACTTACCGCTTGTTTGAATGAAATCCAAAATAGGCATCGGCCATTTATGACTAGTAGTTCGCCGCGAACTTAGACCTCGCGATTATTATTCGCGTTTCAAAATTCAGTTCCGTAAGTCACACCTAGATGTAGCTATCCAAAGTTAGAACGCGCTATGGTTTCGTTTGCTACATAATCGCAGACATTTTTATTAATATTTCAAAAACTACTAAATCGATTTTTATGCCCAACGAACTTGAAAATTTTATTGTTATTTCCTATATGCCCACCAAATTTCATCAAAATCAGACCATCGGTTCGGCAGTTATCGCAGTACAAACAAACATACATACATACATACATACAATGTGTTTTCGCCCCCAACTCGATTTAGAGACCTTGCTCGCTTCACTCGCTCGGTCAATTATTGCTCTTTTATCCTCAAAAGTTAGCAATCAAACACCTGGCGCACAACTTTTACATGAAAAACTTTCCATTGCATTAAAGCGTTGTTTTAAAGCGGTAATAAAGTTTTTCTTCTAATTTTATTGATATCGCAAACAAAGTTCAGAGGATCGTAATCATTTGTAATGCAACAATGCAAATAATTATCATTGGACAAGAAAAAAATATCAAATATATACGACTAACACAAAAGTTTACGTAATTTCATTTTATCCTCGAACATCTTCCGCGTATTTAAATTGGTAGCGTAACACAAGCGAGAACAAATAACTGCGTATATATATACCTACCCTTAGTAAGCAAGTACGTAGCCAGCATATGGCGCGATGGACAGAAAAGCGCGCGTTTATTTGAAAATAGGGCCTATTTTAAATAAAAAAATGCGCATATATTAGGGAACCTCCGGGTAGACAATGTCTTTGAGTCTCTATGGAAAGCACGTGCCTGCTAAAAACCGACTTCACCCTCAAACTATACAACCGATTTTGATATAATTTCTATCTTACAAGTATACCCTTTTAAACAAAAGAGAATATTTCAAATCGGTCCAGGCGTCTTCTTCTTATCGTGTGTGTTAGTGACTAACACTAGAGTCAGAGTTTTTAAACCGCCTCAAAGGCCTCTGACATGGTTTTAGGTAACGACTAATGTCAAAGACAGTGACCGGGGCCGACAGCTTAACGTGCCCTCCGAAGCACGGATCATCTTACTTATCAGACAATTAGGTGATCAGCCTACAATGTCCTAACCAAACTAGGACAACAACACAAAGTCGTTGCCCCCGCCGGGAATCGAACCCGCGACCTCCGGGTATGAGCTGAACGCTCTAACCACTACACCACAGAGGCAGTACGAATAATCGGTGAACATGCATAGAAAAGAAATAAAAGATCACGACGAATTTCTTCTTTTATAGAAAATTTTACTTTTGTTTGAAAGGCATACTTGTCAATTTTGTAGTTTGGGGGTGAAGTTGGTTTTTAGTTTTGAAAATTATAGTTTTTCAGCACTAGCCAAAGCCCGCGACTTCGTTCGCGTGAACTGTATGACTCCGGAAAATGCTCACCAGGCTGAACAACTTATGCTTAGGCGTAATTTTTATATTCGTATAGTTTAGCTGGACCATTATGGTTCTGCATCAGGTGTTCCGTTTTCCAGAATCAATTATACCCTATATGTTGCTCAGGATTAACAGCTATGTTACAAAAAATGTTTCTATTGAATCCGTCCAGTATTTCCGGATTAGCGTGACAAATAAACAAACATACAGACATTTAAGAAAAAATCTTACTCTATTACTATGTCTCCATCGCACCAAATATTTTTTTTGGAAATTTTTTCAATGTACAGACACATTTTTTACTGCTTTATTATATAGGTAAAGGCCATTTACATGTAATCAAGTTAAATAAATAAAACACCTAAGTCTCCTATGTACAACTATAATTTCATAGACTTACTAAAGTAAAAATTGGTGAAATAAATAGATAATAAAGGATATCTTTTATCAAGTATCGTTGTTCAAGATTTATATACGAGTTCTGTATAAACTTCGAACCCGTCCTATGCAGTAAAACCGATTGAGCCGGTGTATCACAGTGGGATTGCGTTCGTGAATGATAGTGCTGGATAGTGCAGTGAAAATATATGTATCTATGTAGTAGATATGTGTATACCAGTGGTTCCCAAACTTATTTTGTCAACTGCCCACTTTGAGAATAAATATTTTTTTAGCGCCCCCATTTTTTCACCTATTTAAAAACCACTATAACTTCAAATTAAATTAATTAATTATTGTGACCTATATATGTATATTATATAAATATTTATTCTCAAAGTGGAGGATGATATTTATGTGGTTGTTTTTGAGAGTCGAGAGCTCTTGCAGTCGTTGTTTAAGAGGCCTCCTAGCTAAATAAAGCGCCTAGCAAAAAAAAAAATTTCTTTCTGGGTCTCTTACCGCCCCCCTTGAGACCTGCAGCGCCCACAAGGGGGCGTTATCGCCCACTTTGGGAAAGACTGGTGTATACGATGACCAAAAGAAATAAAGGTGAGGTATTTGTTTAGGCTGACAACATTTTCCCTCTTAAAAGCAGTATCCATCGTAAGTTTCATTCAGAATATTTCATCAGAGCTATAATAGCGCTGTGCTGGGAAATATCGATTGTGTTGTGTGTAAAGAAATAAACATAATAAAACTGAATATACAATATGAATAGTGGCTCGTTTGTTTAACCGGTTAAGACCCACATGACATTAATAAATGCCACGTTCATTGTTTTACTATTATGTCTGGTATTGGCGGTAAAGAAACCGTTAAGTGTCCCCCGACCCTAGACCAAAATACAACTTTCCATACAAACGTAGTCTACGTTTTATTTCAAAACGACATATCCGATTTGGGCAAAATTTTGTAATTTCAAAGATATTGCAATTATCTAGGTTTATAACTAGTTTCCGACGGTAAAAATATGAACTTGAAATAGAATATAGTGTTTTATATCATTTTTGAATATTAGTATGGGAAACTTCTAAATCGTTATATTTTCTTTCCAGTTCATAATTTTAGTATAGGAAACCAGTTATAACCCTAGATAATTGCAATTTCTTTACAATTACCAATTTTTACCGGAATCTGACATGTGGTTTCAAAATTAAACGTAGACTACGTTTGTATGGAGAAGTCTAGGGTCGGGGGACTCGCTTAAATGAAGACTCTTTCATCACCACGATACCCGCTATAAAGTGTTACATACGCATACGGTCCTGTTTTAGGCCTGAAAACTACATTTACCGTGAAATGACAGTTAAACTGTTACATATGCGCCGGTGCTAGTCCAAGCTCACAGTAATGCACCCATCTGTATGCACTCGGTAGCAAATGCACTCGATGAAACAATCCAATCGCGAGCGAGTTGTTCGTGTCGATTTGATTGTAGTGTACGTCTCAATTGAATGCGAATCGATTTATAGATGGCCTGCACTCGTGCTATTAGATGACGCAATGGATTAAATTCAGGTTTTGCGAAATCATTTAATTTCTTGACGGAGAAGAAGCTTTTTGGTTAAGTTTTTTTTAATAGCCGTTTATGTTCCATAGATGGACAAAGGCCTCCCCTTGTTGTTTCCAGCTACGTTGTTTAAGAATTATTTAAAACAATAATTTCGTTACTATTGTTTAGTTTGCGTATGGTATTCGGCAGAGTAAAATAGGACCACTCCAAGTCTTACCGTGGATACCGTAGAAGGCGACTTAGGAAATACAAGATAAACAAAGTTTATAAACATCAACGAGACCTCTCCAACACGTCTAGCCAGCGTGCAGAGAGTGTAGGCCAAATCCTCTGGCTGCTCTGACCAAGTATAGCTCTGGTAGTACAGAGAGGGTTGTGCTTCTGCAGTGGAGACAAAAAGACCTGATGATGGTGATGATATTATTTAGTTAGAGAGCACAATTCGTATTTTATTATTAGTTATTACCTAGTTTCGATTGCAAATTTACTTATCTGTTGCAAATTAATTTTAATTTTGTTTTTGCGATAAATCGTTTTTCTTTCCTCAAAATGTATTTAGTCAAATAATTCGAAAATTTAAATATAGCTTTAAGGGACTTGATTCTGTACGCCTATCTTTAGATTCTCATTTCTTTATTTCTAACAAGTTTCAAACAAAGGTAGCTCCTTTGATTGCTTCAATTTTGCGATTGCTTTTGGAGCTTCTGGCGACAAATCTTTACGATTCCACTGGTTTTCAGCCGATTGAGACGCCCACCTCAGTCCGCTAAACAATTATCTCAACGCTCATAATAAAAAGGTAAAAATATCTATATAACAGCGTGATGTTTGTATATTTATGTATTTGAATATCATCATCATCATCATTTCAGTCACACAACGTCCACTGCTGGACATATATGGGTGCCCTACGCTTCGCTTGCCAGTACGCAGTCGCCATTCAAGAACCTTTTTGACCCATCGTGTACCGCCCACTGCCACTTCAACGAGCTAATCTGCTGGGCTATATCAATGACTTTTTTTCTCCTACGAATTTCCTCATTTCTGATTCGATCACGTAGGTAAACACCGAGCCCTCTCCATAGCGCGTTGAGCGACTATGCCTTTTTATGAGACCCAGAGTTATATTTTGAATATATCCATATCAAATTTCATCTAAATAAGTTCCGTGGTAAAGCGTGAAGTGGTTACAAACAAACCAATATACAAACCCACTTTCGCATTTATATTAGTAAAGATAGTAAGGATTATGGACTGAATTTGCTCCAAATACGTTGCTGGTGCTTAAAAGTAATCCTGTATAAGTAATTTTCCTGTGGGGACTTTCCCGATTTCGCTGCGTCCTCAAGATAAATCTTCCCAACCCGGATTAATGGAGTGTGAAGTGTAAGCATGGGGCGATCCAACAAAACGATTACTTGAGGGGTCCAAGACGAAGGCAGGCCTTACAGATCGAAAGGGCTGGAAAAATGATATTTTTCAAAACTAAAAACCAACTTCTTTACCAAACTACACAAGTCTGATGTAAGTTTATTGACTACAGTGCAGATGCTTTGGTGTATAACTGTCAATCTGTATGTGATTTATAAATAAATAAAATAAATAAAAAAAATAAAAAAGTCACAACCGATTATCATAAAATTTGATCGATTTTTAGCTGTGTTACAAAATCGTAATGCCAAACAGCTAGAGGTTTTGTCAAACAGCGGATTATACAATCAAACTGCGAGATACTACATTTCGTCACTCCAGTCTCGGACTTCGATTGGTAATAAATTAATGTGTAAACAACTTTGAACAAACATTCACATCATACAAACAATGTCCGTGAAGACTTAAAGATATATGTCATTCTCATTGGTTCAGTGTTGTCTTTCTGGAAAGTAGCGGATTGTGATATAATTAAGTAATTTCTTCTCTTTCTGTAGATTCATCTATAATTGTCTTTCTGGAAAGTAGCGGATTGTGATATAATTAAGTATTTTCTTCTCATTTTGTAAATTCATCATTAAGTGTGTATTTTTGTATGTCATTTTGCATATTTTATATTCTGAAGTCTGAACCGATGTTATGTATTAAGTAAAAGAATTTGTTAACGGAAACATAATGGATCTCTGCGATACAAGCTACGCTTAGTGCAGGGTCCAAAAGAAATTAAACCTGTTTTTAAGTTTAATTAGCTATAAGTTATAACGAATTGTAATACTATAATTCTAATTTTGGCAAATAAATTTTATTATTTATTATTATGTATCTCCTTTGAGAATCACGGGTCTTTTCACCCCGGTTCTTTTATTATTATTATAATGCGCGGACAGAAAATTCTACAAATTCTTTATTTAATCATAGTTTAACTTTTAATTGCGCTTCGTGGTCACTGACCTCTCAACTAATACGTCTGCATTTGTAAACTCAGTAAACGCGTTGAGTTGGAGTTTTCCAGCTCAGTACAAAAAGAATGCAAGTATCTTAATCAAGAATAAATGGCATTAGTTTGGTGTAAATGAGAATACAACTGTTTGCGGGAACGTTTGTACATTGAGATGTTAAGTGATAGAAGAACAGTTGTGTGGAAACCTTAGGTTATAAAACACAAGTTTTTTTAATGTTTGTTCCTATAGTTTAATTTTAATTGTATATATTGGTAATAAAGTGGTAACAAACACAAGTTTATTTGCCTGACAAATTAACCCCCGACTTTAAACAGTTAACCCTTGATAACTTTCGAATGGCTGAACCGATTTTCGTCAAAAAATACTAAGAACCACCGCAAGGAAACTTGCTTTCACGTGAAAAACCCCGCATTGAATTCGCTCTATCCCTTCGAGAGCTACGATTTCACAGAGAGACGGACATTGGGATCAAACTTTTATCACCCGCTTTTTATCAGGGTTTAAGAAAAATGTACAGTAACAGTTGTGTACTCTATGGCTGTCACTACATTAGAGTTGGGCTACATCTCTGGCAGATGCTAATGCGTTCCGTAGCCCTCTCTCGCTCTAGCTAATGACGGTTCTGAGCGACGGAAAAGGACAGCAGCATAGAAAAGTACTGTTATGTGCTGCCAGATGTAATCCAGCCCCTCTGGTTCACCGAATTGAGTTCATTCCCGCACATCCATGACAGTAGAATAAGATCACATAAACAACTAACGTAGTGTGGTTTCCGGCAGAATAGAATAGGACCACTCCAAGTCCACCCGTGGATGTCGTAAAAGGCGCCTTAGGAAATACACTAAACGAAGCTTATAAACATCATGAGACCTCTCCGACCCGTCTGGCCAGCGTAGAAATTGTAGACCAAATCCTCTATCTGCTCTGGCTCTAGTAGTACAGCGAGGGTCGTGCTCCTGCAGTGGAGACAAAAAACAACTAATGAACTTTCCAGGACTCACCATTTCCAAGTGGACATCTGACAGACGGCACAAATCATGGCTACTACATAATAAAACACGCCTATTTATTTGGCCCTCTGTACCTCAAACGAGAGTGGCCATAATATAAATTTATAGGCAATTTGCTGTAAGAAATACTGCTCCGACGGTAGTCTTTTGTGCTTTACTAATGAAAGAATTTCTTTGGGCATCGTTTTATCGAGGAAAACATGAATTTTATTATTAATGGTTTATTTTACCGCTTACCACGGTTGGAGTTAAAGTATGGTTATGAGTTTGTTTTGTGGGTTTCACTCCTTGTACGAGTTTACAAGGAAAATATGCTTTTGGGCATTTTGTTTATTCAACTGATTAAAAATTGACGAAACATTATGGCTTATTGCTTTTAACGCCCGACAAAAAGAGAGGTGTCATAAGTTTTTCTGTCTGTATGTCTTTGGCATCGAAGCGCTTGAACGGATGAACTGATTTCACTGCGGATTTTTACGTAAAAGCTACTTCCCTTGCGCTGGTTTTTAGCCATGTTAGAAGAAAATAGGTTTAGTCGTTTAGATGTTAGTACCTGGGCGACCAAGCTTAGCTCGGTTACATCTCAAACATTAACAATTTTATTTAAAACTTGTCTAAAAACAATGCAAAATAAAAAATTATATATAAATTTAAACATAAAAAAAAACAAAAGTAAGTCACCGAGTGGGATTCGAACCCGTAACACTCTTACTAGCGGTTGGTATCCTTAACCGCTGAGCTAAAACAAGGCGGTCGGCGCGACGAAATTAGCGACCATATTCTGCGTGGAAAGAAAAACGCATGAAAACTCGAAAACACGCGTTTTCCCAAACATAAAACTTAGATCGATTGTTTACCCCCGAAAACCCCTATATACAAATTTTCAGCGAAATCGTTAGAGCCGTTTTCGAGATCACAGAAATTTATAAATATATATATATATATATATATATATATATATATATACAAGAATTGCTCGTTTAAAGGTATAAGATAGGGTGATCAACAAAATGATAGATAG
Source organism: Acrobasis consociella (assembly GCA_963555685.1). Taxonomy (NCBI): domain Eukaryota; kingdom Metazoa; phylum Arthropoda; class Insecta; order Lepidoptera; family Pyralidae; genus Acrobasis; species Acrobasis consociella. The sequence continues at coordinate 3,246,136 of OY743119.1, read as the reverse complement.
CGCTACGGATATTCCGTATTCTCTATATTCCCGATTTTCAAGCGTTAACGCCCAATAACTTTAAAACGGTAGAACCGATTTTTATCAAATACTTAAGAATCACCGCTAGTGAACTTGCTTTTATTTAAGAAATATACTTACTTACTTACTAGGATGGTGCAGCAACCCAAAGTGAGTTTTGACCTCCGATAATATTTTTTCCACTCCGATCTATTATGTGCCACCTGCTGCCAGTCTTCGGCTTTTATTTCCAGCAGGTCCTTTTTGACTTGATCTATCCATCTGTATCTGGGCCGCCCAACAGGCCGTTTACCGCTTATCCTCCCAGCATACGCTCTCTTCACCGCACGTCCGTCTTCCATCCTTTCCAGGTGTCCCAGCCAGCGAAGTCTATGTGCTTTCGTATCGCCGATGATGTAAGGCTCCGGCACCATCTCCTCCAGCTCCCTATTTTTATTTAAGAAATATAATTGATTGAATTAATTAAATAGCTATTTAAATTGAATTTGTATAAATTGTAATAAATTGTGAGGAAATATCATTATTTTAAAGAGTGTCAAATGCAATCATTGTTTTTATTTTACCGGGAGGGAGAAGCGGGAGCACCTTACACAGGTATCTAATACTTACAAGGTGCTCCCATCCATGTACTTTAGAATAAGTTATTTGATGCTGAAAAGGGTAAAATATTTATTTAAAACAATCTAATTATTTATTAAAATTTCAATTAACAACTAAATTATACTCTAAATTAAAATAAACAAATAATAATAATAAAAAAGACTAAAAATAAATATTTTTGATTTTATGATTTGATTAAACGTAAAAAAAACTGCATTGAAATAATTCCATCCGTTCGAGTGCTACAATTGCCACACAAGACATAGCGTCAAACTTATGAGAAACTTATAACATATAACTATAGTTTTTAAGATAATTATACAATACAATACTAATACTCTTTATTGCACCATAAACAAAAGGAAATACAGAAAAAATGAATAAGACAGAATTATTATACAAAGGCGGACTTATCGCATAGCAATCTCAAATAGCAAATTATTCATGTATTTATTTATTTTGTGCCATCAAGGGTATTGTATTGTATTGTACCCCTCTTTTTTGTTGGAGATTCAAAAAGCTTACAAAAATTGTGTATCATAGATATGTACTCAATCCGATTAACAAACTGAGCGAGTAACAAAATTTTTGCGTTGGCACTGAATAAACCTAAAATGGAATTATAAAACCCTGAAAAAAAAAACAGCTATAAAGTTTAAAGTCGGGAAAAAAGAGTTATTTATCGTGTTCGTTATTCTATCTGGAGTGACGAGGAACTTTGTAATCCTGTTTCAAACCTCTCTTGATTTCTTTCCTGCCCAATTGGAGATACCCTACCAACGTTTTTAGAATTTTTTTAATGCAATTTTGCTGTTTGTTACCAACCTAACATCTTTTGGGAATAAATGGTGAGTACAAAGTCATTTGTGTTTTTGTTTAATTCAAATGTACATCCTACATTAATATACAACATTATGACGACCTCCGTGGCGTAGTGGTCACCAAGTTAGTCCGCCACCCAGAGATCCCGGGTTCGATCCCCGGTCAGGGCAAGTTGGAAAATGGCCTTTTCCAAATTGTTCCGGGTCTTAAATGTTTATCTATATATGTGTTTGTTAGAAAATATATATATATCGTTGAGTTAGTATCCCATAACACAAGTCTCGAACTTACATTGGGGCTAGCTCAATCTGTGTAATTTGTCTCTATACATTTATTATTGAACGACCGAGCTATACAATTAAAATGTTAGAAACTTAGCAGACTTGATTACACTAGACATGATGCACTGCGACGCTTTAACTCAGCGCCAATGTGAGTAGAGCCTTAAGGCTCCTCCTTGCGCTAGCGACCTTGAAAACACAAAAAAATTAATTTCTCTTTCTGTAAGTGAGATTATTAGAAACCCTCGTACAACTTTTTAGCTAGTATTCTGAAGTTTCATTAGAATCTCGAAAGTCATTGAAATACTATCCGGTTTAGAAACCTTTACAAAAAGAGTCAAAAATGGCCGTTTTTAGTATTTTTTGCAAAGGAAAATTCAGGGTATTTTATTTCAATGATTTTCGAGGTTCTAATGAAACTTAAGGATACTAGCTAAAAAGTTGTACGAGGGTTTCTGATAATCTCACTTACAGAAAGAGAAATTAATTTTTTTGTGTTTTCAAGGTCGTTAGCGCGGGGAGGACCCTTAAATTGAAGACTCCGTTCGAGTTTTGATGATAACACCCGGCCTTCCGTCCCTTTATAATATATAGCCCTTGTTATCGCATTAAGATTGAGAGTCGAGGCAGGCTTCTGTATAATTTCCACCCATTTTTCGACCGCTCTGACCTCTGGACCTCCTATTTGCAACTTTATGATGTTTGATTCGGTACGAGGTTCGGGAAAAATGGGGCTAGTTTTTTTTGCCTGTTTGCTTCGAAGTGCTATGTTTTTAGAGCTTATTTTGTATGTAAAGTGTGTTACATGTGTCATGTTTATATTTATATAGAACGACCTCAGTGGCGTAGTGGTTGACTCGCTAATTCGTGACTTCGTGGTTCTGGATTCAATATCAATACAAAAGACAAGTAAAAATAGGCCATTTAAAATTGTACTTTTCTTTTTATCAATATCAATACAAATAATAAAATCGCATGTCTTTGTATTTAATAAATGTTTGAAAAAATTACAATTAAATAAATAAAATTGAAAAAAAAATTAAATTCGTTTTGAAAATCCTTGGGGGAGGTCAGCAGTGGACTTCCTGTGACTGAAATAATGAAAAAATTAGTGTAGGCGATAAAAAAAGAAACGGAACACTAAAAAGGTAAAACCATTTTTTTTTCTATCTGTATGTAGGTATGTATGTATGAGTATTAACGACAATTTTCGAAACCACTAGACGGATATTTACGCGGTTTTCAAAAATAGATTAATCTCAGCTCAAAGCAAAATATACAGGCTTTGTTTGATTGAAGTCCGAGATCAGGAAAAAAGTTTTCTTTTAAAATTTCACGCGAACGTAGTTGCGGGCACCGGCTTGTTTATATATGTAGTAGTATCGTTGACTTAGTATCTCATTATACATAGTTTAAATATAGTTTAATATTTAAAAAAAATAATTATTTAATAAATAATAAACATAGCTAAGAACCGCATCGAAATCGGTCCATCAGTTCTAGTGGTATGATGCCACAGACAGACAGACATAAGCGTCAAAATTATAACACCCCTCTTTTTTGACAGAGGTTAAAAAAAAAGTGAAGAGTTGTGCCCAAAGGATTGATGACCATTTCTACCAAGATTTAATACCCCCATAACCTAATTGAGATAAAAACCATGGGGTAAAAAATTTCAATATCCACAACGCTTCCAGCTGGCACCCTTAATACTGTGAAAATTATACCTCGTCGTTAAATGAAAGAAAAAATAAAAGCAGCGGTGCTTTGTGAAATTAAGAGGTCGGTATAGCCGGGGGCGGAAAAAGTTATGTTGTTTGTGTTCAGTTATTAAAATAAGAAGCCCTGGGAAACGTTCTGTACTCTGATTATTTTTCTCATAGATTTTACGTCTTTTTTCCTTTTTATATTTTGACGACCTCCGTGGCGTAGTGGTCAACATGCTAGTCCGCCACCCAGAGGTCCCGGGTTCGATCCCCGGTCAGGGCAAGTTGGTAAATGGCCTTTTTCAAATTGTCCTGGGTCTTGGATGTGTATCTATATATGTATTTGTTATAAAAATATAGTATCGTTGAGTTAATATCCCATAACACAAGTCATGAACTTACTTTGGGGCTAGCTCAATCAGTGTAATTTGTCCCTATATATTTATTTATTATTTATATTATTATTAGCTTAGTTACTTCTACACAATTAAAGAAAATATTTTTTCAAAACTAAAAATCCGACTTTACCGCCAAACCATACAACCGATTTTGATAAAACTTTATATTAGACCACCTGACAAGAACCCTTTTAAACAAAATAAGAATTTCCCAAATCGGTCCAAGTTTCTTCCAGTAATCGGTGAACATATAACAAATCTTAAAAAACGAAATAGAGAATTTTTGAATCTTGAACATTCACTTCTGTAAAATCAGAAATTTTACTTCTACTCGCATAACTAAATAAATTCGTTTTAGCTTATTTTCAGCATTTAATTTGATCGACTAAAAAATAAACCAATGCGTAAAACATTACAACATTCTTTAGACAATATCTTTTGGATGTATTGCGTATTTTGTAAAACTGTTCATAAATCGTTTCTCCCATGCTGGTCTGGGAGAAACGAAAAAACTTAGAATGTACCAGCTGCTTCTCTTCCCGCGCAGATCGTAAAAGCCGATCGAGGGAATGGGCAAAAATGCAAATCATTTTAACAGGCGATGCGGCTAGCAACCCGTCACTGTATTGATTGCTTTTCCATCTTCTCGCCCACCATGACGCTAAAAGTGGCTTTTGAGTCTTGCGGCCCTAGGCTCTGCATAGAGCCGCAAGACCCAAGATGCTCTGTCTGCCTTATTAGGGATAAAGACGTGATAGTATGTATGTATGTATAAATCGTGAATTTCTAGAAAAACAGTATTTCCGCTTTACGGCCGGTACTTTGCCAAAAAATTGCTTTTGTATTTAATTCCTTTAAATTACGATTAACTTACCACAAGTATATAGAGGCCATTTTTAATGAGCTCTCACTGGTTTACCAAAGACGTTTTAAGCGATATTTAACTAAAATAGTCAACGTTTCTGCTTAGTATCATACACCCGAAAGATTAACTGCCTCCGTGGTGTAGTGGTTAGAGCGTTCGGCTCATACCCGGAGGTCGCGGGATCGATTCCCGGCGGGGGCAACGACTTTGTATTGTTGTCCTAGTTTGGTTAGGACATTGTAGGCTGATCACCTGATTAAGCAGGCAGGTTAAGCCGTCGGTCCCGGTCACTGTCTCTGACAATGGTCGTTACCTATAACCATGTCAAAGGCCTTTAAGGCGGTTTAAAAACTCTGACACTAGTGTTAGTCACTAACACACACGATAAGAAGAGTATCATACACCATCATTGATCTACTAACGTAGAAGGTAATACTTATATTAACCGTTCCTTTACCGCTAATACCAGACACAATATGGACATTTATTAATGTCGTTCGGGTCTTTAGCGGTTGGTATGGTATGTGGTATGATACCAAAGACCAGGACTGCACTAGTCCAAAAAAATAATCAAACCCAAACTTAATTTTGCCACATAATACGAAAAACCAAACCGATATATAAATTTTCTAAAAGCATTTTATAAAACATAACACCTGTTTTAGCACTAAAAAGCTGAAATATTCAGTGCTGTGGAGTGCTATAATTCACAGGCAATTTCGGTTATTAGCTATTTCAAAATGCACCGTTATATTATCTGAGCTGCGGTACAGTCGTCGCCATAGGGCGTAACTTAAATAATGTATTGAAGACACAGATAATACTTATTAGTGAAATATAGGCATAGGCACGGGCCTTCTGGAAAAAATATCTTTAGAAATAAATAGTACCTTTGTTTAATTTTTAACTTCCGAAAAAAGGAAGGTTATCAATTCATAGCGATCTTTTTTTATGTATGTTCTTCGATTATTCTAAAGCGCCTCGACCGATTTGGATTTGGAAGGAAAATCTTTTTTTGTTTAAAAGGGCATATTTGTTAGTTAGTTCCATAGAAATTTTATTAAAATCTGTTTTGAATTTTGAAAAATTAATACTTTAATAAATTTATTTTTGTAAGATTACAAGTGAACATAAATAAAAAAAAATAAAAAATAAAATGTTTTTTTACACTTACTAATTAGCGATAAAGTTCCAGATTCTGGTATACTCTTGTCCCTTTTATTCTTTCTGTGTCTCTCTTTTCGTCCTTTAATTACGCTCACTCTTACTCAGGTGGAGGTTATGACAATACTTTTCGCTAGGTACATACGAGGGCTCTGGGATGCCAGAGCCGATACCTAGCGAAAAAGTTCAATACAATATGCAAACGAGAAAGAAAGTAATCAAAAATATAAAAATTCATTAAAATTTAACTGAATACTTACATAGGCATATCTATACAATATAATGTATATTGATATTTAAAGTATCTTTAGAATGTAGGTATAAACTTTGTGCTAATAGGTAGGAACTCCAGCACTGATTTTTGGCTGGTACCAATTAAATAGAGTCTTTATTTACTAGCGGCTCTATTTACTTGGTATCAAGTAGATAGATCAAAGCTAGCTCAAATTGAATGCAGATATGCAGATAATACAAAATTTAAATAACCAGATTCTTGAGAGACAAAATTTAAAATTCGAATTCCAAAATAACAAATTCAGGATTCAAGATTTAAAATTTAAAGTTTTTCGTAATAATACCTTTGCAGGCACTTTTAAACGTCTAATAAAATAAAAAGCCGAGTGTTTTTAAAGAGGCTTATAACATTTAAAGTTTTAAGTAATTTTGACGCTAGTTGTACAGTGATGAAATATGGCGTAATATTTTTTTTCGAGTTTGATTGATAGTAATAATTTATGAGCAAACCTAAACTTTGATTGAAGATGAACTCTGAATGTCTGGTATAAAAAACAATTAAGTTTTTGATAAATTGTTACAAATAAAAAATTGACTAACGACGAGACCCTTGTTCTTTAATTTATTAATGGATGATGATAAATTATTGCGATTAATTTGTACTTCATCAATTTTATCTACTAATTAAAAATAGTCGTCATCATGCCACGATGTCACATCGGAGGTCCTGGGTTTGATCCCCGGTCACGTCAAGATGGAAAATTATCTTTTTCAGATTGACCTGGCTCTTGGATGTTTATCTATATACGTATTTGTTATAAAATATAGTATTGTTAAGTTAGTTTTCCATAACACTGGTCTCGAACTTACTTTGGGGCTTGCTTAATCTGTGTGATTTGTCCGTATATATTTATTTTTAAATTTTGTTACTAACTGGCTTTCGAGTTTTAGTATTTTGTAAAATTAAGTGTACTTTTTGTACCTCCGGCAAAATATAATTCCCCATACAAAGTTCCACTCCCCTTTTCGTTCCCTTAATGGGTGATTTTTGAGAAAAATTAACTATTTTATGTCTTTCCCGGGTCTCAAACTATATCTCTACCAAATTTGATCTAAATCGGTTCAGTGGTTAAAGCGTAAAGATGAAACAGGCGGACAGAGTTACTTTTACATTTATATATATTATTAGTATGGATTTGAAAAGTCGCGCCTCTTGTCTACATTAATGATATATGTATATGTCGCCGTTGGATTGTATAATCCATATTTGTTGTTATGACACTGACAACCACAAGCCACTAGTAGCAGAGTCCCGAACTAAAATCTACAATCTTACGTTAGCTATTTTATTAAACGTAACACATTGGATGATCTAGTTGAACGATTATCAGCTGTTTTACAAAACCGAGCTTTAATGCCAAACAGTTTTGTCAAACAACGGATTATTCAACCCTACTGCGACATATATATAATTCAGGTATATATGTATGTATTATAGGAAATCCGGGGACAGACGCTCTAGACCAGCTACCAGATCACTTTAAAAGCTTAAATCTTGTGGCATTTAAGAATAAACTAAAATTATTATTGTTAGATAAATGCTATTATTCTTTAAATGATTACTTAAGTGACACTTTGGAATAGGACATCAGTAACAATTTGACATTTTAAAATTAATAGACACGATCTTTTTATTTTGTAATTTATTTTGATTTATTTAATTTCATTTAAAATTTTATGTAGATAATAATATAATGTCTGTTTTTTAAAATATTGTACGTCCGACCAAGGACAGGGCATGGTGAGACTGATAAAATCTAATGTGTTACCTTTATATACCTATGTTCAACAATAAAGATATTTGTATTTGACCGTTTCTGGTGCAAAGGATGGTCATAGCATAGTGTTTTAGGCACCTTTGCACCAGAGACTCTAAGGAGTGGATTGTAATTATTATTGTGTACTAACCGAAGCCCGCAACTTCGTTTGCGTGGACTTGGCTCCGGAAAATGCTCATCAGGCTGAACAACTTTTGCTAAGGCGTTATCTTTATATTTCTTATAGTTAAGCTGCACCATTATGGTTCTGCATCAGGTGTTTCATTTAGCGTGTACAAATAGACAAACAGACAGACATTTTTTTAAAATTCTTACTTTATTACTACGTCTCCATCGCGCCAAATAGTTTTCTGGAAATATATTCAATGTACAGATACATTTTTATTGTTTTATTATGTGTGTAGATTTAGAATAATTGATAAATGTAATGCTGGCAATTTTAATGCTTCTATTTTTTGCGCCGCAATAATTTATCTGTTTAGCCTTATGGTTCACTGGGAGGGTTCAAATAAATTAAAACCAATAGTATCATACTTAGCGAGCCACTATTGTTTTAATAACTTATTTCAAGAAAATTTACTATTAACCTAGGCATTAGAGTTAAGCCCAAAGCAACATAAATCGTTTACCTAAACGCCCTAAGTCCGTCCCTAGGGCGTCTTCTTGTCATAATACCTAAAACGATCGTTGGGACATGCAAATACTTACTACATATGTTGGTAAGATCGCCTAGGGCAAGGAAAAAGGTTCATATGTTGAGTCTTTTTCTCATTGATAACTACACACACACGCACACAGTCTTCTGGCTGTTCTGGCCAAGTATGACTCTGGTAGAAAAGAGAGGGTCGTGCTACTGCAGTGGAGACAAAAAGATTAGTTGATGAACACACACACAAACGTTTGGTAGTATTCTTTCATCATTATCATCTTAGCCGCATAACGTCTACTGCTGGACATAGGCCTCTCCCAGGTCTCCAAAATGACCGATCTAGAGCGACCTGTATCTAGCGCTTTCCAGCGACCTTGGTCATGTCGCCAGACCATTTTGTGGGTGGGTGTCCTACGCTTTGGTAGGCTCCTTCGGCCACCGATTCATCGGTACTTTTTAATTCTCCTTTTTCATAGACTGAACTTGCTCCAAAAATGTTGCTGGTATTAAAAAAGTAACCCTGTATTTTTAAGGAAAATAAATACTTAGTACCTAGGACTGGAATTGCTCCAAGAATGGAAAAAATGCGCCAATTATACAAATAAAATGAAGGATTTTAAAAATGCCACTTTCATTCTTATAATTTTAAATGTGTGCGTGTAAATGTGTATTCGTTTGTGTGTGTGCCAAGAGATACTAAGAAGGTTGTGTATATCAAATAACACAGTTTATCTGCACCTCGTCTCCAAAGCCTTTATTCTCAGCAGCTTGATTTATGCGGATCCGATCGTGCGCAAGATTAGTTAAACGGTCCCTTTGTCCCTCCTTATTCGATAAACCAGCGGGGGGTTATTTTTATAAACAAAACATGCGCTGAATGGTTAGTAGCGTATTTATTTGCAGCAGGGACCGTAATGTCGTGAATAAATCAACGGTTATTTTCATTGTATTCTGATATTGTTGACAAAATAATTTTGTGGATTAAAAATCTATACATGTAATAAAATGAAAAGTAGGTACCACAGTTGTGCGACACACCGTTGCCGACCACACCTATGACCGACATAATATTTGATCGATACTACTATTGCTCGACATCAATTTTGTTCGACCAATGTTTGACTGACATAGCTTTTGATCGGCACTACTAAGAAGTGGAAAGAAACGTAGGAGGCCTCTGCCAAGGTTGGAAAACAGACTAGGTTGTGGGTGTCACCGACTCGTCAGAGTCGTTAGGATAAGTGGAAAAGAATGTAAAAGAAAAATATGTGACTGAATAAAGTCTTATATTATTATTATATTATCAACACAAGTCTCGAACTTACTTTGGGGCTAGCTCAATCCATGTGATTTGTCTGTATATCATCATCATCATCCGAGAGTATTTTCCCGGTTGCATCCTCAGTAGTAATGCTTCAGAGCCCTGAGTCCGCTACCTTACCAAGGAGATTTGACGAGGTTACTGGTTGTTGTTACACAGAGCGACTGCCGTCGGACATCCGCAACCCAATGGGTAGTTTGATGATCAAACGCTAGATGGCGTTCGAAACCCACAGTTAATACGTGCCTCGACACACGTAATCGTCTTTCTTTTCGGATAATCAGGTGATTCAAGCCTGCAATATCCTAACCAGACTAGAAAAAACTTTTCACAAATGATGTTTCCCAGTGTCATTGAACAGGAGGAGGCAGTCATGAGATTGATATGTGATTTGTCGTATATATTTATTCGTATTGTATATAGACCCCAACTTCAAAAACACTATTCATGACCGTGATTTGAACCTGGGGTCTACGGATTCATAGTTATACACCAAGACCACTAGGCCAATCGTGTTCTGACGCGAGTTATGAAATTTCCCTTTACATAAATTCTTTTCAGTTTGTACTTGTGACGTTGACATTGTCATTGTCATTTATCCTCCTACGCGACACTTTTATAGAGCCTGCACAGGGTTTGCAGAACCCTCCTTCGGTCTCATCGACTTCTGCGTGGGCGGTTAAGCTGATACGTTAATTTATTCTTTGAGCTTGTCTAAATAGCGGCAAACGCAATATAACAAAAGAAAATCTTGCAAGAGTTCATATGTTATTAATTCCGTTGGAAATGACAGGAATAATGAGAAACTCTGCGAGTAACAGGCGTTCCTAGAAATTCAATATATTTTTGATGAAAACGAATTAATATAAGTATTACATACAGAACGGAATTTCCTAAGGTCCCGCGCAATATGTGTCCTCCGTTCCCCGTCCCCGCACCTCTCCCCCGTTCTCACCTTGTAGAAACGGCTGCAGGCGCTTGCAGCAGGTCATCTAACCACCCCACCTTGTGGGTGGGTGTCCTACGCTTCGGCTGCCAGTGCGTGGTTGCCATTCGAGAACCTTTTTAGCCTCCTACAAGAAGATGGCGGTGTTGTGAATTTGACTTAAATGTCTGACTGTCTATATGTGTTTAAATAAAATTAATTACTATCAAACAATGTGATGAATTGGGTGCATCTTGATTTGAATGCAATTTTAATAATTCTCTATCCATTTTAATAAATAGTAATGCATATATCCATTGTAATGATTTTTGAGATAATTTTTATAAGTTCATGTGATTCTAATATTATTAATTTTTAATAAGTTTATATTGTAAGGCAACATGATTTAATTATTACTCATTTTATTTTTTATTTATTTATAATTTACGAGACACCGATGGTATTGTTGCACGCGTCCCCGTGAATCTCGAGGTGGTGGCTGAAAATCAGTGGTTTGTTCTACGAGCAAACGTATCGCTGAGCCCACAACCCTTTGGTATCGCTGCGGCACACACGCACTACTTCGCATAGGTTTCTTTGCTTTGTACCATTAGCTATAGTATTTTTATTTTTTATGATTTATTTGCCCTGTATAAGTTCTTTATTTCTTTATTTATCGCTTACATGCACTCATACAGAAGATGGTTAGTCGGTAAGTACATGAACCCTGGCAGGGTATTAGGAAATTATAGGAATTTATGTGAGTTTATATAAGTTAAGTGTGTTGTGTGTCTTTTTGATTCTAATAAAACGATTATCTATCTATCTATCTGTACATGTGTCTGTCTGTGGCATCATAGCTCTCGAACGGATACAAAGCGCTACTGATATCAATTGGAATAAGTAGTTCCGCTACTTATCACTAAAGGGCGTACTTGAAAGTTGGAGGCTTTTAATTTGCCTAATCGACCATCGGTTCGTTGCGCTTCATATATTATCTATCTATCTATCTACATTAAAGAGCCAAGCTCTCGTCAGTGTCATTGTGTGGAAAGAGATAAACACAATGTGTTTTGCCATTGCCTTCTCTGCGCTGGATGCAGGCCGATCGGTCGTTTTGGAAAACCTTGGGGAAGGCCTATGTCCAGCAGTGGACTTCCTGTAGCTGATATGATGATGATGATGATGATGATGATGATGATTGCCTTCTCTGTTCCACAAATTAAAAAATTTAATGAAATTAAATTTTGATTAATTTCAGGTCAGGTCAAGATGAAACATGATATTTTTCAGATTTACCTAGATCTTGGATGTTTATTTAAAGTAAATATGTATTCGTTATAAAATGTAGCAAAGTTGAGTTAGTATCCCATAACACAATTCTCTGCAAATAACTGCCTCCGTGGTGTAGTAGTTAGAGCGTTCGGCTCATACCCGGAGGTCGCGGGTTCGATTCCCGGCGGGGGCAACGACTTTGTGTTGTTGTCCTAGTTTGGTTAGGACATTGCAGGCTGATCACCTGATTGTCAGATAAGTAAGATGATCCGTGCTTCGGAGGGCACGTTAAGCCGTCGGTCCCGGTCACTGTCTTTGACATTGGTCGTTACCTAAAACCATGTCAGAGGTCTTCAAGGCGGTTTAAAAAACTCTGACACTAGTGTTAGTCACTAACACACACGATAAGAAGAAGATAGGCGGCTGCTGGATCTTGGATGTTTATCTATATATGTATTTGCTATAAAATATAGTACCGTTGAGTTAGTACTGTACCGTTGAGTAGTATCCCATAATACAAGTTTTGAACTTACTTTGGGGCTAGCTGAATCTGTGTAATTTGTCCCTATATCGATTTATCATTGAACACACACAAACGCCAGTTCGTTGAAGTACAATTAGATAACTTCTCCCAAATATAGTTGATGTAACAATTACCCCATCATCTGTTTATTTAAGCAGCGACAGCAAGCGGCGGGTGATAACTAATATTTAATGTAAACTCATTAAAACTTGCGCGGTTCAATCGACTGATGGATTAGCTGGCATTCGCTTACACCGTAAACGAGTTTAGGCGGTGTAACATGGTTTTTAGATCCAGGTCACAGAGTTATTATCAGTATCCTACTTCCTACTGATATCATAAACGCGAAAGTTTGTAAGTATGGATGGATGGATGTTTGTTTGTTACTCTTTTACGTAAAAATTACTGAATGGATTTTAATGAAACTTTACAATAATATAGCTTATATAAGAATAAAACATAGGCATACATTTATAAAGATATTGTGTGATCCTGCGCAGACGAAGTCGCGGGCACCAGCTAGTTACATATAACACGGAAATAATTAAGGTCCTCGCCTTATAGAGGCAGCTTCAGGCGCCTGCAGCCACCCGCTCAATACCCTCCACAACGCGAGAACGGGGGAGAGGTGTGGGGACGGGGATGAGTTTTCGTTCTGTATGTAATACTTATGTTAATGCTGTGCCCAGGTCAAAAAAAAGATTTGTTATAATAAGTATCAAAAAAAATTAGTTATTAATGGTTTCTTGTCAGTTATTTCAAACTTGTGCCCACAAAGTGGCACTACAAACAAAGCAATCAATAAAGGAAATAAGACAAGTAAAATATGTCCCTTTCACGTTATATAAACTAGTGGTTCGCCGCGAACTTAGACCTCGCGATATTATTCCAAAACTGAACCAATTTTAATGTCCAGTAAAACTGTGATTTAATGAAACTGTGATACACTATTTACTACCAATTCGATACCGTTGCAGAAAACAGATTTTCCAACCTTCTTTTTTCGTCTATTCTGAGCTGCAAAAGTGTCATTTTATAATTTTTTTTAAACAATTTCAATCAAAACCTGGATCAAATTCAATATCCCTAAGACATTTGAATCTTGAAAGAGCAACGTGTGTACATCCAGCCGCTAACTATTTTACGCCTACATCTCATCATCATCCAGCGACCTTGGTCAGGTCGACAAACCACCTTGCGGGTGGGTGTCCTACGCTTGGCTTGCCAGTACGAGGTAGCCATTCGAGTACCTTTTTGCCCCATCGGCCATCGGTTCGTAGCGCTATGTGTCCGCCCACTGCCATTTCAACGAGCTAATCCGCTGGGCTATGTCAGTGACTTTAGTTCTCCTACGAATTTCCTCATTTCTGATTCGATCGTGTAGAGAAACAATGAGCTTAGCCCTTTCCATAGCGCGTTGCACCTTTAGCCCTCCTTATGAGACCCATAAGTAAGGGACCACGTTTCAGATCCATAAGTCATCACTAAACCACACATTGTTTGTAAACTTTAGTCTTAAATAACTGAGGTATTATTGACGAAAAGACACTGCGTAGCTTCCCGAACGCTGCCCAGCCGAGTCGGATTCGTCAAAAAACCTCTTCCTCGAAGCTGAAGCTTCCTGCCTGGATCAATTGACCCAGGTCTACAACATCGAGGGTGGAGCTCCCAACACAAACAGGTAGGGGCGCAACATAGACATTCGACATTACTTTCGTTTGTACATGTTCATTTACTTTCGTTTGTACATGTTCATTTTAAGGCTTATCATCATCATCATCATTTCGGCCGCATAACGTCCACTGCTGGACATAGGCCTCTCCCAAAGATTTCCAAAAGGACCGATCTAGAATAGCTGGAAGGCGCTGGATGCAAGCCGCTCTAGATCGGTCATTTTAAGGCTCATCTGTTGGGAAACTCGGTTTAGGTCTGCGAGAATAGTACATACATACTTAAGTTTTCCATCGATTCCGCCATGACAACGATATCATCAGCAAATCGAAGGTGAGTGATATAATTGCCATTGATGTAATGCCAAATCCTTCCCATTCCAGAAGCTTGATCTTCCAGTGCAACGGTGAATAGTTTCGAAGATATAACGTCTGGTTTACACCTCTATGCAGTGGATTTGCCGTCGTCAACTGCTCCTGTATTTGGACTGACATAGTGCGTTACTGTATAAGCACTTCAATACCTCGATATACCGATAGTCAATACGGCATCGCTGGAGACTGAAGCACGGCTCATGTTTCGATCGAATCGAAGGCTTTTTCATAGTCCACTATCCCCAAGCATAACGGCCGGTTATACTTCCTCGTCTTCTCTATAACCTACCGCAGCGTATGAATGTGGTCCATAGTGCTAAAGCCCTTACGGAAACCGGCTTGTTCCGGAGGCTGGAAGGCATCAAACCTGTTTGCGGGACAATCCGTGATGACCCTCGAAAACAACTTATATACATGACTAAGACACGTGATAGGCCTATAGTTCTTCAATAGAGTGTTATCTCCCTTTACAGGACCACAATGCCCTTGTTTCATGCTTCTGGCGTTACGCCCTCGAGCTGAATGGAATTAAAGAGCTTCTGAGGGACTTTTAGTAGTAGCGTTCCGCCCGCTTTTAGAACCTCTGCTGTGATTCCATCCTCGCCCGGCGCCTTGTTGTTTTTAAGCTATTTAAGGGCCATCCTAATCTCGTACAGGCTGATGTCCGAGACATCTTTGGTATAGTGTCGGGTTAGCTTGGCTCTTGGGCAAACGCCAACGTCTACGACTACTTTATTCAAAGTGAGTCCTTGCGATGTGTGCACATTTATTGCCCAGGCAAGCGACAGTGGAAATTGCGTTCGTGAGCATGACACTTGGCCAGTCTTCCACGACCGGGTCGAGCGTGGGATGGGAACCGTGTTCTGGTAAGGATTCTTGCCCTCGAATCTCTTCAGCGTGCTTACGCATTGAACGCAAGCGCTTTAGCGTTCAGGGTATAATTCCTGATTTCGTACTTCCCTTGCGTACTCGCTGTGAACACAACCGTTTGAAACGTTCGGGCGAAGTTTCTTGCTGACAAAGCTCTTATTGGCACGAGAAGTACCTACTGGCAGCCCTTAGTTGCGACTCTCTACTTAAACCTCGCGATTATTTTTCGCAATTCAGTTTCCTAAATAATCCCTAGATGTCGCTGTCCAAAGTTAGAACGCGCTATGGTTTATTTTTGCTACATAATCGCGGACATTTTTATTAATATTTCAAAAACTACTGAACCGATTTTGATGCCCAACGAACTTGAAAATTCTATTGATATTTCCTACGTGCCTGCCAAATTTCATCAAAATCAAACCATCGGTTCGGCTGTTATCGCGGTACAAACATACATACATACATACATACATACATACATACATACATACATACATACATACATACATACAATGTGTTTTCGCCCCCAACTCGATTTAGAGACCTCGCTCGCTTCGCTCGCTCGGTCAAAGATAATTGATATGTCTTGAGAAGGAAAAGTTATTTCGGCATTTGTGATTTAATACAGAAATATTTTTTCTAACAACCATAACGGTGTGATCTTCTTCTTCTTATATTTAAGAGCTGGGCTCTTGTCGTAACGGTGTGATACGCAGCCCTTTTCCGCTACTAACGTTTAGGGATTATCTCGAACTAAAATTTACTGAGCAACTTTTAGCTAAGAGAAATAACCAAAGCAGTATATATTTTTAAAATTTATTCTATACCTACATGCCAAATTTCATGTCAATCCGCTCAGCTGTATAATCTTGAATGCGAATCAAACATCCAAACTGACTTTTGCATTTATTATTAGTTGGAAATAAATAAATATACATACATACATACTATCACGTCTTTATCCCTAATGGGGCAGACAGAGCATTTTGGGTCTTGCGGCTCTATGCAGAGCCTAGGGCCGCAAGACTCAAAAGCCACTTTTAGCGTCATGGTGGGCGAGAAGATGGAAAAGCAATCAATACAGTGACGGGTTGCTAGCCGCATCGCCTGGTAAAATGATTCGCATTTTTGCCCATTCCCTAGATCGGCTTTTACGATCTGCGCGGGAAGAGAAGCAGCTGGTACATTCTAAGTTTTTTCGTTTCTCCCAGACCAGCATGGGAGTAAAATAAATATACAGGGACAATATATAAAACAATACATCAGACGCCCTCTCCGGGCGTCTGATGTATTGTTTTATGTTCCGTACGATAAAACAATACATCAGACGCCCGCTCCGGGCGTCCGACAGTTAAAGGGTTAAAAATTAAGTTAGTTCCAAAGTAAGTTCGATACTTGTGTTTTGGGATAATGACTCAAAGATTGAAGGTCGGTGGCCCAGCGGGATGAGTATTGCTATCGCTTTCACAAGTAAAGCGACACCGGGCGTGGTCCGCACTTGGATGGGTGACTACAAGTGGCATAAAATTTTTCTCGAGCTCCTCTGTGCTTTGAAAGGCACGTAGGTATAAGCTGATGGTCCCTTGCTAGTTATACAATAAACCTCACTCTTGAATCACTCTATCATATGAAGAAAACCGCAGTGAAATCCGTTGCCTAGTTGAAAATCCTTCTTCCTATCCTACTATAATCCTACTAATCCTACTAATAATATAATAATATATAATATCCTATCCTACTTCCTACTATAATAATATTATAAATGCGAAAGTGAGTTTGTATATTTGTTTGTTTGTTACCTCTTCACGCTTAAACTACTGAACCGATTTAGATGAAATTTGGTATAGATATAGTTTGAGACTCGGGGAAGGACATAGGGTACTCTTTATCCCGAAATTCCTATGGGGAGCGAAGCCCGCGGGTACAGCTAGTAGTATTATAAATGCGAAAGTGAGTTTGTATATTTGTTTGTTTGTTAACACTTCACGCTTTAACCACTGAACCTATTTAGATAAAATTTGATTTGGATATAGTTTGATACCCAGGGAAGGACATAGGACAGTTTTTATCCCGAAATTCCCACGGGGAGCGAAGCCCACGGGCACGGCTAGTATGGCATACATAAATATACATAATACAGAGGGACAGACGGCGGGGAGCGACTTGTTGTATATATACTATGTATTGATTTCGAAGGCTCCAACCACAATAGAACGTGCCCGTTCAGACAATCAGCAGATTACATTATTGTTCGAGATCAAAATGAGTGCCGTCTGAGAGAAATATTTACTAATACGTGATAATAAGACAGACAGAGCTTTTCGGTCTTGCGGTTGTAAGCAGACAGAGCCCGGGCACAGAATTAATACATACATACATAATATCACGCCTGTTTCCCGCAGGGGTAGGCAGAGACTATGGATCTCCACTTGCTACGATCCTGACAAACCTCTTTTGCTTCATCTAAACCAGTCTTTCCCAAAGTGGGCGATAACGCCCCCTTGTGGGCGCTGCAGGTCTCAAGGGTAAGAGACCCAGAAAGAAAATGTTTTTTTTTTTTTGCTAGGAGCTTTATTTAGCTAGGAGGCCTCTTAAACAACGACTGCAAGAGCTCTCGGCTCTCAGCAACAACCACATAAATATCATCCTCCACTTTGAGAATAAATATTTACATAATATACATATATAGGTCACAATAATTTAATTTAAATTAATTTAATTTGAAGTTATAGTGGTTTTTAAATAGGTGAAAAAATGGGGGCGCTAAAAAAATATTTATTCTCAAAGTGGGCAGTAGACAAAATAAGTTTGGGAACCACTGATCTAAACTCATCAATAAACAGAATTAATATGGGTATAATATACATAACTTTGGAGGAGGAAAACAAACTCTTAGTGGCGGAACGAAAGATATTGCGAAAGATTCTGGGACCAACAAAAGGAGAAGATGGGGCATGGAGGCGTAGGCACAACCGGGAGATAGAAGAACTAGTGTCCGAGCCGAGCATCATCGGAGAAATAAAATCCTCCCGACTTCGCTGGCTAGGACATGTGGAATGGATGGGAGAGGATCGAGCCGCAAAGAAAGCGTATCATGGTCAACCGTCCGGGCGCCGTCCCGTGGGGCGTCCAAGATATCGCTGGAAGGATGAAGTCGCCAAAGACCTGAAAGAGCTGGAAGTGTCCGACTGGTCAGATTTGGCACAGAATAGCAAAGAATGGCGCACTTTAATGTCGGAGGCCAAGATCCACTTCGGGTCGCTGAGCCAGCGAAGTAAAGTAAAGTATAATATACATAACGAAATCTTCTAAGGTCCCGCGCAATATGCGTCCCCGTTCCCCGTCTTCGCATCTCTCCCCCATTCTCACCTTGTAGAGGATGTTGAGCGAATCAAAAATATGCGATAAAGGATAGTTAATGGACTGTAATTATGATTTTTGAATCTTCGCATGAATCGAACGAGACCTGGATGAATTTCCGACAAGGTTATTACTATGAAATGGATTGCGATTTGAGACTTACCAGAGATCTTCTATATTGAAGGATCCAGAATAAACTTCACCAATTTTTCCCTGCTGTTCTTTGGGAGCACGCATAGGTTACTTTCTCACGTCGCAATCGTTACAACTGAAGTTCTTATGAATTTATGGTATCTTGATACACTGCCTTGTGCACGAAAAGTATTTAAGACGAAAATTAGAGATTGCAGCGCCTGCAGAAGTGCAGAAGCTTCTACAAGGTGAGATCGGAGGAGAGGGTTTTGAGCGAGTGGCTGTAGGCGCTTGCAGCTTCCTTTACAAAGTGAGAACCGGGACGGGGAACGGGGGGCCACCTTAGGAGATTCCGTTCTGTATTTAATAATTATATCATTCTGTGCTCAGGGAAGTAACTTATATGTTATCCCACGCCCAGGGCCACAGGATCCATCGATCTGTCTGTCTGTCGAGAGACTGTAGCGCTAGAACGGATGGTCCGATGTCAATTTTTTTACGTGAAAGTAACTTCCCTTGCGGTTATTCTTAGCTGTGTTTGATGAAAATTGGTCCACCCGTTTAAAAGTTATTAGGGTTTAACGTTCCGAAGTCAGGGTTTTCTCTAGCAAACACTACTCATCTACTAGATGTATTACTTGACAGTCGGGGATTTTCTAATTTGCCTACCAAATAAACTTGTTTTCTTCTTCGTAGAGGGAGAAATTTTACTTTCAAACCATATATATCGGCGCGTGTGTATATTTTTTGGCTTTTGAGTGCCTTTGTGATCTACCTTTAATGATGATGATTTGGTGATAACATGAAAATGCAGTAATCTTATTGAAAGGTCGATGACATATATTTCGCTTTTTTAAAATTACAAAATGTCAGGGATAAAGGGAAGTGGGAACAATTTTGAACCAATAGAACATGCGCACATACGAAGTAGGCTGAGCCTCATTGGCTACCACAGCTGACCGTTCGTCACGTGATGACGATGGCCGAATGGTTGCGAGGTTGCTTCGTCACGGGACTCCACAGCGGTTGAGGGTTGCCATAAGCGAAAAAAGCCATTTTGCTAGCAAATAAACATGTCTTTTTCTTTGATAAGAGAGAAATTTAGATTTTACTTTCGAACCTTATCTAGCTCGCAAAGCACAAAACTTGGTATCTCAACATCTGCGATGACTAAACACGCTAACGTGTGTTAGAACCTCGTAAAACTCCACTCTTCATTACAGAAAGAACTTAGTCAAAGTCAAGCATTCTGGAGGTACCGAAAGTCGAAGTTTAGTTAAAATAAGTGAGTTTTAAGTTGGCGAGCGGAGAGGTTTGCTTGTGGTCCAAGTTATAAACGAGGAGTCAAAGACTTTAAATACTTATTAAAAATATTCCGCTTCTTAGAGAAAAGGAATAAAATAACCGGCCAAGTACGAATCGGTAAAAACAAAACCCTTTACTAAGACTCTGCTTTCCGTCTGTCACCAGGTTGTATCGTGATTCCTAGACAGTTGAAATTTTTACAGATGAAGTATTTCTATTGCCGCTATAACAACGAAAATTAAAAAAAGTATAAAATAAAAACTTAAGTGAGGCTCCCTATCAACAAACGTGATTTTTATATATAATGGTTCGGAATCCGACTTTCGAACGTTTATCCCCCATAACCAGAGATCGGATATTCCAGTACATATTTACCTAAACTTCGAGGTAGTACGCAACATAGATTTGTAATACCACCTCTTAAAAAATTAAAGATTTTTTTGATACCGTGATTAAAAAATATTGGATTTTACAAAAATAATAAATAGTCAGGTACAAATTATTGATTTGAAGAATATTTTAATTTCACGCAATTTTAGTAAGGAACTCTAAATTAGGAATAATATTCTTCAAATCAATAATTTATACCTCACTGTTTATTATTTCTGTAAAATCCAATAATAATTCCTGATTTTTAAATCATAGTATCAAAAAAATATTTTATATTTAGAGGTGGTATTATCCACTCTATGTTACGTACTTCTCGAAGTTTAGGTAAATATGCACTGGAATATCCGATTTCTGCCCATAACTTATACACCCTGTAACAATGTAATGTTAACAATATCACTCACCAATTGGTAATTTTTTGTTTTCTATAGATATTGCTAAATTCTTTTTCAAAAGTATGTATTCCATCACATTTTAAATAAAAAGTAATTATAATTTTCAGAAATAAACTCATACAAATAGGTTGGTTCTGTACATTGTTTGTTTTCGGTAGTTTATTCTAACTGAATGACTTAAGATGACATTGACAGGTGGTTAATGTCATGGTCATTCCCAGTTTAAAAAAATAATTCAATATAATGTTGATTATTTAAAATCATTCATTTTATTTATAAAGAATCCATAATAAACTAAACTCTTTTAAACATTTTTATTTTTATATTATCTCCGATTTTCTAGAACCTTCGATAATAGACAAAAGTTAATTATTGAGTGGGTTTCAGGTATCACAGAGTTGATATTTTTATCGATCTACCTACATCTTGTTGGATGTAGATCGAAAAACCTGAGAGATCGATCATAACAATTGTGGTTTGCTTCGGCTCCGAACATAATAATTTGTCTACAATAATTTGTACGGCTGAGTTGTCCGTCAGCTATTTTTTTATTCTTTTTTAAAAATAATTTTTATTGTGTACGAGTTCCCTGTTATATAGGGTAAGTTGACTGGCTGTATTTTGTGTGTGTATTCCTAAGAAAAGGGGGTTTTAGAAAATACCAATTGTGTTTCGTAACCAAATTTCAAATCTTACTGGTTTAATGATTGGTCATAATTTTAAAATATACTTTTGTTGTATGCGATAATTCAAAAAAAAACAAAAAAAAAAAAAAACAAACTAGTAAAATTTATTTATCAAAAATAAAACAACGTCAACGAAGTATAAAAAAAAACTCATTTGACGCAGACTCAGACCTAAACTCTGAACAAAAAAAAATCTATACAAAAGTTCAGCACAACTGATTGTGACTTTAAAATTTAAATAAGACCTAAACAAAGATGTGGTTCGATTCATTTTGTAAAAAAAATAAGTTTGACTAAAAAATATCTATATAAAACTACACGTGTGTGTCCACTATTATATAGGTGAGTTGCTTGCTATTATCGAAGGTTCTAGAAAATCGGAGATAATATAAAAATAAAAATGTTTAAAAGAGTTTATTAGTTTATTATGGATTCTTTATAAATAAAATCAATGATTTTAAATAATCAACATTATATTGAATTATTTTTTTAAACTGGGAATGACCATGACATTAACCACCTGTCAATGTCATCTTAAGTCATTCAGTTAGAATAAACTACCGAAAACAAACAATGTACAGAACCAACCTATTTGTATGAGTTTATTTCTGAAAATTATAATTACTTTTTATTTAAAATGTGATGGAATACATACTTTTGAAAAAGAATTTAGCAATATCTATAGAAAACAAAAAATTACCAATTGGTGAGTGATATTGTTAACATTACATTGTTACAACCCTTCTTTTTGTCAGGGGTTAAATATATACGAGTAATCATCCCTTGTTATAATAAATTCCAATTTGTGTGTTGTGATTGTTGAAGCGTAAAATTGGCGGTCAGTGATATCCGGCGGTGGTCGGTGATGGATTTATGAATTCATTCAAATTAATTGTGTGGTGTTTAACTTTAATTATTATTGTTTCCACTATTTTTAGTTCTGCCTTCAACCGTCCGAAATTCCTAGGTCCTGAATGTTTATCTTTAAGTGTATTTGGTATAAAATATGATATGGTTGAGTTAGTATCCTATAACACAAGTCTCGAACTTACATTGGGCTAGCTCAATCAGTGTAATTTGTCCCTATTTTTTTGAGGTCATTGTTATAAATTATACGTAAGTACTTTTACGAAAATAAACATGAGTATGTTCTTTTGTATGTATTTTTGTAAAAATATTGATGTCTTTCTTCAAATGGGTGGGAAGTAAGATCAAAGTATCTCTAGGATTCGTCTTTGGTCATCGTATGATTTTTAGTCGCCAACTCAATTGCAGATGAATACTTGGCAGATGATAATAGTGGAGTCTTTCTAAAAAGCCGATGCCGCATTTAAAGCGTGCTGCAGCAGGATATTCATAAAATAATTAAAAGGTACTAAAGATTGTTGGCAGTAAAATTTTTATTATCACCATATTTAGTTTTAAACAATTTATTTCAAATTAGCGTCACTTCTGCTACCATTTCCCCAAAAAAAGCAGCATAAAAAGGCGACTATTTAAAAAATCAAATCCGCTACCGCCTATATCTTAGCCACAGGCCATGTTAACCCCACGACAGCGGAATCTGTTTTCGTAACGAACACCAACTTAAATTAGAAAGCTTTACCTACGAATCTTGCATTGGAGCGAAATCTGTGTTTAATGTATTTTGTACAAGCGATGAGCTTGCGAGAGACATTTTATGTATCTCGGCGCTTTTGTTCGAGAATTTACTGACTTATTATTAGCTTCAGAGAGTTTACACTTTACACCGCTGGTTTTCGTCGCTGCGGCGCCCAAACATTTTACAACTGGCCCCGCACAACGTCAATCCTTCTTGGTAATGCAGATTTTGCAAGATATACATATTATTTCTCTATCCCCAATGGCATATACAGATAATAAGGGCATACAATAATACAGGGCATTTTGGGTCTTGCGGTTCTAAGCTGACAGAGCCCAGGGCCACAGAGCCCAGGGCCACAGAGCCCAGGGCCACAGAGCCCAGGGCCACAGAGCCCAGGGCCACAGAGCCCAGGGCCACAAGACTCAAAAGCCATTTTTAGCGTGATGGTGGGCGACAAGGTGTAAAAAGGAATCAAAACGACGACCTCCGTGGCGTAGTGGTCACCATGCTAGTCCGCCACCCAGAGGTCCCGGGTTCGATTCCCGGTCAGGGCAAGTTGCAAAGTGGCCTTTTTCAAATTGTCCTGGGTCTTGGATGTTTATCTATATATGTATTTGTTATAAAATATAGTATCGTTGAGTTAGTATCCCATAACACAAGTCTCGAACTTACTTTGGGGCTAGCTCAATCAGTGTAATTTGTCCCTATATATTTATTTATTTTATTTAAAAGAGTAATAGATTGCTAGCCGCATTGCCTAAAGACATTATACGCATTTTCGGATTATCTGGAGATGTTTGTGCTTAGTTTTAGGAAAATGGAAGAAACTTACATGTTGTCCCGACCCCACATAATGTGGGATAAGGAGAGGAAGATGATGATGATGATGTTTGTGCTTAGTTTTAGTCGCCTGTTACGACATCCACGTATAAAGGTAGAGTGCTTCAATAGGTCCCAAAAGAATGATTGTAATTAGTCCGTCTTTGAGATTATCCAAAAATAATGGACCCGTATTTTTCAGTTTACCAAAAAAGTAAGAACTCACAAAGATACGGACCATCAAATTTCCGAAGTAGGGGCTTGCGTTGTGACGTCACCGAAGGGTAAAAGTAGCCGTGACGTCATGCGAAATTTAAAATGCTGTATCTTCGTTACTTTTTGTGTCTCAGAGAAACGAAGAAATACGTGTACAATATTTTTTAATAATCTAACCAATAGGCCAAATTATGCTTTCACAGTCGTCTTGCCTATTCTAGTGTGTGGCAAAAAGCCACATGACGATGCGTTGATTTAATTTTGCAAAACTAAAATCAGATTTTAACCTAACGCCAAAACCGGATTTGGTAGAATTTCTATGGGACCTGACAAGTATTAAAAAAAAAACCAAATTAGTGCAGGCATTTTCGAGTAATATCGAACATATAGGTACTTATATAAAAAAAAACATATATTTGTTCATTCGAATTGAAAACCTCCTTTTTTGAAGTCGGTTAGAATTGTTAACTGCTAACGATTCGCTTTGTTTATGGTACAATTGGCCTCCGATATTTATATCTCACGAAATTGAATTTCTTAGCGCCAGCATTTGTTATATGAAATTTGAACTTTACGACATAGTTTATAGCTACATATATTGTATATTTTACTGTTACCTGCGGCAATAAAAACGCGCGACGACTCCGAATGGCTTGTTCCTTTTTTTACTGGCTATAATTAAATCTGTGTTTCTGGATTTAAGTGAAAGCCTATACCTTAATAATTAAATAAAAATAAGTTTAGGTTATAAAATAACATAAGTTTAAGTACTGTAGTACTCAAACTTATGTTATTTTGCACGTTGCATGCGCCTTTCCATGGACAGCAGTCGTTTCTCCGCAAGCGTCCTACTATGCCCTAGGCTAGGACGAGCAGCAACAAAGGGTAACCTAGTTACCAACCGACCGGAAGATAAAAGGCCTCACATTCTGCGTGATCCGGATCCATCGTGGAGACCATAGGTGGCTCCTCCACCTCCCAAAACCTTTGCATGGTCTTGGAAAAAGACGCATTCGCGAGAACTATTGGCTCCTCCATGGAGTCATTCCCTTCTTAGATTCTCCGACCTCGCACCTCTTCCCGTTCTCGCCTTGTGGAGGGTGTGAAGCGGGCTGCTGCAGGCGCTTGCAGCCGCTGGGGAACGGGGACGCATATTGGGTACGTGTTCCTCGGGGAAAGTTGTTCAGTATCATGGACTGAATTCACCCTGATATTTCACTATATTTTGTTAGACGTTATTCTGTGCTATAACGGTGCGCCACGCGACGAAAGGAGGAAACAAAAAAGATAAAATCTTAAAAATGTCTACCTAACAAAAACGATCTACCAAAATCCACGAAAATGTTTTATTCTAACACGAGTTTCCAATCCGATGTTTGTATCAGCAGCCAGCTCTCGGGCTAACGGAATAAGATTATGCATGTAAATCTGTCTATAGACCTGCGACAAACGCACTTACTGGATCTGTGAATCTGCCTCCGTGGTGTAGTGGTTAGAGCGTTCGGCTCATACCTGGAGGTCGCGGGTTCGATTCCCGGCGGGGGCAACGACTTTGTGTTGTTGTCCTAGTTTGGTTAGGACATTGTAGGCTGATCACCTGATTGTCTGATGAGTAAGATGATCCGTGCTTCGGAGGGCACTTTAAACCGTCGGTCCAGGTCACTGTCTTTGACATTGGTCGTTACCTAATACCATGTCAGAAGCCTTTAAGGCGGTTTAGAAACTCTGACACTAGTGTTAGTCAATAACACACACGATAAGAAGAAGACTTACTGGATAACCAAGATGGTCTTCTCAGCAACTCTGGCAAGGAAACCTACATAAACTTGGTGGTTGCCAGGCATGGTTTTACGCCTGGGAAGCTGCGGCTCCGATGGCGTATATTGTCAGGGTTTTAATTTTGGAAACGAAGTTCCTTTTTGGATGGTACGGACTTGGTAGAGGGGGATACGCGAAAAAAAGTATAAGATTGCTGTCACTTTACTTTTTGTAACTTCGTTCCAACCGAGTGTTTCACGATTTTTTATTTAGATTTAATTTAATGATTGTAATACAAAAGGTAAAACTTAATCCGAAGTTTCTACAAGTTTACCTTAGGGACGTAGCAAAGAATATAGCAAATTAATCATAAATTAATTATTGGTCAGATGACCAGAACAGGGTCGCTGGAAGGCGCTGGATGCAGGCCGCTCTGGATCGGTCATTTTGGTAATCTTTGGGAGGCCTTTGTCCAGCAGTGGACGTTATGCGGCTGCAATGATGATGATGAATCAATTGCAGGAACTCTGATCTCGAGATGTAGAATATATCAGCGCCATATATATTTACATAGCTTCTTGTCTCAGTAGTTCTTGTATAGTGGCGTAGATGTCGCCACAAATCGAAAAGCTTACTCAATTCACCTCGTTCAGCTACTAGAGAGAATAAGTGGTTTAATTGAGCAAAAACGACATTGTTCATGATCTGCCTTAATAATATAAGAATGCGACTTTTAGTAGTTAGAACTGATGTACATTATGAAATGCAAATAATTTAAATTGATTGAAATAAGCAAGTCCACTCAGAATTTCAGTTTGGTATAAGCTTAGTATACGTTATTTACTAGTTTATTTTCCAGGCAAATTAAAAATTCCCGACTTTCAATAACGCCATCACTACATATAATATCCGTAGCGCCATCTCCTATTTGCAATCCAAATTAAAAAGCTTTGTCCTTTAACCTCTTATCATTTAAACCCGATTATCATCAAACATAGCTAAGAACCACCGCAAGAGAACTTACTTTCACACAAAAAAACCGCATCTAATCGGGGCTTAGTTATGAACAAAAACAAATGTAAAATCATGACAAATGGTCACAAAAAACAAATTGTTATAGACGGAGAGAATATAGAATACGTAAGTGACTATATTTATTTGGGACAGATTATATCTTTTGAAGATCGGCAGACTAAAGAAAATTGAACATAGGATTAGTAAATCATGGAATAAATATTGGAGTCTAAAGTTTATAATGAAGAGCGAATTATCCTCAAAAATAAAAAAAGAAGTCTTTAACTCATCTGTACTGCCGACACTCACTTATGGAGCACAAACCTGGAGCCTGACAAATCATCAGGAAAATAAACTAAACATCTGTCAAAGAGCGATGGGGAGATCCATGATAGGAGCTACACAAAAGAATAGAATTAGAAATACCTAACTCAGATTAATGACAGGAGTAGAAGACGTCACAAAAGTAGCAAAAATGCTTAAGTGGAACTGGGCAGGCCACGTCGGAAGGATGCCAAATAATAAATGGACAAAGATCACCACAGAACGGATCCCAAAAGACAAGACCCGCAGAGTAGGTAGACCAAGAACGAGATGGAAAGATGACATCTCAAAATATACGAGCCAATGGTGGAGAAAAACTTGGGATAGGAGAAGATGGGAAAAATTGGGGGAGGCCTTTTGCAATTGCAGCATGCAGCATAATTGGATTTAGCTTTTTATATATTCTATATTTTTATTTCTATTTTACTTTTATACTTAATAAGTACCTAAAACTAAGTGCCTAAAATAATGTAAATATTTACTGCATGAAATAAAGGCTATATTATTATTATTATGTTGGTACGCTTTTCAGCCACGGGTCCATAGGGACCCGGTCCTTTGAGGCGTTCATGGGGCCAAAGCCAACATGAAGAGGCCTTTTAGTACCTTTTTATCTAAAATGTGAGATGGCTGCATCTACGGAGTTCTATCCCTTAATGTACCATTGAGATGCACTAACGGACAGTCCTCCATAGCTGCTGAACTATTTGCCAGGGAGGGATTGACTTGGTTTGTGCTATGTGGATGGGATGTTAGTGGGCCGGATAACCGGGTTATGGAGTGAGATACGGACATCTACCTAAAAATCTCTCACAATAATTTTAACCTGGTAGATGGTGACTTGCTGCTCGTTGGCTACACTGCCTGTGGGCACCCTAATTAGCCACGGAAATGCGGCCAGGGCGCAACACAATGTGAGCAGCTAAGGGTGTCAAGAGGTGCGGCTCCGGTTTCACCATCACGGGGCTTACCCCCGAGAGCGGGTTTCTCCGTTATTACGCCATTACGTGCAATACACTTCCACCCTGGAGCGTATGTCCTGCTCTTGCGACTCCACTCTGGCCGGCCGGTCAACTGTGTAACTGTGTGTATGTGTGTGTGTGTAAGCGCATGTGTGTATGGTCTCCCTGGAGGTAGGGTACGTGGTGTCGCCACTCACCATCAGCTCGCCACAAGCTGCCCTGCGTTGACTGACTGCACTGGGAATCCAGTGGGCGATGGGGTCGTCACGTCCCGACGCCGTTAAGTTATTATTATTATTATTAATATCGCAGCTACGATGACACAGACAGACAGACATACATTAGCGACAAACTAACCCCCCTCTTTTGACGGGGGTGAAAAAGTAGCAAGTCAGCAGCCAGCCTACCCACAGCGATTCTTTGTTCGTCAAATTGGAGGCGGCATTAACACGTTTTTAATATTCATCACGTTTGTCAACCAACATAATACTGCCGGCTTAGCTGAATATTTTAACGCCATTTTGCTTATCAGGGGCTTCGTTTTTGAATCGCAAATCTTTACTCCTTTAAAAATTTCGAACATGTACTGTAACTAGCTGATGTGTGGATGTGACTGACGTTGCTCGCGTGGCAAAATTTGTGACAATTCCACGGAAATCTTTCCTTTTCCCGGGATAAAAAGTATCCTATTGTACCAGCTAATAGGCTATCTACTTTTTACACGCCGTACAAGGTTAAACCATACAAATTTAAGTATTTATAATATTAATAGGATTATTTTCATTACAATAACAAAAATATTTAAATAAGCTTGTTTTACCCTTTCTGAGTACTAGGATATGAGCTACATGTTGTGATATATTATATCTGATATGTGATAGTCGCTAAAATACCGTTTTCACTGTATTTTTTAAATCGTATGAAATGTTTATTTTAGTGTGTCTTGTTATATGTGCATTTTAGCGAAGAAACAGACAAAATAACATTTCTAAGATAATCTCTAAAAAGATGTCATTAGTAGCGACTACGATTGGTCTACTCTTCGTTCGTACAAAGTGCGGTAAAGACGAAAAAATCATTCGATGAACGATTCTGCGCTTCAAAAACATAGCTCCAGATTTGGAAAGGTATCAAATACGTGTCGCGGTTTGTATTCCCCACGTAAAATGACTTTGCGAGTTATTTTCAAAGTCATTTGAATGTAAAGGAAAATATTTTATGGATTCCGCGGATCTGTAGATTATACGCGGAATTAAACATCTCAATCGAGAGCGAGGGTGCTAAATATGTGATCGGAGGCTTTCTTTACAAACGCTGAAGTTGTTTATAGTCACAGAATTTATATAAGTATCAATCATCATCATCATCATCAGGTCTTTTTGTCTCCACTGCAGGAGCACGACCCTCTCCGTACTACCAGAGCCATACTTGGTCAGAGTAGGCAGAGGACTTGGCCTACACACTCCTCGCTGGCTCGACAGGTTGGAGAGGTCTCATTGATGTTCATAAGCTTGTATTTCCTAAGTCGCCTACTAAGACATACACGGGAAGACTTGGAGTGGCCCTATTCTACTCTGTGTTCGGGAACCACAAGGCCAATAAGCATTACATACGTAACCGAAACTCTCAGGATCCCGAACAAAATGCTTCCCCGCGCAGTTATCGCACCTTTCCCTTGTTCTCGCCTTCTGGAGGGTGTTGAGCGGGTGATTGAAGGCACCTGTAGTATGTAATACTATTATTAATTCTGTGCCTGTAGCCAAACAGAGAACGGGAGAAAGTTGCGAGAGCGGGAAATGAAGACATACATTTATCCCGCGGGACCTTAGAAGATTCCGTTGTGAATGTAATACTTATCTTTATATATAAAAAGTACTTGTCACGTTGTTTGTCCGCGATGGACTCCTAAACTACTGAACCGATTTTAAATTTGATTTGAACACCGTGTGCAATTTGATCCAACTTGAAAGATAGAATAGCTTACATCTTTATTTATAGTCGCAATATTATTTTATTGCACGGAAGACCACGCGAACGAAGTAGCGGGCATTAGCTAGTATTACAGGAATAAATTCTGTATAGTAGCCGTATAGTGACATAGAATTGAAAATTTCTTGATATGGCCGATCATTTCATTAAATGCTTGGTTGTTTTTAGGGTTCCGTACCTAAAGGGTAAAAACGGGACCCTTTTACTAAGACTTCGCTGTCTGTCCGTCTGTCCGTCTGTCCGTCTGTCTGTCACCAGGCTGTATCTCAAGAACCGCGATAGCTAGACAGTTGAAATTTTCACAAATTATGTATTTCTGTTGCCGCTAAAACAACAAATACTAAAAAAAAAAAATATCCCATACAACAAACGCGATTTTTTTTGCCCTTTTTTGCTCGATATTAATAATGGCATCAGGTAGGCACTTGAAATATTCACAAAATACTTAGTTGTATTTATAAGTTTTTTGTATGGGAGGGGTCCTATACAAAAAACTTGATTTTTATAGATATTGGTACGAAACCCTTAGTGCACTAGTCCGACTCGCACTTGGCCGGTTATTCATGATATGACAAGATTTGTCGTAAGACGATTTGTCAACCGATATGTACAAATATACGATTTTCCTATTAATTCACCTCACGTTAAAAGATAATGTAAATCAAGTTCATTTTAGTCACTTTTATGTTTTGTTGTTTAATTATCTGCAAGCCAGTGAATACTGCACGAAATAAAAATAATTACAGATACGACACATTTTATTTTATCAAACTTTATTGTTCCAAAGTACAAATATACTTTTAACAAATGGCGGACTTAATGCTAAGAGCATTTTCTCCCAGTCAACCATAGGGATAAACAGAAAAAACGATGCGGCACAAAAAGCAATACAATATACTTACACATATCAAATAATACTATATAACTACATTATATACCTATGATATATACCAATATATATCTTCTTACATATATACAATACATACATACACATTT
Organism: Acrobasis consociella; assembly: GCA_963555685.1. Lineage (NCBI taxonomy): Eukaryota > Metazoa > Arthropoda > Insecta > Lepidoptera > Pyralidae > Acrobasis > Acrobasis consociella. Next base: position 3,214,647 of record OY743119.1, on the reverse strand, counting down.
ACTTATAATAACATATACCTAAATAGTTGAGAAGTGAAGAAGTAAATAATAATGACTTTATGAAGAAAGTCATCTGCCGTATCTTCTTTTTTTCGAGTCAAAATGATTCTAATGCAACAACAATACCAGTCAAGTGCGAGCAGGACTCGCGCACGTAGGGTTTCGTACCATTATCTAAAAAAAATACGTTTGTTGTATTGAAGAATATTTATTTTATTTTGTTTTAGTACTTCTTGTTATAGCGGCAACAGAAATACATCATTTGTGAAAATTGCAACTGTCTAGATAACGCAATGCATGAGACGGAACAGAAGGACAGCGAAGCACTGGCGGATTTACATATTTGCCGCCAGAATAAATAAATAAATAAATATATAGGGACAAATTACACTGATTGAGCTAGCCCCAAAGTAAGTTCGAGACTTGTGTTATGGGATACTAACTCAACGATACTATATTTTATAACAAATACATATATAGATAAACATCCAAGACCCAGGACCCAGGTTCCGTAGTTCCGAATGCCAACTTTGAGTTTAAGCCACTAAAAAAGTTTAAAAACTAATTATTTATTGAATTTGTATGAAATTTTTTTTTCCGAGTACATTTTATAAGTTGATTGCCTATAACTTTTTAATTTGTATATCCTACTTAGCTCTGATAGTTTTCCTTCAAACTACATTTTATATACTATAGCTGTGAATTTTTTCACGTGGCCATATATAACCGTTTAGCAGATAGAGTGGGGGGGACATTTGCCTCCAACAAAAATTTTCACTTTAAACCCAAATATTTCGGAAACGGATCCCTAAATCCAAAAATGGTGTTAACAAGCTCACAATGTTTTTGAAAGACCTATTCAACGACACCCCACACAATGTGTTTGTCGAGAAAAAAAATATTGACTACCTCTTTACTTCTATGGCAGCTAACCTAAAAAAAAATATTTTTCCAGATTTTATTTTACGACTTTTTCGCCATGATTAATATACATATCCATGCCAAATTACAGCTTTCTAGTACTTGTAGTTTCTGAGTAGGACCGCGGACAGACAGACAGACAGACAGACATGGCGAAACTATAAGGGTTCCTTGTTTACTACGGAACCTTAAAAAAGTAATTTTCCAACTTGCTCTGACCGGGAATCGAACCCGCGACCTCTGGGTGGCGGACTAGCATGGTGACCACTACGCCACGGAGGTCGACGGAGAAGGCTATTTATATTTTGCCATCCCTAAGCTGCGTTCTTTTGCTAAGTTCTTAACCTCCTTATATTATTATATCTTGTTTTCAGGTTTAGTTTTACTTTTATTTGGTCGATTTTCTGGGTTTTCCTGCTTCTCTCCTTCCAACCATTTACTTTTTACTTAGCGAAAGAAGAAGAAGAGGCTGCGTTCACTGAAATATAATTACAAAAGAGAAAAGTAGGGGGGGGGGTGCAATTGGCCTAAAACTTGCCGCCCCCCAAAACGTGCCGCCCTAGGCTTTAGCCTACTCAGCCTATTGGTAAATCCGCCACTGAAGACTTATTAATAGGCACCGTTTTTACGGGTACGGAACCCTACAAATAAACTTTAATTTCTAGTAAAAGTCATTTTTGGAGGAAAGTGCGAAATATAAAAAGGTGATTCTTCTGTTATTTTTCTTCGTGGCCTTATCCACCACTTATTTAAGTAGGTGAGTCACTTCTATTTGGATGATTCCATAATCATATCTTTTGCCGTGTGGTTTTCAGCAGAGTAGAATAGGGCCACTCCAAGTCCTCCCATAGGCGACTTAGGAAATACAAACTAAACAAAGCTTAAAAACATCAATGGGACCTTTCCAACCCGTCTGGCCAGCGAGAAGAGTGTAGGCTAAAGTTCTCTGGCTGTTCTGGCCAAGTCTGGTTCTAGTAGTACAGAGAAGGTCGGTGTGCTCCTGCAGTGGAGACAAAAAGACCTGATGAAGATGATGATAATCATATCTTATAATGTTCTCACTTTTTTTAAGAGTGATTCTTCTATTACAGGGTGGCCAAATAACAGGTATACACTTTAGTTTTGTATTTTTATTCTATGAAATATAAAATATATCAAGTATTCCTTGTTAAATATAATATTTAGGGCCGGCAAATAAACATGGAAAATAATATCAGACATGTCCACCTCTAGCAGCATCACAGATGTGAATCCTTTTCATCGCGTTTTTCATCACATTTTCATACATTTCCTACGTTATCTCAGTGACTGTGTCTAGAATATTTTGATTTAATTGCTGAAGGTTCATTGGCCTGTTAGCATGGACACGTCCGTTTAGATAGCCCCACAGAAAAAAGGCAGGAGCTGTTAAATCAGGCGATTTTGGGGACCAATCAATGTCACCGTTTTCAAATTTAATCGACCGGAAAACATTCTTTTTAATGTTTCGTTAAACGTTTTAATAATTAAAACACGTTGTTCCGTCGTAAAACGCTCCATAATAAATTTGCCGTATCTACACAAAGTAATATTCATGCAACAACTGTCATATTTACCGCCAAAACAAAATGGCGGCAAAAAAAAGTTGTATACCTCCAAGTTGGCCACCCTGTATATATTTTTTTTTATAACTTACCAGTCTGCCTCGTTTATCTTGGGTTTGCTAAATTGCATGGCGAGACGCGAAAATCATAAATAAATATTATCTTACTTAATAACTCTGGACTTTATTTGTATATTTTTTAATGGAGTAAAAATAATCGCTTCGTTATCACAGCAATAAGAGAATTTAGAAATTTGCACAAATAGCATTTTTAGACATTTCATTTTTGCGTTATTTTTGTTTAAATATCTATATTATTTAAGAGCTATGCTCTTGTCGGTGGAGTATGAATTTTCTTCCATTTGTCTCTCTTGTCCGCCAGCTCTTTTAATTCGCTGTACGACGCGACGTTCACCTTCTTCTTTATCTGCTTCATGTAGCTATGCCTCGGTCTTTGAAGATTTCCTTCAATAATGTTTTTATGAAATCATCGTGTCGTATCAGATGACCTAGCATCTCTCCTCGTCTTTTCTCTATTAAGTCCAAAATACACCTACTCTCTTACTCTTTTCAGGACCTCCTCATTGGTAATTTTTGTGATAGTGAACAACTTTCCCCAAGAAACGTATAGCGAAATATGAACAATTAATTTTAGCTTTCCATACTTATTACATTTTTTTATTAATTAATTTATGGTTCATTATAAACCATAAATTAATTAATAAAAAAATGTAATAAGGTCAAACAAAATATACTGAAACTATTTTAAGCTGTATGTATGGAAAGCTAAAATTAATTGTTCATATTTCGCTATACGTTTCTTGGGGAAAGTTGTTCACTATCACAAAAATTACCAATGAGGTAATGTAAAATCTTCGAATTAATAAACTCATAAAATTATGATAGAACTTCATTTCGGTAAGTTCGTTTAATCATTAATTTTACATACATATTTCTACATATATGTACATTCCGTAGTGGGTGGCTGCAAATATTTTATAAACTATCACATACAGCACTATTTAAGGGCTCGTAATATGTGTCTTCGTCTTAGCGCGTTCCCACTTGCATCCTCTATATATGTATTTGTTATAAAAATATAGTACCGTTAAGATAGTATCCCATAACACAAGTCTCGAACTTACTTTGGGGCTAGCTCAATCTGTGTAATTTGTCCGTATTTATTTATTAATTAATTTATTTATCCTCAGATGTACTGCTTCGAAAAAAAGGGTACTCTTTCACATCTCAATAAACAATCAAGATATGTATGATACGAAACAATGGAATATTAAATTGTGCTTCAAATGCTAACAGCTGAATGTGTACCACGCATTATCTACATATTTCACTAAAAGGTTTAGGAATAGCAATTCTAGATAAACCGAAAAAAGCGGGGACATTTTATTTTTACTTTTTTATTGTTTGCCCTACGACAATTTATAGGCGACTGTACAGACAACTTAAGTAAATAGACAACAGAATGATGTTTAACTGATAGCAAATCAAACGTAACACGTGGTTTTTGAAGCGTACAATCAATGGTACTAGTGGGACATATCAGTGTAATTAGGGTAGTACCATTTATGGCATAGGTGGTCCGGATGAAATTTATTTGAATGTGTATGTATTGAGTTGAGTTGAAAAAACAAAAAAGCTAAGCGACAGTTGGTTATTGTATAAATATTTTTGCAAAAATAAAATAAAAATACAATTAGCGTAAATCTACGCACATTATTGATTAAGTACATGCAATAAGGTATGTTGCGTATTTCCGACGTGCTTATTTGTGTGCATAAGATAATGAAGACGTCTATACAACAAATAATATGAGTAAATACCTATGTTATTTTGAAATTAGTTTTTTAATTCAGAATTTAGTTAATCTCTGACACTAGTGTTAGTCACTTTTGATAACTCGTAGATAAGAAGAAGAAGAATCAGAATTTATAAAATTGATTAATTTCACATAATTAAATAGTTAGTGTGGTATCCGGCAGAGTACAATAGGACCACTACATACTTCTTGTTGATGTCGTAAAAAGCGAATTAGGAATTACGAGTTAAATATAGCATATAAAGATAAATGAGGCCTATTCAACCCAGCGTGGAGATTGTAGACCAAATCCTCTTTCTGATCTGGTCAAGTAAGGCTCTGGAAGTACAGAGCGGTTCATGCTTCTGCAGTGGAGACAAAAAAAGACTTGATGATGATGATGATGAATTATACAGTCTAATAGAGCATCACACTCAAAAAGCTGCATATGTAGACTGTGATTGTTGTATTTAATCAGTATTTTTGTGAAGTGTGTTATCTATTTTTATACTTTGGTCTATGGTTGAGTGAAAGAAATGGGCTTAGATTAGAATAATGAATGTCTGAATGGAACATTCTTTAACAAAATGTTTTTTTAATTTAACCGAAAATTCTGCGTTAAATCTTTTGGGAAATCTGAAGGGATTTTTTTATATATTCTTATTGATATTTAAAAACTCTTAAAAATACTGATTTATATAGATATTTACAAGCTTTAATTTAGGTTCACCTATCCCGTTGTCTGTCTGTCTGTCTTGTAAGTCTTGTAAGTCAAGTTTGTTGTCCCGGTTTCCGATTTTTTACAATTATTAATAAGTTCTTCGTAGAGTTCCTATGTCCACCTTCTGGCTTCATCATCATATCAGCTCCTTGTCATCATAATATTGCATTTTCAAGCGAAATTTTGTACTCGTACGTATATCACGTAAAGTGGCCATAGGAATATTTGTTTGAAAGGATGCAACCCTATCGAGTTTCGGTTCGTTTGATTCGTTTTTAAGTTCTTTGTTTTAGACAAGCTTAATATTAATGTAATAATATTTTTTTTAAATCAATAATTGTTTAATAATATGTCTTGGATGTCATAATCAGACAGTTTTACAGGTTAATAGCATCATTCACAAATGTACTCGTACAAAATATACTATCACAGAACTAAAGACCACAAAAATTTACAAAATTTTGTGGAACACGTAAACTTAGAAACAAAATGTAATTATTGAAATTTTAAGGTAAATGTACGACCAAAACAAGGATGTCTGCAAAATGCGGAAAAAGACAGATAGATAAAAAACAAGTAAACTATTCCATAAAAATCACCTGTAGCCAACACCACCAGAGCCCTTAAATCACGTTGATTGAGCTCCAATCCATAAATAACTGTATTCATATCACGAACCCTATACACGGAGACAAGGAGTTAGGAATTAAATCAAGCATTCATAAATTTAAGAGCGAGGTCTCTAGATCGAGCTCAAGTTCGTTGGGCATAAAAATCGGTTGATTTGTTTTGGAAATATTTATAAAAGTGTCCGCGATTATGTAGCAAACGAAACCATAGCGCGTTCTAACTTTGGATAGCACCATCTAGGTGTTACTTAGGGAATAATTTTATGTTATAATATAGAATAATAATCGCGAGGTGTAAGTAAGTTCGCAGTGAACATCATCATGCTTAAATAATAATTATGACATAACAATGTATTCTCAGTCCACATATCTAATTTTAATATAATTATAATTGTAAGTTGACGTTTTTGGAGAAAATGCTGCAGTACAGTTTTATTTCCGTTTCTTCTGTACTTGCGCTTAGGAAGCGGCAGTAAACTTAGCTATAAGTAAATGATCTGACGTCAACATTTACCTTATAAGAAACCGAAAAAGAAAAAAAATGTCAATTATCAGGTGATACAAATATCCAAAGATAAATAAAAGATTTTGACTTTGACTACGGACCCCAGACTGCCTAGCAGCAGGACAGTCTTAGTAAAAAGTGATGGGTCTAGTTCTTCTTATTTTGTTTAAGAGCTGGGCTCTTGTCGGTGGAGCGCTTTCCATGTCTCTCTTTCTTTCGCTAAGTTCTTAACCTCCATATATGTTTTCACAATGGGTCTACAGGAAAACAATATTTATTCAGAAACTGGGAATCACATATGTAGTGAACACACATAGTAAATATATTTATACATATAATAATAAATTAATAAATAATTAGATATGATTATTCTGTTGTTTTGGGCAACATCAACGCAGGCCGATAGATGGCAACATAGTGTCAACCAGTTCAAATGGCGACCGCGTGGCAAACCGAAATCTAAAAAAGTATTAAGTGCTATTGAAAGTGTCCTTATACAATATGTTAAGTTTGCGACGACTTCTGTGGCGTAATGGTCAACACGCTAGATCGCCAATCCGGAGGTTCTTGGTTCGATCCTCAGCCAGGGCAAGGGCTGGGTGGTGTTTATTTATATATGTATTTATTATAAACTATTGTACCGTTGAGTTTATATCCCATAATATAATACAAGTATAAGCTTACTTTGGGGCTGGCTCAATAAGTGTGATTGTCACTGAATGTGTAGACTAGATAGAACAACTGTGGATCAAACTTGAAACACTTTTATGTGTCTCAATCTATATTAATATAAATGGGTACCTTAAACCTAGCGTAACTTAGTCGTACCTAAAATAAAAAAAACGACGGGTTGCACTCTGGGAGTGCCGGCAGAAGTGAAAACACAGCAGTATGGCCACTACACAGACGGTCGAGCCATCAGCTGTCACCATCCATGGATGCGCGTAGCACGCTTTAACATAAACACACACGAACATTCGCGCAAGCGCCCTGCGCCGCCTAAACGAAACAGCAGGCGCAGGCATACATTTTCGCCGCGCCGTAGAAAGAGGGGGATACTCCCTCTCCTACGCCGCGCCAGCTGTCTACTCTCCATCCGTCTTACGAATTTTCGATCAGGTCACGTGTCCTGACGCGAGTTTAACATTTTTTACCCATTCCAAAAAAAGTGCACAACGCCGCTAAAGAAGTTTTCACTTCAAAAAATAAATTCTTCGTTTTTCTTTGATCAGATGCAAACTCCATTAGCGTTGAACCTCTCTGCTGAAACCTCAAGCAAAAATAAATCTCCCGCGTGTGTGAGTGACGCAGATTTATAAGCCTAGTCTGTCATTTTGAGAAATGACTGAGTTGAAAGAGTTCGGAGTTCGTTTCCCGGCCGTGGCATTTGATTGATCGGTAATGTGATGATTTCTGCAGTTGAAAGTAGTTGACTCTAAATCGAGTTGGCGAAAACACATTGTTTGTATGTATGTATGTTTGTACGGTGATAACTGCCGAACTGATGGTCTGATTTTAATGAAATTTGGTGGGCATATTGTAAATATCAATTGAATTTTCAAGTTCTACGATTATCTAGCAAATAAAATCATAGCGCGTTCTAACTTTGGATAGCGCCATCTAGATGTAACTTACTTAGGGAACTGAATTGTGAAACGCGAATAATAATCGTGAGGTCTAAGTTCGCGGCGAAATACTAGTTTAAATTGTTATACAATGTCATTTTTTATTGAGGACTAATATTTTTGCCGTGTGGTTTCCGGCAGAGTGGAATAGGGCCACTCCTAGACCTCCCGCGGATGTCGTAGAAGGCGACTTAGGGAATACAAGCTAAACAAAGCTTATAAACATCAATGAGACCTCTCCAACCCGTCTGGCCAGCGTGGAGAGTGTAGGCTAAGACCTCTGGCAGCTCTGGCCAAGTTTGGCTCGGGTAGTACAGAGAGGGTCGTGCTCCTGCAGTGGAGACTAAAAGACATGATAATGATGATGATTTTAAACACAGGACTGCAAACCCAAAGGTTGAGCAAAGGTGGGCAAAATATGAAAAAAAGAATCAAAATAGTGATGAGTTACTAGCCGCATAGCCTATTAACATTAACATTACTCGCATTTTCGCCAATTCCCTCGATCGGCGTTTACGGTCTTTGCGCGAAAAGAAGCAGTATCATAATCCAAAATCGGTTCTGGCGTCTTACATAATCGGGGAACATACATAAAAAATAAAAATTAAAGATCGCGACTCCTCCTTTTTTCTAAGTCTGTTAAATACAACATGAACAAAATAAATATTTAAGTGAAGCATCCCATACAACAAACCTATTTTTTTATAGACAATGGTACGGTACCCTTCATGCGCGAGTCCGACTCGGACTTGGCCTGTTTTTTTGCCATTTAACGCGATGGTAAAACGAATCAAACAAATTAATAATGAACAAACAAAATAGGATAGGTTGCTAGCAGTATCGCCTTATGACTATGACATACTTTTACCCAATTTCCTATTCCCTCTTGGATTTTACGATATGCGCGGGAAGAAAAGTAGCTAATAAATAAATAAATATATAGGGACAAATCACACAGATTGAGCTAGCCCCAGAGTAAATTCGAGACTTGTGTTATAAGACACTAACTCAACGATACTATATTTTATAACAAATACATATATGGATAAACATCCAAGACCCAGGATAATTTACCAAAGGCCATTTTCCAACTTGCCCTGACCGGGTACAAACCCGGAACCTCTGGGTCTGGCTAGCATGGTGACCACTACGCCACGGAGGTCGTCAAAGTCATCGTCGTCAGCTGTTACATTATAAGTTTTTTCGTTCCTCCCAGACCCGCGTAGATAAGATCTAAAAAACAAACTCCGAGGAAATCCAAGTTTTTCCATCACGCTGAGATAATAATCCCAATAAGTCGAGTTATTGGTGCCGTTACAAGTCACAAACATTTCCCGCCAATATGTTAGCGAACTACCGTCATCCAGGCTTTTTTGCCTTGTACAGGATTTGTGGAGATTCTGTTTCACTTTTACAGTTTTATTTTAGAAATAAAATTAGTTTTCTGTCATGTATTTTTTCTTTAACTTTTACGAGTATCTATCTCGTGGGTGTCGTTAATTAGATCTTTTAAAATTATTTCGAGCTTGTGAACCTCATTTTCGATTTAGGGATCTGTTTCTGAAATATTTGGTTTTATAGTGCAATTTTTGTTAGAGTCAAGTGTAGTAGGGGGGCTAAACGGTTATTTTGCTTACTTACTTCCGTCGAGGACAATTTTTTTCCGCAATTAGGCCCGAAATTGCCGGTCCCGTTTTGCGTGGGGAGCTGCCACCGGCCTCAGTTCTCGAACCAGCCCAGCTCCTGCAGGAAGCCTAGGAAGCCTGTTGGCGCCCTGCACGCTTCCGCCATGGTTCCCGGGTGTTCTAGGAACCTTCTTCTTATGTGTGCGACGCCATCGCACTCCAGGAGGAGATGGCTCGCAGTTTCTTCAGCCTCCATGCATGCTCTGCACAGAGGACTGTTAGTTAAACCTAGGGTGAAGAGGTGTTTGTTTAGTGCACAATGACCAGTAATAAACGGTTATTTATGGACACATGAAAAAATTCACATCGGAGCTATATGTAACGAAATTAAAAGAAAAACCATCAGAACTAAGTAGGGTTTAAAAAGGAAAAAGTTATAGGCCGACTTATAAAATGTACTCAGAAAAGAAAATTTAATACAAATTCTACAGAAAATTAGTTTTTACACATTTTCAGTGGCGTGAACTCAAAGTCGACATTCGCAACTACGGAACCCTACACTGTGCGTATATCCTTCGTGTGCGAGTCCAACTCGCACTTAGCCGGTTATTAGTATAAAATATCAGTTGTACAGCTACATCATCGAGCTATTTGTGAATTTGGAGTCACACTAACAGTTTACAATGTGCACTTTCTTTTTGAATCTGGACACTCTCATAGCTTTCTACAAAGTGCACTTTTAAAGTTATTTCTTTTGTACCAGAAACTTTCCAGTGTTATTTGACGATATCCAGACAAACACTTAGCTTGCTTTTAGTGTTTGTGTAGTAAGTTATGAAGTTTACTTCCCAACTTAAAATAAGTACAGTAAAAATGCCGAAAGTGGAGAAATCAGAATCTGTATTGTAAGCATTTGTCTTTACATACCTTTATTACATACATAATATCACGCCAGTTAGACTAAGAGGGGGCCGTATGCAACCCTACCTCATCGAGTAGCAAAATGTGACCTAAGTAGGTCGTTGTAGTGTTGTGTTAAATAAGTAAATATATAGGGACAAATTACACTGATTGAGCTAGCCCCAAAGTAAGTTCGAGGTTTGTGTTATGGGATACTAACTCAACGATACTATATTTTATAACAAATACATATATAGATAAACATCCAAGGCATATCTTTTTTCATATGCAACACCCTACATATGTCACCTTTTGTTTACTCAATGAGGTAGGGTTGCATACGGCACCCTCTTAGTCTATGTTTCCCACAGGGGTAGGCAGAGACTATGGACCTCCACTTGCTACGATCCTGACAAACCTCTTTTGCTTCATCTACATTCATCATCCTGATAAACCTTAATATATCCTTACATATTGGGTGTTCTCGTATATGTTCAGTCAACATAGCATTTTTAACTCCCTACAAAAAAGAGGATTGTTATAAGTTATGCTAGTGTCTGTCTATCTGTGGCATCGTAGTACTCGAACGGGTGGACAAAATTTCGGCGCGGTTTTTTTCGTAAAAGCACAGAATTAATAATAGTATTACATACAGAACGGAAACTCGCACCGTCCCCCGCAATCTGGCGTCCCCGCAACTCCTCCCCCGCTTTTGAGCCTTGTTGGCCTGCCCTGTCGCCTGTAAAACAGGGTTGTCACTAGCCGCACGTAAACGTAGGATAATTGAATCATAATGGTGAGAAACTGCGCATATTATCATTGTTTACCCACGGAAAGCAATAAAGAACGAACATTTTATAGACTTCCGAGTGATGAAAACAGGTGAGCAAAGCAACAAATTCTGCGGTAGCGACCCTAATTGTTTAACTCACACATTTGACGTGTGCCTGTGCAATGTGCATATTGTTTAGTTTGTAGTAGTACTAGGTATATTTGTTACTCCGTTTCTATGAAGTGCCATACCTGTGGTTTACGACCTTCGTGACGTAGTGGTTACCATGCTAGTCCGCCACCCAGAGGTCCTGGGTTCGATTCCCGGTCAGGGCAAGTTGGAAAATGGCCTTTTTCAAATTGTCCTGGGTCTTGGATGTTTATTTATATATGTATTTGTTATAAAATATAGTATCGTTGAGTTAGTATCCCATAACACAAGTCTCGAACTTACTTTGGGGCTAGCTCAATCACTGTAATTTGTCCCTATATATTTATTTATTTATGTGGTAAAAGCAAGTTCCCTTGCAGTGGTGATAAAAATAGTTTCAGTCGTTTAAAAGTTATTGGGGCTTATACTTGAAAGTTGGGGTTTTTAATTTACGTGGCAAATAATAGATGGTGGTACGGATATCGGACGCATTTTACATCTGTTGGAATATTTAGTTCTGCCACTCACCACTAGATGGTATCGTTGGGGGATTTTATTTGCCTGGCAAATAAACTTGTTTCTTAAACTATTTAGTAATTCTTTAACTATTATTGCAATGTGTCCCATAATTGTATTATATTGCATTGTATAAGCCCTTTATCCTGAACTCTTGGTTGTATTGGTGTTTCTTATAGGATGTCTCTGAGTTCAGTGTGCCTTTTGGCAAATGCCTCCTCCAACCACTTCCATTGCCTCCTGTCTCTAGCGATCTCCAGTTAGGACCTGCAGCAAGTTTTAACTCGTCCTCCCTTCTTATGTGTTGTCTTCCCCTGTGCCCCATAATAGGGCCCATTATTTTGTCCCATGTAAAACTTTTGTTAAAATCATCATTTTGAAACATTCCCGAATGGCAAGAAATATTTCAATTTCTTAACAAAATGTTAATTTCAGCAATTGAAATATCGTGAAACCCGCCATCTACCAACCAATTAGTCTTCCCAACCCTTCCCACTTTAAAAATTGGTGGTATTAATCTCTACCGCTTACAAAAACTGGTTATCCTGCTGTAACAAGACGGTTTGCAATTTTCTTACAATTTGACATATACAATAGATATAAAGCTTGTTATACACTTAGCATTGGCGTAAAGATGTAGCGTGATACTACGTGATATAAAATAATAATGTACTTTTAGGTCACGTATACCTACTATATGCTGCCAGACAAGGCATGACACGCGAGCCTAGGGCCAAGATAAATAAATAAATATATAAGGACAAATCAAGTGCGGTTTTAATCTCAATCATATATAGGTACATATTTAGATAAATATAATCTTTCTGCAGCTAAATCTTTATGAAGCTATCGATGTCATCTTGCCATCTTATCCGTGGTTTACCTCATGTATGCGGCAGCACGCATGTCCCGTACAATATTTAATTAGATATTGTAAATTAATAGCCGTGTAGTTTCCGGAAAGGTTAAATAGAGCCACTCCAAGTCTTCCCGTATAAGGAGGTTTAGGAAATACAAGCTAAACAAAGCTTATAAAAATCAGTGAGACCTCTCAAACCCGTCTGGCCAGCGATGAGAGTGTAGGCTAAGTCCTCTGGCTGCCTTTGCCAAGTACGGCTCTGGTAGTACAGAGAGGGTCGTGCTTCTGCAGTGGAGACGAAAAGACTGATGATGATGATATTGTAATTCGGGAAGTATTGGTTCTTGCGATACAAGTGTTCTTCAAACGGGAGCCAGGTCTTTAATTAGCCTGTGGCCGCAATGCAACCTTACAATAGAAAACTTTTTATTATTAGATATTCATCGGTTGTCACGACGACCAAACACTTGTTTATATTCTTAGCTTGACATCAGTCAATAAATAAAATATATTTTTGTCTGTTATTTATTTCTTTACAATTAGCCACTTACACGAGCGCCCAAAAGCCGTTCAAAGTTTTAGATTAGATTTACTGAGTAAAGAGAAAAAATAATAAATACATTTGAGTCTAGTTATGTTACCGTTTAGTCAACGAAGGGAATTACAGTAGTTAAAAACAGTTTTAGATTATTTAAATAGTTTAATGTTTACAATTATTTTATTAAAAAGAAGTGCAGATGAGATGACAATGATGACTTACGTTAATTTAAGCCTATATTCAGCTTGAAGATGAGTGTGTCACCCGCCTAAAATATAAGTGCGCCATTTCGTGTAAAACGGTGTTTGGCCGGAAGTAATAATAGGCTGATGAAACCATAATGTTAGTAATTTGAGGGCCCGGCCCTTTTAATTACTTTGAAGGAACCGACAATCTGACGCAAAGGCTTGGCGAGGGTATAGGAGAACAGATAACATACTATGCTAGCTTAATTATATGTACAGTACCTGGGTGACCGAGCTTTGCTTGGTCGATTACATCTCAAACATTAACTATTTTTTTTTAAACTTGTCTAAAAACAGTACAAAATAAAAAATTATGTATAAACTTGGAACATAAAAAAAAAAACAAAAGTAAGTCACCGAGTGGGATTCGAACACTCTTTCTAGCGGTCAGCATCCTTAACCGCTGAGCTAAGAGGATGACGGCCGATGCGACGATATTAGCGACCATATTCTGCGTGGAAAGAAAAACGAATGAAAACTCGAAAACACGCGTTTTCCCAAGCATAAGACTAATCTAGATCGATTGTTTACCTCCAAAAACCCCCATATACCAATTTTCACCGAAATCGTTAGATCCGTTTTCGAGATCACAGAAATGTATAAATATATAAATAAATAAATATACAATAATTGCTCGTTTAAAGGTATAAGATATGCCTAATAAATAAAAATGAATATATACATATAATAAAACAGTAAAAAAGTGTCTTTACATTGAATATATTTCCAAAGAAATATTTAGGGCGATGGAGACATAGTAATAGAGTAAGAATTAAAAAAAAATGTCTGTCTGTCTGTGTGCCTGTTTGTACACGTTAATCTCCGGAAATACTGGAAAGATTCAAATGAAACTTTTTTTGTTTATTAATCTTGGGCAACATATAGGGTATAATTGATTTTGGAAAAAAGAACACCTGATGAAGAATCATAATGGTCCAGCTAAACTGTAAGAATAAGCATTTTCCGGAATCATAAAGTCCACGCGAACAAAGTCGAGGGCTTCGGCTAGTACAATATGCAACGTGGAAGGGACATATCCGTAATAAATCAATCCACGGACTATACTAGATCCCTATAGTAAAATGAAATTAAAATACTAGTCAGTTATTTAAAATAAATCGGCATTTCCATATGAATTTGTACAGCCGCCGGCTGCAGGTGCCAGGCGAGTACGGGGGAGACAAGTATGTGTAAGAAAATTCCAGCTGCAAGATTTAATCTAAATGAATTCAATTTCACAGTTTTCTAAACAAATAGTTGAAGCAAATTCTTCGCTGTTTGCTTTAGCACTTATATTTGATTCAAAGTTTTTCTATATCATTAAACAAGTCTCTCAACAAAAGCCATTACTCTCTGCTTTGCAAGTTTAGATTGCGATAGTTCAAGAAAACCTGGTGTTAGCATTATCGCTGTATTTACCATTTATCATTCAAGTTTTAAGGAGATTCTTTTTTTCGCTTGCTTTGCAGAAAAAGAAAATAAAGTTGTAATGGTACAATTAAACAATTTCGCTTGCTTTGCAGAAAAAGAAAATAAAGTTGTAATGGTACAAGTATGTATGCACGCATTTATATGTAGGTATATGGTAGGTACGTGTGGCGTTTGAGGTATTAATAAATAATAAATTTCTTTATTACAGGGAACAAAACTTACAAATACATTATTGACCCATATTTATATATGCCTTACAGACTAACAAACATATAATAAATATAAAACTTATAAAAAATATCACTATTTGGTACGCAATGTCTGTGACGCACTGCATGATGTCATTACTCTCATCCACAGGTCAGGGTCAAGCATTATTTTGGTCTTAAAATGTCTCTATTTTTAAAATGCAGATACTCTAGACGCTGAAGAGTAAAATACATTTTATTTAGACAAAGACGTCCAAAAAAATGCATAAAATAATACGAAAGTCCTGAAAGTAGATGAAGATATGATGCGCAATGGAGAAAATTGGAAAGAAAATACATTTTGTGCCGACCCCGTGTAAGTAAATGGTAAGGAAGTTGGAGAAGGCGACATTCAAATGTATAAAGAAGGGCAATTTGTACATAAATATTCAACCTTGGAAACCCCTCTGCTATTATGACAAAATGATAGAGAAATGCCTAAAAGCGACGCGTCTTGCTTGTAATGCCATATTTTTCCTTAAAGATATGCTGGAATGATGGTTTCTTCTTTGGTCCAGAGGATAACCTCTACCAGATGAGAAAGACAAATGTAAGAAATTCATACTCCACCTTCAAGGGCATAGCTCTTAAATATAGATGTTGTTAGTCCAGATATAATATCGTTTAGTTTCTATCCCATAATATAAGTTCAAACTTATTTTGGGGCTACCTTAATTAGTGTAATTTATCTTAATCTATTTATTAATTTACTAGCCGAAGCCCGCGACTTTGTTCGCGTGGACTTTATGACTCCGAAAAATGCTCAACAGGCTGAACAACTTTTTCTAATGTGTCATTTTTATATTTCTTATAGCTTAGCTGGACTATTAGGGTTCTGCATCAGGTGTTCCATTTTCCAAAATTAATTATACCCTATATGTTGTCCAGGCTTAATAGTTATTTATCAAAAAAAGTTTCATTCGTATCCGTTCAGTATTTCCGGAGATTAGTTTATACAAACAGATTAGTTTATACAGACATTTTTTTTTAATTCTTAATTTATTACTATGTCTCCGTCACCCAAAAATTTTTTTTGGAAATATTTTCAATGTACGGGCACTTTTTTTCCTTTTTTAATATATGTTAGTATAGATTAGGTATAATACAAATTTCTTTTCAGAGCACACCAGCATGGAAGATGTAAAACATTGGAGACAAGAGGAAGACACTGCGGAAATGGGTACTAAGATCGCTCTGCGGACAAATTGAACGGCATTTCTCTTAGGATTATGAAACTTTTGTCCTACACTAAGCGTCTGTCAATGCCAGCCTTAATTTTGGGGCATTAAGCCCAAGTCGGTGGCGATTAGCGCAATATTTAACGTATAATCGCCGTCTTAGTTGTGCTTAAAAATTTGTCAAAGAATTTGCCATTTTTCATTGCCTCTTTCAATTTTGTCCCATCACATTCCCTTTTTAAGCGGGGTCCGCTTTCGGCGCTTCTGTCCTGGGTTGTTGGGTCGGGTAGGTTCTCTTCTAATAGCTTCGTCATACTGGTCCACTATGTGCCGTGTGGTTTTCAGCAGAGTAGAATAGGGCCACTCCAAGACCTCCCGTGGATGTCGTAGAAGCCGACTTAGGAAATTATTGATATATTGATAATTTATTTAATTGATTGAAAGATTGAATTGAACGACACACCTTGATTTTTTCTCAAAATGGCAGCGTCATGGGTTTAAAGGTCTACGGCTCATAGAACCACAGTAGTAAAGATAAGAATTTATCTTAAAACTGCCTTATTTTGAACATGAAACTTATGAGAACCAATAAATAAGATCTATGAGATCTGATATTAGCCGCTGAATTTCATTTGGTGTCACATCAGTATGATGTATGGTGGAAACGTTCAGCTTCGCTCGCTGCACTGAGAGCTGATCTATAGTGACGGGATGGCGATAAAGTTGTCAATATCCATATCGATGTACGAAAGTCATGATATAGTATAAACATGGTTTAACACCACGCTCACTGAGCTGGAAAATTATCAGTGTATATAAATTTGTACTGATCGAAATAAGTTATTTCTGAATATGGCTTCATGTAAGATACATTATCCATATATTGCATATAACATCGGTGAAATGCCCTAATAGAGTGAAACTGTGAATACATTGAGAGGAAGGCCTAGAATGGGTTGGTGTGACGACCTCGATGCTCTCAGAGTAATTGGTCTGAATCAGCTCTGGACAGAGACAAGTGGAAGGGAGAGCATATGAAAATGGGATAAATATCTCCATTAGAGTTTGAGAATTTGAGCTTTACCCGGATTGACTTTAATATTCTTTTTAACTCAGGTAACTGCATTTTTATATCGTGGCGATGCTGCCAGCCTTCTGGGTACGTTACCACGGGGCAGCGATTTGCCAGGGCTTTTTATTTATAAGTAATTTAAGTTATTAATTTAGTTTTCTTGTTTAATTTTTTATTAATTATTGAATATTGCCATTACATTAAAAAAAAAACTTTAAGATTATTAAAAGGATCTGATTTTATATTATCGAATATTAAACCATACTCCTAACCACTTGTCTGTAATGCAATATTTATCTCTATCGATATCATATATCTCTTTTTATCGACATACCTCAGCTGTATCGTTGTGCAGGAAAGAAATAAACAATTTCCATCGCAAGAGTTGTGTAAGGCGTTTTATGCTTGGGAATGTTATTCCACTTCCACATAAAACATCTTTCACGTTATGAGAACATTTATGTCTTATGATATGTAAGACGTTTATTTCGTTTATATGGTTATTGTTTTGGCTATTGCCGACACTGCTTTTATATACAAAATGTTGGTTTCCTACAGTATCTATCATACAATATTTTGCACCAATCAGCTCACAGAACACGTTCATATAAATATGTTTCGCGGCTCAACAGCGCCAGTCGCAAACTTGATGTTGAGGCGAACTCCCGCTGCCCAGCTCGAATGGTGGTGGGGATGAACACGTAAATATGCGCGCACTCGCTCGCCGCTCGTCAGTGATGAATAGCCACTAGCCTCGATGCACGTATGTCCCCACACTTCTATTGTTTTGAGTAGGTATTTTAAATTATGTCTTTATAATCGACTATGATAATCACTTACAAGGTCAGGTGACCTGACCAGGGTCGCTGGAAAGCGCTGGATGCAGGCCGCTCTTGATCGGTCATTTTGGAAAACTTTGAGAGAGGCCTATGTCCAGCAGTGAACTTTATGTGGTTGAAATGATAATAATGATGATGATGATGATGATGAATCGACTATGATGATGCGGTGTTCCATCAATTCTAGCAAGTGGTATCCGTTTAAAGGTTAATCAGGAATGTCTGCCTGCCATTGTGGAAATTAGGTGTTTTATTATGTATTTATATCCGTATGTATGAGTTATCCAACTTGCTTGTCCAAGTTCCATATCCTATATGTTTGCCAATTGGCATAAACTTCAGTTCTAATTATTAGATTATTTAAGGCTAATACGAATCGGAAAATTAGAAATTGGTAAACGCCAGTCTTGCCTTAATCTTAGCGTGTATTGGGTTGTATGGTTCTTTTTTCTCATAAAATGATTACAAGTATCCAAAGGATGTCGAAAACATTTGCAAAAATTGTAGGAGATAAAGTCTATCAATCCTAAGTATGAACACGCCTGTATGCCTCATCAACATCTCTTACAGGTCAACTAAAAGAGATTTCTTTTGAGATAAGTAGTGCCTTTGTACAACTTTTATGAATTCTCTGTATACATATTCCGTGTGCATATATTGGTAAGTAAATAAATAAAGCCAGAACCAACAAGGACAAATTATTCTATTTTAGACAAAAGATATTCTTGTCTATTCAAGACATTTTCTCACAAACTACATCATTTACAAATACTCCCGCACACGTTTCAACAAACGCTGTGGATCGAGTTTTTGTGTTTACATTTCTCGTTTGTTCTCGGCTGATTCCCTCCGCATAGAAATTAGATTATGGTTACCTTGATTTTGCTTTTATATTTATTTCTTTGTTCTTACTGCTATGAAGTATAGGGGCGGAAATGTATAGCCTACCTGCTCATCCTAGATAGGGTGACTCAATCTGCCAATATGACTTTTCTTACGGTAACAATATTGAAATATCAACAATTTTGTTTTAAATTTTAATTTAATTATAGATACAAAATGTAAAAAAAAAGTTGTCTTTCTTATCATCAACATTATCATCAGGTGTTTTTGTTTCCACTGCAAGAGCACGATCCTCTCTGTACTACTAGAGCCATACTTGGCCAGAGCAGCCAGAGGAATTGCCCGGGCGGCTGTACACTTTAGTATGGAAATGGTATTTTTTTTGACGTGATAACGTCTTTAAAATCGTTTTAGTCGGGTGACATGTTCAGAAACTTGTGTCACACCAAAACCTCACGAGCGCGATCGCAGGTATAACGAGAGAGAGACGGACCGATCTCCCGTCTCATCTCGAGCGCTGCCAGAAGACGTTATCACGTAAACATCTCGATCGTAAACCTACTTTACAAACAACCAATTTTTTGTTCTTTTACTGTTTTTTTAATTCCATTCTACTATAGTGATGTAGTATAGCCCGTGGTTTGATTTATTACGGGTCCCTACTGCTTACGTAGTAACTTATTAGTAATCTGAGCTTCTACGTTATATACCTACATTATTAGAGATACATACTAGACTATGTATTAGATAGCTGTCTACCAGACAACTCATTAGCTCCAAGTTTATTACTCATCAAATTCTTATCACACGGCAAAATCGAGGTGTAACTTCATTAGTTTTTTTGTTCTTTTACTGTTTTTTAATACCATGATACTATAGTGATGTAGTATAGCCCGTCGTTTGATTTATTACGGGTCCCTTCTACTTACGTAGTAACTTATTAGTAATCTGTGCTTCTACGTTATATATCTACATTATTAGAGATACATACTAGACTATATATTAGGTAGCTGTCTACCAGACAACTCATTAGGTCCAAGTTTATTCTCATCAAATTCTTATCACACGGCAAAATCGAGGTGTAACTTCATTAGTTTTTTTGTTCTTTTACTGTTTTTTAATACCATGATACTATAGTGATCTATTATAGCCCGTGGTTTGATTTATTACGGGTCCCTTCTACGTTGTATACCTACATCAATAGAGATACATACTAGACTGTGTTTTAGGTAGCTGTCTACCAGACAACTCATTAGCTCCAAGTTGATTACTCATCAAATTCTTATCACACGGCAAAATCGAGGTGTAACTTCATTAGACACCTGAAGTAAACCCTTTATCGCGCGTATTGATTAACTTACGTACGTAACTTGCGCAAGTTACAGGCAAGTTAGCAGAGGTAATTACCGGGGAAGCGACGCACAATTCGTAACGTGATTACTACTGGCAATATTGTAGGTAGGTGACGCAATATGGTGAGGGGTTGAAATGTATCCTTGAGGACGTATTTCGACTTGAATAATATCAGAGTAATTTTTTTTCGAAGGTAACAAGTCATTTTTAAATTAAAATCTAAATGCCACATGGACGACATTTTGATTTTTAATTTAGATTTTAATTATTCATTAATTGGGTACTTTCTTGTGTCAAAAATAAATTATTAAGGACTGTTAAGAGGGCCCTTCCCAGCCAGAATATCGCTAATGCAAGCATGGTTTGGACTGCTTGTTGTTTCATCCAGAGCAATGCTAGAAAAAGAAGCGATGCTTCCTGAGTCCTGTCGCTTAGTTTGCGTGCTTTTGAAAGAAATTAGTATTATTCATTGAACGAATTGGAACTATTCATAGGGTGCGGAAATTTCATAAAACTTGTTCCAGGTAAAAGTGTTTTTAGGTCTTACTGTTGAGCGAAATAAATAATTTCATTTAGAATCTTAATTAAATTTGCAAGGTTTATATAAGAATATTTTCTTTACTTACTATGTATCTGTATCTGCAAAAAAAAAATGCGTAGTTTTTTAAAGTTACTTAAGTTTTTTTCTTCAACTCTTAAGTGTAGTATGTACATACATACATACTATCACGTCTTTATCCCTAACGGGGCAGACAGAGTATAGTATGTTTCTTTATATAACTAGATTTTGTTTAGGTATTACGAATTAGACCAAACATAATGTACCTATATAATCTGCAATGATTTACTGTATCCCTTTCCCCGGCTTCCTTTACCGGACAATAGGGCTAAGCCTGTTTAGTATAATAATCGCTTTATGAGCAATCTCGCATTGTTACAATGGGAGGAGATTAGCAAAAGAGATGTTCAAACCAAGTTACATAAATTAAAACTAGTAGCCCTGAGCTATAGACGTCGCGTAAAGTGATAAACTTCACGCCACGAAAAATATGTTTTTTTACAAGCTTTTATTTATCTTGCAATGTATCTTCATACCTTGAATGCTATATTTCTGTGTGTTTAAATACATGTACTTCAACTAGACACCAAAACTAGGCCGCTAAATACAATCACATGTGTCAGCCTTGACGGCGAACCCTAGACTGCCCTCTGCCCAAACCAACCGCCTGTGTTTATCATAAGTCAATCACAATATGTGACGTCATATTTCCAGCGAATTAATTTTCATGAGCGTACAAGTAGACGACGATACCTTGTCTTATCACGAAGACGGAAGGTGGTCGATGGAAGTCAGTAATAAAACGACGCAACTCCATCGACTTTGGGCTTATTTCATTTGTCTTAATAAGTACTTTGGCCTTACAGTGAAAGCTGCCAAACCTATTTGGAAATGCAGTAGTAGCAAGAAATGTTTATGCTTAGTGCTTTAGTCGTCGCTTACGACACTCGGCATTTACAATGTACTAGCCAAAACCCGCGACTTCGTTCGCGTAAACTATATGGCTCTAGAATATGCTCTGATGAGCATTCTTCAGCATTCAGCTGAACAACTTTTGCTAAGGCGTCATTTTCATAATTTTAGCTGGACCGAACAAAAAAAGTTTCATTCGAATCCGTCCAGTATTTCCGAGGATTAGCGTGTAGAAACAGACTAACAGACATACAGACAAACAGAGACAGATTTTTTTATCTCTATTAATATGTCTCCATCGCCCCCAATATTTTTTTTGGCAACGAAAATAAAACGGTAAAAAAGTGTCTGTACATTACATATAAGTACCTGGGCGACCGAGCTTTGCTCGGTTACATCTCAAACATCGAAAATACGCGTTTTCCCAAACATAAGACTAATCTAGATCGATTGTTTACCCCCGAAAACCCCCATATACCAATTTTCAGCGAAATCGTTAAAGCCGTTTTCGACATCACAGAAATATATAAATAAATATACAAGAATTGCTCGTTTAAAGGTATAAGATGTACAGACACACTTTTTTTTCCGTCTTATTATATGTATAGATATCTTCTATATATTTTTTTATTGTTTTTGACTTATATTTTAATCAATATGTATAGTTATTTTAATGGTATAGTATAAGTCCGTGCCTAGATTTTTTACGGAAAAGTCCCTTCCACGTTGTATTTAAATTGGATTGAATTGTTACGTAGATATTCCGAAATGTATTGAACTCGGCATTAAAATTCACGTAGCAGTCGCTAGTTCGCGGTGTGAACCACAAATCATGCGGATATCATACACGTATCCAAAATGAATGTACGCCATTAAGGCTGAGGCGAGGATGGCTGTTAGTGCGGCTGCATTTACACCGTACTGTAACATATTCTACCTGTCTTACTTTAGGACTAGCGTGGGAATCAATACACCACGGAGGTCATCATGGAACCAAAACTTTGTTCTTTCCACACGACCCTATTTGAGCATTCTGCTGCCAGCTGCCATCCATCTTATGTGTCTAAGTCACTATCTCTTTGGTGGTCTACCCTTGCGTCTGCGTTGCTATAAGGTTGCTTTTCGGGGCCACCTGTCCGGCTGCATACGGTACACGTGCCCAGCTCAGTCCCTTTTCTCATCTATCTGTCTTTAGGTCTTTTTAGTCTCCACTTTAAGAGCACGACCCTCTCTAGAGCCATACTTGGCCATAGCAGCTAGAGGATATGACCTACACTCTCCACGCTGGCCAGCAGTGGCGGAGCCTCCTTAGGAGTTCCCTTGGGGCTTCTAACATATATGCATTTATAACTAACAACAATTATAACCTACGTATATTGGGGAACTTACTATTTGCATAAGCCGAAAACTAGCAGCATGACTGGATTGCACACACCCACATATTCAAAATACGAAAATTCTCTCTGGTTATTGAAATATACTCACAATGATAAATGTATAAACACGCTCCGATACATATTACTTACACTAAGTTAAGAAAAATAAGCCGGACATGGAACGGCTTATTAACCTAATTAGCTAGGTATTTAATTCGTTTCATTGTTATGTAGCTGTACTAGCCCAACAAATTCTCACCCAACGCCACTGCTGGCCAGACCGGTGGTTTCCGGCAGAGTAAAATAGGACCACTCCAAGGCTTTCCGTGGATGTCATAGTAGGCGACTTAGGAAATACAAGCTAAACAAAGCTTATAAACAACATGAGACCTGTCCACTTCTCATATTCCGTGTTCGAGCAATGCTCGCACATTTCAGATGCACGCGGCCACACACATACTATGTAGGTCGCGTAACAGCTGTTATAACTTTAAATGCTTTACACGAACTGGTCCAAAGCACTAACACGGAAGCCGCGCTATCAGCATACTATGCTTACGCTTATTCCCAACTTAAATATGGAATTATCCTGTGGGGTAACAGCACAGACATTAGTGACTTATTCGCATTGCAAAAAAAGTGTGTAAGAATAATTGCCCAAATAGATAACATGACATCGTGTAAACCCTACTTCAAAAAATATAACCTTCTTACATTACCATCATTATATATATACGACGTCTGCATGTTCACATATAAAAACATACACTCTTTTAAAAAGGTATCCGACACACATAGTATAAATACCAGACATAAAGAAAGACTACACCTACCTGCGTCTAGAATAAAAATGTTAGGCAATAGTCCGTACCACATGGCGGTTAAAATATTTAATGAATTACCAGATACTATACGACAAGAAAAAACATTCAAAAAATTCTCGAATGCTCTAAAATCCTACCTTATTTCAAAATGCTACTACACTTTCAAAGACTTTTTAGATGTAAATAAGTACAGAATTTAATTTGATTGTAGACAATACTACGCATGAAATTTAGATTTGTAATATTATTTTTAAGCATGTTTAGTTTATTAATTTAATCAATTGACATCTACCCATTGTATTTGCAATACTCTCTGAGTTGCTATGATTGGACCATCAATATACCTAAGACCTGTATGTATTATGACTCATAGTTAGCAAATAAATGTTTGAATCTTTGAATCTTTGAATCTTTAAAAAAAATTTTACATCTATTAAATACTACAATTGAGATACTATCGAGCGACGATCGAGAAAAAATGTCACACCCAACTACAACATGTACATTCAACAATAAACACTTTCTAGACTACGTGGTCTTGTGTCTCCACATCCATTTTACAGTCAACATCAACATATCGTCGTGTACCGCGTGGGCCTAGGTGGCAAACGAAGCCTGCACCGTACATAATGCTTGTTACAGTACTGTGTGAGTGTCAGCCGTTGCTACATTTCAAAAACATATTCCCCGATTTGACCTGCGTTTAGGCTGTGGATCTCGCA
Organism: Acrobasis consociella; assembly: GCA_963555685.1. Classification (NCBI taxonomy): domain Eukaryota; kingdom Metazoa; phylum Arthropoda; class Insecta; order Lepidoptera; family Pyralidae; genus Acrobasis; species Acrobasis consociella. Next base: position 3,189,886 of record OY743119.1, on the reverse strand, counting down.
CCTGCCTCAATTTAACTTGCTCCAACTGGAATGGCTAAATGGCGCGTCAGCCAGATGTATGTTTCGCACATCTGTTGGTAACAGACATTACGGATGTGTTTATTTCGCTTTATTAATTTATTTTTGACATTTCCAAAAAGGAGGAGGTTATAAATTCGCCGCGATCTTTTTTTAAAGTATTTTCACTGATTATTCGAAACGTCTGAGCAGATTAGGAAATTCTTTAATTGTTTGAAAAGGTATACTTGTGAGGTCGTCCCATAGAACATTTATCAAAATTGGTTGTGTAGTTTGGAGACACGTCGGTTTTTAGTTTTAAAAATTATTTGTTGAGACAAAATAAATAAATATATCCGGACAAATCACACAGACTGAGCTAGCCTCAAAATAAGTTCGACACTTGTTTTATGTATTAACGATGGAAAGTCAAAAAATATTCTTCATATTTCGCTATAAGTCCCTTGGCGAAAGTTATTTAATACCATAGACTGAATCCTGCCTTAAAATAGTTTTAGTATATGTCGGTAATCCTATAAGTATATTCGAGCACCTGATGATTTAGATACTGTGTTCCAAATACATACATACACATACATATTTTCACGCCTGTTTCCCATGGGGGTATCCTTGCAAACCTCTTTTGCTTCGTCAACACTCATAACTCTTTTCATGCATGCTCTCTTGTATTTATTTCGAAATCGATTATTCTTCTTTGCATGTCGATGTATTTTTTAAATCAATTTTTAATAACTTAAATTGTAAATTTAAAACAGCAAAGAATTAAAATTTATCAAAAGAATTTAAATAAAACGAGATTCATACTCAAGAGCCACTTTTATTCGTTTTCTTTTTGATTTTAATTTGACTGCCACAAAAATGAACGAACATACCATTCGCGTATTGTACAAACAATTTTATAGATCTGCTCGAGACACCATATTTTATCGCTTCCTCAGCCATGTAAAATTTTAAATTTAGTGCTCCAAATATCTTATTATGATTTCACAGTTTTCTTCGCAACTTTGCATTTTCGAGGCGGATGCATAAGTCATGTGCAGCGACAGGCAACCAACTCGGTTTGTACGGAAAATGTTAGTTTGAGAAAACAGCTGAATTGCCTGTTCAGTGTTCAGTGTCATGACAATGTTCACTTAGCTCTACAACAATACATAGTTAAAGAGATCTATGAAATAAAATGTAATTACCATAACCTTTCTAATTAATACACAAGCCCTATACAACTTGGAATCTAAGACACCCACCTGCTAGATGATCAGACATGTGCAAGATTGCAGGAAAACGCTGGACGCAGGCTTACTAGATTTGCGGGGTTTATTTTTTACTTTTTACAATTTATGAGTTCTTCATGAACGGCTAATTCAGGTAAAATTTGAGCAAAAAAGCATATTTTTCGCTCTAAAGAAAAGAAAACGTAGTAAAATAATGTTTCTTTTGTCTTTGAACATAAACATTTTAACGTGACTTTAAATTTTTATTGAAGAAAAACTGATAATAAGAGCGCTATTTGACTCCAAAGACTATGACGTCATCTGCTTGTATTTCATACAAAATCCCATGTAAACTGTTTGTTTTGACGTTTAGAAAAAGTATCTGATTTGACTAGTTGGAAAATGTTTGTCCTTATATAAATATGAGGCGTGATTTACCAGAGCCTGTATAAACTTCATTAACTGCGGAACAAAATGTCTGTCGTCAGAAAGGCGTACTAAAGAGCTTGAAGTGTACATGATCAAGTTACATCCTCGGTTGTTTGTTGTTCGACTTCGACGAGTGTTGACATGTGACATACTAAACAAACATGTCAACATATATTTATCATACACGGTGATTTATTATTGGTTTTTTAGCCTAGGGCCACTTCATAAGTGTTAGTAAGACCTAATTCTGTATGTAATACTTAGTAGACGCTAGTCAAAAGAAAAAATCAGAACCAAAAAATGTTGAGTAAAATTCGAAAGTAAAGTCGTGAGTGCACATAGCCCGACGAACCGATGGCCGATGGGGATAGACAAGCGAAGCGTAGTACACCCACCCACGAGGTGGTCTGACGACCTAACCAAGTTCGCTGGATGCAAGCCGCTCTAGATCGGTCATTTTGGAAATCATTGGGAGAGGCTTATGTCCAGCAGTGGACGTTATGCGGCTAAAATGATGACGATGATGAAAGTCGTAAGATCAGTTAGTAGTACCGCCGCCAGGCACCGCCGGACAGCCGCCCGGAGTTCATGGGGTCACGCAAGTTCCCGCGACAGTATTGGAAGGCGTAACTACGTGGTCCCGAGGCGAGGCGTTTCCGTTACGAATCCGAATAGTGTGCGTTGCAGTAGGGAGTTTCATACAAAGAATACTGAGCTTCTCGGGTTGATACGTTTACGTTCCGGTAACGAGTTGATAAGTGTGCTGTGACCTCTTGTTTGACTGTGGAACTAAAAAGGCTGTCGTTTCAACTTCCAAACAGAAAGGCGCACTGAAGAGCTATAGTGTTCATGATCAAGTTGCATCCTCGCTCGCTTGTTTGTTGTTTGACTTCGACGAGTGTTGACACAGTGCACGTATTTTTTTTAACATTTATTTCGAATGCTTTAGGGGCACTTCTTCCAAAATTCCTTCTAAAAATCATAGATCAGTTTTTTATTTTACTCCTAAATTAATGAAAATTAATGAAAATTTCTTTTTTCAAGTACATTTTATAAGTTGATCGCCTATAACTTTTAAATTTGTATACCCTACTTGGCTCTGATAGTTTTCCTTTAAATTACATTATATATACTATAATTGTGATTTTTTTTACGTGGCCATATATAACCGTTTAGCAGATAGAGGGACACTTGACTCGAACAAAAATTTGAACTTTAAACCCAAATATTTCAGAAACGGATCCCTAAATCGAAAAATGTTGTTCACAAGCTAACAATATTTTTAAAAGACCTATTCAACGATATTTTTTTTCTTGACAAACACATTGAGTGAGGTACTCAATGTGTTTGTCAAGAAAAAAAATATTGACTACGTCTTTACTTGTATGGCAGCTATCCTGAAAAATTTTTTTTCCATATTTTATTTTATGACTTTTTTGTCATAATTAATATACATATCCATGCCAAATTACAGCTTTCTAGTACTTATAGTTTCTCTGTAAGACCGTGGACGGACAGACAGACAGACAGACATGCCAGTCTTATTACAAAAAAAGGCCTTAATCGTAGTTTAGTCCCGTATTATCTTAGTCGGGCTTTAGTACGGTAACAAACAGACTTTGCTTTATTACAAAACGTGCAAAAAAGACGGACTATGACAGAGATATGGGACTGGACTATGATAGATCCAGAGATCCAACTTAGTCTGACCGGAAGTAGAAAGATCATTCCGTTTTTCATAATAATATTATTTTTTATTTTAATTTAAAGGGAAATAAGTTAAAATATAATTGATTTCAAATTATGCATTGTATTTAATTTTACCAAAAATCTCTTATTTATTGCTCTGATTGCTAAATAACATTTGTTTCATAATAAATAAAGTATAATAGTATTAAGAAACGGAACGCAGATATGTTGACAACTTTAACAACGAAATTCTATAATTAGTCTGTAGTAAGACGTCATAATCGCCTGTCAAGGAATGTACCTATATTTTTTGTTTACGTTTGTAAATTGTAGAAAATCTTAATAAATATTGTTTTTATATGAGTGTTGTATTGTGTAAGAAATATAAAATCGTGTTTTTAATGTTGTGAATGTAAATAAACGAACAATAGTGATGAAATAATTTTGTCATGGAAAGTTGTAAAACAATAAAAATACTTTTAAATCATAATCATGGCAGTTTCAACACATTTCCTGGATATAATAAGCATTTATCAATAGCTATCAGGTAAAATTATAGATTTTACTACAATTTTTATGTTTTGTTTTGATTTATGTCATGATTTTGAGGTTAGTCGAACCTTAGTACCGAGCTTAGACTAGGGTGCTAGCAGGTTTAACTTTAGATCGAGGATGTTCCTTGGACTAAGATATAAACCTCGTTTTGTAATAAGATTTTCCTTGTTACTTGGTTTAGATCGAGTTTTAACCTCGGACTTTCGTTAGTCTTTGTTTTATAATAAGACTGTAAGGGTTCCTTGTTTACTACGGAACCCTAAAAATGTACATGGTTACATTAAATACTTAATAAAAGCTCGTTCCTCTTACTTCTCTATTTCTTTTATTCTTCAAAGTTTAGAGACGCCGGACTCGTTCAATACAGCTTAAACCACCTTGTTGGCAGTATTTGCTTTCTAACTGGAAAAGTGCAGAAAGTTGTTGTGAATTCGTACGATTCAGCTTTGGTAAGTTAAGGCTTTTCCACTTAGCTGGCAAGCTCTTGAATGACAAAAAGAAGACGGCTTTAGCTGACTTAAAATGATGAAGAATTATTGCTTCATTTTAAACATGACCTTTTGTATCACGTTGGAAGAAACAATAAATCAAAAGAAAAGCATTTTCATACATACTATCACGTCTTTATCCCTAATGGGGCAGACAGAGCATTTCGGAACTTGCGACTCTATTCAGAGCCCAGGGCCACAAGATCCAAAAGCCACTTTAAGCGTCATAGTGGGCGAGAAGATGGAAAAGCAATCAATACAGTGACGGGTTGCTAGCCGCGCGCATCGCCTGTTAACATGATTCGCATTTTTGCCCATTCCCTCGATCGGCTTTTACGATCTGCGCGGGAAGAGAAGCAGCTGGTACATTCTAAGCGTTTTCATTTCTCTCAGACCAGCATGGGAACCAAACCTTCTAAATAAATGATTTATAACAATAAATATTTTTATGATCACTCTATTAATTTAATTCCCCTATGTTAAGGCAGGCCCATTCCTGAGTCACCTCCTCCAAATATCTCCGCTCCGGTTTATCTTAATCCTATCTTCTTCTTCTTATATTTAAGAGCTAGGCTCTTCTCGGTGGAGTGCTTTCCATGTCTCTCTTCCTTCCGCTAAGTTCTTAACCTCTTTATATGTTTTCACATTTAATTTTTCTTTTATTTGGTCTATAAATTTTCTTCTGAGTTTTCCTACTCCTCTCTTTCCTTCTATTTTTCCTTCCATTATTATTTTAAAGAACACATCGTGGCGTAGTAGATGACCGAACATTTTCCCTCTTCTATTTTCTATAATTTGTATTATTTGTCTTTTCTCTCTCACTATCACAATCCTATATAAATCCTAAAACATCACGTTAGAACTAAATGTGTGGTACACCACACTGGCATTTAGTTCTAACGTGACGGGCCTTTAGTCACATTCGCCCTGATGAAGACCTCCGGATGAGGTCAAAACATGTTGGCAGTAGCTGACTATACGTGAGTAACCCGTTTACTCATTCTAATAATGTCTGCGTCTTACGTTAGTTTTAATCAAAAAAAAAATTAATTTATTTTTCATGAAAAAATTAGGGAAAGCTTTGGCTGTTCGCTTCATTTTGAAATATAATCTCGTGAAATTTGTTTACTAGGTGTTGGAACACAGTGGAAAATCTTACCAATTTTTTAGGTTTATGGAGACGCATCTCCTTTAATAATAAAATTATGAAAACAACGTAAACATAAGGACATGCAAATTATAGCCAAAGATTTTTTTTTTGGATTAAATCACTGGTGCTCTGCTGAGGAAGTCTATCTAGCAAGGAATCAGGGGACTACGTTTGTATGGAAATACGGTGAAACGATTTCCTTTAAGTATCTGTGCTATATAGAAGTCTCAAGTGCGTTGTTAGGCTTTCGTACTCAAAGGGTAGAAACAAGACTCTTTTCTGTCACCAGGCCTTCCTACTATATATAGGATAGTAGAATTACTATCCTTCCTACTAATATTATAAATGCGAAAGTGAGTTTGTATTTTTTTTTTGTTTGTTACCTGTTCACGCTTAAACTACAAAACCGATTTAGATAAAATTTGGTATGGATATAGATTAAGACTTGGGAAAGGACATAGGGTACTCTTTATCCCGAAATTTCCACGGGGAGCGAAGCCCGCGGGTACAGCTAGTTCTCCTAATATTATAAATGCGAAAGTGAGTTTGTATATTTGTTTGTTTGTTATCTCTTCACGCTTATGCTACTGAATCCATTTGGATGAAATTTGGTATAGATATAGTTTTAAACTCGAGGAAGGACATAGGGTACTTTTATCCCAAAACCATTACGGGGAACCGTGGTATTTCATAAACCGTGATAGCTAGACAGTTGCAATTTTTACAGATGGTGTAATTCTAATACCGCTGTAACAGCAAATACTTCTTCTTCTTCTTCTTCTTCTTCTTTGCGTGTCGATGGATTTATATTTTTTATATTTTACGACCCAGCGCCTCAAAGACTAAAAAGTCGTCATAGTTTTTTAAGGAGTACAAAGGCGCTGGACTGCAACATCAAAGAGGCCAGAATAAAACTCTGGGAAAGGGACCACACTGTGCCCAACTATATTACACCAAAAGAAGAGTTACCACCTGGACGGGATCTGCCCTGGTCTACCTGGAAGCCGCTTAATAGACTGCGGACTCAAGTAGGTCGTTGTGGAGAGCTTTTGTCCAGGACCACCATGACGCTAAAAGTGGCTTTTGAGTCTTGCGGCCCTAGGCTCTGCATAGAGCCGCAAGACCCAAAATGCTCTGTCTGCCCCATTAGGGATAAAGACGTAATAGTATGTATGTATGTATGTTTGTCCAGGTGGAAAATGATTCATAGCTCACGGAACGCGTGCGAGTGTGGTTCCTCTTCACAAACTATAGCGCACCTGATTTCCTGCCCCGGGTGCCCTACCACCTACACCCTGGATGATTTACTTCATCTAACGATAAAGCCGTTGAAGTGGCCTACTACTGGGCTGATCAAATATTAAAAACAGCAAATACTAAAACAGAATAAAATAATATTTAAGTGGGGCTCCCATACAATAATCAACTTGATCAGTCACAAATATTTTACAGTCCAAATGCATCAATCAAGAAAGAGCAAATGAAGCTTGGAGCTACAGTCCACGCACCAGTAAACCAGCACACGCTGTAGTTAAGGGACCCTTTGATATCGATGCATATTCATGGCCGGAGACAATCAAAAGGCCTTTTTCCTTTTGTTTCTCGCGCTATCGCCGCGAATACGTACAGCTCGGAATTCTGTCGAACTTGTTTAGTGGTAAAAATAAAATATGTGACGAGAAATTTTGAAACGAGTAAAATTCGAACTCACGCCCCTTACATCATCTTCATCGGCAGCCTTCCATATCCCACTGCTGGGAATACTCCCCTGTCAATGTGTGCCACCCACGTCGGTCTTGCGCCTTACGAAACCAGTTTCGACCCGTGACTTTTCTAATGCCATCAACCCATCTAGCTCTCGGTTGACCCACTCACACTACGTTTACCATCTAGGAGCCACAACTCCGTCAGCACTCTACTCCACCTATCGTCAGCTTGTCTTGCCAGGTATCCTGCCCCCTTACATATGTGAGTGCAATTCTATTATTGTGCTACCGTGACTTCGAATCACCCTGATGAATTTCCGCATCACGGTACCAGAATTGCAAGTGCACTAGAGTATCGTGAGTTTAAATCTCACTCGTGGCGAAATTTTTACATATTTTTATTTTGATTTTGTTCCGATTGTAATATTATAAACATAAATTGTTGAATGCCATATTTCTATCGCTAAGTATTCGCATTTCTGCTACATGTAACTTATGTTTCACTTTAATATCTTGTATTTTTTACCAAACCTTCAAATATCGTTAATTATTTTGCATAATATACTCTTTAGTTCGTTTCTCGTATGTGCATTATGTAAGTGGCCACACACACCGGCGCATTTTCAAGCTGCCTATTGCATGAAAAATAATATAAATTTTGTAAAAGCTCCTCAAACTAAACGCCCGTATGTTTTCACTCGCTGTATAAAGCAAAAAACAAGACAAATTACGCTATTTGTTCGCGATTGTACGTCCGATACTGTTGGCCGGTTAGCCGAAATGAACAATGGATGGCGGTGAACAAAACCCATGTATAAATTATTACAGCAATCGCTACTACATCGGACGTAAAGTGATATCTGAATATCATTTGGAGTTAGGATTTCGAACGTTTTTGTTTGGGAAATGGTTTGCTAAAAAAACTCGTGTTTTAGTTTTTGTGTGAAACAGATATTTTCTGATTTTGTGACGGTGCCTGCTTCTTCTTCTTATCGTGTGTGTTAGTGACTAACACTAGTGTCAGAGTTTTTAAACCGCCTTCAAGGCCTCTGACATGGTTTTAGGTAACGACCAATGTGAAAGACAGTGACCGGGACCGACGGCTTAACGTGCCCTCCGAAGCACGGATCATCGAACTTATTAGACAATCAGGTGATCAGCCTAAAATGTCCTAATCAAACTAGGACAACAACACAAAGTCGTTGCCCCCACCGGGAATCGAACCCGCGACCTCCGGGTATGAGCCGAACGCTTTAACCACTACACCACGGAGGCAGAGACACCTGCTGAAATGATAATAATATAATTGGCGCTGAACAAAACTCATGTACCTATATAAATTATTACAGCATACGCTACTAAAAAGGACGTAAAGTGAGTGATTGAATATCATTTGGAGTTAGGATTTCGAACGTTTTTGTTTGGGAAATGGTTTGCTAAAAACTGGTACATTTCAGTTTTTGCGTGAAACGGATATTTTCTGGGTTTTAAGTTTGTGTTTGCTGAAATGAAAGGCGCTAAACTTAACCCATGTACCTATAAATTATTACAGCAAATGCTACTAGGACGTAAAGTAAGTAAGTATTGGATGTACTATCGTATTAGGTGTCAACCCGTAATGATATGTACCTATGTATATGTTAATAAATAAATAAATAAAAAATCAATCATATAGAGTTAGCATTTCGAATGTTTTTGTTTGGAAAAGGTCTGCATATAAACTGTTATTCCAGTTTTCGTGTCAAACAGATATTTTCGGATTTTAAAGGAGTCTTCTCATTGAAAAAAAATGCTTAGACGCCATCTCTCCTTATTATTATTTTATTCTATTAACAGTAGAATAAAATAATAATCTCTCCTTATTATTATTTTATTCTATTAACAGTAGAATAAAATAATAATAAGGAGAGATGGTGTCATAGCTTTTTCTAAAAAAAATGTTTAGTGAATAATTTTTTAACGGTGTCTTCTCATTTTTTTTAGAAAAAGCTTAGACGACATTTCTCCTTATTATTATTTTAGTCTATTAAATGCCATCTCTCCTTATTATTATTTTATTCCATTAACAGTAGAATAAAATAATAATAAGGAGAGATGGCATCTAAGCTTTTTCTAAAAAAAAATGTTTAGTGAATAATTTTTTAAATTATTTGACAGGCAAATTAAAAAACCCCGACCTTTACGTTCACTCATTAACTTTTAACCGCTGGAGTGATATCCATCAAGTCAACAAACAAGAAAAACGCATTAAAATCCACAAATGCCTCAGACAGACAGACACAGACACGTCAAACTAACACCTCTTTTTTTCGTCAGGGTTTAAAAATCCTATACGACGTGGAAGGGACATACCCGTAATAAATCGAACCACAGGCTATATACTACACCACTATCATCATTTCAGCCGCACAACGTCCACTGCTGGACATAGGCCTCTCCCAAAGATTTACAAAATGACCGATCTAGAGCGGCTTGCATCCAGCGCCTTCCAGCGACCTTCGTTAGGTCGTCAGACCACCTTGTGGGTAGTGGCTCGTTGAAATGGCAGTGGGCGGGACACATAGCGCGACGAACCGATGGCCGATGGGGCAAAAAGGTTCTCGAATGGCGACCACGTACAGGCAAGCGAAGCGTAGGACACCACTATACTCGTAGTATGATGAAATTAAATTACAGTCACAAAGTAAAAAAAATGGCATTTCGGCAATTTGTATGAGAATCGCGAATGTTTTCTTCTCGCGTCGTCTCGTGGCATAGTTAGTTTGACGATAGCGCGACCTTGTTTGTCTTCTTCTCACCCTAACTTAATAAAGCTTATCGTAAGATAGGCTACGACAGATTAAGCACTGCGTCATCAGCAATGACTAACGACATCCGTCCAGGCGTCCACCAAACGTGACAGCTATTATCGTAAATCGAAATCACCATTACGTTTGGTGCAAGTGAAGAGATTCAGGGTTGGGCTACCTGTCAGCACAAAACAGCACATTCGCATGAATGAACTCCCATGGTCCACATGGAAGAGCCTAAACCGCCTTCGAACTGAGGTAGGCCGATGCAGGCGTAACTTGGCCTGATTGCGTTACATTGATAAATCCACAACAGAGACAGTGCGGGCATAGCAACCAGACTATGTCACACCTCCTTTCTTGCCCATCGTGCCCCACCAGTTGCACTAAACGTGACCTGTATGAGGCCTCGGACAACGCTGCAAGAGTGGTATCTTAAAGGGGAAAAAATTAATTGTTTGAGCCAACGGCACGAAAAGAAGAAGCACTTTCGCATGCTGATATCCTTTTCTGTCTCTCAGAACCGTCATTTGCCAAAGGGAGAAAGAGCGATGGATCCCTTAGGTATCTATAACAGATTAGGCCAGCTTGGTTGACAGTGTGTGACGTGTGGCGTGCTCCTCCTCTCGCCCCGCGCCCCGCACTCCATCGCGGGCCGTATATATACCCCGGAGCGGCAGCGGAGGCCCTCTTTTGCCCGGACGTGCTGCTGACCAAGCTAAGTAGCCGAAGTAAATAAAGTAGGACACCTATCAGCGTTAAAAGTGGTCAAAGTTTTCCCCTTGTGATTTGGAGGTTGTGGGTTAAAATCCATGGTAGCATATTTTGTAAATAGCTGTTTCTAGTTTAGTTAGGATATTGCAGGCTTGAATCACCTGATTATCCGAAAAGAAGGATGATTCCGTGTTTCGAAAGGCACGTAAAGCTGTGGATCTAGAACGCCATCTAGTGCTTGCTCAAACCTATTCTAGGATTGGTTCTGATCTACCCTTTAGGTTACGGAGGTCAGATGGCAGTCGCTCTATGTAAAAACCGGTAACCATGTCAAATCACCTAGGTAAGGTAGCGGACCCCGGGCTCTGAAGCGTAACTGCTGAGGATGCAATCGGGAAAACACGCTCGAATGATGATGATGATGATGACGTGATAGTATGTATGTATGTTGTATAAGTTTCAGTATCAAATAGCGGCTGGTCGCTATCGTTTATAACTTAGCTTATCGCCGTTTTGCGTTCTGGTTCTAATATTGATAGATCTCATGCATTATTGTGCACCGCATTACCAGCCTTCTGTGATTAAGCTCACATATCAAGTCAAACGCAGCTGATATTATGATATTCATTGATGTGAACGCGACTATGAGCGATATAACCTACAATTGTCACAAGGCGGTGACGTCACGCTCTCTGGAACTTCCATACGTTGTCTCTTTGTAAATCTTACTATCCTACTAATATTATAAACGCGAAAGTTTGTAAGTATGGATGGATGTTTGTTACTCTTTCACGCGCAAACGGCTGGACCAATATTAATAAAATGTAATACGCAGAAAGCTGACACCCTTTTTTTTTGACGAGGAGAAAATTCCTTCCTATACCACATAACCTTACCGGTTACGGGACACCGGTAAGGTTATTTGGTGTTACCACTAAAAACTCCGCGGTGTCACCTCTCAGCCGCTATCGGCCGGGACCGTGTGCTTCTTCATGCTCCACAGCCCCGGCGCGGCCGGCCGCTCCTTAAGCGGCCCCGGCTCGCCAACGGCCTCACGGCACCCTCCGCTGAATTAGAGGGGCCGGAGCAACCGCCGCCTTGGCCTCTTGGCCCAAGGACAGGCGCGCTGACACGCACACGCGCCTGCCTTCCACTCCGGAGGGCTGCACGTTGGACGATGGAATCCCGTTTCCACCGTCCAACCAACCCTCATAATTTGGGGCCTGCGAAAGCAGGCCCTGCCCCAGTCAACCTGACGGCGACCGGGGCCCACACAGCCGGCCGCCGGGGATAGGGAGAGCGGCAACGTAACACCAACACTCCTCCTCCCCTGCAGCCCCACCGATGCCGTGCCAAGCGCCACGGCCGCGCTTGGTCGCGGAGGATAAGGCGAGCGGCAACAACGCACCGACACTCCTCTTCCGCCGCGACCCCTACCACGGCTGGGATGGTAGTCGTCACCCCCTTCCCTCAGAGTCAGGCCATTCCAGCCAGGAATGGCCTCCGCCGGGCCCGGGGAGGCCTAAGCCTCATCCCGGGCAATGGGTTCCTCTTAGCTTCCCTGCGGCCGAGGCAACCGCAGGTAATAAGCCCCCCCCATCGCGACAAGATGGGAACCACATCGGGGGGGAGAAAGCTGACACCCTGGATTAACACATAGGCGACTTTAGGCGCGGGTAACACCGCGAGGCGCAGCTAGGTTTTGGTAATTTATAAACCCAAAATAATGATGATAGAAACTATGTATGTGAACTAGGTTCTATTTTTACAGACTAAAAAGTGCGGCACGGATTAGTCTGACGTCTGCGTTGGGCCTTTGTTATAATACCTACGTACTTTTCTGTCCCAGTCCGTACTCGTACAACGTGGAAGAGACATACCCGTAACAAATATTGTAAATTGAATTAAACTACACATATATATATATATATGTGTGTATAAGAAAGTCGTGTTTGTTACAACACTTATCTTATAACTCGAGAACGGCTGGACCGATTGCCATGGTTTTTGATTTGTTGGATTTGTTTCCGTCCCGAATAGCAGAATACATCTTAAAAACAATGAAAACTCGACATGTGTAATGAATACTTAATCCTTTCAATAGATGCTGATTTGTTTATTACATGTCAAATATTTGTTGTCCAATCCTGTCAAATAGTGTAACAACTATTTTTTTTTGGAGCTCATGTCCTGGTTGCTGAGACCTTTAAGCCACAACTTTATTTTTTTCTGAAGACATCATGTGTGCGTTTAGAAATTTATTTTTTGTAAAATGTCTACAAAGTTCAGGTACATACCTAAGATTTATTCTACAGTAAAAACATAAAATCATCGGAAAGGAACGGAATTTAGGGAATAAAAAATCTGTTGGTAAAGGTTATAAGATTAAGTAAAAAAAATCTACAGGTTAACAAAAGTGTAAATGTCTTTTTATAGGTTGTCTATGATTTTTCTTGATAAGCTATTCATACGTAGTGGTTATATACTCTTTGAGCTATTGTCTAATAAAATACTTTTTTGTTTCTATCTATATAAATATATTATTTTGTATCATTGTTTTACGTTCATCAAAGCCTAAATTAGTTCAGCTAAAAAGTAACACGACATTCATTGACTGTTAGGCGGTACGAAGTTCGCCGGGTCAGCTAGTATTATATAAATTAATTGAACTGTCGCGCGACGGCCGACAATCGTCGTCAGGTGTCGCGGACATACCGTCGCTCGTATTTAAGAGCCCTTAAAACATAGTACAGTAAGTTACGGGCATTCTCTCCGTAATTAATTAAATGTAAAGCAGCAGAGTTGGCAAACTCGTACGTCACAATTACCCCTCAAATATTGATCACGGTCTGAACAGCCGCTTGCTAACTTCAATTGAATGTTTGCGATGGGGTTAACGGTGTGTAGGGAAAGTATGGTTGAAGAGATTTAGAAGAATTAGTATTGATCAAAATAATAAATTTCCTGCCAAGTGGGAGTCGGACTCGCGCACGAAGGTACTCTATAAAAATTACGTTTGTTGTACGGTAGCCCCACTTAAAATTTTAGTAGGTACTTATTGTTGATATAGGGGCAACAGACATTTATAATCTGTGAAAATTTCAACTGTCTAGCTATTATGTTTCATGAGATACAGCTTGGTTTGACGTACGGACGAACGGACAGACAGACAGAAAAATGTTTTATCTGACAGTTCGATTTTCTAATAGTCTTGAGTCCTTTCTTGTGAAATCTGCATATCATCATCGATCTTTTTTAGTCTCCACTGCAGGAGCACGACCCTCTCTGTAAACAGTAGTCATTAAATAGTTTGAAGCATAGACTTATCTTTAGGTACATACATATAAATAAATAAATATACAAGACTTGCTTGTTTAAAGGTATAAGATTTTATCCATGTACCAGTAGCGTTTATTTCACACAGACACATAGGGTTTGTCTCCCTTGTCCACCCTAATATAACGTCGGATACATATAGTCTCATATCACTTCATAATATTAATGGCTAAGTTTTATAACTATTTGTTGTTAGTATTTCCGTAAATAAGAAATGGCTGTTAGTTTTCCATATAATTAATAAAATACCAGCTAAAAATGTATTTTTTGGATATGGATTTGTTCTCGTAATTTAGGTAAGATTAATTAGCCTTCGCTGTAAAAAATAACTGTGGACGTCTCTGCAATGTAAGGCACAGGCTTCGGTTGTAGCATTGCATAACTATCGATAGTTTAACTAGATAGTTGACCTTGAAACAAAACAGAAAACAAATAAATAAATAAATATATATAGGGACAAATTACACAGATTGAGCTAGCCCCAAAGTAAGTTCGAGACTTGTGTTATGGGATACTAACTCAACGATACTATATTTTATAACAAATACATATATAGATAAACATCCAAGACCCAGGACAAATTGAAAAAGGCCATTTTCCAACTTGCCCTGACTGGGGATCGAACCCGGGACCTCTGGGTGGCGGACCAGCATGGTGACCACTACGCCACGGAGGTCGTCAAAACAGTCATAATATCAATAGGACTATAGATATTATTGATAGTATCGATTATCAGTAGTTTGCAATACTATTGATGGAAGGTAAAACTATCGATAGTATCGATAGTATTGGATTAAGATACTATCGATAGTATACTGTATCTGCTATTTGCATGAAAAACTATCGATATTACAATAGTATCGATATTAAATAATACTATCGATAGTTCTTTATACAAATAGTACCTTTACTATCGATACTGTCGGTATTATCTAATCTATCGATACTAACGATAGAATTAGATTTAGATACTATCGATAGTATACTGTATTTGCTATTAGAATGAAAAACTATCGATATTAAATAATACTATCGATAGGTCTTTATACAAATAGTACCTTTACTATCGATACTGTCGATATTATCTAATCTATCGATACTAACGATATTGTCACTGTTTACAGGTGATTCAAGCCTGCATATCCAAACCAGACTGGAAAAAACTTTTCACAAAGTATGCTCCAATTACAAAAATGTTATCCTGTATATAAGGATTATATACTCGTATGTTTTATAAAATATTTGTTGCAAAATTAACAACTAAAGCATATCTATGATGGTGATGGAAAAACTGATAGGACGAAACAAAATATTAATAACCTTGATGTTTATCATATTTGAATATTTTCTCTTTATAAAGCTGCCAGTGTTCTGGGTACTTTGCCTCGATCAGATACATTTGGAGAGGCTTTTTTTTAATTGTATTTTAGGTTTAAATTTATTTACAGATACATTTTCACGTCTATATCCCTGACGGGGCAGACCGAGCCCGGGGCCGTAAGACCCAAAGGCCACGCTTAGCGTGATGGTGGGCGTTAAGATGGAAAAGGAATCAAAATAGAGATGGGTTGCTAGCTGCATCGCCTATTACCATGATTCAAATCTCGCCCATTCCCTCGATCGGCTTTTACGATCTGCGCGGGAAGAGAAGCAGCTGGTACATTCTAAGTTTTTTATTTTCTCCCAGACCAGCATGGAAGAAATGTTTAAATTTAGTTTTAATAAATTTAAGTACTTACATAAATATATATATAATATTTATTGAATTTACTAGTGAGCTGAACTTGTGTTTCAGCAAATTTTATCTTTATCTATTAAAAAGTAGTATTAAAAGCAGAATACAATATTTTTCTTCTCTATCCGAGCTCCGATTGTTCTTACGAACGGCCATTGAAGAGTGGAACAACACGAAACTCCTTGAAAAACTCCGGGAAAGCCTTTTAAGCGCTATGAAAGCTTTATAAAACAATCTCGAACAAATATAAGTTAAACGGACAAGGGCAAGAAGACATTAAGTAGTAAGGAAGACAAAAGAGCTGAAGTTTTATGGATACAATACTTGATCTTGATTTCCAGTTTTAAAAACTCGAATCCTGGACCGTACTCCTTAAGAGTCCCGTTGCCCTAGACCATACTACACTTTTCCATACAAACGTATATAGTCCACGTTTTATTTCGAAACGACATGCCCGATTTCGGCAAAATTTTGTAATTTCATAGATATTGCACATAACTGGTTTTCACGGTCAAAATATGAACTTGAAATAGAATATTGTGTGTTATATCACTTTTGAACATCAGTATGGGAAAATTCTACATCCTTATATTTTCTTTCCAGTTCATAATTTTACGTCGAAAACCAATTATAACCCTAGATAAATGCAATATCTTTAAAATTTTACAATTTTTTACCGAAATCTGACATGTGGTTTCAAAATAAAACGTAGACTACGTTTGTGTGGAGAAGACTTACCCTAGGGTAAGAGGATTTTTAAGTGTATTCATCAATAATTTTGCGCCCATTTAAAAGGAAACGGAAATATCATTAAACGATTTGTCTTGACGAAGCCCTAGCTAACTCTTCTTACTGTTTTATGAAGTATGTTTACAGTGAGAACCCAACGCTTTTCTTCACACTTTTGCCAAAAGTGGCCATTTTTCGGAGTCCAGTAGTACTGGGCGTTACAAACCGTAGATAGTTACAGAAACCGCGTATTCATACAATAGCCAATAACGGTTATCAGGTATGACAGAAACTATTTATCGAGTTATTTGGTACCTTGGTACCTAATGGTTCACTGAATAACGTCTGTATTCTGTATTGCAAGAAAACGTGAAGCGAAACTATACTTTAGGTTCTCTTTTGCCGATTGCCGAGTCAATACGATACCACCCGAATAACCATATCGAATCAAACAGAGATAGAAAGTTGCGTATTGAGTGTGTTTATTTATAAAAAATATATTGTAGTCAGTCCTAAGCCTGGAAAAAGTATGAAGGAAAGTTCATTTAAAAAAAAACTAGATTGTACACAATGTCTATGTTTCGTCCTAACAAAAAACGGTAACAGTAACTTGGTGAAAAAAACATAAGGGAGCGTTTTACATTAGCTATGAATTTAGTTAGTACTGGCAGTGAAAACTAGTTATTGAAAATAAATAGTTTCGAAAACCGGTATTGGCTTTTGATAAATAGATACGTTACGGTATTCGTAGAATAAGTTATTACCCAGTACTAGAGTCCAGTGCTGCCCCCGTTTGAAACAAAGTAAAAACATACATACATACTATCACGTCTTTATCCCTGATGGGGCAGACAGAGCATTTTGGGTCTTGCGGATCTATGCAGAGCCCAGGGCCGCAAGACCCAAAAGCCACTTTTAGCATCATGGTGGGCGAGAAAATGGAAAAGCAATGAATACAGTCATGGGTTGCTAGCCGCATCGCCTGTTAACGTGATTTGCATTTTCGCCCAATTTCGCCAAAACGGAGATATCGTCTAATACAATTCCATGGTCTAATGCACTATAGATAACCCTTCAAACCATAGAGTTAGGATTGTACCTAAAGATAAGTCTATGCTTCAAACTATTTAATGACTACTGTTTACAGAGAGGGTCGTGCTCTGTAAACAGTAGTCATTAAATAGTTTGAAGCATAGACTTATCTTTAGGTACAATCCTAACTCTATGGTAATACAATTCCATGGTCTAATGCACTATAGATAACCCTTCAAACCATAGAGTTAGGATTGTACCTAAAGATAAGTCTATGCTTCAAACTATTTAATGACTACTGTTTACAGAGAGGGTCGTGCTCTGTAAACAGTATTTTGGAATTGTATTAGACGATATCTCCGTTTTTTTTACTTTGTTTTGGCGAAATTGGGCGAAAATGCAAATCACGTTAACAGGCGATGCGGCTAGCAACCCATGACTGTATTCATTGCTTTTCCATTTTCTCGCCCACCATGATGCTAAAAGTGGCTTTTGGGTCTTGCGGCCCTGGGCTCTGCATAGATCCGCAAGACCCAAAATGCTCTGTCTGCCCCATCAGGGATAAAGACGTGATAGTATGTATGTATGTTTTTACTTTGTTTCAAACGGGGGCAGCACTGGACTCTAGTACTGGGTAATAACTTATTCTACGAATACCGTAACGTATCTATTTATCAAAAGCCAATACCGGTTTTCGAAACTATTTATTTTCAATAACTAGTTTTCACTGCCAGTACTAACTAAATTCATAGCTAATGTAAAACGCTCCCTTATGTTTTTTTCACCAAGTTACTGTTACCGTTTTTTGTTAGGACGAAACATAGACATTGTGTACAATCTAGTTTTTTTTTAAATGAACTTTCCTTCATACTTTTTCCAGGCTTAGGACTGACTACAATATATTTTTTATAAATAAACACACTCAATACGCAACTTTCTATCTCTGTTTGATTCGATATGGTTATTCGGGTGGTATCGTATTGACTCGGCAATCGGCAAAAGAGAACCTAAAGTATAGTTTCGCTTCACGTTTTCTTGCAATACAGAATACAGACGTTATTCAGTGAACCATTAGGTACCAAGGTACCAAATAACTCGATAAATAGTTTCTGTCATACCTGATAACCGTTATTGGCTATTGTATGAATACGCGGTTTCTGTAACTATCTACGGTTTGTAACGCCCAGTACTACTGGACTCCGAAAAATGGCCACTTTTGGCAAAAGTGTGAAGAAAAGCGTTGGGTTCTCACTGTAAACATACTTCATAAAACAGTAAGAAGAGTTAGCTAGGGCTTCGTCAAGACAAATCGTTTAATGATATTTCCGTTTCCTTTTAAATGGGCGCAAAATTATTGATGAATACACTTAAAAATCCTCTTACCCTAGGGTAAGTCTTCTCCACACAAACGTAGTCTACGTTTTATTTTGAAACCACATGTCAGATTTCGGTAAAAAAATGTAAAATTTTAAAGATATTGCATTTATCTAGGGTTATAATTGGTTTTCGACGTAAAATTATGAACTGGAAAGAAAATATAAGGATGTAGAATTTTCCCATACTGATGTTCAAAAGTGATATAACACACAATATTCTATTTCAAGTTCATATTTTGACCGTGAAAACCAGTTATGTGCAATATCTATGAAATTACAAAATTTTGCCGAAATCGGGCATGTCGTTTCGAAATAAAACGTGGACTATATACGTTTGTATGGAAAAGTGTAGTATGGTCTAGGGCAACGGGACTCTTAAGGAGTACGGTCCAGGATTCGAGTTTTTAAAACTGGAAATCAAGATCAAGTATTGTATCCATAAAACTTCAGCTCTTTTGTCTTCCTTACTACTTAATGTCTTCTTGCCCTTGTCCGTTTAACTTATATTTGTTCGAGATTGTTTTATAAAGCTTTCATAGCGCTTAAAAGGCTTTCCCGGAGTTTTTCAAGGAGTTTCGTGTTGTTCCACTCTTCAATGGCCGTTCGTAAGAACAATCGGAGCTCGGATAGAGAAGAAAAATATTGTATTCTGCTTTTAATACTACTTTTTAATAGATAAAGATAAAATTTGCTGAAACACAAGTTCAGCTCACTAGTAAATAATCAATAAATATTATATATATTTTTATGTAAGTACTTAAATTAATTAAAACTAAATTTAAACATTTCTTCCATGCTGGTCTGGGAGAAAATAAAAAACTTAGAATGTACGAGCTGCTTCTCTTCTCGCGCAGAGCGTAAAAGCCGATCGAGGGAATGGGCGAGATTTGAATCATGGTAATAGGCGATGCGGCTAGCAACCCATCTCTATTTTGATTCCTTTTCCATCTTAACGCCCACCAACACGCTAAGCGTGGCCTTTGGGTCTTACAGCCCCGGGCTCTGTCTGCCCCGTCAGGGATATAGACGTAAAAATGTATCTGTAAATTTTATACATAAAATACAATAAAATAAATAAATACCTCCTCAAATGTATCTCATCGAGGCAAAGTACCCAGAACACTGGCAGCTTTATAAAGAGAAAATATTCAAATATGATAAACATCAAGGTTATTAATATTTTGTTTCGTCCTATCAGTTTTTCCATCACCATCATAGATATGCTTTAGTTGTAGATTTTGCAACAAATATTTCATAAAACATACGAGTATATAATCCTTATATACAGGATAAAAAATTTTTAATTGGAGCATACTTTATGAAAAGTTGTTTCCAGTCTGGTTCGGATATGCAGGCTTGAATCACCTGTAAATAGTGACAATATCGATAGTATCGATAGATTAGATAATATCGACAGTATCGATAGTAAAGGTACTATTTGTATAAAGAACTATCGATAGTATTATTTAATATCGATACTATTGTAATATCGATAGTTTCTCATGCAAATAGCAGATACAGTATACTATCGATAATATCTAAATCCAATACTATCGATACTATCGATAGTTTTACCTTCCATCAATAGTATTGCAAACTACTGATAATCGATACTATCAATAATATCTATAGTCCTGTTGATATTATGACTGTTTTGACGACCTCCGTGGCGTAGTGGTCACCATGCTGGTCCGCCACCCAGAGGTCCCGGGTTCGATCCCCTGTCAGGGCAAGTTGGAAAATGGCCTTTTTCAATTTGTCCTGGGTCTTGGATGTTTATCTATATATGTATTTGTTATAAAATATAGTATCGTTGAGTTAGTATCCCATAACACAAGTCTCGAACTTACTTTGGGGCTAGCTCAATCTGTGTAATTTGTCCCTATATATTTATTTATTTGTTTTCTGTTTTGTTTCAAGGTCAACTATCTAGTCAAACTATCGATAGTTATGCAATGCTAAAACCGAAGCCTGTGCCTTACATGGCAGAGACGTCCACAGTTATTTTTTACAGCGAAGGCTAATTAATCTAACCTAAATTACGAGAACAAATCCATATCCAAAAAAAAAATTATTTCGCTGGTATTTTATTAATTATATGGAAAACTAACAGCCATTTCTTATTTACGTAAATACTAACAACAAATAGTTATAAAACTTAGCCATTAATATTATGAAGTGATATGAGACTATATGTATCCGACATATTAGGGTGGACAAGGTAGACAAATCCTATGTGTTTGTATGAAATAAACGCTACTGGTACTTGGATAAAATCTTATACCTTTAAACTAAATAAATAAATATACAAAAATAAAATTGTTGTATTTTTATTTATTTATATGTAGGTATATAAATATATTTCTGTGATCTCGGAAACGGCTCTAATGATTTCGCTGAAATTTGGTATATGGGGGTTTTCGAGGGTAAACAATCGATCTACATGAGTCTTATGTTTGGGAAAACGCGTGTTTTCGAGTTTTCAAGCGTGTTTCTTCATACGCAGAATATGGTCGCTAATTTCGCCCTACCGGCCACTATCCGTCTGGCCCAGCGGTTTAAGGAAGCGGATGGCAAGAAAGAGTGTTACGGGTCCGAATTCCACTCGGTGACTTACTTTTGATTTTTTTTTATGTTCAAGTATATATTGTTTTAATTTTTATTGTTTTTAAACAAGTTTGAAAAATGTAGTTAATCTCTGAGATATAACCGGTCGCCCAGGTACTTATAAAGTGATACGAGACTATATGTATCCGACATTATATTGGGGTGGAAAGGTAGTAAAATAAGGTAGACAAATCCTATGTGTCTGTATGAAATGCACGCTACCG
The DNA here is from genome assembly GCA_963555685.1 of Acrobasis consociella. Taxonomy (NCBI): domain Eukaryota; kingdom Metazoa; phylum Arthropoda; class Insecta; order Lepidoptera; family Pyralidae; genus Acrobasis; species Acrobasis consociella. Next base: position 3,168,098 of record OY743119.1, on the reverse strand, counting down.
GTACATGGATAAAATATAATTTATAATTTATTTTTTCACAAACTTTTTAAATTTTTTAACAAAAAGTTAGTCGAGGTGTCGGATCACCAAAGGGCTGGCAATTATTTCGCCAAACGAATAAACATTGCCATCCAACGTGGCAATGCTGCCAGCCTTTTGGGCACTCTACCGCAGGGCAATGATCTGGAAGACGTTTTCTATTTGTAAGGTTTTTCTTTTTTATTATTATTATTTGTTTAGTTTAATTTAGAGTATAATTTAGTTTTTAATTTATTTATAAAGTACAATTGGTTTAACAGTACATTTAGCCGTAGAACGTATATAACTGAAGCTCAGTATATTTTATCAGAATATTCATAGAGCTCATTATAATATAAATTTCCCGCCACAATGCTTCCCGCCAACAAAAAACGCTCGCGAACTCTAATGGAGTTTGAATAGATGACGTCGATAATACGTAATTAATCATCGCATGATCGATGCTCCCAAGGGAATAAACAGGCTTCTGAGTATCTTAGAATATTAGGATATTTATGAAATTTATGAATGAACTTTTTATTTTGGATTTTGATAATCTCTTGCCGATTTTGTATCTGCAAATTAAAAGACCCTAACTGTCTAGAACGACTTAATATGCGCCATCTTCTATTTGCTATACAAAGCCCTGATTTTCAAGCGTTAGCCCCCAATCCATACTTATATATAAAGCTGAAGAGTTTGTTTGTTTGTTTGTTTGAACGCGCTAATCTCAGGAACCACTGGTCCGATTTAAAAAATTCTTTCGGTATTAGATAGGTCGTTTATCGAGGAAGGCTATAGCCTATATTGCATCATGCCCGCGACTTCACACGTGTGGTTAACGCGGGCGAAGCCGCGCGCTTCCTCTAGTAACTTATTAAAGGCTGAATCGAGTTTATGTATTTGTTATAAAATGTAATTGGTATACATGTGTTTGTCATAAAATAGGTATAGTACCGTTGAGTAAATATCCCGTTACACAAATCTCGAGCTTTCTGTATTTGTTTATTTATTTTATTAAGGGAACATGCTTTTTGAATAAAAAAAACTGTATCAAAATTTGTCCATCCATTAGAACAGACAGGCAGACTTTAGAGTCAAATTTATGACACCCGTCTTTTAGGGGTTAAAAATCAAGCGGTGGTGGCTAAGCAGTTAAGGCACTAGTTCCATGTCTGTGAGGTACGGGTTCGATTCTCACGAGGCGCGACTTGTATGTCCTTCTGAGTTCGTCTCGTGTATAGTCAAAAGTCATTTTCAACTACCACCATTTGCTGACAGTGAAAACATCGTGAGGAAATCTGCACCTACTTCAAAAAAAAAAGAAAAAATCGTTTATTTGGCTACATACTTATAAACGATTTGACAATTTGCTTAAGCTACATTACACAAGCATGCACGAAAACGGCCTCCGCTCAGCATGTGTCGTGGACCCTGGTACGAGCCACGACGCTGGTCTTCCGCGGATGCCGAGTAAATTATTATATTAGAGTTGAATTGAAATACATTAAATAACAATAAAAATTAAAATAAAATAAATATTAATTACATAACAAATGAATGACATACATTTTAAATAATATTAACCTATTACAAAATTAATTAATTAGGTACATCTATAATTACACATAATTTAATTTACTTATGTGTACTTCACAAGTATGTGTTGTTGATTGTTGCTGTTTTTCGTGTGTAGCCAGCAAATCACACTACTATTATAAAGGCAAAAGCTTGTGAGTGTGTGTGTATGTTTGTTCCTTCTTCACGCGCAAATAGCTGGGCCAATTTTGATAGATTTGATAGGCTACTTTTTCCACGGGTAACCGGGACGCAGCAAACTGGTCATTAAATAAGAGAGTAATTAGCATTTCAAATATTGATATGAAAGAGTGGGATTATGGTAGAGCTTTTTGAAACGCGGAGTCTCCTAAACAAATGTTTTTCTTTACAAAAAACTGTTTGTTTAGTGACTTCGCTAAATGGTACTAAACATATACTTAGTTGGGAACCAAATCCTACTTAGCTGCCTTGGCTTTCAGGCTGCCTAAAGGCATCTGACAGAGCTTGTAGTAACCATGACTGTTGTCGCTAGCTGACAGATATTAGCTGCGTAGTTAATGAATAGAATGACTTTATTGTTAAGTGTGACTGACGAGTTATTCTATTTATTTAAAACATAAAAGAGTTTTATTATTGATATGGTCACTATAATGTTGTTAGGTTAGCTTATTACATAAGGTCCCTCAAATAGGGGCAAAATAAATTAACCGACTTGATATTACATTAATCTCACAACTTTGAACGGTAGAACCACTGAGTTGCGAGACTTGGTTATTTTTTGACTAGTTATGTTTTTGTCTGCTCTGCCTAAGTATGGCTCTGGTAGTACGGAGAGGGTCGTGCTCCTGCTGTGGAGACAAAAAGACCTAACGTTGTTCATGTTATGTTTTTGATGGCCTAACCAATTTACTTGCTGATTTCGAAAATGACTTCTTATTTATTAGTCGTGTAAAATATTGTCTAAAAATAAATTGAATAACCTATTGCGAGATTATTTTCCTTGAAATGTATTTCTAACACATTTCCCTTGTCTTGATAAGCTTTAAAGTCTTAACATAAAAGGAAAATGTCCAAAAATACCCAAATGAGCTATCGCGAATTCGTTGGTTCGGAGTTAGGGCTTAAGCTCCTTTATTCTTTTCAGGTTTTTTTTTAAAGTGCCAAGAGGGCTTTTACGGGATTGGATTGAAGCTTTAGAATTCCGTTTTGTTATAGAAAGGTTCCAATTTCATTGGTTCCGTAGTGTATTGTTAGGAGTGACGGAGTTAGTTTAGGTGATCGACCCGGGTATCAGATATAAAAGCGAAGGGCTATCAAAACGAGGTTTCCCAACTCTCATGCATTCTTTTGTATTGTTACTTGTTAAAATATAGGTAGTGGGTCCTTATTTGGACCATAGACCTAATTGGAAAATTTGCGTTAAATGTTTGTTGCTCTTTCAGGTCATAAAGGCTGAATGGATTGGAATAAAATTTGGCATGGCAATTAGCTTATTACCTGAATTATATATTTATTTTTATCACGAAAAATGTGAAGTTTCGATGAGATTCACAAATATCTGGGTGTAGTAGAATATACCATCAGAGCATATACCTACATAAAGATTCTATAAAAATGCGAAAGAAGGAACTTTGGCTATCGCGAACACCATTCCTTTCTTACTTAATATATAAATGTGAAAAAAAAATCTGTTTGTCTGTCTGTTACCTCTTTATACTCCCGCTGAACCGATATACATGAAATTTGCTATGGATATAGTATGAGACCTGATAAAGGATAAAGGATAGAAATTTATTTAAAAAAAAACCATTAAGGGAACAAAAAGAGGAGTAGAGTAGAATTTTTGTATGGGGACTCCCTATTTAGCCATGCAAAAGAAGACTTTATTACAAAGTACTAAATTTATGCAGACGTAATCTTGGGTAAAAGCTAGTAATAAAATATTTCTTCCTTCGTGGTTGCGTAAAAAAAGTAAAATGCTGCTTGAGGCTATATGTACTATCAAGTATTTTTTGTATATATATTGCCTTTTTTTGCGGTTTGGTACTATTATGTTTGAACCATGGCCCACCTACTCACATGCCCGAATTGCCCAACATCTTGTACAATAGAGGACTTAAACTCTGCTAATGACAGGGGAGTAAGTGTCGCCAAACACTGGTCCACAACTATATAAAATCGCCATTTCGACTCACTAAAAAGAAGAAGGTACAAGTCTTTTTTTGTAACTATTGCCTTTTTTTGTTCACCGTCGGTTCTCTTGACGCCCTTAGTTAGAGTGCCCAGGAGCACTGGTATTGCTACAGCCAGCATAGATTGTAAGCCTTGTTTGACAAAAGTGAGGCATAAAGTTAATTTTACGATTACTGCTAGGTGTTACCCTTCGATTAAAGTTTATTTGGATTAGGTACTATTACGTTCGTTACTTTTATACCCCATAACCCCTGAACAGGGTCAATATTGTAAGGTAGAAAAAAGTTTTATTTTATTTTTTGTTTTATATGATTTTATACAAACTGGAAGGGCCATACCCGTAATTATCAAACCACGGGCTATACTAGATCACTATAGTATAATTTAATTGAAATAACGGTCAAAACCCCCAAAAAAATCGACATTCCCATACAAATTGCCCGGGTGGCAATTTCAGTCTTTTTACCCGACTACGGCAAAGTCAAAAGGATGGGTAAGGGTTTTAGCAGTATTTGTATGATAAGTCTGAGGTTATTTTTCTTAACCCTAGAAAGATATAAACCTACATTACCACTGACTGACTCACTGATTGACATAGTTGTTTGCCCTGTTGCGGGGTTGGTGAGGTTTAGGTTGATGTGTGGTCGTATAGAGGTTGCTCCAGTGAGTACCAGAAAAATCTGACATTTGAGGATCTGCAGATACCTGATGTGGAAGGGGTACGGCCTGCAAAAACGGTTGGGGTTAGGGGTGTGATTTTTTTCCAACGTGTAGGGAGTTGTAAGCAGTTTGACGAGGCGTAAGCATGTCACCGGTAGGTACTTTGGATTAGCTGCTTTCGGTATGTGTTGCGCTCGAGAAGCGCATGATTATCTTCTTTGTAACTTTTGATGGTAGTAGACCATACCAGTACTAGCTCCAAAGATTTTTTTTTAATATTAATGTTAAGTGAAATCAAGCAATGCTCGCTGTTATGATCTTTCAAAGAAAAGTTATGTCATATTAAAAGAAGACTGATATTTTTTGTTACTTTTTCTAAGAGGTTAAAAACTTTGTGTTCTGTTTTTCGTAAAATAAATAATTACATAAAAAATTCGACTTTAATTACTTTTATAATAATACCTTTAAACGAGCAATTCTTGTATATTTATTTATATATTTATAAATTTCTGTGATCTCGAAAACCGCTCTAACGATTTCGCTGAAAATTGGGGGTAAACAATCGATCTAGATTAGTCTTATATGTGGGAAAACGCGTGTTTTCGAGTTTTCATGCGTTTTTCTTTACACGCAGAAAATGATCGCTAATTTCGTCGCGCCGGCCGCCATTCATTTTGGCTCAGCGGTTTATGATGCTGACCGCTGGAAAAAGTGTTACGGGTTCGAATCCCACTCGGTGACTTACTTTTGTTTTTTTTATGTTCAAATTTATATATAATTTTTTATTTTGTATTGTTTTTAGACAAGTTTAAACAAATGTAGATAATGTTTGAGATGTAACGGAGCAAAGCTCGGTCGCCCAGGTACTTACTTTTATTAAGTATGAACTTTATACCAAAGTAGGCAATCAAAAAGCTTTTCAGGCGATAGAGAGATCTAAACATATTATACATAATTATCTTTTACGTATTATCTCCCATGCTGGTCTGGGAGAAATGAAAAACTTAGAATGTACCAGCTGCTTTTCTTCCCGCGCAGATCGTAAAAGCCGATCGAGGGAATGGGCAAAAATGTGAATCTTGTCAACAGGCTATGCGGCTAACAACCCATCACTGTATTGATTGCTTTTCCATCTTTTTGCACACCATGACGCTAAAAGTGGCTTTTGGGTCTTGCGGCCCTGGGCTCTGCATAGAACCGCAAGACCCAAAATGCTCTGTCTGCCCCATTAGGGATAGAGACGTGATAGTATGTATGTATGTATCTTTTACGTACCTCCCAACATGATTAGCTTTTAGGTTTAATTTTTCGTTCCTTTTCCTTAATCGGTGTCAGCTCTGAGTAAACTTTCTCCATCATTTTACAGTGTACATTTCCCTGTATAGAAAAAAGTAGGCCTTTGCCCAACAATGGGACTTTAACGGGTATTAAAATAAAGTTTACCCAAGTAATAAAAGGGAAATATGAAAAATTCATTTCAACCACATAAAAAGATCTGCTGGTCGCGTATTAAATAATATACCTATAATAAATCAAACCATAATAAATAATACCTGTAATAAATCAAACCATAGGGTGTACTAAATCACTATATTGTAATGATAATAACAAAATTTCGACATGCCCATACAAATTGTCCGGGCGGCTGCTAACTGTTGTACGGAAAAGCCGATTTTTTTTTAATTTTGACTATTATTTTCATTTTATCATACTGTAGTGATCTGTGAAAGCCCTTGGATCGATTTTTTATAGGTATGACCTTTCCACGTTGTATAGGAAGTAAAGAAAACATGGACTGAAGTTTACTAAATAAGACATACCTTTTAAAAAAGTAAAAATCTATTGAGCTTATAAGCCCGTGGGAGAAAATAAAAGGTAGCGCTTAAGCAAGTTAAGCAGCCCCGAGCATGGTCTATACTTGGATGGGTGACTAGAATTAGCATAAAAATTCTCGAGCTCCACCGTGCTTCGGAACGCACGTTAAGTTGGACCCGGCTGTCACCAAGCTATATCTACACATTTCCGATGCTTTTCCACCGCTTGAATAAGCCTCATCAGCGTTAACCACTTCCAAACCCAAAAAAAACAAACAAGTAATCTTAAACAGCTACTCTTATTTTTCTTTATAAGTTGTTGAAATCCCTTCAACAGAAAAGGTTACATCATCGAAGCTCATAATCGAAACTCGATAAAGTCTGTAAAATACATGCAAGCCATTCCCGGTGCCCAAACCCCGCAACGTTATTTACGAAAAGGCAGTTTTCCCAGCTATTGTGTACCCACTTGCGTCGGATAGAAACATTTCCTAAGATCCTTTAGCGTAACCGACCTTTTTGGACGCACGGCGAGAAAAACGCCAAGTTTCGAGAAATTATGGAGAGTTATCATAAAATTTAAAAGGGTTTTTTCTTGTGAACTGTTTATATATGCTGTATTCAAATTGAGGTAGGGTCTTGCTTGACTGGAAAATTAGAAGTATAAATCCTTAAATGTAAAATTAAACTAATCGTAGTAGGTCAAGAACTATTTTATTTTAGACCACCTAATTTTTGGACTAGGTTGGTCTTCAGACCACTTTCTATTGACAAAATGTGATTTAGACAATAAGCGTTTGATACTAGTTGCTAAATTGAGTATTTGCGATTAAGACCATTCGATACGAAATCTTTTAATTATGATACGTATGATAAGCCAGATCGATGATTTAGACAATAAGCGTTTGATACTAGTTGCTAAATTGAGTATTTGCGATTAAGACCATTCGATACGAAATCTTTTAATTATGATACGTATGATAAGCCACATCGATGATTTAGACAATAAGCGTTTGATACTAGTTGCTAAATTGAGTATTTGCGATTAAGACCATTCGATACGAAATCTTTCAATTATGATACGTATGATAAGCCACATCGATATTTATCCACCATTTTCATTCAGCTTAGAAACTATGTGTGAAAATATACTACGCCAAAGCCACGTGACGTAATAAACGCATGCAATTTCATTTGAATTACTAAAAAAATTGCAGTACGTTTGGACACTAAGAGTTTTAGATATTCATAATAAAGCACCAAAGCTGTAGTAAACTTCTGAACTAAGCCAAAAAGAAAAAATCAAAATAAATCGAAAAACCTCACATTCATCAAGACATGACTCGCAAGAAAACGAAACTTGTCCCTCTTTTTACATAAAGCTTTTTTGATCCGATACTATCTTCACGCTTGAAGTAAACGAATACCCCATTTTTGATGAGCGAAATTTTCTTCACAGCGTAAATTTACACTCTTTGCTAAAAAAAATAAGACAGGTTTTTGTTTGTCTTCAATTCAGGACATGTCGCCGTGATGGTGACAAATTGGGCAAACCCGAGAATGACAAATTTTGTTGCGTGTCCTTGCATCATTAAGCAAGATTTAGTTTCTTTGCATTCCTTGACCTAAAAATTATTTTCGTAACGCCTCCCTGTTTACGCTTTAGCATAAACTCATTTAGTAGTTTTTGTTATATGCATTTTGCCATGTTTAAATGTTTATACAGTACTAGCTGTACCCGCGGGCTTCGCTTCCCGTGGGAATTTCGTGGGAAGTACCCTATGATGTCCTTTTTTGAGTCTCAAACTATATCCATACCAAATTTCATCCAAATCGGTGCAGTAGTTTAAGCATGACGAGGTAACAAACAAATATACAAACTCGCTTTCGCATTTATAATATTAGTAGGATAGGATGTTAAAAAAACTCTCCGATCCGCTAACCTAATGTTGGGTAGCTTGTGTAGGTTCTCCCATTCCTATCGCAAAAAAATCTGCGGCTCCTTAAAAAATTAAATACCTATCGTTCCAAAATGTATGAAGCTGCAGATGTTTTTTGCGGTTTCAGGGATGAGGGAAACCGATAAATAGAACATAACCAACATTAACGGATCGGACAGGGTTTCTTAACATACTGTAGACTTAAATACGATCTTATTTTCAATTAAGTTAATAAATTGCTCGGGTATTCCTCTCTGTCTCAACTGACCCTTAAAGGTATCAGAAAAAAACGTGTTTAAGGAACGAGGGGTATGAAAAGTCAGAATTCTGCGTTACGTAATCTGTGGACGGCTCTTATTTAGGTAGTGGTCGATAACTTTTTACGATACAGATGATTAAGTAGCCTCCCATGCTGGTCTGGGAGAAATAAAAAAACTTAGAATGTACCAGCTGCTTCTCTTCCCACGCAGATCGTAAAAGCCGATCGAGGGAATGGGCAAAAATGCAAATCATGTTAACAGGCGATGCGGCTAGCAACCCATCACTGTATTGATTGCTTTTCCATCTTCTCGCCCACCATGACGCTAAAAGTGGCTTTTGGGTCTTGCGGGCTCTGCATAGAACCGCAAGACCCAAAATGCTCTGTCTGCCCCGTTAGGGATAAAGACGTGATAGTATGTATGTATGATTAAGTAGCCTGATTGACGGACAACGATTTAAAATTAAAACAATAACTGAAGTTGAAAGTGACGGAGAAAAATTTATTGAAAAATTCGACGGTTGACGGAAAAATTGGATCGGTCAAACGAAATTGATGGAGTTATGCACTTCACACTGAAATACTACGCTGAAAATGTCGAATGAAAGAAAGAAATAATTGTTTTATACCAATTCCCTTCCAAAAAGATTATTCTGTTTATATTCTATCTGTATATATGTTCACGCTTATCTTTGAAACTGGAGGAATATTTTCGCGATTTTCAATAAATGACAGATTAAGCTCAGCTCGGAGCAACAAAATGCTTTCTTTCATGGCAATCTGAGCAGCATAATAATATACGCTAGTGTTGTAAAAAACTCGAGTCCAAGAGTCTACCTTTGTAAACTCGACTTAATTTTGCATGCTTGCTAGACTAAGACATTCACAAGTCAGAGTTAAGTCGAGCACGAGTCGTCGGAGCCCAGACTCGGAGTCGAATAAAAACTCAAGTCTACTAAGAACTCCGAGTCGCAGAACCAATTTGAGTTCGAATACAAAACTCGAAGCAACTTCAACTCAACGAAATTGTTACAAAAAGTTATAAAAAGCATTACAACCTTTAAAAACTTTAATTAATAATAGGTATTACTACAAATAACAATATTTATTATTAAGTTTAAATAAACAATTATGATTTTATGAGCTCGTTTCAGTCCATAATCAGACTCGAGCACACAACAGAGTCGAGCACTTATAAAAAACCAAACCAAACTCGAGTCTCGAGAGATATTATGGGAGCTAGAGTATAACTAACACATCGAACAGTGGAGTCGCTATTTATGAGTCGAGTCTTGTGATTTACAGTCGAGTCAGAATATTAAGACTCCCAGACTCGAGTTTTTTACAAATACTATACAATACAATACAAATTAACTTTATTGCATCATGATATACATAAAAAATTACAACAACAATAAGAAACAATAAAGGCACAAAGGCGGACTTATCGCTATAAATGCAATCTCTTCTGGCTAACCTTCGGATGGAGGAAAAAATAATTTGAAATTAGGTGGGCGCAGTAATTTTTACAACATTTTTACAACCTGATATCAGGAAAAAAGTTGTCGTCGTTTTTAAATTTCACGCGAACGGAGTTGCACCAACTAGTTTTTAGGGTTACTTAGTAAATAAGGAACCCTTATAGTTTCGCCATGTCTGTCTGTCTGCAGTTCTACTCAGAGACTATAAGTACTAGAAAGCCTTAATTTGGCACGGATATGTATTTTAATCATGCCGAAAAATTTGTAAAAGAAATATTTTTGGGGTTTCTTATACTTAAATTTAAATAAATACGTAATCCCATACGTATTATTTTTTCTCGACAACTCACCGCGCGTTTAAAGTCCACAATATTTTTAAAAATAATTTGAGCTTGACACCTTTTTCGATTTAGGGATCCTTGATGAAATATTTGGTTTTATAGATATACCAAATTTTTGCTAGAGGAAAGTATTCCCGTCTCTATTAACGGATGTACATGTGTATATATAACAAATTTTAAAGATAAACTATCAGAGTTAACTTATAAAAGGTACTTAAAAGTATAATGTGTAATTCAATAGAAATTTTAGATGAAGTCAAAGACGGCATTCGTGCCTATTTACGAACCCTTCACTGCGCGTAGCCCGACACGCACTTAGCCAGTTTTTAATAGAAGCTTCGAGAAATTGGAATAACATGTTCGGTAATTGACTGTGACTAGCGAATTCTATTCCTTTGTTTTTGGGATCAATTTTATTCGCCTGTTATTGGGCTCAGATAGTTTTTGTTTCGGGTCCAATAGTGTTTATGGTTATTGGGTGACTACCGGGGCCGTTGTTAAGTATCTCGGGTCCAGTTCTGGGATCAAATGAGGAGATGACTATATGCGAATATAAATATAGTGTTTTGTTTGTTTCTTCTGTGTAAGTGGCCAGCACTGGGAAGGTTTTTCAAGCTGCTGAAAGGCGTCTGACTGCCATGTAACGATAACAACGGGGACTATCGGCTATGCGTGCCTTTAGATAAGGTCTAACAAATCATACTAAAACTATTCTAAGGGGGAATCCAGTCCATGATACTGCACAACTTTCCCCAACCAATACATGTTGAAATATAAAAAAAATATTTATGGCTTTCCATACAAAGTCGGATCAGCTGATCGGTCAGCTTGTATGGAACGCCAAAAATTACTTTTTATATTTCGATATGTGTTTCTTGGGGAAAGTTGTTCAGTATAATGTACTGAATTTACCCTTATATAGCTTCAGTATATTTTGTTAGACCGTATATTATATTATTATAGTCTACGATACTGTTAATGTGCAAATATTATGTAGATACTCTCTTTCTCTCTTAGAGATCTCTCTCTCTCTCTCTCTCATCTCAGCATATTCCCAGTTGCATCCTTAGCTGTAATGCTGCAAAGCCCGGGGTCCGCTTTCCGGCTATTTCTCCTCCACTTCGCACGGTCTTGAGCATCCTTGGTTGTAAGACGCACATTAGCACGCATATCATCCTTGACGACGTCAAGCCAACGCTTTTTGGGTCTACCACGCCTGCCGGGCCTTGATTTTTTTATTTTTTTTTATTTATTTAACTTTATTACAATACATGTAAATGGCGGACTTAAGGCCTGAGGCCATTTCTACCAGTCAACCAACAGGTGATGCTGAGAAAGCAATCTTTTGGGGGTAAGTACAGTAAACAATAAAGAAAATATATTGTTATATCAAAAAGTATATATATACATATATATATATATATATATATATATATATATATATATATATCGAATATATATATATATATATATATATATATATTCGATATATATATATATATATATATCGAATATAATAAACCTACACAAAAATATACATATATAAATTATTCCCTAATAAACCACATACATAAACTACATAAATACTTTTTAACTAACTACTGACAGTTTTCGGAGATAGTGTGCACGCACTGCCTTTTTGAACGCGAAGCGAGTTTGAGCTTTCCGAATACTGAGTGGGAGAGAATTCCAAAGCCGCACAGCTTGTACCACAAATGAATCTTTATAGAATCCGCTCCGATAATGTGTGTGTCCTTGATGGAGACAGTATAGCCATACATTTGTTTCCCACGTAACTGGCCGGTTTCCGCAAGATGTGACCGTACCAGCGTAGAATGCTATCACGTTTTTATTCCTAATGGGGCAGACAGAGCATCTTTGGTCTTGCGATTTTAAGCAGAGCCCAGAGCCGCAAAGCCAAGAACGTTTCGGTCTCCGTACAATCTTTTAAAAAATCACGTACGTCGTACGGGAGCTCCATTTAAATATTTATTTTATTGTTTTTAGTTCTTGTTGTTATAGCGGCAATAGAAATGCATCATCTGTCTCTCTACTGTCTAGCTTTCACGTTCCTGAGATACAGCTTGAAGACAGACAGACATATCAACAGACAGACGGACGGGCGGACAGCGGAGTCTTAGTAAGAGGGTTTCAATTTTACGGGTATGCCACATAAAAAGAAATCAATTTCATTTCAACCCTAGTAAACAAGGAATTAAAAAGGAAAGATACTTATTTTGTTTCCAGCCGCATTGCCTTTTAGCACGATTCACGTTTTTGCCCATTTCAAGAGAAGCCGCTCGTACAATCAAAGTCTTTTCTTTACCGTAATTTTCCAATTCATTAACACTCAGAGCTTGTTACCGGTACCAAATTCCCATTATAAGTACCGGTAAGTAGCGGTATTTACATTCTGTTAAAATTTTAACGGTAATTATAGGTATCGTTAATTTTCCGGTACCTATATGCTTTGTTACCGGTACCAAATTCACATTATAAGTACCAGCAACATTATTTTCATTCTTTTAAAATTTTAGCGGTAATATAATATGGGTATCGTTTACCTAGTAACATTGTAATATATTGTTAAAATGTAACATTAACTTTACCGGTACCTTCCTACGCGTTGTTGCCGTCCCGCACAAAATTCGACTGCAAGCATTTGAATTTTACTTAAAAATCAAGCTCTTCAAATAGATAAGGAGAAAAGAATATGTTTTTCACCAACTAGCGTACGCTCCAGTAGTCTTTATGGCTTTTCAGGCTCGGCCTCATATATCTCAGCAGGATGTAATGTCCGTGTAGATATGCGAGTAATGACCCTTTTCACTATTACGAGCAAAGCCAAGAATTTAGGCATCCTTTACCTTCAACTTTAGATACTCGAAATTTGAGTTATTTCAAAGTGGAATAGTCAATTTCTCGTTTTTTTTACTGCCTCCGTGGTTTGATTCTGAGGTCGTGGGTTCTTATCCCACTGGTAAGCATACTTTGTGAAAAGTTACTTTCAGTCTGGTTAGGATATTGCAGGCTGAATCACCTGATTATCCGAAAAGAAAGATGTAAGAAGAACGAGAGGCAAATAGGTTAAGTGTACAGGTGTGAAAGAGAGGGATGAAAGGAAGTGAGTATGCAAGATAGCTCAAACGACCAATGTACAGACGCGTGTCCATAAAGTTAAAGAAAAACAATGAAGTTTGTTGAAGAAGTTGCTTTTATCCACCACTTCTTCGACCTCCGTGGCGTAGTAGTCACCATGCTAGTCTGCCACCCAGAAGTTCCGGGTTCGATCCCCGATCAGGGCAAGTTGGACAATGGCCTTTTTAAATTGTTCTAGGTATTGGATGTTTATCTATATGTGTATTTGTTATAAAATGTAGTATCCTTGAGTTAGTATCCTATTACACAAGTCTCGAACTTACTTTGGGGCTAGCTCAATCAGTGTAATTTGTCCCTGTATATTTATTTATTTCACAAAGCGCGACGAACCGATGGCCGATGGGGCAAAAAGGTTCTAAAATGGCGACCACGTACTGGCAAGCGTAGGATACCCACCCACAAGGTGGTCTGACGACCTGACCAAGGTCGCTGGAAGGCACTGGATGCAAGCCGATCTAGATCCGTCATTTTGGAAATCTTTGGGAGAGGCCTATGTCCAGCGTTATGCGGCTGAAATGATGATGATGGTGGTTAATTTATATTCTCCGTTCCACATATATAATAATCAAATAGAAAAGAATATGTTTTTTACAAAATAGCACGCGCTTCAGTAGTTTTTACGGCTGTTCAGGCTCGGCCTCGTATATCCCAGCAGGATGTGATGTCCGTGTAGATATTAATGGCCCTTTGCACTATTATGTTCAAAGCCAAGATTTTAGGCACCCTTTACCTTCAACTTCACGAACAAAAAATAACGCAAGATGCTTTTACGCAATGCGAGATGAAATTTGAGATATTTCAAAGTGGAATACTCAATATTACGTTTTCTTTTCGATCAGCTGCACCTAGTTCTAGCCGAAATAATAAGGGCTAAACCTACTTCTAGCCGAAGATAAGTAGGATACATCTAAGTGTAGCCATCTGAGACCGGCTGCACCTAGGTCTAGCCGGCTAAACCTAGGTGTAGCCGCGTTTCGGGTTTTAGCCGTAACGCAACTGATATACAAGAGAGCTACGATGAGAAATGTACAGACGTGCGTCCATAAAGTTAAAAAGTTGCTTTTATTCACCATCTTCGGCCTCTGTGGCGCAGTGTTCACCATATAAGTCCGCCATCCAGAAGTTTCGGGTTCGATAACCGGCCAGGGCAAGTTTTAAAATGGCCTTTTTCAAATGGTCCTGGGTCTTAGATGTTTATTTACTTTATATATATGTATTTGGTATAAAATGTAGTATCGTTCAGTTAGTATCCCATAACACAAGTCTCGAATTTACTTTGGGGCTAACTTGTAATTTGTCCCTATATATTTAATTATTTGCTCCGCTCCATATATATTATAATGAAATAGAAAAGAATATGTTTTTCACAAAATAGCACGCGCTTCAGTAGTTTTTACGGCTGTTCAGGCTCGGCCTCGTATATCCCAGCAGGATGTGATGTCCGTGTAGATATTAATGGCCCTTTGCACTATTATGTTCAAAGCCAAGATTTTAGGCACCCTTTACCTTCAACTTCACGAACAAAAAATAACGCAAGATGCTTTTACGCAATGCGAGATGAAATTTGAGATATTTCAAAGTGGAATACTCAATATTACGTTTTCTTTTCGATCAGCTGCACCTAGTTCTAGCCGAAATAATAAGGGCTAAACCTAGTTCTAGCCGAAGATAAGTAGGATACATCTAAGTGTAGCCATCTGAGACCGGCTGCACCTAGGTCTAGCCGGCTAAACCTAGGTGTAGCCGCGTTTCGGGTTTTAGCCGTAACGCAACTGATATACAAGAGAGCTACGATGAGAAATGTACAGACGTGCGTCCATAAAGTTAAAAAGTTGCTTTTATTCACCATCTTCGGCCTCTGTGGCGCAGTGTTCACCATATTAGTCCGCCATCCAGAAGTTTCGGGTTCGATACCCGGCCAGGGCAAGTTTTAAAATGGCCTTTTTCAAATGGTCCTGGGTCTTAGATGTTTATTTACTTTATATATATGTATTTGGTATAAAATGTAGTATCGTTCAGTTAGTATCCCATTACACAAGTCTCGAACTTACTTTGGGGCTAGCTCAATCAGTGTAATTTGTCCCTGTATATTTATTTATTTCACAAAGCGCGACGAACCGATGGCCGATTGGGCAAAAAGGTTCTAAAATGGCGACCACGTACTGGCAAGCGTAGGATAACCACCCACAAGGTGGTCTGACGACCTGACCAAGGTCGCTGGAAGGCGCTGGATGCAAGCCGATCTAGATCCGTCATTTTGGAAATCTTTGGGAGAGGCCCATGTCCAGCAGTGGATGTCCAGCGTTATGCGGCTGAAATGATGATGATGGTGGTTAATTTATATTCTCAGCTCCACATATACAACGTGTTAATAAAATAACGCAAAACCTCTCAGATGGTACTTCAGCCCATGAAACTAAACAACTTTTGTTCTACAACTTTCGTAAAACCAAAAAAAATATATTTTTATTTTCATACAAACTGATCAGCTGATTGAGTCAGGAATATTGTAGAACAAAAGTTGTTCAGTTTAATGGACTGAGTTACAACCTGAGAGGTTTTGCTTTATTTTATTAACACGTTATATAATAATCAAATAGAAAAGAATATGTTTTTCACAAAATAGCACGCGCTTCAGTAGTTTTTACGGCTGTTCAGGCTCGGCCTCGTATATCCCAGCAGGATGTGATGTCCGTGTAGATATGCGAGTAATGGCCCTTTGCACTATTACGAGCAAAACCAAGCACCCTTTAACTACATCTCTAGACAACACAAAAAAATGGGAGCGCAGAATCTTCGAATTTGAGATATTTTAAAGTGTACTATACAATATCATGTTTTTATATTATGTAATGGGACAGACCGAGAATATATATATGATATATACATATAACATTTTAATCAATTATTTTTATTATTCATTGGGGATGAAGGAGTTGTGCGTGCATGGAAAGGAACGTACGATTTGTAAGAGAATGACACATTCATATCATATAACATGTATAACATTATCCGAAACCGTTAACAGAGCATAAGGTTGAAATTGTTGAAAAAATTATGCTAGAGGTTAAGGGATATTAGGTATGGACCGTCGCTTAGTAGACGTTAAGGGTACTCCCCGCGCTAACGACCTTGAAAACACAAAAAAATTAATTTCTCTTTCTGTAAGTGAGATTATCAGAAACCCTCGTACAACTTTTTAGCTAGTATCCTTAAGTTTCATTAGAACCTCGAAAATCATTGAAATAAAATACCCTGAATTTTCCTTTGCAAAAAATACTAAAAACGGCCATTTTTGACTCTTTTTGTAAAGGTTTCTAAACCGGATAGTATTTCAATGACTTTCGAGGTTCTAATGAAACTTCAGGATACTAGCTAAAAAGTTGTACGAGGGTTTCTAATAATCTCACTTACTGAAAAAGAAATTAATTTTTTTGTGTTTTCAAGGTCGCTAGCGCAAGGAGGAGCCTTAAGTACATTTTGACTTGTTTCGCGCTCGCTAGGCTAATAAGTCAAGAGCCATATGCGCGACAAACTAAATGGGACTTTAGTACGCTGTAACTGGGTCAAGAGTGTTCTTTCTGTACCTTGCAAGGTACAGAAAGAACTATATTTATATATAGCTACTAAGCTATTCTATGACTATATTACATTTCTTTGAAAAATTGGTAATAAGGGTTTCGCGACATCTTTCAGCATGGAACAGCACATTTCCGCGAGCGAGAGAGAGTGACGGAACGGCACTGCCGGTGTTGAAGCGTTCCGTCGCTCTCTCTCGCTCTAACAAATGACGGTTCTGAGCGACGGAAAAGGACAGCAGAATAGAAAAGTGTTGTTCCATACTGATGTAGCTCAACTCTTCTTCTTCTGCCTTATCCTTGTCCCACTACTTATGTGGGGTCAGCACAGCATGCGAGTTCCTTCCACTTTGTTCTATCTCCAGTTAACCCGTCCGTCACCCCCTTCCTACTCATATCCTCCTTTACACATTCCATCCAACGTTTCTTTGGTCTCTGTTTCGATGTCCTTTGACATGTATTTTCAGAACCACTAAATGGCGCAAAATTACAATAACCCAGACCCAAATCTGTGAAGAAGTCGACGAGAATTGCTGGTTATAAACATGGATTTTCCAAACCGACGATTGATTTGGCATCCCTACATGATGGAGGATCATTTATTAATATTTTCTAAGAAGGTCCGCGCTAAAGATCAGCTACGATGAGATGACTCTTCCCTAGACTTGCCTACTGGCAAACTCACATGACGCGTTTTCCAGCAGTCGAAGTGTAAGAGGCGAATAACGAACGTGTATTTACTGGAGTTAGAATAAATAAATATTTACATTATACACACAGAATGACCAAGCCCAGAAGTAAGCAACCTATCGATTATAGCTTGGCAATAACCGATAGTTTGCAGGCTAGCGTAATTCAGTGGATTTTAGTAGGTAGATTTATTAATATTTTAATGTTCATTAAATGATGGTATAACCGACTAGTCGCAGGTGAGCGCACTAGTTCAGTTGGTTTTAGTACCTATGTAGATTTAATAATATTGTTAATATTCGCTGTATTATAGTTTATCTCTAAGTGGAAAAGTCGTTTTTTTGCAGCTATAGCCTAGCAGTAACCGATAGGTCGCATGTGAGCGCAGTTCAGAGGATTTTAGTATGTAGATTTAATAATATTGTTAATATTCGCTGTATTATAGTTTATATCTAAGTGGAAAAGTCGTTTTTTTGCAGCTATAGCCTAGCAGTAACCGATAGGTCGCATGTGAGCGCAGTTCAGAGGATTTTAGTATGTAGATTTAGTAATATTGTTAATATTCGCTGTATTATAGTTTATCTCTAAGTGGAAAAGTCGTTTTTTTGCAGCCATAGCCTGGCAATAACCGATAGGTCGCAGGTGAGGGCACTAGTTCAGTGGATTTATGTAGATTTAATAATATTTTTAATGATTAATATTATAGTTTATATTTTAGTGGAAAAGTCTTTTTTTTTGCAGCTATAACCTGGCAATAACCGATTGGTTGCAATTTTTTAATGTTTATTATATTTTAGTATAACTGGTAAGTCGCATATGAGCGTACTAGTTCAGTGGATTTAAGTATATTAATTTAATAATATAGTTAATGTTCGTCGTATAGTTTATCTCTAAGTGGAAAAGTCGATTTTTTGCAGCTATAGCCTGGCAATAACCGATACGTCACATGTGAGCGTACTGTTCAGTGGATTTATGTAGATTTAATAATATGGTTAAGGTTCGTCGTATTATAGTTTATCTCTAAGTGGAAAAGTCGTTTTTTTGCAGCCATAGCCTGGCAATAACCGATAGGTCGCAGGTGAGGGCACTAGTTCAGTGGATTTATGTAGATTTAATAATATTTTTAATGATTAATATTATAGTTTATATTTTAGTGGAAAAGTCTTTTTTTTTGCAGCTATAACCTGGCAATAACCGATTGGTTGCAATTTGTTAATGTTTATTATATTTTAGTATAACTGGTAAGTCGCATATGAGCGTACTAGTTCAGTGGATTTAAGTATATTAATTTAATAATATAGTTAATGTTCGTCGTATAGTTTATCTCTAAGTGGAAAAGTCGATTTTTTGCAGCTATAGCCTGGCAATAACCGATACGTCACATGTGAGCGTACTGTTCAGTGGATTTATGTAGATTTAATAATATGGTTAAGGTTCGTCGTATTATAGTTTATCTCTAAGTGGAAAAGTCGTTTTTTTGCAACCATAGCCTGGCAATAACCGGTAGGTCGCAGGTGAGCGCACTAGTTCAGTGGATTTATGTAGATTTAATAATATGGTTAATGTTCGTCGTATTATAGTTCATCTCTAAGTGGAAAAGTCGTTTTTTTGCAGCCATAGCCTGGCAATAACCGATAGGTCGCAGGTGAGCGCACTAGTTCAGTGGATTTATGTAGATTTACGCTTGAAAAGGGTTGACGGCTGCGGCTGATGGAAAATTTGAATGTGAATTAGGTCTCAAGTATTTACTGAAAGTAAATTTTGATATAGGGCTGGCTGGTTAATGCCCACGATAGATTTAAAAGAATATTAATTTAAATATTTTAAGAACTTTGCTGTTGCCTTTAGGTTAACATGAAAGTACAGTTTTGGTTTTTAATCGATTTTTAAAAAGGAGGAGGTTTCAATTTGTTCACTTTTATGTTTTTCTGGGGGCACGGCAGTGCCCCCACCAAGTCGAGCAAAAAAGCGTCACGGCCGTACCATCCTTTTCTCGAAGCAATTCAGACCATTTTCGACCCCCTATAACTTCGTTGTGGATAAAACTAGAAGACTGAAATTTTCAGTAACCATGCAGGCATTGTAAAGACACGGTATATTTCAAATTTCATTCAATTTGAACCAGTATTTTAAGAATTATAACGGGTCAAATTTCTTAATTTTGTCACTCACTGACTCACCGATCATCAAAATTCTAAGGCACTTCTAGCAGACCTAGAAGCTTCAAATTTGGAATATAAGTAGTGTTTGGTGTATAAATCAAGGAAAAACTAAAAAATCTAGAAAAGACCGCAAAGAAAATTAAGCCCATACAGCCAAGTCTTCAGTTAAATTTTTCAATATTGGCTTTATTCGAAATTAAATTATTATGTACCGAAAAGGAAAAAAGTAGAACTGTCTACAAAATACAAAAAGAAATGAGATCCCATCAAAAACAATACTTGTCAAAAAAACCAAGTCTCGCAACTCAGTTGTTCTGCGGTAAAAAGTTGTGAGATCAATGTAATACCAAGTCGGTTATTAATTTATTCAGTCTCTACTTAAGCGACTTTCTGTCTTAATACGTCCAGTCTCTAAGACCACGATCGTGGTCCATAACAATTGAAAATCAATTGTGTCTGGAATCTCCGTACTCGAAGCATTAAGTTGTTACGTAATAATTAACAGCATCTTATAGTGACGCATATCAATATTAAAATTCTTTAATGTTTTATATAAATATATTGAGACTTGGCCATCGCCTGAAAACACATGTAAATTCAATCGCCTGAAAACACATGTAAATTCAATTATTTAGTGCGATGGCCAAGTCTCGATATATTTATATAAAACATTAAAGAATTTTAATATTGATATGCGTCACTATAAGATGCTGTTAATTATTACGTAACAACTTAATGCTTCGAGTACGGAGATTCCAGACACAATTGATTTTCAATTGTTATGGACCACGATCGTGGTCTTAGAGACTGGACGTATTAAGACAGAAAGTCGCTTAAGTAGAGACTGAATAAATTAATAACCGACTTGGTATTACATTGATCTCACAACTTTTTACCGCAGAACAACTGAGTTGCGAGACTTGGTTTTTTTGACAAGTATTGTTTTTGATGGGATTGTACGTTTACCGATTATTCGAAGACTGAATTCTTTTTTGTTTGAAAGGGCATACTTTTCAGATGGTCCCATAGAAATGTTATTAAAATCGGTTGTTTAGTTAGAGGGTGAATTCGGTTTTTAGTTTTGAAAAAAAATATATATTCTTATTTACAAAATATTCCTTTAGCCGGTTCTAAGAAGAGAAAGAATGGTCCTTTTCTAAATATGCACATTACACCAAATGTGTTCAGGCATTTTCAAGTTGGGGTGAAAATAAATGTAGGTCTGTAAGCGGAAATATAGGTGTAAATGAACGCTGAAAATATAATACTTCTTATTTTTATTAGGTTTTAGGCATTCAAGATGAAGATTTAAACTGTATAACTCAATACACTCCTTTTTAGGGTTCCGCACCCATAGGGGAAAAACATGACCCTATTACTAAGACTGTCTGTCTGGCACCAGGCTGTATTTCATAAACCGTGATAGCTAGACAGTTAAAATTTTCATAGATGATGTATGTTGCCGCTGTAACAACAACAAAAAACATAATAAAATAAATATTCAAGTGGGGCCATACAACAAACGTAATATTTTAAAAGATTATGGTAGGAAACCATTCACGCGCGAGTCCGACTCGCACTTGGCCAGTTAATTCAAACAGTCCTGTAAAAATCTTTAAATGCACAGTACAGGATAAGTATGCACTTTCTAAAACGAAGTTAGATACGGGGGTAGAACATTCTGGAATCTTAAAAGTTGGTTTTATCGCTCTTCGGTCAGGAGTCAGTAATGTATGAGGGTAGTTCTACAACTTTCATGTTTTAAATCTGCTCCTGTTATGAAGAGATAAAGTTTTAGAAGTTAAGTAGGAGATAATCGTTATGAAACTACTTTTAAACTATCTCGTTGTATCATTACTAAATTAAAAAAAGAAAAAAGAGGCCTTCTTGTCGGAATCAGTGCGGAACTGCACTGACAGGACCAAATCACCTGCTGCGTCCCGCCGTCCCAACGACGCAGCTGTACGTGTCCAGACTGTTCCACTCCACAAAGGCAGAGGAAGTGATGGAGTACGTCCGCGTGAAGACCAACATCACGCTGAGGGTCGTGAAGCTGGAGTCGCGCCACAGTGTGAACTTCACGTCCTTCGTGGTGCGAGTCCCGACGGAGAAGCTGGCGACCTTCATGGAAGCTAACTTTTGGCCGAAGGGTGTTGTGTATCGTCGCTTTCGTGGAACGTTACCCGACACTCCGATGACGCGCAACACGTCGCAGCCTCAACGAGTGCCATAGTTTAAGTTTTATATTGTATCTATGTTAGTCTATAAGGTATTTATAAATATGGGCCTGTAATGTAAATTTTCATTTCGTTGCCTGAAATAAACGATTTATTATTTTATTAATATTATTTTGTATCTCCTTTGAGACCTCGGGTCTTTTCACCCCGGTCCTTTGAGAGGCTTGCGTGGGGATACAGATCCAACACGTATTTATTAATATTATTATTACTAAATTAATGCGAAACATACCTTTTTAGAGGAGATTGTAGGCCAAGTCCTCTGGCTGCTTTGGCCAAGTATAGCTCTGGTAGTACATAGAGGGTCGTACTCCTGCAGTGTAAACTAAAAAGACCTGATGACAATGATACCTTTTTAGGGTAAAAACGGGACCCAATTACTAAGTCTCCGCTGTCCGTCCGTCTGTCTATCTGTCTGTCACCAGGCTGTAACTTATTACCATGATAGCTAGATAGTTGAAATTTCACAATGATGTATTTCTGTTGCTGCTATATAACAACAAAAGTGTAGGCTACTCTGACTAAATGTGGCTCTTGTAGAAAAGAGAGGGTCGTGCTCTTGCAGTGGAGACTAAAAAACGTGTTGATTATGTTGTAATAAATATTCAAGTAGAAGTTCGTCGTAGAAGGCGACTTAGAATATACAAGCTAAACGAAGCTTATAAACATCAATGAGGCCTTCACATTCCTAATCCTAAGTCTTTTCATTTCAGTAAACAGGTGTCTAATGTAAAGATATAATACCACATTTGTTTCCGAAATTGGGTAGACGGAGCCAAAGGACCCAAAGGCCACGTTTAGCGAAATTCTGGGAATTTCTGTGTTTCTCATTTTGTCGAGAAGAGAATCCCTATATGGGAAGTCTGCCATGTTATATTTGCTCTTTTGAATTTTATGTACTTAGGTACTTGAGTTTGTTTGTTGGTACAATTAACTTATTACAAACATACAAAAGAGAGTAATTCCAAGCATAGATCGCTCCATTTTGCGTTGAGCCACCGTTTCAGCCCCAGGGGATTATAAAAATGAGTTAAAATAAGCTTTTATAGTTTTAAAATAGAGTTTAAAGTTTGAATGTTCGCCTCTGCATAAAATATAGAACAAACAGAAGTAAAACTGTCTCAGCAGAATTATCCAGTTAGTCCTAATACACTATTGATAATATTGAGTCTTTTTGTTGCCAATAACATTACTATATTATTTGTGTTTCGTGTATGTACCTAAGTGGCCAACATGTCGTGTGTGTAAGTGGTGTCACAATTTACCATGAGGTAGATAGTTATTTATAGCACATCTGTTAAGTTCTTAAATATTTGTATGTGTACAGTAACATACTTACACACGTACTGTATAAGTAAAGTAATTAATTAAGAATCTAGGATGCCTGCAATATTTGCTCCTAACCTGTTTTTGCTGCCTAGAAGATTTCAGTTACGATAAGGTCGCCTTGTGACAGGTAATCAATTAATTTTATATCATTATGTTTTAGAGCAATCTTCAAGTTCTATTAAAAAAGAATATCTAACTTACTAACTAAAAATGTGGTACTTGACCAATAGCTCATTTAAAAATCCATAGTCAAAAATGCTGTCGCATCTACTTGCCTACTTATTTAAGCAGCCAGAGCGGTCGCCCGGCCGCCAGTTTATGTAAAGAACGATCAGTATAGATTGCTATTTCTGTACTCACATTGTTTTGTACCAACGTACAATTTTATTTTGAATTTTCTACTCACGCTTGACAGCTTAAAAGCTGAAGCGATGGTGAGAAGTTATGAAAGGGTAAATGAGCTTTTGAATAAAATTTATAAAAGTTAAATTTGTAGTTTGAATTTCATATTCTGTTAAGCGCGTCAGCTGACAAAGTGACGTACAAATATTAAAAATGTGAGTGACAGTTCGCGAGTCTGCAAACGGAACCTTTTCTGTAAAAAAAACTATGAAATAAGTTTTTTGTACAAATTATTTTTTTTACAGGCATTTATTGTGTGGCCGAAGTACTTATTCAGACAAATGAAATAAGCCCAAACTCGATAGAGTTGCGTTGTTTTGTTACTGAGTTCTATCGGCCACCTTCCGTCTCCGTGATCAGACCCTAGACATCGTCTACCATAAACTGCTCGTCAATATAAATCACACAAGTCCTACTTAATTAGATTATTTATTTATTTACCAATTTATGCACACGGAAAATGTATACAGAGAATTCATAAAATAAAAGTTGTACAAAGGCACTACTTATCTCAAAACTGTACTGCCAGTGAAAAGGGATCTAAGTCGAGATAGATCGCTTTTGAGATCTTTGCATACTCTGAATCAGAAAAAAATTTGCTATTTTTCTGTCTTATTCCCATAGTCCTAGGGCTTAAAATGCCAAAGTTAGCGTTGGTGCACAGTAATCTAAGTAGGCGTTTTTCAGGGTTTCGTTAATTTATTTTTGTGTATTATAATACAAATGCGTTTACGACAAAATGAACCGAAGTATTTTTTCAGTTTTAAAAGTGTAAATTAATTTAACTTTAATTATCACACTTTACACAACGGAAAATTAAAACGTCGATATTCGTACATATTGATTTAAGTTTGCTCATTTCCATAAACACGTAAAATGTTTGTAGGATTCCTTGGTGAAAAACGCTTCATCTGTAGTAGAAACACTCAACTTGCGACATAAGTAAGACAAAATAGGTGTTTAGTGATACAACTTTATATAAATCAATTGACACTAGTCATAATTACAGCTTTGATTATTGTGCAAATTGATATAAGTTGAATTGAATCAAAAACATATTACAAGTTCAAAAGTTACTAAATTTGCTAGATGGTGTATAATGATATAAGTAAGCGAAAATATGTAAGTGTTTAACCATCAGTTTAGTTAAAAAATAAGTATCTATCTACTTACGAGTATATTTATTTGAAATACTACAATAAATAGTAAGTCGCCTAGGTACTATACATCTAATTTCTTACCAAAACAAATTATTTTACGAAAATAATGCAAACAAAATCTTTAATATTGACTAGCCGAAGTCCGCGATTCCGTTCGCGTGGACTTTATATCTCTAGAAAAAGCTCAGCAGGCTATTATATATTCTACATCAGGTGTTCCATTTTCCAAAATCATTTATACTCTATATGTTGCTCAGGCTTTACAGCTATATAACAAAAAAAGGGTTACATTCGAATCCGTCCAGGCGTCCAGTATTTCCGGAAATTAGCGTGTACTAACAGACACACAGATAAACAGACAGACATTTAAAAAAATCTTTCTCTATTACCACAGAGTAGTAATATATCTATTTCTATGTCTCCATCGCCCCCAATATTTTTTTTGGAAGTATTTTTAATGTACAGACATACTTTTTTTACTGTTTTATTATATGTATAAATTTCAAAATACTCAAAATGTAATACCTATATATAAATTGATTTTAACAACCTAAATGTTCCATCAGACATACCTATATGAACAAATCTATGGTTTTACTATTATTCTTTATTTACAGACAGCGAAGTTAAATATGCTGTTGATTGCAACGTTAATAAATAAAGACATTATATGAACATTTAAAAAAAACAGATCATAAGTATATACCAATTAGGTATTTATTAAAAAAGATGTTTAAAATATAATTCATTATATATATCTACCAGTACAAATCCATAAACACAGTGTGAATTCGTTCCAGTTGTCATTGTAACTGGTGTGTCTATATTTACAAATTGAAAAAAACTAACATTCATCATCATTATCATCATCATCACCTAGGCTATTTGTATAAAACATGATTATAATAAGTTACAAGCAACACGTGACATGGACATTTTTATACTTATTTTATTTTCGTATACCTAACATCTTTGATCCTTTAAATTTGTTTAATAAGAAAGTTAGCTTTGTTAATAAGATTTTGTTGGTTACCTATATCACTATTATGTCTGGTCGAAGTTGTTATTGGTTACCTATATCACTATTATGTCTGGCCATTATTTACCAACACATTGCAATCCTTTTTCGAGTCTATAAATTCAATTGTGTTATATTTTTAATAATTTTTACTAGCGACGATAAATTCTTCCTCATATTTTCCTTTTTCCCTCTCAGTCTATATCATCTCAGTCTACTATTTGCATCATCAGCTCTAATGCTGTGGGGTCTGTTTTAATTTTTTAAGGATTTTGCTTTATTTTACAACCAGCTCCTTGCCAAACGTCAACTCCTTGAGAATGCTATTGTAATTCGTGTTACAAAGGTCGTGCTTTTATTGCAATTTTTTCTTTAGTTCTATTACGAATTACGATGCCAAGTACAACATCTACAGGAAGAGGTGGAGTGGTCCTGTTCTAACCCAGAGTCACACGGGGTCTTTTCCGTATTCTCCTTGTAAAATAAATATACTATCTTCTTTTCCCTCAGTCTATTCCCCTGTCTTGCTTACTTCTGCTAAACGCAAAAAATCTTCTATCTCTGCAAAGTCTTTTTTCTATTCTTAGCATATGCACATTATAATGTCATGAATTCATATATTTAGCAGATTGGAATCTGGTGTGGACAATTGACGATTAGGCAGTTTTGCTCGGGAATTCTGAGCTCTTCTGACCTCCGGTCGTCTTGGTCCCTTCTCTATTCTGGAGGGGCACTTAGGGACTTTTTAGGCTTCCATAGTAAACAAATTCTGTCTGCTAATCCGCGGTTCTACTCAGAGACTACAAGTACTAGTAAGCTGTAATTCGGCATGAGTATGAAAAAGTAGTAAAATTAAAGCTTGAAAAGTGTTTTTTAAAATGAAAGCTTAGTAGGGTTTACAAATCAAAAAGTTATCGGTTACCAACTTATAAATGTGCTCAAAAAAGAACATTGTATACAAATTCAATAGATAGTTAGTTTTTTAGACATTTTAGTCGAGTGAATGTCATTCGTAACTACGGAACACTACACTGCCCGTAGCCAGACTCGTACTTGGCCAATTGTTTGCAACTAATTTAGTAATCAAGAGTGGAAAGACTTCGACCAGATCCCACCGCGTGCGGGTTGTTATCACCAGAACCACGTCCGTTTTGCTTATCAGGATGCACCAGAGACCTAGGTGAGGTTTGCTTGGGATTCGAATACCTTAAGGTAGACGTCGGTTGGACTCTGTATCACAGGCATTACTTTTACATAATAATATGTTTATACTTATATCATTATACACTTTAACATTTCATAGTTAGATCGCTTAAATATCTGATATATATCACAATACACAAAAATATTAAGGTATACTAAAATGTGTAAACTGATGTATGTAATATTTTTATGACTTTTGTTCAAAATAAAATTGACGTAAAAATAGCTGATCATGAAATAAGTAAATTTTGTTTTGGGACTTCCTGATTATCTTCTTATACACTTCAAAACACTATAAAAATAAAGGTGATGTATCATTTGACACCAACGAAATACAAAATGTGTAAATAGTTGCATGTCATTTTATAGCATTTTACACGAATATTTTTTCGTGTCAAGTGATATAACTTGTAATTTTTTTCGATTATTTCTGAAATCAGTTTATTTTAAATTGTTTTAGTCATAGAGACTTCTTTTATTTTAAATTATCTATCAATATCACTAATCAAAAATTTTCTAGCTGATGTATAAAACGTGCAGGAATTTTTTGAAACTTTGATCTCGATTTTCTCAAAACCACGTTTTTTGACTTAGATCCCTTTTCACTGGCAGTACAGAAGAGATCTCTTTCAGTAGGCCTGTGAGAGGAGATGTTTATGTAAGAGAGGCATACAGATTATGTTGTTTTATTACTAAGTTCCATCGAATATCTCCCCGCTCCATTATCAAAATTAAGGCTAAATCGGTTACTGACTACTGGTTGAAAATTGAGTTGCAAGATTTGACCTAAACAAACATTCTTCTACTTATCGAGTGTGTTAGTGACTAACACTAGTGTCAGAGTTTTAAAACCGCCTTAAAGGCCTCTGACATGGTTTTAGGTAACGATCAATGTCAAAGACAGTGACCGGGACCGACGGCTTAACGTGCCCTGCGAAGCACGGATCATCTTACTTATCAGACAATCAGGTGATCAGCCTGCAATGTCCTAACCAAACCAGGACAACAACACAAAGTCGTTGCCCCCGCCGGGAATCGAACCCGCGACCTCCGGGTATGAGCCGAACGCTCTAACCACTACACCACGGAGGCAGTGCCAAACAAACATTAATTCATACATACATACATACAAGATACATGGCAAGTTAAATAAAAGCTTGTAAAAAAAATATGTGTTGGATGCTTTTTCTTTTTGTTCTTCAAATATATAATATAGTTAGTTAGTTAGTTAAAATCTTTATTGCACCAAAACATAGAGTAACAGAGTAATAGATACATAAAACAGATGTCAAAAGGCAGCCTTATCGCAACTGCAATCTCTTCCAGGCAACCGAGGTACTTGGAGATGTTTGACGAAAACAGGTGAGGTGCAAAGTTATAGGCAAGGGACAAGAAAATAAGAACTGTAGGTACGATCAATAAATATACTTACTAACACATACATAATATATAGATACAAAGACAATAAAATAAAAATAAATGAATAAAATAAATAAAAGAAAATAAAGATAAATATAGATGATGACAGGGTCAGAAAAGTAGGATTATTATTATTCCGTCGTTTAGATTATCCAAAAATATGGGTCTATATTTTACAGTTTACAAAAAAAGTTAAAATTTACGAAGCATTAAAGTTTCGGTGTGGGGGTCGACGTCACCGCTAAGTAAAAATCGTACCTAGCCGTGACGTCATGGTAAATTAAATGCGCTGTATCTTTGATCTTTGTCAATTTTCGTTTCTTAGCGAAAATAAAAAATACATACATACATACTATCACGTCTTTATCCTTAATGGGGCAGACAGAGCATTTTGGGTCTTGCGGCTCTATGCAGAACCCAGGGCCGCAAGACCCAAAAGCCACTTTTAGCGTCATGGTGGGCGAGAAGATGGAAAAGCAATCAATACAGTGATGGGTTGCTAGCCGCATCGCCTGTTAACATGATTCGCATTTTCGCCCATAAAAAAAATAAAAAATAGGTGTACAATATTCTTTAATATATACATACGTCATGGTAAATTATATGCGCTGTATCTTTAACATTTTTCGTTTCTTAGCGAAAAATAAAAAAATAGGTGTACAATATTCTTTGATACATACATACATATTTTCAATATTC
The DNA here is from genome assembly GCA_963555685.1 of Acrobasis consociella. NCBI lineage: Eukaryota > Metazoa > Arthropoda > Insecta > Lepidoptera > Pyralidae > Acrobasis > Acrobasis consociella. Next base: position 3,138,776 of record OY743119.1, on the reverse strand, counting down.
ATTCTTTAATAATCTTCACATTTCAAATTATTCCGAATCTACACGAATGATTCTGAGTTCGTATGTATGCATGTATTTATGTTATGTTTGTACGACGATAAGTCGAGTAGTTTTGATCGGAGCTTCATAAAAGTAGGCGTGTAAAAGTAGCCAATAATTTTTTTAAATTCAACATGAGCCAAATCTGTCACGAGGTTGCGAGGTATGGAGTTAATTTGTATTGAATTGTATTGTATTGTATGGAGTTCGCGAGTTCAAATTTCGGGGTGAAAAAGTTTAGTCTTGTAACACATCTATCTTTATATTTGACTAGCTAAACCCGCGGGCTTCGCTGCCCATGGAAATTTCGAGATAAAGAGTACCCTATGTCCTTCCCCGAGTCTCAAACTATATCCATACCAAATTTAATCCAAATCGGTTCAGTAGTTTAAGCGTGAACAAACAAACAAATATACAAACTTACTTTCGCGTTTAAAATATTAGTAGGATAGTATTATTAGGATTTTCCAAAACAGTGTTCTCCTTTGAGTGTCGATCATAGGGGTATTGTTATGAAGAACGCCGAACTTTGGGGATCACTTAATAACTTAATAAATTGGGGTTAACACTCGAAAACAGTTTCAATGACTCCAGTATCTCAAGGGTCAAGAGCACTTAAACTTTCTAACAATATTTACTTTACCTAAATAACACAATAAGAAATTTCTTATAATTATCTTAATAATTTCTTATTTTGTTATTTAGTTTGAGTACTGTTTGTTTGTTAGTTTTTCGTGTGTGTAAGTGGCCAACACTGATGTCAGATTTATCAGGCTGCCTAAAGGCAGATGCATTTAAGCAGCTTGATAAATCATACACACTTAATATAGACATGGCTTAACGACTGTCATACAATAATGACAGCCGGGACCAATGGCTTATTAAAGCACAGAGAAGCTCGAAAAATTGTTATGACACTTGTGGTCACCCATCTATGTGCGGCCCACGCCCGGTGTCGCTTAACTTGCGAAAGCGCTAGTGATGCGATAGTTTGAGTACTTAAGTACAGCATCTTGAATGCCTAAAACCCTGTAAAAATAATTACTTTACAGCTATGTCAGTCCAATGGACCAAAGGCCTCCCCCGATTAAGGGGGGATTCTTATAATGTGGAGTGGGGCTGAGTTACGTCACCTTTGGTTAAAAATCGTAGCTGATCGTGACGTGACGCGAAATTTACATGTGTAGTAGATAATAATATAAGATATATAGTAATACTAGAGGATGTGCGGGAGAAAAGACAAATAATACAAATTATAGAAAATAGAAGAGAGAAAATGTTCGGTCATCTACTACGTCACGATGCGTTCTTTAAAACAATAGTGGTAGGAAAAATAGAAGGAAAAAGAGGAGTAGGAAAACCCAGAAGAAAATTTATAGACCAAGTAAAAGAAAAATTAAACGTGAAAATATATAAAAAGTTTAAGAACTTAGCGGAAGGAAGAGGCAAGAGAGACATGGAAAGCTCTTCACCGACAAGAGCCCAGCTCTTTAATATAAGAAGAATTACCTTCGTAATTATTTGCTCATCAGAGAAATGAAAAAAATATGTATACTTACCACACTTTTACAATAGTATCTAATGAGTCAAAAAACAAAATTGTTCACATCCCTATTAGTGAATTTTAGTAGATTAATCAACTATTATTTCACTACAAAACTTAAGTAACATCGGAATTATTACAAATTTCAGAGTTCCGCGAAATTGACGTAAATTAATGTATTCGATAAATAATACTCACGAACAAGGAGATAATTAGTGCTGTTTGTGTGTACAAACAGCATTACCAATGTAATGTAATGAGGGAGTAATTACGTGAATGTGAACGAACATTCAATTACGCGTAGTTTCATTAAAATTACGAACGTATGACGTGCCGTGTAGTTTCCGGCATAGTAGAATAGAAGTCTAAGTCTTTCCGTGGATGTCGTAGAAGGCGACTTAGGAAATACAAGCTAAACAAAGCTTATAAACATTAATAAGACCTCTCCAACCCGTCTGGCGAGCGAGGAGAGTGTAGGCTAAGTCCTCTGGCTGCTCTTGCCATGTATGGCACTGGTAGTACAGAGTAGTGGGTCGTGCTTCTGCAGTGGAGACTGGAAAGACCTGAAGATGAGATAAGATTGTATGATGTATGAAAACTTTAAAAAAAATTTTGGAAAGTAATTTTTTTTTTGAGTGACAGTTTTCATGGTTTGATAAGAAATACCTAATTTATTGTTTCTCTCTGTGGTTACTTTTATCTTTTCAAACAAGTTTGGAAAATAGCTTTTTAATTTTTCTTTTCTTTAAGACACAAGAAATTACAAAAATGCAGCGGATTTAATTTATCATGACGTCACAGCTAGGTACAGTACTAGGTTTTACTTAGCGGTAACGTCGCACCCACACCGGAACTTTGATGCTAAGTTAAACATTTTTTCTTTTTGTTAAACTGAAAAATATGGGTCCATTATTTTGGGACAATTTAAACGACGGACTAATAATAATCGTACTTTATAAGTTTTTCAAAACGACACTTTCATGGGTTTATAAAAAATACCTAATTTATTGATTCTTTTTGTGGTTACTTTTATATTTTGAAACAAGTTTAGAAAATTACTTTTTCATTCTTTTACAAATCTAGATTAAATCGTTATTTATTGGAAACTTGAATAACGATAATAATAAAGTCATTAAAACTAAGGTGAAGTTACACTTTCAGACTTATCTTTGAGTGTTAGAATTTTTATATTGTGCGTGAATATATAAGTATATTTATTATGTGCACAAAATGAATGTCCTTTATTTTTCGTTTTCACTTGCTTGTAAACCATTTTCGCGAACTAAGTCATAGATGTTCCATATTCGCTCTCGAAGATCGAAGACTATTTTAAAAAGTGTACATTTCAATAAAAGGACGTCAAAATTCTTCACATTTATTTAAAGACCTAACCAACCAGAGTTTATCTACCTTTAGTGCATTTATGCTAAAATTGCAGCGCAGCTATTTAGCACAAATGCATAATAAAGGATGTTAGACAACAGGCGACCGACGAATAGATTCAGAACTTTAACAACTGCCTTCCCATCGGTCAATCAACTTGCAAAACATAGCAATAAAAATCCTACATCGATAAAAAGGGCGCTATCAAATTATACCGAAACGATAAATCTGAAAGTCTCTTGAGAGCAAAAACATTGCTCAATTATTCCCAAAAGGTCGGCAATTCACTTAAAACAAGCAGTTTTTCCTTACAAAGGGAAGGATATCGTCCAAGGCCCGGAAGGTCATGATTTATTCCCGACGCTGAATTTATCTCTTCTCCAAAGGTTTTGTGGTGCGTTAACGTGGTTTTAAGAGGTGGGGGATTAAAAAAGCTCGATAATATTGCCCTTGGGATTTCATGTTTGAGGAGCTTTACCCTTTTTGGTTTGTGAAGGAATGAAGAGGATTCGTAATTCTTAAATTGCGTTTATTTTTTAAATATTGGTTTTGGGATAAAATGTCCTTCTTTTCCAATTTTACAAAGGCTTTCTCAGAAAAGTTACTATTATTGTTAAATAGGTACCTAAACAAATAGGCGTGAGATGCCTTACGAGCTAGGTATTTTTTCGTTTGCTACCGTTCGATGCTTACTCAACATAACCGTTGGAAATTACTTCAAATTACATAAAAAATCTTTTAAGTAGATATATTTTTTTACATACAAATGCCTATTATGATGATTCCGTGTTTCGGAAGGCACGTATCTGGGTCCCGAACGCCATTTAGCGTTTGGTCTCAAACCTCTCTAAGGATAAGTACTGGTCTACCCTATGGGTTGCGGAGGTCAGACAACAGTCGCTCTGTGTAAAACCACAGTAACCTCGTAAAATCCCCTCGGTAAGGTAGCAGACCCCTGGCTCTGAAGCGTTACCGCTGAGGATGCAACCGGGAAAACTCTCAGATGATGATGACAAATACACTATCATGTCTTTATCATTAACGAGGCAGACAAAGCCTGGATCCTTAAGACCCCAAGGCATCGTTTCAAAGATGGTTTTTTTCTCTTGAACCAGAAAAGACGACAAACAACAATAGGGATGTGGACGGGGTAAAAACATAATTATTGTATTGAGTCCGTCAACTAGATTATCCAAAAATAAAGGACACATATTTTTTCGTTCAGCAAAGTATTGAAAATTCACAAAGATACAGAACTTCGAAGTATCGGAGTGGGGGTGATTTACGTCACCTTTGGTTAAAAATCATAGCTGATTGTGACGTTACGCGAAATTTAAATAGCTGTAACTTCGTTATTATTAGCTCATTCGTCATTTTTTACTGATCAGAGAAAATAATAAAATACCTATACCATACTTTATACATACATACATACATACTATCACGTCTTTATCCCTAATGGGGCAGACAGAGCATTTTGGGTCTTGCGGTTCTATGCAGAGCCCAGGGCCGCAAGACCCAAAAGCCACTTTTAGCGTCATGGTGGGCGAGAAGATGGAAAAACAATCAAAACAGTGATGGGTTGCTAGCCGCATCGCCTGTTAACATGATTTGCATTTTTGCCCATTCCCTCGATCGGCTTTTACGATCTGCGTGGGAAGAGAAGCAGCTGGTACATTCTAAGTTTTTTTTTTATTTCTCCCAGACCAGCATGGGAGTAGCGGAGCCAAAAATATTTTCATCGTTCTTATCTTTATTAAGCATTTATGTTTTATAACGAGTCTAATATTCTCCTCATTCTCAAAACTCATTTCATATAGTTTGGTATGAAATATATTGTCTGTAGCATTGGCATTTCCAATAATTCGGGTATGTTTTGTTTAATACTCAGAATTTGTTTTTAAAAGTTATCTTTGTTATGTCTTTTTTTGCGAAATTAAGACAGCAAGTATTTTGCTCAACTAAAGGAATATAGACGTCAGTAAGTAATTAGTGATTTAGTTTTACATTTAAAGGTCACAGCACACTTATCAACTCGTAAACGGAACGTAAACGTATCAACTCGAGCAGCTCAGTATTCTTTGTATGAAACTTCCTACTGCAACGCACACTATTCGGATTCGTAACGTAAACGCCTCGCCTCGGGACCAGCTCACGAACCGCTTTGCTGGTCGGTCAACTAGCGGTCCCCGCGCTTGCGGCTCGTCGTCCGCGCGCTTACGCCTCTCCGTATGCGAGCTGACGTCTTTCCGTTTCCTTACACCTGCGTTTTATTTATTTGTAGATAATCAAAAATTTATGGCTATGATTGCCAACTCGCGTATTGTGAACCAAGACATAACCGTGCGCTACACTTTACGTTTAAAATGATCTAGTGCCAGCCAGACCAGAGCGGCCGGCGAGCGGTAAGCGCGGCGTCGCCCAGCCGTAGTCGAGTCAACGTACCGAAGCTGAGCCTGTTTGGTTACGAGCCTACGTCAGGTTGACGCCTGGTTTACCGCGCGGCGAAAGGCGATACGGTGTCGATCCCTTTCCGAGTTGATAAGTGTGCTGAGACCTTATAACGGTCTTGTTTATTTATTTATTTATTCAATCTTTAGTGCAAAAGTACAACGTCTTAAACATGAGGAACTCCCACCTTATCTCGTTCTGTACTGAGCAACTCTTTACATAGATTGATAGGTAGATAGATTATTATTTTATATCTTATACCTTTAAACGAGCAATTCTTGTATGTATATATGTATATTTATTTATAAATTTCTGTGATCTCGAAAACGGCTCTAACGATTTCGCTAAAAATTTGTATATGGGGGTTTTCGGGGGTAAACAATCGATCTAGATTAGTTTTATGTTTGGGAAAACGCGTGTTTTCGTGTTTTCATGCGTTTTTCTTTTCACGCAGAATATGGTCGCTAATTTCGTCGCGCCGCGACCGCCTTGATTTAGCTCAGTGGTTAAGGATAGCTACCGCTAGAAAGAGTGTTACGGGTTCGAATCCCACTCGGTGACTTACTATTGTTTTTTTTTATGTTTAAGTTTATATATTTTTTTATTTTGCATTGTTTTTAGACAAGTTTAAAAAAAATTGTTAATGTTTGAGATGTACCGAGCTTTGCTCGGGCAAAGCTCGGTCGCCCAGGTACTATATATCAAAAAGACACGTCTTATTACAGTTACATTATATAAGGTCTAAGAAATTCAGTCCTTTATAGTGAACCACTTTCGCTAAGGAACATGTGTCGAAATATGAAAAAGAATTTTTTGCTTTCTACACAACACGGATCAGCTGATCGGTCAACTTGTATGGGAGGCCAAAAATGACTTTTCGTATTTTGATAGATGTTCCTTAGAAAAAGTTGTTCAGAATCATGGACTGAATTCACCCTTTAAATAGTTTCAGTATATTTTGTTAGACCTTATTTAGAACAGAATAAAATATAATATACAGTTTGTAAGGTAGTATGTGTGCCGCAGCCAAGAAAAAGTTCATGGCTGCAGCGATAGCAATGGGTTGTGGCTTAGTGATACGTTTGCTCGGAGACCACCACCACCATCAGGTCTTTATAGTCTCCACTGTTAGAGCACGACCCTCTCTGTACTATCAGAGCCATACTATGCCAGAGCAGCCAGAGGACTTAGCCTACACTGTCCTCGCTGGCCAGACGGGTTGGAGAGGTCTAATTAATATTTATAAGCTTAGTTTAGCTTGTATTTTCTAAGTCACCTTTTACGACATCCACGGGAGGACTTGGAGTGGCCCTATTCTACTCTGCGGGAAACCACACGGCTCGGAGACCAATCCACTGGTTTTCAGTCACCAACTTCAGATCCATGGGGACGCGTACAAGATTAAGTAGATAAATAATAATACTAGCTGTACCCGCGGGCTTTGCTCCCCGTGGGAATTTCGGGATAAGGAGTACCCTATGTTCCCTGATTCTCAAACTATATCTATACCAAATTTTATCCAAATTGGTTCAGTAGTTTAAGCGTAAGTGGTTACAAATATACAAACTCACTTTCGCATTTATAATATTAGTAGGAAGGATTATCAAGATATACATTAATAAAACATTTATCCTATTATTTAAAATTGCATATAAATATTCAACGCAGGCAAAGTCCATACTATTATCGATAAAAAGTCACGTTTGTTATATAGGAGCCCCACTTGAATATTTATTTCAGTCTCTCTTTAGTATTTGTTGTTATAGCAGCAACAGGAATACATCATCTGCAAAAATTTCAACTGTCTAACACGGTTCAGAGACAGATGGACGGATTGACAGACGAACGGACAGCGAATTAGTAATAGGATCCGTTTTTACCCTTTGTGTACGGAACCCTAAAATATGTAACTAATGTTTTATATTATTGCCAACGTTATGCGTTCCGATCCATTTGGCAAGGGTTATAAATTGAGGCATTAGACGCAAGGCAATCGTTAATTAAAATACGTTTTTATTGGGTTTTTATGGGAAATTAGTTTCCAGATTGATGACCGAAGAGCTTGGTAGCCCAGCGGTGTCCGCGCTTTAATAGAGTTTATGTATAATAAGAAACTATATACATATCTGCTGTTTCTTTATATAAGCACTAATAAAACTATTTTAATTAAAACTAACTACAAATTTACTTAACTACACATAAACCAGGCAAATTTAAAACCCGGCTTTCAAGCGTTATTTGGGGTGACCCAAATAACTGTTGAAATGTGAACCGATTTTCATCAAACCTAGAAACCACCGCAACGGAACTTGTCTCAATAATTGTATTCGCTATATCTTTGGTCTTCGTAAATACGACCATGTGTCGTCTTATCGCTCCCAACTTCACTGGTTACCAATTCGTCAACGGCGCAACCTGCACATCCTCACAACTCTATTCGATTCTTTTTGAACCCGCTACTCTTGCTTACCTCAAGTCTAATTTTCAGTTTCAGGGTGATACCCATCTCAGAGATCTTAGTTCTTGTAACAATTTCAACCTCTTTTTTCCAGTTTACCGGAGTTAGTTCTTTATACATTCTTTTATCGTCCAAGCTACAAAACTATGGAACGAATTACCAGTTGACGTCCGGAAGGCTAAAATCCGTTTTTCATTTAAGAAACAGGTAAATGAATAAATAAATATAGGTGAAGGCACATTTTTTTCAAAAACTGTCAGACAGATCATAGTTTAGTTATGTAGTGTATGTAGTATATGTAGGTATTGTTTATTTTAGCATATACTTTATAGTGTGTATTAATTGCATGTAGTTTATTGTTTTGATTATTATTTTTACATAGTCTTTTTTTTTCATTATATACCTGTCAAGTTGTGCACTACCCCTATCATTCTCCACATCACCCGTTTGGTTGACTGGTAGATAAGGCCTTAGACTTAAAGTCCGCCATTACACTTGAATTTATGTATGAAGTTAAATAAAAAAATAAAAATAAACTTGCTTTCAAGTAAAAAAAAAACACATCGAATATGTCCCTTCCACGTTGTATATGTTCGTATGAGTAGATAATATCACAGCAACTAATGCAAGTGACTGAGGATAAACCGCCTGACCTAGTTGAAACTCCCAACGCAGACAATACGTGCCATCTAGGGCTCCATTGAGTTACAAAGTTGGGCCATACTTGTAAACTATTACCATAGAGTAAGAACTTTATTTACAGAAGGGTCATTAAACCCTGAAAAGCCAGAATTTTCCCATTTTCATTAAACTTATATCGTTGGTCAATAATAGGTTCTTCAAAGAAAATAGGGTAAATAATTTAAAAATAATTTAGTTATTTTGTTTAAGGGCTAAAATTAAAAAGTCGGAAATTTTGAACAAATATCCCCCTTAATATAAACAAAATTACTTTCAATTTCGTTATTTTAAAAATATGGATTTTGGCTCTGTGGTTCGCTGTCGCAAGAAAGTTTGACATGGCACAGACTAAAAAAATTATAAATATAAGGTCTAAAAAAATATACTGAAACTATTTTAAGGCTGAATTTAGTCCGTGACATTGTCGCAGCTGGATTGTATAATCCGCTGTTATTCAAAAACTCTAGCTGTTTGGCATTAAAGCTCGGTTTTATAATATAGCTGAAAATCGGTCAGCTAGATCGTCCAATGAGTTACGTTTAACAAACTAGCTAACGTAAGATTGTAGAACGATTAGTTCGGAATTCTGCCATTTGTGGCTTGTGAAGTGTCAGTGTCATAACAACAAATATGGCCTCTACAACAAGTTTCAGTATATTTTGTTTGACCTTATAGTATAGATGCGTCCATATTTTATGAGCTCGGAAAGTGACGGTATCAAATTTGATACTCTAGGCACTTAAGGGTTTAAAACGAGGATATGAGGATCTCGGTAGAACTACGTATCTTAAGCAATCTCATGGTCCCTACTTGGACTAAAGTCGAAAAGTGGCATAGTATATTTCGAACTCCTACGCACTTGTTAAGGGTACGTTCAGCCGTTGGCATCACTAAACAGTCGTCGTCAATGTCATGTCAGATGCTTTTAGGCAGCATTTCTAGGGGAATGTTTTATTTCAATCGAGTGTGTCAAATGTCAACATTACTGTAATTTTTTTTGTAACAATAATGTGGGCGGGAATCGAACCTGGGATCTTACAAGAGTTCGAGTTTAGGTTGCATTCTTAAACCACAAGACCACTACCACCTTACTGATGCTTCGAAAAAGGGGTTAAGGAGATTAGAAGGATGTTCATTTAGTTGTCTCTCTTGATATCCATACAAGTTTACTTAAAAAAAAAACCCCGATGACACCATCTAGTGATGACTGGCGAAACTGCATATTCCTGTAACTGCATACCGCAAGGGAAATTGCCTTTACGTAAAAACATCGCATCGAAATCAGTTCATCCCTTCGAGAGCTGCGATGTCACAAACAGAACACAGACAGACAGAAATTGGCGTCTAACTTTCTTTTTCATTGGGGATTAAAAAGAGATATTATCATCATTATCAGGTCTTTTTGTCTCCACTGCAGGATCACCGACCCTCTCTGTACTACCACAGCCATACTTGACCAGAGCAGCCAGAGGGCTTGGCCTACACTCTCTTCGCTGGCCAGATGGATTGAACAGGTCTCATCGATATTTATAAGCTGTTCAGCTTGTATTTCGTAAGTCGCTTTCTATGACAACCACGGGAGGACTTGGAGTGGCCCTATTCTACTCTGCCGAAAACCACATGGCAAGGAAATATTTATTATTTCAAAAAGAGATATATATTATTTCTATTCTAGGCCAGAAATCACTCAGCATATAATTTAGGACCGTAGTTTACTAACTAACGCAAAACTAAGCTGAAACGCTTGCATACCAATCCAGCTTGCACCGACTTGGATTAACTCTGTTTTGCATAGCCTAAACGTATGCATGGATTCTAAAAGTTAGGTTGGGATTGAGACAGGTGCCTTGGTATAATTTGTTACAAGGTGGTTTACTCCTACTAGTCACATAGAAGAAAATTTAAAAGTTTACTTAACCTTTTTAACATTTTGTCAAAAAGTCGTAAAATAAAATATGGAAAAAAATTTTTTTTTAGTGTAGCTGCCATACAAGTAAAGAGGAAGTCATTTTTTTTTTCTCTACAAACATATTGTGTGGGTAATAGGTTTTTTAAAAATATTGTGAGCTTGGAAACACCATTTTTCGATTTAGGGATCCGTGTCTGAAATATTTAGGTTTAAAGTGATTTTTTTTTGTTAAAATCACGTGTCCCCCCCATCTATCTGCTAAACGTTTATATATGCACACGTGAAAAAAAATCACAGCTAGGTATAGTATATATAATGTAGTTTAAAGGAAAACTATCAGAGCTAAGTAGGGTTAACAAATTAAAAAGTTAAAGGTGATCAACTTATAAAATGTACTCGAAAAGGAAAATTTCATACAAATTCAATACTTAGCCGTTTTAGACTGCAAGTTGACATTTACAACTACGGAACCCTACACTGCGCGTGGCTCGACACGCACTTGGCCAGTTATTTAAAGATATAAAGGATTGATCAAGTCGAAATGGTAGCAGAAGTAGCGCCCCCATTCGACATGAATAATTTAAAAGAAAATATGGTGATAATTAAAAATTTGACTTCCAACAATCTTTTCTGTTTTAAAGAGCGAACTTCTCAGGTGGTTCCGTAGAAATTTTATCAAAATCGGTGGTGTAGTTTGGCGTTGAAGTCGGTTTTTAGTTTTTTAGATATATCCGCTAAACTTTACGGGTCGAGGGGGACTCGCGAGGTCAACAGCTCACAGAGCCACTAGTATTTATTGCCGTTCCGCTCTGGAATGCGCTTCGGATAAGTCGTTTGGGTATTTGCGTCTTATTTTCTGTTTTATACAGTAAAAGTTATTAGTTAAAAATGTAAAATCTTCCATGCTGGTCTGGTAGAAAAGAAAAAACTTAGAATGTATCAGCTGCTTCTCTACCCACGCAGATCTTAAGAGCCGATCAAGGGAATGGGCGAGATTTGAATCATGGTAATAGGCGATGCGGCTAGCAACCCATCACTATTTTGATTCACCACCACGCTAAGCGTGGCCTTTGGGCCTAAAGGCCCTGGGCTCTGTCTACCCCGTCAGGAATATAGACGTGAAAATGTATCTGTATCTGTATAAAAATGTAAAAATAAAATTGTTAAATAACTAGCAGGCCGCAATTTGTGTTGAGTTAAAAAGCTCTGAATGTATCATCTTTTCGCGAACAAACTTTAATCTTATATAACTATGTCGACACAGTACTGATATACTCTAAAACAGTTTCTACTTCGCACAAACGCTTTCCTAATTATGCAAGAGTTGGTCCTTGATTAAGCCATAGAAATCCGGATGGTGGCCGAGTCAGTATCAAACTGGGTTACGTAACTTAAAACATCATGGGCAAAGTTGGGCAAAGTTGGGCAAGACCAACTCAATTAATTGACGACCTCTGTAGCGTAATGGTTAATATGCTAGACCGCCAATCTAGCAGGTTCTGGGTTCGATCCCCAGCCGAAGCAAGTTGGAAATGGTCTTCTACAAATTATCCTGGATCTTGGGCGTTTATCTATATATTAATATGAATTTATTATAAAATATAGTATCGATGAGGTAGTATCCTGTAACACAGGTTTAAGTGACGGGCCAAGTGCGAGTCGGACTCGATCTGGAAGATTTCCATACGAAGATCTAAAAAAATTACGTTTGTAGTATGAGCGCCCCACTTGAATATTTATTTTATTCTGTTTGTAGCATTTTCTGTTATAGCGGCAACGAAATAAACCTGTGAAAAATTACCTAAATTAGACAGACGGACAGTCTTAGTAATACATACATACAAACTATCACGTCTTTATCCCTAATGGGGCAGACAGAGCATTTTGGGTCTTGCGGCTCTATGCAGAGCCTAGGGCCGCAAGATTCAAAAGCCACTTTTAGCGTCATGGTGGGCGAGAAGATGGAAAAGCAATCAATACAGTGACAGGTTGCTAGCCGCATCGCCTGTTAAAATGATTCGCATTTTTGCCCATTCCCTCGATCGGCTTTTACGATCTGCGCGGGAAGAGATGCAGCTGGTACATTCTAAGTTTTTTCGTTTCTCCCAGACCAGCATGGGATCTCAGCAGTCTTAGTAATAGGGTCCCATTTTTTCCTCTTTCGTACGGAACTCTTTAAACTTACTTTGGGGCTAGCTCAATCAGTGTAATTTGTCTTATATATTTATTTACTTACTAGCTGTGTCCGTGAGCTTCGCAAATTTCGGAATAAAAACTATCCTATGTCCTTTTTGGGCATCAAACCATATCCATCCATATTAATTTCGTCTAAATAGGCTCAGTGGTTGAAGCGTGAAGTGGTAACAAACAAGCAAATATACAAACTAACTTTTGAATTAATAATATTAGTAAAGATAAGGATTCTATAGTAGTAAGGATAAGGATTTTATAGTAGTAATACTATAAAATCCTTATCCTTACTACTATAGAATCCTTATCCTTACTAATATTATTAATGCAAAAGTGAGTTTGTATATTTGCTTGTTTGTTACCACTTCACGCTTCAATCACTGAACCTATTGGGATAAGGACTTAATAGGTGGCATTCTTGTTTTAACCTAAATAGATAAAATGCTATTTTAATTAATAAAGATAATAACTAATCGATTTGGGTATTTATCGTTCTTCATCACTCTTCTCATTGTTTATAGACATAAGAAAATATACTAGCAAGACTAGTGCAGTAGCCCAAGGGACGGAGCGTGCATTCAGCTGTGTACACACTGCACTCGGCAACTGTTTGCTGTGAGACTTCACGTTCCTGTTTCATGTATCATTGGTAACTAGCGTGTAAACTTTGGTTTATGTGTGACTTGTTTATTTTTACTTCATAGGGTACTCTTTATAGTATTTATAGATGCTAAATACGGACGAAGCGTGCTATGTACACACTGCGCTCGGAGACTGTTTGCTGTGAGACTTCAATTTTCGGTTTCCCGTATCATTGGTAACTAGCGTGTTAACTTTGTATGTATAACTTGTTTATTTTTACTTCAAATGATACTTTTCTCGTAATAGTATTTATAGACAGGTATTGAGTTAACTATGCTAAATACGGACGAAGCGTACTGTGTACACATTGCGCTCTGCAACTGTTTGCTGTGAGACTTCACGTTCTTGTTTTTCGTATCATTGATAACTAGCGTGTACACTTTGTTTTATGTGACTTGTTTATTTATATTTCATAGGATACTTTTCATAGTATTTAAAGATAGGTATTAAGTTAACTAAGCTAAATATCCTAGTAAAACTCCTATTGTAGTCGTCCTCCAAGGGACGGAGCGTACATTTAGCTATGTACACAATGCGCTTGGCAACTGTTTGCTGTGAGACTTCACGTTCCTGTTTTCCGTATCATTGGTAACTAGTGTGTAAACTATGTTTTATGTGGGAGTTGTTTATTCTTCCATTAGTGCAAAACACCAGACACAATAGTAAAACAATGCATGTCGACCGGATTCCGGTCTGCTCATAGACGAGAAGTTATTTATACTTCACAGGATTCTCTACTGGTAATAGTGTTTATAGATAGGTACTAAGTTAACTATGCTAAATACTCTAGTAAAACTAGTATAGTAGTTCCAAGGGACGAAGCGTGCAACTGTTTGCTGTGAGACTTCACGTTCCTGTTTTCCGTAGCATTGGTAACTTGCGTGTAAACTTTGTTTTATGTGTGACTTGTTTATTTATAATTCAGAAGATACTTTTCTGGTGATAGTATTTATAGGCAGGTATTCAGTTAACTATTTTGAATACACTAGTAAAAGTTGTATAATAGTCCTAAGGGAGCGTGCATTCAGCTGTGTACACACTGCACTCGGCAACCGTTTGCTGTGAGTCTTGACGTTCATGTTTTCCATATCATTGGTAACTAGCGCGTAAACTTTGGTTTATGTGTGGTGTGACTTGTTTATTTTTACTTCATAGGACACATTTCATAGTATTTGAAGATAGGTATTCAGTTAACTATGTTAAATACACTGTTAAAACTAGTATAGTATTCCCAAGGAACGGAGCGTGCATTCAGCTATGTATACACTGCACTCGGAAACTTTTTGCTGTGAGACTTCACGATCTTGTTTCCAGTATCATTGGTAACTAGCGTGTAAACTTTGTTTTATGTGTGAATTGTTTATTTATATTTCATAGGATACTTTTCTCGTGATAGTATTTACAGGCAGGTATTAAAGCCATACATTAATTTTCCGGGGTCCAGTGCTGCCCCCATTTATAATAAATAATTTAAAAGGAAACGGAGATATCTTTTAAATTGTGTCGTGACCAAACCCTAGATATAGATAACCCTTCAAAGTTTGTTTGTTTGTTTGTAATAACTTTATTGTACTATAAAAACACAATTACATAAAAGTATTTTATAAAGTGAGAACGTGAAGCTTTTCTACGCACATTAGCTAAATGTAGCCGTTTTACCTAAATGTGCGTAGAAAAGCTTAGAAGAACCTTAAGTTAACTATACTAAATATCCTAGTAAAAATCCTATTGTAGTCCCAAGGGACGGAGCGTACATTTAGCTATGTACACATTGTGCTCGGCAACTGTTTGCTGTGAGACTTCACGTTCCTGTTTCCCGTATCATTGGTAACTAGCGTGTAAACTTTGTTTTATGTGGGAGTTGTTTATTCTTCCATTAGTGCAAAACACCAGACACAATAGTAAAACAATGCATGTCGACCGGATTCCGGTCTGCTCATAGACGAGAAGTTATTTATACGTCACAGGATTCTCTACTGGTAATAGTGTTTATAGATAGGTATTGAGTTAACTATGCTCAATACACTGGTAAAACTAGAATAGTAGTTCCAAGGACGAAACGTGCAACTGTTTGTGTGAGACTTCACGTTCCTGTTTTCCGTAGCATTGGTAACTAGCGTGTAAACTTTGTTTTATGTGTGACTTGTTTATTTATAATTCAGAAGATACTTTTCTGGTGATAGTATTTATAGGCAGGTATTCAGTTAACTATTTTAAATACACTAGTAAAAGTTGTATAGTAGTCCCAAGGGAGCGTGCATTCAGCTGTGTACACACTGCACTCGGCAACCGTTTGAGTCTTGACGTTCATGTTTTCCGTATCATTGGTAACTAGCGCGTAAACTTTGTTTTATGTGTGGTGTGACTTGTTTATTTTTACTTCATAGGACACTTTTCATAGTATTTGAAGATAGGTATTAAGTTAAGTATGCTAAATACTCTAGTAAAACTAGTATAGTATTCCTAAAGGACGTTTTATGTGTAACTTGTTTATTTTTACTACATAGGATACTCTTCTCGTGACAGTATTTATAGATAAGTACATATTAAGTTAACTTCTTCTTATCGTGTGTGTTAGTGACTTACACTAATGTCAGAGTTCTTAAACCACCTTAAAGGCCTCTGACATGGTTTAAGGTAACGACCAATTTCAAAGACAGTGACCAGGACCGTCGGCTTAACGTGCCCTCTGAAGCACGGATCATCTTACTTATCAGACAATCAGGTGATCAGCCTACAATGTCCTAACCAAACTAGGACAACAACACAAAGTCATTGTCTGCTCTTACCACTACACCACGGAGGCAGTTAAATTAGTTAACTGTGCTAAATACACTAGTAAAAGTAGTCTAGTAGTCCCAAGGGACGGGGCGTGCATTCAGCTGTGTACACACTGCGCTCGGCAACTGTTTGCTGATAGACTTCACGTTTTTTTGTCCCGTATCATTTTTTTTAATGTGCAACTTCCCTATTTTTCATTTCTAATAATATTCTTGAACTTTAGAATTTGTTTTTTGCGTTCTACATATTTTAAGTCGACCTCGCGGCTGAATTTGTACAACAACTCAAATCAGAATCTATCTCTTTTCTAATCGTCATCATTTTCTGAACAGTACCAAAAATATTTTTCGACCCAGGAAAATGTCCAATTCTCAACAATATCCTATATTGCGACCAAAATTTTCCAACATTCACTTTTCAACAGTGCCAATGTTCGCTGGATTGAATAGTGGACTGTATATCGCAGTCGATGCACGTAATGGATCGCAATGAAGCGCAAGACCATAAACTAGGTAGATATAGATGTGACGGGTCAGTTAGTTTCCAAGTAAAATCAGATACTTTTTTCTAAACGTCAAAACGAACGTTGTCTATGAGATTTGTGTGAAACACGAAAGTAGAGACAAACTGGAAAACATACTCCTAAATAACAACAAAAGTATTATAATACATACAATTCCATGGTGTGAAATAGCACGTCGTGACGTCATTCTTTCTTGGAGTCGAATAGCGCTCCTATTATTAGTTTTTTTGCAATAATAAATATAAAATCACGTTGAAAATGGATGTGATCACTGACAAGTGACATTATATTGTGACCTTTTGTTTCCTTATTAGTACAAAATCCTTGCGAAAGTAGTTTGTATATTTGTTTGTTATATTGTGATGTGCTTGAAATTTGGTATGGATATAGTTTGAGACTTGGGAAAGGACATAGGTTACTATTTATCCCGAAATTCCCACGGGGAGCGAAGCCCACGGGCACAGCTAGTAATTTATAATTGACCCTGGATACTACCGAATTACTAATAAGGGTCCCATTGATGGTAATACTGATACTACTTGTATCACTACCACGTCAACACCTATTGTGTTTTTCTGGCGATTATTTGCTAGATGACAACAAGTCAAAACAGACACTTATTAGTAAACGTCAAGACAAAAAAAATCCATCCAAACACAGTTACATCCTAATTCCGCGACCAAAAAACGCTTGCTTATTTCATTTCTTCTTCAACTCAACATTTAAATCGAAATTTGGTGGTTGTGATTACTTCTGTGCTATCCAAACTGCGTACAATTTTAATGGAAATACTATTACAAGTAAAGTAAATAATGTTAAAAAGTATAGTTAAATTGATTTCGTGTTGTTATTCACCAGTTATTATAAAAACGCTCTAAATGGAATACTGAGACATTTTGTAAGAGAAAATGAGCGTAACTCTTTCCAATCGTCGTTTCTTAAGTCAATTGGTGTAGAGGGACTGATTTGAAAAAAACGTGCAGTCTCAGTATTAACATTGCAATGAGTAATGGGATACTGGAGACGCTCTCCGCAGATTAGGTACAATGCTAGGTCGCTCCACAAACGCAGCATTACAAACAAAAGTAAGGTTGAAATAGTTGCAAATTTTACCGATAAAAATAAAGGATGGACTTCGCTTTGCAGACATATCCGCTTTAGGCTCGCGGGGTATTCCAAAAGTAATCCATTCTTCTGTTCTTAAAAGATAAGAATCTCATACATTCATTCCTAAGTTAATCTAACGCACGCTAGGCTTAACCCTTTCACCGTCAGTTGACGGGCCCCCAGCGCCAGGCATAGTAAATCTAAAATAAATATCTACAACCAAAAGGGATTACTTAAGTCATGTGCAACTAGCTGTGCCCGTGGGCTTCGCTCCCCGTGGGAATTTCGGGATAAAAACTATCCTATGTCCTTCCCTGTGTATCAAACTATATCCGCATCAAATTGAATCTAAATAGGTTCAGTAGTTGAAGCGTGAAGTGGTAACAAACAAACAAATATACAAACTCATTTTCGCATTTATGATATTATAGTAGGATATAGGAGACAAGCATTTGGTTTTTTGTCGAAACGCTCGCGAAATGGGCACGACAATGTTTGACGTTCGCGATGAAAGGGTTAATAAGTCGAAAGTAGCGCGGCGTATAAACTAAATCGGACTTTAGTGGATTTCCTTCTGTTGTCACTCTATTTTGTGAAGAGACGTCACTTGAAAATCAATGCAAATTGCAAACGTTTGACGCCTCGGACGGTGCATCTTGGTAGCTCGTTGAGAAAATGTTTTGGCTACAAATTGGCTAGCAGCTTAACTACTTAGTTTGATACAGATCTCTACGACTGACTTGCAAAAGTGTACAGCTAAGTACAACAGTTGGCAAACGAGAGAGGTAAAAGGAAGTCAATTCGTACTCCATAGACAATTCAATTCAATTCAAATTTAAATATATCTTTATTATCATTGGATATTTATAATATCTCGTAATAATCGTCACTTTGTTTTGTTGCACAATTGTTGACGTCAAATGGTCACTTACGGCTAAGTTTACTGCCGCTTCCTTAGCGCTAGTGCAGAAGAAGTGGCAACTGCACTGTAGCATTTTCCCTAAGTGCGTCAGCTCACGATTAAATTAATAATACATTGTTTGTTGTGTCATAACATCTCTACGAATAACTGTTGACAGAAGTCATACAGCGAAGTATAACAGACGGCGAACGAGAGAGATAATATATTGCCGTAGCCCAGCGTTTTAGCTCATTGAAGTGGCATTGGCGGGCCGATACTGGAGGAACAAAATCTCGCATAGCGAATGCTATGATATGATATGATGCGAATGCTATACATAAACTATCTCATTGATCATCTTACATGAATATGTAAGATGATCAATGAGATAGGTGATCATCTTACATGAATATGTAAGATGATCAATGAGATAGGTTTTTATTGTCAATATCCAGCAGTAGACATTATACGAAGTCCGCTTAACATAACTTACTAACTATACTATCTGCACTGGTTTCCAGTGAGCGATAAAGTGATCATCAGCATCAACAGGTATTTTTATTTTCCATTGCAGGAGCACGACCCACTCTGTACTATTATTGAGCCATATTTAGCCAGAGCAGTCAGAGGGTTTGGCCTACACTCTCTACGCAAGCCAGACGGGTTGAAGAGGTGTCATTGATTTTTCTAAGCTTTGTTTAGCATGAATTTCCATAGTATAGAGCGGTAGTGATAATAAAAGGTAAAGTTTATTTTATTTGGCACACAGGTTCTTTGCCAAGTCGATGAAAGCTAAACAAAATTTTTCACACTTGATAAGAAATATTTAATTTTCACGTTTTCTTCTCATTCACACCGTTTATTAAAAACCAACTTTGCACCTGCATTGACTAGTCGAAATTAAATTTTGTTCAAAGGAACTTGAGATTAAAAAAAAACTGAAAGCTTGCTACACACATAGCGCGATAAACGGATGGCTGTTGCGGTAAAAAGGTTCTCGAATGGCAACCGCACTGGCAAGCGAAGCGTAGGACACACACAACGTGGTCAGTTGGGTTGCGAAGATCAGACGCTCAGATGATAATGATTGGCTATATTACAATAAATCTGACCAATGTTTGACTTCTATTAAGTTATGCATATCTTATACCTTTAAACGAGCAATTCTTGTATATTTATATATTTTTATATTTCTGTGATCTGAAAACGGCTCTAACGATTTCGCTGAAAATTGGTATATATATATTGGAATATAGGTTTTCAGATTAATCGATTTAAACAATCGATCTAGATTAATCTGGCCTAGCGGTTAAGACGCGGATGGCAAGAAAGAGTATTACGGGTTCGAATCCCACTCGGTGACTTACATTTGTTTTTTTTTTATATTCAAGTTTTTAGACAAGTTTAAAAAATGTAGTTAATGCTTGAGATATAACCAAGCAAAGCTCGGTCCTCCAGGTACTAGTAGAATAAAAGACACCAATATATGGGTATGCTTTCAAGTCCTAACTGGCAAATTGTATCGCAATTAGTAAACAGAAAACAGCTTTCTTCTAGCGTTCTAAGAAACGTTTGGTATAACGATCTTTGGAAGTATGTATGTATTCTACCTTACATTCACGTTGTGTAAAACATCTACCTAATGCACATCATATGAAAAACCGCCTACCTTATTCCCTACCAGCGCAATCAACACAAACAAAGACATCGCAATAACGCGTAAAATTCCATCGATAAAAGCGCACCTGTGTGCAGCATGCTTTAGCTGCATTTGGCTCAAAAGAAATCCGTTAATGAAACAAAAACTAGGTGGATGTAAATTAAGTCGGCAGCTTCTAGCCGAGTTTAAATTACACTCATTTGGAACTTAAATCCTGGACTCCTGGCGGAATAAAAACTTAAATGAACGCCGACGTGTCCTGCATGAGCACCGTCGGG
Organism: Acrobasis consociella; assembly: GCA_963555685.1. NCBI lineage: Eukaryota > Metazoa > Arthropoda > Insecta > Lepidoptera > Pyralidae > Acrobasis > Acrobasis consociella. The sequence goes on along the minus strand of OY743119.1, from coordinate 3,118,230 downwards.
AAACTTGGGATGGGTCGAAGTGACGAGAACTAAGCAATACCTCAGGCCTATGCCTCCATATGGAGAGAAAAAATTATGCCTACTACTAAGTACTTTGTTTATCGTTTTTCGTGTTTGTAAGCGGCCAACACTGGTGTAAGATTTTTAGGCTGCTTACACTGAAAACACAAAAAAGGAATGGTTCTGCTAATTAGAACAAAAGTTTGGTGTCTACCAATCAAATCGCAAGTAACAAGACTGGTACAGCTATTTGTTTTTCTAAGTGTAAACGCATCTGACATAGCTTGACGACTGACATAAAATGATGACAGAAGGGACCAACGGCTTATACGTGCCTTCCGAAGCACGGAGGAGCTGCAGAAATTTTTATGCCAATTGTAGTCAACGATCCAAGTGCGGACCATGCCCGGCGTCGCCTTACTTGCGAAAGCGCTAGCAATGCGCACTCCGGCCGGGCCTCCGAGCCCCTCCTTCTACTACTACAAAAGAAACTATACATCCGTACACACGTCAATGTGTGAGTTTCAGAGTTCAAAGCCCTCAAAAGTCATCAAACGCACCCGAGAACTGTTTTCACTTGACTTTTACAAAAATTTGCAGCTTAATATTTCAGAAACGGATCCCTAAATCGAAAAATAGTATTCACAAGCTCACAACATTTTTTAAAGACCTATTCAACAATATTTCACACGATGTGTTAGTCGAGTGATAACAATTACTTCCAATTTACTTGTAAACTAGCTAGTATTGATATGAATAGATCTCGATGTGAGCTAGCCTGTTTAGAATGTTTTCTTCAAGATTATATTTTCTCATTTTTTCGGCATGATCAATATACATATCAATGCCAAATAACAGCTTTCTAGTTCCCATAATCTCCAAGTAAAACCGCGCACGAACGGACGGACAGACAGAGAGACAGATACACAGACATGGAGAAACTATTAGGGTTTCTTGTTTACTGCGAAACCCTAAAAACATATAACTTTGACTTTTGTAAAGTACTTTTCACCTGAATCCATTAATACCAAAGTTCTCACTCATCATCACCAGGTCTCTTTGTCTCCTCTGTAGGAGCACGACCCTCTCTGTACTACCAAAGCCATACTTGGCCAGAGCAGCCAGAGGACTTGGCCTACACTCTCCTCGATGGCCAGACGGGTTGGAGAGGTCTCACTGATGTTTATAAGCTTTGTTTCGCTTGTATTTCCTATAGCCGTGTGGTTTCCGGCAGAGTAGAATAGAGTCACTCCAAGTCCTCCCGTTGATGTCGTAGAAGGCGACTTAGGAAATACAAGGAAAGTTCTCACTAAACCATTATACTTATTATATATTCTGTGTCTTCAAGGAGGTTTTTTAAAACAAAAATCGCTACAATTTTGTTACTTAAACCAACCGAGGGTTGTCCCCAAGGAGCAAGTTTGCAGTCGGCGGCAGCACACGAACAATGACGTCACGCGGTTAGTTGCCGCAACACCAGTATAAATGTAGTTGCTAATCTTTTTCTTAGCTTGCACATACATTTTTGGTGAATTTTTAACTTATTTTTAGAATCAGAAATGTTTCTTGGGTAAAAAATAAATTATTTATATCCATTTTCTATTTTTGATTTTTTATTGCGAAAAAGCTAATATTAAGAACGCCATTTGAGAAACGATGACGTCATAAGTCTTTATTTCATATAAATCCCATAGAAATTGTTTGTTTAGAAAAAAAGTATCTGATTTAAGTAGTTGAAAACCCTATTTATTAATTAAATGTTATACAAAGGAATCCGCTAGATAACCACAAGTCAAATCAGTCATTTTGTTGTAAACGTCAAAACAAACATTTTCTATAAAATACAGAAGCGCGACATCATGCTTTTTTGAAGTCAAATAGCGCTCTTAATATCAATTTTTCTTCATTAAAAAATCTAAAGTCTGTTGAAAATGGATATGATCTATGAAAAGTGACAATATTTATTTTGTGACGTAAAATGCCACAAAATAAATAGTGTCACTTTCCATGTTAGATTTTATAAACCGTAACGAATAATTTATCCAGTACCTAATTTATGCGAAACTTGTACTTTTTTAATTGTTGTTTCAGCATGTTTTTTTTAGCATGACTCAATTTAAAAAAAGCCTAGATTCTGTGTACTTATGGACGGTCCCATACCATGCCATATTTGTATTTTTTAGTTTAGTTTGTAGTATTATTTTAACTTAAATTATATTTATTTTTCTCTTAATAAATTCTTGGCTTATTTATTAGTACTATTGACTTTTAAGTTTTGTGATCATCGACCCTTTGCCTCGGTTCCCCTGGATAGGAGGCTTATTATGGAACCAATGATTACCTTAGAGACAAAAACGTCTGGCTTGAGCTTAGCGCGGGTCCCTCTTAAAGTATGTAAAGTATGTCTGTATTTGTACATTCACAAATTTCATAATTCGAAACTACATTCGGTACATGTTTAAGTGGTAAATTTCCAAATTGACATTATTTGAAATCATGCTTAATTAATAATTATGACAAAACAATGTATTCTCAGACCACATATCTAATTTTAAAATCATTATAATTGTAAGCTGACGTTTTCGGAAAAAATGCTGCAGTACAGTTTGTTACCGTTTCTTCTGTACTTGCGCTTAGGATGATCTGACGTCAACATTTGCATAATATGAAATTGAAAGAAATTACATTATCAAGTGACACAAATATCCAAAGATAATACAATCAAATCTTGCAAGTTAAATTTGACCCACTTCCGAAATTTTGAACACGTGCGAATATCGCGTGACAATGTAATATTATAATGACGTGGAGCTGATTTGATGATGGAGCCAGAGGATGGCCATCTTACTCTGTAATGAAACGACGCAAGTCCATCGAGTTTGGGCAAGAAAAAGTTTGATTCGTCTAGAGATAAAAGCTTGTTCGAAAAAATGTTTTTTTAAATAATTACGGGGAGACCTTTGCCCAGCAATGGGACAGTACAGGTTAATTAAAATAATAATAATATATCCATCCATATAGCCCAAACTAAGTCAATCCCTCCCTGGCAATAGTTCGGCAGCTATGGAGGACTGTCCGTTAGTGCATCTCAATGGTACATTAAGGGATAGACTTCCGTAGATGCAGCCATCTCACATTTTAGATAAAAAGGTACTAAAAGGCCTCTTCATGTTGGCTTTGGCTCCATGAACGCCTCAAAGGACCGGGTCCCTATGGACCCGTGGCTGAAAAGCGTACTAACATAATAATAATTACTTGTTTTGACTTTTATATGTCAACCCCATAAAGGAGGCAAGCGAATCTGTATAAAATAAAATTTGGCAGCTGGATAGTTTCAGACATCTTGTCTTGGAACTTAGAGTAAAATGTCGTAAGGCCATTACATAAAAATTGGCTCAGTCTCAAGATCCATCGCGTCTTTGTTACAACATAACAATTCGATAATAAGAACGGAATTCCTTTAAGAAACTTGCATTTATTGAGAAATTAAACGCAACATTTTTAAATTCAGTTTTTCGTTTCATTTCGACCTCTGTGGCAATTGAACTTTACATTTTTATATTCAGTTTTTCGTTAAATTTCGACCTTTGTGAGGTTCTGTGGCTGGTCATCATGCCAGGCAGTCACACTGGAGGTCTCGGGTTCGATCCCCGGTCAGGTCAAAATGATCTTTTTCAGATTGACCTGGGTATGGGATGTTTATCTATCAAATAAATCCTACTATCCTATCCTACTTCCTACTAATATTATAAATGCGAAAGTGAGTTTGTATATTTGTTTGTTTATTGGTTTGTTTGTTACCTCTTCACGCTTAAAATACTGAACCGATTTGAATGAAATTTGGTATAGATATAGTTTGAGACTCGAGGAAGGACATAGGGTACTCTTTATCCCGAAATTCCCACGGGGAGCAAAGCTCGCGGGTACAGCTAGTAATTTATACGGACAAGTCACACAGATTGAGCTAGCCCCAAAGCAAGTTTAAGACTTGTGCTATGGAATACTAACTTAACGATACTATATTTTATAACAAATATACATATAGATAAACATCTAAGACCCAGGTCAATCAGAAAAAGTTCATTTTGTCCTGACCGGGGATTGAACCCGGGACCTCCGGTGTGACAGCGTGGCATGATGTCCACTAGGCCACAGAGGTCTGTAGTAGTACCGTACGTGAAATATTTAACACGGCCCAACGCAGATGCGCATAAACTCCAGCGCGCGTCGTGTGCGTTACTGCATATGATTACATCTGCAGTCTGCAATTGGAGTGGGTTCTTCGATTATTCATTCACCAAACAAGCCGTGATGCTATGGAACGCCCTTCCCGTTGATATCCTGAAAGCCCCTAGTCGCCAAGCGTTTAAGAGTGCTGTGCGCGCTCATTATCTTCACCAACTGTCATAGAGTATTATAAATATTTATGTCGTTTATGTAGGTTTTATGTTATATGCCAAATTTGTGTATTATTTATATGTATGTTTATAAATACTTATAGATATATAAATAAAATTATACTTAGTTAAATAGATTTAATTAGAATGTGTCTTGTCGTCCAAAATTAGCTTTTTTCGGCATCACCTGTAGGTTGACTGGTAGAAAAGGCCCTGGGCCTTAAGTCCGCCTGTTACAATTTTTGTAATAAAGTTAAATAAATAAATAAAAAATTACATGGGGTCTATTTTCACAGACTAAAAAGTGCGTCACGGATAGTCTGTCGTCTGGGTTGGGCCTTAACCACATATTTCCAAATAAACTTCGCACTTGTGCTAATTGGTGGTGCAATGTAAGCCTGTAATCCAATTACTTCTTAATTTCGCGGCGTCGCGTTAATTAAGCCAGCTCCACGTCGAATTCAGTTCTACTACTGTCATTTTATAACGAGACGAAAAGAGAGGTTAATATATTTTATAGACATCCTGCATGACGGGCGTTACCACAGAATGGCTCGTCACATACATACGGAATTCCGAACGGAATCGATTCCGTACGGAACCGACTACCACACGTCTACCACACACATACGATTTTTTCCGTACGGAATAACACGTTTCAGTTGAGAGACGCCAGCTATAGAGTGCAGACGTTCGAGTAGCATGCGGTAATATGAAATATGACTATGATTTTTTAATAGCGATTGCATTATTGCTATATCTTGTCAAAAAAATATATATATATTCGACTTTGTATCGACAAGTTCTACGAACCCCCATCAACTTATTATAACATTTAGCACAAAATAGTATGCCGGGTATTTATTGTATGGGAACATATGAATTGAGAGGTCTAAATTTACAATTTTTTTAATGGAAAATGTTCGAAGACCTAATTATATGTCCTGACAGTACTGACTAAAATCAAAGTCAAAGTCAATTTTTTTTATTCAATGTAGGATAAATTTATCTCTTATTGAAGGTCATTTTTTAAAATATTATTTTAGTGCAAAAGCTAAAAACGACTAGCGTTTCGGAACGACCACTGCTGGGAAGATTACGCCGAAAGAAACTTAGTTCAGTATTGGTCCCTACCCAGCCTTATGGGCTTTGTTACAATTACAATACAGATTTAAACTTAAGCTATACATTTAAATTATACAATTACAATTTGCAGTCAACTATTTCCAAGAATTTTTCTCAGGTGATGATAAATAGTCATTTACATGATAATACGCATTTTTTAATAAATTATTTTTAACGGCTCTTACACTTAGATAATGGTAATGCTACTATATCATCTAGAATTGTATTATAAAGGCGCAAGCCAAGACCCACAAAAGATTTTTTTGTTTTATCTAACCGCTAAGCTGACATTGCTAATTTATTGACACTGCCTGCAATGGCCTGCCACGCTATTTCCTTAAGGTCTCTGTCATGGTAATCTTTATATTTAATATTCAATAAACATGGGTAAGCTTCTACGGCTATGATGAGATGTTGTATGTCAGACATTACGCGGGAAAATATACGTACGCGGAAGTTTCGAAATACAACACGTCTACTCGCTACGGTCATGCGACGCATACTGAGCGCGTTCCGTACGGAATTTCCGAATGTGTGATGCGACCCAAACAAAATGTATGGAAGACGTGCATTCGGAACGGTTTTTTTCCGTACGGGATTCCGAATGCACAGACCTCCATTCGGAATTCCGAATGGAAATAAAAACCGTACGGATTACTGCCGTATGTGTGTGGTACAGTCATTGATTTGTATGGATTTGCTGCGTTCGGAATCCCAATTCGGAATTCCGAAACGGGATTCCGAATCAGAATTCCGTATGTATGTGGCCGGCCTTAATAAGTAGCACATACAGACCCGAATTTCTTAAGGTCCCGCTCAATATGCGTTCCCGTCCCCGCACCTCTCCCCAGTTCTCGCCTTGTCGAGGAGGCCAGGTAACCGCAGCCCCACTCTGATGAGAACGGGGGAGAGGTGCGAGGACAGGGGACCGGGACGCATGTTGCGTGGGACCTTAGAAGATTCCGTTCTGTACGTAATACATACATACATAATTTCAACGCCTGTTTCCCACAGGGGTAGGCAGATACCAGGGACCTCCACTTGCTACGATCCTGACAAACCTCTTTTGCTTCATCTAAACTACTCAATCTCTTCATACATGGCCTTCGTTTACGGGTACTTTTTACCTCTCCTTTTCTTAGAACATCTGCAATTTGGTCGCAGAAGTTTCGCCGAGGCTGACCCTTGCCTTCCCTATCTGTACGTAATACTTATATTAATTATTATGTGGTAGCAATTAACATACTAGTGTTATCTGGGTTCGATCCTTGTAAGAGAAGGTTGGAAAATATGTGTCTATACTTAGGAACACCTGTTCTTTAGTTTCAAATGGATCTTTAATTAGTTACTCTGTGATGTCTTTAATTAGTAGACCTCGCCAGTCTTAGGAAGGATAACAATAAGCGGCCAAGTGCGAGTCGGACTCGCCCATGAAGGGTTCCGTAGTAGCAAATAACATAATATAAAAGTCTTGTAGTATGTTTTTTTAATTTTTATATTGAGTTGATTGAATGAAAGGTAAATTGCCGTTTACGATTTATGACGTAATAAAAAAACTACTTACTAGATCTCGTTCAAACCAATTTTCGCTGGTAGTTTTTATGGTAATGGACAACATATATTTTATTTAGTTTTATCATTCTCTTATTTTAGAAGTTACGGGGGGGGGGACACACTTTTTTCCACTTTGGAAGTATCTCTCGCGCAAAGTATTCGGTTTAGAAAAAAATGCTATTAGAAACCTCAATATCATTTTTGAAGACCTATCCATAGATACCCCACACGTATGGGTTTGATGAAAAATAAATTTTTGAGTTTCAGTTCTAAGTATGGGGAACCCCCAAAATTTACTGTTTTTCTTCTATTTTTGTGTCAAAACCTTAATGCGGTTCACATAATACATCTACTTACCAAGTTTCAACAGTATAGGTCTTATAGTTTCGGAAAAAAGTGGCTGTGACATACGGACGGACAGACAGACAGACATGACGAATCTATAAGGGTTCCGTTTTTGCCATTTGGCTACGGAACCCTAAAAAAGATATGTGACATTTTTGAAAATGTTTCGTGATGAAGGGGGATTGGGCGGGACACGTGGCTAGAAGAGAAGTAGTATAAGATTGCAATGGAAATATAATAGAAAATTTCGAAAGTTATGAAAGGCAGAGAGGCGCTAGTCGTTTAAAATATAACATTCTGCGGCCGCTTGAGACTGCGGAGATTGTGACACTGCAGAGGAAGTGAACTGTTGTTGTATAAAATTGCAGAATTTTTCATTGCTTTTGGAAAAAAAATGTCGTACAAAAATAAATTCCTCTATCCGTATACGTAATCCAAATTTTTGTGACTTAAGATAAAAAGTAGCGAAAATGATTTTTCGAAACTGCCGCGTGACCGCATGAACTCCTGCTGGCCAGCTGGCGGCGCGGCGGCGGTATTACTAATTGATCTCACGATTTTACTTTCGAGTTTTCGTCAACAATTTTGTGTTTCAGAATTTTTATTTTGGCCGTGGAATGGCCTCCGGCTCCAAATCCAGAGAAATTTCACCGTGTATATAGTGTATAGTTAGTGTATTTTTAACCCCCGACAAAAAAAAGGTGTTATGAGTTTGACGCTAATCTCTGTCTGTCTGTGGCATCGCAGCGCTAGAACGGATAAACCGATTTCGATGTGGTTTTTTCTACGTGAAAGCAAGTTTCCTTGCGGTGATTATTAGCTGTTTGATCATAACCGGCCAAGTGCAAATCAAATTCGCGCACTAAGGGTTCCGTACCATTAACGATAAAAAATCGCGTTTGTTGTATGGGAGCCCCCCTTATTTATTTATTTTATTTATTTTTAGTATTTGTTGTTATAGCGGCAACAGAAATACATAATTTGTGAAAATTTCAACAGTCTAGCTATCGCGGTTCTTGAGTTGAGATACAGCCTGGTGATAGACAGACGGACAGACGGACAGACGTACAGACGGACAGACAGCGAAGTCTTAGTAATAGGGTCCCGTTTTTACCCTATTGGTACGGAACTCTCAAAATCAGTTCAGCCGTTTATAAGTTATTGGGAGTTAACGCTTGAAAGTCAGAACTTTCTCTAGCAAATAATAGATGGCGCTAGTTTACAAGTTATTGGGAGTTAACGCTTGGAAGTCAGAACTTTCTCTAGCAAATAATAGATGGCGCTAGTTTACAAGTTATTGGGAGTTAACGCTTGGAAGTCAGACTTTCTCTAGCAAATAATAGATGGCGCTACGCAATGACCTTCCATTACGGATATCTATTTGTATCGGTAGTTCCGCTACTCATCACTAGATAACGTTCTTCGCTATCGGGGGTTTTTAATTTGCCTAGTAAGTAGACTTTTTAACCCCTCGGGCATAAAGAGGTTTCACCTCGCCTTAATAAGTTTATTAGATCAAGTTTGAGTACGAATATTCAAATAAGTAAAAACTGAGAAACGCTCCAAAATTACTCACTCGTAGAATATAAATCACGTCAACAATAGTTACTGTCTAGTTTTTGAGTTTTTAACGATCTCAGTTGGTTAACAACTTAACAGTGATTAAGGCATAGACTTTTAGCGATTTCATTTTAAAACTCGGTCACAGGTATGGCGGTACATAGAAGCGGAGTATCATTTATGCACTACTACAAACGTAAACTATACATCCGTGCACAGTGCACACGTATGTGTTCGCCGCTCAATATCCTCAACAAGGCTAGAACGGGGGAAAAGCGCGAGGACGGGGAATGGGGAAGTATATTGGCGGTACCTTAGGAGATGACGTTCTGTATGTAATAGTTACATGACTCAGTAAAACATAGCTTATCGTATCTTTCGATGACGTAGAGAATGAACCTTCTTATAAGATCATACCTGAGTTATTTGTTTAAAGCAGTAACATATTATGTAAAACCGAAGTGTAAATAAAACTAGGGCAAAAAGGTAAGATGCAAATATAACAAAGTAGGTAATAGTATAAAAATACTAAGCTATTTCCTTGTATGGCTTTTAAATTTGTAGACATTTTCATTATAAGACATAAAAAAATACTGACGTTATGCTAGTTCTTGTAAGTCAAACAATCTATAAGTCGATTATCGACCCACAAGGGAGAAGAAAAGAAGTGGTTTGTTCCCAAAAATCAATTTGCTGGATTTCTTTTCTTGTACGCAAAAAAAGTTCTTTGACTGCTCTGGCCAAGTATGGCTCTGGCAGTACAGAGAGGGTCGTGCTCCTGCAGTGGAGACAAAAAGATCTAATGATGATGATGATGATACGAAACAAAACTTATAAATTAAGTTTAAACCCATTCGCTTTCATATTGCACAGCATCAACGCGACAAGACTGACCTCTTTAAATTAATTCTTGTTCCGCCGCTCAAATAAAACTAGATTCAAATGAAATATGGCGTCGAAGTTCGTAGTGGGAAGTCAGGACTGTAAGTTTATTTGTTAGCTCAAAGAGCGGGGAGTTTTATGAGGGAGTTCGGATACGGTCGTTTAAGTTTTATTTTTATGGCAAAGCTAGTGATATGTATATAATTTGTTTTTATTGCTTTACATTTTTTTTCACAGGGGTAGGCAGAGACTACATGCAACTAGATTCAAATGAAATATGAAGTCGAAGTTCCTAATGAGGACTGTCAGTTTATTTGTCAGCTCGAAGAGCGGGGAGTATTATGAGGGAGTTCGGATTAGTACGGTCGTTTAAGTTTTATTTTTATGGCAAAGCTAGTGATATAAGATAGTATATAATTTGTTTTTATTGCTTTACATTTTTTTTCACAGGGTTAGGCAGAGACTACATGCAACTAACTTCAAATGAAATATGACGTCGAAGTTCGTAATGAGGACTGTAAGTTTATTTGTCAGCTCGAAGAGCGGGGAGTATTATGAGGGAGTACGGATTAGTATGGTCGTTTAAGTTTTATTTTTATGGCAAAGCTAGTGATATGTATACACGGTGATTTTTCATTGGTTTTGAAGCCGAAGGCCATTTCATAGGCATCGTTAGTAAGACCTAATTAGCTAGTCAAAATAAAAATTCAGAAACAAAAAATGTTGACTAAAACTCGAAAGTAAAATTGTGAGATCAATTCATCATCATCATTACGGGTCATCGACATTACGCAGCTGTTTGGCCGGCCTATAACTACGTGGTCTCGATCGGAAATCATCTACGCAACTTTTTTATCTTATGACATACAGAAATTTGGATTACGTATATGGATAGAGGAATTTATTTACTATACGACATTTTTTTTTCCGAAACCAATGAAAAGTCAGCGTGTATAAGTATATTGCTTATATAAGATTTTTTTATTACTTGATATTCTTTTTAGAAAGCTTTGGACGCTTAACTAGATAAACCATAACATAAGTCTCAAACTTACTTTGGGGCTCTAGCTCAATCAGTAATTTGTCCATATATATTTATTATTGGGTTGTCCATATATATATATTAGTCGGCAGAGACTAGAAAAGTTTAATTTTTTTTAGCAAAGCTAGTGATATATATATAAATATTATTTTACATATTTTTCCCACAGAAGTAAGCATATAAAATTGTCTCATAAATTTAGATTCAAATGAAATATAACGTCGAAGTTCGCAGTGGGAAGTCAGGACTGTAAGTTTATTTGTTAGCTCTAAGAGCGGGGAGTTTTGTGAGGGAGTTCGGATTAGTACGGTCGTTTAAGTTTTATTTTTATGGCAAAGCTAGTGATATGTATATATTACTTTTATAAGATTTTTTTATTACTTTACATCTTTTTTCCACAGAGGTAGGCAGAAACTATATGAAACTAGATTCAAATGACATATAATAAGGATTGTAAGTGTGTTTGTTAGCTCAAAGAGCGAGAGTTTCTTGAGAGAGTTTGTGCGGTCGTTTTAGTTTTATTTTCATTGCAACTGGATATTCCTTATCTAAGTTTTTTGTTGAGTAATATCTAAATTTTTTGAGTTCCTTACCGAAAGGGTAAAAACGGGACGTACGTACGCACGTCTGTCTGTCTTTTGTCTGCCTGCCCATCTGTCACCAGGCTTTATCTTATTAACTGTGATACCTAGACGGCTGACATTTTTATAGATGATGTATTTCTTTTGTCGCTATAGCAACAAATACTAAAAATATAATAAAATAGCTCATATTTAAGGGGGCTTCCATACTAAAAACGCGATTATTTGCCGTGTTTGGCTTGATATTAATTACGCCAACCGGCAGACGCTTGAAATATTCACAGAATATTCATTTATATATTCACTTTAAATAAATTATTAAATTGAAATAAAATAAATATATAAGGGCAGAAATTTTGAAATAAAAGTAATGTTATTTCCCATACAACAAACTTATTATAGATATTTCATAGAAAATGATTTTTTACAGATAATGGTACGGAACCACTCGTGCGTGAGTCCGACTCGCGTTTGGCCGGTAATTTATTATGCTATATTAGGATTGCTAGTTGCTTCGCCTATTAAGATTATTCCCACATTCGCCGTCTGGCCAGCGAGGAGAGTGTAGATCAAGTCCTCTGGCTGCTCTGACTAAGTATGGCTCTGGTAGTACAGAGAGGGTCGTGCTCCTGCAGTGGAGACAGAAAGACCTGATGACGATGATAATGACGCACATTTGCCCATGGTTTAAATTTACTATTACAATGTCTATACAAGTTATCTGCTAACTATGAATTAGTTAGCAGATAACTTCCAGCAACGTTTTCACTTCATTCCAACCTGCGATAGTTGAGGAGATTTCAGTTGCTCTCCCTAAACTAACCAAGAAGTAAACTGTCGAGACTCAGAATTGCTGAGTTCATCGCAAATTTCATCACATCTTCTAGTTAAGAGGATATTCTCGTCGGTTGTTTCCATAGATATAGAATTTGTTTACTGCGTACTTAAATCTATGGTTGTTTTTTTTGTGTGTAAGTGGCCAGCACTGGTGTCAGATTTTTCAGTCTGAATAAAGTTATTTGTCAGAGCTTCACGACTGCCGTATAATGATGACAGCCGAAACGACGGGTATACGTGCCTTTCGAAGCACGGAGGAGCTCGAGCAATTTTTGTGCCACTTGTGGTCACCTATCCAAGTGCGGACGACGTCTGCTGTTGCTTAACTTGCAAAAGCGCTAGCAATGCGCACATGCGCTAAGAGTCAAGTGTTCTCTCTATATCTGTTAAACAATTTTATATAAACGTGAACGAAGTTAAAAGGAAAACTATCACAGCTAAGTAGAGATTAATAGTTATATGCGATCAACATAAAAATTCAAAAGAAAATTCTTTTTTAAACATTTTAATGACGAGAATTCAAAGTCGGCATTTGCAATTACGGATACTACGCGTAGCTCGACACCCACTTGGCCAATTATTTTTATTTATTTTTACCGATTATTTTAAGACGCTTGGACCGATCTGGAAAATTATTTTTTTGTTCTTCTTCTTATCGTGTGTGTTAGTGACTAACACTAGTGTCAGAGTTTTAAAACCGCCTTAAAGGCCTCTGACATGGTTTTAGGTAACGACCAATGTCAAAGACAGTGACCGGGACCGACGGCTTAACGTGCCCTCCGAAGCACGGATCATCTTACTTATCGGACAATCAGGTGATCAGCCTATAATGTCCTAACCAAACTAGGACAACAGCACAAAGTCGTTGCCCCCGCCGGGAATCGAACCCGCGACCTCCGGGTATGAACCGAACTCTCTAACCACTACACCACAGAGGCAGTTTTTTTTATATTTATTATTATTTTTTTGTTTGGAAGGGTATACTTGCGAAGAGGTTCAATAGAAGTTTTATTAAATCCGGTTGTGTATATTGGGGGGTGAAGTCGCAATTTAGGTTTGAAAAATGGTATCATATTTCAAAAAAGTGGAATATTTTTCCTTTTATATTAAAGAGCTGTGCTCTCGTAGGTGAAGTGTTTTCCATGTCCCTCTTTTTCCGCTAAGTTCTTAACCTTCTTGTATGTATTCACGACTTTTAATTTTATTTTTCTTCTCTATAAAAAAGAAAAAAAATCTACTTTTTAAGTTTTTTCAAAACTCAAGACGAGGGAGAGACTCCTCTTAAGTAGTGAAAATCTCCAAAACTAGCTCCGAGTTAATTAGCGAAAAGCTTCAAGTCAAATATTTTCATTAGTTTCAAAAACATTAATTTTCTGAACGAATTAGTTTCGCTAATGCTATGCAAAGTTGTGTTTGCTCTGAAATGTTTGTCGAACGGAACGGGGAATATAAGCGAAATATTTTACTAACATTCTAAATTACTGGAATACAAGATGATTTAGGTAAGTAAGTACCTAGGTATCGTTTAACAATAGTGTATTATGGAATTAGTGAAATAAATTTGACAATTAATGGATATAGAAACAAAGGACGGCCAAAGAAAAGGTGGATGGAGTGAAGAATGAGACAAGTGCCTTGACAAAAGGATAGAGGAAAATGGGAAAGACTCACATGCTGTCCCGACCACACGTAAAGTGGGATAAGATGAGGAGAAAGAAGAAAGAAAGAAGAAGAAGAAGAAATAAAAGATGGATTTGAAGCGAGAGTTTTAGATAAATCGCAAGCAAGTTAAGGATTCTAAAGACTCAATCATGACCTCAAGATAAGATATAATTTCTTTATTGCACCAACTAATTAGGAGTGATTTCAAGTAACTCCGTAGGAAGTGATTCAAGTGTTAGTATCCTGAGTAATGCGAGTGATTCATGGTCCTTGATATAAATTTATTTTATTCAAGAGTTTGTGTACTATACTATTTATTATGATAACGAGAAAAAGAGATTGAAGCGTTAATAGACATTTATGTAGAAAAGGGAAGGATAAATTTATTAAAATGCTAAATAAATTTGGAACAATTACTTAAATCAAGAGTTCTGAATCTAAATTCAAACAGCTTTTTATTCACTGTTTTCAATGAATAAAATTGATAGATAAATAATAATACGGGTTCTTTGAGCTATAAAACAATAATGGCGGCTCCAAAATAATATGGACAAAGCGGCGGAGGTAAGGTGATGCTCTCAAAGCGAGCTTTAATATAGGAAAACGAGTTTAGCGAAACGTCGGCGGACTATAATCTACCGTGTATTTGCGATATACATTGTAACAATATATTTTGAATAAGAATAAGAATAATACGAAATATACGAAAAAAACAGTCAAGTTCTTTTCCTGTGCAGTCTCTCTGCCTGTAGGGTTGACTGGAAGAGATCCTTTACAGGGATAAGTTCGCCTTTGTACTATTGTGTTTCGTCTGTATTTCAATTGTGGCTTTTTTTTTATTCAATAAACCAACAGCGTGTTACAATACTATATCTTAACTACAAGTTTCACTTAGAGTAAAGCTAATAACAGGTTTCTCTATCTTAATACAATTATTATGTATAATGAAGAATTTAAAATACAATACAATAGATAGTAAAATCAAACGAGAGAATGGGTGAAAACGCGATGTGAATTACCTTTTTCTACCTTCTCGCCTATCATTATCCTAAAAGTTGATTTTGGATGAAGTACCTAGTTTCTGTCTACTAGGTTCTTAGAGACGTAATAGTACATCGGTATTAATATTTATATTTAATATAATTAATAATATATAAATATGAATAGGGATAAATGACACTGATTGAGCTAGCCCCAAAGTAAGTTCAAGACTTGTGTTAAGGGATACTAACTCAATGATACTATATTGTATAACAAATACATATATAGATAAACATCCAAGCGTTTGTCATCATTGTATGACAGTCGTTCCTAAGTCGCCTTTTACGACATTCACAGGAAGACTTGAAGTGGTCCTATTCTATTCTGCCGAAAACCACACGGCGACAGTCAGTATTTATACCAAAATGCATTTCAAATTCAGCATTTAGACACAAAGTCTAGGAATGTAATTCAAATATCAAAGTATCGCTTTGTGTTGGAATTGGTTTCGGCGACATCGAGCAAATTCCGTCACACAAGCTCCGTTTTCATGCTCCGAGCGTATTTGGATTGTTGCACTCGGATGGTTCAATATAAAATCGCTGAGTCAATTGAGATCTTTGAATGAATTAATTGAATGGAGTTGACGTTCCATTGACAAATTGTTTCTCTAACAAGTTTATTTGCGAAGCAAATGTAAAAGATAAAAACTCGACTTTCTGGATCGAGAACAAAAGTCTCTGATATAGCCATAGATACAGCAGATTAGCTCGTTGAAGTGGCAGTGAGCGGGACACATAGCGCGACGAACCGATGGCCGATGGGGCAAAAAGGTTCCCGAATGGCGACATCGTACTGGAAAGCGAAGCGTAGGATCCCAATCACAAGGTGATTAGACGACCCGACCAAGGTTGCTGGAAAGCGCTGGATGCAGGCCACTCTAGATTGGCTATTTTTAGAAGAGGCCTTTGTCCAGCAGTAGATGTCATGCGGCTGAATTGATGATGATGATTTGAAATGAGGAGATTTGTGGCCCGGCGGATATATGCTTTGCTATAGTTTACACATATTAAACAACCACAGGCTAGACCACCATGGGTATAAACCAAAGTGGCATAAAATATCTAGACCACCGTGTTTCGAAAAGCACGTACAGCCGTTGGTCTCGGCTGTTATTATCAGATAGCAGTCGTTAAATAATATTATTTATTTATTTTGGTCATTGTACAACCAAATTATTGTTAGTAAAAAAATTAAAGTCTAGTGGTAGTAGTGCGTTCATACAGTTATTCAAAATACATACTTTATTAAATTATATTCAAATAAATTAATTTATCAAAATTAAAAATGTACGAATAACTAATTTAAGTATCTAGTGTGCACACCCTCAAAGCTTTGTTAGATGCCTTAAGACGGCTTAAAATCTGACGTCACCGTTGGTCACTTATACTGGCACTAAGACAAGAACAAACAATCCTACTATCCTATCCTACTTCCTACTAATATTATAAACGCGATAGTGAGTTTGTATATTTGTTTGTTTGTTATCTCTTCACGCTTAAACTACTTAACCGATTTGTATGAAATTTGGTATGGATATAGTTTGAGACTCGGGGAAGGACATAGGGTACTATTTATCCCGAAATTCCCACGGGGAGCGAAGCCCGCGGGCACAGCTAGTAGTTTATAAGTTATAAGTATAAGTATTAACATAGGACTGACTTCTAAAAAAGGAGGAGGTTATCAATGCGCCGCGATCTTTTTTTTAAATTTGTTTACCGATTATTCGAATAATTGGGTATTTTCCTGAGCCAAGAATAAATTATTTTGTATTGATAACAAAATAAAACGTCGCAAAATAATGTCAATTGTCTTTGAACATATCCATTTTACCGTGATTTTAAATTTATTATTGCAGAAAAGCTGATAATAAGAACGCTATTTGACTCCAAAAAAACTGTGACGTCATCTGCCTGTATTTCATACAAAATCCCATAGAAACTGTTTGAAAAAAGTATCTGATTTGACTTGTTGGAAAATAGCGTATTATGAAGATTTCAAAAAATCTTTTTTTGTTTGAAAGCATATACTTCCGAGGTGGTCCTATAGAAATTTCATCAAAATCGTTCGTGTAGTTTGGAGGTGAAGTCACTTTTATGGTTTTGAAAAATTATTACGTACATATTCCGAACATAGACTCTTGCCTGTATAATAAGTAAAAACACTTTATTGCACCGAAATACATGAAAATAAAATTGAAAGATATAAACTAGATGTCCTTCTCGCAAAGCAATCTCTTACAGGCTACCTTTGGGTGACAGGATATGCAAATAATAATAAATAAGTGGTGTGACAGACAAAAAATTTTGTGAAAAAATAAATGTAAGAAATTGGGCACGAAATAAATTCAATTATTTTTTATTTACCTCATTGCGAGAGTTGGACGGCAGGAAGGGAGGCCTTTCACTGCAGTAGGATAGCACAGGCTAAAAATAGAAATAGAATATCTCAATTTAAATAGTTTTACTAAAAATCGTCACGTTTAAAATTTAAACATGTTTATTTGCTAGGCTAATGAAAAAACCCCGACTTTCAAGCATTTACTATAACTTTTCGCTAACCGATTCCCATAGAATCATCTCGATCAAGTCAACCTTTAAATCGCATCACCAATTCGTTTAGGCGCTACAATGCCACTTTTTAATAAATAAATAAATATATACGGACAAATTACACTGACTGAGCTAGCCCCAAAGTAAGTTCGAGAGTTGTGTTATGGGATACTAACTCAACGATACTATATTTTATAACAAATACGTATATTATATTAGATAAACATCCAAGACCCAGGACAATTTGAAAAAGGCCATTTTCCAACTTGCTCTGACCGGGAATCGAACCCGGGACCTTTGGGTGGCGGACTAGCATGGTGACCACTACGCCACGGAGGTCGTCTAGATGAATCAAACTTATAGCACCTCTCTTTTGCGTCGTGGGTAAAATTCATCATCATCAGGTCTTTTAATCTCCACTGCAGGAGCACGACCCTCTCTGTACTACCAGAGCCATACTTGGCCAGAGCAGCCAGAGGATTTGGCCTACACTCTCCACGCTGGCCAGACGGGTTGGAGAGGTCTCACTGATGTTTTTAAGCTTTGTTTAGCTTGTTTTTCCTAAGTCGCCTTCTACGACATCCACGGGAGGACTTGGGAGTGGCCCTATTCTACTCTGCCGGAAACCACACAGGTAAATATTACTGGAAATCATTTCTATTGTCATATGAGTTCAAGGTACGAGGTAAAGCTAGATTTCTATATAATAGATCACGTACGTTGGATATTGCCGAATGTAAAATATTGAGTGAGTGTGACCGTCGTCGCTTTTGTTTTATGTTTGTTTTAAAGTTTCAGTGTTGAAACTAAAGTCTTTAACATACTCCATTGATATTCTTGGAGTCACCTTTTACTCCTTCAAAAACAAAATTCGTCAGATTTTAGATATGACAGTTTAATATAGTGCTTTTTTTTACTTGTGTAGGTGTCACTGTGTGAAATTGCATTCAGTGATTTTCTTTGGTAATGTTTATGGAGAAGTCTTCTATTGTCTTTTCTGGTTTCTTATCTAGTTACTATGTTATATAAGAACTAACTATTTTAAAGAATTTTTAGCAGCAATTGTGCTCCCTATATTTATTTTTTATACTAAGCTCTCAACTGTTTTTAAATTTGAATTTGCTGTATACACATGTTTTGAGCTGTTGCCTAGCTATAATATTTAAACCATTGAAGTAGATTTTTTTTACTGCGTAAAAAGAAAACACTAACCGAGTGCGACAGATAATATGATAAGTGTCATCTTCAAAAGAGCAAAAGAGATAGCATCAAGAGATAAATCAAAGTTTCGTGTAACGATGTTCGAGCCAGGGTGACAATGGGTGACATGTTTTGTATGAAAACTCATTGTCAAGACAACTTGTCTTGACAATGAGATCATCGTTACATGAAACTTTGATTTTCCAAATTGTAAACTGTGTTAATTTATAAGTTATCTTATACTGGAAAGATGGTATCGTACTGCTTTACCCATAGTTTGTGTAGTAGGTACAAATACAACCCATAAAAAGTTACACAGAAATATTTCGTTTCTGGTCACATTTTATAATACTCTATATCCATCATATACCTTCTTCTAAATCTATGATTTAAACATCTATTATATGTATATAATGTGTAACTTTGGTGATAGTTTGTTATTTGTATCTTATTATCCCATGCTGGTCTGGGAGAAATAAAAAAAAACTTAGAATGTACCAGCTGCTTCTCTTCCCATGCAGATCGTAAAAGCCGATCGAGGGAATGGGCAAAAATGCAAATCATGTTAACAGGCGATGCGGCTAGCAACCCATCACTGTATTGATTGCTTTTCCATCTTCTCGCCCACCATGGCGCTAAAAGTGGCTTTTGGGTCTTGCGGCCCTGGGCTCTGCATAGAACCGCAAGACCCAAAATGCTCTGTCTGCCCCATTAGGGATAAAGATGTGATAGTATGTATGTGTTGTATCTTATTACAATAAAATAAAATAAAATACTCCGAGAGGGTTTACTCCATCAAATAATAAGTTAGTCGTACGACAGTGACGTCTTATTTCTAAATCAAACCAAATTCGACTATATGATCATGAGTTAGTGCTCAATGTTGCTTGACACTGAAACGCGGATACGCAGTAACCTCCGTCTAGCGTACCGCTTTTGGAGTAACCCCCCAGATGGGGTTATACCTAAGTGACACAGTCACAGAGACTTCCTTATTACAAGGTCAAGGGCCAACAACAACGTCCCCTTACATGACGCGGTAACAAAAAAGTCAACAGTAGGAACCCAACTAAATTATATATACCAACACATAGAATAAAACTCTACAGTGAGAATGTTTATTGTATGGCAATCAAATTGTACAATAACTTACCGAGGGAAATTAGAGAAATAACTAGCTTTAAAATTTTTAAATCAACGTTATTTAACTGGCTATTAGACAAATGTTTTTACGAAATCGATGAAATGTTTAAATGGAATTTGTAAAAATTCATGTAGGTATATGAATTGAATGTCCTACTGAACGTCAAAAGTTAAAAAATCGATGTACTGTATCCAGAAAGTATATGAAAACGATTTACGTGAACTAGAAAGTATGCTATATCGAATTTCGCAATTTCGTATGTTTCTCATGAATCGTGACCAAAATCGACTTTTGTAATAGAAATATTTCCATGTAACAATAAAATTCAAGATGGCGGCAAGACCCGTCTCTTCCGCTCCGTCTCCCTTACAAACGAGCGACGCCGCGGGACAAACAACTCATTAGCTGCGCTCGCCCTCTTTTATTTCTTGCGTTTGTTATTGTTACACTTAGCGCCACAGGACCAGACAGGATTCTTTGCTCGACTGCTACAGAAATGTGTATTTTTAACCTTTGTATAGGGTTTGGACTGGATAGAAAATATATTTAATCCATGGAACATATTTAATCCGACAATTACATAACCCAAAAATAAAGGACGCATATTTTTTAGTTTGGCAAATTAGTAAAAATTCACAAAGATGCGCTTTGAAGTTTCGGAGTGGGGTGATTTACGTTACCTTTGGTTACAAATCGAAATGCAAAAAGAAATTAAAATGCGCTGTTTCTTCGTCATAATTTGCTAACCAGAGAAAAGAACTCAAGTATAACTTTAAAGAAACTGTGCAAAAAAATGTCCACGCCTTTATTCTTGTTATTTAGAATTTTTTTAATTGTAAAATATGATAATTATAAGAGCATACCATATAACCGACAGGTCCCTGGTTCGATCCCCGCCCGAACCGACTTGTAAATGTTCGCTAACATCGAGCACTGCTTGTTTCAGTGTAGAAAATCATCTTGAGAAAACCTGCACACTAGTTTTACTTGTGTAATAGATAGATCACTATCGATATCCTATGGATAGATATGGTATTACCAATACTATCGATGGTTTGTAAAACGCAATACTATCGATACTACCGATAGTTAGTTCGTCGTCACATATACATCATGTAAACATACTATATACATTTGAATTGATATCCTACTCCTTTTTTAAGTCTGGGACCCTACTCCTACAGAGGACTTGGCCTATACTCTCCTCGTTTAGAGTATTGCCTAAATCGTCTTCTACGACATCCACGGAAGGACTTGGAGTGGCCCTATTCTACTCTGCCGGAAACCACACGACACATTTTACGTATAATACGGTTAGTTAAATATGACATCAATTTTTGTTCTTTTACACTGCACTTTTGTACATAAAAGAGAAAGTAACGAAGAGCATTTTAAAATCCATAAAACATTTTACAAAGGTACACAATTCTCACAGAACAGCGCTCAGTCGCTCATATTGTTTGTAGAGCGATGCTGCAAATTGTTTCGCCATTAAAGAATAAACAGCACGACTGTTCTTTTGCCAGCGGCTTTGTCTACGTGAGAAACTGTCCATCAGTAGGAAAAAAATATTGTATGTAGGATAAATTTACCTCACAATGAAGGTCGTGTTTGTTAAATATTACTTTAGTGCAAAAGCTAAAAACTACTAGCGTTTCGGAACGACCACTGCTGGGAAGATTACGCCGAAATAAAGCCAGTTCAGTATGGTCCCCACCCAGCCTGATGGGCTATGTTACAATTACAATACAGATTTACACTTAAGCTATAAGTACATTTTAAAAAAAGGATATAATTGAAGAAGAGTGCAAAGTGAGCAAAGTTCTCAGAGTCTCTTTAGTCAGTCCATCGTTTATTTGTATGTATGCATATGTTCGCTAACAATCGAGCACGAATCTTTGAGCAAAATTTCTTGACCCTTTACGTAAGTAGATAAGAAGATTCGTTTTTATTTTATTGATCGAGCGAGCGAAGCGTCTCAGTTTCAAAATTGTCAAAAATGCTTTGCCTGCAGACCGTCAGTTTGTCTGTCCGACTGTTCTCGCCTACAAGTCGCATTTCTCAATCGAATCTAGTAGATTTTTTTTGTTGATTTAGATTTTGTAAAATGGCGGAAATATAGGGATTGAAATCTTTCAAAATGTTATATTTCAGCCATTTCAATATTTTTTTTAAATGTCACTGTATAGCGACATTTAAAAAAAATATTGTTTGTTACTCTTATTAAGACGCAACTTATTTGTCCGAACAACTTTTTTATCAGATAAACTTCACCGGATCAGTGACTACCGAGGTCTACAGCTCACACAGCCACTATTATACACTACAGGCAGAATTGCAGACAGTGCATTTTAGGTTGTGAGGCTCTAAGCAGGCAGAGCTAAGTAACGAAGAGCATTTTAAAATCCATAAAACATTTCACAAGGGTTCTGTTCGTTCATATTGTTTGTAGAGCAAAGCTGCAATTGTTTTGCCATTAAAGAATAAACTGCACGATTGTTTATCTACTACTTTTTGCCTATGTCTGCGCTCAAAGTTATCGAATCAGCGAGCAAAGATATCGTAATTTATTTTACTCGGAAAATCCATTAACCGTTTCAAAATAATATAATAACCGATCGAAGGAATTAAATAAATACCGACCGAATGGGCGAGATTTGAATCATGTTAATAGGCAATGCGGCAACTATTTGATTCCTTCATCATGCTGAACGTGGCCTTCGGGTCTTACAGCCCTGAGTTCTGTCCACCCTGCCAGGGACAAAGACGTGAACATATATCTGCAGGGGCACGACCTTCTCTGAACTAATACCCTATATAACCCTATTTAACCTAACCCTTTATGACGATGTAATGAAATGTGCATGTGTACTTATTACAAATTTTATGTGAATAAATGAATATGAATATGAATACAAACATACTCAGCCAGAGGATTTAGCCTACGCCCTCCACGCTGGCCAGACGGGTTGGAGAGTTCTCATTGATGTTTTATAAGCTTTATTTACAAACTGAGAGTCGCACAGAGGTATATGGAACACGCTATGCTTGGTATCAAGTTACAGGGCCACGTTCCCAATACCGTCATCCAACAACGTATAGTACGAGATGTTGGTACAACGTTCATGAACTTAAAGTGAAACTGGGCAGAGCACCTGGCCCGAAGGAGTGATGGCAGTAAGGCACTAACTGAATGGGAGCCCGAAACGGGTGAGAGAGGCGTTGGGCGTCCGCCTATGCGGTGGGTTGACGATGTAATCAAAGTCGCGGGTCACACCTGGATGAGGGCAGCACAGGACTGAAATGGGTGATGTAATTGGATAGAGGCTTATAATAAGGACTCAAACAATTTCTCGAAATTGTTTGAGTCCTTATTACACCCAATACTGAGTGCTTATGTGGATAACATCCTATCTGATCATCAGCATGGATTCAGGAAGGGCCGCTCTACTGAAACTAATCTGGCATCATTTATATCTGAGGTTGCAAAGAATGTAGATAGTACTAAACAAACAGATGTAATATATACAGACTTCAGTAGTGCTTTTGATAAAGTTAGCCACACCTTGCTTGTCTTAGAACTGAAAGCACACGGCATAGATGGCGCACTATTACATTGGTTTGAATCCTACTTAAGTAAGAGACCTCAGAATGTTGTAGTCAACGGTTTTAATTCTCAACAATATTATGCAACCTCAGGAGTTCCTCAAGGTTCTCATTTGGGACCTACGCTTTTCCTTATATTCATTAATGATATTGCAACACACATTGAACATAGTGTATTCTCCCTATTTGCTGATGATTTAAAAATTTATCGTACTGTTGATTCTCAACAAGACATGAATCTCCTACAAAAGGATCTAAATAGTATCAATAGATGGTGCAAATCCAACCAAATGAGATTAAATGTCAAGAAGTGCCATCACATTAAACTAACTAAAAAAAAGAGAATATTTCCTTCCAAATACTATATAGACGGTGTAAGCTTAAATGAAGTCAATGAGATTCGCGATTTAGGCTTAATTGTAGATAGAAAGCTAAGTTTTGTGCCACATGTCGACAGTATAGTGAAGAAAGCTGCAGGCCTGTTAGGATTTATAAAGAGGACGACAAAGGGCTTTCGTTCAGTCACGGTACGTATAATTTTGTTTAACACGTTGGTTAGAAGCACATTAGAATACACAAGTGTTGCATGGAACCCCTTAGTGTCTCGGCAGACTATGCCGAAGTTTAGCGGCTGAAGTTTAGCGGCTAAAGTTCAGCGGCTAAACTTCGGTGGAGACGACACACTATACAAGCTGAAGTTCAGCCGCTAAAGTTCGGTGAAAAAAGTGATGTGCCGATTTGGGAATTTTATCTGGGACTTTCTGAGAAAATTCTCGTATTTTATCACCGTTTTTACAAGAAGTTCAAAATAAGATGAATTTCATAAAATAAAAGTATACAATTATCAATGAACGCCAATAAGATAAAATAATTTAAATGGAAAATAAAAATATTTTTATTTCTTAAACAACTTATGTCCTTTTGTTAGGGCGAGGTTTTTCAACGAACGAGGGGACTGAGGTGCGGAGCAATCAAATAATCTATCTATCTAAACATATAATAAAACAGTATAAAAGTGTGTCTGTACATTAAGTACTCTCAACGCATAGAAAATATACAGCGCGCTTTTACCAGATATCTTGCATTTATATCACCTGGTATATCGCACAGAACTCCCTACAACGATCGACTGAATTTCTTTAAAATTCAATCTTTGCGTCAACGACGGATAATCTGCGACTTATCGTTCTTGCACAGGCTTCTCAATGGTAATTTGCATTGTGTAAAACTCATGGAAAGCATCGCAATCTATGTTCCACCTCGTTTGCCTCGCCACCCAATAAAAAAAACTTTTGTTCTACCGCAGTCTAGAACCAATGTCGGACGAAACGCCCCTCTCACCCGATGCTGTGCAAAATACAATGAACTGACCACAAAAAACTCGTCAAGTGTTGATGTTTTCCATGACTCATTAACTAAGTTTAAAGCAAATATCACACAGTTGCTGGGGTCCCCAGAGCTGTAATCCTAGTTTTATAATTCTATATATTTCTAATTAGTATTAGTGATTGTATTAGTAAAAGAAATACAAATTTGTTGTAAATGCTGTGTGCACCTGTAATTGGTATATATATAAGAATAACTTTTACTGAATGTTGTAATGCAATTTACTGTATATATACTGTTGGTGTGCCTTTTCCCAATAAAATAAAATAAAATAAAAATAAGCAGTAGGCGGAAGAAGTACTGGCATGATAATGATGAAGCTTTGTTGGGCTTGTATCTCTTAAGTCGCCTTCTACGAGATCCATGGGAAGACTTGGAGTGGTCATATTCTGCCCTGTCAAAAATCACCTCCGTGGTGTAATGGTTGGAGCGTTTGGCTCATACCCGGAGGTCGCGGGTTCGATTCCCAGCGGGGGCAACGACTTTGTGTTGTTGTCCTAGTTTGGTTAGGACATTGCAGGCTGATCACCTGATTGTCTGATAAGTAAGATGATCCGTGCTTTGGAGGGCACGTTAAGCCGTCGGTCACGGTCACTGTCTTTGACACTGGTCGTTACCTAAAACCATGTCAGAGGCCTTTAAGGCGGTTTAAAAACTCTGACACTAGTGTTAGTCACTAACACACACGATAAGAAGAAGAAAAATCACCTTGAATCACCAGACTGGTCCTGTGCTGTGCTGGGCTTTATAATTTCCCAAAAAAATCTTCCATTCCCACCATTTTTTAAAATATAAAACGCAATATCCCAAGAATTGACTTCATTATTTTAAAACGTCTTAATTTTTCACCCCATTGTTCGCATCCAAAATAGCCCCCTGGGGTATTGCTTGCTATTCAGGTCCCGTAGCAATATAGTTAATTGAAGAGGGAGCAACAAGTGCGTGAATTAATTCACCTGTTTTTGAGGGTTGGAATTTTTTACTTGGAATCGACTTCGGAAGACAAGGTCAAGGATCGCTATGAGATTTTTTTATTTAAATATAAGTTTTGGTGGCTAAGTGTTTGAAGCGTTCAGTTTTGTGACCATCATACAATTTGAAGTAAGTGATTGGCAACTTTAGGTTGTTAGGGTTCCGTCCCCAAAGGGTAAAAACGGGATGATATTACTACACCTTAAAAAAATTATATCTTTTTTTTTAGATTTTAAAACACTATCCTACTTAATATCCTACTTCCTACTAACATTATAAATACGAAAGTGAGTTTGTATATTTGTTTGTTAGCTCTTCACGCTTAAACTACTGAACCGATTTGGATGCAATTTGGTATTGATATAGTTTGAGACTCGGGGAAGGACATAGGGTAATCTTTATCCCGAAATTCCCACTGGGACTGAAGCTAACGGGTACAGCTAGATTTCTTTATCTCAGATGGTTTTAAAAACTCAAAAACTCGGCCTACTAAACCCTAAACGGATTCCGAGTTGCGTTTTAGACGAGTTTCTACATAAACGATTTGCATTTAAAACCATTCCAGACTAACTTGTAATAATGCTCATGCTAACTAAAAGTAAGTAGTATTTTTAAAGTTATTTTTACAAAGTTCTAAAGTTCTGAAGCGTGAGGTCATAACACCTTTCACGTAGAACTTTTTCTTCTTAATGGTTGCAAAGTTTTGACGTTCCCGTAAATTATCTGTTTAATCCTGCAAGCCGTGGTCCGCTTATATTAGTTTTTTTTTATTATGAAGGCAAACAGGCAGGTGTAAAAGCGTCTGTAAAGGTCTACATTTCTATTTACCATGCTGGTCTGAGAGAAAAGATAAAAATTAGATTGTATCAGCTGCTTCTTTTCGCGCCATTTTAACTACTAGCAACCCATCACTATTTTGATTCCGTTTTTCATTATCTCGCACACCATAACGCTCAAAGGGGCCTCCGAGTCTTGCGGCCCTTGTGACGATATGATTATTTTGAAAGAAACAATATCTAAAAAGACCAAATTCTTTAATTTAATTTTTAACAATTTATTCACTTAGTGCCAAAAGTAGTCACAGGTAAGGGTCGTAGGTTCACAGCCACGAGATTCGTTGTTCCAGAAGAGATTTCCAAAAGTACTCAGCTTTGAAGCAGCCCGGCGTCCAGTGGTGGTCGAAAGAGGACGAGACTCCTCACGCCTCCGTATTTATATGGGCCGCGCGGGGTGGAGAGCGGGGTAAGGAGGGAAGCGCCAGTGCGGACTTCGTCACACCCTGGGCTCTGTCTGCTTAGAACCGCCAGACCCAGAGTGCTCTGTCTGCCCCTGCTCTGTCTTATGGATAAAGACGTGATAGTATGTATGTATGTATCTAAATTTGTGTAATTTAATGTGTAATTTGTTTAAAATTTGTGAATAATGCCGTAATATTTTTTTTCGAGTTTGATTGATAGTAATAATGATTGAAGATGAACTCTGAATGTCTGGTATAAAAACAATTAAGTTTTTGATAAATTGTTACAAATAAAAAAATTACTAACGACAAGACCACATACATACATACTATCACGTCTTTATCCCTAATGGGGCAGACAGAGCATTTTGGGTCTTGCGGTTCTATGCAGAGCCCAGGGCCGCAAGACCCAAAAGCCACTTTTAGCGTCATGGTGGGCGAGAAGATGGAAAAGCAATCAATAAAGTGATGGGTTGCTAGCCGCATCGCCTGTTAACATGATTTGCATTTTTGCCCATTCCTTCGATCGGCTTTTACGATCTGCGTGGGAAGAGAAGCAGCTGGTACATTCTAAGTTTTTTTTATTTCTCCCAGACCAGCATGGGATATTAATTTATTAATGGATGATGAAAAATTATTGCGATTAATTTTAAGGGATAATGTACTTCATCAATTTTATCTCCTAATTGGTGACCTCTGTGTCGTCATCATGCCACGATGTCACATCGGAGGTCCTGGGTTTGATCCTCGGTCACGTCAAGATGGAAAATGATCTTTTCAGACTGACCTGGATCTTGGATTTTTATCTATATATGTATTTTTTATAAAATATAGTATCGTTGAGTTAGTATCCCATAACAGTGTGGTAATAGCACTAGCACTGGTATTTTCTTCACTCAACTCACACACACACCCGCAGATAAAGTCAAGTATTGAAAAAAGATAAATAAATATTGTGATATTATAAATTTTGAACTGTTTCCGTGGTACAGTGGTCCAGGTTTAAAAATCAATCATAAAAAAATAGATTTAACATTTTATTTTCATAATCGATTATTTTTTCACATCCCTATTAACAAGTGAACTGTTTAAACGCTCGATAAACAAAACGAACTCACTGTTGTTCCGTTTATTTAGTTGAAGGCATTAGTAATAAGTACCAGCATAAACATTTAAGCCCTAGGAATACTTGAGTGTACTTGAGTAAGACGAGCCCCCTTGGTAAAGCGGAGCCAGATTTAACTGCTAACACAGAATAAGTACGAGAACTCACGTACAGATGTCTCACTCAGCAAAGGAATTCAAAGAAATATCTACTCAATGCCGTTAGCGATATGATTTAATCTAGCTCGCTTCAAAACTCGGCACCTTTTCGTTTAGATACCTATAAGTGCATTGCAAGCCAATTTCATTTTTATTACTCTAGACATGATTCATGTTATTGAATTTACCACTCCGGAGTGGTCGCCGCGCGCATAGTAATAATGTAGGTATATTTTCGATACCTACTTTCTGCCGAAACCTATTCAAGGCTACACCTTTCATAGGTATATCCAGGAATGGGTTTTGGCGGGAGCGCCATATGACAACAACTTCTCCAAAGGTTCTCTACGTGTTGGATCTGTATCTCCACGCAAGCCTCTGAAAGGACCGGGATAAAAAGACCCGTGATTCTCTAAGGAGATACAAATTTTTAATTAATAGGCATTCGATCAATAAGGTGATGAGTTGATGAGGTCAACATTATTTTGATTCTCTTTTTCACCTTCACTCCTTCACTCATGATGAATGTCTGCTTTGATTCTTATTACTTTAAGCTTTGGCCGTGTGGTATCATAAGTACAGTGAGGGTCGTGCTCCTGCAGTGGAGACAAAAAGTCTTGATGATGATGATGATGTCCGATCCACATTGTATTACACATGTAACTAGTTGACTGCCAATTGTTATTGCATAATTTAAATGTATAGCTTATGTGTAAATCTGTATTGTAATTGTAACATAGCCCATCAGGCTGGGTAGGGACCAATACTGAACTGGGTTTTTTTCGGCGTAATCTTCCCAGCAGTGGTCGTTCCGAAACGCTAGGAGCTTTTAGCTTTTGCACAAAAATAATATTTTAAAAGAATGACCTTCAATAAGAGATAAATTTATTCTACATTTAATAAAAAAAATTGTCTTGGACTTTGTATAAAATATTAACAAAAAACACACTTAGTAAAATCGCCTTACTATATGCGTAGGCGTTTATTTCTACTCCACTTAACCAACGAGAGTAAAATTCTACACCCGCAGGTTAAAACGATCCCCGTCGGGAAAGTTGGTGATGAGTTCGACTTAACAATTTCACTCTTGTATGAGATAAATACTCACCGCTTGTTTTAGAGATACTTCGCAAAACGGATTAAGTACTTATCAGGATCGCGAAAGCAGTTGCTGAAGTTCGATTAGGTTGTTTGGAAGTGAAAAATTTGTAATTAATCTTATTACTTACTCCAAATGCCGTGTGGTTTCCGGCAGAGTAGAATAGGACTGCTCCAGGTCTTTCCGTGGACGTCGTAGAAGGCGACTTAGGCAATGCAAGCTAAACAAAGCTTACAGACATCATGAGATCTCTCCAACCCGTCTGGCCAGCGTGGAGTGTAGGCCAAATGCTCTGGCTGCTAGGGCCAAGTATGGCTTTAGTAGCACAGAGAGGGTCATGCAGTGTAGGCCAAATCCTCTAGCTGCTCTGATCAAATATGGCTCTAGTAGTACAGGGAGGGCCGTACTTCTGCAGAAGAGACTAAAAAGATCTAAAGATAAGAAGATGAACGAACATGACTTCAAAAATAAATAAATAAATATATACGGACAAATCATACAGATTGAGTTAGCCCTAAATTTGGAGACTTGTGTTATTGGATACTAACTCAACGATACTATATTTAATACAAAAAAATACATAATTGGTTGTGTTAAACAGTTACTCGGCCAAGGTTTATCGGTCTATTTTTATAAAGTCATTCTTCTTCTTCTTCTTCTTCCTTGCCTTTTCCCTATTTGGGGTCGGCTCTGTATGTCAACTCCTTCCATAATCTTCTATCCTTTGCCATTTCTGTGCTGACTCCCCGTTCCCCCATGTCCATTATAAGTAAATTAATTTTATAAAGTCATTATATAGATAAAATCCAATACCCAGGTCAATCTGAAAAATATAATTTTCCAACTTGGCCTGACCGGGGTTCGAATCCGGGTCCTCCGCAGTGACCAGCCTGCCATGATGACCACTAAGCCACAGAGGTCGTCGAAAAAGGAGGTTTATATTCGGATGTAGGTACATGTTTTGATTTACGAAAACGGCTATTTGAAAAGAACAAAACTGCTAATCTACATAAATAGAAAGAAAAAAAAAACATTTATAGGTAGTCGTGCACCTCATTTTTGTCGTCCAGCGCCCGCGCAAGGAGCAATACGTGTGTAAACCTGCGACCGGGTAATTATGACCCAGCTCAACGGCGACGTTGCTGCTTTGTGCCATATATTATTTTTATGTTTTACTTATCTACGCTATTGTATTTTTAGAAACCTATCTAATAAAGACCCAGAGCATCGTGAGCATCGTCGAATCATAGCAATACTTGAAGAATCTTCAGATAGTGACGAAAATAAACTTATGCATCTGATTCGGACAATAAAGATCATGTTAAGATCATAAGCACACTGGTGTTTGAAGAAGGTGTCAAGATTGTCCCTACAAAAAAGATAGAAAGACAAGTCACGTATTATAATACTTGCCATAACCTTATATGCCCTGATCATGTAACTTCTTATCGTAAAAATTGCAGTCCTAATTAAAAAAGACTAATTACTTAAATGAAAGTTCCTGATGTTTTTTGTGATTAATGTTATTAAATGTATAGATTTAATTTAATTCTATTTTTATAACAAACGATATTGGTTTTTGTTGATAAAAAAGTTTTTAGAACATAGTAGTTACATTTTCGATTTATAATTAAGAGTCCTTATGAAAATTAAAAATTTTAATACACTAGATATTAATTTATTTTATTTTTTACTAAATGATTTAATCTTCCTCAATTAACAACTAAATTAAAAACTAAATTAAAAACTAAATTTAATTAAATCATTTATTACCAATTTCTTTTATTGCTGCTGCCGATTACATATACAGCTAATTTTGAAAGTTATACATTATTTTATACTAGGAAAAATAGTAAAATTTGTAATAGGGTCATAATGACCCACCTCAACGTTAGTGTAACTTATTTCCGCATCAATTTAGGTTAATAGTAGGATGTCTATTACGTTTATTATTATATTGTACTAGCTGTGCCCGTGGGCTTCGCTCCCCGTGGGAATTTCGGCATAAAAACCATCCTATGCTACCCTGGGTCTCAAACTATATCTATATCAAATTTCATCTAAATAGGTTCAGTGGTTGAAGCGTGAAATGGTAACAAACAAACAAATATACTAACTCACTTTCGCAATTATAATATTAGAAGGATTCCTTCAATTGGTTGGAATGCACCACTCCGACGGAGTGGTTCAAAGACGGCATTGGCTTTTTCAAAGACGCGGCCTTTGTCGCGCTGACACGGCATGCACATCAATTCAGCAAATTAACTAAATCTCTGTTTATCCTTATGGTTGACTGGGAGAGAACGCTTTTAGCATTAAGTCCTCCAGTTGTAAACAATTATATATTGTGGTTCAATAAAGTTTTAATAAATATATAAACTAAGTATAACTAAATACCCTGTGAGCGCAGCGATTTAGGCTCAATTTTTTATATACTTTGATGTTTTTAATTGTATTTATATCTAGTAAATATCAAATTCATATTCAAAAATAATATTATATCTAAACGGGATAAACGTGTCCAAGAATCAAAGACCAGGCATGCAATTGAATAATCAATACTAAATTTTTTTTAAAACTAAAAACCGTCTACACTACCGATTTAACAAGTCAGCTCTTTCAAACAAAAAATAATTTTACTAATTGTACCAGGCGTCTTAAAATAAGAAAAATAAATAAAAGATCGTGACGAATTGATAACCTTCTTTTTTTTAAGTCGGTTAAAAATGTACAATAAAAGTTACCTGATGATTCACAAAAAAATGAAAATGTAAATCTTCTAAAGAATGTCATTATCGAACGATTTCTTCAACATTTTCGATAAAACGATAAAACCGTAAAAAATATAACAAAATCAAAACATCCCCTCAACAAATAATCGGCTACGTCAACATTTTCCGCCATCGCTCAATTTTCCGAAGTAAATGCAAAATTATACTGAAAAGTGTACCATTTCCGAACATTCCCTATAAAGATTCTAAATTTCCCCCAAATTCTCACACTCGCGGCACATTGGCCGAAATAAGTGTAATCATTCACAGAAATTGGCCTCTGCTCTTTTTTCCACCGCGACCCGCATACTTAGCGGCGGAATTGGAAAACACAAAGATATACAGGGCGGTTACTCCAAAAGTGGTACGCAACACGGACGGTAATGCGTATCTGCGTTTAAAAAAAGGAAAAATAAGCAGTGCCCAAGAATCAAAGACTAGGCAAGCAAATGAAGAATCAATATTATATTTTCTTAAAACTAAAAACCGATTTCGCCTTCAAACTACACAACCGATTTGACAAGTCAGCTCTTTAAACAATAAGAAAATTTTACTAATTGGTCCAGGCGTCTTAGAATAGGAAGAAAAATTAAAGACCGTGACGAATTGATAACCTTCTCTTTTTTGAAAGTCGGTTAAAAATGTACAATAAGAGTTACCACATGATTCATAAAAAAATAAAAATTTTAATCTCAATAAGAATGTCATTATCGAACTATTTCTTAAATATTTTCCTTATAAACGTAAAAAAATATAACAAAATCAAAATATCCCCTCAATAAATAATCGCCTACGTCAACATTTTCCGCCATCGCTCAATTTTCCGACGTAAGTGCAAAATTATACTGAAAAGTGTACCATTTCCGAACATTCCCTATAAAGATTCTAAATTTCCCCCAAATTCTCACACTCGCGGCACATTGGCCGAAATAAGTGTAATCATTCACAGAAATTGGCGTCTGCTCTTTTTTCCACCGCGACCCGCATACTTAGCGGCGGAATTGGAAAACACAAAGATATACAGGGCGGTTACTCCTAAAGCGGTACGCAGACCGGACGTTACTGCGTATCTGCGTTTTAAAAAAGAAAAATAAACAGTTCCTAAGAATCAAAGAACAGGCATGCAAATGAAAAATCAATATTATATTTTCTTAAAACTAAAAACCGATTTCGCCCTCAAACTACACAACCGATTCGACAAGTCAGCCTTTTAAACAATAAGAG
This sequence comes from Acrobasis consociella, assembly GCA_963555685.1. NCBI lineage: Eukaryota > Metazoa > Arthropoda > Insecta > Lepidoptera > Pyralidae > Acrobasis > Acrobasis consociella. The sequence goes on along the minus strand of OY743119.1, from coordinate 3,084,750 downwards.
AATTTAACTAATTGGTCCAGGGGTCTTAGAATAAAAAAAATAAATAAAAGATCGTGACGAATTTATAACCTTCTCTTTTTTGGAAGTCGATTAAAAATGTACAATAAGAGTTACCTCATGATTCATAAAAAAATAAAAATTTTAATCTCTATAAGAATGTCATTATCGAACTATTTCTTAAATATTTTCCTTATAAACGTAAAAAAATATAACAAAATCAAAACATCCCCTCAATAAATAATCGCCTACGTCAACATTTTCCGCCATCGCTCAATTTTCCGACGTAAGTGCAAAATTATACTGAAAAGTGTACCATTTCCGAACATTCCCTGTAAAGATTCTAAATTTCCCCCAAATTCTCACACTCGCGGCACATTGGCCGAAATAAGTGTAATCATTCACAGAAATTGGCCTCTGCTCTTTTTTCCACCGCGACCCGCATACTTAGCGGCGGAATTGGAAAACACAGAGATATACTGGGCGGTTACCCCAAAAGCGGTACGCAACACGGAAGTTACTGCGTATCTGCGTTTTAAAAAAAGAAAAATAAACAGATCCCAAGAATCAAAGACCAGGCATGCAAATGAAGAATCAATATTGTATTTTCTTAAAACTAAAAACCGGTTTCGCCCTCAAACTGCACAACCGATTTGACAAGTCAGCCCTTTAAACAATAAGAGAATTTTACTAATTGGTCCAGGCGTCTTAGAATAAGAAAAAAAAATTATAAATCGTGACGAATTGATGACCTTTTCTTTTTTGGAAGTCGGTTAAAAATGTACAATAAGAGTTACTTCATGATTCAGAAAAAATAAAAATTTAATTTTTTTAATTTAGTGCTCATAAGCGCAACATGCCCTACCCATCTCAATTTCTATTCCATATAATCATCATCATCATCAGGTCTTTTTGTCGCCACTGCAGAAGCACGATCCTTTCTGTACTACCAGAGTCATTCTTGGCGAGAGAAGCCAGAGGACTTTGGTCTACACTCTGCTCGCTGGCCAGACGTGTTGGAGAGATCTCATTAATGTTGATAACCTTTGTTTAGCTTGTATTTCCTAAGTCGACAGTCGTCCTTCAACGACAACGGGACGACTTGGAGGGCCCTATTCTACTCTATCGGACACCACACGGCAAATTCCATTTAATATTTAATATAAAAAAATATGTAGGTCATTTATTGTCACATCCAGCCTTATACATCGTAAATATACATCAAGGCAAAAGATCCGATCGAAGGAGTTGGTAAGAAGCAAAAATCTATTTATCAAAGTATCGGCCTGCATCTTCAGGCCATTTCTCAAATAAGATTAATTACCCCGATACGACAAAAGCACAAATAAATGAGGGTACAAATAGAAAAGCAAGCCTTCTTGGAAAACGTGCTCGTATAAAAATAAAAGCAAGTTACATTGAACATTTACACGTTCACTCGAACTCTGTTAGAGTAGGATATTTGTTTAAAAATAAGTAGCACTTATGTACGATGTTTACTTGTATAAGGTTTTATTTGTAAATTTTCAAGTACATCATTGACCAATAAAATAAAAAATATATACATAGATATAAAGTATGCTATCGAGGTCATTTATTACAGCGCTATTTTTCTACAATCTCTTTACGTTGTAACAAAAGTAAGGCCCATATTTACGGTACCAGCTTGCGGAACGTTAAAATAAACCTGGTACATGGTTGTTCAGACAGTTTGTACTTTTTCATTCAAATAGCTACATTTAAGTGTGCACAATACATAATTAGATTACGACTAATAAATTGAAAATAAAAAACAGAATGATATTATGTTTTGATGACTTAGTCAAAATATCACTTTTTCGGCTCTCCAGTTGCGTCGACGCAGTGCGAGCGCATAACTAGAATTTATTTGGAGAAAGCTAGAATTTTCATGATTATTTTACGACCAAATTATTTTATTTCAGATGATTTATTAAATGCTGATAAGTTGCTGCTTCTTTTTACTTAAATTAAATGATTTGTTTCTGCCCAGCGATCGGGCATTATTTGGGCGTAAACACTTTTTTGCCCAATTTGTTTTTGCCCTCAACCCATTCCTAATTGAAGCCCTAAAGTCGCAAAACCCAAAAGCGTTTTCCGAATGTGACTATTTGTAAAGTTTATGATAATGAACAGCCTATACCCTGGCTAGATATAATACGAAAACAAAATGAGAAACCTCAAGAGAAACATTTAAAAAAATTGTACATCTTACTTAACCACTAACTTCGTTGGTGTTAATTAAAACGGAGAATCGTTCTAGCAAATTGGTTTTCTCTATAATGAAGATAAACTAAGTACAGATACCGTTAGTAGTTGGTTTCGCACTAACGTGAATGAAAAGGAAAACCCTTGTTAAATACAAAAACAAAACGGTTTTAACCGACACCCACGACATAGCTGTGACACAACATACATACATACATATCTTCACGCCTGTTTCCCATGGAGGTAGGCAGAGACTGTGGATCTCCACTCACTACAAGTGAAACAAACTCCAAATATATCCATTCTGTTTTATATTGTACCACTTCTACCCCAAACGCTTAATAAGTAAACATTCCTCTCAATTACTGGCCGGTTGACTGGAAGAGATCCCTATACGGGATAAGTCCGCCGTTGCATGTTTACTTTTCTGATTTGTATGTGTTCTTTCTTTTGTACAATAAAGCTTTATAAACAAACAATCAACCAAATATAATAAAAAAAAGATATATAGACGACCTTCGTGACGTAGTGGTCACCGTGTTAGTCCGTCACCCAGAGGTCCCGGGTTTGATCCCCGGTCAGGGCAAGTTGGGAAATGGCCGTTTTTAAATTGTCCTGGATCTTGGATGTTTATCTATATATGTACTCAATATAGTATCATTCAGTAAGTATCCCATAACACAAGTACTCGTAACGAACTTACTTTTAACAAATGACTCAATCAGTGTAATTTGTATTTTATTTAAATGATAGTATGTTATTAAAGATTAAGTGATTATTGCCGTGTGGTTTCCGGCAGTGTAGAATAGGGCAACTCCAAGTCATCCCGTGGATGTCGTAGAAAGGCGACTATGAAATACAAGCTAAACCAAGCTTATAAAACGTCAATAAGGCCTCTCCAACCCGTCTAGCCAGCGAGGAGAGTGTAGGCCAAGTCCTCTGACTGCTCTGGCCAAGTATGGCTCTGGTAGTACAGAGAGAGAGTCGTGCTTCTGCAGTGGAGACAAAAAAAAGACGTGTGGCACTCGGGGACTGCCGTGGTAAAGCTATTGCAAACAAGGAAGGACGGCAACGTCGCAAACGGACGACGGAGACGAAGCGGCAACCTACATGGTAGGCGGAGTGGGAAGCGTGAGGTTTTTTCGTTACGGAATTTCTGGATTCGGTTCCCGCGCTCAAGGCCCGCGATAGAAGCTATGCAATAGCTTAAAAACCTGACGATTAAGATAATAGATAAACAGATTTTAAAGTTTTAATTAAGTTTTTACAGCGCCATCTAATGACGGGAGAAGAGAAATAACTATGTTTATAAGGCAATGGGTAGGCATGCCAAAAGTATGAATAAAGAAATACACAAGAAAGCAGTAGTCTACGGCAGTACAATGGCGGGCGGAAGCGGTCTGGGGCCGGCCGCGTTTCCGGCGCCATATTGTGTTCCACAAACTGAGGCCAGAACTAGTTTGAAGTTTCGGTCTGAGTAAGATGCTGAGCAAATCTTAGTTAGGTTTACTTAATGGTTACGTAGTGAATGTTACATGTTTATACTAAGTATCCAGTTATGGAACAAAATAATTTTGAAATACACATGCTATCACGTCTTATAGTTTCTGCAGAGCATGCGAGTAAAAATGTTTTATGGCATTGTTTACACCTTGAGTTACTTCACTAAAGTTTTATGTAAGGTTCCCTAATCTTTTCTGGCAATAAATATAGCCTATGTTACCCAGGGTGAATGTGGCTTTCTAATGGTGAAAGAATTTTTGAATTCGGCTTAGTAGTTTTTGAGTTTATTTATCACAAACATACACACAAAAATACAAATCTTTCCTCTTTATTATTAGTGTGGATGTGTATGGGCACAGAGCTGTTTGTTTCTTGGGGTTCTAAGCAAACAGAGCCCAGGGTCACAAGACTCAGAAGCCATTTTTTAGCGTGATGATGAACAACACTTTCTTTGTCACTTTTTTGCCAGTCGTGTGTGCTGCCATCTCTGTGAGAGCAGCTGGTACTAATTTCACCTTTTAGTTTTGCCTACTTACGGCCCTCCGATAGTTTCTATGGCGTTGGGTATCTGTTACGTTAGTAATAATATTATCTTTGGCTTTGTACTTAACGGGGCACACTACAGGTATCTAATGGATTTCTTTATATATACATATTTCTGTAATTTTCTCCTACTTTTGAGTGAGCGCTAGCGAAGCGAGCGAAGCGTCTATTTCGAGATTGGCCAAAAATGTTTTTTATTCATGTGTGTGAATATTCACTTCTTTGGTAAACTGAAAAATACGGGTCCATTATTTTTGGATAATCTAAAAGACGGACCCTTAAATTCGCGAATTTTCTGATTTCTGAATAAATATTTATTTTATCTCTATGGTTCCTTGTCCCGAGGAAGTTGACTCGGCTTAGACAAAAAAAATAAAAAAGATTTATTAACACTTCATTTTTTTAATTAAATACTAGAAGGAGATTACAGTTGAACATATAACATTTAAAAAATATTAAAAGTAATAAAAATAATTATTAAAAAAATAAAAATTAAGTATGTTGTTTATAAACTACACTGCGCGTTTACGGGTTAAAATCATACTTGGATTAAAATCATATTTTAGGACCCTGACTTCACCCCTATTACTGGCCAGTTGACTGAAAGAGTTGACAGAAAGTAAGACAAGTTAGTACACAATACGCTACCGGACACGTCTAAAGTCTAATTTTTTATTCCGTAGAATTCTGACATTTCATAAGTGTTGCTACTAAAAAAGTTCTCCAGCTAAAACGGGAACGCGTATAAGGGCGATAAAAAATTTAATTCTTGATTAATTTTAATGTTTTACCAAGATAATGATACACTTTAAACTTTCTGGTATATTTAAAATGTTAAACCATTTTTTAATACCGAATTATCAAAGTTATATTTTTAAGTAATTTTAAGTCAGCAGGTTATTTTTCTTTTCCTGGCATCACTCCCTACTAACTCATGTATCATCAACCTTTTTAGCCAAAAGCTTATTAAATATTTTTTTTTCGTAATCCATCAAGCACAAAAATTAAAAAATAAAGTATGCGGCCATGAGCTGTCACGTCATGACTGTCACATTGATTGTTACATTTGTTATGTTTCTGTTAAGTTTTTTCTTGTTAAAAAAAAACTTTTTTCTTAACTGATTTAGATTAAATTTGATATGGAGATAGTTTAAGAACCTGGAAAGGACGTATAAGCCATTCACCCACAAATTGACCGCGGTGGAAAGCTAATTGGATTTATTTGTATGTATGTTTGTTAAATCAAATAATTTTTACAGTTGTTCGTATTTTATGTCGGTTATTCAACTGTTCCTGATGAAAATATTACTCGCTGTAAATCCCCTTTTGATTTGGAGTACCGCACTTAAATAAATGGTTATATTCACTAACAAATAAAATGTGTAGACTTAGATGTTCACACTCTTGTTGAAATCTGGAATTTAATAAAAAATGTGCCCGGCCAAAAAGGTTTATGATCTCTGATATGTCAAAAAATGACAGCTGTCAGAATTCTACGGAATTAAAAATCAGACTTTAGAGGCGGAGCGCTTCCGGTAGCCATTGTGCCGTTCATCTAGTAACTATAGTCTAATCGAGGTTGTACTGGATGGATGGATGTTTGTTACTCTTTCACGTAAAAACTACTGAATGGATTTTAATGAAACTTTACAATAATATAGCTTATACACCTGAATAACACATAGGCTATGTTCACGACGAAATGAATAACCAGAGCCTAATGTACATCGTTTCCTTTTTTATTGTTCTGTTTATCTATAAGAATAAATATATATTTGAATAAATAGAATAGGTAGGACTAGGATAAGATGTGAAATGTATATAAGTTATGTTATGGAGAAATAAAGAATTTTTGTTTTTGTCTTTTACTGTTAGGTACCTTAGACCCAAGATAGGATAGCTAGCTTTGTTTGCAAAAGAAAAAGTAACGTAAGTAGGTGCACATTAGAAGTGAGTACTTCATACTCGCTTATGCAGACAAATAGGTACACTATCTTGAATGTAAGTAAATAACACTTGATTTAGAGTACATAAAGCTTACATGGGTCTAAGGAAATAGGATGATATGATTGCCAAGACGCTCGCATGCATAATGGCGGCATACGTGGCCAACTCACGAGTATATAAAGGGCCCCCCGCTCGCGGGGTAGGGGGGTGTCACGAGGGAACATCACCCACTTATAGTTGCAATTTTCCGCGGCTTTTCCTCGGAAAACGGAGGCCTTGGCAGTCATACAACTATAGAAACCGAATAGATAAACACATAAGCTATACGATAGTAAAAGTTTCATGACTTTATGTTATGTAATATTTAAGATATAACGAGATTAAAGATTGCAAGCTCGCAGGGGGGCGAGAGGCAGGGTATACGCCCGCGCGACTATAAATATAGCGAGGCTAACCCGCAAAAATCAGTCTGAATTTCGACACGCGTGCGCGGAGCTCTAAAAGAAGAAAGAAGAAACCCTGGAAGAAACTCTGGCCTCCCTCTCCCCAAGGCGTGCTGCGTTTGAACTGCCATACGGTGTTTTACTGCCTTCGGCTTCCTACGTCACGAACACTCCAGCAACAGTCCACTTCTCGACCCAAGACGATAGACCTACGTGTGCGGAGCGGTTTGTCGTATTATCGAAGGGCTGTCCCGCACAGGCTACAATTTATAAAGATATTGCGTGATAATCCTGCGCAAGTCGCGAGCACCAGCTAGTAATAGATAAAATTCTCGCGTCTCTGCGTTGTATTCATCCTCCAAAATGGCTGAATCGATTTTTAAACCCCGTCAAAAAAGAGGCGTGTTGTAAGTTTGACGGTAATGTCTATCGGTCTGTCTGTCTGTGTCATTGTACCGCTTGAATAGATGGCCGATTTCAATGCGGTTTTTTTTACGTGAAAACGACTTTCCTTGCAGTGCTTCTTATAGCCATGGTTCATGAAAATAAGTTCAGTCATTTAAAAGTTATTGGGTGTTAACGCTTTAAAGTCGAGGTTTTGTAATTTACCCGGCAAATAATAGATGGCGCTAAGAATATCAATTCTACATGAATGTAGTCCCGCCACTTAGATAGATAGATAAAACGTTTATTTGTTTGTAACTATAGTCACACACATACAGAAGAAAAATACAAAAAACGACGGGTTGCACTCTGGGAGTGCCGGCAGAAGTGAAAACTTGAATATTAACGTTGTGCATTTTTGATATTTTGGAATGGTTAGGGAATAATTTTGCACGAATTGCTTTAATTATCAGTAAAATATTTCAAATCTTTTCTGAATCACATCTGTCACAAATGTCACAAGCATGACCAAATTCATTTTCAACAAAATCATTTTCAAATACACAGCAGTATGGCCACTACACAGACGGTCGAGCCATCAGCTGTCACCATCCATGGATGCGCGTAGCACGCTGTAACATAAACACACACGAACATTCGCGCAAACGCCCTGCGTCGTCTTACGAATTTTCGATCAGGCCACGTGTCCTGACGCGAGTTTAAAATTTTTTAACCATTCCAAAAAAAGTGCACAACGCCGCTAAAGAAGTTTTCACTTCAAAACATATAAAAATCAACGTATTGAAGACATATATCAACAACTTTGTATCTGTGTGCTACAGCAATCCAAAAGGTTAGCTCAGTGGTTCTCACTGAGCTAACCTTTTGTGCTCTCATTCGTGCTGCTCAAAGAGTAGCTCACTGATTTTCAGCTACGGCCTGTCAAGTGCGAGTGACTACGGCCTGTCACTTATCACTAGATGGTATCGTGGGGGCTTTTTAATTTGCCTAGCACATAAACTTGTTATGAAATGTTTAATGTGCTACCTATGTTCAAACCTACCGTACAGGTTTGAAAATAGGTCGTAAATTAAATTTTATACGTTACGGTACAACGTAACGTACGCTCACAGGTACAGCTAGTAGGTAACGTTATTCAACAAACCCGTAATAAATCGACCCACGGGCTATACTAGATGACCCAGGTAGCAAACTGACGTCAGCGACGTATAAGCGACGTCACTTATAGGTCATAATAGGGTCGGTCATTTATTCGTCGAGAGCAGACGTTAAAGTGACGTCAGTTTAGGGTCAGCGTTGAGCAGTACGTCGTATTTACGTCAAATTAAAGGCAAGTATCTGGACGTACCATATACGCCGCCAAGAGGACGTTTTGCTGACGTCTATTTAGGGTCAGTTTTTGGACGTACCATATTCGCCACAAAGTGTACGTCTTACTGACGTATATTTAGGGTCAATATCAGGACGTACCATATACGACGCCACGAGGACGTTTTATTGCAGTAAATTTAGGGTCAGTATATGGACGTAAGTACCTACCATATTCGTCCCAACGTGGACGTTTTTTTGTTCAAGACTTTTAAGGTAAAAGTAACATGTACTCAGTGATACAATTAAGTGAAAAAAACAGCGGAACCGAATTGGTGGTAGACGCCAAGGCATTGTGAAGTTGGCCACCTGTTAAGTTTAAGTAAAAGTACGGTTTAAATCATTTTTCCATGTCCTTAAGTCTATGGTCTTAAAAAACATGGTCCCTGTATCATTGTTCTGGCAATTGTGTCCCACTGTCCTTTATTGCATCTTAAATATAGATTATACTACTTACATTGTGTTTTTTTAGTTTCATCCATAAAAGTTCTTGAGTCTCTTCAAGATACGTAGGTAAGATGCCTGCAAACGTAAATGCTACATGCTAAGCACTAAATTCTATCCTACTATCACGCGTAAGGATTTGCGAGATGGAGTGAAAAGGGATAGAATATAACACGTACCGTAGTCTTTTGATCTAGGGCCCCTGACCAATAACTTAGAACCGTCGTAGAGCTTAAATGCGCAGCTCAGGCTTTAGTGCCAGTTTTGCCAGCACGTTATTTCACTCAATAGCCAGGGCGGTTCTCTTTTTTAACAAACTACCCACCCAAACTACCTAAGGGGAGCATATTGCCATGCTAACGATATCAGCTGTAAGTGTGTTCTTACAATCTATATATGTAATACCCGCTGTCCAAATTCGTGTAGTCTTTGTTAATTAATCTTATTTCCTCTAAATTAGGCAGTTTTAGACTTCGTCCATTCCGTTCTAATCATAACCATAAAACCTTTTATTTTGAGTAATATTGTATGCAAGTGTTAGTTTCTTAGAAAATCCCTAGATGGCGCTGTTCAAAATTAAAACTGGTTATAGTTTCTTTTATGTACATTCTTATTACTTGGTGCATATTTCCAATTAATCGAGTTCAGCAGTAGTGTGTGGTTTAATTTCCATATCGGTGTGCGACGGTAGCGACACCCAAGACACACTGTACATATCATGAGCTCCCGTAGGTCCTACTCCTGACTTGTATGTCTTAGTAACGTCTGTGTATGTGTATAACGTTAGTGGCTGCCCTAATATGTACGGCCCAGTAACGTCCCTATTAATTCAGTATATGACGTCACTCAAACGTCAGTGGCTGCCCTAATATGTACGGCCCAGTAACGTCCCTATATGACGTCTCTCTAACGTCTGTAAACTGACGTCTCTCTAACGTCTATAAACTGACGTCTTGAGGCTGTGACAAATTGACGTCATCTGTTGGGACCCCCCGACGTCAAGACATGACGTCTCTTACGTCGAGCAGTACCGTAAACGGACGACATAATGACGTATAAATGCTACCTGGGGACTGTCTTCTTCTTATATTTAAGAGCTGGGCTCTTGTCGGTGGAGTGCTTTCCATGTCTCTCTTCCTTCCGTTAAGTTCTTAACCTCTTCTCCATTTTGACTCCATTTTAGGGATATAGTACGGTGGTTTCCCCATTTGCCTTCCGTACCGCAGTATTTGATTCGACAGAAACCCTTCCAAATTCCGCATCTTCGGCCTTCTGCCAATACTGTCACTACTGCTGCCTAGCGACAGAGGAATGCCTATTTACTGGCGGCATTGAATCGCCATGACACAGAGCCGTCATTGGACCTAAGTGGCATTTTTAGGTAAGCCCGCCCTACTGGACTTCCCACCACGTCCTGCTAACCCTGCCGCTGATTGGTCGGGGACTGCTTATTTTTATATTCGCAGCTAACCATAATATCTGATGGCCGTTCCACTATCCGCCACCTGTGGACCCCGTTAGTAGCCTACAGCTAAGCCCTAACAACTAGATGACTGTAGTATAATGGAATTAAAATAACAGTAAAAGTACAAAAAAAAATATTTGGCATTTCCATACTAAAGTGTGCAGCCGTCCGGGCAATTTGTATTTGAATATCGTTTTTTGTTTTTGAATTTTACTATTATTATGCTATACTACTATAGTATAGCCCGTGGTTTGATTTATTACGGGTATGTCCCTTTCACTTTGCATAATCTTTATAAAGTACATTTTTTATTTATAATGCTTTTATTTAAAATGTATGTTGAGAAACTGAAGATCTTTTCCAATAAAGAGAGGATAAAAGTCAATAATCACCACAAAAGTAACATCAAAATCAAATTTCAGCAGCGGTGAAACCATTTGCCTTCATTCGTCATACTAAAGTGGGTACTAAAGTCTTAGGGCGCATGTAGACGGCACGTGCATACACTGCCCACGCATAGCGGAAGCAATACAAGGCGAGCGCGTTGCGTAGGCGAGCGCGTGGCGTAGGCTAGCGCGTGGCGTAGGCGAGCGCGTGGCGTAGGCGAGGCGTACGCGTGTGGACATCGGTAAATGCAATTTGGGTTTTATTGATATGTGATAGGACTCAAATTATATGCAACCAATTTCAAAAAATTTCAAAACGCGCTAGGCTTGAGTTGGCCGTCGGTTTACTTTACCAACTATCCTACAAATCAATTGTTTGATTATTGTTCTTTTATTAACGGATAGTGAAGTTGTTAACGTCTTTACTCTATTACCAAACATAGTTTAGACATACCTGTCCTGTACCTTGATAGCCAAAGCCGACAAAAGGCACAGAAACACGTACATCGACACGTAGTAAATCAATTCCGTTCAAAGGGAGCGTACGATTGGGAACAATTGGTATTGTCCGGCAGAATTGGGAACGCCGCACTGAAGCTAAGCATACAGTCTCACACTGGTTGGATTCGTGTATATTGCTTATTTTGTTATAATAAATCTAATAAATACTACCACTTTATTACATTGAATGTATCATTACTAATATTGTTATTGGATTTTTAAATTTTCAAGCCATTTTTTCTTGTGGATGTGTGAAAAGTGACAAAAATATCTATACTGCATTCCCAAAGAGGGTTGATGTCGGGCACTTTTGCAAATCCTTCAAACTGTTCCAGATATATTATTTCGACTTCGTATGGGTTTTTTTATTATTTTTACTTTATACGCCAATACAAGTGTAATGGCGGACTTAAAGCCTTGTCTACCATCTTCGGCATCTTTAGGTGACATGCATATTATGTATGGAAACGAAAAGGCATGAAAAAAAACGCGCGAAGACAAGGACTAAACTACGTTTAGTACATAAAAAGTAGGTCTAATCTGTTACCAAACGCAATTTAGGTATACCTGTCCTGTACCTTAATAGTCAAAGCTGACAAAAGGCACAGAAACACGTACACCGACACGTAGTAAATCAATTCCGTTCAAAGGGAGCGTACGATTGGGGACAATTGGTATTGTCCGGCAGAATTGGGAACGCCGCACTGAAGCTAAGCTCACAGTCTCACACTGGCTGGATTCGTGTATATTGCTTGGTTTGTAATGATAAATCTAATGAATACTATCACTTTATTACATTAAATATATCATTACTAATAGTGCTGTTTGATTTTTTAATTTTAAACATCATCTATTCCTGTGGATGTGAGAAGTGTCAAAAATATCTACAACTGCATTCTCAAGGAGGGTTAATGTCGGACACTTTCGCAAATCCCTCAAACTGTTTCAGATATTTTTTTTTCGATGTCGTATGGTTTTTTTTATTTTTTTTACTTCATACGCCAATACAAGTGTAATGGCGGACTTAACCTCTCGTACGCCGTTGCGTAGATCTACGCGATAATGCATTGTGTAACTATTGTGTCTGATATTCCGGTATACAAGGGGTTAAAGCCTTGTCTACCATCTTCGGCATCTTTAGGTGACATGCATATTATGTATGGAGACGAAAAAGTATGAAAAGAAACGCGCGAAGACAAGGACTAAACTACGTTTAGTACATAAAAAGTAGGTCTAATCTATTACCAAACGCAATTTAGGTATACCTGTCCTGTACCTTAATAGTCAAAGCTGACAAAAGGCACAGAAACACGTACACCGACACGTAGTAAATCAATTCCGTTCAAAGGGAGCGTACGATTGGGGACAATTGGTATTGTCCGGCAGAATTGGGAACGCCGCACTGAAGCTAAGCTCTCAGTCTCATACTGGTTGGGTTTGTGTATATTGCTTGTTTGGTTATGATAATTCTAATGAATACTAACATTATTTTATATTTAATGAATCATTACTAATATAGGTGTTGGATTTTCGAATTTTTCAAGCCATCTTTTCCTGTGGCTGTGTGAAAAAAGTGACAAAAATATCTACACGGATATTTTATCTTGATTTCGTATGGTCTTTTTTTAGTTATTTAACTTTATACGCCAATACAAGTGTAATAGCGGACTTAAAGCCTAACGGCCTTATCTTCCATCTTCGGCATCTTTGGGTGACATACATATTATGTATGGAGAAGAAAAAGCATCGTTTAGTAATTAAAATATAGGTCTAATCTATTTACCAAACGCAGTTTAGGTATGCTTGTCCTGTACCTACCTTGATAGTCAAAGCTGACAAAAGGCACTGAAACACGTACACCGACACGTAGTAAATCAATTCCGTTCAAAGGGAGCGTACGATTAGGGACAATTGGTATTGTCCGGCAGAATTGGGAACGCCGCACTGAAGCTAAGCTTACAGTCTCACACTGGTTGGATTTACATTGCTTGGTTTGTAATGATCAATCTTAATATTGCCAGTACATTATATTCACCGTATCATTCCTAATGGCATTGGAAAAAATCGAAAGATTTTTCCGTTACAAACGTTTTTAGGGGCTTCAATGTTTGTAACTTCGTTCGTAATTTATTTTATTTCTAGTCCGGTAGCTTCTGGCTTAGAATAGAGTCATCCCTTTCAGTGGAAAATTTCTTCTGTGTTTCATTTTGGAAATCCTTTTGGGAGGCCTTTGTCAAGCAGTGGACTGGAGTGTGTGGAGTTATTAGGCTGAAATAATGATAACGATCTCTTCGTGGATGTCGTAAGAGGCGACTACATTAAACACAAACATCTACAAATGAATTCCCAAAGTGTATTAATGTCAGGGTCAGTTGTAAAATTATCGCACAAATGCGATATAATTTTCAGATAGCACAATAGCACAAAGAAAGCTTATACACGGTGATTTTTTATTGGTTCTGAAGGCAAAGGGCACTTCATAGGCATCGATATTAAGACCAAATTAGCTAGTCAAAATAAAAATTCAGAAACAAATAATTTTGACTAAAACTCGAAAGCAAAATTGTGAGATTAATTAGTATTACCGCCGCCATATACCGCCCGCCGGCCAGCGGAGGTCATCGACATCCACGCAGCTGTTTTGGCTGGCATAACTACGTGGTCTCGATCGAAAATCATTTACGAAACTTTTTTATCTTATGACATATAGAAATTTGGATTACGTATATGGGTAGAGGAATTTATTTACTAAACAACATTTTTTCTCAAAAACCAATTATGTTGGTTTACCATTTAAAATAGCATAGCAATAACAGTTTGTGGTAATTTCTGGCAAATATAATATTCAAATCACTTAACAGTCGTGTCTTATGTCTATACTATGACTAGACAACTAATGATTAGTAAGTATATTTTGATTATTCCTCAATTTGATTCCGGTTTGGTTGAAGATAATTTCCAGTTAACTCAAGTCAAGTCAATATCACTTATTTATGTTTGGATATTTGTATTACTTGATAATTGTCAATTTTTTCTTCTTTCGATTGCTTAAAAGGGAAGTGTTGACGTCAGCTCATTTACTTATAGCTAAGTTTACTGCCCCTCCTAAGCGCAAGTACAGAAGAAGCGATAACAAACTGTACTGCAATATTTACTCCAAAAACGTCTGTTTACAATATACTGATATTAAAATTAGATATGTGGACTGTGAATAAATTGTTATGTCATATTTATTTATTAAGCATGATGTCAAGTTTAAAATTAATGTCAATTTGTAAATTTTGTATTTAAACGTGTAAAGAATGTACTTAAATTATGACTTATGTCAATGTACAAATGCAAACCTTTCAGAAGGACCCGCGCCAAGCTCAAGCCTGACATTTTCTACTCAAAATAAGCTTACTTTAATTCACACAAAACTGCAATTACGTTGGTGTACCATTTAAAATAGCGCAGCAATAACAGTTTGAGGTAATGTCAGGCGAATATTATATTCAAATCACTTAACAGTCGTATCTAACGTCTATACTTTAAGCTAGACAACTAATGATAAGTAAGTATATTTTGATGATACTATAACTTGATGCAACTTTAGTTCCAGATAATTTTCAGTTAACACAAAGTAGGATTATTTAAATCCACTCAAAACTGTAATAACGTTGGTTTACCATTTAAAATAGCATAGCAATAACAGTTTGTGGCAATGTCAGGCAAATATTATATTGACATCACACTACAGTGGTGTCTATACTCTAGACTAGACACCTGATGGTTAGTTAGTATAATATTTTGATGATATAAAGATAATTTTCAGTTAACACACAGTAGGATTATTTAAATCCACTCAAAACTGCAATTACGTTGGTTTTCCATTTAAAATAGCGTAGCAATAACAGTTTGTGGCAACGTCAGGCGAATATTATATTCAAATCACTTAACAGTCGTGTCCAATGTCTATAATTTAAGCTAGAGAACTAATGGTTAGTAAGTATATTTTGATGATACTCTAATTGCATTGAATATAATTTTCAGTTAACTCAAAATCAGCTTGCTTTACCATTTAAAATAGCGTAGCAATAACAGTTTGTGGCAATGTCAGGCGAATAGTCAAATCACTTAACAGTCGTATCTAATGTCTATACTTTAAGCTAGAAAACTAATGATTAAGTACATTTTGATGATACTATATCTTGATGCAACTTTAGTTAAGGATAATTTTCAGTTAACACAAAGTAGGATTATTTAAATCCACTCAAAACTGTAATTACGTTGGTGTACCATTTAAAATAGCGCAGCAATAACAGCTTGTGGTAATTTCAGGCGAATATTATATTCAAATCACACTACAGTGGTGTCTATACTCTAGACTAGACACCTGATGGTTAGTTAGTATAATATTTTGATGATATAAAGATAATTTTCAGTTAACACACAGTAGGATTATTTAAATCCACTCAAAACTGCAATTACGTTGGTTTACCATTTAAAATAGCGCAGCAATAACAGTTTGAGGTAATGTCAGGCGAATAATATATTCAAATCACAGTACAGTCGTGTCTATACTCTAGACACCTAATGGTTGGTAAGTATATTTTAGTTAAAGATTTTTTCGTTAACACAAAGTAAGATTATTTAAATCTACTCAAAACTGCAATTACGTTGGTTTACCATTTAAAATAGCGCAGCAATAACAGTTTGTGGCAATGTCAGGCGAATAATATATTCAAATCACAGTACAGTCGTGTCTATACTCTAGACACCTAATGGTTGGTAAGTATATTTTAGTTAAAGATTTTTTCGTTAACACAAAGTAAGATTATTTAAATTTACTCAAAACTGCAATTACGTTGGTTTACCATTTAAAATAGCGCAGCAATAACAGCTTGTGGTAATTTCAGGCGAATATTATATTCAAATCACTTAACAGTCGTGTCCAATGTCTATAATTTAAGCTAGAGAACTAATGGTTAGTAAGTATATTTTGATGATACTCTAATTGCATTGAATATAATTTTCAGTTAACTCAAAATCAGCTTGCTTTACCATTCAAAATAGTGTAGCAATAATAGTTTGTGGCAATATCAGGCGAATATTATATTCAAATCACTTTACAGCCGTATCTAATGTCTATACTTTAAGCAAGACAACTAATGATTTAGTACATTTTGATGATACTATGTCTTGATCCAACTTTAGTTAAAGATAATTTTCAGTTAACACAAAGTAGGATTATTTAAATCCACTCAAAATTTTCAGTTATCACAAAATAAGCTTGTTTTAATTCACGCAAAACTGCAATTACGTTGGTTTACCATTTAAAATAGCATATCAATAACAGTTTGTGGCAATGTCAGGCGAATAATATATTCAAATCACACTTCAGTCGTGTCTATACTCTAGGCTAGACACCTAATGGTTGGTAAGTATATTTTAGTTATAGATTTTTTCGTTAACACAAAGTAGGATTATTTAAATCAACTCAAAAGTACAATTACTTTGGTTTACCATTTAAAATAGCGCAGCAATAACAGTTTGAGGTAATGTCAGGCGAATATTATATTCAAATCACTTAACAGTCGTGTCGGGCCGTTACATCTTAATATGGACGTTATTGCATGTTGTGGGGGAAACATACGGGAAAGTCTTTGGGACGGTTATGAATAATAAATAGTGTGTCGCGGAAATTTTGTATGGTATTGTTACGAGTTCAGATAACATACAGATTGATATATAATTGAGTTCAGTACATTAATTTTTAAATAATACAGTCTTGAAGTTGTTTCAGTTATCTCCCATTTTATCACGAGTTCAAGAAGTTAATTAAACATTGGTATTATTCATAGCATTATTAGCAGTTACTGAGTATTTGCAGTATAGGTAAAAAATAAGGTTTGCAATGCTTTGCAGTTAAACTACAAGCATTAGCTACTGAAGTTAATAAATTCACGTCTTGGATTGTGCTGGCTAAATTGGGCAATAGAACTTAGCGCAGAGAAAAGAATGCTTTTGCCCAACAGTGAGTACCTAAAACTGTTTACGATGACGTTTTATGAAAGTGGATCTAGGAATTTTCAAAAATAAGCATTGGACTACCATTGCCATCATATCAGCCACAGGACGTCTACTGCTGAACATAGGTCTCCCTCAAGGATTTCCAAAGTGACTGATCGGAAGCGGCCTGCATACAACCCTTCCTGCAACCTAGCCTAGGTAATTTGACCATCGAGCAGGTGGGTGTCCTACGCTGCGTTTGCCAGTACGTGGCCGCTATTCGAGAATCTTTCTGCCCCATCGGCCATCAGTTCTTCGCGCTATGTGCCCCGCCCACTGCCACTTCAATGAGCTAATCCGCTTGGCTATGACAGTGACCTTCATTTTTCGACGAATCTCCTCATTTCTGATTCGATCGCGTAGAGAAACACCGAGCATAGCCCTCTCCATAGCCCGTTGAGTAACCTTGAGCCTTCTTATGAGAATCATAGTAAGGTACCTTCCACGTGGACAATGGATTATTAACTCTGTTACTATTTTAAATTATCTTTTTTTTATATATATTTGAAGGCATAAAGCCTAAAATGTTGCTAAGCGTGGCCTCTGTTTTGAGACGATTGATTCTGTCTTTCCCAGATGGGATAAGGACGTGATTGTAAGTTTATGAGTTAAAAACGTATTATTATATATTTGTACGAATAAATACATTTTGCACATATGTTAAACAACTAAGACACTTGTAGTTGATGTAAAAGGATCGCTTTACCGAATCTTTTAATCTGTGTTATTTGGGTAAGTAATATAAGACAGAACAACAATATATATATTATTTTGAATAAATACCAACGAAATGTATAATTTTGGTCGGTATAATTATCAAGAAAGATAAAAATCATAAATCATACTTTTCTAACCCATAAAATCGTTTAAATAATAATTATTTAACCTAACAAACCTTTCGTATACATTTAAAGTCGTATAAAATTCTTGAAATCTATTTACGTTATGTATAATAAACTTTCTGTAGATATATTATTAAGCATAATAATCATTGCGTATATAAATCTATTAGTAGAAGATTCTTTATATATAATCATCATTAGATATAACAAACTTTTGATATAGCGCCTGGCAGTATGTTGCGGATAATTTTATTAAGACAAGCCAATGCAGGAGGGTTGAAAATAATATATTAATATGTCGCAATCACATAATTTAATTACTGATTACGTATTAACATTAATAGATAATTTCCTTCCTCAAATTTTCGTTTGTTAGCCATAAATAAAAAATAAGTGCAAAACGTTTAAAAGTACGAAATAGTGTTATTTGTGAACTCTTATAATGTGATACTCTTACAATGAAAATAGACAAATCAATAATAAGTGAAATTAAATCTATATCATACATATAATAAAACAGTAAAAAAGTGTCTGTACATTAGATATATTTAAAAAAAAATATTAGGTCGAAGGAGATATTAGTAATGGAGTAAGAATTTAAAAAAAGTCTGTCTTTTTGTCTATGTGTCTGTTTGTCTGTTATTACACGCTAATCTCCGGAAATGCTGGACGGATTCAAATTAAACTTTTTTAGTTATATAGCTGTAAGCCTGGGCAACATACAGGGTATAAATAATTTTGGAAGAACACCTGATGCAGAACTATACTGGTCTAGCTAAACTATAAGAGATATAAAAATGGTGCCTTAGTAAAAGTTGTTCAGCCTGATGAGCATTTTCAAGAGACATAAAGTCCACGCGAGCGAAGTCGCGGGCTTCGGTTCGTAAAAAATAAGTTAGTTATTTTTTTATTTTTTTCATACCTTGGGCCTGGGGCGAAAAATTTGGTTACACATTCAAAATGCGCGCGCATTTTGTATGTGTAACCAAATTTTCAATACCTTGGGGCTCAAGCGGAAATTTGGTTACACGTACAAAATGCGCGCGCAATTTGTACGTGTAACCAAATTTTTCATACCTTGGGGCTAGGGCGGAAAATTTTGGTTACACATACAAAATGCGCGCACATTTTGTATGTGTAACCAAATTTTTCATACCTTGAGGCGTGAAAAATTTGTTTTCATAGCTTGGCTATTGGCAAGATTTGTTTGTTAATAAAAAAATTGGTTAGTTTTTGTAGCCTTTATGTTATGACTTCTTTTTTTACTATTTTCTAGTCAGATTTTTTTACTAATCTAATCGTTTACTGACAAATTTAGATATTTTATTTTTATGTTTGCCCTCACTGTTGGGTATCTTATTCACAGTTTCTTTTATGTTATAAAATATCTTAATTGACATTGCCTACTTCTTTGTTTAAACTTTGCACCTTTATAAACCTATCCTATACCTTGAGTTTTTTTTATAAGAAAATTAAAGTTTATGAGATTTCCCAAATTTGAATTATTTTCATCTGCCTGTCTATACTTTTTAGATGGTATGGTTTTTGTCCTGTATACCGCACAAGTTGTATAACAGGTGATGTTTAGTGTACATAAACGTTATATAAATGATTTTATGCTTTTTAAAATGAAAATGTAATGAATATTATAGCTATTAAAAATATATACTATAACGAGGTTTTGGCGAAGATGAAGAAAACGATTTGATTTGGCACGTTACTCTTTATTGTGAATTACAACTTACGACGTGATAGTACTTTTCGAGCTGCGGAACAGCCGTGCCAGTACTAAGGTTAACTAATTGCTAACTACTAAGACTATTTACTGAATGGAGCTTTCAGGTGGCAACCCACAAGTGGATGTACTACCTTGCCGCTATAGTGAAAATAAAATTAAAATTAACAATGGTTGTATGAGAGACTTCTAACGATATTGTAAAAAAATAACCATAGCGCGTTCTAATTTTTGTACAGCGCCATCTAGTTCTGCCGGGAGTAAACTATTTGTTACAAATCTCCCCCTCTGTCAACGAAGTCGACTCGACGAGTTAGACAGGATTGGGTGTGGGGTTACACTTTCGGGGTCGTCATCGGGGACGAGTCGTGCTGGAACCATTAAGTGAGGTTACGTCATTCGCTTGTTTCTTTGGTCTTCCCCTTTTTCTTATAGGCTGGGTCGGAAGAGGTAGTGCCGTTCCCTCTGCTTTTTGAAAATATCTCAGCGCTGACGCGTGATAAATGCCTACTGGAAGACCGGTATCGGCAGTAACGATTTCAAAAGGGCTGAAACCACGCCGTTTTTTAATGACATATTCGTCACGTCTTGGTGCGAATTTAGGAGTAAAATCTTGAATGTATCCGCGAAATTTACTAACTGCCCAGATCATAGCCAAAGCCTCGCGCTCTGTCGTAGAGTAGTTTCTCTCTGGTGGTGTCAGGAGTCTACTCGCGTAATCAACGGGGTGTTCTTCAGATCCCTCCCCCTGGACCAAAACCGCACCGATGGCATTATTACTCGCGTCGGTCTTTATCGTGTAGGGCTTCGATTCATCAGCTTGCACCAGAATAGGGGAAGAGGGGAGAAGCTTTCGCAGAGTTTCAAATGCTTCGGTTTGCTCTTGTTTGTGAATCGTAGTCTTCGCTGGGGATAGTCTATAAGGTGGTACGGATATTGGAGGATGATCTCCAGTTTCGATCATATGATCCACTGCAGTAGCTGGCTTACCGTTTAGCAAAAAGACGTTCTCCTTCTTACTCAAAAAGTTTTCAAGAGCGCTAACATCCACGGAGCATACATCGGTGCTAGGGAACAGCGAGGAATCGGGGTAATTTAAGTCGTAATCCTCCAACTCTTTCTCTGCGTCTTTGTACAACATGTCCATCACGGGTGAGTAACCATCGAACAGTTCGGTGCATGCCTTCTTATGTGGTGGAGTGTCGAGGTCTATGGGTATCAGTGGTCCGTAGCTTCGAGAACCACTAGATGTTTCCGTATTGCTGCTTTCCGGTAAGGCGGGAGAAAAGGTAACTTCTGCGTCCATAGCCGACACAATCACTTTTCCCTTGAAATCTATAAAGCTTTCCTCATACAGCTCAAAAACTTCTTCTGGGTCTTCAAGGAAATACCAGGTGCTTTGGGGTAAATCTAGAATCATGTGTGCATCCCGAATAAAACCAACTCCTAGGAGCGTGCGGTTTGTGCGCGCCTCAGGCAGTACCAGGAACGTAGTAGAAATGATGCGGTCACAGATCTTAACTGGTATCGTAGTAACAAGAACGTTTTGATTCTTTGGTACACCATCTGCTAAAGTGACGCCAACGTCAAGCTTTCGGAATTGCTGTCCTTTTTGTTTCAAGCGACTATATAGATCATAAGACGCGACGCTGGTCTTTGCACAAGTATCTATATATGCCACGCCTTCTACTCCCTTAACTTCTATGAAGACAACAGGTCTATCTCTAGCGTCAGTTGTTGTGTCAATGGCACAGAAGCCTATTTCCTTAGCTGGAGGAGCTTTTGTTTTGTGGCACGTGGGACAGTTGCTGCGTACCACACCAGGAGTGCCGCATCCGTAGCAGCTAAATTTAGGGGCTGAGGGAGATGGAGCTTGGGTGTCAACTTCAGATGTGAGTTGTTGTACTGCTTTGCATGAGTTCAGGTTCGCCTGTCTTTTCCTGCACTGCTCGATTGAATGACCAATATTCTTACAAAACTTGCATCTGGTCTTTTTGCCTTGTACAGTTGATTGAGAATTATCAATAGTGCACACAGAAACTCCTTTCTCTTGGCGCACTTGTTCCACGCCACGTGCGGCTCTGCTCATCTCCTCAAAAGACTGTACGCTAGCTCGCGGTATTTTGTCGCGTATTTCCAGATGGAACAAGCTATATATAATATCGAGTTGAGTCGTCTCAGGTAGAACTGGTTCGGGAAGCTGAGAAAACAGCAGACGCTTCTTGTTGATGAAATCATCCGTTTTCTCCTGAGGCCCCTGCTTTATCTGATGAATATCACGAAAGATGAGGTATGTTTCTCTTTTCGGTGCAAAGTTGTCTCGTAGACGACGTTCGAATTCTGTCCAGGTCTTGACTTCAGCCCTGACGCCTTGCCACCATATGCCAGCTTCATCTTTCAAGAGAAGAGGTAGTTCTTCTAGCGCGACTTTGTCCGATATTTTCTCAGCTCGCTTGAATATATTTACGGCCGCTATGAAGGCTTCCACGGCATCCGCGCTCTTCTTCCCATCGTAGGAATACCGACAAGTAGTAAAAGAGCCAGGCTTGTGTTTTAAGGCTGGTACTGATAATATTTTTGACATCAGAGTCTCGAATTGGTCGCTGCTGAGTGTGGCCATCTTCTTCTTCTTCGCTTTGGTAGATGTAATGCGTCCGTACTTGGTAACGATGAATGAACACCGTCGCGTAGATTTCGAAGGCGAGTAGAACGATTCTTCTTCACTCATCCGTGAGAATCTTCTCCAGGGGGTCGGCCCCACGTTGGGCGCCAGTTATAACGAGGTTTTGGCGAAGATGAAGAAAACGATTTGATTTGGCACGTTACTCTTTATTGTGAATTACAACTTACGACGTGATAGTACTTTTCGAGCTGCGGAACAGCCGTGCCAGTACTAAGGTTAACTAATTGCTAACTACTAAGACTATTTACTGAATGGAGCTTTCAGGTGGCAACCCACAAGTGGATGTACTACATTGCCGCTATAGTGAAAATAAAATTAAAATTAACAATGGTTGTATGAGAGACTTCTAACGATATTGTAAAAAAATAACCATAGCGCGTTCTAATTTTTGTACAGCGCCATCTAGTTCTGCCGGGAGTAAACTATTGTTACAATACCTTAATGATTATGTCAAATTAACATTATATCTTATGAACGTTATTAAAATGTAAATATATAAAATGTAATTATATCAAGCAATACGCACCCGTGTTATTTAACATATTGATTGTAATTACAGATTATTTTCTTAATTTTGCGAAGTGTACTTAGTTGAAGACCTTCACATATCAATTTTATTCTTACTACAGTCAAGACGTCTCAGCCTGCAATTCTACCCCGTGTGTCGCCAGAATGCCATCGTCGCCTACAAGCGACCGTTACAATAAAAAGTAACGTCGTCGCCGCTCGATAAGGTATCTGCTTGAATATTGCCAAGTCGCTGAAATTTTTACTAGTAAAAAAGAGAGTTTTATAATTGTAAAGTGCTGGACCAACTTGTTGTTTCAAATTCATCATCATTTCAGCCTCATAACGTCCAACGCTGGACATAGGCCACTCCCAAAGATTTCAAAAAAATGGCAGATTAAGAGCGGCCTGCATTCAGCGTTTTCCAGTGATATTGGCTATGTCGTCAGACCAACTTGTGATAGGGTGTGATACGCTTCGCTTACCAATACGTGGTCGTCATTCGAGAACCTTTTTGCCCCATCGGCCATCGGTTCGTCGCGCTATGTGTCCCATCCACTGTCACTTTAACGAGGTAATCCCCTAACAATAAAAGGTATCTGCTTGAATGTTGCTAAGTCGCTGAAATTTTTAGTAGTAAAAAAGAGAGTTTCATAATAATAAAGTGCTGTTGCTGAAAATTCGTCATCATCATCATTTCAGCCACACACCGTCCTGAACATAGGCCTCTGGAGCGGCCTGCATTCGACGCTTTCAAGTACCTCGGTTACCTGGAAAAGATTGTTGTTGCGCTAAGGCCGCCTTTTGTTGGCGCTTTTAAGGCCGCCATGTATCTATTACTCTGTAACTTTATGTTTTGGTTTAATAAAGATTTTAACTAACTAACTAACTAACTTCCCACTGATGTTGGTCAAGTCGTCAGACCAATTTGTGGGTGGGTGTCCTACGCTTCACTTACCAAAACGTGGTCGCCATTCGAGAACCTTTTTGCCCCATCGGCCATCGGTTCGTCGCGCTATGTCCTGCCCACTGTCACTATAACGAGCTAGTCCCCTGGGTAAAAAATTATTAGTTAACATATCAGTAAAAAGGATTATATTAATATCTTTTTAATAATATCATTTACTCTTATCACAGAGTAATAATATATGTACAAACTGTTTATTAAAATTCTTCATAACAATCGAGATCAAACTATAAAACTCTGGAATTCCTCACCATATTCTTCTTATGTTGTCGGTGGAGTGCTTTCCATGTCACTCTTTCTTTCGCTAAGTAATCTCCTAATATGTTGTCACCTGGGGTTCCCTACTCCTCTTTCCCTAACTCTCGGTTTAAAAAACGCATCGTTAATTCTTTCTATTTCCTATAATTTGTAGCGTTTGTCATTACCACATTTTTTTTATCAAACTATTGTTTCAAAGTACAAAGTAATATACTTTTAACAAATGGCGGCCTTAATGCTAAGAGCATTTTCTCCCAGTCAACCATAGGGATAAACAGAGAAAATTATGCGGCACAAAAAGCAATACAATATTAGTAGTTAGTTACACTATAAAATATTACCATATCTATACATATAATAAAATCTATACATATAATAAAACAGTAAAAAAAGTGTGTCTGTACATTAAATATATTTCCAAAAAAAATATTGGGGGTGATGGAGACGTAGTAATAGAGTAAGAATTTAAAAAAAAATGTCTGTCTGTTTGTCTGTATGTCTGTTTGTCTGTTTGTACACGCTAATCTCCGGTAATACTGGACGGATTCGAATGAAACTTTTTTTGTTATATAGCTATTAAACCTGGGCAACATATAGGGTATAAATGATTTTGGAAAATGGAACGCCTGATGCAGAACCATTATGGTCCAGCTAAACTATAAGAGATATAATAATGCCGCCTTAGTAAAAGTTGTTTAGCCTGATGAGCATTTTCCAGAGACATAAAGTCCACGCGAACGAAGTCGCGGGCTTCGGCTAGTAATAAATATAATTCTTTAATATCTTTCTTTTTTAATTCTTCTGTCCAAATTATTTTTTTTATTCATCTCAAGCACAAAATTTCAAACGCTTCTAAATTCTATCTCTATCCTTTTTGGTCATCGTCCACGTTTCACACATTTTATTTAATACACAAAAGTCTCAAATTCGCTTTCATTTGAGAAACAATCTCTTATTTATTTAGCTTTATAAGCTTTGCAAAACAAGGAGAAGCCCAAGATGCACTGATTTGCATTTTAACCCATTCTCTTGATCTGCATGGGAATTAAAAGTACATTGTTAATCGGTTCAAAAGAACTTTATTCTCATTAAGACACAAAGCCACTTACATGAAAAATAATAATAAATATACACTATACAATGTTCGAAACACTTAACAAGGACCAGATCACTTTGTAAATAAAAGAACAGTAAGTAATATTAACGAGCAACTAATAAATGACAATAATAGAAAGCTACCTACTACAACTTCAAAATATGTTGGGCGAGTTTAGTTTTAAAAGCGCCGATAGTTTTTATATTTTTTATATCCGAGGGTAATTTATTATAAATCTGTGCTCCCTCAAATGTAAACATTCATAATATAACATAGTTTCATTCACGTATTGTAGTCGGAAAATGAAAATAACATATAACCGTATTAACGGTAATACACCAAAATACTATAATACTAGAATAATAAATATAATGTACTAACGGTAATACGAGTATTTTGTTACGTACGTTTTGCGGTTTATACACTTTAGACTACGGAGTCTAAAGTGTATAAACGTACATTACAATATACTCGCGAGCGAGCTTGCGTCGTGAACTATTATAATATGTAAAGAAAACCCTGTCCGATCCCCTAAGGTTAATGTTGGGTGGTAGCTTGTGTAGTTTCAATTTATCGGTTTCTCCCATCCCTGAAATCGAAAAAAAAATCTGTGGCCCCATACCAAATTAAATACCTACTGTTTTAAAATTTACGAAGCTGCAGATTTTTTGCGATTTCTGGATTGGGAGAAACCTATAAATAGAGTCTACATAAGCTACTCCACAATACCTTAGCGAATTGGACAGCGTTTTTTTTAACATACTGTCATAGACTTAATAATAGTATATACTGTGTAATAGATGGATAGCTCTTTATTGTACACCAAAAGAAAAATGTAACAAAAAAATAATTTTACATCAAATGAGTATTAGCATTGGGCGGGCGAAGTGATTTCTTCCAATATGCCAAAAGATTAAAGTTTTTCGAGTAACTATATTCTCTCCGTTGCTCTCCTCTCGGTCTGAGCTGACCCTAATTCGAAATTGTGATGCATTCAAAGTCGTTAAAACAAACACTAGATATAATAATTATATTTGCGACCGTGCGGACTTGTTCATGAAAACCAAATGAAAGGACTCTGCTGGCTTGCAACGGATAACGTTTTCTAGAAGGGATAGGAAATATTATGAGAAGTCCGTAGAGAAAAAAAAGGTAAAAACCGGTGAAGTGCATGGCGGATTCGCGCGCACCTTCATCGAATGAATTAAACGATATAACCTAATATAGGTGCTAGAAGACGTATAACAAAAAACTTATGCTTACAACCTAATATAGATTAATCTGACGTCACAGTTCACAATCGATAATTTTGCAAGAAAAAGATAAATACTAAAACAGTGACCAACAATACTTTTTAATTTCAATTGAAATATAAAAGAAAAAATTATATAAAAATATACTATATATAATATTTTGCTACATTTGCTAATGTTAAGAAAAATTTCCGCTCTTTAGTAGATCTAAAAAATACAATACAATAAAAATCGTTCAATCCAATGTATTTTTAGATTTAGACCTTACTAAAAGTTCATAGCAAATGCGTATATGAAATATTGCTATTTCTAAGTTTCAGGGGTTCGGAGTCAGGAAATATTTAGAATCGAATTTCTCCGAGATCCCACGGAATTAGCAGCTGCTTTTTTATACAAACATAAACAGCCTAATTCTCTACATTTTAAAGAGATATTTGGGTGCTAATAGCTGGAATTATTATAGATATTAAAATAAAACCGTTTTATTGAAAAATATTATTATTTCGCTTTAGGCTTACATTTTCGACTAGGGTTAGCGATAATAAAATGCGGTTTTAAACGCTCAATAAATTTATGTGAAAATTTGGGCAAATACAGTAATTGTTCTGGTAGAAAAAATATATATTACTTTCTAAGTTAAAAAAATCGAACAACTTTAGTTTAAGTTTTCTCCAAAACTATAAGGAATTGCCACACGGGAGTTTTTGCTTATCGTTTAGATTATCGAAACGCGTCACATTCTGAGCTTAGTTCAAAATGTCAGGTCCGAAGGGTTTTTGGAACAGTGTGCAGCGTGGAGAGTGTAGGCTAAATCCTCTAGTTGCTCTGGCCAAGTTTAGCTCTAGTAATACAGAGAGGGTCGTGTTCCTGCAGTGGAGACTTAAGAGTTCCTTACCCTAGATTAAACTACACTTTTCCATACAAACGTAGTCTATATTTTATTTCATGCCCAATTTTGGCAAAATTTTTAAATTTCAAGCATTTTGCACATATCTTATCATACAACTTTTTTTCACAGTTAAAAAAAATTCTTATGGAAAACTTCTATATCCTTATATTTTCTTTTCTATTCCTCGGAAACCAATTATAAACCTAGATAATTGCAATATCTTATAATTACAATTTTTACCGACATCTGACATGTTGTTTCAAAATAAAACGTAGACTACGTTTGTATAGAAAAGTTTTCAACAGGTTTTTCAAAAGGATCAACGGCGTTTCTGTTTAACAGTTACTCGGTGAAGAAAATGTTGTGCGACCGTTAAAAGAAAAACTGTGCTCTCGGCCAAACTTTACTCGTCGAAGTGTAATTATTTGAACAGAGCAGTGAAGAACGGGTTTGTGTTAAACAGTTATTCGGCCAAGGTTATTTCGGTCTATTGTTGTGAGCTCGGCCAAGTATCGCTCAGTACAGAGAGGGTCGTGCTCCTGCAGTGGAGACTGAAAAGACCTAAAGATGATGATGACGTGGCATATCTAGTACATCTTATCCGTAGTCCTGGACCGTGGTCGCATTGTGTCGCCAACACGACCGTACTGCATGTAATTTTGAGACGAATGCGACATTTACATGCAAATTGTTGACTTTCCTTCTCGCGAATAATTACGGAATAGCTACTTCGAAGCGTATTAGTTTTTATGATTAGTTGGTTTGAGTTAGATTAATTGTTTTATTTATTTTTTAAACTTAATTACAAAAATTGTAACAGTCGGACTTAGGGCTCAGCGCCTGTGTATTTTATTTATATGCCTTTATGCATTTTTTGTTTTTCCTGCATGTATGGGGCGTTAATACAAAAAAGAAAACATACATAAAATGGTGTTAATTATGTAATTAAAGATAATAAAAATAGGCTTTTATTAAAATACAATCCATCTCTCTTCCATGCTGGTCTGGGAGAAAAGGAAAAACTTAGAATGTACCAGCTGCTTCTCTTTCCGCGCAGATCGTAAGAGCCGATCAAGGGAATGGGCGAAAATTAGAATCGTGTTAATAGGCGATGAGGCTAGCAATCCATCACTATTTTGATTTCTTCATACACCTTCTAGCCCACATCAAGCTAAAAGTGGCCTTTGAGTCTTGCAGCCCTAGGCTTTATCTGCTTAGAGCCGCAAGACCCAAATTGCTCTGTCTGCCCCATTAGGGATAAAGACGTGATAGTGTGTACTGCCTCTGTGGTGTAGTGGTTAGAGCGTTCGGCTCATACCCGGAGGTCGCGGGTTCGATTCCCGGCGGGGGCAACTTTGTGTTGTTGTCCTAGTTTGGTTAGGACATTGCAGGCTGATCACCTGATTGTCCGATAAGTGTGATGATCCGTGCTTCGGAGGGCACGTTAAGCCGTCGGTCCCGGTTACTGTCTTTGACATTGGTCGTTACTAAAACCATGTCAGAGGCCTTTAAGGCGGTTTAAAAACTCTGACACTGTTGTTAGTCACTAACACACACGATATAGAAGTGTGTATGTGTATGTATGTATTAAAATACAAGATATACCTGCGATTTCAAAAGGAATTTACAAAGCCACGGGAATCTCATATTCCAGAAAGTTAGTTTCATACGTTTTAATCTAGGTCTATCTACATGCCAAACCCGTACACCAATTCGTTTAGCCGTAAAAGCGGAACAAACATCCATAGGATTTCCGATTTCGATATTTTAGCTAAGCTGGTAGTCATTATCTTACTTTTTCGCCAAACATTTTTCAAGCTTTATTGAAAAGGATATATTTCCCGATTAATAACGGGCCATCGACAAAAACATTCACATAAAAGCGCTTTGGGATAGGATGCTACGGCCTAACGTCCATTAGGACGTCGATTTTGCAAACAAATTGTTACAAATGCCATTGGGCGAGCTTCGAAAGAGTAAAATTGATCGGATTTAAGTGAAGCTTCGGAACGCCTTTCCAGTCAATATTGGAATGAAGTAGGAAAGATGAAGAGAAACGCAGAATTTAATCCTACTAATATAAACGCAAAAGTTTGTAAGTATGGATGGATGTTTGTAACTCTTTCACGTAAAAACGACTAAATGGATTTTATTGAAATTTTACATATAGCTTACACATTAGAATAACACATGGACTATTATTTATAAAGATATTGAGAGATCCTGCGCAGACGAAGTTCGAGAAAGGGAATCAAATTGGTAGAGTTTTGGTAGCCGTAACGTCTAATGACATCTATCAGATTCATAATTCATTTATTTCACGTTTTCATGCACATACAATTGTAAAACTTAAATCTAGTTTACAAAGTGCACATAAGACCCTGGTAGGGCGCTACATTTAATCAAAATTACTACTACATTTACGCTTATTGTGATTAGATATAAACTCTAACAATTTGAACTAACTGAAAAAATCTTTAAGCTATTCTTACCTATAACAGGCACGCTTGCTAAAAATATTTATCAATTTTCCTTATCGTCGAAGTATTCGTTAATCGTATAATAACATTTTCTTAATATATATGTTTTTAATTTCCGTCTATAGCCTCGATCGGGTTTTACAAACTGCACGGGAATCAATACAGCTGGTGCATTTAGCTTTTTTTTTCCAGACCGTCATAGAAGAAATAAATCAAATCCACATCTGATTTTCATGAGTAGGTGTCTGATCTGAGCGGGCAGGTCAATGACCCGGCAAATCCAGGCTTGAGTAAGCTAAATCGTGGGCCTACTCGATTTACACGAAATGATGTGCTAAATTTTCAAATGTAAATATTTTGAATTTATTTATTACTGAAACAATGTTTTTCAGTAGGTAATAAGACTATTGGTGACCCGTAATAAATCGAAAAATGTTTAATTTTTTAACCTATGTTGTCGGAATAAAGCTAGGAAAATAACGTTGACCTATCATTCATTTACTTTCTCCTCTAGCCCGCCTGCCACTAAGCACATAAGAAAATATACAATTTCTTTTTTTACTATATAGAAATATTTTAAGGGGCGATTCAGTCCATCATTTCGAACAACTTTTCCTAATTAATGTATATCGAAATACGAAAAAATAATTTCATTTTCCATAGTAAGAATATTACGTGACTACTTCGATTTATATGAAAACCTAAAACTTTTTTTCGTATTTCAATATAGATTTGTTGGGAAAAGTTGTTCAAAATGATGGTCTGAATCACCCCATAAAATATTTGTAATTAATAAATAAGGACATTGTATATGAGTAGTAAGTTTTTCACTCACTGTGAACAAATATGGTTATGAAATCGGCTTCACGTCACTTGATGAGAGTGCGTCGTCTTGTTTTTTTTATTTGGTCTAATTATAGTACAAAAAAAAAATGTCGGCATTTCAATACGAATTAAAGCTGCCCGGGCAATTTTTATGGGAATGTCGATTTTTTTTTGTTTTTTGTCTGTTATTTTATTATAATACTATAGCCCGTGGTTCGATTTATTACGAGTATGTCCCTTCCACGTCATATAATCGTCTGAAAGATTGTATAAATCAGTAAAATCTAGACCATATTTCACAATTCAAACAAATAACTAGACCTATGTCCCTTAAAAAACTGAGCATAAATCAAGTGTTACTAAATTCCCAACACGTTTGTTTCCAGAAAAACAACGTTTGGACCATTCATCACTGCAGCCGTCGAAAATATCATTACTCTAGTTATTTCTAGAAAATTTATGGGCTGCATAGACGCGCTACTTTTGGTATTTATGTTATTGATTTTGCCAATTTCGGCTGTGCTAGTTTGTAGCCGTCCAGTGTAGGTTCCACCGAATTTATGGTGGTTTGTTTTGGGGAGCTTTGTTTTTGAACTATACATTCACGTCTGTATGCCTGGTGGAGTAGACAAAGTGAGCGCAATAATGGACATTAAGATAATACATTAAGAGTATTATTTTCTTATGTTAGGGAATCACCCAAAACTACTGAAATATGGGTATAGCGGGAAAGAACAAAAATGAAGAAGTAAAGATGTAGTAGTCATACCTATGTCGGAAACTACAAGGCACTGTCCGTCGAAATAACATGAAGATACATGAATAATATACCTCTACAGTACGTAAAAAAACCCTGTCCGATCCGTGAAGGTAATTTTAAATTGGGTAGCTTGTGTATGTTCCGTTTATACATAATTAATGAAACACACAAAAGCTACTAATTGACCGAGCGAGCGAAGCGAGCAAGGTCTCTAAATCGAGTTGGGGCGAAAACACATTGTATGTATGTATGTATGTATGTATGTATGTATGTATGTATGTATGTATGTATGTATGTATGTATGTATGTATGTATGTATGTATGTTTGTACCGCGTTAAATGCCGAACCGATGATCCAATTTCAATGAAATTGGGAAGGCATGTAGGAAATATCAATAGAATTTTCAAGTTCGTTGGGTATCAAAATCGGTTCAGTAGTTTTTGAAATATTAATAAAAATGTCCGCGATTATGTAGCAAACGAAACCAAATCGCGTTCTAACTTTGGATAGCGCCATCTAGGGGTTATTAAGGAAACTGAATTGCAAATAATAATCGCGAGGTCTAAGTTCGCGGCGAACTACTAGTATTACTAATCGCACAGATTGAGCTAGCCTCGAAGTAGGTTTTGAACTTGGGGCTATGGGATACTAACTCAACGATAGTAGAAAAATTTTGCCGTTATTAATATCGAACAAAAATTTTTTTTTAACAACAAAAATACATCATCTGTGAAAAATTCTGCTGTCTTGCTATGACGGTTTATGACATTCAGCATTGGTGACAGATAGACGGACAGACAGACGGATGGACGGACAGCGGAGTCTTAATAAAAGGTCCCGTTTTTACTCTTTGGGTACGGAAACCTAAAAAAGGATCGCGTCGAATCCATAACCTCCTCTTATTTGCAAGTCATCATCATCAGGTCTTTTTGTCTCCACTGCAGAGTACGACCCTCTCTGTACTAGCAGAGTAGCCAGAGCACTTTAAAAATTCGGTTAAAAAGCATTATCACTCCTTACGTCGATCCTTATAAGTAGCACGTCTGTTCAAATCATAAGATTTATACAGTACCTAAGATCTCACGGAAAGTCACAGTCCCCTGGGGCCCCTTACATATTTATCGAGTGCCTCCGTCTTTTTTCAATTAAGCGACCAACAGGTTCCCGCGTTGAAATCAGGAAAAATATGCGGATGTCGTAGAAGGTGACTTAGAAAATACAAGCTAAAGAAAGCTTATAAACATCAATGAGACCCCTCCAACCCGTCTGGCCAGCGAGGAGAGTGTAGGCCAAGTCCTTTTGCTGCTCTAGCCAAATATGGCTCTGTTAGTACAGAACCCCTCCAACCCATCTGGCCAGCGAGGAGAGTGTAGGCCAAGTCCTTTTGCTGCTCTGGCCAAATATGGCTCTGGTAATAAAGCGAGGGTCGTGCTCCTGCAGTATAGACAAAATGACCTGGGAGGTTACTCCAATAATACTTGAGCCATACGAAAGTGACGTCCTATTTCTATATCAAACCAAATTAGGCTTTATCTTTATACGTTAGTGCTCAATGTTGCTTGACACAGAAACGCGAATACGCAGTATCGTCCGTCTTTTTGGAGTTACCCCTCTGATGATGATGGTAAAAAGAATTCTCATTCTTTACGTCGATCCTTATAAGTAGCACGTCTGTTCAAATCATAAGATTTATACAGTGCCCCCTAAGATCTCACGGAAAGACAGTCCCTTGGGCCCCTGACATATTTATCGAGTGCCTCCGTCTTTTTTCAATTAAGCGACCAACAGGTTCCTGCGTTGACATTAGGAAAAATATAACGTTCAGTTTTTCAGCTGGAAGTTATTTTTATTATGTTTTTCGTTGTACTTTTATGGTTCTGTGCAATTTTAGCTGAGATTTTTAACGAAAAGGAGATTCCAGTTTATTTTGGCTCGGCAGACTTTTTTATACTCTCTCATAGGTTAGTACAAAAAAATATCAGTCTTTCTTTGCACATGGTGACAGGAAATATCAGGAAATATACTAGATCACTATAGTATAATGAAAAAAAAAATAGTAAAATTTACATTTGGCACAAATACAAATTGGCATTTACATACAAAAAGGTACTTTGTAGGGGAAAGTAAAATTATTTTTTGTAAAAGAAACATAATTTATGACTTTGTATACAAATTTTTTAATCTTTATTGATTTTAGAGATACGATATGTTAAAAAATTAAGATAAGGGAGGATGTTTTTAAATTTACTTAAAAAAAATGTCTCAATCTAGATATATGTATGTGTGTAGTCTAAGCCCGATGGTTTGATACGTTAAAACGTTTCATCTTCAAAGACCACCTCACGCAATTTAATTTCACCCCAATTTCCAACAAACATCAAAAACATCAACAACCCTTTATCGCCAAAATTCAAAAACTGAATTAAATATTAATACATTCATACACCAACTTTAATAAAAAGCGTGTAAAGCGACCCAGGGACTTCCCAACATACGGCCCCATACATATTATATGAGGCCTCTAATAATGGTTCATTTGACGGGCCACCGCTGGGGAAATCTGCTTACATTAATTGGAGAGACTTCGACATGTTGCCGATTTGTGAGTTTACTTTCCGACACTGTGGCTTTTTCCTTATTTATAGCTAGCTGAAGCCCGCGACTTCGTTCGCGTAGATTGAAGCAAGAGAATATATGTCACTCTGTTACGCCAAATCTATTGTATATCGATATGTTAGATTATTTTGGCTTCTACTTAATTAAATTATCAAATAGGAAAAATATTTATATCGCTTTTTTTTTAAATTCACAGCACATGTGTAGCCTTTTCTAGGAGCGTCCGAGTCTTTGCAACGTTTAAAAAACAAGTAAAGTCATGCAATGGAATGTCAAAGTCATCGATGTAATCAGCAAACAATTTTAAAAAAATTGTCAAACTTCGTAATCGCATACCCACAATGACCTAGTTTCGCAAAGGTCAATGTATGTTGCTAAAAATATAATTCAAAAATATTCCAAGGAAGTAGTTATTTTTATCATTTGAATATGTAAAGATATGTAATATAAGGTAAATAAAAAATAAAAATAAGAAATATACTGCTTTTTTACTATCCACACTTTTTCCAAAAATATTAAAAAAATTAGTAAATCGTATTTTAAACTCTTATTATTTATTGAAATGCACGATAAATTGCTATTAAAATATATACAGTGTGATAGCGTATTTCCTAAGGATTCTAATGATATAACTTTTTATACTAGTGTTCGTAAAAAAGTTTTGAAAATTTTCGAAGTTTTCCGACGCGCGGTAAAATTTTCAAAATTTTTCGCGACGCTTGGGCAGGTGAGGCGAGAGGCGGAAACGGGCCCGAACAATTAAAGGGATATTAGATTATTTTGTCTTCTACTTAATGAAATTATCGAATAGGAAAAATATTTACTATACCTCTCCAAATAGCAAGTATTTTTGAAGAAAATAAGATGCTTACTGACACTATTGCCGTGCTTAAGAGACGTTAGCATAAAATCACAACATTAGTGGACTTTAAAAAAAAATAACATTACCTCTTACTAAGGGCGGTTTTTAAAACCACATGCGGATTTACAAGAAATTACCTAGATATACTACAGCAAAAGTTATACAGTCTTTTATGAAACGCAGACTAACTTCTAATCAAATCAAGTAGACATCTAGTAATATGCCACTGTTTTACCTGAGAATATCAATTTGATTTGGTCGGATAATGGTTTAAACCTAGTAACACAGTTAGTCTGCGTTTTATTAATACGGATAAAGTTTTTTGTGTCTCGTGAAAAATTGGTGTTTTGTGCATACGTCTATTTGGTTTGAAGCGCGATATTATAAAATGAGGCCTCTAATAATGGTTCATTTGACGGGCCACCGCTGGGGAAATCTGCTTACATTAATTGGAGAGACTTCGACATGTCGGCGATTTGTGAGTTTACTTTTCGACACTGTGACTTTTTCCCATATTAATAATTATTATACTTGAACTCGGGTTCATTTAAAATTCTGTCTTGATCAAGCCCTATAACATCATCATAATCATGTCTTTTTAATCTTTACTGCAGGAGCACGACCTTCTCTGTATTACCAGAGCCATACACGGGTAGAGCAGCCAGAGGATTTGGCTTACACTTTCCACGCTAGCCAGACGTGTTAAAGAGGTCTTATTGATGTTTAAATGCTTTGTTAAGCTTGTATTCCCTAAGTCGCCTTCTACGACATTCGCGGAAAGACTTGTAGTGATCCTATTCTACTCTGCCGGAAACCACACAGTTAAAAGCCCTGTATAAATAACTATAATGAAATAAGAAATGGTAAAAAACACCACATTAGCGGGGATTGAACCGGCGACCTTAGTTTTCATACGGCCATGCTCCTACCAACTAAGCTATCACGTGTCCAGCCCTAGACGCCGAATTTTTTTACCATCGCCGAATTCCTTTAGCGTCAAATACTAGTAGGTACTGGTTATTGTGGCGACCTTACGCCACTCGATGAACTATAATAACAAACAACAATGAACGCAGTGATACCATATATTCTGACGTCAGACACCATCTAAGGCTGGTTTCACACTTAAACAATAGATCCGTACGGGTTCCCGGAGCGGAGATACTTACTCGTGAGACGCGAAAACATATACATAGTGACGCGGATCGTTCCGTACGGAACACGCTCCGGGTAGCGCCCGTATAACGCCACCCGCTCAATGGTACCGAACCTTCGTTACGCAGCACTGCGGGCGCTTCCCGTACGGGTCACCCATATCACGACCAGTCTCTACATCGCCTTATAAACATTATTTGTCATCTAGTGCTGAGGAAAGCACTAGATGGCGTTATATGTATTAATAAAACGTTATTTTTTTTATTACTAATACTAGTAGTTCGCCACGAACTTAGACCTCGCGATTATTATTTCAGAATAATGTACATGATTTGGATGAATTTTACTATCGGTGCAGGTTTACCGATATGCGAATTCATGGTTGTGACCAAATTTCCAAAATAGTTGCCAATCACAGCCCTTTCTTCAAATGACTTTCGATCTAGCTCTGAAATGTCAGGAGCACCTTCCAACCATACAATTCCATGGATATGAGGTCTACCGTGGTGCAGAAATTCAGTTCTGTACCAGTAGTCTTTCACCGAAAAATGACCCATCATTTTTCAAATGACAAAGTCAGCTCGTTTTTGGAAAAACCAGGTTTAAATGTTTATTTTTATTGCCATGGCTCTATGCCGCTGCTCATTGGTTTCTTACTTTCTTAGTAAAGCTACTTCGCGGGCTTTGATTGCTGTTGATCTCTTGTTAGTTCGTAGCATAATTACTTAAACTACTACAGAAGCACAGACAAGCAGCGATAGCGATTGAACGAAAGTTCGCTCAACAAAATTGCTAAATTTAATAAACAAGCCAACAATCAATCAAAATAAGCAAAAACTGATGAAAAAAAACTAATCGTAAAATAAGCAAAACCCTTTTATTTTAAGTCGGTTAAATATGATAAAATTTATAGAACCACTTATGAAACTCAAAATAATAACCATAATAGCTATTC
Organism: Acrobasis consociella; assembly: GCA_963555685.1. Taxonomy (NCBI): domain Eukaryota; kingdom Metazoa; phylum Arthropoda; class Insecta; order Lepidoptera; family Pyralidae; genus Acrobasis; species Acrobasis consociella. The sequence goes on along the minus strand of OY743119.1, from coordinate 3,047,587 downwards.
AGAGAAATTACTTCGTGGACCCCAGGGGAGATATGTATTTTTAAGAAAGTTGTTCAGTAGCCCGGAATGAATTCACCGTTTAATAGTTTAAGTATATTTTGTAAGAGGATTTGTATTGTATATTCGTCACGGCTTAGTCAGCTAGACTTCGCGAGTCACCCTAAACCCGTTTAAGTATAACGTATAAAAAGTTGTTTAGACAAAAAAGTTGTTCAAATAAAAAAAATGCGTTTTTATAATGGCAACAAAAAAGTCTAGTGACATTTTTGAAAATATTTTGAAATGGCGGATATATGACAGTTTTAAAATTTCAAACCCCCATATTTCCGCCATTTTGAAAAATTTCGGAAAACTGGCTCGACAAAAAAATTCTATTTAGTTCCTGAACTTGCTTACAAAATTTCATGAGAATCGGTTAAGAAATGCGACCTGTAGGCGAGAACAGACAGACAGACAGACAGACAGACAGACAGACAGACAGACAGACGGACAAAAGAATTTTTGGCTAGTCTCGAAACTGAGACGCTTCGCTCGCTTCGCTCGCTCGGTCAATTAAAATAAAGAAGTACTCTAATTGGGTAGATGACTAAAATAATTTATTTGGTACATATCATATAATAAAACGTCACAAAATAGTGTCACTTTTCATTGATCATATCCACTTTCAACGTGATTTTAGATTTGCTAATGCAGAAAATCTAAAATTAAGAGCGCTATTTGTCTTCAAAAAACACTACGTCACCCTTTTTTATTTCATACAAATCTCATAGAAATTGTTTGTTTTGAAGTTTAAAAAAAAGTGTCTGATTTGATTTGTTGTCATATAGCGGATTCATTAAATATGACATATAAAATGTAATATTTTTTTTAAAGCATATTCAACACGTTCTTTGTCACTTTTTTGCCAGTTTTGTGTGCTGCCATCTATGTGAGGCTACGCAACTTCAGTTTGCCTACTTACAGTCCGTCCAATAGTTTTTATGGAATAGGGGTGACGACTTTGTCCGAAATGTATGATTGTAATTAGTCCGTCTTTTAGATTATCCCTTTAACTGTCGGACGCCCGGAGCGGGCGTCTGATGTATTGTTTTACTATTGTGTCTGCTATGCCGACATTCGAAGGGTTATCCAAAAATAAATGAACTTTTTCAGTTTACCAAAAAAGTAAAAATTCACAAAGATACGGAGCGTCAAAGTTCCGGAGTGGGGGCTTGCTACGTCACACTTAAGTAAAAATCGTGCTTAAGTGTGACGTCACGTGAAATTTCAACGCGCTGTATCTTTCTCATTTTTGGTTTCTCAGAGGAAAGAAAAAATACGTGACGTGTACAATATTTTTTAATAACTTAACCGATGGACCAAAAATATTTTTCCATTCGTCATGCCTATAGGTTATATGTTACGTCAGTATTATTATTATCTTTGGTACGGGTCTCCCGCACAGCTGTGAAACCAGCCTAAATTGGAACCATAACAAACTTGTACTGTAAGGTAAACACGTTTTAATTTTCTCCATAATAAATTGCAAAGGTATTATTAATTTCCGAGACAACAATAAATAAACGTGTTAAAGATTAATGAGCGAGGGTGCTAATGATGGCCGATCGCTCTTCATTAAGATATTTTTTAGTCTTGGTGCGTAGGTGGGAAAATTTATAAAGAAAGAATATATTTTATGAGTAAACAACTAGTTTCTATTCAAGGGTATTTTCTTGCATAAAGGATTTGTATGATGAAAAATGTTATCAGTTTTTTTTAATAGAGTTTTTGCACATAGTTCTGAAATGTTCCCATGTCAACACCACCTGTATGCTGTATGTTGATTGGTAGAAAAGGCCTAAGCCTTGGACCTTAAGTCCACCAATTACAATTTCCTGTCCTAAATATTTCTCAAAAGAAAACGTCAGCTGAAGTGGACTTTAATAATTTCTTTATTTCAACTTCAACTTAGCCTATGATACATTTAACATACATACTTTGTTAACTTCTTAAGAACTAGATAAGTACTCATAAAAAAGTATGTGTTTAATTATGATGCCATTGTACCAAGGTATAATGGCATCATAATCAGTTATCGCAAAGCAAAAACACGCTAAGTAAGTAATTCTGTTTGATGACCCAAATGGCTACTATAACTATACTACTACTACTTTAAATAAAGTGAACTATGCGACGCTGTGCTAGAATACATATAACACTCGGTACTAGACTTGTGGATCTATAAGCTGTAGACCTCGCGGTTAAACTTAATATTAAATTAAAAACTTCGCTCTAGGAAAAATATGATTTTTCAAGTTTTTAAGACGACGCATTACGCGACGGGTTTTTGGCTGCAAGGAAGGATACCGAATTTACTTAACAATGGCTAAAGTGAACGAAATGAAATTTAATGTCAGGATTCATCATCCACACATACGTAATATCACGCCTGGTTCTCACAGAGGTAGGTTGAGACTGGACCTCCATTATGACTTGCTACGATTATGACAAACCTCTTTTGCTTCATCTAAACTCATCAATCTCTTCATACATGCCCTTCGAATACGGATACTTTCTACCTCTCTTTTTTTAGAACGTCTGCAATTTGGTCGCAGAAAGTTCGCCGAGGCCAACCCTTTCTTACTGTTCCTTTCCCATTTATCATATAAATATTAAATAAGGATTCGTCATGTCTCTGACTTATGTGGTCCATTGTAAAACACGATTGGCAAAATTTTATAATACAAAATATTTAATCGAAAATACCTCTATAAGAGTAGAGATTTTAATTTTACCGACATTGAGAAGCGATTTCAGGTTCCAAAATTTCTACATTATATTAATTAAAACTGACACTATAATTGGCACATTATGTCATCTGAAATGTATTGGTAGTTTATAAATTACGCAACAAAAATCATTTAGTCGCATACGCCCATTCCGTTTACGCGGTTTTTCTACAAGCGAATCTCAACCTTACTACATTGACATAATATTCATTTGACAGGATGTCATTAGAGGTGTCGTAACAGGGTCGACCCGAGTTTAATGGTTTTACCCCATCCCAAAAAATGCTTTTCGCCCAATAGATTTAGTATTTACCATTTCCGTGCATGCCCAACGCGCCTAAAGAAGTTTTCACTTCAAAAATTATGAGTGAATATGTTATTCATATAAACTTAATCATGTCAGTTGATAAAAAGCTTGTAAAATGTCTTAGAAAATATAAAATGTAAGTTTGCAGCAGCAATGTCAGGTCAGCCACCCTGAACAAAGTGCGGAATGTAATCGAATCGAATGCGGCGATCGAGCGAAAGTGCGCTCAGTGTACCTACTACCTACACTGCGAAGTACTTACGTGATGTCGAGAAACAATTTTCTACAGAACACACTTTCGATGGTACATAAAATTCAAAATCATCCTCATCATTAGGTCTTTTTGTCTCCACTGCAGGAGCATGACACTCTCTGTACTACCAGAGCCATACTTGGCTAAAGCAGCCAGAGGACTTGGTCTACACTCTCCACGCTGGCTAAACGGGTTGGAGAGGTGTCATTGATGTTTTATAAGCTTTCTTTAGCTCGTATTACGTATACATTATTAGTAAACTTGATAGGCCAGAGGACAGCAGCCAGAGGACTTGGTCTACACTCTCCACGCTGGCTAGACGGATTGGAGAGGTGTCATTGATGTTTTACGCTTTGTTTAGCTTGTATAACGCATACATTATTAGTAAAGTTAATATAACGCTTGTAAAATGTCTTAGAAAATAGAAATTGTAAGCTGCACCAGCAATGTCAGGTCAGCCACCCTGCACAAAGTGCGGAATGTAATCGAATCGAATGCGGCGATCGAGCGAAAGTGCACTCATACTTGCGTGCTCTCTAGCACGCAAGTACATGAGCTTTTTAACCGACATTAAAAAAGGAGGAGTTTATCAATTAAATTTTTTCACGAGCCCATACATAGCCGTTTAGCAGATAGTCCCTCTATCTGTTAAACGGCTATGTATGGGTAACACACACAAACTCACACACTCGTGGCTCTAACATAAATTAGCATTATAAAACCAATTATTTCAGAAACGGATCCTTGAATGGAAAAATGATGTTCACAAGCTTTTTTCAAGATTTTACTTTACGACTTTTTTGCCATGATTATTATACATACTAAACTTCATCATGTCATTTGATAAAAAGCTTGTAAAATGTCTTAGAAAATAGAAATTGTAAGCTGCAGCAGCAATGCCAGGTCAGCCACCCTGCACAAAGTGCGGAATGTAATCGAATCGAATGCGGCGATCGAGCGAATGTGCGCTCATGTACTTACGTGCTGGAAAGCAACATTTTTGCAATAGTGAACTGTCGGAATAAAGTTTATTTTTCTATTTTTTACCGACATTCAAAAAGGAGGAGGTTTTCAATTAAATTTTTTCACGAGCCCATATATAGCCGTTTAGCTGATAGAGGGACACACACACACGTGACTCTAACATAAATTAGCAATATAAAACTAAATATTTCAGAAATCATCAGGTCTTTGGGTCTCCACTGCAGGAGCAGTGACCCTCTCTGTACTGCCACAGTCATTCTTGGTCAGAGCAGCTAGAGGACTTTGCTTACAATCTCCACGCTGGCCAGACTGGTTGGAGAGGTCTTATTAATGTTTATAAGCTTTTTTTCCTAAGTCGCCTTCTACGACATCCACGGTAGAACTAGGAGTGGCCCTATTCTACTCTGCCGAAAACCACACGGCACTATAGTTTATCAATTTGTCGTGATCTTTTTAGGGTTTCCTACCCAAATGGTAAAAACGGGACCATGTCTGTCACCAGGCTGTATCTCATGAACCGTTTTAAATTTTAACAGATGATGTATTTCTGGTGCCGCTATAACAAAAATACAAGTACTAAAAAGAATAATATAAATGTTCAAGTGGGGCTCCCATACAACAAACGTCATTTTATATAGATAAGAAGTGGTACGGAACCCCTCATAACTGCCTCCGTGGTGTAATGGTTGGAGCGTTTGGCTCATACCCGGAGGTCGCGGGTTCGATTCCCAGCGGGGGCAACGACTTTGTGTTGTTGTCCTAGTTTGGTTAGGATATTGCAGGCTGATCACCTGATTGTCTGATAAGTAAGATGATCCGTGCTTCGGAGGGCACGTTAAGCCGTCGGTCCCGGTCACTGTCTTTGACATTGGTCGTTACCTAAAACCATGTCAGAGGCCTTTAGGGCGGTTTAAAACTCTGACACTAGTGTTAGTCACTAACACACACGATAAGAAGAAGAAGGAACCCCTCATGCGCGAGTCCTACTGGCAGTTGACCGATTATTATGTATGTTCACCGATGTTTGAAGACGCGTAGACCGATTTGGAAAAAGGGCCATCCATTATTTGCTAGGCAAACTAAAAAACCCCAACTTCCAAGCGTTGACCCAGTAACTTTTAAATGGCTGAACCGATTGTCATCAAACATACTAAGCAACCAGCGCAAGACAACTTGCTTTCACGTAAAATAAACCGCATCGATATCGGTTAATCGGTTCGAGGGCTACAGTGCCACATAGACAGACATTAGCGTTAAACTTATAACACGCCTCTTTTTGTCGGGACTTTTCATTGGTTTTGGAAAAAAAAATGTCGTATAGTAAATAAATTCCTCTATCCATATACGTAATCCAAATTTCTGTACGAGTATGTCATAAGATAAAAAGTTTCGTAAATGATTTTCAATCGAGACCACATAGTTATGCCGCCGGCCAAAATAGCTGCGTGGATGTCGATGACCTCCGCCGGCCGGCGGGCGGTGTATGGCGACGGTACTAATTGATCTCACAATTTTGCTTTCGAGTTTTAGTCAACATTTTTTGTTTCTGAATTTTTATTTTGACTAGCTAATTAGGTCTGAATAACGATGCCTACGAAGTGGCCTTCGACTTCAGAAGCAATAAATATCGCCGTGTATAACATTTTACTAGTTACAATAAATACAAATATTTATTCTTCTAATAGGACCATTAAACTCCTCAATGCTCATTTCTAGCCATCCTTTGAGCACTGAAGACGCCTTAAATAATTAAAATTCAATCGCATTTTCTATAGTCAGGTCTTGAGCGCTGGAATGGGAAAAATGCATTTATTCGCGAGTTGCATTGCATGCTTGTAAAGGCTTCTATTTGCATTTTAAAAGTTCACAATCCTACTAATATTATAAATGCAAAAGTGAGTTTGTATAATTATTTGTTTGTTACCTCTTCACGCTTTAACTACTGAACCGATTTAGATGAAATTTGGAATGGATATAGTTTGAGACACGGGGAAGGACATAGGGTACTCTTTATTCCGAAGTTCCTACGGGGAGCGAAGCCCGCGGGTACAGCTAGTTTCTTTATATTTCTAACATTTATTTGCTCGTTGATTAAACTTTAGCGGGAGCGAGGTGATATGCTCGACTGCCACAAAGGGAAGATCTTCCCGCCAGGCATGGTGTGCATTATATTCGTGACACCGGCGACAGTAGCTGACTACTGTCGCCGACAGTCGCGCGGCAGTTCAGTTTGTGATAGATTGACATGTTTGACGCGACCGTTTGCGACAGTCTGCGACGGTCACCGACTGTCGCAAAAGGTCGCGTGATACATGACCGGTGTCGATTTTTCACGCGACGGATCCCGGAGGTCTTGGGATCAATTTCCGGCGGGGGCAACGACTTTGTGTTGTTATCCTAGTTTGGTTAGGACATTGCAGGCTGATCACCTGATTGTCTGATAAGTAAGATGATCCGAGCTTCGGAGGGCACGTTAAGCAGTCGGTCCCGGTCACTGTCTTTGACATTGGTCGTTACCTAAACCATGTCAGAGGCCTTTAAGGCGGTTTAAAAACTCTGACACTAGTGTTAAGTCATTAACATACACGATAAGAAGAAGAAGAACGCGACCGATTCGCGACTCGCGAATATAATGCACACCATGCCTGGCGGGAAGATGTTCCCTTTGTGGCAGTCGAGAATATCACCTCGCTCCCGCTAAAGTTTAATCAACGAGCATGCCGCTTGTTTATGTACTTACATAATATAACGTTTTATAATTGACGTTTGATATTGTTTCCTAACTTTAAAGTAACATAATCAAAAATATACTTATAAAACGTGGAAGGGACATATATAAGTAATAAAAGGAACCACGGGCTAAAATAGACATCATCATCATCATTTCAGCCGCATAACGTCCACTGTTGGACATAGGCCTTTCCCAAACTAGACATAGTATAACGAAATTAAAATAACAGTCAAAAACGAAGAAAAACTTCGGCATTTCCATACAAAAGTGTGCAGCCGCCCGGGCAATTTGTATGGGAATGTCAATTGTTTTTTTTGTTTTTGACTGTAATTTTATTATCAATATAATATAGTGATCTAGTATAGCCTGTGGTTCGATTTATGACAAGTATGTCCCTTCCACGTTGTATAAAATGATGTTTTTATTTTTAGTATTAGTTTAAATTTTTTGTACCTGTAGTTTTTTGTTTCATTTTATTTCATTAATATTTACTTTGAATTGTTTGTAATTTTTTTAAGCTATTTTATTATCATTATAATATATAGTGATTTAGTATAGTCTGTGGTTCGATTTATAACGAGCATGTCCCTTTTACGTTGCATTATAATGTTAAATAAAGATTCGGAGAATTCAAAATTTATAATTTAACTATCCTTGCGGTTCTGACGTGATTCAATTTGTATAATTTGTACAGAAACTCGAGTCCGCTGTAACAAAAGACAGCGAAGACAGCATCCGAGGAGAAATAAATTTGAATCTCAAAGTCCTGGCATTTCTAGACCTCTGACATCTTACTGAGAACAATCCTTTGACGACATCTGTGGAGTTCTCTAACTAGCTTCTTATTGCAGCTTACCGATAAAAGTGCTTAAATGGGTGTTGGGTGTTAAACTATATACTATATTATATTATGTATTATAACTTTACTATATTAAACTTTGTACATATGTATTATACCTATGTATTATATAGTATTTTTTTAACTGTTATATAATTTCAAACTATACAAACTTATTAAAATTTAAATTAAAACTAAAATTTAAACTAAAAATTACAAATTATGTAGTCCCACTAAAATATTAACCCTCGGCAACGTGGCCAAAAGGCTGGCAGCATTGCCACGTTGTATGGCAATGCTGATTCTTTGAGCCAGATAGTTACCAGCCCTTTGGTCATGGGATACCTCGAATAAACTTTTAAAAAAAATATTAAATAAACTATGGGCGGAAGGACCCCACGGACCAAAAGTTTCTACCCCAAAAGGCTCAAATATGTAGTTTTCTCCGATGTCTACATATTTGCGCCTTTTAAGGTTCTCTGTTGCGGCAGCTGCTGCGCCGGCCTTTGACTTGGTGACCTGAAGATGGGACGGTGCGAGGGTGTCCACACAAGTAGCATCCCAGACCAAGGGCCGTCCCAATCTCCAAGGCACCAAGGTCATTCCGTCCGGCCTCTTGCCATCATCCCTGGCCAGACCATTGGGTTCTAGGGCCGCCGGGATATTGATGGTGGCGAGAGAACGGAGGATAATATAGTAATTATCATAAAAAATAGTATCGTAAGATGCAATGGACTAAAACGAAAAAGTTGGTCAGATGTATAAGGTCTAACAAAATATACTAAAACTACTTTTTTACGGGTGAATTCAGTCCACGAAACTGATCAACTTTCCCCAAGGAACGCTGATTTGAGTAAGTATGGACAGCTAAAAATTATTTTGCATAATTCGACATATGTTTCTTGGGGAAAATTGTTCGCTATCACGGACTGAATTCGCCTTTAAAATAGTTTCAGTATATTTTGTTACACCTTTTATAATTACATAACCCCAAACCCTATCAAATTTATACCATCAATCAAGCAGAACTTATAAATATGCATAAATTTTACTTACTCGTATATTATTTCTTATACATATGCGTTCTCATTACTATTATAGATATAACTGTATTCGATTAATATAGCATTCCTATGTATTAATCCAGGTAAGCTATAGGAAAATTGCGAACATTTTGGAAATTTGTTCGCATGTCAACACAAAACCTTTAATATTTAAACTGAAATCACTTACTTACAACACTTACTTATAACACTATATACATACCTATAATAATAATAACCAAAATCGATTCAAACCACAGTAATAATAAAGAACTGCCTTCGTGATGTGGTTCGATTCCCGGCGGGGGCAACGACTTTGTGTTGTTGTCCTAGTTTTGTTAGGACATTGTAGGCTGATCACCTGATTGTCTGATAAGTAAAATGATCGATCCGTGCTTCGGAGGGCACGTTAAGCCGTCGGTCCCGGTCACTGTCTTTGACATTGGTCGTTACCTAAAACAATGTCAGAGGCCTATAAGTCGGTTTAAAAACTCTGACACTAGTGTTAGTCACTAACACACAAGTTAAGAAGACAGTAATATAATAATATACTACGTACAAATACAGACTAAATGATAATATTTTCAAGAATTTAACTATTTTTCATTGCATTTCGTAGTATGATTTCGATTTGTATTCAAATGCATATTAAGTTCTGCCTACTACCCACTTAAATTTCACGCACTTTAATTAGCGAACTCAATTCCATTTGTGCATCAAGTTCCAAAACAGATTAGCCTAATCTATTCTCTCAAAGCATACTTAATTATATGGATGACAAACTAATCAAGGCGAATTGAATTTTAAAGAGAATCTTAGATGAAATTCCACAACTTTGGAGTTAAGGTTGGTGAAAGGGTCGGACCGACTCAGATTTTGATATTATAAGTATTTATCCACAATTACATTTTAACAGCATTTACCAACTGCCTCCGTGGTGTAGTGGTTAGAGCGTTTGGCTCATACCCGGAGGTCGCGGGTTCGATTCCCGGCGGGGGCAACGACTTTGTGTTGCTGTCCTAGTTTGGTTAGGACATTGTAGGCTGATCACCTAATTGTCTGATAAGTAAGATGATCCGTGCTTCAGAGAGCACGTTAAGCCGTCGGTCCCGGTCACTGTCTTTGACATTGGTCATTACATAAAACCATGTCAGAGGCCTTTAAGGCGGTTTAAAAACTCTGACACTAGTGTTAGTCACTAACACACACGTTAAGAAGAAGAAGAAGTATTTATCCATTACGGGTTGGATGAAATGGAGAGAACTGACCGGTGTACTATGCGATTCGAAGATACCCGTTAAAACTAAGGGCAGAGTGTACAAGTCGGCAGTTAGACCTGCAATGCTGTATGGCTCAGAATGTTGGCCTGAGGAAAAATGACACCCAAAAGATGCATGTCACCCAAATGATAATGCTTCGCGGGTCTGGTGGTGTAACACGACTGGATAAAATAAAAAATGAGTGTATTCTAGGCTCCTTTAAAGTTGCTGACATACACAAAAAACTCAGGGAAAATCGCTTGAGGTGGTACGGGAATGTAATGCGCCGAGAAGAAGACCACATGACTCGTAAAGTAATGGACATACAGAAGGGGAAAAGAGGAAGTGGACGCCCTCCTACTACCTAGAGTCGAATCATCTCCAATGACTTAAAGACGTTGGGTATAAGCCCAGAAATGACACAAAACCGCCAAGAATAGCGCAAAAATATTAGGGGGGCCGACCCCTTATAGGGATATGGCAAGGAGAGAAGAAGTATTTTTCCAGTGTAAACAGTTTGAACTAAGGTTTGAAATATGCAAAGGTTTGGTTTAGCAAGTTGGATATTGTTGTTTCAACTAACAACTAAAACAAATGTGTGGATATAGTAACAGTGTAGAAAATTTACCACGTCTCAAATGCTTCAATCAACCCAGAAATATAAACAATTTTAAACATTTAAATTATTTATAAAGGTCGTAACGTAACGTAAAAGTTCATATGTGTATTTCACAGACTGCTGTCGCCTTTCTATATTTATATAGGTATATATGTATTTATATAAGTTAAAATGATATCAAAATTAGTGCACCTAGCAGTGGCGGAGCCTCCTTAGAAGCCGAACTTTTAACATATATGCATTTATTACTAACAACAATTAACCTACGTATATCGGCGCACTTACTATTTTCATAAGCCGTAAACTAGCAGCATGCCTGGATTGCACGCACCCATATATTCAAAATACGACAATTCTCTCTGTTTATTGAAATAAACTCACAATGATAAATGTATAAACACGCTCAGACCACTCATACTAAGTTAATAAAAATAAGCCGGACATGGGACGGCTTATTATGTTTTATATAATCCAATTAGGTAGGTATTTAATTCGTTTTATAGTTTTATAGCTGTACTAGTCCAAATTCTCAGCCAACGCCACTGGCACCTAGGTAATAATAATAGAGTAACAGAACATTTTTTTGTATGTTTGTATGTATGTAAATATGTATGTATGTGTACAGGCTAATCTAAATTACTGAGCAATTAAATATAGACTATATTTTAATGGTAACAAGATGGCAAATAGGTACTTGAAATTCAGTCAGAGTTATTTAGGAGACTCGTTTCTCAGAATATAAGTTCTAACATAATATACTGAAACGATTTGAAGGGTGATTTCAGTCCGTGATACTGAACAACTTTCCCCAAGGAACATATGTCGAAATATGAAAAATGATTCTTGGCTTTTCATACAAACTCGGATCAGCTGATCGGTCAACTTGTATGGGAGGCCAAAAATTGCTTGTCATATTTCGATACGCGTTTGACTGAATTCACCCTTAAAATTGTTTCAGTATATTTTGTTAGGCCTTATATAATCAGCGAATAACGAAAAAATTATTTTACTTTCCATATAAAAACAAAGCTTATAAACATCAATGAGACCTCTCCAACCCATCTGGCCAGCGAGGAGAGTGTAGGCCAAGTCCTCTTGCAGCTCTGGCCAAGTTTGGCTCGGGTACTACAGAGAGGGTCGTGCTCCTGCAGTGGAGACAAAAAGACCTGATGATGATATAAAAACGCAAGAAAAGCTGACCTTTAGTTTTCTTCTTAAAACTTTCTGCGAAACAGTACCTAATTTCAAACATATATGTACTTGAATACACACACATGTTTTGTTTGATATGCTTTCAATATACACCGTTAATCCTACTTCTACTATCCTATCCTATCCTACTTCCTACTATCCTATCCTATCCTACTAATATTATAAATGCGAAAGTGAGTTTGTATAATTGTTTGTTTGTTGCCTCTTCACGCTTAAACTTCTGAACCGATTTAGATGAAATTTGGTATAGATATAGTTTGAGACTCGGGGAAGGACATAGGGTACTCTTTATCCCAAAATTCCTACGGGGAGCGAAGCCCGCGGGTACTGCTAGTTAATGATAAAATCCATCCTAACATATTTCACAGATTAGTTGAATTTCATTAAGCCTAATAGTGCATCAAATTAGCGATCGGGCGGCGCGATGAATAATTAAATACACTTTATCCCGCATAATCTAGATTATTATTTATTGTTCAGAAATAAATTATTCAGTATAGTTCATAAAATAAAACGTCATAAAATAGTGTCACTTTTAATTGGTCAAATATATTTTCAACATGATTTTAGATTAATGATTGCAGGAAAACTGATATTAAGAGCGCTATTTGACTACGGATATTAGTTCTTGTAGTACTGGCGCGATGGTCGCGCAGCAGTTTTTGGCAGTTTGTGACCGATTAACATATTTCCATTCTGGTCTGGGAGAAAAGAAAAAACTCAGAATGTACCAGCTGCTTCTCTTCCCGGGCAGATCGTAAGAGCCGATCGAGGGAATGGGCAAAAATGCGAATCATGTAAACAGGCGATGCGGCTAGCAACTCATCACTGTATTGATTGCTTTTTCATCTTCTTGCCCACCATTACGCTAAAAGTGGCTTGTTGGTCTTGCGGCCCTGGGCTCTGCTTAGAGCCGCAAGACTTAAAAATGCTCTGTCTGCCCCATTAGGGATAAACACGTGATAGTATGTATGTATGTGATATACGTCATGCGACCGTTTGCAACATTAGCGACCGTCGCGCGACACAGGTCGGCGACAGACGCCGACTGGTGACGCTGATCTGTAAGAACGCTTATAGAATGGAATATATATATATAAATAATTAAAAGCATTACCTACCATTTTGAAGAGCTTTCTTTAGTGCACCACACCCCATGGTTATTTTACCCTGATTACATTATCTCGAATATAATAAGAGTGAAAATGAAAAAAGAAGTGGCACTTTCTCACCGACAGAAGTGAAAACTTGGTGTCGGTTACGATAGCATTAAGTTGTACCTTTTGTACTATAATCTTAAGATTTTAAGAGCAATAAATAAATAAATGAAAAACAACGGTGTCGCGAGATCAATGTATTTTCCCGTCTCAAAAAATGCTTTCCGTGCATTCCTAATGCGCCTAAAGAATGTTCACTTCAAAAAGCGTACTTTCTATAATCTAATAAAAAAATTATCATAAAAATATGACTGACAGCATAAAATAAAATTTAAAATACTCTGAAATGAATTGAATAAACATCAAAGAGGAAATACGAAATTTCAACGCACTCTGCAGAAAGCAAAATTAGTAAGAATATCACGTAAACAAATAAAAAGTCTTGAGAGAACAACTTTAGTATAAAATTCCAGTTGGGATTTTTAAAAATATTTTATTTCCTAGATCAAAATCAACTATTCCATAACTGCCGAGTCAACAGAGCGGGACCAGTCTAATATGAAGCAAAACCATGTATTTGTTTTTTTACCGACACACTAAAATGGTTTTGTTTGGAAGTAATATACTCTTTTTTCTTTTTTATTGGTTGCATGTATCGCTTTTATTTCAGTGCTGTGCGTAAATTGAAAAAGATTTTAACAATTTTTCATTGTTCGATTTCACCGAAAATTTGCTGCGAAAAAGAATTTGTTATTTATCTATGTAGGTAATAATAATTTCGATTTAAATTCTAGTGTTGTCAATTTACGCGTAAATGCTGGCGTCTACTGAATGTTGGAATTAAAATGAGTTTTTAGTCTTCTTATCGTGTGTTAGTGACTAACACTAGTATCAGAGTTTTTAAACCGCCTTAAAGGCCTCTGACATGGTTTTAGGTAACGACCAATGTCAAAGACAGTGACCGGGACTGACGGCTTAACGTGCCCTCCGAAGCACGGATCCTCTTATTTATCGGACAATCAGGTGATCAGCCTACAATGTCCGAACCAAACTAGGACATCAACACAAAGTCGTTGCCCCGCCGGGAATCGAACCCGCGACCTCCGGGTATGAGCCGAACGCTCTAACCACTACACCACGGAGGCAGTTTTTAGTTATAATTGGCTTAAATATTTATAAGGTCTAACAAATGATACTTAAACTATTTTAAGGGTTAATTAAGTCCATGATACTGAACAACTTTTCCCTATGAACATATGTCGAAACATAAAAAATATTGTTTGCCTTTTCATACAAACTCGGATCAGCTGATCGGTCAACTTGTATGGGAGGCCAAAAATTACTTTTCATATTTTGAAATGTGTTCCTTTGGGAAACTTGTTCAGTATCACCGACTAATTTCACCCTTAAAATAGTTTAGTATATTTAGTTAGACCTTATATATTTAGGCCAATTATAACGCAAAACTTATTTTTATTCCAACATTCAGACGAGACGCCAACATTTTCGCGTCGGTACATTAAGGGATAGACCTCCGTAGATGCAGTCATCTCCAAAAAGGTACTAAAAGGCCTCTTCATGTTGCTTTTGGCCCCATGAACGCCTCAAAAGATCGGGTCCCCATAGACCCGTGGCTGAAAAGCGTACCAACAAATGATAATAAATAGATGTTTTTATTTTTAGTATTTATTGAATTTTTAGTGCCTAAAGCTTTTGTTTAATTAAATTTTTTAAAATATTTAGTTGTAATCGTTTGTATTGTTATTTTAGTTTATTTATATTAAATAATAATTTACTGATTGACAAAGCATACCTAAAATTATCATCATCATCTTTTCAGCCGCATAACGTCCACTGCTGGACATAGGCCTCTCTCAAGGATTTCCAAAATGACCGATCTAAAGCGGCCTGCGTCTTGCGCCTTCCAGCGACCTTTTTCAGGTCATCAGACCACCTTACCACCACCTTATCGCCACCTGGGTGGGTGTTCTAAGCTTCGCTTGCCAGTACGGGTTTGCCATTCGTGAACCTTTTTCGGAGAGGCCTAAATCTAGCAGTGGACGTTGTGCGGCTGAAATGATAATGATTGTTTAGTATTCTACTAAATTAAAAAAATATATTGCTCTCTCGCTCTCTTCCGTCCGTGCGTGCCTTGACGCCTACACTGTGTCCGTGTTACTGCTTTATAATAAAATATATTAAAGTGCTTTCGTTATCAAAATTAGTGCAAAATAAACGTGGTGAACAATAAAAGTGCGTTTCAGTAAAGTGGTCACCTCTACACATCCAATTTATAACAATGATTATAATTACAATACATGTTACATGATAATAACAATACAATTCGTAGAAGAACAAAAGTCACTGACATAGCCCAGCGAATTAGCTCGTTGAAGTGGCAGTGGGCGGGACACATAGCGCG
This sequence comes from Acrobasis consociella, assembly GCA_963555685.1. Classification (NCBI taxonomy): domain Eukaryota; kingdom Metazoa; phylum Arthropoda; class Insecta; order Lepidoptera; family Pyralidae; genus Acrobasis; species Acrobasis consociella. The sequence goes on along the minus strand of OY743119.1, from coordinate 3,031,994 downwards.
ACGAACCGATGGCCGATGGGGCAAAAAGTTTCTTGAATGGCGACCGCGTACTGGCAAGCGAAGCGTAGGGCACCCACCTACAAGGTGGTCAGGTGACCTGATCAGGGTCGCTGGAAAGCGCTGGATGCAGGCCGCTCTTGATCGGTCATTTTGGAAATCTTTTGGAGAGGCCTATGTCCAGCAGTGGACGTTATGCGGCTGAAATGATGATGATGATGACAATACATGTAATCTCCTTACCCTAGATCTTTCCATACAAACGTAGTCTACGTTTTATTTTGAAACCAAATGTCAAAGTTCGGTAAAAATTTTTTTTTTTCTTTCGACGGTAAAATTATGAACCGATAAGAAAATATAATGATGTAGAAATTTCCCACACTGATTGTCAAAAATGATTTATCACACTATATTCTATTTCAAGTTCATATTTTGACTGTGAAAACCAGCTATATGCAATAAGATATGTAAAATATCTTTAAAATTACAAAATTTTTGCCGAAATCAGGTAGGTATGTCGTTTCGAAATGAAGGGTAGACTGCGTTTATATGAAAAAGTGTAGTTTAGACATTTTTTATTTAATGTCAAAACAAACATTTTGATTAGTTTATGAAATATGGACTAACGATGTCATAGTTTCTTGCAGTTTTATTTTAAAACGCAGACTAACTAGGTTTAAACCATTATCCGACCAAATGAAGTTTACATTTTCAGATGATTTGATATAAAGCGTAGACTTCGTTAATATGAAAAATTGTAGTAAGGACTGATAAGGCCTGAGGCCTTTTCTTATAGTCGACAAAAAATTTAGTTTTTTTCGCTAAATCTGATACTCGGTTCTGATTTCTGGCAGCGGATACGGAAGCACTGGGCCGCGCTATAACAGTGCCATACATCACACTAAGCGTACCTCGCGGTGCCATTCATAAGTTCTATGATAAAATGCTCACACAGTCGTGGAACTTGAAGTTAGAAGTATGGAGGGCGCAATATGAGTGCTATACTCGTAGATATAGGTAATTGTAGTAAAGTCAAGTCACACTATCTTTTATATATAGAGGTATAACGTGGAAAACCATAATAATTCGAACTACTATACTATACTTGATCACTATAGTATCATGATATTAAATTAACAGATTTTTATAAATCGGCATATATATTTAAAATTTTGCAGTTTCCTGGGCAATGGAGAATATCACAGTAAACAAATATGAAAGAATTTATAAATATAACTTAATCAGTGACGAACATGTGATACTTTAAAGTTTCAATTAGAAACAAAAGTCCGATATGGACTATGACGTCGAAGTCACATCATCTATACATTTGCCATAGAAAAAAGCGTTTTTGCGAGAGAGATGGACATATTTTCGTAAAATCGCTATATCTCGTTATAATCTATTATTAAGCCACTGTCTCATCTGAAAATGTCAACTTGATTTGGTCGGATAATGGTTTAAACTTAGTAACAAAGTTAGTCTGCGTTTTATAATAAACCGACTCCGAACTGAGGAAGGCCGGTGAAAGCATAATTTAGCCCGGTGGCGGTATATTGACCCAACTGCAACATAGTCTCCCATGCTGGTCTGAGAGAAACGAAAAAACTTAGAATGTACCAGCTGCTTCTCTTCCCGCGCAGATCGTAAAAGCCGATCGAGGGAATGGGCAAAAATGCGAATCATTTTAACAGGCGATGCGGCTAGCAACCCGTCACTGTATTGATTGCTTGCACCATCTTCTCGCCCACCATGACGCTAAAAGTGGCTTTTGAGTCTTGTGGCCCTAGGCCCTGCATAGAGCCGCAAGACCCAAAATGCTCTGTTTGCCCCGTTAGGGATAAAGACGTGATAGTATGTATGTATGTGTGCAACATAGTGTCAATGTGGTCATAGCGACCAGACTATGACACACCTGTCCTGCCCATCGTGCCCTACCAGCTGCACTAAGCGTGACCTATATGAGGCCTCCGACAACGCTGTAAAAGTGGCAACTTTCTGGAGGGAAAAAAAAACTGCCTCAGTGGTGTAGTGGTTAGAGCGTTCGGCTCATACCCGGAGGTCGCAGGTTCGATTCCCGTCGGGGGCAACGACTTTGTGTTGTTGTCCTAGTTTGGTCAGGACATTGTAGGCTGATCACCTGATTGTCTGATAAGTAAGATGATCCGTGCTTCGGAGGGCACGTTAAGCTGTCGGTTCCGGTCACTGTCTTTGACATTGGTCGTTACCTAAAACCATGTCAGAGGCCTTTAGCGCGGTTTAAAAACTCTGACACCAGTGTTATTCACTAACACACACGATAAGGAAGGAGGAGGGAAAAAATCTGATTTTATTTTGAGCTTTCAACACGAGAAGAAGAAGAATAAAACTGCAAGAAACTATGACATCTATAGTCTATATTTCATACAAATTCCATAGAAAATGTTTGTTTTAACATTTGGAAAAAAGTATCCGGTTAAGTGTTGGAAAGTAGCGAATTATAAAACAAAATACATCATTTCGTGTCCAGTTAATCCTCGTATCATGACGAGGGCTGACACCCAAATCCAGGGTACAAACATAAGCTGAAAGGGTCGCCAAGTTCCTTTCAAAAGAGTTTTTAGTGGCCCCATTAATGAGTCGAATGGTTTTTGCGTGAAGAAACGAAAACCATTTGATATTTTTTTTACAACGAGTTTTTATGTAGTAAGTATAAATATTTGAGAGAAAGGAAAAAAAAAACTTTATTTGGTGCAAATTTACAGGAGTTACATCACATAAATTAATAATTTAAATTATTAATATAATTTGTCAACTATATTGCTCTCATAAACGTACACCGTGTAAATCTGTAACATTGCCATTGCTATATTCTTGCACGATATTAGATAATACATACTTATTATACCGAACAAGTTTCTAAGAAATATACGTTGAAATATAAAAAAGTACTGAACTTCCTACACAAAATCGATCAGCTGATTAGAGCTTTGTACGGGGAACCCAATTTTTGGGGCGAAGTTCCTTATCTTATACCTTTAAACGAGCAATATTTATAAATTTCTGTGATCTCGAAAACGGCTCTAACGATTTCGCTGAAAATTTGTATATGGGGGTTTTCGGGGGTAAACAATCGATCTTGATTAGTTTTATGTTTGGAAAAACGCGTGTTTTCGAGTTTTCATGCGTTTTTCTTTCCACGCAGAATATGGTCGCTAATTTCGTCGCGCCGCGACCGCCTTGATTTATCTCAGCGGTTAAGGATAGCGACCGCTAGAAAGAGTGTTACGGGATCGAATCCCACTCGGTGACTTACTTTTGTTTTTTTTTTATGTTTAAGTTTATATTTTTTTTTTGCATTGTTTTTGGACAAGTTTAAAAAAAATTGTTAATGTTTGAAATGTAACCGAGCAAAGCTCGGTCGCCCAGGTACTTAGACCTTATAACACTAACTGCGCCCGCAGTGTTACTTGCGGTTAGAGTAGCCTATGTGTTAAGGCCATACCCAAATTTTCCGGGGTCCAGTGGCGCCGCCATTTGAAATAAATCATTTAAAAGGAAACGGAGATATCATTCAAAATTGTGTCTTGGTCAAGCCCTAGATAACCCTTAAAACTATTTTATGAACTACTGTTAATAATTTAAAGTGCGAACGTGAAGCTTTTCTACGCACATTAGCTAAAAGTGGCCGTTTTTCGCAAATGTGCGTAGAAAAGCTTCACGTTCTCACTTTAAACTACAAAAAGTAGTTTAAAAAATACTTTGAATGGGTATCTAGAACTTGACCAAGACACAATTTTAAATGATATCTCCGTTTCCTTTTAAATGATTTATTTTAAATGGCGGCGCCACTGGACCCCGGAAAATTTGGGTATGGCCTTAATTCAGGGTGTCAGCTCCTGCATACCAAATTTTATCAATATTGGTAAGCGTGACGAAGTAACAAACAAACACACAGAAATACTCACAAACTTTCGCCTTTTAATAAAGTGTGAAGTACAAAATTTATGTACCTATATAAACGGGACTTCACACGAACCTTTTTTGTTGGGTCTTCCGTTTCGAAGGTACATCCTTCGTGATCAAAGAGAGACTAGACTGATGTGACTTCCATTAGAAATGTAAGACGTAACAATAACCGCTATTTGAAATTGCTATAATTTGATATTACCCAATTTAAGATAGTCACTACCAAGGTCCAGAATCCACAAAGATTTCCTGTCACGTTTCCGCCACAATGCCTACGCCAACTCAGCGTTAAGCAACAAGCCTGACAAGACAAATAATAACTCCCATTTCCAATTCAAGTTAGGATTTCTACATAATTCTGTGTGTACAGTTCCGAAATCTAATCATACTTGTTTGTCGACCAATCGGAGGCACGTTCCCGAAAAGGGTTCGTGTACTCAGTGTGGGTCTTACTTTAGCTTTCCTAACAGAATATTTCATATCTTATGCATACGTATATAAATACATTGTCACGTCTTTATCTTTAATGGGGTAGACGGAGCATTTTGGGTCTTGCGCTTTAAAGTAGAAAAATCGATAGATTTACAATCTAAAATAGCAAATCTATAACCATTAACTCTTAAATAAATAAATAAACAATTAAAAAATCACCGTATTAAATTAAAAAATATTAAATTAAAAAATAACTTAGACGACAAATACGAGATTTTTTCTATCCATTGCTTCCTTCTTCTTCTTATCGTGTGTGTTAGTGACTAACACTAGTGTCAGAGTTATTAAACCGCCTTAAAGGCCTCTGACATGATTTTAGGTAACGACCAATGTCAAAGACAGTGACCGGGACCGACGGCTTAACGTGCCCTCGGAAGCACGATCATCTTACTTATCAGACAATAAGGTGATCAGCCTACAATGTCCTTACCAAATTCGGATAACAACACCAACGGACGGACAACACAAAGTCGTTGCCCCCGCTGAAAATCGAACCTGCGACCTCCGTGTATGAGCCGAACGCTCTAACCACTACACTACGGAGGCAGTTATTGCTTTCTGAAGGTAATAAATTCATGTCCTACCATACAAATATTTAGAGCAAATGATTTCTGTTCTTTTTGTCTTCATATCGAGTGACAATATTTATTCAATATACACATTAGTACTGGTCAGCGCAAGAGTGTTTGTGTATTTCATTTTTTAGGTTATTTAAAAATTAAATACTAGATAATTGTATCATCATTATCATTTCAGCCGCATAACGTCCACTGCTGGACATAGGCCTCTCCCAAGGATGTCCAAAATGATTGATCTATAGCGGCTTGCATCCAGCGCCTTGCAGCGACCTTGCTCAGGTCGTCAGGCCACCTTATAGAAGGGTGTCCTACGCTTCGCTTGATAGTTAGATAGATAGTTGTATAACAGTGACGAATTATGTGGAATAGATTATTTTATTCACTATGCCTTACAAAGTAAATTTGGGGTGGGGGCCGGTCATAAACTATAGCCACAGAAGTGCCTCCGTGGTGTAGTGGTTAGAGCGTTCGGCTCATACCCGGAGGTCGCGGGTTCGATTCCCGGCGGGAGCAACGACTTTGTGTTGTTGTCCTAGTTTGGTTAGGACATTGTAGTCTGATCCCCTAATTGTCTGATAAGTAAGATGATTCATGCTTCGTAGGGCACGTTAAGCCGTCGGTGCCGGTCACTGTCTTTGATATTGGTCGTTACTTAAAACCATGTCAGAGGCCTTTAAGCCGGTTAAAAAATTCTGACACTAGTGTTAGTCACTAACACACGATAAGAAGAAGAAGAAGCTACAGAATTAATATAGGGCTTGGGACTCATCTGTCAGTACGGAACAGAACTTTGTTAGGCTGCTTTTCTTTTCTGTCGAGAGGGCGACAGAATGCTACGGAACAGGCCATGTTGATCCGTTCCATCGCTATCTCTCGCTCTAGCAAATGACGGTTATAAGCTATAGAAAAGGACAGCATGCGAAAGATCCGTTCGCATGGAATGGATCTTGACTTTGAGTCTCAGATCCAGAACGGAATCTTTTAGGGTCCATCGCAACATGTATCTCAGTTCCCCGTTCCTGCACCTCTTCGCCTTGTCGAGTGTGCACACACACATTGACATGTGCACGGATGTATAGTTTTGTTTGTAGTAGTAGTAGTAGGCACAAATGATACTCAGCTTCTATAAAGTGCCATACCTGTGCCATAGGCTAGTTAATTTCAAATTTCAAATTCCTTTATTGTGTCTCCACAATCTTACAATTATTTATCTTCTTATTTTCTTTCTTTAGTTGTTTCAATTGTTCTAGATTTATCCACTTCGCACTTTCTTCGGCATCCTTAAGTATCCAATTGAATGAGAAAGCCGGAAAGTTCTGCTTTTGCTCCAAACTAGCACAGCTAAGAATGTTAAGAATGCTTTCTTGACAATCCTGGAGAATTAGAAAAAATATAAAAAAGAGTCTATATAAGATTTGCCGTTTGGTAGATGCCGGTGGTTAGAGTAGAATAGGACTACTCAAAGTCTTCCTGTGGATGTCGTAGAAGGCGACTTAGGGAATACAAGCTAAACAAAGCTTATAAACATAAATGAGACCTCTCCAACCCGTCTGGCCAGCGTGGAGAGTGTAGGCCACATCCTCTGGCTGCTCTGTCCAAATATGGCTCTATCACTACAGAGAGGGTCGTGCTCCTGCAGTGGAGACTAAGAAGATCTGGTGATAATATAAAATTTTATATTCATAAAGCATTCGTATGCTTTGCACTCTTAAAAGTTTATAGTTACTTCTTTCAACAAAATAAAATCTAAGCTTCATTCCTACTTCATGTGTGTGTGTGTGTGTGTGTGTGTGTGTGTGTGTGTGTGTGTGTGTGTGTGTGTGTGTGTGTGCGTGCGCGTGCGTGTGTGTGTGTGCGTGTGTGTGTGTGCGTGTGTGTGTGTGTGTGTGTGTGTATATAATGCATTTTTCGTAAATAAACATATTATCTATCTATCTATTGACTATTGTATAGAATTAAAAGCATTACAATAAACAAGCTCCTTACCAATCTGAAATTCTATTTCTATTTGGGGAAATTGCGTACAACCCAAACTAAAAGGGAAACATGAGAGTAGCACAGAATACTTTTCCGACACGACACAGCGTCGACAATTGTCGACACGGCTGTACCGCCCTCAGGGGATATCACCAAATATTTTTTCCAGCACTTCTATCCGCATAAATTGTCACATCTATCGAGAATGTATGATATTGAAGTTTGGAAGCATATGTGAAATCGTAGGATACATAGTTTCTTATTTATTTATTGTAACATAAAAAAACGGTATTGTGATCAATTATTTTTATTAATCACATTAATAGGCCTGAAAATAAATAATAAGCTTTTAACATCTGATGGATAGGGAAACTGTTTCTCTTTTGTACGTACGAGACTTTAATAGCAGTGACGTCAACAGCGCTGTACGTGCATCCTTTTTAGGGTTCCGTACCTAAAGGGGAAAAACGGCGCTCTATTACTAAAACTCTGATGTCCGTCTGTCTCTCTGCCCCCACTTGGCCGGTTATTCTGTTACTTGATAGTTTGAAACTGTATATGTAAGTCTTTTAACTTACCTATTTTTGGGCAGATTTAAAAAAACACTTTGTTTTCGGTTTAGGATTATGTTACTTATTGATATGAATGATTAAAAATAATAGATTAGAATACCTTATTCAAACACGACAGCTACAAAACAATTTCATTATTCATACAAAAAAAAAAAAACAGATCAGAAATCCAATATTACTTGGCAATCTATATTAAATAATCTTGTTTGCAATCGGGGATTGAAATAAGGGGTGCGACAGAGTAGAGCAGGTTTTTATTCCATAAAAGCTGGAGAAATACTATATGATTTGCGCGAAGATGCGAATCATGTCGATAGGCAATGTGGCTACCAACCCATCACTATTTTGATTCCCTTTCTCACTATTACGCTAAAAAGGCTTTTGAATCTCACATTGTAATCCCTTATTCAAGACAAGACATTTCAATTCTTTTATATTAGATAACTAAGAGCCAATTTGTTACCCCCTCGTTTATAAAAAAAAAAATCGATTGACTATTTTAGTTAAAATATATTTTGTCCTTACATCTTTTTAATATTTGACATTGGAAGAACAAGCAAGACAGTAGTTTTTGGCCTCCCATACAAATTGACCGATCAGCTGATCTGAGTTTGTATGGAAAGCTATAAAATATTTTTTATATTGAGACATATGTTCCTTGGGAAAACTTGTTTATCATCATGGACTGAATTCATCCAGTCTACCCGCCACTGTTTTCAGGATGCTATTGTGACTGAACTTTACCATTTTTTCCGGACTACGATATGAAATCCATCCGTTCCAGCCCGCACAAACATTTCACACTAGTGGGGCAGACAGAGCATTTTGGGTCTTAAGGTTCTAATAAGCAGACAGAGCCCAGGGATGTAAAACTCAAAAGCCAATTTCTGCGTGATGGCAGGCAAGAAAGTGGAAAGAGAAATCAAATAATTAAATTTTTTACAAAAAAAAAAAAAACAACCGACTTCAATTTTTTTCAGGAGTTTCTTCTATATCTTCTAAGTTCTTTATCGTGTCTTCACTAAATTACTATGGGACCAAATTGGGAGTAAGGGCTTTCAAATAAAAAAAGGATCATCAAAATCGGTCCACAGTTGCCGAAGATATCGCGTCACATACATACAAAAAAAACATACAATCGATCGCTAACCTCATCGCCTGATAACACGAATAAATAAAATGTAATAAAAAAACGATGGGTTGCACTCTGGGAGTGCCGTCAGAAGTGAAAACTTGAATATTAACGTTGTGCATTTTTGATATACGAAACAGCAGGCGCAGGCATACATTTTCGCCGCGCCGTAGAAAGAGAGGGGGATACTCCCTCTCCTACGCCGCGCCAGCTGTCTACTCTCCATCCGTCTTACGAATTTTCGATCAGGTCCCGTGTCCTGACGCGAGCGTGTCCTGTCGCGAGTTTAACATTTTTTACCCATTCCAAAAAAAGTGCACAACGCCGCTAAAGAAGTTTTCACTTCAAAAATATCACAACTTAATTCCGCTCCAAACACTGTGTGAACGCTACCTTAACACGCAGATAAAGACAATTCGACCTCACAGGTGTGTCCCGATATTGCCCGGGGCCGCAAACTTTGCCCATTTGTGGGCAAGTTTGCTCATTATGTCCAATATTAGTATAGATTGTACGAACGCATGTTCGCGGCGTTTATATTGATGAGGATGATGTTCGTTATTGTGGGTTTTTAGGGTGCCGTACCCAAAGGGCAAAAACGGAACCTATTACTACGACTTCGCTGTCTGTCCGTCTGTCCGACTGTCTGTCACCAGGTTGTATCTCAAGAACCGCGATAGCTAGACAGTTGAAAATTTTACAAATTATGTATTTTTGTTGCCGCTATAACAACAAATACTAAAAACAAAATAAAATAAATATTTAAGGGGGTTCCCATACTTTATTAGCGATGTTTTTGCCCTTTTTTGCTCGATATCAATAATGGCAACAGGTAGGCACTTGAAATATTTACAAAATACTCAGTTGTATTTTAATTTTAATAATAAATAAAAAAATAGAATAAAATAAATATTTACGGGGGGCTCACATACAAAAACCTTGATTTTTATATATAATGGTACGGAACCCTTCGTGCGCGAGTCCGACTCGCACTTGGCCGGTTTTTATCCTGCTACGGCAAAGCTTAACGGAACGATGATATTGTAGCTGTTTATGTTTATTGTTTAGTAGCCGAAGCCCGCGACTTCGTTCGAGTGGACTTTATGAATCCGAAAAATGCTTATCAGGCTGAACAACCTTTTGTGACTAAGTTCCGCACTGGTGCTTCCCTCCTTACCCCGCTCTCCACCCCGCGCGGCCCATATAAATACGGAGGCGTGAGGAGTCTCGTCCTCTTTCGACCACCACTGGACGCCGGGCTGCTTCAAAGCTGAGTACTTTTGGAAATCTAAGGCGTCATTTTTAACAGATACATATATAGATAAGTATCCAAGACCCAGCTCAGTCTGAAAAAGGTATTTCCATCTTGACCTGACCGGGGATCGAAGCCGGGATATAAAGTCATCCATTAAGTCCACGCGAACGAAGTCGCGGGCTCCGGATAGTCCTATTAATATTATACATGCAAAAGTGAGTGTGTATATTCGTTTGTTTGTTTGTTATCACATCACGCCTCAACCACTGAACTTATTCAGATGAAATTTGCTATGGATATAGTTCGATACCCAGGGAAGGACACAGGATAGTTTTTATCCCGAAATTCCCACGGGGAGCAAAGCCCACGAGCACAGTTAGCAAAATATAAAAACATTGTGTTGTGTCCATTATAAATTTATTTTGTAGTATACACCGCACAGACTCACGTTCAGAATATACAAAATCTATATTGAAAACAAAAAGCTATAAATTATTAGTTTGCCAAATCCGATCGAGCAGAATGGGATCCAATTTAACTTATATTTCCTGTAAAAGCTGTGATAAAATTGATGTACAACTTGGGTCCTTAGAGGATTGGTCACAAGTTTTCTGATATTAATAGTTTTTTAGACTTGTGGAGCTAAAATAGAAAAACTAATTGTCCAAGCGCTGGTCGGACGCTGTTAAGGTCGGGTGGTAGGTGAAAACTCGCTTTCAGATCCCTTTTTTAACTCTTGTATCTAACGCCTCGCAATATATACCAAATCAAGAAAATTATCATCAACGGAGAAGTTCATCATTTAGCTACTGAACCGAGCAGATTTTACTAATAATCAAGGCATAAAGCAAAAAAAAATTAAATAATATACCGCAAATTCTGAACTTGCAACTCTGTTTTTTCAACATTTTAAATGACACGAACATATTTTTTTGTATTATTTAGGTGGCTATTGTAATACTTAAGTAGCTAGTTTTTTAATTCGTTCTATATTTTTCACAAAATAAATAAAAAACCTTAAAAATATGTAAGGATTTCAAACTCCGACCATATTGACGTCAGAATTAAGTTAAGCAAATTTAGCCTTTATTCACGGAGCAACTAGAGCTAGAGTCGTACATCGTGTAAATTGAGTTTGTGTATTCAAGTTGCACCTCGCCTTAATTTTATTCGGTTATTAGTGTTTGTTGTTAAAGTGGCAAAAGAAATACATCATCTGTGAAAATTTTAACTGTCTAGCTATCATGATTCATGGGACAGATAGACGGACGGACGGACAGCGAAAATTTAGTAATAAGGTCCCGTTTTTACCTTTTGGGTAAGGAACTCTAAAAATGAGACGCAAATGCGAGTATTGTGATCTAAAAATTGAAAACACCCAATGTAACCACTTTTACAGCAAATAAATAAATTATTATTATTATTATGTATCTCCTTTGAGAATCACGGGTCTTTTCATTTATTATTATTATTTTGTTGGTACGCTTTTCAGCCACGGGTCCATAGGGACCCGGTCCTTTGAGGCGTTCATGGGGCCAAAGCCAACATGAAGAGGCCTTTTAGTACCTTTTTATCTAAAATGTGAGATGGCTGCATCTACGGAGGTCTATCCCTTAATGTACCATTGAGATACACTAACGGACAGTCCTCCATAGCTGCCGAACTATTGCCAGGGAGGGATTGACTTGGTTTGGGCTATGTGGATGGGATGTTAGTGGGCCGGATAACTGGGTTATGGAGTGAGATACGGACATCTACCTAAAAATCTCTCACAATAATTTTAACCTGGTAGATGGTGACTTGCTGCTCGTTGGCTACACTGCCTGTGGGCACCCTAACTAGCCACGAAAATGCGGCCAGGGCGCAACACAATGTGAGCAGCTGAGGGTGTCGAGAGGTGCGGCTCCGGTTTCACCATCACGGGGCTTACCCCCGAGAGCGGGTTTCCCCGTTATTACGCCATTACGTGCAATACACTTCCACCCTGGAGCGTATGTCCTGCTCTTGCGACTCCACTCTGGCCGGCCGGTCAAGGCAAGACAGAGGCGGGGGGTGTGTAACTGTGTGTATGTGTGTGTATAAGCGCATGTGTGTATGGTCCCCCTGGAGGTAGGGTACGTGGTGTCGCCACTCACCATCAGCTCGCCACAAGCTGCCCTGCGTTGACTGACTGCACTGGGAATCCAGTGGGCGATGGGGTCGTCACGTCCCGACGCCGTTTTATTATTATTATTATTATTATTTTTCATTCATGCCAGGTATCAAAAGTGTAACGAAATCGTAAAATATTATTATTATTATTATTATTTTTCATTCATGCCAGGTATCAAAAGTGTAACGAAATCGTAAAATATTTTTTTTTAACTTTTGACATTCAAACGGCAGGTGATGCAAGGGCAGTGATTGATTAAAAAAGTTGTCGGTCTGTGGTCAAAATAAAAATATTACGGAATTACGAGTATACCTGATAAAAGAATCTCGTGGAAACATCAGGGATCGCCATTAAGTCGATAAGGAATGTCTAAGTCTGCGTAGGAAGCGCCAGCCAATTTATTTTTGAAACAATCTGTAGGAACTTTGCATTTTATATGGAGAGAGATGAAATAAAAATCAAATCCAGTAAACGGTAGTAAAATATATTCATTTATATCGCCTCAAGTGTTTTACTTCTCGGGATCTGATCGTACTTCCTACTAATATTACAAATGCGGAAGTGAGTTTGTATTTTTGTTTGTTTATTTGTTACTACTTCACGCCTTATCCACTGAACCTATTTAGATGAAATTTAATATGGATATAGTTTGATACTCATGGAAGGACATAGGATAGTTTTTATCCTGAAATTCCCACGGGGAGCGAAGCCCACGGGCACAGCTAGTAGTTTTATATAACATGTATTTTGACACGCACTGGCAAGTAATGCTCAAGGTCATTGAGGTCGATCAAGGTCGTTGAAAAGCGCTGAATGGCCTGCATTCAGCGCTTTTCAGCTCAAGATCATTTTGGAAATCCTTGAGGGAGGCCTATGTCAGTTTAAAGTGAGAACGTGAAGCTTTTCTACACACATTTGGGAAAAGCAGCCACTTTTGGCGAATGTGCGTAGAAAAACTTTACGTTCTCACTTTAGACTATAAACAGTAGTTAATAAAATAGTTTGAAGAGTTATCCAGGGCTTGGTCAGACAAAATTTTAAATGATATCTCCCTTTCCTTTCTATTGTTTATATTCCAGCACTCGACACTGGAAAATTCGGGTAGTCACCTTGTGGTCAACTATAAAAGTAAATCATATCATACATCATCATACATATAATAAAACAGTAAAAAAAGTGTGTCTGTACATTAAATATATTTCCAAAAAAAAATATTGGGGGCGATGGAGACATAGTAATAGAGTAAGAATTTAAAAAAAATGTCTGTCTGTTTGTCTGTATGTCTGTATGTCTATTTGTCTGTTTGTCTGTTTGTACACGCTAATCTCCGGAAATACTGGACGGATTCAAATGAATTTTTTTTTGTTATATAGCTATTAAGTGTGGGCAACATAGAGGGTATAAATGATTTTGGAAAATAGAACGCCTGATGCAGAACCGTAATGGTCCAGCTAAACTATAAGAGATATAAAAATGTTGCCTTAGTAAAAGTTGTTCAGCCTGATGAGTATTTTCCAGAGACATAAAGTCCACGCGAACGAAGTCGCGGGGTTCGGCTAGTATCGTATATTTTTTTAAATGATAATTGCTATTGTAAGAAGATAAATAAATACTTCTTCTGCGACCTCTATATTGTGTCTGTGGTCTACAATACATTTTCACAAGTCCTTTGTCCATTTTATTTAACGTCTGAATGACTCCAAATCAATTGTGATGGAAAAATTTTGATGAAAGCAGAAAACAAATAATTCTTCTACTTTTGTTTGAATCGCAGAAATTTCTGTTTGTTTTATTTCATTTTTGTATAATATTGTTAAGTCAATGTTATAAATAACTTAGGTAAAGTCAATCTATCTATATCTATACATATAATAAAACAGTAAAAAAAAGTGTGTCTGTACATTAAATATATTTCCAAAAAAAATATTGGGGGCGATGGAGACGTAGTAGTAGAGTAAGAATTTAAAAAAAAATGTCTGTCTGTTTGTCTGTATGTCTGTTTGTCCGTTTGTACAATCTAATCTCCGGAAATACTGGACGATATTAAGCCTGGGCAACATATAGGGTATAAATAATTTTGGAAAATGGAACGCCTGATGCAGAACCATAATGGTCAAGCTAAACTATAATAGATATAAAAATGCCGCCTTAGTAAAAGTTGTTCAACCTGATGAGCATTTTTCAGAGACATAAAGTCCACGCGAACGAAGTCGTGGGCTTCGGTTAGTATCATAATAAGTATTTTTTTTGCTGCATACTAAAAATTACATCGTATACTACTAATCTAATCTACATACTAATCTACATCTAGTTTTGTAAGAAATAATATTTTACACATAAAGTCGTAATATTATTTCAGAATCTACCTGCTCTAGATCGGTCAGTTTTGAAATCCTCGGGAGAGGCCTATTTCCAGCAGTGGACGTTATGCGGCTGAAATGATGATTATGAAGTTTCTAACATTGCTTTTGTAATAGGAAACGTATATTTGATCTTTCAGTTATTTTATTAAACTAATTTGTCTCTAATTCTTCCTCTTCTCCTTTCTGTTTCCCTTCAAATACCAAGAACTTATCATGTCTAATATATGGTGCCCTAATGGTTTTTATTCGCAGGAGCTCTGCGGCAGAAATTTAAAGAATGCTGTTGTTCTCCGACCATCGAGCATCCAGCCCCAGCCTTGTGTGAAACTTTTTACACACGTGCATTTTCTTTATACCAATTATCAAGAAATTATAGATTTACTGTGTGTGTGTTTAAAAGCCGTGTGGTTTCAGGCAATGTAAAAAAGGGCCACTCTAAGTCCTTTCGTGGATGACGTAGAAGGCGACTTAGGTAATACAAGCTAAACGAAGCTTACTTACATAAATGAGACGTCTTCAACCCATCTGGCCATTGAGGAGAATGTAAGGCAAGTCCTCTGGCTGCTCTGGCCAAGTATGGCTCTGGTAGTACAGAGAGGGTCTTGCTTCTGCTGTGGAGACAAATACCTGATATTGGTGATAATATAGGTTCAAATTTCTCAAATCCTATCCTACTAATATTATAAATGCGAAAGTGAGTTATGTATATTTGTTTGTTTGTTACCTCTACACGCTTCGAACTGATTTTAATGAAATCTGATAGGTATGGATATAGCCTAGACTGCATAGAGCCGTAAGACCCAAAATGCTCTGTCTGCCCCATTAGGGATAAAGACGTGATAGTATGTATGTATGTATGTATGGATATAGTTTGATACCCAGGGAAGGAGATAGGATAGTTTTTGTCCCGGAATTCCAACGGGGAGCGAAGCCCGCGGGTACAGCTAGTAAGATTATAAATCTGGGCAATAGAAGTGGTTGAAAGTTCAATATGGGGTTTATTTTTAACATGAAAATGTTAACAATAGTTATTTTTTACATTTTTAGCCCAGGCTTTATTATTAAGGCTGGGTTATTTTTAACATGAGATTGTTAAAAACAACCCGGCCTCAATAATAAAGCTCGACTTAATAAAGTGCTATGAATAGATAGTGCAAAAATGTAAAATGACCAAGGCTTTAAAGGCGCCATTTTAAAACAATGCCAGCGTCAACTTTTTGAACAAAAGCAGCCAAAAATGAGCTCACAGCCACTACATAACCCTCATGAATAAATACAAGTATACGTGGAAAAACCTTATAAAAGTACGGTATGGATTTCAGAAAAAAATAGACCTTTTCCGCCTTCTTCCGTGAATGTCGTAAGTGAGGACGAAATCACCATTAATCATTTCGGCCGCATAACGTCCACTGCTGGACATAGGCCTCTCCCAAAGATTTTCAAAATGACCGATCTAGAGCGCCTTGCATCCAGCGCCTTCAAGCGAACTTGGTTAGGTCGTCAGACCACCTTGTGGGTGGGTACCACGAAATGACTAGGCCAAATCATTTTGCGTATTGCAAATTTTTTTACGCCAAGTGGCAAGATAAATTTTAATTTATTATTCATTACAAGGGGCTGCCTAAATTGATATAGATTTGAAATAAATAATTTGCAAGTAAATGGAGATATCATCTAAAATTGTGTCTTAACCATGTCCTAGATCACCCTTCAAACTATTTAATGAACTACTATTTATAGTTTAAAGTGAGAACGTGAAGCTTTTCTACGCACATTAGCCAAAAGCGGCAGTTTTTCGCAAATGTGCATAGAAAAGCTTCAGCTAGGTAGGCTTGATGTAATTTTATAAATGGTGTCCGTGGAAGACTAGCGTCGTAGTTCACGCTACAACATATGCTGTGCGGTAACCATTTTGATGAAATATGGTATAACCATCCTGGACTTTTTAGTCTGTTATGCTTTGATATTCATTATCATCCTCATCTGGTCTTTCTGTCTCCACTTCTGGAGCCCAACCTTTTCTGTACTACCAGAGCTTTACTTGGCCTGAACAGTCAAAAGACTTGGCCTTCACTACCGTCGCTGGCCAGACGGGTTGGAGAGGTCTCATTGATATTTATAAGCCTTGTTTAGCTTGTATATTATTATGTTGGTACGCTTTTCAGCCACGGGTCCATGGGGACCCGGTCTTTTGAGGCGTTCATGGGGCCAAAGGCAACATGAAGAGGCTTTTTAGTACCTTTTTATCTGAAATGTGAGGTAGCTGCATCTACGGAGGTCTATCCCTTAATGTACCATTGAGATACACTAACGGACAGTCTTCCATAGGTGCCGACCTATTGCCAGGGAGGGATTGACTTGGTTTGGGCTATGTGGATGGGATGTTAATGTGCCGGAGTGTAGTGGGTAATGGAGTGAGATACGGACATCTACCTAAAAGTATTATTATTGTGATTGTTATTTACATTTCTACTGAATAAATATCTTTCTTTTCTTTTTATCTAAAAAGAATACAGAATCATAATGCTATTGCATTTAGTATTAACTCATGCGCCTGTATTACACGTAACAATAAGTTGGTCACATTCAGCTAAAACAATGGAAATTATTTCGGTCGTTTCTGTCTCGTTGTGCTTTTATGTATTGGAGCGACGTTGCAGCTGATTGTTAATGTTGTTGTTGTTATCGAACACATTGCTAAACTGCTGGTGACCAGAAAAAAATAATTCTCCTCCACCCTTAAGAGTCCCCCTTACCTCGACCAAAATACAACTTTCCATACAAACGTAGTCCACGTTTTATTTCAAGACGACATGTCCAATTCCGGCAAAATTTTGTAATTTCTAGGATATCACAATTATCTAGGGTAATAACTGGTTTGCGACACTAAAAATATGAACTTGAAATAGAGTATAGCGTTTTATATCATTTTTGACCATCAGTATGGGAAACTTCTAAATCGTTATATTTTCTTTCCAGTTCATAATTTTACTGTAAGAAACCAGTTATTACCCTAGATAATTGCAATTTCTTTACAATAACCAATTTTTACCGGAATCTGACATGTGGTTTCAAAATTAAACGTAGACTATGTTTGTATGGAGAAGTCTAGGGTAAGGGGATTCTTAAGCTAAAGTATAAACTATATAAGGTCTAACAAAAAAAACTGAACTATTTTAAGGGTAAATTCTGAAAATCTTTGCCCCAGGAACATGTATCTAAATATGCAAAAATAATTTTTGACTTTCCATACAAACTAGGATCAGCTGATCGGTTAACTTGTATGGGGGCGAAAAAATATTTTTCATATTTCGACATAATGTTCCTCGGGGAAAGTTGTTTAGTATCACGGACTGAATTCACCTTAAAATTAGTTTCAGTTTCAATTTTAAATGATATCTCCCTTTCCTTTCAAATAATGTTTTTTCCTTTAAAATTAGTTTCAGTACATTCTCTCTCTCTCACCTGAGCGTTTTCCCAGTTGCATCCTCAGTTGCAATGCTGCGAAGCCCGGGGTCCGCTTTCCGACTTTTTATTCTCCACTTCGCACGGTCTTGAGCATCCTTGGTTGTAAGACGATTAGCACGCATATCATCCTTGACGACGTCAAGCCAGCACTTCTTGGGTCTACCACGCTTGCCGGGCCCCGGCGGAGGCGGCATGGCTATACATTTGTTTCCCACGTAACTTGCCGGCCTCCGCAAGACGTGACCGTACCAGTAGTTTCAGTATATTCTATTAGACCTAGTATAAATTTAGAACTATCTTAAATTAAAAACTTCTAGGACAAATGCGAATCATGTTACTTGGCGATGCGACGATGTGTCTAACAACTCATCACTATCACGGGAAGATAAGAAGATGGTGCAATCTAAGTTATTCTTTTCTTCCAAACCAACATGGAAAATGAGTCAAAAATATATCTGACATTATAGTACGACGATCTTTAATAAAATAATAATAAATAAAGTAAGTTCGAGATTTGTGTTATGGAATCCTAACTCAACGATACCATAAAGATAGGTCTATTTATTTAAGGAAATAAGAAGGATAAAAAAAATACATATTTACAAATATACATAGTTACAGAAAAAAGTTAACTACTAATTTAGTCTAAGAAAACTTGCCCATGTGGCATAGTGCCAAGAACGCTGGCCGCATTTCCGCGTTGGATCGCAATACTGATTCGTTGTGCGATACCATATTTTATAATAAATACATATATAGATAAACATCCAATCTTTGGTGCCAACAAATTCCTCACGTGAATCCAACGTAATATTTTCACGATTTTCCTCGACACGAGTAACGATTGTGAACGGTACGGAATATGAATGCAACGGAATCCTTGATTGGAATGCGTGTTTTATGTTTTGCATACATGAATTCAATTCCACCAATTGGATTTCTTACTTGGATCTGTAAGTTGGAAAATTGATCAGTGGTTTTGTTTCTTTGTTATATATAAAACTAGCTGGTGCCCGCGACTTTGTCTTCTAGAAAAGAATTCGCTCTTGTGATTGTTGTTTAGTCGGAAAATATATACCAATTTATCTTGTAGCAGGATTATCACATAATATCTTTGTAAATTGTAGCCTATGTGTTATTCTGATGTATAAGCTATATTATTGTAAAGTTTCATTAAAATCCATTCAGTAGTTTTTACGTGAAAGAGTAACAAACATCCATCCATCCATACTTACAAACTTTTGGGATTATAATATTAGTATCTGATGTATAAGCTACATATATTATTGTAAAGTTTCATTAAAATCCATTCAGTAGTTTTTGCGTGAAAGAGTAAGGAACATCCATCAATCCATCCATACATGTCCATACATACAAACTTTTGCGTTTATAATATTATTAGGATTGTGATCTTCGTGTAATATCTGGCATATAGTAGAATCACCACTCCAAGTCTTGCCGTGGATGTCGTAAAAGGCCTACGAAATACAAGCCAATTGTGACGTCACGCGAAATTTAAATGCTTTTTATCTTCGTCATTAGAGAGAAAAGAAATAAGCGGCCAAGTGCGAGTCGGACTCGCCCATGAAGGGTTCCGTAGTAGCAAATAACATAATATAAAAGTCTTGTAGTATGTTTTTTTTAATTTTTATATTTGAGTTGATTGAATGAAAGGAAAATTGCCGTTTATGATTTATGACGAATTAAAAAAAAACTACTTACTAGATCTCGTTCAAACCAATTTTCGCTGGTAGTTTTCATGGTAATGAACATCATATATTTTTTTTAGTTTTATCATTCTCTTATTTTAGAAGTTACGGGGGGGGGGACACACTTTTTTCCACTTTGGAAGTGTCTCTCGCGCAAAGTATTCGGTTTAGAAAAAAATACTATTAGAAACCTCAATATCATTTTTGAAGACCTATCCATAGATACCCCACACGTATGGGTTTGATGAAAAATAAATTTTTGAGTTTTAGTTCTAAGTATGGGGAACCCCAAAATTTACTGTTTTTTTTTCTATTTTTGTGTCAAAACCTTAATGCGGTTCACACAATACATCTACTTACCAAGTTTCAACAGTATAGGGCTTATAGTTTCGGAAAAAAGTGGCTGTGACATACGGACGGACAGACAGACAGACAGACATGACGAATCTATAAGGGTTCCGTTTTTGCCATTTGGCTACGGAACCCTAAAAATACGTATCCCATACTTTTTAATCTACATAATGAACGAAAAAATGTTTAAATCCACATCCCTATTGCATAAAGCTTAACGTTCCTTGACACTGCAGCGCAGGAACGTAGCTACGTACGTATGTAGTGTCGCTATCGGAGTAAAGGTCCAGATTCTAAATCGTGACTTTAGACTACGCAGGCAGTAGAAGCTTAATCTATTCTAACACAGTTCTTTAAAAAAAATGTTTATAAACATTTGAAGTACTGTGGTTCCCCTTAAAAATAATGTGTTTGTCTATTGCTTATTTATACACAGCATAAACTGTATTAACACACAAATACTCAACCAGTACAACTTTACACAGTATTTCACGAGATAAACAAGTAAACGACTTTTGACGACCTCCGTAGCGTAGTCACTACGCAAGTCCGCTACTCAGAGGTCCCGGGTTCGATCCGCGGTCAGGGCAAGTTGGAAAATGGCCTTTTTCAAACTGTCTTCGGTATTTAACTTTGTATGAAGCTGCCGATTTATTTTGGGTTTTCAGGAATGGGAGAAACCTATAAATGGAACATACACAAGCTACCCAACATTACCTTCACGGATCGGACAGGGTTTTTCTTACATATTGTATATGTATTTGTTATAAAATACAGTATCGTTGAGTTAGTATCCCATAACACAAGTATTGAACTTACTTTGGGGCTAGCTCAATCAGTGTAATTTGTCCCTATATATTTATTTATTTTATTTATATTAAAACAATACACGGTATTATCCCATAGCTCGTTGTTTCTAACAAAGCTCTAAAATGTTGCGGAATAAGTCAAAGCCATTTGCCACAAAGTTTCCGCGCCATTCCGAATTCAGTCAATAAAATGTATGATTTTTACGGCGCGCCATAAAGCAGCATTTTAACGCTCTCAAGCTCGACACAAAATAATGAGTTGACCGAAGATGATGAAAAAAGGCTTACTATTTCTGGTCCTGAAGAAAGAAAAACTAATAATTTTTTTTAGTGCTATTTTCAGCCCATCAATACCAGTTTATTATTTGCCAGGCAAATTAAAAAAAACCGACTTTCAAGCGTTCATTCTATAATTTATGATTATAAACTGATGAATAAAAAAAAATTACAAAAATAAAATCTTAAGACATCAATAAAAAGAAATTTCATTTTTATTCATAATAATTGTAACATTGAATTTGATAGGTACATACTAAGAAATAATCCGCATGCCGTTCCGTTATTTTCTGTTGCAATGCCCTAACAGGGTTCATGTTGTACCTACTAACCTAAGAAGTGACTGTGTAGTGTAATCTAATATATGTATAATGTGAAAAATATTAATTAAAGTGAAAGTCAAAAACTACTTTTCATATTTTGATATAATGTTTCTTGGGGAAAGTTGTTCAGTATCATGTACAGAATTGACCCTTAAGATAGTTTCAGTATATTTTGTTAGACCTTATATAATAGTTCAAGAGTATACATTGCATGGAGTTCCACATCTATAACAGTTAATTTATGTTCAGAATATGACGAATACGCGCAAATACATTTTAGATGCCTTAGCTAATGGAACCAGCGTATTTGTATTATTTATGAAACACAAATGTTTGTGATGATATGGCCTGTTATTATTCGAAAAGACTAACATTTTAATTATTTAACCTTTATTATGCGAAATATTGCGAAGCGTAAGGCCCACCTGCTAGGTGGTCAGATGAACGGACCAGGGTCGCTGGAAAGCGCTGGATACAGCTCTTAATCGGGATTTTTGGAAATCTTTGGGTGAGGCCTATGTCCAGCAGTGGACGTTATGCGGCTGAAATGATGATGATGATGTGCGAAACACAATTTTTAGACAATTGGCGTTTTAGACGAGTTGCTACATAGGCTACTTGCGTTTAAGACCATTCGCGACTAACTCAATAAATGGAGTACTTAATGCTAAAAAAGCATTATCTAAAAACTAAACTTTGGATTGTGAGAGAAATTTAGGTGTGTGTAAAATAATGGGATGGGTAAAAGGGAAAGTAGTTAGGTATTATAGGAAAAGGTATACAACGTGAAAGGGGACATACCCGTAATTAATCGTACCAAGGGCTAGATCACTATAGTATAATGATTTGCCCTGCCGGCTGCACACTTTTGTATGGAAATGCATTTTTTTTTGTATTTGACTGTAATTTTAATTTCTTTATACTATTGTGATCTAGTATAGTCCGTGGTTTGATTTATGACGATCTCTTTCACGATGTATGAACATCCTTTACTAATATTATTATAACTGTACATTAATGTTTGTTGCCATGAATAAATAATAGTATTTTATGCAACAGTTGTATAATAACGGTCAAAAAATGCGAGTGGCGCAGGTTTGAATAGATAGTAGAATTTTTTGACCTACTTATACAACGTTGCATACAATACTTTTCCTACGACTATGTCTACTTAATAAAATACAAAAACAAACAAAGAAAAATATGAAAATGCTTGACGTTTATTAGGTAGATACTAAGTGGTACATATCTATATATATTATCATTTATCTATATGGTATCTATGGTAAGTTTTTTTTTTTAATTGACTTCTCTTTAGTGACCGTATTAAAAAAAAGATTTTCTTATGGTGGCAGTATGGTAAATTTATGAAAAAAAAAGTTCTAGGTCTATGGCTAGGCGTATCATTTTGGCAAAATAACGACACATGTGCTATTATGAGAAATAGAGTATAGACTTTTTCTGGAATCCTGTAATCAATGTTTTTATAGGGAGTTTTTGGCGGGAAGTCAAGGGGTTCAGTTGGAGTTTGCTTTAAATTGTTTTGCATATTGATTCTAGTGGACTTTATAATATGAAATTGGTGTGGTTTGGTGTTATAAATGCTCATTCTGATAAACAATATGTGAAATGTTTAAAGTGGACCATCATAGAGCGGCTGTAGTGATATTTATTTGCGGACTGCGGTGGGCGTCTTTAGGCGCCGTCCGCCACTCAATCGGCTATGAAAACCAGTGGACTCGTATAGATTTGTCGCCAGAAGCTCCCTTAAAGCAATCAAAGGACCTATACCAACCTTTGATTGCATATATATATATATTTACTTCACATCAAATATTGGCGCCATTGGTTTACTAGACACTGGCAAAATAAGCTTCAACGAAGTTTGACCGCCATAAACAAGAAAAGAAAAAAAAATGTTCTTGTAAAAGTGTTCGTGACCATTTAAAAGACAGATAACAGTACAGGAGTAGAAAAAATAAATAAATACTCCTCTGAGCATTATCAGGAAGTGCACCCACTCCGTCCATACAGAAAAAGCCGTTGAAAAAAATGATTTTCTATATGTTATCTGATTTAAATGATTTTTGGTATGTTATTGACATGTAACTATATAAAAAAAGGTACATTGGATTTTGTTTTTTTTTTAATTTGCAAATATATAAATTTAAAAAAGGATAACTTGTAACCCTAGTTAGTCATTTAATGTGTCAATAACATTTAAAAAAAATTGATGTCAGATAACGGATTTAGGATTCTCTTTTTGAATGGACGAGTGCGTGCTATACTTTTGAATAAGAAGAAGCTACCAGATGATAAACGACGATTTTCATTTGGAATTAAATCAGTTAATATAAATGAACAAGTGAGTGTCGGACCACGCGCAGTGTAGGGTTCCGTAGTTAAGAATGCCGATTTTCAAAAACAGATACCGTGAAAAATGGTGTTGCTAAGCTTATAATATTTTTGAAAACCCTATTTAAAGATACCCCACACACGATGCGTCAGACGAGAAAAAACATTGATTAACATTATAAAGTATTTTTTAGGGTTCCGTAGCCAAATGGCAAAAACGGAACCCTTATAGATTCGTCATGTCTGTCTGTCTGTCTGTCCGTCCGTATGTCACAGCCACTTTTTTCCGAAACTATAAGACCTACACTGTTAAAACTTGGTAAGAAGATGTATTATGTGAACCGCATTAAGGTTTTGACACAAAAACAGAAAAAAAAAAACAAAAAATTTTGGGGGTTCCCCATACTAGAACTGAAACTCAAACATTTATTTTTCATAAAACCCATACGTGTGGGGTATCTATGGATAGGTCTTCAAAAATGATATTGAGGTTTCTAATATCATTTTTTTTAAACCGAATACTTTGCGCGGGAGACACTTCCAAAGTGGAAAAAAGTGTGTGTCCCCTGCGCGGGAGACACTTCCAAAGTGGAAAAAAGTGTGTGTCCCCCCCCCGTAACTTCTAAAATAAGGGAATTATAAAACTAAAAAACGATATTTAACGGTTTGTGGTTTGAACGATATTTAGTAAGCAGTTTTTTTTAATACGTCATAAATCATAAACGGTAATTTACCTTTCATTCAATCAACTCTAATATAAAAATTAAAAAAAAAAAAACATACTACAAGACTTTTATATTATGTTATTTGCTATTACGGAACCCTTCATGGGCGTGTCCGACTCTCACTTGGCCCCTTATTTATATTTTATTTTACCACTTTTTTGTCATGATTAATATACATACTCGTACATACCCATGCCAAATAACAGCTTTCTAGCACTAATAATCTCTAAGAGGTAAATCGAGGACAGACAGATATAACATCCACTGCTGAACATAGGCCCCTCCCAAGGATATCCAAAATGACCGATCTAGAGCGGCTTGCGTCCAGCGCCTTCCAGCGACCTTGGTTAGGTCGTCAGACCACCTTGAGGATGGGTGTCCTACGCTTCGCTTCCCAGTACGCGGTCGCCATTCGAGAACCTTTCTGCCTCATCGGCCATCGGTTCGTCGCGCTATGTGTCCCGCCCACTGGCACTTTAACGAGCTAATTCGCTGGGCTATGTCAGTAACTATAGTTCTCCTTGTGTACTACGGAACCCTAAAAAGTGGGTCTTTCAAAAAAATCCAAACAAAAACCTTCCATAAACATGTGGTAGGAAGCCATAGCCGTTAAAGGCCGACATTCACGATTTTATTCGTACACGATAAGAATGTACGAGCCTGGTGCATTCATACCGGAAACCGACGGCGCTTTAACGGCCTTAAAGGCGGCTTGTTTTTTTTTTAACACCCGTTTGGGGACTATTTAAACCCATAGATAAAGCGAGCGGTGTCACATTTTTAATGTAAGATATTTTAAGTCAAGTAAAAATGTCTAATCAAGTTGTTTGTTTTTCGTGTGTAGGTGGCCAGCACTGGTGTCAGATCTTTCAGGCTGCCTAAAGGCATCTGACATGGCTTGACGGCTATCATACAATGGTGACAGCCAGGACCAACGGCTTATACGTGCCTTTCGAAACACGGTGGAGCTCGAGATTTTTTTTATGCCACTTATGATCACCCATCCAAGTGCGGACCACACCCGGCTTCGCTTTACTTGCGAAAGCGCAAGCAATGCGCACTACCGCCGGGCCATCGAGCTCCTCAAGTATCTCTCTAATCAAGTTATTAGTGTGGGTAAAATGGTTAATCTATACAACACCGCCATCAGATCTTTTAGTCTCCACTGCAGGAGCACGACCTTCTCTGTACTACCAGAGTGATACTTGGCCCGAGCAGCCAGACGACTTGGCCAACACTCTCTTCGCTGGCCAGACGGATGGGAGAGGCCTCATTGATGTTTATAAGGCCGATAATCGCCAATAATTGCGCGGCGATAGAGGACAGAGGCGCTGTTAATTTTTGCATAGACAAATTTATTTGCCAGGCAAAAAATACCCCCGCCGATACTATCTAGTGATGAGTATCAGAACTACTTAATCCAACCGATGTTAAATTGAATTGATATCCGTAGATTTTTATTAAACATAGGTAAGAAAGAAGCGCTACCAAGGAATTTGCTTACACGCAAAAAAACACAGTGAAATCGGTTCATTCACACAAGAGCTACGATAAATAAATAAATAATTAAATATAGGGACAAATGAAATGAAACAGCGATGATAAGCGTCAAACTTACAAAGTTTTCGTGCTAAGGGTTTTATTAAACATAAAATATACTTTAATATTTCATCAATTGTATCATTAATCACTACACATACCCATAATTTTTCTAAAACCACTAAATTTTAATAAAATTTCTATGGGACCACCCGACCTTTCAAACAAGAAAGAATTGTCCAAATCGGTCCAGGCATCGTCGAGTAATCGGCGAACTTACATAAAAAAATCGCGACGACTTGATCACTTCCTCCTTTTTTGAAGTCGACGAAAAACGAACATACATACATACATACTATCACGTCTTTATCACTAATGGGGCAGACAGAGCATTTTGGGTCTTGCGGCTCTATGCAGAGCCTAGGGCCGCAAAACTCAAAAGCCACTTTTAGCGTCATGGTGGGCGAGAAGATGGAAAAGCAATCAATACAGTGATGGGTTGCTAGCCGCATAGCCTGTTAAAATGATTCGCATTTTTGCCCATTCCCTCGATCGGCTTTTACGATCTGCGCGGGAAGAGAATCAGCTGGTACATTCTAAGTTTTTTCGTTTCTCCCAGACCAGCATGGGAGGAAAAACGAACATCTTAATATAATTAAATCCGTTTATGTAAACCCGCCTTCAGTTCACACACCTCCGAGGATACTTTAGATAAAGGAAATCCTCCCAGGATGCAGGTTCATATTGTTGGGAGAAAGGGTTTACGGTCCACAGAGGGGATTTTATTTTTCAATATGGCGCATTTCTAAGGCGATTGTACGCTTTTATGGATTCCTTTTATGTGAAATGCATATTAATTTATTTCACGACGGTAATGAAACAGTATAATTATTTTCAGTCTTCTTTTTCTCGAACGCAGTCATTTAATTAAGAATAAACAAGTTTCTTTACCAGGCAAATTAAAAAAAAAAACTTTTAAATAGTATTTATACTCCTGTACTGTTATCCGTCTTTTATATTAAAGTTTTGTATTGTATTTAAGAAGAAACTAAAGAATGTAAATCCGTTATTGGCTGTCAGTGCTGCAAATTAATATTGTAAAACTATTTAAGAGCTGTGGATTTTGTGACAATAAATAAATAAAAATAAATAAAATAAAATAAATAAATATGGTCCCGAACACGAATATAAGAATATTGATAATATGATTTCAGAAAAAAGTCTATAGGTACTCTATTCCTCATAATAGCACATAGCACCAGAATAGCACATGTGTCGTTATTTCGATACGCTTAGCCATAGACCTAGATTTTTTTCTGTAGATTTACCATAATGCCAACATAAAAAAAAACCTTTTTAACAAAGTCAATTTAAAAAATAAAGTTCGCCATAGTTATCATATAGATTTAGATATCTACCAAACATACGTGAAATATTTTCATATTTTTCTTTGTTTGTTTTTGTATTTAATTTTGTAAACGTAGTCGTAGAAAAAGTATTGTATGCAGCGTTGTATAAGTACGTCAAAAAATGCTCGATGGCGTCTCCTTACGACCTGCGCCACTCGCATTTTTTGACCGTTCTTATACAACTGTTGCATAAAATACTATTTCGTAAATTGCTCCTAGTGATGGGCGGAAGAAGTAATTGAATCGTAGAATTAATCCGTATCCCCAATGTAACGTGTCCGTAGTACTATATGACAGACTAACTATGAAAACCCTGACTTTTAAGCGATAACTTTATAACTTTCAAACGGACGAACCGATTTTCATTAAACATGCTTATTCAGCTAAGAAACACCGCAAGGGTTCTTGCTTTCGGTATCGGAATTAGTTCGAGCGCTATGATGCCACAAACAGACAGATATTAGCGTCAAACTTATAATATCACTCTTTTTGTCGGGGGTTAAAATACGTTTGAAGATCAAAATAATTATTAGCTAAACTAATAAATACATATTTGAAAGAATAAAAAAACTTGAGAGGTGTCAAGGGACACCTAGATGGAACGAAAATCCTTTCGATTAATGAGAGAGAGAGAGACCGACAGAGAAACACGCGCACGCCGCACGGCTTACAACTATAGCTAAAAGTATCGTTACTACTTTTGGTCTTACATTTTTCCGCCTAGCCTCCTTTCGCAACGCGCGATTAGGAACTTCGTTCCAAAAATAACGTCATCGCCAATAAATAAATCGTTGATTGATCGAAAGTGGAATTGGAGTCTATTAGTACTTTCTCTAAATTGTTACATGTACTATGTAACAAAATGTGGGAAGTATTTTACTGAATAGTATCACACAAATGTCTCAATACCGAGTTATGTGCAGTTTTATGCAATAAAATCTTTATATTTTTATTTTACTTTTACTCTGCTAGAAAAACCAGCTTTGAAACAGACAATCGGCCACATAAATGTATTTTAAGAATAAAATTTGTTAATTTATGTATAAAAGACCTTTGCCCAGCAGTGGGACAGTACTGGTTAAATAAAAAATAAAAAAATTATATATAAAACCTAATTTAATAAGAAAAGGCTAAATTCTAAATCATGTCAAGAGGCGGCTAGTAATTCATAATTTTTTTATTAAGTATCTTTTTTCGTGAGGGTGGAAAAGCCCCTTAAATAAATCAATAAAATATCTTTTTTTCGAACTTTCTTTGTCCATAGAAGAATTATAAGTATCACCAGTAGTCTCCCATCTTACATTTACAAAAAATCGAAATTTTAGTCCTGCGGTCTTTCAGTTTATATCTACTATATTACGGATAAAAGATAATGGTATCTTTTAAACCCAAAAGGTGAATTCGGATGTAAAATGTGTCATCGATTCCCAACTGAACAAAAAAAAATAGGGCGCATCCCTCTCAGAATCCATCGCTACGTAATGCCGGTCGTTACGGTGCTACGTGTCCAATATTTCACTCAAACAGTGCCATTTTTGTCACTGGGAGGTCCGTTTATAAGACTATACGATACCTGATGCTAAAGAGAAAAAAAGTGCATGATTTGCTTCTTGAAACTGTAAGCAACTAGAAGAATTCATAATATGTGAGTGGTTACGCAAAAACGGACGTCAAGGGGCGTAACCTGGGTCTTGGATGTTTACATCAAATTGATTTGTTCATCAAGACCCAGGTTCCGTCAATTATATTTAACGGCGTCATTATTGACCTCAGCATCAAGGTTAAGAACCTAGGTGTCTTGATCGATAAAAACTTGACATGGTAGCCTCAGCTCACAGAGGTTAGTAGGAAAATATTTGCGTCTGCGAGTTCTCTCAAAAGACTGCATAACTTTCTCCTTGTTAGACTAAAATTGCGCTGGCACAATTTTTACTTCTCCCCATCCTTGACTACGCTGACACCTGCTACTTCGATCTCACGGAAGAGCAGTTAAATAAACTTGAGCGTCTCCAAAATCTCTGTATTAGATTCATATTTGGACTACGCAAATATGATCACATTTCTAGTTTTCGTGCACAACTCAAGTGGCTCCCCATTAGACTACGTCGTAATTTACATATCCTTTCCCTTCTTTATTCAGTCCTGTTTGTGCCTTCTACTCCACTATACCTTAAAGAACGTTTTAGCTTCTTTCGTGAGAACACCAATCGTAGTGTGCGTAGCACAGTCACCTTAAAACTTTCCACCCCTGGTTATAACACTCATTTCTATTCTAACTCATTTACAGTTCAGGCAGTAGAAATCTGGAATGCTTTACCACTGGACATTCGCCAAGTACAGTCATTGAAAAAATTTAAAGATTTAGTGACGTCTCATTACCTTTCCTCTAGCTCTGACTAATATCTCTTTTCTTATTTTCTTTTCACTGGCTACTTTTTAATTACTTTCCTTAATGTTCGTATGTACCAATTTTATAGTTTATGCATTTTATATTACTTTATTGTTCGTTTATATGTTATAGTATGTACTCCTATTATTTTAATTGTATAGGTACTTGTATTTTTCTACACTGTAATACTCTAACTGCGCCAACTCCCCCACATCTTTTATAGTCTTCTTTACCCAAAGGTTGGCTGGAAGAAATCACTTTAGTGATAAGTCCGCCTTTGTACCTACTACAATAAAGAAATTTTATCTTATCTTATCTTATCAATCAATTATTTTCCCTTGAGGTCCCTTTTTGCGTAACCACGCACATATTCATATATATATATATATATATATATATATATATATATATATATATATATAATATATATATATATATAAACAGTCCCAAACCCAAACGTCTGTTTATATATATATATATATATATAATATATATATATATATAAACAGACGTTTGGGCACTACGTAGATCCAGCAGTGGGCCTGAACTTAGTTGATTCCACCTTTAGCGGCGAATAACTTGGCTCCCTTCGCATATTCTTCGACCGGTGTGGCAACGTCGCATTCTAGTAATGGATTCTGTCCAACATATTCGTAGAAATAAAGTTCTACTCGTCAATTTTTGTATTTAAACTCCGAGAAAACTTGGATCCGTAACGGTTATTTTTTTGCGAACTAATTCGCACTTGCTGCGTCCACATTTTATTCAAAACCCATGCTTGTGTTGTTCCGTTTTATATATATATCATATGTTTTTGTATGAACTCTTTGGTACTTTCTGCCTCCGATTTTACTCAAAACCAATACGTATGTTGTTCCTTTTTATATATATATAGTGATTGACGGTGAGTTAAGCCATAGCTGAAATTTGAATGCTTGGTTTGATCCAGCAGATTTTATATTCACTAAACTTGTGCGTTTTAAGCTCCTATATACTTTTATGAACTCATCGATACTTTATAGCTCCGAATTTTATTTAAAACCAATGCTTGTGTGGTTCCATTTCGTATATATTTAATATAACGGTTAGCTTAGGCATGGCAATATATATTTTTAAATCTTATGCCTTGTAAGCTCCAAAAGTGTTGCCAACTTTGAAACCTATTGGGTGATTGTTAAAAAACTACAGTAATTTTTTTCTAAAAAAATTTTATGAAATATTTTAGAATTACCTAATTAATGCAAGTAATAAGTCTAAAAAGTCATAACAATAATAAAAACTCATATTTTTATACTGAATATGATAACCTTATTGTTTTGCATTATTTATACATTTAAACATGTTTATGACTTAATGCACACAAAGAAACTTGCTATCTTGCCTTACGCTCTTGCGTAATGGTATATAGTACGATTGAAAAAGTACTTTTCAACAAAAGCAATTATGCAAATAATTTTAAACACAACATACAAGCCTACCAATTTCTTTAGAGTCAGTAAATTCCAAATTCAGAAGTCCAGACGCTTTGTTTACGAAATATAATGGCATTTCGAGTTTAGCGGAGTGCTTCACCTCCACATACAAAATTTCAGATCTCTACGAAGTGCCAGCAAGACGTAATGATTGACTATGATTTTTTTTTCATCCAGATGCCAGATCCAGATTTTGGACATTAAAAAAATCAAATTCGGATTACCCCGAAAAAATATAGATTTACAGCCAAATCGCAAGCAGTTAGTAACTTTCGGCAGCAATCTTTGATTTCTAAAAATTAAAAAGAAACACTTGGTGTGGATGACTTGGGGTTTGCCCTCGCCACGCAGTTCGCCCTGTGGGCTTACATCACTTGACCTGTGATGTGGCCTCGTGAAAATTGCTTAGGGGGAGCGGTAACAAACAGTAGAAGAAGGGGAATGGCTTGGGCTTCAGTACGACATGGCTACGTTGAGTAGCTTGGTGGTGGCATTTGTATGGAGGATGAATATTTTTTTGAAACTTGAAAAGAAAATACCGGCTCTGATGAGATTGACATCGTTTAGATATGGAGCCCTAATTCTATTATGAATATGAAAAATAAACGCACACAACGATATTTAAATTATGCAATACATATAATAGTAAAAAAATTGGCTGTATATTGACTAAATTTCCAAAAAGAAACAACAAGCAGATAGATAAACAGTGAAAGAGTAAAATTGTGAAGAGAATGTCTCTCTGTTTGTTTGTCCTTTTTGTACACACTAATCTCCGGAAATTCTGGATAGATTTGAATGAAACTTTATTGGTATAAATCTGGGCAACATACAGGGTATAATTGATTTCGGTAAATACAACACCTTATGCAGAACTATAAATTTTCAGCTAAACTATGAGAAATAATAAAATGACGCCACAGCAAAAGTTGTTTAGTCTGATAAGCATTTTTGTGCACGCGAACGAAGTCACAGGCATTAATTAGTATAAATACAAATAAATACATCATTAAAAGAATTAAAAATTCTTTGGACAGTTGAGTGACTAATCTATGTTCAAATCTAATGCACAGGGAATTAGGACGAAGGTTGTAAATCATAAAATGGTAGTCTTGTGGGAAGTGTGCATAGTTTGGGTGTGCATTCTTTTACAGAAACAAGTTTTATAGATTTTCGTTATACGGAATATTTATTCCATACTCACAATATTTATTATGAAGAATTTTATAGTAACAAAACAATTTTTTTTACAAATAACATTAATTTTTTCGATGTTAATAATATCATAATATCAAATCAAATTTTTTCAATTCTCAATATATTTAGTCTTCTTTTATACTTATATTGTTATATAACTTCGCTCTAGATCGGTCATTTTGAAAATCTTTGGGAGAGGCCTATGTCCAGTAGTAGACGTTGTGCGGCTGAAATGGATGGATAGATGGGTGGATGTTATATAACTTAACCTACACTCCACGACAAAGTTGATTTTGTGTCTGTGTTAATTTCGTCCTAAGCTTGAGTCGTTCGCTCGCTCGTGTGTTGGTCACAGGAAACCTAACAAACTTAACCCACAACCCACGACAAAGTTGTTTGTGTTTGTGTTACTTTCGCCCTAAGCTTCAGTCGCTCGCTCGTGTGTTGGTCACAGGAAACCTAATGAACCTAACCTACAATCCGCAACAAAGTTGTTTTTGTGTCTGTGTTACTTTCGGCTTAAGCTTAAATTGTTCGCTTTTAATACATAAATATAAAACAATTTAAAATATAAAAAGCTTATTCGAAATGGTTTCCATTGGCTGCAATACAGCCCTTTACACGTTGAGGTCAGTTACCAATAGAAGCATGCACTCTTTCCATGGGAAAATTCTTCACTGCCAATATTATGGATTGTTTTGGGGACTCCAAATTATCATGGCGTTTAGAGCAAGCCGTACTCTCTAAAACTGACCATAAAACATAATCCAGCGGATTAAGATTGGGATTAGACGACGGCCAGTTTTCAGCTCTGATGAAGTCGGAAACGTTTGATTCCAACTAAGACTGCGTTGACCGAGCTTTGTGACCCGGTGCCGAGTCTTGCTGGAAGAACCATTCTTGGTTATTGAACATAGTGTTGTTAAGGGGCTTAAATACCTTCTCAAGAATGGTATCTTGATACACTTATGCCGATGTTTCGATACTTTTTTCACAAAAGCATGGCTCAGTCACTCCTTCATAGCTAACACCCCACCAAACCATCACTAAAGTCGGCTAATGCCACGCTGCACTCTGTCGACTTATTGGGAAGCTTTCTTAGAGCTTGGGGCATAAATACCTACAGTCATTTTATTTGTTAAAATGTTGCTCAATGGTAAAAAAATGGTCATCCGTAAACAATTTTTTTCTGCGACCACCCATTGCGTACCGCTTCAGTAGATTTTTCGATTTTACTACTCTATTCTTTTTTAAATTATCAGTTGTAAAATTACCAGTTCGTCTTTTATAGGCAGCAAGTCCTAAGTCATGTTTTAAAATAAGCGACATGGTTCTAGGTGCTATCTTCATCTCCTGTGTTAAAATCTTTTGCTTTCGGACAGGATTTCTTCGAATTCTTTCCCTTACTGCTTTGACCACCTTTTTCATATGAACACTACGTGGACGGCCAGATCTTTTACTGTCACAAAGAGGAGGTCTCATTGTACCTATTATAGTCCGGTACCACAGAAATAATAATAGTGTTACATACAGAACGGAAACTCGCACCGTCCCCCGCAATCTGGTGTCCCCGCAACCTTTCCCCTGTTATTGGGACGTGTAAGAGCCAGAAAAACAGGGTTATTGGTAGTCGCAAGTTGACATTACGCGAGTCACTTAGGATTATTGAATTATAATGGTGAGAAACTGCGCACATTATCATTGTTTATCCACGGATAACAATAAAAATCGTAAATTTTAAAATCATAATCATAATCATATTTATTCATAAAAAGTATTTACACGTCATACAAAAATAAAATTGAATAATAAAATAAAAATAAATTAAACATACAAATAAATATATTACGCATACACATACATAACTAATAATAATCATATAATTACAGAATAATCGAATGAAAATTAACATATCAAATTGGAATTATAAGCGACATTCATAAAATTCTTCTATACTGTAGAATGTACGCTCAAGAAGCCACTTTTTTAGCTTGACTTTAAAGCTTGTCAATGTAGTCGCCTGTTTTATATCAGGTGGCAACTTAGTAAAAAAAGACAGACGGCCCCATTACATGAGTCAGTCTGTCAGTCTTAGCTAGTCTGTGTGGTATCAGGTGCAGTCGGTCAACATCGCGGAGCGCAATGTCGTGCACATCTCTCGGTCTTTGGTACACGTGTTGGTTACTAAAGACATATGTGGCTACCTGTAAGATGAAAAGGGATGGCAGCGTGAGGATTCCAAGGGTTTTAAAGTATGGTCTGACGGTTGTTCGCCCTGATACGTGGACTATCGCGCGGACTGCTCGCTTTTGCATACGAAACGCTCGTTGCCATTCCGCGGCGCACCCCCAGACCTCTAGGCCATACTGCAGGACAGACTGCACTATCGCAAAGTAGGTAGACCTCACCACCTCTCTAGGTACCACATCCGATAGTCGTCTGAGCGCGAAGCTAGTGCTTGCCAATTTACCGCACACTTTATCAACCTGTGTTTCCCAGGTAAGGGCACTATCCAGTTGTATTCCCAAGAAGGTAATGTCATCCACCTGTTCAATAGTTGTTCCTTGTATAGCAACAGATAATCGTATAGATTTCCGAGTGGTGAAAACAGGTAAGCAAAGCAACAAATTCTGTGGTAGCGACCCTTATTGTTCAACTCACACATTTGACGTGTGCACGGACGGATTGTTTCGTTTGTAGTAGTACTAGGTATTTATGCTGCTCCGTTTCTATGAAGTGTCATACCTGTGTCGGTACACAAACATTTGACTAATACCAAGCGTATGGAGAATTTTAAAAACTGCATTTGGCTCAAACCTACTTTGTGTAATGCAATCACAGCGATTCGGTTCTCTATATCACGCAAAATATTGTTCAATATATTAGCGCCAAAAGAAGAAAAGACAATGAAAAATCATATAAAAGTAACGGATTCCAAATTCAAATGTAATATTTTTTTTATTTTTAATGGTAACGAGCTTTTTTGTCCACGAAAACGAGGTCAAAGGCATTAGATAGTCACAAATTAACACGTCTTTCAAAAAATGCAAACACTTCTTAGGACAGTTGAGTGGCTAATCTATATTCAAATCTAAAGCACAGGAATTAAATAGGAAGGTTGTAAATCATAAAATGGTAGTCTCGCGGGAAGTGCGCAGTTTCGTAGCGTGTGCGCCTTCGTCATCGACTAATTGTATTTCAAATTTGAACTTAATTATCGAACCTTGCTAATGTAATTGATACATTTAGTCTCGGCTCAAAGGATAGTGAAAAAATAATATCGAAAAATGAAATTAGTTTGGCAAGTTTGTGTCATGCCATTATTGATATTTTTACTGTAGTTTGGCAGTAAACAAGCAAGAAAATCGTTTGGCATGGAAATTAGTCGCAAACTAGACTGTATTCTTTTTACGTAATCGATACTAGAAGATAAACTCATTGATACCATTTTTCAGAATTACTTCTTAATACAAAACAACGTTAATAAAATAAAAAAACATTGCCCGTGAAAGGTTATGCAATCTTTAAGAAGGTTATATGTATTTTTTTGTTTTTAGTTACTAACTTGCAATGTATCAGATATCTACGTACGAATATTGGTTAGGGTCAAATCTTGTAGCTCAATTTCCAACCAGCTATTCTCAATCGATTTCGCTGAAATTTTGCATACTTGTCAATACAATATTATGAAGTTAATGAGCTGTTCTGATGATGGAACCGGGAGGTATTCACTAGGACTGAGTTATAAAACAATATAACCTCATGGAGCAGGACTCGTTTGAATTGTCTTAATGAGCACATTAGTGCAGACGATGCCAAGGGTCTGATCTCGGAGTACGGAAGGTGGTCGATGCAATTCAGTAATTAAACGACGCAACTCCATCGAGTTTGGGCTTATTTCATTCGTTTCAATAAGTAGTTTGGCCTCAGAATAAAAAACTTATCACACAAGGAAACTGTTTAACATAGCAATTCTAACGGAGCACTTGCACCGTCCTTTCGATACTTTACAGATTTACGTAATGATCATAATCGATTACGCAACTTACATTATAAATGTATTAGATTAGTTGATTTTATACCTTGGCAGAGGGAAACACGCAGGTAAGGCTAATCTATACATATAATAAAACAGTAAAAAAAGTGTGTCTGTACATTAAATATATTTTCAAAAAAAATATTGGAGGCGATGGAGACATAGTAATAGAGTAAGAATTTAAAAAAAAATGTCTATCTGTTTGTCTGTTTGTCTGTTTGTCTGTATGTCTGTTTGTCTGTTTGTCTGTTTGTACACGCTAATCTCCGGAAATACTGGACGGATTCAAATGCAATTTTTTTTGTTATATAGCTATTAAGCCTGGGCAACATATAGGGTATAAATGATTTTGGAAAATGGAACGCCTGATGCAGAACCATAATGGTCCAGCTAAACTTTAAGAGATATAAAAATGCCGCCTTAGTAAAAGTTGTTCAGCCTGATGAGCATTTTTCAGAGACATAAAGTCCACGCGAACGAAGTCGCGGGCTTCGGCTAGTCTGTAATAAATGATCTAAGGGCTATGTTATTTTATGTACTGAGGGTTGTTGAATTCGTTCCGGTTCCATCATCAGAACGGCTCATTTACTCCATAAGCATTGGATAAGTGTTGCCGCTCGATAGTCCACTATTGACAGTCAATTGACTCACTATCGGTATTTTTAATAAAACCGACAGTGAGTCTTGAGATACTTTTGATTGTTTATCGATACTGCTGATAGTATCGATACTATCGATTCTGATGACGAACAAACTATCGATAGTATTGCTTTTAATAATACATAAACTATCGATACTATCGATATTACAAAAAATATCGATAGTGTCGATATTTTATGAAACGCATACTATCGATACTCATGATAGTTTGATTTTCGTCGGATCGATACTATAAATACCAATTATGGTATTGTTGGTTATCAATAGTATTGCTCTAAAACAGATATCCATACTGATAAACCACTGTCGATAGTTTGTCATTTTTCAATTGAAAAATGATATCTATTGTTTGGCAACACTACATTGATTGCATAAACAATGCAAGTTGAACAGAAGCTTGTAATAATATTATTACTAGCAGATTGTAGCCAATGAGGTCAACGGTGCTCTCTGATTGGTTGATTTGAATCGGAAGTAACAGTGTTGAATGCCAAAAAGGTGGATTTGTATAAAATTGACGTAATTATTATTATTACTCTCGTTGTCACTTTTGGCTCCAGTTGGAACAACATGCGCATGGCTGACTAGCATTGGATCTAGAAAAGGCACCCGGAGCCAACTATGTAAACGGAACCAACAAATACTAGTCGTACGGCACGATGGATCTGCAAAGTGCCCACGGGTATATCTATATATATATATATATATATATTATCCTATCATATCCTTTCTTTAAAAAAAATTTCTTACTATTTTCATATGTACCTATAGTATGTATTAATTAATTTGTTATATTGTATGTCTAAATGGATGTGTTTATTGTACCTATATACGGTAATTTTTCATTGGTTTTGGAGCCGAAGGCCACTTCACAAGGTTCGTTAGTAAGACCTAATTAGCTAGTCCAAATAAAAATTTAGAAACAAAAACTGTTGACTAAAACTCGAAAGTAAAAGCGTGAGATCAATTCTATTAGACCGGACAGCGAAGTCACGCTACAATTTGGACGGACGTAACTATGTGGTCTCGATTGAAAATCAGTTTCGCAACTTTTTTATCTTAAATCATACACAAATTTGGATTACGTATGTAGAGATTTTTTTTTATTTACGACATTTTTTTTCAAAACCAAAGAAAATTCAGTGAGTATGTGAGTTATGTATTTATATGCTGGTCTGGGAGAAGAAAAACTTAGAATGTACCAGCTGCTTCTCTTCCCGCGCAGATCGTAAAAGCCGATCGAGGGAATGGGCGAAAATGCGAATCATGTTAACAGGCGATGCGGCTAGCAACTCATCACTGTATTGATTGCTTTTCCATCTTCTTGCCCACCATGACGCTAAAAGTGGCTTTTGGGTCTTGCGGCCCTGGGCTCTGCATAGAGCCGCAAGACCCAAAATGCTCTGTCTGCCCCATTATGGATAAAGACGAGATAGTATAAGTATGTATATTCCGTATTTCTGTATATAATTATATTACTTATAAGTAGGTTTATTGGCGATGCAAAAATTATCGCCGCGCCTCTAAAAGAAAAATTTAGAAGTTGTCTAAAAAAAGTAATTTTTCTTTAAAGTTGAGGTCTTTTTTCGGCGGGTAGCAGTAAATCTGTCAAAACGTAATTCTAAAGTGCTCTGTATAATTAATTCATTAAAAATACAATTACTTACTTTGAAGTAATTCATTTATGTTAAAATCATTGTGAAGTAATTTACCTGCTGGCATATCCTTTGAACATCTCCTTTAAACATGGATTCACTAGAAAAATCAATGGCACATATGATGGAGCTTTTTAATACCAAGATGGCGGAATTTGAAAAGGATCTGCAAGAAGCCACTACAACACCTAACATCACAACACTATCCAATGACTTTACTGCATTCAAATCCTTTGTTGCCACTGTGATGCGTGACTTTCACCGTGAGTTTGAGTTGTTGAATCGGCGGCAGAGTCAACTTGACACACAACTGGATCAGTGTGAAATGAGAGGGCGCAGGAACATCCTTCTACTTCATGGCATTGCTGAGAAGGCGAAGGAGAATGTTGCATCGGTGGTAACACAATTAGCAGCCGATAAGTTGAACATGCCGAGCTTCAATGAGGGTGACATTTGCCGTGCCCATCGTCTAGGTCAGTCGGTGCGTCAAAAGCCCAGACCAATTCTGCTTGAATTTGTCAGTTTGGCTACAAAAGACAAGTTCTGGGCATCCAAGACAAATCTGAAAGGCACCGGCGTCACTCTCTCGGAGTTCCTCACCAAGCGGCGACATGAGGCATTTTTGGCAGCGCGTGAAAAGTTCGGCGTTAACAAATGTTGGACGAAGGATGGGTGTATATACATCATCGGTCCGGACGGAGCGAGGCACCGCATCTATTCATGTGCAGAAGTCGACCAACTGCATATTTCTTCATCGGCCGCTCAATCCGAGCGAAACACCGACAGCGGCGACAACAACAGCACTGCTCCAGCGCCGAAGACAAA
This sequence comes from Acrobasis consociella, assembly GCA_963555685.1. Taxonomy (NCBI): domain Eukaryota; kingdom Metazoa; phylum Arthropoda; class Insecta; order Lepidoptera; family Pyralidae; genus Acrobasis; species Acrobasis consociella. The sequence continues at coordinate 2,992,330 of OY743119.1, read as the reverse complement.
TACGGCAGCGGCCCCGGCGGGCCGCCCGAAGCGTAGCTGTAAAAAGTGACCGTTTCCATATTGCTTTCCCGTTTTGCCACTGTCTGGTTTCAGACAACGCCATGTTCGAGTACGTAATCACAATACGTTTTATATAAATTATGTCATACCCTTCTAAATATTCACTTTTTTAAACTTTTACAGTGGGTACCGAACACTTAACCACAAAATAAATATTAGCTTAATCACTTTGAAACTTACGAAGGCTGTCACTGTCATGTTGTATTAGCTGTCAGTGTCATTTTTACTGATACAGAAATCAAAGTGTGGAGGGCCTTTGCTGCTTTGTTATTATAGTAAATTGTCATTATTTTTTTTATACGTACTTAGCTAATAATTCTCTTATGTGTCAGAATTCTTAATTTTATTCACCAAAATTCTTCTTTTTTTTTTATATATTCATTTTTTTTTTTCTACTAATCTATGAATTTCCTCCCATTACCGCCGGCGGGTGGATAAGATCTGTCTAGCAATTTAAATAATTTGAATGGTTAGATAATAGGTTAGTTACCTACATAGTGTTATTTTTATTATTATTATATTATTTATATACTATCTCCTTTGAGAATCACGGGTCTTTTCACCCCGGTCCTTTGAGAGGCTTGCGTGGGGATACAGATCCAACACGTAGAGGCCCTTTGGAGAAGTTGTTGTCATGTGGCGCTCCCGCCAAAACCTATTCCTGGATATACCTATGAAAGGTGTACCCTTGAATAGGTTTTGGCAGAAGAAAAATCTATTGCATGTAAAAGGAAAAAACTATTATTATTATTGTTTATATACTACGATTATAAATATTTATGTAAGATGAATACTGAACTTGATGACAGTTTTAAATCGTTATCGTCATCTGATGACAGCTTCCACTCTATTCCTACATTGGGCGAAACTCTTAGTAGTACGTTTTCTGCATTCCCTAAGTGCTTTAATGCTGTGCACATAAATGCGCAGAGTATTCCAGCACATTACCCCGATCTATTAACGAGCTGTGACAATAACCTGATACATGCTATATTTATCTCTGAGTCTTGGTTAAACCCTTGCCTACCTTCTACTTCATACTCGTTACCTGGCTTCCAGCTCATTCGAAATGATCGTACTGGTAAAGGAGGTGGAGGTGTTGCCATCTATCTCCGTTCACATATTCCTTTCAATATTGTTTGTGCTTCTCAAACTGCTAATCCTTCACATGAAGCGGAGTATCTTTTCATAGAGGTCATCCTCAGTCATACTCGCGTTCTTTTAGGTGTCTTTTATAGCCCCTCTGAAACAATTAACTATTTCTCTACCCTTGAAACCCTTTTAGAAGACATTGCACCTTCATGTAATCAAGTTATAATAATGGGTGATTTCAATATGTGTCTCCTTAAGAATGATAATCGCACTTCTGCCTTATTATCTCTTGTTGAAGCATGCAACTTGTCTGTTCTTCCACTTCAAGCAACACACCATTTTCCTGGTTGCAACCCATCTCTTCTAGATCTTGTCCTGGTTTCCTCAACTGATCTCGTCGCTACTCATGGGCAATACAACGCCGATATGTTCTCCTATCATGACCTTATATTTCTGTCTTATAAACTTCGTCCCCCAAAAGCGCGATCCAAAATACTTATGCAACGAAATTTTGGTTCAATGAATGTTGAACTTCTTAGAGAAGATGCAAAAAACTGTGACTGGGATGTCATAGCGGACCTTGCTTCTGTTGATGAGCAGGTTGAGCAGTTTAATAAAATAATTATCGATCTTTATGATAAGCACGCTCCCGTTCGCCCTGTCAGAGTGAAGCATTTCCCAGCACCTTGGCTTAATGATGATGTTAGAGCTGCTATCCATGTAAAAAATTGCTGGAAGTCAAAATTTAAATCCGATCCAGAGAGATATAGAGATAAATATATTGAGGCACGCAATAATAGCAATAGGAAGTGTAGAGATGCACGACGCCGCCATATTCATCAATCCGTGGAGAATGGAGATCCAGCCAAAGTGTGGAAATTTCTAAAGTCACTTGGAGTTGGTAAAAATAATGTTAGTTCCTCCAAAAATTTCGATATTAATCTCCTTAACAACCATTTTTCTGCTTCAAATAAATTTGGTGGCAATGACAAGGCAAATACGTTAAACCACCTTTCTTCACTACCAACTCCTGACTATTCACCTTTCTCATTTAGTCAGGTGACTGATAGTGATGTTCAGAAATGTTTGTTATCAGTATCTTCCAACGCAGTCGGAGCTGATGATATTAGTCGTAATATGATCTTGCCTATCCTAGACATCCTTCTCCTCATCATCACTATTATTATGAACAATTCCCTATCCAGTGGTACCTTTCCGTCCGCATGGAAAGATGCCAATATTACTCCCATTCCTAAAAAATCTAATCCGGCATCGCTTTCAGATTTCCGCCCTATTTCCATACTCCCTTTCCTTTCTAAAATCCTAGAACGATTGGTTCAAATGCAACTTAATTCCTTTCTTAATAAAAACAATCTCCTCAATCCATTCCAATCCGGGTTCCGGGAAGGTCATAGTACGACTACCGCATTAGTGAAAATCACAGATGATATCCGTCATGGGATGGACGATTCGAAAGTTACGGTTGTGGGTCTTCTTGACTTTAGCAACGCCTTCAATACTGTGGATTTCGATGTTCTCCTAGGTCTGATGCGCTCTCTGAACATATCTCCTTCAGTCATTAACTGGTTTCATTCCTATCTACATGGTCGCCGGCAGCGAGTGCGCATTGAGAATGATTTTTCTTCCTGGTGCCACACGTCTTCCGGTGTACCACAAGGTGGTGTGCTATCCCCAATGCTATTCGCACTATTTATAAACTCTATAACTCTTCAGCTCCGCACTTCCTATCATCTATATGCAGATGATCTGCAAATTTACAGTCACGCCACATTGAATGATCTGCCTAATATTATTGGCACAATTAATAGTGATCTGTCTCTAATATCTAACTGGAGCAAAGCCCATGGACTTATAGTAAATCCTGCCAAAACGCAAGCTATAATAATAGGAAGTCGATGGTATATTTCTCGAATAGATTGGCAGTCCTTACCACCTATTGTCTTTGAAGGTGTCAAAGTAGACTATGGCGAAAAAGTGAAAAATCTTGGGGTAGTATTAGACAGAAATTTATCGTGGATTCCGCAAATTGCGGAAGTTAGTCGGAAGGTATTTGCCACCGCTGCATCTCTCAGAAGACTCAGGAATTTCTTACCTGTTGCAACTAAAATTTCGCTCGCACAATCATTACTTCTGCCTATCCTAGATTACGCCGACTCTTGCTATCTCAACATCACGGAGGAGCAATTGGATAAGCTTGAGCGCCTTCAAAACTTTTGTATCAGGTTCATATTTGGACTACGCAAATATGACCACATTTCCATCTACCGTGCGCAACTCAAGTGGCTCCCAATCCGACTTCGACGTAACTATCACGTTCTTTCACTCTTATACTCCGTACTTTTTATTCCAACTTCTCCTCCCTACTTAAAGGAGCGTTTTACTTTTCTCCATCAGGACAATAATCGCCCCACGCGCAGCATCAATGCTTTGCGTCTAAAAATTCCTTCTCATTCGACCGGATTCTATTCCAAATCCTTTACAGTACAAGCTGTCTACCTTTGGAATGCTCTTCCTCTTGAAGTTCGTACAGCTCAGAGTAAAACCATTTTTAAAAATCGCCTTTTTAAATATTACCTGTCGTTATAATCAGTTATGTTCAGTGTTACTAATAATATATTTATATAAGTATTTTATGTATTATTTATATGTATGTGTATATAATAATTTTATGTATCGCATAGGTATGTTATATTTATATTTACATATGTATTATATGTTTATGTATTATTAATATGTAAGTAAATTGACTATAGGTATAATTACTGCGCCCACCTAATTTCAAATTATTATTTTTCCTCCACCCAAAGGTTGGCTGGAAGAGATTGCATTTATAGCGATAAGTCCGCCTTTGTGCCTATATTGTTTCTTGTTGTTGTTGTAATTTTTTATGTTTATCATGGTGCAATAAAGTTAATTTGTATTGTATTGTATTGTATTGTTTTATTTAGATGGGTTTTACGGCCTTGGGTTCTGTCTACCCCGCAGATAATGTGTATGATTCCAAGCGAAACTTGGTTTATCAACCGAAAGGGACATTGTATAACTTATCACGAGGATACTCCATTTACTTTACATATATTTACATTGTAATACATAAAAGATACGAAGGTGTGGGTGTTAATATTATCAAAAAGTTATGTTGTTCCCAACTGTTACCTTTTCGGCCCACGTGTATTAATATTCACAGAGTTTCAGTGCGTTTCACTAACTTTTGTACTGCCAACATACCAACAAAAACACACTAAGTCAGGGCTGTGATTTTGACGGTGAAGTTGGTAAATTACTAGTATTTAGCTCGTTTTCGCTCTCTTGAACAGTATATAGTTTGGGGAAAAGTCTACGTTGGTAAATGAACAACAGAGGAAAATTATTAACTAATGCGATAAGTTTGCCCCAAATAGGGAATTAAATTTGATCGGACTCCTGATATGTCACGACAATAAATTTAGTAGTAATATAGTATAATATAATAATACAGTTACCATAGCCGAAAATCGGCCAGAGAATGATGATCAGAGATCAGATATTCCAGTGCATATTTACCTAAACTTCCAGGTAGAACGTAACATAGAGTGGATAATACCACCTCTAAAAATAATGTTTTTTTTTTGATACCGTGTAATGTAATGTAAAAACCAATAATAATTTATGATTTTTAAACACGGTATCAAAAATATATTTTATTTTTAGAAGTGGTATTATTATCCACTCTATGTTACGTTCTACCTCGAAGTTTAGGTAAATATGCACTGGAATATCCCATCTCTGATGATGATGATGATGTCACAATTTCGTAAACACTTTAAATGAAAGAAAGATTACCAGGAAGACTGCGGCCTAGTACATGAAACAGGAGAAAGTTAAAGTTGTCTGATACAACGAAGTTTTCAACAGCTGGCGAACGAAAGGGATAAATTGAAGAACAAATGGTAAGGGACAATAGGAGGAGGAAAGTTGTCAATTTTTTTAAATTAACATAGGTAATCAAAAAACGAAACACGTTTTTGAAATCCGCTCAAAAATAAGTAAGTTAAGAGCTTAAGTAGCCTTTCAAATCTGATGGAAAGGGACAGAAAAACGACATAAGTGCTATCAAGTTTTATAACAAGGAGATAGCAAGATGTCACTTTTCGTCAAACTATAATTGAAAATTGATTGCTGCTTTGATATAAACCAAACATTCTTGCTATTTCCAGAAAAAATATCTCTTAGATATAGGTATATATTTTTGAGATTATATTTTGAACTAGCCGAAGCTCGCGACTTCGTTCGCGTGGATTATGACTCCGGAAAATGCTCATCAGGCTAAACAACTTTTGATAAGGCATCATTTTTATATTCCATATAGTTTAGCTGGACCATTATGGTTCTACATAAAGGTGTTCCATTTTCCAAATTTCAATAATATCTTTTATTTTGCAATACCTATATAACAAAAAGTTTCATTCTTATCCGTCCGCTATTATCGGAGATTAGGGTGTACAAACAGACAAACAGGCAAAGACTTTTTAAATTATAACTCTATTACCGCCAATTTTTTTTGGAACATACATACATACTATCACGTCTTTATCCCTAATGGGGCAGACAGAGCATTTTGGGTCTTGCGGTTCTATGCAAAGCCCAGGGCCGCAAGACCCAAAAGCCACTTTTAGCGTCATGGTGGGCGAGAAGATGGAAAAGCAATCAATACAGTGATGGGTTGCTAGCCGCATCGCCTGTTAACATGATTTGCATTTTTGCCTATTCCCTCGATCGGCTTTTACGATCTGCGTGGGAAGAGAAGCAGCTGGTACATTCTAAGTTTTTTTATTTCTCCCAGACCAGCATGGGAGTTTTTTTGGAAATATGTATTTAATGTACAGACACATTTTTTTACTGTTTTATTATATGTAGGTATAGATAGATTATATTTATAATCCAAAGTGTGTGTCTGTAGAAAATTGATCCTCGACATCACGTTGGTACTTCGAAGTGTAGGTAGTAGGTATACTGAGCGCACTTTCGCTCTATCGCCGCATTCGATTCGATTACATTCCGCACTTTGTTCAGGGTGGCTGACCTGATATTGCTGCTGCAGCTTACAATTTCTATTTTCTAAGACGTTTTACAAGCGTTATATCAACTTTACTAATAATGTATGCGTAATACAAGCAAAACAAAGTTTATGAAACATCAAGAGACCTCTCCAATCCGTCTGGCTAGCGATAAGAGTGTGGGCCAAGTCTTCTGGCTGCTCTGGCCAAGTATGCCTTTGGTAGTACAGGGAGATATCAATTTTACATCATAAACTATGTAAGAAAAAGTGTTAAATATAGTTGCCAAATAATAATGTTTTTTTCAAGTTGACTGGTAAATTACATGTACTTAAGGACGCAATGAATCATGATCAAATACTTATATCTATACATATAATAAAACAGTAAAAAAAGTGTGTCTGTACATTAAATATATTTCCAAAAAAAATATTGGGGGCGATGGAGACATAGTAATAAAGTAAGAATTAAAAAAAAATGTCTGTCTGTTTGTCTGTTTGTCTGTATGTCTGTTTGTCTGTTTGTCTGTTTGTACACGCTAATCTCCGGAAATACTGGACGGATTCGAATGCAACTTTTTTTGTTATATAGCTATTAAGCCTGGGCAACATATAGGGTATAAATGATTTTGGAAAATGAAACGCCTGATGCAAAACCATAATGGTCCAGCTAAACTATAAGAGATATAAAAATGTCGCCTTAGTAAAAGTTGTTCAGACTGATGAGCATTTTCCAGAGACATAAAGTGCACGCGAACGAAGTCGCGGGCTTCAGCTAGTTATTAATAACTAGGAAAAATTAATCACATTAGTGCGCAGTCTCTGTCGCCAATGACCAAGGCTGGCCTGATAAAAATGGTCATCATGACGAAAGTCTTGTACTCATAATACACCCTCATCTCGTTTGGTATACTCAGCTTTATCTCTAATACAATTACGGTGTTACGCAAACACTTGGTGGTTGTTCCACAGGATTTGGGATGGCTGTTCCATCCGCTTACACCTGGGATGGCTGTTCCATCCGCTTAGGTACACTTGGGATGGCTGTTCCATCCGCTTATATTTGGGATGGCTGTTCCATCCGCTTACGTTTGGGATGGCTGTTCCATCCGCTTACACCTGGGATGGCTGTTCCATCCGCTTACACCTGGGATGGCTGTTCCATCCGCTCACACCTGGGATGGCTGTTCCATCCGCTCACACCTGGGATGGCTGTTCCATCCGCTCATGTGCTAGCTAATAAAGCGGATTCTCTCTCTCTATGGGGACGCATCCCCGTGTGGCCTCCAACCTCCCCTATAGCCACCCCGAGCCTCGCTTATAACTCTTACTCTCTTAGCTCTTTTTTATCTATTGTAACACACGCAGTTTACAACAGATCAACTAAACTCAAACTCTTATTCTCTTATCTCTTTTCCATCTATTGTAACACACGCAGTTTACAATAGACCAACTAATCTCAAACTCTTATTCTCTTAGCTCTTCTCTATCTATTGTAACACACGCAGTTTACAACAGATCACCTAAACCCAAACTCTTATTCTCTTATCTCTTTTCCGTCTATTGTAACACACGCAGTTTACAATAGACCAACTAATCTCATACTCTTATTCTCTTAGCTCTTCTCTATCTATTGTAACACACGCAGTTTACAACAGATCACCTAAACCCAAACTCTTATTCTCTTATCTCTTTTCCGTCTATTGTAACACACGCAGTTTACAATAGACCAACTAATCTCAAACTCTTATTCTCTTAGCTCTTCTCTATCTATTGTAACACACGCAGTTTACAACAGATCACCTAAACCCAAACTCTTATTCTCTTATCTCTTTTCCGTCTATTGTAACACACGCAGTTTACAATAGACCAACTAATAGACCGACGCATCGGTAACTCTCTCTTTGATTTATCTATTGCAAGTCGCAACTTGCAATAAACCAACAACAAAAACGGACGCATCGGTTAACTCAAAACACTGAAACATAAACACATAGTAATTAATTATTATCGGTAGAATTCTCTAGATAGTAAATAAACTTATAAAACGCTCACCGAAACTCTTTCTCTCGTAAAATCTCAATAATTGTCAGAAATTACAATTTTACCATCTTATTTTGTGCTTGTACTTTTTGTGCCGCCCTTTTTTCCTCTGCCACAGATAATATAACCCTCTTCACGCCGCGTTCACTTCTTCTGCGCAACCATCCGCGCACGGACAAAAGAATAAAATTGCTAACAGCCAAACATTGACTTTTAGGTACCTTGATATTTAAATAAATAATAAAAATATTTAATAATACACACTGGCTTCGCATTCGCGACACTCCGCCACGGCGAAAGAATAAAGAGAACCATAACTTTTACAATACCTAGGTTTATTATAAATAAGTTCACTACCATACACATCTCTCAATTAGGTACGGTGTAACAATCTGTCCAGGAATTCAGAATTCCACGCTTTAATCTTTTCTCTAGCTCTGACAGTCGAAGCCCTGGTGGATTTCCTGCCATCAACTGTCTTTTCTACTGACTACTTCTACTTGAGACTCTTCCTTGCGTGCATTGACCTCAAAATTTAAGATAGTCTGTGCTGATGGTACTGTACTTTCAACTTTAAGTTGTAATGGAAATGTCCTATTGAATGAGTCATTGTCACGCCTGACGACGTTTTTACCTTTGTTATTTTTATATGTCCATTCGAGCCTCTACTATCTTCTCAACCTTTCAGTGTGCCCTATTACTTTCTGATTTTATTTATAGTTAGTCCTAGCTCAGGTACCTACTCTATTGTTTAAAGCTCTTAATTGCCAATGTTTGTCACTACTTTCTCTTAGACACGTGTAATTTATTATTAGATAACATTTTAAAGAATTTATCTAGAATTATGTGTGCTCTCTTTCAAACCTTTATTAAAGTACTTATATTGTTTGTGACTTGCCTTAAAATCTCACAATCTGATATTTGCCACTGTTTTGATATCGATTTTTAATTTTTTTTTAAATATATTTTACTACAGGTTTTATGCTACTGAAATCAGAATCAATTATAATTATAGGTTATTCATTCGCGAGACCTTCCTCGGCCAAAGAAAACGTTGAGACTTCACTGTTTTGAATGTGCGTAGGCTACATCTACATTATTCTTCAAAAATTCTGGTCATCTGCTATAAGAATTATATTTATAAATATACCTTAGTGTCTGTCTACATCTGCAGGAGTTTTATGACAATACCAATACTTGTTAGGGAATGTCAGTCTTGTAAACTCACACGCCCTCTGGTGGGATTCGAACTCTAGACGCTCAAGTCAATCAGATCTTTTTGAAAACAAATTGGACTATTTACCCTTTTTTTATTTGAAGAGAAAAAAATGCAGCTTCATATTAAATTTAACACAAGTATTTCAGTTCGTTAAATATAAAAATACACTTTGATCTATGAAGTCAAAACACGTTTTTTTTTTTACAGTAAAATTAACACAAATGATACACTTATTTCTTCCTTATACTTATTGTTAAGTTTAAAAGGTACCTGTTTTAGTGTAATTTTTATCCTTAATTCAAAAACTCATGCTTAAAATTGTAAAACATGATTTAAATAAATGGTATTTGATCCACAAACTTTGACTGCTGTTTCTTTCTAGTAAAATATATAATTAGGCATTTGTTATATAAAAACGCAATAAGGATGTAGTCAATTTTTTTTAAACAGGTTATTTAAGAACATTGCACTATTTGCATTTATTCTTTTCTCTGATTAGCAAATACTGACAAAAATATGGCGCATTAAAATTTCGCATAACGTCACGATTAAGTACGATTTTCACTATTCGTTCACGTACCGTAAATTGCCTCCACTCTGAATCTTTGATGTTCTGCACCTTCGTAAAATGTTACTACTTTACTTTACTATACAAAAATAAATTAGACAATCGTTTTTGAATAATCTAATCTAACCCTCGATCCATCCGACTGAATAAAATAATTGGAACACTTTTTGGTCAACATCCCTATTACTAATTTTACATGTCTATTTATAGCATTTATTTGAAACAATAGGAATTAGTATATACATCCATAAATTGCAACAAACACAAATCTTTATGTTGAAACACGGTAATTCAGATTTTTAGATCAGCACCTCCACCATGTCGCCAATGACCAAGGCTGGCCTGATAAAAATGGTCATCATGACGAAAGTCTTGTACTCATAATACACCCTCATCTCGTTTGGTATACTCAGCTTTATCTCTAATACAATTACGGTGTTACGCAAACACTTGGTGGTTGTTCCACAGGATTTGGGATGGCTGTTCCATCCGCTTACACCTGGGATGGCTGTTCCATCCGCTTAGGTACACTTGGGATGGCTGTTCCATCCGCTTATATTTGGGATGGCTGTTCCATCCGCTTACACCTGGGATGGCTGTTCCATCCGCTTACACTTGGGATGGCTGTTCCATCCGCTTACGTTTGGGATGGCTGTTCCATCCGCTTACGTTTGGGATGGCTGTTCCATCCGCTTACACCTGGGATGGCTGTTCCATCCGCTTACACCTGGGATGGCTGTTCCATCCGCTCACACCTGGGATGGCTGTTCCATCCGCTCACACCTGGGATGGCTGTTCCATCCGCTCATGTGCTAGCTAATAAAGCGGATTCTCTCTCTCTATGGGGACGCATCCCCGTGTGGCCTCCAACCTCCCCTATAGCCACCCCGAGCCTCGCTTATAACTCTTACTCTCTTAGCTCTTTTCTATCTATTGTAACACACGCAGTTTACAACAGATCAACTAAACTCAAACTCTTATTCTCTTATCTCTTTTCCATCTATTGTAACACACGCAGTTTACAATAGACCAACTAATCTCAAACTCTTATTCTCTTAGCTCTTCTCTATCTATTGTAACACACGCAGTTTACAACAGATCACCTAAACCCAAACTCTTATTCTCTTATCTCTTTTCCGTCTATTGTAACACACGCAGTTTACAATAGACCAACTAATCTCATACTCTTATTCTCTTAGCTCTTCTCTATCTATTGTAACACACGCAGTTTACAACAGATCACCTAAACCCAAACTCTTATTCTCTTATCTCTTTTCCGTCTATTGTAACACACGCAGTTTACAATAGACCAACTAATCTCAAACTCTTATTCTCTTAGCTCTTCTCTATCTATTGTAACACACGCAGTTTACAACAGATCACCTAAACCCAAACTCTTATTCTCTTATCTCTTTTCCGTCTATTGTAACACACGCAGTTTACAATAGACCAACTAATAGACCGACGCATCGGTAACTCTCTCTTTGATTTATCTATTGCAAGTCGCAACTTGCAATAAACCAACAACAAAAACGGACGCATCGGTTAACTCAAAACACTGAAACATAAACACATAGTAATTAATTATTATCGGTAGAATTCTCTAGATAGTAAATAAACTTATAAAACGCTCACCGAAACTCTTTCTCTCGTAAAATCTCAATAATTGTCAGAAATTACAATTTTACCATCTTATTTTGTGCTTGTACTTTTTGTGCCGCCCTTTTTTCCTCTGCCACAGATAATATAACCCTCTTCACGCCGCGTTCACTTCTTCTGCGCAACCATCCGCGCACGGACAAAAGAATAAAATTGCTAACAGCCAAACATTGACTTTTAGGTACCTTGATATTTAAATAAATAATAAAAATATTTAATAATACACACTGGCTTCGCATTCGCGACAGTCTCGGAATGTTTGGAAACCGCACGCTCGCAGGGAGTGTCCACACTTTTGGTTTTTAGTGGATAATTTATTTAACTACACAAGCACCTATTCTTATAATAGTAAAGTTCTTTAACAGCACTATTTACTATTTGTGTTTTTTTTTTCAAATATCGAATCGAATCGCTATAATACGCCCTCGCCTTTAGCTCGGACTAGTAAATTCCGCCTCGTGTGTTATAACCACCATACGCACTTATAGTGTCAATAACCTTTAGATTAAAAATAGCAAATTTAATCTGAATTAATATTCAAAAACAGAATAATATTCCGCGTAGGCAACATAATATCGGCACTCCCACGCCCATTTGTGGGTTCATGAAGCCGAACGTTTGTGGGATACAACATCATTATGCCTAGTTATATTGCTCGTTACCTTATATTTCCATGTTAATCAGATTTAATCCTCTTAGTATCATATACAAGTTTGTATAAGTAGTGAGTGCCTGGGCTTTTATCGAGCTTAAGAAAAAGAGGTTCTCGTAAAATCTTATACCTTTAAACAAGCAATTCTTGTATGTATGTATATATATATATATATATATATATATTTATAAATTTCTGTGATCTCGAAAATGGCTCTAACGATTTCGCTGAAAATTTGTATATGGGGGTTTTCGGGGGTAAATAATCGATCTAGATTAGTTTTATGTTTGGGAAAACGCGTGTTTTCGAGTTTTCATGCGTTTTTCTATCCACGCAGAATATGGTCGCTAATTTCATCGCGCCGCTAGAAAAAGTGTTATGGGTTCGAATCCCACTCGGTGACTTACTTTTTTTTATATTTTATGTTTAAGTTTATATATAATTTTTTATTTTGCATTGTTTTTAGACAAGTTTAAAAAAATTTTGTTAATGTTTGAGATGTAACCGAGCAAAGCTCGGTCGCCCAGGTACTGTTATCTAAAACAGCAGCTTATAGATATAGCAATAGCTTGAATAGAACAAAAGCACTGAATTTGTATACGTATAACATACAGAATGGAATTTCCTAAGGTCCCGAGCAATATGCGTCCTCATATTTCCCACGTTCTCGCCTTCTAAAGGCGGTTGCAGGCGCTTGCAGCCTAAAAGGCGGCCTTTATTTTTCTGCCTTCGTGGGTTTATAAGCGTTACCGCAGAGGATACAATCAGGATTACGCTACGACTTTTAAAATGAATTATCATCATCATCAGGTCTGGTGGTCAGTTGTGACAAAACCACTGCAGGAGCACGACCGTCTCTGTACTACCAGACTACACTTGGCCAGAGCAGCCAGAGGATTTGCCCTACACTTTCCTCACTGGCCACACGGGTTGGAACGGATTTTAATTAATTTTTCAGACGTTAAGACTTAGAACTCAAGCTCTGACTCGTTTTTGGAGCAAAGAATGGCCGTAGCTATCTATATATATAGCGCGGTAACGCGGCCAGTGTTTTGGGCACGTGAAACGCTAAGGTTGTAACTTTATTTTGTATTTATTTTTGACCATTAATTGTAATTTGTTTTTATTCTAATAAAAGTTTGTAAATGTAATTATTTTATTTAAATTGAATACCTATACAACTATGAACATTCTGTGGATATTTCAAGCGTCTACCTGTTGCCGTTATTAATATCAAGCAAAAAACGGACAGACTGATTGACAGACGGACAGAAACCTAAAGCCTTCCAGTCAAAACGGACGGACGAACGCATCGACAGACAGAAAATTCATAAAGAAAATTTTCCGGTATTAAAAATATGTCCTTAAGTCCTTCCCAGCCAAACAACAAAGTATTATCGCCCGCCGGCCGTCAAGAAGCCAACTTTGGTAATTAGACTGATCGTAAGCGAAAAACCTTAAAGCGAGCGTTGTAAGAACTTGAGGCTTTGGCGACAAGGGAAACCACTTTCAGGATAAAACGCAAGTTTGCGAGCTTTTGCCTACATTGTGCTTTTTTGACTTCGAAATGAATTATAACAAATGCGTAAAAAATCTTGAAGTTTTGTATTTATTGTATTTAAAGATCATAAAAGTATTTACTACCTGTTGTATAGATAATAAACGTATTTATTATTGAGAAGAAACTAAATATATACAATTTAAATTAAGCTGTAATTAACTACTTGAAATAAATATCACAATAGAAAATTTAAAATACTTTAATTAATTAAATCTTAATTATAACCTAAAGCAAATTAAAAGAAAAAAAAATACCTCATTAAAAGCATCTGATCGAGGCAAAGTACTCAGAACACTGGCAGATTTACCTCGCTGAATAGATTAACTGAAAATTTCAACTGTATTTAGCTATCTAGGTTTATGAGATACATACATCCGTGATACAGACAGACGGACAGCGGAGTTTTAGTAATAGGGTCCCGTTTTTACCCTTAGCGTACGGGACCCTAAAGATCCATATCACCGATTAAAGTGGTTCGGATTTTTATCCATTTCCTCACGCCTTTACGATCCGCAAACAAGAGAGACAGCTTGAACATTCTTAGTTTTTCTTATCTCCCAGACCAGCATGAAAAAAAGTTGACTGTATTCTATCGAAGAACCGTTTCTATCAAAGAAATAAAACGAATTCTTCTATCCAAATGCTACTACTCGGTATCAGATTACCTTAATGATAAATTAAAATGACATATAGAGATATTAGAAATTACAAATTATAAATAAAAATAATAATATAACATTTTTACAAATGTCAAATAATAATTTAATAAATTACGTTACATTGATGAATACATAAATATTGAAAACAAAATTTAAATATATATATCTTAAAGAACAAATACCTATTGTCGCGTAGGATGATAAGTGATAATGACAATGTCAAATTGTCAACGTCACAAATTCAAACTACGAGAATTCATCTAAAGGGAAATTTCGTCACTCACGTCAGTACACGATTGGCCTAGCGGTCTTGGTGTTGGACTGTGAATCCATAGACCCCAGGTTCAAATCACAGTCACGAATAGTGTTTTTGAAGTTTTGTAAGAAGTTTCTAGATAACTCTAGATTAAATTGGAATGAAAATACGGGCCAGAAATAAAAGAAGACAAAAGAAAATTTATGACTTAAGTTTGGAACTTTGATGCGATATTGTTCGCATCCGGGGGGTATATAAGCAGAACAAGGCGCGGCCTACGCCAGTTTAGTTTGAAAGTAAAATCCGAAGAAGGAAGAAGGAAGAAGAAAAAGGAAGAAAAGTAAAAGTGGAAGTAGTGAGTAAAAAGTAAAGTGTAATAGTGAAGTGAAGTGTTCAGTGCAGTAAATACGCGCGAGAGACGTTTCCGCGCGTGACAGTGCAGTGAGGTTTACGCGTGTGACAGTGCAGTGACATTAAGGCGCGTGACAGTGCAGTGTCGTTTCCACGCGCAAGACAGTGCAGTGACGTTTCCGTGTGTGTGACAGTACAGTGACATTCCCGCGTACGTACCTGTCACAACTGTGAGTACCCTAGAGTCGTAAATAAAGGCACTATTCCATAGGATTGGTGTTTCCTTTCCTATCCCCAACCCACTCTCGTGACAATACAATACAATCCAAATATATTATTAAATGACGAAAAAAAAATACGTACATAAATAATTAAATGATACTTATACAGATATAAAAAAAACAAAAAACAGAAATAAATAAATTGAATTATAATTAATTTACTTCAAGGTACTATACTAACAGTGACACGATTCCTTCTCTCTCCTATTGCAGCGCCCATCAGGTCCTTAAGTGATTATAGAATCATCTATGTATTAACTTGCTATCTAATCTGCATTTATTATTTGTCATTTATTTGTCATTTAAGGAAGCAATAAATTATTGAGTATTGAGTATTGAGTAAATTATTTTTTCCAATTTAGTCATCATCATCAGGTCTTTTGGTCTTCACTCGCTGGAGCACAATCCTCTCTGTACTACCTGAGCCATACTTGGGCAGAGCACCCAGATGACTTGGCCTACACTCTCGTCGCTGGCCAGACGGGGTTGGAGAGTTCTCATAGATGTTTATAAGCTTTGTTTAGCTTGTAGTTCCTAAGTCGTTTTGTACGACATTCACGGGAGGATTTGGAGTGGTCTTATTCTACTCTGCTGGAAACAACAGGGCCATGGAAACCAATTCCATGCCACCAATTCGTTGAATAAACAATACTACATAAACAATTTTTCTTTTTTTTGAAGTGAAAACTTCTTTAGCGGCTTTGTGCATTTTTTTTGGAATGGGTAAAAAATGTTAAACTCGCGTCAGGACACGTGACCTGATCGAAAATTCGTAAGACGGATGGAGAGTAGACAGCTGGCGTGGCGTAGGAGAGGGAGTATCCCCCTCTCTCTCTCTAATCTCTTTCTACGGCGCGGCGAAAATGTATGCCTGCGCCTGCTGTTTCGTATATCAAAAATGCACAACGTTAATATTCAAGTTTTCACTTCTGCCGGCACTCCCAGAGTGCAACCCGTCGTTTTTCTTTCTTTCTTTCAATAAAAAATCTCCAAAATTTCAAACATTATCTCTCACGGTTGTTGCCCATGAAATTCTAACAAATTCCAAAGCAGGGGTTACGAACATTTTTTCGGGCCATCATTCATCGGGCGATAGCGGCCGCAAAAAGCCGTAAGAACTTTCTTTAACCCGATCGGACTGATGTATATTTATTACGAGCCATTGTGCGGCAGACGACGGTTGAGCACCCCTGAATAGAACGCAATTGCGTCATATAAATAGTTTGTGAGGGAACTTATTTTTTAATCTTGTATAAAGATTCTGTTGAGAGAATATGGCACACTTTTTCAACCGACTTCAAAAAGGAGGAAGTTATCAATTCGTCAAGGAACTCTTGCAGTTTCGCCCTGTCAGTCTGTCCGTCCGCGGTTATACTCTGCGGCTATAAGTACTAGGGAGCTGTTATTCGGTACGAGTATGTATAATAATCATGGCAAAAAACTAGTAAAGTAAAATCTGAAAACAATTTTTTTAGGGTAGCTCCCATGGAAGCGATTTGAGTTGAGAACCGATGTTTTTCTTGACTAACCCATCATGTGTGTTCTTTTTTTCGACTAACCTATTTTTTTATTTAGTATGAAATATTTGGTTTTATATTGCAAATTTATGTTAGAGTCAAGTGTCCACCCCTCTATTTGCTAAACGAGTATACATGGACACGTGAAAAAAATCACAGCAGTAGTAAAATACAAAACGAAATTTAAAACTATCAGAGCTAAGTAGGGTTTACAAATTAAAAAGTAATAGGACCCACTTATAAAATGTACTCGGAATTAGAAAATTAGTTTGTAGACATTTTTAGTGGCGTGAACTTAAAGTTGACATTCGCAACTACGCAACTCTATACTGCGCGTGGCCAGTTATTTTATTTTAGTTCACGCCTGGACCGATTTAAAAACATATTTTTAGTTTGAAATCGTATACTATTCAGGTCGTCCCAAAGAAATTTCATCAAAATCGGTTGTGTAGTTTGGAGGAGAAGTCGGTTTTTAGTCCTAAAAAAATATCTTTAATTAACTTATACATACATACATACATACTATCACGTCTTTATCCCTAATGGGGCAAACAGGGCTTTTGGGTCTTGCGGTTCTATGCAGAGCCCAGGGCCGCAAGACCCAAAAGCCACTTTTAGCGTCATGATGGGCGAGAAGATGGAAAAGCAATCAATACAGTGATGGGTTGCTAGCCGCATCGCCTGTTAACATGATTTGAATTTTTGCCCATTCCCTCGATCAATCTTCGACTAGAACAGCTGTGTTCCTAGATAACACGCGCAACATCAGTGCAAAGTGCTAACGAATCACATCGTCGTCACGTAACTTCAGCCGGCCGCGATGACCTAGATCGGTGAGTCATTACACACGGTATGTTTACGTACGACGAAAAATTGTTAAGGGGACGCTCTATACTGCCTTAACAATGAATACACCGTCCAAAACAATTCAGATTAAAACTGAAACTGAACGGTACCTTTATGACCTGTATAAAGAAGAAAATGAAGAGCGGCTAAAACAGCAAAGCCTTATTGAAGACCTCAAGAAGCAAATTGATATTCTTCAACAACAACTGCTATGTACCGTAGAGTCCAAAGCAGCCCCAATAGCTCCAAACATGGAGACATCTACACCGCATGCCGAATACGGCACTGACGAGGAAGAACTGGCAAAGGAAACTGAGTGGATACGAGCAAAATCAAGGAAAAAAAGAAAAATGAATACATCACCAACACTCTCGCCACAGGAAAAGGAAAGCCCTAAGATAGAAAAAGTAAAGAAACCTCCTCCACCACCGCCTATTATTGTAGATGGTGTTGACAACTACCAAAATTTCTTTGACTTTTTGTCACAGGACCAGTCTGCTAACACCTTCAACATTAAAATGTTAAACAGTAATAGCGTGAAGATAAATGCCTGTAATGAGGAATCATACAGAGCTATCACAAAGACTTTGTCAACCAACAATTGTCATTGGCATTCTTATGAGAATAAACAAGAGAGGCCAATCAGAGTAATGGCAAAAAAATTGCCTTCTACCTGCATGCCAGATAGGATAATTGAAGACCTCAAATCGAAAGGTCTAAAGATTGAAGGAGCAGTGAACAAGCTTAGCTGGAAAAGTAAGGAGCCGCTTAACATGTTCATGCTGACTTTTAACAACAAGGAAGAAATAGCTAAAGTCTATGAAATTAAATCGATTTTAGGGTGCATCGTTGATATACAACCCCTGAAATCTTCTAAACTTATTCCCCAATGCAAAAGGTGCCAGGCATACGGACATACCCACATGTATTGTTCTAAAGAACCAAGGTGTGTAAAGTGCACAGGGAAACACCTGACTAAAGATTGTAAAAAACCAGTTACGGATAAGGCTAAGTGTGTACATTGCGGAGAAGCACATCCAGCTAATTATAGAGGGTGCATGGTTGCAAAGGAAATGCAGAAAATGCGAAATAAAAATATTAAAAAATCTGTTCCTAGCCACGAAAATAAACCAACTAAACCAGTAAATAAACCTACTTCTGCCATAAGCGTTAATGTATCTTATGCCCAGACTGCAGCGAAAAATTCTATGAGCTCACAAAGGAAAGACAAAACTAACACAAATGAGAGTAAGCTGGATGAAATTCTCAAACTAATGGCATCATTCGACGAGCGACTAAAGAAAATAGAAAATAGCAAGAATATAGCTATTTCTCAAAACCAAAAATGATAGGTAACCTAAAAATAATGGCATGGAACTGTAACGGACTACTTAACCATAAGAATGAAATGCAAGTTGTCCTAGATATAGAAAATATTGACGTGTGCTTGGTTTCAGAAACACACTTCACTAAACAAAGCTACATCAAATTTAAGGGCTATAAAGTGTATCACGCATTACACCCCGCAAACAAAGGAAGAGGTGGAAGTGCTGTTATCATTAAAGAAAGTATAGAGCACTATGAACAGATTAAACATGAATCTCCTCAGGTGCAATGTACGGCAGTCAGATTAACAACAAAAAATTGTCCACTCACTGTGGCTGCAATATACAGCCCACCTAAACATAAAATACTTAGAAATATGTATTTGAATATTTTACAAACACTCGGTGAAAGATTCATACTAGGAGGTGACTTCAATGCTAAAAATACTTATTGGGGTTCCCGTCTTAACAACAAAAAAGGAAAAGAACTTTTGTATGCCATCCGAGAAAATAAATGTGATGTTGCATCAACAAGATCTCCTACATACTGGCCTACAGATCCACTTAAAATTCCAGATCTCATTGATTTCTTTATATATAAAAATGTATCTTCAAACTACATGAGAACTGATCAGAGTTATGACATGAGCTCGGATCACTCAGCAATATACTTAGAATTAAGCGAGAAAATAATAAATAAGGAAACTAGACCTTCTTTAACTAATAAAAATACGGACTGGGAAAGTTTTAGAATAGAATTAGATAGTCATATCGACTTGAGAGTACCTCTAAAGACCCCCGAGCAATTAAATATAGACTTAGAAAAATTCATTACTATAATTCAACAAACCGCTTGGAACAACACTCCTAAAAGTATCAAAAGAACAGTCAAAAATAGGTACCCGAGGGCAATTAGAGATTTAATCATCGAAAAAAGGAGGCAGAGAAAATTATGGCACCAATCTAGATCCCCAGAAGATAAGAAAAAGTTAAATAATCTCACTAAACAACTCAGAAGAGTAATACAAAAACATCTTGACGAGAGTAGAAACACCCAGTTCCAAAAACTAACTAATGATCGTAGTACTGATTACTCACTCTGGAAAGCCACCAAATCCATGAAAAGGCCAATGGACCAAATCCCACCAATTAAAATTGAACCTGGAAAATGGGCAATTAGCAATGAACAGAAAGCTTTAAGATTTGCTGAACATTTAGAGGATATATTTAACCCGAACGAAAGTCAAATAAATGATGAGACAATAGGTGAAGAGCCCGATGATTATATTGACAACCAAGTAAATATAAAGCTTGTTACGCCAAGAGAAGTCCAATGGGAAATTAAAAAAAATATCAACTGCAGAAAGTCACCTGGTTTTGATCTCATATCAGGAGAACTACTTCATAATCTCTCGCGCAAGGCTTTAGTAAAGCTGACAAATCTCATCAATGCTGCACTAAGACTTAAATACGTACCAGACTTGTGGAAAGTTGCAGAAATAATAATGATAGCGAAACCTGGAAAACCACCTAATGAAGCTACGTCCTACAGGCCTATTTCATTATTGCCTGTAATGTCGAAATTGTTCGAAAAACTGTTGCTAAAGAGGTTAAATCCAATTATTAAAGCTAAGAACCTTGTACCAGAACATCAATTTGGCTTCAGAGAAAAACACTCAACAATTGAACAAGTACATAGGATTACAAATATAATTGAAAAGACCCTTGAAGACAACCATGTCTGCTGTACAGTTTTCTTAGATGTAGCACAAGCCTTCGACAAAGTATGGCATGAAGGCCTTATCATAAAACTTAAGAAAATGCTCCCCAGAAACTTTGTTGACATTATAACATCATATTTATCAGATAGAGTTTTCAGAGTGCGGCAAGAAAATGCTTATTCCGAACTTAAGAAAATAAAAGCTGGAGTACCTCAGGGAAGTGTTTTGGGTCCGGTCCTGTACCTTCTATACACCTGTGATATTCCAATTCTAGAAAACAACACTATTGCGACTTTTGCCGATGACACGGCTATAATGGCAGTCGGAAGTACCCATGCGGAAGCTGCAAAAAAGGTTCAAGTAGCTGTTAATAAAGTTCAAAACTGGACAAAACGATGGAGAATCAAACTTAATGAATCAAAATCAATTCACGTGAACTTTACAAACAAGCAAGACAAATACCACCCTGTATACATAAATGAAAAACAAATACCATACGAAGACACAGCAAAGTATTTAGGTATGACACTTGACGCAAAGTTGCGCTGGAAAGCTCATGTCAAGAAAAAAAGAGGAGAACTTGACATACGGTATCAGAAAATGCAATGGTTGCTCGGAAGACACTCTACCTTGTCAATTAAAAATAAACTACTCTTGTATAAACAAGTCCTTATGCCAGTATGGACTTATGGCATACAGCTGTGGGGCAACACAGACATTGTGCGAAGACTTAATAGAACTAAACCGTTCGAACTAGTGTAGCAGTGACACATGTGTATAATAGTGAAAAATAGTGACAATGAAAACAAAAGACACACGAACATAGTGCCTTCCCCTTAATAGAGACAGTAAGAAAAGTGCCGATGGACACATTCTTATAAAATAAGTACTTTATAAAACTAGGTCAATGTAAAATTACTCATTAGTCTGAGTTTAGGCTAGATCGTAATATTATTAGCGTGTTTATTTACAATATAGATACGTTAACATATGGAAAAAAAAAAAAAAAATTCCCTCGATCGGCTTTTACGATCTGCGTGAGAAGAGAAGCAGCTGGTACATTCTAAGTTTTTTTATTTCTCCCAGACCAGCATGGGAGATTAACTTATGTGCCATTTATTACTAACAATATAACATGATTTTACTTACGTCTCAATGACTTCTCACGTTAGCTTCAATAGATTATGACATTCATCATCCTCATCATCAGGTCTTTTGTCTCCACTGCAAGAGCACGACCCCCTCTGTACTACCAGAGCAAGACTTGGCCTACACTTTCATTGCTGGCCAGAAGGGTTGTAAAGGTCTCATCGATGGTTTATAAGCTTTTTTTACTGGAGAAGTGTTGTATATATGTATATATTTTTAGGAAATTGCGTGGCCTGTTTTGTGTTGTCCTGGGTTCTGTCTGGCTAGAACCGCAGGATCTAAAATGCTTTGTCTTTCTTCCTTATTACGACAAAAACTTGATAGTGAAAAATATCAGCACCAAACAACGTACAATGTATTGCCTGTGAAAATGTGCCTTTGAAAATTCCGAACAAACGTTTCCATCAAACAACCCCGCTTTTTCTATTAACACTGGCAACACCGAATAAATATTAAATGCAGTTTAGATGGCAATATCAACAGTCCCTTTGGGGAGCCCTCGTAAAACCTCTTTTTTCACGCCCTTCCAAATCCAACTACCCAAAAAGTTTTATTACGTATTTTGTAGGGAAACTGTTAAATCGATATGTTTACAAGGGCTGATGTTTTTAAACTATTTTATTGTTTTTTTATGGCATTGTTGAGTTTGGCTTAACTTACACCGAAACGGCAGCGACTATCAGCGCACTTTTACTGTCATACCATATTCACCTTTATTTCTATTGGTGTAATGCACAGTTTAGCTTGAACGGAACAAAAGCATAGAATTAATATAGGTATTACATACAGTATGAAATCTCTTAAGGTCCCGCGCAATATGCGTCCCAGTTCCCCGTCCCCGCACCTCTCTCTTGTTCTCGCCTTGTGAAGGCGCCTGCAGCCGCCCGCTCAACACCCCGCACAAGGTTAGAACGGGGTATATATTAATTCTGTAACAAAAGCCTCGCGGCTGCAAGCGGCGCCCCGCGACCAGAAACGGCTTTTTTCAAGCTATTCTGTGCATATCGTACATAGAAATAAAGGTGACAGTTTGACAGTACAGTAAGCTACCAGCCGCTGCCGTTCCGGTGTGAGTTTTCGACAAAAATTTTGACGACAAATAGATGCACCTGGTACATTGAACAGCAACAGTTTGAAAAAAAAATGTCGTAAAGTAAATAAATTCCTCTTTCCATGTACGTAATCCAAATTTGTGTATGACATAAGATAAAAAAGTTGTGAAAATGATTTTCGATCAAGTCGACCTCATAGTTACGTCCTTCCAAAACTGCCGTTCGACCCCGATGACCTCCGGCTGGCCGACCGGCGGCGCCTAGCGGCAGTACTACTAATTTATATCACGATTTTACTTTCGAGTTTTGGTTAACAATTTTTGATTCAGAATTTTTATTTTGACTAGCTAATTAGGTCTTACTAACGATCCTTATGAAGTGGCCTTTGCCTCCAAAACTAATCACAGTGTATAACAATAAGAAGTATCCATTGATTGGCCTCCCTGAGATCGTCTCAAGGGCATGCGGTGGTGGCCGTGGGTTACGAAAGCAGATGTTTGAAGATGTTAATACTTTTATATTCATCCAAAATCTGCCTTACTTTTGTCTAAAAATATTCTAAAAGCCAGAATATCATACAATTGTGTATAGTCAAACTATAAGATTTATAAGTAAAGTACCGTCACATTGGCACACGTCGTCACACTCTCTCAAAATTTCAGTACTTATAAGAAGGTATTCCAAAATTTTTTGCTATATTAAAAAATTAAAATTTTGTTCCTTCTGAAAAAATGCGATTTTCTACAAATTGGATCTTACATGTACAGCGACGGAAAACGTTTTTACTTCAAAACATCTACATGTTGTAAAATATATTTACACAATCCCTCAAATTTACGGTATTACGTATATTTACGATAACAACGGGATCCCGGGATATATTTCAAAGGTGTAGAAACGTACCTGCGATCCCGAATTATGAATTCCTGTTTTAATATCCCGGGAATTATAAATTCTGCGGCATGTTGTTTGCGCCTTGGATGCTGCAACCCTTGTCAGATCCCAGCACGGTGTATCCTAATTTAGAGGACCTTGCTCACTTCTTGAATATCTCAAAAAGTATAAGATGAACATATCTTGCTATCGGTATACATTTACAACTCATTAAGAGCTTTCTTTTCATATACTTGATTCTAGGCTAAACGCCTTTTTTAAAAAACATCTTGCTGGGGTAACATTACTCCAGCAAAATCAGTTTTTCTCGAATAACTTCGAAAATACAACATGAACACATTTTGCTATATTTGAACAAAATGAGGCTTACTATGAACCAACTATCTGTAATACTCTTATTTCTCTACGGCGCAACATTTTGCTGGGGTTACGCATTCGGCTTCTTCAGTACTAAGCTTCACACGTAAGTTCTTCGTTGCATTCTCAACTTTCTTACTTTCCCCGTTCCTCTTTCCCTCGTTCTCACCTTGTCGAGGGTGTTGGGGGCGAACACACACATATTGATGTGTGCAGGTGCATGGATGTATATCCCCTGAAAATGACCCGTATTTGTTTTAAAAAATATTCATTTTCTTTGTACATCTATGATTGGGTCATAGAATTACACCATTCTACCAAACACCTGGATTGGTCTAGTAGATTCGGAACAAATTGGCTGTGACAGGCAGACGGACCGAAAGACGTACGAGTGATACTTTATGATCTCCTTTTTTTCATATTTTGTACGGAACCCAAAAGAAGTCGAAATGCTAAAGTCTCTCAAAACCACTTACCAAAATTACCGAACTCTTTAGCGAATACAGATTGAATCTCAAACTTCCGAATTCCGGAGCGCTCCGGATTCATCAGTGAGTACACTCCCTTACAGTAGCGAAATTAATTTTGTTTATGCAGACTTTTATGAGAAATGTTCAGTCAAGACTACGGATTAGTGCGGATTTCGCACGCGTATACGAAATTACGCGCGAGAATTTACATTTTTAAGAGGAAACACTAAGGGAGAGAAAATCTATACATTAATAAAACAGTAAAAAGAAATTTAGCTGTACATTGAATATATTTCCAAAAACAAAATTGGGGTAATGGAGAGACATTGTAATAAAGTAGGAATTAAAGAAATGTCTGTCTGTTTGTTTGTCAGTTTGCACACGCTAATTTCTGGCCGAAAATACTGAACGGATTAAAATGAAACTTTTTAGTTATATAGCTGTTCAACCTGGGCAACATATATGGTGTAATTGATTTTGAAAACAGAACATCTAATGTAAAACCGTAATGGTCCAGCTAAACTTTAAGAAATATTAAAATGACGCCTTAGCAAAAGTTGTTCAGCCTGATGAGCATTTTCCGGCGACATAAAGTGCACGCGATAGAAGTTATGAGCTTCGGAAAGTCGGTAATAATTATACCAGTTTTGTTTCCATTACATTTTATTTTGTGCCTATAATTTTATTGAGGGGTAAAATATATTGAATAAACCTATGTCAAATTGAATTTTAAAAAAGTCCTTAAGTTAATAATATGACTTTGTTTTCTTTTTGGCGAAATTAGGAAATTACTGCCGCTTACTAGGTGCTAGAGCAGAAGAAGCGGCAACAAACTTCACTGCAGCATTTACTTTAATAAAATAAAGCTTCTAGCATTTTTATATATTTATTTTAATATAATATACTTATGTATATTTTGTAATAAACATATAAACGTCTCAGGGTATCGAGTTCGTGAAGTAATTCAGAAATCTATGCAAACTTCTTTAGCCAGGCTTGCTCTGCAGTTACAACTGTGATGGTGCAAGGAATGTACTGAAAGCGATTGAAAATAATATTTTAGTTTATATATTTTAAAGTGAAAACTTCTTTAGCGGCGTTGTGCACATTTTTTGGAATGGGTAAAAAATGTTAAACTCGCGTCAGGACACGTGACCTGATCGAAAATTCGTAAGACGGCGCAGGGCGCTTGCGCGAATGTTCGTGTCTGTTTATGTTACAGCGTGCTACGCGCATCCATGGATGGTGACAGCTGATGGCTCGACCGTCTGTGTAGTAGCCATACTGTTGTGTATTTGAAAATGATTTTGTTGAAAATGAATTTGGTCATGCTTGTGACATTTGTGACAGACTGTGGTTCAGAAAAGATTTGAAATATTTTATACTGATAATTAAAGCAATTCGTGCAAAATTATTCCCTAACCATTCCAAAATATCAAAAATGCACAATGTTAATATTCAAGTTTTTTAACTTCTGCCGGCACTCCCAGAGTGCAACCCGTCGTTTTTTTTAATTAACATGTTTATTTGCGAGGTAAATTAAAAAATCAAGTCAAGACTGCCATTTAGTGATGAGTACCGAAACTACTGATACGAATTCATACCTTTAGCGCCATCTATTATTTGTGATCATACTTTTAAGCGCTTATATAGCTGAACCGATTTGCTTCAAACATAGCATACCACCGCAAGGAAACTTGCTTTTACGTATAAAAAACGGCATCTGTTCGGTCCATCTGTTCGAGTCCTACGATGCTATAGACAAACAGACTAATAGCGTCAAACTTACAACACCCCTCTTTTTTGTAGGGGGTTCAAAAATATTTTTAACGGTTAAAATCAAACATCGGAATTTCAAAGATAATCTTTTTACTCCCATACCCCCTTCCGTCTCCCGTCCCCCTTTCCCCTAAATTCATGTTACAGGATACCATGGTATAATACAATAAGGTATTCTCTTCCCATGACAGCTGATGACTTAGGAGGAACTTGACTACGTCATCCGTCATCCGTCATCGTCACTGTGTGAAATTAAATTACCTGAGCGTAATGCATTTTTGAACTTTATATACCAATTTTATTTATTTATTTATTTATTAAAACTTTATTGATCCACCATTAAAATTGTTTACAATAAGCAAGTTTCCTGGGTCGAAAATAAATTATTTGGCACTGTTAAAAGAATAAAATGTCACAAAATAATGTCACTTCTCATTGATCATATCCATTATCAACGTGATATAAGATTTAATAATGCGGAAAAACTGATATTAAGAGCGCTATTTGACTCTAAGAAACTATGACGTCATTCGTTTTTATTTCATACAAATTCCATAGAAAATGTTTGTTTTGACGTTTAGAAAAAAGTGTCTGATTTGATTTGTTGGAAACTTCTTTATTGGCGGACTTAACGCTAAGAGCCTTCTCTTCCAGTCAATCATAGGGATAAACAGATAAATTGTTGCGGCGCAAAAAAAAAAATATAAAAATAATATCATATATTACAAAACATTTATTATAATATATACCTACATATAATATACCTATACCTTAGATTATCATCATCATCATCATTTCAGCCGCATAACGTCCACTGCTGGACATAGGCCTCTCCCAAAGATTTCCAAAATGACCGATCAAGAGCGGCCTGCATCCAGCGCTTTCCAGCGACCCTGGTAAGGTCATCTGACCACCTTGTAGGTGGGTGCCCTACGCTTCGCTTGCCAGTACGCGGTCGCCATTCAAGAACCTTTTTGCCCCATCGGCCATCGGTTCGTCGCGCTATGTGTCCCGCCCACTGCCACTTCAACGAGCTAATCCGCTGGGCTATGTCAGTGACTTTTGTTCTCGTACGGATTTCCTCATTTCTGATTCGATCACGTAGGGAAACACCGAGCATAGCCCTCTCCATAGCGCGTTGAACGACCTTGAGCTTTCTTATGAGACCCATAGTAAGGGACCACGTTTCAGAGCCATAAGTCATCACTGGTAACACACATTGGTTGTAGACCTTAGTCTTGAGGCACAGAGGTATTTTGGACGAGAAGACATTGCGTAGCTTCCCGAACACTGCCCAGCCGAGTCGGATTCGTCGAAAGACCTCTTCCTCGAAGCTGGAACTTCCTGCCTGGATCAATTGACCCAGGTCATACTGGTCTACAACTTCGAGGGTGGAGCTCCCAACACAAACAGGTAGGGGCGCAACATGGACATTCGACATTACTTTCGTTTTGTCCATGTTCATTTTAAGGCCCACTTGTTGGGAAACTCGATTTAGGTCTCCGAGCATAGTACTTAGGTCTTCCATCGATTCTGCCATGACAACGATATCGTCGGCAAATCGAAGGTGAGTGATATACTCGCCATTGATGTTGATGCCAAATCCTTCCCATTCCAGAAGCTTGAAGGCATCTTCCAGTGCAACGGTGAACAGTTTCGGAGATATAACGTCTCCCTGTCTCACACCTCTATGCAGTGGAATTGCCCTCGTGCACTGCTCCTGTACTCGGACTGACATAGTGGCGTTACTGTATAAGCACTTCAACACTTCGATATACCGATAGTCAATACGGCATCGCTGGAGAGACTGAAGCACGGCCCATGTTTCGATCGAATCGAAGGCTTTTTCATAGTCCACGAATCCCAAGCATAACGGCCGGTTATACTCCCTCGTCTTCTCTATAACCTGCCGCAGCGTATGAATGTGGTCTATGGTGCTAAAGCCTTTACGGAAACCAACTTGTTCGGGAGGCTGGAAGGCATCAAACCTGTTCGCGAGACGATTCGTGATGACCCTCGAAAACAACTTATATACATGACTCAGAAGCGTGATAGGCCTATAGTTCTTCAATAGGGTGTTATCTCCCTTTTTGAAGAACAAGACCACCACGCCCCTGTTCCACGCTTCTGGCGTTACGCCCTCGAGCAGAACGGAATTAAAGAGCCTCTGAAGGACTTTCAGTACCGGCGTTCCGCCCGCTTTCAGAAGCTCTGCTGTGATTCCATCCTCGCCCGGCGCCTTGTTGTTTTTAAGCTGTTTGAGGGCCATCCTAATCTCGTACAGGCTGATGTCCGGGATATCTTCGGTATAGTGTCGGGTTAGCTTGGCTCTTGGGTCTTTAGCCATTTGTTTACTGGGTTGTGAAACTGAGGTATACACCTGTCCATAAAACCTCTCGATCTCCGCCAGAACCCCTTCCTTTGTCGACACCACGCCGCCGTCCTCCGTCTTCAGCTTCATCAATCGGCTTTGCCCAACCGACATAGCTCTTGCGAACACTTTGGAGCCTTTATTCTGCTCTATCGTCTCCTTAATACACTCAGTATTAAAGGAGCGGATGTCGTGTCGCAAGGACTTTTGTATACGTCTGTTGAGCTGCCGATATGATTTAGCATCTTCGGAGGTCTGCAGCGGCCTTGATCGTCGCTTTGCCATTAAGTCTAGAGTCTGAGCAGAGATTTTTTGAGGCTTTCGTTTGGGGCTGGACCTGAATACTTTTGATCCCACCGCTTGGACAGCTTGTATAAACCCTTGGTTTATCTCGTCCACTGTAACGCAATCCTGAAGGCCTTCGAAGCGATTCGACAGTTCAAGCTGGAAGCCCTCGGAGTTCTCAATTTGGACTTGCGACGGTCGGAGCGTCGACTTCATCAGCCGTGACCTTTCGACTTTGAGATCAATATTCACGATGCCTCTTAATATTCGGTGATCACTCCCGGTTTTGACTCGAGTGATCACTGAGACATCGTTGAATATTCGTCTCTTTGTCGTTAGGATGAAGTCGATTTCGTTCTTAACAGGGGGCTGGTTCTTTTTTGCTGGACCCAACCAGGTCCACTTCCTTTGCGGCGGCTTCCTAAAGAAAGAGTTTATCGCAAAGAGTCCCTCTTGCTCCAAATAATCAGCCAGCCTACGTCCCCTGTTATTTCGCACTCCGTATCCGAAGTTTCCCAGCCTAAACTCTCCAACGCCTCGCTTACCCAGTTTTGCGTTAAAATCCCCCATAACAACCGTAAAATAGGTTTCAGAAGTATGTATGGCCCTACTGATGTCCTCATACACTTCATCCACCTCTTCATCGGAATGATCCCCAGTCGGCATATACACCTGTATAACCTTCAGCGAATATCTTTTAGATACTCTGAGTATCAGGTATATTACCCTGCTGGAAACACTCTCGATGGTTGTGACGTTGTTAATGAGGGACTTGTGGACGAGAAACCCGACACCATGCTGGGACTTTTTTTCGTCTCCTTCCCGGTGATAGAGTAGGTTACCAGACTCTAGGGTTGTCGTGCCCTCGCCCTCTCTTCGGACTTCAGACAACCCCACAATGTCCCACCGTAACCTACTCATTTCTTCCTCCACCTCAGCCAGTTTCTCGTCAGTCCTCAATGTGCAGACGTTGTGTGTTACCAGGGCCAGTTTTCGCCGGGGTTGGTAGCCGGATCCCATCCGGGGATTCTTAGCACCCCCTGCCCCGCCGTTACCATGACCGCTACCGAAGTCAGGAATAGCGGGGCTGCCGGGTACTGGGGGCCTGGTCTTTTTTTGTCTATCCATGAGGGGGACCTTAGATTATAATATGACATAAACATACTCATTATACAATACATACAATATACACACATATTATATACCTACATTATAATTACATTACACTATTACGATGATGACGATGGTGATATAACCTATTAGTAAATAACTAATTTATAAGATGAGAATGTACTCATCTTTTAAAAGAACATTTTGTGGAAATTTCTTTAATGTCAACGGGTAAAGCATTCCAGAGCCGTGAAGCTTGTAGGGTAAAAGAGTTAGCAATAAAGTTTGTGCGATGTAAAGGAATGAAAAGAAGACGAGAGTCTGCAGAACGAAGTTGCCGATCATGAGTATCGGATAGGAATTGAAATTTACTGTTTAGGTATTCAGGAGAATTGGGATTAGATTTAATTGAAAAGAGAGTGCAAAGAATTCGCATTTGTCTGCGTTCACGGATAGGAAGCCATTTAAGCTCAGAACGGAAAGATGATATATGATCATATTTACGAAGGCAGAAAATGAAACGTATACAATTGTTAACGAGACGATCGAGCTTATTGAGAAAATCTACGCTAAGTTCTGGGTAACACACATCAGCGTAATCAATTATAGGGAATATTAATGTTTGAACTAACAATATCTTCGTTTTTAACGAATTAATAATCCATTAATTATCCATTAATTAATTTCGAATTAAAAATCCATTATATCAATTTATAAAATATTGAATTGATGAATCACGCGAGAATCGCGAGATACTTACTAGCTAAGTTACTTAATATTCATAAACTAATTGAGAAATTT
Source organism: Acrobasis consociella (assembly GCA_963555685.1). Classification (NCBI taxonomy): domain Eukaryota; kingdom Metazoa; phylum Arthropoda; class Insecta; order Lepidoptera; family Pyralidae; genus Acrobasis; species Acrobasis consociella. The sequence continues at coordinate 2,961,196 of OY743119.1, read as the reverse complement.
GTTAAATATACTGAAAAGAACAATCAGTGGCAACACTTTCGTGACGTAGTCAAGTTCCATTTTGGGAAGAGAATACCTTATTTTATTATACCATGCAGGATACTACATTTTACCCGTGTTAATCCCTAATGGGGCAAATATGAGTTACTATAGCCGCATTTATGTTTTTACCCAATGAGGGCGCCACTTCTGCTACCATTTCGCCTTAATAACTCTTTTTGTCGGGGCTTAAAAATGGACATAGTGATAAAAAAAAGACATGTGGCACTCGGGAAGGAAACAAGGAAGGACGGCAACGTCGCAAACGGACGACGGAGACGAAGCGGCAACCTGCATGGTAGGCGAAGTGGGGAGAGCGTGAGGTTTTTTCGTTACGGAATTTCTGGATTCGCTCCCCGCGCTCAAGGCCCGCGATAGAAGCTATGCAATCGCTTAAAAATATTCATCTAACTACTTGTACCACTCCCAAGCTCTCGAACTTCGATACTTACGGCCAAATACTGCAGCCGCGTTGCTTTCCTGCACAATTTATTTATGTGTTATGCACAGTATTGCACTTTTTAACTTGCAATTTTCTTTGGTTCCTTTGCTGTTAAAATTAAATAATAAATAACCGGCCAAGTGCGTATAGCAAATACGAGATCACACCTCACCGTCACAAAAAAAACGTATTGAATTTTTATAAAATTTTTGAGCTTACAACAGACCGATATCACCTTAACCGATTTTTCCTTTTCCGAGCATATTTTATTATATGTTCGATTTTTATTTATAAACGCTACTTAGCTCTGATAGTTTATAGTAAACTAGCTGTACCCGCGGGCTTCGCTCCCCGTAGGAATTTCGGGATAAAGAGTACCCTATGTTCTTCCCCGAGTCTCAAACTATATACGAGTACATACCAATTTCATCCAAATCGGTTCAGTAGAAGGTGAAGAGGTAACAAACAAACAAATATACAGTCACTTTCGCATTTATAATATCAGTAGGATAAATTCCTCTATCCATATAATCCAAATTTGTGTATGACTTAAGATAAAAAAGTTGCCAAAATTAATTTCGATCGAGACCACGTAGTTAAGCTGGTCCAAAACTGCCGCGTTGCCCCATGGACTCCGATCGGCCGGCCAGCGGCGCTTGACGGCGGTATTACTAATTGATCTCACGATTTTACTTTTTACTTTCAAGTTTTAGTCAACATTTTTTGTTCCTAAATTTTTATTTTGACTAGCTAATTAGGTCTTACTAACGATTCTTATGAAGTGGCCTTTGGCTCCAAAACCAACGAAAAATCACCGTAAATAATCTGCTTTTTGACAAAACCTTAGCAATTTGGCATTACAGCACTGTTTTGTAAAACAGCTAAAAATCCCTTAGCTTGATTGTTAATGTGTTACGTTTAACAAAACAGCTAACCGCACCTTTGACCACGTGTATTAATAAACTGTGTAGCATTCAACAAATATAAAATATATGACGGGGCAATAGTAGTTCTTTATTTTTTCAAATCACACATGGTGTGTAAATAAAACCACAATTCAACTTACTACTGCCGTAAATGTGTTTTCATTGGTCGACAACTTAGTCAATTAAGATACAGCATGCATGGACACCCCGTACGCTGGCTAACGACCATTGAAAGCCATAAGTCGATGCAGTGGTCGTTACGCCGACTGCGGGTATTCCATATGCTGTAGGTATATATCGACTTTACATCACTCTATCGACTTGTGTAAAAGTGCATTACGTAAATCTCTCACACCCCGAATTCGAGCTACATCAACTAGTGAAAACGGTTACCCGCATGCGTGCTCTATGGCGTGCGTTTCAGAAATCTCCCGCACCCCCAATGTGTGCCAGAACAATCTATAAAAGTAAGTCCTAAGAATCCCTTTACCCTAGACTTTTCCATACAATCGTAGCCTACGTTTTATTTTGAAACCACATATAAGATTTCGGTAAAAATTTTAATAATAAAGAAATTGCAATTGTCTAGATTGATTTGTCTGGAAAGCAAATATAAAGATGTACAAGTTTGCCATACTGATGGTCAACAATCATATAACACATTATATTCTACTTCAAATTCATATTTTGGCTGTGAAAACCAATTATATGCCTAGATATGTGCAATATCGTTTCGAAATAAAACTTAGACTTCGTTTGTATGGAAAAATGTAGTTTGGTCTAGCGTAAGGGGACTCTTAAGATTGAAGTTTCAATCGAGCAGTTCTCTTAATGTTACTGGATAAAAACGACGCTTCAAATTGTATACCCAAAAGGCCATAAATCCAAAAACCCTAAAAATAAATAAATTCCAAAGGGATCATGTAAATTGGTTATAAAACTCGGCAATCTGTCCTCGCTGCCCATAACTCGCCCCCGTGTAGGTCCTTATCTACGGGTATTGTACGCAATTTAGGTGTGTTCGTGCGTCTAACTATAAATATAAGGGAAGAAAGGGTACAGTGGAGTTTGGCACTTGTTTCTGACATTGTGACTGAATAAATTCTTTGACGAGCGTTTTTAGGGTTCCGTTGTTAACAAGGAACTCTTATATAAAGTCTCGCTATGTCTGTTTGTCTGTCCGCGGTTTTACTCAGAGACTATAAGTACTAGAAAGCTCTTATTTGGCAAGGGTATTAAAAAACTAGTAAAATAAAGTATTGTTTTTTTAGTAATTGGTATTTCTGAACTAGCCCATCGTGTGGAGTATTGCTAAATAGATATATCAAATATATTATTTAATTTATGAACATAATTTTTCAATTTAGGGATCCGTTTCTGCTATATGTTTTTTTATAGTACAATTTTTTCTTAGAGCCCTTTACCTGCTTCCCGGTTGTTAACAGCCATGTGAAAAAATTCACAGCAGTAGTATATATAACAAGTTTGTAGAAAAATTATCAGAGCTACAAAATGTACTCGGAAAAGGAAAATTTCGTTCAGTCATTTGTAACGGCATTCGCAACTACGGAACCCTACTACACGTGGCCCGAGATGCACTTGGCCATTTATTTTATACACCTTGTTAGCAAGTTGGAAAAAGGCCTCTTTCAAATTGTCCTCGTTCTTGGGTGTTAATTTTTGGGTTGTGAATCGACGAAAGATATGAAGTAATAAAAAATAAATGATATTCTTTAATCTGAACATAAAAGTTACGCGCGAAAAACATAACAGTTGGTTTTGAAATAGAATTTTATTTTTTTAATCTTACTAATGAGTACAGTAGACGTTACTATTCAAACATATACATATACTATATTGCTTGTGTTTGAGGTTTGATTTGTTAGTATCAATTTTTTGAAAACTAAAAACCGACTTTATCACCTAAATAATTTCTATAAGACTATCTGACAAGTATATATTTCAAACAACAAAGAATTTTCCAAATTGGTCCAAACGACTTCTGAGTAATCGAGGAACATATATAGATAAAAAAACAAATATTTAATATATATTAAAATTGACCACCTCCTACAAAATTTTCTATAAGACTACCCTGACAAGTATATATTTCAAACAACAAAGAATTTTCCATATTGATCCAAATGACTTCTAAATAATCGAGGAAAATACATAAAAAAACATATATAGGTACTTAAACATTCAAATTAACGACCTCCTCCTTTTTTTGAAGTTAAAAATATAAGTTGTTAAAGGAACATCAAGTCTTCAACATGATTAATCAATGGCACCAATCCACTTAATGTAACATGTAACGGAGCATATGTCACGCTGTAAGACCTGATTGCACCAGTACCTGATGCTCCAGGGAAATCAGCTCACCTGGTCTGATTCAATCTAGAGATGTATTAACACTTATGCTCAAGTTCTGTTTGGAATTGAATGCTCTGTATCGAGGGATTTTGGAAAGACAATGCTTGTATATGTCACCGTATGATTATGAATAACGATAGTTCATTATTTCATCATCATCATCATCCTCTTTTTGTCTCCACTGCAGGAGCACGACCCTCTCTGTACTACCAGAGCCATGTATGGCTCTGGTAGTACAGAGAGGCTCCTACCAAATTTTCTATAAGACTACATGACAAGTATATATTTCAAACAACGAAGAATTTTTCATATTGATCCAAACGACTTCTACATAATCGAGGAACATATATAGGTACTCAAACATTCAAATTGATAACCTCCTCCTTTTTTAAGTTGGATAAAAATATAAGTTGTTAAGGGAACATCAAGTTTTTAACATGATTAATCAATGACACCAATCCACTTAATGTAACATGTAACGGAGCATACGTCACGCTGTAAGACCTGATTGCACCAGTACCTGATCCTCCAGGGAAATCAGCTCACCTGGTCTGATTCAATCTAGAGATGTATTAACACTTATGCTCAAGTTCTGTTTGGAATTGAATGTTCTGCATTGAGGTATTTTTGAAAGACAATGCTTATAGTCACTGTATGATTCTGAATACATTAGTTTATTATTTCATCATCATCAGGTCTTTTTGTTTTCACTGCAGGAGCACGACTCTCTCCGTACTACCAGAGCCATACATGGCCAGAACAGCCAGAGGGACTTGGAGAAACTATAAGGGTTCTTTGTTCACTACGGTACCCTAAAAATTGACTTCAACACCTGAAAATTTTCTACTACCACCTAACAAGTATGATCTTTTAAACAAAAACAGAATTATTCAAATTGGTCCTTTTGTCTTCGAGTAATTGGGGAAAAAACATAAAGAACATATATACATTTGAATTGATAACCTTCTTTTTTTTAAGTTAAAAAATATAAGTTGTTAAGGGAACATCAAGTCTTCAGCATGATTAATGAATTTTTATCTTGCAAAGCTTACCCACATTTTGACTATCTGCATAACCCAAAGGTTGACAACGCTTCTAGCGTTAAGTTCGCCTATTGTTCTGTACAATTTGTATTTGATGAACAATAAAGATTAAATAAAAAAATAAAAATAATCAATGGCAACAATCCACTTAATGTAACATGTAGCGGAGCACACGTCACGCTGTAAGACCTGATTGTACCAGTACCTGATCCTCCAGGGAAATCAGCTCACCTAGTCTGATTCAATCTAGAGATGTGTTAACACTTATGCTCAAGTTCTGTTTAGAATTGAATGTTCTGTATCGAGGGATTTTGGAAAGACAATGCTTATAATCACTGTATGATTGTGAATACACATAGTTCATTATTTCATCATCATCATCCTCATCAGGTCTTTTTGTCTCCACTGCAGGAGCACGGCCCCCTCCGTACTACTATAGACATACTTAGCCATAGCAGCCAGAGGACTTGGCCTACACTCTCCTGGTGGTGGTAGAAATTTTCGAGGTGTTTAAGACAGTTTTTTAGGGTTCCGTAGTTAACAAGGAACCCTTTTATATAGTTTCTTTATAGAAAGACAGACTTGGCGAAACTATGGGGGTTCCTTGTTCACTACAGAACTCTAAAAAACTGTCTTCAACACCTCGAAAATTTCTACCACCTCTTGACAAGTATGATATTTTAAACAAAAACAGAACTATACAAATTGGTCCTTTTGTCTTCGAGTAATTGGGGAATATACATAAAAAATACATATTTACATTTTAATTGATAACCTCCTTAAGGGAACATCAAGTCTTCAACATGATTAATCAAAGACACCAATCCACTTAATGTAACATGTAACGGAGCATACGTGACGCTGTAAGACCTGATTGTACCAGTACCTGATCCTCCAGGGAAATCAGCTCACCTGGTCTGATTCAATCTAGAGATGTATTAACACTTATGCTCAAGTTCTGTTTGGAATTGAATGTTCTGCATCGAGGGATTTTGGAAAGACAATGCTAGTATATGTCACCGTATGATTGTGAATAACGATAGTTCATTATTTCAGGTCATCATCATCATCATCAGGTCTTTTTGTCTACACAGCAGTAGCATGACCCTCTCTGTACTACTATAGACATACTTAGCCATAGCAGCCAAAGAACTTGGCTTACACTCTCCTGGTGGTGGAAAAAATTTTCGAGGTGTTGAAGACAGTTTTTTAGGGTTCCGTAGTTAACAAGGAGCCCTTTGATATAGTTTCTTTATAGACAGACAGACTTGGCGAAACTATAATGGTTCCTTTTTCACTACAGAACCCTAAAAAACTTTCTTTAACACCTTGAACATTTTTACCACTACCTGACAATTATGATCTTTTAAACAAAAACAGAATTATACAAATTGGTCCTTTTGTCTTCGAGTAATTGGGGAAAAAACATAAAGAACATGTATACATTTGAATTGATAACCTCCTTTTTTTTAAGTTAAAAATATAAGTTGTTAAGGGAACATCAAGTCTTCAGCATGATTAATCAATGGCACCAATCCACTTAATGTAACATGTAACGGAGCACACGTCACGCTGTAAGACCTGATTGTACCAGTACCTGATCCTCCAGGGAAATCAGCTCACCTGGTCTGATTCAATCTAGAGATGTATTAACACTTATGCTCAAGTTCTGTTTGGAATTGAATGTTCTGTATCGAGGGATTTTCAGGTCTTTTTGTCTCCTCTGCAGGAGCATGACTCTCTCTGTTCTACCAGAGCAGCCAGAGGACTTGGCCTACACTCTCCTCGCTGGCCAGGCGGGTTGGAGAGGTCTCACTGATGTTTATAAGCTTTGTTTAGCTTATATTTCCTAAGTCGCCTTCTACGACATCCACGGGAGGACTTAAAGTGGCTGTATTGTACTCTGCCGGAAATCACACATTATTTATCGCGCAAGATTGTCAACTGTAGATAAATTGTGAACTGAACCGTACAATATTATAAAGTTTTATGCTTTAATATAATAGCTTATAAACATAATCTTTCCAGGTAAAAATTTAGAAACGTGTTACCGTGGGGGCCTCGGGGGGGTTGCTCCCCCCTCCCCACTGTCAACCAGGACCCAACCTACACTCCACGGCATTGTTGTTTTTGTGTCTGTATTACTTTCGCTCTAAGCTTGAGTCACTCGCTCGTTCATGTTTTGGTCACAGGAAACCTAACAAACCTAACCTACACTCCACTGTAAAGTTGTTTTTGTGTCTGTGTTTCTTTCTATTGATCGAAAAATTTGCGGTTTGTTACACGAAAAAAAAAATATTTCAAAAATTTATATTAAATAGGAGGGGCTTTCGGCAAAAAAATGCTTGGGGGGCTTGGGGGGTCATATAAACCCCCCTTCCCCCCCCCCCCCCCCATGCATTACTATACTCAAATTCGCGTAGCACGTTTCTAAAGTTGAGTTACGTTGTGATGAAACCTGCATGGAATGACAAAAAATTCAATGTGCCTTTCCTTTGTTTGACTCCTTTGTTTCTAACTATGAACGCTAACGAGCTACCGCTACGTAAGAACGACCAATAAGTGACGGTTTACAGTTTCACCAGTGATTAAATCGGACAGATTGTAAAGCCTGTATGTGAAGTGCAGTTTTGTTTACAATAGGGATGTGGACTAGACTATCCAAAAATATATTGACGACCTCCGTGGCGTAATGGTCACCATGCTAGTCCGCCACCCAGAGGTCCCGGGTTCGATCCCCGGTCAGGGCAAGTTGGAAAATGTGGCCTTTTTCAAATTGTCCTGGGTCTTGGATGTTTATCTTTAAATATATTTGTTATAAAATACGGTACCGTTGAGTTAGTATCCCATAACACAAGTCTCGAACTTATTATGGGGCTATCTAAATCAGTGTAATTTGTCCCTATATATTTATTAAGCTATTGCATAGCTTCTATCGCGGGCCTTGAGCGCGGGGGCCGAATCCAGAATTCCGTAACGAAAAAACCTCACGCTTCCCACTCCGCCTACCATGTAGTTTGCCGCTTCGTCTCCGTCGTCCGTTTGCGACGTTGCCGTCCTTCCTTGTTTGCAATAGCTTTACCGCGGCAGTCCCCGAGTGCCACACGTCTTTTATATATTTATTTATAAAGGACCTATATTTTTTCGTTTAGCAAAGTAGTAAAAATTTACAAAGATACAAGGCTTCGAAGTTTCGGAGTAGGGGTAATTTACGTTACATTTGGTTAAAAAGCGTAGCTAATCGTGACGTCACACGTAATTTAAATGCGCTGTATCTTATTCGTTGTTTGCTAATCGTCATCAATTGCGAAAATAATACAGGTAGCGACTCGAAACTCTAGCGCTGACCGTTGATGCGCAGAAGTCAAAAATTTATACTATACACCCATGCGTTTAAATTTGTAATTTTGAATACCTTTTGTATGTCTGAGGACAGACATAGAAGCAGGATGACCGAGTGTAGGATGGCAACATCCAATGAAAGAGAGAGTGAGAGCGTGATGAATGAAAGAGCGAGATAGAAATATAAGTAAAAAGATGGCGATTGATAGCGCATTTGTAATAAGACGTATTCCGTTAAAAAGCAAATAAAGAAGTTCAAGAGTGTCCGGCATTTTTCCTTCGGCTACCCCCCGTTCCTACAATTGTGGGTTTCCCCTGTACACTTCACTCAGCGCTAAACTTACGTGCCGCTACTTGTACGTATACCTTATTTTTAATATACTATCTAATTAGCCAAATATTTTTTCCATATCCGTCGCATTTCTTAACCGATTCAGCAACTAAATAGAATTTTTTTGACGAGCCCCATTTTCGAAGTTATTTAAAGTGGCGGAAATATGGGGGTTTAAAAATTTAAAACTTTCATATACCCGCCATTTCAAAATATTTTCAAAAATGTCAGTAGACTTTTTTGTTGCCATTATGAAAACGATTTTTTTATTTGAACAACTTTTTTGTCTGAAAACTTTTTTATACGTTATACTTAAACGGGTTTAGGGTGCCTCGCGAAGTCTAGCTGACTGAGCCGTGACGAATATACAATACAAATCTTCTTACAAAATATACTGAAACTATTTAAGGGTGAATTCAGTCCAGGTTACTGAACAACTTTCTTAAAACTACATATCTCCCCTGGGGTCCACGAAGTAATTTCCCTAAATAACTATTATGGTTATTATTTTGAGTTTCATAAGTAGTTCTATAAATTTTATCATATTTAACCGACTTAAAACAAAAGGGTTTTGCTTATTTTACAATTAGTTTTTTTTTTCAGTTTTTCTTATTCTGATTATTGTTGGCTTGGCTTGTTTATTAAATTTAGCAATTTTGTTGAGCGAACTTTAATTCAATCGCTATCGCTGCTTGTCTGTGCTTCTGTAGTAGTAGTAGTAATTATGCTACGAACTAACACGAGAGTTAGAAACTAATGAGCAGCGGCATAGAGCCATGGCAATACAAATAAACATTTAAACGAAAACCCATTAATAGTTTTCTGGTTTTTCCAACAACGAGCTGACTTTGTCATTTGAAAAATGATGGGTCATTTTTCGGTGAAAGACTACTGGTATAGAACTGAATTTCAGCATCACGGTAGACCTCATATCCATGGGATGGTATGGTTGGAAGGTGCTCCTGACATTCCAGAGCTAGATCGAAAGTCATTTGAAGAAACGGCTGTGATTGGCAACTATTTTAGAAATTCACAACCATGAATACGCATATCGGTAAACCTGCACCGATAATTCATCCAAGTCAGGTACATTATTTTGAAATAATAATCGCGAGGTCTAAGTTCGTGGCGAACTACTAGTATACTATCTAATTAGCCAAATATTTTTTCCATATCCGTATTCAACAAATAATAATTGAAAAATTTCGAAAACCAATACGTTATATAATTGTGATTACCAAAAAATCACACGAGCTCAATTTTAATTTGGTACAGCGGCCAGCAAATCAGACTACAAAATTTTGCAATTCATTACTTCTGAATATACGGGTGTGAAGTCCAACAAATTAATTCAGATACTTTTTTTTAAACGTCAAATCTAACATTTTCTTAGGATTTGTTTGAAAAACAGGCAGATGACGTCATAGTTTCTTGGAGTCAAATAGCGCTCTTAATATTATTTTATTGCAATAATAGATCTTAAATTACATTGGAAATTGATATGATCATGTCAAGTGACATTATTTTGTGACGTTTTATTTTCTTATCAGTGCAAAATAATTTATTTTTGGGATATATATACCTAGGAATACCCAATTGGGTATTTTCTTAAGCCAAAAATAAATTATTTTGCACTCATAACAAAATAAAATGTCGCAAAATGATGTCACTTGTCATTGAACTTATCTATTTTAACGTGATTTAAAAGTTATTATTGCCAAAAAACTGATAATAAGAGCGCTATTCGACTCCAAAAATCTATGACGTCATCTGCCTGTATTTCATACAAAATCCCATAGAAACTGTTTGTTTCGACGTTTAGAAAAAAGTATCTGATTTGACTTGTTGGAAAATAGCGTATTATCTTGATGCTGACTGTACATCTTAACCCGGGCTAATTGAGCCTAACCCACCAAGTCCCAAAGGAGATTTCAACATAACAACCGTGCTTCCAGAACTAACCGTACGTTTGGACCATATTTATCACTATATAGTTGTATATAAATGAAGTATCCTTAATACCCAAGGGAGACTGAGGTAGGAAATGATAGCAATTCATATTGTGTGTAGTTTGCAGACTAGGATTTTTACAAGAGTAAACCAAATTAGAAGAGCTTGACTCTGAAACGGTGAAAGACTTTTTGTAAAAAGTACAAAAATGTGTTATGAAAATTCAAAAGTAAAGCCTTAAAATGCTTATCTAATTAATCTGATAATACACAGAACAAACGCGTGACATACGCAAGCTGACCAAAAAATAGATAATAGAAAATCTAAAGAACTGTAGTATTCAGAAACCTTATAAAACTAAAAATAACCGGCCAAGTGTTATTCGGATTCGCGCACTAAGGGTTCCGTACTATTATCTATGAAAAATCGCGTTTGTTGTATGGGAGCCCCCTTAAATATTTATTTTATTTTGTTTTTAGTTTTTGTTGTTATAGCGGCAACGGAAATACATAATTTGTGAAAATTTTAACTGTCTAGCTATCGCGGTTTTTGAGATACAGCCTGGTGCCAGACAAACGGACAGACGAACAGTCAGCAAAGTCTTCTTTTTAATAGGGCCCCGTTTTTTCCCTTTGGGTACGCAACTCTAAAAAGTCGGACGCTAATGTTCTTGAATGTTTTTATGGCGTGTTAATTTAAGTATTTTATTAAATATAATAATATCTGATAAATGCAAAATAACAATAAAAAAACTTGAGAGGCGTCAAGGGACACCCGGCTGGAACGAAGTTTCTTTCGATTTATTAGGAGAGAGAGAGAGACAGACAGAGTAACAAGCGCACGCCGCACGGCTTACAACTATAGCAAAAAGTGTCGTTACAACTTTTGGTCTTAATTTTTTCCGTTTAGCCTCCTTTCGCAACGCGCCATAAGGAACTTCGTTCCAAAAATGATAATACGCAAAACAACAACTTCGCGTTATTCATTTTCGATTCACTTTCAGCCTAAATGTCTGTTTTATGCCTAAGTCGGCATTTGTCTACTTCGCCTAAGAATTACTATCATAGATTATAGGAGGTACTTATATAGTCTGCGTTGAAGTCACAAAAGTAGTATAACCTGTTTTAAAAGAAAGGTCACCCAAACATAAGTCAATGTCTTTAGACAATGTCATTTAATTTTGTCGTATTAAGCAACAAACAGGTTTCTACTGACGTTAAGCAAAGTCTCATTTTTGCAACAGTAAATTCCTGTAAGAAGGAAAGAGACATACGATGGGTTTTATGTCAGATTATCTTTTTAAGAAGGTAATTTTTTGCTCTTTAATCTAAAGTAAATCTGACACTAGTGCTAGTCACTCTCACGCACGCAAGTTACACTTAATTACTGTCTATTTCTTCAGCCGGTTCAGTGACCTCACTGCTGACGTCACTGGTTTAATTAACGAAACCTTTGTGAAATGTATTCGCGTTCTCAGATTTATGTGAACCACAAAACTTGGCGCAATGTTGACACAAAGTTTGGAATGCTAGAGAAAGTTAGCTTAATGCTCCGTAGTTTGTTTCATTTCTGTGTAAGTGGCATAGATCATATAATTACTAGCAGACCTATGTCCCATACAAAAAACTTGATTTTTATAGATAATGGTACGGAACCCTTCGTGCGCGAGTCCGACTCGCACTTGGCCGGTTATTTTAATTTGCTCCTCACAGTATTGACAAAATTTAGATCACCTCATACATAGACAAGTTTTGGTTTGGACCACCTGATACTTAGACAAGTTTCGGTTTAGACCACCTCATATTTAGACTAGTTTTCGTTTAGACAATCTCATAATTGTGACGAAATTCTACTTTAGACCACCTCATTTTTGGACGAGATTAATCTTAAGACCACTTCCTATTATGACGACATGCGATTTAGACAATCAGCGTTTTAGACGAGCGTTTTAGACATAGGTTACTTGCGTTTAAGACCATTCGCGACTAACTCATTTATTCACTCCCGGTCAACCATTAAAGCAAGCAGAAAATAAGTGTGTTTGGTAGAAATTTTATACTTCGTATTTCACACAGAAACATCACATAATTTCCGTATCCCGTACTTTATTTTTACATTTAATAGTGTAACCAAATCAGCTGCTTAGTATTCAGCTCAGGGGAGCGAGCGCCCGTGGAATGGCAACACATTCATTATTTTATCCAAATTGAAATGTCACCGACTGATTTTGCCCTTCGTTATTGCAGGGTAGCCCCTTTGTGTTATTAAAGCTAGGGATTTTGTTTGGAACTTTGATAAATGCCGTAGCTTTGAATTTCTATATATCATCATCAGGTCTTTTGTCTCCGCTGCAGGAGCACGACCCTCTCTGTACTACCAGAGCCATTGCAGCCAGCAGACTTGGTCTACACTCTCCTCGCTAGCCAGACGGGTTTGAGAGGCATCATTGATGTTTATAAGCTTTGTTTAGCTTGTATTTCCTAAGTCGCCTTCTACGACATCCACGGGAGGACTTTATCATCATCATCAGATCTCTTCCATGCTGGTCTGGGAGAAAAGAAAAAACATATAATGTATCAGCTGCTTCTCTTCCCGCGCAGATCGTAAAAGCCAATACAGGGAATGGGTGAAAATGCGAATCATATTAACAGGCGATGCAGCTAGCAACCCATCACTGTATTGATTGCTTTTCCATCTTCTCGCCCACCATGACGCTAAAAGTGGCTTTTGGATCTTGCGGCCCTGGGCTCTGCATAGAGCCGCAAGACCCAAAATGCAAAGACGTGATAGTATGTATGTATGTATCGGATCTTTTTGTCTCCACTGCAGGAGCACGACACTCTCTGTACTATCAGAGCCGTACATGGCTAGAGCAGTCAGAGGACTTGGCCTTAACTCGCTTCGCTGGCAAGATGGGTTGGAGAGGTTTCATTGATGTTTATAAGCTTTGTTTAGCTTGTATTTCCTAAGTCGACTTCTACGACATCCACGGGAGGACTTAGAGTGATCCTATTCTACTCTGCCGAAAAAGTACCACTATCTACTGGTAGACAGCGCAAGCTACGGATTTCATTTGAAACTTTACTAAATGCGTCATCTCTAAATTTCCATTAATTTACACAACAACACATGATGACTGAACCTCGTATCTATAATCTAGTTAAAGGGTTGACTGGCAGACAACGCTTTTAGGGTTATATTCGCCTATTGTTCTGTATAACTTGTATTTGATGAACACTTACTTCTTACTTCCCTCGCGGACAAATTTTCCGCAATAAGCAAGTTTCCTGGGTCAAAAATAAATTATTTGGCCCTGTTAAAAGAATAAAATGTAATCTATAATCAATCTATAATCAAGTAAAGGTCGGCTTACTGACATAGCCAAATGATGACATATTTTACGATAGTTAAAAAAAATTATAATATTTGTAATTGTTATTTGTTCTCTTAGTATTAAGTATTTAAGTTTTTGACTCACGTGTACGCTTTATGAAACTGTAAGTGCATGGGGTAATTTTTATAACTAGCTGTACCCGCGGTCTTCGCTCCCCGTGGGAATTTCGGGATAAAAACTATCCTATGTCCTTCCTCGAGTCTCAAACTATATCCATACCAAATTTCATCCAAATCAGTTTATTAGTTTAAGCGTGATGAGGTAACAAACAAACAACTATACAAACTCACTTTCGCATTTATAATATTAACTAGCTGACCCGGCAGACTTCGTACTGCTAAATATAGCCTGTCAAAATGTACGTTTGTATGGGAAAAAGAAAAGGGCTGTTTTTAGGGTTTTTCCGGCAATTATTCGAATTTTTCTCGCCGTAAAAACCATCTTTGAATTTCAACGGACATTTTAAAAAAAGAATTGGCCAAATTGGTCCAGGCGTTGTTGAGTTATGCGCTTACCTTATTTTTATATTATAGATAGCTGTGCCCGCGGGCTTCCCTCCCCGTGGGAATTTTAGGATTAAAAGTACCCTGTGTCCTTCCCCCAGTCTCAGACTATATTCATACCAAATTTTATCCAAATCGGTTCAGTAGTTTAAGCGTAAAGAGGTATCAAACAAACAAACACACAAAATATACAAACTCACTTTCACATTTATAATATTAGTAGGATTAGAAAGTAGGATAGTAGGATAGGATAGGATAAAGAAATAATAAAGAAATTGTCTCTCCTGAAACTCACACTGATGATGATCGCCTAAATCGATTGAAGCTGATTATAAACATTAATACACGCATATTTTTTTTTAAGACCAGTAGAGAAGAAATTTAAGACTAAAGGCCCATTCAGACTGTGCGTGTTTCTTGCTGTTACATACCATTTTATTAAAGCAATAGTTATAATAATATATCTTGCATGGTTTAAATGAAACGTCAGCCGTACAAATCATTTATTGCTTTAAAAGACAAGAAACTTCCGTACTGGTCTAGGAGAAAAGAAAACACTTATTAGAATGTACCAGTTGCTTCAAATCGTAAATCGAAGCCGATCGAGGGAAAATGCTAATCATGTTAATAGGCGATGCGGCTAGCAACCAATCACTATTTTGATTCCTTTTGCCACTTTCTTGCACACCATGACGCTAAAAGAAGCCTTCAAGTCTTAAAGCCCTAGGCTCTGTCTGCTTAGAACCGCAAGGCCCAAAGTGTTCTGTTTTCTCCGTTAGGGATAAAGACGTGATAGTGTGTATGTAAAAAACTTGCAACGTCTAAATGTGGAACTACACTAATAAAGGCGAAAGTTTGTGAGTGTGTGTGTTTATTACATAACGCGCAAACGGCTAGATCAATTTTCATAAACTTTGGTATGGAAGAAGCTGACACCTTGGAAATATTAACATATACTATTTCCACTAGTAGTTTTTAGCTTTTGCATTAAAATAATATTTAAAAAAATGACCTTCAATATGAAATAAATTTATCCTACTTACATTGAATAAAAATTTTTGACTTTGACTTTGACATAGGCTACTTTTTTCGCGGGTAACACCGCGGGGCGTAGCGATAGTTAGGATTATAAATATACAAAAAGATAATATCACAATAGAAACTATTTGTTGAAGGCGGGCCAACTAAATAGGGGCTTACCACATAATCCGGGTTAGCTTAGAGGTGTCACCGTAAAGGTTCACTTACAGGTCAAGGAGATTTCACGTTACCTTCACACGATTTTTGGTTATGTGGTTTCTGGTATAAAATGGGACCACTACATCTGTTACTGTGGATGTCGTAAGGACGACTAAGGGTTGGTCCATGGTATAATAAAATAAGGTATTCTCTTCCAGAGATGGAACTTGACTACGTCACGAAAGTGTTGCCACTGTTTGTTCTTTTCAGTAAATTTAAGGACTTTCTCAATTAGTTCATGAATGTTAAATAAAATATTAATAACTTAGCTAGTTAGTATTTCGCGATTCTCGCCTGGTTCATCAATTCAATATTTTATTATATAGATTATTAATTCGAAATTGGTATAAAATTAAAAAATGCATTACGCTCGGGTAATTCAATTTCACACAGTGGCAGCACAGCAAACTGATGACGTAGTCAAGTTCCACCTACGTCATCAGCTGTCACGGGAAGAGAATACCTTATTTTATTCTACCATGGGTTGGCCTACACTTGTTAGTGACGTAACAGAATAAATACTAGTACGTGGCGTGCATTTCATACTGACACATACAACTTGTCTTGTCTACCCTGTCACCCTAATATAATATCGAATACTGGCCGGTCTAAAGCGTTCCGTCACTTTCTCTCGCTCTAGCAAATTACCGTTCTGAACGACAGAAGAGAATAGCAACATATAAAAGTGCTGTTCAGTGCTGATATATGTAGCCCTACTAATACAGATGAACAATATTGTGTAGAGGGCCTTGTCTGTACATGCTATGATGTCATCGTCTATGATCGGCTGCGACCCTTCGTTTGCCGGTTTTTCGAATAGATTACATAGGTACAAGATGGATATAGAGTATTGTAAAATGTGACCAGAAACGAAATATTTCTGTGTAACTTTTTATGAGTTGTATTTGTACCCACTACACAAACTATGGATAAAGCAGTACGATACCATCTTTCCAGTAACTTATAAGTTAACACAGTTTACAATTTGGAAAATCAAATTTTCGTGTAACGATGTTCGAGCCAGGGTGACACTGGGTGACATGTTTTGAATGAAACTTGTCTCATTGTTAAATTAATGCTATCTCTTTTGCTCTTATGAAGATGACACTTATCATATTATCTGTCGCACTCGGCTAGTGTGGTCTTTTTACGCAGTAAAAAAAATCTACTTCTATGGTTTTTCGGGTACCTACGCATCAAAAGGAATCGCGCGTAAATGCCCACAAAATCGCCGATGACTCTCTCCCACCAGTGTAAAGGGTTCCGTGCCCAAAGGATAAAAATGGGACCCTATTACTAAGACTCCGCTGTCCATCTGTCTGTCTGTTTGTCACAAGGTTTTATCTCAGGAACCATGAATTATCATGTTGGCTAGATAAATGAAATTTTCACACATGATGTATCCGGTCAAGAATCGCACGACATTAATAAATGTTCACGTCCATTGTCTTACTATTGTGTCTGGTATTGGCGGTAAAGGAACGGGTATTGCTGTTGCCGCTTTATCAACAGAATAAAACAAACATTTAAGTGGGGCTCCCACAAGAAACGTGATTTTTCATAGACAATGGTACGAAACCGTTGCGCGGGAGTCCAACTAGCACTTAGCAGGATTTTTTCTTTATTTATTTTCATTATTACTATCTAATCTTCGAAATCTAAATCCGACAGCGCTCCAGTAAATCCAAATTTAGCCTCGTTGGCTCCCCAGCTTAAATTAACCTTTGGGGCAGGCAAAAGTCAGATTTTTACAGAGTAAATTTACTGAGTAAAGACTTATCTGATTTTTTGATTCTTTACTACGTCGTGATTTACTACGGATTTTTATTTTCTGAAGATTTTAACTAAGTAATAACTGAACGTAAGCGCAGCGTTTAAGGTAGTGCGTTACTCTCAACATGTTTAAGCATTTTTCTGGAATTTAAGTGTCTGTATTATATACTAGCCGAAGTCTGCGACTTTGTTCGCGTTTCCAGCTTTTTCTTTTGCAAAGATTTTGACTAACTACAACTGCACGCCTCATAAGCGTAGCGTTTGAGGTAGTGCATTACTCTCAACATGTCAAGTTCAAGCATTTTTCTGGACTTTAACTGTCTCTATAATATACTAGCCCGCGACTTCGTGTAAACCTTATGACCCCGGAAGATGCTCATCAAGCTGAACAACTTTTTCTAAGGCGTCATTTTTATATTTCTTATACTTTAGCTGGACCATTATGGTTCTGCATCAGGTGTTCCATTTTCCAAAATAAATTATACCCTACTATCCGTGCCCGCGGGCTTCGCTTCCCGTGACAATTTTGGGATGAAAACTATGTACTTCCATGAGTCTCAAACTATATCGATACCAAATTTCATTTAAATAGGTTCAGTGGTTGAAGCGTGAAGAGGTAACAAACAAACTAGTAAACGAACATAATAGGTTGGGGAAAAAGTCTTTTCGCATTTTATATGAAAATTCAAAACATTTTTTAATATAGTTTATTTACATTTAACTAAAGTATGTAGGTACCATTTTGTTTGATAACTTTTTGCCATCTTATAGGTAGGGACCTGATCCCATTGCTATAGAAACTTTGGGGCTTCTGATCAAAATACTGCGTCAAGTAGTTTTGGCAGTCCTCTTGTGATGTTAACCTGACACTGCCTAAAGAATTCTGAAGAGAGCGAAGCAGGTGGAAATCTGAAGGTGCCAGGTCAGGACTATACGGCGAAAAGACTTTTTCCCCAACCTAATACGAACTCACTTTCGCATTTATAATATTAGTTCGTTCCATCGCACTTTCTCGTTCTAGCAAATGACGGTTCAGAGCGACAGAAAAGGATAAGAGCATAAAAAAGTGCTGTTTCGTACCGATATATGAGCCCCTTCTTTTCTGATTTCCTTATTGCGTCATCACGCTGAACGTCGCCTTAGGATCTTACAGTCCCAGGCTCTGTCGACTCACCATCATCATCATCAGGTCTTTTTGTCTCCACTGCAGGAGCACGACCCTCTCTGTACTACCCGAGCCAAGTCTGTCTATTTAGTTCGGTATAAAGACGAGATAGTGCATCTGTATTAAAATCTACACACTGAAAATTAAAGTCTGCGTCAAAAACAGGGGTAAAATAACATAAAAACAACCTTGTTTATTTCAACCTGCTTTGCTTCCCCTGTAACTGAACATAACGTATATCCAAACTAACGTTATAAAACATCAAAGAGCTGGATTTAAAAGAGTCTAAAATATCGCCAGAAATCCTAGTTTATTTCCGCCGCAATACTTCCCGAAGCCGGCCATTTCCTGGTTTTATCGGAATTTTCTTATTTGCGACCAATTTCTGCGATTGCATGGTTAGTGGCGGCTGATTTTTTGAAAATACGGTAATTTCGAACGCCTACTTAAAAATAATAAAAGATCTCCTATCTCAACTTATTCTGAGATAAACATTTATTATATGTTACTAAATATAGCGACTTAAACTAATTTATGTACTAAACGCTTAAAATTTTAAGTGAGTTTATTGTGTGGGAGTCGGATATAATTTAGTTACGGCGCGTTTATAAATGCCATTCTGAGTTTTGACCTGTGCTACTCGAACGACGTTATCTGACCCCTTACAGACGTGAG
Source organism: Acrobasis consociella (assembly GCA_963555685.1). NCBI lineage: Eukaryota > Metazoa > Arthropoda > Insecta > Lepidoptera > Pyralidae > Acrobasis > Acrobasis consociella. Next base: position 2,942,001 of record OY743119.1, on the reverse strand, counting down.
TAATTATTCCTAATCGCCAATTCAATGGAGCTGAATTTTCCTTTTTAACCAGAACAACTGTCCCTATCTCTACCGGATTATCTGGAGTAGCTCATTTTTGTCTGACTTGTAACGTATGCAGATATTCGAGGTGCCACTTCTTCCAGACGGATTGCACCATGCTATCGAGTAATTTCTTACGATCTAACAAACTTTACCGTTGGTTCGAAGATCAGAAGCAGGTAAATACTGCAGCGGAGTGAACATTAAGAAGTGTGCGGGAGTTGGAACTTCAGGCTGCAGCTCCGAAGATATTAAACTCAAGGGGCGAGAGTCACACACTGAAAATTAAAGTCTTAATGCACCAAAAACATGCGTAAAATAACATAAAAACAACCTTGTTTATTTCAACCTGCTTTGCTTCCCCTGTAACTGAACATAACGTATATCCAAACTAACGTAATTAACATTAAAGACTGTTTGTGATATATCAAATAAATTATTTTTCTTTCTTTCAAAGAGCCGGGTTTTAAAGAGTCTAAAATATCGCCTGAAATCCTAGTTTATTTCCGCATCAATACTTCCCGAAGCCGGCCATTTCCTGGTTTTATCGGAATTTTCTTATTTGCGACCAATTTCTGCGATTGCATGGTTAGTGGCGGCTGATTTTTTGAAAATACGGTAATTTCGAACGCCTACTTAAAAATAATAAAAGATCTCCTATCTCAACTTATTCTGAGATAAACATTTATTATATGTTACTAAATATAGCGACTTAAACTAATTTATGTACTAAACGCTTAAAATTTTAAGTGAGTTTATTGTGTGGGAGTCGGATATAATTTAGTTACGGCGCGTTTATAAATGCCATTCTGAGTTTTGACCTGTGCTACTCGAACGACGTTATCTGACCCCTTATAGACGTAAGTAATTATTCCTAATCGCCAATTCAATGGAGCTGAATTTTCCTGTTCAACCAGAACAACTGTCCCTATCTCTACCGGATTATCTGGACTAGCTCATTTTTGTCTGACTTGCAACGTATGCAGATATTCGAGGTGCCACTTCTTCCAGAAGGATTGCACCATGCTATCGAGTAATTTCTTACGATCTAACAAACTTAACCGTTGGTTCGAAAGATCAGAAGCAGGTAAATACTCCAGCGGAGTGAACATTAAGAAGTGTGCGGGAGTTGGAACTTCAGGCTGCAGCTCCGAAGATATTAAACTCAAGGGGCGAGAGTCACACACTGAAAAGTAAAGTCTTTCTGCATAAAAAACAGGGGTAAAATAACATAAAAACAATCTTGTTTATTTCAACCTGCTTTGCTTCCTCTGTAACTGAACATAACGTATATCCAAACTAACGTTATAAAACATCAAATAGCTGGGTTTTAAAGGGTCTAAATATCGCCTGAAATCCTAGTCTATTTCCGCAGCAATACTTCCCGAAGCCGGCCATTTCCTGGTTTTATCGGAATTTTCTTATTTGCGACCAATTTCTGCGATTGCACGGCGAGTGGCGGCTGATTTTTTGAAAATACGGTCATATTAAACGCCTAGTTGAAATAGAAATTTAATGAAATTTTTAACATTAAGTATTAATTTAATTGTGAGTTGACGTCCTTGGAGAAAATGCTGCAGTGCAGTTTGTTACCGTTTCTTCTGCACTAGCGCTTTGGAAGCGGTAGTAAACTTAGCTGTAAGTAAGCATTTGACGTCAACAATTGTGCAACAAAATAATGACGATTATTAAGAGATATTATAAATATCTTATGATAATAAAGATATATTTGAATTGAATTGAATACCTATCTCCTCAGACGTAATTACTTGGTCAAGGGTACGATAGGGCTGGCATGTCTGTTAGGATAAAAGCCCGTAAAAAAAATAAAAAAAATAGTTGAAAATAATAAATGATCTCCTATCTCTCTCTTTGAATTTGCTAACTATCATTCTGTAATATTTTACAAGATACCGGCAATTTTTTTTGAGATTTTTACTAATTACTAGCTACGCTCCGCGGTGTTACCCGTGTTACCTACTGAAAAAGCAGCCTATGTGTCCAGGGTGCCTCCATGGTGTAGTGGTTAGAGCGTTCGGCTCATACCCGGAGGTCGCGGGTTCGATTCCCGGCAACTTTGTGTTGCTGTCCTAGTTTGCTTAGGACATTGCAGGCTGATCACCTAATTGTCTGATAAATAAGATGATCCGTGCTTTGGAGGGCACGTTAAGCTGTCGGTCCCGGTTACTGTCTTTGACATGGGTCCTTACCTGAAAGCATGTCAGAGGCCTTTAAGGCGGTTTAAAAACTCTGACACTAGTGTTAGTCACTAACACACACGATAAGAAGAAGAATCCAGGGTGCCCGGATACCAAATTTTATCAAAATTGGTTCAGCCTTTTGTGCATGAAGAAGTAACAAACATACAAACACAGTTACAAACTTTCGCCATTGTAATATTTATGTAATTACTGTAATAAAAATATATACATATAATACATTGAATATATATTTCCAAGACATAGTGATCGAGTAAGAATTTGAAATAAAATGTCTGTCTGTTTGTCTGTTAGTCTGTTTGTCTGTTTGTACACGATAATCTTCGGAAATACTGGACGGATTCAAATAAAACTTTTTTTGTTATATAGCTGTTAAGCCTGGGCAACATAAAGGGTATAATTGATTTTGGAAAATGGAACACTTGATGCAGAACCATAATGGTCCATCTAAACTATAAGAAATATAAAAATGACGCACTAGAGAAAGTTGTTCAGCCTGATGAGCATTTTCCGAATACAATACAATACAATACCCTTTATTGCATAAAATAAAATACAGTACATAATTATCTTGAAAACTAGGAAATGCGCAAAAGGCGGCCTTATCGCTAAGCAATTTCTTACAGGCAACCTATATAGAAAAAAAATAGTGATGGGAAATTAGGTAGTGCGGGGGTCAATATAATCTTATCGTATACCTTTAAACGAGCAATTCTTGTATGTATGTATATATATATATTTATAAATTTCTGTGATCTCGAAAACGGCTCTAACGATTTCGCTGAAAATTTGTATATGGGGGTTTTCGGGGGTAAATAATCGATCTAGATTAGTTTTATGTTTGGGAAAACGCGTGTTTTCGAGTTTTCATGCGTTTTTCTTTCCACGCAGAATATGGTCGCTAATTTCGTCGCGCCGACCGCCTTGATTTTAGCTCAGTTGTTAAGGATACCGACCGCAAGAAAAAGTGTTACGGGTTCGAATCCCACTCGGTGACTTACTTTTTTTTTATTTTATGTTTAAGTTTATATATAATTTTTTATTTTGCATTGTTTTTAGACAAGTTTAAAAAAAATAGTTAATGTTTGAGATATAACCGAGCAAAGCTCGGTCGCCCAGGTACTAAACATACTTATAATACATAAAGTTACTTAAAGTCCACGGGAAATCGCGTTTTTCGGCTAGTTTAAAATAAAACGTTTTAAAGAGCGTAAAAACAGGTGAAAAGATCTCAAACAGCGAATTAAAATGACCTAAAACTCGCGTTTGATTCGCAAAAGCCACTTCCCGAGTGCAGCCGGCGGCCAAGAACGTCAAAGCTCGCTTGCAGCTTTCAAATATTCAGACGAAAACGAAAAATATAACCTTTTTGAGTTAGCGCTGCCGTTTATACATTTGATACTTTATATTCATTTTATAAATGTTTTAAATTCTGTTAGTTTTTTGCAATACTTAGGTTACGTTTTTTTGTCAACTTGATTTGGTCGGATAATGGTCTAAACCTAGTAAGAAAGTTAGTCTGCGTTTTAAAATGAGACTGCTATAGTTTCGCTATTCCTGTCTTTTTGTCCGTGGTTTTGACAGAGACTATAAGTACTAGAAAGCTGTAATTTGGTATGTATATGTATCATCATGCCGAAAAAGTTTTAAAAAAATCTAGTTTTTTCTTTGTTGTAGCTACAAGGGCAATAAAGTGGGAATAATTTTTTTCGCGACTAACCTATCATGTAGAGTATCGCTGAAAAGCTCTTTCAAAAATATTGTCAGCTGGCCAACACCATCTTTTGATTTAGGGATCCATTTCTGAAATATTTGGTTTTATGTCCGAAGTGTCTCTCTATCAACTATTGTATAAGTACACGTCAAAAAATTTATAGCAGTAGTATACGCAGCTAAGTTTAATGGATCAGAGCTAAGTAGGGTTAACAATTTTAAGACTTATAGGCAACCAACTTATAAAATGTACTCAGAATAGTATAATTTCATACAAACTCAATAGAAAATTAGTTTTTAGAAGTTAAATAAATAAATATATAGGGACAAATTACACTAATTGAGCAAGCCTCAAAGTAAGTTCGAGACTTGTGTTATGGGATACTAACTCAACGATACTATATTTTATAACAAATACATATATAGATAAACATCCAAGACCTGACCGGGAATCGAACCCGGAACCTCTGGGTGGCGGACTAGCATGGTGACCACTACGCCACGGAGGTCGTCGAAAGTTTTTAGTTCAGTTACCTCGTTATTTGCAACTACGGAACCCTAAACTGCGCGTGACCCGACACGCACTTGGCCGGCTATTTTTCGTACAAACCTACTTGTACAACAACGTGTAATTAAATAAAACTACAAAGAAAAGTTGCACTCTTTTTATTCTCTCTTAGATTTTAAGCAATGACTTTGATCAAAAAATCTTATAAATACAACTATATTACAGGCGTAGATTTTTTTATGGCTTTGGAAATGTATAAACTGTTTAAAAGCAAAAATTTTCCAACGTATTGTTAGATTATTTTAATATCACCTGAACAAATTGCTACACAGTCAAATTGTAAAACGAGTAACGAGAAGTGGGTATCAAGCCGAAAAGCAGTAAACGTACTAATTCCTGTGAACAACTTTTGATTTAGGACAAACCCTGTGTACGAGCGGGCTCCTACATTTGCATTATTTATAGTAATGCTGACAACATCAAATTGTTTACATGAACAGTGGCAATAAATCAGTCATACGACATACACGCGTCACTCGATTCTTTTAACATCCTAACAACTTTAACGTAGCTTTAAACTCGAACATCAAATGTGGGGTTATTGACCTCACACCCTGAAATCGCAAAAAACTCTTTTGTTTTGCTATTTCAGGGATGGTCTCATAGTAAAAGTTGTTCAAGTTGATTAGTAGATAGATAAATTGTTTGATTGTCAATACCGACACACGTACACAAATTAAACTATACAAACATTAGTTACACTTACATAGGCTTAAAATAAAGACACAATGATAAATCAATTTCATGTGTGTGCTGCAGAAAGACAATTAGGTCAAAGCTTAGGTAGTCCTACCTCTCTGGTTGATACACCCTTTTCGTTACATGTTGTAAAAGTACATTCGGACCAAAGAAAATCTATTTTTATTTCAAAACTGTTGTAAAAATGACAGTTGAATTTCGCAAACCAGTTGACAAAAAATAAAAAATATCTTTGTTTACATCTGGGTACCAAATAATATGCTCATATCCCATTTCACAGCTAGACATTAGAAAACAATATAAGTCAATTCTTTCTAGAAGATCTTACTGTACCTGTGTAAGTTACGAAAGTCTAGACCCAAATGTTTCAATGGTGTATTCAACCTAAATAATGAAACAAAGTAATTTCATTCTGTGTAGCAATTTGTTAAAAATTATCGGCTTCGTATACTCTATTTTCAGTCCTATGTATTGAGCTAAATTATATGTATAACATAAATAAAATTTCATATAAAATTAAAAATAACGTAACTTGATAATTTCATCTACAAAAGTGATATGTTATTCAATAGAATCGTACATGCAAACCAAATACAACGTCCTTTTGAAGATGACCTGATTTGAAATATGTCTCCGTGATTTAAGAAATATAAAAACAGTTATAAGAAATACAAAAAAGATGCCAGATTAACTTTAAGACAAGATAGTGAACACAGAATGTACTCGAAATTTGACAAAAAGGTGTTTTCAAGGCGAAATGTAGTGAAAGTACTCATTTATAATAACTAAATTTATGGAATATCGTGACCAAAAAAGTCAGATACTAAATGAAATATCTACCGGGCAATAACGCATAGATTGTGGGTCGAGTCTATAAAAAAGTTTTTCATACTGATAAGTACTCTCACTCCTTTGCGCCATTCCTTAACATATTATTAAAACAGCAGTTTTTAGAAATCACGCACTTAAACCCTATTTTACAGAGCTGTAAATTCCGTTGAGAAAGTAGACAATGGCATGGTTAGATCTAAGACAGTCTCTTTTTCGACTTTTTTATTTTCGGCATTGGCCCCAGGTAGTGACCATGTGGAACTCCCTGCAGCAGTTATTCTAGGACCCATATTATCGTAGGCTGATTTCAAAAAGCACGTTCTGCTTCGTCTCGGTAAAGTGGCGCCACCTCCTAACAAATCTGGGTATTCATCGTTATGACCAGAGACTTGAACGGATATAAAAATGTTTCCATAAGGCGCTGGTAATGCAAACTCAGCTGGAGGGGGAGGAAATGAACCAGGAGGACCTTCTATTGTAATCTGTACTGGCTCTAAACATCTTTGAGTATCTTCGCTCTCCATAGACATTGATCTGTCCAACATTTCAAAGCCGTAAGATGAAGATCCCAAGTCAGCACTTGTCCTATCACAACTAGCTGCTAGAGACGTATCTAATAATTTCTTCTCTTGATCGGTAAAACTCCTACTAGGTGGAACTCTTCGACGTCTGGTCTTCCAGCAGACACAAGCCGCAATAAAGCCTACTCCTGTCATTGCTAGCATAGAACCAGCTACCATAATAAATGCAGAATAGTCTGGTGGAACACGGGCGGTTGCTGTCCGGGCTTTGGGTAGAAATAACGTTAAATACGCTGAAGATTCTCCTACATGACTTTTGGCACTACATTTCCACTCACCAGCTAACTCACTTGTCACATTTGATATGGTCACATTGACCCACTGCGCACTTTTGTTTATGTAATCGTCTCTATACTCGTCAAAATGGTCCGTTTGATACTTATGAATTAGGATATCACTATGTTTACTCGTGCTGTTATGGATTTCAATATGGTGAAAATACCAGTTTACCAAAGGCTTCGGATCGCCTCTCACGAAGCATCCGAATGAGATTTCTGCGCCAGCTTCTGTTCTTATAACTGTTGGACTTGTGTAAGCTGAGGGCGGACACACCATGTCATCTCCTTTCAAACTTCTCCATGAAATCTGCGCCTTATTTTCTGGACCACCACAATAAACTTCTTCGTTACCAAGATTACTACTCAAATACCATTCATGAAAGTCTCTTAGTCTACAATCACAGTACCATGGATTATCAGAAAGTGTCAAAGTCTTCAGTACTGGTAAGTTAAACGTATTCCGATGAAGGTACGATATTAAATTCTGATGAACATGAATGGTTTCTAACGCCCGTAAGTTTACGAAGGCAAACGGGTGAATACTCCGTAGTTTACATCTTACTAATTCTAGTTTCTTTAGATGTAGAAGCGGCGGGAATTGCTCGGCAACTAATGCAGTCAAAGGATTGTCGTTCAAGACTAATAGTCTCAGCCGGTCGTTGCCTCTAAAAGTGTCAGGGGAAAGTTGGAACAGTTCGTTTTGGGAGAGGTCCAACTCGACAAGTATTCGAAGTTCCCTGAATGCATCTGGATGTAGCGAGCGGAGGTTGCTCGAACTCAGGTTCAGGCGTTGCAAGTGCAATAACTCTATGCTCGCAAAGGCATCTTGGCCTAAACTCTTTAACTGATTTCCGTGCAAGTCGAGAACTTGGATTTCGGTTGCCAAATGGGGAAGTTGTTTGAGACCAGCGGAGACGCATGACGCCGTTTTCTTGCCAGACGACCATTTGCAGCTGCACTCGGCGATATGGCCGCAGTTGAGCCAGTCGCTCCCAGTGAGATTTATGAAGAGTATCATAAGCCAGCATCCGCTTCGTAATGCTCGAATGCCCATTTCATATCTCGTTTTCTGTGCTTTTACCTGAAACAAGTGAAAGAGAAACAGGTAAATAACATTTTATTTGACACTAAAATGATTTGTTTTTGGGTTCCACACCTAAAGGATAAAAACGGGACACTATCACTAAGACTCTAGTGTCCGTCTTCCCGTATGTCTGTCTAGCTGTATATCATTAATCGTGATAGTGGGACAGTAAAAAATTTCCATTTTTTTTAAATATTAATATATTTTTTCTTTATTATAATGTATTGAGGAAAATTACTGGATTTTATCCTAACAATAGGTCGCATGGGACAAGTTATTCATTCATTACACAACCTATTTTTGTGAAACCAAGCAACGTTTCTAGCTATTTCTCTCAAAATACTGCCATTTAATATTGTTAGTTCTAATATCTTCTCTCGGGCAACTAATTTGTGCAGTGCATGTAGAATATTATTAGTGCCCGACCACAAAATTAGTTTGCGTTAGGTTATTAATGTGGCTAAGCTTAACTGCATATTAAGTACTTGTAAACACATATAGCGACTAACAAAATATAGTGAAACTGTTTTAAGCATAGGTTTAATTATCATCTCAGCCATATTACGTCCACAGCTGGACATAAGCCTCTTCTAAACTATTTTAAGTATAAGTTTTATTATCATCATCATCATTAACATCTTAGCCTTATTACGTCCACTGCTGGGCATAGGCCTCTCCCAACGATTTCCAAAATGACCGACAATGATTAGTGCGCAAAGGTTTTAAAAAGGTACTAAAAATTATAACTGTTAAATATTGGTAACCTTGTACAAAAATGTGTTTTGATCTAGTCACTTAAATACACTTAGGTTAAGCTAACTAAGTGGTCTGACGACCTGACTAAGGCCGCTTTAGATCGGTCATTATGTAAATCCTTGGGAGAGGCCTACGTCTTGCAGTGGACTTTATGCGGCTGAAATGATGAATGATGATGAAAGATAAATGAGAAGATGTTTTGTAACGAGGAGAGGAGAGAGAAGGATCGCGACAGTTCGAGACTCTGGTCCGCGACCGTTGACTGTTGGCGATGATAGTCCGCAACTTTCGGCGACAGTCTACAATTAAAGGTTAAATTGAACCTCGTGTGTTTACTGTTTAGGCCCTTAAGTACAACAGTTAGCTTCAACTTAGTTAGATAAAGTAGTACTTTTGAAAAATAAGTCAAACAGTTTTAAATGATTTAAAAAAATAAATTCTGAATCATCAACATCATCATCATCAGTTCTTTTTGTCTTCACTGCAGAAACACGATCCTCTCTGTACCACAGAGCAACCACAGGACTTGGCCTACACTCTCCTCGCTGGCCAGACGCGTTGGAGAATAGAGAGGTCTTGTTGATGTTTGTAAGCTTTGTTTAGCTTGTATTTCCAAAGTCGCCTTCTGCGACACCCACGGGAGAACTTGGAGTGGTCCTATTCTACTTTGCCGGAAAACACACGGCAATTCTGTTTGTTCTGAATGTTGAATACAAATAAATCTCCGACGTTTTGGGAAAACATTCACATACATACAAAAGAAAAGTCCTAGGTATAACAAAATATTGCCACAACTTAGGGCACTGCTTAGAAAATTTTCGACTAGCAACAGTAACCCCCTAACCTCAAGTTATAGTCGTAACTTCAAAGTTATCTCAACTTGCAGGCGTAATACGTAACATTCCACGTAACTTTAAACCGCGTATTAAAATTAATTGCGTCGAAAATCTTACGGCTTTGAGGTTAAGCTGAAGTTATTTACACAAATTCAGTGTACTATGTTAGATAATTTGTTAGTGAAAGAAAGAGATTTTGTGTTTGTCAAAACCATACTAAAACCACAATGAGTCTTAATACATATTGTGGCAACCTCTATGCCACTATGAGCAACTACGATCAACGACAACGAAGCGACAACATGGTTTACAAGAAGCATACTAGATGGCGCTGACAGTATCCTACATCTCGATATCAGAGTGTTTGTTCTATTGACATATATTATGCAAGCGTAGGACACCCACCCACAACTCCCACAAGGTTGTCTGACGACCTAACTAAGGTCACTGGAAGGCGCTGGATGTAAGCCGCTCTAGATCGGTCATTTTGGAAATCTTTGGTAGAGGCCTATGTCCAGCAGAGACGTTATGTGACTGAAATGATGACGATAAAATCTAACTGCGACATATATACGAACTCCGACTCCGACAATACACCGTCAGAGCCGCGGTTTTCCAAGCCAGGAGATCTTCTTCTTCTTCTCGCGTGTGTTAGTGACTAACACTAGTGTCAGAGTTTTTAAACCGCCTTACAGGCCTCTGACATGGTTTTAGGTAACAACCAATGTCAAAGACAGTGACCGGGACCGACGGCTTAACGTGCCCTCCGAAGCACAGATCATTTTACTTATAGGACAATCAGGTGATCAGCCTACAATGTCCTAACCAAACTAGGACAACAACACAAAGTCGTTGCCCCAGCCGGGAATCGAACCCTCGACCTCCGGGTATGAGCCGAACGCTCTAACCACTACACCACGGAGGCAGTCTTTGTGGTGGTCGAACTAGTACTAAAGTAACTCGCGAATAAGAAGAAGTAAGGTGTTTTTTCTATTTCAATTTCAGCCTACATAGGCGTCAAAGAACCAAGTTCTTCCCACCATCTCGTTTAATTTTTCGTAAAGAGAAAAAAACTGAATCAAGAGATGCCTTCCATCCATTTTATACTCACATTAACGAGTACAAACTATGCTCTAATTTTGTGCAGCGATCCTCATAATGTATGCTGAATATAATTTATGTCTCCGGCCAGCCGATATTAGTTTGCATTAGGTTGTGTTATCTATGGCCGGGCAGAGGGGACGTATTCTGCTTTGACATCGGACATTTGAGGCCAAAATATCGTGTAAAACAATTCAATCGTGTGAACAAACAATGTGAATTACTTCTTCTGTAATTTAGTTTACCCAAACCATATAACCTAGTTTAAACGTTATTTGATTTGTGTGTTATTGTTATATAGTTTGTTATTTGTTGCGATGGTTGGTTTTAGGAACGAAGTTCCTTTTCGGATGGTATGGACATGGCGAATGGCTAGGCAAAAATATTAAAAAGAAAAACTTCTGATACTAGCATTTCGCAACAACTAACTGCTGAGAAGAAATGCAGAAAGTAAGTCATTAACACGGGTTAAGTTTGTAACTCAACATGAATACTTTAAAATAGAAATTAATCTTGCGACATTAATTTTACTGCCTTTGCCTAAGCCATTCAACTGAAGAGATATAATATAATACATCCCGAATACGCAATCGTAAAGATCATCTGCCCGTTATACAACTACCGAACTTTGTAGACCATTCTACTACCCTATATAAGGCTCTAACAGACGAGAGGCAGTATGCCCGTGACACATGTCGTCGATCTCTATTGTATGGATTATCATTCTGTTCTCATTGACCAGTTCTAGCACTTACTTGTTGGTTTTTCTCGCTTTCCTCTGTCAAAAATAATGGACCCATATTTTTCAGTTCATTTACCACAAAAGTAAAACTTCACTAAGATACGGGTGCATCAAAGTCTGAAGTAGGGCTTGCGACGTTACCGCTTAGTATAAATCGTACCTAGCCGTTACGTCATGTGAAATTTCAAAGCACTGTATCCTTGTAATTCTTTTTTCTTAGAGAATTAAAATACTTGTACAATATTTTTTAATAAGCCAACCAATGGGCCAATAATTCTTACATTCGTTATGCTTGTTCTTTGCCCATGCGAAAGACGCGCGCGGAGAAAATTTCTGAACGACGCGTTGCGTTGCGTTTTACGCTGTGTGTGGTTCGACCCTTATTGTAATTAAACAACTTCGAATCTCATCTGATCTTTATTAAGCACGTATAAAGATAGGTCACAGAGATATAAAGATAAAGTGATAAGCATTAATCATTTTATATCTTCGATGTACAGTCGGCTAACGAGATACCTGGGTCAGCCCGGCGATTCAAAAGGAGTTTAATCAAGTCTTTCTAAATATCCATTTTAATGGTAATATTATTTTGAGTTTAAGAAAAAAATCAAGATATAGGTGGAGGGCCGGGCCAGGTATCTCGTTAGCCGACTGTACGAAAGATGTAGCGTTACCTTCACCTTTATAGATTAACACTTCCGAAAAGACAAACAACTAATCTTATTTATTTATTTACCAGTTTATGCACACGGAAAAAGTATACAGAGAATTCATAAAATAAAAGTTGTACAAATCACTACTTATCTCAAAAGAGATCTCTTCCAGTAGGCCTGTGAGAGGAGATGTTTATGTAAGAGAGGCATACAGGCGTGTTCGTTCATACATAGGATTGAGAAAGAAGAAAATTAAAATTACATAAAACTACACAAACTACAACAAACATACTTATACATATATTACACATATACTTAAATAAATACATATATATATCTAGAAATAAATTAAATATATACTTTAACATTAAAAATATAGGTTACTAATGATCTTTTACTCGTCTTTTAAACACAGAAATCGTTTTAGATTCGCGTATAGCAGGTGGTAATGAGTTCCATAGTCTGACTGCATGTACCGAGAAGGAGTAGAAAAAGGTAGCGGTGTTGTGAGAAGAATCTTATGTTAGTTTCAGTCATTTCAAATTGTTGGTTTTTTATTATCAGAGATTGAATAGTAAATTGCGTTAGTAATCTTAAATTGGGTATTTTCTGGGTAAAAAATATTGGTTCTTCTAAGAAAATAAAATATGTAACTTGTCATGAGATTTTAGATATCTTATTGCAGGAAGAAAAGAGTCCCCTTACCATAGACATTTTCATACAAACGAAGACTAGCTTCTGCCTTTCATACTTGGTCGTGTTCACGATGGCGTAAAACAAAATTCTGATTAGCCTTGAACTGGTTTTCCATCCATAATATTCAGGGAAAATGCACATCAAGGAAAATTACTATTACGGTCTTATTATAAAACGCAGACTATCTTTGTTACTAGGTTTAAATTTGAAGTTACATTTAAGAATTAGGTAAAATTTTCGATTTCAAAAAAATTGCATACTTCTAGGCGTTTAACCAGTTTTCACAAATTAATACAAATTCTGCCCAAAAAATTGTTAGTAGCGAAATTGATATGAACAGCCTCCAACAACTCACCCAACGATATTATATTTTATTTATACAATATGTAAAGAAAACCCTGTCCGATTCATAAAGGTAATGTTGGGTAACTTGTCTAGGTTCCATTTATTGGTTTCTCTAATTCCTGAAATCGCTAAAAAATCTGCAGCTTCATACATATTGGAAAGGTAGGTATCTAATTTTGTATGGAGCCGCAGGTTTTTTTTGGCTAGACCAATTTAAATAAAATTTAGTATGGATATCGTTTAAGACCCGGGGAAGGATATAGGAGAGTTTTAATCCCGAAATTCCCACGGGAAGCGAAGCCACAGCACAGCGAAGGCACAGCTAATGATAAATATAAATAGAAATTGTTAACTCAAAACATGACTAATCAAAGTAATTACTCCAGCGACATTAAAATGTCCTTACCTTTGCCGAACCGTTCAATTGAAGAGATACACAACAGAATTCGGATAAGCAATCGTAAAGGTCCTTGCCCACCGCAAACCGTCCACCAAACTTCGTAGACCTTTGTACAACCCTGAGTCGACACAACCTCACATGCTCTTTGTAGTTAAACAACTCTGAATCTCGTCTGAGATTTATTTACGTAAGTATAAAGATAGGTCACATAGATACAACACTTAAGTGACTAGCATTAATCATTGTATATGATTTTTTGATTAAGTATGCTAAGATGTAGCGTTATCGTCAATGTTATAGGCAAAAACTACCCAGGGCATAAAAGAGTCGAATCGAAGGAATTGATAAATAAATGAATACCTACGGACATATCATACAGATTGAGATGGCAGGGCACCAAAGCATAGAATTAATTAAAGTATTAAAGTATATAAGTTTAAGACTCTTGTTTTGTTTTATAATTGGTATGAAAACGGACTTAAATGACTTGACCTAAGTACCAATAGTACTTAATTTTTTTAAGAGGACGTTTTTACATCCCTGTCGTCACAACCTCACATGCTCTTTGTAATAAAACAACTCCCAATCTTATCTGATCTTTATTAACTTAAGTATAAAGATAGGTCACAGAGATAGAACGCTTAAGTGATGAACATTAATCATTCTATAATTACCTTCGATTAAATTTTGCTGAGTTAGCGTTACCGTCAATTTTGTAGGTAAAAACTACCCAGGGCATAAAAGAGTCGAATCGAAGGAATTGAATTAGAATGGCCCTCAAACAGTTAAAAAACAACAAGGCGCCGGGCGAGGACGGGATCACAGCAGAGCTTCTGAAAGCAGGCGGAACGCCGGTACTGAAAGTCCTTCAGAGGCTCTTTAATTCCGTTCTGCTCGAGGGCGTAACGCCAGAAGCGTGGAAAAGGGGCGTGGTGGTCCTTTTCTTCAAAAAGGGTGACAATACTCTCTTGAAGAACTATAGGCCCATCACGCTTCTTAGTCATGTCTATAAGTTGTTTTCGGGGGTTATCACGAACCGTCTCACTAACAGATTTGATGCCTTCCAACCTCCCGAACAAGCCGGATTCCGAAAAGGCTATAGTACCATGGACCACATCCATACATTGCGGCAGGTTATAGAGAAGACGAGGGAGTATAATCGGCCGTTGTGTTTAGGGTTCGTGGACTACGAAAAAGCCTTCGATTCGATCGAAACGTGGGCCGTGCTTCAGTCTCTCCAGCGGTGCCGAATTGACTGTAGGTATATCGAGGTGTTGAAGTGCTTATACAATAAAGCCACTATGTCGGTCCGAGTACAGGAGCACAGTACGAAGGATATTCCATTGCAAAGAGGCGTAAGTCAGGGAGATGTCATATCTCCAAAACTGTTTACCGCCGCTCTGGAAGATGCCTTTAAGCTCCTGGAATGGGAAGGACTGGGCATTAACATTAATGGCGAATATATCACTCACCTTCGATTTGCCGACGATATCGTTGTCATGGCAGAATCGATGGAGGACTTAAGTACGATGCTTGAAGACCTAAATCGAGTTTCCCAACAGGTAGGCCTAAAAATGAATATTGACAAGACGAAGGTCATGTCAAATAGGCACGTTACGCCTTCACTTGTTTCTGTTGGGAGCTCCACCCTAGAAGTTGTAGACCAGTACATCTACCTGGGTCAATTGATCCAGGCAGAAAGTTCCAGCTTCGAGGAAGAAGTCTTTCGAAGAATTCGACTAGGCTGGGCAGCGTTTGGAAAATTGCGCAGTGTTTTATCGTCTAGAATACCTCAGTGCCTCAAGACGAAAGTGTTTAATCAATGTGTGTTACCAGTGATGACTTATGGCTCTGAAACGTGGTCCCTTACTATGGGTCTCATAAGAAAGCTCAAGGTCGCTCAACGGGCTATGGAGAGAACTATGCTCGGTGTTTCCCTACGTGATCGAATCAGAAATGAGGAGATTCGTAGAAGAACGAAGGTCACTGACATAGCCAAGCGGATTAGCTCATTAAAGTGGCAGTGGGCGGGGCACATAGCGCGAAGATCCGATGGCCGATGGGGCAGAAAGGTTCTCGAATGGCGGCCACGTACCGGCAAGCGCAGTGTAGGACACCCACCTGCTAGATGGTCAGACGACCTACGTAATGTTGCAGGAAGGCGCTGGATGCAGGCCGCTTCCGATCGGTCGTTTTGGAAATCCTTGGGGGAGGCCTATGTCCAGCAGTGGACTTCCTGTGGCTGATATGATGGTGATGATGAAGGAATTGATAAATAAATGAATACCTACGGACAAATCATACAGATTGAGATGGCACCAAAGCATAGAATTAATTAAAGTATTAAAGTACATAAGTTCAAAACTCTTGTTTTGTTTCAAAATTGGTATGAAAACGGACTTAAATGACTTGACCTAAGTACTAATAGTACTTAGTTTTTTTAGAAGACCTTTTTACAACTCTGTCGTCACAACCTCACATGCTTTTGGTAATTAAACAACTCCGAATCTTATCTGATCTTTTTAACTTAAGTATAAAGATAGGTCACAGAGATAGAACGCTTAAGTGGTGAACATTAATCACTCTATAGCAAAGCCCCAAAGCATTGAAATAATAAAAGTATTACATACCAAAAGTAAGTTCGAGACTTGTGTCAGTCAAATTGGTATAAAAACTGACTTAAATGACTTGAGGTCAAGTCATTTAAGTCAGTTTTTATACCAATTTGACTACAAAGATCCTCTAAAAAACAAAGTACTATTGGTACTTAGGTAAGTACCAATAGTACTTTGTTTTTTAGAGGACCTTTGTACAACCCTGTCGTCACAACCTCATATGCTTAAGTGCTTATGCTTTGTAATTAAACAACGCCGAATCTTATCTGATCTTTATTATCTTAAGTATAAAGATAGGTTACAGAGATACAACGCTTAAGTGATGAACATTAATCATTCTATAATTACCTTCGATTAAATTATGCTGAGTTAGCGTTACCGTCAATTTTGTAGGCAAAAACTAACCAGGGTATATAGTTTAAGCCATATCAGTTGTCTTTTAGTAACAGGGTTGAAACAGTACTACCAAACTTCGTAGAACGTTGTACAACCCTGAGTGGACACAAGCTCACATGCTTTTGGTAACTAAACAACTCCGAATCTTCTCTGATCTTTATTAACTTAAGTATACAGAGAGTTTACAAAGATTTAATGCTTAATTGACGAGCATTAATCATTGCATAAGATTTTTTGATTAAATATGAAAGACAAAAACAACCCAGGGCATAAAAGAGCCGAATCGAAGAAATTGGCAAATAAATAAATACAAACGGACATATCACACAAATTGAGCTGGCACCAAAGCATAGAATTAATTAAAGTATTAAAGTACATAAGTTCGAGACACATGTTTTGTTTTATAATTGGTATAGAAAACCGACTTAAGTGACTTCACCTAAGTACCAATAGTACTTAGTTTTTAGAAGACCATTGTACAACCCTGTCGTCACAACCTCACATGCTCTTTGTAATTAAACAACTCCGAATCTTATCTGATCTTAATTAATTTAAGTATAAAGATAGGTCACAGAGATAGAACGCTTAAGTGATGAACATTAATCACTCTATAATTACCTTCGATTAAATTTTGCTGAGTTAGCGTTACCGTCAATTTTATAGGCAAAAACTACCCAGGGCATAAAAGAGTCGAATCGAAGGAACTGGTAAATAAATAAATACATACGGACATATAACACAAATTGAGCTAGCCCCAAAGCATAGAAATAATAAAAGTATTAAATACCAAAAGTAAGTTCGAGACTGGTGTCAGTCAAATTGGTAAAAACTGACTTAAATGACTTGACCTAAGTACCAATAGTACTTAGTTTTTTAGAGGACCTTTGTAAAACCCTGTCGTCACAACCTCACATGCTTTTGGTAATTAAACAACTCCGAATCTTATCTGATCTTTATTAACTTGAGTATAAAGATAGGTCACAGAGATAGAACGCTTAAGTGATGAACATTAATCACTCTATAGCAAAGCCCCAAAGCATTGAAATAATAAAAGTATTACATACCAAAAGTAAGTTCGAGACTTGTGTCAGTCAAATTGGTATAAAAACTGATTTAAATGACTTGAGGTCAAGTCATTTAAGTCAGTTTTTATACCAATTTGACTACAAAGGTCCTCTAAAAAACAAATAGAGGACCTTTGTACAACCCTGTCGTCACAACCTCATATACTTAAGTGCTTATGCTTTGTAATTAAACAACGCCGAATCTTATCTGATCTTTATTATCTTAAGTATAAAGATAAGTCACAGAGATACAACGCTTAAGTGATGAACATTAATCATTCTATAATTACCTTCGATTATATTATGCTGAGTTAGCGTTACCGTCAATTTTGTAGGCAAAAACGAACCAGGGTATATAGTTTAAGCCATATCAGTTGGTCTTTTATTAACAGGGTTTGAATAGTAAATGGCTTTAGTAACTTCTGATATTTGTTTAATCCTTTATTTGAGGGATATTAATCATATCATATTACTTTATTTTATTTTTATTTTTAGTATTTAAAAGGCACGCGTGATAAAATATTTTAACACTTTTAGATATATAAAAAATAATCGCATGTAAATTCTATATGTTAAACACCAAGCATTTACTTACAAATTTGCTGCAGTAAATAAAAAACAAAATTATAATTTCTTGCTAAAGTTAATAAAAAAAGAATCTTTATCGTTTTGTAAGGTTGAAAGTTATTTGTTATTCTTAGTACATATCATCTGCGTATTTTTTAACATTACTGTTCAAGTTCTCACAAAATATGAATCATCTAACAAAGTAATTACTTTACCGGCGTTAATGTACCTACCTTTGCCCAGCAATTCATAAAAAAGATACACATAACACAATTCGGATACGCAATCGTAAAGGTCCACGTCTACCGCAAACCTGTAGCGGGAGCGAGGTGATTATGCTCGACCGCCACAAAGGGAAGATCTTCCCGCCAGGCATGGTGTTGCGCCTGGGGAACCGCGGCTCCGACGGTGTATTGTCGGAGGTTGTATATATAGTCAGTTGCAACCAGAACTCTGAGATCGAGATGTAGAATCTGCTGGCGCCATCTCGTATGATTCTTGTGAACTAGGTATTGCTGCTTTCATTGTTGTTTGTGGTGTTTAGTTCCTCGTAGTGGCGCAGAGGTCGCCACAAACCGTCCACCTTTGTAGACCTTTCCATGATACTGACTTGACACAACGAAATTAAACAGTCAAGTATCTTGCCTGATCTCTATTAAGCACGTACAAAGATGGGTCGCAGAGATACAACTTAAGTGACGAGTATTAATTACTCTATATTGATCACTTTATCCTTCTATGTATGGTTACAGAATCACTGCATCTTCTGCATAAATAAACATCGACTGCATTTTTTAGATCTAAAAACGTAGTGTCATAAAACAGTTCTGAATTTCTCTTTACGACTTAGCAAGTCTTCAGTATCCTTGATTGTCAATTGACAAGAATTGGGGGCATTAAGTTTATGAGCAAACAAAAAAAAGGTTTTCAAGCTATCTACCCCCATAATTTTTAAACCACTGAACTTTTGCCATCAAAAATAGCTAAGAACTACCACTAGGAAGCTTGTTTTCACGTAAAAAAAACCGGATCTAAGTCAGTTCATCCGTTCAAAGTCTACCATGCCACAAAGATGCCACGGACAGACAAATAGACAGAGGGAGAGAAATAAACGTCAAACTTATAACACCTGTCTTTTTTGCCGGTGTTAAAAAAGTGTCTCCATGGTTTCCAAAGCCGCACAGCGACTGGGACTGCTAAAATAAAAATAAAGTAGGACCTCCACTAACTACGACCCTGTCATTATTTAGGGTTCCGTAACCAAAGAGTAAAATTGGGACCCTATCACTAAAAACTCCGCTGTCCGTCCTTTCGTCTGTCTGTTTGTCTATTTGTCACCAGGCTGTATCTCATCAACGGTGATAGCTAGTAAGTTAAAATTTTCACAGATGATGTTTTTCTGTTGCCGCTATAACAACAAATACTAAAAACTTAATAAAATAAATATTTAAGTAGGGCTCCCATGCAACATGTGTTTTTTTTATACAGATACATTTTCACGTCTATATCCCTGAAGAGGCAGACAGAGCCCAGCACTGTAAGACTCAAAGGCTATGCTTAGCGTAATGGTGGGCGTTAAGATGGAAAAAGAATCAAAATAGATGGGTTTCTAGCCGTATCGCGTATTACCATGATTCAAATCTCGCCCATTCCCTCGATCAGCTTTTACGATCTACGCGGGAATAGAAGCAGCTGGTACATTCTAAGTTTTTTTCTTTTCTCCCAGACGAGCATGGAAGACATTTTGTATTTTTTTATAAGTACGAAACCATTCGTGCGCGATTCCGAATCGAGCTTGACAGGTTATTTGTGGTGAGAATGTACACAAGTGGCTTAAAAAATCCTGTCATCATTCATCTATGCTTAACTCATTCATGGACACTAAGCCAGACACAATAGAAAAAACAATTGATGACTTCTATAGAAGTCCTACTGTCCATTAACGTGTTAAAATTTCAGGCAAACAAACAAACAAAGTAAATCCTACATATCAGCATTCATCAGAATACACTACGGAATTTTCTATAAACTAGATCCGTTTTAGTTTGCTTTTAACTGAAACCACGGAACTAGCACAAATATCGAACTAACTTTAGTGCAACTGTATTGCAGACTTACTAAAAGGATAGACCTGCAGAAACGACTTTTTTATTTAAAATATAAATCTAAAAGTGTACCCCTCAAATGAACTGAATATAATTTGTACAATTATTATACATTGCATAAATAAATAAATAAATATTTTTACACAGTTTTACTTACGTAGTTTAGTCGGAAATGGCCGCATAGTTTCAATGATTGGTGTATACGATCATCCTCATGGCAAATGTTAGGAGGAGCAGCGATCTAATGGTTTCGCTGTCCTCAACGCAAATCTTATATCTTATACCTTTAAACGAGCAATTCTTGTATATTTATTTATAAATATATTTTTAAATTTCTGTGATCTCGAAAACGGCTCTAACGATTTCGCTGAAAATTTGTATATGGGGGTTTTCGGGGTAAACAATCAATCCAGATTAGTTTTATGTTTGGGAAAACGCGTGTTTTCAAGTTTTCATGCGTTTTTCTTTCCACGCAGAATATGGTCGCTAATTTCGTCGCGCCGACCGCCTTGTTTTTAGCTCAGTGGTTAAGGATACCGACCGTTAGAAAGAATGTTACGGGTTCGAATCCCACTCGGTGACTTACTTTTGTTTTTTTTTATGTTTAAGTTTATATAAAAAAAAATATTTTGCATTGTTTTTAGACAAGTTTAAAAAAAATTAGTTAATGTTTGAGATGTAACCGAGCAAAGCTCGGTCGCCCAGGTACTATAGTTAAGAACTACCGCAAGGGAACTTGCTTTCACGTAAAAAAACTGCATCGCAATCGGACCATGTGTTCAAGCGCTACGATGTTACTTACAGACAGACATTAGCGTTAAATGCTATGACACTTCTCTTTTTGTCGGGGGTTAAAGCAGTCGTTGTGTTCGTCTCTTTCCACATGACTCCGACAAGAGCTTGGCTCTTAAATGTAGACAGAATTTGAGTGAGTGGCTATCTTCTCAGAATTGTTCCCGTATAAATAAATTCGCATAAATCGGCATTTTCATACAATAGTGTGCAGCAGCAGGGGCAATTTGTATGGGAATGTCTATTTGTTATTTTTATTAATGTTTTTTTTGTAATCATTATTTAAGAGTCCCCCGTACCCTAGACCAAAATACAACTTTCCATACAAACGTAGTCTACGTTTTATTTCAAAACGACATGTCCGATTTGGGCAAAATTTTGTAATTTCAAAGATATTGCAATTGTCTAGGTTTATAACTTCTATTTTCTAGTTTCCGACATTAAAAATATGAACTTGAAATAGAATATAGTGTTTTATATCATTTTTGACCATTAGTATGGGAAACTTCTAAATCGTTATATTTTCTTTCCAGTTCATAATTTTTACTATAGGAAATCAGTTATTTATAACCCTAGATAATTGCAATTTATTTACAATTACCAATTTTTACCAGAATCTGACATGTGGTTTCAAAATTAAACGTAGACTACGTTTGTATGGAGAAGTCTAGGGTAAGGGGACTCTTAATTCGGATTTATTTTGTCATCTTCTTATTAATTTATTACGAGTATATATTCCTTCCACGTTGTAAAGACTACGATTATAATTATGTTTTATTATCTTTAGTTCTTAGTTTGGATACTGACAATTCTATTTTATTTTATAGACTATGGTGTCCAGATCCAATGCTATCTACTCTTTATGACTTAACTTCTATTGCTCCTAATTGGATCTTTATACAACTTTTACAAAGTTTCTAAATGGCTAGGTTTTATAAGTTTCAAACTATGATGGCTTTCAACCGATTTTAACCGAACCGAAGTATCTTTTGCTAATACTTTTGCTAAGAAGTTTTAGAAATGTTGGAGAACTCATGATAGCATAGCATAGCAGTTATCAATATAACGTGGAAATGCTACCAGTCTTTTGGCCACGCTGCCGAAAGGTGATATTTTAGTGGGACTACGTAATTATTTTTTTATTTTTAGGTGTTATTTAGTATTAGTTAAAATTTTATTAAATATTGTTTAAACTTTATTTTTATTTTATTTTTCCAATAAAGTACTTTATATATTAGAGTAACTTCTTAATAAATAAGAATGTAATAATTCTTTTATCCTGGCCTGGGAATAATGAAAAAACGTACAATTTAACAGCTGTTTCTCTTCCTGCGCAGATCGTAAAAGCCGATCGTGGGATCGGGCGAGAAATCTGTATGATGTTAAAAGGTGATGCGGCTAACAACCTATTACTATTTTACCCCCGACCAAAAAGAGAAGTTTGATGCCAATGTATGTCAGTCTTTCTATTTGTACGTCTATCAATGGCATCATGGCTTTCTAAGGGATAGAATTCCCTTTGCGATGGTTCTATGTTCTACGAATCGATTCAGTCATTTATAAGTTATTGGGGGTTAACGCTTGAAAGTCGGGGTTTTTTATTATACCCGGCAAATAAACTTCTATTTACTTGATTCCTTCTTCTTCACAAACACCATCACTCTAATCATGGCCTTTGCATCTTACTCTGTCTACCCTTTTAGTTATAATGACGTGATAATGTGGGGTGTATTCTTTCTTTTTTTATCGCGCATGAAAGACGCACAAAGCTATTACAAAGAAAAGTGTTCCTTGTACTTAATTATTCTAACTGAAGTCGGTGTACCTACTTCATCATCTCAGATAATGTAATGACGTCACTAATACAGTTTATGACGTAGCAACATGGCGGCGGTAATAGCCGGGCAGCGCGGTAATTCAGAGCTAATGCAGTTAGTGGCGTCTGGTGACAGAGGCAGATATTCGACCCAAGGCTTGGCTTGAATACAGAATTTGTCAATTTTTTTATTTATTCCTGCTATAGAGGCCCGAGAAACAAGAAAACATGTGGAATATATATATACCAGATGATAACAACCAGTAACCTAGTGAAATATCGCCGTGTGGTTTCCGGCAGAATAGAATAGGGCCACTCCAAGTCCTCCTGGATGTCGTAGAAGGCAACTTAGGAAATACAAGCTAAACAAAGCTTTTAAACATCAGGGAGACCTCTCCAACCCATCTGGCCAGCGAGGAGAGCGTAGGCCAAGTCCTCTAACTCTCTGACCAATTGCCCTGGTAGTACAGAAAATGTCATGCTGCAGTGGAGACAAAAAGACCTGATAACGATAATGAACCTAGTGAAATCACTTCAGATAGCGGACCTCCAACTCTGAAGCCTACCGCTGAGGATATAACCGGGAATAAGTAAGGGTGATGATGTTTAATTTTCACATAAAAGTTGTTAATTTATAAGACTTTATTACAAATGTAGGTATACTTACCAGTAATCGTGTATATATACCTACATATACGAGTATGTATCTCATCATTCTGCGCTGGCAGATGTCAGATTGCCAATTATCGATATTGTGGCCTAATTACGACGCTAGGTATTATTAAGCCGGGTTACGTAATAACTAATACCAGATACGTGGGCAGTTTATGGGCCATCCAGCGCTTGTTTGGCTTTTCACTTTTTTCTGACGAAAAGTTTCTACATTCATGTAGATCAACAGGCATAAGAAGTCCCAAAGATTTCTAAAACGACCGATCGGAAGCGGCCTGCATCCAACCCCTTCCTGCAACCTTGCTCAGGTCGTTTGACCTCCTAGCAGGTGGGTATCCTACGCTGCGCTTGCCGGTACGTGGCCGCGATTCGAGAACCTTTTTGCTTCATCGGCCATCGGTTTTTCACGCCATGTGGCTTCTGCCAGTTCAACGAGCTAATACACTTGGCTATTTCAGTGACATTCTAATCATCATCAGGTCTTTTTGTCTCCACTGCAGGAGCACGATCTTCTGTCGACCAGAGCCAAGCTTGGCCAGAGCGGCCAGGAAAAGGACTTTGTCCCACTCTCCTCGCTGGTGAGACGGGTTGGAGAGGTCTCATTGATGTTTATAAGCTTTGTTTAGCTTGTATTTCCTAAGTCGCCTTCTACGACATTCACAGAAAGACTTGGAGTGTTCCTAATTTATTAAATGTAAAGATAATGTGTTCTTCTTTATTTATTATTTTTGTCTATAGCATATTTTCAAAGCTTCACAGCATGAAAACTGTCTGAGTAATATGAAGTGCAGTCTGTTCGTAATTTGTACCAGCTTGGAAGTTACTTAAAATGATAAATAATAACAGGAGCGTAGTTCCAGCTTCTCTAGTTATGTGAAAGTAACATCATTTAAGTTGTACTGCTTGCGCCGTACTATGATCAAAGTGTTTCTGAGATTGGTATTAAAATATAAATAGATTTTATAATAGAATTGGATATTTGATTAAAAAAGCAACCTTATGTTTTTGCATCAGATCAGATTGTAGAAGCCGATAGAGAGACTGGGCGAATGCGAGTCCTATGAATAGGTGATACGGCTAGGCGGCTATTTGATTCCCTTTTTCTACCTTCTCGCCACCTAGTTACTCTGTTTGCCCTGTTAGCGATAAAGACGTGAAAGTATGTATGTTTTTGCATTTCTCTAAATGCTCCTTTTAATATGTTTTAAGATATCTTATTGCTATCATCAAATAGAAACTGCAATCATAAAAACTTTAATTTGATGTATCACAAAAATTGCCTTACATAAATTCAACTATACGCACAAATAATCTTTGAACACGCTTTTTATGGCAATAAGAAACGTTATATTTTGCTTTATTACGCTTTAAATATGTGTCTAGACGCCTTAATGTTATTTAATTAAAGGGCTATTCATTCATAGAACAGCTGAAATCAATTTCAGATAATTTTCAAGATTCACCCTTCATTGAATGTCAGTTTTGTATGCGTAAATTTTTTTGTAACACTGATTTATTGTTCATGCTCCTCGGCTCTGGAATGCCTTACCAGCAGATATTTGAGAAGTAAAAATTTTCGTTGGTATGTTAAGAATAAAAACTGTCAGATAGTTGTTAGCGTGCATAATATTATAAAATTTAGGTTTTAAAAACTTTTTATTTTTTATAATTTGAACATATATCTCTTGCCTCAAGTCTTAAAAAAAACTAAGAATGCCAACAGTTTTTTTTGCAAATCGGGTAATGCGGCTGATGAAGGTGATGCGTCTAGCAACACCTATTTTTTTTATTCGCTTTTTTCATATTCACGCACATTTACGCTAATTTTGGTCTTTGAGTCTTATCTTCACAAAGACCCCGTTAGAGATAAAGATGTGGTAGTGTATCTGTTTAAATCCCACAGCTGGGCAAAACCCTACTGCTTTTGCTTTCAACCAAATTCTAAACAAAACTGCCTCGACTACTCTTTTCCAGGAGACAGCAAAATTTACTTACGGTATTAATTCAATATAAGATTTCATTGCACATTTCGGGGCCACTTAGTAAATGCTAAATTAAATCAGCTGTTCTCTGGAACGACGCCAAGAGTGAGAGAGCAGTATATAATTGAAATATCTGTCTCTTTCTAGGGATGATTCCGCTGCAGGGAACATTAATATTGTTAAAGCTCGGGCCATTGGTTCTTCGAATGCTCCGTGATAAGAATTCGAGCACCCGTTCTTCGATGAAGAAATGGAATAGTTTTTGAAATCGCTCGATTTATAGTGTGTATTTTAGTATTAGATTGAAATAAGTATGTTAATAGTTTTCGATGTAGCGTTTTCAATTTTTTTCATTGTTATTTCGTGTCTACTCGTGTCGTTTTGAGTGTGGCGTAATATATAGGCTTGTATAATTAAATTATAGTAGACATTGTGTTTATGTGTAAGCATTATTGATACTTATTGAAATTATTGGGACAATATATAATTGAGTGGCTTTTGAGTCTTGCGGCCCTAGGCTCTGCATAGAGCCGCAAGACCCAAAATGCTCTGTCTGCCTATTAGGGATAAAGACGTGATAGTATGTATGTATGTATATATAATTGAGATGTTACACTCACGATTATGAACTTTTATTTAAAAATATAATAGGCATAAAAAATATACGTCATTTCTATAAAATAAACACGGTTCTTGGACTATCTAGCTAATAAATAAATTGTTTTTTGCATTTTTATTAAATGCAGACTTTTTCCAAGAGGTTAAATGCTTTATTGACCGAGCGAGCGAAGCGAGCGAAGCGTCTCAGTTTCGAGATTAGCCAAAAATTCTTTTGTCCGTCTGTTTGTCTGTCTGTCTGTCTGTCTGTCTGTCTGTCTGTCTGTCTGTCTGTTCTCGCCTACAGGTCGCATTTCTTAACCGATTCTCGTGAAATTTTGTAAGCAGATTCAGCAACTAAATAGAATTTTTTTGTCGAGCCAGTTTTTCGAAATTTTTCAAAATGGCGGAAATATGGGGGTTTAAAATTTTAAAAGTGTCATTTATTCGCCATTTCCAAACTTTGGCAAAATTTTGGCAAACGCGTCTGAACTTTCAGTCGCAGATATCACTGTTTGTGGCGAGAGGTTGGACGTGGTTGACAAATTCATATATCTTGGACATTGTTTATCCTTTGACCAAGATCTTCGAGCTAAGAAGATTGATCGGCGAATTCTACTGGGATGGGTAGCATTTGGTAAGCTGACAGATATATTAAAAAATAGGAAGATACCACAATGCCTAAAGACACGCCTCTTCAACCAGTGTGTTCTGCCTACGTTAACTTACGGTGCCGAGACATGGACTCTTACAAAGGGAACCATGCATAAGATCGCAGTTGCGCAAAGGGCCATGGAGCGAGATATGCTCGGTATCAGATTAAAAGACCGGATTCGCAATGTAGAGATCCGGCGTCGAACGAAAGTCCACGACGTGCTATCTAGGGTTGCGAACCTAAAATGGAACTGGGCAGGACACCTGGCTAGAAGGAATGATGGAAGGTGGAGTAAGGCTATCACCGAGTGGTACCCCAGGAATGGGAAACGGAGTGTTGGGCGTCCGGCAGCTAGGTGGGTCGATGATATCAAGCGGATTGGTGGAAAAAACTGGATAGCTAGGGCTAGGGATAGGATTCAGTGGCGCAGACAAAAGGAGGCTTATGCCCAGCAGTGGGTCGTTGAGAGCTGACGATGATGATGATTCGCCATTTCCAAATATTTTCAAAAATGTCATGAGACTTTTTTGTTGCCATTATAAAAACGCATGTTTTTTATTTGAACAACTTTTTTGTCTGAACAACTTTTTTATACGTTATACTTGAACGGGTTTAGGGTGACTCGCGAAGTCTAGCTGACTGAGCCGTGACGGATATAAAATACAAATCTTCTTACAAAATATACTGAAACTATTTAAGGGTGAATTCAATCCGGGTTACTGAACAACTTTCTTAATAATGCATATCTTACTACAGACACAGATCGTGTTATACCGGCGCCGGCAGCCAATTCGGCGATCAGCGCCGGCAGCGGAGGCACATCCTTTGGAATAATATTCGCGAGGTCTAAGTTCGTGGCGAACTACTAGTTTATTTTTTGTTTATGCCAGTAATAAGTAAGATTTGGTATTTTTAAACCTCCATTTCCGATGATTCACCGGTTTAAATTTCAACAAAGATTCTGAATCAAACTTCTTTAAATTTCTATCGACATTTAGATCACATTTTATATGCGAAGTTTAAAATCTAATCTCACAGAGCAAAAGACATAAATAAATTTTACAACTGCGGTACCAAAGTTCATACTATATTTCATTTACAGTTCATTTATTCCGAGACGCGAAATGAAATTTCCGAGTCTGGCCAATTTCTAGGAAATATTCAGGCAATGATAAAGAAAATGAAAGGATGTAGCATCAGTGGTGAAACGACATATCGACAAACGAATGCATTTATTTTGGACTAGCTGATGCTTGCGACAAAATTCTTATCAAGCATAAATAACGACAAAAGTTTAACTCGAGTTCGTCCAGTACTTCTGGATTGATTGTGTTCCCAAATAGACAAACAGACCTAATTATTTTTCTGGAAAATTCGATATTGACTTATTTTTTTACTGTATTATTAATTGACTTAAAAAAAAGTAGTAGGTTATCAATTCGTATTTTTTTTTCGATTATTCGAAGACGCTTGGACCGCTTTAGAATATGATTTTTTTAATTTGAAAGGTCCCATAGAAAATTTTCTGAATTTAGGGGGTTAAGTGGATTTTTATTTTTGAAAAATTATTACATGCATTGATAATTATTTGATTGTTCAGGGTGCCTCTCTTACAGTTCTAATAATACTTAAAATTACCTAGCTACTTAATAACGTATATTTGTTTATCTGACCATTTCGGTGCTTTGAACTGTCGTGTCATATACTAGACGGTGGCCTTAATAAGAGACCCTTATAAAAAAGATGACATGTTCCTTGAAATGAAATAAGATTGTGAACGTTCAAAAAAGTACAGGTCTAAAACAGTAGTGGTGTGAATTTGCGACATCTTGAAAAGATGTGATATCATTGTTATTAGGCATTTCTACAGAATTTACTCCAGGTGTATTAAGATTTCTCTTTGCCTGTGCAAAATAATATTTAACTTATGAAAAACCTCAGAAGTTGATCCTGGATTTGTTTTTTTGGGCTACTTTTTGTTGTTAGTTGGGGATTTTTGTGTTTTAGTAGCCTTGTCACGTAGTTCTACGTTATTTCAAGAGAAGATTTTATAAGTTCAAAAAACTAAAACTCGACTACGGGAAAATTCTAGATAAAACGTAAAATTATCCAATGTATGCAAGCACAGCACCCAATAACAGCTTTTATAATATATTTTTAAATGTCATAATAAAGTTTTTTCATTTGATTTTTTTTATCAAAACTTCTGTGTAGCTGTATGAAATTTCCGCACCCTATAATAATAAATAATAGTTCGAACTAATTACGATGACCTCCATGGTGTAGTGGTCATCATGCTAGTCCGCTACCCAGAGGTTCCTGGTTCGATCCCCGGTAAGGGCAAGTTGGAAAATGGTATTTGTTATAAAATATAGTATCGTTGAGTGATCCCATAACACAAAGGTTCGAACTTACTTTGGGGCTAGGTCAATCAGTATGATTTGTCCCTATATTTATTTATTTATCTTATTCTTATATTTAAGAGCTGGGCTCATGTCGGGGATTAGTCGCTGTTCGTGCGCCCATAGTTTTATGTAAACAACAGCGTTGGTTGCGGTTCGGGCGTTCTACAAAATGACAAAAAAAATGTGATCTTAAGATGGTAGCGGTTCGTGCGCTCAACAAAACGCGCCCGAACCGCAACCAACGCTGTTGTTTACATAAAACTATGGACGCACGAACAGCGACTAATCCCATGTCGGTGGAGTGCTTTTATTTATTTATAGGATGCGGAAATTTCATAAAACTTGTTCCAGATAATACGTGTTTTTCAGCAACCCCTATGAGTGTGTGACATAAGTGTTTTTCATTTAGAATCTTTATTTCATTCACAAGGTTTGTATGAAAATATTTTCTATACTTTTACAATTTAGGAGTACTTTATAAATGGCCGAAGTTCAGGTAAAATTTGTGAAAAAAAAAAGATGTTTGGAGGCTTACTGAATTTGTTTCTCCAAATTTTGACTTTTATTCCAATAGAAACTTAAAATAGCGCAGGGAAATCCTATTAGTTCAAAATTTTTCAAGGAAGATTTGTTACAACGCCATAACCACTTCCGAGCGTTTGTATGAAAAAAAAATGAAAAATATTTATTCAATCACTTACAAATGTTACAAAATATGTCTGGAACCTCCATTTAAGGTAGCATATATTAATACACTTGTGTTTGGATTTTTCGCTCTTCCATATTTGGCTTTATATAATAATGTAAGTAACGAATTAAATTAAAATTTTCTACAAAATAAAATATAGATTAATACAAATAATCATAAAAATTGCACAAATACGTCATGCAAAGTGAATGTGTGTTTGGACTAAGTGTATGGATGTGAATGAAAAGTAAGACTGGTTGGGTGCTCTTAAAATGTTTTTCCTCGCCCCATAGTACTAATATTCGATACTCAATAGTGTGATGAGTTGCTAGCCGAATTCACCCATTACCTTAATCGCCTTTTTATAAAAAATAATAATAAAAGACAAAGCTATTTTTATTATTACCGAACCTTTTTGATAAAAATCAAAAATGTTTTTCCTCACCACTTTTAAGTAAGAAGTTAATTTGTTAAAGTTCAAACAGGTTCGTTCTATGAAAACCCTTGAGGCATTCACACAGAAAGCCGGGAGCTGCATCATGGTTCGCTACGTGTAACAAAATTCTCCGACCCGATTTCAAAGATAGGTCCGGATTCCGGAAATTCCGGCGATCTGACGGGAAAATAAAAATCGTACAGAATGGGCACTTCAACGGAAAAGCTTTTGGCTTCATCGTGTTTGGAGTGTTTCAAAAAGCTATTTGGCTTCATCACCTTAGAGTGTTCCTTACATTCTTAGCTGTGATGCCGTCGAGATCGGAGCGGGCTTTCTGTTTTTTTAAAATTATCAAAATCGGTTATATAGAGTGGGGGGGGGGGGGGGGTTAAGTTGGTTTTTCGAAAAGATGGAGTCGAAAACTAGAGCTACCAGTTTGTCCTTCCAGTAGAATTGCTGGGATTTTTTGTCCCAATTGATTTAGTCAGTTGTGACGTAACAGTTGTTCTAATGGGAATATTATAAATCAAGCAACAGCACAGTGATAGCTATACAGATGGAAGAAGAATAAAGTGATAGTTATACAATGTCCTTTTTTATTAAGTACAAATATTGTAAGGGGTGATTCAGTCCATAATTTTGACCAACTTTTCCCAATAAATACGAAAAAATAATTTCTATTTTCCATAGTAATGATATCACGTGACTACTTCGATTTCTACGAAAACCTAAAAATTTTTTTTTTCTATTTCGATATACATTTATTGGGGAAAGTTATTCAAAATGATGGTCTGATTCACCCCTTAAAATATTTGTACTTAATAAAAAAGGACATTGTATAGACAGAAGATAGAAGTGATAAGTGACCTATCTGTTCTGTCTTTAATTTTTACCAAAGAGCTCCGCGGCAGTTTTTTCATTAAATCCTACTGCAAACAAAAAGTAGCCATTGATTCCGATGTGGTCGGATTTATAATTGGGAGTTTCTGCTTGTTGACGTACAGTTAAGTAGTTCGGAAGCCTTTGAACCTCTTTCGATTGGGTACTTTCCAGGGTCAACAATAAATTATTTTTTCTACTAATGTACATATACATACATACATACTATCACGTCTTTATCCCTAATGGGGCAGACAGAGCATTTTGGGTCTTGCGGTTCTATGCAGAGCCCAGGGCCGCAAGACCCAAAAGCCACTTTTAGCGTCATGGTGGGCAAGAAGATGGAAAAGCAATCAATACAGTGATGGGTTGCTAGCCGCATCGCCTGTTAACATGATTTGCATTTTTGCCCATTCCCTCGATCGGCTTTTACGATCTGCGTGGGAAGAGAGGCAGCTGGTACATTCTAAGTTTTTTTTTCTCCCAGACCAGCATGGGAGTCATCAGCTTATATTTTATACAAATACCATAGAAAATGTTTGTTTTGACGTTAAGAAAAAAGTATCTGATTTGACTTGTCGAAAAGTAGCGAAGTTTTTGCAATAAGAGTGTTTGTTTGTAAAATCTTTATTGCATAAGACAAAATACAAGTTAGAAATAGAGAAGTTATTCCAGATAGGGATCTTTTACAGTCAACCTCGAAATAAGACGATAATTTATTACACAGGGTAGAGTGTGGATACAAAACACTGAAGACATAAAACAGACAAACAGAATTCCATTTAGTACACAATTACACCTAAGGCGCTTTGCAGACGGCGGGGCGGAGCGGGCCGGTCAATTTCGCCGCGAACGATAGCACAAAGTGAATCCTATACTACAAACACACGCAGAGGGCAAAAAGACCGCGCCGCATGTGCCCGGCGGGCACTGGCGGTGCGGCATGTCCGCGGCTGCCCGCCGTGGATCATACAAACCAGTTTATATGCAGTAACGCAGACGGCGGCGCAGGGCGGCCAGCTCAGTCCGCGCCACGCGCTTTTTAGTGATGGACGTCGTCGATGATTTAATTGCTGAAGTGCAGAAAAGATCGCCCATATATGACACGTCGTTAAAAGAATATCACGACGTAAAAAGAATATCATGACGTAATATGCCAAATAATTTATACTCCTGTAGTCTGGGATGAGTTGTTATTGTCAACGACTGAAAAAACTAAATATGGTATATAATTTTAAGTCTGCATGTTTTATGTGAAACAGACCTTTGGTCAACCTTTGTGAATTCAGTGGGTGTACCCCGTACCCAGTATTCTCAATTACGGTTGCGTCTCTTCCTATTTTTGTACATGAAATAAGCAACGATTCGAATTCTCTCTATCTCCATTTTCACTGACGTGTTATTCACTAGAACGAACGTCCTGAACTGACTGCCTCTGCCCGTTGTGTGTTTTTTGTACGCGGCGAGGGCAGCCGCAGACATCGACGGGCAGACGCGGTCTTTATTGCTTCGCGGATAAAAAGCCCGCCCCGCCCCGTCGTCTGCAAAGCGCCTAATACTTACTACATGCTAAATAAAATAAATAAATAAACACATTGGGACAAATTACATTGATTGAGCTAGCCCCAAAGTTCATCAAAGTTCGAGATTTGTATTATGGGATACTAACTCAACGATGATACTATATTTTATAACAAAAACATATATAGATAAAGATCCAAGACCCAGGACAATTTGAAAAAGGCTATTTTTAACTTGCCTTGACCGGGGATCGATCCCGGAACCTCTGGGTGGCGGACTAGCATGGAGACCACTACGCCACGGAGGTCGACAATACTAGACTGCTTAGCATGTTGTACTTTTTGTTCTATAATCTTAAGATTTTAAGTGCAATATTTAATTAATTTCAGTTTTTAATAAAATCTAATATGTATATTTTTTTTGTGTGCAATAAATTAAACAAAAAAAACGACGGGTTGCACTCTGGGCGTGCCGGCAGAAGTGAAAACTTGAATATTAACGTTGTGCATTTTTGATATTTTGGAATGGTTAGGGAATACGAGTAATTTTGCACGAATTGCTTTAATTATCAGTATAAAACATTTCAAATCCTTTCTGAACCACAGTCTGTCACAAATGTCACAAGCATGACCAAATTCATTTTCAACAAAATCATTTTCAAATACACAGCAGTATGGCCACTACACAGACGGTCGAGCCATCAGCTGTCACCATCCATGGATGTGCGTAGCACGCTGTAACATAAACACACACGAACATTCGCGCAAGCGCCCTGCGCCGTCTTACGAATTTTCGATCAGGCCACGTGTCCTGACGCGAGTTTAAAATTTTTTACCCATTCCAAAAAAAGTGCACAACGCCGCTAAAGAAGTTTTCACTTCAAAAAACATATCAGCCATAGGAAGTCGACAGCTGGACATACGCCTCCCCCAAGGATTTCCGTTTTTTTTATCTTTTTTAATATTTACTTGAAATCACTATGGGACTGTCATTGTTGTAAATAATAAAAGAAATCATCCCAATTTCTATTGAAAGTTACTCACATGTTTTCTGTAAGCGGTTACTTTGTCAAAACGTTCAAAGTATATATAGATAGTGGCACCGGCGGTGGCTTATACCCAGCGATGAAAGACATTCACTGACCAACTTTAGAGGATTATCGCGTTCATAGTTCCATTTATTTCAAAAAGATGTTAAGTAATATAAGTTTCTTGTGTTCTTTCGTGCTGGTCTCTAAGAGAAGAAAACACTTAGAATGAACCGGCTGCATCTTTTCCCTCGCAAATCATAGAAGTCGATCGAGGCAATGTAGGGTTCCATAGTTGTGAATGCCGAATTTTGAGTTCATGTCTCATGGTTTGAAGTCTAATTTTCTATTGAACTCGTGTGAAACGTTCCTTTTTCAAGTACATTATATGGTCTCTAACCCTTTATGTTGTAAATAATACTAAGCTCTGATTTTCATTTTAGTATCATCTGTCATAAATATAGCCCCAAAGTATTTTCGAGGCTTGTGTTATGGGTTACTAACTCAACGACACTATATTGTATAACAAATATATATAAAGACACATCCAAGACCCAGGTCAATCTGAAAAAGATCATTTTTCATCTTGACCTGGCCGAGGATGGAACCCAGGGCCTCCAGGTGACAGCCTGACATGATAACCACTAAAACCACCAATAAATAAATTAATACGGACCAATCACACAGATTGAGCTAGCCCCAAAGTAAGTTCGTGGCTTGTGTTATGGGATACTACATATAGGTCAATCTGAAAAAGGGTATTTTCCATCTTCACCTAATCGGGGATTGAACCTGGGACCTTCAGTTGCATGTTCAAACATGAACAAAATCAATAAAGAAGTTACCAAGATATGGAATCCTTTACAAACTGAGTTTACAGTTCGGAACAAACCACTGATACATAATTACTATCTCATCTTTATCCCTAATGAGACAGACATATAACATTTTAGAGACATAAATCATTAATGATGGTAACAGGCGATGCGACTAGTAACCCATCACTGTATTGATTGTTTTTCCATCTTCTCGCCCACCATGATGCTAAAAAAGGCTTTTGGGTCTTGCGGCCCTGGGCTCTGTATAGAACCGCAAGACCCAAAATGCTCTGTCTGCCCCATTAGGGATAAAGACGTGATAGTAGGTATGTAATTAATAATACTCGTTAGTTACATACAGAACAGAATCTCTTAAGGTTTAATAAGCTACACTTCCATTGCGTGTGAAACAAAAACCAGAAAAATGCGAGTCGGACTCACGCATGAAGGTTTTTTTTAACGAAAAGTATTATCTATAAAAATTACGTTTGTTGTATGGGAGCCTTGAATTTTATTTTTATTTTCTTTTTAGTATCTGTTGTTATAGCTGCAACAGAGAAACATCATCTGTGAAAATTTCAACTGTCTAGTTACCACAGTTTATTAGATACAACCTGGTTATAGACAGACGGACAGAAGAGTCTTATAAGGTTCCGGTTTTACCCTTTGGGTACGGAACCCTAAAAATAAGATGAAACTTTGCCCAAGTGCTCAAGGATGTTCGGATAGTCGGCCAACTTAGCGATAGCAAATTCACTGCTGACCCATCCAACTTTGCGGATTTCAGATAAGCTCCCAGTTTAGTAGTACTTTAAGTACTTGTACTACTATAAATATACTTCTAAGATGCTTTTTAATGCTAAACTCGTATAGTTTAACTGTTTAAGTTTTTTAGTATTTTATTAACAGGCTTTAGGAATTATTAATTAACAAAACTAATAACCGACTTCACCTCGAAACTATACAACCGATTTTAATAAAAATTCTATGAGGCTTAAAAATGGATATTTAAAAAAATAAAGGAATTTTCCGAACTAGTCTGTCGATTATTCAGAGACGTCTGTCTTCGAATAATCGATCAACATAAGTATATAATTTTTTTTTGCGACGAATTAATAACCTACTTCTGTTTCGGAAGTTAGTTAAAAATATAGTGTATACAATTAAGTTGTAGTGTACAAGCCTTATCTAAACTTTTTGTATTTTGTTCTGTACTTTTGCCTTCCTATTAATAATAACTGTCCTCTGTTTCTCTGGTCGACTGGAAGAGATCCCTACTGGGATAAGTCCACCATTTGTACCGCTGTTATAATTATATGTGTTTAATGTGTGTTATTTTAAGTGCAATAAAGTTTTTAAATAAATAAATAAATAAAAAGAGGAAGTTATTGCCTTTTTTCTGTTGTTTTTTAGTATGCATATTACGCGATATCTTCACCAATTGTGAGTCAATTTAGATTATTATTTCATAGAAATGTAGTATCATAAATTTTTTTTCATAGTAATTGAGTGACGCACGCCATCTTTTTAAGGTTTTTTTATTTTTGAGCAAGCATATTTTTAGTTTATTGACCGAGCGAGCGAAGCGAGCGAAGGTCTCTAAATCGAGTTGGGGGCGAAAACACATTGTATGTATGTATGTATGTATGTATGTATGTATGTATGTATGTATGTATGTATGTATGTATGTATGTTTGTACCGCGATAACAGCCGAACCGATGGTTTGATTTTGATGAAATTTGGTAGGCATGTAGGAAATATCAATAGAATTTTCAAGTTCGTTGGGCATCAAAATCAGTTCAGTAGTTTTTGAAATATTAATAAAAATGTCCGCGATTGTGTACCAAACGAAACTATAGCGCGTTCTAACTTTGGATAGCACCATCTAGGGGATATTTAAGAAACTGAATTGCGGAAAATAATCGCGACGTCTAAGTTCGCGGCAAACTAGGTAGTTTACTAAATTTAGCAATTTTGTTGAGCGAACTTTGGTACAATCGATATCGCTACTTGTCTGTGCTTCTGTTGTAGTATTAGTAATAATGCCACAAACTAACAAGAGATTAACGGCAACCAAAGCCAGCGAAGTAGTTATACGTAGAGTCGCAACTAAGGGAATATGCTAGTAGGTAGTTCTCATGCCAATAAGAGCTTTGTCAGCAAAAAACTTCGCCCGAACGCTCCAAACACTTGTGTTCACAGCGTGAGTACGCAAGGGAAGTACGAAATCAGGAACTATACCCTGAACGCTTAAAGTGCTAGCGTTCAATGCGTGAGCACGCTGTGGAGATTCGAGGGCAAAAATCCTTACCATCCCACGCATGACCCGATCGTGGAAGACTGGCCAAGTGTCATGCTCACAAACGCAATTTCCACTGTCGCTTGCCTGGGCAATAAATGTGCACAAATCGCAAGGACTCACTTTGAATAAAGTAGTCGTAGACGTTGGCGTTTGCCCAAGAGCCAAGCTAATCCGACACTATACCGAAAATGTCCCGGACATTAGCCTGTACTAGATTAGGATGGCCCATAAACAGCTTAAAAACAAAAAGGCGCCGGGCGAGGATGGAATCATCCAGAGCTTCTGAAAGCGGGCGGGACGCTGCTACTGAAAGTCCTTTAGAGGCTCTTTAATTCCATTCAGCTTGAGGGCGTAACGCCAGAAGCGTGAAACAGGGGCATTGTGGTCCTGTTCTTCAAAAAGGGAGATAACACTCTATTGAAGAACTATAGGCCTATCACGTGTCTTAGTCATGTATATAAGTTGTTTTCGAGGGTCAACTCGAATCATCCCGCAAACAGGTTTGATGCCTTCCAGCCTTCCGAACAAGCCGGTTTCCGCAAGGGCTTTAGCACCATGAACCACATTTATACGCTGCGGCAGGTTATAGAGAAGACGAGGGAGTATAACCGGCCGTTATGCTTGGGGACAGTGGACTATGAAAAAGCCTTCCATTCGATCGAAACATGGGCCGTGCTTCAGTCTCCAGCGATGCCGTATTGACTATCGGTATATCGAGGTGTTGAAATGCTTTTACAGTAACGCACTATGTCAGTCCGAGTACAGGAGCAGTGGACAACGGCAATATTCCACTGCATAGAGGTGTAAACCAGACGTTATATCTTCGAAACTGTTCACCGTTGCACTGGAAGATCAAGTTTCTGGAATGGGAAGGATTTGGCATTAACATCAATGGCGAGTATATCACTCACCTTCGATTTACCGATGATATCGTTGTCATGGCGGAATCGATGGCAGACCGCGACATTAAGTATGTATGTACTATGCTCGCAGACCTTAACCGAGTTTCCCAACAGGTGAGCCTTAAAATGACCGATCTAGAGCGGCTTCCATCCAGCGCCTTCCAGCTATTCTAGATCAGTCATTTTGGAAATCTTTGGGAGAGGCCTATGTCCAGCAGTGGATGTTATGCGGCTAAAATGATGATGATGATGATAAGCCTTACAATGAACATGGACAAAACGAAAGTAATGTCGAATGTCCATGTTGCGCTCCTACCTGTTTGTGTTGGGAGCTCCACCCTCGAAGTGGTAACCTGGGTCAATTGATCCAGGCAGGAAGCTTCAGCTTCGAGGAAGAGGTCTTTCAACAAATCCGACTCGGCTGGACAGTGTTCGGGAAGCTACGCAGTGTCTTCTCGTCAAAAATACCTCAGTTTTTTAAGACTAAAGTTTACAAATAATGTGTGTTACCAGTGATGACTTATGGATCTGAAACGTGGTCCCTTACTATAGATCCCATAAGAGGGCTAAAGGTGCAACGCGCTATGGAAAGATTTAAGCTCGGTGTTTCTCTACGCGATCGAATCAGAAATGAGGAAATTTGTAGGAGAACACTGTCACTGACATAGCCCAACGGATTAGCTCGATGAAATGGCAGTGGGCGGACACATAACGCGACGAACCGATGACCGATGGGGCAAAAAGGTACTCGAATGGCGACCACGTACTGGCAAGCGAAGCGTAGGACACCCACCTGCA
This sequence comes from Acrobasis consociella, assembly GCA_963555685.1. Lineage (NCBI taxonomy): Eukaryota > Metazoa > Arthropoda > Insecta > Lepidoptera > Pyralidae > Acrobasis > Acrobasis consociella. The sequence goes on along the minus strand of OY743119.1, from coordinate 2,903,419 downwards.
AGGTGGTTTATCGACCTGACCAAGGTCGCTGGAAGCCGCTCTAGATCGGTCATTTTGGAAATCTTTGGGAGAGGCCTATGTCCAGTCCAGCAGTGGACGTTATGCGGCTGAAATGATGATGATGATGATGAGACGTAGGCGTAAAATAGTTGGCGGCTGGATGTACATACGTTGCTCTTTCAAGATTCAAATGTCTTGGGATATTGAATTTGATCCAAGTTTTGATTTAAATTGTTTGAAAAAAATTTATAAAATGAAACTTTTGCAGCTCAAAATAGAAGAAGAAAGAAGGTTGGAAAATCTGTTTCCTGCAACGGTATCGAATTGGTAGTGAATAATGTATCACAGTTTCATTAAATCACAGTTTCACTGGACATTAAAACTGGTTTAGTTTTGGAATAGTATCGCGAGGTCTAAGTTCGCGGCGAACCACTAGTTTATACTAACTTCTTTATTGCACAAAATAAACAAATACAGGACATAATAATATCTAATAATAATGAAATTAAGTAAAACTAAAAGCTATTCTATAAATTATAACTATTGCTAAAAATAAAAACATCAATTTAATTAAAAAAATATTTAAATAATTGTTTATTTATTAGATTAAAAAGACAGATAAAATATATTAAAACAATAGATCATCATATCAGCATATCGTCCACTGCTGGACATAGTCCTCTCCTAAGGATTTCCAAAATGATCGATCTATAGCGGCTTACCTTACATCCAGCGCCTTCCAGCGACCTTGGTCCTTGTCACCTTTTATCATAAAATGTACATAAACTGTGAAAATTGTTCTACGGTTCAAGAAACAGGGCTTATTTCTGTTCACAAATAAGTTGCGGGCATTATCGCCGCTCTCATCGCCTGTGTTAATCTAGTTCCCACATAATTATGTCTGCACTGAGGATAATTACAGCCAACCGGCGATCTCGAGAGATTTAGATACCATAACTGGTTTAGTAAATAAAAATATAAAAAATAATGTTTGTTTTCCATGCAAATGGGTACAAAAAAGTAAAAAAATAAAAAAATGTAATTGTAAAATATAGTATTGTTGAGTATCCCATAATCTTATACCTTTAAACGAGCATTTCTTGTATATTTATTTATATGTATATTTCTTTGATCTCGGAAACGGCTTTAACGATTTCGCTGAAAATTAGTGGAGGTTTTCGGGGGTAAACAATCGACCTAGATTAGTCGTATGTTTGGGAAAAAGCGTGTTTTCGAGTTTTTATGCGTTTTTCTTTCCACGGAGAATATGGTCGCTGAGTTCGTCCCACCGGGCGCTATCCTTCTGGCTTAGCGGTTAAAAACGCGGACTGCTAAAAAGAATGTAACGGGTTCAAATCCCACTCGTAGACTTACTTAAGTTTAAAAAAAAATAAAGTTAATGTCTGAGATGTAACCGAGCAAAGCTCGGTCGCCCAGATACTACAAGTTTAAGGGTCCTCCCCGCGCTAACGACCTTGAAAACACAAAAAAAATAATTTCTCTTTCTGTAAGTGAGATTATCAGAAACCCTCGTACAACTTTTTAGCTAGTATCCTTAAGTTTCATTAGAACCTCGAAAATCATTGAAATAAAATACCCTGAATTTTCCTTTGCAAAAAATACTAAAAACGGCCATTTTTTACTCTTTTTGTAAAGGTTTCTAAACCGGATAGTATTTAAATGACTTTCGAGGTTCTAATGAAACTTCAGGATACTAGCTAAAAAGTTGTACGAGATTTTCTAATAATCTCACTTACAGAAAGAGAAATTAATTTTTTTGTGTTTTCAAGGTCATTAGCGCAAGGAGGAGCCTTAAGCTTACTTTGAGCTTACACAGAAGGGACATAACCGTTATAAATCGAACCACGGGTTGTACTAGATCACTGTGTAGTATAATTAAATTAAATTAACAGTCAAAACCCAAAAAAACATTCGGCACTTTCATACACAAGTGTGCTGCCCGGGCAATTTGTATGGAAATAACGATTTTTTACTGTTATTTTATTATTATTACTAGTGGTTCGCCGCGAACTTAGACCTCGCGATACTATTCCAAAACTAAACCAGTTTTAATGTCCAGTGAAACTGTGATTTAATGAAACTGTGATACATTATTCACTACCAATTCGATACCGTTGCAGGAAACAGATTTTCCAACCTTCTTTCTTCTTCTATTTTGAGCTGCAAAAGTTTCATTTTATAAATTTTTTTCAAACAATTTAAATCAAAACTTGGATCAAATTCAATATCCCAAGACATTTGAATCTTGAAAGAGCAACGTATGTACATCCAGCCGCCAACTATTTTACGCCTACGTCTCATCATCATCATCATCATTTCAGCCGCATAACGTCCACTGCTGGACTGGACATAGGCCTCTCCCAAAGATTTCCAAAATGACCGATCTAGAGCGGCTTCCAGCGACCTTGGTCAGGTCGATAAACCACCTTGCAGGTGGGTGTCCTACGCTTCGCTTGCCAGTACGTGGTCGCCATTCGAGTACCTTTTTGCCCCATCGGTCATCGGTTCGTCGCGTTATGTGTCCGCCCACTGCCATTTCAACGAGCTAATCCGCTGGGCTATGTCAGTGACAGTGTTCTCCTACAAATTTCCTCATTTCTGATTCGATCGCGTAGAGAAACACCGAGCTTAAATCTTTCCATAGCGCGTTGCACCTTTAGCCCTCTTATGGGATCTATAGTAAGGGACCACGTTTCAGATCCATAAGTCATCACTGGTAACACACATTATTTGTAAACTTTAGTCTTAAAAAACTGAGGTATTTTTGACGAGAAGACACTGCGTAGCTTCCCGAACACTGTCCAGCCGAGTCGGATTTGTTGAAAGACCTCTTCCTCGAAGCTGAAGCTTCCTGCCTGGATCAATTGACCCAGGTTACCACTTCGAGGGTGGAGCTCCCAACACAAACAGGTAGGAGCGCAACATGGACATTCGACATTACTTTCGTTTTGTCCATGTTCATTGTAAGGCTTATCATCATCATCATCATTTTAGCCGCATAACATCCACTGCTGGACATAGGCCTCTCCCAAAGATTTCCAAAATGACTGATCTAGAATAGCTGGAAGGCGCTGGATGGAAGCCGCTCTAGATCGGTCATTTTAAGGCTCACCTGTTGGGAAACTCGGTTAAGGTCTGCGAGCATAGTACATACATACTTAATGTCGCGGTCTGCCATCGATTCCGCCATGACAACGATATCATCGGTAAATCGAAGGTGAGTGATATACTCGCCATTGATGTTAATGCCAAATCCTTCCCATTCCAGAAACTTGATCTTCCAGTGCAACGGTGAACAGTTTCGAAGATATAACGTCTGGTTTACACCTCTATGCAGTGGAATATTGCCGTTGTCCACTGCTCCTGTACTCGGACTGACATAGTGCGTTACTGTAAAAGCATTTCAACACCTCGATATACCGATAGTCAATACGGCATCGCTGGAGACTGAAGCACGGCCCATGTTTCGATCGAATGGAAGGCTTTTTCATAGTCCACTGTCCCCAAGCATAACGGCCGGTTATACTCCCTCGTCTTCTCTATAACCTGCCGCAGCGTATAAATGTGGTTCATGGTGCTAAAGCCCTTGCGGAAACCGGCTTGTTCGGAAGGCTGGAAGGCATCAAACCTGTTTGCGGGATGATTCGAGTTGACCCTCGAAAACAACTTATATACATGACTAAGACACGTGATAGGCCTATAGTTCTTCAATAGAGTGTTATCTCCCTTTTTGAAGAACAGGACCACAATGCCCCTGTTTCACGCTTCTGGCGTTACGCCCTCAAGCTGAATGGAATTAAAGAGCCTCTAAAGGACTTTCAGTAGCAGCGTCCCGCCCGCTTTCAGAAGCTCTGGATGATTCCATCCTCGCCCGGCGCCTTTTTGTTTTTAAGCTGTTTATGGGCCATCCTAATCTAGTACAGGCTAATGTCCGGGACATTTTCGGTATAGTGTCGGATTAGCTTGGCTCTTGGGCAAACGCCAACGTCTACGACTACTTTATTCAAAGTGAGTCCTTGCGATTTGTGCACATTTATTGCCCAGGCAAGCGACAGTGGAAATTGCGTTTGTGAGCATGACACTTGGCCAGTCTTCCACGATCGGGTCATGCGTGGGATGGTAAGGATTTTTGCCCTCGAATCTCCACAGCGTGCTCACGCATTGAACGCTAGCACTTTAAGCGTTCAGGGTATAGTTCCTGATTTCGTACTTCCCTTGCGTACTCACGCTGTGAACACAAGTGTTTGGAGCGTTCGGGCGAAGTTTTTTGCTGACAAAGCTCTTATTGGCATGAGAACTACCTACTAGCATATTCCCTTAGTTGCGACTCTACGTATAACTACTTCGCTGGCTTTGGTTGCCGTTAATCTCTTGTTAGTTTGTGGCATTATTACTAATTGACCGAGCGAGCGAAGCGAGCGAAGGTCTCTAAATCGAGTTGGGGGCGAAAACACATTGTATGTATGTATGTATGTATGTATGTATGTATGTATGTATGTATGTATGTATGTATGTATGTATGTATGTTTGTACCACGATAACAGCCGAACCGATGGTTTGATTTTGATGAAATTTGGTAGGCATGTAGGAAATATAAATAGAATTTTCAAGTTCGTTGGGCATCAAAATCGGTTCAGTAGTTTTTGAAATATTAATAAAAATGTCCGCGATTGTGTGACCAAACGAAACCATAGCGCGTTCTAACTTTGGATAGCACCATCTAGGGGATAATTAGGAAACTGAATTGCGAAAAATAATCGCGACGTCTAAGTTCGCGGCAAACTAGGTAGTTTACTAAATTTAGCAATTTTGTTGAGCAAACTTTGGTACAATCGATATCGCTACTTGTCTGTGCTTCTGTTGTAGTAATTAGTAATAATGCCACAAACTAACAAGAGATTAACGGCAACCAAAGTTAGCGAAGTAGTTTTACGTAGAGTCGCCACTAAGGGAATATGCTAGTAGGTACTTCTCATGCCAATAAGAGCTTTGTCAGCAAAAAACTTCGCCCGAACGCTCCAAACGCTTGTGTTCACAGCGTGAGTACGCAAGGGAAGTATGAAATCAGGAACTATACCCTGAACGCTTAAAGCGCTAGCGTTCAATGCGTGAGCACGCTGTGGAGATTCGAGGGCAAGAATCCTTACCAGTACACGGTTCCCATCCCAGGCATGACCCGATCGTGGAAGACTAGCCAAGTGTCATGCTCACGGACGCAATTTCCACTGTCGCTTGCCTGGGCAATAAATGTGCACAAATCGCAAGGACTCACTTTGAATAAAGTAGTCGTAGACGTTGGCGTTTGCCCAAGAGCCAAACTAATCCGACACTATACCGAAAATGTCCCGGACATTAGCCTGTACTAGATTAGGATGGCCCTTAAACAGCTTAAAAACAAAAAGTAGCCGGGCGAGGATGGAATCATCCAGAGCTTCTGAAAGCGGGCGGAAAGCTGCTACTGAAAGTCCTTCAGAGGCTCTTTAATTCCATTCAGCTCGAGGGCGTAACGCCAGAAGCGTGAAACAGGGGCATAATCATTGTGGTCCTGTTCTTCAAAAAGGGAGATAACACTCTATTGAAGAACTATAGGCCTATCACATGTCTTAGTCATGTATATAAGTTGTTTTCGAGGGTCAACACGAATCATTCCGCAAACAGATTTGATGCCTTCCAGCCTTCCGAACAAGCCGGTTTCCGCAAGGGCTTTAGCACCATAAACCACATTTATACGCTGCGGCAGGTTATAGAGAAGACGAGGGAGTATAACTGGCCGTTATGCTTGGGGACAGTAAACTATGAAAAAGCCTTCCATTCGATCGAAACATGGGCCGTGCTTCAGTCTCCAGCGATGCCGTATTGACTATCAGTATATCGAAGTGTTGAAATGCTTTTACACTAACGCACTATGTCACGGCAATTCCACTGCATAGAGGTGTAAACCAGACGTTATATCTTCGAAACTGTTCACCGTTGCACTGGAAGATCAAGCTTCTGGAATGGGAAGGATTTGGCATTAACATCAATGGCGAGTATATCACTCACCTTCGATTTACCGATGATATCGTTGTCATGGCGGAATCGATGGCAGACCGCGACATTAAGTATGTATGTAGTATGCTCGCAGACCTAAACCGAGTTTCCCAACAGGTGAGCCTTAAAATGACCGATCTAGAGCGGCTTTCATCCAGCGCCTTCCAGCTATTCTAGATCAGTCATTTTGGAAATCTTTGGGAGAGGCCTATGTCCAGCAGTGGATGTTATGCGGCTGAAATGATGATGATGATGATAAGCCTTAAAATAAACATGGACAAAACGAAAGTAATGTCGAATGTCCATGTTGCGCTCCTATCTGTTTGAGTTAGGAGCTCCACTCTCGAAGTGGTAACCTGGGTCAATTGGTCCAGGCAGGAAGCTTCAACTTCGAGGAAGAGGTCTTTCAACAAATCCGACTCGGCTGGGCAGTGTTCGGGAAGCTACGCAGTGTCTTCTCGTCAAAAATACCTCAGTTTTTTAAGACTAAAGTTTACAAATAATGTGTGTTACCAGTGATGACTTATGGATCTGAAACGTGGTCCCTTACTATGGATCCCATAAGAGGGCTAAAGGTGCAACGCGCTATGGAAAAGGCTAAGCTCGGTGTTTCTCTACGCGATCGAATCAGAAATGAGGAAATTTGTAGGAGAACTAAAGTCACTGACATAGCCCAACGGATTAGCTCATTGAAATGGCAGTGGGCGGACACATAGCGCGATGAACCGATGACCGATGGGGCAAAAAGGTACCCGAATGGCGACCACGTACTGGCAAGCGAAGCGTAGGACACCCACCCGCAAGGTGGTTTATCGACCTGACCAAGGTCGCTGGAAGCCGCTCTAGATCGGTCATTTTGGAAATCTTTGGGAGAGGCCTATGTCCAGTCCAGCAGTGAACGTTATGCGGCTGAAATGATGATGATGATGATGAGACTTAGGCGTAAAATAGTTAGCGGCTGGATGTACACACGTTGCTCTTTCAAGATTCAAATGTCTTGGGATATTGAATTTGATACAGGTTTTGATTTAAATTGTTTGAAAAAAAATTATAAAATGAAACTTTTGCAGCTCAGAATAGAAGAAGAAAGAAGGTTGGAAAATCTGTTTCCTGCAACGGTATCGAATTGGTAGTGAATAATGTATCACAGTGTCATTAAATCACAGTTTCACTGGACATTAAAACTGCTTTAGTTTTGGAATAACATCGCGAGGTCTAAGTTCGCGGCGAACCACTAGTACTACAACAGAAGCACAGACAAGTAGCGATATCGATTGTACCAAAGTTCGCTCAACAAAATTGCTAAATTTAGTAAACTACCTAGTTTGCCGCGAACTTAGACGTCGCGATTATTTTCCGCAATTCAGTTTCTTAAATATCCCCTAGATGGTGCTATCCAAAGTTAGAACGCGCTATAGTTTCGTTTGGTACACAATCGCGGACATTTTTATTAATATTTCAAAAACTACTGAACTGATTTTGATGCCCAACGAACTTGAAAATTCTATTGATATTTCCTACATGCCTACCAAATTTCATCAAAATCAAACCATCGGTTCGGCTGTTATCGCGGTACAAACATACATACATACATACATACATACATACATACATACATACATACAATGTGTTTTCGCCCCCAACTCGATTTAGAGACCTTCGCTCGCTTCGCTCGCTCGGTCAATAATAAAGTGATCTAGTACAGCCTGTGCTTCGATTTATTACGGGTATGTCCCGTTGTATATACCTAGCCCGACGATACTATATATTACAATTATACATTATTTTTTATTGTACAAACATACAAAGATCTTAATTAATGCGTACCATAAAGTGACACCTAATTTATTTTTTAATATTTCAATATTCATTTTCTATGATTTTTATGTTTTAATAAATACGTAAGTTCACTAAGAAATCAGGTATAACCATTTTCCCACCTCTGTTTAAATTTACCCACTACCATATAGAAACTGGGAGTACAAGATAATAGATAACGCGTCCGAGCGAGAAATATATTACTCTGGAGAACTGTTTGTGTTCTACTTGGAGGTATTCCTCCAAGGAGAGTATATACCTAGTTTTATTCATACACATTTATAGTATAAGTAAGAGTTAGATATATATATTTTATATATAGAAACATTTTATATATAGAACACGCTAATCTCCAGAAATATTGGAAGGATTTAAATGTAACCTTTTTATTATATAGCTGTTAAGCCTGGGCAACATATAAGGTATAATTGATTTTGGAAAATGGAGCACCTGATGCAGAACCACACTGGTCCAGCTAATAGTTATTCAGCCTGATAAGCATTTTCCGGAGACATAAAGTCCACGCTAACGAAGTCGCGGGCTTCGGTTAGTATAAAATCAATCTTATATAAAACTGGCTGAGCCCGTAGCCTTCGCTCCCCGTGGAAATTTGGAATTAAAACTATCCTATGTCCTTTCCTGGGTATCAAACTATATTCATATAAAGTTTCATCCTAATAGGTTCAGTGGTTGAAGCGTGAAGTGGTAACAAACAAATAAATATACAAACTCGCTTTTGCATTTATAATATTAGTAAGATATATCAATTAAATTATACGAGTGCGAAATGTACGTACTCAATAGCAATAAAAAAATCTTATTCAGTTTATACAAAACAAATAGCACATATGAAAACATATAACACAAAGAACGTCTGTCTCATAACATTCTATCATTTTAATATTCATAATATTTTTATACAGCAGCAAAACGTCGAAGCATTTTCCTTATAGGCGAATTTCTGAGAAATCAGCCATATTTGGAAATAATATAAAAGGTTAGGTATGAATGTGCCGTGTGGTTTCCGGCAGAGTAGAACAGCGCCACTCCAAGTCCTCCCGTGGATGTCGTAACAGGCGACTTAGGAAATACCAGCTAAACAAAGCTTATAAACATCAATGCGACCTCTCCAACCCGTATGGCCAGCGAGGAGAGTGTAGGCCAAGTCCTCTAGCAGCTCTGGCCAAGTATGGCTCTGGTAGTACAGAGAGGGTCGTGCTCCTGCAGTGGAGACAAAAAGACCTGATGATGATGATGAAACATGGATTAAACGCTGTTTACTGTATGTTTGAAGTGCTTGACTGCCTCAGTGGTTCAGCGGTCAAGGTATTCGCCTTGTGATCCGGAGGTCGTGGGTTCAAATCCCACTAGGAAGCATAGTTTGTGTAAAATTGTTGCCAAAGATTCAGGAGTGATGACGAAGCAAAAGAGGTTTGCAAGGATCGTAGTAAGTGGAACTTCATAGTCTCTGCCTACCCCCATAGAAAACAGGCGTAAAAATATGTATGTATGGATGAAATCAGGTGATTCAATAGGATATCCTAAACATACTGGACTGGTTGGATGCACCATCAATGAATCTTCGGTTGCCGGCATGTGACTTCTTTCAACTTTCATTTAATTATGTTTGTTTGTTTGTAATATAATAACGTTATTGTACTATGAAAAAACACAATTACACAAAACAACAACAGAGTAAATCGACAACGGCGAACTTAGACTGGACACGTATATAACATATTATTATAATTAAATCTCTTCCAGTCAACCGGCGAATAAGCAGATATAAAAATTACTTTTTGTGAACGTAATTGTTTATGTGTAAGGATATAAATAATTTTGAGGAGGTAGAATCATCTGCTTTAAAATTTCAAATTGGCTTGTAAAAACGTATAAAGACAATTTTAAAAACAGTAATATGAATAAATAAATTCTACGTGTTATCAGGATTTTTATGTAATTTTAAACATTACACCGGAAGTGACAACACATAGCAATCGAAGTTTACATTTTTCCTAAGCCCGCACTAAAAAAACAATAACATCTGTCAACTGTCAACGTCTCCTGTTTAAATTTCCATCGTTATGTTGGTTGTTGTCAAGTTGTTGTGTTGGTAGATGACAGTGACATTGACAGTACAGTACAGTACTAAAAGTGTAAATGGTGACGTCACTTCTTTAAATAAGCCTGGCTTGAAAATGAAGGTTAATGGGATTTTTGCAAATATCTAAATAGATTTTGAACTTTAAAAAAAATCTGCTTAGAAAAACCTTCTCCTAGAGGCTTTTCCTCAAAACTTTCGAATTAGATTTTTTTAAATTACTGAAAAAACCAATTACCTTAGTCCGAATAAAGCAGGATATTAAAATCATGACCTTCAACTAAAAATAACGAAAGGTATTGAATATCAAAGTAAATGAGATTTCTTTTCCTTCTTGATTTGACAAGATCTTTTCCAGAAAGAAATTCAATTATAAAAAAGGTTTATTAAATTGATAGCTGCTCAGGATTCGGAGAAATGAAAGGTAATAACGTTTTTAGGAATAAGATGATTATTGCTTTTTAAATCATTAGGTAAATATCGGATTTTTACCGTAATGCCCAAAGGTGGAATGTTTTTCAGATGCTAGTACTGTAAGGCCTTTTCTGCTAAGATGATTCTTTGCGAAGTTATACTATGTTGATTATAATCATTATATGATGGATGGAAATGGCCCTAAAAAGAGAAAATTGTGACTGTTTAAAGTTTTTATCTGACTGTAGAAAGAGGATAGCGCCTTATTAGGTACCGCATTAATAAACTCATTGCCAGATGAGATTAAGAAACAACTTTTGAAAATAATTGGCCAAGTGCGTGTCGGGCCACGCGCAGTGTAGGGTTCCGTAGTTACGAATGCCAACTTTAAGTTCATGCCACTAACATTTGAAAACTAATTTATCTATTGAATTTGAATGAAATTTTCTTTTTCCGAGTACATTTATAAGTTGATCGCCTATAACTTTTTAATTTGTATACTCTACTTAGCTCTGATAGTTTTCCTTTAAACTACATTATATATATATATCGAAAAATGGTGTTCACAAGCTCATAATATTTTTGAAAGACCTATTCAACGATACCCCACACCATTTGGTTGTTGAGAAAAAATATATTGAGTACCACTTTACTTGTATGGCAGCTAACCTAAAAAAAAATATTTTTGCAGATTTTATTTTACGACTTTTTTGCCATGATTAATATACATATCCATGGCAAATTACAGCTTTCTAGTACTTACAGTTTATGAGTAGGACCGTGCACGGACACACAGACAGACAGACAGACAGACAGTCATGGCGAAGCTATAAGGGTTCCTTGTTTACTACGGAACCCTAAAAAAAAGTTAAATTTAAATTTAAAAAAAATATATATTGAAAAAATATTGGTTAACCGTTCCTTTACCGCCAATGCCAGACACAATAGTAAGACAATGAACGTGGACTTTTGACGTGATTGCCCAGATAATATTTTTTGTGAAATTGTGTTATAATTATAAAGAATTACGTTAACTTGGCTAGGTACATAACGCTACGAACCGGTGGCCAATAGGGCAAAAAGGTTCTCGAATGGTGACCACGTTCAGGCAAGCTAAGCGTACGACACCCACCCACAAGGCGGCCAGGCGACCTGACCGAGGTCGCTGGAAGGCGCTGGATGCAGGCTGCACTTCTTCTTCTTCTTCTTCCTCGCCTTTTCCCTATTTGGGGTCGGCTCTGTATGTCAACTCCCTCCATAACATTCTATCCTGTGCCATCTCTGGATGCAGGCTGCTCTATATCGGTAATTTTGAAAATTCTTGGGAGAGGTCTTTGTCCAGCAGTCAGGACGTTATGCGGCTGAAAATGATGGGTAGGTATTTGATAAATTTACTAAAACGATACGTTGCGTATAATGTGTTTTTGAATTATATTTATATTGTACGTAGAATAACTTTTGAGGCAGTTCACCAAAAACCTTAGTGGTTTATAGAAATCTCGTGTAATGTTCTTTTGTACTTACTTTAGATAACATAATAAAAATAAAATCATTGTCTGTCTATTAAAACATCGAAATATTTTTTCTTTTATATTCAACTGCCATAATTTTACGAGTAAATACATACAGCTTATTTATAATGCCGCATTTACACATTCGCGCGAATCGCGAGGCGAATAACGAACACGCATCTGTAAACAGTGAGTTCGCTATTCACCTCGCGGTTCGCGTCTTCGTACCGCCTTTACACGTTCGTGCAAATCAATGACGAGGCGAATCACGAACACGTATGTGTAAATGCGGTATAAAAGATGTAATGAGTATAAGAAAATACTATGTTTGTAAAGAACCAAGAATAGGCACTAAGTAGTCTATTTTATTACACGTAGCCGCTCACAAAGTAAAAACTTAACAAGCAGTAGTTACTGCAGAGCCTTTTTTTTAAAACAGGAGGGCATTGACCGGCTCTTGGCTTCTTGCCTACTCGTACAGTCGGCTACACAAGCTTTACAACAACCCTATTGCTATAGAATAGAGAACATTTTGAAAAACAATTGTTAGGGTTATGTGTGGCCTACTGTACGAAGCACAAAAAGCTCCTTTTTTCAATTTACTAGTTAAGCTGCGTAAAATGGTGCAGGATGTACAAATTAGCTATTTGGCATCAATACTGTGTCTTTTTAAAGAGTCTGTAATGGGTGCAAAGCCTTTAGGATTCTATTGAATCAACGAGGACCCGATATATCATACTAGCTGTACACCCGCGGGCTTCGCTCCCCTTGGGAATTTCGGTATAAAGAGTACCCTATGTCTTTCCCCGAGTCTCAAACTATAACCATACCAAATTTCATCCAAATCGGTTCAAGAGTTTAAGCGTGAAGTGTTAAAAAGCAAACAAATATACAAACTCACTTCCGCATTTATAATTTTAGTAGGATTAGTAGAATAATATAGGATTAGTAGGATTAGGTCTTATTACAGAAGAGCGACACTTCGTCGACGGCGGCTAACGACAGCCGTCGCCACCTGTCGACAGCTGTCGATGCGATTTGCAGCAGCCGGCAAAGAGACGGCGGCGACCGTTAACCTGTTGCCACCAGATGACGACATTGTCGACGCGTCGGCTGCAGGCGGCAAAATACGTTCACAGTATCGACGCGTCGAAGGCAAGCGGCAAAGAATCGACTGCTGCCGACCGTCGCCGGCAAAATCGTCGTCTGAATGAGCCCTAAAGAAAATTTACCGACAAACGGATATTATAATATACGAGGAGGAAGGGACTCCCGTAATAAATCAAACCACGGGCTATACTAGATAACGATAGCATAATAAAGTAAAAATAGTAGAAAACAACGTGCCCGTACTAATTGCTCGGGCGGCTGCACACTTTAGTATGAAAATGCCAAATTATTTTTGTTACTTTTTTACTGTTATTTTAATCCATTGAACAATAGTGATCTAGATAGCCCGTGGTTTGATTTATTACGGGTATGTTCTTTCCACGTTGTATATATAATAGCTATGTTTGTAGGTAAATCTTCTAAGTGCAATAGTTTAAAAACCAACAAAAAAATATAATACTTAATAAAAATACTAATGCCTAGTTACGCAAAACCCCGGAAGAAATGGAGAAATGGTAATTTATTTGCATCTGAAAACTATCAAGCTCGATTTCAACAAAAAGCAAATTCAAACTGGTTCTCCGACACAGCCCGGGGGACGCAACTTGCCTCAAGTTTCTTTCACTATAAAACTCCTTGATGCCATCACAAATAAAGTGAATCCCTAGAACGAAACTTCAAAATTGTGGTTCGTGGTTCAAACCGGCGGCAGCCGGCAAAGACATTGTGGCTGCCGTTAACCTGCCGCCATCAGACGACAATATTGTCGACGCGTCGGCAGCAGGCGGCAAAGAATCGACCACTGCCGTCAATCTGTCGAACGCTGCCGGCAAAATTCATGGCTGTCGTCAATCTGCCGTCTACAAAGTGCCAGTTGTCTGTATGAGCCCTAAAGAAAATTTACCGACAAACATAGCTATTATTCATCTATATATAAACGGGGCTTAGCACTGTTTATCTTTATATACATTAATAATGTGTTCATAGCACTATGGTTTAAAAACCAAAAAACAGACATAATATACCTCTCTATATATAATTTCCATACAAAATATTGCTCGGTTACGCAGAGCCCCGGAACAAATGGAGAAATGGTAATTTATTTGTATCTGAAAACTATCAAGCTCGATTTCAACAAATAGCAAATTCAAACTGGTTCCTCGACACAGCCCGGGGGACGCAACTTGCCTCAAGTTTCTTCCACTATAAAACTCCTTGATGCCAACACAAATAAAGTGAATCCCAAGAACGACACTTCGAAAATTGTGGTTTGAAACAACTTAATATACAAGTTGTAAATCTGTAACCTTGCTATATTCTCAGACTTACCGATACCGATCCTACTGAACAACTTTCCCAAAGAGCAGAGGTCGAATTATGAAAAAAAAACGACGGGTTGCACTCTGGAACAGCCGGCAGAAGTGAAAACTTGAATATTAACGTTGTGCATTTTTGATATTTTGGAATGGTTAGGGAATAATTTTGCACGAATTGCTTTAATTATCAGTATAAAATATTTCAAATCTTTTCTGAACCACAGTCTGTCACAAATGTCACAAGCATGACACATTACACACACGAACGTAACGTAACATAAACACACACGAACATTCGCGCAAGCGCCCTGCCCTGTCTTACGAAAATATGATTACAAAATTGCTAATCAGCTAAACAATTTAAGACCTATGTTCCTTGGGAAAAGTTGTTTAGTATGATCGGTATAAGTACGTCTGAGAGTATGGCAAGGTTACAGATTTACACCCTGTATATCTATACCATGCCTACCCATCGCCATTTGAATATAATTATGTTTCTTCTTTATCACTAGGTAACTGCCTCCGTGGTGTAGTGGTTAGAGCGTTCGGCTCATGCCCGGAGGTCGCGGATTCGATTCCCGGCGGGGGCAACGACTTTGTGTTTTTGTCCTAGTTTGGTTAAGACATTGCAGGCTGATCACCTGATGGTCTGATAAGTAAGATGATCCGGGCTTCGGAGGGCACGTTAAGCTGTCGGTCCCGGTCACTGTCTTTGACATTGGTCGTTACCTAAAACCATGTCAGAGGCCTTTAAGGCGGTTTAAAAACTTTGACACTAGTGTTAGTCACTAACACACACGATAAGAAAGAAGACTAGGTAGCGCTCTATGATAAGTAATAAATTAAAACATGAATATCTTTATTCCTATTATTTAAATGTAGTAGCACTCGCGTAGAATAATAGGCGAACATAATAATAATAAAACAGATCGCGACAGATTGATAACCTTTTCCTTTTTTGGTAGTCGGTTCAAAACAGTCAAAAAGAAAAGAGAAGAGTTAAAAAATGTGCTTGTACATAAAATATATTTAAAAAAAAAATGGGGCAATGAACAAAAAAATGCCTGTCTTGTACACCCTAATCTCCGGAAATACTGAACGGATTCGAATAAAAGTATTTTTGTTATATAGTATAGCGGTTAAGCCTGGGCATCATATAGGGCATAATTGATTTTCGAAAAAAGAACACCTGATGCAGAACCGTAATGATCCTGCTTAACTATAAGAAATTCAAAAATGACGCCTTAGCAAAAGTTGTTCAGCCTGATGAGCATTTTATTCCACACGAACGAAGTCGCAGGTATCAGCTAGTAATATATAAATAGATAGGTAAGGACAAATCACACTGATTGAACTAACTCCAAACTTATTAAACTTGTATTATGAGATACTAACACAACGATACTATATCTATAAATATAATAAAACAGTAAAAAAAGTGTGTCTGTAAATTAATTATATATCCAAAAAAAAGATTGGGGAACACCTGATGCACAACTATAATGGCCCAGCTAAACTATAAGGTATAAAAACGACGCCTTAGGTTCAGCCTGTTGAACTTTTTCTAGAGACATAAAGCCCACGCGAAAGAAGTCACGGGCTTCAGCTAGTTTTATAATAAATACATAATATTGATAAACACCCAAAGGCAATTTTCCAATTTGCCCTGGCTGGGATTCGAATTCGAACCTCCGGAGTAAGGGAGTGGCGGACTGGCGGATTAAACACCACGGAAGTCGTCATTCATAAAAACTTTACTCTGACAAAGCTCACCAGATTGGCTCGTTGAAGTGGCAGTGGACGGGTCACAGAACCGATGGCCGATGGGGCAAAAAAGGTTCTCGAATGGCGACCACGCACTGGCAAGCAAAGCGCAGGACACCCACCCACAAAGTTATACAAACTGACCAAGGTCGATGGAAAAAGCTGGATGTAGGCTAGATCAGTCATTTTTCAAATCCTTCGAAGAGGCCTATGTCCAGCAGTGGACATTGTGTGGCTGAAAAACTCCTCCCGTTTTGAATTCGGCTAAGGACATAACTGAATTTTCTGGGGTATAGGGCTGCCCTATTTAAAATGAAACGGAAATATCATTAAAAATTAAGCCTTGACCAAGCTCTCGGTCTAAGTCTTGAGTAAGCCCTGGGGCCCTGAAGCTAAGTTGTTTTTAAGGGACATCACAACGCGTCTCATCGAGGCAACTGGTGACCCAAGGGCTGGTAGCTTTTCTGCTCAACGATTAAGTCTCGCTGTGCAACGAGGGAATGCTGCCAGCATATTGGGTACGTTGCCTCGATGTGGTGCGTTGGAAGAAATATTTTATTTATAAGCAAATGTATTTTATAATTATTATTTGTTCTTTTTTATAAATGATGTTGAGTATAAAAAAAAGCTCTAGGTACTCCTTTAAAGTTATTTTCAAACTACTGTTTATAGTCTAAAGTGAGAACATGAAGCTTTTCTACGCAAATTTGCGAATAACAGCCACTTTTGGCTAATGTGCGTAGAAAAGCTTCACTTTAAACTACAAACAAGTTCATAAAATAGTTTGGAGGGCTTTTAT
The DNA here is from genome assembly GCA_963555685.1 of Acrobasis consociella. Lineage (NCBI taxonomy): Eukaryota > Metazoa > Arthropoda > Insecta > Lepidoptera > Pyralidae > Acrobasis > Acrobasis consociella. The sequence continues at coordinate 2,886,535 of OY743119.1, read as the reverse complement.
CCGTTTCATTTCAAATGATTTATTTAAAATGGAAAAGCACTGTGCCCCGGAAAATTCAGGCAGCTCATTAAGGCCATACCCAAATTTTCCGGGGTCCAGTGGCGCCGCCATTTAAAATAAATCATTTAAAAGGAAACGGAGATATCATTTAAAATTGTGTCTTGGTCAAGTTCTAGATACCCATTCAAAGTATTTTTTAAACTACTTTTGGTAGTTTAAAGTGAGAACGTGTAGCTTTTCTACGCACATTTGCGAAAAACGGCCACTTTTAGCTAATGTGCGTAGAAAAGCTTCACGTTCGCACTTTAAATTATAAACAGTAGTTCATAAAATAGTTTTAAGGATTATCTAGGGCTTGACTAAGACACAATTTTGAATGATATCTCCGTTTCCTTTTAAACGATTTATTTTAAATGGCGGCGCCACTGGACCCCGGAAAATTTGGGTATGGCCTTAAGAAGAACATTGCTAAAATGCCGCATCTATCTCTTTCTATTTTTATATAAGCCTAGTGACGCTCAACAAATTGTAACTGAAACCATCCCTTTGTTGTTAATTTCCATTCGAAAGGTCGCATCTGCTACAATTCGTGCTCAATTTGCCCATTAACTTTCGAAGTCGAGTTAAATTAAAACCATTTGATCAAATACGGATTTTGGACAAAGGGTAAATATACCGTAGAGCATGGTAAATTTACCGTGGACCCTGTAATAGATACATTTTATCGGTTATTGTAATGTCCTTTTGTTATTGGACTGGTGTTGAATTGAAAGGAAACTTTTTGAACTTGTCCTGAATTGAAAAGAAAGTACTTAAGATAATAGAACAATAAAAGGAATCTTTAAAGTATAGGTAAATTAATATAGCAACCGTTAAATTTTTAAATTTAAGTACAAAATTACAAAACAATATAAAAAATTAAAAAAGAAAACCGACTTCATCGTCATACCTTTACTAATAAATAAATATGTTAAAAAGATACATAGGTACGGCTTTCAAATCTTATCTTATACCTTCAAACGAGCAATTCTTGTATATTTATTTATTTATAAATTTCTGTGATTTCGAAAACGGCTCTAACGATTTTGCTGAAAATTCGTATATGGGGGTTTTTGGGGGGTAAACAATCGATCAAGATTAGTCTTATGTTTGGGAAAACGCGTGTTTTCGAGTTTTCTTCGTTTTTCTTTTCACGCAGAATATGGTCGCTAATTTCGTCGCGCCGGCCGCCGTTAACTTAAGCTCAGCGGTTAAGGATGCTGACCGCTAGAAAGAGTGTTACGGGTTCGAATCCCACTCGGTGACTTACTTTTGTTTTTTTTTATGTTCAAGTTTATATATTATTTTTTTATTTTGTTCTATTTTTAGACAAGTTTAAATAAAATGTAGTTAATGTTTCAGATGTAACCGACCGAGCTTTGCTCGGTCACCCAGGTACTAAATAATAAAGTCATCAAAATTGCTTCACAATTAGCGTAAATATACATAAAACAATATACATACAATCGAATTGATGACTTACTCCTTTTTTGAAGTCAGATAATAAAGCCCTAAATCCGCTGAGAGTAAGGGTTGTAACGATACTCCAAATCTCCCCAGACAGCAAAGAAAATGTCTTCTTCTTCTTATATTTAAGAGCTGGGCTCTTGCCGGTTGAGTGCTTTCCATGTCTCTCTTCCTTCCGCTAAGTTCTTAACCTCTTTATATGTTTTCACGTTTAATTTTTCTTTTATTTGGTCTATAAATTTTCTTCTGGGTTTTCCTACTCCTCTCTTTCCTTCTATTTTTCCTTCCATTATTGTTAAATAAAAAAATAAAGAAAATGTAAGACGTTTTAATACGTACAAAAGTATAAGTACACAGATGTAGTCAATCAATTTTTTTCTACTTTTGTACTGTTCTGTCTTTTAAATAGTTACGAACACTAATATAAGAACGTTGATAATTTATGACTACAGGAAAGTCTATAGTCTATTCCCCATAACAGTCCATGTGTCGTTATTTCGCCAAAAAGATACGGGCATACGGGATACACCAAAAAAAAAAACAATTATTAAAATATACAAATAAAAAAACATACAACTATATAATGGGCTAGCCATAGACCTAGAACTTTGTTTAGGACTACCATACTGCCAACATAAGATAAACGTTTTTTTTTAAATAGTCCTTAAAGTCAATATCAAAGTATGTCTAACATTTATTTTGTTGTATATTTTTGTATTTTGTATATATAGTCGTAGAAAAAGTATTGTATGCATCGTGGTTGTACTTCTTACGATGCTCGATAAAGCTCGCATCGTAACCTGCGCCACTCGCATTTTTTGGCGCTTCTTATACAACTGTTGCATAAAATACTATTTTATGTGTACATAGAAATCCGTGGTAGAGCTACATTTCACAGAAAATCCAAGTTTTGCTGAAAAGAGTTATTCAAATATTCATATCCGCAGAATAAACATTATCAGCAGAATGTAAATTCGGTAGCTTCTTCTTCTTATCGTGTGTGTTAGTGACTAACACTAGTGTCAGAGTTTTTAAACCGCCTAATAGGCCTCTGACATGGTTTTAGGTTACGACCAATGTCAAAGACAGTGACTGGGACCGACGGCTTAACGTGCCCTCCGAAGCACGGATCATCTTACTTATCAGACAATCAGGTGATCAGCCTACAATGTCCTAACCAAACTAGGACAACAACACAAAGTCGTTGCCCCCGCTGGGAATCGAGCCCGCGACCTCTGGGTATGAGCCGAACACTCTAACCACTACACCACAGAGGCAGTCTTCGGTAGCAAATGAACATGACCCATCTATTTAAAGGCCATAGGGTAGGTAGGGTCACTTTTATCTGACTGTACAGTGGGCCAACGATATGTCAGGTATAAATTTTCTTAAACTCAAAATAATTAACATGAAAATGTATATTTGAAAGACTTCATTAAATCTTTCTGAATACACATTTTCATGTAAATATTACTTTGAGTTATGAAAACAATTCAAGATATAGGTATAGAGGACAGGCCTAGGTATCTCGTCCCACTGTACATATCAGAATTATTACTTCTATTTATAATTAACACCTTGATTGTTATCATTGTGTGGTTTCCGGCAGAGTAGAATAGGGCCACTCCAAGTCCTCTAGTCGATGTCGTAGAAGGCGACTTAGGGAATACAAGCTAAACAACGCTTATAGGTAAACATCGATGAGACCTCTCCAACCCGTCTGGCCAGCGAGGAGAGTGTAGGCCAAAGTCCTCTGGCTGCTGTGGCCAAGTATGGCTCAGGTAGTACAGAGAGGGTCCTGCTCCTGCAGTGGAAACAAAATGACCTGATGTTGATGATAATGTTACCATTGTGGCCACAATAGATGTGTAATTGTTTGTCACCAGTGATCGTCATAACATTTAAAGACTTTAATAATGTAATGTTTTAGACCACTTCTTATGACGACATGCAATTTAGACGAGTTGCTACATATACTGTTTCCGTCTTATTATAAAACCATTGATTTAGAAGGTATAAGCTGGATATAGAGTATTGTAAAATGTGACCAGAAACGAAATATTTCTGTGTAACTTTTTATGGGTTGTATTTGTACCTAATACACAAACTATGGGTAAAGCAGATACCATCTTTCCAGTATAAGATAACTTATAAATTAACACAGTTTACAATTTGGAAAATCAAATTTTCGTGTAACGATGTTCGAGCCAGGGTGACAAAGGGTGACATGTTTTGTATGAAAACTTGTCTCATTGTCAAATTGATGCTATCTCTTTTCCTCTTATGAAGATGACACTTATCATATTATCTGTCGCACTCAGCTAGTGTGGTCTTTTTACGCAGTAAAAAAATTCTACTTCTATGTATAAAACGCAGGCTTACTTTGTTACTAGGTTTAAACCACTATCCGACCAAATCAACTTGACATTTTCAAATGAGACAGAGGCATATTACTAGTTGTCAACTTTATTTTGTCAGATAATAGTACCTAGAAACAAAGTTAGTCTGCGTTTTGTAATAAGGCGGCTTGAGTTAAAGACCATTCGAGACTAACTCTTCTAAGTGAGCGAGCCATTAGTCCAAATTCTGGGACAAAACTGAAATAATTTCCAATTGGCCAAATTCAGTCTACGGTGCAGTAAGTTAGAAGTTTAGCTCAGAATTTATTATCTAGCACATGACGAGGCGTACAACCGGCTGCCAAATGGGCATTAGCTCAATTGCCCGGGTTTTGCTAGCTCTAGTCTAACTAGATCTCGGATTTTTTAAAATATAGTTAGTTAGTTTGTTAATTAAAATCTTTATAGCACCAAAACATTAAGAGGCCCCTTACCCTGGACCAATATACGACTTTCCATACAAAGGTAGTCTACGTTTTATTTCAAAACGACATGGTCGATTTCGGCAATATTTTGTAATTTCAAAGATATTGCAATTATCTAGGGTAATAACTAGTTTCCGACTGTAAAAATATGAACTTGAAATAGAATATAGTGTTTTATATCATTTTTGACCATCAGTATGGGAAACTTCTAAATCGTTATATTTTCTTTCGAACTGGAAAGAAAATATAACGATTTAGAAGTTTCCCATAACTGGTTTCCGACTGTACAAATAAGAAAATAGAATATAGTGTTTTATATCATTTTTGACCATCAGTATGGGAAACTTCTAAATCGTTATATTTTCTTTCCAGTTCATAATTTAACCGTCGGAAACTAGTTATTACCCTAGATAATTGCAATTTCTTTACAATTACCAATTTTTACCGGAATCTGACATGTAGTTTCAAAATTAAACGCAGACTACGTTTGTATGGAGAAGTCTAGGGTAAGGGGACTCTTAAGTTACAGAGTAATCCTACTAATATTATAAATGCGAAAGTGAGTTTGTATATTTGTTTGTTGACTGAACCTATTTAGATGAAATTTGATTTGGATATAGTTTGATACCCAGGGAAGAACATAGGATAGTATTTATCCCGAAATTCCCACGGGAAGCGAAAGCCACGGGTACAGCTAGATAAATAGCTAGCTACACCTCAGATAAGTTACAGAGTAATAGATACATAAAACAGATTTCAAAAGGCGGCCTTATCGCAACTGCAATCTTTTCCAGGCAACCGAGGTACTTAGAGATATTTATAGTCATGTATGGCTATGGGTCTTTTAAGAAAGCTCAAGGTCGCTCAACACGCTATGGAGAGGGCTATGCTCGGTGTTTCCCTACGTGATCGAATCAGAAATGAGGAAATCCGTGGGAGAACAAAAGTCACTGACAGCCCAGCAGATTAGCTCGATGAAGTGGCAGTGGGCGGGACACATAACGCGACGAACCGATGGCCGATGGGGCAAAAAGGTTCTTAAATGGCGACCGCGTACTGGCAAGCGAAGCGTAGGGCACCCATCTACAAGGTGATCAGATGACCTGATCAGGGTCGCTGGAAAGCGCTGGATGCAGGCCGCTCTTGATCGGTCATTTTGGAAATCTTTGGGAGAGGCCTGTGTCCAGCAGTGGACGTTATGCGGCTGAAATGATGATGATGATATATGGCAAAAAATTAAGGAGCTCGGTGGATCAGCGGGAGTGCGCATTACTAGCGCTTTTGCAAGTTAAGCGACACCGAGCGTGGTCCGCATTTGGATGGGTGACGGGTGACCACATGGACAAACAAAGCTTAATTTAATTTTAAGCGGTTGTGGCCTAGTGGTAAACATATAAATATACATTACGTACAAATCACACAGATTGAGCTACCTCCAAAGTAAGTTTGAGACTTGTGTTATAGAATACTAACTAGTAGTTCGCCACGAACTTAGACCTCGCGATTATATCTTCTACTACCAAGCAAAGCAAGCAAGCAATCCAATACACGACAATTGAACACAATTACCCGATTAAACAAATTAAACAAAACTTTAAACAAGCAAGACAACAAAAAGTCATACGATTAAGAAAAAATCAAGTCAATCTTGTTATGTAACTTATGAAAAAATAACCATAGCGAGTTCTTAGAGTTTTAAAATTTTTGTTGGCCATCTACCTACATAGTTATTGCTTTTTGTAAACTATATGGTATTGAATGTACGCAACAAATATTTATCAATTTTCTTCTTTTCTTAAAAATCGTGGTCAAAACATTGGCCTTGTAACTCGGAAGTCACGGGTTTAATTTCCACGGGAGACATGTATTTTTAAGAAAGTTGTTCAGTAACCTGGACTGAATTCAATATTTTGTAAGAAGATTTTGTATTGTATATCCGTCACGGCTCAGTCAGCTAGACTTCGCGAGTCACCCTAAACCCGTTCAAGTACAACGTATAAAAAGTTGTCCAGACAAAAAAGTTGTCCATTAAAAAAAATGCGTTTTTATAATGGCAACAAAAAAGTCTAATGACATTTTTGAAAATATTTTGAAATGGCGGATATATGACAGTTTTAAAATTTTAAACCCCCATATTTCCGCCATTTTGAAAAATTTCGAAAAACTGGCTCGACACAAAAATTCTATTTAGTTGCTGAGCCTGCTTACAAAATTTTATGAGAATCGGTTAAGAAATGCGACCTGTAGGCGAGAACAGCCAGACAGACAGACAGACAGACAGACAGACAGACGGACAAAATAATTTTTGACTAATCTCGAAACTGAGACGCTTCGCTCGCTTCGCTCGCTCGGTCAACTATATTTTATACAAACACATATTTTATAGATAAACATCCAATACCAGATCAATCTGAAAAAGATCATTTTGCACCTTGACCTGACCTGATTGAAACCGAGACCTCCAGTCAAATCATTAATTGATATTTAAAATCAACAAACGAAATAAGACATAAAAATTTATGTTAAACCAAAGAACGAAAACTTCGATACTTTTAATTTACTTTTCTTATACTATACATAATTCTCATACGATGACAATTCCTGGCAGATATAATGAAGTGTCTGCCTAGTAAAGTCAACACTTACTAGTATACAGGTTTCCTCACAATGTCTTTAAAATCCAATTTGCACCAAATACTCGTAAAACTACCTAAGGTAACTAACAATTTACTCGCCACAACACAAAACCACAAAAAAAGGAAAATAGTATTTGAAGTAATATTTTTTATAAAAAAAACTAATTAAGTATAAATTTTGTTTAGTAGAATTACTTACTCGTCGCTAAACAAAACCACAAAAAATAGAAAATAGTTTTTTAAATAAGCTTCTTTATAAAAAAAAATCATTAAGAAGAATAACGTGTCATTCATTTGATAATATTTGTACTCTATTTAATACATCTTGAACAGCAACTGTAATATACGAAAAGTCTTTATAACCTAGCCTACATAACGAAACATTTTTTTTAAATTATTGCTCTTTAAAAATTATAACTAACCTTTTAAATTGTCCTTGGACTTGGATGTTTATCAATAAAATATGTATTTGTAAAAAAAATATAGTATCGTTAAATCAGTATTACGTCTTAAACTTACTTTTACTAGCTCAATCTGAGTAATTTGTCCCTATATATTTATTTATTTAAAAAATAACAGCAGATAATAAATAACTTTAAGAAAAAAAAAACAAAAAATAATAAAAATACAAATAATTTACAATAAATACTTCTCATTAAAATCTCACGTATTATTCACTTAAAAAACCCAAAAAAAAAACGAAAATCACAAAAAACTTCCATAACTGCAATTTAAGAAAAAATCTAATTTTCAACAATTAAAACTAATACTTACTATATCATGCTAGCACAACACTACACAAACACGCGACTCCACACGACCGAGCGCGGCACCGCCTCGCGCCTCTCTGCCGCCCTGGCCAGGACAACAATACAGCGAGGTGGCAGCCCTTAAATTTGAAGTACGTTTTTCATTGCACAAGGTTTTAGGATTCCGTACCTTTCTTATTATCAAACTAGCTGGTGCCCGCGACGTGCTGTGTTATTTTGATGTATAAGCTATATTATTGTAAAGTTTCATTAAAATCCATTCAGTAGTTTCATCCATACTTACAAACTTTCGCGTTTATAATATTAGTAGGATTTCAAGTAAGTACGTTTGATTTAAGCATACTATGTATAATAAATATATGTGGATTATATACCATCGGAACCGCTCATTCAATTTTCACCTTTCTTCCATTATCAAATTTTAAGTAAGTCCGTTTTTCGTTGCGTTTGGATTCCATACCTATCTTATCAGTTTAAATGTTTTTACCCGACTACGGTAAAGACAAAAGGAAAGTTTATTATAAGCAGTCTGTGTATGTAAGTAGGTTTGTAGGTATGTGTATTTGGACAACAATAATGCGAGTTGGCAGCCTTTAAATTTGAAGTAAGTTTTTCGTTGCACGAGTTTTGGGTTCCGTACCTTTCTTACATTATCAAATTTCAAGTAAGTACGTTTTTCTTTTTGGATTGCGTTTGGATTGCGTACCTACTTTCAGTTTCAAGGACAAGTTGAAACTTTCAACTGTTTTTTATCTGAACTCAGCAAAGCCAAAGGGTTATGGTTTTGGCAGTCGATGTATGTTGGTAGGTTTGTAAGTATGTATGTGGATTCTATAGCATCCGAACCGCTTGTAAAATTTTTGCCTTTCTTTCAATATCAGTTTTTCTTTAAACAAGGTTTGGATTTCGCATTATCAGTTTCAACTGTTTTTATACTTGACTGTGGCAAAGCCAAAGGGTAATGATTTTCGCAGCTATGTATGTGAGTATCTGGCTTTGGACAATAATACAGCGAGGTGGCAGCCCTTAAATTTGAAGTACGTTTTTCATTGCACAAGGTTTTAGGATTCCGTACCTTTATTTTATCATCAAATTTCAAGTAATTTTGATTTTAATTTTTTTTAACCGACTACAGCAAAGTCAAAAGGATGGGTTATGATTTGCAGTCTGTGTATAATATATGTTAACCGTGCGCGTATTAAAATGATAAGTAAACAAGACGTTTGTAAGCCTGGGTTTAATAAACACAACCAAAATAGAATTTTACATAAAATTTTGCTAGTAATTGCAAAAAAACAAAAGGCCGTCTAGCTGATTTTTCGCCAGCGAAATCCAAAATCAAACATAACATTTTTCTTCTTTTTTTTTTATAAGTTGCCAGTGACATTGAAATTAAACCTACATGGTATGCACATAATACACGCGTGAGTAACATTTCCCACCCCTAGTGCTGCCTTAGCAGCACTCATTAACCATTGGAATCCGTAATACGCGTGTAACTGATCTAGTTAAAGTACCCGACTGAGTGTTTATCTTTACCATACGTACGCGGCCGTCTTTCCCAGGAAAGACTTCCGTAATCAAACCTCTCGGCCAAGTATTCCGGGGACTATTTGGGTCAGCGATGAACACCAAATCTCCCACCTGATACGATCTTTGTTCAGCGAGCCACTTCTTCCTCGGCACCATCTCCGGCAACACTTCGCGCACCCACCTACGCCAAAACATATCTGCAAGTCGCTGGGATACACGCCACTGCTTCCTGAGGACGATGTCTTTATCGTCGAAAATTCCTAAGCGTGGCAAGTTTGACGAAGTCCCTATGAGGAAATGGTTTGGTGTAAGGGCTTCTGAGCTACCTGGTTCTACGGAAACGTGTGTTAACGGTCGGCTATTTACCATGTTTTCTACTTCAGCTAAAAGAGTCGTGAGAGTTTCCTCCCGTGGTGCACGTTCTTTCAGTATGACTTTAAGCGACGTTTTCACACTACGAATAAGGCGCTCCCAGGTTCCTCCCCAATGTGGACTAGCTGGTGGAATGAATGTCCATCTTATTCCTCGATTCAAAGCTTCAGTTTCCAGAGCCTTCTCGTCGAGCTGGGCAATCGACTTTTTGAGTTCCTCATCTGCACCCCTGAGATTCGTCCCGTTATCTGAAAAAAGCTGCTGAGGCCAGCCGCGACGTGCAGCCATCCTGCGGAGTGCCATAATAAATGAATCTGTGGTAAGTGATGTCACTAGTTCCACGTGTATTGCTCGCACCGTCAAGCATGTGAACAGCACGCCATATCTTTTTGGCCAACTCCTTCCAACAGTAACCTCGAGGGGTCCAAACAGATCGACACCACAGAATGTGAATGGACGCTGGTGGTGTGCCATTCTGGCTTCTGGAAGGTCTCCCATCCTTGGAATTTCAGGCTTACTTTTCCTCAGTCGACAGAAATTGCATTTGGAAACCACGTTTCGCACTGTCGGCCGTAGTTTAATAACCCAATACCTTTGCTTAAGTTCGTTCACTACCAACTCTTGATTTCCATGAGCAGCTTTAACATGATAAGCTCGAACAATCAATCTAGCAATGTAATCACCTCCGTCTAATATAATAGGATTTTTTATTTCAGGTGCAACGTCGGCAGCAGCTATTCGTCCACCAGCTCGTAGAATTCCGTGGGCGTCAAGGTAAGAAGTTAAGGTTAGTAGCTTACTGGTTTTACTCAATTCTTGTCCATTTTTTAATTTCCAGATTTCTTCACCAAAAGTTTGTGCCTGGGAGTATTGCAGCAGAGTACGTTCAGCCTTTTCCATCAATGTGAAGTCATCCTCAGTAAGTATTTTCCTTAATTTATTAATAAATTTTAAAACCGTGTACATAGCACGAACTAATTTCAGCCATGACGAGAAATGAGTGGGGTCAGGAACCGAGAAATCAGTTGGGTCTGATGTGACTACAAAAACACGTTCCAATTGTGTCGTATCCACTTCTGTTTGTGTGACATCATTGGGCCAATTGTCCTCTGAGTCACGAAGAAAGGCAGGACCACGCAACCACTCGCTTTGAATCGTAGACACGTCGTAGTTTTCCCGGGTAGCAACATCAGCGACGTTTAACTTCGTGGGAACATAGCGCCACTCATTTGGTTTAGATAGTTCATCTATTTCACCCAATCTGTTTGCAACAAAAGTCTTGTAAGTTTTACTGCTATTTTTTATCCAATAAAGAACGGTGGTAGAATCACTCCAAAAGAACTTCTGTTGTGGTTTTATCCGGTGCTCTCGAACGATTGTTTCTGCTAAACGTGCTGCAAGCACCCCAGCCTGTAATTCCATTCGAGGGATGGTCATAGCCTTCAATTTAGCCACACGACTTTTACTGGCTATAAATGCTACGAACCAATTATCATTATTTTGCCAACGCCAATAAGCTACCGCATTCATCGCGTGTGAAGACGCGTCGCAAAACACATGCAGTTGTAAACATGAGTATCTGCACTGCTGACTTGATACCATCTCGCTATTCATCATACCTGCTACACCATAGTAGCGAGGCAAACCAACATCCTGTAACGTGCTCAACATCTGTAACCACTTTACCCATCTGTCATTCAAATCAGCAGATACCTGCTCGTCCCATTCAAAGTTTTCTCGCCAACATTCTTGAAGAATAATTTTCCCTGTTATGGTAACAGGTGCTAGTATACCATAGATGTCAAATATTGACATAACCGTTTGCAACATCTGTCTCTTTGTTGGTTTCTCTGTTCCATCAATTAAACTACGTGTAAGTCGTTTGAACGAGATGTCAATTTTCAATAAATCCTGTAGCGGCTCCCATATAAGTCCCAAAGTTCTTTCTCCATCAGAAAGTGTTTGTTGCCCGCTACAAAATGTCTTGGCTGTTTCGCCCAAATGTTCTGGTGGAATACTTTTGAGTACAACTTCACTGTTTGTTGTCCAATTTCTGATGTGGAAATTTCCCTGGCTGTGGATGTATGTAACATCACGGACTAGCTCTATAGCCGATTTTTCATCAGGAACGCTGTCAATGTAATCGTCCATATAATGTGAATCAACTATGGCAGAATAAGCTTGGGGAAAGTCCTCCTTGAACCTTTCAGCATTCTAATTCTTCACATACTGGGCTATGAAGGGTGAACAGTTGGCCCCAAAAATCAATGAAGTCATCACATTAGTCCTTAAAGATCCATCATTGTCTCTGAACAGAAAACGGAAGGCATCTTGATCTTCATGTCTAATCTTTACCCGAAGAAACATGTCCTTAATGTCGCCGGATATCCCCACCTTATTCTCCCTAAACCGTAGCATAATGCCAAACAAAGACTGGAGAAAATCAGGCCCCTTAAGCAGATAGTCATTTAGTGATCGGCCATCAGATTGAGCAGCTGCATCAAAGACAAGTCGGAGCTTCTTTTTATTGGGGTTGTCCACCCCAAAATGAGGCAGGTACCATGTCTTGGGATTCTTTGTCTCAGCAGTTCCTACTTCCTCCTTTGACAGCTGCTTGGCATAACCATTTTCGAACAGGTGATGAATGCGTTCACGATACCGTTGTGCAAAGTTTTCATTCTTCTTCATTTTTTGTTCCACTCCTCTTAGTCGTGTGAAAGCCATAGGAAAGGTTTCAGGCATCCTGCAGCTCGGGTCTTTCCATGGTAATCCTACATACCACTTGTTATCCTTTAGGGTTGAAGTCTGTTCTAAAATGTCCAGTGCGCGCAGATCTTCAACATTTTGACGTGGTTTGGCCGCTACGCCTAAAGATTCGACTGAAAAGAAGTGGCTTACCTGATCATGAAGTAAACGAAGTTCATTGTCACTTGAGATCAACAAGGATGTGTGCCGAGTGTGCTGCGGAACAACAGCCCGTCCATGCAAACACCAGCCGAGAGGGGTACGAGTAGCACATGGTTCATTCACAGCACCTCGAGTAGCACATGGTTCATTCACAGCACCTACTACGGATTCCAAAGGCAACAGCAAATGACAATTATCCTGACCTATTAGTATCTCTGGCTTTAAAAGCCCTAAAGACAATTTATTTTTAAGTTTACTTAAATGTTTATAATTATTACAGTTGACATTATTATGAACCGGCAAGTCAAGTTGCTTAACACTACGTGCTTTGAAAGTGAATGGTTTACCTAGTGAATTAGTTATATTAACATTTACTATCTCACTATCACATGTTAATGTAGTGTTCCACGCGCCACGGACACGTAAAGATTCCTGGTGACCGCGTAGCCCGGCACGAGAGGCTAAGTTTGCACTAATTAACGATACGGTGGATCCGTCATCCAGCAACGCCGCAGTGCGTACTATTTGTCCATTGGCACCTTGAATGTTTATGGGCACTACTTTCAACAACACTGCACACTTGTCCGTGTCTATATGGGTCACTGTTTCAGTTTCACTTAGCTGCTTCCCAGGATCCTGTTCGGTCACTGACGCGGCGCTATCCTGTGTCGCACGCGGAGTGTAGTGCAGCAAACGGTGATGGTTCTGACCACAACTGTCAGCATCACAAGTTGGTGCAGGGCAAGTCGCTCTTTCATGTTGTGACACAAGGCACTTATAACACAGCCTACTCCGCTTCACATACTGCCAGCGGTCCTTCCGTAGAGCTTTCTTGAACTTCTTACAATCTGTTAACTTGTGTGCTGACTGCTTACAAAACTTACAGTCTTCTGTGTCACTACCCTTTCTCTCCTGCACCAACACTGTGTCAATGTGTGCCTTTACATTATGTTTTTTTTCACTTTGATGGGCTATGTACAAAAGATTGGCGCCATACTTAGATAGTTTGACTGCTTCTTCATGTAAAAATACAGCTAAATTAGATAATCTGTTGCTGTTGGTACTTTTAGTGTAGGCATAATCATTCCATTTAGCAATAAGTGTTGTGGGCAGCTTGCTTAATATTATAGTGGTCATATTTGTACCTTGCAGGTACTCCTCACGGCCTAATGCCTGAACAGCAGTTACAAAATTGGATACTTTGATTGAGAATTTAATTATTTCTTTGTGGTAATCAGGTGGTAGTGGTGATAACCTTTTAAGGTCAGTTACTATTTTCATTAAAATTATCTCTGGATCTCCAAATAATAATCTCAAAGTATCCATAATTTTTGTTGGTGTTGTAGGAGTAATAAGTAACGATGAAACTGACTCACGTGCTGCTCCCCGCAAACATCTCCTCAGGCGCCACAGTTTTTCTTTGTCGTTGAAGTTACACAGCTCATTCGATTCTTCATAGGCCTGTTCGAACTGGAGCCATTCCATCGGGTCGCCAGAAAATGTAGGCAGGTCCTTTGGTGTGCTGAGGCGGCTGATTAAATTTTGATTGTGATTATTAGTGACAGTGGTGGTCACCAACTGTTGGAGAGCAGCTGACAATTGTTGAATTGTACCATCTGGGCCGGAGGGCAACTTCTCCGACGGGTTCAACAGGTCCTGTTTAATGTCCATCTGGTGGGCCTGTTGATGATCCATTTCTTGCTGGCTGTTCTCCATCCACCTTTCAATATCACTCCTTCTAGTGCACAGACTTTCGTGCGAACCCTCCGATAGTGAACTGTAATTTTCTAATGCAGCAACATCTGCTGCTAACTTCTTGTCTACTAATTCCAGCTGGATACGCGCCCTTTCACGTGCAGCCTCTAGCTCTAGCTGCTTCTTTTGAGCTATGTATGAGGCCTTGGACGCCTTCGACCGTTGCACTGAATGGGTAGAAGGCTGCGTCGTCGGCGGAAGCTCCCGGACCTGAGACACCGAGGCAGCCTCGGATTTTTCCATCGCTTTTCTCATAGCACTTCGAGTGAGCGGTTTTGTACCGGGAGTTGATGTACGCGTAGTCATTCTGTTGCTAGTCCAAATTCGGCGAGAGGACCACTTGTTAACCGTGCGCGTATTAAAATGATAAGTAAACAAGACGTTTGTAAGCCTGGGTTTAATAAACACAACCAAAATAGAATTTTACATAAAATTTTGCTAGTAATTGCAAAAAACAAAAGGCCGTGTAGCTGATTTTTCGCCAGCGAAATCCAAAATCAAACATAACATTTTTCTTCTTTTTTTTTTATAAGTTGCCAGTGACATAGAAATTAAACCTACATGGTATGCACATAATACACGCGTGAGTAACAATATATGTGGATTATACCATCCGAACCGCTCACGTGCGCTACGAAATACGTAGAGGCTACAAATTGTAGAGTCTACAAAGACTCGTAGAAGCTACGAAAGTCGTAGCAACAGAAAGACTCGTAGAAACTACGAAAGTCGTAGCAACAGATTTTTAAAAGAAATAAGTGTATTATTTTAAGCATATTAATGTAAAATTAATGCTCGTCGGCATACTAAAATACTAGACCTAAGTAATGTGAATCAATTGTGATTCATTACTAGACCTAAGTACTTGCTGGATGTAAGCCGCTTTCGATCGTTCATCCTGTATATCCTTGGGACGGGTCCGTTCAGAACTGGACGTTACCAAAATACGGCGGCAAAATGATCTTTTATAAAATTAAATATGTAATTTCAGTTATATTTTTTAAAAATTGCTTGTGTATACCGTGGATTAAAATTTTAGTGTATTTTCAGCTACAAATTTAACAATAAATTTAAAAAATAAAAACTTGGTAGGTGTCAAGGGACACCCGGATGGAACGGAGTTCCTTTCGATTTATTAGGAGAGAGAGAGAAAGACAGACAGAGAAACACGCGCACGCCGCACGGCTTACAACTATAGCAAAAAGTGTCGATACAACTTTTGGTCTTAATTTTTTCCGTCTAGCCTCCTTTCGCAACGCGCGATAAGGAACTTCGTTTCAATAAAATTTTATATTTTATTGAAATGGTATAGCTTTTTCTCTTATTACAAGGTAATTTACAGTGAGTAAAACTTACTGATGAACCTGGGCGGCTATTCATTCATTAATTATTGCTAGAAAAAATTTAAAACTTATATAATACGAAGCTTAAAATACTATACATTCGTATTGAAAAGTTTTTAACTATCTATCATAAATTGTTGAGTCCAGGCCATTACTTCGCAACTATCTAATTGACTACGAATAGACATTTCATCGATTATTTTCTTTAGAGAAAATTACTGATTTTGAGCAAAAGTTTAGAAATAATACGAGTATTACATGCAGAACGGAAGATCTTAGGGTCCCGCGCATCTCTGTCCCGTTCTCGCCTTGTCGATTGTGTTTTGCGGCGAACACACATTGCCGTGCGCACGATGTTTCTTTTGTAGTAAGTGGTGTAAGTATAAATAATACTCCGCTAATATTAAATAAATAAAAGTTTTTAATTAAAAAAAAAAAAAATAGTCCGCTTCAATGAAGTGCCATGCCACAAAATTCAAATGTATTCAGTAATTATACCTTTACAAGCACTTTTACACGCCAATAAGACAGTATAATTTATTATTATTATAGTATAAGTATAATTTATTATAATATATGTATAATATAAGTATAATTTATTTTGTATCTCCTTTGAGAATCACGGGTCTTTTCACCCCGGTCCTTTGAGAGGCTTGCGATACAGATCCAACACGTAGAGGACATTTGGAGAAGTTGTTGGTATGTGGCGCTCCCGCCAATACCTATTCCTGGATATACCTATGAAAGGTGTACCCTTGAGTTGGTTTTGGCAGAAGAAAAATCTATTGCATGAAAAAGGGAAAGGTTTAAGGGTTATGGAATGAATTTAGGATGGACTGATGCTGGGTTATTGCAATAGAAACGTCACCTGCCATAATCATGATTACTGACTATTGTAGGCAGGTGGTGGCTTGCCGCCCACTAGATGGGCCCCTCGAACGCGCCGTCAATAGTTGCCGGTAAAGGAGCAACACCGGTGCAGGTGACTCAGGGGTGTCGAGAGGTGTGCTGCGCTTTCTCCAAAGTTACTCGCGTCGTTATGCCCTTTAACACTTCTACCCCTGGAGCAACAGCTCCAACGACTCCTCTCTGCACAGCCAATTAAGGCAATGTAGAGCTGAGCGCCCTGCGAGCCCTCTTGGGTCTCCACCCCGACCGATGAAGACGCGTCGGGGACGAGGGATTTGACCGGCTCTCTGTCTCTGTTAATTTATTATTATTATATTACGTGTAATGTAAATTAAAGATTTTTTTAAAGACCAGCTACCGACACCAGCACTTCGCAACAACCATCGAGAATCATGCTAAAAAGCATGAGGATAGTCTATGCTGGACATAAGAATAAAAAAAAAGGCATATCAAACAAAGCAGTGTTGTTTTCAAGTGCTTCTTCGTCTTTAAAGTCCGTGTAAACTTAATAGAAAAAGCGTTTTCTTAAAAAATCCGATCCCCCGTGGAATTATTACATTGTTCGTTCATTTTCCGCAAAATGACACGCCCATAGTCAACAATGCCCTGTTATAAAATACGTGGAGTGAAGAAATAGAGCTGACTTACCTGTTTTAAAATAGGTTTAAGTCTTCTTCTTATCGAGTGTGTTAGTGACTAACACTAGTGTCAGAGTTTTTAAACCGCCTTAAAGGTAATAATACTGTTTAATTCGTAATAGGTTTAAGTTTAACTCTACGTCGACTTAAGGGGATACATGATATTTTCGGGGTCCAGTGCTTCCCTCATTTGAAATAAATTATTTGAAAGACAGTGGAGATATAATATAAAATCTTGTCTTGACCAAGCCCTAACTCCTCAAACTATTTAATAAATGTCTACAGTTTTAAGTGAGAACTTAAAACTTTTCTACGCACATTTGCGAAAAACGGTCACTTTTGTCTAATATGCGAAGAAAAGCTCACTTACTCACTTTCAGCGGCTGCCTGAATTTCCCGATGAACAGTGCTGCTGAAATCCATCCCTTTGAAATAAATCATTTGAAAGGAAACGGAGATACCATCTAAAATTTTGCCAAAATTCAAGTATCCCCTTAATTGATTTTTAGTCTTGATAATATGACGACTTTTACAGACAAAGATTATTCATTAAGTGATCACCTTATTTGAAGTTATAAGTAAGTAATATTTATTTTTTCTTTGAACGCTTTTATTTTACTACGACACGGTTAAGGGTAATTGTGTCCTTTTATAAAAACGTCTGCAATCTAGTCGCGGTACGTTCATCAAGGACGACCCTGACCTATTCTTTGTCTTTTTTTTCTCTCTTTATTTGGGAAAACAAACAGTAGTACATACAGTTTTCTTAAATATAACTTATCTAATTATACTACCAATACCGTTAACCACAGCTTACCAAGTACATATATCTTAGTTGAGAGACAACTTACAGTTCAGATGCCCACTAGTTGACATTATTATAAATAAGTAGTACATACATTAATAATATAGTAAACTGCAGGCGAAACATTTTAAAAAATGTGTACAATTATAATTATAAGTTGGCGCTTATTTTCCCTTTTAGTTAAATTACATTTTTTCAAAAGACTTATTGGACACTTACATACATACATACTAACACGTCTTTATCCCTAATGGGGCAGACAGAGCATTTTGGGTCTTGCGGCTCTATGCAGAGCCCAGGGCCGCAAGACCCAAAAGCCACTTTTAGCGTCATGGTGGGCGAGAAGATGGAAAAGCAATCAATACAGTGATGGGTTGCTAGCCGCATCGCCTGTTAACATGATTTGCATTTTTGCCCATTCCCTCGATCGGCTTTTACGATCTGCGTGGGAAGAGAAGCAGCTGGTACATTCTCAAAGTTTTTTTTATTTCTCCCAGACCAGCATGGGAGATTGGACACTTTAAGTTCTGTATTTTCCTTATTTTGTGCCCATAGTCGACAATGGCCGTAATTGGATGTGAAATCGCTTACACCGAATAATGAAAAATGTGAATATTTACGCTTCACCTTTATTTTTTTCAATTTGTAAGATCGCATTGCTATCTGTGATTGTTAATTATGAAATCTTTTTGTTATTGAGAATTTAATTACGTAGCTAGTCTGGAAGAAAAGAATAAAATCAACATGTACTTACCAGCTGATTCTTCTCTATAATAATCGAATAGGCGAGATTCAAATGGTGTATATAGGCGATATATTATTGGCTAGCAACCAGTCTTCTGGGTATTGGATATTTTTATTAATACTTACATAAATTTATCTATCTTCTATACATATAATAAAACAGTTGAAAAATATATCAGTACATTGAATATATTTCCAAAAAAATATATTTGATAGAGACAGTAAAAAATAGAATAAAAAAAATGACAGTCTGTTTGTCTATTTGTACACGCTAATCTCCAGAAATACTGGACGAATTCGAATGAAACTTTTTTGTCATAGGTATAGATGTTAAGCCTGGGCAACATATAGGGCTTAACTTATTTTGAAAAATGGAATACCTAATGCAGAACCAAAATGGTCCAGCTAAACTATGAGAAATATAAAAATGGCGCCTTAACAAAAGTTGTTCAGCCTGATGACCATTTTCCGGAGTCATAAAGTCCCATGCTGGTCTGGGAGAAATAAAAAAAAAAACTTAGAATGTACCAGCTGCTTCTCTTCCCACGCAGATCGTAAAAGCCGATCGAGGGAATGGGCAAAAATGCAAATCATGTTAACAGGCGATGCGGCTAGGAACCCATCACTGTATTGATTGCTTTTCCATCTTCTCGCCCACCATGACGCTAAAAGTGGCTTTTGGGTCTGTTTAAAGTCCACGCAAACGAAGTCGCAGGTTTCGGCTAGTTTACTTTAAAAACAGCTACAGTATCTATAAGCTAGTAGTATAGAATAGTATAGTATAGTATCCCGTAACACAACTTTAAATCTACCTTGGGGCTAGCTCAAACAATGTGATTTATCCATAAATATTTATTTACTATCCATGATTTCGCTCTTCGGATAATCTTTCCTCATTTAACTTGACCGAGACTTTATCCTTGTATATCTTAAACACGTGTATTGTTGTTAGGGGATTATATCGCCACGTGGAGACAAACCCACGTAGCGACAATGCCACGTGGCGATTTCATTAATTCCAAGTCTCAGACGTAATACACTTACATTTTGAATAGTCTTGAGAATAAATTAGAAAGAAGTGTACAATATTCTTTTCAACACACTTGCTCATAAAGTGGCTCTATGGTCACCGCAATTAGGCACATAATGACACCCATAATCAAACTGTGACTTTTTCATTTCTATAACTCACTAGTGAGTTATAGATTTTTTTAAAAATTTTATTGGTTCAGTTCATGGAATTGTATATGTACTTGCGTTGAGTTGCTTTGTTCTTATTAAAAAAGTTTTTATTCAAAAAAAGATCGTGTTCAATAGAACAAACAAATTAATGTTCCTATTGCTTGCTCATTTCATGCAACTTCTTATTTAAATAGATAATTTTAACTCGTACGTGTTTAATAAATAATACTTTCACTCAAGTATAACTTTTGTTTTCTCTGTAATAAAAGAAAACTTTAAATTCCCCATTTTGTACGTGGCAGAATAGGCGCAAATCTTATGCGCGAAAAAAAAACTTATCTCTTTAGTCTGTGGCCGATCGCAATGCGCGCGCATAGGAAAACTGACTGATTAATTTTTCCCGCCATAGCGAAATTAGCGAAACATTTTTTGCAACTCGTTTTCACTGTTGAAATTATAGTTATTTATTAATTAAAATGTCTACAAGTACGAAGAAAATGATTTATGTTGTACACCGCCCGATATAAGATGTGTAGAAAGTTTATTACCTGAAAACTCCAAGGAAAAATATCTATTAGCCTACCTACCAAAATTTCATAAAATGGCAAAACAGCAAGAATACGCATTCTTTTTCAGAAAATGTGTTCATGGCGTACTTTAAAGAATTATCTTCTAAGTACAAACCTAGCTCTTTGTGGTGTTTATACTCAATGTTAAAAAGTACAGTCCGAACAAAGAATGGAGTAGACTTAAAAACATACTCACTAATTTGTAAGCTTATCTAAAGAGACTATCCGATGGATTTAGAAGCAAGAAATCAAAGTTTTATCGTCTGACGATATTGAAAAATGTATAAAAGATTCCTACTGACAAAACACCAAGTACATCCAATGATTGGATTTCACCTACCTACACGATTAATGAGCCATCTCAAATTACAATAGAACATGAAGTATTTCAATAAATAATCTATCTGTTGAGACCGCTATGTCATCAAAAACAGTTAATTATAATTTTACTAACTGCATATTTACTAATTGTTTCTCTAAATAAACTTTTTATCTACTAAATAAAATGAGTTTTTATTGTTATTTTATTCACAAGTGTGTTGAAAAACGTCGTATGATACACGTGTGTATTGATGATTACCGTCCTTGGCTCTCTTAAGACCCTCGCCTACGGCTCGGGTCTCAATGGCGCCGCGGCGGTAATCACCAATGTTACACACTAGTACCATAATTTACTATTTTTATTTTAGTATGTAAGAAAAGAAAAAACATAGAATGTACCTGCTGCTTCTATTCCCGCGTAGGTCATTAAAGCCGAGCGAGGGAATAGGTGAAAATGCGAATCATGTTAATCGGTTATGCGACTAGCATTGTATCACTATTTCGAGTATTTTGTTCCAATTTCTCACCCTTCTTCTTCTTCATCTTCTTTATCACGCTTAAAGCGGCCTTTGGTCTAGCAGGTCTGGGTTCTGTCTTACCTTTTTTATTTTTGTATATAATTTGAGTCCATCGCACATCAATACAACTCAAATTGCATTTACTGAAGTCCACACGCGCATGCCTTGCCTACGCCACGCACTCGCCTTGCGCCCGCCTGGTGCTCACCCCGATTGGACTTCTTCTTCTTATCGTGTGTGTTAGTGACTAACACTAGTGTCAGAGTTTTTAAACCGCCTTATAGGCCTCTGACATGGTTTTAGGTTACGACCAATGTCAAAGACAGTGACCGGGACCGACGGCTTAACGTGCCCTCCGAAGCACGGATCATCTTATTTATCAGACAATCAGGTGATCAGCCTGCAATGTCCTAACCAAACTAGGACAACAATACAAAGTCGTTGCCCCCGCTGGGAATCGAACCCGCGACCTCCGGGTATGAGCCAAACGCTCCAACCATTACACCACGGAGGCAGTTACTAAATTGGACTGAAGTTTTAGATATAAATAAATATTCGTTTTGTTATGTTTAAAGTTAAATCATCATCATCCAGCCTTCCAGTGACCTTGGTCAGGTCTACAGGCCACCTAGTAGGTGGTGTCCTACGCTTCACTTGCCAGTTAAATAAAACCATTCTATAGTATACGATACAAAAAGAAATGTTTAGAAAACACCATGTGAGCGGGGATTGAACCAGCGACCTTGGTTTTGATACGACCATGCTCTTACCAACTGAGTTATCACGTGTGCATATCCGCATGCCGAATTTCTCCAGTTAGGCTTGCTTTGCTTAATACTTAGTACTACCTACTTTTAGTTAGTTTATAAACTGTAGTACCGAATTGGAGAGAACCACTTTTAGTTTAGCGGTCAGTCTTCGATTGGGAGCTAGAACGAATGAGCCACATCGCTGTCGCTGCGGTGGAGATGTCGATCCCCTGGGCCACCACGGTTTGGCTTATCGTCGCAGCGCAGGGCGAGTTTCACGTCACGCCGCCTTGAATGACGTCATCCGTCGTGCTCTTGCCAGTGCCGGTGTGCCAGCAATACTCGAACCGAATGGTATCGCGCGAGACGATGGCAAGAGGCCCGACGGCATGACGCTCATCCCTTGGAAGAACGGGCGGTCGCTTGTGTGGGATGCTACATGCGTAGACACTGTAGCTGCATCCCATGTACGGGCGACAGCCCGAAAGGCGGGCGCGGCAGCGAGGACAGCAGAAGCCATCAAGAGGCGCAAATATGCGGCTCTGGGAGAGCCGTATATATTTGTGCCTTTTGCTGTGGAGACCTTAGGGCCCTGGGGTGCGGAAGCTCGTCAAATTTTTAAGGAAATTTCCGCACGCCTGATCGATGTCTCCGGGGACCCAAGGGCGGGCGCGCATTTCGGACAGCGTTTAAGTATTGCTATCCAACGCGGAAATGCCGCCAGCCTCTTGGGTACTTTGCCCTGTGACGGCAGCGATTTGGCCTCAATTTTTTATAAAATTTAATATAAATTATTTTTAATTAGTTTTAGTTAGTTTTAATTTTAGGTTGTATTTATTTAGTTAATATTATATTGTTATATTATGAATACATTAGTGAACTATTATAACTTGACATAATGTGTAGTGAAAATTGTAAAAAAAAAATATATATACTGAATTTTAAATGCTTTATAATTCTACAAAATACTGTATGTTAGTTTCCACTTTTATTCTTAACACATTTAGGGACTCTCAGCCAGACACAATTAAATCACGTCCACAGAACTGTCCGGGAAAGTCTTAAATTGCTCTACTGCATGAACATTACATGCATTGTATAATTTTAGCTTTCTTTCAACTCAGTATACAGCCATCTGTTCTAGTTAAAGCACTTATCTTCATTCTTATAACTCTTTCATGTCCAGTGTTTATAAGAGTTCATTTCTTTGTTTACTAATTCGTGTTTAGTAGTTAGGTTGTTCTACGAATTCTTTTAGTCGCAGTTTTGAGGTATTTTACACAAAGCAAAGTTATTTTGTTAGTTTTCTTTTTTGTGGACATTTATAAACGTCTGTTTAAAAGTTTTATTCAATTATTTATCACTGCATGTCAGGCAACCTGAATGATAAATAAGAACGTATACAGACAAATTACACAGATTTAGCTAGCCCTTAAGTAAGTTCGAGACTTGTGTTGTGGGATACTAATTCAACGATACTATATTTTATAACAAATACATATAGACAAATATCTACCAGGCGGTCCCATAATGACTTGGCCTGATATATTTCTGAACATATTCAAATATGTTCGACTGCGGCATAGGAATCCTTAACTCTTTAATAATCTGCTTTGAAATTTGTATCAACCAGTAATTGTTAGTTTGAACTCGACAGTTGATTAAAGAGGTCGTGTAGATAGATTTTTGAAAATGTCGGAAATCGAGTACTGGAGTATGATTAATTTCCTTTATAAGGAAGGTCATTCCCCCGCTTTAAT
Source organism: Acrobasis consociella (assembly GCA_963555685.1). Taxonomy (NCBI): domain Eukaryota; kingdom Metazoa; phylum Arthropoda; class Insecta; order Lepidoptera; family Pyralidae; genus Acrobasis; species Acrobasis consociella. The sequence goes on along the minus strand of OY743119.1, from coordinate 2,862,694 downwards.
CAAACAGCCTTTGGATGGCCTGTATGGCGAGTCCTCACCTTCCTATAGCACTGTAAAAAACTGGGTTAAGGAATTTAGTTTTGGACTACAAACGGTTAAGACACTGTTCATGAAAGCCGACCGGTGGAAGTGCTTACCTCGGAAACAATCGCCATTATCAAGGAGAAGGTGATGAGTGATCGCCGATTAAAATTTAGGGAAATTGCAACTATGTTGGGGCTTTCGAAGCGTACCATCCATTGTGCAATTCACGACCAAATTTATATGAGTAGGGTGAGCGCAAGATGAGAGCCGAAACTTCTCTCGGCTGTTCAAATAGAGGAAAGAGTGCGATGCGCTTCTGCACTTTTGGAACAAACTGATGAAAACCCTGAAGAAACAAATGATCGGATGTTTATTGGTAATGAAACGATGATGCTTTATTATGATCCTGAGAGCAGACGCGAGTCCATGGAGTGGCGTTATAAGGAGAAAAGCCGCCGAGGAAGGCAAGAGTCCAATAGTCCACTAAAAACTTGATGTGCACGGTTTTTTGGGATTCACAAAGTCTGCTGAGGGCTGATTTCAAAGATTGTAATACTGTTGTAAATGGGCCATATTATGCTACTCTTGTGCATAAGTTGAGGGACAGTATTAGAGAAAAACGTAGAGGTAAATTGCATAAAGGTGTCCTTCTGTTGCACGATAATGCACCTGTGCTCACGGCTGCTATTTCGAAGGCTGCCATTCGGGACTGTGGGTTCACAGAACCTAAACACCAACCTTATAGCCTTGACTTGACCCCGGGCAACTACTTCTTATTTCCGGATTTTAAGTAAAATCTACGTGGAAGAAAATTTACCAATGATGATGAGTTCCAATCAGCAGTTTTCGACCACTTAGAAGACATAAATTCGGACTACTTTTTTAAAGGTATTGAAATATCAGTTCAGCGATCTAAAAAGTGTTTTGTAAATAAAAGGGACTATATTCAAAAGTAATGCGGGTTTTATTTCATTTCTACTTCCAGAACTCAGTTAGGCCAATTTATTATGGGACCTACCACGTAAGACCCTGATCAATCTTAAACAGATCATTTTCCATCAGACCTAACCGGGGAACAAACCCGGGTTCTTTGGACAGCGTGTCATGATGACCAAATAGGTCACAGAGCAGAGTTCGTCAAATAATATTGCATTTTATTTTATTTAAAGTAATTTTACCTAATTATCTTATTTGCAAATTCATTAGGGATCAAAGAGAAACTACTAAGGTTATCGTTATTTTATGAAAATTAATGGTTATTTCGCATCTTACTACGATAATTTGCAAATGGCATTTAGTTATAATTAAGTTTGATAATAAGGTACAAAATTGATGGATAAATCGAACACCACCGATTTATCCGTTAATTGTAGACCGATTTTCAAATACTTTTTTTGTTCATTTAAGAATTTGATGGTAGAATCTGGGGAAATCGCTGGAAGCCCTAAAATTGTTTATCTTTAATAATCTTTAATAATAAATAGGATTGGGCGGGACATGTATGCCGCATGTAAGCAGATAGACGGGCCCATAGGGTCACCTTGCGGGTACCAGATGGAGAAGACGTAGGGGTAGACCAAGGAAGAGATGGCGGGATGACATCGAGAATTTCTTAAGTGGATGACAGCAAATTGCTCGGGATAGAGATAGATGGAGAGAAGGGGAGGCCATTGCCCAGCAGTGGGACGCAACAGCAGGCTATTGAAAAAAAAAAGATATTTGTGTATAATATTATTACTGAGCTAATGAGATGGAAGACACAAGTCCTGGACGTATTTTCCAACCTACTCAACCATATGTCAAATACCTATAGAACTAAATCTGCAATTCAGTCTTTGACTCTCAGCATACGATTCCAATATCACATTCTCAAAGACTTCGAATATTTCGTTTGAGGCACAAAAGCTCTAAGCACAATCTGCTTGGTACTCTCTGTCCTTCACAGTGCAAATTGTCAATACCAGTTTACCTATTTGTTACCCGACTACGGAAAAGGAAGTATAATGATTATCTATGCTGGCACAAGGAACAGAATAAGAAAAGATAAACCTATTTAACACCAGTGTTGCGTCGATAAGGCGTAACTTAATTCATTTCACCACCATTATCATCAGGACTTTTTGACTCTGTCTTTACTACTAGAGCCATACTTGGCCAGAGCAGCCAGAGAAGTTTGGCCTGCACTCTCCTCTCTGGCCAGACGTGTTGGAGAGGTCTCATTGATGTTTATAAGCTTTGTTTAGCTTGTATTTCCTAAGTCGCCTTCTATGACATCCATTATTCTACTCTGCCGAAAACCACACGGCAAAATATTTTTTTAGTAAATGATTATACTTGTATATCGGTTACTTAATTAAATTAGGGTTTTGTGCGATCGTTTAGTGTGGCCTAAAATGCAGAAGCTTGGTTTGGCCACATAATACATAATAGTACTTAGTATATATATATATATATATATATATATAATAGTAATGGTTTGGCGTAAAATCAGTGCTGTTTTTGATAAGTGCTGTATGGCCCATAGTTTTATTTAATGTGTAGCTATCCAATATACATTCAAATTATGTTGGTTATTAGCTGTTGGATACCTTTGAGAACAAATAAATAAAAAATATTTAAAAAAAATATATTGCCCGAACAAAGAAAAACTTAGAAATAAACTTAAATTAGTTATCGGGCTTATCACCTTTTAAATAATAGTACAGCCCGTGGTTTAATTTATTTCCCTCCACGTTGTTTTTAATATAATTTTTCTAAATTTTATTTAGGCGCTGTAGTTTCGGAGATTACGGGCAGAATGGTAAATTTTCGTCTAGTTTCATGAATAAAATCAAAACTATTTTTTTTACAATAATAACAAAAATATGTTTGAGATCCTCTTAACGAGCTCTTTCATTTAATAAATGACACAGTAAGGATCGTAATTTATTTTCAATTTCCTAATTTGTCCCTTGATAATGATCCTTTCTGTCCCCCGAAAAAGTCCCTTTTTAAATATTTATTTACCTTGCAAATTTGTGTTTGGGTCATAGGATTACCATCCTACCAAATTTCACAGGGATTTGGTCTAGTAGACTCAAAGCTCAAATTGGCAGTGACAGACGGATGGACAGACAAAGGCACGAGTGATCCTATGAGTTTCGGTTTTTTTAATTTTTTGTACTGAACCCTAAGAAATATATTTTTCAAAACGTATTAAAAAAGTTTATCCAATCCTCTTATCACAGTTTTTATGCAACGACTAACTTTAGGCCTAAGTCATCGGCGATACTTAATTTGAATATATTTCGCCAAAACTCCTACAAAGCCTCTTTTGTTAATTAACTTCCCTAATGACATAAGTTCGAGTGATCCGGTCCGAACTGCGTATTAACGTTCATTCTCTTTTGTTTTCAATTTATTCGCTTCGTTTTCGTTTAAAAGTTTTCCAATAGTTTTAGTTAGATTGGTAAAAAAAGAATTTTTTTTTTTTACAAGCTAAGTATTTATTTAGTTTTTTTTTTTTAATTATGGCTCCGCGCTTGTGCGTATGTAGCCAGGCTCAAGTTAATAAAACGTAGGAACAATCGATGTGAAGTAAATATATATATATATATACAATCAAAGGTCGGTATAGGTCCTTTGATTGCTTTAAGGGAGCTTCTGGCGACAAATCTATACGAGTCCACTGGTTTTCATAGCCGATTGAGTGGCGGACGGCGCCTACAGACGCCCACCGCAGTCCGCAAATTAATATCACTACAGCCGCACTATAATATTTTATATTTAACTGAAATATTTGATTTTAATTTCAATTTGATATAAATTTATTTGTTTCCTATTATTGTTTACACCTATTTAATGATACTAGTTTTAACTTATTCTCAATTTAATTTTAATTATAAAAAATGTGACACAATTTTTGCAAAAAATATTAAGTATTTTTAATTTAAAATTTGTCAAAAAGAAAAAAAAACTATGAATTGTATAAATTAGTATTAGGATTTTTCTTGCATGTTGTAATCTGGAATAAAAGGCTTTTTTATTTTTATTTTTATTTTATTTTATTTATTTATTTTACAGCCGCACTATGACTGTTCACTTTAAACATTTTACATATTGTCCATGAGAATGATCATTTATAACACCAAACTACACCAAATTTCATATTATAAAGTCCACTAGAATCAATTTGCAAAACAATTTAAAGAAAACTCCTTATTTAGTTTTACCTGTCCCGTTTAATTTTGTGATCCATCTATTGAATAGGTTGAAACTCTTCTAGTAATTTAAGAGATTGCTCTTGTCGGTGATCTATCTGTAAATCTTGCAAGTAAAAGATTGAGCTGAAATTTTGCACCCAAAGTATATCGCGTGACAATGCAATATTATGATAGCATGGAGGATCTGATGATGAAGCCGGAAGGTGGCCATTTAATAACCCTAGTACCTGGGCGACCGAGCCTTGCTTGGTTACATCTCAAACATTAACTATATTATTTTAAACTTGTCTAAAAACAATACAAAATAAAAAATTATATATAAACTTGAACATAAAAAAAACAAAAGTAAGTCACCGAGTGGGATTCGAACCCGTAACACTCTTTCTAGCGGTCGGTATCCTTAACCGCTGAGCTAAAAACAAGGCGGTTGGCGCGACGAAATTAGCGACCATATTCTGCGTGGAAAGAAAAACGCATGAAAACTCGAAAACACGCGTTCTCCCAAATATAAAACTAATCTAGATCGATTGTTTACCCCCGAAAACCCCCATATACAAATTTTGAGCGAATTCGTTAGAGCCGTTTTCGAGATCACAGAAATTTATAAATATATATACAAGAATTGCTCGTATAAAGGTATAAGATATAAGATAATGAAAAGACGCAATCCTATCGAATTTGGGCTCGTCTGATCCGTCTTGAGGAGCACTTTTTAGTTCAGTGTTTAAGTAAAATGATTTTTTTAAAATATAATTGCTTGTTTAATATTTTACTAGTACCTGGGCGACCGAGCTCTGCCCGGTTATAACTATTTATTGAAATATGGTAGTGTTTAGGTGATAATCTACATAAACTTTTTAAACTTGTCAAAAACAATAAAAATTAGAAAAATATATATAAACATAACACGCGTTTTCCCAAACATAATCTGGACCGATTGTTTGCCCCTGAAAACCGATATACCAAATTTCAGCGAAATTGTTACAGCCGTTTCTGAGATCACAGCAAATAAATTTATATACATATAAATAAATATAGAAGAATTGCTTGTTTATAGGTATAAGATTCTTATTAATAACAGATAACATTTGGAAGTGGAAAAACATTTTCTTCGTCTGCTATTTTCAATCTTATTTCAAAATATCAATTCGTAGCAATACAGCGGGGTAATGCCGCAAGCGTCATGGGCACATTTGCATCAGGTACGATTCAGGGCGGATTGTTTGACTGACGTACTCAACGTCAAAATGACATACTTATGTGAAATTTAATTTGTAATGTGGATTTTGAGAAATGAGAAAAAGCGAATTTTTAATAAACCTGACAAGACAATTATTCGTAGCAATCGTTCATTTTTAACTATGTTCACCGATATTTCGAATACGCCTGGACTGATTTAAAAATCCTTTTTTTGTCTGAATCCGTCCGATTTTAAAAATCTCGTTTTTGTTTGAAAATGTATACTTATCAATAGAAATATTATCAAAATCGGTAGTGCATTTTGGGATTGAAGTCGGTTTTTAGTTTTGAAAAATTATTTTACGGACTGAGTGTGCTATACTTCAGAAATAAAAGCAAATTCACACTGAGGCGGAATGCCAGTAGTTACATAAGAGTCAATTAACACTTAGTCAGCCGTCCTGACCGGTTTCGTGTTAATCCTAGCAGTATGGCTTCTCCGTCATGCAACCTTTTTTGCTGATTGTATCGAATAACAATTTAAACTTGGGAAATAAGTTTGTTTAAAACCAGGCTGTATCTCATGAACCGTTATAGCTAGAAAGATGAAATTTTTACAGAGTTTCTGTTGCCGCTATATGACAAATACTAAAAATGGAATAAAAGAAATATTTAAAAAGGGCTGCCATACAACAAACGTGATTTTTATAGATAATGCTTCAGAACCCATAAAGACGCCTGGTCCGATTTCGAATATTCTTTTTCTTATTTCTTCTATTTTAAAAGGGCATACTTGTCAGTCCTATAGAAATTTTATCAAAATCGATTGTGTAGTTCGGAGTCGAATTCTGACAACTTTATGATGATGAGAAAAGAAAAAAATACGTATTGCATACTTTTCAATTTCCCTCAAATGCATAGTGATGTAGATCTACATCATGCTGAAATTATTTTATTTAAATTATTATTTTTATTACTTTTAATATTTTTTAAATGTTTTATGGTCAATTGTAATCTCCTTTTCGGTATATAATCAAAAAATTAAATGTTTAGTGCATTTTTTTTTCCTTTTTTTGTCTATGCCAAGTCAACTTTCTCACGACAACGAACCATAGATCCAAAATCCATATTTATTTCTAAAAAATATTTTGTATACTTAAATTGGTCAAACTGACACAAAATAAATTGCATAAATTAGGAAATTAAACATATTTTTATAATTCATAAATAAAAGTTAAAAAATTAAAAAATATTTTTTTTTATAAAAGGGGCCTTTTTTTAAAAATTCTGGATTTTTGTAAAATTTAGCCATAAAACAAGGCATTTTTTTTTCCCGTGTTATTTAGACCATTATTAACTTATAATGTAAGTTTTATGAAAATCGGAAAATTCATGCATTAAAATTTAAGGAATAATCTATCCAATGAGCCAAAATATTTTTGTAGTCCACACACACCCCTATTTGTAAAAAAGGGGTTACACTGAAAAACAAATTAAAAAAGACTAATAAGTCTTGGCGTAAATATTTTTAGCACAATCAAGAATTCCTACCCACATTTTGTTGAGGAAATTAATAAAAAGCCAGGGAACGCCGCGTCGGCGCGGTCTTAAGCCGTGAATAAATTAAATAACACTGAGACAGCGAATATGTTTGGGACCTTTGTCGGCATAATCTCACTAATTATGTACACCTTTTATTGTATCGTCGGTGAAGTAAAAATGTGTTGTGTTTATAAAACAGCTAACATGTTTTTGAATTTTAGTAGTTTTAAGGGATCTTATATGTAGAAGAGAAAAAGTAGCCTGGGTCAGAGACGGGCGTATATATTTTAATACTTAATAATAGATAAGACAGAGTTCTTTAATCGCCTTCAACGATATCAACATACATACATACATAATATCACGGCTGTTTCCCACAGGGGTAGGCAGAGACTATGGACCTCCACTTGCTACGATTCTGACAAACCTCTTTCGCTTCATTTACACTCATCAATTATACTTTTTACCTCTCCTTTTTTTAGAACGTCTGACATTTAGTCGCGTAATGTTCGCCGAGGCCGACCCTTTCCTACTGTTCCTTTCACATTTGTGGTACAAATATATTACGACAATATTCAAAAATTTTGCGTCAAATAACCCAGAATTTGATGTTTTTGATCCTAAATCATTCTAATACCACAGAATATATAAGTATTAAATACAGAAAGGAAACTCCTAGGGTCAATATGTATGCTTCCCCGTTTCCCGACCCCGCACCTCTCGCCCGTTCTCCACCTTGTTGAGTGTGTTGAGGGACGAACACACACATTGACGTGTGTACGGATGTATAGTTTCGTTTGTAGTAGTAGGTATAAATGATACTCTGCTTCTATAAAGTGCCGTACTTGTGTTCATACATTAGAACACTAACTAAAGGGAATCCTGTACTGTGTTACAGGAGGATAAACATTTGTTAAATATATATTTAATAGGTCAGATATTATTTATTTGTTACACTTGTTGTCTCTTGGATTATGAGATTATCCTTTGATAATTGTTCGTTTCCCCATGCTGGTCTGGGAGAAATAAAAAGACTTAGAATGTACCAGCTGCTTCTCTTTCCACGCAGATCGTAAAAGCCGATCAAGGGAATGGGCAAAAATGCAAATCATGTTAACAGGCGATGCGGCTAGCAACCCATCACTGTATTGATTGCTTTTCCATCTTCTCGCCCACCATGACGCTAAAAGTTTCTCTTGGGTCTCGCGGCCTTGGGCTCTGCATAGAACCGCAAGACCCAAAATGCTCTGTCTGCCCCATTAGGGAAAGACGTGATAGTATGTATGTATGTATGTAATTGTTCGTTTGAAATTTAATAAAACAAATTGTTTTGGATTGCAACCAGTTTTAATAAGTTACAATTTTTTTTGTGTAATTTTGTAATAGTTGTCTTGTGAGATAATAAAATAATAGCATTGTAGTCCTACTTGTATCCTACAGGCCGGAAATTACATGGCACAGAAATTAAGAACAGCTAGCAGTAAGGAAACAGTATTGTTTCTCAAAATACCGGCAGGAATTGAGACCAACACTGTTCTTTGCTTTATGGGGTAATAAACTTCCTATTAGCAAACACGCAACCCTTTAAGTGAGGCCACGAAACAAGCGAGCAGTCCTAAAACGTAAATGAGGTGGCGGTAATATTTTAAGCTGTATTTATTGTAATTAATTTAGCCGAAATTTTTAACAAACAGGTTATACAGGATTGAAATTATTTACTTAATTGATAATTTGCCAAAAGAAAATGAATTTAAACAAATAACTACAAAAATAATATGAACTAGTTATATGTATAATATAGGTTATGTAAACAAAAGTCAATGTTAGTATTTTAAAAATAAATATTTATTTCTTGTGGAAATATCAAAGAATAATAGGTATTAATATATAAAAGGTTTTATACTAGTGGTTCGCCGCGAACTTAGACCTCGCGATACTATTCCAAAACTAAACCAGTTTTAATGTCCAGTGAAACTGTGATTTAATGAAACTGTGATACATTATTCACTACCAATTCGATACCGTTGCAGGAAACAGATTTCCCAACCTTCTTTCTTCTTCTATTTTGAGCTGCAAAAGTTTCATTTTATAAATTTTTTTCAAACAATTTAAATCAAAACTTGGATCAAATTCAATATCCCAAGACATTTGAATCTTGAAAGAGCAACGTATGTACATCCAGCCGCCAACTATTTTACGCCTACGTCTCATCATCATCATCATCATTTCAGCCGCATAACGTCCACTGCTGGACTGGACATAGGCCTCTCCCAAAGATTTCCAAAATGACCGATCTAGAGCGGCTTCCAGCGACCTTGGTCAGGTCGATAAACCACCTTGCAGGTGGGTGTCCTACGCTTCGCTTGCCAGTACGTGGTCGCCATTCGAGTACCTTTTTGCCCCATCGGTCATCGGTTCGTCGCGTTATGTGTCCGCCCACTGCCATTTCATCGAGCTAATCCGTTGGGCTATGTCAGTGACAGTGTTCTCCTACAAATTTCCTCATTTCTGATTCGATCGCGTAGAGAAACACCGAGCTTAAATCTTTCCATAGCGCGTTGCACCTTTAGCCCTCTTATGGGATCTATAGTAAGGGACCACGTTTCAGATCCATAAGTCATCACTGGTAACACACATTATTTGTAAACTTTAGTCTTAAAAAACTGAGGTATTTTTGACGAGAAGACACTGCGTAGCTTCCCGAACACTGTCCAGCCGAGTCGGATTTGTTGAAAGACCTCTTCCTCGAAGCTGAAGCTTCCTGCCTGGATCAATTGACCCAGGTTACCACTTCGAGGGTGGAGCTCCCAACACAAACAGGTAGGAGCGCAACATGGACATTCGACATTACTTTCGTTTTGTCCATGTTCATTTTAAGGCTTATCATCATCATCATCATTTTAGCCGCATAACATCCACTGCTGGACATAGGCCTCTCCCAAAGATTTCCAAAATGACTGATCTAGAATAGCTGGAAGGCGCTGGATGGAAGCCGCTCTAGATCGGTCATTTTAAGGCTCACCTGTTGGGAAACTCGGTTAAGGTCTGCGAGCATAGTACATACATACTTAATGTCGCGGTCTGCCATCGATTCCGCCATGACAACGATATCATCGGTAAATCGAAGGTGAGTGATATACTCGCCATTGATGTTAATGCCAAATCCTTCCCATTCCAGAAACTTGATCTTCCAGTGCAACGGTGAACAGTTTCGAAGATATAACGTCTGGTTTACACCTCTATGCAGTGGAATATTGCCGTTGTCCACTGCTCCTGTACTCGGACTGACATAGTGCGTTACTGTAAAAGCATTTCAACACCTCGATATACCGATAGTCAATACGGCATCGCTGGAGACTGAAGCACGGCCCATGTTTCGATCGAATGGAAGGCTTTTTCATAGTCCACTGTCCCCAAGCATAACGGCCGGTTATACTTCCTCGTCTTCTCTATAACCTGCCGCAGCGTATAAATGTGGTTCATGGTGCTAAAGCCCTTGCGGAAACCGGCTTGTTCGGAAGGCTGGAAGGCATCAAACCTGTTTGCGGGATGATTCGAGTTGACCCTCGAAAACAACTTATATACATGACTAAGACACGTGATAGGCCTATAGTTCTTCAATAGAGTGTTATCTCCCTTTTTGAAGAACAGGACCACAATGCCCCTGTTTCACGCTTCTGGCGTTACGCCCTCAAGCTGAATGGAATTAAAGAGCCTCTAAAGGACTTTCAGTAGCAGCGTCCCGCCCGCTTTCAGAAGCTCTGGATGATTCCATCCTCGCCCGGCGCCTTTTTGTTTTTAAGCTGTTTATGGGCCATCCTAATCTAGTACAGGCTAATGTCCGGGACATTTTCGGTATAGTGTCGGATTAGCTTGGCTCTTGGGCAAACGCCAACGTCTACGACTACTTTATTCAAAGTGAGTCCTTGCGATTTGTGCACATTTATTGCCCAGGCAAGCGACAGTGGAAATTGCGTTTGTGAGCATGACACTTGGCCAGTCTTCCACGATCGGGTCATGCGTGGGATGGTAAGGATTTTTGCCCTCGAATCTCCACAGCGTGCTCACGCATTGAACGCTAGCACTTTAAGCGTTCAGGGTATAGTTCCTGATTTTGTACTTCCCTTGCGTACTCACGCTGTGAACACAAGTGTTTGGAGCGTTCGGGCGAAGTTTTTTGCTGACAAAGCTCTTATTGGCATGAGAACTACCTACTAGCATATTCCCTTAGTTGCGACTCTACGTATAACTACTTCGCTGGCTTTGGTTGCCGTTAATCTCTTGTTAGTTTGTGGCATTATTACTAATACTACAACAGAAGCACAGACAAGTAGCGATATCGATTGTACCAAAGTTCGCTCAACAAAATTGCTAAATTTAGTAAACTACCTAGTTTGCCGCGAACTTAGACGTCGCGATTATTTTCCGCAATTCAGTTTCTTAAATATCCCCTAGATGGTGCTATCCAAAGTTAGAACGCGCTATAGTTTCGTTTGGTACACAATCGCGGAAATTTTTATTAATATTTCAAAAACTACTGAACTGATTTTGATGCCCAACGAACTTGAAAATTCTATTGATATTTCCTACATGCCTACCAAATTTCATCAAAATCAAACCATCGGTTCGGCTGTTATCGCGGTACAAACATACATACATACATACATACATACATACAATGTGTTTTCGCCCCCAACTCGATTTAGAGACCTTCGCTCGCTTCGCTCGCTCGGTCAATAAAACAAAAATTCTAAACTATATATCGTATCGGTCAAGACCCACATGGTCACATATATTGCGGCTTCCGTTGTTTTACTATTGTACCTGGTATTGGCGGATCTCAACATATTTCACTTTGCCAATTGGAACCAATTCTCCTAAAAATGTCACTTCTCTAGCAAAATCGCTGTTTTCGAGGCCCAACACTCAGTCGTTACTACCGAGTAAAAATAGCATAACGAGCCATCAAAATGTTTACAATTGCCTCTTAGGTTTGTTACACCTAGTTCACATTATGACGAGTAGCGATTTTATGGACCCAAGTTTGAATAAGTATTTTTTTAATTATAATTTTTTTTTTATTAGCCTTTATAGTGTCCCATTGTTGGGCAAAGGCCTCCCCTTCTTGCTTCCACGATTCACGATCCAAGGCAGCTTGCTGCCATTCACTCATGTAGCTTTCAATATCGTCCCTCCATCTTTTCCTCGGCCTTCCCCTACGCCAGCGTCCTTCTGGAACCCATAACGTCGCTCTTCTTGCCCATCTTTCCGGTCTCATACGACAAACATGTCCGGCCCACTCCCACTTCAGTTTTGCCGTTTTGACACCTACATCGACAATTTTAATTATAATAAATAAATATATGGGGACAAATTACACTGATTGAGCTAGCCCCAAAATAAGTTCGAGACTTGTGTTTTGGGTTATGAACTCAACGACTATATTTTATAACAAATACATATATAGATAAACATCCAAGACTTATGTTTTTATACAGATGAAACTTTTTTTAAATCACGTACTTTGGATAATCTCCAACGTTAAGGCCATACCTGAATTTTCCGGGGTCCAGTGCTGCCTCCAATTGAAATAAATAATTTGAAAGATACAGATACAGATACATTTTCACGTCTATATCCCTGACGGGGCAGACAGAGCCCGAGGCCGTAAGACCTAAAGGCCACGCTTAGCGTGATGGTGGGCGTTAAGATGAAAAAGGGATCAAAATAGGGTTGCTAGCCGCATCGCCTATTATCATGATTCAAATCTCGCTCATTCCCTCGATCGGCTTATACGATCTGCCCGGAAAGAGAAGCAGCTGGTATATTCTAAGTTTTTTCTTTTCTCCCAGACCAGCGTGAAAGAATCATTTTAAAGGACACATAAATATCATTTAAATTTTTGACCAAGCCCTATAAACTATTTTATGAACTACTGTTTACAGTTTCAAGTGAGAACGTGTGGAAAATCGTTTTCAAATCACCCAGATTGAGTAACCCAAAAATTAAGTTGAGACTCATTTTATTAGATACTAACTCAACGATGCTATATTTTATAACAAATACATATTCAGATGAACATTCAAGACCCAGGTCTGACTTTTTGGTTGCGATACCCGACAGGGTTCTTAGTGTACCTAATTTAAGACAGTGACTTTGAGTAGTTAGAACTGATGTACATTATGAAATGCAATAAATAATTTGAATTGAATTGAATAGGTCAATCAGAAAAAGATAATTTTCCATCTTGACCTGACCTAACCATTACGCCATGGAGGTCATCAAACGGCAAGAAACTACAACTTTTTAAATGGCCCTCTTACACACTACAAAACGTAGCTTTATTTAATCCACCAATATTTCACTACATTTCAAAGGCAGGGCGGTAATTTTCCAGCAAATAGCTCATCTAACAAATCCTGTACAGTCGACTAAACATCACTTGTAAACGCTTTGTTGCTCTCAGTGTCTGAGTTTCGCGCTTGATTTGAAGTTTACTGTATTAGTTGTCTTTTTCGTATTGTATTGTTTCGTATTGTATCCCATAACACAAGTCTCGAACTTACTTTGGAGCTAGCTCAATCTGTGTACATATAATTATCCGTAAATTATTTATTCATTATACTATCGATAGTATCGATAGTATTGCTATCATTAGAATTCATATATAGTATCGATAGTTTGCTTGTCGTCATCGATTGATACTATTGATATCGTGCCGTGTGGTTTCCAGCAAAGGCAATAGAACCACTCCAAGTCTTACCGTGGATGTCGTAAAAGGCGAATTAGGATACAAGCTAAATAAAGCTTATAAACATCATGAGACCTCTCCAACCCGGCCAGCGAGGAGAGAGTAGGCCAAGTCCTCTGGCTGCTTTGGCCAAGTGTGGCTCTGGTTGTACAGAGATGGTGCTCCTGCAGTGGAGACAAAGACTTGATGATGATGAAAAGTATTTTTTATATTTCAGGCCCTGTCTTCCTTTTAAGAGATAAAAAATATATGTTAAGTACCTAGTATATCCTTATGATCTGTATCACAATAGACAAACAAGTTTATTTTCCAGGCAAATTAAAAAAATCCTCGACTTTCAAGACGCCATCTAGTGATGAGTAGTAGAATAGCATGTTCCAATTGATATCCGTTGCGCCATCATTTATTTGCCAGGTCATTTAAAAAACCCCGTATTTCATCAAACATAACTTTTAGGTCAAAAACAGCGCATCGAAATCGTTCCATCCGTTCCAAAGCTTCGGTGCCACTAGCAGATACAAAGACACACCGAAATTATCGTAAAATTTATGACATTCCTCTTTTTTGGGCATTACTCGTAAAAATAAATTTATCCGTAGACTAAATTTTATGGCATAAAAACGTCATAGTCATCATAATCATCATCAAATCAGCCACAGGACTTGCACTGCTGGACATAGGCCTCCCCTAAGGATTTCCAAAACGACCGATCGAAAGCGGCCTGCATCCAGCGCCTTTCTGCAACCTTGCACAGGTCGTCTCATCATCATCATCATTTCAGCCGGATAACGTCCACTGCTGAACATAGGCCTCTCCCAAAGATTTCCAAAATGACCGGTCAAGAGCGGCCTGCATCCAGCGCTTTCCAGCGACCCTGGTCAGGTCATCTGACCACCTTGTAGAAAGGGTGCCCTACGCTTCGCTTGCCAGTACGCGGTCGCCATTAAAGAACCTTTTTGCCCCATCGGCCATCGGTTCGTCGCGCTATGTGTCCCGCCCACTGCCACTTCAACGAGCTAATCCGCTGAGCTATGTCAGTGACTTTTGTTCTCCCACGGATTTCCTCATTTCTGATTCGATCACGTAGGGAAACACCGAGCATAGCCCAGAACTTGAGCTTTCTTATGAGACCCATAGTAAGGGACCACGTTCCAGAGCCATAAGTCATCACTGGTAACACACATTGGTTATAGACCTTAGTCTTAAGGCACAAATTTATATATATATTTTGGACGAGAAGACATTGCGTAGCTTCCCGAACGCTGCCCAGCCGAGTCGGATTCGTCTAGAGACCTCTTCCTCGAAGCTGGAACTTCCTGCCTTTTTTTTTTTGACGCGGAGAAAATCCCTTCGGATACCTTATCGGTTACGGGACACCGGTAAGGTTATGTGGTGTTACGACTAAAAACTCCGCGGTGTCACCTCTCAGCCGCTATCGGCCGGGACCGTGTGCTTCTTCATGCTCCACAGCCCCGGCACGGCCGGCCGCTACTTAAGCGGCCCCAGCTCGCCAACGGCCTCACGGCACCTTCTGCTGAATCAGAGGGGCCGGAGCAACCGCCGCCTTGGCCTCTTGGCCCAAGGACAGGCGCGCTGACACGCACACGCACCTGCCTTCCACTCCGGAGGGCTATCCGTTGGACGATGGAATCCCGTTTCCACCGTCCAACCAGCCCTCATAATTTGGGGCCTGCGAAAGTAGGCTCTGCCCCAGTCAACCTGACGGCGACCGGGGCCCGCCCAGCCGGCCGCAGGGGATAGGGAGAGCGGCAACGTATCACCGACACTCCTCCTCCCCTGCGGCCCCACCGATGCCGTGCTAAGCGCCACGGCCGCGCTTGGTCGCGGAAGATAGGGCGAGCGGCAACGACACACCGACGCACCTCTTCCCCCGCGACCTCTACTACGGCTGTGATGGAAGGGGGGTCGTAGTCACCCCCTTCCCTCACAGCCAGGCCATTCCAGCCAGGAATGGCCTCCGCCGGGCCCGTGGAGGCCTAAGCCTCAACCCGGGCAATGGGTTCCTCTTAGCTTCCCTGCGGCCGAGGCAACCGCAGGTACTGAGCCCCCCCATTGCGACAAGATGGGAACCACATCGGGGGGGTGGAATTTCCTGCCTGGATCAATTGACCCAGGTAGATATACTGGTCTACAACTTCGAGGGTGGAGCTCCCAATACAAACAGGTAGGGGCGCAACATGGACATTCGACATTACTTTCGTTTGGTCCATGTTCATTTTAAGGCCCACTTGTTGGGACACAGGTCGTCTGAATAGTGTGAATATAAGTAAAACAAATTTCTTTAAACAAACCTCCTCCTTTTTTGGCCTCGGCTAACAATGTTGTTAGTCACCTATCATCCCTGTAAATCTCTTAGATTAGGGATATTAAGGAATGAAATATTAAAATTTTGTTGCGAGGGAAGGCCCTAAATCTAAATGGCTACTCAAAATCCAATTAACATAATAAGTTAAATGAAAACATAGAAGGAAATTTATAATTTTAGGATCATGTTTATGGTAAGAGAAGGATTATTATTTTTGCCCGGGGCAATAACATAAAACATACTGATAAGATATAATATAGAATTAAAAACTTATAAATATGATTGAAGGAAGATTCTTGGTGAAAAGTACGTTTTTTCTGTTAATGCAAGTATAGCAAGGAGAAATTGTTAGACATTTTTAAATCGTGGCAGCTCTTTAGTCATGAGTTTAGTGACGGACGCCATCTAGTGGTGAGTAGTGGAACTACCGCATAGCTTGCTCGCTTGATAAAGCTTGCTTGGTAGCGCCATCTATTATTTGCTAGAGAAAGCCCTGACTCAATCAATAACCCTTTAACCGCGAGCGTCGCATATATGTGACAAACATTGTCGGGCCCATTCCGCGAAGGTCGCATATTTGCGACAAAAAAAAATGCTAGTATGGCACATAACTTACGTATCCATATCCGTTTTTGGTTGTAGATAGGTATGTTAGATTTACCATGTCTCGCGCTGGGGGCACGACAACTGATATAAAGTCTTGCGGTGAAAGGGCTAACTCCCAATAACTTTTGAGGAGCTCGATGGACCGGCGGGAGTGCTCATTTCAAGTGCTTTCTAAAGTAAAGCGAAGCCGGCGTGGTCCGCACTTGGATGGGTGACCACAAGCGGCATACAAATTTCTCGAGCTCTTGCTTCAGAAGGCACGTATAAGCCGTTGGTCCCCGCTGTCATCATCGTAAGGCAGTCGTCAAGCTATGACAGATGCTTTAGGCAGCCTGAAAAATTTGACACAAGTGTTAGCCACTTACACACACGAAAACGAATAACTTTTGAACTTGCTTTCACGTAAAAAAACCACATCAAAATCAGTCCATTCGTTCGAGCACTAAGATGACACAGACAGACAGACAGACAAAAGCGTCAAACTTACAACAACCCTCTTTTTTTTGGGATTAAAAACAACCTACTTTTCAGATAGATGCGCAGTAAGTAGATTATTTTTCTTTTTTTTCCTGAAATAAATCGTGACTTAGACAAAGTGGAACTAGCACCATTAGTCGTGTACACCATTTGTCTGGAGGAACTATTGCTGAGGACTACTCTTTTTAAATCCTCAGTATTATCTTTTACACAATAATATAATACTTACACGACGTGAAATGGATAAATCTACATGTAATAAATCGAACCACGCGCTAGATCACTATAGTATAATGGAATTAAAATAATGGTCAAAAACTAAATAAAAAAAAAATTGAGAGGTGTCAGGGGACACCCGGATGGAACGAAGTTCCTTTAAATTAATTAGGAGAGAGAGAGAGAGACAGACAGAGAAACACGCGCACGCCGGACGGCTTACAACTATAGCAAAAAGTGTCGTTACAACTTTTGGTCTTAATTTTTTCCGTCTAGCCTCTTTTTAACTTCGTTCCAAAAAATACGGCATTTAGCCCGGGCAATTTTTATGAAAATTAGTTTTATTACGTTTTTAATTGTTATTTTATTATCGTTAAAATATAGTGATCTAGTATAGCCTGTGGGTAAATTTATTTCGGGTATGTCCCTTCCACGTTGTATTAGATCTTAAAAAAAATTATAAAACTGGCCAAGTGCTAGTCCGACTCGCGCACGAAAGATTTCGTACCACTATCTATATAAAATCACGTTTGTTGTATGGGAGTCCCACTTAATTATTTTATTATCAAATCAAATCAAATCATTTATTTCAGTTTATTATGTTAGTTATTATGTTTGAGTATTTGTTCTGACGATGATTATGATGATTTGTTGTTATAGCGGCAATAGAAATACATCATCTGTGAAAATTTTGACTGTCTATATTCCTTTGGTTAGATATTTAAATAAATGAAAACAATCTTGACATGTCTTTTTATTGAAATATACACTTTATAAATCAATACCTTTGCAAATTACAAACTAATTATGTTATAATTTATAACGTTATTACTTTGTAATTTGCAAAGGTATTGATTTATAAAGAGTATATTTCAATAAAAAGACATGTCAAGATTGTTTTCATTTATTTACGACCTCCGTGGCTTAATGGTCAACACGCTAGACCGCCAATCCGGAGGTCCTGGGTTCGATCCCCAACCAGGGCAAGTTGGAAAATGGCCTTTTTCACTTTTTCCTGGGTCTAGGATGTTTATCTATATATGTATTTGTTATAAAATATAGTATCGTTGAGTTAGTATCCTATAACACAAGTCTCGAACTTACTTTAGGGCTAGCTCAATCAGTGTAATTTGTCCCTATATATTTATTTATTATTTATAAAATACCTAAACAAATGGAGTATAGCTATCACGGTTCATGAGACAGGTGACAGGCGGACGAACTAAGAAGTCTTAGTAATAGGGTCCCGTTTTTATCCTTTGGGTACGGAACTCTAAAATGTAACAAGAAGAATATTAGGAGTGCTATATTCTTGGTCACCAAAAGAATAGACAAATATGTACATAAGTTGATGTTTTACTGGCAAATGCAAGATTTTATTTTAGCATATACTAGCACAAACAAACAAACAACTAAGTGACAATACATGTTACAAGGACATTGTTGTTTTCATTCATCTATTGTGTATTTCCTTCTCCAAATAATATAAATGCTTCTTGTTATTTTGGTAGCTCGAGCCGACCTTTGAACTATTTTGGTCTTGAGTTTGAATAATTATTATTCTATTGAGGAATAATACTTAAAAACACGTTTTAGTAACTTTGGTAAGCATTTAGTTAGAAGGAGAAAAAATAATATTTATTGTACAATAAAGCTATAATTCAATTTCTCCAGTTGTAATATTGAAAGTAATATTTCTAGGACTAATATTAGTTTTCTAGTGTCCGACGCAGTCTAGGGGTCAGACAATGATGTTTTATTTTATAAAGATACTTCAATGCGTTGTATAGTTGTGTAATGAGTTGTATTATTAACAAAAAAAAAAAACTAGGTGGGAATGTGTGAGTGTGTTTGTTACTTCTTCACGCGCAAACGGCTAGACCAATTTTGATAAAACTTGGTAAGCAGGAAGCTGTCACCCTGGAATAACACATAGGCTACTTTAACCGCAGGTAACACCGCGAGGCGCAGCAAGTAATAATATATAATTAGATATTTAAATGAAAGACAAATATTACGTTTTTTTAACTATACTTATTTATTTTTTCGAAGCGAAGAACATTTAAATATTTACATACATCCATCCATATGGACGATGATATGTATTTCAAATTTAACCTGTTCCCATTATTTATTGTTTTAAAACTAATTTTTTTTGCTGGACTGAGAACATCATTTTTGGTCCTGCATAGATTATATTCGTGTTCAATATTTTAATTGTTTTTCAATCCCCAGAGATTTTCTTTGTCAGTTTTCAGTCCCAAAAGAATCAGCAGCATAACTTTAGCTCCAAAAATTTTGGGATGAATTTTTCAAATTGGTTTAGGTGTCGTTGAATAATAGTGAACATATACAAAAAAGAGCGCGCCGAATTTTTTGGAAATCGGTTAGCCAAAACGTAGGTACTTATTTTCCAAAACTTAGAATGTATTTGGTAAATCTACTATTTTTTTATCAATGGAACAAAACTTGTTATCCCGATAATGCGGTAATAGGATTCTTATGGTTCGTTAGTTCACATTCAATATATTTAGCTGTCTTTTGTAAGAATTTGAATTGAAAAGTTGATATTGAGCCGATTTTCTTTAGAAGTATTATTTTAGGGTTTTTAAGTCCAGACAAAGATTCCTCCTAGTTTACAACTTATGTAGATATTTATATTTAGTTTACTTATTCACGAATTTAACTGCCTCCGTGGTGTAGTGGTTAGAGCGTTTGGCTCATACCCAGAGGTCGCGGGTTCGATTCCCGGCGGGGGCAACGACATTGTGTTGTTGTCCTAGTTTGGTAAGGACATTGTGGGCTGATCACCTAATTGTCCGATAAGTAAGATGATCCGTGCTTCGGAGGGCACGTTAAGCCGTCGGTCCCGGTCACTGTCTTTGACATTGGTCGTTACCTAAAACCATATCAGAGGCCTTTAAGGCGGTTTAAAAACTCTGACACTAGTGTTAGTCACTAACACACACGATAAGAAGATTCACGAATTTTATAACGCCAGCTACACATTGTCCGTTTGGTCCATTGTTGCCGGAAGAGAATGCCATATGGCATTAGGTCCGCCATTTTTAGATTTTTTAACGCTGCAATAAAGTTTAAATAAATAAATTAGTTTGTCTTCGTCTGTCTGTCTGTCTATGCACAGCACACGACAAACTTAGAACGCCCCTCCCTCTCTTTTAGCATCTTCATGCCCTCCATCACGCTTAATGTGGCCTTTGGAGTCTTACGGCCCTAAGCTCTGCCTACCCCGTTAAAGGATGAAGATTGTAATTCTAAAGCACTTTAATTAAAGTACTAGCTGAAGCAGGCGACTTCGTTCGCGTGGACTTTATGACTTCGGAAATGATCAGGCTGAAAAACTTTTGCTAAGGCATTATTTTTATATTTCTCATAGTTTAGCTGGACCATTATGGTTCTGCATGAGGTATTCCATTTTCCAAAATTAATTATACCCTATATGTTGCCCAGTCTTAACAGCTATATAACAAAAAAGTTTAATTCAAATCCGTCCAGGATTTCCGGAGATTAGGGGTGTCAAAATATTTTTATGGAAATATATTTAATTACAGTTACACTTGTTTTACTGTTTTATTATAATTTTAGATATAAATAAAAGTAAAAAAACCGGCAAAGTGCGAATCGGACTCGCACAATAAGGGTTCCGTACCATTATTTATAAAAAATCGCGTTTGTTGTATGGGAAAATAAATATTTAAGGCCATACCCAAATTTTCCGGGGTCCAGTGGCGCCGCCATTTAAAATAAATCATTTAAAAGGAAACGGAGATATCATTAAAAATTGTGTCTCGGTCAAGTTCTAGATACTCATTGAAAGTATTTTTTAAACTACTTTTTGTAGTTTAAAATGAGAACGTGAAGCTTTTCTACGCACATTTGCGAAAAACGGCCACTTTTAGCTAATGTGCGTAGAAAAGCTTTACGTTCGCACTTTAAATTATAAACAGTAGTTCATAAAATAGTTTAAGGGTTATCTAGGGCTTGACCAAGACACAATTTTGAATGATATCTCCGTTTCCTTTTAAATGATTTATTTCAAATGGCGGCGCCACTGGACCCCGGAAAATTTGGGTATGGCCTTAAGGAGAGTTCCTTAAATATATATTTTTTTTTTTTAGTATTTGCTGTTATAGCGGCAACAGAAATACATAATTTGTGAAAATTCCAACTGTCTATCTAGCTATCGTGGTTTTTGAGATACAGCCTGGTGACAGACAGACGGACAGACAGCGAAGTCTTAGTAATAGGGTCCCGTTTTTACCCTTTGGGTACGGAACCCTAAAAAAGGTGAAATAAACGTTCTAAAAATACACAGCACCTTCTTATACTTTAGGTAAGTATGGATTTTCTTCTATTCCATTAT
This sequence comes from Acrobasis consociella, assembly GCA_963555685.1. Lineage (NCBI taxonomy): Eukaryota > Metazoa > Arthropoda > Insecta > Lepidoptera > Pyralidae > Acrobasis > Acrobasis consociella. The sequence continues at coordinate 2,840,987 of OY743119.1, read as the reverse complement.
TTCATTCTGCGTAACATTACCATAGGGATGGCAAAGTGGGCCTTCGTCTTAATAGGCGTTAAAAGCTCACACCTGGGTATATAGGCGTGACGAAATGTTGAAAGTATAGAATAGGAGTCGACAGGGTCAGAAAAGGATGATTGTAATTAGTCAGACTTTTAGATTGTCCAAAAATAATAGACATATATTTTTCAGTTTAAAAAGTAAAAATTAACACAGTTCCAGAGTGGCTTACGATGTCGCCGCTAAGTAAAAATCATACTAAAATGTAAATGCGCTGTATCTCTGCAATTTTTTGTTTTTCAGACAAAAGAAAAAATAAGTGTACAATATTTTTTTATAATCTAACCGAATACCTATTGGCCCCAATCTTAGACTGGTAGGTCTGTGGCGAAATTTACGCCACTTTGAGAAACTACAACTTAGTTCACAAGAAGATATGGAGATGGCGCTGACAGTGTCCTACATCTCGATATTAGAGTTCGTGCGATTAATTGCTCAAGACGAAGACCTGGCAGAAGTCGCACCCTCATTTGAAATGAATTGATTAATCGTAAATGTGGAGATAATTAACATTTTGCAATTTGTTAGGCATTAGGCGCTTGACACACAGACAAGTTGGCTGGGCGGGGCAAGGGAGGGGCGCCCATCTATTCTATATGTTTTGCGACGCGACATTTCTATACTTTTCGTATGAAACGGACGCGCAGGAGACATATGTCTGCACCCGTACCCTTAGATACACCGTCTAGTTTTGAAACGCATTTCTGTTAAAAACTGCCACTTTTGGCGATAAAAGGTTTTAAAACTAACTTAATTATAATCGGCGATTATTTAAAACAAAATACAAGTGTGAATATCTAAAAGTTAAGCTTACCTTTCTAAGTTCTTTTTATTTTGTAGTTGCGTGTAGGCGTTAACTTAATTTCCAGTTTACCTACTTGCGACCGTCCTTCGCAACGGTATGCGTCTTTTGAATATTTTAAGGTGTTGTGATTGGGTACTAGGGGAGTAAGCGCTTTTAAGGTGGCTACACGTGACACAATTTGGCATACAATCTGCAGCAACAATCTGTTGCTCTACTGCAGCCGTGTAAGTGTTGTGTGCCACTACATGGTTACAGTCATGACAATCTGCAGTACAGCACCAGATTGTTACTGTAGATTGTATGCTAAATTGTGTCGTGTGAAGCCACCTTTACAGATAAGCCCCGGTATGGTCGGCGACCGTAGTTGACCTGTGTTGCACGACATCGCGCGAGGTCGCCGACTATCGCAAACGGTCCCGTGACACATTTCAACGATCTGTCAAAAAGTGCTGTGCGACCGTCGGCGACAATCGCCAACAGTCTTAGGGCTCTTTTAGACTGTCACTAGTCTGTAAGAATAATTGCTAAAAATAAGATACCTAATTATTATACAGCGTCCAACTGTTTTTCAGTGCCGTACTCATTTATTAAAAAAATATTGGTGGAATTCGTAAAACAAATTTTAGCCACGCCCTTTTTTATACTTTTTTACAAGCTCTTATTTATTTTGCTAATGTATTTTGTATTATCTAGGTGTATATGTTCGTTTTGTTCTGTTTGGGTCAAATCTCGCTATTCAATAGAAATGTGGACTGGGCCAAAAATATATTATTTTATTAAATCACTCAACTACATTGTCTGAAAATAAAGGACCCATAATTATTTTTTCGTCTAGCAAAGTAGTCAAAATTCACGTAGATTCGAAGCGGGAGTGATTTACGTCAGTGTATATGAAGATTTTTCGTCGTAACTTATCTGTTTAAAAATAAATAATATAAATAAAGTTGCGTAGGAGACCCACCCACAAAGTGGTCTGACGATCTAACCTGGGTCGCTGGAAAGAACTGGATGTAGGCCGTTCTAGATCGGTCATTTTGGAAATGTCCAGCAGTAGACGTTATGCGGCTAAAATGATGATGAGGAAATGATCCAAGCAGAAACCTTTACATTTAATTGCTTCCAAAGCTCAAAAACTAATCAATACTAAGCCACAGTCTAAATATAAGTACAATCGATCAACACGGACCCAGAAGTCGGTCTGATAAAACTTTTTCAATCATAACTGTCAGTGCTGAAACAACAGCGGTATCTTCATTAAACTTGGTGTTTTTGTTTTGGAATCAGGAGTAGGCTGTCATATTCTGGGGACTTATTCGTTTTCTTTAAAAAAGTTTTCGAATAGAACCTCCTTGATGTCAGAGTACGAAATGTTTTTTGTGAGAGTTGTTGTCTTTTTAACCGTGTTTAAAAAGGAGGTTGATGTTTTTTTTGCATAAATAAATAAATAAATATATACGGACAAAGCACACAGATTGAGCTAGCCCTAAAGTAAGTTCGGGATTTGTGTTATGGGATACTAACTCAACGATGCTATATTTTATCAAATACATATAGAGATATACATCCAAGAACCAGGTCTGTCTGAAAAAGATCATTTTCCATCTTGACCTAACCGGGGATCAAACTCGTAACCTCCGGTGCAACTGCCATGCATGCATGTTGACCATTAGGCCACAAAGGTCGTCGTATGTTCATGAATGTTGATTATTCGTAGATGACTGAACCGATTTAGAAAATTCTTTGATAGGGTTCATACTTGCAAGATAGACCCATAGAAATTGTATCAAGATCGGTTGTGTCTGGGGGTGAAGTCAGTTTTCAGTTTTGAAAAAAATATTTCCATATTGTTCTTTTCAAGCGCATATTGTGAAATCCTCGTCCCATGCTGGTCTGGGAGAAATTAAAAAAAAAACTTAGAATGTACCAGCTGCTTCTCTTCCCACGCAGATCGTAAGAGCCGATCGACCTAAAAAATCGGGAACAAATTGTAGAAATCGAGCACTATGACTACGACAATAGGACGATTACAACAGTAAGATCAGATGTAGAATGTGTGAAATGTTCGATTCCCCAAGGGAGCGTTATCGGATGTTTATTATTCCTCATCTACATCAATGACTTACCTAAAACAATGACTCAGACATGTGTACTGTTCGCGGACGACGTATCACTACTGATACCTTACTCAAAACCTTATAATTTAAACAATATGCTTACCGAAAATATGGACAAAGTAACATCGTGGTTAACTGATCATAATCTAGAAATAAATTTTAATAAAACGAAAATAATTGAATTTAGACCACATCAAAAAGAATCTTTAAATATAAAATGTAGCTATAATGGAAAAGATATCGAGACTGTCAAATCCTTTCAATTACTGGGAATGGTACTAGACACAAATATGAATTGGAAAGATCACGTTGACAAAATAGTAAACAAATTACAAACATTTACATACGCACTTCGGGAACTCAAAAAATCCACGAATAACAAAACGGCGATAACAGCTTACTATGCATATGCATATTCGTGGCTTACATATGGGGTTATACTCTGGGGAAATAGTACCGACGCGAATAGATTGCTAATTATATATATAAAATCAAAAGAAATGCATACGTATCATAGAAAATATTAAAGACAGAGAAAGCTGTAGGCCATATTTTAAAAATTTAAAAATACTGACATTGCCATGCATATACATTTTAGAAACTAGTAAATTTATGAGAAAATATCCCCAATATTACACGAAAAAAGACGATTTACCGCGACGCTATCCCACAAGGAAGAAGAATATGTTAGCGAGGCCGAATAACACTCGTAATTTAGAAATATTTAATTCTGGGCCGCTTGCAATGACAATTAAAGTCTATAATGCCCTCCCAGACCTGCTTAGAGCAGAGGAGAAGAATTCGATTTTTATTAAAAGATTAAAAGCCCTGCTTATAGATAAAAATTATTATACATTGGACGAGTTTTTTAATGATAAAGATTTGACAAAATATACAATAAATGATAATGACCAATAACATAATCTGCATTGACATTTAATATAATTGACATTTAAATTAAAACAACATTTGGACGTTATTAAATATTATAGTATAGTATCGACACATTAAATAAAATAAAAAATATGACCAAAATTAAATTAAATTTTAAGACATCAATAAAAAGAAATTACATTTTTAATCATAATAATTTTAACATTGAATTTGATATATACTAAGAAATAATCCGCATGCCGTTCCATTATTTTCTGTTGCAATGCCCTAACAGGGTTCATGTTGTACCTACTAACCTAAGAAGTGACTGTGTAGTGTAATCTAATATATGTATAATGTGAAAAGCAATAAATAAATTGAAATTGAAATTGAAATTGAAATTGAGGGAATGGGCAAAAATGCAAATCATGTTAACAGGCGATGCGGCTAGCAACCCATCACTGTATTGATTGCTTTTCCATCTTCTCGCCCACCATGACGCTAAAAGCTGGGCTCTGCATAGAACCGCAAGACCCAAAATGCTCTGTCAGCCCCATTAGGTTGCGGCCCTGGGCTCTGCATAGAACCGCAAGACCCAAAATGCTCTGTCTGCCCCATTAGGGATAAAGACGTGATAGTATGTGTAGCGTTAAATCCAATCTAAGAAACAGCCAATCCAAAAAAGAACCTGGCAAAGCTTTCCGGGCACTCTTCGCAACGGAAAGATTTAAGGAATTTTTTTTATTGATTTATGTTTGTAAGTAATTTAATTTTAGTTTTGAAGAATATTTTAGTTAGTTTAATTTTTTAATAGTGTAACTAATCTCTTCTTATCCAAAGAAGAAAGACCGTGTGGTTTCCCGGCAGAGTAGAATAGGGCCACTCCAAGTCCTCGCGGATGTCGTGGAAGGCGACTTAGGTAAGCTAAACAAAGCATATAAACATCAATGGGACCTCTCCAACCCGTCTGGCCAGCAGGGAGAGTGTAGGTCGGATCCTCTGGTTGCTCTGGTCAAGTTTATACTCCGGTAGTACAGAGAGGGTTGTGCTCCTGCAGTGGAGACAAAAACACCTGATGAAAATAATGATGTTATCCAAAGATGAAAGTAAGGTAATGCGGCTAAATAACCTGTTACTATTTCCATACCATTTTCCCCCTTCACGCTTCCGTCACAAAATGTTCCGTTTTTCAAAATTGAAGCATAGCAAAATAATTACCCAACACAATTAAAATTCAGCTTTTAACACAAAATAAACTTAATTACTAAGCTTTAAAGCATATTTTCCTGCACTTTGAGCTTCCGGGTGTTCACGACACAAAGGAAATTATCTCAAGAGCTGATCTTCTGCCGGAGAAGCCCTTTGTCATCTCATATATCTGCTTATTACACGGTTGACAATGTTCCTATAGTTTTATCGACATTGTAGCTCATTTTTAACCGACTTCAAAAAAGGAGGAGGTCATCAAATTTGTCGCAATCTTTTAACTAATCCTTATTAAACCAGGAACCCTTAACAAAAATATCGCGTTTTAAGCTAGAATTCTTAAAACTTTTTTAATTACAAATGTTTTATAATACGCATTCAAATAAAAATATTGAAATCACCCAGAAAGAAGTAACTAGAGCAAAAACTTGCTCGAAAACAGTTTCATCACAATAAGTTTGTTCAAGTAACACAGACTTTGCACTTTTCTGAAACTTTTTGGCAAAAGCAATGGATTTATTGTGGTAGAGCTATTATGAACTCGTTTGAAATTATTTTTTCTTTTTTGTACACTGTAACTTACTAAGTCGAATTCAACTTACTTGTAAGTCGATTTTAGCCAAAAAACTAGAAAAATCGAATTCCATTTCAAAATTAAATAGAAACGTAGTCTTTGCAAACCCTAAATAGATTTTAGAAGACCTATCCCACGACAACATCTACAATGGGGCAAACGCCGAAAAACAAAACACTTTTCGCTATAAAAAATCTACAAATTACTTTGACACTTTTTAATTATTCCAAATTACATCTTTCTAGTACTAACAAGCTCTGACCCAAGCCGCGGACGGATATACGGACAAATCGAAACCATAACAGTTTTAATATACACTTACGTATGTAACGTAAATTATACTTATAAATGTGCAAGTAAAAGTGTCTGCAAAGGTCTAGTTACTTTATAATAATTAAATAAATATATAGGGACAAATTACAGTGATTGAGCTAGCCCCAAAGTAAGTTTGACACTTGTGTTATGGGATACTAACTCAACGATACTATATTTTATAACAAATACATATATAGATAAACAACTGGAAAAAGGCAATTTTTAACTTGCCCTGACCGGGGATCGAACCCGGAAACTCTGGGCAGTGGAGTAGCATGGTGACTACTACGCCACGGAAGTCGTCATCGTTTAATAAACAGTACCTGGGTGACCGAGCTTTGCTCGGTCGGTTACATCTCAAACATTAACTACATTTTTTTAAACTTGTCTAAAAACAGTACAAAATAAAAAATTATATATAAACTTGAACATTAAAAAAAACAAAAGTAAGTCACCGAGTGGGATTCGAACCCGTAACACTCTTTCTAGCGGTCAGCATCCTTAACCACTGAGGTAAGCGGATGGCGGCGCGGCGCGAGGAAATTAGCGACCATATTCTGCGTGGAAAGAAAAACGAATGAAAACTCGAAAACACGCGTTTTCCCAAACATAAGACTAATCTAGATCGATTGTTTACCCCCAAAAACCCCCATATACCAATTTTCAGCAAAATCGTTAGAGCCGTTTTCGAGATCACAGAAATTTATAAATAAAAATATATATAAATAAATATACAAGAATTGCTCGTTTAAAGGTATAAGATTTCAATTTTGAGTTCCATTCATCTAGGACCTTCCGTGCTCTAAAAAGCGGAAAGAAGATGAAAAGAGCTAGGAAAGAAGTAGCTTATCTACTTTTCTTTCGCAGGTCGCAGAAATATACCTTCATAATTGTATTTATTTTATTTATTGACACACACAACAGATTACAACCATTTCGAGAACATTATAAACTAATCAGAAGTGTTACAGCCTAGGTTGCATTCCACAAAAGTGTGATTACATAGGAACTAACTTGCAGAGTTACAAACGAGTGATGATTAAACTTAAATACTATACTAAGAAAAGAAAGCTAATAAGTATATTATACTATACTACACAAACCGAGAGTACTAGTGTTTAGACTGTCGGTTTTTGATAAAGGATATCTTTAAGCGTTTTTTATATAAAAAGCCAGTTAAGGTACAAAAATATCGAAAGCTGGGTTGTCCAAGGCGATTTTATTGCATTAGGTACCGTGCTTCGGATGCCTTTAGGCAGCCTGAAAAATCTGACACCAGTGTTGGCCTTACATACACGAAAAACAAATGGCATTAGGAAAGTATATTTTGGGACTATGGCGGGAAGACAAAATTAAGGTCACATTTACTGTATTTTGGGCATAAAGTTGGAAAAGGGAAACCAAAATAGTGTTGGGTTGCTAGCCGCGTCCCAAATTGACGCGATCTACTTGTACGTTTGCGCTTCAAGAAAGGCATCTGGTATAATCTTTGTTTTTTGTCTAAGGAAAAATGCTTAAAAAATACCTAACATATTTTGGAACAAGGACATAAAAATTTCCTTGTTCCAAAATTTTGTCCTCATCTACGACCGTAAAAACAGCCAAATCCAGGTAATAAAACTGGAATCGATTGAACTGAACAATCATTACGATTTTTCAACCCCCGAGTCTATGGGGTTGTGATTCAATTAAAGAGGTTGATTGGCTTCGTTACGACCTCAAGGTTAGGAAAGTTTTATGATTTCATAAAAAATGGAATTCACTGTCTATTGTGGCATAGCCCAGTCAGAGACACACCTTAAAGTGGCAGTGGGCGGGACAGAGCGCGACGAACCGATGGCCAGTGGGACTAAAAGGTTCTCGAATGGTGACCAGGTACTGCAAGCGAAGCGTAGGACTCATCACAAGGTGGTCAGACGACCTGACCAAGGGCGCTGGAAACCGCTGGATGCAGGCCGCTCTAGATCGTTTTTTTTTAAATTCTTGAGAGAGAACTATGTCACTCCACGTTTAGGTATATGAAATAAACCTTTATCATTACTGTGCGCGCGACGACCACTCCTTAGTGGGAAATTCAGTGACATGAATCGTTTGTCCAGTGTAATAAGAATGAAATTGCCTTGTAATGGATTTCTAGGTATCCAAAGGAAAAGGTACTGAATTCTGACGCGAGCTAAATTAAAACATATCGTCAATAATATTGAGTTGATATTTATTCTGTGGCTGAAATAATGATGCTGAGTAGGTATTACGTCTATACGTAAAAATCAAACCTAAATTAAATCGATGGATGTCTCTAGAATCACGAAAGCTCCTTATTTAAAGATCAAAAGCTTCAAAGGAGCTTATACAAATCCGGATAACTGCCCACTATCTATAATAAAGCTCCTTAACTTTTTTTGTTAGAGAAAAATAGCCAATTAGTGAAACTGTCTTACGTTGTATGAAAAGTGAAAAAGAAAATCTCTAGGGATTAAAAACTGTTTGAAAACTGAACGCGAATATAATCTATGTAAAATCTAAAGTAATGCTGGCAGTCCAGCAAAAAAAAAAGTTTAGTATTTTGAATCAATAAACAAAGGGTCAGGCGTCGCAATTTTTTAAATTTGGAATCCATATCGTCGTCAACATGAATGTAATATATGTAGGTAATAAATTTAATGTTCTTCGCTTGGAAAAAAAAATGAGGCGAATTAAAAAAGGTGTGTACGTCATAAAACGCTAAATAGCGTCTTCTTACACTGCTCGCTAAAGCTCGCATCGTAACCTGCGTCACTCGCACTTTTTGACCCTTCTTATACAATACAACTGTTGCATAGAAATACTATTCTGTTTCTCAAAATAACACTTGGTACAGTAACAAGACATCGCGGTATCTAACTTCACGGATGAAAGCCTACTATCATTAACCCTCCTCATGTCCGCGAGAACGACCCCGGCCAGATAGACACGACCATTATTGGAAGGCAAACCGCTGTGGATCGAGGGTTAAAGGTCTTTTGTAAGTTTCTGTATACATGGTAATCTTATTTTTTCTCCTTTGGTGGTCTGAGAGTTTTGAGTTCTGAGAACATTCCAGAACTTGCCTTGGTATGCGTGTGGGTTCTTTCCTGAGAGTTTGGCCTATCAACGTCCATTTGCGATGGTTTTTAAACACAAAAAAGGGGTGTTGTAAGTTTGACGCTAGTGTCTATTGGTCTATGTATGTGTGTGTGTCTGTGGCATAGTAGTTCTAGAACGGATTAAACAATTTCGTACAATCACTTACCTTGCGGTGGTCTAGCTGTTTGTGAATGTTTGATTAAAATCAGTTCAGTCATTTAAAGGTTATTGAGTGATAATGATAACACTTCTAAGGATATTTTACCTGACAAATAATAGATGAAGCTACGATATGAATATTTTAAATTAAAGATGGTGCCGCCGTAGGTTTTTTTAATTTGCCTATCTATACATATAATAAAACAGTAAAGAAGTGTGTTTGTACATTAAATATATTCCCAAATAAAATTGGGGGCAATGCCGACATAGTAATAGAGTAAAAATTTAAAAAAAATGTCTGTCTGTTTGTCTCTGTGTCTGTTTGTACACGCTAATATCCGGAAATACTTGACGGATTCGATAAAACTTTGTTTGTTATATAGCTATTAAACTTGGGCAACATATAGGGTATAAATGATTTAAGAACACAGACTATATATAGACTTTAGATATACTGCTAAACTATAGGAAATATAAAAATCACGCCTTAGCAAAAGTTGTTCAGCCTGATGAGCTTTTTCCAGAGACATTAAGTTCACGCGTACGAAGTCGCGGGCTTCGACTATTAACTTATTCATATGTGTGCTATTGCTAGGTTTAACGACTTCTTTGGCCTGGGTTCGATCACCGGTCAGGTCGAGATGTGAAATGATCTTTTTCAGATCGACTTGGGGTTTGGATTGTTATCTGTATATCTGTGATAAAATGTAGTATCATTAAGTTAGTATCCTATAACACAAGTCTCCAACTTACTTTGGGGCTAGCTCAATCTGTGTGATTTGTGCTTATAGAGGTATTTAATTATGTATTAATTTGGCAAATGTGTCCTACATTCTGCCACAATATTGTTAAAATCCTGTTCTTGGGACGATCTAATGAAAGGAAATCAAATGGCTATAGATGTGGCGAAATTCTGGACTAATACAATTTAGATATCACAAAAAGGAGGAGGTTATCAATTCGTAAGGTTTTTTTAATTATTTACTTTTAGTTTGAAAATACATTATGGTCAGGTGGTCTAATATAAATGTCAATTGTTTGTTATAGTTGTTTGTTGTTGTGAAAGTTGTTATCAAAATCAGTTGTGTAGTTTGGGGGTAAAGCAGGTTTTTAATTTTGAAAAATTCTAAATACCACAATATAAATCTCGTTCTAATGAAGTTCAAAGAGAACATTAATTAACCTGACCATTACACAAGTTTATTTGCCAAGCAAATGAAAAAACCCCGACTCTTAAGCGTTCCCTTCCAATAACTTTTAAATGACTGAACCGATTTTCTTCAAACATAGCTAACAACCATCGCAAGGAAACTTGCTTACACATCAAAAAACTCATCGAAATTGGGCCATCCGTTTGAGAGCTACAATGCTACAAACAGACAGACATTGTGCATCTGAGATTAAAACACACGCATTCGTACTACTAAATCATATATTTTTTTACAGGGCAGCTAGAGCCTAAGGCCATAAGACCCAAAAGCCACTTCAAATGTAAAGGATTCAATTGAAATTTAATTCCAATGACATTCAGTTAATCCATTATTAATTAATCATTGTAATTTGAATAACTGACGAATTCTAAACGAAGGCCAGTCCGTTCAGGAATTGATAGAATTAAACTCGATGGCAGGATTATCGCTATATTAATGACGACCTCCGTGGCCTAGTGGTCACCATGCTAGTCCGCCACTTAGAGGTCCCGGGTTCGATTCCCGGTCAGGGCAAGTTGGAAAATAGCCTTTTTCAAATTGTCCTGGGTCTTGGATGTTTATCTATATATGTATTTGTTATATAAAATATAGTATCGTTAAGTTAGTATCCCATAACACAAGTCTCGAACTTACTTTGGGGCTAGCTCAATCAGTGTAATTTGTCCCTATATATATATTTATTTATTTATTTATTTATTTATTGGTTTGTAAGCAGCACAGACATTATAATTTACGACGACTGATAAGTGAATATAAAATTTTATTATACAACTGATGACCTCCGTGGCGTAGTGGTAACCACGCTAGTCTGCGACCTAGAGGTCCCGGGTTCGACCCCGGGTCAGGGCAAGTTGAAAATGGCTGCCACAGCGGATGCAGCAGCATGAGAGGGATCATGAATCGGCTGCTGGTGGCAGATATGCTGGGACTAACAGTAGTGGATGGGCGCTAGCCGACAATAGTTTGCTTATATCCTGTTATGCAAAAGTGAGTTTGTCTGGGTGTGTCTCCCATGCTGGTCTGGGAGAAATAAAAAAAAACTTAGAATGTACCAGCTGCTTCTCTTCCCAAGCAGATCGTAAAAGCCGATCGAGGGAATGGGCAAAAATGCAAATCATGTTAACAGGCGATGCGGCTAGCTACCCATCACTGTATTGATTGCTTTTCCATCTTCTCGCCCACCATGACGCTAAAAGTGGCTTTTGGGTCTTGCGGCCCTGGGCTCTGCATAGAACCGCAAGACCCAAAATGTTCTGTCTGCCCCATTAGGGATAAAGACGTGATAGTATGTATGTATGTATGAGTTTGTATATTTGTTTCAAAGTCAAAGTCAAGGATATTTGTATCACTTGATAATTGTCACTTTGTTTGTTTCCTCTTCACGCTTAAAGTACTAAACCGATTTGGATGAAATTTCGTATGGATATAGTTTAAGACTCGGGGAAGGACATATGGTACTCTCTATCCCGAAATTCCCCCTGAGAGCGAAGCCCGCGGTTACGGCTAGTTAATAATAATCCAGATCACATGGTATGTCACTTTATAATATGCAAAATTATTTAAAAAAGAAAGGAAACATGCTACAATGCCGTATTTTCGTAGTAGTACAAACATTTAAGATGTTATTAATATTCTACAAGGACCAGCAAGCGACGGAGTTATAAATATAATTTTATGTCCTCGCAAATTTGTGCGCGGTGAGTAAAAATATTGCTTTTTGCACTGCATGGTTAATGCATGGTTATGACTGGCTTTTTTACTTGCAAGCGGGATTTTTATATTTTTACTCTACTATGGTAAAACGTAAAGGATGATTTTAGCAGTCTATGTAGGAAGAGGCCTTTGCCCAGCAGTGGGAAATAACAAGAAAAGGAAAATAAAAAATCAAAAGTATGATATTTAAGGGTATTCCACTGTAGCAACTATTTCAAAAAATCTAGGCCTATGGTAGCATCCATACTAACCTCTAACTTTAGGATACCAACCATGGCATAGACTACAATTTTGTGGGAATAATCTGTTTGTAACGAACGAACAAAGAGAGGGTGAAAAAACGTGGTAAGAAAAAATATTGCTTTTTACAATGCATTGTTAATGGTTATGACTGGCTTTTTTACTTGGAAGCAGGATTTATATATTTTTACTCTACTACGGCAAAGCTTCAGGGAAGGGTATTGATTTTAGCAGTCTATGTAGGATCAACAATAAGCAGGCCTTTGCCCAGCTGTGGGACATAACGACAAAAGGAAAATTTAAAAACAAAAGTAGGATATTTATTTGTATTCCACTGTAGCAACTATTTAAAAAAATCTAGGTCTATGGTAGCATCCATACCAACCTCTAACTCCATGATACAAGCCATGGCATAGACTACAATTTTGTGGGAATAATCTGTTTGTAACGAATGAACATAAAGAGGGTGAAAAAACGTGGTGAGAAAAAATATTGCTTTTTACAATGCATTGTTAATGGTTATGACTGGCTTTTTTACTTGGAAGCAGGATTTTTATATTTATACTCTACTTTGGCAAAGCTTTAGGGAAGGGTTATGATTTTAGCAGTCTTTGTAGGATCAACAAGGAGGAGGCCTTTGCCCAGCAGTGGGACATAACAACAAAAGGAAAATTTAAAAACAAAAGTATGATATTTATTTGTATTCCACTGTAGCAACTTTAAAAAAAAATCTAGGTCTATGGTAGCATCTATACCAACCTTAACTCCATGATACCAGCCATGGCATAGACTTCAATTTTGTGGGAATAATCTGTTTGTAACATAGACATAGATTTTTTTACTACGTTTGTAACGAATGAACATAAAGAGGGGTTGAAAAAAAGTGGCGAGAAAAAAGATTGCTTTTTGCAATGCATGGTTAATGGTTATGACTTGCTTTCTACTTGGACGCATTTTTATATTTTTACTCAACTACGGCAAAGCCTAAAGAAAGGGGTAGTGATTTTAACTGTCTATAATATAATATAGGATACTAGCAGTCCATCCCGGCTTCGCCCGTGGCACATACATAGCCTATGTCACTCAGGGATAACATACCTATCCAACAGTGAAAGAATTTTTAAAATCGATCCAGTCGTTTCGGAGCCTATTCAATACAATCAAACAAACAAACAAACAAACAAACAAATCTTTCCTCTTTATAATATTAGTGTAGATAGTGTAGATTATGTGTATTCCACTGTAGCATCCTTATCATCCATAACATAGTCTACATTTTGGGTAAATAACGAATGAAAAAAAGGCAGATGAAAAAAAGTAATTAGCCTGCTACATTTTAAAATTAATATTTTTAACTATAGCGAGTTCAATTACGATTAAATTAAAATTTATTAAATTAATTTTATATTTAAAATTACAACAATAAGTCAAACATGACGAGCCAATTTGGCTAGCTTTTGAACTTAAAAGTTATATTGGCTTCATTCTCAATGTCAGAAAGCACCGATCAGAAAATTAAATTAGAATTACTTGAGTTACCAAAAACACAGCAAAGTTTTTATCGCCATTATAAAGCTGACCAGTAAGGTGTAAAAATCTAGGTTCTACTGTCTAATAAGTGTTCCTTTAGGCTTGACTCACACCGTAAAAGAAACGATGGGAAGCGCACTTTTTATTGCCACACCATATTCACTTTTATTACTATTAGAGCGCAATGCACAGTATAGCTTGAACAAAACAAAACCTCGCGAATTCTCGTGATTGCTAGCATTCTATGCATATCGTCATCATCATATCAGCCACAGGCAGTCCATTGCTGGACTTGGGCCTCCCCCAAGGATTTCCAAAATGACCGATCGAAATCGGCCTGCATCCAGCGCCTTTCTGCAACCTTGCACGCACAGGTCGTCTGACCATCTAGCAGGTGAGTGGGTATCCTACGCTGCGCTTGCCGGTACGTGGCCGCCTTTCGAGAACCTTTCTGCCCCATTCTATTCTATATTTGCTGTGTGGTGTCCGGCAGAGTAAAATAGGACCATTTCAAGTCTTTCCGTGGATGTCGTAGAAGGCAACTTAGGAAATAGTTACGCTAAACAAAGCTTATAAACATCAATGAGGCTTCTCCAATCCGTCCGGTCAGCGTGGAGAGTGTAGGCCAAATCCTCTGGCTGGTCTGGTCAAGTATGGCTTTGGTAGTACAGAGAGGGTCGTGCTTCTGCAGTGGGAACTAAAAGGGACGTGATGATGATGATATGCATATCATAGACATAAATAAAGTGGACTATGGTTTGACAGTAAAGTAGACTGCCCGTCGCTTCTCTTCTAGTATGAATTAAGCCTTACTGTGAAAGGAACGGAAGGTTATTGACACTGGTGACATGTCAGCAGAACGTGCCTTCCCGACGTCGCTTGGAGTCCCTCTGAAGCCTCCTCCAACCTCTGACGTAGTACTTTTGAAATTGATGATTTTAAAAAGGAATTTATACTAGGCTATCAAATACCAGTCTCATAAAAACTATTGTGTACTTGATATTTTTTATACAAAAAGCGATAACTCTTTTCACCTCATAAACCTAATTTATTACAAATTTTCGAGAGAACATTTTATTAGACAATTCAAAATAATTACCTCGCTATATAATAATTTTTCAAAATTAAAAACCGCCTTCACCCCCAAACTACCAGCGATTTTGATAAACTTTCTAGGAAACCTGGCAAGTATGCCCGCCCTTATACACTTCTTTTAAGATTTTTCTAAATTGGTTTAAGCGTCTTCGACTAATCGGTTATCATACATAAAATAAGCCGCCAAGTGCGAGTCGGACTCTCCCATGAAGGGTTCCGTAGTAGCAAATAACATAATATTTTATTTGCTACTACGTCTTGTAGTATGTTTTTTTTTAATTTTTATATTTGTGTTGATTGAATGAAAGGTAAATTGCCGTTTATGATTTATGACGTTTTAAAAAAAACTACTTATTAGATATGAGGAGGACACACTTTTTTCCACTTTGTAAGTGTCCCTCGCGCAAAGTATTCGGTTTGAAAAAAAATGATATTAGGAAACCTCAATATCATTTTTGAATACCTATTCATAGATACCCCACACGTATGGGTTTGATAAAAAATAAATATTTGAGTTTCAGTTCTAAGTATGGGGAACCCCCAAAATTTATTGTTTTTTTTTTTCCATTTTTGTGTAAAAACCTTAATGCGGTTCACATAATACATCTACTTACCAATTTTCAACAGTATAGGTCTTATAGTTTCGGAAAAAAGTGGCTGTGACATACGTACGGACGGACAGACAGACATGACGAATCCATAAGGATTCCGTTTTTGCCATTTGGCTACGGAACCCTAAAAAGATTCTGTCGAACTGATAACCGCTTTTTATTGAATTCGGTTAAAAGTCAAAAAGTACTTTATAAAACTAGTTAAACTTTTGATTACGTTGCCCCCCCGGGCAACGTAATCAAAAGTTTAACTAGTACATAAAACAAATTGTATAGTTTCACTTATCCCCATAAGTGAAACTATACAAATTGTATAGTTTTACTTATCCCCATAAGTGAAACTATACAATTTGTTATATTTTTAGATCAGTTTTAATCATAACTTAGTTTTAATTAAAATTTTACCCAACTAGGTTTAATTAAAAATAAATTTTATTTCTGCTATAAATCACTTATTTCCATTAAACTATTTTATTTTTGTGTTTTACCTTCAAACTTTAAAATATTTCCATGAAACATTTTTTTTTTATTTTAGCTTCAAACTTTAAAATCCTACGAATGTCATTAATTCCCAAGGGAAAATAAACAAAATTCGCCTCTCTTTTCCGAATCAACCATTAATACAATTTACTTGATAAAATTTCTTAATTTAATACCGGCTATTTCATTTCCTTCGACTTTGACACTTAACGTGACAAGTTAATTTCCTGTAACTAACACCAGGGGCAAATTAAATTTAGGTTCTGTTAGGTACATAGTGAGTCAGGTATAAGTTTATAAAATATGTTATTACAAAGAAACTTCATTTGGGGAAAATGAGTAACACAAATCTGCCATGTATTTTTTTTTGTCTGAAAATAAAGCATTTTTTTGTTAGGAAATAAAGCATTGATGATAAAAATGCCGTGATCAATTAATTATATAATCGGGGCTTAGCACGAACCTTTATTTTGTTCCGTCTAATGTTTTGAATAGGAGTTACATCCTTCGTGACAAACGCTTTTATTTATTATATATATATTATATTTGCTATTATTTTTTTTACTTTTATGGGAAGGGGAGGATAAGTATGAAATAATTGAATGAAGTATCCCAATTCTCGTGAATCTAATTTCTATTTATCAGCTCGGGCAGTCAGTGGGCGGTGCATATCTATGCCACACGTATGCTCTGTTTATACCGTAAAAAGAAGACGTGATTCTTTGCCACTCTTATAACGTTTCTCAATTTAATAACAAGCCTTTCATTTCCTGCAACCATGTGACACACAACGTGTGGAGTTAATTTCCTAAAAAAACCAACGTTATATATTTACGTACATTTGGTACAGTCTTGAAGAAAATAAAACTTTGAATGTATCAACTGCTTCTTTTCCTGCGCAGATCGGAAAAGCCGATCGAGGGAATGTACGAAAAGGTGAATCATGGATTAAAGCTAGAAACCTATCACTATTTTCCACCATCACCCTAAAAGTAGCCTTTAGGTCTTATGGATTTCAATTATGTCTGCTTAGAGTCACAGAACCCTAAAATGCTTAGTGTGCACTATTAATTTACATTAAAAACATAATTTGTTTGTAGAATTGAAAGAAAACCAACAGATCTCGAAAACTAAGCACAGAGTTAGAATACAGCAGACAAAACAATAGCACTTAACTTTAAATGAAATTTGAACGTCCAGAAACTTTTTACTGTTCACTTTGAAATATGAAATATTTATACTTGTTGATACCCGCGACGTAAAGCGTCTCTGACTATTCAAAATTTGATAAAAGTGAGTATCCTATGTGTAAATCCACGTAATAGGCTGTTTATATGCCAAATTTAATTGTAATTTGTTAATCCGATTTACCGTGATAAATGAGATAAGACAAAACAAGGACGCAACAGACAAAACAATTGCACTTAAGTTTAAATGGTTCCGTTTAAAGAGATATGAATGTCCAAAAAACATTTTATTGTTTGCACAAGTTCAACTTTGAAATAAATATATTAGTTGTTATAAGAGATCAAATCCCATGCTGGTCTGGGAGAAATAAAAAAAAAACTTAGAATGTACCAGCTGCTTCACTTCCCACGCAGATCGTAAAAGCCGATCGAGGGAATGGGCAAAAATGCAAATCATGTTAACAGGCGATGCGGCTAGCAACCCATCACTGTATTGATTGCTTTTCCATCTTCTCGCCCACCATGACGCTAAAAGTGGCTTTTGGGTCTTGCGGCCCTGGGCTCTGCATAGAACGCCAGGACCCAAAATGCTCTGTCTGCCCCATTAGGGATAAAGACGTTATAGTATGTATGTATGTAAGAGATCAAAGCGTTTCTGACAATCCAGAATTTTATAGAAACACCTTTATGGATGTGTGAAACCATAGGTATACCCTATGTTTATGTGAAATTTCATTTTAGCGTAAATGATGAAGTAATAAACTCACAAACTTCACTTACATCTAATCACACAAGCGTTAACTTCTACATATATTTACAACCTATACTATTATATTGCCTTTTTTGCAGAATGGCAAGATAAGTAACAGATCTCGAAAACCAAGAATCATAAGGACAAAGCAGACCAAAAACAATAGCACTTATCTTAAAGTGGTTCTGTTTATAGCAATATGAACGTCCAGAAACATTTTAGTGTTCACACACGTTCAACTTTGAAATATGAAATTTATTTAAGACAACCTTTTAGCACGGTTTAGATATGTAGCAGTTGTGGAACTCGGCGCTGTCCTTGAAAAATATACCTACGCCACGCGTACTCTAGGGCTGCCCGTCTACAGTATTTTATTCATCTAACTACTTGAATGACTAGTTTTGTGATTGTAAAGTAAATGAAAAAGGAAGCGTAAAATAAAAAAAATATGTTATGTTTTTGATTATTAGCATATTAAATAAACAAAATTTGCATAAATTGCATATTCCAATAATGAAGTAGCTAAGTAGCTAGCCAAACTAAAAAACTAAGTAACTACTTACCTACTAGTTTTTTTATCACGAGCGTACCTAGGTAAGATAGCTCACTCGTGTCTTCAGTTCAACCTTATCACTTATTTATTTTTTAATCCAGGTATTTTACTCTGTGGAAAACGGGAAATACTTACATACTTACCTATTAAAAAAGAAATAAACAACGTAACTACTAGTAGGTACCTATATAAAAACTACTTTATAGACGAGTTCAAACAAACAAATAGCACAATATTGTCGGTTTCGCGGTATCATTATCCCACAAGAAAAAGATAATATAATAAATAAGTGTACACAAATAGCACGCCTACTGCTTATAACAAAACACAGTGTTCGCCACTGCGGCGCATTCCTGACTGTTTGAACGCCGAGTCAAGGAACAAGTGTATTAACGCAATTAATACCTTCAAGGCGCGTAGTTATAACTTGCGTTCCGACCGTTTGTATGAACATACAATACTGTAGATACCTGTACCATGCTTTTAGCTTCCTTCCTGAACGACCATTATATTCAAAGGGTAACATTTTGTTTCGTTGTTAGTTTTATTACAAACAGTTATGGCCATTATGTTAAAGCACACGGTTTTGTTGTTTTTAAAGTGTTCTTAAAGGCAATATTGTTGAAAGTAAATACCATTTTTCTAACCTTCGTCCGAGAGATACTCTCGATATCATAGATTTATTCTATGTCTATGCTCGATATGGATGGTATAAGTAAGAAAATAAGGAAGGTCTGGTACATCTGCCCCTATTGATGAATCATTATATAACGTGGAAGAGAAATATCTACCCGTATAAATCGAATCATGGGCTATACTAGATGTCCTGTTGTCAGTGCAAAACACCAGACACAATAGTAAAACAATGGCATGTCGACCGGATTCCGGTCTTAGATTAGGAGGTCACGACAAATTTGGTAACGATAAGGGATATGGCTGACTCTGGTTTTATAGAATAAAGAGCACCTCTTTGATGCTAAATATGTTGGTCTGCCTGCGTGGAGTGGTTGCGTTACTTAGATATGGCGCCTGAAAAGTTGGTTATCGTGACCAAAAAAAAAAATGATAAGGTAAATGGCTGACTCTGGTTTCACAGGATGAAGAAAACCTCTCTGATGCTAAATATGTTGGTCTGCCTGCGTGAAGTGGTTGCGTTACTTAGATATGGCGCCTGAAAAGTTGGTTAGCGTGACCAATAAATGATAAGGTAAATGGCTGATTCTGGTTTCACATAATAAAGATCACCTATATCCATACAAAATTTCATCTTAATCAGTGTACCCATTCTTGAGTTACAAATAGTGTAACTACCACAACTTCGTTTTATATATTATGATATTGTAATAATTTTACACAAAATGGAACAAAATATAACAATGTGGAAAAATCACGAAGGCACGTTCTGCCGACGCAACCAATGTGTCAATAAACTGCGCACGGGGTTTATAGGAACTCGTTAGCTTGGTCAGTACTACTAACGCTTTCGGAAGTTAAGCAACCCCTTTTGTGGTGTGTGTTTGTATAGGTGGGTGGTGATTTCTCAAGATTTATCTATTCTGGTAATACACAGAATGCAATGACATAATCGCGCTGGCGCAGAGCCCTAATTAAAAAAAAAATCTGATTACTATATCCTATTATCCTTACCCAATACCCAGGTCTCAAACTATATCCATACAAGATTTCATCTTAATCAGTGTAGCCATTCTTGAGTTACAAATAGTGTAACTAATACGACTTTGTTTAATGTGTTAAGATATTGTAATAATTTTACACAAAATGGAACAAAATAATACAATGTGGAAAAATACACATCTTAACGACGTACACTCAGTGTCACGAAGGCACGTTCTGCCGACGCAGCCAAAGTGTCAATAAACTGCGCATGGGGTTTAGAGGAGCTCGTTGACTTGGTCAGTACACAGGGGTTGCTTAACTTCCGAAAGCATTAGTAGCTTTCGGAAGTTAAGCAACCCCTGATGTGGTCTGTATTTGTATGGGTGGGTGGTGATTTCTAAAGCTTTATCTAATCTGGTAATTTAAAAAAAAATCCGATTACTATATCCTATTATCCTTAACCAATACCCAGGTCTCAAACTATATCCATACAAAATGTCATCTTAACCAGTGTAGCCATTCTTGAGTTACAAATAGTGTAACGAGCACGATTTTGTTTTATGAATATATTGTAATAATTTTACTTAAAATGGAACAAAATAATACAATGTGGCAAAATACTCGTCTTAACGACGCGACGTACACTCGGTGTCACGAAGGCACGTTCTGCCGACGCAGCCAAAGTGTCAATAAACTGCGCACGGGGTTTAGTGGATCTCGTTGACTTGGTCAGTACTACTAATGCTTTCGGAAGTTAAACAACCCCTGACATGTGATCTGTATTTGTATGAGTGGGTGGTGATTTCTAAAGCTTTATCTATTCTGGTAATACACAGAATGCAATGACATATACGCGCTGGCGCAGAGGCACGGGTATGGCACTTCATACAAACGGAGCAGCATATATACCTAGTACTACTACAAACGAAACAATCCGTCCGTGTACACGTCAAATGTGTGAGTTGAACAATCAGGGTCGTCACCACAGAATTTGTTGCTTTGCTTACCTGTTTTCATCACTCGGAAGTCTATAAAATTTTGGTTATTTATTGTTTTCCGTGGATAAACAATGATAATGTGCGCAGTTTCTCACCATTATAATTCAATAATTCTAAGTGACTCGCGTAATGCCAACGTGCGACTACCAATAACCCTGTTTTACTGCCACTTACACCTCACAATAACGGGGGAAGGGTTGCGGGGACACCAGATTGCGGGGGACGGCGCGAGTTTCCGTTCTGTATGTAATACTATTATTAATTCTGTGGCAGAGGCGTAATTTTAAAAAAAAATCTAATTACTAATATCCTATTATCCTTACCCAATACCCAGGTCTCAAACTATATCCATAAAAAATTTCATCTTAATCAGTGTAGGTAGCCATTCTTGAGTAATAAACAGTGTAAACTAACACGACTTTGTTGTATATATTAAGATATTGTAATAATTTTACACAAAATGGAAAAAAATAATACAATGTGGAAAAATATACGTCTTAACGACGTACACTCGGTGTCACGAAGGCACGTTCTGCCGACGCAGCCAAAGTGTCAATAAACTGCGCACGGGGTTAAGAGGAGCTCGTTGGTTTGGTACTACTAGCGCTTTCACAAGTTAAGCAACCCCAGATGTGGTATGTGTTTGTACTATTTTTCTTTTCATCAAGACTTCCTGTTTTTTTGAAGTGAAAACTTCTTTAGCGGCGTTGTGCACTTTTTTTGGAATGGGTAAAAAATGTTAAACTCGCGTCAGGACACGCTCGCGTCAGGACACGTGACCTGATCGAAAATTCGTAAGACGGATGGAGAGTAGACAGCTGGCGCGGCGTAGGAGAGGGAGTATCCCCCTCTCTTTCTACGGCGTGGCGAAAATGTATGCCTGCGCCTTCTGTTTCGTATATCAAAAATGCACAACGTTAATATTCAAGTTTTCACTTCTGCCGGCACTCCCAGAGTGCAACCCGTCGTTTTTTTTATTTGGTCAACTGTGCAAAATATAGCGATAAAGAAAAAAAAGAGCGGAGTCTCCTGGCACAAGCATATTTTTTGCTTAAAAGGAGGCTTCAGCAACAAAAAATATTGTTAACAATTTAGTTACCAAAAAAAAAAAAAATTATTTTTATTTATTTTATTATTGGGCACTAACTCGGTGATTTCTCGAGCTCCTTCATGTGGTTAACCTATCTTTTCTGGAAATACACAGAATGCAATGACATGCGCGTGCTGACGAAAAAATAGACTTAAAGGACTTGTATCCAGAGCCGTAATTTTTAAAAACATACTGATTACATCCTTAATCTCAGGATTACACAGAACAAACTTTAACAAATATTACGTGACTATGAGCGCTGACCAAAAACTAGACTATCTATCAAATATTAAAATATTCTTCAATTAAATTGTTTTAAAAAAATCCCCAGCCATTGATTGGCTCATTTTAATTGGTATTCGAACCTCACAGGTGCACGATCGGTCCAACTCGATTTTCTTTTTTTAAATTCACTTTACAAAAAACAATTTGACGCGTGTTGTTACGGAATTTTATTGTTTTAATGGAAACATATATTCGTGAGTTCTACCAGCCAGGAACACTGGAATAAAGATAATATTTCTTCTGACGTATTTTTTCTGAAAATACCGTTTCGTGAAAAGTTTTGTGCGAACTCCTACCCGAAGTTAAAATTCTCTGCATTACTGTGTGGTAGATACATAAAATAAATGGCCAAGTACGTGTCGGCCAATGAGTTCATGCTACTAATAAAGGTCTAAAAACAATTTTTTATTTAGGTATTTTATTTTTTTTACAAAATTCATGTACACAAAATACAAACACAGAAACAAACAAAGTAAGAACATTGAGTTCATAGGTACTGCTTATTTCATAAGAAATCTCTTCCAGCAGACGCAGGAGAGGAAAAGAGAAGAAAAAAAGGTAGTAGGTATTTTTTATTGAAATTGTATTAAATTTTCCTTTTCCGAGTACATTTTATAAGTTGGTCGCCTATATGCTATAGCTGTGATGCATATGTGCAATTTTTTCACGTTTCCATATATAACCTTTTATCAGATCTAGGAGGGACACTTGATAGTAACAAAACAAATATTGCAGAAACAGATCCCTCAAGCAAAAAATGGTGTTGACAAGTTTAAAATATTTTCTATATAATAAGATCTATTTAATAATACGGCACACGGTGGGTTAGTCAAAAAATAAAATGGACTTATATTTTAATTATATGGGAGGTGAGAGAAAATTGTTTCAAGGTTTTATTTAACACTTTATTACCATAATCAATATACAAATACTTACCCATCCCAAATTACGGCTTTTAGCCCTAATGGTCTCTGCGTAAAACCGCGGACAGACAGACAGAATTGGCGAAACTATAAGGGTTCCTTGTTTACTACGGAACCCTGAAAAAAAAACGACAGGTTGCACTTTGGGAGTGCCGGCAGAAGTGAAAACCTGAATATTAACGTTGTGCATTTTTGATATACGAAACAGCAGGCGCAGGCATACATTTTCGCCGCGCCGTAGAAAGAGAGGGGGATACTCCCTCTCCTACGCCGCGCCAGCTGTCTACTCTCCATCCGTCTTACGAATTTTCGATCAGGTCACGTGTCCTGACGCGAGTTTAACATTTTTTACCCATTCCAAAAAAAGTGCACAACGCCGCTAAAGAAGTTTTGCACTTTAAAAATCCGACGAATTGATAACCTCCTCCTTTTTGGTAGTCGGTTAAATATAGGCTGTGTATCGCAGTGTATCGCATTGTTTGTCAATCTGTACGTCGTATCGTAACTCAGCCGACACATGGCTATGACTGGACCTCCGTAAATCGATCACTTGTCTGGGTGCTTGAGGCAAATATTGCATCCTATACGTATCGAGCACTATACTATAGGCACAGATTAATTAATAAATAAATATTAAATAAAAAAAATTATATGAGGTCAAATTACACTGATTGAGCTAGCCCCAAAATAAGTTCGAGACTTGTGTTATGGGATACTAACTCAACGATACTATATTTTATAACAAATACGTATATAGATAAACATCCAAGACCCAGGACAATTTGAAAAAGGCCATTTTCCAACTTGCCCTAGCTGGGGATCGAATCCAGGATCTCCGGATTGGCGGTCTAGCGTGTTGACCATTACGCCACGGAGGTCGTAATAAAACTAGAGCCATGTGATTTCCGCATGCCGTGTGGTTTTCGGCAGAGTAGAATAGGACCACTACAAGTCTTCCTTGTATGTTGTAGAAGGGGACTTAGGAAATACAAGCTAAACAAAGCTTTTAAACATCAATGAGACCTCTCCAACACGTCTGGCCAGCGTGAAGAGCGTAGGCCAAGTCCTCTGGCTGCTTTGGCCCTAAGTATGGCTCTAGTAGTACAAAGTCCTGCAGTGGAGACTAAAAGACCTGATGATGATGATGACTTATATAAAAAAAAAGATTTAGACGTATTGATAACCTCCTCCTTTTTTAAAGCTGGTTAAATAGGCTGTATATCGCAGTGTATCGCAGTGTATCGCATTGCCTAACTTATATAAAAAAAAGATTTCGACGTATTGATAACCTCCTCCTTTTTAAAAGCTGGTTAAAAATAGGCTGTATATCGCAGTGTATCGCATTGTTTGTCAAACTCAGCCAACACATGGCTATGACTGGACCTACGTAAATCGATCACTTGTCTGGGTGCTAGAGGCAAATAGAGTCCTATACGTATCGAGCACTATTGTATAGGTATTAGAAGCTAACCATACTATACAATCCTACTATCTTATTCTACTAATTTTCCTATGCTGGTCTGGGAGAAATGCAAAAAACGAATAATGTACCAGCTGCTTCTCTTCCCGCGCAGATCGTAAAAGCCGATCGAGGGAATGGGCAAAAATGCGAATCATGTTAACAGGCGATGCGGCTAGCAACCCATCACTGTATTGATTGCTTTTCCATCTTCTCGCCCACCATGACGCTAAAAGTGGCTTTTGGGTCTTGCGGCCCTGGGCTCTGTATAGAACCGCAAGACCCAAAATGCTCTGTCTGCCCCATTAGGGATAAAGACGTGATAGTATGTATGTATGTATGTTATTCTACTAAGTAATACTACAAATGTGAAAGTAAGTTTGTATATTTGTTTGTTTATTTTTTACCACTTCATGCTTCAACCACTGAACCTATTTAGATGAAATTTGATAGATATAGTTTGAAACCCAGGGAAGGAGATAGGATAGTTCTTATCCCGAAATTCCCACGGGGAGCAAGGCCCATGGGTACAGCTAGTATACCATAATCTCGTTTCCTTAGAGCTTGCCCTCATCATAATCAGGTCTTTTAGTCTCCACTGCAGGAGCACAACCAGAGCTATACTTGGCGGGAGCTGCCAGAGGACTTGGCATACACTCTCCACGCTGGCTAGGCTCAGGCGGGAGAGGTCTCATTGATGTTTTTACGCCTTGTTTAGCTTGATGATACTTCGTAGGTCGCCTTCTACGACATCCGCGGGAAGACTTTGAGTGGCCCTATTGTGCTCTGCCGGAAACCACACGGCGAATATTTTTGAAGTGAAAACTTCTTTAGCGGTGTTGTGCACTTTTTTTGGAATGGGTAAAAAATGTTAAACTCGCGTCAGGACACGTGACTTGATCGAAAATTCGTAAGACGGCGCAGGGCGCTTGCGCGAATGTTCGTGTGTGTTTATGTTACAGCGTGCTACGCGCATCCATGGATGGTGACAGCTGATGGCTCGACCGTCTGTGTAGTGGCCATACTGCTGTGTATTTGAAAATGATTTTGGTGAAAATGAATTTGGTCATGCTTGTGACATTTGTGACAGACTGTAGTTCAGAAAAGATTTTTGAAATATTTTATACTTATAATTAAAGCAATTCGTACAAAGTTATTCCCTAACCATTCCAAAATATCAAAAATGCACAACGTTAATATTCAAGTTTTCACTTCTGCCGGCACTCCCAGAGTGCAACCCGTCGTTTTTTTATGTGTTTTGGTGCAATAAAGTGACTTTGCTTACTTTCTTATATTTGACAATGGATATTGTTTTGCACCCTCTAGCTAAAGTGAAATGTCGGAACCAAAATCAAACACAACAAAAAAACGGAATTCTTCTCATCGTGTGTGTTAGTGACTAACACTAGTGTCAGAGTTTTTAAACCGCCTTAAAGGCCTCTGACATGGTTTTAGGTAACGACCAATGTCAAAGACAGTGACCGGGACCGACGGCTTAACGTGCCCTCCGAAGCACGGATCATCTTATTTATCAGACAATCAGGTGATCAGCCTGCAATGTCCTGACCAAACTAGGACAACAACGCAAAGTCGTTGCCCCCGCCGGGAATCGAACCCGCGACCTCCGGGTATGAGTCGAACGCTCTAACCACTACACCACGGAAGCAGTTCAACGGAATAAAATATACAGATACATTTTTACGTCTATATCCCTGACGGGCCAGATAGAGCCCAGGGCCGTAAGACCCAAAGGCCACGCTTAGCGTGATGGTGAAAAATATACCTACTTATTTTTATTTTTTTCTATACCAATAACTGGTTGTAATAGAAAAAAACTGACTGAAAAAAAAACGATAAATTAAAATAAAGAAAAGTAAATAATCGTAGAGTTTAAACTAAAATAAGTTTTAAATCATTTTTACAGTGGCTAGAAACCTGGCAATTTATAACTCAAATGCCAAGGTTTAGACTCATACATATTTAATGTAATTTTCTTTCCATACGCAATTAACAAGAGAAATTGGTCTGAGCTAGGACTGAGTTGTTTTAAGCAGACACTTTTACAATTTATAAATAAAAGAAACATACTTCGGTAAATTGCTAATTTGTTAAAAGGAAGTAAAATTATATTCCTTCCATATAACGGTTTATTTTTAATTAGATGATTTTAGTTTATAGTTTTATTATTTTCATTTAGGCAATTTACATACATAATATCACGCCTGCTTCCCGCAGGGGTAGGCAGAGACTATGGACCTCCACTTGCTACGATCCTGACAAACCTCTTTTGCTTCATCTAAACTCATCAATCTCTTCATACATGCCCTTCGGTTACGGGTACTTTTTACCTCTCCTTTTTTTAGAACGTCTGCAATTTGGTCGCAAAATGTTCGCCGAGGCCGACCCTTTCCTACTGTTCCTTTCACATTTGTTATATAAATATTTTTCGTCAATCTCTTTTCATCCATCCTTTCTACATGCCCAAACCATCTTAACATCCCTTTCTCTATTTTTGTCACAACATCCTCTTTTACTCCACACCGCTCCCTTATGGCATCATTCCTTATTCGATCTTTTAATTTCTTGAGGCAATTTAGGTAGATCATTTAGTTTTTAGTTAAATTAATGATTGTGTCCTGTATTTATTTATTTTTAGTTAATAATATTTTGTCATTATAATAAATAAATAATTATTCCATGCTGGTCTGGGGGCAAAGAATAATCGGTCAAGTGCGTGTCGGGCCACGTGGAGTGTAGCATTCCGTAGTTGAAAATGCCGACTTTGAGTTCATGACACTAAACACGTCTAAAAAGTAATTTTTTATAAGTCTTTATGTATATATACAAATTGGCCAATAGTTAAGGCTGTGTCGTGTCGTGTGACAGTTAATTTCATAGGTACCTACATTTGGGTGGGGTGTTGTCTACTTTCCGTGATGATCTTAATTTAAAATCAAAAAGAATAAAAGGTATCTTTACATTCAATCAACACTACGTTTCACCTTATTTTGAAACCTGTTATAAATACCAAAAAAAGTAAGTATATTATGTTAAGCAGCATATATCTTGCGATTACTTTTACTTTATTACATTATCAAGCAAAAAAAAATAAAATAAAAGACGTGTGGCACTCAGGGACTGCCGCGGTAAAGCTATTGCATTAAGGTGGTTCGATTCGGTCCGCTAGGAGCCTCACCGTCTTAGTCATCTATATAAGACCTCCATGGCGTAATGGTCAACACGCTAGACCGCCAACCCGGAGGTCCTGGGTTCGATCCCCAGCCAGGGCAAGTTGGAAAATGGCCTTTTTCAATTTTTCCTGGGTCTTGGATGTTTATCTATATATGTATTTGTTATAAAATATAGTATATATGTTATATCATAATAGATGGCGTTAATGTTTTATTTTTTACGAATGAAACGTGCATTAATGTTTACAACAAATTCTATTCACGAAAACAACGCAATATTTGTAATATATCCCAACTACATATCATACAAGCACATTTTAATTCTAAAGTATTAAAAATGTGAATGCTAATGTCGGATGGAATTTTTACGCACACATTCAAAGGGATTTTAAGTAAAAAATAGAATGTTAAATTCGTCTCTTAAGTCATACGCTCACTGGACCAGCGGATAAGGTAACTAGGTTAGCAAACGCTTGGTGTCGAGTTCGATTCTCAACTGAGGTGAATTTTTACAAGGAAGGACGGCAACGTCGCAAACGGACGACGGAGACGAAGCGGCAACCTACATGGTAGGCGGAGTGGGGAGCGTGAGGTTTTTTCGTTACTGAATTTCTGGATTCGGTCCCCGCGCTCAAGGCCCGCGATAGAAGCTATGCAATAGCTTAAAAACAAAAAAGTCATATTAATATTACGCACGTTTCACCAGAAAATCTGATAACTTTCATCAACTATTCAACATGGCATTACAATCGCTTAATAATTTTTCCATTCGATTAACGTCAGTGCCTCGTGAAATATTGGACATAACGTGAGTTATTGCAGGACACATAATGTAGGCTCATCGCATACTTCACCATTTTTTGGTCTCTTGACATTTTTAATGAACGATTCTTCACTTGTTTACAACAATAGACCGAAATAGCCCTAGCCGAGTTTGTTTGTTTTTCGTGGCCAAAACTGGTGTCAGATGTTTCAAGCTGCCGAAAGGCATCTGCCATAGCTTAACGACTGCTATACAATGATGACAGCCGGGACCAACGGCTTATACGTGCCTTCCGAAGCACGGAGGAGATCAATAAATTATATATGTCACTTGTGGTCACCCATCCAAGTGCGGATTACGTCCAGTGTCACTTTACTTGCGAAAGCGCTAGTAATGCACACTCCCGCCAAGCGTGATTCGCGTGAACTGATTTTACCTAAGTGACGAAATAATCATTAGGGGAAAAATGCTGCACCAGCTACTTATGTGCGGTTGTTGAACCGTACACAGGACTTTTTTATTTTGTTATTATAGCTTAATACAAAATACGAAGAACAAAATATTTTGGGTTGTATTACTTAACAATTGGGTAGACGATTAAATCAAAAATAAATTATTCAGTACAGTTTATAAAACAAAACGTCATAAAATAGTGTTACTTTTTATTGATCATATCGATTTTCAACATGATTTTAGATTTATTAATGCTGAAAAAGGATATTAAGAGCGCTATTTGACAATGTTTTTCTTGACGTTTAGAAAGAAAGGTCTGATTTGACTTGTTGCCATCTAGCGGATTATATCGTGATGAGTTAAGGCCCTTAAATCCAATGCAATCGAGTTAAATCATGGCACGCCCCATAAATGTTTCCTCGATGTCTTATGCACTGCATTTTACATTACGGGTTGTGACATTATTAATATCAGGATATAAATTTTATTTATTTATTTAAAGAGAGTGCCTACGCTGCCGGCACCGGCTCCTGAAAATATCACTATTGGGAACCGGCGGTTATACTGCCGGCAGCCGAGATTTAAAACACCGGCTGCCGACGCCAGCACTCAAAGTTTGCCGTTAAGTGTAGGTTAGGTTCGTTAGGTTTCTGTGATCAAAACACGAGCGAGCGAGCGAGCGGCTCAAGCTAAGGGCGAAAGTAACACAGACACAGATCGTGTTATACCCACGCCGGCAGCCAATTTGGCAGCGGGGAAGTGCCTTCTTTAAAACAACATACCTATACAATTATACAATCAGATACTTAAAACTACAGACACTGCTATAGGTATAAATTATAATCTCATTTATATTCATATTTATTTATTCAGAACTAAACAGTATTGTGTAGAGTATTAATTTACATCTAAAACTTATTCTAATTACGGATACGGCGTAGTTTAAAATGTATTCCGAGATTTATTAATTAATGGCAAAATATACTAAAATAACTCAATTTTGTGTTTTAACAAACAAATAACAAAGAGGGAACGCAGCTAGTGTGATGGACACCTTTGAACCAGGTACTATCCGAGGCGGAATTTTTGATTCTACCTCTATATAGTTTATACATAATTTAGTTTTAATTTATATAATTATTATAGTTTAGTCTTACGTTTATTTATAGTTTAATATAGTTTAATTTGGTATATATTCATTTGTAAAATCGACTGTATATATATTTTTTAATTTTTAACATGAATAAAAACTTATCCAAGAATAAGATGTCTATTCCAGAGTATTAATATTGCCAATTTTCTAGGAATAGTTAACTAGGAGCACTTTACTGGCAGACTGTTGACATAAAGTTAATTAATATAATCAATAACCTAAAGATTTTCTAAACGTTGTATTTTATTTTTACTTTTAGCAACAACAAAAAATTGATGTAGGGAAAATCCTTGGAATTTTTGCGTAAAATTTTAATATTTTTTACAGGCGGTTGAAAGCTTCTCGTATTTAGTGATAAACTTAATGGTATTTTAACATTATCTTAGTGTTCTGCCACACCAGAGGTTCTGGGATCGATTGCCAACCAGAATAAGTTGATGACAAGTTTAGTTGGAAACAACAAAGCAGTGCTGGCAGCCTTTTGGACACGTAGCCGCAGGGTCGACTAACCCAGCCTATTTTATTTCATCGTCATCATGTCTTTTTGTCTCCACTGCAAGAGCACGACCCTCTCTGTACTACCCGAGCCAAACTTGGCCAGAGCTGCCAGAGGTCTTGGCCTACACTCTCCACGCTGGCCAGACGGGTTGAAGAGGTCTCATTGATGTTTATAAGCCTTGTTTAGCTTGTATTCCCTAAGGCGACTTTCCTATTTTATTTGTAGATATTTAATTTTAGTTTTATTTTAGTAAGAATTAATATTTTAAAATTGTTTTTGGTTCTAAAACTGAAAGTCGTTTTTCGGGTGTATATGTCGTTACTTATCTACTTACTCCCGAAACTAATAATAAAAATCCAGTTCAGTTATAAATCTCATACAGTGTAGTCAGTTGTAAGAAACCAATCTCTTTATTTTTCTGTGTAAAAAACATGGCAAGATTTACTTTAAAAAAGAGTAAAAGAATGGAGAAGCCGATTGGTTCTGTGGACTGTATGTAAATCAGACACATGTGTTTCCGACTGTGGTTTCTAATGCCAAGTTTACATGAGTGTAGTGGCTATGCGCTTAGTACTTAAGTACCTACAAGCAGGTCAGGAGCCAGGTCTCAGGCCTGTGTCACTTCACGTTTACCACTACGGAGTGGTAAATTCAGTGACATGAATCGTATGTCTAGAGTTATAAAAATTAAATTGACTTGCAATGCACTTCTAGGTGTCGAGTTCTGACGCGAGCTACGCTAACCGTATTGAGTAGATATTTCTTTGAATTCCTTTGTTGAGTAGGTAAGGCTTCTGTACGTGAGTACTTGTACCTATTCACAGAACACGTGTCCACAGTTTAAGTTTAAGAGTCCCCCGACCCTAGACTTCTCCATACAAACGTAGTCTACGTTTAATTTTAAAACCACATGTCAGATTCCGGTAAAAATTGGTAATTGTAAAGAAATTGCAATTATCTAATGTTATAACTGGTTTCCTATACTAAAATTATGAACTGGAAAGAAAATATAACGATTTAGAAGTTTCCCATACTAATGGTCAAAAATGATATAAAATACTATATTCTATTTCAAGTTCATATTTTTAGTGTCGGAAACTAGTTATAAACCTAGATAATTGCAATATCTTTGAAATTACAAAATTTTGCCCAAATCGGACATGTCGTTTAGAAATAAAATGTAGACTACGTTTGTATGGAAAGTTGTATTTTGGTCTAGGGTCGGGGGACCCTTAAGGTAAGCGGCTACTGGAACGTGGCTAAATCATAGACATAAGGTTAAAGTTGTCGAAAATTTGATGTAAGAGATAAAGAGATATAGACCGTCGCTTCGCAGACGTAAAGTTCATTTTGGATTGTTCGGCGCACGCTAAGCTAATACGTCGAAAGTCATGCGCGGCGTGCAAACAAATAAATGGGACTTTATTATGCTTTTAGTGAGTTTAATTTAGTAAGTTTCCTATTCAAGAGTGATTCTTCTGTACTACAAGTACTTTAATTGAAATTCACGTAAAATTTGAGTAACTCTGCCTCGCTTCTTCAGGATAATTAACTATATCCTTCTCTTCCTTATTATTCATTACGTACTTATATTTAGAACCGGAATTTAATGAAAAGCAGGGAAACTAGCTATAGTTATCACTACATTTACTTATTTTATTAGTTTATGTACACAAGAAAAAATTACAGATAAAATCTTATAAAATTGAACATAATACATAGGTGCTACCTACTTATTTCTAAAGACATTTCATTGCATACATTACGTTAAAATAGTTTTTTTAATATAATTTTTAACCTTGGTTAAAATGGCAGGCTGATTCTTACTATTCATCTCGGTTATTTTTATGTCCGATCCAAATGAATCGTCTTTTTTTATTTCTGTAAATACCACTGACATCATAAGTAACCAGTGCTTATCTCGTGTAAAGAGGGCACAACACCGATAGAAAACTTTCATTAACAGAAACCTCAACTCTAGTCCAAAGACTTCAATAATAAGCATGTAACTAGTCGTAACCGTACGTATGTTCTTACTTACGATATTATGTTACTACGATATAATATCATATTCATTATTTTAATTTATAGAAAATCAATAAAAAAATTGTTTCTTATAACCCGGTTCAGAAATTCACATTTCACCACTATAGTCAAATTAAAGGTTTATCGCGTATTAAATATCTTTAACATTATTTAGAATATGTCAAAAAGTAATACGCTAAAATTTTTCCTACTTATACTAGCTAATAGTTATATGACTCTAGGTCTTTCATCGGAAGCACATCATAAGAAATTGTCTTGTCTAAGTAAGAAAGTTAAATAGCTAAGCGGGCTAACGCTCCCAGCGTGGATGTGCTTATGTGCTATATAGTTTCACCCTAATTTTATGATAGGATTATAGAAGGATAACTTCATCTCTTCATGTGTATATCAGCCAAAGAACTTAGCACAACACAAAATATCCAACTTCACCCCCAAACTACACAACCGATTTTGATAAAATTTCTATGGGACCACTTGACAAGAACACCCTTTCAAACAAACAAAAAAAAAAAGAAACTGTCCAGGCGTCGTTGAATAATCGGTGAACACATAAAATAAATAAAAGATAGCAACGAATTGATAACCGTCTCCTTTTTGGAAGTCGTAATATCTCGCCACAACTACCTACGTAACGCACAAACGCATTGTACCACTGTTGTGGGGCAGACATATAAGAAGTAAACATCCCTCCATAATTACTGACCGATTGAATGAAAAAGATCCAGATAAGGGACAAGTCCTCCGTTTTCCGTCTTATTATAAAAACGGGACTAACTTTGTTACTAGGTTTAAACCATTATCCACCCAACACAAGTTGACATTGACAGATGAGTTAGTTTCACTTTACTAATTGCGACTTGATTTAGTAAGATAAGTAGACAAAGTTAGTCTGGGCGGATAATAGTTTAAACTTAGTAACAAAGTTAGTCTGGTTTTTATAATTAATTATGTTTGTTCTTTCTTATTTCTGTATCTTTAAAAACAAACAAAAAAAAGTAAATTAACAGCTAAATCGCTTTACTGTTATAATGTCTCATAAGACAATGTCTCAGCAAGTGAAGCTTCAGAATTGAATCGAGGCAGCATTAATCGTTCCATTTAATTTCACCTGGATTACGGACTCCTGAACGATTTGTAGAGTTTTTTTTGCTGAGAACCATTACCGGAGTGCTCGTATGAAAAACGTTTGCAAATTTTTTATGTCAGCGTTTAGACTTACAGGGGTTTAATTTCGTAGGTAAGTATTACAAAATATACTTTTTCTTACTCGACTACGGCGAAGCGAAAATGAGGGTTATGTGTTTCATCGCTATGTAGGTATGTATATTCATCGGTTCCCTAGTATCTTTAAAATTATCATGGATACCTTGACAAATGAGGTACTGTTGGGTGACGTCACACTCTCTGACATTAAATTTAGTGTTGCGGAAAATTCGATAGTTGATCTCGAAATTGATAGTATCGGTTATTATTTAAAACCACCATTTTTCGCAATAAATGATATTATTTCGATTTTTTAACATACTAGTGTTCTATTTCGCATAAAATTCGTTCAAATTAAAGCAAAAGTAAAAACAGCATGTTCTCTATAATTAGCGTATCTTCCTCTTAGATTCATTAGAGCAAGTAAACCCGTTACGGTCCTTGTCATTCTCATAGCAAAATCAATATGGCTTGGCAAGCATCCAGCTGAGTAACATGTTTACTGTTTTCGAGGATTGTATGTTCCGTTCATTGTTTTCCTTCCAAATTAGATGGACGCATATGTGGAAGAGCTCTATCGTCAAAGCCTGAGCGTACTTGGGTTTAGTCGATGTTATTAGTATTTGATAGGAACCGTGTGGTTTCCGGCAGAGTAGAATAGGGCCACTCCAAGTCCTCCCGTGGATGTCGTAGAAGACGACTTAAAAATACAAGCTAAACAAAGCTTATAAACGTCAATGAGACCTCTCCGATCCGTCTGTCCAGCGTGGAGAGTGTAGGTCAAGTCCTCTGCCTGCTCTTGTCAAGTATGGCTCTGGTCAGAGAGGGTCGTGCTCCTGCAGTGGATACTAAAAACTTGAAGATGATGATGATGATGATGAATTAGAAACTTGACGAGCTACGTGGCGTACTCTCCATATTAGGCACAACTGCACTTAGTCCCGACAGTATATTTCCGTGAAAGTTAAGACTATATGTTCGAAAGAAGCAACAAAATAATGGTATCTATGTTAAAGTACCAGATTTTTTTTTTTCAGAATCTTATATTACAGAAAGCATTGTAAGTACTATTTGTAGCAAAATAAATCTTATTAATGAAGCAAAATAATTCTGTATTATAATTGTAACATAGTCCTGCAGGCTGGGTAGGGACCAATACTGAAGTGGGTTTTGTGGGTGGGTGGGTCGTTTCGAAAAGCTAGTAGTATTTAGATTTTGTATTAAAATAAGAGATAAATTTATCCTACGTTGAAAAATTTTTTTGCTTTGACTTTGACTTTGAAGCTTAAAGTCATTATTGAAGTAAACAAAAACGACCAATTAAAATAATTGTTTCCATGTAATACCAATGTGTTTAGTGGTTAATTTGTGTGAGTTCCGATACTTTCACTAGTTTTTCTCTTCCGTGTTCTGAACATTTGCTCTCCGTTCACTAATTGTGCCTACTATGCATGAAGCCTTAACATCAAATAGCGATAGTTACATCATGTCAAACTTAGCGGTGTAATGCCACATCAAAGGGCGTTTATTGAATTTATGTCAATATAGTGGCATTAATTATGACTTACTGCGTTTGGTTTAGAGAATATAGATGTTGGTTATGTGAAGCTGTATTGTTATTATTAAATTGTAATACTCCCATGCTGGTCTGGGAGAAACGAAAAAACTTAGAATGTACCAGCTGCTTCTCTTCCCGCGTAGATCGTAAAAGCCGATCGAGGGAATGGGCAAAAATGCGAATCATTTTAACAGGCGATGCGGCTAGCAACCCGTCACTGTATTGATTGCTTTTCCATCTTCTCGCCCACCATGACGCTAAAAGTGGCTTTTGAGTCTTGCGGCCCTAGGCTCTGCATAGAGCCGCAAGACCCAAAATACTCTGTCTGCCCCATTAGGGATAAAGACGTGATAGTATGTATGTATGTATGTAAATTGTAATACCAGTAATGTGTCATTCCATGTCAAACGCTTATACGCCAAGTTTTTGGAACAAATTCCTTTCCGAGCGGTAAGGACTTGGTGGATGGGATCTTGGCGAAAAAGGTGTAAGATTTTTCTATCACTTTTTTCCGGCTGGAACTTTTTTAAGGCTGGATTTTTTTTTGGGGGCCTCAATTTTTATTTTATTTCTAAGTCCCAGCAATTCGTTCGTCTGTTGTTCGTCCGTCTGTCTGTCACCAGGCTGTATCTCATGAACCGTGACAGCTAAAGGGTTGAAATTTTCACAAATTATGTATTTCTGTTAGGTACCGCTTTAACAAACAAAAACTAAAAGTAGAACAAAATAAAGGTTGAAAATATTGAAATGAGGCTCCCATACAACAAACTTGATGTTTTATAGATAATGTTGAATGAACCCTTCGTGCGCGAGTCCGACTCGCACTTGCCCCGTTATTTAAAGTACTAATTTTTACATTAAGAAGTCTTTATGACAAAAGTCTAAACAACTCCATTTTTTTACTATAACCTAATCTTTAAATTAATAAAAAATCGTAAGTAATTCAGGTGAAATCAATTGAACACCCCTATTTGAATCGGGGTTAAGTATACGTATATGATAGGTAATGGAAAAATTTAATTCGGCAAAGATTTGTCTTTTCGAAAGTTTTCAAATTTTGTATAGGTACCAATTTTTTACTTTTCCAAAAAAATAAATTGAAAAATTCTTTTATTTGAAAAGTTTTGGAAAATTAGCCATCAGTTACATTCTACATTATTTGATGAGCAATATTTCTATGCCTTAGCACATCCATATTTAGAAATATTATCATACGTATTTATTAAGTGTATAGGTAAATATGTATGAGTATATATGAGTATTTATGTAAGTTTATTTTACGTATGTTTATGTAGGTATGTTCTTTTTTTTAATTTATTTATGTATTTTGTATAGGTTTTGTATTGTACACGCCAATTACCTCTTTCTTCCCATTTCCTCTCGCGGGTCTACTGGAAGAAATTTCTATAGAAATAAGTAGCACCTATGTACTAAGTTTACTTTTATAAGATTTTATTTGTAAACTTTTCAAGTGTACATGAATCAATAAAATAAAAAAAAATCCATATTTGTTAAATGAAATGGACATTAAAACGCTCCATATAGTGTGTACGTCTCGTAACTGTTTGCTCGGAAACAAAGAGCTGCCTCAATCTTGACGTGATATTGATTGAAAAGCGGGATGTGTGAGAATAAATATTGGCATAGCGAAATTGATTGAAAGAAACACAAACATTGCTTGACCTACTGGATTATAGGTTGTTCAAATATAATAATCGCCTTTGCAGTATACGTGGGATGAGTCCGCCTTTGTGCTAGATTATTTTTTCTTTTGTGTTTATTTTTTGTGCAATAGAGATATTAAACAAATAAACGTGGTGTGTGTGTGTATGTTTTATTAAGAAACTTTAGGAATGTCGGCTGGTTAAAAATGTATTACTTTATACAGTCCGTCAACTAAATAATACAAAAAAAAGGACCCATACTTTAGTAGCAAAAATAAACAAAGATACAATGTTTCGAAGTTAGTTAGCTAGTGGGGTGATTTAGGTCACATTTGGTTAAAAATCGTAGCTGATCTTTTACGTGAAATTTAAATCCGCTGTAATTTTATCATTATTTGCTAATCAGAGAAAAGAAAAATACCTTCTTTTCAATAATCTCACTAATGATACAAATAATTTTTTCTCCATCTTTTTATACGTTATGGTGAATTTGACCATTAAGTTACACCAGTGTTACTATACTTAGGGTAATTTTATTCTTAGAATTTAAGTTCGAGTAACTTTGTTGGCGTTTTCCAATCTATTGCTGGAGAAAGTATTGTTAATGTAAGGTTCAGGAATGAATGGTGGGTGACCCGACTAAAGTCCGTATTACTCTTTTTATAGATTGACTTGAATCCATACTAATATATAAAGCTGAAGAGTTTGTTTGTTTGTTTGAACGCGCTAATCTCTGAAACCACTGGTCCGATTTGAAAAATTCTTTCGGTATTAGATAGGTCGTTTATCGACGAAGGCTATAGGCTATATTGCATCACGCCCGCGACTTCACTCGCGAGGTTAACGCGGGCGAAGCCGCGCGCTGCCTCTAGTATGACATAAATGTCAAATACAAAATGTAAATAGATTGTGCTTTATAGATGTTATCTCATCAGCTGTTAATCGTCCGCTATTAAAGTACTTCCAGATAACGTTACTTTCCCAAGAAAAGTTTATTGGCAGGCAAATTAAAAAAATTGTTCACTCCCCCTAACTTTTGAACCACTAAATCCGCTAAATCGATTTCCAATAAACATAGCTAAGAACCAAAGCAAAGAATATTGTTCTAGAAATACGATGCTACAGAGAGACGGACAGAAAGACATTGGCGTAAAACTAAAAAAAATCTTTTTTTTTTGTTAAAGGTTAAAAATTGGTGTTACAATAGCTTACTCTGGAGTAGACATCTTATTCTTCGATTAGTAATTAGCTAAACGCAGAATTGAGTCATTCTCTTGCAGCCACCTCTACATGGCGAGAAAGGTGCGGGGGCGGGGAACAGGGACGCATATTATGTTTAGTATTTAATACTCATATTCATTCTGTTTCCTAGAAATCCTCGGATCAAGTAGGTCCTCTTTTAAATGAATATATGTACCTACAATCTCGCGATATTCTCTACTGTACCTAACCTGAATACTCCCCATCTAAAGAGCTGTTCATACTATCCATTTTCAATTACCCGCATCCGGGTCCACCCAGGGTTTTTCTCGTGAATTTGTAATCTGCGGATACAAAAGGTAAATTGCGTGGTGTGTCGTAATGACGTCATCATTGTGCCTGTAACCGTGTGTGGACACTTTTATGGTACCCATGATCGTTGGATGCAGTCACACCATACCGTGTTCCATGTCGTTTTGAATGATATTGTAAAGGCAAATGTTTGTGAGTGTGTGTGTAGTGTATGTTTGTGACTTCTTCATGCGCTTGTTTTTTATTTTGATAAAATTGGGTGTGCAGAAAGCTGACAGCCTGGATTAATACATAGGCTATAGACGCGGGTAACACCGCGGGGCGCTGCTAGTTATAATATTTTTCTATGTATGAAAAAAAAAGGGGATTTGTATAGAAAGTTAAATCAAGGTATCTAATCTATAGATACAATATAAAATTCAAAAATGTGTTTACATTAAATATATTTCCAAAAAAATTGGGGCGATGCAGACATGGCAATAGCGTAAGAATTTAAAAAAGGTCTGTCTTGTTTGACTGCTTGTACACTCTAATCGCCAGAAATACTGGACAGATTAAAATGAAACTTTTTTATTATTTTGTTAAGCCTGGGCAACATATACGTTATAAATGATTTTTGAAAAATGGAACACCTTATGCAGATCCATAATAGTCCAGCTAATCAGTAAGATAATAATATTCAAAAAAAAAAGGACGGGTTGCACTCTGGGAGTGCCGGCAGAAGTGAAAACTTGAATATTAACGTTGTGCATTTTTGATATACAAAACAGCAGGCGCAGGCATACATTTTCTCCGCGCCGTAGAAAGAGAGGGGGATACTCCCTCTCCTACGCCGCGCCAGCTGTCTACTCTCCATCCGTCTTACGAATTTTCGATCAGGTCACGTGTCCTGACGCGAGTTTAACATTTTTTACCCATTCCAAAAAAAGTGCACAACGCCGCTAAAGAAGTTTTCACGTCAAAAAGTTGTTCAGCCTGATGAGCATTTTTTGGAGTTATGTCCTCGCGAACGAAGTCGCAGGCTTGGGCTAGTACTAAATAAATTATCAAACAAACCAGAACCGCTATCGGCAATAGGGTACAATTTAACAATTATCATTGCATGTCTTTGCCCTAAATTGTGCATTAATAATTTTTCTCTAATCTTCCTGGTCGTCAGCTAAGTGTTCTCAGTAAATATACATATTCTACCACATAAAACTTATGTATTTAATTGTTTGTAATATCATTTAATATTGCTTTTTGTTATTCCTTCTGTTCAAAAACCGTCTTACTTTCTCCTATAGGTGCCGGATTTTGAGTCAAGTAAGATTCCGAAGAGAATGAGTTTTCCAAGTCCATACTTCTGTCATGTGTAGTTCAAAACATCGCTATAAAATATTTGCGGCACAGAATGCTAAGTAAATTTTGACGGTCGCAATATTACATGAGACAATTATGGATGAAACTAGTAAGACAAAAGGAGGTTGACGGTATTGCACTGCCATTCACAACGAGCGTAAGTGATGCGTTTATAAATCAAACATGTTACGCATCGGTGTAATAGAGTGCCAGGCATACCATAATGCCCGGGACACACCAAACGACAACATAAGGTCGGCCCTTTGTATGAATCTTATCACAATCTCGATTGTAATGTCTTGTTCAAACTATTATTACAATTCGTTAGCACTTTGTGAGAAAGAAAACAATGTCTGAGTTTTCTCTTGATAAGTACAGATACAATATTATCATCATTTCAGCCACATAACGTCCACTGCTGGACATAGGCCTCTCCCAAAGATTTCCAAAATGACCGATCTAGAGCGGCTTGCATCTAGCGCCTTCCAGCTACCTTGGTCAGGTCGTCAGACCACATTGTGGGTGGGTTTTCTACGCTTCTTGACTTGCCTGTACGTGGTCGCCATTCGAGAACCTTTTTGCCCCATCGGCCATCGGTTCGTCGCGCTTATATAAGTTACGTTTATATGAATAACGTTCACAGCCGCAAATGATACGAAATGTGATAAGCATTTCTTAACCGATCTATAATAACAGTAGATTAAAAAAATGCTGCATTTATTTAATTATTATTTATTATATATAATGTGTACGTATGTGTGTACGTCTGTACGTATATGGGAAATATAATGTGCTATTGTATTTATGTATCCTTTTTTCTTTATTTACTATGTACTATCTTTATCGTGCAACCCACGTTTAGATTATCTATGTAACCCAAAGGTTGATTGGTAGACAACGCTTCTAGAGTTAAGTTTGCCTAATTGGTCTGTACAAATTGTATTTGATGAACAATATAGTATTTTGTGCAACAGTTGTATAATAACGGTCAATAAATGCGAGTGGCGCAGGTTGCGATGCGAGCCTTGGCGAGCACCGTAAGGAGTCACCATCGAGCATTTTTTGACGTACTTATACAACGTTGCATACAATACTTTTTCTACGACTATATCTACTTAATAAAATACAAAAACAAACAAAGAAAAATATGAGAATGCTTGACCTTTATTTGGTAGATATTAAGTAGTATCTATATCTTTTATTTTATCTATATGGTATCTATGGTCATCTTAATTTTTTTTAATAGGCTTCTTTTTAAGTGACCGTATTAAAAAAATGTTTTTCTTATGTTGGCAGTATGGTAAATTTATGAAAAAAAAAAGTTCTAGGTCTATGTCTAGGCGTATCATTTTGGCGAAATAACGACACATTATGAGGAATAGAGTATAGACTTTTTTTCTGAAATCATGTAATCAATGTTCTTATATAATTGTTCGGTACCATTTAAAAGACAGATAACAGTACAGGAGTAGAAAAAAGATTAAATACAATAGTTGGGGACGAAAGCACATTGTATGTATGTATGTATGCTGCCGAACCGATTGTCGGATTTTGATAAAATTTATTAGGTATGTAGGAAATATCAATAGAATTTTTAAATTAGATGGGTATTGAAATCGGTTCAGTAGTTTTTGAAATATTAATAAAAATATCTGCGATTATAAAGCTCAAGAAACCGCGCGTTCTAACTTTGGATAGCACCATCTAGGTGTTACTGAAGGAACTGAATTGTGTAAGAAATGTCGAAATCAGACCTAAGTGAGCGGTCTTACCATAAAAACGCGAATAATAATCGCGAGGTTTAAGTTCGCGGCCTCCAACTACTAGTATATACGAGTATAATCTTATACACGCTGACTTTTCATTGTTTTTGGAAAAGAAAATGTCGTATGGTAAATAAATTACTCTATCCATATACGTAATCCAAATTTGTGTATGAGATAAAATAAAAAAGTTACAAAAATGATTTTCGATCGAGACCACGTAGTTATACGCCGGCCGCCAGCTGCGTAATGTCGATGACCCCGGCCGGCCGGCGAGCGATATATGGCGGCGGTTCTACTAATTGATCTCACAATTTTGCTTTCGGGTTTTAGACAACATTTTTTGTTTCTGAATTTTTATTTTGACTAGCTAATTAGGTCTTACTAACGATAAAACCAATGAAAAATCACCGTGTATAGCTATAGCTCATCTTTAGGTCTTTTAAGTCTCCACTGCAGGAGCACGACCCTCTCTGTACTACTAGAGCCATACTTACCCTGAGTCTTACTGATGTTTATTAGCTTGTATTTCCTAAGTCACCTTTTACGACATCCACGGGGGAGGACCTAGAATGGTCCTATTCTACTCTGCCGGAAACCACACGTTTCATATTAAATTGACATACTGTGTTAAATACCTTTCTAAAAGTGAAATTGCAAAAACTAAATTCTTTCTTAGAATCAAAGGAAACTTTTTATTCAACTATTTTCAGAAAATGCGATCTGCATAATCCAAGTATGAAAATGTTACAGACAAACTTTGCATTTTATTTTCAGACTCTGAATTCTTTGCTTTGCGTCTTAGATTGCCCAAGACAATGCTCAGGCATTTGCTTTAGGCGGCTACCGTGACTTTCGACCTTCTATTTTGTAAAATTTGCTACCGCTTTTACAACTTCATAGTCATCTTGACAAATTTTGTACAAAACAAACACTATAGTTTTGATGTTATAAACACATACGTACTATTACGTCTTTATCCCCAATGGGGCAGACAGAGCATTTTGGGTTTTGCGGCTGTAAGCAGAGCCCGGGCTGCAAGACCAAGCGTCATTCGACGATGTAGACTCGTGTGTTGTGAGTGTAAATTCGGCCTTGTCGGCTATTTTATCCTGGTCTAATGAATTTGGAATTGAGGTTAATCCTTCTAAATGCCAAGCAATAACTGTAGGTAGTTCAAGGCAGATCTCTCAAA
This sequence comes from Acrobasis consociella, assembly GCA_963555685.1. Lineage (NCBI taxonomy): Eukaryota > Metazoa > Arthropoda > Insecta > Lepidoptera > Pyralidae > Acrobasis > Acrobasis consociella. The sequence goes on along the minus strand of OY743119.1, from coordinate 2,797,692 downwards.
TTGATTTTGATACTGTCGCACCTGTGACATTTAATAATTTTATAATCCCATACAGTAAATCCGTAAAAGATCTTGGGTTCTACATTGATTCCACACTTAGTTGGGTCACTCAGGTAGTCGAGATCAGTCGTTCTGTTACTGTTGCTCTTCAACAGCTTAACCGTCTTAGAAACTTCTTGCCAGTTAAAACAAAGATTTTATTGATTCAAACATTAATACTACCTATCATAGATTACGCTGATGTGTGTTACCCAGATCTCAATATAAATTTTCTCAATAAGCTTGATCGTCTCGTTAATAATTGTATTCGTTTTATTTTCTGCCTTCGCAAATATGATCATATATCATCTTTCCGTTCTGAGCTTAAATGGCTTCCTATCCGTGAACGCAGACAAATGCGAATTCTTTGCACTCTCTTTCCAATTCTTTCGAATCCAAATTCTCCTCAATACCTTAAATGCAAATTTCAATTTCTTTCTGACACTCATGATCGGCAAATTCGTTCTGCCGACACTCTTCTTCTCGCTATTCCTCTACATCGCACGAGCTTTATTGAAAACTCTTTTACCTTACAAGCTTCACGGCTCTGGAATGCTTTACCCGTTGACATTAAAGACATTTCCACAAATTTTCTTTCAAAAGAAAAGTACACTCTCTTCTTCTAAAATAATGAATCCCCTTTCAGTTTCATCATCATCATTAATGTTTATGTATGTTTATGTACGTATATGTATCTATATGTGTATGTATGTTATAAGTGTAGGTATCTGTACTATGTATATAGGTATATTATTAGGTATCTGTGTTTTGTCTTTATTTAAGTAATTTTGAGCCGCTACCAAATTTCTGTTTATCCTTATGGTTGACTGGGAGAGAACGCTTTTAGCGTTAAGTTCGCCAATTGTATACAATTTTATATTGTGGAACAATAAAGTTTTTATAAATAAATAAGACCCAAAAGCCACTTTTAGCGTCATGGTGGGCGAGAAGATGGAAAAGCAATCAATACAGTGATGGGCCGCATGGCCTGTAAACATGATTCACATTTTCGTCCATTGCCTCGATCGGCTTTTACGATCTGCGCGGGAAGAGAAGCAGCTGGTACATTTTACGTTTTTTCTTATCGCCCAGACCAGCATGGAAGAGTTTATTGACTTTATTGAAGCTATATGTAGATTCACAGCTTCAGTGGCGCCACTATCCCTTCCTGTGGTGAGAATATGAAAAACCAGAGACCCGGGTACATCCGAAGATTTTAATTTTACCCTTGTAGCACGGAGCACTGCAATAAGCGATGGTTTTCTTGTTTTGTTTAGCGAATGCATAAAGATTGTTTGTAATGAGGATTGCGTGGTATAGTGTTTTAGAATAAAAAAGAAAATAAGTTTTTTATTATTATTATTTGGAAACTGCTTATGATCATGGTATAATAATATACTGCGCCAGGTATGGCATTCCGACATATAGTGGTCACGTGGGTGACACGAGCCTACGTCACCCGTCTCAGTGTTACCGGTAATGTGAAATCAAACACCCCAACTTTCATTATTCACGTATATCTGAATCGGATTAAACCATGTCAATTTTTACAAATAACCTATTTATGAAAAAATAAGTTAGACTTGTTAATGAATAACAAGTATAACCTAATTTTTTATGCATTAAAATATTTATTGTCATGAATAATGATGGCAGGCAAACGTTCCCTAAATCTTAACTTAGTCACATTAAAGTAGCAACTCTGTGGTGACGTATGCTCGTGTCACTGCCGTAATAGCAGACCTGTTTTTTTGGATCATGCTTATGATATACAAGGTGGAAGGAACATACCCGTAATAAATCGAACCACGGGCTATAGAAGATTACTATAGTATAATGTAATAAAAATAAAAGACAAAAATTAATAATAAAAAAATTGGTCTTTCCATACAAAAGTCTGCAAAAGCCCGGGCATTGTATGGTAATGTCGTTTTTTTTTTTTGTTTTTCGACTGTTATTTTATTATCATTATTCCATAGTAATCTAGTATAGCCTGTGGTTTGATTAATTGTAGGTATAAAATGTAGGCTTTTCTTGGTTTATGTCAATGACTTGCCTTACATGGTTGAGAAGCAGGCTGGCATAGTGCTGTTTGCTGATGACACCTCGCTTATATTCAAACTTGATCGACATAGCACAAACGCTAGCGCGGTGAACAGCACCTTGTCTTCCATTTCTGATTGGTTTTCTGCCAATAATCTCATGTTAAACGCGAAAAAGACTCAATGCGTTCGATTTTCTCTTCCCAATGTGAGACAGGGCTGCGTTGACATAATGATAGATGGTGAAAAACTCGATCTTGTTGAAAGTACTACCTTCTTAGGAATTACAATAGACTCGAAACTTCAATGGGGTGCTCATATAACTAAACTTTCAAATAGGCTTAGTTCTGCGGCTTATGCTGTTAGGAGAATAAGACAATTGACAGATGTAGCAACTGCTAGACTAGTGTACTTTAGTTACTTTCATAGTGTAATGTCTTACGGCATACTCCTGTGGGGGAATGCAGCCGATATTCAGACTATTTTTATTTTACAAAAACGGGCAATTCGTGCTATTTACGGGTTAGGATCTAGAGACTCACTCAGAGAATTATTCAAGGAAATAGATATACTTACCTTAACATCACAGTATATATTTGAAAACATAATGTATGTAAGGAAAAATATTTCCTCATACAATAAAGTAAGCGATTTTACCGATAGAAACTTACGTAATAAGAATGACTTAGTTGCCCCGTTTTATAGGCTTAAAACAATTAATAAGACGTTTATGGGGAACTGTATACTTTTTTATAATAAATTGCCAAAATCGATCCTTGATATGCCAGACAAAAGATTCAAAACTTATGTAAAGAAAGTACTTTGTGAGAAGGCTTATTATAGGACCGATGACTACCTTAAAGACAAAAAAGTCTGGCTTGAGCTTGACGCGGGTCCCTCTAAAAGTTTGTAATATAGGTACTCGAAAATGTCATAATTTGGTACATTTTGTACAAACTGAATCTACAACTTGACATTACTTTAAAATTTTGACATTCTAAAAATTAAATTTAAATTATGATATGACATAACAAACAAAACAATGTATTCTCTGTCCACATTAATTTTAAGTATTAATTTAATTGTGAGTTGACGTCCTTGGAGAAGAGGTGCAGTGCAGTTTGTTACCGCTTCTTCTGCACTAGCGCTTTGGAAGCGGTAGTAAACTTAGCTGTAAGTAACTATTTGACGTCAACAATAGTGCAACAAAATAATGACGATTATTAAGAGATATTTTAAATATCCTATGATAATAAAGATAAAAAAAAAAAAAAAAAAGTATGTCCCTTCCAAGTTGTGTAAAAGTGCACCTTCAAGGCTAAAATCAGTGGGCATGGAAAATTTATATCTTCATGCAATGCCTTATATTCTGGGCACGTTGCAGTGATTTGCCAGGGCTTTTTTATTTATAAATAAATTCAGTCATTACTTTAGTTTTAGTTACTTTTCTTGTTTATTTTATTAATTATTGTCGAAAATTAAAATAAAATTTAACATTATATTCACTTGATTGCTATTATTCCATCCTGTTCTGGAATATATTTTTTCAAAACTTTAAACTGACTTCAACATCGAACTACACAACCGATTTTAATGAAATTTCAATAGGACCAACTGACGAGTAGGTACCTATGTCCTTTCAAACAATATAGATTTTTCAAATTGATCCAGGCATCTTCCGGTATCGGGAAACATACGTACATTAGCCTCCCCCTTTTTTTTAAGTCAATGAAGAAGAATTAATTTAGAATACAACACCAGTTGCTGTACTCTTCCGTCAAGCAGCTAGCAACTTATCACTATTTTGATTACTTTTTTTACCTGCAGCCTCAGCCACAAGATCAAAAGACCCCAAAATATATTCTGTCTGCTCCATTAGAGATAAAGATGTGATACTGTGTATTTAATTTAAGACTTCATCATAATGCAAATATAAACAATAGCTTTGCAGTTAAATCGCAAACATCGAGAACGATAGGAAGAGACTGAAAGAGAAGAACTGGAAAGAGTTTAACAACAGCATTTTGTTTCATACAAACAATGAAAGAAGACCGGGTCATAAAATATTAGCAGGTACAGAGGTAAAGCTTTTTGCGTCGAACATTTTTTTTTGTTAATCTCAATATTTAATTTATGTATTACGGGAACTCCTAGAGACCCACGCAATACGCGTCCCCGTTCCCCGTCTTCGTACCTTCTCACCTTGTCCAATGTGTTGAAAGGCATTGATGTGTGCACGGGTGTATAGTTTCGTTTGTAGTAGTGAAGGCATAAATGATTCTCCGCTTCTATGAAGAGCCGTACTTGTGCCCTAGTTCATTTTATTGTTTGTGATATATATAAACAACAATAAATTGCAAAATTTATAAGCTGCGTCAAGGTTTCTGGCCTAGCTTTAATTCCATTTAATCATGATAGCCGGACAAAGACTTTAAACAATATTCGCCCAAATCAAGTGTCATTTTACTAGGTTTCAACTTGATTATCCCTGATAATAGTTTAATCTAATTTAGTAAAAAAGTTAGTTCATGAATAAGTTGAAACTGTTTTTTGGGCTAGACCCAATATTATAGGCAGCATTATTTCTGTACACTTAATATTCTGGCACAAGTGTTCTGTTTTCCAACGTATGTTTGGTTAAGTGAAGTGTAAAAATTTAACGATTTTGAAAAGAAAAATAGCTTCTTTTCCTGTTTATCTACGTCACAACAATGCATTGTCATTTTTCATTGTAGAGTATAAACAATCTGTTTTACAAACAAAGTTTGGAATAACTGTTTTCATTTTGTTTATCCTGTTTTTATGTTTCACGGACATTCTTTGACTTGCACTTTTACATGATAAGCAACCCCGGGCGGACTGCACACTTGGATGGGTGATCACAAGTGGCATATAAGTTTTTAGAGCTCCTCTGACCTTCGAAAAGCCATTAGCCGTTGTTCACGACTGTCCTCATTTTATGGGAGACATCAAGGTTTGCCAGGAGATGTTAGACCGTAAATAATTTTATGATTTCATTTTTTGCGCCGCAACAGTTTATCTTCTTATCCCTATACTAGAGGCAGCGCGCAGCTTCGCCCGCGTTAACCACACGTGTGAAGTCGCGGGCGTGATGCAATATAGCCTATAGGCTTCCTCGATAAACGACCTATCTAATACCGAAATATTTTTTTAAATCGGACCAGTGGTTCCTGAGATTAGCGCGTTCAAACAAACAAACAAACAAACAAACAAACAAACAAACAAACAAACAAACAAACAAACAAACAAACAAACAAACAAACAAACAAACAAACAAACAAACAAACAAACAAACAAACAAACAAACAAACAAACAAACAAACAAACAAACAAACAAACAAACAAACAAACAAACAAACAAACAAACAAACAAACAAACAAACAAACAAACAAACAAACAAACAAACAAACAAACAAACAAACAAACAAACAAACAAACAAACAAACAAACAAACAAACAAACAAACAAACAAACAAACAAACAAACAAACAAACAAACAAACAAACAAACAAACAAACAAACAAACAAACAAACAAACAAACAAACAAACAAACAAACAAACAAACAAACAAACAAACAAACAAACAAACAAACAAACAAACAAACAAACAAACAAACAAACAAACAAACAAACAAACAAACAAACAAACAAACAAACAAACAAACAAACAAACAAACAAACAAACAAACAAACAAACAAACAAACAAACAAACAAACAAACAAACAAACAAACAAACAAACAAACAAACAAACAAACAAACAAACAAACAAACAAACAAACAAACAAACAAACAAACAAACAAACAAACAAACAAACAAACAAACAAACAAACAAACAAACAAACAAACAAACAAACAAACAAACAAACAAACAAACAAACAAACAAACAAACAAACAAACAAACAAACAAACAAACAAACAAACAAACAAACAAACAAACAAACAAACAAACAAACAAACAAACAAACAAACAAACAAACAAACAAACAAACAAACAAACAAACAAACAAACAAACAAACAAACAAACAAACAAACAAACAAACAAACAAACAAACAAACAAACAAACAAACAAACAAACAAACAAACAAACAAACAAACAAACAAACAAACAAACAAACAAACAAACAAACAAACAAACAAACAAACAAACAAACAAACAAACAAACAAACAAACAAACAAACAAACAAACAAACAAACAAACAAACAAACAAACAAACAAACAAACAAACAAACAAACAAACAAACAAACAAACAAACAAACAAACAAACAAACAAACAAACAAACAAACAAACAAACAAACAAACAAACAAACAAACAAACAAACAAACAAACAAACAAACAAACAAACAAACAAACAAACAAACAAACTCTTCAGCTTTAAATATAAGTATGGATGGTTTACTGGGAGAGAATGCTCTTAGCGTTAAGTTGCCAATTGTAAATAATTGTTAATTGTAAATCAATGAAGTTTTAATAAATAAATAAACTAAAATGACTTCTGTATTAACCGCTTCATCATCATCTGCATTTCAGCCGCATAACGTCTCCTGCTGGACATATGCCTTTAGATCGGTTATTTTTAAATCCTTGAGAGCGCTCCCAAGGATTTCTAAAGAGACAGATCTAAAGCGGCCTGCATCCAGATTAGCTGCAAACTATTAACTGTAGCCTAACTATTAACCGCTTTCACATACAAAAAACAACAAAACAAAACTGCTGCTGAACAAAAAGCCACCACATCTGATGTAGAGTACAATTTTATCATCATCTATATTTATGAGCTATGCTATTGTCGGTGGATACGTCCACCCCGTCAGGGATATAGACGTAAAAATGTATCTGTATCTATATTGTCGGTGGAATATGAAGTTTCTTATATTTGTCTCTCATCCGCCAGCTGTTTTACTTCGCTGTACGTCACGATTTTCACCTTATTTATTTGCTTCATGTTGCTATGCCGTGTGGTTTCCGACAGGGTTAAGTTAAGTAGGGCCACTCCAAGTCCTCCCGTGGATGTCGTAAAAGTTGACGTAGGAAAGCTAAAAAAAGCTTATAAACATCAATGAGACATCTCCTACCCGTCTGGTCAGCGAGGAAAGTGTAGGGCAAGTCCTCTGGCTGCTCTGGCCAAGAATGGCTCTGGTAGTACAGAGATTCGTGCTCCTGCAGTGGAGACAAAAAAACCCTGATGATAATGATGATGTAACTATGCCTCGGTCTTCCTAGTCCTCTTTTCTCTTCTGTCTTCCCTTCAATGATATTTTTTTATAAAATCGTCGTGTAATTTTTATAACAAGTTTTTTTTTATCAACTTGCAATGTAATTTGTATATTTTCTACGTACGGTTAGGTCAAATTTTGCAACTCAATTTTCAACCTGTTATCCTCCACTGATTGACCTAACATTTTGCATTTTAGTTTAAGTCAGATGATATAACAATATAATCTAAACAATGAGCTGTTTTGACGATGGAGCCGGGAGATACCTATTCAACGGAACTCTGTTATAAAACAACATAACATCAATTATGGTAGACAATACCTGGGCAAATATGGGAATCATTTCAACAGGCGATGCGGCTAGCAACCCGTCACTGTATTGATTGCTTTTCCATCTTCTCGCCCACCATGACGCTAAAAGTGGCTTTTGAGTCTTGCGGCCCTAGGCTCTGCATAAAGCCGCAAGACCCAAAATGCTCTGTCTGCCCCATTAGGGATAAAGACGTGATAGTATGTAATACCTGGGTTCTGATCACTATGACGGTAGGTGGTCGATGGAACTCAGTAATGAAACGAAATCGGGTTTCTTTTATTTGTCTTAATACTTTAGCCACAATAAAAGCCTGTACAAAAATGTTTTAAAAAAACTTATTCCATTAATTACTTCGTATTTAGTAATTACTTTGCTCAAAGAATAAGCATTGCCATATAACGTGGCAATGCTGCCAGCCTTCTGGGCATTCTTCCGCAGGGTAAGTATTTAAGGGATTTTATTTTTTATAATTGTATATACCTAATACATAATATCACGCCTGTTTCCCGCAGGGGTAGGCAGATGATGTAGGATAATTGTACTTATATGTTTATACATAATTTATTTTTAGTATTTAAATTAAGTTTAAGTTTAATGTAGTTTAATAATTATATTCCATTATCAATTATTTCTAGAATTTTTTATGTTCTTTTCTACTCTTTTCGAAGTCTCCTCCTCATAAGTATTTTTTCAATCCAACTTCACCTTTCCATTAAATTTTACATTTCTCAAAACTATTTCAGATAACATTATTTGCTAAGTATCACATATATTATTTGCGACACTATATGTGTATTTCACGTGTTCTGTAGTTTCTCATTTCCTGGTAATACAGAGCGATAGTGTTGCTGAACAATCGCAAGTTTTATTCGATAAATGTCAAACTATCGATAGGGTCATAGATAGTATCGATACTATCGATAGCTCTTTTTGTGCAATACTATTACTAGCCAACAATACTAAAAAATAATAAAAAAATTAAAAAAAAATGTTTATTTCGTTAACAGAAAATTGTGTTTACAAACATAATAGTGAGGACTGCCTATTAAGCAAATAATGCTTGTGCCAGACAGACCTGCTCTTTCTTATCTTCATTAAACTAAAAACACATTTGAAAATAGAATAGTTACACTTACACAATTTTTTTAAATAACAGTTTAACTTAATTTAACACTATAACATTAATTAATAAATTTTTCTGTGTCATCGTAGCTTAGACCTTTTAACCACGTGGATACCTTTTATTTAACGTCTCTTAACCGCAAAGGATAATACTATCGATAGTATTGATAGTATAGATCCTGATGACGAACAAACTGTCGATAGTTTTGCTTTTCATAAACTATCAATACTATGGATTTTATTAACTATTGTGCGGGTTTGAACGCGTGATAGCTCACTTAGTAAAAGCACGATCAAGACCAAGGTCGATGGTTCTTACTACACACTACATCTTGAATGCCTAAGAACCCTATAAAAATATATACCGTCTTATTATAAAAACAGGATTAACTTTGTTACTAGGTTTAAACCATTATCCACCCGATTCAATTGACATTGACAGATGAGTTAGTTTCACTTTACTAGATGTCAACTTGATTAGGGCGGATAATGGTTTAAACCTAGTAACAAAGTAAGTCTGCGTTTTATAATAAGACGGATATAGTTTAATCACCATCAGGATCGATACTATCGGTTTTGTTTACAATAAGACGGTCAGTATTTTAAGCAAAACCGATAGTATCGATCCTGTCGACGAATAAACTGTTGATATTTTTATAGGATTTATTGGTCTATCGATAGTGAACTATCGAGCGGCAACACTATAAAGCGCTGCCATTTGAGGTTTCATTCCGTATGAACATAACATGTAATTTAAAACGATATGTTTGTTTGTTTTTAGTCTATCATTCATTTTGTCCTGTTGTCCGTTTGTCTGCCTGTAATCAAATCTTGCAAGTAAAATTTGACGCACTTTCTGTTTTTTTTTTACAAATTTTGCAAGCATACGTTTGTCACGGGACAATACAAAATTACGATGACCCTTCTTATCGTGTGTGTTAGTGACTAACTCTAGTGTCAGTGTTTTTCAACCGCCTTAATCCCTCTGACATGGTTTTAGGTAACGACCAATGTCAAAGACAGTGACCGGGACCGACGGCTTAACGTGCCCTCCGAAGCACGGATCATCTTACTTATTAGACAATCAATTGATCAGCCTACAATGTCTTAACCAAACTAGGACAACAACACAAAGTCGTTGCCCCCCGGGAATTGAACCCGCAACCTCCGGGTATGAGGGAACCATTATACCACGGAGGCAGTCCCTGATCCTGATGATGCCCTGATCTTATATGATGGAGGTGGAAAGTGTTGTCTGACCATCTAGAATGTAGATGTCCATAATTTTTGAAATCCTTGGAGGAGGCCTATGTCCTGCAGTGCACCTCCTGTGGCTGATATGATTATAATGATGATGAAGATAAATATTTAAATGGGGCTATCATACAACAAACGTGATTTTGATACATAAGTAGCTGTGCTAAATAAATGCTCTGTCTGCCCCATTAGGGATAAAGACGTGATAGTATGTATGTATGTAAGTAGCTGTGCACGTGGGCATCGCTCCTTGTGGGAATTTCGAGACAAAGATTATCCTATGTCCTTCCCTGGATATTAAACTATATTCTTATCAAATTTCATCTAAATAGGTTCAGTGGTTGAAGCGCGAAGTGGTAACCAACAAACAAAAATACAAACTCACTTTCGCATTTATAATATTAGTAGGATAGTATGAAGTAGGATAGGATGGTACGGAACCCTTCGTGCGCGAGTCCGACACGCACTTGGCCGGTTATTGTACATCGGGAGGTAATAATATGTAACACAAATTCATTGAGCAGCCAGTGAGCCGCGCTGCGAAACTAATTTCCCGACTCGCTGTCCAAATTCACAAGCTGTCTGATTTATTTATAGCACATGGATGAGTCATAATGGGCTTATTGAATAAATACACAATAATGCTCATTTATGAATAAATGACATACATCCCAGTAAGACCCGTTATATTAATAATAACGCTCATATTCGTGTCGATTATTTCGAGTAATTGAACACAGTTCACTGTGGATAAGCTAATTATGTTTTGTATGCTTTACTGAAATTGTAAAAGATCGAATATATGCAATAAAGAAATATGCAAACCGCCCTCGGGTTGTATAGGGCTTGGTCAAGACAACATTTTAAATATATCTCCGTTTCCCTTCAAATAATAATTGATTTCAAATGGCGGCAGCATGTTGCCGTCTGGTTTCCGGCAGAGTATAATAGGACCACTCCAAGTCTTCCATGCTGGTCTGGGAGAAAAGAAAAAACGTAGAATGTACCAGCTGCTTCTCTTTCCGCGCAGATCATAAGAGCCGATCGAGGGAATGGGCGAAATTTGAATCATGATAATAGGCGACGCGGTTAGCAACCCATCACTATTTTGATTCCTTTTCCATTTTAACGCCCACCACCACGCTAAGCGTGGCCTTTGGGCCTAACGGCCCTGGGTTCTGTCTACCCCGTCAGGGATATAGACGTGAAAATGTATCTGTATCTGTATCTAAGTCTTTCCGTGAATGTCGTAGAAGGTGACTTAGGAAATACAAGCTAAACAAAGCTTGTAACCATCATAAGACCTCTTCAACTTGTCTGGGCAGTGTGGAGAGTGTAGGCCAAACAACCTATACCGATACTTTGGCCAAGTGGCCAAGTATGACTCTAGTAGTACAGTGAGGGTCGTTCTCTTGCAGTGGAGTCTTTTTTAAGTCTTTGACCTGATGGCGATGGATGCAGCACTAGACCCCAAAAAAAATCATGTATCCTCATAAAATAGATAGAATTGGTAGCTTTTGTTTAAAATTCAAATATAAATTAACTTTACATGTATTGTCAGGATCGTAGCAAGTGGAGGTCCATAGTCTCTGCCTACCCCTGCGGGAAACAGGCGTGATATTATGTATGTATGTATCACATGTAATGTATACTAAACTTAAATACAACTTTACACCAAATATAACTAAACTATTTGACGTGTTCTGTAAGTATAGTTACTGAATAAATATTGTATTATTTAACATAATTCAGATCTCAACCACGGCATAATATTTAGAATTTTCCATTCCATTTTTCATAAACATGTTTCACCTAAGTTCGAAGTATCATATTCTATTTATCCGGAGCAGGGACATCAATTTTGCATCACCTGCGCTGTGACGTCATTACTCAGACCATTCGTTACCGGTGCTGGCGAGATGTTAATTTATTCAAGCCTTCAATTTATTTTCTTAGTGGAAACGAAATTCTTTGCTTATTACAACGCGGACCACATGCTATGTTAGATCACTATAGTATAATGATAATAAAATCAAAGACAAAAAAGAAAACAAAAAACGACATTCCCACACAAATTCCTCGGGTGGCTGCACACTTTATTATGGAAATGTCGATTTGTTTTCAGTTTTCGATTTGTTTTAATTGTATTATAGTGATCTAGCACAGCTCGTGGTTTGATTTATTACGGGTATGTCCACCGGTAGGACGGTGTAGGACGGTTTTTGAGGCATGAATAACAAGACTCTTTTCGAAATCGGCGAAGATGTGCTGTGTTTTTACAATCAAAAGAATGGGATATATCATAGAAGTAGAATTTTTTTACTGCGTAAAAAGACCACACTAGCCGAGTGCGACAGATAATATGATAAGTGTCATCTACATAAGAGCAAAAGAGATAGCATCAATTTGACAATGAGACAAGTTTTCATACAAAACATGTCACCCATTGTCACCCTGGCTCGAACATCGTTACACGAAAATTTGATTTTCCAAATTGTAAACTGTGTTAATTTATAATATATATATTTACCCATACTTTGTGCAGTAGGTACAAATACAACCCATAAAAGTTATACAGAAATATTTAGTTTCTGATCACATTTTACAATACTCTATCTTATACCTTTAAACGAGCAATTTTTGTATGTATGTATATATATATATATATATATATATTTATTTATAAATTTCTGTGATCTCGAAAACGGCTCTAACGATTTCGCTGAAAATTTGTATATGGGGGTTTTCGGGGGTAAACAATCGATCTAGATTAGTTTTATGTTTGGGAAAACGCGTGTTTTCGAGTTTTCATGCGTTTTTCTTTCCACGCAGAATATGGTCGCTAATTTCGTCGCGCCGCGACCGCCTTGATTTAGCTCAGCGGTTAAGGATAGCGATCGTTAGAAAGAGTGTTACGGGTTCGAATCCCACTCGGTGACTTACTTTTGTTTTTTTTTTATGTTTAAGTTTATATATTTTTTTATTTTGCATTGTTTTTAGACAAGTTTAAAAAAAAATTGTTAATGTTTGAGATGTAACCGAGCAAAGCTCGGTCGCCCAGGTACTATCCATCTTATACCTCCTAAATCTATGGGATATATTATAATATGACTTTGTCAAAATTAAGTTATTCAGTACAGTTCATAAAATATACCGTCACAAAATAGTGTTACTTTTCATTAATTATATCAATTTTCAACATGATTTACATTTATTATTGCTGAAAACGGATTAGGTACGCTATTTGACTTCTAAAAAATATTTCGTATTTGTTATAAATCCCATATTTAAGTTCTTTCTTTGTAAATGAAATTCGTCTTTTTTTCATGTACAAAACAATTAAAACTAAAAATGTTTCAACGTTTAACAACTCAAAATCAAATACTTTTTCTAAACGTCAGGCTAATGGCGTCATAGTTTCGACGTTTGATTTTATCATTAAAAATCACATTGAAAATGGATATGTTCAATGACAAGTGACATTATTTTGTAACGTTTTCTTTGTTTTTTAACAGTACCAAATACTTTATTTTGGACTCAGGAAAATACTTAATTGTCATTGTATGGTAACGTAGGCCCATCTTCACTTATAACACTTCCAATAGAGACTTACGTTAGGCCTAGAAAGTCCCTGCTTGACTTGATAAAAGTCTCCCTCCACGTTTTCATTCCATCTGGTCTAGATTCTGTTCTGGTCTGGTCTAGGTTTCAAGTTTATTGTATTATATAAGTGTTGTGCTTGCCTTACTAGAGTTCTGTGATTTGATTTGAGATAACGGTACCTAAAAGTAAGATTAGGCTTACAAATTTTATCATACTACCACAGAATAAATATGTGCCATATAGTTTTAATTTGTATACTTTAGGTTTAGAAAATTTGTCGGCATTTGCCGTGTGGTATTCGGCAGAGTAGAATAGGACTTCTCCAAATCTTCCCGTGGATGTCATGAAGGCGACTGAGGAGTAAAAAGCTAAACAAAGATTATAACTCTCCAATCCGTCTGACCAGCGTGGAGAGTGTAGGCCAAATCCTCTGGCTGCTGTAGCCAAGTATGCTCTTGTAGTACAAAGAGGGTGGTGCTCCTGCAGAAGAGACTAAACAGATCTGATAATGACGATGATTATGTAAGTGCTATTCTATGGGCCTTTAATATTGTAAAAATTATTACGTTACCTAAAACAAAATGATTTGATAAGTATTCATATCCCAAACTTACGTGAAAACGTAGGTTACGCAGGCACAAAATGACGTGACTAAAGTAAATATTACCACAAAAGGGTGTAATAACGTGCGAGACGACCGAATTCAGGAAATTGTGAGACGTGACGCGGGACAACGAATTACTGTGTCGCGGGATTGCCTGGTATTACCCTGTTTTTATTCAAAGAGTTTCTACTATAGCAAAACAAGGTTTGTCCTACAAACCTTGTTTTGCTATACTAAAAACTCTATAGTAGAAACTGACAGCGTTTTTAAATTGAATGGAAGTTAATATCCTTCTTATGTTCGGCTTAAACCAGCTTGTCATTGAAACAGGTGTAAACACATTTTTTTTTTAATCTGTCGTATATATTATAATAGTATATTTCAATAGGCATTGTTTATTTTTAACAGACTTCCAAACTTACAAAAAAGGAGAAGGTTATCAATTCATCACGGTCTTTATTTATGAATTTTCACCGATTATTCGAAGACGCCTAGACAAATATAGAAAATTCTTTTTTTTTGTTGAATAGGGTATATTTCCGAGGTAATCTCATAGAAATTTTATCAAAATCGGTTGTGGATTTTGGGAGTGACGTCAGTTTTTAGTTTTTAAAAATTATAGTATATGCTTTGTTTAAACGATAAGTATTCATATCCCGTACTTAAGTGAAGACGTAGGTTACGCAGGCGCAAAAATGACGTGACTGAAGTAAATATTACCACAAAAGGGTGTAATAACGTGCGAGACGACCGAATTCAGGAAATTGTGAGACGTGACGCGGGACAACGAATTACTGTGTCGCGGGATTGCTTGGTATTACCCTGTTTTTATTCAAAGAGTTTCTACTATCGCAAAAAAAAGTTTGTTGGATACTGACAGCGTTTTAAAACCCTACCTAAATTTTTGGGGTCCAGTGGCGCCCCCATTTGAAATAAATCATTTAAAAAGAATCGGTGATATCATTTAAAATTTGTCTTGACCAATCCTACGATAAACCTTCAAACTATTTTTGTTAAAGTAAGTTTGAGACTTGTGTTATGGGATACTAACTCAACGATACTATATTTTATAACAAATACATATTAAGATAAACATCCAAGACCCATGACAATTTGAAAAAAGCCATTTTCCAACTTGTCCTGACTGGAGTGCGAACCCGAAACCTCTGGGTTGCGGACTAGCATGGTGACCACTACGCCATGGAGGTCAACTGAAAATAACGTCACTAAAGTATTATTATATGATATTTATTTACTACATAAGGACTGTAATAACGCCCTAATTCAGGATATTGTGGGACGTGACGCGCGGGACAACGTGTTGCTGTGTTGACGTGAGATTGCCTTAAGCTGTTCTGTTTAAGTAAGAGATTTTTATTTACAAGGTTTTATTTAGTTTCACCTAACCCGTTGTCTGTCGTTGTCTTTAATTGAATCTTGCAAGTTAAACTCTGTTCTCCCATGCTGGTCTGGGAGAAATAAAAAAAACTTAGAATGTACCAGCTGCTTCTCTTCCCATGCAGATCGTAAAAGCCGATCGAGGGAATGGGCAAAAATGCAAATTATGTTAACAGGCGATGCGGCTAGCAACCCATCACTGTATTGATTGCTTTTCCATCTTCTCGCCCACCATGACGCTAAAAGTGGCTTTTGGGTCTTGCGGCCCTGGGCTCTGCATAGAACCGCAAGACCCAAAATGCTTTGTCTGCCCCATTAGGGATAAAGACGTGATAGTATGTATGTATGTATGTTGCAAGTTAAACTTGACTCACTTCCCGGTTTTCGATTGCAGAAATTATGCACGCACATTGGACTAAGATCAGTTGGTAAAAAAATCAGTAGACAAGTAATTATTTAAAAATATTTTTAAATAAGCTATTAGGTAAGTATCTAAAGACTCTTCTCAAGCCGAATCATTGGAGCAAAAACTCGATGGAGTTGCGTTGTTTCATTACAGAGTTTCTATGGCCACTATCCAGTTCTATCATCAGATCAGCTCCATTTCATTATAATTGCATCGTCATGCGATTTACATCAGCGTGCAAAATTTCAGCTCAAAAGAAAACGGGAAGTGGGTCAAATTTAACTCACAAGATTTAATTAAAAACAGATTTATTTCTAAACACTCTCCTCGTGAAACTCCAGAACTCCAGAACGTCTTTCGACCACCACTGGACGCCGGGCTGCTTCAAAGCTGAGTACTTTTGGAAATCTCTTCTGGAACAACGAATCTCGTGGCTGTGAACCTACGACCCTTACCTGTGACTACTTTCGGCACTCAGTGAATAAATTGTTAAAAATTAAATTAAAGAATTTGGTCTTTTTAATTTCAAAATAATCTTATGGTCACAGTAACTCCAGAACTCCAGTGTGCGGCTGAAAGAGTGATAATGATGAGAACGACAGAAAACGGGACAGGTAAAAATTAATACATACTAAAAAATACAGTAATCTCTTTAAATCGCCTAGGTTAGGTTAGTTAGCGGACTTCGGGCTCTGAAGCGTCACCACGGAGGATGCAACCGAGAACACGCTCGAATGATGATCTTCGCCTAGGTTAGGTTAGTTAGCGGACTTCGGGCTCTGAAGCGTCACCACGGAGGATGCAACCGAGAACACGCTCGGATGATGATCTTTGCCTAGGTTATGTTAGTTAGCGGACTTCGGGCTCTGAAGCGTCACCACGGAGGATGCAACCGAGAACACGCTCGGATGATGATCTTTGCCTAGGTTAGGTCAGTTAGCGGACTTCGGGCTCTGAAGCGTCACCACGGAGGGAGGATGCAACCGAGAACACGCTCGGATGATGATCTATCCGATTGTAGACACTGTATCCTCAATAGCCATCCAAGCAACTCACGCCTCAAAAATTGGTTTTAAAGTAAAAAATTTCAAGCTTTTTGTGACCTTTCACTTAAAAATCTTGAACAACAAGAAAATCCGCAACTTTCTTTGTTTTCATCGACGTCTTGAGGACAATGGCGTCACTCCAAACAAAGGAGTCGGAAGCTACGCAAGATAAAGAGGGATTAGATGAAGTGAGGTATCGGAATATCTTGTACAGACTTCTGTACATCTAACATGCTGGTTGGCAAAAAAAAAAAATTTTTTTTGTACCAGCTTTTATTGTAAGACCAAACTACTTATTAAGAAAAAAAGGTGCTGATGACACCGTTATTTATTACTTTTATATTTATTACTTGTTTGAATAAAAACTCCCATGCTGGTCTGGGAGAAATAAAAAAAACTTAGAATGTACCAGCTGCTTCTCTTCCCACGCAGATCGTAAAAGCCGATCGAGGGAATGGGCAAAAATGCAAATCATGTTAACAGGCGATGCGGCTAGCAACCCATCACTGTATTGATTGCTTTTCCATCTTCTCGCCCACCATGACGCTAAAAGTGGCTTTTGGGTCTTGCGGCCCTGGGCTCTGCATAGAGCCGCAAGACCCAAAATACTCTGTCTGCCCCATTAGGGATAAAGACGTGATAGTATGTATGTATGTTGAATAAAAAGTTTCACTAATCAATTCGTAGATTTTGATATTTTTTAATGGGACCACATAACAAGTATGTCCTTTCAAACAAACAATAATTTCCGAATCTGTTCAGGCGTTTTCGAATAATCGGTGACCATAAACTAAAAAAAAATCGCGACAAATTAATAACCTCCTATTTTTTTGAAGTTGGTTAAAAAACGTTTCTTTACTCCACTTTTTCCGCGTTCAGTCAATAAAATTTCCTTAGCACATTCCAGTCACAAAACAGTTAATTTCCAACGCATTTACCGATCACCAAAATTGACGCATCATGCCTTCAAAATTTAGGTAAAGCCTTTGATTGATTGCCGCGTGGTTTCCGGCAGAGTAGAATAGGACCACTCCAAGTCCTATCGTGGATGTCGTAGAAAGCGACTCGGGAAATACAAGCTAAACAAAGCTTATAAACATCATGAGACCTCTCCAAATCGTCTGACCAGCGAGGAGAGTGTAGGCCAAGTACTCTGGCTGCTCCGGCCAAGTATGGCTCTGGTATAGTACAGAGAGGGTCATGCTCCTGCAGTGGAGACAAAAAGTCCTGGCGATAATTACAATGATGACTATGATCGCAATAAAAGATACATTAAAAATATGTCCCTCAGTTCTACGTTTTCGTCGTCGAAGCGGTTCGATTCGATTTTCTCATCGCATCTCCGTCATTCTGCGTCACAAGACATTTAATTTCCAACGCATTTACCGATTACCAAAATTAACGCATCTTGTCTTCAAAATTAAAATAAAAACTTTGAATGATTGCAATAAACGATGCATTAAAAATATGTCCCTCAGTTCTACGTTTTCGTCGTCGAAGCGGGTCGATTCGATTTTCTCACCGCATCTCCGTCATTCTGCGTTACAAGACATTTTATTTCCAACGCATTTACCGATTACCAAAATTGACGCATCATGCCTCCAAATTTAAATAAAGCCTTCAAATGATGCATTAAAATATGTCCCTCTGTTCTACGTTTTCGTCGTCGTAGGTCGATTCAATTTTCTCATGGCACTTTCGTCACAAAACAGTTAATTTCCAACGCATTTATCACCGAAATTGACGCATCATGCCACCAACATTAAAATAAAGCCTTTGAATGAAGCCCTAGAGTGCGCGATCGACAGTTTCCCCGAAATTCGGCAAAATTGGCACCTTGACAAGAGCCTCTTTGTCAGGGGGTAAAAAATGACTGCAGTGACGCTCAGTGTGCCATTTTAAGATCAAGTGTAGACAATTTCTGTTAGGAAACTGGCAATAAAAATAATTTATTTGACATAAGTATCATCATGCATCTTCCGTGAGGTCGTTCTGAAACGCTAGTAGTTTAAATATTTAACACAAAAAAATAGATAAAATTAACTGCGCCCTGTAGTGTTAGACGCTCTTAAAGTAGTCTATGTGTTAATCCAGGGTGTCAGCTTCTTGCATATCAAATTTTATCAAAATTGATCCAGCCGTTTGCGCGTGAAGAAGTTATTCTTACATATACAGACACACACGCACAGACTTTCACATTTGTTATATTATTTTGATGTGATAACTGATAAAAAGTGTGAATCGGGCCACGCGATATGAAGGTTTTCGTAGTTGCGAATGCCGATTTTCCAACTTGCCATGGACTATGGATAAAACCCTGTTGCTCATCTGGAAGAGCCCTTTCTCCACGGAGGTCTTCAGAATAAATCGATAGTTAAATCTAAGATTTTAAAGTGGTCTTCAACTTTTGTTTTTAGGAATTACATACATCATACATACTATCACGTCTTTATCCCTAATGGGGCAGACAGAGCATTTTGGGTCTTGCGGCTCTATGCAGAACCCAGGGCCGCAAGACTCAAAAGCCACTTTTAGCGTCATGGTGGGCGAGAAGATGGAAAAGCAATCAATACAGTGATGGGTTGCTAGCCGCATCGCCTGTTAACATGATTTGCATTTTTGCCCATTCCCTCGATCGGCTTTTACGATCTGCGTGGGAAGAGAAGCAGCTGGTACATTCTAATTTTTTTATTTCTCCCAGACCAGCATGGAAGGTTTTTAGGAATTCTCTGCTCATAATAACATCTTACGAGGTAAAGTTACCAACTAAGCAAAAGCTGTAACTTAGTGTCCGCAGAGTTATGGTGAGACTTGACAAACTTAATAAAGTGACAGATGCGACACACCCTCATAGATCTAACATACAACAACCTTTGATTTAGGAGCTCGGTGGCTCGACGGGAGTGCGCATTGCTAGTGCTTTCTCAAGTATAGCGACGCCAGGTGTGGTTCGCACTTGGATGGGTGACCAAAATTTCTCAAGCTCCTCCGTGATTCGGAAGGCACGTATAAGCCATTGGTCCCAGCTGTCATCATTGTATGTCAGTCGTCAAGCTATGTCAGATATCTTTAGGCAGTCATCTGACACTAGTGTTGGCCACTAACACACACGACAAACAAACAAACCTTTGATTTTAACTATAGGAATAAAAGCAAGACCCACAGGCCACTTTCAGCGTGATGGTGGGCGAGAATAAGGCAAAAGAAATTAAAATAATTTTAATTATTTATTTCTTGAACAATGTACGTTGTATAAAAATTGTAAATAAATAAAACAAAATAATTTAAAACGAATTTATAAAAAAATTGGGATGTATCTCTTGAAAGTCGGAGTTTTTTTATTTTTTTGGCAAATAGATGGAACTACAGATATCGATTCCACTTAACATCGGTTGGAATATGTTGTCGTTGGGGGTTTTTTTTATTTTCCAGGCAAGTAAAATTGTAAGATAAATTATCCCTACATATGGTAAATTTCCAGTCATTGGACATAACACAATAAAACCTTATTTATTAAGATTTGTCCACTGCAGCTGATATCTCTTTATACACTTTAGGTGCAGAGTTCCCGTTTTGAAAGAAACCTTAAATTAATAAAGTTTTATTGAGTTCTGTCCAATGGCTGAAAGTTTACCTTTCACGAGTTATTCTTCTGTTGGTGTTATATTTTGTGATGTTGGCCTTTTGCCATTTTATATTGATTGCCACTTCAAAAATCCACACTCTAAAGTTATGATGCGGAAATCTTCGAGAGAAAAATAAACTGTGTTTTCTCACTTGAATTTTCTTGAGTTATGTTATGTCAGTATTTGTCGTATTTGTACATTTATTCCAAGCTCATTTGTTTTTGTGTTTGTTGTTTTACTCGAATTTTTATTTGAATCTCATCCATACTTATATATAAAGCTGAAGATAATAAATAATAATAATAATAAATTTCTTTATTGCAGGCAACAAAACATATAAATACATTATTGGCCCATATTTATATATACCTTACAGACTAACATACATATAATATAAAACTTTTAAACTATTTTGTACGTAAAGTCTGTGACGCACTGCACGATGTCGCGGTGTCCGGTAGCCTCCCGCGATAACGCCGGAAGACGACACCTCTCGGCCAGAAATCTTCTTGAGTGAAGGTCTCCAGCTGGGCGGTTGGAACACGCACCACGTATGAATTAAAGTTCACGTTGTGACGCGATTCCAACTTCACGACTCTTATAATGAGCTTGGTCTTGACTCTCATGTACTCCACCAGGTCTTCACTCTTAGTAGAGTAATGCAGGCGGGACACGTAGAGAAGGGTCGTCGGTACAGCAGAGCGCAGCAACATATTGGGACCGCTGAGTGCTGTGCCGCACTTATTTCTGCAAGGAGGCTTCCTCCGCTTTCTTTCCACTTTGGTGAAGCCTTCATTGTCCTCGTGTTCCTTTCTCGGAACTAATTCAGAAGCTGGCATCTTTTTCGACGCCAACTCCTTCTGAGTTGACTGCTTTTTCCCGGGAGGTAGGCTGGCTGCAGCCGCGTAAGCACGAGGTGGAGGCGTGCTCACGTTGGTCACCAACACAGGTGCAGGAGAAGCACGCGGTGCGGGGCGGGGTGGCGCATGACGTTCGGTGGCGATGACCGGCGAGTCGAATTTCGCTGACGCGAAACTTGACGGCGATGCATCGAATGCAGCGCGGCACGAGTTGCTGTTTGAGGCATCGGGTGACCTACATACGAATTTATTGCTTTTTAATTCAATAATTTCCGTACGCAAATCATTGATGGTAGATTGAGATACCTCAAACTTCAACTGCAAGTTAGCCAGACTTGATTTCAACGTTGTTATGTCTTTCAGAAGTCTGGTAACGTCGACATGGTCGAATGTCACCGGTGGTAAGGAGTGAAGCCCTCGGGCAGTCACTACAAACTCGACGGGCCATTTTTCCGTATCCGTCTCCTTGAACACCCGAATGATGTCCTGAAGACTCCTCTCTCCCTTTTCGTCTCTCCTGCGAGACGGCATTCGATCGATCATGGTGAGCGACTCGTACAGCAGCACCCTTGCACTGCGGATCTCCTCTTCCTTCCAGTTGCTCGTGCAAATCTGGATCACACTGACTTCGTCCATGCAATCCAGTTGCTTCTCCAGGAACGCGAGTATAGAAGAGTTTGTTTGTTTGTTTGAACGCGCTAATCTCAGGAACCACTGGTCTGATTTGAAAGATTCTTTCGGTATTAGATAGGTCGTTTATCGAGGAAGGCTATAGGCTATATTGTATCACGCCCGCGACTTCACTCGAGTGGATAACGCGGGCGAAGCCGCGCCCTGCCTCTAGGCTTTCATATGAGAGACTTTTGCCCGGCAGTGTCTCGTAATATTAGTACATTATTTTTCGATAATCTAAAAGACGGACTTATCTCAATCATATTTTACTGACCCTGTCGTCACCGCTTTTAATATTAAATAAATAAATAAGCCGTATTGAAAAAAAAAGAATCTTCCCCACTTGAAGTTTTAATACCCTTTTGACGTGCAGACGCCGCCGTTGAAGCAAACGTGTCAATCTGGAGCGCCCTCAGACTGTCTCGGCACAAAAGTCGACTGCCATTGTGTAGCGCCCTGCTAGAAACGAAAACAAGGCACAACGACATACGGCTTATTACACGGATGCCATGCTAATTTTCTGGCCTAGATACAGACTGCAAACTCTTGTCATGGGAAACTTCAATGATATTCATAGAAATAACGTCGTAAAATTTGTTAGTGGTCAGTCCAAACATAACTAAACAGCTCAAATATATAACGTGTGAATTCAATATTTTTGGTTAATCTCGGACTAATTATAATTATACTTTTCTGACACACTAATATTATATAGGCGTAAGTTTGTGAGTGAGTTTGTGTGTATGTGCCTATGTTTGTTTTTTCTTCACGCGCAAACAATTGGTATAATTTTTATAAAATTTGGTATACAGGAACAAAACACCCTGGATTAACACATAGGCTATTTTAACCGCGGGTAGCTCTGCGAAACGCAGCTAGTATTAAATAAACAAATTGGACGTATTGCAAAAAAGGAAGAATCTTCTCCACTTGAAGTTTTAATACTCTTTTGACGTGCAGACGCCGCCATTGAAGCAAACGTGTCAATCTGAAGCGCCCTCAGACTGTCTCGGCACAAAAGTCGACTGCCATTGTGTAGCGCCCTGCTAGAAACGAAAACAAGGCACAACGACATGTGGCTTATTACGCTCGGAACATTGTAAATATTGTGTCACAGTTAGAATTTTCATATTGAGTTTTTAGTATCGTTGAGTTAGTATCCCATAACACAAGTCTCGATCTTACTTTGGGGTTAGCTCAGTCTGTGTGATTTGTCTGTATATACAAAGTGGAAGGAACATACCCGTAATAAATCAAACCACAGGCTACACTAGATCACTACAGTATAATAATATACTAGATCACTAAAGTATAGTTATAATAAAACTAGTGGTTCGCCGCGAACTTAGACCTCGCGATGTTATTCCAAAACTAAAGCAGTTTTAATGTCCAGTGAAACTGTGATTTAATGACACTGTGATACATTATTCACTACCAATTCGATACCGTTGCAGGAAACAGATTTTCCAACCTTCTTTCTTCTTCTATTCTGAGCTGCAAAAGTTTCATTTTATAATTTTTTTTCAAACAATTTAAATCAAAACCTGTATCAAATTCAATATCCCAAGACATTTGAATCTTGAAAGAGCAACGTATGTACATCCAGCCGCTAACTATTTTACGCCTAAGTCTCATCATCATCATCATCATTTCAGCCGCATAACGTTCACTGCTGGACTGGACATAGGCCTCTCCCAAAGATTTCCAAAATGACCGATCTAGAGCGGCTTCCAGCGACCTTGGTCAGGTCGATAAACCACCTTGCGGGTGGGTGTCCTACGCTTCGCTTGCCAGTACGTGGTCGCCATTCGGGTACCTTTTTGCCCTATCGGTCATCGGTTCATCGCGCTATGTGTCCGCCCACTGCCATTTCAATGAGCTAATCCGTTGGGCTATGTCAGTGACTTTAGTTCTCCTACAAATTTCCTCATTTCTGATTCGATCGCGTAGAGAAACACCGAGCTTAGCCTTTTCCATAGCGCGTTGCACCTTTAGCCCTCTTATGGGATCCATAGTAAGGGACCACGTTTCAGATCCATAAGTCATCACTGGTAACACACATTATTTGTAAACTTTAGTCTTAAAAAACTGAGGTATTTTTGACGAGAAGACACTGCGTAGCTTCCCGAACACTGCCCAGCCGAGTCGGATTTGTTGAAAGACCTCTTCCTCGAAGTTGAAGCTTCCTGCCTGGACCAATTGACCCAGGTTACCACTTCGAGAGTGGAGCTCCTAACTCAAACAGATAGGAGCGCAACATGGACATTCGACATTACTTTCGTTTTGTCCATGTTTATTTTAAGGCTTATCATCATCATCATCATTTCAGCCGCATAACATCCACTGCTGGACATAGGCCTCTCCCAAAGATTTCCAAAATGACTGATCTAGAATAGCTGGAAGGCGCTGGATGAAAGCCGCTCTAGATCGGTCATTTTAAGGCTCACCTGTTGGGAAACTCGGTTTAGGTCTGCGAGCATACTACATACATACTTAATGTCGCGGTCTGCCATCGATTCCGCCATGACAACGATATCATCGGTAAATCGAAGGTGAGTGATATACTCGCCATTGATGTTAATGCCAAATCCTTCCCATTCCAGAAGCTTGATCTTCCAGTGCAACGGTGAACAGTTTCGAAGATATAACGTCTGGTTTACACCTCTATGCAGTGGAATTGCCGTGACATAGTGCGTTAGTGTAAAAGCATTTCAACACTTCGATATACTGATAGTCAATACGGCATCGCTGGAGACTGAAGCACGGCCCATGTTTCGATCGAATGGAAGGCTTTTTCATAGTTTACTGTCCCCAAGCATAACGGCCAGTTATACTCCCTCGTCTTCTCTATAACCTGCCGCAGCGTATAAATGTGGTTTATGGTGCTAAAGCCCTTGCGGAAACCGGCTTGTTCGGAAGGCTGGAAGGCATCAAATCTGTTTGCGGAATGATTCGTGTTGACCCTCGAAAACAACTTATATACATGACTAAGACATGTGATAGGCCTATAGTTCTTCAATAGAGTGTTATCTCCCTTTTTGAAGAACAGGACCACAATGATTATGCCCCTGTTTCACGCTTCTGGCGTTACGCCCTCGAGCTGAATGGAATTAAAGAGCCTCTGAAGGACTTTCAGTAGCAGCTTTCCGCCCGCTTTCAGAAGCTCTGGATGATTCCATCCTCGCCCGGCTACTTTTTGTTTTTAAGCTGTTTAAGGGCCATCCTAATCTAGTACAGGCTAATGTCCGGGACATTTTCGGTATAGTGTCGGATTAGTTTGGCTCTTGGGCAAACGCCAACGTCTACGACTACTTTATTCAAAGTGAGTCCTTGCGATTTGTGCACATTTATTGCCCAGGCAAGCGACAGTGGAAATTGCGTCCGTGAGCATGACACTTGGCTAGTCTTCCACGATCGGGTCATGCCTGGGATGGGAACCGTGTACTGGTAAGGATTCTTGCCCTCGAATCTCCACAGCGTGCTCACGCATTGAACGCTAGCGCTTTAAGCGTTCAGGGTATAGTTCCTGATTTCATACTTCCCTTGCGTACTCACGCTGTGAACACAAGCGTTTGGAGCGTTCGGGCGAAGTTTTTTGCTGACAAAGCTCTTATTGGCATGAGAAGTACCTACTAGCATATTCCCTTAGTGGCGACTCTACGTAAAACTACTTCGCTAACTTTGGTTGCCGTTAATCTCTTGTTAGTTTGTGGCATTATTACTAATTACTACAACAGAAGCACAGACAAGTAGCGATATCGATTGTACCAAAGTTTGCTCAACAAAATTGCTAAATTTAGTAAACTACCTAGTTTGCCGCGAACTTAGACGTCGCGATTATTTTTCGCAATTCAGTTTCCTAATTATCCCCTAGATGGTGCTATCCAAAGTTAGAACGCGCTATGGTTTCGTTTGGTCACACAATCGCGGACATTTTTATTAATATTTCAAAAACTACTGAACCGATTTTGATGCCCAACGAACTTGAAAATTCTATTTATATTTCCTACATGCCTACCAAATTTCATCAAAATCAAACCATCGGTTCGGCTGTTATCGTGGTACAAACATACATACATACATACATACATACATACATACATACATACATACATACATACATACATACATACATACATACATACAATGTGTTTTCGCCCCCAACTCGATTTAGAGACCTTCGCTCGCTTCGCTCGCTCGGTCAATAACAGTAAAAAAAAAAAACAAAGAAAAAAATATTCAAAATTCCCACAAAAATTGCCCGAACAGCAGCTCAATTTCGTACCTATAAAAATTCCATTTTTTTTTTAAAGTTTTGACTGTTATTTTAATTTCATTATTCATACTGTTCTGACCCTGTCGTCACCCCTATAATATGAAATAAATAAATTAGACGTATTGAAAAAGAAAAATCTTCTCCACTTGCAGTTTTAATACTCTTTTGACGTGCAGACGCCGCCATTGAAGCAAACGTGTCAATCTGGAGCGCCCTCAGACTGTCTCGGCACAAAAGTCGACTGCCATTGTGTTCTGTTTCAAACGAAAACAAGACACAGCAACATACGGCTTATTACGCTCGGAACATTGTAAAGATTGTGTTAACCGTACCCGTAATAAATAGAAACACAGACTATACTTTATCACTATAACATAATAATAATAGCCAAAAAACAAAAGAAGTTGACATTTCCGTACAATTTGCCCGGACAGCTGTTCACTTTCGTATTGAATGGCCAAAGTTTTGACTGTTATTCTAATTTCATTATATTATACTATAGTGATCTAGTATATCTATCTTTTGACTGTTATTCAAATTTCATTACATTATAGTGATCTAGTCTATCCAAAAAAAAAAAAAAAAACTCATATCTGTACATTATTTTTGATAATGATGATGATATCTTAAAGACGGACTAATTACACTCATACTTTTCGTTACTTGTCGTCAGCCCTATTTAATATTAACTTACATTAAAAAGACGTATTGAAAACAAAAGAATCTTCTCCACTTGAAGTTTTAATACCCTTTTGACGTGCAGACGCCGCCATTGAAGCAAACGTGTCAATCTGAAGCGCCCTCAGACTGTCTCGGCACAAAAGTCGACTGCCATTGTGTAGCGCCCTGCTAGAAACGAAAACAAGGCACAACGACATGTGGCTTATTACGCTCGAAACGTTGTAAATATTGTATTCGTACATTTCGAATTTTTGTATTGAGTTAGTATCCTATAAAATTTATCAACCTCTGTGGCCAGGTCATCATGAAATGCTGTCACATTTTGTTTTGTTTCTTTGTTTATCGTGTGCTCAAGTGGCCAATACTAGTGTCACTTTATTCTTTATTCTTTACTAGCCGAAGCCCGCGACTTCGTCCACGTGGACTTTATGTCTTTGGAAAATGCTCATCAGGCTGAACAACTTTTACTAAGGCGGCATTTTTATATCTTTTATAGTTCAGCTGGACCATTATGGTTCTGCATCAGGCGTTCCATTTTCCAAAATCATTTATACCCTATATGTTGCCCAGGCTTAATAGCTATATAACAAAAAAAGTTTCATTCGAATCCGTCCAGTATTTCCGGAGATTAGCGTGTACAAACAGACAAACAGACATACAGACAAACAGACAAACAGACAAACAGACAGACAGTTTTTTTTAAATTCTTGCTCTATTACTACATCTCCATCGCCCCCAATATTTTTTTTGGAAATATATTTAATGTACAGACACACTTTTTTTACTGTTTTATTTATACGTATAGATAGATATGTTGCCCAGGCTTAATAGCTATATAACAAAAAAAGTTTCATTCGAATCCGTCCAGTATTTCCGGAGATTAGCGTGTACAAACAGACAAACAGACATACAGACAAACAGACAAACAGACAAACAGACAAACAGACAGACATTTTTTTTTAAATTCTTGCTCTATTACTACATCTCCATCGCCCCCAATATTTTTTTTGGAAATATATTTAATGTACAGACACACTTTTTTTACTGTTTTATTATACGTATAGATATAGATATACCTAGATATAGTTTTTTATAAAATTGTCATGAAATATGTCAACATTCGGCATTCGAGCAATCAAGGCGTTGAGCAAAATAACAGCTTGGCTAGTGGGCGCGTACTTAGCGGTGTAAGTACTGACCGCGGGCGGCGCGAGCAGCGGCCTGTTACGCAACTGCCTGAACACACACGGCACATAAAAACTGCACCGCGATAAAGCAAGTGGGTTATTTATCTTGCCATTCAGGAGCAAATAATCTATCTATATCTATACATATAATAAAACAGTAAAAAAAGTGTGCCTGTACATTAAATATATTTCCAAAAAAAATATTGGGGGCGATGGAGACGTAGTAATAGAGTAAGAATTAAAAAAAAATGTCTGTCTGTTTGTCTGTTTGTCTGTACGTCTGTTTGTCTGTTTGTCTGTTTGTCTGTTTGTACACGCTAATCTCCGGAAATACTGGACGGATTCGAATGAAACTTTTTTTGTTATATAGCTATTAAGCCTGGGCAACATATAGGGTATAAATGATTTTGGAAAATGGAACGCCTGATGCAGAACCATAATGGTCCAGCTAAACTATAAGAGATATAAAAATGCCGCCTTAGTAAAAGTTGTTCAGCCTGATGAGCATTTTCCAGAGACATAAAGTCCACGCGAACGAAGTCGCGGGCTTCGGCTAGTAATGAATAAGTAAAGCACATTTGCTTACTTACATAACTTGCGAAAACGCTAGCAATGCGCACTTCCACCGGGCCATCGAGCTCCTTTCAGAGCTGTGATACTGGGGTCCCAAATTCGAACCCCAGTCAGGTCGAAATGGAAAATGGTCTTGTTCTGTTTGGGTCTGAGACTTGGTAGTTTTTTTATACAATATGTAAAGAAAACCCTGTACTGTTGGTAGCTTGCGTAGGTTCCATTTATCGGTTTCTCCCATCCTAAAAACATACATACACACAAAAAAGCCGCATTTACTCTGTGTCATTTTCTGGCCTAGATATAGACCGCCTCACGTCACTCTCTTGTCACGGGAAACTACAATGATATTTATACAGATACCATTGTAAAATTTGTTAGTGTTCAGCCCCAACATAACAACATAAAAAGAAATTAGTAAGGCTCTCGTACAACAAACGTGATTTTTTATAGATAACGGTACGGAACCCTTCGTGCGCGAGTTGGCCGGTTATTTATTTTTATTTAAACTGCAGAAAATAGCAGGATTTAGCAAAAAGCTAGGCTTTATAATTAAATATAAGAAGGTTAAAAATAATGTAAAAAGATCTACCCCTGGTGGGACTCGAACCCACAATCCCCGGCTTAGGAGGCCGATGCCTTATCCATTAGGCCACAGGGGCTTAGCGAACATCAGTCAAAAACCAAATTTGCGTAATCCAGCAAACTATATAACCGTAGACTTAAAAATTACGATATATTTTTTTAATTTATCATATAAAAGATATTACAAAACATTGAGTAGGTATTAACTTAGCATAGCGAAACCACAAAGTTTTTAAATTACACTAAGAATTAAGTTTACGTCAATCAAATACAAGTTTTACACAAATTATATAGACAATAAACCATCCTGCGTCCTGTAGATAATTACTTACAATACATACAGAGAAAAGAAAAGAGAAGAATTTGACAAATACATATGGTTCGGTTATCAATTATCGTTACAACTATACACATTTTGAAGGGAACTAAGGAAATGCTCTTTAAGTTTACTACCATATCCTGAACCTGTGTTCTAGACTGGGTTGAAAATTAATTATTTTGTACTGATAAGACACCTCGGACTTTTAAAAGTTTCATTATGTAAACGCCATCTAGTGATAGGCGAAGGAAATAGATAGTAGCATTAATCCGTGAGTATCCGCGATCTATTATTTGACAGGCAAACTACGCCGACTTTTAAGCGATATCTTATAATAACTTTCAAACGGCTGAACAGATTTTGCATTCATCAAAAATAGCTAAAAACCAAAAAGACATTCTAAGATCGTTCAAAATTAAAAACTGATATGATCAATGGCATGTGACATTATTTTGTGACTCTTTATTTTTAAGCCCTGACATAAAAGAGGGATGTTAAAAATATAGTTTGACGAATGTCTGTCTGTATATCTGTGTTATCGTAGCGCTTGAACGGATGGACTAATTTCAATGCGGATTTTTAACGTAAAAGCAAATTATGGTAAAACAAACCATTAAAAAAACCATTGTGGTAGTTCTTAGCCGTATTGATGAAAATCAGTTCAGTCATTTAAAAGTTATTGGGTGATAATGCTTCACAGGTTTTGTAATTTACCTGACAAATATTAGATGGCGCTACGAGATCAATATACTATGTAGTTCCGCCACTTATCACTAGATGTCAGGGTTTTTTATTTGCGTATAGCAAATAAACTGGTGAAAGGTATATTTAACTTCGAAGCTCTATAGTTATAGATAGTAGATAGTATAGTAAATTATCAAACGATGTATTATTTAGCCTAATTGAAAAGCTATTAGCTTTCAAAGCGTTAGCATATTATCTCATAAATGTTCTCACAATAATTAATCAAAGCTTTGAAACTAGACGTGCGAATGTTAGACTGTCTATTTAATGATTAAATGTTGCGTGTATTGCCTAGTTTGTACCAATAAATGTTTGAACATGGCATGGGTTTTGTTTGTATTGTTATACAGTAATATCTATACATACATATATCTATATCTTCTATACATATAATAAAACAGTTAAAAAAGTGTGTCTGTGCATTAAATATATTACCAAAAAATAATTTGGGGGCGATGGAGATGTAGTAATAGAGTAAGAATTTTTAAAAAAATGTCTGTCTGTTTGTCTGTTTGTCTGTATGTCTGTTTGTCTGTTTGTACACGCTAATCTCCGGAAATACTGGACGGATTCAAATGAAACTTTTTTTTTTGTTTAGGAAAATGGAACATAATAGTCCAGCTAAACTATAAGAGATATAAAAATGCCGCCTTAGCAAAAGTTGTTCAGCCTGATGAGCATTTTCCAGAGACATTAAGTCCACGCGAACGAAGTCGCAGGTTTCGGCTAGTATAGTAATAATGGAACTAAGTTGGCATTGCCCTGTGTGGGTTCCGCAAGACAAGACTGTCCACCAAAGATGATAATAAAGAGAGAAGAAAAAATGCTTCTCTTACCTTGTTAATTTTTGGATCCAGTGCTGTTCCCGTTTGAAATAGTAAGTGTGTCTGCACTGTTTTATTTTTGACACAATTTTTTTTTTAATATATTACCAAAAAAATTGTGGTGAAGGAGACATATCAATAAAGTAAGAATTTTTAAAAAGTCTGTCTTTTTGTTTGTCTGTTTGTGAACGCTAATTTCCAGAAATAATGGACAGATTCGAATAAAACTTTTTTGGTTATAGGAATAGCTGTTAAAACTGGGCGAAATATGGTAGGATTGACTTTGGAAAATGGAACACCTGATGCAGAACCAAATTGAATTTATTACCTATATCTATTACATTTGACGCGAGAATCTATTTCTCTATCGCCCTTTTTTTTTTTTGAAATATATGCTCAGACACTTTTTTTATTGCACGTATTGACATGAAATTAAAATAAATATTGATTTCTAACATATACCACTGCTGCAAATAATTAATAAGTATCTAAATAAGTTCGTATTTATATTATAAATAAGCCAGAGTCATAAAGTCCACGCGATCGAAGTCGCGGGCATCAGCTGGTTTTGAAATAAATTATTTAAAAGGAAACGTAGATATCATTTAAAATATTGTCCTGATCGTGCACTAGTGCACTACACAACCCTTTAAACTATTTAATAAACTAGTAGTTTACAATTTAAAGTGAAAACTGGAAGTTTTTCTATGCACATTTATTTATTTAACTTTTTTACATGAATTGTAATCGACGGACTTAAGACTTTACAACTTGTCATCGCTCTCTTCATACCTGCCCTTCGGTTACGGGTACTTCTGTCCTCTCCTATTTAAGAAAGTCTGCAATCTGATCGCGGTACATTCATCGATGACGATCCTGACCAACTCTTGCACTCACATTCGCTTTGTATACTCTTTGTAGTAAATCTCCTTTCATATATCCTTTCTAGTTTCTACATGCCCGAACCATCTCAACATTCCTTTCTCAATTTTTAACCGACTTCAAAAAAGGAGGAGGTTATCAATTCGATTCTATGTTTTTTTTGTATGTAGGTATGTGACGCGATATCTTCGGCAACCGTGGACCAATTTAGATGATTCTTTTTTTTTATTTCAAAGCCCTTAATCCCAAGTTGGTCTCATATTAATTTGGTGAAGACACGATGAAGAACTTTGGAGTTATGGAAGAAACTCCTGAAAAAAATTGAAGTCGGTTGTTTTTTATGTTAAAAATTTAATTACTGTTACCATCTTTTAGTCCACACCGCTGCAATATTAAAGTTAATATGATTTTAATTTTCATGGAACAATTAAGGACACCTAAATTTTCCGGGGTCCAGTGCCCCCATTTGAAGTTGATCATTTGAAAGGAAACGGAGATATCATTTAAAATTGTGCCTTAAAAAGCTCTTGATACACCTTCAAAGTATTTTTTAAACTACTGTTTATAGTTAAGAGCGAGAACGTGAAGCTTTCCTACGCACATTTGCGAAAAACGGCCACTTTTGGCTAAAGTGTCTAGAAAAACTTCACTTGATCACTTTAAAAACAACATAAAATTTAATATGATTTATAAACAAAACTATATTCGTCAACAACGATGTATATAAATTATAATATCGTTTCATTTCCGAAATTTCTTCATAGCGGATCGTGCGTGAAACGAAATGGAGTTTTAATACGTTGAATGGGAAATAATTGATGAATCGACTCGCTGGATTCAATAAAACACTGTTTTTGTAAACTTGATTTCATTTTTATTTCACAGAAGCTGGTACAGTTTGTACTTTGTTCGATCAAATGGTTAGCATACTGTCGGCGCGACAAAGTTTTCGGCTCTTTCAAAGACGTGGCCTTTGTGGCGCAGATTTTTTAAATGTTATCATCATCGTCAGGTCTTTTAGTCTCCACTGCAGGAGCACGACCCTCTCTGTACTACCAGAGCCATACTTGGTCAGAGCAGCCAGAGGACTTGGTCCAAACCCTCCTCGCTGGCAGACGGGTCGGAGGAATTTCAAATGTTGATAAACTAGTAATTTGACCCGAACTGCCTCCGTGGTGTAGTGGTTAGAGCGTTCTGCTCATACCCGGAGGTCGCGGGTTCGATTCCCGGCGGGGGCAACGACTTTGTGTTGTTGTCCTAGTTTGGTTAGGACATTGTAGGCTGATCACCTGATTGTCAGATAAGTATGATGATCCGTGCTTCGGAGGGCACGTTAAGCCGTCGGTCCCGGTCACTGTCTTTGACATTGGTCGTTACCTTAAACCATGTCAGAGGCCTTTAAGGCGGTTAAAAAACTCTGACACTAGTGTTAGTCACTAACACACACGACAAGAAGAAGAGGACCCGAACTGTGAACTCATGAGTCCCATATCTCGGCAACCCCTTGACCAACGTCTTGGCTCATGTTCAAACTTTAAAATTCTACTAGCCACTAAGGAGCTCGGTGGCCCGCTGGGAGTGCGCATTACTAGCGCTTTCGCAAGCAAAGCGACACCAGGCGTGGTCTGAACTTGGATGGGTGACAAGTGACATAAAAAATGTCGAGCTCCTCCATGCTTTGGAAGTTAGGTATAAGCCGTTGGTCCCTGTTATTGCATGGCAGTAGTGAAGCTATGTCAGATGCCTTTAGGCTGCTTGAAAAACAAACAAAACATCCACTGGTCACTTTAACAAGCCTACCAAATTTCACGACGTTATTACTAAAACTCGAGTTATATAATCGAACTTAGAGTCGATTTCACCAAATAGGACTTTATCCTAGAATAACTATCCTTGCTATAACTTTATACCTAGAATTTAGTCTAGGATTACTTCGTTTACATTTCACTACTCTACACGAGAGTAAATTTACTCTCGCATAGTTACTCTGAGATTCGGAACAAATCTAAATGATTTCAGAACGACTGTGATAAACCACCTAAAATAAAACTCAATACTCCATGGAAATTGGCGGAGTAGTGATTTACTCGAGAATAGCCGTATAAGTCTATGGTGAAACGTAAAAATAGTTTAACCTGAGAATAAATGCCGTAATTCTCTGGAATAAAATTTATTCTTGTTTGGTGAAATCGAGTCTTAGTTATAATATAATCGAACATTATAGTAGACTCGAAGAATTTTGCTCGCTCATGGCTCGTGGATCAATTGAGTGTGTAACATTCCTGTTTACTTGCTTAATAAAACTGCGTATACTAAAAATACTTTCTGTGATGATAAATCATGATTAAAAAATGAATTTCCCACGCGGATGACGAGGAAAAGTGTTCCTAACATGGAAGCAATTACGGCATCCGTTGAAATAGCTTTGTCCTTAATTTTCCCTCTGGCGTTATTAAATTCTTCATATGTTTATTTGAAAAAACAAATTTTAATGTTTCATTTTTTTATACACCGGTCGGTACAGTGGTCGTTATATCTATATATATTTTACCTATGGTCTATGGTTTAAATATAGTATCGTTGAGTTAGTATCCAATAATATCTCTTTTTATTTATATTAAATATTTCTTGAATATTCACTCCCAAAGGTTGACTTGAAGAGATTGCTATGCGATAAGTCCGCCTTTGTATCATAATTCTGTCTTATTCATTTTTTTTCTGTTTTTTGTGTTTCCTTTTGTTTATGGTGCAATAAAGAATATTTGTGTTGTATTGTATTTTATCTCGACCTTACGTTGGGACTAGCTCAATCTATGTGTTTTGTCTCTAAATATTTGTATTAAAATGAAAAAATTGTTTTCGCTTAGTCCTTTAGTCGCTTCTTACCACATCCTCAGGAAGAAATGGCTTGTTGGACCATTTGGTCAATTGGTTGGGTCATCGTTTGAGCAAGTTTTTCAAAAGCGCGACCTTCATTGCGCTCCTACGATGTTTACAACAGTTTATCAAATGACTATTCTATTTTAGGCTGACAGCCATATCAATAGGTATATTCATGATCACATTCCGACATACACCCTACAGTACACCCTGCTCAGTAATTACAGTCAACGCGTATAATTTATTGCAGCAATACAAGTCTGGCTCATTATATTGCTTGACAGATAAATCTGTAATTGCAAATTTACGGTACGGAACCCTTAGTGCACGAATCCGATTCGCACTTGGCCGGTTATTTCCATGTTAGTCTGTCCAGAGTCATTGCAGTCCAACTACGGTTAGTCTACAGCTATTCTGCGTATGTTTGTGTTATGGTAAGTCTATTCTACGTACGTACGTAAATACATTTTTAGGTAAATACTAAAACTGGTCACAAAACTATTTGTATATTATATAACTTCAAATAATTCAGTCAGACTTTCAATAGTAAATTGATTACATAAAATCAAACTCATAAACAATTTTCCATGACCATTCGCTCTAATAACTCACCAAATTCATCCATAATTCCATTATAGTAGTGAAATTGCCCGAAAAGATTTTATCTGTACCTCGTAACTGCTACTGTCCCGTCATTACATTACACCCAAAATATTTCATTCGACATGTCGCCCTGCCGGTTTTTATGTGTGTGTTTGCTCTTTGTCTTGTTTTATGTGAGTGAGGGTAATGAAAAAGGTAAATACTCCTCATTTAAGAATTGTTTACCGGCTAGCAACCCATCACTGTATTGATTGCTTTTCCATCTTCTCACCCACCATGACGCTAAAAGTGGCTTTTGGGTCTTGCGGACCTGGGCTCTGCATAGAGCCGCAAGACCCAAAATGCTCTTTCGGCCCCATTAGGGATCATGTGTTTTTATGTGTGTTTGTTCGTATGTTATCGTACACTTACCTGTCATTACATCACACCTAAAATATTTTGTTCGAGATGTCGCCCTGCCGGTTTTTATGTATGTGTTTGTTCTTTAGCTTGTTTTATGTGAGCGAGGGTAATGAAAAAGCTAAACTCGTAGTTTGAATTATGATACATCGTCCTGTGAAGCTATGTCAGATGCCGTTAGGCAGCTTGAAAAATCTGACAGCAGTGTTGGCCACTTACACATACGGGAAACAAATAAATCCAAAATATTTTGTTAGACATGTCGCGCTGCCTTTTTAATGTGTGTGTTTTTTCTTTGGCTTGTTTTATGTGAGTGAGGGTAATTAAAAAGGTAAACTCTAGTTTAAGAATTGTTTTGTCGTTTGATATCGCCTAATAATATTTGTCTAATTACAAGCTTTTTTAGTTTCACCTGTCCCGTTGTCTGTCTGTTTGTCTATCTGTGATAAAATCTTGCAACTAAAATTTGATCAATTTCCCGATTTTCGATGAAGTAATATTTTGCACACGTATGTATTTCTCGTGACAATGCAATATTATTTTTTGATGACATGGAGCTGATCTGATGATGGAGCCGGAAGGTGGCCACAGGAACTCTGTAATGAAACGACGCAACCCATCGAGTTTGGGCTCGTTTGATTCGTCTTCAGGAGCACTTTAAACTTTTTAATTCATTGTTTTAGATAAACACTTGTTTAAAAAAATATTGTAGCTTGTTTTCATTATATTTGATATTTATCTACAAACGATAGAACGACCTACGTGGCGTAGTAGTCACCATGCTAGTCCGCCACCCAGAGGTCCCGGGTTCGATCCCCAGTTAGGGCAAGTTGGAAAATGACCTTTTTCAAATTGTCCTGGGTCTTGGATGTTTATCTATATATGTATTTGTTATAAAATATAGTATCGTTGAGTTAGTATCCCATAACACAAGTCTCGAACTTACTTTGGGGCTAGCTCAATCAGTGTAATTTGTCCCTATATATTTATATTTATTATATATCTAAGGAGATAAACATAAAAAATATCACAACAAGAATATATCGAACATAGTATTGGTCTCATTCCCTTGGTATTATGTTTTGCAACATCATCGTATCTTAATGCGATCTGCTCAATAAACATACTATATTATTTCCTCGGATTATCTTGCAAGTCACGAGAATTTTCCGCTATTTTCCTTTTGATTTAGTTTAGTTGGTCAATATTGTGGATAACAAGGTATGTTGTTATATACATTCATTTTGATGACTCCGGGGTATATTGGCAACTACACTAGGCCGCCACTCGGAGGTTCTGGGTTCAATCCTCAGCCGAGGCAAACCTGAAAATTTGCCTTATTCTATTTATTTTTTTGGGTCTTGGAAATTTTATCTAGGTATACAATGTCCTCCATTTATTAAATTCAAATATTTTTAGTAGTGATTCAGTTCCTCATTATGAAAAACTATTCCCACTTTTGCGAGTATTTGTTTATGCTTTTTGTTATAAAATATAGTATCGTTAAATTAGTATACCATAACACAAGTTTGAAACTTGCCAATACAATATAAAATTTCTTTCAATTGTTACTTTACCAGCTGTTTTACTTCTCTGTACGTCACGTCTATTTTCTGCTTCATGTTGCTACGCCTCGGTCTTCCTGATCCTCTTTTCCCTTCTATCTTCTTTACAATTATATTTTTAATAAAATTGTCGTGCCGTTTGAGATGACCTCACAACTTTCCTCGTCTATTCTCCCAAATGCACATATTCTCTCCTTCTCTTTTTAGGACCTCCACATTCGTAATTGTTTCAACCCTCCTTCATTAAAATGCTATTTTTTTATTAACCTGTTTTGTCCCATTGTTGGGCAAAGGTTTTTCTCCTATCACCTTCCACTTATCTCTTTGCTGTGTAAGGCTCGTAAAAACTAATTAAAGTTTTTTTTTGCTATTGTTTATAGAAAACCCCTTCACGGCTGTAGTCAGGGAGACACTGATCAGCACAGCTCGCTCCTGTATGAACAAGGTGGACGCTACGGAAGCTGATCTTGAGCACCTGAGGAGCGATCCACCTTACCCTGAAAAAGCGGCGTGCATTATCAAATGCTTGTTGGAAAAGGTAGGCCTAAGGACATACGATACTATGAGTCACGAATGTGATGTGTTTTAACTTTTTGAAAAATTGAAGATAATATACCTAGTTTAAAAGTATTGTAGAGATAATGTTATTGCTCCTTAAGCTTCTGTACCCAAAGGGCAAAAACGGGACCCTATTAAGGGACCCGGGACTAAGAATCCGTCTGTCTGTCCGTCTGTCCGTCCGTCTGTCTGTCTGTCAGTCACCAGGCTGTGTCTTATGAACCGTGATAGCTAGACAGTTAAAATTACCACAGATGATGTATTTCTGTTGGCACTTTTACAACAAATACTAAAAACAGAATAAAATAAATTCAATATTTAAGTTTCCATACAACAAAGGTGATGGAGAATCTTCATTTGAAGGTTCTAAAACAAGCCTGTTATGAAAAATCCAAAGAGTACTTAATTCATCAGCTGGGTATGCTATGCAGTACTTATCAGATATTTTTTTTTATTCTATTGTTGATTTTTTTAGAACTGAACCAAAAACTGAACGAGCATAAGTTCAGTATTAATATAAGTAATACCTACATACACGCTGACTTTTTATTGGTTTAGAAAAAAAAAGGTCGTATAGTAAATAAATTCCTTTATCCATATATGTAATCCAAATTTCTGTATGTCATAAGATAAAAAAGTTACGTAAATGATTTTTGATCGAGACCACTTAGTTATACGCCGGCCGCCGGCTGTGTAATGTCGATGAGCCCGGCCGGCCGGCAGCGGTGTATGGTGGTGGTACTACTAATTGATCTCACAATTTTACTTTCGAGTTTTAGACAACATTTTTTGTTTCTGAATTTTTATTTTGACTAGCTGATTAAGTTTTAATAATGATGCCTATGAAGTGGCCTTCGTCTATGAAAATCAGTGTATACTGAACGGAATTTCAAGATCTTGCACGATACGCGTCCGTATTCGCACCTCTCCCCCGTTCTCGCCTTGCCGAGTTAGTGGCACACGGCAATATGTGTGAGTTCGCACATATTGCCGTGTGCACGGATGTATAGTTTCGTTTCTACTAGTAGGCATATATGATTCTCCGCTTCTATGAAGTGCCATATCTGTGGTTTAAGCCTTATCTACCAGTAATTTTTTCTTTCTGTAATTATATTGTAATTGTTTATTATCTTGCTTTTCCA
This sequence comes from Acrobasis consociella, assembly GCA_963555685.1. Lineage (NCBI taxonomy): Eukaryota > Metazoa > Arthropoda > Insecta > Lepidoptera > Pyralidae > Acrobasis > Acrobasis consociella. Next base: position 2,758,242 of record OY743119.1, on the reverse strand, counting down.
GATCGGCATAGTAAAGAACAACAAATACTCCAAGACAGGCTTCATGACAGCTGTGTCTCCACTCGTCTTCAAAAACAAGAAGAAGATGGAACACATGAAGACCGTTTCAGAAAACTGTGATAAAGAGGTATTTATTTAGCTAAGTTCTTATTATCAGAATTAGGAAAGCCACGGCAAACATTCGGCGACCAAATTGCAGACGTTCTAAGAAAAGGAGAAGTAAAAAGTACCCGTAACCGAAGGGCATGAATGAGGTTTGTTAGGAACGTAACAAGTGGACGTCCATAGTCTCTGCCTATTAAAAAAACGCTTCAATCCAAAACCCATTAGGGTAGCTCTGTAAAAATATTTTGGGTTTGCAAAGACAATTTTTGATTTAGTGACCCAATATATCGATCTTACACCCTCTAAAAGCCAAACCGCTTATAAAATTGAAATTCAAAGAAAACTATGGCTAGTTAATCTTTGTTAATTATTTAAGGTTTCTATTCATACCTATTAAACATCGTAAAAAATAAATAAAACTTAGAAACAAATATGTACTATAATAAATTTGTTATTTGTCCCTTTCACCGCGAACAACATTGTTGTGCCAATTTCGCAAGCCGGATATTTTCGACAAACAATCACTGCTCATATTACACATAACTTATGTATCCACATCTCTTTTTGGTTGTAGGTATTTATTTTAGATTTATTTTGCCTCGCGCTGGGGGCACGACAACTGATAAAATGTCTCGCGGTGAAAGGGTTGGGTAGGAAACAGTTATAATGTGTAATTGTAACATAGCCCATCAGGCTGGGTAGGGACCAATACTGAACTGGGCTTCTTGCGGCGTAATCTTCCCAGCAGTGGTCGTTCCGAAATGCTAGTAGATTTTAGCTTCTGCACTAAAATAATTTTTAAAAAAATGACCTCCATTAAGAGATAAATTTATCCTACTTGATTAAAAAAAATTGACTTTGACTTTGTGTATAAAATTATAAAGGGGATATTTACTTTGAAGGCCTAATACGCACTTGCCCAGTTATATATTATAATGCTTCGAACAGCAAAGTGAGCAAGCTGTCAAACATATATGCGGCCTTGTGTCAGCAGATTAATTAGGTGACGTAGACAAAATGCCGTGATTATGTACCTAATAATACCTAATACATGTAATAGACATAATAACACTATTATTGGTGGCGTGAAAATGATATATAAGCTACTTCTGCACGCTTTTCAGCCACGGGTCCATGGGGACCCGGTCCTTTGAGGCATTCCTTCATGAGGCCAAAGCCATTATTATTATAGAGCTCATGTTATTTTTTTATGTTCATTTTAGCTCCCGACGAAAAAGAGGGTGTAATAGATATAATTACAAATACGCGTTTTTCATTTTTATGGATCATATAAATAGGGACTTCTTTTTATTAAATAGTTTTTGAGTCATTTGTTATTGTACTACCTAAATATTTAAAACTATTGACCTGGTTCTATTGGTTTGAGTGATGGAATTGTGGGGCAAGGACGTTTTATAGAGGTGATCTTTAAATTATTGTACGCATAATAAGTCTAGAAGAATTGTTGAATTTTATGACTTTGAACGGCATGGAATGTAACAGTTTAAAACCTTATTTTTATTACTAATTCGACCCTGCTGAGATCAATTTCCTGATGTCAGACCAATTGATATGCAATTGGTGTCAGGAATTGGTCTGACACCGGGCAAAATGAAACTCAGCAGGGTCGAATTAGTCTAAAAAACTCGGTGTCAAACTGTTACATTAAATGCCGCTCAAAATCAAAAGGAGAAGGCTTTACAGATTATTATTCTAGGCTATAAGCGGAGCGTTGAACCTTTGCATTACTCTTAACAAGTCAAGGTCAAGCATTTTTCTGTACTTAATCTGTCTCTATTTTTAATTGCAGGTCAAACACCATGGCTCATCTTGTGACCTAGGGAACGAAATCACTGCGTGCATCTTCAAGTACGCTCCAGAGCTTCACATGAAGGCATAAAAAGAAAATATGAAAATGATTTATTTTTATTTCTTCAACAACATTTGGTATACAAAAACTTGTGATTATGTAGTTCTTGTGAGAAGGACTCACTCTTCCAAAGCCATAGTAAAACAGGGAATTACTTTTTTAAAATAATACGATGGTGACGTCTTTATTTCTATGTCAAACCAAATCAGACTTTATCATCATACCTGAGAGCTCGATATTGCTTGATACTGAAACGTGAAAAAGCAATAACTTCCGTCTTACGTACTGCTTTTGGAGTAACCCCCCTGTACCTATTAAATAATAATCATAATTTAAAACTAAAGAGAAGCGAACGTGCATAATTTGTTTGATTGTTTTTTTTTTAATGTAACAAAAATATATTTAACATTACTGCAATAAAAATTCTATGTTAATTGATCCTATTATATAATCAAAGACCTGTATGTACATTAAGGAAGCAATAAATGATTGAGTATTGAGTATGTTTTGTACAACCGATGCATTTTATTTATTTTATGTTTTTAACCCTCAACAAAAAAGGGGAATGTTATAAGTTAGACGCTAATGTCCGTCTGTGTGTCTGAAGCTCTCGAACGGACGGACCGATTTTGATGCGGTTCTTTGTGTGACAACAAATTCTCTTGTTGTGGTTTTTAGCTGCGTTTGATGAAAATCGGTTGAGCTTTTTAAAAGTTATTGAGGGTTATCGCTTTAAAGTCGGAGTTAACTTTAGTGTACGGCTTATACGAACTTGAGAGGAATGAACTCAGAGACGCAGAGACAGTAATAGTGTCTAATCTGCTTGACCACCAATATAGGGATGAGGACTAAAAAAATATTTTTGGCTCATCATATAAATTATTAAAAAGTATAGTATCCGTATTTTTTCTTTTCTCTGATTAGCAAATATTGGCGAAGATACAGCGCATTTAAATTTCGCGTGACGTCTCGATCAGCTACGATTTAAAGATGACGTAAATAGCCCCTACTACAAAACTTTGAAACGCCGTATCTTTGTGAGTTTATAGTACTTTCCTAAACGAAAAAATATGGGTCCTTTATTTTTGGATAATCTAGTTGACGGACTAAATTAAAAAATTTTTTTCTTCCCAGTCCACATTCAGCTATTTTTTTTTTAAGAAAAAATTGTGATTTACCTAGTTCTTTCGTCAACTGACGCTCAAAAGAAATCTCGTTACATTGAGACTAGAATGTTGCCAACTTCAAAACCCACCGCAATAAAACTATAAAGAAATAAAATTCCTTGGAACCTCCTAATTGCAGCGTGGACGTTAAAGTTCAGCCACCTATGTGGTAATTGAAAATGTTACTGTCTTTCTAGGAATAGCTGGATTTACGAGATAACTTTTTTTGCTGTAAATTCAAAGCTTTTTATTTTTTTATTAGATAAAAAAAACGAGCCGCTACCCTTTCACCCACTAGCCCCACCCACCAGTCCACGGGGAATTTCTGTTTACCCACTGTAACCTAATTTGCTGTAGATTTCAAAAATCTTTCTTTTCATAAGATTTTTTTTAAATAACGAGCCGCTACCCTTTCACCCACTAGCTTCACCCACCAGTCCACGGGTAATTTCTGTTTACCCGTGCACCCACTGTAATCTAATGCATAAATCGGGGAAAATGATATATCGATAGGAATAGTATTGTGATAAATCTTTAATAAGTAATACAATAAACAAAACGACACATTCCTACGAGAAATTAAAACTGAAAAATAAACAACATTCGAGAAATTAATAAATCACTAGCTTTAACCTACCTTGGGGGAGGCCTTTGTCCAGCGACTTCCTGTGGCTGATATGATGATGATGATGAAAATATATTAATGTTGCAATGGTGTCTAAATTTCCAGTGCTGATGCTTTGCGAGTTAAAAGGCTCGATGGGTCGATTTTATTTAACCGTAGTTCGCCGTGTGGTTTCCGGCAGATTAGAATAAGACCACTCCAGGTCTTCCCGTGGATGTCGTAGATGGCGACTTAGGAAATACAAGCTAATCAAAGCTTATAAACATCATAAAACCTCTCTAACCCGTCTGGCCAGCGTGGAGGGTGTAGGCAAAATCATCTGGCTGCTCTGGTCAAGTATGGCTCTGGTAGTACAGAGAGGGTCGGCTTCTGCAGTGAAGACAAAAAGACCTGGTGATGATGTTATCAGCGATACTTTCAATATAACACTTCCAATTTGTTGTTGTTCTTGAATTGTGTTTTCAAATCGGCTTGAAAAATCTGACACTGGTGTTGGCCAGAATACAATATATTAAAAATACCCTTTATCGCACCACCAAAAGGAAATATATAAAAAATACAGGAAAAAAAAGACAGAATTATGATACATAGGCGGACTTATAGAACAGTTATTATACGAGAAACAAACTTTTAATTTTAATCTTGTGCGAATATATAGATAAAAATCTGTTTACTACGTTACACTGTATTATACATAATATCACGCCTGTTTCCCGCAGGGGTAGGCAGAGACTATGGACCTCCACTTGCTACGATCCTGTCAAACCTCTTTTGCTCTATCTAAACTCATCAATCTCTGTATTTTTTTGTAAAATTTATTTTTTATAATTTTACAGAACTTTAAAACCGACTTCATCCCTAAATTACGCAACCAATTTCCATAAAATTCATATTCCACCTCGCAAGTTTACCCTTTTAAACAAAAAAAAGGAATTTTCCAAATCTGTCCAGGCGTCTTCTTCTTATCGTGTGTGTTAGTGACTAATACTAGTGTCAGAGTTTTAAAGCGCCTTAAAGGCCTCTGACATGGTTTTAGGTAACGACCAATGTCAAAGACAGTGACCGGAACCGACGGCTTAATGTGCCCTCCGAAGCTCGGATCATCTTACTTATCAGACAATCAGGTGATCAGCCTACAATATCCTAACCAAACTAGGACAACAACACAAAGTCGTTGCCCCCGCCGGGAATCGAACCCGCGACCTCTGGGTATGAGCCGAACGCTCTAACCACTACACCACGGAGGCAGTGGAATAGGAGAGGCAGAGAAATAAGCGGTAATACATGATACGACTGCCACTCCTAAAAAAAAACGACGGGTTGCACTCTGGGAGTGCCGGCAGAAGTGAAAACTTGAATAATAACGTTGTGCATTTTTGATATACGAAACAGCAGGCGCAGGCATACATTTTCGCCGCGCCGTAGAAAGAGAGGGGGATACTCCCTCTCCTACGCCGCGCCAGCTGTCTACTCTCCATCCGTCTTACGAATTTTCGATCAGGTCACGTGTCCTGGCGCGAGCGTGTCCTGACGCGAGCGTGTCCTGACGCGAGCGTGTCCTGACGCGAGCGTGTCCTGACGCGAGTTTAACATTTTTTACCCATTCCAAAAAAAGTGCACAACACCGCTAAAAAAGTTTTCACTTCAAAATCGTGATAACCTCCTTCTTTTTGGAAGTCGGTTAAAGGGAAATTAGAGAAGATTATTTTAAAGGAAAAGTGCCAATACAGTGCTACATAAAGCTAGCCCGAATTCCGTAACTACCAGTCATTTAGCGAATGACACACGTACAGACATTACGTATTCCCGATTTGGTTGTTCCGCATTCCGTTTTGTTAGGATTTGGGATTTTTGTGTTTTTGTGTCACGTTTTTATTGATTTGTGTTTTCCTTTTCCTTTTTTTGTTACTTGATTTAAAGTAAGAAACGGTTTATGATTTTTAGTGAGACTATAAAATTTGTATATTTTTAGTTTTAGTTCTTATTTAGTTTTAATTTTGTTATGTATATTTTTAATTGAATTAAAGTATTATTTCTTCCAATAAAACTTTAATCTTGTGCGGCCAATGACCTTCCATACACATGTATATGGAAGGTCATTGTGTGCGGCCATAAAATTTGTTTACTACGTGACACTGTAATTTTTCGTAAAAATATTTTTTAAGGGAAATTAGAGAAGCTTATCCTAAAGGAAAAGTGCCAATACAGTGCTACATAAAGCTAGCCCGAATTCCGTAACTACCAGTCATTTAGCGAATGACACACGTACAGACATTACGTATTCCCGATTTGGTTGTTCCGCATTCCGTTTTGTTAGGATTTGGGATTTTTGTGTTTTTGTGTCACGTTTTTATCGATTTTGTGTTATCCTTTTCCTATTTTTTGTAGTTTGAAAGGGTATGTTTGTGAACTTTATATCCAAGAAAATAGTTTATTGTCCAAAATATTTAATTAGAGGCCGTGTCTATTGGTATGATGTGTATCATCTAACAAACAATACATAACTCTTAAACAAAAATGTAAATGGGAACATAAAAGAAGTTGGTTGAACTTATGTGAATATTTGTCCCAATAGACCTACCATTGGGACAACTGGGACTTAAATTCCCAGTATTACTACAGGTAGGTCTATTCGGACAAAAATTTCCATCAGTCCTACTGGTAGAACTTGGAACAACTACTGGGACAAGCTCTTATTTCTGACCCTGGATACTACCCCATTGACAAAATTTCAGCGGCTAAGCTCATAATATAAAACTAGTCATCATTCTGAATCCATGACGCCACTCCTGATTTAGCTATCCCCAAGATAAGATCGAGACTTGTGTTATGGGATACTAACACAACGATACTATATTTTATAACAAATATATAGATAATATATAAACATATATAGATAAACATCCAAGACCCAGGACAATTTGAAAAAGGCCATTTTTAAACCCTGACCCCGGTCAGGGTTTAAAAATGGCCTTTCGATTGGGAGGCTGAGTCGATTGGGACTAAAATTCCAATCAGTCCTACTGGTAGAACTTGGAACAACTACTGGGACTAGCTCTTATTTCTGACCCTGTTAACAAAATTTCAGCGGCTAAGCTCATAATATAAAACTAGTCATCATTCTGAAACCATGCCGTCCTGTCATCGCAACCATGCGAGGATCCTCCGAAACTATCAAAGCTTTGACAGCCAGCTGTCAACGAGTCGAAGAGACATCTCCGTCAGTGGCATTAACGTTTGGCGTGTCATATTTCGCGTCGAAGTGTATGTAATGTGATATGCTTTTAGTTGGGTAGCAACTCTTTAATATATTCTACGGTTGGTTAGTAAAAATGATTATTTTTTATATTTAGTTAATTAAAATAAAAGGATCAACTTACTTTTATTTTAGATTTTGCATAGAAATCTTTATTTTGTTTTAGGGAACAATAATTATTTGTACGTAGTTTTTGTAGGTTTATATAAGGTCTAACCAAATATACTGAAACTTTTTTAATGTTGAATTCAGTCCGTTATAGTCAACAACTTCTTAATCCTGAAAAAATAATAGGGATGTGGCCTGAGTAAAAACATATTATTTTATTTAGTCCATCAACTAGATTATCCAAAAATAAAGGAACCATATTTTTTCGTTTACCAAGGTAGTAAAAATTCACAAAGATACAGCGCTTCGACGTTTTGGAGTGGAGGTCATTTACGTCACTAATCGTGACGTAAATGACCTCCCATGCTGGTCTGGGAGAAATAAAAAAAACTTAGAATGTACCAGCTGCTTCTCTTCCCACGCAGATCGTAAAAGCCGATCGAGGGAATGGGCAAAAATGCGAATCATTTTAACAGGCGATGCGGCTAGCAACCCGTCACTGTATTGATTGATTTTCCATCTTCTCGCCCACCATGACGCTAAAAGTGGCTTTTGAGTCTTGCGGCCCTAGGCTCTGCATAGAGCCGCAAGACCCAAAATGCTCTGTCTGCCCCATTAGGGATAAAGACGTGATAGTATGTATATGTATGTATAACAGATTTCAGTAAAAATTTGTAATTTTAAGGAAATTGCAATTATCTAAGGTACTACTACATAATTGAAATGCACTGAATCTTCATCATTATTTAATAAAATAAATGATTTGCTAATCAGAGAAAAGACAAAATACGTAAGTATACCACATACTTTTTAATAATCTATCTAATGAGCCAAAATATTTTCACATCCCTGTTTAAAAAAAAAAGGTACGGAACCCTGAGCCAAACCAATCTCACTTACCGTTTATCTGCAAGTCTATGGTCCATAACAGCGGTGTAAAAGTAATCGCTTTTTCATCGCAAGGCTTTATGTCTCCGCGAATCAGCTGATTGTTATATTTTATGTAAGTTTTACGGTCTCCCAGGCTAAAAACCCAGTCTAGTTATGTAACTATACCTAGCAGGGCCCTCCCCCCTACTGAAATATGTTTAGTGTTGATTTATATTATTTAATTTGCAAAAATCAATCTTTATTTTTCACTATGGCAATACTAAAGCAATCAAGTTGCTGTCTTTATTTAGTTGCAACGCCCAGTTGTCTCGTTCTTTCCGTTACCGACTGTGCTAGGTGTCAGACGTATACACTTACAAGTAAAAATGAAAATAATATAATTTCATAGTTCACCGGATAAACAGTAGTGTAATTTAGCCTATACCGAGTTGTTATTCCAACAGAAACCCAGGGAAGGAGATAGGATAGTTCTTATCCCGAAATTCCCACGGGGAGCAAGGCCCATGGGTACAGCTAGTATACCATAATCTCGTTTCCTTAGAGCTTGCCCTCATCATCATCAGGTCTTTTAGTCTCCACTGCAGGAGCACAACCAGAGCTATACTTGGCGGGAGCTGCCAGAGGACTTGGCATACACTCTCCACGCTGGCTAGGCTCAGACGGGAGAGGTCTCATTGATGTTTTTACGCTTTGTTTAGCTTGATGATACTTCGTAGGTCGCCTTCTACGACATCCGCGGGAAGACTTTGAGTGGCCCTATTGTGCTCTGCCGGAAACCACACGGCGAATATTTTTGAAGTGAAAACTTCTTTAGCGGCGTTGTGCACTTTTTTTGGAATGGGTAAAAAATGTTAAACTCGCGTCAGGACACGTGACTTGATCGAAAATTCGTAAGACGGCGCAGGGCGCTTGCGCGAATGTTCGTGTGTGTTTATGTTACAGCGTGCTACGCGCATCCATGGATGGTGACAGCTGATGGCTCGACCGTCTGTGTAGTGGCCATACTGCTGTGTATTTGAAAATGATTTTGGTGAAAATGAATTTGGTCATGCTTGTGACATTTGTGACAGACTGTGGTTCAGAAAAGATTTTTGAAATATTTTATACTTATAATTAAAGCAATTCGTGCAAAGTTATTCCCTAACCATTCCAAAATATCAAAAATGCACAACGTTAATATTCAAGTTCTCACTTCTGCCGGCACTCCCAGAGTGCAACCCGTCGTTTTTTTATGTGTTTTGGTGCAATAAAGTGACTTTGCTTACTTTCTTATATTTGACAATGGATATTGTTTTTCACCCTCTAGCTAAAGTGAAATGTCGGAACCAGAATCAAACACAACAAAAAAACGGAATTCTTCTCATCGTGTGTGTTAGTGACTAACACTAGTGTCAGAGATTTTAAACCGCCTTAAAGGCCTCTGACATGGTTTTAGGTAACGACCAATGTCAAAGACAGTGACCGGGACCGACGGCTTAGCGTGCCCTTCGAAGCACGGATCATCTTATTTATCAGACAATCAGGTGATCAGCCTGCAATGTCCTGACCAAACTAGGACAACAACGCAAAGTCGTTGCCCCCGCCGGGAATCGAACCCGCGACCTCCGGGTATGAGTCGAACGCTTTAACCACTACACCACGGAGGCAGTTCAACGGAATAAAATATACAGATACATTTTTACGTCTATATCCCTGACGGGCCAGATAGAGCCCAGGACCGTAAGACCCAAAGGCCACGCTTAGCGTGATGGTGGAAAATATACTCATTTTTAATTTTTTCTATACTAATAACTGGTTGTAATAGAAAATAACTTACTGAAAAGAAATTAATTAAAATAAAGAAAAGTAAATAATCGTAAAGTTTAAACTAAAATAAGTTTTAAATCATTTTTACAGTGGCTAGAAACCTGGCAATTTATAACTCAAATGCCAAGGTTTAGACTCATACATATTTAATGTAATTTTCTTTTCATACGCAATTAACAAGAGAAATTGGTCCGAGCTAGGACTGAGTTGTTTTAAGCAAACACTTTTACAATTTATAAATAAAAGAAACATACTTAGGTAAATTGCTACTTTGTTAAGAGGACTTACTAAAAGAAAAGAGAGAAAAGTAAAATTATATTCCATGCTAGTCTGTGAGTAAAGAATAATCGGCCAAGTGCGTGTCGGGCCTCGTGCAGTGTGGGATTCCGTAGTTGCAAATACCGACTTTGAGTTCACGCCATTAAAAACTAATTTTCTACTGAATTTGTGCGATTTTTTCTTTTTTGAGTACATTTTATGATTTAGTATGTCGTGGTGTCGTTTTTAGCGATGACAATAATTTAAAATTAAAAAAAAAACGTGTGGCACTCGGGGACTGCCGCGGTAAAGCTATTGCAAACAAGGAAGGACGGCAACGTCGCAAACGGACGACGGAGACGAAGCGGCAACCTACATGGAGGCGGAGTGGAGAGCGTGATGTTTTTTCGTTACGGAATTTCTGGATTCGATCCCCGCGCTCAAGGCCCGCGATAGAAGCTATGCAATAGCTTAAAGAATAAAATAACCGGTTTTTAACCATTCAATGGACACTACGTTTCACCTTTGTTTGAAAACCTGTTACAAAAACCAAAAAAGTAGGTGTGTGCAGCTTAATTCTTGCAATTACTTATAATTTACTAGCTGTACCCGCGGGCTTCGCTCCCCGTGGGAACTCCGAGTTAAATTTACCCTATGTCCCCCTTCCCCGAGTCTCAAACTATATCCATACCAAATTTCATCCAAATCGGGTCAGTAGTTTAAGCGTGAAGAGGTAACAAAGAAAAAAACAAACAAATATCATACTCACTTTCGCATTTATAATATTAGTAGGATAGGATAAGGATAGGATATGATAGTAGGATTAATAATCACGTAAAAAAAAAGTCAAATTATCACGCACGTTTCACCAGAAAATCTGATAACTTTCATCAACTATTCAACATGGCATTACAATCGCTTAATAATTTTTACATTCGATTAACGTCAGTGCCTCGTGAAATATTGGACATAACGTGAGTTATTGCAGGACACATAATGTAGGCTCATCGCATACTTCACAATTTTTTGGTCTCTTGACATTTTTAATGAACATTCTTCACTTGCTCACAACAATAGACCGAAATAGCCTTAGCCGAGTTTGTTTGTTTGTTTGTTTTTCGTGGCCAACACTGGTGTCAGATTTTTCAAGCTTCAGGCATCTGCCATACTTTAACGACTGCCATACAATGATGACAGCCGGTACCAATGGCTTATATGTGCCTTCCGAAGCACGGAGGAGATCAATAAATTTTATGTCACTTGTGGTCACCCATCCAAGTGCGGATTACGCCCAGTGTCACTTTACTTGCGAAAGCGCTAGTAATGCGCACTCCCACCATGCCACCGACCTCCTCCAAGTTGGCCGAGTAACTGTTTAACACAATAACGTACTTCACCACGTACCAAAGAGGACCTTAATAAGACTAATGACAGAGGGATCACCGTGGCCACATAAAATTTTGAAACACGTTTTAAAAATAAAACTACACTAGAACCATTTTAACTAGATAGAACTGAGAGCTATGCTGCGTTCAGACGATACACGCACGCTAAGCGCACGCCTACGCCGTGCCTAGACCACGTCTAGCGTGCTTTGAATTTTGTTGCGTATAAATTGAGTTCTATCATACATACCTCTAAATACAACTCAAATTGCATTTACCGAAGTCCAGTAAGGGCGAGCGACGGGCGGACGCGAGGCGGGCTCAAGGCGGAAGCAAGAATTCGGTAAATGCAATTTGGGTCGTATCGATAGGGCTTAAATGAAAAAAAAATGATTAATGTTACACAATTGGTCATCTGACCTTAAAAGCACAGTTTAATCCTTTTAATCATTTGTTTTTTTTTGTAAACTACACGGTTTTTGGCCGATGCTTACGTAGCACACCAGGAGACGCATTGTTGAAATCACTTGTCACATTACGAAGGGTTTGCGCGAGCGTTATTCCAAACGGGTGCATTTTTGAATCGGTAGTTTGCGAAGGATTTGCAACGAGTGGTCTTGACCACTTGTAATTTTGACATTTGTAGCGTAGATATGTCATCGAAACCAATCATGGGAAATCCGTTCCATTTCACGTTGCTTTTTTATTCATGTTTGAATTTTTAGAAAAGCATATACAAATTATCGATGTTTCCTGCGTAAAACAATATTGTTTTTCGCTAACACGAGGGTTTCAAAAATACGATCAATTTGTATTTTACGCGAGCGGTGAGTGAAAAACTACACGTTTTGTGTTTCGCTGAGTCCCTCAATGAAAAATAGCACTCCAGGCTCCAAAGCAGAATAGCTAAGGCTATCATCAGAAATTCGATTCATCAAAACACATAAAATTTTGGAGCAATAACAATTAGGTAGATGACTAGGTGAAAAATAAATTAAGTATTCGGTACGATTCTTAAAAGAAAAAAAGGTCACAAAATAGATGACACTATTTTGTGATCTCTTTATATTGATCATACCCATTTTTAACATGATTTTATTTTATTTTTAAATCCCATAGAAAATGTTTTTTTGACGTTTAGAAAAAAGGGTCTAAATTGACTTGTTGTCATCTAGCGGATTATAATATAACTGCCTCCTTGGTGTAATGGTTAGAGCGTTTGGCTCATACCCGGAGGTCGCAGGTTCGATTCCCAGCGGGGGCAACGACTTTGTGTTGTTGTCCTAGTTTGGTTAGGACATTGCAGGCTGATCACCTGATTGTCTGATAAGTAAGATGATCCGTGCTTCGGAGGGCACGTTAAGCCGTCGGTCCCGGTCACTGTCTTTGACATTGGTCGTTACCTGAAACCATGTCAGAGGCCTTTAAGGCGGTTTAAAAACTCTGACACTAGTGTTAGTCACTAACACACACGATAAGAAGAAGAAGCGGATTATATCGTGATGAGATAAGGCCCTTAAATCCAATGCAATCGAGTTAAATCATTGCACGCCCCATAAATGTTTCCTCGATGTCTTATGCACTGCATTTTACATTACGGGTTGTGACATTATTAATATCAGGATATAAATTTTATTTATTTATTTAAAGAGAGTGCTTCCGCTGCCGGCACCGGCACCTGAAAATATCACTAGACAATATCACAATTGGGAACCGGCGGTTATACTGCCGGCAGCCGAGATTTAAAACACCGGCTGCCAGCACCAACACTCAAAGTTTGCCTTGAAGTGTAGGTTAGGTTCGTTAGGTTCCTGTGATCAAAACACGAGCGAGCGAGTGGCTCAAGCTAAAGGCGAAAGTAACACAGACACAGATCGTATTATACCAGCGCCGGCAGCCAATCCGGCAACCAGCGCCGGCAGCGGAGGCACTCCCTTATTTAAAACAACACATACAATCAGACACTCAAAACTACAGATGCTATAGGTATAAATTATAATCTCATTTATATTCATATTTATTTATTCAGAACTAAACAGTATTATGTAGGGTATTAATTAACATCTAAAACTTATTCTAATTCTAATTACAGATACGGCGTAGTTTAAAATGTATTCCGAGATTTATTAATTAATGGAAAAATATACTAAAATAACTCAATTTTGTGTTTTAACAAACAAATAACAAAGAGGGAACGCTGCTAGTGTGATGGACACCTTTGAACCAGGTACTATCCGAGGCGGAATTTTTGATTCTACCTCTATATAGTTTATACATAATTTAGTTTTAATTTATATAATTATTATAGTTTAGTCTTACGTTTATTTATAGTTTACTATAGTTTAATTTGGTATATATTCATTTGTAAAATCGACTGTATATATATTTTTTAATTTTTAACATAAATAAAAACTTATCCAAGAATAAGATGTCTATTCCAGAGTATTAATATTGCCAATTTTCTAGGAATAGTTAACTAGGAGTACTTATGTGGCAGACTGTTGACATAAAGTTAATTAATATATTCAATAACTTGAAAATTTGCTAAACGTTGTATTTTATTTTTACTTTTAACAAAAAAAATTGGTGTAGGGAAAATCCTTGGAATTTCTTATGCGTCATATTTTCATATTTTTTCTAAAGGCGGTGGTAAGCTTTTCGTATTTTAGTGATAAACTTAATGGTGTTTTAGCATTGTCATTGGTGTTCTGCCACACCAGAGGTTCTGGGATCGATTTCTTACCAGAACAAGATGATGACAAGTTTAGTTGGAAACAACAAAGCAGTGCTGGCAGCCTTTTGGACACGTAGCCGCAGGGTCGACTAACCCAGCCTATTTTATTTCATCGTCATCATCATCAGGTCTTTTTGTCTCCACTGCAGGAGCACGACCCTCTCTGTACTACCCGAGCCAAACTTGGCCAGAGCTGCCAGAGGTCTTGGCCTACACTCTCCACGCTGGCCAGACGGGTTGAAGAGGTCTCATTGATGTTTATAAGCTTTGTTTAGCTTGGATTCCCTAAGGCGACTTTCCTATTTTATTTGTAGATATTTAATTTTAGTTTTATTTTAGTAAGAATTAATATTTTAAAATTGTTTTTGGTTCTAAAACTGAAAGTCGTTTTTCGGGTGTATATGTCGTTACATATCTACTTACTCCCGAAACTAATAATAAAAACCCAGTTCAGTTATAAATCTCATACAGTGTAGTCAGTTGTAAGAAACCAATCTCTTTATTTTTCTGTGTAAAAAACATGGCAAGATTTACTTTAAAAAAGAGTAAAAGAATGGAGAAGCCGATTGGTTCTGTGGACTGTATGTAAATCAGACACATGTGTTTCCGACTGTGGTTTCTAATGCCAAGTTTACATGAGTGTAGTGGCTATGCGCTTAGTACAGCAGGTCAGGTGCCAGGTCTCAGGCCTGTGTCACTTCACGTTTACCACTCCGGAGTGGTAAATTCAGTGACATGAATCGTATGTCTAGAGTCATAAAAATTAAATTGACTTGCAATGCACTTCTAGGTATCTAAACGAAAAGGTGTCGAGTTCTGACGCAAGCTACGCTAACCATATTGAGTAGATATTTCTTTGAATTCCTTTGTTGAGTAGGTAAGGCTTCTGTACGTAAGTACTTGTACCTATTCACAGAACACGTGTCCACAGTTTAAGTTTAAGGTAAGCGGCTACTGGAACGTGGCTAAATCATAGACATAAGGTTAAAGTT
Organism: Acrobasis consociella; assembly: GCA_963555685.1. Taxonomy (NCBI): domain Eukaryota; kingdom Metazoa; phylum Arthropoda; class Insecta; order Lepidoptera; family Pyralidae; genus Acrobasis; species Acrobasis consociella. Next base: position 2,743,046 of record OY743119.1, on the reverse strand, counting down.
GTCGAAAATTTGATGTAAGAGATAAAGAGACATAGACCGTCGCTTCGCAGACGTAAAGTTCATTTTGGATTGTTCGGCGCACGCTAAGCTAATACGTCGAAAGTCATGCGCGGCGTGCAAACAAATAAATGGGACTTTATTATGCTGTTAGTGGGTTTAATTTAGTAAGTTTCCTATTCAAGAGTGATTCTTCTGTACTACAAGTACTTAAATTGAAATTCACGTAAAATTTGAGTAACTCTGCCTCGCTTCTTCAGGATAATTAACTATATCCTTCTCTTCCTTATTATGCATTACGTACTTATATTTAGAACCGGAATTTAATGAAAAGCAGGGAAACTAGCTATAGTTATCACTACATTTACTTATTTTATTAGTTTATGTACACAAGAAAAAATTGCAGATAAAATTTAACATAATACATAGGTGCTACCTACTTATTTCTAAAGACATTTCATTGCATACATTACGTTAAAATAGTTTTGTAAATATAATTTTTTACCTTCGTTAAAGCAGGCTGATTCTTACTATTCATCTCGTTATTTTTATGTCCGATCCAAATGAATTGTTTTTTTTTATTTCTGTAAATACCACTGACATCATAAGTAACCAGTGCTTATCTCTTGTAAAGAGGGCACAACACCGATAGAAAACTTTCATTAACAGAGACCTCAACTCTAGTCCAAAGACTTCAATAATAAGCATGTAACTAGTCGTAACCGTACGTACGTTCTTTCTTACTTACGATATTATGTTATTACGATATAATATCATATTCATTATTTTAATTTATAGAAAATCAATAAAAAAATTGTTTCTAATAACCCGGTTCAGAAATTCATATTTCACCACTTTAGTCAAATTATAGGTTTATCGCGTATTAACTATCATTATCATTATTTAGAATAAGTCAAAAAGTAATACGCTAAAATTTTTCCTACTTATACTAGCTAATAGTTATATGACTCTAGGTCTTTCATCGGAAGCACATCATAAGAAATTGTCTTGTCTAAGAAAGAAAGTTAAATAGGGCTAGGCGGGCTAACGCTCCCAGCGTTGATGTACTATGTGCTATATAGTTTCGACCCTAATTTTATGATAGGATTATAGAAGGATAAATTCATCTCTTCATGTGTATATCAGCCAAAGAACTAAGCACAACACAAAATAACCAACTTCACCCCCAAACTACACAACCGATTTTGATAAAATTTCTATGGGACCACTTGACTAGTATACCCTTTCAGACATACAAAAAAAAAAGAAACTGTCCAGGCGTCGTTGAATAATCGGTGAACACATAAAATAAATAAAAGATAGCAACGAATTGATAACCGTCTCCTTTTTGGAAGTCGTAATATCTCGCCACAACTACTTACGTAACGCACAAACGCATTGTACCACTGTTGTGGGGCAGACATATAAGAAGTAAACATCCCTCCATAATTACTGACCGGTTGAATGAAAAAGATCCAGATAAGGGACAAGTCCTCCGTTTTCCGTCTTATTATAAAAAAGGACTAACTTTGTTACTAGGTTTAAACCACCCAAATCAAGTTGACATTGACAGATGAGTTAGTTTCACTTTACTAATTGCGACTTGATTTGGGCGGATAATGGTTTAAACTTAGTAACAAAGTTAGTCAGGGTTTATAATAAGACGGATTATGTTTGTTCTTTCTTATTTCTGTATCTTTATAAAACAAACAAAAAAAAAACGTTAACAGCTAAATCGCTTTACTGCTATAATGTCTCATAAGACAATGTCTCAGCAAGTGAAGCTTCAGAATTGAATCGAGGCAGCATTAATCGTTCCATTTAATTTCACCTGGATTACGGACTCCTGAACGATTTGTAGAGTTTTTTTTTGCTGAGAACCATTACCGGAGTGCTCGTATGAAAAACGTTTGCAAATTTTTTATGTCAGCGTTTAGACTTACAGGGGTTTAATTTCGTAGGTAAGTATTACAAAATATACTTTTTCTTACTCGACTACGGCGAAGCGAAAATGAGGGTTATGTGTTTCATCGCTATGTAGGTATGTATATTCATCGGTTCCCTAGTATCTTTAAAATTATCATGGATACCTTGACAAATGAGGTACTGTTGGGTGACGTCACACTCTCTGACATTAAATTTAGTGTTGCGGAAAATTCGATAGTTGATCTCGAAATTGATAGTATCGGTTATTATTTAAAACCACCATTTTTCGCAATAAATGATATTATTTTGATTTTTTAACATACTAGTGTTCTATTACGCATAAAATTCGTTCAAATTAAAGCAAAAGTAAAAACACCATGTTCTCTATAATTAGCGTATCTTCCTCTTAGATTCATTAGAGCAAGTGAACCCGTTACGGTCCTTGTCATTCTCATAGCAAAATCAATATGGCTTGGCAAGCATCCAGCTGAGTAACATGTTTACTGTTTTCGAGGATTGTATGTTCCGTTCATTGTTTTCCTTCCAAATTAGATGGACGCATATGTGGAAGAGCTCTATCGTCAAAGCCTGAGCGTACTTGGGTTTAGTCGATGTTATTAGTATTTGATAGGAACCGTGTGGTTTCCGGCAGAGTAGAATAGGGCCACTCCAAGTCCTCCCGTGGATGTCGTAGAAGGCGACTTAGAAATACAAGCTAAATGAAGCTAATAAACATCAATGAGACCTCTTCGACCCGTTTGTCCAGCGTGGAGAGTGTAGGTCAAGTCCTCTGCCTGCTCTGGTCAAGTATGGCTCTGGTCAGAGAGGGTCGTGCTCCTGCAGCGGATACTAAAAACTTGAAGATGATGATGATGATGATGAATTAGAAAGTTGACGAGCTACGTGGCGTACTCTCCATATTAGGCACAACTGCACTTAGTCCCGACAATATATTTCCGTGAAAGTTAAGACTATATGTTCAAAAGAATAAACAAAGTAACGTTATCTATGGTAAAGCACTAAGTTTTTTTTTTAAAGTTATATTACAGGTTGCCAATATAGGTAAGTACTATTTAAACCGTAGCAAAATAAATCTTATTAATGAAGCAAAATAAATCTGTATTATAATTGTAACATAGTCCTGCAGGCTGGGTAGGGACCAATACTGAAGTGGGTTTTGTGGGTGGGTGGGTCGTTTCGAAAAGCTAGTAGTTTTTAGATTTTGCACTAAAATAAGAGATAAATTTATCCTACGTTGAAAAATTTTTTTGCTTTGACTTTGACTTTGAAGCTTAAAGTCATTATTGAAGTAAACAAAAACGACCAATTAAAATAATTGTTTCTATGTAATACCAATGTGTTTAGTGGTTAATTTGTGTGAGTTTGATGGTTTGACGTCAACGGTTCCGATACTTTCACTAGTTTTTCTCTTCCGTGTTCTGACCAGCTGCTTCTCTTCCCACGCAGATCGTAAAAGCCGATCGAGGGAATGGGCAAAAATGCAAATCATGTGAACAGGCGATGCGGCTAGCAACCCATCACTGTATTGATTGCTTTTCCATCTTCTCGCCCACCATGACGCTAAAAGTGGCTTTTGGGTCTTGCGGCCCTGGGCTCTGCATAGAACCGCAAGACCCAAAATGCTCTGACTGCCCCATTAAATGGGATAAAGACGTGATAGTATGTATGTATGTGTTCTGAACATTTGCTCTCCGTTCACTAATTGTGCCTACTATGCATGAAGCCTTAACATCAAATAGCGATAGTTACATCATGTCAAACTTAGCGGTGTAATGCCACATCAAAGGGCGTTTATTGAATTTATGTCAATATAGTGGCATTAATTATGACTTACTGCGTTTGGTTTAGAGAATATAGATGTTAGTTATGTGAAGCTGTATTGTTATTATTAAATTGTAATACCAGTAATGTGTCATTCGATGTCAAACGCGGATCACTATTTATATGCATACAAATTTAAGCTATAATATCACATAGCATACTGGTTTAATGCACAATCGTTTTTAAGTATAACGTCCTTTCGCATAATGGAGTATGCATAATAATTTTAAGCATAATGTACCTAAGCATAATCATTATTTAGCCCTAACATTTTAAAGCATAAAAGGATGTAAGTAGGATGTAAGTTGTTTTTGTGTATGTATTAGTTTCGCCCTAAGCTAGAGTCGCTCGCTCGCTTCGCTCTCTCGCTCGTGTTTTGGTCACAGGAAACCTAACTAACCTAACCTATACTCTGAGGTAAAGATTTTTTTGTGTCTGTGTTATTTTCGCCCTAAGCTTAAGTCGCTCGCTCCCGTTTTACTCATTTTATTCGTAGAAATACATTTCCTTATTATTAAACTTATAGTTACTAATTTACTATGCCTATGGAGATTATGCCGTAACAAATTAGCCTAAAATATAATTATGCCCAACTACCAGTATGCCAAAAAACAACTTATGCCTAAAAACTATTATGACAAAATATTTTATGCCAAACCCAGTATGCCAAAACATATTAGGACAAAAAAAATATGCAAAAAAAGGGTCCCGTCAAACGCTACCACGCCAAGTTTTTGGAACAAGTTCCTTTCCGGGCGGTAAGGACTTGGTGGATGGGATCTTGGCCAAAAAGGTGTAAGATTTTTCTATCACTTTTTTCCGACAGGAACTTTTTTAAGTCTGGAATTTTTTTGGGGGCCTCAATTTTTATTTTATTTCTAAGTCTCAGCTGTTCGTTCGTCCGTTGTTCGTCCGTCTGTCTGTCACCAGGCTGTATCTCATGAACCGTGACAGCTAGAGGGTTGAAATTTTCACAAATGACGTATTTCTGTTGCCTAAAAATATAAAAAAAGCAGAATAAAATAAATATTGATAATATTGAAGTGAAGCTTCCATACGACAAACGTGATTTTTTTAAAGATAATGTTGCGGGAATACTTCGCGCGAGTCCGACTCGCACTTGGTCGGTTAAATTAAGTATTCTTTTTTACAGTCTTAAAAACTATATTTTAAACTAAAAACTTATCTTAAAATTAAAAAAAAAGAACTTCAGAAAAAAAAAACCAAGTGAAATTAATTGAATACCCCTCTTTTGCATCGAGGTTATACATACTACATTATTTGATGAGTAATATTTCTATGCCTTAGCACATCCATATTTGATAAAATGGACATTTAAACGCTCCATGTAGTGTGTACGTCTCGTAACTGTTTGGTCGGAAACAAAGAGCTGCCTCAATCTTGACGTGATATTGATTGAAAAGCGGGATGTGTGAGAATAAATATTGGCCGAGCGAAATTGATTGAAAGAAACACAAACATTGCTTGACCTACTGGATTATAGGTTGTTCAAATATAATAATCGCCTTTGCAGTATACGTGGGATGAGTCTGCCTTTGTGTTAGATTAGTTTTTCTTTAAGTTGTGTTTATTTTTGTGCAATAGAGATATTAAACATAGAAATGTGGTGTGTGTGTGTATGTTTTATTCAGAAACTTTAGGAATGTCGGCTGGTTAAAATGTTTTACTTTATATAGTCCGTCGACTAGATTATCCAAAAATTAAGGACCCTTATTTTATTATTTAGCAAAGCTCTTGTAGCAAAAATAAACACAGATACAGCGCTTTGAAGTTTCGGAGTGGGGGAGATTTACGTCACTTTCAGTTAAAAATAGTAGCTGATCATGATGTCACTTGAAATTTAAATCCGCTGTAATTTTGTCATTATTTGCTAATCAGAGAAAAGAAAAATACCTTCTTTTCAATCATCTCACTAATGACACAAAAAATTTTTTTTCCATCTTTTTATACGTTATGGTGGATTTGACCATTATGTTACACCAGTGTTACTATACTCGGGGTAATTTTATTCTTTGAATTTAAGTTCGAGTAACTTTGTTGGCGTTTTCCATTCTATTGCTGGAGAAAGTATTGTTGATGTGTGGTTGAGGAATGAATGGTGGGTGACCCGACTGAAGTCCGTATTACTCTTTTTATAGATTGACTTGAATCCATACTAATATATAAAGCTGAAGAGTTTGTTTGTTTGTTTGAACGCGCTAATCTCTGAAACCACTGGTCCGATTTGAAAAATTCTTTTGGTATTAGATAGGTCGTTTATCGACGAAGGCTATAGGCTATATTGCATCACGCCCGCGACTTCACTCGCGTGGTTAGCGCGGGCGAAGCCGCGCGCTGCCTCTAGTATGACATAAATGTCAAATACAAAATGTAAATAGATTATGCGTTATAGATGTTATCTCATTAGCTGTTAATCGTCCGCTATTAAAGTACTTCCAGATAACGTTACTTTCCCTAGAAAAGTTTATTGGCAGGCAAATTAAAAAAATCGTTCACTCCCCCTAACTTTTGAACCACTAAATCCGCTAAATCGATTTCCAATAAACATAGCTAAGAACCAAAGCAAAGAATATTGTTCTAGAAATACGATGCTACAGAGAGACGGACAGAAAGACATTGGCGTCAAACTAACAAAAATCTTTTTTTTGATAAAGGTTAAAAATTGGCGTTATAATAGCTTACTCTGGAGTAGACATCTTATTCTTTGATTAGTAATTAGTTTAACGCAGAATTGAGTCATTCTCTTGCAGCCACTTCTACATGGCGGGAAAGGTGCAGGGGCGGGGAACAGGGACGCATATTACGCGGGACCTTAAAAGATTTCGTTTTGTATTTAATACTTATATTCATTTGTTTCCTAGAAATCCTCGGATCAAGTAGGTCCTCTTTTAAATGAATATATGTAGCTACAATCTCGCGATATTCTCTACTGTACCTAACCTGAATACTCCCCATCTAAAGAGCTGTTCATACTATCCATTTTCAATTACCCGCATCCGGGTCCACCCAGGGTTTTTCTCGTGAATTTGTAATCTGCGGATACAAAAGGTAAATTGCGTGGTGTGTCGTAATGACGTCATCATTGTGCCTGTAACCGTGTGTGGACACTTTTATGGTACCCATGATCGTTGGATGCAGTCACACCATACCGTGTTCCATGTCGTTTTGAATGATATTATAAAGGCAAATGTTTGTGAGTGTGTGTGTAGTGTATGTATGTGACTTGTTCATGCGCAAACGGTTTTTGATTTTGATAAAATTGGGTGTGCAGAAAGCTGACACCCTGGATTAATACATAGGCCATAGACGCGGGTAACACCGCGGGGCGCTGCTAGTTATAATATTTTTCTATGTATGAAAAAAAAAGGGGATTTGTATAGAAAGTTAAATCAAGGTATCTAATCTATAGATATAATATAAAATTCAAAAATGTGTTTACATTAAATATATTTCCAAAAAAATTGGGGCGATGGAGACATGGCAATAGCGTAAGAATTTAAAAAAAAAGTCTGTCTTGTTTGACTGCTTGTACACTCTAATCGCCAGATATACTGGACAGATTTAAATGAAACTTTTTTATTATTTTGTTAAGCCTGGGCAACATATACGTTATAAATGATTTTTGAAAAATGGAACACCTGATGCAGAACCATAATAGTCCAGCTAATCAGTAAGATAATAATATTCAATAAAAAAGTTTTTCAGCCAGATGAACATTTTTTGGAGTCATGTCCTCGCGAACGAAGTCGCAGGCTTGGGCTAGTACTAAATAAATTATCAAACAAACCAGAACCGCTACCGGCAATAGGGTAAAATTTAACAATTATCATTGCTTAATTTAGGGCAATGTCTTTGCCCTAAATTGGGCATTGATAATTTTTCTCTAATCTTCCTGGTCGTCAGCTAAGTGTTGTCAGTAAATATACATATTCTACCACATAAAACTTATGTATTTAATTCTTTGTAATATCATTTAATGTTGCTTTTTGTTAATACTTCTGTTCAAAAACCGTCTTACTTTCTCCTATAGGTGCCGGATTTTGAGTCTAGTAAGATTCCGAAGAGAATGAGTTTTCCAAGTCCATACTTCTGTCATGTGTAGTTCAAAACATCGCCATAAAATATTTGCGGCACAGAATGCTAAGTAAATTTGGACGGTTGCAATATTTCATGAGACAATTATGGATGAAACTAGTAAGACAAAACGAGGTTGACGGTATTGCACTGCCATTCACAACGAGCGTAAGTGATTGCGTTTATAAATCAAACATGTTACGCTTCGGTGTAATAGGTTGCCAAGCATACCGTAATGCCCGGGACACACCAAACGACAACATAAGGTCGGCCCTTTGTATGAATCTTATCACAATCTCGATTGTAATGTCTTGTTCAAACTATTATTACAATTCGTTAGCACTTTGTGAGAAAGAAAACAATGCCTAAGTTTTCTCTTGATAAGTACAGATACAATATTATCATCATTTCAGCCACATAACGTCCACTGCTGGACATAGGCCTCTCCCAAAGATGTCCAAAATGACCGATCTAGAGCGGCTTGCATCTAGCGCCTTCCAGCTACCTTGGTCAGGTCGTCAGACCACCTTGTGGGTGGGTGTCCTACGCTTCGCTTGCCTGTACGTGGTCGCCATTCGAGAACCTTTTTGCCCCATCGGCCATCGGTTCGTCGCGCTTATATAAGTTACGTTTATATGAATTACGTTCACAGCCGCAAATGATACGGAATGTAATAAGCATTTCTTGGCCGATCTAACAGTAGATTAAAAAAATGCTGCATTTATTTAATTATTATTTATTATATATAATGTGTACGTATGTGTGTACGTCTGTACGTATATGGGAAATATAATGTGCTATTGTATTTATCCTTTTTTCTTTATTTACTATGTACTATCTTTATCTTGCAACCCACGTTTAGATTATCTATGTAACCCAAAGGTTGATTGGTAGACAACGCTTCTAGAGTTAAGTTCGCCTAATTGGTCTGTACAAATTGTATTTGATGAACAATATAGTATTTTGTGCAACAGTTGTATAATAACGGTCAATAAATGCGAGTGGCGCAGGTTACGATGCGAGCCTTGGCGAGCATCGTAAGGAGTCGCCAACGAGCATTTTTTGACGTACTTATACAACGTTGCATACAATACTTTTTCTACGACTATATCTACTTAATAAAATACAAAAACAAACAAAGAAAAATATGAAAATGCTTGACGTTTATTTGGTAGATATTAAGTAGTATCTATACCTTTTTATCATTTATCTATATGGTATCTATGGTAAGCTTATTTTTTTTTAATAGGCTTCTTTTTAAGTGACCGTATTAAAAAGTTGGCAGTATGGCAAATTTATGAAAAAAAAAGTTCTAGGTCTATGGCTAGGCGTATCATTTTGGCGAAATAACGACACATGTGCTATTATGAGGTATAGAGTATAGACTTTTTTTCTAAAATCATGTAATCAATGTTCTTATATAAGTGTTCGGTACCATTTAAAAGACAGATAACAGTACAGGAGAAAAAATATTATATACAATAGTTGGGGGCGAAAGCACATTGTATGTATGTATGTATGTATGCTGCCAAACCGATGGTAGGATTTTGATAAAATTTATTAGGTACTAGCCGAAGCCCGCGACTTCGTTCGCGTGGACTTTATGTCTCTGGAAAATGCTTATCAGGCTGAACAACTTTTACTAAGGCGGCCTTTTTATATCTCTTATAGTTTAGCTGGACCATTATGGTTCTGCATCAGGCGTTCCATTTTCCAAAATCATTCATACCCTATATGTTGCCCAGGCTTAATAGCTATATAACAAAAAAAGTTTCATTCGAATCCGTCCAGTATTTTCGGAGATTAGCGTGTACAAACAGACAAACAGACATACAGACAAACAGACAAACAGACAGACATTTTTTTTAAATTCTTCCTCTATTACTACGTCTCCATCGCCCCCAATATTTTTTTTGGAAATATATTTAATGTACAGACACACTTTTTTTACTGTTTTATTATACGTATAGATATAGATGTAGGAAATATCAATAGAATTTTTAAATTAGATTAGTATATACGAGTATAATCTTATATAGCTATAGCTCATCTTTAGGCCTTTTAAGTCTCCACTGCTGGAGCACGACCCTCTCTGTACTACTAGAGCCATACTTACCCAGAGTCTTACTGATGTTTATTAGCTTGTATTTCCTAAGTCACCTTTTACGACATCCACGGGGGAGGACCTAGAATGGTCCTATTCTACTCTGCCGGAAACCACACGTTTCATATTAAATTGACATACTGTGTTAAATACCTTTCTAAAAGTGGAATTGCAAAAACTAAATTCTTTCTTAGAATCAAAGAAAAATTTTTATTCAACTATTTTCAGAAAATGGGATCTGCATAATCCAAGTATGAAAATGTTACAGACAAACTTTGCATTTTATTTTCAGACTCTGAATTCTTTGCTTTGCGTCTTAGATTGCCCAAGACAATGCTCAGGCATTTGCTTTAGGCGACCACTGTGACTTTCGACTTTGACTGTGACTATCGTTTGTTATGCGACATTACCTACTCGTATCAAAAAACTACCAAACAAATCAATCTTTATTTAAATAATTACTAACTAATTTTATATTAGATAAATACCAATTAAAAATAAAACCGCATGCCGTTTAATTTTTTAGGGTTCCGTAGTAAACAAGGAACCCTTATAGTTTCGCCATGTCTGTCTGTCTGTCTGTCTGTCTGTCCGCGGTCCTACTCAGAAACTTCAAGTACTAGAAAGCTGTAATTTGGCATGGATATGTATATTAATCATGGCGAAAAAGTCGAAAAATAAAATCTGAAAAATATTTTTTTTTAGGTTAGCTGCCATACAAGTAAAGAGGTAGTCAATATTTTTTTTCTCGACAAACACATTGTGTGGGTTGTCGTTGAATAGGTCTTTCAAAAACATTGTGAGCTTGTTAACACCATTTTTGGATTTAGGGATTCGTTTCTGAAATATTTGGGTTTAAAGTGAAATTTTTTGTTGGAGGCAAGTGTCCCCCCCCCTCTATCTGCTAAACGGTTATATATAGCCACGTGAAAAAATTCACAGCTATAGTATATATAATGTCATTTAAAGGCAAACTATCAGAGCTAAGTAGGGTATACAAATTAAAAAGTTATAGGCGATCAACTTATAAAATGTACTCAGAAAAAGAAATTTCATACAAATTCAATAGATAATTAGTTTTTAAACGTTTTTAGTGGCATAAACTCAAAGTTGGCATTCGAAACTACGGAACCCTACACTGCGCGTGGCCCGACACGCACTTGGCCAATTATTTTTCTTTTGCAATGCCCTATTAGGGCTCATGTTGTACCTACTAATTTAAGAAGTGACTATGTAGTAAAGTGTTATATATGTACAATATGAAAAGCAATAAATGAATTTAAGAATTGAATCGACCTTCTATTTTGTATATTTTTAACCCCTACAAGAAAGAGGGGGGGTTATAAGGTTGGCACTAATGTCTGTCTGTCTGTGTCATCGTATATATAGATTAGGTCATGACAAATTTGGTAACTAAAACGTGGACGGCTGACTCTAGTTTCACTTCACAGAATGAAGAGCACGTCTCTGATGCTAAATATGTCAGTCTGACTGCGTGAAGTGGTTGCGTTACTTAGATATGGCGCCTGCAAAGTTGGTTATCGTGACTGTAGTGTACCTCTAGGTATATATTCACTATCACTATGACACTGGCTCACCTTCACACCAAGACACATCCGCTCTGTACGACATCCACTCTCAGACTGAGCGATCAGACTGCCGCACAACCTACTTACATAACGTACATCTGACGTTGACGTTTAGCCCTAGCTACTTGTGTGAGTGAGACAGCGTATATGTATCTATTCATAGACACAAACACTACAGTGACCAAAAAAAATGATAAGAAAGGATAGACGGATTTAAATGTGTTTTTTCACGTCAAAGCAAGTTTCCCTTGCGGTAGTTCTTAGCTATGTTTGATGAAAATAGGTTAAGTCGTTTAAAAGTTTCCATAAGTGGTATAAAAATTATTCATTACTCGACTCCTCGTGCTTCGGAAGGCACGGAAGCCTTTGGTCCCGGCTGTCATCATTGTATGGCAGTCGTCAAGCTATGTCAGATGCCTTTAGGTAGCCTGAAAAATCTGACGCCAATGTTTGTCACTAACATACACGGAAAACAAACAACTGTCCCACTGCTGGACAAAGGTCTCTTCCATTTCCCTCAACTAGTAAATTACCCTGAACTTTGCTACCGCTTTTACAACTTCATATCTAGTCATCTTGACAATTTTTGTACAAAACAAACACTATAGTTTTGATGTTATACACACATACGTACTATCACGTCTTTATCCCTAATGGAGCAGACAGAGCATTTTGGGTTTTGCGGCTGTAAGCAGAGCCCGGGCCGCAAGACCCAAAAGCCACTTTTAGCGTCATGGTGGGCGAGAAGATGGAAAAGCAATCAATATAGTGATGGGTTGCTAGCCGCATCGCCTGTTAACATGATTCACATTTTCGCCCATTGCCTCGATCGGCTTTTACGATTTGCGCGGGAAGAGAAGCAGCTGGTACATTTTCCTTTTTTTTTTCTCCCAGACCAGCATGGAAGAGTTTGACTTTATTGAAGCTATAAATGTAGATTCACAGCTTCAGTGGCGCCACTATCCCTTCCTGTGGTGAGAATATGAAAAACCAGAGACCCGGGTACATCCGAAGATTTTAATTTTACCCTTGTAGCACGGAGCACTGCAATAAGCGATGCTTTTCTTGTTTTGTTTAGCGAATGCATAAAGATTGTTTGTAATGAGGATTGCGTGGTATAGTAGTTTAGAATAAAAAAGAAAATAAGTTTTTTTATTATTATTTTTTGGAAACTGCTTATGATATAGAAGCGGAAGGGACATACCCGTAATATATCGAACCACGGGCTATACTAGAATATATGCAATGAAATTAAAATAAGAGACAAAATAAAATAAAAAATGGCCTTTCCGTTCACGTGTGTGCTGCCCGGGCAATTTGTATGAGAATGACGATTTTTTTTGTTTTGTGGCTGTTATTTTATGATAATTATACTAGAGTGATAGAGTAAGCGCTATGGACAGGGCTATGCTCGATTCCCTACGTGATCGAATCAGAAATGAGGAAATCCGTGGGAGAACAAAAGTCATTGACATAGCCCAGCGGATTAGCTCGTTAAAGTGGCAGTGGGCAGGACACATAGCGCGATGAACCGATGGCCGATGGGGCAAAAAGGTTCTTGAATGGCGACCGCGTACTGGCAAGCGAAGCGTAGGGCACCCACCTACAAGTCGATCAGATGACCTGACCAGGGTCGCTGGAAAGCGCTGGATGCAGGCCGCTCTTGATCGGTCATTTTGGAAATCTTTGGGAGAGGCCTTTGTCCAGCAGTGGAATTTATGCGGCTGAAATGATGATGATGATGAGTGATAAAGAATAGCCTGTGGTTTGATTTATTACTGGCATGTCCCTACCACGCTGTAAGGGACATGCCAGTAATAAATATTGTTTTTCTATGACCTTCAAGGTCATAGAAAAACAATATCTTCATGCAATGCCACAAGCCTCTTGTACACGGTTACCACGGGACACCGGTTTGCCAGGCTTTTTTATTTATAAGCAATTTAAGTTATTCGTTTTAGTTTTCTTGTTTATTTTATTAATTTATTTGTTAAAAATTAAAATAAAATTATTAAATGTATCATTATTTTATTGGTTTTTATCTATCCTGTCCCACTGCTGGGCAAAGGTCTCTCCCATTTTTTTCCATTCATCTCTATCCAGAGCTGCTTTAGACCAATCACGCTGGTAAAAAAAGGGACAGTAAAGGTTAATAAAAAAAAAAAACTATCCTGTTCTAAAAGATATTTGTTCAAAACTAAAAACTGACTTCAACACCAAACTACGCAACCGATTTTAATAAAATTTCCATGAGACCACCTGACAATGTCCTTACAAACTAATAGACTTTTTCAATTGCTCCAGGTGTCGATTAAAAAATATATACATTAGAATTGGTAACCTCCTCCATTTATGCAGTCGGTTAAGAAAAAACTTCGCTGTAAGACAGGTTCTTAGGATACCTAGTTCAGGCGCCAGTCCTCCACAACAACCCTGTACATCATCTGTAATGTATCTACTAATGTTTTTTTTTTTACTGTTATGTTTTGCACAAATGTTTATTAACTATAGTTATTAAGTTAACTTTTTGTTGTTGTGGATGGAAATAAACAATTTTTTTATTTTTTATTTTTATTTTACTTACACTAACTGGTGTAAGTATTCTAAGTTTTTTCTTAACTTGCTGTACTCTTTGGTCGTGCAGCTAGCAACTCATTACTATTCTGATTCCTTTTTTACCTGCAGCGTTGGCCAGAAAACCAAAAGACCCCAAACGCTCTGGATAAAGTACCTGGGCGACCGAGCTTTGCTCGGTTACATCTCTAAAAACAATGCAAAATAAAAAAAAAATATATAAACTTAAACATAAAAAAAAACAAAAGTAATTCACCGAGTGGGATTCGAACCCGTAACACTCTTTCTAGCGGTCGCTATCCTTAACCACTGAGCTAAATCAAGGCGGTCGCGGTGCGACGAAATTAGCGACCATATTCTGCGTGGAAAGAAAAACGCACGAAAACTGGAAAACACGCGTTTTCCCAAATATAAAACTAATCTAGATCGATTGTTGACCCCCGAAAACCCCCATATACAAATTTTCAGCGAAATCGTTAGAGCCGTTTTCGAGATCACAGAAATTTATAAATAAATATATATATATACATACATACATACAAGAATTGCTCGTTTAAAGGTATAAGATATGTGATACCGTGTATTTCATTGATACTGCTTATAATGGTCCAGTGGTCAAGGCGTTCGCCATGTGATCCGGAGGTCTTGGGTTCGAATCGCACTGGGAACCATACTTTGTGTAACGTTGTTTCCAAACTGGTTAGGATACTGCAGGCTTAAATCCCCTGACTATCCGAAAAAAAGATTCCGTATTTTGAAAGGCATGTATAAACTAAGGGTCCCGATCGCCATTCAGCGTTTAATCATCAAACTACCCAAGGATTGATTCTGGTTTACCCTTTGGGTTGCGGAGGTCAGAAGGCAGTCGCTCTGTGTAAAAACTAGTAACCTCGTCAAATCTCTTCGGTTAGGTAGCGGACCCCGGGCTCTGAAGCGTTACTGCTGAAGATGCAACCGGGAAAATACGCTCGGATGATGATGATGATGATGATGACTGTATATTTAATTTAAGACTTCATCATAATGCAACTATAAACAATAGCTTTGCAGTTAAATCGCAAACATCGACAAGGATAGGAAGAGTCTGAAAGAGAAGAACTGGGAAGAGTTTAACAACAGCATTTTGTTCCGTACAAACAATGAAAGAAGACCGGGTCACAAAATATTAGCAGGTACAGAAGTAAAGCTTTTTGCGTCAAATTTTCTGTTCACAAATGGTCACAGAATTAATATAAGTATTACATAAGACACTCGTAGAATCCTGCGCGTAATATGCATCCCCGTTTCCCTTCTCCGCACCTCTCCTTGCCTTTTCAAACACACACATTGACGGATGCTTAGTTTCGTTTGTAGTATTGAAGGCATAAATGATTCTCCGCTTCTATGAAGAGCCGTACCTGTGCCCTAGTTAACTGGGAGTAAATGCTCTTAGCATTTTGTCAGCCATTTGTTAAAATTATGTTTACATTTGAACAATAAAGTGTAATATCAAACAAAAAGAGCTCTTCATGAGCTTCATCTACTTAGCTTCATATATTCTATGCAACAAATGTATGCAGACTTTTTAGTCAAACAATTAGACGGTCGTAAAATACAGCCAAAAATTTTTTTAAATAGTCTGGTTTTGGTACTTATTTGTAGTATTTACTTTAAGTTAGACTTTTAGAATTTTATATTATAATCCGTATTTCCTATTTCTTAATGTGTACTTATGAGTTATGTAAGTATCCGCGTTCATTTTATTGTTTGTGATATATATAAACAACAATAAATTGCAAAATTTATAAGCTGCGTTAAGGTTTCTGGCCTAGCTTTAATTCCATTAAATCATGATAGCCGGACAAAGACTTTAAACAATATTAGCCCAAATCAAGTGTCATTTTACTAGGTTTCAACTTGATTATCCCTGATAATAGTTTAATCTAATTTAGTAAAAAAGTTAGTTAATGAATAAGTCGAAACTCTTTTTCGGGCTAGACCCAATATTATAGGCAGCTTTATTTCTGTACGCTAAATATTCTGGCACAACTGTTCTGTTTTCCAACGTATGTTTGGTTAAGTGAAGTGTAAAAATTTAACGATTTTGAAAAGAAAAATAGCTTCTTTTCCTGTTTATCTACGTCACAACAATGCATTGTCATTTTTCATTGTAGAGTATAAACAATCTGTTTTACAAACAAAGTTTGGAATAACTGTTTTCATTTTGTTTATTCTGTTTTTATGTTTCACGGACATTCTCTGACTTGCACTTTTACATGATAAGCAACCCCGGGCGGACTGCACACTTGGATGGGTGATCACAAGTGGCATATAAGTTTCTAGAGCTCCTCTGACCTTCGAAAAGCCATTAGCCGTTGATCACGACTGTCCTCATTTTATGGGAGACATCAAGGTTTGCCAGGAGATATTAGACCGTAAATAATTTTATGAATTCATTTTTTGCGCCGCAACAGTTTATCTTCGTATCCCTATACTAGAGGCAGCGCGCAGCTTCGCCCGCGTTAACCACACGTGTGAAGTCGCGGGCGTGATGCAATATAGCCTATAGCCTTCCTCGATAAACGACCTATCTAATACCGAAATATTTTTTTAAATCGGACCAGTGGTTCCTGAGATTAGCGCGTTCAAACAAACAAACAAACAAACAAACAAACAAAACAAACTCTTCAGCTTTAAATATAATTATGGATGGTTTACTGGGAGAGAATGCTTTTAGCGTTAAGTTGCCAATTGTAAATAATTTTTAATTGTAAATCAATAAAGTTTAAAAAAATAAATAAACTAAAATGACTTCTGTATTAACCGCTTCATCATCATCAGCATTTCAGCCGCATAACGTCTCCTGCTGGACATATGCCTTTAGATCGGTTATTTTTAAATCCTTGGGAGCGTTCCCAAGCATTTCTAAAAAGACAGATCTAAAGCGGCCTGCATCCAGATTAGCTGCGAACTATTACCTGTAGCCTAACTATTAACCGCTTTCACATACAAAAAACAACAAAACAAAACTGCTGCTGAACAAAAAGCCACCACATCTGATGTAGAGTACAATTTTATCATCATCTATATTTATGAGCTATGCTATTGTCGGTGGATACGTCCACCCCGTCAGGGATATAGACGTAAAAATGTATCTGTATCTATATTGTCGGTGGAATATGAAGTTTCTTATATTTGTCTCTCATCCGCCAGCTATTTTACTTCGCTGTACGTCACGATTTTCACCTTATTTATTTGCTTCATGTTGCTATGCCGTGTGGTTTCCGACAGGGTTAAGTTAAGTAGGGCCACTCCAAGTCCTCCCGTGGATGTCGTAGAAGGCGAATAAGGAAATACAAACAAGTTAAAAAAAGTTTATAAATATAATGAGACTTCTCCATACACCCCTTTCTTCAGCAAGGAAAGTGTGGGGCAAGTCCTCTGGCTGCTCTGGCCAAGAATAGCTCTGGTAGTACAGAGATTCGTGCTCCTGCAGTGGAGACAAAAAAGACCTGATGATGATGATGATGTAGCTATGCCTCGGTCTTCCTAGTTCTCTTTTATCTTCTGTCTTCCCTTCAATGATATTCTTTGTAAAATCGTCATGTCATTTTTATTACAAGTTTGTTTTTTATCAATTTGCAATGTAATTTGTATTTCTTGTACGTACGGTTAGATCAAATTTCGCAACTCAATTTTCAACCTTTTATCCTCCACTGATTGACCTAACATTTTGCATTTTAGTTTAAGTCGGATGATATAACAATATAATCTAAACAATGAGCTGTTTTGACGATGGAGCCGGGAGATACCTATTCAACGGAACTCTGTTATAAAACAACATAACATCAATTATGGTAGACAATACCTGGGCAAATATGGGAATCATTTCAACAGGCGATGCGGCTAGCAACCCGTCACTGTATTGATTGCTTTTCCATCTTCTCGCCCACCATGACGCTAAAAGTGGCTTTTGAGTCTTGCGGCCCTAGGCTCTGCATAGAGCCGCAAGACCCAAAATGCTCTGTCTGCCCCATTAGGGATAAAGACGTGATAGTATGTAATACCTGGGTTCTGATCACTATGACGGTAGGTAGTCGATGGAACTCAGTAATGAAACGAAATCGGGTTTCTTTTATTTGTCTTAATACTTTAGCCACAATAAAAGCCTGTACAAAAATGTTTTAAAAAAACTTATTCCATTAATTACTTCGTATTTAGTAATTACTTCGCTCAAAGAATAAGCATTGCCATACAACGTGGCAATGCTGCCAGCCTTCTGGGCATTCTTCCGCAGGGTAAGTATTTAAGGGATTTTATTTTTTATAATTGTATATGTTTATAAATAATTTATTTTTAGTTTTTAAATTTAGTTTAAGTTTAATGTAGTTTAATAATTATATTCCATTATTTTTTATTTTCTTTCCTCCTCTTTTCGGGGCCTCCTCCCTCATAAGTATTTTTCAATCCATCTTATCCTTTTCATTAAATTTCACATTTCTCAAAACTATTTCAGATAACATTATTTGCTAATAAGTATCACGGATATTATTTGCGACACTATACGTGCATTTCACGTGTTGTGTAGTTTCTCATTTCCTGGTAGTACAGAGCGATAGTGTTGCTGAACAATCGCAAGTTTTACAATCGATAGTTTTATTCGATAAATGTCAAACAATTGATAGGGACATAGATAGTATCGATACTATCGATAGCTCTTTTTGTGCAATACTATTGCTAGCCAACAAAACTATCGATAGTATTGATAGTATAGATCCTGATGACGAACAAACTACCGATAGTATTGTTTTTCATAAACTATCAATACTATGGATTTTATGAACTATTGTGCGGGTTTGAACACGTGATAGCTCACTTGGTAAAAGCACGACCAAGTTCAAGGTCGATGGTTCAATCCCCGCCCACGTGGCATTTTTTTACTATTTCTTATTTCATAATGAGTACTTACTACATCTTGAATGCCTAAGATAAATATCTATAGTTTAATCACCGTCAGGATCGATACTATCGGTTTTGTTTAAAATACTGACCGTCTTAATATTAAACGCCGACAAACTTCAGGAATTGGTTAAAACAATACTAACCTGCATGAAGTTGACAGTTACAAAAGAAAAGATGACATATTACAGATGGGCTTCTTGTTTCGGGCGGATAATGGTTTAAGGAAGTTCTTAATTTAAACCGCGTTTTACTATAAGACGGTCAGTATTTTAAGCAAAACCGATAGTATCGATCCTGACGATGAATAAACTGTTGATATTTTTATAGGATTTATTGGTCTATCGATAGTGAACTATCGAGCGGCAACACTATAAAGCGCTGCCATTTGAGGTTTCATTCCGTAGGAACATAACATTTCATTTAATACGATATGTTTGTTTGTTTTTAGTCTATCATTCATTTTGTCCTGTTGTCCGTTTGTCTGCCTGTAATCAAATCTTGCAAGTAAAATTTGACGCACTTTCTGGTTTTTTTTTACAAATTTTGCAAGCATACGTTTGTCACGGGACAATACAAAATTATGATGACCCTTCTTATCGTGTGTGTTAGTGAATAACTCTAGTGTCAGTGTTTTTCAACCGCCTTAAATCCCTCTGACATGGTTTTAGGTAACGACCAATGTCAAAGACAGTGACCGGGACCGACGGCTTAACGTGCCCTCCGAAGCACGGATCATCTTACTTATTAGACAATCAGGTGATCAGCCTACAATGTCCTAACCAAACTAGGACAACAACACAAAGTCGTTGCCCCCGCCGGAAATCGAACCCGCGACCTCCGGGTATGAGGGAACCATTATACCACGGAGGCAGTCCCTGATCCTGATGATGACCCTGATCTTATATGATGGAGGTGGAAAGTGTTGTCTGACCATCTAGAATGTAGATGTCCATAATTTTTGAAATCCTTGGAGGAGGCCTATGTCCTGCAGTGGACCTCCTGTGGCTGATATGATTATGATGATGATGAAGATAAATATTTAAATGGGGCTATCATACAACAAACGTGATTTTGATACATAAGTAGCTGTGCTAAATAAATGCTCTGTCTGCCCCATTAGGGATAAAGACGTGATATATAAGTATGGGTATGTATGTAAGTAGCTGTGCATGTGGGCATTGCTCCTCGTGGGAATTTCGAGACAAAGACTATCCTATGTCCTTCCCTGGATATCAAACTATATTCTTATCAAATTTCATCTAAATAGGTTCAGTGGTTAAAGTGGTAACCAACAAACAAAAATACAAACTCACTTTCGCATTTATAATATTAGTAGGATAGTATGAAGTAGGATAGGATGGTACGGAACCCTTCGTGCGCGAGTCCGACACGCACTTGGCCAGTTATTGTACATCGGGAGGTAATAAATGTAACACAAATCCATTGAGCAGTCACTGAGCCGCGCTGCGAAACTAATTTCCCGACTCAGTGTCCAAATTCACAAGCTGTCTGATTTATTTATAGCACATGGATGAGCCATAATGGGCTTACTGAATAAATACACAATAATGCTCATTTATGAATAAATGACATACATCCCAGTAAGACCCGTTATATTAATAATAACGCTCATATTCGTGTCGATTATTTCGAGTAATTGAACACAGTTCACTGTGGATAAGCAAATTATGTTTTGTATGCTTTACTGAAATTGTAAAAGATCGAATATATACAATAAAGAAATATGCAAACCGCCCTCGGGTTGTATAGGTCAAGACAAATTTTTTGATGATATCTCCGTTTCCTTTCAAATAATTGATTTCAAATGGTGCAGCATGTCGCGGTGTGGTTTCCGGCGGAGTATTATAGGACCACTCCAAGTCTTCCATGCTGGTCTGGGAGAAAAGAAAAAACGTAGAATGTACCAGCTGGCTTCTCTTTCCGCACAGATCGTAAGAGCCGATCGAGGGAATGGGCGAAATTTGAATCATGATAATAGGCGACGCGGTTAGCAACCCATCACTATTTTGATTCCTTTTCCATTTTAACGCCCACCACCACGCTAAGCGTGGCCTTTGGGCCTAACGGCCCTGGGTTCTGTCTACCCCGTCAGGGATATAGACGTGAAAATGTATCTGTATCTGTATCTAAGTCTTTCCGTGAATGTCGTAGAAGGCGACTTAGGAAATACAAGCTAAACAAAGCTTGTAACCATCAGAAGACCTCTCCAACTTGTCTGGGCAGTGTGGAGAGTGTAGGCCAAACAATCTGTACCGATACTCTGGCCAGGTGCCCAAGTATGACTCTAGTAGTACAGTGAGGGTCGTTCTCTTGCAGTGGAGTCTTTTTTAAGTCTTTGACCTGATGACGATGGATGCAGCACTAGACCCCGAAAAAAATCATGTGTCCCCATAAAATATATAGTATCATAATCATAATCATTCTTTATTGCTTTATATTTATTAATTTATTTTTTAGTATTGGTAGCTTTTGTTTAAAATTCAAATATAAATTAACTTTACATGTATTGTCAGGATCGTAGCAAGTGGAGGTCCATAGTCTCTGCCTACCCCTGCGGGAAACAGGCGTGATATTATGTATGTATGTATTGCATGTAATGTATACTAAACTTAAATACAACTTTTCACCAAATATAACTAAACTATTTGACGTGTACTGTAAGTATAGTTACTGAATAAATATTGGTTTATTTAACATAATTCAGGTCTCAACCACGGCATAATATTTAGAATTTTCCATTCCATTTTTCATAAACATGTTTCACCTAAGCTCGAAGTATCATATTCTATTTATCCGGAGCAGGGACATCAATTTTGCATCACCTGCGCTGTGACGTCATTACTCAGACCATTCGTTACCGGTGCTGGCGAGATGTTAATTTATTCAAGCCTTCAATTTATTTTCTTAGTGAAAACAAAATTCTTTGTTTATTACAACGCGGACCACATGCTATATTAGATCACTATAGTATAATGATAATAAAATCAAAGACAAAAAAGAAAACAAAAAACGACATTCCCACACAAATTCCCCGGGTTGCTGCACACTTTCTTATGGAAATGTCGATTTGTTTTCAGTTTTCGATTTGTTTTAATTGTATTATAGTGATCTAGCACAGCTCGTGGTTTGATTTATTACGGGTGTGTCCACCGGTAGGACGGTGTAGGACGGTTTTTGAGACATGAATAACAAGACTCTTTTCGAAATCGGCGAAGATGTGCTGTGTTTTTACAATCAAAAGAATGGGATATATCATAGAAGTAGAATTTTTTTACTGCGTAAAAAGACCACACAAGCCGAGTGCGACAGATAATATGATAAGTGTCATCTACATAAGAGCAAAAGAGATAGCATCAATTTGACAATGAGACAAGTTTTCATACAAAACATGTCACCCATTGTCACCCTGGCTCGAACATCGTTACACGAAAATTTGATTTTCCAAATTGTAAACTGCGTTAATTTATAATATATATATTTACCCATAGTTTGTGTAGTAGGTACAATTACAACCCATAAAAGTTATACAGAAATATTTAGTTTCTGATCACATTTTACAATACTCTATCTTATACCTTTAAACGAGCAATTCTTGTATGTATGTATATATATATATATATATATTTATTTATAAATTTCTGTGATCTCGAAAACGGCTCTAACGATTTCGCTGAAAATTTGTATATGGGGGTTTTCGGGGGTAAACAATCGATCTAGATTAGTTTTATGTTTGGGAAAACGCGTGTTTTCGAGTTTTCATGCGTTTTTCTTTCCACGCAGAATATGGTCGCTAATTTCGTCGCGCCGCGACCGCCTTGATTTAGCTCAGCGGTTAAGGATAGCGACCGTTAGAAAGAGTGTTACGGGTTCGAATCCCACTCGGTGACTTACTTTTGTTTTTTTTTATGTTTAAGTTTATATATTTTTTTATTTACATTGTTTTTAGACAAGTTTAAAAAAAAAATTGTTAATTTTTGAGATGTAACCGAGCAAAGCTCGGTCGCCCAGGTACTATCCATCTTATACCTTCTAAATCTATGGGATATATTATAATATGACTTTGTCAAAATTAAGTTATTCAGTACAGTTCATAAAATATACCGTCACAAAATAGTGTTACTTTTCATTAATTATATCAATTTTCAACATGATTTAGATTTATTAATGCTGAAAACGGATTAGGTACGCTATTTGACTTCTAAAAAATATTTCGTATTTGTTATAAATCCCATATTTAAGTTCTTTCTTTGTAAATGAAATTCGTCTTTTTTTTCATGTACAAAACAATTAAAACTAAAAATGTTTCAACGTTTAACAACTCAAAATCAAATACTTTTTCTAAACGCCAGGCTAATGACGTCATAGTTTCGACGTTTGATTTTATCATCAAAAATCACATTGAAAATGGATATGTTCAATGACAAGTGACATTATTTTGTAACTTTTTCTTTGTTTTTTAACAGTACCAAATACTTTATTTTGGACTCAGGAAAATACTTAATTGTCATTGGTTGGTAACGTAGGCCCATCTTCACTTATAACACTTTCAATAGAGACTTACGTTAGGCCTAGAAAGTCCCTGCTTGACTTGATAAAAGTCTCCCTCCACGTTTTCATTCCATCTGGTCTAGATTCTGTTCTGGTCTGGTCTAGGTTTCAAGTTTATTGTATTATATAAGTGTTGTGCTTGCCTTACTAGGGTTCTGTGATTTGATTTGAGATAACGGTACCTAAAAGTAAGATTAGGCTTACAAATTTTATCATACTACCACAGAATAAATATGTGCCATATAGTTTTAATTTGTATACTTTAGGTTTAGAAAATTTGTCGGCATTTGCCGTGTGGTATTCGGCAGAGTAGAATAGGACCACTCCAAGTCTTCCATGCTGGTCTGGGAGAAAAGAAAAAACGTAGAATGTACCAGCTGCTTCTCTTTCCGCGCAGATCATAAGAGCCGATCGAGGGAATGGGCGAAATTTGAATCATGATAATAGGCGACGCGGTTAGCAACCCATCACTATTTTGATTCCTTTTCCATTTTAACGCCCACCACCACGCTAAGCGTGGCCTTTGGGTCTAACGGCCCTGGGTTCTGTCTACCCCGTCAGGGATATAGACGTGAAAATGTATCTGTATCTGTATCTAAGTCTTTCCGTGAATGTCGTAGAAGGTGACTTAGGAAATACAAGCTAAACAAAGCTTGTAACCATCATAAGACCTCTTCAACTTGTCTGGGCAGTGTGGAGAGTGTAGGCCAAACAACCTATACCGATACTTTGGCCAAGTGGCCAAGTATGACTCTAGTAGTACAGTGAGGGTCGTTCTCTTGCAGTGGAGTCTTTTTTAAGTCTTTGACCTGATGGCGATGGATGCAGCACTAGACCCCAAAAAAAATCATGTATCCTCATAAAATAGATAGAATTGGTAGCTTTTGTTTAAAATTCAAATATAAATTAACTTTACATGTATTGTCAGGATCGTAGCAAGTGGAGGTCCATAGTCTCTGCCTACCCCTGCGGGAAACAGGTCTGATATTATGTATGTATGTATCACATGTAATGTATACTAAACTTAAATACAACTTTACACCAAATATAACTAAACTATTTGACGTGTTCTGTAAGTATAGTTACTGAATAAATATTGTATTATTTAACATAATTTCAGGTCTCAACCACGGCATAATATTTAGAATTTTCCATTCCATTTTTCATAAACATGTTTCACCTAAGTTCGAAGTATCATATTCTATTTATCCGGAGCAGGGACATCAATTTTGCATCACCTGCGCTGTGACGTCATTACTCAGACCATTCGTTACCGGTGCTGGCGAGCTGTTAATTTATTCAAGCCTTCAATTTATTTTCTTAGTGGAAACGAAATTCTTTGCTTATTACAACGCGGACCACATGCTATATTAGATCACTATAGTATCATCATCATCATCATCATCATTTCAGCCGCATAGCATTATACTATAGTATAATGATAATAAAATCAAAGACAAAAAAGAAAACAAAAAACGACATTCCCACACAAATTCCCCGGGTGGCTGCACACTTTCTTATGGAAATGTCGATTTGTTTTCAGTTTTCGATTTGTTTTAATTGTATTATAGTGATCTAGCACAGCTCGTGGTTTGATTTATTACGGGTATGTCCACCGGTAGGACGGTGTAGAACGGTTTTTGAGACATTAATAACAAGACTCTTTTCGAAATCGGCGAAGATGTGCTGTGTTTTTACAATCAAAAGAATGGGATATATCATAGAAGTAGAATTTTTTTACTGCGTAAAAAGACCACACTAGCCGAGTGCGACAGATAATATGATAAGTGTCATCTACATAAGAGCAAAAGAGATAGCATCAATTTGACAATGAGACAAGTTTTCATACAACATGTCACCCATTGTCACCCTGGCTCGAACATCGTTACACGAAAATTTGATTTTCCAAATTGTACACTGTGTTAATTTATAATATATATAGGTATTTACCCATACTTTGTGTAGTAGGTACAAATACAACCCATAAAAGTTATACAGAAATATTTAGTTTCTGATCACATTTTACAATACTCTATCTTATACCTTTAAACGAGCAATTCTTGTATGTATGTATATGTTACCGATAAATAGCAAGAATCGTAAGTTGATCAATTTTCTAGTTAGTTGATTAACTGACGAAAAATAACAAACGTTAGTAGAAATGTATTATTTAACGCAGTGCATTTTAGCTATTTGGTCAACTTACAGAACCTGGCAGTAATTTAATAATTTACGATTGTGCCACAAGTAAAATCATCCACTAACGGGCCAATCGTTGCTCAGTGTACTATTTAACGGTATACTATTACCCGTCACATAATACACTGTTCTCTGATTGGTCGAGGGCATTTTATAATATCATTAGCATCTAATAAGTATTACAGTTAGTTTAATCAGTAAGTACAATCAGTCTCTGAATATCTATTATTTGTCTACTCACATGCTTGTAAAAGCAAGCACGTGAGTCGTTTAACCAATCAACGTACACCTCGCCTTCGTCGGATGATCTTACGACAAGGCACCGTAAATTAATCAATTTACTAAAATACATACGTTAAATAATACATTTTAACTGCTGTTTATTATTTTCCGGGAGTTGATCAACTACCTTGAAAATTGATCAACTTACGAGTCTTGTTATTTTCCGGTGACATATATATATATATATATATATTTATTTATAAATTTCTGTGATCTCGAAAACGGCTCTAACGATTTCGCTGAAAATTTGTATATGGGGGTTTTCGGGGGTAAACAATCGATCTAGATTAGTTTTAGTTTGGGAAAACGCGTGTTTTCGAGTTTTCGTGCGTTTTTCTTTCCACGCAGAATATGGTCGCTAATTTCGTCGCGCCGCGACCGCCTTGATTTAGCTCAGCGGTTAAGGATAGCGACCGTTAGAAAGAGTGTTACGGGTTCGAATCCCATTCGGTGACTTACTTTTGTTTTTTTTATGTTTAAGTTTATATTTTTTTTTATTTTGCATTGTTTTTAGAAAAGTTTAAAAAAAAAATTGTTAATGATTGAGATGTAACCGAGCAAAGCTCGGTCGCCCAGGTACTATCCATCTTATACCTTCTAAATCTATGGGATATATTATAATATGACTTTGTCAAAATTAAGTTATTCAGTACAGTTCATAAAATATACCGTCACAAAATAGTGTTACTTTTCATTAATTATATCAATTTTCAACATGATTTAGATTTATTAATGCTGAAAACGGATTAGGTACGCTATTTGACTTCTAAAAAATATTTCGTATTTGTTATAAATCCCATATTTAAGTTCTTTCTTTGTAAATGAAATTCGTCTTTTTTTTCATGTACAAAACAATTAAAACTAAAAATGTTTCAACGTTTAACAACTCAAAATCAAATACTTTTTCTAAACGCCAGGCTAATGACGTCATAGTTTCGACGTTTGATTTTATCATCAAAAATCACATTGAAAATGGATATGTTCAATGACAAGTGACATTATTTTGTAACTTTTTCTTTGTTTTTTAACAGTACCAAATACTTTATTTTGGACTCAGGAAAATACTTAATTGTCATTGGTTGGTAACGTAGGCCCATCTTCACTTATAACACTTTCAATAGAGACTTACGTTAGGCCTAGAAAGTCCCTGCTTGACTTGATAAAAGTCTCCCTCCACGTTTTCATTCCATCTGGTCTAGATTCTGTTCTGGTCTGGTCTAGGTTTCAAGTTTATTGTATTATATAAGTGTTGTGCTTGCCTTACTAGGGTTCTGTGATTTGATTTGAGATAACGGTACCTAAAAGTAAGATTAGGCTTACAAATTTTATCATACTACCACAGAATAAATATGTGCCATATAGTTTTAATTTGTATACTTTAGGTTTAGAAAATTTGTCGGCATTTGCCGTGTGGTATTCGGCAGAGTAGAATAGGACCACTCCAAGTCTTCCATGCTGGTCTGGGAGAAAAGAAAAAACGTAGAATGTACCAGCTGCTTCTCTTTCCGCGCAGATCATAAGAGCCGATCGAGGGAATGGGCGAAATTTGAATCATGATAATAGGCGACGCGGTTAGCAACCCATCACTATTTTGATTCCTTTTCCATTTTAACGCCCACCACCACGCTAAGCGTGGCCTTTGGGTCTAACGGCCCTGGGTTCTGTCTACCCCGTCAGGGATATAGACGTGAAAATGTATCTGTATCTGTATCTAAGTCTTTCCGTGAATGTCGTAGAAGGTGACTTAGGAAATACAAGCTAAACAAAGCTTGTAACCATCATAAGACCTCTTCAACTTGTCTGGGCAGTGTGGAGAGTGTAGGCCAAACAACCTATACCGATACTTTGGCCAAGTGGCCAAGTATGACTCTAGTAGTACAGTGAGGGTCGTTCTCTTGCAGTGGAGTCTTTTTTAAGTCTTTGACCTGATGGCGATGGATGCAGCACTAGACCCCAAAAAAAATCATGTATCCTCATAAAATAGATAGAATTGGTAGCTTTTGTTTAAAATTCAAATATAAATTAACTTTACATGTATTGTCAGGATCGTAGCAAGTGGAGGTCCATAGTCTCTGCCTACCCCTGCGGGAAACAGGTCTGATATTATGTATGTATGTATCACATGTAATGTATACTAAACTTAAATACAACTTTACACCAAATATAACTAAACTATTTGACGTGTTCTGTAAGTATAGTTACTGAATAAATATTGTATTATTTAACATAATTTCAGGTCTCAACCACGGCATAATATTTAGAATTTTCCATTCCATTTTTCATAAACATGTTTCACCTAAGTTCGAAGTATCATATTCTATTTATCCGGAGCAGGGACATCAATTTTGCATCACCTGCGCTGTGACGTCATTACTCAGACCATTCGTTACCGGTGCTGGCGAGCTGTTAATTTATTCAAGCCTTCAATTTATTTTCTTAGTGGAAACGAAATTCTTTGCTTATTACAACGCGGACCACATGCTATATTAGATCACTATAGTATCATCATCATCATCATCATCATTTCAGCCGCATAGCATTATACTATAGTATAATGATAATAAAATCAAAGACAAAAAAGAAAACAAAAAACGACATTCCCACACAAATTCCCCGGGTGGCTGCACACTTTCTTATGGAAATGTCGATTTGTTTTCAGTTTTCGATTTGTTTTAATTGTATTATAGTGATCTAGCACAGCTCGTGGTTTGATTTATTACGGGTATGTCCACCGGTAGGACGGTGTAGAACGGTTTTTGAGACATTAATAACAAGACTCTTTTCGAAATCGGCGAAGATGTGCTGTGTTTTTACAATCAAAAGAATGGGATATATCATAGAAGTAGAATTTTTTTACTGCGTAAAAAGACCACACTAGCCGAGTGCGACAGATAATATGATAAGTGTCATCTACATAAGAGCAAAAGAGATAGCATCAATTTGACAATGAGACAAGTTTTCATACAACATGTCACCCATTGTCACCCTGGCTCGAACATCGTTACACGAAAATTTGATTTTCCAAATTGTACACTGTGTTAATTTATAATATATATAGGTATTTACCCATACTTTGTGTAGTAGGTACAAATACAACCCATAAAAGTTATACAGAAATATTTAGTTTCTGATCACATTTTACAATACTCTATCTTATACCTTTAAACGAGCAATTCTTGTATGTATGTATATGTTACCGATAAATAGCAAGAATCGTAAGTTGATCAATTTTCTAGTTAGTTGATTAACTGACGAAAAATAACAAACGTTAGTAGAAATGTATTATTTAACGCAGTGCATTTTAGCTATTTGGTCAACTTACAGAACCTGGCAGTAATTTAATAATTTACGATTGTGCCACAAGTAAAATCATCCACTAACGGGCCAATCGTTGCTCAGTGTACTATTTAACGGTATACTATTACCCGTCACATAATACACTGTTCTCTGATTGGTCGAGGGCATTTTATAATATCATTAGCATCTAATAAGTATTACAGTTAGTTTAATCAGTAAGTACAATCAGTCTCTGAATATCTATTATTTGTCTACTCACATGCTTGTAAAAGCAAGCACGTGAGTCGTTTAACCAATCAACGTACACCTCGCCTTCGTCGGATGATCTTACGACAAGGCACCGTAAATTAATCAATTTACTAAAATACATACGTTAAATAATACATTTTAACTGCTGTTTATTATTTTCCGGGAGTTGATCAACTACCTTGAAAATTGATCAACTTACGAGTCTTGTTATTTTCCGGTGACATATATATATATATATATATTTATTTATAAATTTCTGTGATCTCGAAAACGGCTCTAACGATTTCGCTGAAAATTTGTATATGGGGGTTTTCGGGGGTAAACAATCGATCTAGATTAGTTTTAGTTTGGGAAAACGCGTGTTTTCGAGTTTTCGTGCGTTTTTCTTTCCACGCAGAATATGGTCGCTAATTTCGTCGCGCCGCGACCGCCTTGATTTAGCTCAGCGGTTAAGGATAGCGACCGTTAGAAAGAGTGTTACGGGTTCGAATCCCATTCGGTGACTTACTTTTGTTTTTTTTATGTTTAAGTTTATATTTTTTTTTATTTTGCATTGTTTTTAGAAAAGTTTAAAAAAAAAATTGTTAATGATTGAGATGTAACCGAGCAAAGCTCGGTCGCCCAGGTACTATCCATCTTATACCTTCTAAATCTATGGGATATATTATAATATGACTTTGTCAAAATTAAGTTATTCAGTACAGTTCATAAAATATACCGTCACAAAATAGTGTTACTTTTCATTAATTATATCAATTTTCAACATGATTTAGATTTATTAATGCTGAAAACGGATTAGGTACGCTATTTGACTTCTAAAAAATATTTCGTATTTGTTATAAATCCCATATTTAAGTTCTTTCTTTGTAAATGAAATTCGTCTTTTTTTCATGTACAAAACAATTAAAACTAAAAATGTTTCAACGTTTAACAACTCAAAATCAAATACTTTTTCTAAACGTCAGGCTAATGGCGTCATAGTTTCGACGTTTGATTTTATCATCAAAAATCACATTGAAAATGGATATGTTCAATGACAAGTGACATGATTTTGTAACTTTTTCTTTGTTTTTTAACAGTACCAAATACTTTATTTTGGACTCAGGAAAATACTTAATTGTCATTGGTTGGTAACGTAGGCCCATCTTCACTTATAACACTTCCAATAGAGACTTACGTTAGGCCTAGAAAGTCCCTGCTTGACTTGATAAAAGTCTCCCTCCACGTTTTCATTCCATCTGGTCTAGATTCTGTTCTGGTCTGGTCTAGGTTTCAAGTTTATTGTATTATATAAGTGTTGTGCTTGCCTTACTAGGGTTCTGTGATTTGATTTGAGATAACGGTACCTAAAAGTAAGATTAGGCTTACAAATTTTATCATACTACCACAGAATAAATATGTGCCATATAGTTTTAATTTGTATACTTTAGGTTTAGAAAATTTGTCGGCATTTGCCGTGTGGTATTCGGCAGAGTAGAATAGGACCACTCCAAATCTTCCCGTGGATGTCATGAAGGCGACTGAGGAGTAAAAAGCTAAACAAAGATTATAACTCTCCAATCCGTCTGACCAGCGTGGAGAGTGTAGGCCAAATCCTCTGGCTGCTGTAGCCAAGTATGCTCTTGTAGTACAAAGAGGGTGGTGCTCCTGCAGAAGAGACTAAACAGATCTGATAATGACGATGATTATGTAAGTGCTATTCTATGGGCCTTTAATATTGTAAAAATTATTACGTTACCTAAAACAAAATGATTTGATAAGTATTCATATCCCAAACTTACGTGAAAACGTAGGTTACGCAGGCACAAAATGACGTGACTAAAGTAAATATTACCACAAAAGGGTGTAATAACGTGCGAGACGACCGAATTCAGGAAATTGTGAGACGTGACGCGGGACAACGAATTACTGTGTCGCGGGATTGCCTGGTATTACCCTGTTTTTATTCAAAGAGTTTCTACTATAGCAAAACAAGGTTTGTCCTACAAACCTTGTTTTGCTATACTAAAAACTCTATAGTAGAAACTGACAGCGTTTTTAAATTGAATGGAAGTTAATATCCTTCTTATGTTCGGCTTAAACCAGCTTGTCATTGAAACAGGTGTAAACACATTTTTTTTTTAATCTGTCGTATATATTATAATAGTATATTTAAATAGGCATTGTTTATTTTTAACAGACTTCCAAACTTACAAAAAAGGAGAAGGTTATCAATTCATCACGGTCTTTATTTATGAATTTTCACCGATTATTCGAAGACGCCTAGACAAATATAGAAAATTCTTTTTTTTTGTTGAATAGGGTATATTTCCGAGGTAATCTCATAGAAATTTTATCAAAATCGGTTGTGGATTTTGGGAGTGACGTCAGTTTTTAGTTTTTAAAAATTATAGTATATGCTTTGTTTAAACGATAAGTATTCATATCCCGTACTTAAGTGAAGACGTAGGTTACGCAGGCGCAAAAATGACGTGACTGAAGTAAATATTACCACAAAAGGGTGTAATAACGTGCGAGACGACCGAATTCAGGAAATTGTGAGACGTGACGCGGGACAACGAATTACTGTGTCGCGGGATTGCTTGGTATTACCCTGTTTTTATTCAAAGAGTTTCTACTATCGCAAAAAAAAGTTTGTTGGATACTGACAGCGTTTTAAAACCCTACCTAAATTTTTGGGGTCCAGTGGCGCCCCCATTTGAAATAAATCATTTAAAAAGAATCGGTGATATCATTTAAAATTTGTCTTGACCAATCCTACGATAAACCTTCAAACTATTTTTGTTAAAGTAAGTTTGAGACTTGTGTTATGGGATACTAACTCAACGATACTATATTTTATAACAAATACATATTAAGATAAACATCCAAGACCCATGACAATTTGAAAAAAGCCATTTTCCAACTTGTCCTGACTGGAGTGCGAACCCGAAACCTCTGGGTTGCGGACTAGCATGGTGACCACTACGCCATGGAGGTCAACTGAAAATAACGTCACTAAAGTATTATTATATGATATTTATTTACTACATAAGGACTGTAATAACGCCCTAATTCAGGATATTGTGGGACGTGACGCGCGGGACAACGTGTTGCTGTGTTGACGTGAGATTGCCTTAAGCTGTTCTGTTTAAGTAAGAGATTTTTATTTACAAGGTTTTATTTAGTTTCACCTAACCCGTTGTCTGTCGTTGTCTTTAATTGAATCTTGCAAGTTAAACTCTGTTCTCCCATGCTGGTCTGGGAGAAATAAAAAAAACTTAGAATGTACCAGCTGCTTCTCTTCCCATGCAGATCGTAAAAGCCGATCGAGGGAATGGGCAAAAATGCAAATTATGTTAACAGGCGATGCGGCTAGCAACCCATCACTGTATTGATTGCTTTTCCATCTTCTCGCCCACCATGACGCTAAAAGTGGCTTTTGGGTCTTGCGGCCCTGGGCTCTGCATAGAACCGCAAGACCCAAAATGCTTTGTCTGCCCCATTAGGGATAAAGACGTGATAGTATGTACGAGTATGTATGTATGTTGCAAGTTAAACTTGACTCACTTCCCGGTTTTCGATTGCAGAAATTATGCACGCACATTGGACTAAGATCAGTTGGTAAAAAAATCAGTAGACAAGTAATTATTTAAAAATATTTTTAAATAAGCTATTAGGTAAGTATCTAAAGACTCTTCTCAAGCCGAATCATTGGAGCAAAAACTCGATGGAGTTGCGTTGTTTCATTACAGAGTTTCTATGGCCACTATCCAGTTCTATCATCAGATCAGCTCCATTTCATTATAATTGCATCGTCATGCGATTTACATCAGCGTGCAAAATTTCAGCTCAAAAGAAAACGGGAAGTGGGTCAAATTTAACTCACAAGATTTAATTAAAAACAGATTTATTTCTAAACACTCTCCTCGTGAAACTCCAGAACTCCAGAACGTCTTTCGACCACCACTGGACGCCGGGCTGCTTCAAAGCTGAGTACTTTTGGAAATCTCTTCTGGAACAACGAATCTCGTGGCTGTGAACCTACGACCCTTACCTGTGACTACTTTCGGCACTCAGTGAATAAATTGTTAAAAATTAAATTAAAGAATTTGGTCTTTTTAATTTCAAAATAATCTTATGGTCACAGTAACTCCAGAACTCCAGTGTGCGGCTGAAAGAGTGATAATGATGAGAACGACAGAAAACGGGACAGGTAAAAATTAATACATACTAAAAAATACAGTAATCTCTTTAAATCGCCTAGGTTAGGTTAGTTAGCGGACTTCGGGCTCTGAAGCGTCACCACGGAGGATGCAACCGAGAACACGCTCGAATGATGATCTTCGCCTAGGTTAGGTTAGTTAGCGGACTTCGGGCTCTGAAGCGTCACCACGGAGGATGCAACCGAGAACACGCTCGGATGATGATCTTTGCCTAGGTTATGTTAGTTAGCGGACTTCGGGCTCTGAAGCGTCACCACGGAGGATGCAACCGAGAACACGCTCGGATGATGATCTTTGCCTAGGTTAGGTCAGTTAGCGGACTTCGGGCTCTGAAGCGTCACCACGGAGGGAGGATGCAACCGAGAACACGCTCGGATGATGATCTATCCGATTGTAGACACTGTATCCTCAATAGCCATCCAAGCAACTCACGCCTCAAAAATTGGTTTTAAAGTAAAAAATTTCAAGCTTTTTGTGACCTTTCACTTAAAAATCTTGAACAACAAGAAAATCCGCAACTTTCTTTGTTTTCATCGACGTCTTGAGGACAATGGCGTCACTCCAAACAAAGGAGTCGGAAGCTACGCAAGATAAAGAGGGATTAGATGAAGTGAGGTATCGGAATATCTTGTACAGACTTCTGTACATCTAACATGCTGGTTGGCAAAAAAAAAAAATTTTTTTTGTACCAGCTTTTATTGTAAGACCAAACTACTTATTAAGAAAAAAAGGTGCTGATGACACCGTTATTTATTACTTTTATATTTATTACTTGTTTGAATAAAAACTCCCATGCTGGTCTGGGAGAAATAAAAAAAACTTAGAATGTACCAGCTGCTTCTCTTCCCACGCAGATCGTAAAAGCCGATCGAGGGAATGGGCAAAAATGCAAATCATGTTAACAGGCGATGCGGCTAGCAACCCATCACTGTATTGATTGCTTTTCCATCTTCTCGCCCACCATGACGCTAAAAGTGGCTTTTGGGTCTTGCGGCCCTGGGCTCTGCATAGAGCCGCAAGACCCAAAATACTCTGTCTGCCCCATTAGGGATAAAGACGTGATAGTATGTATGTATGTTGAATAAAAAGTTTCACTAATCAATTCGTAGATTTTGATATTTTTTAATGGGACCACATAACAAGTATGTCCTTTCAAACAAACAATAATTTCCGAATCTGTTCAGGCGTTTTCGAATAATCGGTGACCATAAACTAAAAAAAAATCGCGACAAATTAATAACCTCCTATTTTTTTGAAGTTGGTTAAAAAACGTTTCTTTACTCCACTTTTTCCGCGTTCAGTCAATAAAATTTCCTTAGCACATTCCAGTCACAAAACAGTTAATTTCCAACGCATTTACCGATCACCAAAATTGACGCATCATGCCTTCAAAATTTAGGTAAAGCCTTTGATTGATTGCCGCGTGGTTTCCGGCAGAGTAGAATAGGACCACTCCAAGTCCTATCGTGGATGTCGTAGAAAGCGACTCGGGAAATACAAGCTAAACAAAGCTTATAAACATCATGAGACCTCTCCAAATCGTCTGACCAGCGAGGAGAGTGTAGGCCAAGTACTCTGGCTGCTCCGGCCAAGTATGGCTCTGGTATAGTACAGAGAGGGTCATGCTCCTGCAGTGGAGACAAAAAGTCCTGGCGATAATTACAATGATGACTATGATCGCAATAAAAGATACATTAAAAATATGTCCCTCAGTTCTACGTTTTCGTCGTCGAAGCGGTTCGATTCGATTTTCTCATCGCATCTCCATCATTCTGCGTCACAAGACATTTAATTTCCAACGCATTTACCGATTACCAAAATTAACGCATCTTGTCTTCAAAATTAAAATAAAAACTTTGAATGATTGCAATAAACGATGCATTAAAAATATGTCCCTCAGTTCTACGTTTTCGTCGTCGAAGCGGGTCGATTCGATTTTCTCACCGCATCTCCGTCATTCTGCGTTACAAGACATTTTATTTCCAACGCATTTACCGATTACCAAAATTGACGCATCATGCCTCCAAATTTAAATAAAGCCTTCAAATGATGCATTAAAATATGTCCCTCTGTTCTACGTTTTCGTCGTCGTAGGTCGATTCAATTTTCTCATGGCACTTTCGTCACAAAACAGTTAATTTCCAACGCATTTATCACCGAAATTGACGCATCATGCCACCAACATTAAAATAAAGCCTTTGAATGAAGCCCTAGAGTGCGCGATCGACAGTTTCCCCGAAATTCGGCAAAATTGGCACCTTGACAAGAGCCTCTTTGTCAGGGGGTAAAAAATGACTGCAGTGACGCTCAGTGTGCCATTTTAAGATCAAGTGTAGACAATTTCTGTTAGGAAACTGGCAATAAAAATAATTTATTTGACATTAGTATCATCATGCATCTTCCGTGAGGTCGTTCTGAAACGCTAGTAGTTTAAATATTAAACACAAAAAAATAGATAAAATTAACTGCGCCCTGTAGTGTTAGACGCTCTTAAAGTAGTCTATGTGTTAATCCAGGGTGTCAGCTTCTTGCATATCAAATTTTATCAAAATTGATCCAGCCGTTTGCGCGTGAAGAAGTTATTCATACATATAGATACACATACGCCTAAACTTTTACATTTGTTATATTAGTTTGATGTGATAACCGGCCTAGTGTGAATCGGGCCACGCGAAATGAAGGTTTTCGTAGTTGCGAATGCCGATTTTTAGTTCACGAGATTAAAGTCGTCTAAAAAACGTATTTTTTTCCTAAATCAATATGAAATTTACTTTTTCTAAGTATATTTTATAAGTTTGTCGCCTATAACTTTTTAATTTGTAAACCCTACTTAGCTCTGATTTTTTTTTATGTATACTACTGCCACGCTTCGCTGGAAGGCGCTGAATGCAAGCCGCTCTAGATCGGTCATTTTGGAAATCCCTGGGAGAGGCCTATGTCCAGCAGTGGACGTTATGTGGCTGAAATGATGATGATGATGATACTACTGCTACTTTAACTTTGTTATCTTCTACTATATAAGTAATTAAGTAAGTAATAAGTCGGGTTTTCCTTCCTGACGCTATAACTCCAGAACGCACGAACCGATTTCCACGGTTTTGCATTCGTTGGAAAGGTCTCGGGAAAATTACGAACTTTGACACATTATTTAATTTTGAGGCGGTACGAAGTTCGCCGGGTCAGCTAGTGACTACTAAAAGTGACCAATAAGTGATAAATAATAATTTATCCCGACTTCGTTCCCGAACGGTTCTTGACGACCTCCGTGGCGTAGTGGTCACCATGCTAGTCCGCCACCCAGGGTTTCCGGGTTCGATCCTCGGTCAGGGCAAGTTGGAAAATGGCCTTTTTCAAATTGTCCTGGGTCTTGGATGTTTATCTATATGCGTATTTCTTATAAAATATAGTATCGTTGCGTTAGTATCCCATAACACAAGTCTTGAACTTACTTTGGGTCTAGCTCAATCAGTGTAATTTGTCCCAATATATTTATATTTATTTATATCCCACATTTTTTTACTTTGACTATTATAATGCTATTCTTCTTAAAAGAATCTTATTGTTAAAAGATACCCAGGAAAAATCGACAAAAGGTGATTTTCCAACTTGCCATGGACTATGGATAAAACCCTGTTGCTCATCTGGAAGAGCCCTTTCTCCACGGAGGTCTTCAGAATATATCGATACTTAAATCTAAGGTTTTAAAGTGGTCTTCAACTTTTGTTTTTAGGAATTACATACATACATACTATCACGTCTTTACCCCTAATGGGGCAGACAGAGCATTTTGGGTCTTGCGGCTCTATGAAGAACCCAGGGCCGCAAGACCCAAAAGCCACTTTTAGCGTCATAGTGGGCGAGAAGATGGAAAAGCAATCAATACAGTGATGGGTTGCTAGCCGCATCGCCTGTTAACATGATTTGCATTTTTGCCCATTCCCTCGATCGGCTTTTACGATCTGCGTGGGAAGAGAAGCAGCTGGTACATTCTAAGTTTTTTTATTTCTCCCAGACCAGCATGGGAGGTTTTTAGGAATTCTCTGCTCATAATAACATCTTACGAGGTAAAGTTACCAACTAAGCAAAAGCTGTAACTCAGTGTCCGCAGAGTTATGGTGAGACTTGTCAAACTTAATAAAGTGACAGATGCGACACACCCTAATAATAGATCTAACATACAACAACCTTTGATTTAGGAGCTCGGTGGCTCGACGGGAGTGCGCATTGCTAGTGCTTTCGCAAGTAAAGCGACGCTAGGCGTGGCCCGCACTTGGATGGGTGACCAAAATTTCTCAAGCTCCTCCGTGATTCGGAAGGCACGTATAAGCCGTTGGTCCCGGCTGTCATCATTGTATGCCAGTCGTCAAGCTATGTCAGATACCTTTAGGCAGTCATCTGACACTAGTGTTGGCCACTAACACACACGAAAAACAAACAAACAAACCTTTGATTTTAACTATAGGAATAAAAGCAAGACCCACAGGCCACTTTCAGCGTGATGGTGGGCGAGAATAAGGCAAAAGAAATTAAAATAATTTTAATTATTTATTTCTTGAATAATGTACGTTGTATAGAAATTGTAAATAAATAAAACAAAATAATTTAAAACGAAATAATAAAAAAATTGGGATGTATCTCTTGAAAGTCGGAGTTTTTTTATTTTCTTGGCAAATAGATGGAACTACAGATATCGATTCCACTTAACATCGGTTGGAATATGTTGTCGTTGGGGCTTTTTTTTTATTTTCCAGGCAAGTGAAATTGTAAGATAAATTATCCCTACATATGGTAAATTTCCAGTCATTGGACATAAAACAATAAAACCTTATTTATTAAGATTTGTCCACTGCAGCTGATATCTCTTTATACACTGTAGCTGCAGAGTTCCCGTTTTGAAAGAAACCTTAAATTAATAAAGTTTTATTGAGTTCTGTCCAATGGCTGAAAGTTTACCTTTCACGAGTTATTCTTCTGTTGGTGTTATATTTTGTGATGTTGGCCTTTTGCCATTTTATATTGATTGCCACTTCAAAAATCCACACTCTAAAGTTATGATGCGGAAATCTTCGAGAGAAAAATAAACTGTGTTTTCTCACTTGAATTTTCTTGAGTTATGTTATGTCAGTATTTGTCGTATTTGTACATTTATTCCAAGCTCATTTGTTTTTTTTGTTTGTTGGTTTACTACAATTTTTATTTGAATCTCATCTTTCATATGAGAGACTTTTGCCCGGCAGTGTCTCATAATATTAGTACATTATTTTTCGATAATCTATAATAAATAATAATAAATATATAGGGACAAATTACACTGATTGAGCTAGCCCCAAAGTAAGTTCGAGACTTGTGTTATGGGATACTTACTCAACGATACTATATTTTATTACAAATACATATATAGATAAACATCCAAGACCCAGGAAAATTTGAAAAAGGCCTTTTTCCAACTTGCCCTGACCGGGGATCGAACCCGGGACCTCTGGGTGGCGGACTAGCATGGTGACCACTATGCCACGAAGGTCGTCAAATCTAAAAAACGGACTAATCTCAATCATACTTTTCTGGCCCTGTCGTCACTGCTTTTAATTTGTAATAAATAAATAAGACGTATTGGCAAAGAAGAATCTTCTCCACTTGAAGTTTTAATACTCTTTTGACGTGCAGACGCCGCCGTTGAAGCAAACGTGTCAATCTGAAGCGCCCTCAGACTGTCTCGGCACAAAAGTCGACTGCCATTGTGTAGCGCCCTGCTAGAAACGAAAACAAGGCACAACGACATGTGGCTTATTACGCTCGGAACATTGTTAAGATTGTGTTCGTACATTTAGAATTTTTGTATTGAATGTCCATCGTTATCGTGGAGTTAGTATCCCATAACACAAGTCTCGATCTTACTTTGGGGTTAGCTCAGTCTGTGTGATTTGTCTGTATATACAATGTGGAAGGTACATACACGTTATAAATCGAACCACAGGCTGTACTATATCACTACAGTATAATGATAATAAAATAACAGTCAAAACACAAAAAAAGACATTCTCATACAAATTGCCTGGATGGCTGTTCACTTTTGTATGGAAATGCCAAAGTTTTGACTCTTTTTCTAATTTCATTATACTATAGTGATCTAGTATGTCTATCTTTTGCCCAAAACCTTCCTTTTACCCTAAAGAAAAATAATCTCATATTAATCCAATTTTTTTGGATACTCTAAAAGACCGACTAAATTTAATCTACTTTTCTGACCCTGTCGTCACCCCTATAATATGAAATAAATAAATTAGACGTATTGAAAAAGAAGAACCTTCTCCACTTGAAGTTTTAATACTCTTTTGACGTGCAGACGCCGCCGTTGAAGCAAACTTGTCAATCTGGAGCGCCCTCAGACTGTCTCGGCACAAAAGTCGACTGCCATTGTGTAGCGCCCTGCTAGAAACAAAACAAGGCACAACGACATACGGCTTATTACACGGATGCCATGCTAATTTTCTGGCCTAGATACAGACTGCAAACTCTTGTCATGGGAAACTTCAATGATATTCATAGAAATAACGTCGTAAAATTTGTTAGTGGTCAGTCCAAACATAACTAAACAGCTCAAATATATAACGTGTAAATTCATTATTTTTGGTTAATCTCGGACTAATTATAATTATACTTTTCTGACACACTAATTGACCGAGCGAGCGAAGCGAGCGAAGGTCTCTAAATCGAGTTGGGGGCGAAAACACATTGTATGTATGTATGTATGTATGTATGTATGTATGTATGTATGTATGTATGTATGTATGTATGTTTGTACCACGATAACAGCCGAACCGATGGTTTGATTTTGATGAAATTTGGTAGGCATGTAGGAAATATAAATAGAATTTTCAAGTTCGTTGGGCATCAAAATCGGTTCAGTAGTTTTTGAAATATTAATAAAAATGTCCGCGATTGTGTGACCAAACGAAACCATAGCGCGTTCTAACTTTGGATAGCACCATCTAGGGGATAATTAGGAAACTGAATTGCGAAAAATAATCGCGACGTCTAAGTTCGCGGCAAACTAGGTAGTTTACTAAATTTAGCAATTTTGTTGAGCAAACTTTGGTACAATCGATATCGCTACTTGTCTGTGCTTCTGTTGTAGTAATTAGTAATAATGCCACAAACTAACAAGAGATTAACGGCAACCAAAGTTAGCGAAGTAGTTTTACGTAGAGTCGCCACTAAGGGAATATGCTAGTAGGTACTTCTCATGCCAATAAGAGCTTTGTCAGCAAAAAACTTCGCCCGAACGCTCCAAACGCTTGTGTTCACAGCGTGAGTACGCAAGGGAAGTATGAAATCAGGAACTATACCCTGAACGCTTAAAGCGCTAGCGTTCAATGCGTGAGCACGCTGTGGAGATTCGAGGGCAAGAATCCTTACCAGTACACGGTTCCCATCCCAGGCATGACCCGATCGTGGAAGACTAGCCAAGTGTCATGCTCACGGACGCAATTTCCACTGTCGCTTGCCTGGGCAATAAATGTGCACAAATCGCAAGGACTCACTTTGAATAAAGTAGTCGTAGACGTTGGCGTTTGCCCAAGAGCCAAACTAATCCGACACTATACCGAAAATGTCCCGGACATTAGCCTGTACTAGATTAGGATGGCCCTTAAACAGCTTAAAAACCAAAAGTAGCCGGGCGA
The DNA here is from genome assembly GCA_963555685.1 of Acrobasis consociella. Classification (NCBI taxonomy): domain Eukaryota; kingdom Metazoa; phylum Arthropoda; class Insecta; order Lepidoptera; family Pyralidae; genus Acrobasis; species Acrobasis consociella. The sequence goes on along the minus strand of OY743119.1, from coordinate 2,701,495 downwards.
GGATGGAATCATCCAGAGCTTCTGAAAGCGGGCGGAAAGCTGCTACTGAAAGTCCTTCAGAGGCTCTTTAATTCCATTCAGCTCGAGGGCGTAACGCCAGAAGCGTGAAATAGGGGCATTGTGGTCCTGTTCTTCAAAAAGGGAGATAACACTCTATTGAAGAACTATAGGCCTATCACATGTCTTAGTCATGTATATAAGTTGTTTTCGAGGGTCAACACGAATCATTCCGCAAACAGATTTGATGCCTTCCAGCCTTCCGAACAAGCCGGTTTCCGCAAGGGCTTTAGCACCATAAACCACATTTATACGCTGCGGCAGGTTATAGAGAAGACGAGGGAGTATAACTGGCCGTTATGCTTGGGGACAGTAAACTATGAAAAAGCCTTCCATTCGATCGAAACATGGGCCGTGCTTCAGTCTCCAGCGATGCCGTATTGACTATCGGTATATCGAAGTGTTGAAATGCTTTTACACTAACGCACTATGTCACGGCAATTCCACTGCATAGAGGTGTAAACCAGACGTTATATCTTCGAAACTGTTCACCGTTGCACTGGAAGATCAAGCTTCTGGAATGGGAAGGATTTGGCATTAACATCAATGGCGAGTATATCACTCACCTTCGATTTACCGATGATATCGTTGTCATGGCGGAATCGATGGCAGACCGCGACATTAAGTATGTATGTACTATGCTCGCAGACCTAAACCGAGTTTCCCAACAGGTGAGCCTTAAAATGACCGATCTAGAGCGGCTTTCATCCAGCGCCTTCCAGCTATTCTAGATCAGTCATTTTGGAAATCTTTGGGAGAGGCCTATGTCCAGCAGTGGATGTTATGCGGCTGAAATGATGATGATGATGATAAGCCTTAAAATAAACATGGACAAAACGAAAGTAATGTCGAATGTCCATGTTGCGCTCCTATCTGTTTGAGTTAGGAGCTCCACTCTCGAAGTGGTAACCTGGGTCAATTGGTCCAGGCAGGAAGCTTCAACTTCGAGGAAGAGGTCTTTCAACAAATCCGACTCGGCTGGGCAGTGTTCGGGAAGCTACGCAGTGTCTTCTCGTCAAAAATACCTCAGTTTTTTAAGACTAAAGTTTACAAATAATGTGTGTTACCAGTGATGACTTATGGATCTGAAACGTGGTCCCTTACTATGGATCCCATAAGAGGGCTAAAGGTGCAACGCGCTATGGAAAAGGCTAAGCTCGGTGATTCTCTACGCGATCGAATCAGAAATGAGGAAATTTGTAGGAGAACTAAAGTCACTGACATAGCCCAACGGATTAGCTCATTGAAATGGCAGTGGGCGGACACATAGCGCGATGAACCGATGACCGATGGGGCAAAAAGGTACCCGAATGGCGACCACGTACTGGCAAGCGAAGCGTAGGACACCCACCCGCAAGGTGGTTTATCGACCTGACCAAGGTCGCTGGAAGCCGCTCTAGATCGGTCATTTTGGAAATCTTTGGGAGAGGCCTATGTCCAGTCCAGCAGTGAACGTTATGCGGCTGAAATGATGATGATGATGATGAGACGTAGGCGTAAAATAGTTAGCGGCTGGATGTACATACGTTGCTCTTTCAAGATTCAAATGTCTTGGGATATTGAATTTGATACAGGTTTTGATTTAAATTGTTTGAAAAAAAATTATAAAATGAAACTTTTGCAGCTCAGAATAGAAGAAGAAAGAAGGTTGGAAAATCTGTTTCCTGCAACGGTATCGAATTGGCAGTGAATAATGTATCACAGTGTCATTAAATCACAGTTTCACTGGACATTAAAACTGCTTTAGTTTTGGAATAACATCGCGAGGTCTAAGTTCGCGGCGAACCACTAGTATAGGCGTAAGTTTGTGAGTGAGTTTGTGTGTATGTGCCTATGTTTGTTTTTTCTTCACGCGCAAACAATTGGTATAATTTTTATAAAATTTGGTATACAGGAACATAACACCCTGGATTAACACATAGGCTATTTTAACCGCGGGTAGCTCTGCGAAACGCAGCTAGTATTAAATAAACAAATTGGACGTATTGCAAAAAAGGAAGAATCTTCTCCACTTGAAGTTTTAATACTCTTTTGACGTGCAGACGCCGCCATTGAAGCAAACGTGTCAATCTGAAGCGCCCTCAGACTGTCTCGGCACAAAAGTCGACTGCCATTGTGTAGCGCCCTGCTAGAAACGAAAACAAGGCACAACGACATGTGGCTTATTACGCTCGGAACATTGTAAATATTGTGTCACAGTTAGAATTTTCATATTGAGTTTTTAGTATCGTTGAGTTAGTATCCCATAACACAAGTCTCGATCTTACTTTGGGGTTAGCTCGGTCTGTGTGATTTGTCTGTATATAGAACGTGGAAGGTACATACCCGTAATAAATCAAACCACAGGCTATACTAGATCACTACAGTATAATAATATACTAGATCACTACAGTATAGTAATTAATAATAAAATAACAGTAAAAAAAATTCAAAATTCCCACAAAAACTGCCCGAATAGCAGCTCAATTTAGTACCTATAAAAAGACCAAAATTTTATTTTAAAGTTTTGTAGCGCCCTGCTAGAAACGAAAACAAGGCACAACGACATGTGGCTTATTACGCTCGAAACGTTGTAAATATTGTATTCGTACATTTAGAATTTTTGTATTGAGTTAGTATCCTATAATATTTATCAACCTCTGTGGCCAGATCATCATGAAATGCTGTCACATTTTGTTTTGTTTCTTTGTTTATCGTGTGCTCAAGTGGCCAATACTAGTGTCACTTTACTTTATTCTTTATTATTAATAAAAATTACCCAGTGCACTTACAGTTTCCCAAAGCGTACACGTGAGTCAATAACTTAAATATTTAATACTAGTGGTTCGCCGCGAACTTAGACCTCGCGATATTATTCCAAAACTGAACCAATTTTAATGTCCAGTAAAACTGTGATTTAATGAAACTGTGATACATTGTTCACTACCAATTCGATACCGTTGCAGGAAACAGATTTTCCAACCTTCTTTCTTCGTCTATTCTGAGCTGCAAAAGTTTCATTTTATAATGTTTTTCAAACAATTTCAATCAAAACCTGGATCAAATTCAATATCCCTAAGACATTTGAATCTTGAAAGAGCAACGTGTGTACATCCAGCCGCTAACTATTTTACGCCTACGTCTCATCATCATCCAGCGACTTCCAGCGACCTTGGTCAGGTCGACAAACCACCTTGCGGGTGGGTATCCTGTGCTTGGCTTGCCAGTACGTGGTAGCCATTCGAGTACCTTTTTGCCCCATCGTTCATCGGTTCGTCGCACTATGTGTCCGCCCACTGCCGTTTCAACGAGCTAATCAGCTGGGCTATGTCAGTGACTTTAGTCCTACGAATTTCCTCATTTCTGATTCGATCGCGTAGAGAAACAATGAGCTTAGCCCTATTCATAGCGCGTTGCACCTTTAGCCCTCTTATGAGACCCATAAGTAAGGGACTACGTTTCAGATCCATAAGTCATCATTAAAACACACATTGTTTGTAAACTTAAGTCTTTAAAAACTGAGGTATTATTGACGAGAAGACACTGCGTAGCTTCCCGAACGCTGCCCAGCCGAATCGGATTCGTCGAAATACCTCTTCCTCGAAGCTGAAGCTTCCTGCCTGGATCAATTGACCCAGGTCTACAACTTCGAGGGTGGAGCTCCCAACACAAACAGGTAGGGGCGCAACATAGACATTCGACATTACTTTCGTTTTGTCCATGTTCATTTTAAGGCTTATCATCATCATCATCATCATTTCAGCCGCATAACGTCCACTGCTGGACATAGGCCTCTCCAAAAGATTTCCAAAATGACCGATCTAGAATAGCTGGAAGGCGCTGGATGCAAGCCGCTCTAGATCGGTTATTTTAAGGCTTACCTGTTGGGAAACTTAGTTTAGATCTGCGAGCATAGTACATACATACTTAAGTCTTCCATCGATTCCGCCATGACAACGATATCATCGGCAAATCGAAGGTGAGTGATATAATCGCCATTGATGTAATGCCAAATCCTTCCCATTCCAGAAGCTTAATCTTCCAGTGCAACGGTGAATAGTTTCGAAGATATAACGTCTGGTTTACACCTCTATGCAGTGGAATTGCCGTCGTCCACTGCTACTGTACTCGGACTGACATAGTGGCGTTACTGTATAAGCACTTCAACACCTCGATATACCGATATCAATACGGCATCGCTGGAGACTGAAGCACGGCAGTCCACTATCCCCAAGCATACCGGCCGGTTATACTTCCTCGTCTTCTCTATAACCTACCGCAGCGTATGAATGTGGTCCATGGTGCTAAAGCCCTTACGGAAACCGGCTTGTTCGGGAGGCTGGAAGGCATCAAACCTGTTTGCGGGACAATCCGTGATGACCCTCGAAAACAACTTACATACATGACTAAGACACGTGATAGGCCTATAGTTCTTCAATAGAGTGTTATCTCCCTTTACAGGACCACAATGCCCCTGTTCCACGCTTCTGGCGTTACGCCCTCGAGCTGAATGGAATTAAAGAGCTTCTGAAGGACTTTCAGTAGTAGCGTTCAGCCCGCTTTCAGAAGCTCTGCTGTGATTCCATCCTCGCCCGGCGCCTTGTTGTTTTTAAGCTATTTAAGGGCCATCCTAATCTCATACAGGCTGATGTCCGAGACATCTTTGGTTATAGTGACGGGTTAGCTTGGCTCTTGGGCAAACACCAACGTCTACGACTCCTTTATTCAAAGTGAGTCCTTGCGATATGTGCACAGTTATGGCCCAGGCAAGCGACAGTGGAAATTGCGTTCGTGACCATGACACTTCATTAGTCTTCCACAACCGGGTCATGCGTGGGATGGGAACCGTGTTCTGGTAAGGATTCTTGCCCTCGAATCTCTACAGCGTGCTCACGCATTGAACGCCAGCGCTTTAGCGTTCAGGGTATAGTTCCTGATTTCGTACTTCCCTTGCGTACTCGCTGTGAACACAACCGCTTGGAGCGTTCGGGCGAAGTTTCTTGCTGACAAAGCTCTTATTGGCATGATAAGTACCTACTGGCAGCCCTTAGTTGCGACTCTCTACGTAAAACTACTTCGCGGGCTTTGGTTGCCGCTGATTTCTTGTTAGTTTGTGGCATTATTACTAATACTACAACAGAAGCACATACAAGCAGCGATATTGATTGAACCAAGTACGCTCAACAAAATTGCTACATTTAGTAAACTACCTAGTAGTTCGCCGCGAACTTAGACCTCGCGATTATTTTTCGCAATTCAGTTTCCTAAATAACCCCTAGATGGCGCTATCCAAAGTTATAACGCGCTATGGTTTCGTTTTGCTACATAATCGCGGACATTTTTATGAATATTTCAAAAACTACTGAACCGATTTTGATGCCCAACGAACTTGAAAATTCTATTGATATTTCCTACGTGCCTACCAAATTTCATCAAAATCAAACCATCGGTTCGGCTGTTATCGCGGTACAAACATACATACATACATACATACATACATACATACATACATACATACATACATACATACATACATACATACATACATACATACATACATACATACATACATACATACATACATACATACATACAATGTGTTTTCGCCCCCAACTCGATTTAGAGACCTCGCTCGCTTCGCTCGCTCGGTCAACTAAGAGGAAAAATAACAATTGCAAATATTAACAATTTTTTTTAAATTGTCGTAAAATATGTCAACATTCGGCATTCGAGCAATCAAGGCGTTGAGCAAAATAACAGCTTGGCTGGTGGACGCGTACTTAGCGGTGTAAGTACTGACCGCGGGCGGCGCGAGCAGCGGCCTGTTACGCAACTGCCTGAACACACACGGCACATAAAAACTGCACCGCGATAAAGCAAGTGGGTTATTTATCTTGCCATTCAGGAGCAAATAATCTATCTATATCTATACATATAATAAAACAGTAAAAAAAGTGTGCCTGTACATTAAATATATTTCCAAAAAAAATATTGGGGGCGATGGAGACGTAGTAATAGAGTAAGAATTTAAAAAAAATGTCTGTCTGTTTGTCTGTTTGTCTGTTTGTCTGTTTGTCTGTATGTCTGTTTGTCTGTTTGTCTGTTTGTACACGCTAATCTCCGGAAATACTGGACGGATTCGAATGAAACTTTTTTTGTTATATAGCTATTAAGCCTGGGCAACATATAGGGTATAAATGATTTTGGAAAATGGAACGCCTGATGCAGAACCATAATGGTCCAGCTAAACTATAAGAGATATAAAAATGCCGCCTTAGTAAAAGTTGTTCAGCCTGATGAGCATTTTCCAGAGACATAAAGTCCACGCGAACGAAGTCGCGGGCTTCGGCTAGTAATGAATAAGTAAAGCACATTTGCTTACTTACATTACTTGCGAAAACGCTAGCAATGCGCACTTCCACCGGGCCATCGAGCTCCTTTCAGAGCTGTGATACTGGGGTCCCAAATTCGAACCCCAGTCAGGTCGAGATGGAAAATGGTCTTGTTCTGTTTGGGTCTGAGTCTTGGTAGTTTTTCTATACAATATGTAAAGAAAACCTTGTCCTGTTGGTAGCTTGCGTAGGTTCCATTTGTCAGTTTCTCCCCCATCCTAAAAAGATAACATACACACAAAAAAGCCGCATTTACTCTGTGTAATTTTCTGGCCTAGATATAGACCGCCTCACGTCACTCTCTTGACACGGCCTCTTGTCACGGGAAACTACAATGATATTTATACAGATACCATTGTAAAATTTGCTATTGTTCAGTCCCAACATAACCGAATAGCTCAAATATGTATAACAACAAATTACTAAAAAGAAATTAGTAAGGCTCTCGTACAACAAACGTGATTTTTTATAGATAACGGTACGGAACCCTTCGTGCGCGAGTTGGCCGGTTATTTATTTTTATTTAAACTGCAGAAAATAGCAGGATTTAGCAAAAAGCTAGGCTTTATAATTAAATATAAGAAGGTTAAAAATAATGTAAAAAGATCTACCCCTGGTGGGACTCGAACCCACAATCCCCGGCTTAGGAGGCCGATGCCTTATCCATTAGGCCACAGGGGCTTAGCGAACATCAGTCAAAAACCAAATTTGCGTAATCCAGCAAGCTATATAACCGTAGACTTAAAAATTCTGATATTTTTTTTTATTTATCATGTCAAAGATCTTACAAAACATTGAGTAGGTATTAACTTAGCATAGCGAAACTACTAAGGTTTTAAATTACACTAAGAATTAAGTTTACGTCAATCAAATACAAGTTTTACACAAATTATATAGACAATAAACCATCCTGCGTCCTGTAGATTATTACTTACAATACATACAAAGAAAAGAAAAGAGAAGAATTTGACAAATACATATGGTTCGGTTATCAATTATCGTTACAACTATACACATTTTGAAGGGAACTAAGGAAATGCTCTTTAAGTTTACTACCATATCCTGAACCTGTGTTCTAGACTGGGTTGAAAATTAATTATTTTGTACTGATAAGACAAGTTTATTTGCCAGGCAAATTAAAAAACACCTCGGACTTTTAAATAGTTTCATTATTTAAACGCCATCTAGTGATAGGCGAAGGAAATAGATAGTAGCATTAATCCGTGAGTATCCGCGATCTATTATTTGACAGACAAACTACGCCGACTTTCAAGCGATATCTTATAATAACTTTCAAACGGCTGAACAGATTTTGCATTCATCAAAAATAGCTAAAAACCAAAAAGACATTCTAAGAACGTTCAAAATTAAAAACTGATATGATCAATGGCATGTAAAATTATTTTGTGACTCTTTATTTTTAAGCCCTGACACAAAATGTCTGTCTGTTCGAATGTCTGTCTGTATACCTGTGTTATCGTAGCGCTCGAACGGATGGACCAATTTCGATGCGGATTTTTAACGTAAAAGCAAATTGTGGTAAAACAAACCATTAAAAAAAACCATTGTGGTAGTTCTTAGCCGTATTGATGAAAATCAGTTCAGTCATTTAAAAGTTATTGGGTGATAATGCTTCACAGGTTTTGTAATTTAACTGACAAATATTAGATGGCGCTACGAGACCAATATACTATGTAGTTCCGCCACTTATCACTAGATGTCAGGGTTTTTTATTTGCTTAGCAAATAAACTGATAAAAGGTATATTTAACTTCAAAGCTCTATAACTAAATTATCAAACGATGTATTATTTAGCCTAATTGAAAAGCTATTAGCTTTCAAAGCGTTAGCATATTATCTCATAAATGTTCTCACAATAATTAATCAAAGCTTTGAAACTAGACGTGCGAATGTTAGACTGTCTATTTAATGATTAAATGTTGCGTGTATTGCCTAGTTTGTACCAATAAATGTTTAAACATGGCATGGGTTTTGTTTGTATTGTTATATAGTAATATCTATACATCTATACATATAAAACAGGTAAAAAAAGTGTGTCTGTACATTCAATATATTATACCAAAAAAAAAAAATATTGGGGGCGATGGAGATGTAGTAATAGAGTAAGAATTAAAAAAAAATGTCTGTCTGTTTGTCTGTTTGTACACGCTAATCTCCGGAAATACTGGACGGATTCGAATGAAACTTTTTTTGTTATACAATGTCCTTTTTAATTAAGTACAAATATTTTAAGCGGTGGTTCAGTCCATCATTCCTAACAACTTTTCCCAATAAATCTATATTGAAACACGAAAAATATTTTTGCATTTTCCATAGTATTGATATCACGTGACTACTTCGATTTGTATGAGAACCTAAAATATTTTTTTCGTATTTCGAAATACATTCATTGGCAAAAATTGTTCAAAATAATGGACTTAATCACTCCTTAAAATATTTGTACTTAATTAAAAAGGACATCGTATAGCTATTAAGCCTGGCCAACATATAGGGTATAAATGGTTTAGGAAAAAGGAACGCCTGATGCAGAACCATAATAGTCCAGCTAAACTATAGGAGATATAAAAATACCGCCTTAGTAAAAGTTGTTCAGCTTGATGAGCATTTTCCAGAGACATTAAGTCCACGCCAACCAAGTCGCGGGCTTCGGCTAGTATAGTAATAATGGAACTAAGTTGGCATTGCCCTGTGTGGGTTCCGCAAGACAAGACTGTCCGCCGAAGATGAGATTAAAGGGAAAAGAAAAAATGCTTCTTACCTTGTTGAATTTTTGGATCCAGTGCTCCCGTTTGAAATAGTGAAACAGAGTGTCTGTACATTCAATATATTTTCAAAAAATAAAATGGGGCGACGAAGACATATTAATATAGTAAGAATTTTTGGGGGTACCATCGTGGTGACAGGATTGGCCAGTCGAAGTGGCTTACTACTGGGCTGATCAAATATAAAAAATCCATCGACACGCAAAGAAGAAGAAGTAAGAATTTTTTTTAAATTTGTGAAAGCCGGCCACTTTTAGCTCACTCATCATTCTCTTCATGCATTGCCGCATTTGCCGCTGGTTACGGTACTTCTGAACGACTGCAACCAGGTCGCGGTACGTTCGTCGAGGATGACCCTGACCAACTCTTCCACTTACATTCGCCTTGTAGACCTTTTAGTAAATCTCCTTTCATCCATCCTTTCTACATGCCCGAAACATCTCAACATTCCTTTATAAATTTTTAAACGACTTCAAAAAAGGAGGAGGTTATCAATTCGATTGAATTTTTTTTTTGTTTGTATGTGACGCTATATCTTCGGCAACCGTGGACCGATTTAGATGATTCTTTTTTTTTAATTCAAAGCCCTTAATCCCAAGTTGGTCTCATATTAATTTAGTGAAGACACGATGAAGAACTTTGGAGTTATGGAAGAAACTCCTGAAAAAAATTGAAGTCGGTTGTTTTTTATGAAAAAAAATTTAATTATTGTTACCATCTTTTAGTCTACACCGCTGCAATATTAAAGTTAATATGATTTTAATTTTCGTGGAACAATTAAGGACACCTAAATTTTCCGGGGTCCAGTGCCCCCATTTGAAGTTGATCATTTGAAAGGAAACGGAGATATCATTTAAAATTGTGCCTTAAAAAGCTCTTGATACACCTTCAAAGTATTTTTTAAACTACTGTTTATAGTTAAGAGCGAGAACGTGAAGCTTTCCTACGCACATTTGCGAAAAACGGCCACTTTTGGCTAAAGTGTCTAGAAAAACTTCACTTGATCACTTTAAACAATATAAAATTTAATATGATTTATAAACAAAACTATATTCGTCAACAACGATGTCTACAAATTATAATATCGTTTCATTTCCGAAATTTCTTCACAGCGGATCGTGCGTGAAACGAAATGGAGTTTTAATACGTTGAATGGGAAATAATTGATCAATCGACTCGCTGGATTCAATGAAACACTGTTTTTGTAAACTTGATTTCATTTTTATTTCACAGAAGCTGGTACAGTTTGTCCGATCAAATGGTTTTTTTTTTATTTTTTTTTATTCATTTTTTTTTTTTTATGTAAGTTTATTGATATATATTATTGTATTTATCAAATACATGTTTATATTTTATACATATCTTACATATATATATATATATATATATATATATATATATAAACAGACGTTTGGGCACTGCTGGATCTACGTAGTGCCCAAACGTCTGTTTATATATATATATATATATATATAAACAGACGTTTGGGCACTACGTAGATCCAGCAGTGAGCCTGAACTTAGTTGATTCCACCTTTAGCGGCGAATAACTTGGCTCCCTTCGCATATTCTTCGAGCGGTGTGGCAACGTCGCATTCTAGTAATGGATTCTGTCCAACATATTCGTAGAAATAAAGTTCTACTCGTCATTTTTTGTATTCAACCTCCGAGAAAACTTGGATCCGTAACGGTTATTTTTTTGCGAACTAATTCGCACTTGCTGCGTCCACATTTTATTCAAAACCCATGCTTGTGTTGTTCCGTTTTATATATATATCATATGTTTTTGTATGAACTCTTTGGTACTTTCTGCCTCCGATTTTACTCAAAACCAATACGTATGTTGTTCCATTTTATATATATATATAGTGATTGACGGTGAGTTAAGCCATAGCTGAAATTTTAATGCTTGGTTTGATCCAGCAGATTTTATATTCACTAAACTTGTGCGTTTTAAGCTCCTATATACTTTTATGAACTCACCGATACTTTCTAGCTCCAAATTTTATTTAAAACCAATGCTTGTGTGGTTCCATTTCGTATATATTTTATATAACGGTTAGCTTAGGCATGGCAATATATATTTTTAAATCTTATGCCTTGTAAGCTCCAAAAGTGTTGCCAACTTTGAAACCTATTGGGTGATTGTTAAAAAACTACAGTAATTTTTTTCTAAAAAAATTTTATGAAATATTTTAGAATTACCTTGCTTTTTAATGCAAGTAATAAGTCTAAAAAGTCATAACAATAATAAAAACTCATATTTTTATACTGAATATGATAACCTTATTGTTTCGCATTATTTATACATTTAAACATGTTTATGACTTAATGCACACAAAGAAACTTGCTATCTTGCCTTACGCTCTTGCGTAATGGTACTAATGGTATATAGTACGATTGAAAAAGTACTTTTCAACAAAAGCAATTATGCAAATAATTTTAAACACAACATACAAGCCTACCAATTTCTTTAGAGTCAGTAAATTCCAAATTCAGAAGTCCAGACGCTTTGTTTACGAAATATAATTGCATTTCGAGTTAAGCGGAGTGCTTCACCTCCACATACAAAATTTCAGATCTCTACGAAGTGAGCGAGACGTAATGATTGACTATGATGATGTTACTGAAATGGATGGATAGATGGGTGGATGTTATATAACTTAACCTACACTCCACGACAAAGTTGATTTTGTGTCTGTGTTAATTTCGTCCTAAGCTTGAGTCGTTCGCTCGCTCGTGTGTTGGTCACAGGAAACCTAACAAACTTAACCCACAACCCACGACAAAGTTGTTTGTGTTTGTGTTACTTTCGCCCTAAGCTTCAGTCGCTCGCTCGTGTGTTGGTCACAGGAAACCTAATGAACCTAACCTACAATCCGCAACAAAGTTGTTTTTGTGTCTGTGTTACTTTCGGCTTAAGCTTAAATTGTTCGCTTTTAATACATAAATATAAAACAATTTAAAATATAAAAAGCTTATTCGAAATGGTTTCCATTGGCTGCAATACAGCCCTTTACACGTTGAGGTCAGTTACCAATAGAAGCATGCACTCTTTCCATGGGAAAATTCTTCACTGCCAATATTATGGATTGTTTTGGGGACTCCAATTTATCATGGCGTTTAGAGCAAGCCGTACTCTCTAAAACTGACCATAAAACATAATCCAGCGGATTAAGATTGGGATTAGACGACGGCCAGTTTTCAGCTCTGATGAAGTCGGAAACGTTTGATTCCAACTAAGACTGCGTTGACCGAGCTTTGTGACCCAGTGCCGAGTCTTGCTGGAAGAACCATTCTTGGTTATTGAACATAGTGTTGTTAAGGGGCTTAAATACCTTCTCAAGAATGGTATCTTGATACACTTATGCCGATGTTTCGATACTTTTTTCACAAAAGCATGGCTCAGTCACTCCTTCATAGCTAACACCCCACCAAACCATCACTAAAGTCGGCTAATGCCACGCTGCACTCTGTCGACTTATTGGGAAGCTTTCTTAGAGCTTGGGGCATAAATACCTACAGTCATTTTATTTTTAAAAATGTTGCTCAATGGTAAAATAATGGTCATCCGTAAACAATTTTTTTCTGCGACCACCCATTGCGTACCGCTTCAGTAGATTTTTCGATTTTACTACTCTATTCTTTTTTAAATTATCAGTTGTAAAATTACCAGTTCGTCTTTTATAGGCAGCAAGTCCTAAGTCATGTTTTAAAATAAGCGACATGGTTCTAGGTGCTATCTTCATCTCCTGTGTTAAAATCTTTTGCTTTCGGACAGGATTTCTTCGAATTCTTTCCCTTACTGCTTTGACCACCTTTTTCATATGAACACTACGTGGACGGCCAGATCTTTTACTGTCACAAAGAGGAGGTCTCATTGTACCTATTATAGTCCGGTACCACAGAATTAATAATAGTGTTACATACAGAACGGAAACTCGCACCGTCCCCCGCAATCTGGTGTCCCCGCAACCTTTCCCCTGTTATTGGGACGTGTAAGAGCCAGAAAAACAGGGTTATTGGTAGTCGCAAGTTGACATTACGCGAGTCACTTAGGATTATTGAATTATAATGGTGAGAAACTGCGCACATTATCGTTGTTTATCCACGGATAACAATAAAAAACGTAAATTTTAAAATCATAATCATAATCATATTTATTCATAAAAAGTATTTACACGTCATACAAAAATAAAATTGAATAATAAAATAAAATAAATTAAACATACAAATAAATATATTACGCATACACATACATAACTAATAATAATCATATAATTACAGAATAATCGAATGAAAATTAACATATCAAATTGGAATTATAAGCGACATTCATAAAATTCTTCTATACTGTAGAATGTATGCTCATGCTCAAGAAGCCACTTTTTTAGCTTGACTTTAAAGCTTGTCAATGTAGTCGCCTGTTTTATATCAGGTGGCAACTTATTAAAGACAGACGGCCCCATTACATGAGTCAGTCTGTCAGTCTTAGCTAGTCTGTGTGGTATCAGGTGCAGTCGGTCAACATCGCGGAGCGCAATGTCGTGCACATCTCTCGGTCTTTGGTACACGTGTTGGTTACTAAAGACATATGTGGCTACCTGTAAGATGAAAAGGGATGGCAGCGTGAGGATTCCAAGGGTTTTAAAGTATGGTCTGACGGTTGTTCGCCCTGATACGTGGACTATCGCGCGGACTGCTCGCTTTTGCATACGAAACGCTCGTTGCCATTCCGAGGCGCACCCCCAGACCTCTAGGCCATACTGCAGGACAGACTGCACTATCGCAAAGTAGGTAGACCTCACCACCTCTCTAGGTACCACATCCGATAGTCGTCTGAGCGCGAAGCTAGTGCTTGCCAATTTACCGCACACTTTATCAACCTGTGTTTCCCAAGTAAGGGCACTATCCAGTTGTATTCCCAAGAAGGTAATGTCATCCACCTGTTCAATAGTTGTTCCTTGTATAGCAACAGATAATCGTATAGATTTCCGAGTGGTGAAAACAGGTAAGCAAAGCAACAAATTCTGTGGTAGCGACCCTGATTGTTCAACTCACACATTTGACGTGTGCACGGACGGATTGTTTCGTTTGTAGTAGTACTAGGTATTTATGCTGCTCCGTTTCTATGAAGTGTCATACCTGTGTCGGTACACAAACATTTGACTAATACCAAGCGTATGGAGAATTTTAAAAACTGCATTTGGCTCAAACCTACTTTGTGTAATGCAATCACACCGATTCGGTTCTCTTTATCACGCAAAATATTGTTCAATATATTAGCGCCAAAAGAAGAAAAGACAATGAAAAATCATATAAAAGTAACGGATTCCGAATTCAAATGTAATATTTTTTTTATTTTTAATGGTAACGAGCTTTTTTGTTCACGAAAACGAGGTCAAAGGCATCAGATAGTCACAAATTAACACGTCTTTCAAAAAATGTAAACACTTCTTAGGACAGTTGAGTAGCTAATCTATATTCAAATCTAAAGCACAGGAATTAAATAGGAAGGTTGTAAATCATAAAATGGTAGTCTCGCGGGAAGTGCGCAGTTTCGTAGCGTGTGCGCCTTCGTCATCGACTAATTGTATTTCAAATTTGAACTTAATTATCGAACCTTGCTAATGTAATTGATACATTTAGTCTCGGCTCAAAGGATAGTGAAAAAATAATATCGAAAAATGAAATTAGTTTGGCAAGTTTGTGTCATGCCATTATTAATATTTTTACTGTAGTTTGGCAGTAAACAAGCGAGAAAATCGTTTGGCATGGAAATTAGTCGCAAACTAGACTGTATTCTTTTTACGTAATCGATACTAGAAGATAAACTCATTGATACCATTTTTCAGAATTACTTCTTAATACAAAACAACGTTAATAAAATAAAAAAACATTGCCCGTGAAGGTTATGCAATCTTTAAGAAGGTTATATGTATTTTTTTGTTTTTAGTTACTAACTTGCAATGTATCAGATATCTACGTACGAATATTGGTTTGGGTCAAATCTTGTAGCTCAATTTCCAACCAGCTATTCTCAATCGATTTCGCTGAAATTTTGCATACTTGTCAATACAATATTATGAAGTAAATGAGCTGTTCTGATGATGGAACCGGGAGGTATTCACTAGGACTGAGTTATAAAACAATATAACCTCATGGAGCAGGACTCGTTTGAATTGTCTTAATGAGCACATTAGTGCAGACGATGCCAAGGATCTGATCTCGGAGGACGGAAGGTGGTCGATGCAATTCAGTAATTAAACGACGCAACTCCATCGAGTTTCAGCTTATTTCATTCGTTTCAATAAGTAGTTTGGCCTCAGAATAAAAAACTTATCACACAAGGAAACTGTTTAACATAGCAATTCTAACTGAGCACTTGCACCGTCCTTTCGATACTTTACAGATTTACGTAATGATCATAGTCGATTACGCAACTTACATTATAAATGTATTAGATTAGTTGATTTTATACCTTGGCAGAGGGAAACACGCAGGTAAGGCTAATCTGTAATAAATGATCTAAGGGCTATGTTATTTTATTTACTGAGGGTTGTTGAATTCGTTCCGGTTCCATCATCAGAACGGCTCATTTACTCCATAAGCATTGGATAAGTGTTGCCGCTCGATAGTCCACTATTGACAGTCAATTGACTCACTATCGGTATTTTTAATAAAACCGACAGTGAGTCTTGAGATACTTTTGATTGTTTATCGATACTGCTGATAGTATCGATACTATCGATTCTGATGACGAACAAACTATCGATAGTATTGCTTTTAATAATACATAAACTATCGATACTATCGATATTACAAAAAATATCGATAGTGTCGATATTTTATGAAACGCATACTATCGATACTCATGATAGTTTGATTTTCGTCGGATCGATACTATAAATACTAATTATGGTATTGTTGGTTATCAATAGTATTGCTCTAAAACAGATATCCATACTGATGAACCACTGTCGATAGTTTGTCATTTTTCAATTGAAAAATGATATCTATTGTTTGGCAACACTACATTGATTGCATAAACATTGCAAGTTGAACAGAAGCTTGTAATAATATTATTACTAGCAGATTGTAGCCAATGAGGTCAACGGTGCTCTCTGATTGGTTGATTTGAATCGGAAGTAACAGTGTTGAATGCCAAAAAGGTGGATTTGTATAAAATTGACGTAATTATTATTATTACTCTCGTTGACACTTTTGGCTCCAGTCGGAACAACATGCGCATGGCTGACTAACATTGGATCTAGAAAAGGCACCCGGAGCCAACTACGTAAACGGAACCAACAAATACTAGTCGTACGGCACGATGGATCTGCAAAGTGCCCACGGGTATATCTA
Organism: Acrobasis consociella; assembly: GCA_963555685.1. NCBI lineage: Eukaryota > Metazoa > Arthropoda > Insecta > Lepidoptera > Pyralidae > Acrobasis > Acrobasis consociella. The sequence continues at coordinate 2,684,921 of OY743119.1, read as the reverse complement.
TATATGTATATATATATATATATATATATACACATTACATATATATATATAATATTATTAGCGAATCTTTCAAAATTACATATTTTGCACCTCCTTCTACAGATTTCTTATTCTCGGCATCACCAGTGGGTTGACTGGTAGATAAAGCCCATGGTTTTAAGTCCGCCTATTACATATTTTGTAATAAAGTTAAATAAATAAAATAAATAAAAAAAATGGTTAGCATACTGTCGGCGCGACAAAGTTTTCGGCTCTTTCAAAGACGTGGCCTTTGTGGCGCAGATTTTTTAAATGTTATCATCATCAGCAGGTCTTTTAGTCTCCACTGCAGGAGCACGACCCTTTCTGTACTACCAGAGCCATACTTGGTCAGAGCAGCCAGAAGACTTGGTCTAGGTAAACCCTCTTCGCTGGCAGACGGGTTGGAGGAATTTCAAATGTTGATAAACTAGTAATTTGACCCGAACTGTAAACTCATGAGTCCCATATCTAGGCAACCCCTTGACCAACGTCTTGGCTCATGTTCAAACTTTAAAATTTTACTAGCCACTGGCCACTAAGGAGCTCGGTGGCCCGGTGGGAGTGCGCTTTCGCAAGCAAAGCGACACCAGGCGTGGTCTGAACTTGGATGGGTGACAAGTGACGTAAAAAATTATCGAGCTCCTCCATGCTTCGGAAGGCAGGTATAAGCCGCAGGTATATGTCAGATGCCTTAAGGCTGCTTGAAAAACAAACAAAACATCCACTGGTCACTTTAACAAGCCTACCAAATTTCAAAACGTTATTACTAAAACTACTCGAGTTATATTGTCGCGAACGAGATAGATGTAGAATATTCGCGAGTAAGAACTTTGCTGGCGAGATATATTTGGAATGTTCGCGAGTGGAATCATGCAAGCGAAACTAGGCCTTATATTCTTACAGCATAAAGGCTAGAGTTCTTTGAATGGTCGTCGGCTTAGTCACACTCACACATACATACCGGCGTCTCGATGTTTCCCGTCAATCGAAATACATTCGTCAAGTAATGAGAATATTCGAGAAAAGTGTAGACCTCTGTATCGGCGCATATAAAAAGGCGATCGAGTGCGCGTCCCGCCAGTTCAGTACGAGCTACGAAAGCGATAACTTCGAAGCGAACCGAAGCGAAGGAAACCTACCTCAGTGCGATAAGTGGAAGTACCTGCGACTACTTTGGCGAGATACCTGGACCTCAGCTGCTACGCGACTTGGACTTGGACATCAGGAAGACCATCTTCACGTGTCAACCTTTGGGTTCCGTAGTGAATAAAAAAACCCTCATACGAACTTTGGCGTTTTACTCCAAATCTCGAACCCAGTTTCGTAACATTTGGTGTCGGAAGTGGATTTGGAGATGCCAGTTCTACCAAGAGAAGAAGAGGATACCACCAGGGAGGGCGTCAGGACCAGGGCCCAGCGTGCCATGGAGGCTCAAGGGGGCGTGGCTCAGGCCACGCCTACTGAACCTCAAGCCACGCCCACTGACCCTGAGGCCACGCCCACCGCCCATCAGGCTCCGCCCACTGGACATCAAGCCCCGCCCACTGGACCTCAAGCCACGCCCACCAGTCATCAAGCCACGCCCACCAGTCGTCAAGCCACGCCCACTGGACCTCAAGCCACGCCCACCATTCGTCAAGCCCCGCCCACTGGACCTCAAGCCACGCCCACCAGACATCTAGCTCCACCCACTGGCCCCGCCCACCTTGGCCAGACCACGCCCACTGACCACGCCCACCAAACAGTGCCGCGTTCATTGGAGACACCAATCGATCCAAGTAACTTAATGACCATATTACAACAAATGCAGAGACAGATACAAGAAACAATTCGGCAAGAGCAAAAAGCGAGCACACAACAACTTCAACGTATAGAAGAGACACAAGATTTACGATTTGCGCGCTTGAGTGAGCAACAGCAAATAGTCTTGGGAAATTTCTGCAAACTCAATCAATTGGTGGAGCAGATCCGTAATGATGTAGACGTTGTCGAAAACCGTGTAACTGATTTGGAAAACAAGGTGGAAAATAGAGTAACCTTTTTGGAAAAGAAAGTATTGCGTCTAGAGACAGTAGGAACGCCAATTACATCCGGCTGTGAAACCAATGGGCCAAAGGTAAAAGTACCATCTTATGACGGTACCACATCTTGGGCTGCATATAAACAGCAATTCCAGACCGTCGCTGGTTTAAACGGTTGGACCGATGAACAGAGCCATACAGCTCTTACTGTTGCTCTGAAAGGCTCAGCCCTATCTGTCCTGGAGGCACTGCCTAGCTCTGGAAGCACCTTTAAAGAATTGATGGAGGCGTTAGAAGCCAGGTATGGAGAACGTCATCTCGAACACGTTTTTCGAGCCCAGCTGCGTGACAGAGTTCAGCGCCCAGGAGAAGGACTTCAACAGTGGGCATTGGAAATAGAAAAACTAGTGCGTAAAGCCTACTCGTCTGTTGACTCCAAAATGGTCGACACGAACATTTTACAAGCTTTTATTGCTGGAATTAGAGATGTTGAGGTAAGGGCTGCAGTGGGGACTCAACATCACGCGTCACTAAAAGATGCCTTGGCACATGCTCTAGAGTACGAAGCTTTAAGGCAGGACTTGCGCACACATAAGTTACGAGAAGTCACGGAAGACATAAAGGCAATCAAGAGCCCGCCAAAGAAGACCAATAGCTCTGCGCCTACTTGCTACAGATGTGGTGAAAGAGGACATTTGCGGCTCTCTTGTCCAGAAAAGCAGGAATTAACCAAATTAAGGGATGAGCTGAAGGAAATTACGAAAAGGCAGGAGTCCTCGTTTCCTGCAAGAAACCAGGGAAACGAGTAACAGCCAGGACTAAGGGGCGGGTACTGGCTGGCGCAGAGAAAGCCCCAGCAATTGTCATCTCACAAGTAAGCAATAGGAGCAGTTTGACGATATGCGGACAAGTGAATAGGACAGATTGCAAATTGACCATAGACACCGGAGCCTCCAGAACAATAATCAACCCACATCTGGTGAAAGCTGCGATGAAATACAAGAATGTCGATTGTCGGCTTCTGTCTGCCTCTGGCCAGCCAATACCTGTCCTAGGAGAGACGACAGTGACAATATACGTGGGAGATTCACCATACACGCATGATGTCATTGTGGCTGAAGTTATGGATGAGTGTATATTGGGCCTAGATTTCATGAAGAAATACAATTGTAAAATCGATGTCGCAAATGGAGTTTTCAAGTGTGGTAATGAGGAAATTTTCATCCTTGGAGGCCCCACCGGAAAAGTGACTTGTTTTAACAAAATCGTCGTACCTGGTCGAACACAAGCACAAATAATGGTGAAACTGCCATCACCTAAAACACACAAGCCAACTAGATGCGTTCTTATTGAGGATACATCAAACAAGCCAACTCAAAGATTCCTGACAGCAAGAACATTAGTCACTGGAAAGGATACTGCGGTAGTGAGAATAGTCAATCTAGAGGACCATGAGATCATCTTAAATGAAGGCGATGTTGTTGGAAGATGCGAGGAAGTTGTCTGGATGAAAAAGTGCCAATTAACACCAAACTCAGATGCATCTAAAAACTCCAGTTGTTCTACAGTTTACGACCTTCTAAAAGATTGCAAAAGCAACCTAACTTATTCACAGAGCTTAAAGGCAAAGAAGTTGCTGCTGGATTTTGCTGACATTTTCTCTTCCAAGGAAGGTGATCTAGGAAGAACTTCGCTAGTTCAGCACAGAATTGATACTGGAAGCGAAAGACCTATACGTCAGCGAGCTAGAAGAATTCCATATGCTAAGGAAAAGGAAGTACAAGATCTGCTGGAGGACATGAAAAGAAATAAAATCATTGAACCGTCTGCAAGTCCATGGTGCTCCCCGGTTGTTTTAGTTAAGAAGAAAGATGGCAGCACACGATTTTGTGTCGACTATAGACGACTGAACGACGTCACAAAGAAGGACAGCTACCCATTACCAAGAATTGATGACACATTGGACACCCTTAGCGGTATGCAGTGGTTTTCAACCCTAGACTTGAAATCTGGTTACTGGCAGGTGGAAATTCATTCTAAGGATAAAGAAAAGACAGCATTCTCAACAGGAAAAGGTTTATGGCAGTTCAATGTTATGCCTTTTGGATTATGCAACGCCCCCGCCACTTTTGAAAGACTTATGGAGTGTGTACTAGCAGGATTAGTAGGAGACGCCTGCCTAGTTTATCTGGATGACGTCATCATCATGGGTCGAGACTTTGAAGATCATCTACGGAATCTGGAGCAAGTCTTGATAAAGATACGGGGTGCCAACTTGAAACTAAATCCAAAGAAATGCAGTCTATTCAGAAACAAAGTGAATTATCTCGGACACGTTATCACCAGCGAGGGCATCCAAACTGATCCTGATAAAGTTGCAGCTGTGAAAAACTGGCCTACCCCCAAAGACAAGACAGAAGTACGAGCATTTATGGGATTATGCTCTTACTATAGGCGATTTGTAAAGGGATTTTCTGAAATCGCTAAACCACTGCATCGTCTGACAGAAGACAAACAGCCTTTTAAATGGGATGATACCTGTGAAAATGCCTTTCTCAAACTAAAAGATTGCCTTTGCAATACTCCAATCTTGGGATACCCGCAAGCTAATGGCGAATTCATCGTTGACACAGACGCTAGCAACACAGCGATCGGAGGGGTACTATCTCAAAAACAGGGTGAAAATGAAATAGTAATTGGATATTTCAGTAAATCTTTGTCAAGGCCTGAAAGGAATTATTGTGTTACAAGAAGAGAACTCTTGGCCGTTGTAAAGACGCTGCAACACTTCAACAAATATCTCATTGGTAGACAGTTCAAACTTCGCACAGACCATGCTGCTTTGAAATGGCTGTTACAATTTAAAAATCCGGAAGGTCAAGTTGCACGTTGGATTGAACAACTCCAAGAATTTGACTTTGTTACTGAGCACCGTAGTGGAAAGGCCCATGGAAATGCTGATGCACTCTCAAGAAGACCATGTGTGGAAGACTGCAAGCATTGCGTTAAACAAGAGACAAAGGAGCTTATGGTTAACATCACAAGGACAATCCCCACAGGGCAATGGGACGACGACAACTTTAGAGAAGCCCAGGAAGATGATGAAGATATAAGGCTCATCATCGCATGGAAAGAACGTTGTGCTGACAAACCTAGATGGGCAGAAGTTGCACCTACGAGCCCCACCACCAAAGCTTATTGGGCTCAATGGGACAGTTTTATCCTGCAGAATGGAATACTTTACCGTAAATGGGAGAAACCAAACGGCAAAGAGTTTCACCTACAGGTTGTTGTTCCAAGAGACAGAGTGAAAGACGTTCTCCGTGAAGTACATGATGGTGTAACAGGTGGACACCTAGGCGTTAAAAGAACGTTAACAAAGATTCGGGAACGATTTTACTGGCTGAATTGTCGGGAAGATGTTCAGGATTGGTGCCGCAAATGTACAACTTGTGCAGCCGTGAAAGGCCCGTCAACAAGAACTCGAGGAAGTCTACAGCTGTACAATGTCGGCGCGCCCTGGGAACGGATTGCAGTAGACATTGCCGGACCATTCCCCGTAACTGAATCAGGAAATAAGTACTTCATGGTTGTCATGGACTATTTTAGCAAGTGGCCAGAAGTATTTGCTATACCTAACCAAGAAGCTTCAACAATAGCCTCCAAGTTGGTTGAGGAAGTAATCTGCCGGTTTGGTGTACCACTAGAAATCCACTCAGATCAAGGAAGAAACTTTGAGTCGCAACTATTTCAAGAAATCTGCAAACTATTGGGGATGCATAAAACAAGGACCACTCCATATCACCCTCAGTCTGATGGCATGGTGGAGAGATTTAACCAGACTCTGGAAAGACATTTAGCAAAACTGGTTGACAAACATCAGAAAGACTGGGACAAGTACATACCGCTTTTCCTCCTGGCTTATAGGACATCAGAGCACGAAAGCACAAAACTGACCCCAGCTCAGGTGAATTTCGGCAGAGAACTTAGGTTACCTGTGGATCTACTAACGGGGAGGCCACCAGAAGACCCATGCACTGTGCCAGACTACGTCTTCGATCTTCGAGAGCGAATATGGAACATCCATGACTTAGTTCGCGAAAACGGTTTACAAGCAAGTGAAAACATGAAGACTAGATATGACCGAAGAGCGAACTCACGTGGCTTTGAAGAAGGAATCTTAGTATGGCTTCATAACCCGATTCGCCGGAAAGGAAAATCACCGAAATTACAAACGAGATGGGAAGGTCCATACAAAATCATTACGCGAATAAACGACGTGACTTATCGGATCCAACGTCAACCAAGAGGGGCACTCAAAGTGGTGCACATAGACCGTCTAACACGTTATCATGGCAGCAATAGTGACGCTCGGGACGCGCGTCTTTAAGAAGGGGGCAATGTCGCGAACGAGATAGATGTAGAATATTCGCGAGTAAGAACTTTGCTGGCGAGATATATTTGGAATGTTCGCGAGTGGAATCATGCAAGCGAAACTAGGCCTTATATTCTTACAGCATAAAGGCTAGAGTTCTTTGAATGGTCGTCGGCTTAGTCACACTCACACATACATACCGGCGTCTCGATGTTTCCCGTCAATCGAAATACATTCGTCAAGTAATGAGAATATTCGAGAAAAGTGTAGACCTCTGTATCGGCGCATATAAAAAGGCGATCGAGTGCGCGTCCCGCCAGTTCAGTACGAGCTACGAAAGCGATAACTTCGAAGCGAACCGAAGCGAAGGAAACCTACCTCAGTGCGATAAGTGGAAGTACCTGCGACTACTTTGGCGAGATACCTGGACCTCAGCTGCTACGCGACTTGGACTTGGACATCAGGAAGACCATCTTCACGTGTCAACCTTTGGGTTCCGTAGTGAATAAAAAAACCCTCATACGAACTTTGGCGTTTTACTCCAAATCTCGAACCCAGTTTCGTAACAATATAATCGAACTTAGAGTCGATTTCACCAAATAGGACTTTATCCCAGAATAACTATCCTTGGTATAACTTTATACCTAGAATTTAGTCTAGGATTACTTCGTTTACATTTCACCACTCTACACGAGAGTAAATTTACTCTCGCATAGTTACTCTGAGATTCGGAACAAATCTAAATGATTTCAGAACGACTGTGATAAACCACCTAAAATAAAACTCAATACTCCATGGAAATTGGCGGAGTAGTGATTTACTCGAGAATAGCCTTATAATCCTAGTATAAGTCTATGGTGAAACGTAAAAATAGTTTAACCTGAGAATAAATGCCGTAATTCTCTGGAATAAAATTTATTCTTGTTTGGTGAAATCGAGTCTTAGTCATAATATAATCGAACGTTATAGTAGACTCGAAGAATTTTGCTCGCTCATGGCTCGTGGATCAATTGAGTGTGTAAACTTCCTGTTTACTTGCTTAATAAAACTGCGTGTACTAAAAATACTTTCTAATAAATATATAGGGACAAATTACACTGATTGAGCTAGCCCCAAAGTAAGTTCGAGACTTGTGTCATGAGATACTAACTCAACGATACTATATTTTATAACAAATACATATATAGATAAACATCCAAGACCCAGGACAATTTGAAAAAGGCCATTTTCCAACTTGCCCTGGCTGGGGATCGAACCCAGGACCTCCGGATTGGCGGTCTAGCGTGTTGACCATTACGCCACGTAGGTCGTCACTTTCTGTGATGATAAATCATGATTAAAAAATAAATTTCCCACGCGGATGACGAGGAAAAGTGTTCCTAACATGGAAGCAATTACGGCATCCGTTGAAATAGCTTTGTCCTTAATTTTCCCTCTGGCGTTATTAAATTCTTCATATGTTTATTCGGAAAAACAAATTTTAATGTTTCATTTTTTTATACATCGGTCGGTACAGTGGTCGTTATATCTACATATATTTTACCTATCTTCTATGGTTTAAATATAGTATAGTTGAGTTAGTATTAAATAATATCTCTTTTTATTTATATTAAATATTTCTTGAATATTCACTTCTCTCTCTACCCAAAAGTTGACTTGAAGAGATTGCTATGCGATAAGTCCGCCTTTGTATCATAATTCTGTCTTATTAATTTTTTTCTGTTTTTTGTATTTCCTTTTGTTTATGGTGCAATAAAGAATATTTGTATTGTATTGTATTTTATTTTATCTCGAACTTACGTTGGGACTAGCTCAATCTATGTGTTTTGTCTCTAAATATTTGTATTAAAATGAAAAAATGGTTTTCGCTTAGTCCTTTAGTCGCTTCTTACGACATTCTCAGGAAGAAATGGCTTGTTGGACCATTTAGTCAATTGGTTGGATCATCGTTTGAGCAAGATTTTCAAAAGCGCGACCTTCATTACGCTCCGACGACGTTTACAACAGTTTATCAAATCACTATTTTATTTTAGACTTACATCCATATTATCAATACGTCTATTCATGATCACATTCCGACATAACAATGTAGTCAGGTCAGTGTACAAACAGCCTGATAAGCATTTTCTGGAGTCATAAAGTCGACGCCAACGAAGTCGCGGGCTTCGGCTAGTATTTATATAAAAAAGAAAAAAATGTAGCACGAGATGTTTTTGCTTAGTCCTTTAGACGCGTTTTGCGACATCCTCAGGAAGAAATGGCTTGTTGGACCATTCGTTCAATTGGTTGGATCATCGTTTGAGCAAATTTTTCAAAAGCGCGACCTTCATTACGCTCCGACGACGTTTACACCAGTTTAACAAATAAACTATTCTATTTTAGGCCGACAGCCATATCAATATGTCTGTTCATGATCACATTCCGACATAATAATGCAGTCACGTCAGTGTACACACAGCTCAGTAATTACAGTCAACGCGTATAATTTATTGCAGCAATACAAGTCTGGCTCATTATATTGCTTGACAGATAAATCTGTAATTGCAAATTTGCGGCGCTAATTTGCTTGGTTGGCGAATGAATATTTAAAAGGGCATTTTAGGACGTTTAATTGAAAAATGTATTTTAATGGAAGATTCAGCCTGATAAGCATTTTCTGAAGTCATAAAGTCCACGCCAACGAAGTCGCGGGCTTCGGCTAGTTTTTATATAAAAAAGAAAAAAATGTAGCACGAGATGTTTTTGCTTAGTCCTTTAGTCGCTTCTTAAGGCCATACCCAAATTTTTCGGGGTCCAGTGGCGCCGCCATTTAAAATAAATCATTTAAAAGGAAACGGAGATATCATTTAAAATTGTGTCTTGGTCAAGTTCTAGATACCCATTCAAAGTATTTTTTAAACTACTTTTTGTAGTTTAAAGTGAGAACGTGAAGCTTTTCTACGCACATTTGCGAAAAACGGCCACTTTTAGCTAATGTGCGTAGAAAAGCTTCACGTTCGCACTTTAAATTATAAACAGTAGTTCATAAAATAGTTTTAAAGGTTATCTAGGGCTTGACCAAGACACAATTTTGAATGATATCTCCGTTTTCTTTTAAATGATTTATTTCAAATGGCGGCGCCACTGGACCCCGGAAAATTTGGGTATGGCCTTAATACCACATCCTCAGGAAGAAATCGTTGGACCATTCAGTCAATTGGTTGGTTCATCGTTTGAGCATCGGCTTTTTCAAAAGCGCGACCTTCATTACGCTCCGACGACGTTTACACCAGTTTAACAAATGAATATTCTATTTTATGCCGACAGCCATATCAATATGTCTGTTCATGATCACATTCCGACATAATAATGCAGTCAGGTCAGTGTACACCTAGTTTAGTAATTACAGTCAACGCGTATAATTTATTGCAGCAATACAAGTCTGGCTCATTATATTGCTTGACAGATAAAGCTGTGATTGCAAATTTGCAACGCTAATTTGCTTGGTTGTTGAATGAATATTTAAAAGGGCATTTTAATACGTTTAATTGGAAAATGTATTTTAATGGAAGATTCAGCCTGATAAGCATTTTCTGGAGTCATAAAGTCCACGCCAACGAAGTCGCGGGCTTCGGATAGGATTTATATAAAAAAGAAAAAAATGTAGCACGAGATGTTTTTGCTTAGTCCTTTAGTCGCTTCTTAATACCACATCCTCAGGAAGAAATCGTTGGACCATTCAGTCAATTGGTTGGATCATCGTTTGAGCATCGGCTTTTTCAAAACCGCGACCTTCATTACGCTCCGACGACTTTTACTTCAGTTTAACAAATGAATATTATATTTTATGCCGACAGCTATATCAATACGTCTGTTCATGATCACATTCGGACATAATAATGCAGTCAGGTCAGTGTACACCCAGCTCAGTAATTACAGTCAACGCGTATAATTTATTGCAGCAGTACAAGTTTGGCTCATTATATTGCTCGACAGATAAATCTGTAATTGCAAATTTGCAGCACTTATTTGCTTGGTTGTGGAATGAATATTTAAAAGGGCATTTTAATATTTTTAATTGGAAAATGTATTTTAATGGAAGATTCAGTCTAATAAGCATTTTCTGGAGACATAAAGACCACGCCAACGAAGTCGCAGGCTTCGGCTTGTATTTATATAAAAAAGAAAAAAATGTAGCACTAGATGTTTTTGCTTAGTTCTTTAGTCGGTTCTTACCACATCCTAAGGAAAAAATCGTTGGACCATTCGGTCAATTGGTTGAATCATCGTTTGAGCATCGGCTTTTTCAATAGCGCGACCTTCATTACGCTCCGACGACGTTAACACCAGTTTAACAAATGAATATTCTATTTTATGCCGACAGCTATATCAATTTGTCTGTTCATGATCACATTCCGACATAATAATGCAGGCAGGTCAGTGTACACCCAGCTCAGTAATTACAGTCAACGCGTATAATTTATTGCAGCAATACAAGTCTGGCTCATTATATTGCTTGACAGATAAATCTGTAATTGCAAATTTGCAGCGCTAATTTGCTTGGTTGTGGAATGAATATTTAAAAGTGCATTTTAATACATTTAATTGAAAACTGTATTTTGATGGAAGATCTAGGGAAAAAGGTATTTTTTACAGTGTTGCAATGCTAACTATTCCATGGTTTTTAGTAAATTGAATAGATGATATATTTATTTCTGTTCTTCCAAAAGGCTGACTGGTGGAGAAAGCATTATTATTAAGTCCACCTTTTTTGATTGGTTGTGGAATGAATATTTAAAAGGGCATTTTAATACCTTTTAATTGGAAAATGTATTTTAATGGAAGATTCAGTCTGATTAGCATTTTCTGGAATCATAAAGTCTACGCCAACGAAGTCGCGGGTTTCGGTTAGTATTTATACAAAAAAGAAAAAAATTGTAGCAGGAGATGTTTTTGCTTAGTCCTTTAGCCGCTTCTTGCGACATCCTCAGGAAGAAATCGTTGGACCATTCGGTCAATTGGTTGGATCATCGTTTGAGCATCGGCTTTTTCAAAAGCGCGACCTTCATTACGCTCCGACGACGTTAACACCAGTTTAACAAATAAACTATTCTATTTTGGGCCGACAGCCATATCAATATGTCTGTTCATGATCACATTCCGACATAATAATGCAGTCAGGTCAGTGTACACCCAGCTCAGTAATTACAGTCAACGCGTATAATTTATTGCAGCAATACAAGTCTCGCTCATTATATTGATTGACAGATAAATCTGTAATTGAAAATTTGCAGCGCTTATTTGCTTGGTTGTGAAATGAATATTTAAAAGGGCATTTTAATACGTTTAATTAAAAACTGTATTTTGATGGAAGATCTAGGGAAAGAGGTATTTTTAACAGTGTGGCAATACTGAACCGATTGGGACATACTCTTTATCCCGAAATTCCCACGGGGAGCCAAGCCCGCGGGTACAGCTAGTATATAATAAATTTATTTCTGTTCTTCCAAAAGGCTGACTGGTAGAGAAAGGGCCATCATTGTATCATTATGGTCAATAAATACATAAAATCTTTACTTACATTTTTAAATGAAACAAGTTTATTTGCAAAGCAAATAAAAAAGCCCGTCATTTAAGATCGCCATCTAGTGATGAGTAGCGGAACTACCGGTACCGATACGATTTGATATCTGTAGCGCAATCTATTATTTGCTAGGGAAAGCCGTGACTTTTAAGTGCTAACCCCCAAGAACTTTTAAATGGCTGAACCGGTTTTCATCAAACATAGCTAAGAACTACCGCAAGGGAACTTGATGTTTCGTAAAAAGTACCACATCGAAATCGGCCCATCCGTTTGAGCGCTACGATGCAACAGACAGAGACATACAGACCGACAGACTAAAGTAAGAGTAAAATTTTTCAGAGATGTTACGTATCCGCGGCTTATTAATATACTGCAATCGCTCCATCCGAGAATGGCTCTGATAAATAAATATATAGGGACAAATTTCACTGATTGAGCTAGCCCCAAAGTAAGCTCGAAACTTGTGTTATGGGATACTGACTCAACGATACTTTATTTTATAACAAATACTTATATAGAAAACTTCCAAGACCCAGGACAATTTGAAAAAGGCCATTTTCCAACTTGCCCTGACCGGGGATCGAACCCGGGACCTCTGGGTGGCGGACTAGCATGGTGACCACTACGCCACGGAGGTCGTCAATATATAATGATAATCAACAAGATATACCGCCAATATAAAACTTGGCCGGTTATTTTTTAAACTTATGCAGCCTCGGCGCTGATTTTAGCCACTTTTTTCCATGTTAGTCTGTCCAGAGTCGTTGCAGTCCAACTAAGGTTACTGCACTATTCTGCTTATGTATGTATGTATACATTTATAGAATAATACTGTCGCGTAGGACGATAAGTGATAATGACAATGTCAACGTCACAAATTCAAACTAGGAGAATTCATCTAAAGGGAAATTTCGTCACTCACGTCAGCACACGATTGGCCTAGCGGTCTTGGTGTTGGACTGTGAATCCATAGACCCCAGGTTCAAATCACAGTCACGTATAGTGTTTTTGAAGTTTTGTAAGAAGTTTCTAGATAACTCTAGATTAAATTGGAATGAAAATACGGGCCAGAAATAAAAGAAGACAAAAGAAAATTTATGACTTAAGTTTAGAACTTTGATGCGATATTGTTCGCATCCGGGGGGTATATAAGCAGAACAAGGCGCGGCCTACGCCAGTTTAGTTTGAAAGTAAAATCCGAAGAAGGAAGAAGAAAAAGGAAGAAAAGTAAAAGTGGAAGTAGTGAGTAAAAAGTAAAGTGTAATAGTGAGTGAAGTGAAGTGTTCAGTGCAGTAAATACGCGCGAGAGACGTTTCCGCGCGTGACAGTGCAGTGACGTTTCCGCGTGTGACAGTGCAGTGACATTACCGCGCGTGACAGTGCAGTGACGTTTCCACGCGCAAGACAGTGCAGTGACGTTTCCGTGTGTGTGACAGTACAGTGGCATTCCCGCGTACGTACCTGTGACAACTGTGAGTACCCTAGAGTCGTAAATAAAGGCACTATTCCATAGGATTGGTGTTTCCTTTCCTATCCCCAACCCACTCTCGTGACAATTGGTGTCAGAAGTGGGATAGGAAAGATGCCGATCGTGCCTAGAAATGAGATAGGGGTAACCACTCGAGCGGGAGCTGCAGCGGCAGAGGAACAATCGCCCGAGGAGTCCAACTCTGGCGGAGCCGCGACAACATCAGCGGCCGTCCCACCAGCCGCTTCATTGGAAATGAACGCGTTCCTGCAGCAGATTAGTGTCATGATGCAAGAACAAGCACACCGCCAGGAGGAGCAAGCACGCCGCCAGGAGGAGCAAGCACGCCGCCAGGAGGAGCAAGCACGCCGCCAGGAGGAGCAAGCACGCCGCCAGGAGGAGCAAATACGGGCGCTGCAGGAGGAGCAAGCACGCCGCCAGGAGGAGCAAGCACGCCGCCAGGAGGAGCAAATACGGGCGCTGCAGGAGGAGCAAGCACGCCGCCAGGAGGAGCAAATACGGGCGTTGCAGGAGGAGCAAGCACGCCGCCAGGAGGAGCAAGCACGCCGCCAGGAGGAGCAACTTCAGTCCTTTTCCAAAGATGTTTTGGCCGCGGTTCGGGCCAACACAGCCCGGATGGATGACTTCGAGAAGGAAGTTGCAGAAGTAAAGGAGGAAGTTACAGAAGTAAAAGAGGAAGTTGCTGAAGTAAAAGGGACGCTTCAACAGCTTGGTAAGGAAGTTAAACTTCTCAAAGAGTCTGGCCCTGTCACTAGCTCTATGGTCGCTCCTTTTACCAAAAATTTAAAGGTGCCACCCTACGACGGCAAATCCTCTTGGGCTGCTTTTAAATTGCAGTTGGAGACAATTAAAAAAGCCAGCCATTGGGATGAGCAGGAGGCGCAGTCTGCATTGACCCTGGCACTTCGAGATGACGCTCTGTCCGTATTGGAAGCACTCGGCGCTGGGAAGAAAGAGGTCACCTACGACGAACTCATAGGCGCTCTGGAAGCCAGATACGGTGACAGCCACCTCGAGCATGTATACAGGGCGCAACTCAAAGATCGTTGTCAACAGGCTAGCGAGACCTTACAACAGTGGTCCGTGGAAGTGGAAAGACTGGTCCGCAAGGCATATCATTCATCACCATCTGTCGTGGAGGAGATGCTCTTGCAGGTTTTTATTGATGGGATACGGGATCCCGAAGTCAGGGCGGCTGTACGACTGGAGCACCACACCACCTTGAAAGAAGCAGTGGCTCACGCTTTGGAAGTAGAAGCGGTTCGTCATGACTCACGAGCTCTAAGGCTTCGAGAGGTTGAAGTCACAGAAAACAGTAGACGACGACCCTACAACCCGATGTGCTATGAGTGTGGAGAGCGGGGTCATATTCGAAGCACTTGCCCGAAGCGTGAACGTACAACTTTCCGACGTCAAGTGGATGCAGCGGTTTCGACGTCGGAGCAGCCACAGGAAAACTAAAGAAGGCCAGGGCTGTAGGGTGGGCGCTGGCCGGTAGTAGTAAAGCCCCAGAAATTCTTGTGAAGCAGACTAACGACGGAAATACTCTAGTGATAGACGGTTTAGTCAATGGGAAACCTTGCCAGTTGACATTAGACACTGGTGCTTCACGGACAGTCATTAGCAACCACAGACTTAAGGACATTGGAGGTCGGTATATTCAAGCGAATAAAAATATCACGTTAACTACTGCTACCGGCCAACGAATCCCATCTGAAGGAGAAAAAATTGTAGCCATTAAGATCGGGGCAACACTTTATTGGCAAAGAGTGATTGTCGCAGGCATCTCCGACGATTGCATTATTGGTTTGGACTTTCTACAAAATCATCAGTGCAATATTGACTTGAAAAATGGTGTTCTAAAACATGGCAATGATGAAATTCCGATGAAAGGAGGAAATTTTGGTAAGGTGTTATGTTTGAGAGACACTGTCCTTAGTCCTAGATCCCAAACGACGGTCCCTGTTATGCTACCGCCTAATAATGGAAGCGGACCGCGGAGATGTGCCATTATAGAGGGAGGAATCTCAGACGCATCATGGATTCCGGCTAGAACCTTAGTTGGAAGTGGCCAAGTTGCGTTGGTACCTGTTCTGAATCCTCATGACGTGGAGCAAAAACTGCGAAAGGGAACGATTGTCGGAAACTGTGATGAAGTAGCCTGGTTGAGGAAGTGTGAAGAGGGGCAAAAGCGGAAAATTACGAATCAGGAAGAAAATGTCGCAAGGTTTATGGAGGGTTGCAAGGGTAATCTTACTAAATTGCAATTAATAAAAGCAAGAAACTTCTTGTTGAAATATAGCAATTTATTCTCTAAAAATGATGGAGATATTGGCAGAACTGGTTTGGTAAGACATAAAATTGATACCGGAGATACAGCACCCATCCGGCAGAAACCAAGACCTGTTCCTTTTGCCCGTGAACATGAAGTTGAGGACATGATCCAAGAGATGAAGAAGAATGGCGTGATAGAACCTTCATCAAGCCCATGGTGCTCTCCGGTTGTATTAGTAAAAAAAAAAAGAAAGATGGATCGACTAGGTTTTGTGTGGACTATCGGCGATTGAACGATGTGACTAAAAAGGACAGTTACCCACTTCCTAGAATCAATGACACTTTGGATTCACTTTGTGGTATGACTTGGTTCTCTACTCTTGATTTAAAAAGTGGGTATTGGCAAGTAGATTTGGATCCTAAGGATAAAGAGAAAACTGCGTTTTCGACCGGCAAGGGTTTATGGCAGTTCAAAACTATGCCATTTGGACTGTGTAACGCGCCAGCAACATTTGAAAGGTTGATGGAACATGTGCTGGCAGGTATGCTGGGAGAAACCTGTTTGGTCTATTTAGATGACATCATTATAATGGGAAGAGATTTTGATGATCATCTCAAGAAGCTTGAAAGCGTGTTTTCAAAACTACAGAGTGCAAATTTGAAGCTGAGTCCAAAGAAATGTTCATTTTTTCAACGACAGGTCAACTACTTGGGTCATGTTATATCAGAACAAGGTGTTGCCACTGACCCATCTAAAATAAGTGCAGTAAAAGATTGGCCAACGCCAACAGATAAGACACAGGTGCGAGCATTCTTGGGTCTATGCTCTTACTATAGAAGATTTGTGAAAGGGTTTTCCGATATCGCTAAGCCATTACATCGGTTGACCGAAGAGAAACGAGCATTTTCTTGGGATGAAGATTGTGAGCAAGCTTTTCAGGACCTCAAAATGCGGCTATGTCAAACCCCTATCCTCGGATTTCCTGACATGGTAGGAAAGTTTATTGTGGACGCTGACGCAAGTAACACCGGAATTGGAGGTGTTCTATCTCAACAGAGGGGAGATCAAGAAGTAGTTATCGCTTACTTTAGCAAATCTCTTTCAAGGCCAGAGAGAAACTATTGCGTAACTCGCAGAGAATTGTTGGCTGTGGTAAAGACATTGCAACATTTCAAAAAATATTTGCTTGGCCGCAAATTTCTGGTAAGGACTGATCACGCTGCATTGAAATGGTTATTGGAATTCAGAAATCCTGAAGGGCAGGTAGCCAGGATTGGATTGAGCTACTCCAAGAGTATGAGTTTGAAATTGAACATCGAGGAGGGAAGAGTCATGGCAATGCGGATGCTCTGTCTCGAAGACCTTGCCTGGAGGACTGTAAACATTGCAATTGGCAGGAAGAGAAGGAAAAAGTAAACATCCGGCTAATCCGTACTGATTCCATAGATGAAAATTGGACTGACGACGCCATGAAAAAGGCTTAGGAAGATGATAAAGATTTTCAACCACTATTGAACTGGCTAAGAAGTGGAACTAAACCAAAATGGTCAGAAGTGGCCAAATACAGTACGGCTACAAAGAGTCTTTGGGCGCAATGGGACAGCCTGGTGTTACATGATGGATTACTCTACCGAAAATGGGAAAGTACTCAAGGTCATCCTTCTACAATTGGTCGTCCCCAGAGAGAAGGTAAGGGAGATTTTAAAAACTTTTCATGATGGTACTTCCGGCGGACACCTGGGTATAAGAAGAACCCTCACAAAAATTAAAGAACGTTTCTACTGGTTACACTGCCGAGATGATATAGAAGACTGGTGTCGTAAATGTCAGAGTTGTGCGGCAGTTAAGGGACCACAGACTAGAAGCAGAGGAGCCATGAGGTTGTATAATGTCGGAGCTCCTTGGGAACGCGTAGCTCTTGACATAGCCGGACCGTTTCCAATTACGAATGCTGGCAACCGGTACATTTTGGTAGTTATGGACTACTTCACGAAATGGCCTGAAGCATTTGCACTACCTAATCAGGAGGCTACCACCGTAGCGACAAAGCTTGTGAATGAAGTATTCTGTAGATTTGGTGTGCCATTGGAGATGCACAGTGATCAGGGACGAAACTTTGAGTCACAAGTATTCCGAGAAGTCTGTGAAATCATGGGAATCCATAAGACTCGGACGACGCCGTATCACCCGCAGTCAGATGGAATGGTTGAGAGGTTTAACCAAACATTGGAACGGCATCTGGCAAAAGTAGTAGAAAGCCATCAAAAAAACTGGGACGAGTATATTGCGCTATTCCTCTTATCTTATAGGACTGCGGTGCATGAGACCACTACAGTTACTCCAGCATATGCCAATTTTGGAAGAGAATTGAAATTGCCAGCTGATTTGTTATCAAGTTGTCCACCAGATACCCCAAAAGGAATAACCGACTACGCTAATGACCTTCGGATTAAGATGGTTGACGTCTATGAGCAGATTAGAGAGGCTGGGCTTAAAGCTAGTGAACGGATGAAGACTCGTTACGATCGAAGAGCTAATGGCCTCGGCTTCGAGGAAGGAACACTGGTTTGGCTTCATAATCCGGTGAGGAGAAAAGGGAAATCTCCAAAGCTACAACCAAGTTGGGAAGGACCTTACAAAATTGTCACCAGAATTAACGACGTGACCTACCGGATTCAGCGTAATCCTCGCAGTCCTCTCAAAATAGTTCATGTGGATCGATTGGCACGTTATCATGGAAGCAATAATGATCGGGACGATCATGTCTCGAGAGGGGGCAGTGTCGCGTAGGACGATAAGTGATAATGACAATGTCAACGTCACAAATTCAAACTAGGAGAATTCATCTAAAGGGAAATTTCGTCACTCACGTCAGCACACGATTGGCCTAGCGGTCTTGGTGTTGGACTGTGAATCCATAGACCCCAGGTTCAAATCACAGTCACGTATAGTGTTTTTGAAGTTTTGTAAGAAGTTTCTAGATAACTCTAGATTAAATTGAAATGAAAATACGGGCCAGAAATAAAAGAAGACAAAAGAAAATTTATGACTTAAGTTTAGAACTTTGATGCGATATTGTTCGCATCCGGGGGGTATATAAGCAGAACAAGGCGCGGCCTACGCCAGTTTAGTTTGAAAGTAAAATCCGAAGAAGGAAGAAGGAAGAAGAAAAAGGAAGAAAAGTAAAAGTGGAAGTAGTGAGTAAAAAGTAAAGTGTAATAGTGAATGAAGTGAAGTGTTCAGTGCAGTAAATACGCGCGAGAGACGTTTCCGCGCGTGACAGTGCAGTGACGTTTCCGCGTGTGACAGTGCAGTGACATTACCGCGCGTGACAGTGCAGTGACGTTTCCACGCGCAAGACAGTGCAGTGACGTTTCCGTGTGTGTGACAGTACAGTGGCATTCCCGCGTACGTACCTGTGACAACTGTGAGTACCCTAGAGTCGTAAATAAAGGCACTATTCCATAGGATTGGTGTTTCCTTTCCTATCCCCAACCCACTCTCGTGACAATACTAAAACTGGTCACAAAACTATTTGTATATTATATAACTTAAAATAATTCAGTCAGACTTTCAATAGTAAATTAATTACATCGGAAATCAAACTCGCAAACAATTTTCCGTGACCATTCGCTCTAGTAACTCACCAAATTCATCCATAATTCCATTATAGTTGTGAAATTGCCCGGAAAGATTTTATCTGTACCTCGTAACTGCTACTGTCCCGTCATTACATTACACCCAAAATATTTCATTCGACATGTCGCCCTGCTGGTTTTTATGTGTGTGTTTGTTCTTTAGCTTGTTTTATGTGAGTGGGGGTAATGAAAAAGGTAAATAATCGTAGTTTAAAAATGATTATACATTGTCCTATCACATTACACCCAAAATATTTCGTTCGACATGTCGCCCTTCTGGTTTTTATGTGTGTGTTTGTTCTTTAGCTTGTTTTATGTGAGTGAGGGTAATGAAAAAGGTAAATACTCTTAATTTAAGAATTGTTTACCGGCTAGTAACCCATCACTGTATTTATTGCTTTTCCATCTTCTCGCCCACCATGACGCTAAAAGTGGCTTTTGGGTCTTGCGGACCTGGGCTCTGCATAGAGCCGCAAGACCCAAAATGCTCTGTCTGCCCCATTAGGGATAAAGACATGATAGTATGTATGTATACCATCATGTGTTTTTATGTGTGTTTGTTCTTCGGCTTGTTTTATATGAGTGAGGTTAATGAAAAAGGTAAATACTCTTAGTTTTAGAACTGTCATACACTTACCTGTCATTACATTACACCTAAAATATTTCGTTCGACATGTCGCCCTGCCGGTTTTTATGTATGTGTTTGTTCTTCAGCTTGTTATATGTGAGTGAGGGTAATGAAAAAGCTAAACTCGTAGTTTGAATAATGATACATCGTCCTGTAAAGCTATACCAGATGCCGTTAGGCAACTTGAAAAATCTGACAGCAGTGTTGGCCACTTACACATACGGGAAACAAATAAATCCAAAATATTTTGTTAGACATGTCGCCCTGCCTTTTTAATGTGTGTGTTTTTTATTTGACTTGTTTTATGTGAGTGAGGGTAATTAAAAAGGTAAACTCTAGTTTAAGAATTGTTTTGTCGTTTGATATCGCCTAATAATATTTGTCTAATGACAAGCTTGTTTAGTTTCACCTGCCCCGTTGTCTGTCTGTCTGTCTGTCTATCTGTGATAAAATCTTGCAACTAAAATTTGATCAACTTCCCGGTTTTCGATTAGGTAATATTTTGCACACGTATGTATTTCTCGTGACAATTAAATATTATATTTTGATGACGTGGAGCTGATCTGATGATGAAGCCATCGAGTTTGGTCTCGTTTGATTCGTCTTCAGGAGCACTTTAAACTTTTAAATTTATTATTTTAGATAAAACCTTGTTTAAAAAATATTGTGACTTGTTTTTATTATATTTGATATTTATCTACGAACGATAGAACGACCTCCGTGGCATAGTGGTCACCATGCTAGTCCGCCACCCAGAGGTCCCGGGTTCGATCCCAAGTCAGGGCAAGTTGGAAAATGGCCTTTTTCAAATTGTCCTGGGTCTTGCATTTGTTATAAAATATAGTATCGTTGAGTTAGTATCCCATAACACAAGTCTCGAACTTACTTTGGGGCTAGCTCAATCAGTGTAATTTGTCCCTATATATTTATATTTATTTATATATCTTAGGAGATAAACATAAAAAATACCACAACAAGAATATATCGAACATAGTATTGGTCTCATTCCCTTGGTATTATGTTTTGCAACATCATCGTATCTTAATGCGATCTGCTCAATAAACATACTATATTATTTCCTCGGATTATCTTGCAAGTCACGAGAATTTTCCGCCATTTTCCTTTTGATTTAGTTTAGTTGGTCAATATTGTGGATAACAAGGTATGTTGTTATATACATTCATTTTGATGACTCCGCGATATATTGGCAACTACGCTAGGCCGCCACTCAGAGGTTCTGGGTTCAATCCCCAGCCAAGGCAAATTCTAAAATTTGCCTTTTTCATTATTATTATTTTTTTCGTTCTTGTAAATTTATCTACACAATGTCCTTTTTTATTAACCCGTCAACTACCGGAATCGCAGACACAATAGATTTCTATTGTTTAGCGGTTCACATGTGAACCGTCGGGGTTTGATACTTGTACAAATATTTAAAGGGGTAATTCAGTTCATCATTTTGAGAAACTTTCCCACGTTTGCCCGTAAATGTTTATCGGAATTTGTATCATCATCATCATCATTATCAGGTCTTTTGGTCTCCACTGCAGGAGCACGACCCTCTCTGTACTACCAGAGCCGTACTTGGCCAGAGCAGCCAGAGGACTTGGCCTACGCTCTCCACGCTGGCCAGACGAGTTGGAGAGGTCTCATGATGTTTATAAGCTTTGTTCAGCTTGTATTTCCTAAGTCGCCTTTTACGACATCCACGGGAGGACTTGGAGTGGCCCTATTCCACTCGGGCGAAAACTGCACGTCACAGGCCAGTTTAACACTTATATATGCAGTATAAATCTTCTTTCAATTGTTTCTCTTGTCCAGCTACTTTACTTGTTCACCTTCTCCTATATCTGCTGCATGTAGCTGGTGCTGCAGGTCTTCCTGGTCCTCTTTTCCCTTCTATTTTCCCTACAATTATATTTTTATGAAATTGGCGTGTCGTATCAGATGACCTAACATCTTTCCTCGTCTATTCGCTTTTATGTCCAATATATACAATACAATACAAATACTCTTTATTGCACCATAAACAAAGGAATATACAAAAACCTAAAAAACCTAAAAAAAAAAGTTGTGTTTCATGTATTTTTAAATTGTGTCTACTCTTTTCAGGATCTCCTCATTCATAGTTTTTTCAACCCGCCTGTGTTTACCTTGCGGTAAATTCTAATTTTTTTTGCTGTTGTTTATAGAAAACCCTTTCACGGCTGTAGTCAGGGAGACGCTGATCAGCACAGCTCGCTCCTGTATGAACAAGGTGGACGCTACGGAAGCTGATCTTGAGCACCTGAGGAGCGATCCACCTTATCCTGAAAAGGCGGCGTGCATTATCAAATGCTTGTTGGAAAAGGTAGGCCTAAGGACATACGATACTATGAGTCACGAATGTGATGTGTTTTAACTTTTTGAAAGATTGAATACTTTAAAAGTATTGTAGAGATAATGTTGTCGCTTTTTAGGGTTCTGTAGCCAAAGGGCAAAAGCGGGGCCCTATTACTAAGACTCCGCTGGCCATCTGTTTATCCGTCTGGACATCTGTCTATCAGTATGGAACCCTTCATGCGCGAGTCCGACTCGCACTTGGCCGGTTATTAAAACACAGCATTTATTCGTGTATCTCGTGAACCGTAATAGCTAGACAGTTGAAATTTTACGGTTGATGTATTTCTGTTAACGCTAAAGTTAAGTAAAAACATAATAAAATCAATTTATAATTAAGTGGGACTCCCGTACAACAAGCGTGATTTTATATAGACAGTGGTACTAAACCCTTCGACTTGCACTTGTTCGATTATCAAAACATACTCGTAGCATTTATCCTTTTTGTTTTTTTATCTACATAGAGGGTTTAAAAACAAATCTGTTATGAAAAATCCAAAGAGTATTTATTACATTGACTGTGTGCTATGCAGTGCAGATGCAACTCATCAGATATATATAATATATGTATTTATTTTCTATTTATTTTTCTATTCTAAAGAACTTTTTTTGGGTCGTTCAGTTGAACGAGCATAAGCTCAGAATGAATTTCCTAAGGTCCCGCACAATATGCGTCCACGTTTGCCGTATTAGCACCTCTCCCCCGTTCTTGCCTTGTCAAATTAGTTATGCGGCGAACACACACACATTGCCGTGTGCACGGATGTATAGTTTCGTTAGTAGTAGTAGGCATACATAGTACTCCGCTTCTATGAAGTGCCTTTCTTGTGGCATAAGCCTTTTTCACTAATAAATTTTCCTTTCTGTAGTTATATTGTAATTTGTTTGTATATCGCTTTTTTCAGATCGGCATAGTGAAGAACAACAAATACTCCAAGACAGGCTTCATGACAGCTGTGTCTCCACTCGTCTTCAAAAACAAGAAGAAGATGGAACACATGAAGACAGTCTCAGAAAACTGTGATAAAGAGGTGTTTATTCATCTAAGTTATTATTATCAGAATTAGGAAAGGGTCAGCCTCGGCAAACATTCGGTGACCGAATTGCAGAGGTTCTAAGAAAAGGAGAAGTAAAAAGTACCCGTAACCGAAGGGCATGAATGAGGTTTGTTATAGGAACGTAACAAGTGGAGGTCCGTAGTCTCTGCCTATTACAAAAGAACGCTTAAATCTAAAACTCATTAGAGTAGCACTGTAGAAATATTTTGGGTTTGCAAAGACAATTTTTGATTTAGTGACCCATTTTATTTGCAAAAAATCGAACTAATACCCTCTTAAAGCCAAACCGCTTAAAAATTGAAATTCAAAGAAAACTATGGCTAGTTAATCTTTGTTAATTATTAAAGAGTTATATTCATACCTATTAATCATCGTAAAAAATAAATAAAACTTTGAAACAATTATGTAGAAAAATAAATTTGTTATTTCTCCCTTGCACCGCGAACGTCGGATTTAACCGACAAGCATTGTTGTGTCAATTTCGCAAGCCGGATATTTTCGACAAACAATCACTGCTCATATTATACATAACTTACGTATCCACATCTCTTTTTGGTTGTAGGTATTTATTTTAAATTTATTTTGCCTCGCGCTGGGGGCACGACAACTGATAAAAAGTCTCGCGGTGAAAGGGTTGGGTAGGAAACAGTAATGTGTAATTGTAACATAGCCCATCAGGCTGGGTAGGGACCAATACTGAACTGGGTTTCTTTCGGCGTAATCTTCCCAGCAGTGGTCGTTCCGAAATGCTAGTAGATTTTAGCTTCTGCACTAAAATATTTTTTTAAAAAATGACCTCCAATAAGAGATTAATTTATCCTACTTGATTAAAAAAAAATTACTTTGACTTTGTGTATAAAATATAAAGTAAAATGATAAAGGGGATATTAACTCTGTGTGTGGCCCGAAACGCACTTGTCCAGTTATATATTATAATGCTTCGAACAGCAAAGTGAGCAAGCTGTCAAACATATATGCGGCCTTGTGTCAGCAGATTAATTAGGTGACGTAGACATAATGCCGTGATTATGTACCTAATAATACCTAATACATGTAATAGACATAATTACACTATTATTGGTGGCGTGAAAATAATATATATAAGCTACTTCTGCACGCTTTTCAGCCACGGGTCCATGGGGACCCGGTCCTTTGAGGCGTTCCTTCATGAGGCCAAAGCCATTATTATTATAGAGCTCATGTTATTTTTTTATGTTCATTTTAGCTCCCGACGAAAAAGAGGGTGAGATATAATTACAAATACGCGTTTTTCATTTTCATGGATCATATAAATAGGGACTTCTTTTTATTTAATAGTTTTTGAGTCATTTGTTATTGTACTACCTAAATATTTAAAACTATTGACCTGGTTCAATTGGTTTGAGTGATGGAATTGTGGGGCAAGGACGTTTTACAAAAGGTGATATTAAAATTATTGCACGCATAATAAGTTTAGAAGAATTGTCGAATTTTACGACTTTTAACGGCATGGAATGTAACCGTTTAAAACCTTATTTTTATTACTAATTCGACCCTGCTGAGATCAATTTTGCCTGATGTCAGACTAATTGATATGCAATTGGTGTCAGGAATTTGTCTGACACCGGGCAAAATGAAACTCAGCAGGGTCGAATTAGTCTAAAAAACTCGGTGTCAAACTGTTACATTAAATGCCGTTCAAAATCAAAAGAAGAAGGCTTTCCAGATTATTATTCAAGGCTATAAGCGGAGCGTTGAGGCTTTGCATTACTCTCAACAAGTCAAGGTCAAGAATTTTTCTGGACTTAAATCTGTCTCTATTAATTGCAGGTTAAACACCATGGCTCATCTTGTGAGCTGGGGAACGAAATCACAGCGTGCATCTTTAAGTACGCTCCAGAGCTTCACATGAAGGCATAAAAAGAAACTACAAAAATAAAATTATTTTTATTTCTTCAACAACATTTGGTCGGTACTTACTTAAAAATTTGTGATTGTGTATGTTCTTGTGATTGTATAATGTAGAAGGACACACTCTTCCAAAGCCATAATAAAACAGGGGGGTTAATCTATAAAATAATATACGATAGTGAAGTCTTATTTCTATGTCAAACTGAATTAGACTTTATCATCATACCTTAGTGCTCGATATTGCTTGATACTGAAACGCGAAAAAGCAGTAACTTCCGTCTTGCGTACTGCTTTTGGAGTAACCTCCCTGAACCTATTAAATGATTATTATATTTTTAAACTACAAAAAAACGAACGTGCATAATTTATTTGTTTGTTTTGTTTTTTTAATGTAACAAAAATATATTTAACATTACTGCAATATAAATTCTATGTTTTGTACAACCGAAGCATGTTATTTATTTTATGTTTCTTATCCCCCGACAAAAAGGATGGATGTTAGAAGAGACGCTAATGTGTGTCTGTGTGTCTGTAGCTTTCGAACGGATGGACCGATTTCAATGCGGTTTTTTGCGTGACAGCAAATTTTTTTACGGTGGTTTTTAGCTACGTTTGAAGAAGTTTTTAAGGGTTAACGCTTTAAAGTCGGGGTTATTACAAGTCGCGCCTGGCGAGGTATGAACTTATAGCTCACAAGACGCAGAGACAGGAATAGTGTCAAGACTGCTTGACCACTAATATAAGGATGTGGACTAAAAAAATATTTTTGGCTCATCAGATAAATTATTAAAAAGTATGGTATATGTTTTTTTTTCTTTTTTCTGATAAGAAAATAATGACGGTGATACAGCGCATTTAAATTTAGCGTGACGTCTCCATCAGTCGTGACGTCTCGTTACGATTCAAAGGTGACGTAAATAGTCACTCCAAAACTTCCAAGCGCTGTATCTTTGTAAATGTTTACTACTTTGCTAAACGAAAAAATATGGGTCCTTTATTTTTGAATAATCTAGTTGACGGACTAAATAAAAAAATATTTTTCTTTCCAGTCCACATTCAGGTTTTTTTTGTAAAGAAAAAAATAGTGATTTACCTAGATCTTTCGTCAACTGACGCTCAAAAGAAATCTCGTTACATTGAGACTAGAATGTTGCTAACTTCAAAACTCACCGCAATGAAACTAAAAAGAAATAAAATTCCTTGGAACCTCCTAATTGCACCGTGAACGTTAAAGTTCAGCCACCTATGTGGTAATTGAAAATGTTACTGTCTTTCTAGGAATAGCTGGATTTACGAGATAACTCTTTTTGCCGTAAATTCAAAGCTTTTTAATTTTTTTATTAGATAAAAAAACACGAGCCGCTACCCTTTCATCCACTAGTCCACGGGGAATTTCTGTTTACCCACTGTAACCTAATTTGCTGTAAATTTCAAAAAACCTTTCTTTTCATAAGATTTTTTTAAAATAACGAGCCGCGACCCTTTCACCCACTAGCTTCACACACCAGTCCACGGGGAATTTTTGTTTACCCGTGCACCCACTGTAACCTAATGCATAAAGCGGGCAAAATGATATATCGATATGAATAGTATTCTAACAATTCTTTATTCAGTAACACAATAAACAAAGACACATTCTTACGAGAAATTAAAACTGAAAAATAAGCAAAATTCGAGAAATTAATAACTCACTAACATTAACCTACCTTGGGGGAGGCCTTTGCCCAGCAGTGGACTTCCTGTGGCTGATGTGATGATGATGATGAACCTACAATGTTGCAATGGTGTCTAAATTTCCACTGCTGATGCTTTGCGAGTTAAAAGGCTCGATGGGTCGATTTTATATAACCGTAGTTCACCGTGTGGTTTCCGGCAGATTAGAATAGGCCACTCCATATTCAAAATTCAAAAAACAACTCAGTACATTGTTGGTGAATGAATGCTTCTATACCATTAAATAATTCCTTGACTTTAAATTTTGACATGCGGCGCCCCATATTGAAATCATTAGACATATTTAAACATTATTAGTAACTAAATTTATCCCATAATATTGTAAATCATTTGACATGCATGATATTATTCAATAGTGACTATTATTATTATATTTTTGTAAATTAGAAGCATGAGTATCTAAAAAATTTGCATGCCGATTGTTGGTGCAACACGTCTGTACAAGAGAATTAGGTATGACCTGTAAAATCGTATTTCTTACCGTGTTTGCTTGCAAATAAATTTATTTCATTTCATTTTATTTCATTTCATTTCATTTCATTCCAAGTCTTCCCGTGGATGTCGTAGATGGCGACTTAGGGAATACAAGCTCAAAGCTTAAAAACATCATAAGACCTCTGCAACCCGTTTGGCCAGCGTGGAGGGTGTAGGCAAAATCCTCTGGCTGCTCTGGTCAAGTATGGCTCTAGTAGTACAGAGAAGGTCGGCTTTTGCAGTGGAGACAAAAAGACCTGATGATGTTATCAGCGATACTTTCAATATAACACTTCCAATTTGTAGTTGTTTCTGAAGGGTTTCCCAATCGGCTTGAAAAATCTGTCACGGGTGTTGGCTACTTACAATACAAAATTTATTGAAAAAAAAATTGAATTAAACTTAAATACAAACTTATTAAAATTTAAATCAAAACTAAAATTAAAAATTACAAATTATGTAGTCCCACTAAAATACAAAATATAATACAGTACAAATACTCTTT
The DNA here is from genome assembly GCA_963555685.1 of Acrobasis consociella. Lineage (NCBI taxonomy): Eukaryota > Metazoa > Arthropoda > Insecta > Lepidoptera > Pyralidae > Acrobasis > Acrobasis consociella. The sequence goes on along the minus strand of OY743119.1, from coordinate 2,656,871 downwards.
ATCGCACCACCAAAAGGAAATATATAAAAAATACAGGAAAAAAAAAAGACATAATTATGATACATAGGCGGACTTATAGAACAGTTATTATACGAGAAACAAACTTTTAATTTTAATCTTGTGCGAATATATAGATAAAAATCTGTTTACTACGTTACACTGTATTATACATAATATCACGCCTGTTTCCCGCAGCGGTAGGCAGAGACTATGGACCTCCACTTGCTACGATCCTGACAAACCTCTTTTGCTTCATCTAAACTCATCAATCTCTGTATTTTTTTGTAAAATTTATTTTTTATAATTTTTTAGAACTTTAAAACCGACTTCATCCCTAAATTACGCAACCAATTTCGATAAAATTTATATTCCACCTCGCAAGTTTACCCTTTAAAACAAAAAAAAAAGGAATTTTCCAAATCTGTCCAGGCGTCTTCTTCTTATCGTGTGTGTTAGTGACTAATACTAGTGTCAGAGTTTTGAACCGCCTTAAAGGCCTCTGACATGGTTTTAGGTAACGACCAATGTCAAAGACAGTGACCGGAACCGACGGCTTAACGTGCCCTCCGAAGCACGGATCATCTTACTTATCAGACAATCAGGTGATCAGCCTACAATATCCTAACCAAACTAGGACAACAACACAAAGTCGTTGCCCCCGCCGGGAATCGAACCCGCGACCTCTGGGTATGAGCCGAACGCTCTAACCACTACACCACGGAGGCAGTGGAATAGGAGAGGCAGAGGAATAAGCGGTAATACATGATACGACTGCCACTCCTAAAAAAAACGACGGGTTGCACTCTGGGAGTGCCGGCAGAAGTGAAAACTTGAATAATAACGTTGTGCATTTTTGATATACGAAACAGCAGGCGCAGGCATACATTTTCTCCGCGCCGTAGAAAGAGAGAGGGATACTCCCTCTCCTACGCCGCGCCAGCTGTCTACTCTCCATCCGTCTTACGAATTTTCGATCAGGTCACGTGTCCTGACGCGAGCGTGTCCTGACGCGAGTTTAACATTTTTTACCCATTCCAAAAAAAGTGCACAACGCCGCTAAAGAAGTTTTCACTTCAAAATCGTGATGACCTCCTTCTTTTTGGAAGTCGGTTAAAGGGAAATTAGAGAAGGTTATCCTAAAGGAAAAGTGCCAATACAGTGCTACATAAAGATAGCCCGAATTTCGTAACTACCAGTCATTTGGCGAATGACACACGTACAGACATTACGTATTCCCGATTTGGTTGTTCCGCATTCGTTTTGTTAGGATTTAGGATTTTTGTGTTTTTGTGTCACGTTTTTATTGATTTGTGTTTTCCTTTTTCTTTTTTTGTTACTTGATTTAAAGTAAGAAACGGTTTATGATTTTTAGTGAGACTATAAAATTTGTATATTTTTAGTTTTAGTTCTTATTTAATTTTAAATTTTTATGTACATTTTTAATTGAATTAAAGTATTATTTCTTCCAATAAAACTTAATCTTGTGCGGCCAATGACCTTCCGTACACATGTGTATGAAAAGTCATTGTGTGCGGCCATAAAATTTGTTTACTACGTGACACTGTAATTTTTCGTAAAAATATTTTTAAAGGGAAATTAGAGAAGGTTATCCTAAAGGAAAAATGCCAATACAGTGCTACATAAAGCTAGCTCGAATTCCGTACTACTACATTTAGCGAATGACACACGTACAGACATTACGTATTCCCGATTTGGTTGTTCCGCATTCCGTTTTGTTAGGATTTAGGATATTTGTGTTTTTGTGTCACGTTTTTATTGATTTGTGTTTTTTTTTTCCTATTTTTTTTAGTTAGACAGGGTATATTTTCAGACTTGATTTAAACTAAGAAACGTATTAATATACTCAACAGTATATTTTAATGATTTCAATAAGATATTCCAGTGGGTCTACATAATTAGTTTTTTTTTTCAAATTTTGTTTCTTTTTAGTTTTAATTTTATTATGTATAGTTTTAATTTTTCCAGTGTAAAAGGTTACTTTATTTGCCAAAATTAGAATTATAGTTTTACAATTCGTTATAAATAATTGGATTAAAATATAATAATATATGTCACATTTTATTCAATCAAGACACGTTTCACTAAATTCATGCACAAACAAATATCCTAAATAAAACTAAATATAACTATTATTTCTTTCAATAAAATTTCTACCTTGTGCGGCAATAAAATTTGTTTACTACATGACAGTGTATTTTTTCGTAAAATTTATTTTTTTAAAGATATTAGAGAAAGTTGCCCTAAGGGAAAAGTGCCAATACAGTGCTACATAAAGCTAGCCCGAATTCCGTAACTACCAGTCATTTAGCGAATGACACACGTACAGACATTACGTATTCCCGATTTGTTTGTTCCGCATTCCGTTTTGTTAGGATTTGGGATTTTTGTGTTTTTGTGTCACGTTTTTATCGATTTTGTGTTATCCTTTTCCTATTTTTTGTAGTTTGAAAGGGTATGTTTTTGAACTTTATATCCAAGAAAATAGTTTATTGTCCAAAATATTTAATTAGAGGCCGTGTCTACTGGTATGATGTGTATCATCTAACAAACAATACAAAACTCTTAAACAAAAATGTAAATGGGAACATAAAAGAAGTTGGTTGAACTTATGGGATTTTTTGTCCCATTAGACCTACCAGTAGGTTAACTGGAACTTAAATTCCCAGTATTACTACAGGTAGGTCTATTGTGCAAAAATTCCCATCAGTCCTTCTGGTAGAACTTGTAACGTCTACTGGAAATAGCTCTTATTTCTGACCCTGTATACTACCCTATTAACAAAATTTCAGCGGCTAAGCTCATAATTTAAAACTAGTCATAATTCTGAAACCACGCCGTCACCTGTCATCACAACCAAGCGAGGATCCTCCGAAACTATCAAAGCGTTGACAGCAGCTGTCAACGAGTCGAAGAGACATCTCCGTCAGTGGCATTAACGTTTGGCGTGTCATATTTCGCGTCGAAGTGTATGTAATGTGATATGCTTTTAGTTGGATAGCAACTCTTTAATATATTCTACGGTTGGTTGGTAAAAATTATTATTTTTAATATTTAGTTAATTCAAATAAAATAGATCAGCTTACTTTTATTTCAGATAAATCTTTATTTTGTTTACTGATCAAATATTTTTATTTACGTAGTTTTTGTAGGTAAGTTTATATAAGGTCTAACAAAATATACTATTTAAATGGTGAATTCAGTCCGTTATTGTGAACAACATTCCCCAAGAAACATAATAGGTATGTCGAAATAAGAAAAATATTTTTTGCCTTTCATAAAAATTTGGATCAGCTATGCCCAAAAATTGCTATTCATATTTCAATAAGTTTTATGTGTTCTGCAAAATACACTATCGCGTATTTATCCCTATTGGGGCAGACAGAGCAATTGGTTTTAGCGGCTGTAAGCAGACATAACCAAGGCCGCAAGACCCTTAAGAATCCCCTTACCATATACTTTTTCATACAAAGGTCGTCTATGTTTTATCAGATTTTGGTAAAAAATTGTAATTATCTAAGGTTATAATTGAAATGGCTGAATCTTTATCATTATTTCCTAAAATAAATTATTTGCTAATCAGAGAAAAGACAAAATACGTAAGTATACCATACTTTTTAATAATCTATCTAATGAGCCAAATTATTTTCACATCCCTGTTTAACAAAAAAAGGTACGAAACCCTGAGCCAAACCAATCTCACTTACCGTTTATCTGCAAGTCTATGGTCCATAACAGCGGTGTAAAAGTAATCGCTTTTTCATCGCAAGGCTTTATGTCTCCGCGAATCAGCTGATTGTTATATTTTATGTAAGTTTTACGGTCTCCCAGGCTAAAAGCCCAGTCTAGTTATGTAACTATACCTAGCAGGGCCCTCCCCCCTTCTGAAATATGTTTAGTGTTGATTTATATTATTTAATTTGCAAAAATAAATCTTTAGTTTTCACTATGGCAATACTAAAGCAATCAAGTTGCTGTCTTTATTTAGTTGCAACGCCCAGTTGTCTCGTTCATTCCGTTACCGACTGTGCTAGGTGTCAGACGTATACACTTCCAAGTAAAAGTGAAAATAATATAATTTCATAGTTCACCGGATAAACAGTAGTTTAATTTAGCCTATACCGAGTTGTTATTCCAACATTTAGTATAGATGGTTAGTACCCTTGTTGGAAGTCTCAGTTCTATCTTTTGAGTACAGTGCGACTAATCTTGATATCACTCAGTAAGCTACGTTTAAAAGTAGATGAGGTAAGGAGTACCTATAACCGGAGAGCATGCATGAAAAGAGTTATTAGTGTTGTCGAAGCAAAAGAAGTTTGCAAGGATCGTAGTAAGTGGAGATCCATAGACTCGGCCTACCCCCATGGGAAACAGGGGTGAAAATTTGTATGTAAGCAACGTCTAGAGCCAACGTTACATGGGGTTCGGAACCCACAGTTTATACTTGCTTTCCGTAACACGAATTCAACTTTCTTTTCGGATAATTAAGTGATTCAAGCCTGCAATAAAACCACATGCACACACTGGAAACAACTTTTCACAAAATTTGCTTACCAAATGGAATTCGAACCCACGACTTCTGTATCATAAGGCAAATGTCTAGATCACAGGAGGCTGTCTGGACCAGAAATAATTGGTCCCTATCTATGCATTATTTATTTATTTATACATCAAGATTCGTAGTGTGGTTTCCGGCAGAGTAAAATAGGACTACTCTAAGTCTTCACGTGGATATCGTAGAAGGCGACTTAGGAAGTATGAGCTAAACAAAGCGAATAAACATCAATAGGACCTCTCCAACCTGTCTGGCTAGCGTGGAGAGTGTAGGGCAAATCCTCTAGCTGCTCTGGCCAAGTATGGCTCTGGTAGTACAGAGAGGGTCGTGCTCCTGCAGTGGAGACAAAAAGACCTGATGATGATGATAACATAATGATTATTAGGGCAAACTAACAGGACATTTAAGTTCATGCGCCACGAGCCACAAGACCTAAAGGAATTATTTGTAAGGAAACTGGAGATATCATTTAAAATTTTGTCTACAACATGGGACATTTTGGTTCTTGCGGTTTACAGCCATAAGACCCAAAGGCCACTTTAGCATGATGGTGGGCAAGAAGGTGGTAAGTAAATGGAAAACATAAAAATTTTCAAGGACCAGTGCTCCTCATTTGAAATAAATTATTTGTCTTCAATATGCCCTAGATGACCGTTTTAAATTACAAAATATTTTATGAACTGTTTACAGCTTAAAGTGAGAACTTAAAGCTTTTATTCGCACATTTTCAAAAAGCAACCACTTTTAGCATTTCTCAGCTTTCTTTCAAATAATTTATTTTAAAAGGGCACGGTTTAAAACCCCGAAAAATCATCTAACCCCTTAATCGTAACAGTGCGAGCCGCATTGCCTGTTAATAGGATTACCATTCCACCAGAAAAGAAGCAAACATTATATTCCATGTTTAAATTTTCTCCCAAATCTATGGACGCCCTAGCCCGACGAGTATGAAATCCTAAAATGTCCACAAATCCAGACTATGAACTAAAATCTCGGTAAATTAACAATAAAAACAAACATTGCGCACCAAACAACACCAATATAAACATATCTGTAATAACCAAGACAGCATTCGCCATCCCAAAATAAAACGGAGCCATATGCCTTACCCAATGATATCATGTTTATAAAGATACCTCACATTTTTTATGATCCTTTTTTACTTATTAATCGTAACTTCGTATTATATATTCGCATTGTATATAGTAAGAGGGCTTTATCTGGCTCAAAAGATAAGCATTGCCATACAACGTGGCAATGCTGCTAGCCCTTTGGCACGTTACCACGGGGCAGCGATTTTCTAAAGCTTTTTTATTTATAAGCAATTTAAGTTATAAGTTTAGTTTTAGTTAATTTTATTTTTTATTTTATTAATTCACACAAAAAAAATGTAATAAAACTTCACTTCTTTAAATTTGAATTGTATGAAATGCAATAAATACTTTTTATTTAAATTCATAAGTGTGACAATAATAGTAAAATAAATGTGAGTCATATACCTTACCCAAATATATTTTATTTTCAACCGACATTCAAATAGGAAGAGGTTATCAGTTCGTCGCGATCTTTTATTTATTTTTTATGTTTATTCACCGATTATTCAAAGACGCCTGAAACGATTTGGAAAATTCTTTTGTTGTTTAAATGGATATACTTGTCAGGTGGTTCCATGTAAATTTTATCAAAATCGGTTGTGTAGTTCGGAGAAATCGACTTTTAGTTTTGGAAAATTATCTAAAGATATTTTATATTACGCTTATATGGTGTTTTTTTAGATGTCACTCTTTATGAATATTGTCAAACAGTTTATCTATACATATAATAAAACATCTATATCTATACATATAATAAAACAGTAAAAAAAGTGTGTCTGTACATTAAATATATTTCCAAAAAAATATTGGGGGCGATGGAGACGTAGTAATAGAGTAAAAATGTCTGTTTGTCTGTTTGTACACGCTAATCTCCGGAAATACTCGACGGATTCGAATGAAACTTTTTTTGTTATATAGCTATTAAGCCTGGGCAACATATAGGGTATAAATGATTTTGGAAAATGGAACGCCTGATGCAGAACCATAATGGTCCAGCTAAACTATAAGAGATATAAAAATGCCGCCTTAATAAAAGTTGTTCAGCCTAATGAGCATTTTCCAGAGACATAAAGTCCACGCGAACGAAGTCGCGGGCTTCGGCTAGTTACGTAATATATGTAGTTGGACTGTCCAACCAGGCTTCGATAGAATAAGACGATCATCATCAGGGCGAGTATCAGGAGTGGAGACCCGATAGTTTCACTTTCTCTCTATTTCAACCTTTCTGACTTGATTACGTTAAACCGTTTGTTATTGCTGAATTTATCCTACAAAAGTTTTATTTTTTCAAATTGCATTAAAATATCTCTGGTTTAGATGCTATAACTTAGTTAAAACTTCTTTATCCACGGAACCGAAAATTGGTTCCGTGCTTTTCCCCAACCAGAGTGAAATTAAAGCATGGAGATTTCAGTATTTCCGAAACTTTAGTTTATATTTTCAATTTAACTTTTCAGATTTTAAAGCTAAAACTTTTGAAATAAAACAAAAATAAATAAATTTTAACCACTCGTATGCCGATGCGTAGATTTACGTGAAACTGTATTGTTTAATTATTTTGTCTGGTATTTTGGCATATAAGAGATTGAAAAAGTTTTAGGGGTGGAAAACAATTATCAGCGAGAAAATGATTTGCCTCGGCTGATAATTGTTTATTTATTTATTTACAAAATTCATGTACACAAAGTAAGAACATTGAGTACATAGGTACTGCTTATTTCATAAGAAATCTCTTCCAGCAGACCCAGGAGAGGAAAAGAGAAGAAAACAGGTAGTAGTAGGTGTGTAAAAAATAAACTAAAGTTAAATACAAATACATGTAGGTACTTGTTTAAAAAAATTACATATACACACATACATTATTATACAATACATATACATAGACTAATATCTATATACATATAATAGTATAGTAGTAATAGAATAAGAATTTTTAAAAAAATGTCTGTCTGTTTGTCTGTTTGTCTGTTTGTCTGTATGTCTGTTTGTCTGTTTGTCTGTTTGTACACGCTAATCTCCGGAAATACTGGACGGATTTGAATGAAACTTTTTTTGTTATATAGCTATTAAGCCTGGGCAACATATAGGGTATAAATGATTTTGGAAAATGGAACACCTGATGCAGAACCATAATGGTCCAGCTAAACTATAAGAGATATAAAAATGCCGCCTTAGTAAAAGTTGTTCAGCCTGATGAGCATTTTCCAAAGACATAATGTCCACGGGAACGAAGTCGCGGGCTTCAGCTAGTATAAAATATTATTATTAGTACGGCTGAAAATTTCAAAGTAATTAGACATTTACAGGCACTTTTACGTCAATAAGCATAATTAACATGACTTGTAAAGTCTGTTAGCGGAGACTTGATAAATTTAAGGCTCATTAGATATTGCCAGCCCGCTAATTATTTAAAATTTTTAACGTCAAAGTCAATTTTTATTTTAATTCTTTATTTAACTTTCGTATGGAAAAGCGAATTTTTATCGTTCAATTTATTACGTATATGTCCCTTTTACCTTGTTAAATACAAGGTGGAAGAAACATACCCAATAATATATTGTCAATTTTGGAATAATTGTTTGTTTGTTTGTTTGTAATAACTTAATTGTACCAAAAAACAAAATAAAGCACAAAAAATTCGAAAGAGCAAATTTACTAATCTCTTCCAGTCAACCTGCGATAGACTGAGAGGACATTTACTCAATTTAAAGGTACTTACTTAGGTTTAAGTACGTATTAGATACCTTAAAAGATTATATGTATATAACAACATTACATATACATACACAAACACATATACTATATACTCATAAACTTACATACAAATACACATATTATACATACATACATATTTTCACGCCTGTTTCCCATGGGGGTAGGCAGAGACTATGGATTTCCACTTACTACGATCCTTGCAAACTTTTGCTTTGTCAACACTCATAACTCCTTTCATGCATGCTCTCCGGTTATGGGTACTCCTTACATCACCTTTCTTCAGAACATCTGCTATTTGGTCGCAGAACGTTCGTTAATACACATGTTATATTTTTAATTATTTAACAATGTATATAATGAAAAGAATTTTCTTTTTTTTCGCAGTGTAGCAAGCGGTAACACAAGTCATATCTTCTTCTTATTACATCTATGTCGTCGCCGCATTGCGTAAGTCCGTGATTTGGGTACAACACACCACATATATTGTTTTCTCAATTGCTCGTTTTAATGTATTCCACGATCTGGGACGGCAGAGCTGTTGCCTAGTTTGTACGGTGTTTACTTGTATTAACGCATGTAGATCTAGGACTTACAAGTTACAAGGGTATCTAGACAAGTTTGATTTATGATTCAGACTCTCGTCCTATCCCTCGATCGAATGATAAGCAGCTGGTGTATACTATGCTTATCTTTTCTCCTGGTGTTTTGCACAGACAACAGGATAATGGACCCGTATTTTTCAGTTTACCAAAAAAGTAAAAATTCACAAAGATACGGAGCGTCAATGTTACGGAGTGGGGGCTTGCGACGTCACACTTAAGTAAAGTAACTACCTCCGTGGTGTAGTGGTTAGAGCGTTCGGCTCATACCCAGAGGTGGCGGGTTCGATTCCCGGCGGGGGCAACGACTTTGTGTTGTTGTCCTAGTTTGGTTAGGACATTGTAGGCTGATCACCTGATTGTCCGATAAATAAAATGATCCGTGCTTCGGAGAGGGCACGTTAAGCCGTCGGTCCCGGTCACTGTCTTTGACATTGGTCGTTACCTAAAACCATTTCAGAGGCCTTTAAGGCGGTTTAAAAACTCTGACACTAGTGTTAGTCACTAACACACACGAGAAGAAGAAGATCTCCAAGACTGGCATGGAAGATTTGAATTATTAACCTTTTCACGCGAACGTCGGATTTAGCCGACAAAAATTGTCATACATACCTTTTTGGTAGTAGGTAACTTGTTTATTTTAGATTTACTGTATCTCGCGCTGGCGACACGACATCTGATATAAAGGCTGGCGGTGAAAGGGTTAAATTATTATTAAAATTACAAATCCTTTCAAAACATTTTTATGCAAAATTATGCCAAGTCTAACTAGTTTATTAGGAGATATTGCTTGTACTCTAAAAAAGGATATCCCATTCACCTCGGTGAAAATCAAAAAACGAAAATTCCCATTCGTCACTACTGGGGTACAATGGGAATTGTAATGGAAGTCTATCCCAGAAGGTATAAGGTAGGAGATATTGCTTGTGCACTCTAAAAAGTGATATTCCATCCGTCGTCAGTACGAAACAAAATTCAAAAATTCCCAGTCGTCATAACTGGGGTACAATGGGAATTGTAATGATAGTCTGGTATTCGTCTCCAGTAGAGACGAGGTGACTTGTGAAATAATACCTATTCCCATTCATCTCCAGTGGGAAAGACGCGGTGGTGATAGTTAAAACACACAAAACCAAGAATTGTCCTATTTGTCCCCATTGAAGACGTCCCCACTGGTAACGAATGGGATATACCCTAAAAAAGATATCAGATCTCATGGAGCGTCAAGCTCCTAGCTAACGCCCCAACCTAACACATACTCTCATCATAGCGCGATTTGCGCGAAAAGTGGAAGAGACACACCCGTAATAAATCCAACCACGGGTTATCCCTGATCAATATAGTATCATAAAATATAAAAAAACAGTCAAATTTTTTTAAAAAAATGGATCATGTCTATGTTATTCCTATTACTTTTGCTCTTGTGAGCGCGACCATTAATATTTTGTTTGTCTAACTCTGCTTGTGCGGTCTTTTTACGCAGTAAAAATAAATATAGGTCTATGGTCTAACCACTGCTTAATTTTAAAACAAATAAGAAATATTTTATTAAAAACATGACTGCTTAAAAATTTACTGAAGATCTGCTATTTTGTAACTGATATATATTTTTTTATATTCCCAGTGTTACTCTCAGAATTAAGCTACACTGAGAAAAAAATACTGTTAAATTAACAATAAAACTTTAATCCCTGAGAGCCGTCCATAGTGAATTGTTACCATATAAAAGTTTTTATTGCCAAATGAAATCGATAATTGGGTTGATTCGGCAACAATAATACATCGCTGAAGAAGCAAGGTGTAATCTTGTCATATCAAATACTCCTATTTGTTTCCCTAACAATTGAACTTTGTTCCCATACATATTCAGGCTTTGTTTCCCCAGCAATCTGACTTTGTTACCTTATCTATTCCCCATTTTGCCTCCCTAAAAATGTAATTTTGTGCCTGTAGCTGTCTTCTTTTTGCTGCTTCAGCAATTTAACCAATCCCTTTCATGACCGTTCTTAAATCTGGCCACATTTGTAAATTATCTTTTCTTTCTTTTGAATTCGTTGACATGAGCAATACAAAATAAAGTTGTGTTTTCTGCCGTGATCAATATCATGGGTAAGGGTTTTCATTGGAGCCTTTAACAATCCTTTGAGCATTTTTAAGGAATGTAAAAGGCACCAATTCACCTTTTATATTAATTGCGGTAGTATTACACATCATATTTTTGTAGTACTTATTTATGTCAAAAAATGTAAAAGAAAGAAAAGATAATTTACAACTAGTGACCAGATTCAAGAACGGTCATGAAAGGGGTTGGGTAAATCACATTTACAAAATAGCAAAAGAAAAATAGGAAGAGCTTAAAAAAAAATAGGCTAATATTATGTAATCTACTCGGCCTAATGATGGGTGCCGGAACAGGTAAAGTTAAAATCTCAAAACTTACATTTTGTAGCAAAAAAGGGTTCAAAAAGGGTCGCAAGACAATTATATAACTATATAAAATATTTTAACTTGCCTTTTGTTTACCTTTATCGCCATCCTTGTAAACCTTACAATTAATTGATTTGGGGCAACTTATTACCAAACTACGTTAGGACAGCTGCTGATTGAAACAAAATTATTTTGACAATCTATTTTTATTTGTACTGCAGTATCAAAGTACAAAATAATAATTATAAAAAATGTTTATATCTCCCACTACTGACAGGTACTTACACCTCATGCTTTTGTTTCTGATTTTCATCACAAGTTACGTTTATCCCAATTGTTTACTGTTCACTGCACAGATAGACACATCGAACCAGCCGCACCGATATTGTTCGCCGTAAAGTGCACCACACGCTCGAACATGGTACGACACCGCACACCGTTGGATTCACAAAACGATTTGATTACATTACTGTCCTCCATGATGAAATTTAGATACATAGAATGTAAAACTCCACAAACAGTTTCACGACTGCAGAAAACGCAGCCACGCGGTCGAACACTCGCGAACAAACTAAGCGCCTAAGTTTAAACCACGACAAAACGGCACTAGTGTTTTGTCACGATACACTAGTTCACTTGTTAAACGAACACCCTAATATTTTGTTACTTTTGAGTATTGTTGACCCAGCGATGCATCAATTAAACATGACAGCAACTTTAGTTTTGTTAGAAGTTATTTTGTTATACTATAAACACCTATATTAATATTCGAGCAACAGTAGCGGTTGTTACTTTAACAACGTTATTCAACATTGTTACACTGTTAAAATTTCCGAAGCCGCAGGTACAATAAATATGTGACCATAAAAAGATTGCCTTGGGCATAATTTACCCTTTGTTAGTGTATGTCAAGTGTTTAGTTGCAGTAATTATAAATATTTAACAACGCTTTTATTGACGCTTTGCCAGCTTATTTTTTTCTCAGTGTACATCTAACAACACCTATCCATCAGCGTAGCATATGCAGCGCATCCCATACATACAATATACATACACAAATAACACTCGAAAAACATAACCCTTACTCTGACGCAGTCGGCTAAGAAATGCCAACGTAAATTTGTACCCAGCAAAATACGTAGACATTTCAGAGTTATTCTCGAGTCTATTTATATTAGACATTTAAAGAGAAATTCTGCAAAGAAACGACGTTATACGAGTGGCTTTTACTGGAAATCTTGTAGTACACGGCGTGTTACACTCAAGAGCCTTCTTCAAATGTAACTTTAGAATAAAATCGTATGCAGAAAAAGGTAAATGTGAGGTAAAGGCACGACTTAGGTTAGGGCTCTTAAAGACGAAAGACGAGACAGTATGCCCGACGTCTCGTGAAGGTCGCAAACTGTCGTGTGACACATGTCAATCTATCATAAACTGTCAATAACTGCCGAGCAACCCTGGAGCAACCGTTGCCGATTATATTTTCTAAGTGAAAAGTTTTTAGGTGCATTGAACAAGCACGGAAAGCTATTTTAGAGATTGGAAAAAATCATTGAACTCGCGACACTGTTACCGACACCAATTTTTCCCTTCTGTCGGCACCACCGGAGTGCCATGTTTTATTTTATTTTATTAAGAAGATCAATAACTATTCTTATTTACATAGATTACAATATAGACACAGAAGAGTCTTATAGGTCCTTAATTATAGAAAAATTTGTATTTTTTAAAAGATTACGATTTCCAAACATCAACTTATCATTAACAATCCGCTCACAAGATGCTACAACATAACATCAAAATATTCAGTCCTTAAGGAGCTACCTGAGTTTATCGGAGTCCAATGCTGACTCCATTTGAAATAAATAATTTAAAAGGAAACGGAGATATAATTCATTTTTCTGTCTTGATCAAGCCCGATCGACTATCGCCGACTGTTGCCGACCGTCGCTGAAAAGTGTCACAGGCATAAAGTCGCTTGTGTGTAAGAGCGCTTAGGTGTAGCAAAAGTAAGAAGCTTACAATGTTTGAGTAAATATTTAAATTGTGTGTTGTTTATGTTTAGATGAAATATGAGAGATACTCATCGTCATCACATTTGCTGCGAGAAGTCCACTGCTGGACATAGGCCAAGACGATCGGTTGGATGCAGTTTGCATTCAACGTTTTCCTGCAACCTTGGTAAGGTCGTCCGACCACCTAGTTGGTGGGTGTAAAACGCTGCGTTTGCCGGTACACGGCCGCTTTTTGAGAACCCTTTTGCTCCATCGTCCATCGGTTTTTCGTGCTATGAGAGGAACGAGTTTGATCATCACCTTTTACCTCGAATTAACTTGCTGGTATATTAATTCAAAACTAAAAATTAACTTCACCCTAAACGACACAACGAATTTTAATAAAACTAATATGTGACTTTTTCAAACAAAAAAAGAATTTTCCAGATTAGTCCAGACGTCTTTGAATAATTAGTGAACATACATATAAAATAAAAAAAGATTCCGACGAATTAACACAATCCCCCTTTTTTAAAAGCCAGTTCAAAAGACATATCACTCCTACTAAATCATAAATAAGCCCCAAACACCGACAAAATAATTATTTCAATACAGATTCCAATATGCAATGAAATTCAATAACAGACATCCCTCATAACCGCCATATTAATTACAGTATTAATATCGCAATACAGCTTCCTATTCAATTCAGTTTTACTCATAATAAACGTTCTAATAGACGTACGTATATTAGTGTATGTTTGTATTTACATGTCTCCCACATAGTATCTTAATCACTCAATTGACTAAGCGCTCTTACAGACCAACGAAATTATGTATTTCTAATTGACTGAGCAAGCAAAGTTGCCGCCTTTGCTTCAAATTCAAATACATCTTTATTATGATAGGATATTTATATAATCGTCATTGTTTTGTTGCACAATTGAAGACGTCAAATGGTTATTTACAGCTAAGTTTATTACCGCTTCCTAAGCGCTAGTGCAGAACAAGCGGTAACAAACTGCACTGCAGCTTGCTCAGTCACTGCTTCTTTCACTCTTACAGACGCAAAATGTCGCTGGTCTATAAGAGCGCTAAGTGAATTGTGAGCGAAGCATCTCGTTTTCGAGATTGGCGAAAATGATTTTGTCCGTCTGTCTGTTCTTCTACGTTTGCGATTTTCAACCGATTTTAACACAAAATGGCACAGAAGTTCCTTGATTTATTTTTAATTTTCAGTCAATCGGATTTCCCTGTTTCCTTTCCCGGGAGGAAAGAGTAAGTTGGTGAGTTTGTTGAAGCACATCAAATTTAAAAACTAAGAACTTCAATCTACACAAAATTTTACGAAAAAGAAAAACAAAAACGGATGCATTGCAGGGGGAAAAGATTTAATGTTTTCACGAAACCACTATTCTGGTTTATGAAAGTTTGCACTTTTCGGTTGTGGGCAAATAAATATAATATATAAATAGCGCTCTTACAGACCAGTCGGTCGACAACTGTCAGCGACGGTCGATGGCAGTCGGCCACAGTCGCAAACGGTCGCGTGACCCATGTCAATCTATCACAAACTGTCAAAATCTGTCACGCGACCGTTCGCGACACCCAGCGACCGTCACCGATAGTGTCGCGCGCATTCTGTCGGTCGTCTCTAAGAGCGTTTGTTCTTTATAAAAAAATTCAGGATTACTCCTAAATGTTATTATTACATTTTGTTTTCACAACGAAATATGTCAAGCAAAGAAAATTAAATGCCGTTGTACCGCAAACGTTCAACTTTAAAAAAAAACATCTCAAAACCCGACTTCAAAACAAATTGTGCTCATATTTCACAATTCTCCAAGCCACAAGTCACAAAGCATTAGGGGCCCATTGCACAAAACTACAAGAAACTTTTCCACGTCTTTTCATGAAAACTCGCATTTATTTGCCATCTCTTTTTGGTATATAATGCTGTCTCAGTCTAACGTAGTAAAACTACAATAGACAGTGTTAAAGGGAAGTGCTAGTAAAGTGTCATGGAGTGCCTTTATGGGCCACTCTGACCCATGAGGACCGAGGGTATGCGATTAAAGTTTGACGTCATAATTGTAAATAATAAAGGGATGACAACAATTGTCACTTCCGGAGATCTTGGGAGTCTGAATAGTGAATACGAAGGGTATGTTTCATATGGGATCCTCTCATTTCTTATAAGGTTAATAATCACAATATGGTTTGTCATAAGCTTTTCTCATAATTTTTTCTATCATAATATTTGATTCAAATAATGTTTATTGTAATAATGTTTGTGTAGGCAAAATCATAGATTGTCATACAGAATTTTCTAATAAAATGGTTTGTCATAATTGTTATGGTCATAAACATAGTTTGACATAGTGTATTTTGATCATATTTTTTTGTGTTATTTATATTTATTATGAGCGAGCGAGCGACTCGAGCTTAAGGCGAAAGTAACACAGACACAAAAACAACTTTTTCGTAGGCCTTGAGTGTAGGTTAGGTTTGTTAGGTTACCTGTGACCAAAACATTAGTGAGCGAAGCGAGCGAGCGACTTAACTTTAGGGCGAAAGTATAAAGTACCTACGTATTTAGTTTTGTAATTGAAATGAGTTATTGTGTCTCACATTTTATAAATTCATGAATATTATTATTATTTAGAGCCCGCTAGATCAAATTGTTGGGCAAAGGCCTAAATTGAATTCATAAATAATTATGTTAAAATTAATTTTATACTAAAAAACATTATGAGTAATGACATCATGATAAAATTATATTATGATTATTACTATTTATGACAGTCAGTATTTATGACGAATCCAATTATAGAAAAGAATATGTGAAAAAAATTAAATCAAATTTCATTATGATAAATTATGATTATGAGAAAAAGCATTATTTCACACTATATTATTACAAATGTGTTTAAAAGAATCATAAGAGACCCGTTTTACATCTACGTACTTATGTGTTGGGAATCCACGATTTTGACAATAAAGAAGTTTCCAACAAATCAAATCAGACACTTTTTTCTAAACGTCAAAACGAGCATTTTCTATGGGATTGGTATGAAATAAAAACGAATGACGTCATAGTTTCTTAGAGTCCGCATTATTAAATTTTATATCACGTTGATAATGGATATGATCAATGACAAGTGACATTATTTTGTGACGTTTTATTCTTTTTTCAGTGCCAAATAATTTATTTTTGACCCAGGAAACTTGCTTATTAGAGGCTGATTTTCCGTTCTGTATGTAATACTTATATTATTCTGTGACGACGCAAGCTAAGCTGCGAAAATAGGTACCTAGTTACTAAATATATTGCTTTTGCATATTGGTTTTTACCTCCCGGACACAAGGCATATAATATTTATATGCGTCCCCCGTCCCCCGTCCCAGTACCTCTCCCCCGTTCTCGCTTTGTAGATGTGGCTGCAGGCGTCTACAGCTGCCCGCTTAAAACTATAGGAGTTTCCGTTCTTCTTATCGTGTGTGTTAGTGACTAACACTAGTGTCAGAGTTTTTAAACCACCTTATAGGCCTCTTGACATGGTTTTAGGTAACGACCAATGTCAAAGACAATGACCGGGACCGACGGCTTAACGTGCCCTCCGAAGCACGGATTAACTTACTTATCAGACAATCAGGTGATCAGCCTAAAATGTCCTAACCAAACTATACAATACTACAAACATGTACAATACTACAAACTATAAACTATACTACAGGACAACAACACATAGTCGCTGCCCGGGAATCGAACCCGCGACCCCGTGTATGAGCCGAACGATCGAACCACTACACCACGGAGGCAGTTATGGAGTTTCCGTTCTTTACGTAATTGTACAACGCAGTACAAAGTGGGGGAGGTTCTGACTATCGAGACACCCGTAGGTAATGATACCAACACCGAACTGCTTAACAGGTTTATTGGGCCTGGGAGGCTCGAGGATAAAAACCACATAAAATGCACACAAAGTCACTCTCGTATTTCCACAAAAATAACCATAGCTAGTTTTTAAAATACACTAAACATTACAACACCATCTATTGGCATGTAGCCGAACTGAATTTACATCAGACAACTCTTTTAGAAGTTTAACAGTAATACTTATATAAATTCCGTGTAACACTAAGCACACAATAAGGACTGACGTAAAGCAGGCGACCAGTATCGTTTAATTTGGTTTTCAAATCTTTTTCATCTCAATTATGATAAAGTGAACCCACAGATCGAAAAACAAATAAAAAGCCTGAAATTCATGAGGGTCTGTGACAGGAGATACGCGGGGAGGGATGAGTACACTCTTAATCAAGTGGAGTGACGATTGACAGCGCCTCCCCATCTTTTTATTGTACGTAAATATATCAATTGTATGTTAAAGTATTGAGGCTACCTAGCTTTTTAAGTATGAGTGGCGGACATTTGATTTTTCTTTGTCTCTATTTCTGTTAGCCTTTTAGATTAAACTTCATAAATGTGTACTTTTTTTGGGTCAAAAATAAATTATTTGGAATAGTTAGAAATAATAAAACGTCAAAAGAGAATTGATCATATCTATTTTCAATGTAATTTCAGATTTATTAATACAGAAAAATTTATATTAAGAGCGCTGTTTGACTCCCAGAAAAAAAAAAATAGTTACTGTCACAGGATATTTATATATATATTTTTTTAATTAACCTGTACTGTCCCACTGCTGGGCAAAGGTCTCCCCCATGGTATAATAAAACAAGGTATTCTCTTCCCGAGATGGAACTTGACTACGTCACGAAATTGTTGCCACTGATGATTCTTTGCAGTAAATTTAAGGACTTTCTCAATTAGTTCATGAATATTAAATACAAAATTAAGTAACTTAGCTATTTAGTATCTAGCGATTCTCGCGTGATTCATCAATTCAATATTTTAGAAATTGATTTAATGGATTATTAATTCGAAATTGGTATATAAAGTTCAAAAATGCATTACGCTCGGGTAAATCAAATTCACACAGTGGCAACACATCAGACTGATGACGAAGTCAAGTTCCACCTACGTCATCAGCTGTCACGGGAAGAGAATACCTTGTTTTATTATACCATGGTCTCCCCCATCTCCTTCCAAATGATATATATTTATATTATGCATTAAAAAATACTCACTAGTCAATATTTCATACAATTTCCATAGCAAATGTTTGTTTTGACGTTTGGAAAAAAGTACCTTCTTTGTGTTGTTGGAAAGTAGTGAATTTGTTTCGCAACTGAGGGTGTTATTGTTTGCTTTTCGGCTTATTTATATGCCACTTGTGGTCACCGATCCAAGTGCGGACACGCCCGGTGCCGCTTTACTTGCGAGAGTGTTAGTGATCTGCACTCCCGCAGGGACACTGAGCTCCTCAGGGTATTATTTATGTGTATGGGAGGTCAAATGTAAAGTCCAAAACAAGCATTCGTAATGGCTAGAAATAATTACGTTTAAAACATATCAAAAAATATTCTTTACCAAATCACATTATATATTTTGGAAGTAAGTAAGTAAAAAGATTTTTATTGGCTTGGATATGGCACTTTCACCCGGAAACTTAAGTTTTAACGATTTTTTCACATAGACAACACTGCATCAGCTAGTAAACATAAAACCCGATAATATTTAGCTTATGAGTGGCTATTTCTATAGAATTTATATGTTGTGAAAATAATTATTATTCTGTTTATTAATATTACATTGTGTGGAAATCATTTTCAGCTCACTAACCGCAAGCCTATATTTTATTACTATCACAATAAAAATGGTTTTAATTACAATTGATACAATGTTTCAACGCTGAAAATTATTTCTGAAATTTAACATTGTAAAATAAATTTACAATTGAACGTTCATAAAGAAAATTTTATTTTGAATCTATTAAGTAAATGTGAGATACTTTCAGCCGCATAACGTCCACTGCTGGACATAGGCCTCTCCCAAAGATTTCCAAAATGACCGATGAAGAGCGGCCTGCATCCAGCGCTTTCCAGCGACCCTTGTCAGGTCATCTGTCCACCTTCGCTTTGCTTGCCAGTACGCGGTCGCCATTCAAGAACCTTTTTGCCCCATCGGCCATCGGTTCGTCGCGCTATATGTCCTACCCACTGCCACTTCAGCGAGCTAATCCGCTGGGCTATGTCAGTGACTTTTGTTCTCCCACGGATTTCCTCATTTCTGATTCGATCACGTAGGGAAACACCGAGCATAGCCCTCTCCATAGCGCGTTGAATTCTAGTTAAGTAATATTTTGAAATACAGGTATCATTTGAAAGGCAAATAAATAAAAACCCGTTTTCAAGCGTTCATCCAAATAACTTTTGAACGACTGAACCATTTTTAATAAGCATAGCTAAGAACTATCGCAAAAACTTGATTTTAAGTTAATAGAACCGTATCAATCAGTTCGAGAGTTTGGCGGCTCTGGATTCAAGTCCATAAGAGCCTATCTTCATTTAGGGCTAGATCAATCTGTGTGATTTGTCCATATATAAAACGTGGAAGGGACATACCTGCAATAAATCGAACTACGGGCTATACTAGATTACTATAGTAAAACAAAATTAAAATAAGACTCAAAATTTTCAAAACAAATTGGCATTTCTATGCAAAGTCTGCAGCCGCCCGGGCAATTTACATGGGAATGTCGATTTTTTTTGTTTTTATCTGTTATTTAATTATCATTTTACTATAGTGGTTTAGTGAAGTCCGTGGTTTGATTCATTATGTCCCTTCCACGTTGTATAAAAAAATCTCGTCGCTTCTTTATTCCCGTCCTAATCTTATATCATCATCTTCATCAGGTCATTTTGTCTCCACTGCAGCAGCACGACCCTCTCTGTACTACGAGAGCCATACTTGGCCTACACTCTCTTCGCTGGCCAGACGGGTTGGAGAGGTCTAATCTTATATAGTTTTAGTTAAAGGTGTAGGTTCTTCTTGCGTTGAAATCTCAGTCAGCCTAATGTAAAACATTTTGCGAAATTGCCAGTCAGCCACAATATTACGTGTTCACAACAAAATATTAATGCTGACGACAAAAAAACACGACCGTCAGAATCCCAGACGAAGCACGCGTCGCTCTGACATCCACATTATGGAAATACTGAGCTGACTCAGTTTGGAGTATTTCAAACGATACATTTCATTAGGTTTTCATTTATTTATTACCTTTATTAAAATACAATATACTACAAAGAAAGGGCGGGCTATGGGCTTTTTTGCTATTCAATGTACTGCCTTTTTTGAATTCCGAACCCAAAGGGTAAAAACGGTACGCTTTTACTACTGAATCCGCTGTCCGTCCGTCTGTCTGTCTGTCTATCTCTTACCAAGTTGTATTATTAAATTGTTGGTCTTATTAACATGCACACAAAAGATATCGACACAACTTTGTCACAGTAACGCTTTTTGCAATACATCGATTGGATTTCAGGAGCTCCTAGAATATTCATGAACTGGGCGTCAAGTGAACGTTGTCTGTAGCTTTACGTGAATATTTAAAGCCTTTTGCTGTATAAGAGTTGCTTGACACTTACAGAAATGTCTAAAATTGTCTAGATTTTTTGTTCTGGTTGCTGCAAAACAAAAACTTATTAGCAATTTTATGTACGCTGTCTGTAACTTTACGTGAATATTTAAAGCCTTTTGCCAGATAAGTTGATTGACTACAAAAGAGATATCTAAAATTGCCTAGTTTTGTTTTGATTGTTGTTCTGGCTTCATTCAATGGGCCATCAAAAAAAGCCCTCCTGTTACAAACGAAAAGAAAATAACAGATAAACAAACACTAGCGCCTAGTGAACCCTAAAATTGGTCCTAATAAATTGAGTGCACCGCTGACGACACAAAAGATATCGACACAACTTTGTCACAGTAACACTTTTTGCAGTACATCGATTGGATTTCAAGAGCTCCTAGAATATTCATGAACTGGGCGTCAAGTGAACGCTGTCTGTAGCTATACGTGAATATTTAAAGCCTTTTGCAGTATAAGATTTGCTTGACACTAACAGAGATGTCTAAAATTGTCTAGATTTTTTTGTCTGGCTTCTGCAAAACAAAAAATATTTGCCAGTTTTAGTAACGAAATGTTTTTTTTTCTTACAATGAAAGCTTTTGCCACAAATAAAAAAAAAAGACAAAAAAACCAACACAATAGCGCCTAGTCACCCCAAAATTGTTCCTATTAAATTGAGTGCACACAAAAGACATCGACACAACTTTGTCACAGTAACACTTTTTGCAATACATCGATTGGATTTCAAGAGCTCCTAGAATATTCATGAACTGGGCGTCAAGTGAACGTTGTCTGTAGCTTTACGTAAATGTTTAAAGCCTTTTGCTGTATAAGAGTTGCTTGACACTTACAGAAATGTCTAAAACTGTCTAGATTTTTTGTTCTGGTTGCTGCAAAACAAAAACTTATTAGCAATTTTTTGTACGCTGTCTGTAACTTTACGTGAATATTTAAAGCCTTTTGCCAGATAAGTTGATTGACTACAAAAGAGATATCTAAAATTGCCTAGTTTTGTTTTGATTGTTGTTCTGGCTTCATTCAATAGGCCATCAAAAAAGCCCTCCTGTTACAAACGAAAAGAAAATAGCAGATAAACAAACACTAGCGCCTAGTGAACCCTAAAATTGGTCCTAATAAATTGAGTGCACCGCTGACGACACAAAAGATATCGACACAACTTTGTCACAGTAACGCTTTTTGCAATACATCGATTGGATTTCTAGAACTCCTGGAATATTCATGAACTGGGCGTCAAGTGAACGCTGTCTGTAGCTTCACGTAAATATTTAAAGCCTTTTGCCATATGTGAGAGTTGCTTGACACTAAAAGAGATGTCTCAAATTGTCTAGATTTTTTTATTTATTTATTTTGGTCTGGCTTCATTCAATGGGCAAAAAAGAAAAGCTCTTCTGTTACAAACAAAAAAATACAGAAAAACAAACATACTAGTGCCTAGTGAACCCTAAAATTGGATTAAGTGCACCACTGATGACACAAAAGATATCGACACAACTTTGTCACAGTAACGCTTTTTGCAATACTTTGATTGGATTTCAGGAGCTCCTAGAATATTCATGAACTGGGCGTCAAGTGAACGTTGTCTGTAGCTTTACGTGAATATTTAGAGCCTTTTGCCGTATACGAGTTGCTTGACATTAACAGAGATGTCAAAATTTTTGAATGTTTCGTTTTTTTTTTGTCCTTTCCGGTTTCATTCAATGAGCAATCAAAAAAAACAACGAGAAAAGAAAATAGCAGATAAAAAAAGACACTAATGCGTAGTGAACCCCCAAATTGGATTGAGTGCACCGCTGACGACACTATACTTTGTCACAGTAACGCTTTTTGCACTACACTAAGGTCTATTATGTATAAGGCCCTTTTTTGACAAGTTTATTTGCTATAGGCAAATGAAAAAAACTCCCGACTACACCATCTAGCGATACGTGGCGTTCTTCTTCTTATATTTAAGAGCTGGGCTCTACGATACGTGGCGTTACGATATCAATATTATTTATCAAGTGAATTACAAACGACTTAACCGATCTTCATCAAACATGGCCAAGAACCACCGCAAAGGAAGTTGCTTTTACGTATAATAAACTGCATCAATCTATCCTTTCAAGCGCCTCGATGCAGCAGATAGACACACAGACAGAGAGACTGACACTGTGACGATAAGATTATTTTGAGAGAAACAATATTTAAAAAGACCAAATCCGGCACTCAGTGAATAAATTGTTAAAAATTAAATTATGATTTTTAACAATTTATTCACTGAGTGCCGGAAGTAGTCACAGGTAAGGGTCGTAGGTTCACAGCCACGAGATTCGTTGTTCCAGAAGAGATTTCCAAAAGTACTCAGCTTTGAAGCAGCCCGGCGTCCAGTGGTGGTCGAAAACCGATAAAATCTACGTTCCGCGTTATTCCGCGTTCATTCCTCGCCTGCCGTTTCCCAGTTAGTTGAAGTATGTAGAAAACTGCGGGGTATCTCGCAGATTACCCCGCATCTCATCTCACTGGAATATCTGGTAATATTCATCTTGAATTTTCCTAGATCTTCCACACTAATAGGGTATTAATATCTTTCATCATATTTGCTAAGCAGACAGAGCCCAAGGCCGCCGAACCCAAAGGCCTCTTTTAGCGTGAAGGTGGAAAAAGGTATCAAAATGGTGATGAGTTTCAAGCCTTATCGCCTATTAACATTCGCATTTGCACCCATTCCCTCGCTCGGCTCTTATGATCTGGAAAGGAAATCAGCTGATACACTCTAAGATTTTCTTTCGTCCCAGACCAGCATGAAAGTTAATTTAATAGACAAAAATTTCTGAACAAACAGAAACGGTGATTTTACTCTTTGAGAAGCAACATTTAAAATTTAAGTTTTAATGGAGAATTTGCTAACTAACCTTTAAGTACTATACCACTAGTGGATCTCATAAAATAATGATTTCATTAAAAAAAATATTTTCTTTATTCAAATTTTAATTTCGAGGTAACATAAATCAATATTAGGCCCTGGGCTCTATATAGAACCGCAAACCCAAAACGCTCTGTCTGCCCCATTAGGGATAAAGACGTGATAGTATGTATGTATAACTCAATTTTCTTCTTGCTAAATGTTGCTTCAGAAAAAGTAACATCAGTCGTTGTGCACCAAATTTCGTCTTCAATTTCAAAGTTCAAATCTAAGTCACCAATACCCGGGTATTCCCATTCCGTTCCATAAAGCACTATCTCACCTCGAACCGGGTTAAAACCACATAAATTCAGAAGTCGCTCGGAAATAGGTCAAAGAGATAATGCTTCGAAACAAATTGTTTTGACAGCTAAAGGAATGAACCTGCATTTTCCATTTGAAATTCAAGGATGACCTTTGTTCGTTTTCGCCTACCTTTGCTGCTTTAGAGTTTGATGGCCTAGCGGGTGTATGCAATACTAGAGCTAACCATTAATAAATTACCTACTATTAAGTACAAGTAGTATCTAAGGTTTATCAAAATATACTGACACTATTTTAACAGTGAATTCAGTCTATGGTACTGAACAATTTTTCCTGAGGAACATCGATGAAAAATAATTTATGGCCTCCCATACAAGTTGACCGATCAGCTGATCTGAGTATGTATGGAGAGCCAAAACTAATTATTCATATTTCGCTATACGTTTCTTGAGGAAAGATGGTCACCATCACGGACTGAATTTACTTTAAAAATATTTTCGGTATATTTGTTAGGCTTTATATAGTCTATCGTATCTTTAGATCTATGGTTTTGACTTACAACGAAAACTCAAAATTCTCTATAGCCTGTCGTCTGTGCAAAACACCAGACACAATAGTAAAACAATGCATGTCGACCGGATTCCGGTCTGCTCACAGATGACAGGATAGCTAATGTTATCTACCAAATTTTGTCTTCACTTTCAAAGTTCAAAATACCCGGGTATTCCCATTCTGTTCCATAAAGCACTATCTCACCTCGAACCGGGTTAAAACCACATAAATTCAGAAGTCGCTCGGAAATAGGTCAAAGAGATAATGCTTCGAAACAAATTGTTTTGACAGCTAAAGGAATGAACCTGCATTTTCCATTTGAAATTCAAGGATGACCTTTGTTCGTTTTCGCCTACCTTTGCTGCTTTGGAGCTTGACGGCCTAGCGGGTGTATGCAGTACTAAGGCTTACTATTAACAGGCCTAGTCATCGCCTAATAAACAATAGCCGAAGCCCGAAACTTCGTTCGCGTGGACTTTGTCTCCGGAAAATGGTCATCAGGCTGAACAACTTTTTCTGAGGCGTCATTTTTATATTTCTTATAATTTAGCTGGACATATGGTACAGCATCAGCTGTTCCATTCTCCGAAATCAATTATCTGTCTAGTATTTCCGTAGATTAGCGTGTATTAAAAGATGGACCTTTTTTTTTTAGATTCTTACTCTATTACTATTTTTCCATCGCCCCTAATTTTTAACCGACTTCAAAAAAGGAGGAGGTTATCAATTCGATTGTATGTATGTTACGCGATATTTTCGTCAACCGTGGACCGATTTAGATGATTCTTTTTTTACTTGAAAGCCCTTACTCCCAAGTTGGTCCCATATTAATTTGGTGAAGATGTAATGAAGAACTTCGGAGATATGGAGAAAACTCCTGCAATAAATTGAAGTCGGTTGTTTTTTTTTGTTAAAAATTTAATTATTTTAACTAAATATATTCAATGTACAGACACATTTTTTACTGTTTTATTATATGTATAGATTATTTCTCTTCCTTGACACTAGATGGCGCTACAGGTGATATTTTAAACATTAAAATCTTTAGTTATTATTATTAAAAAAAGTAGTACTCTAATTAATTAAATGCGACTTAAGGGGCTACCTGAATTTTCCGGGGTCCAGTGCTGCCTCTATTTAAAATAAATCATTTGATAGGAAACGGAGATATCATTTAAAATTGTGTCTTGATCAAGCCCTAGACTTTTTAGGGTTCCGTAGCCAAATGGCAAAAACGGAACCCTTATAGATTCGTCATGTCTGTCTGTCTGTCTGTCCGTCCGTATGTCACAGCCACTTTTTTCCGAAACTATAATAACTAAATATAATAAAAAAAAATAAAAAAAAATAACTATACTGTTGAAACTTGGTAAGTCAATGTATTCTGTAAACCGCATTAAGATTTTCATACAAAAGTAGAAAAAAATCATAATTTATTCTCCATACTTAAAACTGAAATTTAAAAAAATATTTTTCATCAAACCCATACGTGTGGGGTATCTATGGATAGGTCTTCAAAAGTGATATTGAGGTTTCTAATATTTTTTTTTCTAAACTTAATAGTTTGCGCGGGAGACCCTTCCAAAGTGAAAAAATGGGTGTGAAAAAACCCTGTAACTTCTAAAATAAGAGAATGATAAAACTAAAAAAAATATATAATGTTCATTACCATGCAAACAACCAGCGAAAATTGGTTCGAATGAGATCTAGCGAGTAGTTTTTTTTTATACATCATAAATCATAAACCGCAAATTACCTTTCATTGAATCAACTCAAATAGAAAAATATAAAAAAACCTACTACAAGACTTATATTATGTTACTTCCTGCTACGGAACCCTTCATGGGCGAGTCCGACTAGCACTTGACCGCTTATTATAGTTTAAAGTGAGTACGTGAAACATTTGTACGCACATTAGCCAAAAGTGGCCGTTTTTCGCAAATGTGCGTATAAAAGCTTCACTTTCGCACTTTAAACTATAAACAGTAGTTTGAAAAATACTTTAAACGGTATCTAGAGCTCCGTTTTTTTTCAAATGATTTATTTGAAATGGGGGCAGCACTGGACCCCGGAAAATTCAGGTAGTCCCTTAAATGAAATGCAATAAACTAACTGCGGTCGGCTCATACCCGGAGGTCGCGGGTTCGATTCCCGGCGGGGGCAACGACTTTGTGTTGTTGTCCTAGTTTGGTTAGGACATTGTAGGCTGATCACCTGATTGTCCGATAAGTAAGATGATCCGTGCTTCGGAGGGCACGATAATCCGTCGGTCCCGGTCACTGTCTTTGACAGTGGTCGTTACGCAAAAACCATGTCAGAGGCCTTTAAGGCGGTTTAAAAACTCTGACACTAGTGTTAGTCACTAACACACACGATAGGAAGAAGAAGAAGAATGCAATAAATATTTTTAAAGCATATTCAAAATTTTTTTGTTACTTTTTTGCTAGTCGTATGTGCCTACCCGCAACTCCATGTTGCCCACTTACCCTCGAATCGTTTCTATAGCGTTGGGTATCTGTTACATCAGTCGTAGAAGTAGTAGTTTATATTATGTAGCATCGTTAAAAGTGAAAACTATTATAGCTTGTGCACCGCTTAGCTGTCTAGCTTTAAGTTTGTATAATTGCTTTCTTTAACAGGAAATATATTAAATTCCCTAAAACACAACTGTCTGACCGCCGTCCGTTTAGGTTTAGAGGAGTAATAAAACTGAGCAAACAGAGCTCTAATTCTATGCTGGAATGTCTATGGAATAATTGAAAATTGCTGCGGTTTTCAAAATGGGGTTGTTTGTACGTCCTACTTTATACTGACTAGCTTTAACAAGAATATTTCGGAATCCAGTGCTGTCGCCATTTGAAATAAATTATTTAAAAGAAAACTGGGGTATCATTTAAAATTTTGTCTTCTGTAAAATCTTTTTGTCACCACTGCAGGAGCACGACCCTCTCTGTACTACCAGAGCCATACTTGGCCAGAGCAGCCAGAGGACTAAGCCTATATTCCACACTCTGGTCAGACAGGTTGGAGAGGTCTCATTGATATTTATAAGCTTATTTAGCTTGTATTTCCTAAGTCGCTTTCGACGACATCTACGAGAGGACTTGGGGTGGCCCTATTCCACTCTGCCAGAAACCACACGGCAAGCTGATTACATGTTTGGCAAAACTCAAACACACTTTATTCTCAAGTTTATTCTCAAACACTAATATAGCATGAATGACCACGCTATAGCGATAAATAAATAAATGGTCTCTCCTTTGGTTTCCCTATAGAAAATAATATTAAATTTCCTAAAACATAACTGTCTAACCGACGTCCGTTTAGGTTTAGAGGAGTAATAAAACTGGGAGCGATTCTGTTTGCAGCGCTCTAATTTTATGCTGGAATGTCTATGGAATAATTGAAAATTGCTGCGGTTTTCAAAATGAGGTTGTTTGTACGTCCTACTTTCTAACTAGCTTTAAGTTACTTTCTAACTAGCTTTAAGTTAAACTGCCTCCGTGGTGTAATGGTTGGAGCGTTTGGCTCATACCCGGAGGTCGCGGGTTCGATTCCCAGCGGGAGCAACGACTTTGTGTTGTTGTCCTAGTTTGGTTAGGACATTGCAGGCTGATCACCTGATTGTCTGGTAAGTAAGATGATCCGTGCTTCGAAGGGCACGTTAAGCCGTCGGTCCCGGTCACTGTCTTTGACATTGGTCGTTACCTAAAGCCATGTCAGAGGCCTTTAAGGCGGTTTAAAAACTCTGACACTACTGTTAGTCACTAACACACACGAAAGAAGACTAGCTTTAAGTGGATACATGAATATTTTGGAGTCCAGTGCTGTCGCCATTTGAAATAAATTATTTGAAAGAAAACTGAGATATATAAAGTTTTGTCTTCTGTAGGCTCTTAGATAACCCTTCAAACTATTTGATAAACTACGGTTTACAGACTAAAGGATAACGTGAAGGTTTTCTTCGCACATTTGCCAAAAGTGGCCTTTTTTGGAGCACGACCCTTATGACAAAAGCGGCACTACAGACATACTATCTACGTATCTGTCTCCGTGTTTCAACGCCAAGATACGAAGTTCGAGAGGTTTACAGCTCACAGACCCACTAGTATAATTACTTATTACACACTAGCCGAAGCCCGCGACTTCGTTCGCGTGGACTTTATGTATCTGGAAAATGCTCATCAGGCTGAACAACTTTTACTTAGGCGGCATTTTTATATCTCTTATAGTTTAGCTGGACCATTATGGTTCTGCATCAGGCGTTCCATTTTCCAAAATCATTTATACCTTATATGTTGCCCAGGCTTAATAGCTATATAACAAAAAAGTTTCATTCGAATCCGTCCAGTATTTCCGGAGATTAGCGTGTACAAACAGACAAACAGACAAACAGACATACAAACAGACAAACAGACAAACAGACATACATTTTTTTTTAAATTCTTACTCTATTACTACGTCTCCATCGCCCCCAATATTTTTTTTGGAAATATATTTAATGTACAGACACACTTTTTTTACTGTTTTATTATATGTATAGATAGATTTTACAAAATTCGGTCGGGACCAATGAAATGCAGCCCTGCGGAAACCGAACCGTGACGTCACGCGTCACGTTTCGCTGCTTTCATGGATTTGCGACTCCGTTCGGACCTTTATGTCTAGTCGTGTCAAATAAACCGAATTTTATGTAGTTTTCCCGATTCTGTTACTTTTATTATTATTGATAATCTTAAGTGTTTACATGAATATCTTCAATTTATGAGATTTTTGCAAATATACAAACTGGTTAAAGGTAATCAAATAAATAAGTTGTGGAAAAAAAAACATCATAATAAGGGTAACAAAAAAGTCTTAAGACATTTTTGAATTAACTGAAGTACGATTTCTTCAAACTTTTTAACTTTTTCTTTCCTGTCATTTTGATTAATTTCGAAAAACTAAACTGACACAGAAATTCTGTATAATTATTTAAACTGCTTATTAAATTTCACGAGATTCAGTTGAGAAATGCGACCTGTAGGCAGGGACCGGAAAACCCCTTTATTTGATTAAGTCTATCGATGGAGTAACTCCATCATAAGCTTACCCTTTGTTACAGTTAGCATATCGATTGACTTACCCTACCGTTATGGTAACTCCTTTGAATCAGTTAACTACTGGTAACTGGACTTACCAGTAACCTTAAAGTTCCGATTATACCTGTTAGCATTAAGTTGGTTACCCTTTCCCCCTCTTTGTTCTACAGTCTTGTCTACTACTTCCAAACTCATAGAAACGACTGTAAACAATGTAATATAAGTATTATGTGAATGCAATTAGTATATTTATTAAATGGCTGTTTGGACATCCACAAAGCCTGCCTTCTTTTTCTAGCCCAATGCGTCGCCTCGCTAACCCTATAAGCTATTTGCACAAGCAGTTTTGTGTTGTATGCCATTCAAATAAAGATTAAATTGCTTGAGGCCGTATAAATAATATTGATAGGGTAAGCCTATCATAGGGTTTTGCGATATTAGTTAGTGCTTTGTTGAATTAACTGTATCGTATTAGTAAGCCTTTTGTCAGGGTAAGCAAATAATATGTTTAACAAATCATTAGGGTTTACGAAAACCAGTCGATCAAAAACCCGAACGAAAACCCTTCAAAAGGTAAGCGGTTCCGGTCCTTGCCTGTAGGCGAGAGTAAACAGGAGAACCAAAAGGTATTTTTGTTAAATGTCTTTTTTTTATTTTACTACCGGTATTTTGAAGTTTATTTAACAAGTTTCTTTTTAATTACCTATTTCTTTTCTAGGGAATTATGTTAAGTACAGGAAACATTCGTTCTATAAGCTCGTGAAGTCTTCATCTCACAGAGTTACTAGTATTTTTTCGTATATACTAATATACATACTTACTTACACATTTCACAAAATTCGGGTACGGGAACAACGAAATGCAGCCCCGCGGGAACCGAGCCCTGACGTCACGCGTCACGTTTCAATGCTTTCATGGATTTGCGACTCCATTCGGACCTTTATGTCTGGTCGTGGCAAATAAACCGAATTTGGTGTAGTTTTCCCAATTCAGTTACTTTTATTATTATTGATATCTTTAAGTCTTCACAAGTATGTATTCAATTTATGATTTTTTAGGAAGTATGCAACTCGTTAAAAGTAATCAAATAAAAAGTTTCGGAAACAAAAACGTCTTACTTTTCTATTTTTTTTATTTACGCCCGGTATTTTGAAGTTTATTTAACAAGTTTTCTTAAAAGTACCTATACTTACTTATTTATTTTCTTAGGAATTATGTAAGTACAGGAAACATTAGTTATTTAAGCTTGCGAGGTCTACAGCTCACAGAGCCACTATAGTATAGTTACATATACATTTCACAAAATTCTGTCCGGGACCAATGAAATGCAGCCCCGCGGGAACCGAGCCGTGACGTCACGCGTCACGTTTCGCTGCTTTCATAGATTTGCGACTCCATTCAGACCTTTATGTCTGGTCGTGTCAAATTA
Organism: Acrobasis consociella; assembly: GCA_963555685.1. Taxonomy (NCBI): domain Eukaryota; kingdom Metazoa; phylum Arthropoda; class Insecta; order Lepidoptera; family Pyralidae; genus Acrobasis; species Acrobasis consociella. The sequence goes on along the minus strand of OY743119.1, from coordinate 2,625,643 downwards.
ACCGAATTTTGTGTAGTTTTCCCGATTCAGTTACTTTTATTATTATTGATATCTTTAAGTCTTTACAAGGATATCTTTGATTTATGAAATTTTATAAGCAAGCAAGTATATAAATTCTAACAAAATATACTTAAACTATTATAGGGGTGAATTCAGTTCGACATAGTGAACAACTTTCTTTGAGAAATGTATGTCTAAATATGAAAAATATTTTTTTTGTTTGCATACAAGCTCGGATCAGCTAATGCGTGTAATAGGTTGGCTGGAAGAAATCACTTTAGTGATAAGTCCGCCTTTGTACCTACTATATTTGAAATGTACTTTTGATTATTGTCATACTTAGTTGGTGCAATAAAGAAATTTTATCTTATCTTATCTGTCAACTTGTATCGGAGGCCAAAAATTACTTTTCATATTTCGATACTTCACAAGCCTGGAACTTAGATGTTCCATATATTTGTAAATTTATACCTTTTTGATAAACTTAAAAATATGGATTTATTATTTTTAGATCATCTAAAAGACGGACTGATTAGGATAATACAGGATAATAATGTCTGTTCTTTGTCCCGAAAGGGGGACATATGAGAATAGAAGTAAATAGAAATACTCACATGCTCACTCGACCGTGACATTCTTTAAACCTGTTGATTTCGGCCAGGACAGGCTTTTGTAGCTAAAATTCGCACTCCAAACCCCAGAGCGTTTCAGCTGGTTCGGCGGCTGAACCACACAGGCTATTGGAGTAAGTTAATATCTATGTGATATTACAAATGCATGTTCATTTCGACCAGGAAGTACGCAGGCTTCTTGTAGTTGAAACTCACTCCATACCTCAGAGCGTTTCAGCCGGGCCGATCCCCTTATGGAATGTGGTGTCCCGCCCCACTAAGAGTGGGATAAGGTGAGGAAAAAGAAGAAGTAATAAAGAATCCTACGGAGTGAAATTCACAATATTCTCTCCATCCATCGGATGTCTGGAAGAAATCGTTTTTAGCTATAAAAGCACCCATTGTACATTTGAATGCTTTTTCTGTGTGTATATTTGCATTATTGTTATTTTTTGGAACGAAGTTCCTTATCGCGCGTTGTGAAAGGAGGTTAGACGGAAAAACTTAAGACCAAAAGTTGAAACGACAATTTTTGGTATAGTTGTAAACCGTGCGGCGTGCGCGTGTTTTTCTGTCTGTCTCTCTCTCTCTCTCCTAATTAATCGAAAGGAACTTCGTTCCATCCACGTGTCCCTTGACACCTCTCAAGTTTTTTTTTTGTTTACAATAAAGTATTTAACTTAAAAGGACATCTTCTCTCTGCGTCAAGAATGGACCTTTTAACGATCTTCTAAAACTATAACGACCCTAAGTAATGACCTCAAGTGGGAACTGACATTGTAATTTAATGAAATTAAGTAGCTCGTTCCTCTAGAAATCTAGGAAAATAGCTGTTATTCAAGGTTTAATTACCATAAGCTTTCAGGTACTAATGTTGATGTTATATATATTTAAGAGCTTTGCAAACTTTGGTCCCAATGCAGTTATTTCTAGAATTTCTAAAGTACTGTCAAAACTACTTGAACTAAGTAAGTACATGTGTGTGTTACCAGTGATGATTTATGGCACTGAAATATGGTCCCTTACTATGGGTCTCATAAGAAGGCTCAAGGTCGTGCAACGCTCTATGGAAAGGGCTATGCTCGGTGTTTCTCTACGTGATCGAATCAGAAATGAGAAAAATTCGTAGGATAACTAAAGTCACTGACATAGCCCAGCGGATAAGCTAGTTGAAATGGCAGTGGACGGGACACATAGCGCGACGAACCGATGGCTGATGGCCGATGGGGCAAAAAGGTTCTCGAATGGCGACCACGTACAGACAAGCGAAGCGTAGGACACCCACCCACAAGGTGGTCTGACGACCTAACCAAGGTCGCTGGAAGGCGCTGGATGCAAGCCGCTCTGGACCGGTCATTTTGGAAATCTTTGGGAGAGGCCTATGTCCAACAGTGGACGTTATGCGGCTGAAATTATGAAGTAAGTAAAGCCCATTTAGACGGTGCAAGTGTCTAGCCTGTTGCATACCATTTTATTGAAGCAATAGATAACTTGCGTGGTCTAAACATAATGTCAGCCATACAAATATGATAATTTATTGCTTCAATAAAATTGCGTGCAACAGCCAACAAACTTGCACCGTCAAATCGGATCTTTACCGTCTTATTATAAAACGCAGACTATCTTTGTTACTAGGTTTAAACCATTATCCGACCAAATCCAGTTGACATCTAGTAATATGTCATTGTCTCATCTGAAAATGTCAACTTGATTTGGTCGGATAATGGTTTAAACCTAGTAACAAAGGTAGTCTGCGCGATAAATGAGAGCTACCGTAAAAAAATTTTTTTGAAGCGAGACATATATGTCTGGATGATAGCAAGTGTAAGTTCATAGTTTTCTCCTACCCCTGTGGGAAACAAGCAAGATAAAAATATGTATGGACAATTGATCCAGTCAGGAAGTTCCAGCTCCGAGGAAGAGGTCTTTCGACGAATTCGACTAGGCTGGGCAGCGTTCGGAAAACCTCATAGAATACCTCAGTGCCTCAAGACGAAAGTGTTTAATCAATGTGTGTTACCAGTGATGACTTATGGCTCTGACGTGGTCCCTTACTATGGGTCTCATAAGAAGGCTCAAGGTCGCTCAACGGGCTATGGAGAGGACTATGCTCGGTGTTTCTCTACGCGATCGAAATGAGGAGATTCGTAGAAGAACGAAAGCCACTTACATAGCCAAGCGGATTAGTTCATTAAAGTGGCAGTGGGCGGGGCACATAGCGCGAGAATCGATGGCCGATGGGGCAGAAAGGTTCTCGAATGGCGGCCACGTACTAGCAAGTGCAGCGTAGGATACCCACCTGCTAGATGGTCAGACGACCTGCGCAATGTTGCAGGAAGGCGCTGGATGCAGGCCGCTTCCGATCAGTCGTTTTGGAAATCCTTGGGGGAGACCTATGTCCAGCAGTGGACTTCCTGTGGCTAATATTATGATGATGATGATGATGACAGTTTTATTAGTATATTAATTTCAGTCTTTTTTTATTAGTATATTAATTTTAGTCCAAGGATTTCCAAAACGACCGATCAGAAGCGGTCTGTATCCAGTACCTTCCTAACTAAGCTAAACTTAAGCTTGTGTTATGGGTTAAAACCCAACGATATATTATTTTAGGATATAAACATCTGAAACCCAGAACAATTTGTCAAAGGCCATTAAACTTTTTCAACTTGTCCTGGCCGGGGATCGAACCCGGAACTGGCGGACTAGCGTCCGTAGAACCACTACGCCACGGACGACGTCAAATTAGTTACATTTATTTTTATACCTACAGCATTTGAATAAATCATCATCAGGTCTTTTTGTCTCCACTGCAGGAGCACGACCCTCTCTGTACTACCCGAGCCAAACTTGACCAGAGCTGCCAGAGGTCTTGGCCTACTCTTCACGCTGGCCAGACGAGTTGGAGAGTTCTCATTGATGTTTATAAGCTTTGTTTAGCTTGTATTTCCTAAGTCGCCTTCTACGACATCCACGGGAGGTCTTGGAGTAGCCCTATTCTACTCTGCCGGAAACCACACGGCAATTGAATAAATATTACTTACATATAGCTAAAGAAAATCGACAAAATTATCCTTCAGTATATATACCTATATATATATACTTACGTTTCCATACTGTGGGTCTCAGTACTCTATGGTCTCGTCCGAAACTTTAGGGGAAATAAGTGCGTCAGAACATACTTTATCATGCCAACTTACCCTTATGTGGGTCAATGTACGATCCTAAGGGAATTCCCACATTTTTCGGTTTCAACCTGGCTGGAAAAGCTTTATAACTACGACGGAGTCAGACTGGATTTGGGTTTATTTGGTACTAAAATATATAAACCTACTCGTACATTACCACTCACTGACTCACTCACTGACAGAGTTGTTTGCCCTGTTGCGGGGTTGGTGGGGTTTAGGTTGATGTTCGGTCGTATAGAGGGTGCTCCAGTTAGTACCAGAAAAATCTGACATTTGAGGATCTGCGGAAACCTGATGTGGAAGGGGTACGGTCTGCAAAGACGGTTGGGGTTAGAGGTGTGATTTTTTTTCCAATATGTAGGGGGTTGTAAGCAATTTGACAACCGTCATTTGTTTTTTTATTTTTTTCGAAATCCAAGATGGCCGCCATACAAGGACAATTTTCGTCCATACAAAATTACCCATTTTCTGAACTGGAAACATATTTTAGCCTACCTCAACAGCCGCACGAAAGACCGCGGGCTGCTTGCAGCCCGCGCAGCGCCCGGAAAGCTAGTTTGGTACTAAATTTACAAATTGACATTCCTTTCAATTTTATCAATTTGACATAATTCTTATGTTTTCTCAGTCCATATATCTAATATTTATGTATAATTAGCTGTGCCCGTGGGCTTTGCTCCCCGTGGGAATTTCGGGATAAAACTGTCCTATATCCTTCCCTGAGTATCAAGCTATATCAATATCAAATTTCATATAAATAGGTTCAGTGGTTGAAGCGCGAAGTGGTATCAAACAAACAAATATACAAACTCACTTTCGCATTTGTAATATTAGTAGGATAGTACGATACTATAGAAAACTGTAAGATGATATATTTGAAAAAAAATCGCAGATTTTGCCGCTTCTTCTCCATTTTCGCTGGTAAGCGGCACTAAACTCAGCTGTAAGATGATCTGATGTCGACTACTATTTAAAAATTGACAATTAACAAGCGATATAAACATCTGAAGATACATAAATGATATTGATTTTGACTTGGCTCTTCACTTTCTCCTGGAGATCCGACACAAAAGGAAAAATATAAAATGTACCAGTTAGTGAGCAATGATTGACAGCTTTTCCGTCCTTAGACGTTTGAGTGGCGGTTGCTGTAAGTAACATTGAAGTAAAAAATATGTTTTATAAAATTAACTCATTTTCATAAAGTAAAAAAAAAAGGTGATATAAGAAAAAAAAGCAAGTAAATTTTACATGATCGGTTTATTTCCTTTTACATTAGATAGTTGCTTTCAAATAAAACATCGAAGCTATTTTTTCAAACACTAATGGAGTGTATACATAGCTTTATACATCGTTAAAGGTACAAAGAGACAGCGACGTACAATACTATGGAAGTATATGCGCAAAAATTACCACATCAAAAGTACATTCACGTAGGCGGTACTTAAAAGTACATTTATTTTTCCACCAATATCTTTTTTGATGTTACATTAAAATCGAGGCACTCTAAGGGTCAATTCAGACAGAAAGAAAAAATGCCCAAACAATTGCTAACTCAAATGAAAATAGGACCGTATCACCATAGCCTGAAGTGTATAAACGTTTAAATATGATAAAACGTGGTCTCGAGATCGCGCCAGCATACTCGCGTTCTGTAGTTTATGCTCATAGTTTAAAGTTTATTTTAGACCGTCATAAAAAAAACCTCTCCACTGAGCGCCTCTCTTTCTGAACTGGCTCTTATCCGGAAAGGCATTAATCGGCACAGCCGGGCGGTAACATCGAATGTATGAAGATTAATGTTCGGGAACCTCAAACCGCTCAGCTGCCGCACATAATCATTCGGCTTTGCAACTGCCAAATTATGACGGTTACCATGGCAATGAAGATTTCTTGTATGTAGGTACTCACAACTGAATCGTGTCAATCAAACTTGAAGGAACTAACAGATCGGCAAAGCCGAGTGAAGTCGAACAAGTGCAGTAATTGCTTCGGCTCGGCTTTGTTATGCGAGGAAACTGCCGAACCAATAGTGCTGGCCCGCTTGTTTTTGTAGTAAGCTTTACGCTAATTACTGAGCCAAAGAACGTTTGCCGTGTGACAGTGCGTCATGCGACAAGTATTTTATAAAAGATCTAACGAATATACTGAAACTATTTTAAGAGTAAATTCAGTCCGCGTTCCTGAAAAACTTTCCCTAAAGAACACGTATCGAAATATGAAAAAATATTTTTGGCATACAAACTCGGATCAGCTGATCGCTCAACTAGTATGGAGGGCCAAAAATTACTTATCATATGTCAATACGTGTCCTTATGGAAAGTTATACAGTACCATGGACAGAACTCACCTTCAACAATTTCAGTTTTTGTTAGACCTTATATAAATTTTGTGGAGCCATTTTGTGCGACGATAATGTATCTTCCATAGTATTACAGTTCGCTGCAAAGAGACGAAAACAAGACGAAAAGGGTCAGTCTTATGTTTGGGAAGTTTGTATAATACGAATAAACAATATTTACAAAAGTTGGGAAGACCAAGAATTTATGCAAGACTTAAAGGAATATCTAGAAAATTAAGAAGGTTAATACTAACGGTTTAGGTCAATTTTCAACTCGATCTAATTAAAATTGTGCACCAAAGTTACAATTCACATTCTAATAAGAATTAAATAATACCTAGGGAGCGTTTTCACTTTAATTTTAATTTCAGCTTCTGAGATTACAATCAACGGATCTTTAAAATAAATTAATTGTACTTACGTCACCTAATACAGACGACGTGAATTGTACAAGAAACTAAATCTTTTTTTTTTAAAAGAACTATACTTACAAGTAACTGTAGTCACTGAATTAAAAGAACATTTATGGTAGTCTACAGTTATTGCACCTTTTTTAATTGAATTTCATCACCATTTCAGCCGCATAACGTCCACTGCTGGACATAGGCCTCTCCCAAGAATTTCCGAAGAGACCGATCTAGAGCAGCCTGCATCAGCGCTTTCAAGCGATCTTGGTCAGGTCGTCAGACCAACTTGTGGGTGGGTGTCCTACGCTTCGCTTGACAGTACAGTTATTTGAATTTATTTCTGGTAAAATGGGAACTCTTTTCGTGCACCAGTTACTAAAAAAAATATTTTCATTACTTTTTGCACGATTTCAATTCCATCGAGTTTAAAACTGACCTCCTTGACACGGAAATACGCGGTGAGTGTCGGATTGGTGTTCATTGCGCGCTTGATACTATCAAGAAAAAATGTTTTTAGGGTTACACTAGCAATGTACAAAGAAATCGCTTACAACTGCAGCTCACCGCGCTAACCCATGTTTAGATGGTATGCAGTTATTCAAAGAAGAATGCGTTTCAATTTACACTATTTTAAGGGTTTTTATTTTAGGCATTCAAGATGCAGAACGAATTTATGAAATAACTATAGTAATAGGAATAATTATGATATAGAATGTAACAAAATTAAGAAACACTTTTTCTAACACAGAATTAAATCCACGCTACTGTACAACTTTCCTCGGGGACTATGTATACTTATAGATAAAAAAATATTTTAATCCTTCACACAAGTTGTAGTACAAAGAAAGCAGTTTCTAGGATTCTGTACCCAAAGTGTAAAACGAGTCCCTGATAAAAAGACTCCGCTGTTCGTTCGTTCCTCTGTCTGTCACTAGGCTGTATCTCATTAACCGTGATAGCTAATTAGCTGAAATTTTTACAAATAATGTTTTTCTGTTGCCGCTATAACAACAAATAGTCAAAACATAATTTGAGATAACGTTTATTAAAGAAATTCTTTAAAAAATAATGTTTCATTGTATGAAAAATTAAATTTTTAATTTTGTTTTAATTTTCATCATTGTGAATGCACCATTAGAAGCTAGATTTTTTTAGATTTTACATGAAACGCATATTATATCCTCTTCGAATAAAGGCATATTCGTTCTCACTTCAATCAGTATCCCAACATATTAACAAGTACCATAAATGCTTTATTGTACAATTTAAATTTAATATTGATAACAACCTTACGTATATCTCACAGGATGTCACACATCGTCCGCACTTACTTATCTAAACTATTTACAATTAAATTAATAATCACGTCAAAATTGTCATAAATGTAATAAAATTGGGGGATAGTCTAATTGACTTGAAATTTCCTAGGTACCAGGTCACCTCAGAGTTGAGGGATCCAGTACCAGTGGCCTAGGCTAAAGGGACACAAACTCCGGTGGTGGGGGTGGTAGGTTCAGAACTGGAGTCTCCGACTGCTCAGGGTTATCTGAATTAGCTCCTGGAAGGGACCAAGTTGAACTTCCTGTCGCAGTTACTCTAGGACCCATATTATCATAAGCAGGTGTCGCACAACACGTCCTGTTCCTTCTTGGTAACGTTGCTCCACCACTTAACAAATCAGGATACTTTCCTGGTTCCCCTCTTCCTGCTACTTGTACCGATATGAATATATTCCCGTAAGGGACGGGCACTGCAAACTCAGCCGGAGGTGGAGGGAACGCTCCAGGCGTACCTTCTATAGTTATATGTACAGGCTCAAAACCTCCACATCCTCTCGGTTGGTCGTCCATTGACCGATCAGTCAGTTCAAAATCGCACGGTGAAGCCATGTCACCTATTGATCGGTCACAACTGACTACGACTGATGCATCTATGAGTCTTTTCTCTTGGTCAGTAAAACTTCTACTTGGTGGGACTGTCCGTCTTCTTAAGTGCCAACAAGCTACGGCTGCGATAAATCCTAGACTAGCTAGGACGCCTAAAGCGCCAAAGACTACTCCTAGAAGTTGAGGAATACCAGGGGCGGTTCGAGCAGTTGCGGTCTGTGATCTAGGTAAGACTAAACTTATGATAGCTCTCGCCTCTCCTGCAGGACTCTTTGCTACGCAGGTCCATTCTCCTGCAGCACTTGCAGTCACATTTAGAAGAGTTATATTTACCCATCGGACACTACCAGGCACTCTATCTTCGGAAATATCATCATCTACACTAGTCTCTGTCTCCTCCAAGTCAACATCTACGGAATTGTTATGTACATCTACTCCATCGAATAACCATGTTACTCTCGGTTTTGGGACTCCATGAACCCAGCATCCGAACGTAGTTGCTACACCAATTTCTGCTCTCACTACCAATGTGCTTGATCGTACTTCTGGAGAGCAAGACATACTTTCACTAGGGACGTTTCGCCACTTATTTCCGGCTTGAGTTGAAGGTTCTACGCACAATAATTCTTCTGTGCCCAAATTACTATCTAAGAACCAGTCCTTGAATTCTCTTAGTCGACAATCACATCTCCAAGGATTTCCTGATAATGATACTGTCTTCAAAGCTGGTAGTGAAAAAGTAATTAATCGAAGGAATGTAAGCTGATTTCTACGTAAGTCTATTGTCTCTAATGATTTCAGGTTTCTTAAAGAATTCGTATGCAAAGACCGTAGTCTGCATCCATCTAACAAAAGCATTCGTAAATGTGGCAGCGGTGGGAACTGGTCGGCCACGAGTGTGGTCAGTGGGTTGTTACTTAGTACTACTAATCGCAGTCTTTCGTTGCCTCTGAAGAGGTCTCTCGGCAGATTGGAGAGATCGTTGTCTCCTAAATCGACTTCTATTAATATCCTTAATTCTAAAAATGCATCAGCGTGGATCGATCTTAGCTTCGTCGCTTTTAAGTTAATCTTTTGCAGGTTGAGGAGTTCTATGCTAGCGAAGATTTGTGAGGGTAGGTTTCTGAGCGGATTGTCGTGTAAGTCGAGAACTTGTACTTCTGGTGAAAGTGACGGCGGACGGCGCAGGTCACCGGAGGCGCAAGTAGCTGTTTTCTTTCCTGAAGACCATTTGCAGTGGCAGGTGTCGATGTGCGCGCAGTCCAGCCAATCGCTCGAGGTCCTGGCGGCACACGTCGTGAAAATCACAATCCAGTACCACCTGGACCAAGCCACGCGCATACTCATCTCATTTCGGCTTTGTGTTTACAGCGGCTGACTGCCTGAAACAACAGAGAAGTGTTTATAGAGTAGCTAAACAACACTAACGAACAATGAGTCTTGTTCCGTCAGACAAATTTCAGCCCTAATATGACGTAATACGTCATATTTTTGCAAGTTTCAAATCTAGGCCACCTGAATGCTTCTCGTATGATGGAAGGAACAATTTAACGTAAATATTTTTACAGCCGCATATTTGACCTGGATTGAAACGATTGAGGTCACAATTCTATCGAAAATTGGCTTAATAAATTCTTTGATTAAATGCTTGAACCCTCAGAGGAATTGGTTCGGGAAGAACTTTCTTAATTGAGAAACTGATCGTTTATTTTGTGGGACGTGGAATGAAACGGTGTGATCTTATCCTTGATATCTCTTTGGATGGAATGAAAATTCAATTTATCATTTCATTACATTTGAGCTTTATTTTTGTTGAATTAGACGTACAAATGTCAAAGTGTATATTTATTAAACCTAAATATTTTACTTATATAATCGTATACGTACATATAAACATGTTTTCTATAGAATCATAAAACTCATTTATAGTTTTAGTTTTTATTTTATTCTAATCTTATATTATTTTTGCCATAAATAATTTAATGATAAACCTTAATCTTATCACCATAATAATATAACTAGTTTTTTTTTGTTTTTCGTGTGTGTAAGTGATTAAAACTGGTGACAGATTGTTCAAGCTGCCAAAGGCATCTTTCATAGCTTATCGACTGCTATTCAATCATATCAGCTAAGACCAACGATTTTACGTGTATATCAAAGCACAGAGGAGCTCGGTAATTTTTTTATGCTACTTGTCATCCATCCAAGTGCGGACCACACCTGGGGTTGCTTAACTTGTGAAAGAGCTAAAAATGCGTACTCCCACCAGGCCAATTCTTTCTTATCGTGTGTGTTAGTGACTAACACTAGTGTCAAAGTTTTTAAACCGCCTTAAAGGCCTCTGACATGGTTTTAGGTAACGACCAATGTCAAAGACAGTGACCGGGACCGACGGCTTAACGTGCCCTCCGAAGCACGGATCATCTTACTTATCAGACAATCAGGTGATCACCCTTCAATGTCCTAACCAAACTAGGACAACAACACAAAGTCGTTGCCCCCGCTGGGAATCGAACCCGCGACCTCCGGGTATGAGCCAAACGCTCTAACCATTACACCACGGAGGCAGTCACCAGGCCAATGACCCCTTACGAGATAGATAACCCGTAGCTATTGTATAATAAGTCAAACTTCATCAACTAAAACGTTGATTTTACAGGCACTAATGCTATAAACTTAGTTTGTTATCTAACAAAGGCTTTGTTGTAGTTTACACTGTAACTTACGACCTATAAATATAAGTACATTTAGGATAGTTGGATTAGTACTAGACAAAGAGCTTTTAGTTCTGAAGTACCAGAGAAGACAACACATAATATGTTTTGTCTTCTCTGGTACTATACTACTAATACTATAATAGTTATTATATACTGGTATAATAATAATAATAATTATCACTGTTTGTTTGTTTATAAAGCTTTATTGTACTTATGAAAGAAAACAGATACAAATCAGAAAAGTAAACATATAACGGTGGACCTATTCCGTATTCCACATTAACTTTAAGTATTAATTTAATTGTGAGTTGACGTCCTTGGAGAAAATGCTGCAGTGCAGTTTGTTACCGCTTCTTCTGCACTAGTGCTTTGGAAGCGGTAGTAAACTTAGCTGTAAGTAACCATTTGACGTCAACAATTGTGCAACAAAATAATGACGATTATTAAGAGATATTATAAATATCCTATGATAATAAAGATATATTTGAATTGAATTGAATTGGGATCTCTTCCAGTCAACTGTTTTGTCTGCTTGCATTTTTTTTCATCCATACGGATGTAGTAAAAAAAAAATATTTAGCTCATTAAATAAGATAATATAAGATCAAATTTCTTTATTGAACCAACTAAATATTACAATAATCAAAAGTACATTTTGAATATAGTAGGTACAAAGGCGGACTTATCACTAAAGTGATTTCTTCCAGCCAACCTTTGGGTAAAGAAGACTATAAAAGATGTGGGAGAGTTGGCGCAGTTAGAGTGTTACAGTGTAGAAAAATACAAGTATACAATTCAATAATAGGAGTACATACAATAACATATAAACGAACAATAAATAGTATGGTATAAGTATTTTTTATTTTCTCTGATTAGCAAATAATGACGAAGATACAGCGCATTTAAATTTCGCGTGACGTCATAGTTGGCTAGGATTTTTAACCAACGGTGACGTAAAGCACCCCCACTCCGAAACTTCGAAGCGCTGTATCTTTGTGAATTTTGACTACTATGATAAAATAAAAAATATCCCCTATTTTTGGATAATCTTCTTGACGGACTTAATAAAATAATATATCTTTTACCCAATCCATACATACATACTATCACGTCTTTATCCCTAATGGGGCAGACCGAGCATTTTGGGTCTTGCGGTTCTATGCAGAGCCCAGGGCCGCAAGACCCAAAAGCCAATTTTAGCGTCATGGTGGGCGAGAAGATGGAAAAGCAATCAATACAGTGATGGGTTGCTAGCCGCATCGCCTGTTAACATGATTTGCATTTTTGCCTATTCCCTCGATCGGCTTTTAAGATCTGCGTGGGAAGAGAAGCAGCTGGCACATTCTAAGTTTTTTTTTATTTCTCCCAGACCAGCATGGGAGGATACCAATCCATATACCTTATTATAGCTATTTCTATAAACTCCACATAGTCACATATGCTAGGTTCTTATGCGTTTATCTTTTAACAGTTTAAGCGAAAATCGTACGAGAACGTGGTAAGCATAATTAAAAATGTGTGTTAAAATACTTTAAGAATATTTCAAGAAATACGGCATAGTGCACAAACATTTTTCTATCGGAAAATCCTATTTCCTACTGATATTATAAACGCGAAAGTTTGTAAGTATGGATAGATGTTTGCTCTTTCACGCGCAAACGGCTGCACCAATATTGATAAAATTCTTCTTCTTATCGTGTGTGTTAGTGACTAACACTAGTGTCAGAGTTTTTAAACCGCCTTAAAGGCCTCTGACATGGTTTTTAGGTAACGACCAATGTCAAAGACAGTGACCGGGACCGACGGTTTAACGTGCCCTCCGAAGCACGGATCATCTTACTTATCAGACAATTAGGTGATCAGCCTACAATGTCCCAACCAAACTAGGACAACAACACAAAGTCGTTGCCCCCGCTGGGAATCGAACCCGCGACCTCCGGGTATGAGCCGAACGCTCTAAATTGATAAAATTAACACAGTAAAAACCAAGATTAACACATAGGCTACTTTAGGCGCGGGTAACACCACGGGGCGTAGCTAGTAACCCATAATGATTTATAGTTTCTCAATATTTTACTCTAAACGCGGCCTGGGTTATGGCACTACGCTCTATCTGCCCCATTAGGGATAAACACGGCATCTGGCCACCTTGAATGAGGGTCTCCTTTGCTTCGCTTGCCAATGCGTGGTCGCCATTCGAGAACCATTTTGCCCCATCGGTCATCGGTTCGTCGCGCTATGTGTCCACTGTCAATACACTGAGCTAACGCTGGACTTATCATCATATCAGCCACAGGAAGTCCACTGCTGGACATAGGCCATCCCCAAGGATTTCCAAAACGACTAATCGGAAGCGGCCTGCATCCAGCGCCTTACTGCAACCTTGCTCAGGTCATCTGACCACCTAGCAGTTGAGTGTCCTACGCTACGCTTGCCGGTACGTGGTCGCCATTCGAGAACCTTTCTGCCCCATCCGCTATCGATTCTTTGCGCTATTTTCCTAGCTATCAGCTGTCAGATATCGTAACTATCCTAGCTGTATGAAAAATAGCACTTCTGGTCGTCTTACAACTAGCAGGTGGGTATCCTACGCTGCGCTTGACTATGTTAGTGATTTTTGTTCTCCTACGAATTTCCCCATTTCTGATTCGAAATAATCTGTTTATTTACACTCTGAAGAATACAAGAGAATTGTAACTTGGAAACAAGTGACAAATTGAGCGATTAACGTCACAGTGTTGAAGTAACAACAGTCTAAAAGTTTTGTTTACAAAACAATTTGCTTGTTTCAAGTAAATATTGGGGGAAGTGGAAACTTTTCACAATTTTCAAATAAGTGTTTATTGCATTATGTCGAATTTAGAACTTTTTAAAGTATAAATTACATTATGTAACTATAAGTACTTATTATATCTTATATAAAATGGACCCTAAATCGCTGCGCTCGCAGGGTATGCATCTAAGATAAAAGTATATTTTTTTATCAAAAAGTATTATTTTGATAGAGTCTGTAAAGATATCTCACTGTATGGCTTTATATTTTAAATAGAGATTACACGAGTTATTTTTAACCAAATCTATTTTTTTTATCTATATTACGCCAAATTTTCCCTATCATAAATTATGGAATAACATGAATAGATGGCGATATAATTGAAGCTTAAGTCTCTGTTATAATACTATTATTATTCAAGGTATAATTAAGGTAAATAAAACTAAATTAAACTGTAAATAACAATTAACATAACAGTAATCACAGAGTAGAACGGATTTCAAAACAAGACCCAAAAAAAACAATGCTTTAATGAAGTGTTTAAAAAAATATAGTTTAGTTAGTTATTTGATAATTTACAAAAATAATTACATATATAAACATAAACTATCTGAAAAAAAAAACAATTAAAATTACAGTCGCAAATCGCACTTTTTGAGTAAAATTTTTCAGTTTTCAACGCAAATATAAAACACAATTGTATATGTGTTTTTGAATATACATACTTATGTAGATAAATATATTTAGTATACTTTTCCACGATGTTTATCACGCCAGCCACACATATTTTCCGCTCGGTCCAATGGTTGACCGGGAGAGAATGCCATATGGCATTAGGTCCGCCACTTGTACGTTTTTTTACTGTGCAATAAAGTTTAAATCTATCTATACATATAATAAAACAGTAAAAAAAGTGTGTCTGTACATTAAATATATTTCCAAAAAAAATATTAGGGGCGATGGAGACGTAGTAATAGAGTAAGAATTTAAAAAAAAATGTTTGTCTGTTTGTCTTTTTGTCTGTATGTCTGTTTGTCTGTTTGTACACGCTAATCTCCGGCAATACTGGACGGATTCGAATGAAACTTTTTTTGTTATATAGCTATTAAGCCTGGGCAACATATAGGGTATAAATGATTTTGGAAAATGGAACGCCTGATGCAGAACCCTAATGGTCCAGCTAAACTATAAGAGATATAAAAATGCCGCCTTAGTAAAAGTTGTTCAGCCTGATGAGCATTTTGCAGAGACATAAAGTCCACGTGAACGAAGTCGCGGGCTTCGGCTAGTAAATAAATAAACAATTAGGAAAAACATGTCCAGAATTATTGTGGATATTATAAATATATCTTATATTTCATCAGTTATGTTGAAACTACGTATAAGAACAGAATTTTGTACGTAATCTACCAAATAACTCAGTTTCTTCGACTGATAAATTAGTATGAGCAAAAAAGCAACGGCATAAGTTTCCTTTGACCCAAATTAAACATTCTTTTTCTTCGAAGTTGGATCATCTTGGTTGTTAAGGACATAAAAAAAAGATAAAACAAAATAGGCTACTCTCAAAATAAGGAATAAGCTGCTTTATTACATGATAGTGTATTAGGTATGGCACTGATAATCTATATATCTATATACATATAATAAAACAGTAAAAAAAGTGTGTCTGTACATTAAATAATATTTCCAAAATAAATTTTGGGGGCGATGGAGACGTAGTAATAGAGTAAGAATTTAAAAAAAAATGTCTGTCTGTTTGTCTGTTTGTACACGCTAATCTCCGGAAATAATGGACGGATTCGAATGAAACTTTTTTTGTTATATAGCTATTAAGCCTGGGCAACATATAGGGTATAAATGATTTTGGTAAATGGAACGCCTGATGCAGAACCATAATGGTCCAGCTAAATTATAAGAGATATAAAAATGCCGCCTTAGTAAAAGTGGTTCAGCCTGATGAGCATTTTCCAGAGACACAAAGTCCACGCGAACGAAGTCGCGGGCTTCGGCTAGTATATAATAAAATACCGAAACAATATAAAGAATTAAATGTTACTTCTATACATATAATAAAACAGTAAAAAAAGTGTGTCTGTACATTAAATATATTTCCAAAAAAAATATTGGGGGCGATGGAGACGTAGTAATAGAGTAAGAATTTAAAAAAAATGTCTGTCTGTTTGTCTGTTTGTCTGTTTGTCTGTTTGTCTGTATGTCTGTTTGTCTGTTTGTACACGCTAATCTCCGGAAATACTGGACGGATTCGAATGAAACTTTTTTTGTTATATAGCTATTAAGCCTGGGCAACATATAGGGTATAAATGATTTTGGAAAATGGAACGCCTGATGCAGAACCATAATGGTCCAGCTAAACTTTAAGAGATATAAAAATGCCGCCTTAGTAAAAGTTGTTCAGCCTGATGAGCGTTTTCCAGAGACATAAAGTCCACGCGAACGAAGTCGCGGGCTTCGGCTAGTTCTTTAATAAAAAAATTAGTCCTTTTTGATAGATAAAAGTTATTATAGTATCAAGGATTTCTTATCTGAAAAGTTGTAGCTGTAAGTAGATGATCTGATGTCAATATTTAGGTATCTATTAAGAAATCGGGGGAAATAGAAAAATTGAAACAAAAATAAATGATTTTTGACCTTGACTTTTGACATAACTAGAAATATAAAGATATACATGTCGGCGAGTTCAAGATAATCCCATTTATTATTGTTTTCGATGTGCAAACAAAAAGTTGTTTACTACAAAACATAACTACTACATTTTCAAATGTAGCAACAAGTATAAAAGCGGTCGCCCTAGCGATAAGCGGCTCAGTCTTGTGCGGACCGCCGTACTGTAAACATCTCCTTTGTGTAGTGTGCTGTGGGCTTGGCCATAACTTCTTTAATTGTGATTGTTGTAATAGATGAGGATTTGGTAAACCGATTTATTACAATGATAGTTGTTTCAGCAAGACGATAAGCCCAGGTGGACACAGATTCAATAACTGTGTGGGCCAGGGGTATTCAGACACATATGGTTGGAATCCATGATACAGCGCGAGGCGGAGCGCTGTATTTATCGTCACACTTTTAGTGAGTTCGGCGCAGGTCATCTCCTGCTCCGTCATCAGAAGTTGGATCTGAATCTTTTGCCTACTTGAGTGAATCCATGGGAGAATAGGGGTGAAGAGACCGACAGGGTCCGAAGAGTGTGATTATTATTGATTGGTCCGTCTTTTGAATTTTCCAGAGATGATGGACCCGTATTTTCTGTTTGCCAGAGGGGTGAAAATTCGCAGGGATACGGAGCGTCAAGGTTCCGGAGTGGGGGCTTGCGGAGTCACACTTAGGGTGAACCAGTCTTCCGGCAGTCTCGAATAATGTGGTCCATGTCCTATTCAGGAGCGCCACATCCGCAAGCTGGGGAGTCAATCCAGTCGCACCAGAATTCAAACGATCTAGTTCGTCCCCATCCAGTTCTCAGTCTGTGGAGCTGGCACAATTCTCTGCGTGGGAGAGAGAACCCTGATAGTTTTTCAGTGGGGTTATTGGTTGTATCCACATAGGTGGATTCAAATTCTATTATTTTTGATGGTAAAGTGGTTTTTCAACAGTTTTTCAACAGAGTTGGTGTCGTGAGAAGTCACGACTGAAGAGTCTTAGTCTTTTTAATAGTTTGTGGATAGAGTTTAGCAGTGCAATGTGTCGATAACTTTTGGGGTCATTGACAGGCTCTGGTTTTAGTATCGCATATGTGTTGCATATGGTCTGTGTGACAAATGGTCTGTGTGACCACCGTCTGTGTGACAACCGTCTGTTCGACAAGGGTCTGTGTGATAAGCGTCTGTGTGACAAGCGTCTGTGTGACAAGCGTCTGTGTGACAAGCGTCTGTGTGACAAGCGTCTGTGTGACAAGCGTCTGTGTGACAAACGTCTGTGTGACAAAGCGTCTGTGTGACAAGCGTCTGTGTGACAAGCGTCTGTGTGACAAGCGTCTGTGTGACAAGCGTCTTTGTGACAAACGTCTGTGTGACAAACGTCTGTGTGACAAACGTCTGTGTGACAAACGTCTGTGTGACAAACGTCTGTGTGACAAACGTCTGTGTGACAAACGTCTGTGTGACAAACGTCTGTGTGACAAACGTCTGTGTGACAAACGTCTGTGTGACAAAGCGTCTGTGTGACAAAGCGTCTGTGTAACAAAGCGTCTGTGTGACAAGCGTCTGTGTGACAAACGTCTGTGTGACAAACGTCTGTGTGACAAGCGTCTGTGTGACAAGCGTCTGTCTGTCAACCGTCTGTGTGACAAGTCTGTCTGAATGACAGCCGGCTTGTGTGAAAACCTTTAGCGCCAGTAATGGTGCTAACGAGAGTGAAGCGATCAGTGCAAAGATACTTAACGTGTGTTTAGTTTCAGCTACTTCTGCAAAGGTGCTAAAGTGCTAACAAGTGAACCATAACTGCTGGCTACGTATTGCGGCCGAGTTGGAGTCAGCGGCAGTGCCGCAGGCACTGGAGATTCCTGGTGAAGTGAGGTGAAGTGAATTTGTGTATCGTAACCTTATCTGCTGAATCGCAAAGATAATCTGGTGAGTTTTTATATTTTTTTCGATTTAAGAGTAGAGCAGAGAGCAATTTATTTCAAACCTTTAGTTTTAAAACATAAAGTAGAATAATGTCTAGTCTTTTGACCACTATGCAAGCAGAAAATAATTATGATTTTGCTATTTTTAATAAGAACGTGTATTATCTGCTAAGCTTAGTAAGTTAATCTTATCGTCATGAGTTGATAGATGAGCTTAACATCACTGGAGGTGGCATAAATCACTGTTAGTCGGAGCTGGCAGAGGCGCCAGTTAGTATCCTAGCAAATAGTCTTGTTTGAGTATTTTAAATTATAATTTTTAGCGTCATAAAAGCTTACGTGTGAATACTTCATTATTCGTAAAGTTGGAGAAATAAGTTCTCCAAGCCTTTGCCTCATATTGGAATTAAGATAGCTAAATATGATGATGACTTTTATAAAGATTATAATGAGATAATGACCAGGGTGATGATGATGATATTAATAATGAAGAGACAGTGATGACGATGAAGATATTATTGATGAAGAGGTGATTAATAGGACGGCGAGCCTACCACAATGATGATCATGGTGATGACTTTATTTAAAAGAACCCTTCACCGTTTACTATGTGTGTAATAATATTTTACCATTAATTTATTATTTACTGTGTTTTAGGTTAACTGAAGTAAAGTCCCGTTACTTGAGTAAATTTTAATTTGGATAATTAAAGTCGAGTAAATATTGTGATATTATAGCCAAATTCAAGAATATCGTACTGATAAGCAATGTTATTTTTATTGTTATGAAGTCCGTAGAAAAAAGATTAAGCTTTAACTATTTTCTAGCCACGCTTTAGTGTAACAAAAGTACTGTAAACGTTTGTTTTTGTTGACAGTTGGGTGTTTTCCTGAGCCAGGGATGAATTATTTTGAGCTGTTGGCGGGGTTAAGCGTCGCAAAGTGGTGTCGTTTATTTTTGAACTTATATATTTTAGCGTAGTTTTGGATTTATTATTGCGGAAGGGCTGATGGTGAAAGCGTTGTTTGGCTCCGAGGATCAGTGTCGTCATCTGCCTGTATTTCATATAAAGTCCCAGTGCAGTCTAAGTGCAAATAGTGAAAACTGTTTGTTTTGACGTTTGGAGGAAGGTGTCAGATTTGACTTGTTGGAAAATAGCGTATATTATCTACCCAGTTGACATTTATTTTCACTTCTTCTTCTTATCGTGTCGTTGGCTTGAATTTTAAATTTTGTTCTTCGAGAACGTTGCCACTTTTACGCTTCCCTCCGAGGCATAGTAAAGGTCAAGCACGGTACAGCTGGTAGGGCATAGAGGTGATCTAATGATCTAATCGTCATGACCACAATCGCCTTGTGCTTCTGCTTGGTCTATATGGCACCAGCGCGCCAGATTATGTTTAAATCGGCCTACTTCAGTTCGGAGGCAATTCAAGCACCTCCAAGTAGCCCATGGCAGTTTATGACCTGGCGGTAGCGCCTCTGATTGGATATAATCGGGGGGTGGAGCATACTGTTCGCACCACATTCTAAACCTAGATGATTCCGGTTGTTCTTACGTATAACTACTTGAATCATTATGATGATTTTTCACCTGTTCAATTATTTGAAAAATCGAGATGCTTTCCGGGCATGAAATTCAAAGCAAATACACAAGTGTTTTCATGATAGGTTGAGAAGGATGCGGGAGCCAGAGAAGCTTATTAGGAAGACCGATAGCATAGCCGAAGGCTTTATTGCCATAGGTAGAGTGATGAATAATTGCATTGTTTGTTTTGTTGTGACCGTTCTAGAGTTGACCCGTAGTCCGTGAGTGGGCAGTATGCGGTCGGCTCTTGTGGAGGTCGAGTTTCTGGAGGAAATCATAAGGTCAAGTGGACCTGGTGATCACATGTGGTAATACGCGTATTAGTGTGAGGCTAACGATGGCAATTTTGTTATTGATATGTCTTGGTGATCTCTCCTAACTGAATTAATAATTACTGTATCTTTTTTTTTAAACATCGTTAAAATTTCGAAGTTCTATTCGTTTTGATTCAATTTAACTTTCATAACTGGTAAAGAGAACATATGATTAATAACAAATTTAACTAGCAGGAAGGCTGGTTGCGTTCCTTAACATGTGATCGCTGCACATAGACATGAAGTTATTAGTATCCAATTTGATTTTAAAGATTAATCGATGTTCATTTTTTGTTTTAAGTTTATTATATTTTAGATCGTTTAATCCAATTAAGTCATCTAATAAAGATGGTTATTTATAGCAAAAAAAAAAAGCAGTACACAATAATTAATTTAACTAAAAACTAAATAACCTACCTAAATTAAAATGTTAAAAGTATGAACTAAAATATAAATAACTAAAAATATAAAATAAAACATATACCTAAGAGACTGGCGGCATTGCCTCGTCGTACAGCAAGACTTCTAAAAAAATTTATTAAAGCTTTGTTTTGATCAGGTTTGACCGAACGGTGTACCGTTTGTGCTTAATGTTGATCTTAAATATGAAACCCGAGGACGGGTGTTACTGTCAAAATGGCAGTGTCGGCGAGTTAAAAATTGATTCCTTTAAATTGATCCATGAATTTTGTTGATTCGAATGATTGAATACGTAAGCATTGTGCGAAAAATCCCTTAGTTATGATTTCTTTATAATTATTCCTGTATAGATCTTGGCTGAAGGACAAATAAAAGATCGGTTCAGAAAAGTAGTTTTGCAAGGCACTCTTCTGGAGTAGAATTTTTGCGAGTTGAAATTTTGTTATAGTTTTGTGGGACGCTTATTGCCGAGCTAGATCAGAATTATTTAATGGTTATTTCTAACCATGCTACCATAGAATACATAATAGTACAAGTACAGAAGATTCACTCTGAAAAATCAATAAAAGGAATAGAGACTCTCGCTACAATACAATTAAGTTCAATTCTCTTTCTATCGCGTAACGCTTACCTTTTTTGGCGGCCTGATTAGCCACGCTGGCATGGCCGCCGTACGTACTTGCGTTTTTAATACCTACCGCAGAGTGAGACAGGCCTGATGCTACTTACTAGTTTAAATTACTATTGAGAGCGCGTACGAGCGTACGCATGTCAGGTTGGCCGTGTCGGCGAGTTCAAGATAATCCCATTTATTATTGTTTTCGATGTGCAAACAGAAAGTTGTTTACTACAAAACATAACTACTACATTTTCAAATGTAGCAACAAGTATAAAAGCGGTCGCCCTAGCGACGAGCGGCTCAGTCTTGTGCGGACCGCCGTACTGTAAACATCTCCTTTGTGTAGTGTGCTGTGGGCTTGGCCATAACTTCTTTAATTGTGATTGTTGTAATAGATGAGGATTTGGTAAACCGATTTATTACAATGATAGTTGTTTCAGCAAGACGATAAGCCCAGGTGGACACAGATTCAATAACTGTGTGGGCCAGGGGTATTCAGACACATATGGTTGGAATCCATGATACAGCGCGAGGCGGAGCGCTGTATTTATCGTCACACTTTTAGTGAGTTCGGCGCAGGTCATCTCCTGCTCCGTCATTCATGTGAGTTCTTCTTCTTATATTTAAGAGCTGGGCTCTTGTCGGTGGAGTGCTTTCCATGTCTCTCTTTCTTCCGTTAAGTTCTTAACCTCTTTATATGTTTTCACGTTTAATTATCCTTCTGTAACTCTTATTATTTTGTACTGGAGATATATCGTAGATAAGGATTTTTTTAACTTGGGTATTGTTCTCATTATAATAAATGTCATTGAGTTCATCTTATGAAGTAAGAAAAAATGCGTTAAAACATGACTGAATATAATAATGATGTTCCAAAAATATTTTAAAGTGAAAAAGTCTGTTTGTTTTTTTGTAAATATTGATTGGCGAGCGAGCAAAGCAAGCGAAGTTCGCCATGTCTACTTGCATTAAGTCCGGCAATTGTAAACAATTTTATTTGTGGATCAATAAAGTTTTAATAAATAAACAATCCTGCCTTTGTATACAATGTCCTTTTTAATTAAGTACAAATATTTTAAGGGGTGATTCAGTCCATCATTCCTAACAACTATTCCCAATAAATGTATATCGAAATATGAAAAAAATATTTTCATTTGTCATAGTACTGATATCACGTGACTAGTTCGGTTTGTATGAGAAGCTGAAAATTTTTTTTCGTATCTCGATATACATTTATTGGGAAAAGTTGTTCAAAATGATGGACTGAACCACCTCTTAAAATATTTGTACTTAATTAAAAAGTACATTGTATATGTATGTTTGTTCGACGATAACTTGAGTATCTTTGAGACTTCACGAAATTTGGTAGGCGTCTAGACATAGCTAATTGAATTAATAAGTTCGTTCAGCCAAATTGGTCGAGGGGTTGCTGAGATATGGGGTTCTCAAGTTCACAATTCAGGGCGAATTAATGGTTAAAATATCTAAAATGTAAATCCTTTCCTATCCTACTTTCTACTAATATTATAAATACGAAAGTGAGTTTGTATATTTGTTTGTTTGTTACCTCTTCACGCTTAAGCTACTGAACCGATTTGGATGAAATTTGGAATGGATATAGTTTGAGACTCGAGGACGGACATAGGGTACTCTTTATCCCGGAATTTTCACGGGGAGCGAAGCCCGCGGGTACAGCTAGTTCAATTAAATTTCAGACACTCACATTCAACAACTTCGATCTAACGAGACACGTCAGATCTTTATCCCCCTTTTCCGGACAAATTTTACGTCTAAATCTTTTCCTTTTCAAGCCTTACGGCTCTGGAATGCTTTGCCCGTTGACATAAAAAAAAATCCACACAAACAATAAAGTTTGATAAATTAACATAATAAAAATTGATTTTGATGATCTAACTTTTGTAGACGCCTTCTTTCGCACGTACACATTTAAAGTGAAACTTTTAAAAAGTAAAAGTCACGGGTCACACCTGGATGAGAGCAGCACAGGACCAATATGTGACGTCAAGAGAGGCCTAAAAATACTTTCAAAACGACAAAAAACTCCCATCAAACCTACCTCAGATAAATAATATGCACAAACACGGAAAAATGCTAGAAAATCTATTGGAGAGAAACACAAAAGGGCCATATTTCACGATATTCCCGTCCTGGACAACCCATTTACAATAATGAAGGGAAGGAAGGACAAAAGACGGATACCTTCCATGCCAGTGAGCAATCAGAAGGGTTTTACTTATGTCTCTGTATTACGTATAAAAGAGAATTTCTTTCTACGATATTCATATCTATTAATTTCAATAAACAAGGCAAATTATTTGATTTTTTCCTATAGGTATACAGAAACAGATACATTTTCACGTCTATATCACTGAGGGGTAGACAGAGCCCAGGGCCGTAAGACCCAAAGACCACGATTAGCGTGATGGTGGGCGTTAAGGTGGAAAAATGAATCAAAATAGTAATGGGTTGCTAGCCGCATCGCCTATTAACATGGTTCAAATCTTGCCCATTCCCTCGATCGGGTTTTACGATCTGCGCGGGAAGAAAAAAGAAGAAAGAAGAAGCTGGTAAATTCTAAGTTTTTTCTTTCTTCGAGACCAGCATAGAAGACAAATTTAAAACCCTCGACAACACCATCTAGTAATAAGTGGTGGAACTAAATAATATACCTATTGATATCGTAGCGCCATCTATTTGTCAGGTAAATTATAAAACACGTAACTTGAAGCGTTATCACCCAAACTTGAAGCGTTATCATCAAACATGGCTAGGTACTAGCGCAAGGGAAGTTGCTTTCACGTACGTTAGCAAACATTCGCGTCAAAGATATTTCGACGGCCCTTCTGCCATCATGGTCGCTGGCCGACTCATATCGAAATATCTGGCTAAGTCCCGTAATACTAATAACATAAAAAACTATTGTTTAGACAAAAAAAAATATTATAAATTAAAAATTTCAATAAAAACAATATAAATAAAAAGGACTACCTACTTCAAGGTAAAGCATGAAGAATCTTTTACCCTCCACCAATTTTGATAATATTGCTCTTCATTGGAGAATACAAAACAAAAGTTTCCTTAGCAGTTTTCTTCAAACATGGATATCAATGAAACAACGTGAAAAAGACATACCTGTAATACACCAAACCATGGGCTATACTAGATCACTATAGTTGACCGAGCGCGCGAGCGAGTGAAGCGAGTGAGGTCTCTAAATCGAGTTGGGGGCGAAAACACATTGTATGTATGTATGTATGTATGTATGTTTGTACCGCGATAGCAGCCGAACCGATGGTTTGATTTTGATGAAACTTGGTAGGCATGTAGGAAACATCAATAGAATTTTCAAGTTCGTTGGGCATCAAAATCGGTTCAGTAGTTTTTGAAATATTAATAAAAATGTCCGCGATTATGTAGCAAACGAAACCATAGCGCGTTCTAACTTTGGATACCGCCATCTAGGGGTTATTTAGGAAACTGAATTGCGAAAAATAATCGCGAGGTCTAAGTTCGCTGCGAACTACTAGTATAATAAAATTAGAATAAACAAAAATAAAATAGACAATTACAAAAGTGCGCAGCCCTTGCAATCGGTATGGGAATGTTCATTTTTTTTTCTTAACTGTTACTTCAATTTCATTACACTAAAGTGGTCTAGTATAATAGCCTGTGGTTTGATTTATCACGGGTATGTTCCTTTCACGCTATACATGGATATCAACCGGAAAACGCGCCACTCCAAAAGCTATTGATCCACTAGATTTCCTAAGCCTATGAATCCACTCGTCATTCATCTATTGGCCAACTGTCCGGAACGCGTTGGACAAGACAAATGCCGACCAGCAGCCATTACTCCCCTTAATCTTGACAGAAAACCTCCGGAGGTACACGAACTATGAATCAGATCACATAATTTATGTGCCCACTCACATGAAACGCCTTGACTTCCAATAATAGAGATGGGGACTAAAAGATTTTTTTGGCTCATTAGATTGATGATTTGACGACCTCCGTGGCGTAATGGTCAACACGCTAGACCGCCAATCCGGAGGTCCTGGGTTCGATCTCCAGCTAGGGCAAGGTAGAAAATGGCCTTTTTCAAATTGTCCTGGGTATTGAATGTTTATCTATAGGTATATGTATTTGTTAATAAAATATAGTATCATTAAGTAAGTATCTATAACACAACTCTCGAACTTACTTTGGGGCTAGATAAATATGTGTGATTTGTACCTATATATTTATTATAAAGTATCTTTTCTTTTCTCTCATTAGCAAATAATGACGAAGATATAGCGCATTGAACTTTCGCGTGACGTCACGATTGGCAACGATTTTTAACTGACGTAAATCACCCCGATTCCGAAACTTCAAAGCGCTGTATCTTCGTGGATTTTAACTACTTTGCTAAACGAAAAAATATGAGTCCTTTAATTTTGAATAATCTAGTTGACGGACTCAATAAAATAATATGTTTTTTTAATTCAGTCCACATCCCTATTCTTACGGGTTATCTTAGTCATATAAAATATGTACAGACATGGTAAATGAAAAATGATCTGTCTACCACCCCATTAGGGATAAAGACGTGATAGTATGTATTTATGTTTAATGATTAGAAATTAGGAAGGGCTAAATAAATAAATATTTTTTCAAAACTAAAAGCCGACCTCACCATAGATACTCCACAACCGATTTGAATAAAATTCCTCGATAGATAACCCTTCAAACTATTTTAAATATGTATTTTTTTTTCTTTTTTCTTTCTTATTTCAGAAAATGGTTTGTTCTTAAAAAAAAAACTATTTTATGAACAAAATTTGAAAAAAGTGGCCACTTTTCGCGAATGTGCACAAAAAAGCTTCACGTTCTCACTTTAAACTGTAAACAGTAGTTCATAAAATGGTTTATAGGGTTATTTAGAGCTTTGTTAAGACAAAATTTTAAATCGTATCTCCATTTCCTTTCAAATAAATTATTTCAAATGGGTGCAGCACTGCAGTCCGATTATTATTATTAAATTAAAAGTTGAGCTCGCGGGCTTCGCTTTCCGCGGAAATTTCGGGATTATGTCCTTTCCCAAGTTTTCAAGTTGAAGCTTGAAGAGGTTACAAACAAATAAAAAAACAAACAGTTTCGCATTTATAATATTATTTAGTAATTTAGGATTTAGGATTATTGTACAAAATTAACTTGATACAATATTTTAATTGACATATTTCAAATTGAAATAAAGAAATGACCTTTGGCTAGAGGAAAACGGCATTAAACACCTATTTTTATGTAAAATCATTAATTAATAAGCTTCAAAACTCCCGATGAAATCGGGTAAGCAATAACTCTGAAGTCTGAACAAAGTCGTCAGCGATAACTAGTTTATCCACAGATTTTAACACACTCCAAAGAATGACAAATGACGTTCAGAAACCAGAGCAAGCTCCGAGAATGCGGAGTAACTTTCTGTATTGTTGCGAATAACGCTGCGAAGTTACTTACAACTTTGAGCGAACTCTTTTTTTTCGCGCTTTTGTATTGTGCTATTTGTAACTTAACACAAAAAAATACTATAGAGTATTTTTGCGTTTGCTCTAAAGAGCTGAAATAAAAAAAGAGCTCTAAATTAATTTTGCTAATGCATTAAAATGCATTTTCAAAATTAATATAATAGTTTATTTATTTTATTTGTAAGTGCAAACTAATTGCATAATATTAATTTCGTTGACGATATAGTTAAAGTCGCGGGTCGCACCTGGATGAGAGCAGCACAGGACTGAGATTGGTGGCGTAGACGAAGAGACATATGCTCAGCAGTGGGCGTAAGAATGGCTGACATGATGATGATGATGAATGTCGTTATCCCTGTGGCGACCTCCGCGCCACTACGAGGAACTAAACACCACAAAAAACAATGAACGCAGCAATACCTAGTTCACAAGAATTATACGAGATGGCGCCAGCAGATTCTACATCTCGATCTCAGAGTTCTGGTTGCAACTGACTATATATACAACCTCCGACAATACACCGTCGGAGCCGCGGTTCCCCATGCGCAACACCATGCCTGGCGGGAAGATCTTCCCTTTGTAGCGGTCGAGCATATCACCTCGCTCCTGCTACATCCCTAATAAAACGTAAGTGTAATGTTTTCCTAAACATTTATATCTTTGTTATATATTTATGTCTTTTGTCTTTGAGCTGCTATAAAACCTAAAGGCAATTTTCATCCTGATGTTTTGCGTATAGATAATAAAGAAACCTGTGGTCCCTGACTCTGCTTACTCTGGAATTGTGTGTAAAAATTATATGTACAATAATACTAGATGTGTCATGCCACATAACGAAGTGTTTTATTCCCCAAAAGAATGTAAAAGATGATATGCTAAACGCGGAACAAAGTTGTACGATACCTATTTTATCACACAAAGAATGACAAATGACGTTCAGAAATCAGAAGCGCCGACATTGCGGTCTAACTTTCTGTATTGTCGCGACAAAAGCAGAGTTACTACAACTTTTTAGCGAACGTCATTTACAACTCTTTTTTCGCTCTATTGTACTGTGCCCTTCGAAACTTAGTATATAAAAGTTTTTGTTTACTACTGGATTTTGTACTTGTTCACGTGAAAAAGTAATATTCATCGAGAGGTTTCCGAAAAAGGGGTGGTTGATTAAAAGGTGGCCTATATATGTTTTTTCAAGTGAGTAGATATACAGAGAAGAATAAGATTGAGTGTAAACCCTCATTCAAATTAAATGATTTATTCTATACAGTCGTGTATAATAAAACAGTAAAAAAATACGATTCATATATCTCCAATAAAAAAATTACGGGCGAGACATAGTAATAGAGTAAAAATTTGAAAAATGTCTGCCTGTTTGTACATGCTAATCTTCAGAAATAGTGGACGGATTCGAATGAAACTTTTTTGGTTTACAACATATAGGGTATAATTAATTTTGGAAAATGAAATACCTGATACAGAACCATATTATTATAATAATGGTCAAGCTAACTATAAGAAATGTAAAATTGACATAGGAAAAGTTATTTAGCCTGATGAGCATTTTCCAGAGTCATAAAGTCCACGCGAACGAACTCGCGGGTTTCGGCTAGTTTTTAATATAGTGATAATTAACGTTTACCTCTAGGCATCAGAAATTGTAATTATTACGTTATTCTGTCTAGTTTAAATAAAAGTTTTCGCCAAAAGTACATTTTATCAATTATTCATATTCTTAATACAGAAATCTCAAGTATTTCTTGATTTTACAGATACACATATTACATTATCACGTCTTTATCCCTAACGTGGTAGATAGAGCCCAGGGCTGTAAGACCCAAAGGCCACGTTTCGCATGAAGGTGAGCGTTAAGATGGAAAAAGGAATCAAAATATTGATGGATGCTAGCCGAATCACCTATAACATGACTCTAGGTCGCCCATTTCCTCGACTGGCTTTTACGATCTGCGCGGGAAGAGAAACATCTATTGCATTCTAAGTTTTTTCTTTCTCTTGGACCAGCATGGAAAAGTTTCTCAATTCTATTTAGCGATAAAAATATCCTTTTACACAGCTTGTTTATAGCTGATTATTATTTTTTATTTGTTCTGCACAGAGTTCAGAACTCGCGTTTAATAAAAACTGTAAATATCCCTTGGGTGCGGCCAGAAATGCCGCGTGAGAATGTTGGGTATTTTTCAAATTAAAATTAAAATGGAGCATTTTATCTTCATTTTCGTGAAATTGTTAACCGACTTAAAAAGGGGGTTGTCAATTCGAATGTATAATTTTTTTTTATTATGTTTGATCGCCGTGCAAACATAATACGCCTGATGCAATTTAAAAAATAGGGGCATACTTGTCAGATGTTCCCATTTTTTTTATCAAAATCTAAAAAATATTCCATCCAAAAACTACGTATACGTATTTTGCTTGTGTATATTTACTTAGAAAAAAAACTTAATAACAGGCGATACGGTTAATCCAACACTATTTGGGTCTTTATTTGAAAATTCTATACGATCAATCTAAAAAATTTGTGCGAAGTAGGAGTAGAAACAAAAAAATGTATGTTCCAGCGGTTTTTGATACGCACTGCGACATTGTTTGACTCAACCTAATACATATAAAGCGAAATGAAGTAATAGTAAAACATTTTTTTAATTAACCTTTATTGTCTCTCCCATTTTTATACAAACTACAAACCATTTCTTTTTAAAATTTTTAACGTTTCAATCTTTTTGTTTTTATTCACTAGGGATTCACTAAGTATTATTTTCCCAAGATTTTAAAGATTGTCGCTTTTACGAGTTCAAGGCCGGGAAAGACATTAACAGGTAACGAAAAGCTATTACCGCTGGTAAAGGTAAGGGCTTTTGAGTTTTATCTTCCTTTGACGCAAAATTAGTACGTGTAAAATGTTCCTTTAAAATTTTACGTCAAATATTTTTATAGTTGGCTGGCTGGTACGTAAAAAATACGAGAGAGTATTTTATGAGCTAACTGGTGACTTCATTGTATATATCTGATATAGGTTTTTTTTTTTTTGTTGTGGTTTATATGAAAACTCAATAAATTAAAATGACAGTCTAAGTGAAGAGACCTACATTTAAATACATTTCTCGAGAAAGTTGTTTCTTTATCATCCTTTTCGCTTTTTCCTATTTAGGGCATAATATCTGGCACTACACTATGAATGAAATACCATGGATGAAATATTATCATCCATTAGTATACATTATGTCAATACCCTATATTTTTTCTTGACATCCTTTCCTTACTTAGGATATATAAATGTAACAGTAACTCTGTTATCTCTTCACGCTTTAACCGCTAAACCGATTTAGATGAAATTTATTATGGATATCGTTTTTTGTCGAATTGTTACAAGATTAAAGGGTAACCGCTTAATTACTCGCCTATGGGGTACAGGCGCGCGGAGATATGGTGAGGGGCTGAGTATTACACTCCGCTCTTTCCTCCCGCACTCCTGTACCCCGCAGACGTATATTATGGTCCCGTGTCGAGTGGTCGATATTATCATTCTTATTTTGCTATTTGTTCCTTAGAGAATATACCTAATAAGTTTTACCACTTTTATACAGCCTTTGTTAAAGAAATACTTGTACCACGTAATTTTGCAAAAAGTTTTTCCATTACTCGAAAAAACTACGCCACTTGTATCGAAACACGGCGACACTTCAATGAACCTTTTCTTATTTACTTTATAGGTTCATGTAAATGCGAACTCGTAATACGGGGAGAAATATGAACATTTTCTAGGTCGGCGGATAGGGGTCGCTCCAAAATGCGAGGCCTCGGAAAGCTTGCAAACTAGTGAAAAACAGAAGAGATGTTAAGGTGACGAACATTCGACGCATTTATACGACATTCAAAATTAAAAATGTTGCATGAAATGCTTTTGTTCATCATTAGGTTATCATCATCATCATCAGGTGTTTTTGTCTCCACTGCAGAAGCACAACCCTTTCTGTACTACCAGAGCTAAACTTGGCCAGAGCATCCAGAGGATTATTTAGAGGATTATTTATTATTTGCTTAGTTCATCACCAGAGATCGAAATTAGGTGTGTGAAAATACCTAAAGTTTGCAGCGGGACATAATATGGAGCTGTCACAACCACTTAAGTTAAACCGGTTTTGGATTTTACGTTTTTTTTTAGTTTCGTTTTTTTTTTGTTTTACATGTTCCTTACCTTTGAAACACCCAACTATAAACATTTACAAGCTGCTAATACAGTTCTAAATTAATTTTTGTTTTGTACTTTTCCAATTAAAATTCGGTTAAAAAACCGAAACTAAACCGGTAAAATCCAAAACCGGTTTAACTTAAGTGGTTGTGACAGCTCCATATTATGTCCCGCTGCAAACTTTAGGTATTTTCACACACCTAGTTCCGATCTCTGTTCATCACGCTTTAAAGCGGTGGTATCGGTAGCTGTTCTTTAGAAAATAAATTAAATTTTAATCCGTAATGTTAATTACAATTATTGACTTGTAAAAGTGCCTTTAAAAGTCTAGTTACTGTAAACATTTGAATTTCGAACTTTGAATTTTGAATTTTATCACTGCCACTTTAGCATCCACAGCGAGAGACGCAATAGTAATGTATAAGAAACATATGACTTTTATTGACCAATAGGTTTGAAGGTTAAATAGCCGTTCCAATTTTGTAAAATAATTAAAAAACATGTAAAATGTAATTCACTTAAAGTTTCTAATTGTCATTAATAAAAAAGGTAAAGTGAATGACAACTATTACGAAAATCTTTAAAATTAATTGTAATTTTTTTATGCAGAGTTTATTATCATATTTATTTATTTATTTTTATGCTCATATGTCCTGTCTATGTCCAGCAGTGAACGTTATGTGCTAAAAAGATGACAAGGTTGATGATTTATTTTTTATTTCATCATATTCTTCATAACACATTTTTAGGTATCTATTTGAACTTTCGTTGTTTTTTGCATAGGTCTTGTGACTTGCAAATAACTTAGCTCGTGGTTCGTAAAATTGATTTATTTTAAGCAGTACGGCTAGCTTTAGCTGCTATTTCAGGATTAACCTACTTCGAAAAGTGTGGTTTTCATTTCATTAGTACCTGGGCGACCGAGCTTTGCTCGGTTACATCTCAAACATTAACAATTTTTTTTAAACTTGTCTAAAAACAATGCAAAATAATAAAAAAATATAAACTTAAACATAAAAAAAAACAAAAGTAAGTCACCGAGTGGGATTCGAACCCGTAACACTCTTTCTAGCGGTCGCTATCCTTAACCGCTGAGCTAAATCAAGGCGGTCGAAGCGCGACGAAATTAGCGACCATATTCTGCGTGGAAAGAAAAACGCATGAAAACTCGAAAAAACGCGTTTTCCCAAACATAAAACTAATCTAGATCGATTGTTTACCCCCGAAAACCCCCATATACAAATTTTCAGCGAAATCGTTAGAGCCGTTTTCGAGATCACAGAAATTTATAAATAAATATATATATATATACATACATACATACAAGAATTGCTCGTTTAAAGGTATAAGATTACATTTTCTCATAAAATGTTGTAGTAAGTCTATTGTTTCTGTGTATCTATATAAACTTATGGCTCTGAAACGTGGTCCCTTACTATGGGTCTCATAAGAAAGCTCAAGGTCGCTCAACGCGCTATGGAGAGGGCTATGCTCGGTGTTTCCCTACGTGATCGAATCAGAAATGAGGAAATCCGTGGGAGAACAAAAGTCACTGACATAGCCAAGCGGATTAGCTCGTTGAAGTGGCAGTGGGACACATAGCGCGACGAACCGATGGCCGATGGGGCAAAAAGGTTCTTGAATGGCGACCGCGTACTGGCAAGCGAAGCGTGGGGCACCCACCTACAAGGTGGTCAGATGACCTGATCAGGGTCGCTGGAAAGCGCTGGATGCAGGCCGCTCTTGATCGGTCATTTTGGAAATCTTTATGTCCAGCAGTGGACGTTATGCGGCTGAAATGATGATGATCTATATAATTACTGGTATGTACTATTATGACAAGATAGATAGGTACATTCTGCTTTCTATTCACACCTAGCTGCGCCCTGCGGTGTTAACCGTAAAAAGTAGCCTATGTGTTAATCCAAGGTGTCAGCTTCCTGCATATTTTATCGAAATTGGACCGCGTAAAGACGTAACAAACATATACACACACACACACATTTTTCTTATACATGTCAGCCATCAGGTTAAATCAACCAGCTAACTGAAGTTTTGTAAATAGAATAGAATATATTTTATTTGCATTTAAAAAGGGTACATACTTAGGTCTAAATAATCACAAAGTAACACCTAATCAGCCATTTACAATAGCATGCAAATCTTTATAAACAGTTTTCAAATTATATAACAAATTTGAAAGGAACAGTAGGAAAGGCGAACATTCTGCGACCAAATTGGAGACGTTCTAAAAAAAGGAGAGGTAAAAAGTACCTGTAACCGAAGGGCATGTATGAAGAGATTGATGAGTTTAGATGAAGCAAAAGAGGTTTGTCAGGATCGTAGCAACTGGAGGTCCATAGTCTCTACCTTCCCCTGCGGGAAACAGGCGAGATATTATGTATGTATGTATGTATGTTCACATTAGCTTACAGTCTATGTCACAAATAAAATGGATCATTTCATGGTATTACAGATACGTCAACAATTATATTAATATTTGGTATGAACAATTTGTTTTATTAAAAGCAGGCATCCAATTAAACGGCTGAAAGACGACTAGCCAAGTTATAAGAACATAAGTATAATCATTTAGTTTAATTAATTGATAATTGATGAATTTTTGATTAGTGGTTGGGGTTTTACATAATTACTAACAACTACCTACCACTGTCATCATCGTCATCATCATTTCAGCCGAATAACGTCCACTGCTGGACATAGGCCTCTCCCAAAGATTTCCAAAATGACCGATCTAGAGCGGCACACCCACCCACAAGGTGGTTTGACGACCTAACCAAGGTCGCTGGAAGGCGTTGGATGCAAGCCGCTCTAGACCTACCACTGTAGTACCTAGTAATAGAGAAATATTAGAAAAATAAGTTCTAATGAGAAGTGAAAAATAAATTCACAATTACAGCTCTTTGCGTTGATACGACGCAGTGGAAAAAATCTGAACCATATTTGAATCACTTGGCTGAGTCTTGGTCAGTCATAGTCATAGGGCTGACTTTCACGCCAAGTTATTTAAAGTTGAATGAATCTAGACCAATGAACGATCGGTCTAGACCTTCAAGGAACTGCCTAGGCGTCCAGATAGTAACCAGATGGCTGTGACGTATACACTATGCATTAGAGGCAGCGCGCGGCTTCGCCCGCGTTAACCACACGAATGAAGTCGCGGGCGTGATGCAATATAGCCTATAGCCTTTCTCGATAAACTACCTATCTAATACCGAAAGAAATTTTCAAATCGGACCAGTGGTTCCTGAGATTAGCGCGTTCAAACAAACAAACAAACAAACAAACTTTTCAGCTTTATACCTTTATATACTAAAGACAGCGCGCGGCTTCGCCCGCGTTACGACACGTGACAAGTCGCGGGCGTGATGCAATATAGCTAATAGCCTTCCTCGATAAACGACCTATCTAATACCGAAAGAATTTTTCAAATCAGACCAATGGTTCCTGAGATTAGCCCGTTCAAACAAACAAACTCTTTAGCTTTATACCTCTAATAATATAAGTAATAATATATAATATAAGTATGGATTATGAGAGCTTTATGCGTGGTCCACACTTGAATGGAGACAAGAGAAGAAAAGAAGAAATAGAACTAAAATATCTCGAGCCCCTCCGTGTTTCAGAAGGCACATTACCCGTGGTTCCGGTATCATATATAGTTAGACCCCGTTGTAATTATATGAAAAAAACTCGAAAATAATAATAAATAGACCGTTTATCCTATGTAAGTAATACATTTGGCCAATGTTACAATGAAAAAAAGTTACAAAAATCCTCCCCTTCAAGTTACAAGGACGTACGTAATAAAATTCAGACCTAAAATAATACACGTAAAATAGGCTCTGTTTTCATTGTGTTATAGTTATTATATAACAAGGAGATAACTTACAATATACATAAACTCAGACAGCCTACCCTAATTTTTTATAACCAAAACAGAACATAAACAAAATATGTAAGATACATGTGTTGAAACTTTGAACTGTACACAATAATAAACAAGAGGATGTTACAGATGCGACTACTTCATAACAACGCACTTACTTCATCATCATTACCAGGTCTTTTTGTCTCCACTGCAGAAGCACGACCCTGTCTCTACTACCAGAGCCATACAAGGCCAGAACAGCCAGAGCCCAGAGGACTTGAGTGAGACCTCTCCAACCCGTCTGGCCAGCGAGGAGAGTGTAGGCCAATGTTACCAATGTACTTACTTAAGCCCTGTAAACCTTCTCAACAGTTGTCATTTAAGGAGCCTATTATTATTTTTATACATATATAGGTAAAACAGAAAAAAAAATACGAAATAAAGACATAAAGAGGTGGGTTACTTCTACGATGATGTGGGAGAAAAGAAAGAAAACACATAGAATAGTAGTATCAAATAAGCGGCCAAGTGCGAGTCGGACTCGCCCATGAAGGGTTCCGTAGTAGCAAATAACATAATATAAAAGTCTAGTAGTGTTTTTTTAAATTTTTTATATTTGAGTTGATTGAATGAAAGGTAAATTGCCGTTTATGATTTATGACGTATTAAAAAAAAACTACTTACTAGATATCGTTCAAACCAATTTTCGCTGGTAGTTTTTATGGTAATGAACATCATGTTTTTTTTTTTAGTTTTATAATTCCCTTATTTAAGAAGTTACGGGGGGGGGGACACACTTTTTTCCACTTTGGAAGTGTCTCCCGTAAAAAGTATTCGGTTTAGAAAAAAATTATATTAGAAACCTCAATATCATTTTTGAACACCTATCCATAGATACCCCACACGTATGGGTTTGATGAAAAATAAATTTTTGAGTTTCAGTTCTAAGTAT
The DNA here is from genome assembly GCA_963555685.1 of Acrobasis consociella. Taxonomy (NCBI): domain Eukaryota; kingdom Metazoa; phylum Arthropoda; class Insecta; order Lepidoptera; family Pyralidae; genus Acrobasis; species Acrobasis consociella. The sequence goes on along the minus strand of OY743119.1, from coordinate 2,589,621 downwards.
GGGGAACCCCCAAAATGTATTGTTTTTTTTTCTATTTTTGTGTCAAAACCTTAATGCGGTTCACATAATACATCTACTTACCAAGTTTCAATAGTATAGGTCTTATAGTTTCTGAAAAAAGTGGCTGTGACATACGGACGGACAGACAGACAGACAGACATGACGAATCTATAAGGGTTCCGTTTTTGCCATTTGGCTACGGAACCCTAAAAAGGAATGTTGATATGGTTTGGGCATGTAAAAAGCATGGATGAAAGGAGATTTACTAAAAGGGTATAGATAGCGAAAGTAAGTGGAAAGGTGAGTCAGGGTCGTCTTCGACGGACGTACCGCGACCAGATTTCAGAAGTTCTTAAGAAGTAGAGGTCAGAAATACCATAACCAGTGGGCATGCATGAAGAGAGAGATAGATGTAGATGAAGCGAAAGGGCCTGTCAGGATCGTGGTAAGTGGAGGTTCATAGTCTTTAGAAAACAGGCGTGATATTATTTTTGTATTTAATAGTATCAACTGGTACTTAGCCCGCGCAGATCGTAAAAGCTGATCGAGGTAATGGGTGAAAATGAGTAGGTAATTAAAAATCATGTTACTAGGCGATATGGCTGGCAATGAAAAGAGTTATGAGTGTTGACGTAGCAAAAGAGGTTTGCAAGGATCGTAGTAAGTGGAAATCCATAGTCTTTGCCTTCATGGAAAACAGGCCTGAAAATATGTATATATGTATGGCTGGCCATAACTTGGGGGGATGGGTTATACTTCTTTTGCTACTTTATATTTACGACGCAACCGACGTTTATTTAGGCTATAGTTTGCTTTCGCGGGTCAGCCAACGTGCTATGACGTAACTTCCGCTAAATAATGTTACATGATAAGTACCTAATATTGGCATGATTATATATTGAAATGTAAATATTTACGTAATTATAAATTCATAATCATCAAGACTTTTAAGTATCCAGAAGAAAGACTCTCTCTGTACTACTAGAGCCATGCTGAGCCAGAGCAGCCAGAGCATTGGCCTACACTCTCCTTGTTGGACGGGTAAGTGCTGAGGTCGCATTGATAGATATAAGCTTAGTTCAACTTGCATCTCCTGTCACCTTCTATGACATAAACGGGAAGACTTGGTGTGGTCCTATTCTACTCGACTGCTTAGATACCTAAATAAATTGAGAAATAGGCGAAGAAAAGCTTCACGCTCTCTCTTTGAATTGTAAACAGAAGTTCATAAAATAGTTTGAATCAAAATTTAACAAAATTTCAAATGACATCTCCGTTTTTTGGGGTTAGCACTGAACCCAAAAAAAGTCATTTATTCCTTTAAAATGGTTAACAAATTTTGAAACGTGCATCTTATTTCCTCACAATAAACATACATAGATGCAGATGAAATGAAAGCATTTAAAAAAAGTACAAAAATAAAGGTATTTTTACATAGCGATTTATATTAAGTCAAGATCCTAATAATTTAAGGCCGCTATTTCTAATTTCCCTAGAGAAGGGACATCAAGTTAAAGAATAAACTTAAAAATATCTGGTCCGTCAGTCAAGATTTATTCGAACATGCGACAATGATGAAGTTTTTAATTTACAACTGAAAAATGAAACGAAATTTTGTACAAATGTTGACATTTTTTCATTTAACACATTTATTTAATGTTGAGAAATGTTGGGAAATTGGTCTCACTTGTACAAGAAATAATTTTCTTTATTTATTACAAGCTTTTATTCAGTTTCACCTGTCCCGTTGTCTGTCGTTCTGTCTGTAATCAAACCTTGCGAATTAAATTTGACCCAGTTCTCCCGGTTTCCAATCTTCTTCTTCTTCTTTTTATCGAGTGTGTTAGCGACTAACACTAGTGTCAGAGTTTTTAAACCGCCTTAAAGGCCTCTGACATGGTTTCAGGTAACGACCAATGTCAAAGACAGTGACCGGGACCGACGGCTTAACGTGCCCTCCGAAGCACGGATCATCTCACTTATCAGACAATCAGGTGATCAGCCTGCAATGTCCTAACCAAACTAGAACAACACAAAGTCGTTGCCCCCGCCGGGAATCGAACCCGCGACCTCCGGGTATGAGCCGAACGCTCTAACCACTACACCACGGAGGCAGTTAGGAGGTTTCCGATTAAGCTGAAATTTTGCACTTATACATAATTATATCGCGTATTGCAATATTATAATGACATGTTGCTGATCTGATGATGGAGCCGGAGGATGGCCATAGGAACTCTGTAATGAATCGACGCAACTCCATCAAATTCTGGGCTCGTTTGACTCGTCTTTAGGAGAGTATTTAGATAAAAGCTTGTTTGCAAAAATATTTTTTTCTTTTAAAAAAAATGAGAATAATATTTTTTTGTCTTTTTATTTACTACCTACTATTACTCCCAGGCTGGCCTGGGAGAGTAAAAAAAACTTAGAATGTACCAGCTGCTTCTCTTCCCACGCAGATCGTAAAAGCTGATCGAGGGAATGGGCAAAAATGCAAATCATGTTAACAGGCGATGCGGCTAGCAACCTATCACTGTATTGATTGCTTTTCCATCTTCTCGCCCACGATGACGCTAAAAGTGGCTTTTGGGTCTTGCGGCCCTGGGCTCTGCATAGAACCGCAAGACCCAAAATGCTCTGTCTGCCCCATTAGGGATAAAGACGTGATAGTATGTATTGTATTAAAAAATATTTTTTTCTTTAAAAAAAATAAGAATAATATTTTTTTGTCTTTTTATTTAAGTGCTAATATTGCCAGTAGTACAGTAGTCAATGATTCGAAACGAATTACCCCATTTTTTAAACCAAAAACCGACTTCACACCTAAACTAAACAATCGATTTTGATAATAATACCTGTCAAACAAAAAAAGAATTTTCCAAATCGGTCAAGGTGTCTTCGTAAAACCGGTGAACATACATAAAATAATAATTGGCCAAGTGCGTGTCGGGCCACGCGCAGTGTAGGGTTCCGTAGTTGTAAATGCCAACTTTGAGTTCATGCCACTAAAACGTCTAAGTATCTATTCAATTCGTACGAAATTTTCCTTTTCGAGTACATTTTATAAGTTGATCGCCTATAACTTTTTAATTTGTTAACCCTACTTAGCTCTGTTAGTTTTCATATAAACTACATTATATATACTATAGCTGTGATTTTTTTCACGTGTCCATATATAAAGCAGATAGATGGGGGGACACGTGACTTTAACAAAAAATTTCACTTTAAATCTAAATATTTCAGACACGGATCCCTAAATCGAAAAATGGTGTTCACAAGCTTACAATATTTTTAAAAGACCTATTTAACGATACCCCACACAATGTGTTTGTAGAGAAAAAAAATATTGACTTCCTCTTTACTTGTATGGCAGCTACCCTAAAAAAAAATTTGTTTCCATATTTTATTTTACTACTTTTTCGCCATGACTGATATACATATCCATGCCAAATTACAGCTTTCTAGTACTTATAGTTTCTGATTAGGACCGCGGACGGACAGACAGACAGACAGACAGACATGGCGAAACTATAAGGGTTCCTTGTTTACTATGGAACCCTAAAAAAGATCACGATGAATTGATAACCCTCTCTTTTTGAAAGTCAGCTAAAAATTATATTAGATAGATAACTTTTTATTGCACACCAAAATAAAAAAGTAACAAAGAAATAATTTTACATTAAATGAGGTCAATGGGCGATCTTATCGCTTAAAGCGATATCTCCCTGACAACCAGTATATGAAAATATGGAAAAAAAAATAACTTTTCATAGTAATCAGCTGCTATTTATATGAGAAAAACAGAACAGGAAAAGTTTTTGAAGCGATAGACAAAAATGCCCCTAAAAAGTCCTGAAGTCTCGACTAATATTTTCTAAATATACTGCTCTAAATGTCTCTAAGTCTCGACTAATATTCCTTAAACATACTTTTCTAGAATGATAAACAGTGTTTATTTTAACCTCAAATAGGATCATTAATCAAACTTAAAACTGGTTGAAAGTACTTATTATATAACAGCTTATTTTCCTTCGCGTGTTGAAACCACTTCGGAAGTTAGATAACACATTTTTCCTGGCATATTTTAATCCAAAAATCGCGTGATTTACTCCCATGTTGTATAAAAACTTCCTGAAAGCAATAGCACTGTTCGAAATGGTATTTTCGTGGCCACTGACACACCACTTACGATTTATGGGCCAATTATTGTTTAGGAATTGGATCAAATAATAAAAATAAATCAATCTACAGGCCAAATTGGGCTAAATGGTAAATCAAGTGACGTAAATAGTCCTAAAGCATGTTAATTTTTTTTTAGTTTGACGACCTCCGTGGAGTTATTGTCAACAGGCTGGACTGCCAATCCGGAGGTTTTGGGTTCGATCCCTATCCAGGACAAGTTGGAAAATGGCCCTTTTCAAATTGTCATGGGTCTTGGGTGTTTATTTATATTGAAATTGTTTATTATGAAATATAGTATCGTTATGTTAGTTTCTTATAATACTAGTTCACAGTTATTTATAGTGATTTGTCCCTATATCTATTTATTATTGTTATTTATTTATTTTTTAAGCAACCTATTGGTTGACTGGTAGATAAGGTCTTAGCTAGCTTCAATTCGCTGTAACACTTGGTATAAAGTTCAAAAATTAAATAATTATCAATAATAACAACTTTCACGAAATGGTCCACTCTAAGAATGCAAAAATAAATCAGTTTTTCTGCCAAGTTTAAAACCATTTCGAAAAAATTATACTTTTGTTTGTCTATATTTCCCGGACATATAGTTCACGAAATTAGAAAAAACCAGTCAATTGCGAAAAGGGTTCGAACCATTATCTATAAAAATCACGTTTGTTGTATGGGAGCCCCACTTAAATATTTATTTTATTCTGTTTTTAGTGTTTATTATTATATATTAGTATTTAGTAGTAGTTATAGTGGTAACAGAAATACACCATCCATAAAAGTATCAACTTTCTTTCACGGTTCTTATGATACATATGGTGACAGACAGACGGACAGCGGAGTCTTATTAATCGGGTCCCGTTATTATCCTTCGGGTACGGAACCCTTCAAAGTAAAAAGTCTTCATAATAAAACATTCGACTGAAACTAGACTTACAATGAGAAAACTTGGCTTAATCATTGCATAAATCATTATCATAAAGCAAAGTATGAAGTTTTAAAATATTCCGCACTCGATCTTTTTTAAAGCTAAACTTCAATAGTTCGTTAATAAATTGCATCAGAATACCCACAGCTGAGATGTTTTTAAAGTAGTTCGTAACTGGGTAGGACTTATACCCATTTATGTAGCAGTGTTAGGTAATATAGAGTGCCTTCGCTGCCGGCGCCGGCTCCTAAAAATATCACTATTAAGAACCGGCGGTTATACTGCCGGCAGTCGAAATATAAAACACCGGCTGCCGGCGCCAGCACTTGAATTTTTCCGTGAAGTGTAGGTTAGGTTCTTTAGGTTTCTTGTGTCCAAAACACGAGCGAGCGAGCGACTCAAGCTAAGAGCGAAAGTAACACAAACGCAGATCGTGTTATACCAGCGTCGGCATCGGAGGCACTCCCTAGGTAATACGCTGGGTGAGCGATGGAAGCGCCAGCTAGTGGTTACAATAGAGAATATTGCATGTTTTTAGGGTTCCGTAGTAAACAAGGAACCCTTATAATTTCGCCATGTCTGTCTGTCTGTCTGTCCGTCCACGGTCCTACTCAGAAACTATAAGTAAAATAAAATATGGAAACAAATTTTTTTTTAGGGTAGCTGACATACATGTAAGGAGGAAGTCAATATTTTTTTTCTTTACAAACACATTGTGTGGGTATCGTTGAATTGGTCTTTCAAAAATATTGTGAGCTTGGGAACACCATTTTACGATTTAGGGATCCGTGTCTGAAATATTTAGGTTTAAAGTGAAATTTTTTGTTAAAGTCACGTGTCCCCCCATATATCTGCTAAACGGTTTTCATAGGAAAACTATCAGAGCTAAGTAGGGTTAACAAATTAAAAAGTTATAGGCGATCAACTTATAAAATGTACTCGAAAAGGAAAATTTCATACAAATTCAATAGATACTTACACGTTTTTAGTGGTATGAACTCAAAGTTGGAATTTACAACTACGGAATCCTACACTGCGCGTGGCCCGACACGCACTTGGCAAATTATTTTTATTAGCTTACTAAAATCCTTTACCACAGTAAACAAATATGAAAGACTTTATATAATATCTTTATCAGCGACGAACATGTGGTACAAAAGAAAAGTCCGATATGGATTGGTGACGTCAAGGTTTACGTCAGATACATTTGCCATAGAAAATAGCGTTTTTGCGAGTGAGACAGAAATAATTCGTTAAACTATTTTATCTCGTTCGTTTCTCAACCAATCGTTATTGTTTTCACTATTTATAAATAGTGAAAACAATACGTAAGTACTATAGTGCTTTACTTTAAAATATTATGGATTAGATAACACATATTTTTTCATGCATATTCCCTATTACAGCGGACTAAGAAAATTAATTCAATCAATTAATTTCCAGTACTGCACATGGACTTTCTAATGACTGTCTTCACGAAAAGTAAATAAAGAAAAAAAACTATTTTAGTAAAACGTTGTCACGTTTATTTACCTAAATAGGCCCCTGGTACGGTAATGCACACATTAATTAAAGCGAAGTGGTAGCAGACGTGGCGCCCTCATTTAAAATAAATTATTTAAAATTAAATATGGTGATAATTAAACAATATAATGATGAAAAATAAAACTTGGACCAACGCAATTACTTCCAAAGGATATTCATAAAATAACTTGAAGGTCTTTCTACAAATCGTTGGAAGTAAAATTTTTATATATCACCATATTTACTGTTAAACAATTTATTTCTAAATGGCGCGCTAAATGAGGGCGCCACGTCTGCTACCATTTGGCCTTCAATATTTTCATCTCAATATGACTAGTAACTCTGTAAGCTGTAGACTTCGCAAGTCACCCCTACCCATTGAAAGTTTTCCGGATAAAAAAGTTGTTCCGACAAACAAATGGCGTCTTTATAAGAGTAACTAAAAAGTTTTATGTCATATAAAAAAATGGCTGTAATATGATATTTTTAAGTTTTACATACATACATACATACTATCACGTCTTTATCCCTAATGGGGCAGACAGAGCATTTTGGGTCTTGCGGTTCTATGCAGAGCCCAGGGCCGCAAGATGGAAAAGCGGCGAGAAGATGGAAAAGCAATCAATACAGTGATGGGTTGCTAGCCGCATCGCCTGTTAACATGATTTGCATTTTTGCCCATTCCCTTGATCGGCTTTTACGATCTGCGTGGGAAGAGAAGCAGCTGGTACATTCTAAGTTTTTTTTATTTCTCCCAGACCAGCATTTTTAAGTTTTAAACCCCCATATTACCGCCAATTTGTAAATTTCCAAAAACTGAATCGACTACACAATTCTATATATTATTGGAACCTATTCACAAAATTTTACGAGGATTAGTTATGAAATGCGACCTGTAGGCGAGAACAGACGGACAGACGGAAGGCCAATCTCGAAACTGAGACGCTTCGCTCACTCGGTCAATGAAGGAAACTAATTATAACAGAAACGTTTAAAAATAACGAAGTCTGCAACATTAGGTAAGGCGTCCTTCGTTACACGTCCCGAAATAGAGAGATATCTGTTATTTGTTGTTGTTATATATCTGGAAGACCAAACTGAGGGGGAGCATTGTCTGGTGTAATAAAATCCATTAACTGCCTCCGTGGTGTAGTGGTTAGAGCGTTCGGCTCATACCCGGAGGTCGCGGGTTCGATTCCCCGCGGGGGCAACGACTTTGTGTTGTTGTCCTAGTTTGGTTAGGACATTGCAGGCTGATCACCTGATTGTCTGATAAGTAAGATGATTCGTGCTTCGGAGGGCACGTTAAGCCGTCGGTCCCGGTCACTGTCTTTGACATTGGTCGTTACCTAAAACCATGTCAGAGGCCTTAAAGGCGGTTTAAAAACTCTGACACTAGTGTTAGAAACTAACACACACGATAAGAAGAAGAAGAAGAAGATAAAATCCATTGTTTTGAAGATACCAAGGCGTAGTGAGAATGTGAAAACCATGGCTTATAAAAAAGAATGGTAAAATATTTAATACTAGCCGAAGCCGGCGACTTCGTTTGCGTGGACTTTATGTCTCTGGAAAATGCTGATCAGACTGAACAACTTTTACTAAGGCGACATTTTTATATCTCTTATAGTTTATAGCTGGACTATTATGGTTCTGCATCAGGCGTTCTATTTTCCAAAATCATTTATACCCTATATGTTGCCCAGGCTTAATACCTATAAAACAAAAAAAAATCATTTGAATCCGTCCAGTATTTCCGGAGATTAGCGTGTACAAACAGACAAACAGACAGACATTTTTTTTTAATTTTTACTCTATTACTATGTCTCCATCGCCCCCAATATTTTTTTTTTGGAAATATGTTTAATGTACAGACACACTTTTCTTACTGTTTTATTATATGTTATAGATTTAATCTTATAGGTAATTCTTATGATTACAAATTTTTTATATGAATATGTAAGAATACTTGTACTTAAATTTATAAGTATGTTTTGTTTACCTGTAATTAGGTTCCCATGCTGGTCTGGAAGAAACGAAAAAACTTAGAATGTACCAGCTGCTTCTCTTCCCGCGCAGATCGTAAAAGCCGATCGAGGGAATGGGCAAAAATGCGAATCATTTTAACAGGCGATGCGGCTAGCAACCCGTCACTGTATTGATTGCTTTTCCATCTTCTCGCCCACCATGACGCTAAAAGTGGCTTTTGAGTCTTGCGGCCCTAGGCTCTGCATAGAGCCGCAAGACCAAAATGCTCTGTCTGCCCCATTAGGGATAAAGACGTGATAGTATGTATGTATGTAATTAGGTTGCATGCTATAAAACAGAATTAAATGTAAATTGTCTTTGTGATGTAACCTGTTGGTGTACCTAATAAATGAAATAAAATAATAGACACACACACAGAGAGATTAGCGTCAAACATATAACATCCCTCTTTTCATCGAGGGTTTTAAAAAGTGCGATAAATGTACTCTATGTATACTATATACTCCAGGATAAGGAATGTTCAGGAAAACCCAATAGAGACGGAGCTTCATTGTCTGGTGTGATAAAAACATTGTTTTCCAGATACCAAGACGTGGTAAGGTGGTAGTTTGATTTATGCTGGAAAGCGGAGCGAAAATTGAATTACTTAAAATATTAGCAAAATTCATGATTTTTAGCAAATTAATGAATAAAATATAAAATAGAAACTAAAACTACACTAAGAATTTAAATAAATTAAAAACACTTTCAAATTTCTGCCCTGTAGTAATGTGCCCAGAAGGCTGGCAGCATTGCCATGTTAAAAATAAGCATGTATTCTTACATATTTTAAATGTTACTTATAGTATTAATTATATACTAGAAAATGCTATTAAAAATTTCAAAGATTTTGTGCTAGCTTTAAACTAAATTCTTAATATATTTAAGACCTTTAAAATATTAATCCATCTTTAAGTATAAGTTAAGTATAAGTAAAAAACTTTAAGTATTAGTTTTATAAAATTCGCCGGTTTAAGTTAGTTTATATAATAAAACCAGTTTTGTTAATGTAAGAAAGGCTACCACAGGACAGGCATTGTTGCCTAGTGTGGGGCCACCAGTAAACAACAGTCACATTAGTTTTAATTTGTATTTTTTTACTATTGTATCCTAGTTTAAGAAGTTCGTTAAATAAATGCATTTGTATTTGTAAATAGAATTTAAATGTCAGAATCTCTTAAAATTACGGATACCGCTCATCAATAGATTTTAGTGACCAATACGATTGGTTCCGATTTGACACTTGATGACAGAACGCTGTCACTCAAACCGCAGCCCAAAGAGGTCACTGCCCGGAATAGTCCTGGAGCAGATGGCAATATGCCAATGCTGAAACTAATGTTATGCACATTAGGCTATTGGCTAACTCGTACCAGTTCTGTCGCGATTGGAACTTCGCAAAATGACCTAAAACTTTTAATGACAATCGCAAAATGTATACTTAAAAAATTATTCAGTCATAATCATGTATTATTCTCTGTTATATGATACTTGTTGAGTATGTATATACCATGTATATACCTAGTCAATGGTTGGTTGTCAAATGTATGTAATGTGACGCATGACAATTCATTAAAATAAATATATTTACCAAATATATAACAAGACTTAATCGCAATGTATATTAATTATTACGCAATGAAGAAACATGTACATTGCTTATTTTGATGAAACTTGGTTCTTAATATTTACCTAAGATTTTTTTTGCAATTTACACATCAAATCACGGTCATAGCAGAATAATTCTAGAGTTTAATTTATTAAAGCTAGAAAACAAATACAGGTTTTATTCAAGTTTTCCTTATTTGTACAATGTACAAATAAGCCTACATGCCTTTATTGCACGCCTCATAAGCGAAGCGTTGAGGTGGGTACTACTGTCACTTCGCGCAAAACATCTGATTTTTCAAACTTAAAATGTCTTTATGTATCATACATTGCACTTGTAAGATAATATATACACACACATATTAAGAAAAAAACACAATTTTTAACACTCATGATATTTTTGATGTCATTTTTGTTATTTAAACTAGTTAAAAACAGTTTTAAAAAGTTCTGTCTTGGACGTCCGTGTGTCTGTATGTGCGGAGGCTTTTCTTGTTAACACGATAACGACCGAAAAACTTTACTAATCGAGTCTTTTTTTTTCTTTTACGTTGAGTATGCTCAGGAATAGAACCCTTTCATTTTTCAGGGTCTGATTCGATGTGGTTTAATTGTTATTAAATAAAAAAAAAAATATCGACTGTTCTTCATAGTTTTAGTATATCTATATACATCTTTATTTTTGTATATGCGTAAGAATTAAAAAAAAAATTATGGACCCTTTGAGGCGTGCTCTTTTGGATTTTCCAAACTTATTTCAACATACTTCGCTAAATTAATCAGTGACATTTCGTAGGGTTAGAAAAGTTATGTAAATTATATTTAGATTATCTACAAAAAAATATTCTGTTATCTCGTATCACGTATTGTTGCCAAAACTGTTGATTTCATGATTACAAAATAAGAAAAAAAAACAACATTTATCAATGAGTCGTTTTACTAATGGACCAGAGAGTATAGTATGTTAAGCTCGTATCTAAATATGCAAGCAATTGGTATGAGGAAGACGTAAGCGTTTCTCCTGGTTTATGTGTCTGCCGCCGGATTTTAGAGCTGTAAATCTAGATAGTTCCAGAGTGCTCTGCATAGTTGTATTAGGCACTGTTTGTCTATGAGACAATATGGATATTGATGGTATAACCACCAGAAACATGCCCCTATTGAAAACATTGCCTCTAGACGAATGTTTTTCCTGGTTTTTAATGTTTAAAGCTGTAAATCTAGATAGTTTCAGAGTGCTCTGCATAGTTGTATTGGGCACTGTTTGTCTATGAGACAATATGGATATTGATGATATAACCAACAAAAATATGCCTTGACGTTTCCCATATTGAAAAAATTGCCTCTAGAAGAATGTTTGTCTAAGTTTGAAATGTTTAGAGCTGTAAATCTAGATAGTTCTTGAGTGCTGTGCATAGTTGTATTAGGCACTGTTTGTCCACAAGACTATATGGATATTGATGGTATAACTACTAGACTAAGAGGGAGCCGTATGCAACCCTACCTCATCGAGTAGCCAAATATCACTTTTTTGCTGACTGTACAAAATGCTCCACGTTAGGCTCAGGCAACCCTGTATATTAAGACATATCTTTTTAATATTAACACCCTAAATATGTCACATTTTGCTACTCGATGAGGTAGGGTTGCATACGGCCCCCTCTTAGCCTACACCAGAAATATGCTTTGACGTTTCCCATTTGAAATCATTTCCTCTAAAAGAATGTTGTTCCTAGTTTTTAATGTTTAGAGATAGTTGCAGAGAGCTCTGCATTGTAGTATTTAGTGCACTGTTTGTCTATAAGACAATATGGATATTGATGGTATAACAATCAGAAATATGCCTTGACGTTTTCTATTATCTTAGCTATGTTTGATAAAAATCGGTTGAGCCGTTATAAAGTTATTGAGGATTAACGCATGAAAATTAGGGCTTTATATTATATATTATACGATATTGATGGATAACCACTAGAAATATGCCTAGACCTTTTTCCTTCTTACATTGCCTTTAAAAGAACGTTTTTCCTGGTTTTTAATGTTTATAGCTATAAATCTAGATAATACCAGAGTGCTCTGCATAGTTGTATTAGTGCTTTATTTTCCTCAAGACAATATGGATATTGATGGTATAATTACTAGAAATAATCCGTGACATTTGCCGTTTTGAAAACATTGCCTCTAGAAGAATGTTTTTCCTGGTTTTTAATATTTGGCGCCCACAGACCTAGATCTGGCGACTGATTTCAGAGCTGTAAATCTAGATAGTTCCAGAGTACTCTGCATTGTAATATTAGGCACTGTTTGTTCACAAGACAATATGGATATTGATTATATAACAACCAGAAATATGCCTGAACTTTTCCCATTTTGAAAATATTTTCTCCAGAAGAACGTTTACTATTTGCCTTGACTTACGCATTGACTTTTCCTATTTTTAGCCCTCGACAAAAAAGAGGAGTGTAATAAGTTTCACGCTAATGTCGGTCTGTCTGTCTGCGTTCCTAATCGGATACTACAAGTACTAGAAAGCTGTAATTTGGCATGGGTATGTATATTAGTCATGCATTTATGTATAATACCTAGTTATTTGGTGTTCCGTAGTAAACAAGGAACCCTTATAACTATACGGAATCTTCTTCTTATCGTGTGTGTTAGTGACTAACACTAGTGTCAGAGTTTTGAAACCGCCTTAAAGGTCTCTGACATGGTTTAAGGTAACGACCAATGTCAAAGACAGTGACCGGGACCGACGGCTTAACGTGCCCTTCCGAAGCACGGATCATCTTACTTATCAGACAATCAGGTGATCAGCCTACAATGTCCTAACCAAACTAGAACAACAACACAAAGTCGTTGCCCCCGCCGGGAATCAAACCTGCGAGCACTATACGCGATATGCGACTATACGGAATACTCAAATGTTTTCCCATGTAGTTACATGTGAAACGCCGTAGGCATTAAATTATTTAAGATTGGAAATTTTGAAAATAATAATCTCTCGCGGTATATATTCCAAAAAGTCCCAAACTAGTCCACCAAAAATAGTGAAGCCGAGTGACCTAAATAAACACGACTCAATGTCACTGAATATATTTTCCAGCGTTCTTCAAATGCAGTGCCGGTTGTAGCACTATCTGTCTCCCTGGGCGAGATATTAATATGGTGCTCTTTTGAGCTCTGGAGGACTAGGTTCTGTATACACCGTAAAACAGATGTGGTTAGTATGTATGTTCTTAAGTCTAGCGTGTATGCAGGCCTTTATTCTAAATAAACATTTGATTTTTTCAAATCAAGTGTATGACTTAAACCGCTTACAAAAGATATCTCTAATTTTTTTATTGACATTTTAATATCATAATACTACAGGGATCTAGCTTAGCCCGCGTTTAAGAAGAACCGTTTTTCTGTTAATTGCATAAAAAGTGAGTATGCTGTCAAAAAGAGAGAGGACTTCTTGAATTGATTACTTATTTCTCTGAACCAATGTAGAAGATCTTTCGGCGCTTTAGGTCCTAGTACCAAAATGTTCAGCCGGTTCATTAGGTCTATTTACCTAAACGTAAACTTTGGACTTTCCCTGAAAATCCACTTGCTTGATAGTACACTTCCTTAAAAATCCATCATCTTCTGTATAAAAACCGTATAGTATAGATGCATAGATAATTGTTTATTTGTCACTACCGACACACACACGAAACATTAAACTAAACATACATTACACTACACAGGCTTAAAAATAAATACACAACAATAAATCAATTGTATCAAGTGTATAAAACTGTATAAATAACTTTATAAAAACACTCGCCCATTCATATATTGCCCTGGGCTATCTACCAACCGCGCCATACCTTCTGATCAAATGGAATCGTATTGGAAACTTCCAAGTCAGACACCACATGACACAGATAACGTACGACATATGAGATTACACGTCGGGAAAATCTTCGGGATCTGATATGTGATATGGAGATGAGCCGGTGTTTTGTTAAAAGTTGGATCGAAGGATTTTTTTTAGATTGGGTTAAGGATTTGAAACCTTTCCTCACGTTTGTGTAAAAAGTTAATTCCGGAGGTATAAATATTTACAATGTATAAGGGACCTATGCGAGATAAATCAAACCACGGGCTATACTAGATCACTATAATGTAATAAAATTTTTAAAAGCAGCATGAATCACTGAGCTATGACCTTTTTGGACTGCTGTAGCACACAGATACAAAGTTGTTGATATATGTCCTCAATACGTTGTTTTTACATGTTTTGTTTTGTAATTTTTGTATCTTTATTCTGTATGTGTGTGACTATAGCCACAAATAAACGTTTTATCTATCTATCTATCTATCTATCTACACAGGCTTAAAAATAAATACACAGCAATAAATCAATTGCATCAAGTGCATTAAACTGTATAAAAAACGACAAGTATAAAACCTCCCGCCCAATCATATATTGCCCTGGGCTATCTACCAACCGCGCCATACCTTCTGATCAAATGGAATCGTATTGGAAACTTCCAAGTCAGACACCACATGACACAGATAACGTACGACATATGAGATTACACGTCGGGAAAATCTTCGGGATCTGATATGTGATATGGAGATGAGCCGGTGTTTTGTTAAAACTTGGATCGAAGGATTTTTTTGTGATTGAGTTAAGGCTATACCCAAATTTTCCGGGGTCCAGTGACGCCGCCATTTAAAATAAATCATTTAAAAGGAAACGGAGATATCATTTTAAATTGTGTCTTGGTCAAGTTCTAGATAACCCTTAAAACTATTTTATGAACTACTGTTTATAATTTAAAGTGCGAACGTGAAGCTTTTCTACGCACATTAGCTAAAAGTGGCCGTTTTTCGCAAATGTGCGTAGAAAAGCTTCACGTTCTCACTTTAAACTACAAAAAGTAGTTTAAAAAATACTTTGAATGGGTATCTAGAACTTGACCAAGACACAATTTTAAATGATATCACCGTTTCCTTTTAAATGATTTATTTTAAATGGCGGCGCCACTGGACCCCGGAAAATTTGGGTATGGCCTTAAGGATTTGAAACCTTTCCTCACGTTTGTGTTGCGTGATACGGCTGCGTGAAAAGTTAAATCCGAAGGTATAAATATCTACAATGTATTAGGGACCTATGCAAGATAAATCAAACCACGAGCTTTACTAGATCTTTACACTTCATTAATTCAAAAAAGTCATGGAATAAAAAACAAAAACATATACTTTTGTATGGATTTTTTTTTGTTTTTGTCTATTATTTTTATTGTACATTGTTGTGTATAGTGATCTAGTGCTTATAACTTATGGTTCGATTTATGACGCATGTGGCTTACACGTCGTAAACATATAAACAAAATTAATAGAAAAAAAAACAAAGTTATTTTCATATTTTATTTTTTGTAAATTGTTTTATTAAAAATACGTATTTCGTAATAACAAATAATACCTATCCATAACTAAACTAAAAAAATAATCAACTTAGACTAAATAAAAAGTACTGTTCATTTCATTTTTTAACATAACATAATATTAGGCACTTATTGCCATTTTGCTTGTCAATTTTGATAATCTCGATTGCATAACAGTTTACACGCTAGTCTGTGATTCTATATTTACAGATGTTAAAAAATAGCCAAAACAGCATAATCAGTAATTTTATAAATAGAAGATAAGAAAATTACTATAAATAGCTGTATATTTTTAACCGCACTTCAATAGTGTACTGACAAATATCTAAAAAGCCTTTTCATGTAACTCCACACGTATGTATGTATGTAGCCCTGGGCTCTGCATAGAGCCGCAAGACCCAAAATGCTCTGTCTGCCCCATTAGGGATAAAGACGTGATAGTATGTATGTATGTATGTAACTCCACACGTCCTATCTAACCCTTTGCAATTTAAAGATTTCTAAACTTGCATTCGTAGATACAAGAACCTGTCGTTGCCGTGTTGATTAGACCAATTTGAAGGAAGCACGAACGGTAAAAGTGGAATCAATCTATAAGGCAGTTTTCTGGTTCAATGATAATTTATTTGGTACTATTCATAGAATATAGTAGAATAGAATATACTTTATTTGCATTTGAAAAGGGTGCAGACTTAAGGTCACAGCACACTTATCAACTCGTAAACGGAACGTAAACGTATCAACTCGAGCAGCTCAGTATTCTTTGTAGGAAACTTCCTACTGCAACGCACACTATTCGGATTCGTAACGTAAACGCCTCGCCTCGGGACCAGCTCACGAACCGCTTTGCTGGTCGGTCAACTAGCGGTCCCCGCGCTTGCGGCTCGTCGTCCGCGCGCTTACGCCTCTCCGTATGCGAGCTGACGTCTTTCCGTTTCCTCACACCTGCGTTTTACTTATTTGTAGATAATCAAAAATTTATGGCTATGATTGCCAACTCGCGTATTGTGAACCGAGACATAACCGTACGCTACACTTTACGTTTAAAATGATCTAGTGCCAGCCAGACCAGAGCGGCCGGCGAGCGGTAAGCGCGGCGTCGCCCAGCCGTAGTCGAGTCGACGTACCGAAGCTGAGCCGGTTTGGTTACGTGCCTACGTCATGTTGACGCCTGGTTGACCGCGCGGCGAAAGGCGATACGGTGTCGATCCCTTTTCGAGTTGATAAGTGTGCTGTGACCTTTAGGTCTGAATACTAAATAAATAAATATATAGGGACAAATAACACTGATTGAGCTAGCCCCAAAGTAAGTTCGAGACTTGTGTTATGGGATACTAACTCAACGATAGTATATTTTATAGCAAATAATTATATAGATAAATATCCAAGACCCAGGACAATTTGAAAAAGGCCATTTTCCTACTTGGCCTGACCGGGGATCACAGAATAATGTTACTTGTCATTGATTATATCCATTTTCAACGTGATTGTAAATTTATTACAGTGGAAAGACTGATATTAAGAGCGCTGTTTGACCAAGAAACTATAATGTCAATCGTCTTTATTTAAGATAAATCCCATAGAAAATGTTTATTGACGTTTAGAAAATATCATCCGATTTGAGTAGTTGAAAACTTTTTTTTATCAAAACTAACGTGAGACAAAGACATTATTCAAATGAGTTAACGGGTAACTCACGTATGTATAGAGTTAGCTACTGTCGACATGTTTAGACCTCATCCGGGTGTCTTCATCAGGGCGAATGACAACATAATTCCTTCTCATTCTAAATGACTACAAAAATACATGCAATACGAGTAAAACAGAATTTTCAAAAGTCATCCTTTTGATCTTAAAATTGGTCCTTCAAAACAGAATTGTCCCGAAATTCCTTTCTCAAAGGTCAATTACAAAATATTTCTTACCAAATCGTATTTCTCCTGCCATCCCAAATACATCCCTTACTACCTTAGTTATGAGTCACAAGGGAACTGGGCAGATTATTGCCAAATTCGATTACATTCCTTGCGGAATACGAGACGTTCTTTTATCTACCTGAACGAAATATTTGCCGCTACGCAATGTATTATGCACAGTGACGAGTATGGGTAAATACATTTTATTGTTTTATTACTTTAGGTCACTTTCAATGAAGGTTCTTTATAATAGGATGGAAACAACAATGTGCGCGCAGTAGACATTTTAAAACACCATTATTTAAGAGCTCCGCGTCAACTCTACTTGGGTGACAGCTGAAAGTCAGCGGTTGTTCAACACGAGCAACATTTCGCTGAGCTGTAGCCCTTTTGTGCTTCTGACACACATGATGCATGTTAGGTTAAGTTAGTATTAAGATATTCAATGTTTTTTTTTTCTTTGTATAGTGTGTGTTACAGACAAAACAAAATAAATCTTTTATCTATCTATCTAATCTAAGGGGTTGAAAATTAATTACTTTGAAATGTTATGAGAGAAAATTACTTACAGAACGGAACTTCTGGGTCCCACGGGACCTTAGGAGATTCCGTTCTGTATGTAATACTCATATTCATTCTGTGCTTGTCTGTAATACTCTTGCCTTTGAAGTCTTTGAACTACTGAGTTGAGTAAGTTGAGGTTTGATGTCTGGCCAGAGTAAGGACTGCAATGATGTTATATTAAAATTTATCCTGGGTCTTAAATATTTATTTGTGAATGCTAAAAAAATCTATTTAACGAATAAACTCAATTATTAAATAGAGTTATCGGGTTACTCACGTATAAAGTCAGCTACTGCCGACATAATTGTGACCGTGAAACTCTAAAATCATATACTGCCGACATGTTTCGACCTCATCCGGAGATCTTTATCAGGGCGAGTGTGACACCACGACACAGTGTGTCGCGAGCCGGTGCGATTTACGGGCCTGTAGTCACATTCGCCCTGATGAAGACCTCCGAATGAGGACGAAACATCTCGGCCGTAGCTGCCTCGAATCTATACGTGAGTAAACCGTTAACTCATTTTAATAATAGACTTTATTTGACAATTTACAAATAAATGTTCAAGACCCAAGATAAATTTAAGTATAAGATCATTACAGTTCTTACTCTGGCCAGACATCAAACCATAGACTCAGTAGTTCAAAGACTTCGAACTCATTTTAATAATGACTGTGTCTTACGTTAGTTTTAATCAAAAAATAAAGTCAGTGACACTAATTAACGTCAACCTTTCCCAAGAATTTCCAAAATGGCCATCTAAAGCGTTTACTGCATCCAGCATTATACATCGTTGTCCAGCGACCTTGGTCAGGTCGTCTTCACACGTTTGTACTTAAAATGTCTTTCAGACATTGGCCTACGGTACTTAATGACTAAAAAAGCGAAGACCTTTTTAAAAACGCATTGCAGACGCTCAGTAAAATACAATTGTTCTAAGTTAATAAGTTTTAAAGTTGCCGAAGATTCTTAGTACGCCAATTTTCTTTTAATGTTCTTCTCGACTTTTAATGATTTCCGTTCCTTTTAAGTTGTAAAGTGAATAATTAGAATGTCTGGCTTGACTACAAAGTCTTTTATTAAGAACTAACTGCCTCCGTGGTGTAATGGTTGGAGCGTTTGGCTCATACCCGGAGGTCGCGGGTTCGATTCCCAGCGGGGGCAACGACTTTGTGTTGTTGTCCTAGTTTGGTTAGGACATTGCAGGCTGATCACCTGATTGTCTAATAAGTAAGATGATTCGTGCTTTGGAGGGCACGTTAAGCCGTCGGTCCCGGTCACTGTCTTTGACATTGGTCGTTACCTAAAACCATGTCAGAGGCCTTTAAGGCGGTTTAAAAACTCTGACACTAGTGTTAGTCACTAACAAACACGATAAGAAGAAGAAGAAGATTAAGAACTAAGTATTTTTTTATGTTTTTATAGCGAGTATCACAAATCTAGGTATAGTCTATTATAGTTTAATTGGTTGGCATGTTAGCCTATGTTATTTTTTAAGGGTTCCGTACTGAAAGAGTAAAAATGGTCCCAGTTGCTAAGACTCCGCTGTTCGTCTGTCTGTCTTCTTCTTCTTATATTTAAGAGCTGGGCTCTTGTCGGTGGAGTGCTTTTCATGTCTGTCTGTCTGTCATCAGGCTGTAACTCATGAACCATGATAGCTAGACAGTTGGAATTTTCGCATATGATGTGTTTCTATTGCCGCTTCCATAAAAATTATATCAAAATCAGAGTTGAAGTCGGCTTTTAGTTTTAAAAAATTATTATTTTTTAATTCAGATTTAATTTATTTAAGTATTTTAATTTTATTTAATTTTAATGCTATACAATGTCAATAAAATATATTAGATAAAATTATCTTTTATTGTCAATCTCATTTGAATAATGATTTAGACCAAGTCTAAAAGTTAATCTACGTTTTCCTATAATACGGATGAGGTCTAACAATATACTGAAAATATTTTGTTGTCAGATTAACTCCATAATACAGTAAACACAAGAAAAACATGCTTTAAATATAACATTACATACATACATACATACTATCACGTCTTTATCCTTAATGGGGCAGACAGAGCATTTTGGGTCTTGCGGCACTAAGCCCAATCTAAGGTCGCAAGACCCAAAAGCCACTTTTAGCGTCATGGTGAGCGAGAAGATGGAAAAACGATTAATACAGTGATGGGCTGCTAGCCGCATCGCCTGTTAACGTGATACATTTTCGCCCATTCCCACGATCGGCTTTTACGATATGCGCGGGAAGAGAGTTTTCTTTTCTCCTAGACCAGCATGGAAATATATTATTTTTATGGCAAAAATGTAATAAAAGATGCTGTATAAGTGAGTGTAATCTGTAGCTCCATCTGCTACAGACATTAGTGTCAAACTTCTAACACTCTCTTTTTGTCGGCGGTAAAAAAGCGTATGTACCTAATATTCTTGGAACAGATTTAGTATTTTGATAGAATCCTAGCTTTTAACACGGTTGAATCGTACGACAAAAGACAAATCTGATTCATCGGCGCGGAATACCTAGAAAACGGACTGGGAGTCTTTGATTATCTAGGCTTTGCTACAAGTTAAAGATGGGTATAGAAGCGCAACTTAAGAATCCCCTTACCCTAGACTTTTCTATACAAACGTAGTCTACGTTTTATTTTAAAACCACATGTCAGATTTCGGTAAACGTTTGTCATTTTAAAGAATTTGTAATTGTCTAGGGTATTAATTGGTTTCCGACACTAAAATCATGAACTGGAAAGAAATGGGTAAGTAAACTATAAGGATGTATACTTTTGTTCATTTTTGACATCCATTGTCAAAAATGATATAACACACTATATTCTATTTCAAGTTCATATTTTTATGGTCAGAAATCAATTATAACCTTAGGGTATAAAATATAAATCGGGAACGTCGTTTCGAAATAAAATGTATATTATGTTTGTATGGAAAAGTGAAGTTTGGTTTAGGGTAAGGACTCATAACCATTCTTTCTTTTAATACTAGAATAGGCGTGCCTTAATTTACTCCTCCTCTTAACGCGTGGGTTATTTACATATATAGCACATTTTGAATAGGTAAGTCTCTTAAAGGTGACGATAGGTGGAATAGAGTGCTGATGGAGTGGTGGCTCCTAGATAGTAAAAATAAAATAAATAAATATATAGGGACAAATTACACTGATTGAGCTAGCCCCAAAGTAAGTTCGAAACTTGTGTTATGGGATACTAACTCAACGATACTTTGTTTTATAACAAATACATATATAGATAAACATCCAAGACCCAGGATAATTTGAAAAAGGCCATTTTCCAACTTGCCCTGACCGGGGATCGAACCCGGGACCTCTGGGTGGCGGACTAGCATGGTGACCACTACGCCACGGAGGTCGTCAAAATAGTAAACGTAATGTGGGTCGTCCGAGAGCTAGATGGGTTGATGACATAAGAAAAATCGCGGGTCGAAACTGATTTCGTATGGCACAGGACCGATGTGGTTGACATACATTAAGAGAGGCCTATTCCCAGCAGTGGGATATGGAAGGCCTTTTTTACCTGGTTTTTTCTTAGTTTCACTTCTATACTTTCTTTATTTTAATTGTCAGCTTTGATTTCCAATTCTATTTGGTCGGACTGGCGTAGATCTTAACCGTAGCGATTGATACGACGGTAAATTTTCTGAGCCGTATTTTTAGAGAGCTGGTTTGGATTAACCTTGTTCACTGCAGCTTTAAAAACCTTTTAAAGTCTGTTGGTTTATGTCAATTTGAAACTAGATTTGGGTTTAAGTGGAAATTAATCAATAGCTGTAAAGATTTAAGTGCAACATGTCCCATCATCAGTGTCCCGTGGCCGTTTTTGGTATTTCCCTTCCTGAAGTAAATTTTACCGCTTTACTTGTTTATTTTTTGAGCCAAAATCTACAATAGGTGGACTTAATGCATTCTCTCCCTGTCAACTTTTAGGAAAAGATCTTTTAAAGTAGCTGAGAAAGTTGGCTTCTAAATAAATGATACAAGATATAAAGTCAGGTATGATAATTAGTTTAAAATTATCATAAATACAATAGGGATATGTATATTTGATAAACGTCGATCATTTTGTTTTCAGTGGCACTAATTTATGATCTAGCTTCAAGGAACGTAGGTATTGCTAATGTAATCATTTATTACTTTAATAAAATTGTATGTAAATGGCAAAAAACTTGCAACATCTAAATAAATAATAATAAATATATACGGACAGATTACACAGACTGGATTAAGCTAGCTCCAAAGTAAGTTAGTTGTGTTATGGGATACTAACTCAACGATACTATATTTTATAACAAATACATATAGGTAAACATAAACATCCAAGAAACAGGTCAATATGAAAAAAATCATTTCCCATTCTGATTTGAACCCGGGGCTTCCAGTGTGACAGCCTGGCATGGATTAGTAGCAAGTCGTCATCAACGCAAACTCGTCACGCTGGCGCAACTCGTCATTTTCGCATCTGGTCATTCTCGCAACTCGTCATTTTCGCAAGTCGTCACACAAACCTTGGATATTACATTTCTCTCAATTCGCAATTTCTTTTTTATTAGATACACACAAGTTTAGGCCTACTGACATAATAAATAAAAAAAACTTGTGTGTGGCACTTCACAGTCACAGAGGTCATCAAAGATAATGGGCTATGTTTACCCCGTAGACATCAACATGCCATTTAAGCACTATACTCATTCGCTGTATTAATATTACTTTGCCAACAAAAATATCTATAGTACAGTCGTCAAATCTCTCCTAACATGAGTATTTCCGTCCCCAAAGACCGTATTACTTCATTACAACTATTTTTATCTCTGTTTTCGCTTCAGCCTATAAAACCGTAGTATCAACAGAATGCCACGTCGCCCTTTTATTTATCTTCAGTGTTTTTTCTGACCTTCCTCAGTTTTTGCGTAGTAAAACTGGCTAACTTGGCCTTTAGTAGTTTGTGTTACTGGACAAACTTCGTTACGTTTTTCTGTACCTAATTAGCAAGGATAAAAACGAAACTTCTGATTTGTGTCTCTTATCCATCGTCGTCGTCGAAGTGTTGGTGGCCAAGCGGTTTAAGCGTAAGAACGGAATCTCCTACCGTCTTATTATAAAACGCAGACTAACTTTGTTACTAGGTTTAAACCATTATCCGACCAAATCAAGATGACATCAAGTAATATTGCCGTTGTCTACAAAATTAATCTAACGTTTCAAAATTTATGAAACTGCAAATTTTATTTCAGATTTGGGGGATGGGAGAAACCAATAATGAGAACCTGAATAAGCTACCCAACATTACTTAAACGGATTGGACAGGGATTTTTTAACATTTTGTATATTGTTTGCTCCTATGATATTATGCACAATAAAGAGTTTACAAACAAACAAACAGGCGTGTTAACATGATGTATAATACTTAACAATATCAATTTAAAGCGAACTTTTCCATAGCTGGTCTAGAAGAAAAGTTGATTCTTTTTCAGCATAGATCGCAAAATCAGATCAATAAGCGATGCAGCTAGCAACCACTATTTTTTTCGTGTAGGTACCTTCTCGCTAAAAGTGGCCTCTGGGTCTTGCGACCCTGGGCTTTATCTGCTTAGAACCGCAAGAATACTCTGATCCGTCTATATCTATGTATATATTGGTTCTCTATTTTGTCTCATAAATTTTAAATCGATAATTTAAGATCTCATAATATTTTTTTCCATAATTATCATATTTCCGAATGATGCTAGCCCTAACATAATATCGCACAATATCACGTGCCCGAAAGTTGTAATCCCGAAATACAACTAGCTATAACTTTTTTACAAGGCGAGAATGGGGGAGAGGTACGGGGATGGGAAAAGGGGTATAATAATGGCCGTTTCCCACAGGGATAGGAAGGCACTATGTATATATCATGAACCCCACAATTTCTCAAGGAATCCATCGTCCATCGCAAGATGGTGTCTCAGGGGAACCATAACACACGCTCAGACCATATTAATGAGATATCGTCTCTAGATAATGCAATAGCTCAGGGCTTTGCTATAAGGTATATTATTACATCATATAATACAACTATAATCTGTTAGGTTAGGTATTTAAATGTAAACAATATTGACATATACAAATTACAAATTAATTACGTTTTGAAGAAACTAAATGACTGACTGACTGACTTACATAACAATGTACAGCCCAAACCGCTGCGCTGGGTCGAGAGACTCCAAATTTGGCACATTTTTCCTTATGAGGTCTAGGGGTGCACTAAGAAAGAATTTTCTAAAACTTACCATCTAAGGGGGTGAAACGGGGGTTCAAGGAGAGGGAGAGGTCTTTAAATATTTTATAAGTATTCAAACATTTTAACATAATAATTATTATGTAATATCAAAATTAATAACGTAAAAAATAAATTACAAATGTGAACCATTTCGACTTTACGCGGACGAAGTCGAGGGTTAAAGCATAAATTACATAATTACTTTGTTATTTGCAAAGGTATTGTGATTTATAAACTGTATATTTCCATCATACAACACATAATTATTTTTTTAATTTATTTAAATACCACCAAACGGACTTTAGCCAGTAAACGCGCTTCCGTCACAGAAAATTTCCTAGAATCAGTTAATTAAAATATTTATTGCACCGAAACATTTTGAACCAGACTAATAAAATTCGTAGAACAGATGTCAAAATGTAAATAACACGTATGTGTTTTCCAAAAAGGAAAACTACATTGAGTTGAAAAAGACATTGGGTAGATATTACTTTGAATTCCTTTGATAAGTAAGACTTCTGTAGGTTTGGCACTGCGCAATGTATTTTTTCATGGAAGTGTAGTGGTAGAGCGTTCGGCTCATACCCGGAGGTCACGGGTTCGATTTCCGGCGGGGGCAATGACTTTGTGTTGTTGTCCTAGTTTGGTTAGGACATTGTAGGCTGATCACCTGATTGTCTGATACGTAAGATGATCCGTGCTTCGGAGGTCACGTTAAGCCGTTGGTCCCGGTCACTGTCTTTGACATTGGTCGTTATCTAAAACCATGTCACAGGCCTTTAAGGCGGTTTAAAAACTCTGACACTAGTGTTAGTCACTAACACACACGATAAGAAGAAGAAGAAGAAGAAGAAGCAGTGCCACAGGATAAATACTCACGTACAGAAGTCTTACTCAGGCATTCAAAGAAATATCTACTCAATGTCGTTAGCGATATGGTTTAATTTAGCTCGCGTCAGAACTCGGCACATTTTCGGTTAGATACGTAGACTTCATGGCAAGTCAATTTCATTGTTATTACTCTCCCCATTTAGGTACCGAAAATATATCTACATTATTACTATACGCGCGGCGACCACTCCGGAGTGGTAAATTCAGTAACTTGAATCGTATGTCTAGATTAATAAAAATGAAATTGGCTTGCAATGCACTTCCAGGTATCTAGGCGAAAAGGGTGCCGTGCTCTTACGCAAGCTAAATTAAACCATATCGCTAACGACATTAAGTAGATATTTCGTTGAATTCCTTTGCTTAGTAAGACTTCTGTACGTAATTATTAGTACTTTTTCTGTGACACGTACTATGATATACGTACCTGTACACCTAACCACACTCTTACATTATAGGAAGGTACCTAAATAGTAAAGGTTATTTTCTCAGGAGACGAGATATTAAATCACTGGTATTATCTCCGATGATATAGTACGCAGTGCTCAAATAATCCGCAGGAAGCTATTCCAGAGAAATTTTAACTACAGTTGCTGTAATTTTCTATTACGATAGGTTATTTCACTGTGTATGGTTTTGGTTAACATCTTATTTATAACCATGAATAACACAAAAAAAAAATTCTTATTTGGGAACTAATTAAGTAGTAATAATGCTGATTGCATTTCAAATATAAGAGTGAGAGCGTGGCGAGGACATCTCACTGTCTCTTTTGTACGCACGAGTCCTAAAGGCAGTGACGTCAAAAGCGCTATATTATGTACGGTACGGTACGCTTCAAAAATGGAGTCATAATCTCTCATTTGTACGAGAAATTGTGACTCAATTTTTGAAGTCTGTTCTGTCCATCAGATTTTTAAATCTTATGATTTATTTTATTACTAAGGAGAATCAAACAATTATCGACCCACGCCCTACAGATATTTGTTCATGTTGTTCAGAAAGAAAAGAAAGAACGGTAAATTGACGGTAAATTGATCTTTTTTTTAGATCGTCGAACCCAATAAGTATTTGAGAGTGAAGTCGGAGGCGATGCGAATAGGAAGTCGTCATTTTTTTGATTTTTTTGCTCGCTCCCATACATTACTCTGAAAGCAGCTTTTGTTCAATGCTCTGTCCACCCCAAAAGGACTAAAGAAGTGCCCACTGTATGTGTATGTACTGTACACTTATCAGTGCCTCCCTGGGGAGTGGATATCAAACCCCAGGCCTTATCTCCAATGCTATTGTACGCGCCACGCGGTGCCCAAATAATGGTTATGACGCGGGAAGCTATTTGAGGGAAATTTTAGCCAGAAGTTACACTAATTTTGGTCATTGTGACCGTGAAATTCTAAAACTATATAATTTTGGTCATGAAAACGAGTTTGTAGCAAATACTAGCACAAATTTATTTTTCAGACATTTAAAAAAACTCCTACTTGTAACTTTGATAGTTTCATATGTAAACGCCATCTAGTGATAGGCAGAGGAACTAAATAGTAGAATTAATCCGTATCGCTAACGTAACGTATTCGTAGTGCCATCTTTTATTTGACAGGCAAACTATCCCGATTTTCAAGCGATTACTTTAACTTTCAAACGGTCAAAGCGATTTTCATCAAACATAGCTAAGAGCTATCGCAAAAGAACATGCTTTCACGTTAAAAATCCATCCGTTCGCTACGATCCCACAGAAAGACAGACAGATGACAGCTAGACATTAGCGTCAAACTTGTAACACTTTTTTTTGTCAGATAGAGATACGTATAGTACGTATGAGAAATACATATGTACTATACCACGCATTAGCCCAGCCGCATATTATTATAAGATTTTATAACCGATTTCAAAAATATTCGAAAACGCCTTACCGATTTTGAAAATCCTTTTTTTGTTTGAAAGGGCATACTTGGGAGTTGGTCCCAAATAAATTTCATAAAATCTATTGTGTAGTTTGGCATTGAAGTTGGTTTTACGTGTGTAAATTCTATATTGTACAAAAATGATACCAAAAAATTCAGTACAAAACTATACAAAGGCGGACTTACTTCTAGCCAACCCATAGTTCATTATATCCCTGACGTCCGCCGGAAGGCACGTTAGTCTATATCTTGTTCTTGGTCTGACCAATCTGCCCAAATATTGTTCTAAATCCTGCATACTATCAGAATAAATGTGCAGGATTTTAGTTAGTCGCCTCGCCTCTAACGGTTCTCTATTAATTGAAATAAAACAATTTATCATAATAAAGCTTTACATAATGATTTACACCGATTTTTCTAAAAAAAATATATATCATATAATTTTGTTAAACAAAACAATAAATACACCTACATATCATCATCATCAGGTCATTTTGTCTCCACTGCAGGAGCACGACCCCCTCTGTACTGCCAGAGCCATACTTGGCCAGAGTAGCCAGAGGACTTTGGCCTACACTCTCCTCGCTAGTCAGACAGGTTGGAGAGGTCTCATTGATGTTTATAAGCTTTGTTTAGCTTGTATTTCCTAAGTCACCTTATATGTCATCCATGGGAAGTCTTGGAGTGGTCCTATTCTACTCTGCCGGAAACCACACGGCAAACCTAAATAATAATGTCACATAAATATAGACAATAGGTCACTTTAATAAAAAAACTAAAAACATATTCACGGCTTGTGTTTTTGGCTCAGGAACAGATCGTACGTTTTTTATTAGTTTATCATAATAAAGCTTCACATAATGTATAATATTTTAACGGAGGTTTTTAGAATATTTTTAACATAATTTTGTTTATTATCATAAAAGTGATTGGAATCTCACTATGTATAAAGAAAAAAGCCACATTATATTTTTTTATTAGATTATACCCACATTTAAATGGGTGTTAAAAATTAAGTAACAATTTTAGAAGGATAAGCTGGTATCTCTAATTAAAGTAGGCTGGGCATCAAATAGCCCTTAGTCTTTGTCGCTACTATAACAATGTTATCTTAGCACCAACTGCGCCATCCCGACATATAAGTTTTGTTAACGCAATTCATTTTAACAAATTTTAATAGTTTTAAGGTAATAAGTTTTATTTTTCTAGTGAGAAGCAGGCGATGCTTTAAGTATAAGGCTCTGAATCGTAGGCTTTTTGTAAATATCTATCTACGAGTAGTCAAGCTGCAAAATTTCGGAGGCTAAACAGATAATAATTCTAGAATTGAAGACTGTAATCTCACAATTGAATAAGGCTGAACTTCAAACAACTCTCAGTATATATCGCTGCTATTACAATATTATCTTAACACCAACTACGTCATCCCTACGTCTGAGTTTTGTTAACGCAATTTATTTTAACAAATTTTGAAGTGAAAACTTCTTTAGCGGCGTTGTGCACTTTTTTTGGAATGGGTAAAAAATGTTAAACTCGCGTCAGGACACGTGACCTGATCGAAAATTCGTAAGACGGCGCAGGGCGCTTGCGCGAATGTTCGTGTGTGTTTATGTTACAGCGTGCTACGCGCATCCATGGATGGTGACAGCTGATGGCTCGACCGTCTGTGTAGTGGCCATACTGCTGTGTATTTGAAAATGATTTTGTTGAAAATGAATTTGGTCATGCTTGTGAAATTTGTGACAGACTGTGGTTCAGAAAAGATTTGAAATATTTTATACTGATAATTAAAGCAATTCGTGCAAAATTATTCCCTAACTATTCCAAAATATCAAAAATGCACAACGTTAATATTCAAGTTTTCACTTCTGCCGGCACTCCCAGAGTGCAACCCGCCGTTTTTTTAATTTTTTAGGAATTTTTTTATTCTCTTATCCTCATGCACAGATGAAGCGGTCCTATTTTAGGTCAGAAACCATACGGCTAATTGAGGTCCGTAATCGTCTAATTTTCAAGATAAATCTATAAATTCTAAGTTACAAACTCCTTACAAACTGTGGTTGCTTAAGTTTCTCCCAAAATGTTAATCCCTAAATCAACAATGGCTAATGAAATGATTCGCTCCAAGTACTTTCTGGTCAACGATCAAAAGGGCCAGTCAAGCATTACCCTCTCTTTGTGCCGAAAGGTTTCCAAATGTTGGTTATTTTGTTGTATATTTTATTCGCAAAACGCCCAGTGTAATATCTAAAATGTTTCGGATGGAAAAAATAATATGGTGATTTTTAAATACGTTGGGATACTTCAAAGAGGAAAAATATACCTTTTTCAAGCTCCAGGGGTTCTGATTGATTTTAAATAAATATGTTTTTTATAAATATGTCCTAATGGTTATTTTGTTTGTTTTTGTATTTATATTTCATGCGCATGTATGTTTAAACCATTTCATACTTCCCTATCATGTCTTATCCTAGAACATTTTGTGTCTTGCGACTCTAAGTCCAAGATTTATACCAATTTATTTATTTATTTATAAAATAAAAGTTGCACAAAGGCACTACTTATGTCAAAAGAGATCTCTTCCAGTAGGCCTGTGAGAGGAGATGTTATACCTAGATAGATCAGAGTGGAAAGACAAGCCGCTGATACTTTCTAAGTTTTTAGGGATTAAAAAAAGGGTATAAACGGGACCATATTACTAAGACTCCGCTGCCCGTCTGTCTGTTACCAGGCTGTGTCTCATGAGCAGTAAACTTTTCTAATGCATGTTGTGAAATGACCATTGTTAAAACCGTTTTGTTACAACGATAGTCTTATCCTGCCATTGAAGACGGGTACGGAATTCCCGCAATCATTAAAACGTAAACTAATTAAGCAAGTCTTAAGATTAAAGCCAGAAAGGCGAAGCCGACGATATCGGCCGTAATTTTCTGTGCGGAAGCGTTTTGTTAATGTACAGAGGAGACGACACCAGAGACTAGCCAAAATCACTGAAGGCGAAACGGTGGCACAAATAATTGCGTTAATTCGTCTAGTTTTAAAACTCGTTTTAAAACTAGATGGATTATCAATAATACTTTCAATGGTTATTCATAAATAATTCTTTCTACAAATTGTAAGGGGTAAAATTTTTAATTATCATCACATTTTCAAATGAGATCGCTACTTCTGCTACCGTTTCGCCTTAAGAGCATTGTGTAGCCGGAAATTTCCATACAAAAAGCGTTAACGTTTCCCCCCTTAAACATAGGCCAATTATGATAAAAAGTTATATGTTGTTGATATTATTAGATATGAAGGACCGTATTATTGATTATATGGCAAAAGTAATTAGCATCTTAGTATCCATATTTTTTTGTAAAAAGAACCTCGATAAACCTTATTACTAAAAAAGACAACCGTGCAGTGAAGACAAGAAAAAGTGGCGCCCACATTAGAAATAATTTTTTTAATAGGCAATGCGTTAAGAATAATATTTTACAAAATATAGGTATTAGATAGACCTTTAAATGATTTTATGAACAGTGCTGATTGTAATTATAAAAACGTGAAAATAGGTTGACCACTTTAATCAGATACAAGTTTAAAAGCTAAACTCACAATGGTACTTTCAAAGATTATTCGGACGCAAGCCGCTCTTGATCGGTTATTTTGGAAATTGTTAGGCCTATTCAGCAGTGGAAGTTATGCGGCTGAAATGATGATGATGTTTTTATCGACGATAATTTGAATATGTTTTTATCGATGATAATTTGAGTATATTTTATATTTGCCCTTAAAAGAATTTGAGAGGGGTGTCGATCTCCGATCTGATTAAAAATTCTGTTGGCTACAGAATTTTCAATTTCTAACATGAGCCGATCCGTTAAATGGTTGCCGAGATATGGAGTCCGTGAGTTCACAGTTCAGGCTGAAATACTACTGTAAACCTTTTTCCAGCTTAATCTTCATGTTAACCTACACGGGGTCCAAGCGAGCTCGAACGTGATCCAATTAGGCAATTAATTTGAGCGAGCACCGTCCACCGACGTTGACTCCATGTATTTTAATTATAATTCTGTACTTATCTTATTGTTATTAGATGGAATGAGATTATCAAGTGCAACAGTACGTCTGTACTAATGCTACTAACAATAATTGCCTATTATTATTGTAATATGAAAGAGTAACTCAAAGTCTCAAACATTTATTATCACGCAAAAAAGCCTCGAAATTTATATGGAATGATTGTCACATAACGCAGTGACAATTATAGGCCCATGCTTGATTTTGTAAGTACTGTTTCCTTAAATATTCTATTAATGGGGTAATTTTCTTTGATCTTAATCATATTCCAAACAGTAGAAAAATTCAGTAAAATTTTTTTTTGTAATTATTTGAGCTACATATTCCTTTTTCATCTAGTTATTTCTCCATAACGGTATGTAAGTTATAACAAACAAACTTGTATAACCTTTTTGCATCTTAACCTCCATATTAATCTACTCGTGGTCCAAGCGAGCTCGAACGTGATCCAATTAGGCAATTAATTTGAGCGAGCACCGTCCACCGGCGTTTTGGCGACTCCATGTATTTTAATTATAATTCTGCACTAACCTTATTGTAATTGGATCACAATGTGATCAGGACTAAGATTATCAAGTGCAACTATACCTCCGTACTAATGCTACTAAAAATAATTGCACATAGTACCTACTATTATTGTACTTCTTCTTCTTATCGTGTGTGTTAGTGACTAACACTAGTGTCAGAGTTTTTAAACCGCCTTAAAGGCCTCTTGACATGGTTTTAGGTAACGACCAATGTCAAAGACAGTGACCGGGACCGACGGCTTAACGTGCCCTCCGAAGCACGGATCATCTTACTTATCAGACAATCAGGTGATCAGCCTGCAATGTCCTAACCAAACTAGGACAACAACGCAAAGTCGTTGCCCCCGCCGGGAATCGAACCCACAACCTCCGGGTACGAGCCGAACGCTCTAACCACTACACCACGGAGGCAGTTAAAAAAATTATTGTACTATGAAACAGTAACTTAAACTTAACCATATTCCAAACTATTAAAATAATTCAGTCAAAAATTTTTTTTACGTAGTTATTTGTGTTATTTCTCCATTACTGCCATTACGCTAGGTAAGTTGTAACAAATAAACTTGTATAACCTTTTTGCATCTTAACCTCCATATTAATTTACTCGTGGTCCAAGCGAGCTCGAACGTGATCCAATTAGGCAATTAATTTGAGCGAGCACCGTCCACCGGCGTTTTGGCGACTCCATGTATTTTAATTATAATTCTGCACTAACCTTATTGTAATTGGATCACAATGTGATCAGGACTAAGATTATCAAGTGCAACTATACCTCCGTACTAATGCTACTAAAAATAATTGCACATAGGACCTACTATTATTGTACTATGAAACAGTAACTCAAACTTAACCGTTCCAAACTATTAAAATAATTCAGTCAAAAAAATTTTTAACGTATTTATTTCTCCATTACTGCCATTACGCTTGGTAAGTTGTAACAAATAAACTTGTATACCTTTTTGCATCTTAACCTTCACATTAATCTACTCGTGGTCCAAGCGAGCTCGAACGTGATCCAATTAGGCAATTAATTTGAGCGAGCACCGTCCACCGGCGTTTTGGTGACTCCATGTATTTTAATTATAATTCTGCACTAACCTTATTGTAATTGGATTACAATGTGATATGAAATCAAATTAAGGAGCAAAAACACATGAAGAGGAGAGGCATGAGTCAGATTATTAGAAAAAAAAATTGTTCCGACTTTACTTGTATGAGAGCTTACCTAAAAAAAATGTTCATTTTTTTTTACGAATTTTTAGCCATGATTATTGTACATACTCGTACCAAATTACTGCTCTCTAGTATTTGTAGCCGCTCTTTAAAAAATTAAGGACGGACAGACAGACATGGCAAAACTATAAGGGTTCCTTGTTCACTAAGGAACCCTAAAAGACCTTGTACAAATGCGTTAACGTAATATAAATGCACACCATAATAATTATTATAAAAGAAGTAACTTAGTATCACGTTTGGAATGGTGGAAGTAGAGGAGTTTCAGAAAAGCTCTACAAAGTACGGTCAAGTACTTACGAACTACGTTGTGGGTAGTTCACTTAACTTGGGAAGTTTACCGTAAGCCGGGACAACTCATATGTAGGTAGACTAATTCTGGTTAAGATATCTTGAAACAAATGAACAGTTTAAACTGTTTGAATAGCAAAGCAATTGCAATACGCTATTTTCCAACAAGTCAAATCAGATACTTTTTTCCAAACGTCAAAACAAACAGATTCTATGCGATTTTGTATGAAATACAGGCAGATGACGTCATTGTTTTTTGGAGTCAAATAGCGCTCTTATTATCAGTTTTTCTGCAATAATAAATTTAAAATCACATAAATATGGATATGTTCAAAGACAATTGACATTATTTTGCGACGTTTTATTTTGTTATCAGTACAAAAGAATTTATTTTTGGCTTAGGAAAATACCCAATTGACAAGTATAGTCATGTGTAGTGTCTAACGGTTTTTTACTAAAGAAGAACTGCATCAAGCGCGACTACGCAACGTGTTCAGTCTATCTCTGTCAGAATCTCTACGTGCGACAGAGATACGGCATCATGCGGCGTATTCTGCTATCTCTTTTGTTCGTTGACTTTGTCTTCTTCTTATCGTGTGTGTTAGTGACTAACACTAGTATCAGAGTTTTCAAACCACCTTAAAGGCCTCTGACATGGTTTAAGGTAACGACCAATGTCAAAGACAATGACTGGGACCGACGGCTTAACGTGCCCTTCGAAGCACGGATCATCTTACTTATAGGTGGTCAGACTACAATTTACTAACCAAACTAGAACAACAACACAAAGTCGTTGCCCCCGCCGGAAATCGAACCCGCGACCTCCGGGTATGAGCCGAACGCTCTAACCACTACACCCCAGAGGCAGTTTTTCTTCTTATCGTGTGTGTTAGTGACTATTAACACTAGTGTCAGAGTTTTTAAAGCGCCTTAAAGGCCTCTGACATGGTTTTTACGTAACGACCAATGTCAAAGACAGTGACCGGGACTGACGGCTTAACGTGCCCTCCGAAGCACGGATCATCTTACTTATCAGGTGGTCAGACTACAATTTCCTAACCAAACTAGAACAACAACACAAAGTCGTTGCCCCCGCCGGAAATCGAACCCGCGACCTGCGGGTATGAGCCGAACGCTCTAACCAATACACCCCGGAGGCAGTTAAAAGTAGACTTTGTGAAAGAGATGGACTGAACACGTCGTGTGATTCAGCTTGACGCAGTTTACGTCCTTATCAATATCAGCACCATTCGTACCCAGTACGTCTGATCTACTTATGTCACAATCACTGTACGAAGTAGTTCCCGAACCTTTCAGACTCACCCTTACAGCGAAAACAGTGACACGGGTCACTCTTACGAAGTTCAAACTGAAACCTCAAAATCTTGTGCTGACCGTGGTTTATGGAGTGTGCATATTTAGACGACCCGTAATTAAAAATAAATAATTAAATATACAGGGACAAATTACACTAATTGAGCTAGCTCAATCAGTAACCCCAAAGTAAGTTCGAGACTTGTGTTATGGGATGACACAACAATACTTTATTTTATAACTAATACATATAGAGGATTTTTGACGTTGACGATCACGAAAATATATTAAGGAACGTACTCCTATTAAGTGATCCTTTTTTTTACAATTCGGGAAGTGGTAATTTACAGACCTAAGAGAAACGGGTCACGTAGTACGGAGGCGGGACTTACCACGACGGAATTTTGACTATTTCCGTAAAAATTTTTCGCAGTGGCTAAAGGTATTTTGGATTGGAAGACCGGATCGCCCTTTTAAACAGCTTTTTGATTTTAGGAATGGGTCGCACCGTTGCAACACCCTTTAGGTTGCAAGAACGGGGGGCCCCGTTGCAACAACCTTTAGATTGTAAGAACGGATCGCCGCGTTGCAACATCCTTTAGATTGCAAGAACGGGTCAACCCGTTGCAACATCCTTTAAATTGCAAGAACGGGTCGCCCCGTTGCAACATCCTTTAGATTGTAAGAACGGGTCGCCGCGTTGCAACATCCTTTAGATTGCAAGAACGGGTCAACCCGTTGCAACATCCTTCAAATTGCAAGAACGGGTCGCCCCGTTGCAACATCCTTTAAATTACAAGAACGGGTCGCCCCGTTGCAACAGCCTTTGATTAGGACATTGCAGGCTGATCACCTGATTGTCTGATAAGTAAGATGATCCGTGCTTGGAGTGCACGTTAAGCCGTCAGTCCCGATCACTGTCTTTGACATGGTCGTTACCTAAAACCATGTCAGAGGCCTTTAAGGCTGTTTAAAAACTCTGACACTAGTGTTACACACACGATAAGAAGAAGAAGAACAACCTTTAGATTGCAAGAACGGGTCGCCCCATTGCCACAAATTTTCGATTGCAAGAACGGATCGCCCCGTTGCAACAGGCTTAAGATTGCAAGAACGGGTCGCCCCGTTGCAACAGGTTTAAGATTGCAAGAACGGGTCGCCCCGTTGCAACAGCCTTAAGATTGCAAGAACGGGTCGCCCCGTTGCAACAGGCTTAAGATTGCAAGAACGGGTCGCCCCGTTGCAACAGCCTTAAGATTGCAAGAACGGGTCGCTCTATTGCAACCACCTATTTAAATTGCAAGAACGGGTCGCCCCGTTGCAACAGCCCCAATTTGCTCACCCCTAAATCTCCAACCGCATTACTATACATCGCGGACGTTGTCGGGTCATTATACCGCGCGGTTAATTTAACTACGGGTTAGCGGCTTAACGCCAGAGTATAATAGCTGTCTGCTTTAATGGATTACTGCACCCCATTTTTGCCTTGGTTAAGTATGGTGTATCATTAAATGTGATGAGTTGTTGGTTTTATTTGGGAGGATAGATAAATTTGTTAAGATCTTATGTGGTTAATTTTGTAAATATTCTATTTTTCAGTGAATGCAGAGTTCGGTGGCAGGAGTACGAATTACCAGCGTCTTCGCTAGTTTTTTTTTTTACAACTTTATTTATGAAGAAGGTTTTATCTATGTCGAATATCACACTAATGTTACAAAGGCGAATAATAATTGAGTGTGTGAATGAATGTTTGTTACTTCTTTACGCGCAAACGGCTACACCAATTTTGATAAAATTTGGTATGCAGGAAGCACACACTCTGGATTAACACACTTTAGTATTCGTAATATGTGTAATATTACGAATATGTCATCCTCCAAGGTGAGCTTGAGCTCACGTGGTGAGCGTGGTCCATACTACCATAAAAAAACACAACCTCCTCCGTGCTTTGAAAGCTACCTATGTTAACAAATAACAAACAATATTTTTTATTTCTGAAATAAAGCGACTTCAAATTTTGCCCTGCTATACACTCATTAATTTACTTTAATACGAAACGGTTTTTTTTTTAATAAACGGTTTTTCTATTATGTATTTAGCACAAGCAAGAACACGGGAGAATGCTTGTAAAAATAACCAGCCTAACAGATGGTTAATATTTTAAAAGTGAACTAAAAACATAGGTACCTCCTCACCCCTAAATCATGACGACCTCCGTGGCGTAGTGGTCACCATGCTAGTCCGCCACCCAGAGGTCCCGGGTTCGATTCCCGGTCAGGGCAAGTTGAAAAATGGCCTTTTTCAAATTGTCCTGGGTCTTGGATGTTTATCTATATATGTATTTGTTATAAAACATAGTATCGTTGAGTTAGTATCCCATAACACAAGTCTCGAACTTACTTTGGGGCTAGCTCAATCAGTGTAATTTGTACCTATATATTTATTTATTTATTTAGGTACTGCTAGTACCTACAAATTCGAACTACACAAAAGCAACAATAGTAAGAAAGTGTAAAAGTTACAACTTTAATCAAAAAATAAATTTCATTTCGTGAAACATTCACCACGCAAGATGGATGGGATGTTCTAGGCAAGGATGAAATATTCCAAGTGAGCAGGGGCGTAGAAGTAGTACGTAGATAAGCAACCGCCCAGGGCACTAGACATATAGGAGCGCCAGCGTCTTGGGACTTAAGTAGTACTTAAACAGTACTTAAACAAATACTAAAAGCAAATACTTCTACTGAAAAAGTCCCCAATCAATTTGTGCGCATTGTTTCGAAGCAAACCAGTACTTATTTTATACTTAATCTTTTTAATTTTATCATTTTCATTTTTTGTCCCAAAGTACAAATATACTTTAAAAAAATGGCGGACTTAATGCTAAGAGCATTTTCTCCCAGTCAACCATATGGATAAATAGAGAAGATACGTATATTGTGTTGCTTTTTTTCGTAGTTACTTAAATCAAACTCATGACAAAAACAGACTGACAGTCCATTGCTGGATGTAGATTGTAGAATCGTAGAGCAGCTACTATAATAATTTCCAGAATAGCTAATTGAAAGCATCTTGCTAAAATCTTACCACTAAACTCCAATAGAGTTGAAACAATTTAGTTGAGACAATTACCTGGAACAACAACAACAATATTTAAAACGTTAGCACAAAATGTAAGTTAAGACGTAAAAAAGTAGGGTTAGATAGACAGATTTAACGTTTATTTGTAGCTATAGTCACACACATACACAAGAAAAATACAAAATTACAAAATGTGGACACTTAAACCTATGGGTACTTAATTATATATGACAACTAGAGGCAGCGCGCGGCTTCGCCTGCGTTAACCACACGAATGAAGTCGCGGGCGTGATGCAATATAGCCTATAGCCTTCCTCGATAAACGACCTATCTAATACCGAAAGAATTTTTCGAATCGGACCAGTGGTTCCTGAGATTAGCGCGTTCAAACAAACAAACAAACAAACAAACAAACAAACAAACAAACAAACAAACAAACAAACTCTTCAGCTTTATATATAAGTATGGAAGTATGGATAATGGCCATTGTTCAATTTTTATATTCCTTCCCTGCTGAACTGGTAGATAAGAAAAACTTAGAATGTACAGTCGAGGACCCAATTATCTGACCACCTTTATTACCTTTTGCTTTTGAGAAACATCGCACAGCTATAAACCAAATCATTTTAAAGAAATATAATCCTTAGCCGCTAAAAATACGGTATATTTTTCAATAACAGTTCAACTATGCAAGTATAAAATTGTAAACTATACCTTCTTATAGACAAACTTAATAGTAATAAGTGATTAGTAATTTCATCAACGTCGTTCACGAAGCAGTGGTCTTGCGGTCATGGGTGTAGACTATAGTCTAAACATCGCAATCCGAATCATCATGGTTCGACCCCGCTAAAATGCTTTGAGTTTTTATTTGGAAGTATTGTTTTCTGCTTCCAACAAATAGTTTTACTTTTGAGTTTGGAATACAAGTAATACTATGAACTACTGTATGCTTAACTTAGAAAAGTCAAGTGGGTAGATGATAAAAATATGGATTGTCTGATTTAAACGACATTCTGGAGACAGGCCAGTCTACGCTCATTTGCAGTGACTACGGTTGTTAGCTATTTGATTAATATACGAGAATTATTGGAAATGTCGCACCTAACGGATTTTTTGAAAGCGGAAATTATTGTTCTAAATGAACAATACGAGTCTATAAGTGAAATAGCAAGACGCTTAAATATTTCGGTAAGTGAAATAATTATCTTTTAACTACCTAGAATGTGATAGTGCAATTGAATTTATATAGAATAATTCAGTGCATAGTGCAATTGATTTTTATAGAATAATTCAGTGCATTATTCCTAGTCGGTTAGTTAAATCTTTGTTCACACACAGAATAGGTGGCTAGACTTGGTTTTAAAATAGTTTTTGCTAACAATAAAACCACTTACTTTTGAGGAAAGAAGTTCATTTTGTTAACCTTATTTTATTTTTGTTCACAGAGAAATACTGTGAAGCTATGGATTAGGCGTTACCAACAAACGGGTGATGTGCAGCGTAATCGCCCCGGACCTGCGCCGGTTATGTTTACCGATGAAACGACGCATTATCGGGAGATTATTTCTAGGCACTCACAAGACCCATTTGTGACCACCAGATCTACTGCTGCCATTCATGGCGTGTCCATGAAAACGATACGGCAACACTTGCATGCGGAAGGGTTCAAGACATATATACCGGCAAGAAAAATTCTACTCACACCCGCCCATCGTAGTGGACGTCTCAGATTTGCGAATGATTATTTGGATTTTGATTGGCATAATAATGTTGTAATTTTTACTGATGAGAAAACATTTAGATCAGACAAAGACGGTCGAAAAATTTTATGGCGAAAATTAGGGGAACGCTATAAAGTAATTAATATGCTGCCGAACAGATTGAGCGGTAGAATAACACTGGGATACTGGGGTTGGATGTCTTCAATGTGTCCAGGTGAATTGGTTGAAGTCGGTGGTCGTTTTAACAGCCAGTCTTATTTAGAGGTGTTACGCGATGTTATGTTGCCATCCGTGCGCATAGCTTATCCGGACGAACACATTTATTTTGTTCAGGACAACTGTGCCGTGCATCGAGCTGGTATTGTGCGTGATTGGCTCGCGTCACAGGTCAATATGACAGTTATTGATTGGCCGTCGAATAGTCCCGATTTAAATCCTATAGAAAATCTATGGGGCCAAATGATACTTAACTGGGACTCATCTCAAATTAAAACTAAAACTAATTTAGATGAATTGGTGATGTCTACGTGGGAATCAATGCGGGGAGGAGATTTGTGTTGGTCGATGGTAACCGATATGAAAAATCGCTTACAACAAATAAAAGATTGTGAAGGAGGGCCGCTTAAGTATTGAGCTAGGTTTTTTTAGTGGCGCAAAATATCTGTAATTAATTTGTTTCAGCAAGGTATATGTAATGTGTAAGTGATGTTATTGTTACTTAATGTAACAAGTATATTCACTTTATTACAAATTAAGTCCGTATCAACTTACAAAAAAGGTAACTAGGTTAATTACATTTCAGTTACAGGACTTGTTATGTCTACGTAAATAAATAATAAAAATACTTTATTTTGTAATTTATCCTAACCCATATAATATTGTCTAATATAGTTAGAAGTTAAATCAATATATCGTTGTGAATGTTAATATTGCTATATATTATTACCATAAACATTAATTCTTCTAAGAATTGTTATTTTAATAAAACATATTTATTTCGAGCAGTCTCACCTGAATCGACGGCGATAGGCAGGCACATTGAGTGAATATCATAATATCTATTTAGAAGCTTTTATTTCTGAATATAATAGATACCTAGATACGGACTTAAATACCTACTTCATTAAAATAGCACAGTGATTATTTATTGAATACCTATGTATTGAATACCTATCTAGTCTGTAACAACATTATTGTTTTATATTTTAGATATGTTTTTATAAATGATAGTGATATTTACTTAAATAAATACTGATTATTTTATCAATCCTTCACTTTTTTATTTACAATAATTTCACAAGAATTACCTGGTTATTTTATACTAAGGTAAAGTGGGTGCGTAAGTGGTGCTTCTATTTGAATTATTTTTTTGATCAAACTTTATACCTAAATAAATACCTAATTAAAATTGCAAAAGTGCTAGTGAAGTAGTATAAAAAGGACTACCAATACTTTCAAAGGTTATTCATAAAATAGAAAACAGTTATATCTGTGCAATCGACTTTTTTTTTTTAAATAACGCCACATTTACGATTAAGAAAATTATTGCCTATGAGGGCGCCACTTACGCACCCAATTAACTTTAATAGTAAGTAACTAATAATAAAATTACCTCATGCTTAATTTATTATATTTTGCATTATTCATACGAAAAAAAAACAAAATTTTTAAGGAAAAATAGTGGTTTTTAACTTCCATATTATATATGTCTTTCACTAGGTTCGAACACGCGACTGGAAAACCTTACCTTTCTGTAACAACCTTATGGTTAACCACTGAGCTACAGCTACGCTGACAAAGGTGATGAATATATGCTAAGCATTTCAAAGGAAATAGATGAACCGTAATAATAACAATAACTTACAATGTGCTATTAAACAAAATCTTTCTTTATGCTTAATAACATAAGATACTATTTCGAATAGAATACATTTGAATATGCTATGGCTATAGTAAAAAAATCTTAGAACTCAATGAATAAAGAATATCTCACCTTATGCTTAGTGTCTTAAGATATTATTTCGTAAAATGAATTAACTAAACCTATTTGCAAAGTTGCTCAGAAGCAAAAAGTCAATAGGTGGTCAGGTATCTTATGCCGTAGCTGTACCACTACGAGAAGAGATCCAGATAGTGCTTCTCTTCTCGTCACAGATTTAATATAAGTACAGAACGGAGACTCCTAGGGCCCCGCGCAATAAACGTTCCCGTCCATACCACCTTCTCGCCTGGTTGAATGTGTTCGCGGGAAACACACACATTGACTTGTGCACGGATGTATAGTTTCGTTTGTAGTAGTAGACATAACTGCTTCTATGAAGTGTCATACCTGTGTTCTCGCAAAAGTTAGGCTACATAACCAAATTTCATTTTTTTTTCTCACTTTTCCGCTAAAATTGGCCTTTGGCTCTTGCAGCCCTGGATTCTATTTACCCAGAGTCAAAAAGCCCAAGGCTTTGTCTGTCCCATTAGGGAAATAACATAGTGTTTAATATAATAACTACTTCTTTATATCTAACTAGCAGTCCATCCCGGCTTCGCCCGTGGTACATACATAGCCTATGTCACTCAGGGATAACATACCTATCCAACAGTGAAAGAATTTTTAAAATCGATCCAGTAGTTTCGGAGCCTATTCAATACAATCAAACAAACAAATCTTTCCTCTTTATAATATTAGTGTAGATGACGACCTCCGTCGCGTAGTGGTCACCATGCTAGTCCGCCACCCAGAGGTCCCGGGTTCGATCCCCGGTCAGGGCAAGTTGGAAAATGGCCTTTTTCAAATTGTCCTGGGTCTTGGATGTTTATCTATATATGTATTTGTTATTAAATATAGTATCGTTGAGTTAGTATCCCATAACATAAGTCTCGAACCTACTTTGGGGTTAGCTCAATCTGTGTAATTTGTCCCTATATATTTATTTATTATTTATATAGTTTTGGGTCCTTATTTTTAACTGACTTCCAAAACGGAGGAGGTTATCAATTCGTCAAGATCTTTTATTTTTTTGTATCTATGTTTACCTAATATTCAGTTTCCGTACGCCATTCAGAATCACTAGTAACGGAGTTATGTTTTCCTGATGACGTTAGACCGATTTAGAAAATTTTATTTTTGTTTGAAAGTGTATACTGTCACGTGGTCCCATAGAAATTGTATGATAACTGATTGTTTAGTTTGGGGAAGTCAGTTTTTTAGTTTTGAAAAATTATCACACAAGTTATAAAGGCGAAACTTTGAGGGTGTGTGTGATTGTGTATGTTTGTAACTTATTCACGCGCGAACGGCTGGGCTAATTTTGATAAAATTTAGAATGCAGTAAGCTAATACCCTGGATTTACCCATAGGCTACCTGAGGCGCGGGGCGCAGCTAGTTTTATCCGATACGTAAGAAGTAATGGGAGGATGGGGCGGCAATCAATCTTGCACACGGGCGTCTCTTTTGCTAAAACCGATACAACAAGCGAGAGAGGCTTTTACGGGTGCTTTATTAACTTTGAAACTAAGAATTCATAAACATTACTCCAGTTTATTGCTCGCTTTATTCAAAATAATTAAACACATTAAGTACCGTAAGATTGTGCTTTTATGACGAGAATGTTGAAAGTATTCTCAATGAAGTTACCTGAATAATCTCTTGTTTTCCAACAAGTAAATCAATTTTTTTTTCTAAAAGTCAAAACGAACATTTTTAATGAGATTTGTATTAAATACCGGACTGTGACGTCATAATTTTTTTGGAGGTAAACGCGCTCTTTTGTCAGTTTTCAAAAATCAAGTTCAAATTAGACGTAATCAACTGAGATAAATTTTTTTGTGATCAGTTACAAGTAACATTTTTTTACTTTTTAGGATTCCGTACTCAAAGGGCAAAGACGGGAACCGAGTCAATCCATCCATCTGTCCGTCTGTCCGTCTTTTTGTCACCAGGCTGTGTCAAAATTTAACAGATAATGTATTTCTGTACAGAATCAAATAAATATATTTAAGTGGAGCTCTCATACAACAAACATGTATTTAATTAGGATAGTGGTATGGAACCTTCGAGCGTGAGTCCGACTCGCCTTTGGCCGGTTATTATGTAAAATAACTTACATTTAACCCACCCGCCATCTTCTTCTTGTCGTGTGTGTTAGTGACTAACACTAGTGTCAGAGTTTTTAAACCGCCTTAAAGGACTCTGTCATGGTTTTAGGTAACGACCAATGTTATAAACAGTGACCGGGACCAACGGCTTAGCGTGCCCTCTGAAGCACGGATCATCTTACTTATCAGGCAATCAGGTGATCAACCTACAATGTCCTAACCAAACTAGGACAACAACACAAAGTCGTTGCCCCCGCCGGGAATCGATCCCGCGACCTCTGGGTATGAGCCGAACGCTCTAACCACTACACCATGGAGGCAGTTCGAACCACCCGCCAACCCTTCATCATCTACATGTAGCCAGTTAATCAATTGAACAAAAGTAGAAACAAAGCAATTTGGAGAGCTAAGATTTAATCCACCTAATGTTCATGTTCAACTAGATTAAGAAGGAACATTCTAGAATAGCA
This sequence comes from Acrobasis consociella, assembly GCA_963555685.1. Lineage (NCBI taxonomy): Eukaryota > Metazoa > Arthropoda > Insecta > Lepidoptera > Pyralidae > Acrobasis > Acrobasis consociella. The sequence continues at coordinate 2,545,564 of OY743119.1, read as the reverse complement.
AAGGTTGCAGCCGGAACAAAGCATAGAGAATGTTTGATGCGACTTGTGATTGGGTTATATTTCGTTTCGAAAAATGGTGATGCGATTTTCAGTGTCACACGATATGTCGCAAAATTATTGGTACGTTTTACTCCGTCAATACTTGGGGTGACTATTATTTTATTATCATTATACTTTAGCGATCTATTATATTCCCATTATTATTCTCCCAAGCTGGACTGGGAGAAATTAAAAAAAAAACTTAGAATGTACCAGCTGCTTCTCTTCCCACGCAGATCGTAAAAGCCGATCGATAGGCAAAAATGCAAATCATGTTAACAAGCGATGCGGCTAGCAACCCATCGCTGTATTGATTGCTTTTCCATCTTCTCGCCCACCATGACGCTAAAAGTGGCTTTTGGGTCTTACGGCCCTGGGCTCTGCATAGAACCGCAAGACCCAAAATGCTCTGTCTGCCCCATTAGGGATAAAGACGTGATAGTATGTACGTATGTATGATCTATGATACCCCGTGGCTCGATTTATTAAGGGTATGTCCCTTCCTCGTTGTATTACAAAACAAAATTAAAACAGATCCAACATTTCCTTATTTGTTTGTTTATCTTGGATGTCTTCATTAATATTAATTTATTAAAGTACCCGGATTTGCCTTAATGGTAAAATTGAATTATGTCGAAATTTCTTACGAAGTCCTTAACAAGATTTGCTTATGTATTTATTAATGATATCACAATAAATATTCGAAAAGCTTGAGGATACATGGTGTTTTTGGGACCCAGTACATCTTCAGGGAAATTCTGTGACATGAATTGTAAATCTAGTGCAATAAGAATGAAATTGGCTTGCAATGCACTTCTAGGTATCTAGACGAAAAGTTGCCGAGTTCTGACGCGAGCTAAATTAAACCATATCGCTAACGACATTAAGTCTATAGTTCTTTGAATTCCTGGGTAAGACTTCTGAACGTGATTACTAGTACTTTTTTTGTGCCTCAGTATACACATAGAAAAAAAAATCACACGTACCTATATCGATGAAAGCCTTGGCTTTATGCCGCACACTGTTCCTACAATATTGTGTGTGTATGCCAAATTGAAATGCAGTAAACCAACCGAATGTTTCTTTGATGTACGGGTAACTGAATAAGAACAAAACGCAAGTTTGTTCCTACTCGTAAGTGGATAAATAAATAAATATATAGGAACAAATTACACTGATTGAGCTAGCCCCAAAGTAAGTTCGAGACCTGTGTTATGGGATACTAACTCAACGATACTATATTTTATAACAAATACATATATAGCTGATAAACATCCAAGACCCAGGACAATTTGAAAAAGGCCATTTTCCAACTTGCTCTGGCTAGGGATCGAACCCAGGACCTCCGGATTGGCGGTCTAGCGTGTTGACCATTACGCCGCGGAGGTCGTCGTGGATGAATCTGCGTTTACGATGTTTCGTTTCTGTGGTTACCAGTGGTGTCAGAATTTCAGTAATCCTAAAGGCATGTTTATAGCTTTACAACTGTCATACATTAATGACAGCTGGGACCAACGGCTCAGCGTGCCTTTTAAAGCACGGAAGAGCTCGAAAATTTTTAAATGCGACATGTGGTTTTACTTAGGAAGTGGCAGTAAACTTAGCTGTAAGTAAATGATCTGACGTCAACATTGACCTATTTTATTATGAAATCGGAAGAAAAAGAAAAGTGATAAAAATATCGAAATATAAATAAAGATTTGTGACTAATTGAATTTGACTTATTCAGTAACTAACGAACACAACCCGTTAAAAAAATAATTTTTCAATATTCACTTATACTAAATTACTATCTATTTTTTTACGCGCCACGACTTGCGTGTTGTTGGCAGTGTCATTAAAATAGGAGCAGCATGCAGTAGGCGGCTGATATCTTTGGGTTTTATTATAAAATCAGGTACTTATGATGGAATTAACTATGATGTTTTTTTGCTTTTCCTTGAATATACCTCTTGGGCACCCTACTCTATGAGCGCAGTGATTCGGGGTTCATTTTTATATTATTTAAATCTATTTTTAATTAAGTATTTAAATTAAGTTTAGCCGTAGTTTTATTATTCGTTATATTTCGTTTTATTAAGATATTTGTGTGATGATTTTTAAAGTTTTATGATTTAAGTTGTTATAGTTAAACATAAATAATTATGTTTTAACAATATAAATAATAATTATAGTTCTGTAATTATAATAATGCATATTAAATAATTTCATTGTAATGGCAACATAGGTCGTGCCTGATTGGTGGTTCGAAGATCAACCGACGCACAGCTGTCATTAATTGTATACTTTCTCAAGAGCGTATTGAGGATAGTCAGTCGAGCGACGACAGCTGAACCGAAAGGTTGCCTACAACTTTATTGTGGTTTAAATGTAATTAAGTAGTACGAATATTTAATTTATCGATCTAGCATACTGGAATTTATAGAGAGTTACCTGTATACGAAATAAAGTGATTGTTATTTTTATATGAGTTTGAATTAATGAAATTTGTTTGTGTGTCTGTTTAGTAAAATGAGTTAAAAGTAAAAGTAATATTTTGAGTCTCAAAAAAAAAGAAATTTATTTTATATCAAATTCTGAGTGTCGTGGAACGGTTGGAACGAAGTTACAAGAATTGAAGCTTCTAAAAATCTCCCAAAAAATTCCAGCCCCCCAAAAAGCAAACAAATCTTAATCTTAGCCCTTGTCCGCCAAGTACGTATCGTCCGGAAAGGAACTTCCTTCTAATAAGTAATCCTTGCTTGGAAAATATTCATGGGCTGTCTATACTCTCAGTTACCTCTAATCTACTTCCATCAGCAAAGACAAACAAGTTGTTTTATGTCAAGGGCGTACATTCAATTTTCTCCTCAGGCAATCAGGAAGACAATACAACCACCCTACTCACTCGCACTATACCCAATTAGACATCTATCTCTTTCCCGTCCGTATATCTTGTTTTTGCATGGAAAAAATCCATTTGCTGAGAAGTGCGGGGTTAAATCGATTCAGTAAGAGGCTATTTGCTCAACAATTGGGATTATTTGGGTGGAAAGTAGTGTTTTCTCTTTGTGCGTTTAACAGCCGTATTTAAAAGTAAATATTGCCTGCGGGCTTGCCGGTGTAAACAAAGATTTTAAGTTCACAGAGGAATATTACATTTTTCAGGATATAACAAAACCGCTCAAAGAAATATCTGCTCAATATCGATAGCGATATGGTTTAATTTAGCTTGCGTCAGAACTCAGCACCTTTTCGTTTAGATACAATACAACATACAAGTGCATCTTGTATGTTGTCATGAATCAATGTCATTCTTATATACAGATACATTTTCACGTCTATATCCCTGACGGGGTAAACAGAGCCCAGGGCCGTTAGGCCCAAAGGCTATTCTTAGCGTGGTGGTGGGCGTTAAGATGGAAAAGGAATCAAAATAGTGATGTGTTGCTAGCCGCATTGCCTATTACCATGATTCAAATCTCGCCCATTCCCTCGATCGGCTCTTACGATCTGCGCGGGAAGAGAAGCAGCTGGTACATTCTACGTTTTTTCTTTTCACCCAGACCAGCATAGAAGAATTCATTCTTATTACTCTGGATAAATGATTTATGGCAGTAACTCCGGGAATGGTCGCCGCGCTAAAAACGTAGGTATATTTTCTAAACCTAAATGGGGAGTGACACAGGCCTGAAGAAGTCGGAAAAGACCGATTAGTTCCGATCGGTACGATCATCTTCAGGGCGAGTGTCATGTAGACTTTATTACACTATACTACTTGCCCTTAAAATCATCCCACTACACTAAGTATATCAACAACAATTTTAATAATTATATAAAACTTTGCATCCTATTTTTTCGCAAAATGTAAACAAAGGTTAGAATTAGCTAAACTAACTACATCAAACCGCAACAGTATCAATCTAACTAAACACCGAAGTTTAACTTTGAAATCAAATAGGTTCCGATTTACAGAGTCAATAAAGATCACTCCTGTTTGGGACATTCAGGATGCGGGGACTAATTAGGTGAAACGGAATGAAGGTATAGTAGACCACGGGTGATGTGGCGTAAAATTTATTTATTTATTTATATTTTTCTAAAAAAACTCATGGCCGTTTTTTTATAATTATTTACGGCCTTGGATACTAGTCCTTTAGAACCAACCTTTATTTTTTTTACTTCTTAAATCTTTAGGGCCATCCAGAGGGAGAGATGGATTGGTCCTATTCTAGGCAAACAGACACGCGGCTTAAGAATGTTATGTTGATTTGCCAGGCAAATTGTGAACATAAAAGCGACATCTAGTTATGAGTACCTAAACGATCAGTAGCGCCCCAAGAAAATTACAAAAACTTTAATTCAATAACTTTTTCCCGGCCGAACCGATTTACATCAAACATAGCTAAGAACCACCACAAGGAAACTTGCTTTCACGAAAAAAATAACAGCGCTACGATGCCACAGACACTAGCATCAAACTTATAACACCTCTCTTTTTTGTTGAGGCTTAAAAAATGCAGCTGTATTTAAAAACTTAGTCTATACGTGCGAGCGCTACAATGTAACAGTCAGACACTAGCATCAAACTCATAACACCTCTGTTTTTTGTTGAGGCTTAAAAAATGCAGCTGTATTTTAAAACTTAGTCTATACGTGCGAGTGCTACAATGTAACAGTCAGACACTAGCATCAAACTCATAACACCTCTCTTTTTTGTTGATGCTTAAAAAATGCAGCTGTATTTAAAAACTTAGTCTATACGTGCGAGTGCTACAATGTAACAGTCAGACACTAGCATCAAACTCATAACACCTCTCTTTTTTGTTGAGGCTTAAAAAAATGCAGCTGTATTTAAAAACTTAGTCTATACGTGCGAGTGCTACAATGTAACAGTCAGACACTAGCATCAAACTCATAACACCTCTGTTTTTTGTTGAGGCTTAAAAAATGCAGCTGTATTTAAAAACTTAGTCTATACGTGCGAGTGCTACAATGTAACAGTCAGACACTAGCATCAAACTCATAACACCTCTGTTTTTTGTTGAGGCTTAAAAAATGCAGCTGTATTTAAAAACTTAGTCTATACGTGCGAGTGCTACAATGTAACAGTCAGACACTAGCATCAAACTCATAACACCTCTCTTTTTTGTTGATGCTTAAAAAATGCAGCTGTATTTAAAAACTTAGTCTATACGTGCGAGTGCTACAATGTAACAGTCAGACACTAGCATCAAACTCATAACACCTCTCTTTTTTGTTGAGGCTTAAAAAAATGCAGCTGTATTTAAAAACTTAGTCTATACGTGCGAGTGCTACAATGTAACAGTCAGACACTAGCATCAAACTCATAACACCTCTCTTTTTTGTTGAGGCTTAAAAAATGCAGCTGTATTTAAAAACTTAGTCTATACGTGCGAGTGCTTCAATGTAACAGACAGACACTAGCATCAAACTCAGAACACCTCTCTTTTTTGTTGAGGCTTAAAAAAATGCAGCTGTATTTAAAAACTTAGTCTATACGTGCGAGTGCTTCAATGTAACAGTCAGACACTAGCATCAAACTCATAACACCTCTCTTTTTTGTTGAGGCTTAAAAAAATGCAGCTGTATTTAAAAACTTAGTCTATACGTGCGAGTGCTTCAATGTAACAGTCAGACACTAGCATCAAACTCATAACACCTCTGTTTTTTGTTGAGGCTTAAAAAATGCAGCTGTATTTAAAAACTTAGTCTATACGTGCGAGTGCTTCAATGTAACAGACAGACACTAGCATCAAACTCAGAACACCTCTCTTTTTTGTTGAGGCTTAAAAAAATGCAACTGTATTTAAAAACTTAGTCTATACGTGTTAGCGCTACAATGTAACAAACAGACACTAGCATCAAACTCATAACACCTCTCTTTTTTGTTGAGGCTTAAAAAAATGCAGCTGTATTTAAAAACTAAGTCTATACGTGCGAGTGCTTCAATGTAACAGTCAGACACTAGCATCAAACTCATAACACCTCTGTTTTTTGTTGAGGCTTAAAAAATGCAGCTGTATTTAAAAACTTAGTCTATACGTGCGAGTGCTTCAATGTAACAGACAGACACTAGCATCAAACTCAGAACACCTCTCTTTTTTGTTGAGGCTTAAAAAAATGCAGCTGTATTTAAAAACTTAGTCTATACGTGCGAGTGCTTCAATGTAACAGTCAGACACTAGCATCAAACTCATAACACCTCTCTTTTTTGTTGAGGCTTAAAAAAATGCAGCTGTATTTAAAAACTTAGTCTATACGTGCGAGTGCTTCAATGTAACAGTCAGACACTAGCATCAAACTCATAACACCTCTGTTTTTTGTTGAGGCTTAAAAAATGCAGCTGTATTTAAAAACTTAGTCTATACGTGCGAGTGCTTCAATGTAACAGACAGACACTAGCATCAAACTCAGAACACCTCTCTTTTTTGTTGAGGCTTAAAAAAATGCAACTGTATTTAAAAACTTGGTCAATACGTGCGAGCGCTACGATGTAACAGACAGACACTAGCATCAAACTCAGAACACCTCTCTTTTTTGTAAGGGGTTAAAAAATGCAGCTGTATTTACTAACACTTTATGGGTTCTTAAGCCTGAAATAAAAGATTTTATTTTATTTATTTTAAAAACTTGGTCCATCCGTGCGAGCGCTACAATGTAACAGACAGACACTCTTTTTTTTGTTAGGGGTTAAAAAAATTAAAAACTTGGTCTATCCGTGCGAGCGCTACAAGTAACAGACAGACACTAGCATCAAACTCATTACACCTCTCTTTTTTGTTAGGGTTTGCAAAATGCAGCTATATTTAAAACTTAGTCTATACGTGCGAGTGCTACAATATAACAGACAGACACTAGCATCAAACTCATTACACCTCTCTTTTTTGTTGAGGCTTAAAAAATGCAGCTGTATTTAAAAACTTGGACCATCCGTGCGAGCGCTACAATGTAACAGACAGACACTACTTTCATTTAGTTGTACTTTTTGTAAACAATAAAACGACATAGATTTAGTGATAAGTAGCGGAACGACAAGTAGAAACCCCGACTTTCAAGCGTTAACTTAATCGTAACTTTTAAACGGCCAAACTGATTTACATCAAACATAGCAAAGAACCACCACAAGTAATCTTGTTTTCACGTAAAAAACCGCATCGAAATTGGTCCTTTCGATGCCAGACACTAGACTTTTGTTGGGAGTTAAAAAAATGCAACTGTATTTAAAAACTTGGTCCACGGTTGGGTTAGACGTGCGAGCGCCACAATGTAACAGTCAGACACTCTCTTTTTGTTAGGGGTTAAAAAAAATTAAAATCTTGGTCTATCCGTGCAAGCGCTACAATGTAACAGACAGACACTCTCTATTTTGTTAGGGGTTAAAAAAATTAAAAACTTGGTCTATCCGTGCGAGCGCTACAATGTAAAAGACAGACACTCTCTTTTTTGTTAGGGGTTAAAAAAATTAAAACCTTGGTCTATCCGTGCGAGCGCTACAAGTAACAGACAGACACTCTCTTTTTTGTTAGGGGTTAAAAAAATAAAAACTCGGTCCATCCGTGCGAGCGCTACAATGTAACAGACAGACACTCTCTATTTTGTAAGGGGTTAAAAAAATTAAAAACTTGGTCTATCCGTGCGACCGCTACAATGTAAAAGACAGACACTCTCTTTTTTGTTAGGGGTTAAAAAAATTAAAACCTTGGTCTATCCGTGCGAGCGCTACAAGTAACAGACAGACACTCTCTTTTTTGTTAGGGGTTAAAAAAAATAAAAACTTGGTCCATCCGTGCGAGCGCTACAATGTAACAGACAGACACTCTCTTTTTTGTTAGGGGTTAAAAAAATTAAAAACTTGGTCTATCCGTGCGAGCGCTACAATGTAACAGACAGACACTCTCTTTTTTGTTAGGGGTTAAAAAAAATAAAAACTCGGTCCATCCGTGCGAGCGCTACAATGTAACAGACAGACACTCTCTTTTTTGTTAGGGGTTAAAAAAAATAAAAACTCGGTCCATCCGTGCAAGCGCTACAATGTAACAGACAGACACTCTCTTTTTTGTTAGGGGTTAAAAAAATTTAAAAACTTTGTCTATCCGTGCGAGCGCTACAATGTAACAGACAGACACTCTCTTTTTTGTTAGGGGTTAAAAAAATTTAAAAACTTTGTCTATCCGTGCGAGCGCTACAATGTAACAGACAGACACTCTCTTTTTTGTTAGGGGTTAAAAAAAATAAAAACTCGGTCCATCCGTGCAAGCGCTACAACGTGACAGACAGACACTCTCTTTTTTGTTAGGGGTTAAAAAAATTTAAAAACTTTGTCTATCCGTGCGAGCGCTACAATGTAACAGACAGACACTCTCTTTTTTGTTAGGGGTTAAAAAAAATAAAAACTCGGTCCATCCGTGCAAGCGCTACAACGTGACAGACAGACACTCTCTTTTTTGTTAGGGGTTAAAAAAATTAAAAAACTTTGTCTATCCGTGCGAGCGCTACAATGTAACAGACAGACACTCTCTTTTTTGTTAGGGGTTAAAAAAAATAAAAACTCGGTCCATCCGTGCAAGCGCTACAACGTGACAGACAGACACTCTCTTTTTTGTTAGGGGTTAAAAAAAATTAAAAACTTTGTCTATCCGTGCGAGCGCTACAATGTAACAGACAGACACTCTCTTTTTTGTTAGGGGTTAAAAAAAATAAAAACTCGGTCCATCCGTGCAAGCGCTACAACGTGACAGACAGACACTCTCTTTTTTGTTAGGGGTTAAAAAAATTAAAAAACTTTGTCTATCCGTGCGAGCGCTACAATGTAACAGACAGACACTCTCTTTTTTGTTAGGGGTTAAAAAAAATAAAAACTCGGTCCATCCGTGCAAGCGCTACAACGTGACAGACAGACACTCTCTTTTTTGTTAGGGGTTAAAAAAAATTAAAAACTTTGTCTATCCGTGCGAGCGCTACAATGTAACAGACAGACACTCTCTTTTTTGTTAGGGGTTAAAAAAATTAAAAACTTGGTCCATCCGTGCGAGCGCTAAAATGTAACAGACAGACACTCTCTTTTTTGTTAGGGGTTAAAAAAAATAAAAACTTCGTCCATCCGTGCGAGCGCTAAAATGTAACAGACAGACACTCTCTTTTTTGTTAGGGGTTAAAAAAATGCAGCTGTATTTATTTAACTTTACACCTACACTTCGCCGCCGGCGCTGCACGGAAGCGGAAATTAGTTAAGGTATTTTTTAATCAGGCTTCTCGGCGCTAAGCTAACGATATTATTAGAGTTTAGCTCAGACCCAGCCTGGGTATTGCTCGTTATTTTAAACGGTATTTTATAGGTCTCTGAAATCAGTTTAAAGAACTGCTTTCATTCTTAATTAATAAATTTTAAGAAGGAAATTGTAATCTAATCTCGCGCCTCTCATGACTGTTCAATTCTTCTTCTTTTTAAGTTGAAAACTCTAAATATGTACATACTATGACATCTTTATCCCCAATGAGGCACACAAAGCATTTTGGGTCTTGCGGCTCTAAGCAGACAAAATCCAGGGTTGCAAGACGTCTGTTAACATGATTCGCATTTTCGCCCATTCCCTAGATCAGCTTTTACGATCTGCGCGGGAAGTAAAGCAGCTGGTACATTCTAAGTTTTTTCTTTTCTCGCAGATCAGCAAGGAAGAGTACTCTAAAACTCAAAATAAAATCAGATTTTACCCTATATGTAATATGGTTATCATATTTTTCCTGCAATTTTAATTTCTCTTTGGAATTGCCGGTACGATATTCCCGGGAGGAGTTTTCACGGCAATAATGAAATTCGACCCTTGGAAATCGATCTATATGACTTTCGACGAGTTCTCTCAATTTCGAATCAGTTTCCTGACGGTCTTTGGTACGACCACCACGATGATCTGTTTCCATTGTTCCGAAAGGTGTCACTTTGGCTAAAGCAGTTCGAAGAGCTCGCTGACTGATACTCAAAGTATTCAGGAAAAAATACCCACATACTTTGAATCTTTCCCCACGAACCGTCAAGTAATATTTTAAAGTGACCTGTCTTCTAGACGTTGGACCTGCAGTTTGACGTTGAATTGAAATTTGTTCCACATGCCTTGCTATAAACTCACGTTGACGGTCAACGTTTCCTAGCTTCCAACATCCTTCAAATATTTTTTCATGATCTTCGGGCGCTAGGCGATGACAGCTGCGACTTTTTCTTTCACAGGAATCTAAATTGCAAGTAGGACTAAGGCGTCGTTCTGGCACAACTTTCTTTTTGACTTGCGTCAAATATTCTTTGCCTTGATTTTTTAACTGTGCATTGTCTTTTTTCTTGTTCGTCCGCTTTTTCGAAGTAGGTTCTTCAGCTTCCTTAGGAGCGCCTTCAACTTCAAAAGATTCTGGAAGTGGCATTGCAGGTTCAGGAATATTAATGCTACTTAAAACACTGGACGATTCAGATTGAGATCGAGTACTATGATCGTTACAAGGAGCATCGGTTATAAAATGTTCCCAACACTGTAAAATCAGACATCTAACACAAGCGCTATACACTTCCTCGTTACAGCCAAGAACTTCACATGTTTGCAAGCGATGTGTCTCAATCATGTTAGGTTTTTCGTACTGTGGACTAATAGGCTGAATAGACTGAAGTGAAGAAGCATTTATGTTCATTTCGTCACGTAAAGTTGGTTCATCTTCAATGCACACTGTGGCGTTGCTAGATAAAGATGCTTTTCTTGGTCGAGACGACGGAATGACGAAATCAGGGTCATCAGGATCTTCCACATCATAATCACGAAATGGAACCTCGTCTTCGACGTCTGGAAATCTTGCTTCTCCCCCACGCCTCAGTGCTATCGCGTCTGCGAATGAGCACGACGCGCAAGGAACCCTTCCGCCCGCTCCCCTGATTCTTATTTGACGTAACTGAAACTTTGTCCTACCGCATAGCGATCCGAAGGATCACACAAAACGACGTATGTCACTTACGTCGCCAATAGATCTTACAAGTACTGCAAACAAAGTCTTACTAAACGTCGTAAGTGACATAAGTCTTTTAGTGAGCTCAAAAATCAAGAAAGTGTAGATACACCTGCCCCAACCTTTGTGATATCTCAGACTGGTTAAAACATACAGATACGTCGATTAGACAGATCGATTCGTCTTGCAAAATTGATTAAGATGGTGTAGATAACTCAGTTTCGAAAAAAATGTCAGATACGTCGGTTAGAGAGGCAAGCGACGATATAGGTCACGCTTAGTGCAGCTGGTAGGGCACGATGGGCAGGAGAGGAAGTGTGTCATAGTCTGGTCGTTATGACCACATTGATACTGTGAGTTCACTTTTATCCTACGGTGACTTCCAATTACCCTTACTTCAATTTGTTTACTGCACTCATAATATTACCACTACCCGTTTACTGAATTTAAGAATGATTGCATCTCACGTTAGTTTTAATCAAAAAAAATATTACCACTGTTTTTAATTAGTTACAATATAATCTCTGTTGGGTATTGCAAAAATAAGATGGAACGGCAAGCGGGTGTTTTGAAATTTAATTTTATAAGTATTATAAATCGAGGATTTTTATCTTAAGGTTGTTACTATTTTATTTCATGCAATTTTGGTATAATTACCATGCACTTTTTTAAATAGTTTTACTTGGTTATTCTGTCTTATAGGTACCTATCTCACAATACTAAATTAATTTATTTGACATGGACTAAACTTGCTCCAAAATGATGCCGGTGTTTAAAAAGTAACCCTGAATATTAGGCTAAATGCTTAGTCAAAATGATTAAGTAACTTTAAAATGTAGATTAAGTTTATTTTTTTATTTAAAGTGAATCATCATCCTCATCAGGTCTTTTGTCTCCACTGCAGGAGCACGACCCTTTCTGTACTACCAAAGCTTGGTCAGAGCAGCCAGAGAACTTGGCCTACACTCTCCTCGCTGGTTAGTCGGGTTGGAGAGGTCTCATTGATGTTTTTGTTTTGTTTAGCTTGAATATAAAGTGAATAAAAAAAATAACATTCCATTTTCTACTTAAATTAATGTCAGATTCAATTAATGAATGGAGTCTAAGTAATTAATTTCAGATAACGTCATAATCTAGATTGTAATCAAACTAGACTTTATCTGAAATTACATTTAGCTTCAAATTACACGTTTGGCTAAAACAATTTCGTGTATAATCTAATGGAATTAATATGATTGGGGTTCGTTGTGTGAGCAAGGGTCAAACTAGGATTGTATACAAAATTCAAATGTGCGATCTAAAACTAAACCTAGGTCATTTGATTAGTTTTAGAAATGAATATTTTCAGTTAGTCAAGAAGATTTAAATATTCCTGTATTCCTCTCTTAGGCCCAACGCAGACGACAGACCTATATCCGTGCCGCACTTTTTAGTCTGTGAAAATAGAACGCATGGAATCACATGCAGTAACACTTGAGTAACACACACAACGCGCAAAAAGTCCGACGCGCGTCGTGTGCGTTACTGCGTATGATTCCATAGGTTCTATTTTCGCAGACTATCACAGCAGACTAAAAAGTGCGTCACGGAAAGTCTATCGTCTGCGTTGGGCCTTACACGAACATCTCTCACAAAATTGTAATCTCAAATTGGTTAATAAATAAATCAAATTATTATTAGGACTTTCACATTAATATTCTTTACGTTAAAGTCTGTTCAATAGATTTCTTTTGCCTTGCGAAATAATAAGCTATTTTTATGTCATGATGTAGGCTTCATAAAAATCCAAGTTCTTAACCTTGAGGGATGTATGCGCTAGCCGCAATCAAAAGTTATGAGACAAAAATCGATTGTTTAAATAACATCTCAAAAGTTTATTCTGTAAGAAAAGTATCCTTAAGAATGATAAAGAAGATACTTAAATACTGTAAAAATTACAAACGACAGAATAAAACAAGATTTTTTTACTCTATTTGATATATTTTGAAGATGGATGAAATCATCGTTGTTTTTAATGTAGATAATTCAGAAATAAGGTGGACTAGCTATGCTCGTAATAAGTCATGAAAACTGTGCCTTTTCTCGATCCTAAACATCACCTGCCTCCTCAAGTTCTTATCACCAACATTGGAGTGTGTGTGTGTTTTTCTTTGCTCATTAGATTATTAAAAAGTACTGTTTATGTATCTTTACTTATCTCTGATCAGCAAATAATGACTAAGATACAGAGGATTTCAATTTCGCGTGACGTCACTATCAGCTAAGTTTTTAACTAAAGGTGACGTAAATCACCCTTAGCACTGTATTTTGTGAATTTTTACTACTTTGCTATAAGTAAAAAGTATGGGTTCTTTATGGTTCATCTTAACCTCTTAGGTTAAGAATTTAGCGGAAGGAAGAGAGACATGGAAAGCACTCCACCGACAAGAGCCCAGCTCTTTAATATAAGAAGAAGAAGATGGTTAATCTAGTTGACAGAATAAAATAATAATTTTTAACCCAGTTGACATCCCTATTAGCAGTTTTGCGGTTTACAAAAGACATTCATATTTTTGACAACATATTTTCTAAAAGGAAATCCTTTTCACAAAAATAGACAGACAAATAACCTCCACGTTCAATCATACGTAACAAATACAACAGAACACGACAGTAACATATTATATAACGAGAAGCCTCTTAATCCATCATTAGGCCTTATTTCCTAGGCTTATAGCGTAATAATAGATCATAGGAAATTGCTATTTCAGTGCGACTGATGAATTCCACTCAGGTAGGAGGTATAATATGTGAAAGATAATGTTTGTGAGAAATACAGATACAGATACATTTTCACGTCTATATCCCTGACGGGGTAGACAGAGCCCGGGGCCGTTAGGCCCAAAGGCCACGCTTAGCGTGGTGGTGGGCGTAAAGATGGAAAAGGAATCAAAATTGTGATGAGTTGCTAGCCGCATCACCTATTACCATGATTCAAATCTCGCCCATTCTCTCGATCGGCTCTTACGATCTGCGCGGGAAGAGAAGCAGCTGGTACATTTTACGTTTTTTCTTTTCTCCCAGACCAGCATGGAAGAAATAAGTGTGTGAGAAATAAGTATACTTATATGTATGTACTAGCTGGTGCCGACGACTTCGTCTGCGCAGTATATTTATAAATTGTAGCCTATGTGTTATTCTGATGTATAAGCTATATTATTGTAAAGTTTCATTAAAATCTATTCAGTAGTTTTTACTTGAAAGAGTAACAAACATCCATCCATACTTACAAGTAGGATGCTTGCTGGTTACAGGCAAATAAACATAAGTATACATTCATATGAGTAGGTACCTTACAGTAAGGTTTTATTATATGGGCCTTTATAATATTGTATCGTGTTCGTTAACCCGTTAATCCTGACACCATTATTATAGAAAAAATATACACTACTAGTTGTACCCGCGGGCTTCGCTCCCCGTGGGAATTTCGGGATAAAGAGTACCCTATGTCCTTCCCCGAGTCTCAAACTATATCCATACCGAATTTCATCCAAATCGGTTCAGTTGTTTAAGCGTGAAGAGGTAACAAACAAACAAATATACAAACTCACGTTCGCATTTATAATATTAGTAGGATTCCCTTGATCAATTGCTTTTATTAAATTATATGCTGGAAAAAGTTCCATAAATCAATAAATAAATTAATATTGCCGATCTATAGATCATTCTAAATAGATTACTTTGGATGATAAATCTCTTCTTGAAACGAATTCTCTTTCTGATCCATTGAAACCATTTTTTATGAACCATTTTCGAGATCGTACCTGTTATCTTTGAATAAATGTATCTCCATCAATATTTATTTCACCAATATATATTTTTATTATTCAAAATATAATATTTTATTTCTAGCTTGATTGAAGAGACGTTGTGTGAAATTGTGAACAGTAAACACCATATTTCATCAATGTGTTATTATTATATAACGTCTATCAAAATATACTGAACTATTTTATGGGTGAATTCAGTCTGTGATACTGAACAACTTTCCCCAGGGAACATATATTAAAATATGAAAAGTAATTTTTGACCTCCCATACAAGGTTACCAATCAACTGATTCGAGTTTGGAAAGCAAAAAAATATTTTTCATATTTCGACATATGTTCCTTGAGAAAAGTTGTTCAGTATCACGGACTGAATTTACCCTTAAAAAAGTTTTAATATTTTGTTAGACCTTATACATCATCATCATCATCAGTTATTTTTGTCTCCATTGCAGGATCACGGCCCTCTCTGTACCACCAGAGCCATACTTGACCAGAGCGGCCAGAGGACTTGGCTACACTCTCCTCGCTAGCTAGTTTTCTACGACATCCACGGGAAGACTTGGAGTGTCCCTATTCTACTCTGCCGGAAACCACACAGCATAATACAATATAGTACACGTGATTTATTTTGTGAAAAAAAGATATAACAAAACGATAAAACAAAGACATCGGTGTGTCACATAAGTTTATATGCATTTACTTCTTGCTGTAAACCTACGCATTAGGCACTTCTATTTTTTATTATTTAGCCGTGTGGTTTCCTGCGGTATAGAATAAGACCACTCCAAGTCTTTCCGTGAATGTCGTCGAAGGTGACTTAGGAAATACCTTTAAGCTACACAAAGCTTATAAACATCAATGAGACCTCTCCAACCCGTCTGACAAACGTGGAGAGTGTCTTAGTCCTCTGGGTGCTCTGACCAAATATGGCTCTAGTAGTACAGAGAGGGTCGTGCTCCTGCAGTGGAGACTCAAAAGACCTGATGCTGATGATTATTATTTCACAAACAATCTTAGACATGATTCACAGTTTCAATTTCATCGATTGACTTTTACGATCTGGGGGAAGCGAAGCAGCTGGTTCTTCGATGAATTTAATTATTGATTCTGCATTTAGAAAATTAAATATAACCGGTAACATCACTGAGCCGTTAAGTTTACCGTCCATAAACCAGGTTTATTGTGACCGCTTAGCGTAACGTTTGCGTAGCCTATTGGGAGAATGCCAAATCCACCTGGTTTTTAGAAAATTGGCATGCAGACTGATTTGATTTATGAGGTCCAGTAAGCGAATTGGAGATAATAATATATATCTATACATATAATAAAACAGTAAAAAAAGTTTGTCTGTACATTAAATATATTTCCAAAAAAAAATAATAAAACAGTAAAAAAAGTTTGTCTGTACATTAAATATATTTCCAAAAAAAATATTGGGGGCGATGGAGACGTAGTAATAGAGTAAGAATTAAAAAAAAAATGTCTGTCTGTTTGTCTGTATGTCTGTTTGTCTGTTTGTCTGTTTGTACACGCTAATCTCCGGAAATACTGGACGGATTCGAATAAAACTTTTTTTGTTATATAGCTATTAAGCCTGGGCAACATATAGGGTATAAATGATTTTGGAAAATGGAACGCCTGATGCAGAACCATAATGGTCCAGCTAAACTATAAGAGATATAAAAATGCCGCCTTAGTAAAAGTTGTTCAGCCTGATGAGCATTTTCCAAAGACATAAAGTCCACGCGGACGAAGTCGCGGGCTTCGGCTAGTTTTAAATAAATCTGGATAACGACACGTGAGTGTCGCAAATCATTGTCGGTAATTAGTTTTGACTTGACGACCTTTGTGGCCTAGTAGCATGGAATTAATAAAAATGGTCTTTCAGAATTAATAAATGTGGTATTCTAGTGGGTATTCTAGTGGACGAAGTTTTAAATGCCAAATCGCTTCTTATAAATATTTTGTGTTTCTAGAAACTAGCCTACTAACTACGTACCTACTTGGTAAATTCCTTTTTTGTTTGTTTGAAAGAGCTTGTGTAGTGGTAATGTAATAAGATTGGGATGTACTGAAGCTGGAATATTGCAATAGAAACTAATTTATTATTTAGAGGTCACTAGATCCCATTGTTGGGCAAAAGCCTTCCTCTCGGCTCTTATCATTTTGACACCATTTGTAAGACCTAGAAAATATCTCTACAGTCTATATGAGAAGCTCGGTGTTCGGTGAAGTATTTGTTTTTTTTTAACGTTTTTGACTCTTACTACACTTATTACTTAATATCACGTGTATATCAACTCTAAAAGCTTACAAACGAGCAGTATCATGCATCTTTTATTCTATTCAACAGCCCACATAATGGCTTAGTGTTCGCGTAAGAACATTTTCTTAAAAGTGTACCGATTTACATCGAGAAGACTTACGTGTTCTTTGAAGTACATTGTGTGAGCTTATACTGCTGGTATCAGTTTTTTGTATATGGACTATTTGTTTTTGGAACGAAGTTCCTTATCGCGCGTTGCGAAAGGAGGCTACACGGAAAAAATTGAGACCAAAAGTTGTAACGACACTTTTTGCTATAGTTGTAAGCCGGTCGGTGTGCGCGTGTTTCTCTGTCTGTCTCTCTCTCTCCTAATTAATCGAAAGGAACTTCGTTCCATCCGGGTGTCTCTTGACACCTCTCAAGTTTTTTGTGTGTGTAAGTGACCAACACTGGTGAATTTTTAGAATTTTTAGGCTGCCTAAGGCATCTGACATAGCTTGACGACTGTCCTACAATCCGTATAGTCAAAGTTAAAGTCAGTCATTTTTCTATTTAATGTAGGATAAATTTATCTCTTAATGAAGTAATTTCTTTTAAAGTATTATTTTAGTGCAGAAGCTAAATACTATATATAATAATTAAATTAAAGTTAGAAAAATTGGTCAAGTATGGCCCTGGTAGTACAGAGAGGGTCATGCTCCTGCAGTGGAGACAAAAAGAAAAGATAAAACATAAGGGTCACCACGACCTTTTTCTTCCATGCTGGTCTGGGAGAAAAGAAAAAACGTAGAATGTACCAGCTGCTTCTCTTCCCGCGCAGATCGTAAGAGCCGATCGAGGGAATGGGCGAGATTTGAATCAAGGTAATAGGCGATGCGGCTAGCAACCCATCACTATTTTGATACCTTCGCCCACCACCACGCCAAGCGTGGCCTTTGCGCCTAACGGCTCTGGGCTCTGTCTACCCCGTCAGGGATATGGACGAGAAGATGTATCTCTATCTGTATGTATTTCTGTGACAAAATCACCGTTCCCCTGATTAATTACCAAACTTCCCGTGACTGACACGGTGGTTGTGACGTCATTGTTGCGGTGACAACCTCGCTAAGATTATAAGCATATTTTGGGCTCATCTGCTCTTAATTACATGTTTTACATCGTAATTAATTGCCAGTCGTTACGTTGTATCCCTTTCCGTCACATTTTGACCTACTTTGTATGTTCATATATGCGTTTCAAATTATATGATAATTACACATTCCTTTTCGTCTATTGTCAAATTTTGAAGTTATTTCAATTCGTGGTATTGAACGGTTTTTCGAAAAATATTTCACTTTTTATATTTCTATTTCTTGGTCGATATTTTTTTCAGAATTTTCCTGATTCTATTTTACCTCATATCTTTTCTTCAGATATTGTTTAAAAGAACGAATTAAGAAAAACAAATTCATTCATAGTATCTATCGAGATAACATTACGTAGGTACTTAACATACATACACACACACACACACACACACACTATCACGTCTTTATCCCTAATGGGGCAGACAGAGCATTTTGGGTCTTGCGGCTCTATGCAGAGCCCAGGGCCGCAAGACCCAAAAGCCACTTTTAGCGTCATGGTGGGCGAGAAGATGGAAAAGCAATCAATACAGTGACGGGTTGCTAGCCGCATCGCCTGTTAAAATGATTCGCATTTTTGCCCATTCCCTCGATCGGCTTTTACGATCTGCGCGGGAAGAGAAGCAGCTGGTACATTCTAAGTTTTTTCTTTTCTCCCAGACCAACTTAACATACATACAAACATATTTTCACGCCTGATTTCCATTGGGGTAGGCAGAGACTATGGATCTCCACTTGCTACGATCCTTGCAAACCTCTTTTGCTTCGTCAACACTCACAACCCAGCATGCTCTCCGGTTATGGGTACTCTTTACATCACCTTTCTTCAGAACATCTTCAAGTTGACCAACTTGAAGCAGAAGAACGTTCGTCGAGGTCGACCCGGTCCATCCGGACCTCCCATATCCTATCCATATGTGGATGTGCGGTACTTAAGTACAAACAAATACATAAACTGTCACGTCTTGATCTCTAATGGGACATATTTGTCCCATAGTTTATAAATGCTCTATTGAGCATTTTGGGTCTTAAAAGGAATTCGCTAAATGACTACAAGTTAAATCAGACACTTCTTTCAACGTCTTCGTCAAATTTTCTTTAAAATTTAGAGAAGACGTCATGCTTTTTTTAAAGTAAAAGAACGCTCTTAATTTAAATTTTAATATTTTTTTGCTGTTAAATATTCCTAAAGCAAAAACCCATAGTAACGTTACTACCTACATGTTCAAACAGAAAAAAGTCGAAAAAAATATTTATTTACTCACATGTGTATTTCAGTTTTCTCGCCGCCACGTAGAGTTACAAACATTTATATGCAGAGCGCGCGTTTATTTTTACAAAACGTCGCGTCACAGTGACGTCGAAGTTTTATGGTGTCTGTCAAAAGTGTGTCAGGTATATTAAGATCCTACGTATAGAACGACGTCACGTCACGAAGGGATTAAAATTTATAAGGCTTGTAGAGAGGACCTTGTAAAAGTGCCTACTGGGAATCCGAGTAATTCAGTAATTCGTCCCATGTACCTACGGCCCATTTAGGACGAAACGTAGAAAATCAAAATTAATTAAAATTTCATTCTGCAATTCGTCCCATGTTTAAAAATGTAACAATTCTAACGAAATATACATTTATCTCAATTCTTGTCTCACTGACTGTACCAAGCGTTAATAAGGTTTAAATTTCCATACAAAAAAAGAATGGGAAGAATTGCAGAATGAAATTTTGATTAATTTTGATTTTCAGCGTTTCGTCCCAAATGGGCCGTAGGTACATGGGACGAATTACTGAATGACTCGGGAATCCGCTAGTTTCCAACAAGACAAATCTGATACTTTTTTTTTAACGTCAATACGAACATTGTTAATGAGATTTGTGTGAATAGCACGTCGTGACGTCATACTTTCTTGGAGTTAAATAGCGCTCCAATCCTACTATCCTATCCTACTTCCTACTATCCTACTTCCTACTTTATAATATTATAAATGCGAAAGTGAGTTTGTATATTTGTTTGTTTGTTTGTTACCTCTTCACGCTTGAACTACTGGACCGATTTGGATGAAATTTAGTATGGATATAGTTTGAGACTCGGGAAAGGACATAGGGTACTCTCTATCCCGAAATTCGACGGTGAGCGAAGCCCGCGGGTACAGCTAGTAATACATATAAACATACTATAAATAACTGGTCAGGTGTGAGTAGGACTCGCGAAGGGTTCCCTACATCTTTGAAAAATCACTATCTTTGTATGGGAGCCCCACTTGAATATTTATTTTATTCGGTTTCTAGTATTTGCTGTTATAGCGGTAACAGAAATCCATCATCAACGGTCTAGCTATCACGGTTCATGAGATATAGCTTGGTGACAGACGGACTGAACCGACTGACGTACGGACAGCAAAGTCTAAATATAGAGTCCCGTTTTTACCCTTTGAGTACGAAACGCTAGTTCAGCCTGAAACAGTTCAATCTAATAAGGCTTTGAAAAAAAAATTGTTTGTACAAACTTTTATTAACCCTTAAAGGCTACTACGGTGTTTTTACACCCGGGTCACAAAATTTTTTGGCTGTATTTTTTTGATGCGCAACCTGATCGCTCCGTGGCTCCGTGTTTTCTCCCTATACGTCACCATCCTCCAAACGCGCGGAGAGAGCAGTGGCACGCGCGCGCGGATTTGCCTGTACGCGGGTTGACCGGGTGTTTTTACACCCGTTGTAGTTACAGTGGGCTACTAAAATTTGTCGTAAGTAAAATTTCTGTTTTGTTTCTTAGTTTTATTATTGACTCCCAATTTAGAAATTCATTCTTGCATTTCATTTTAGATCATGAGCTATCTCAGAGACTGGGAGATTGAAGCGGAGCTAGCCTCGGACATGGATTCTGTCGATGAGGAACGCGTGGAAGAAGACATTCAGGAAAGTGATGAACAAAGCATCGTCGACGAGGAAGACTGTCATGCTAACCTATTAGAGCTTACAGCAATGGATTTAGTTTATTAATGATAGCTACTAGTATTTTTTTAGGTTATGGATAGTTCACTTAGTGACATACCAAATTTAAATTCTATATAGGTACGTTACGATTACAAAAAGAAGGTATATTTTTTCATGTTCCTAAATATAAATGTGCGCCTAATGATTGTCTATACTATAATTATAATAAATAAAAAGACTGATTAGAAAATTAAAACACTTTGGTTTCAATAGAAGGGGTTTTTCATACCAGTAGCAATTTATATTCAATTATCGGGATTCCGTTTCAGTGACATGGTAGAAGCTATTTTCAAAACGAATATGCAATTTTTGCATTTGTTGTAGGGTTAGAGGTCAGAATAACAATTTGACTACTGATACTTAACATAGTTACATTTATATAAGTAATTATTTTCCAATTTTAAAAAACCGGGTGTTTTTACACCCGTTGTAGTCATAATAGTACAAATATTCATTGTAGCCTTTAAGGGTTAACCCACTATTTTTTTAGGTACATCTGGCCAGCGTGGAGAGTGTAGGCCAAGGCCTCTGGCAGCTCCGGCCAAGTTTGGCTCGGGTAGTACAGAGAGGGTCATGCTCCTGCAGTGGAGACAAAAAGACCTGACACAAATGAAATAAGATAAAACTCGATGGAGTTGCGTCGTTTTATTACTGAGTTCCATGGACCATCTTGCGTTTCCGTGATCAGACCCTATGCATCTTCGACCATAAAGTGCTCGTCAAGAAAAATCTAACGAGTCCTATTTAACTTTTTTTTATAACTGAGTTCCGTCGACTATTCCAGCTCCATCATCAGAATAGCTTGTTGATAATATTACACATACATACATACATACATACTATCACGTCTTTATCCCTAATGGGGCAGACAGAGCATTTTGGGTCTTGCGGTTCTATGCAGAGCCCAGGGCCGCAAGACCCAAAAGTCACTTTTAGCGTCATGGTGGGCGAGAAGATGGAAAAGCAATCAATACGGTGATGGGTCGCTAGCCGCATCGCCTGTTAACATGATTCGCATTTTTGCCAATTCCCTCGATCGGCTTTTACGATCTGCGCGGGAAGAGAAGCAGCTGGTACATTCTAAGTTTTTTCATTTCTCCCAGACCAGCATGGGAGTGGGAGTAATATTACACAAGTATACAAAATTTCAGCTAAATTGGTTATGGATAACTGGTTGAAAATTGAGTTGCGAGATTTGACCTAAACAAACATTCATACATACATACATACATACAAGGTACCTACATTGCAAGTTTAATAAAAGCTTGTTATAATAACTAAAAATACTCTTAAAAAGTTTTCTTCATCGCTATACCACAAAAACATCTCCCATGGGGCTTTTATTCATACAAAGCATGGTGAGTCGCTATTTCTCACACAAAACAGATTGCGTGGACCTCCAAAAATTCCTTCATAATAAAAACAACCACACGCGCCACTTTACACCAGCTATACAAATGTAGATTCTTTAACTCTATATATAAAGCTGAAATTGAGATGGCACGGCGCATCATTAAGGCAAGAGGTCAACTGAAAAATTCTTTATGGGAAAATTTCATGAGATACTTTTGGAGGATGCTGCGGATTACTAATGAAGAGGAATTTTGTTTACAAAGTGAAACAGGGATAGTTACGAAAATTAAAGAGTTTTCTGCAAAAATAAATTTAAAATCTTGTTGAAGATAAGTACTCTAAAATGCGTTCAGAAACCATAGGCAATGACCAGCATTACCAACCAGTAGGAATTAACGGAGACGTAATGATAACATAACCTCCTAAACAGTAGGTAATGAGTTTAAATTTGGAATAGCTCTCAAATTCAAATGGGTCTATTCTAGTATCTATAGATATTAAAACAGTTATCAAGACAAAGCCAAATTCAGTATATTTTTTAATATAAATCGCATGACATTTGATCTCAAGTTACACAAGAATATTCGTTCATTCGTTTGTCTATGATTAAAAAAAATGACAGATTCGAATTTCGAAACGCCGCCACTCCGAGTTGTCATTTGTTTGTTGATGTTTTACTGTTTACGAGTGTTTGTGAAAAGTTGAAACGAATTATGTTCACTATGATAATAATGTGTGTAGATAAAGTAGTGTATGCAACTATACATAATTAGGCATTACAACACTCATGTGATGTTATAATGAAACTCGCCTTCGGCTTATTTCATAAACCCATATTCGTGTTGTAATGCCCTTCATTATGCACAGTCGCATAAACTACTATTATAACCCAGTCATCTATCTATATAACTAGTACGTCTGTATATAATAATTAAATTCTAAATGATATATATACCTTAATGTGTAATATAAATTTAGTCTTCAAATTCTAAGTTTTTCTTTTCCCCCAGACCAGCTGATTCTCTTCCCGCGCAGATCGAGGAGCAGGGCGAAAATGCTAATCATTTTAAAAGGCGATGCGGCTAGCAATCCGTCACTATTTTCATTCCTTTTTCCACCTTCTCATCCAACATTACGCTAAAAGTTGATTTTGAGTCCTGTGACCCTGGGCTATGTCCGTCGCAACCCAACACTATTTTGACTCCTTTTTCCGCCTTCTCACCCAACATTACGCTAAAAGTTGATTTTGAGTCTTGCGGCCCTGGGCTATGTCTCCTTAGAGCCGCAAGACCCAAAGTGCTCTGTCTACCCCGTTAAGTATAAAGACGTGATAGTATGTTCTCTCAAATAACGAGCCTCTGCGGTCTGTCAAAGTAATAAAGTTCAGCTGTCGCCACTTCTAACTTTCAAAGTTTAAAGTAAATTAATTTGCATAATGCTAAAATAGCGGTATAAACGGATTTACGTGTTCAATGTCTAATCTATCTCCGAAATTAAATTAATATTAGGAACACGTATTTCGTATTTGCGTCTGAAATGGAAAGCTGCTCTGATATTATTTAAACTTAGGTATATTTGTATTAGGTAGATATGTTGTCACAGCTGTGTGGAAGGTCCGTACGGTCAGGCCTGTGTCACTCCCCGTTTGGGTATCGAAAATATAATACCTACATTATAACTAAATAAATAAATATACAGGGACAAATTACACTGATTGAGCTAGCCCCAAAGTAAGTTCAAGACTTGTGTTATGGGATACTAACTCAACGATACTACATTTTATGACAATTACATATATAGATAAACATCCAAGGCCCAGGACAATTTGAAAAAGGCCATTATCTAACTTGAGTTAGTATTCCATAACACAAGTCTCGAACTTACTTTGGGGCTAGCTCAATCAGTGTAATTTGTCCCTATATATTTATTTATTTATTTATTTTATTTATATTCGTAGCGCCATCTATTATTTGCTGGGTAAAATAAAGAACCCCGACTTTCAAGTAATAACTCCTAATAGCTTTTAAACGGCTAAACCGATTTTCATCAAACAAAGCTAGTCTTCTTCTTATCGTATGTGTTAGTGACTAAGACTAGTGTCAGAGTTTTTGAACCGCCTTAAAGGCCTCTGACATGGTTATAGATAACGACCAATGTCAAAGACAGTGACCGGGACGGACGGCTTAACGTGCCCTCCGAAGCACGGATCATCTTTCTTATCAGACAATCAGGTGATCAGCCTACAATGTCCTAACTAAACTAGGGCTACAACACAAAGTGGTTGCCCCCGCCGAGAATCGAACCCGCGACCTCCGGGTATGAGTCGAACGCTCTAACCACTACACCACGGAGGCAGTTAGTAGTAGAACAAAGCTAGTAACCACCCCAAAAAAAACTTGCGTTTACATCGAAATCGGATCATATGTTCGAGAGTTACAATGCCACAGACTTGCAGACGAGATATTTGCGTCAAACTTAAAATATCTCTTTTAATATCGGGGGTTAAAAACTTCGGACAAACAGCGAAAATAAAGGGTAAAAATGCATTTTTACCCTTAAAAAGTTTGTCCGTGATTGTACGTGGCCATTTGCGACCGAAATTGGGGTATTAGCAAACGTACAAATATTTGTTGGGGACTTTTTACGAGCCCCCGGAGCTTTGGGTACAGTTGTAAAGTTGCAGGAGAACTTACTAATGCCTCAACTTTAGCTTTGTGCTTCTACAAGAAAAGCTCTATATTTTATTATGTGGTGAGTAGACTCGATATCTTATCGCACTGGCATTTGTTTCTCGTAAGACTGTAAACTTTATCGGTTACTAAAATATCTAAAATAATGATAAAAATTTAATTCCCTATGAAATAGCTTTAACCAAATAAGTTTTTAATTAAATAATCGAATTGGGTACATATTAAAAATTAAAACTTAAATTAAACTATATATAAACTTTAAAACTGATACATTATAAACTTTAAGTACATTTTAACAAAAACTCAAACTGAATGTTAAAACAAAACTAAACCAGTTTATTTGTCAGACAAATAAAAAAAAAGTCCCGACTTAAATCGTTTTCAAAGAATTTTTTTTTTTTTAATTTTGGCTCGACGCTATTGCGTATTTAGCCAGGCTCAAGTTAATAAAATATGGGAACATTCAATGTGAAGTAAATATATATATATATATATATGTACGATCAAAGGTTGGTATAGGTCCTTTGATTGCTTTAAGGGAGCTTCTGGCGACAAATCTATACGAGTCCACTGGTTTTCATAGCCGATTGAGTGGCGGACGGCGCCTACAGACGCCCACCGCAGTCCGCAAATTAATATCACTACAGCCGCACTATGACTGTTCACTTTAAACATTTTACATATTGTCCATGAGAATGATCATTTATAACACCAAACTACACCAATTTCATATTATAAAGTCCACTAGAATCAATTTGCAAAACAATTTAAAGCAAACTCCAACTGAACCCCTTGACTTCCCGCCAAAAACTCCTCCAAAGAAATTACATTGTATGTTATTTCTTTGATACTTTCATATGGAAACGCCACCTAGTGATGAGCGGAGGAACTAAATAGTAAAATTGCCATGTATTATTAGACTTTGTAAGCGATAACTTAATTAGGCGCTTTTTTTTAAAAGAATTAGTTCCTTCACGTGACATAGATGCCGCAGCAATCACATAAATAGATCTGTCAAATTTTCATAGTGACAGTTTGTCTTTGGAATCAAAGAGAATATAATCACTACATACTATCACGTCTTTTTCCCTAATGGGACAGACAGAGAATTTTGGGTCTTTCGGCTCTATGCAGAGCCTAGGGCCGCAAGACTCAAAAGCCACTTTTAGCGTCATGGTGGGCGAGAAGATGGAAAAGCAATCAATACAGTGACGGGTTGCTAGCCGCATCGCCACGTTATGTATATAATCACTACGTTTTGGAATATTAAATATTTTTATTTTATTAAACATATTATTGTTTGTAAATATGTATTTTTTAAATAAAATTAAAGTAAAATACATGATTGGTTAATAAATTACAAATTTATTAAAAGTATTGAGCCAAACGGCCTCTTTCATTTTTAACCGAACGATTTAAAACTATTATGCGCCATCTATTGATAATGTTTTTAACCTCATTTTCGTATTCACTGGAAAACGCCTCATTACCTGAGATGAAATAACTTTAAACGGCCAAACTTATTTTCGTCAACCTTAGTTAAGAACTTTGACTTGAAAAAACCGCATCGAAATTAGTCCATCCGTTCGACCGCTACGATGCTACTGACAGACAGACATTAGCTTCAATTTTATAACACCCCTCTTTTGTCGGGATTTAACAAAAAGCAATCAGAAACTTTATAAAAAAACAATGAAAAACAAAGCTAAAGTAATCTACCTACGTCACTTATATCCATCTGTTCCAGCGCTACGATGGCTCAGACAGACAAACATTAGCGTCAAATTTATAACATTCTTTTTGTCGGGATTTAACAAAAATCAATCAAGAACTTTATAAAAAAAAAACAATGACAGTGTAAAAGAAAGCTAAAGCAATCTACCTACGTCATTTCCGCTAACATTGATAAATAACAATTTGCCCTGCATGGGAAGAAGTTTCCAACAAACAAAAAGTTTATATTAAACTTCGATATTCTGCGAAGTGATATTAAATAACAGCCAATTTGTTTTCAACTGCGTATCTTTTGTATATTAAAATTTATTGTGTTTATACTCGTATTGTACTGTGGAGTAAAAGAGGACGTTGTGACAAAAATAGATAAGGGATGTTAAGATGGTTTGGGCATGTAGAAAGGATGAATCAAAAGAGATTGACAAAAAATATTAAATGACAAATGTGAAAAACCAAATTGCAGACGTTCTAAGAAAAGGAGAGGTACTAAGTACCCGTAACCGAAGGGTATGAAGAGATTGATAAGTTTAGATTAAGCAAAAAAGGTTTGTCAGGATCGTAGCAAGTGGAGGTCCATAGTCTCTGCCCACCGGTGTGGGAAACAGGCGTGATATTATGTATGTAAAGAAAAATAATACTTTTCTTTTTAAATGCCGTATGTGTCAGTGCCGCTTGACTATCTATGGTGAGCTGAGCTGTCACTGTCAGCCAATGCCAATGTTGATTGTCAGGCATATTATTGTGAATAGAGAAAAGTAAAAATTAAATATTTGGTTATTTTAGTTCTATCTAAATTTCGATTAAGAACATTAAATGTCGTTTCTTTATTTTTACAGGTAAAATTTATTATTAAGCTCGCAATATTGCATACTTACCTTTGTAAATTAGTCATATCATAGTCAACCTAACACAATAAAACTTTATTTTTATAGAGAAACTCAATTGTGTTTTTGATCTATAAATCAGAAGAATACCTCTTATATATATTTATGTTTATATTGTACCAGCAGGCCCCTCTTATCAGAATACGGAGACTAATATTGAAGGACAAATAACACAGATTGAGTTAACCCCGAATCAAGTTTGAAACTTGTGTTATGTGATATCAACAAAACGATAAAACTCCCATGCTGGTCTGGGAGAAATAAAAAAAAAGTTAGAATGTACCAGCTGCTTCTCTTCCCACGCAGATCGTAAAAACCGATCGATGGAATGGGCAAAAATGCAAATCATGTTAAAAGGCGATGCGGCTAGCAACCCATCACTGTATTGGTTGCTTTTCCATCTTCTCGCCCACCATGACGCTAAAAGTGGCTTTTGGTCTTGCAATTCTATGCAGAGCCCTGGGCCGCAAGACCCAAAATGCTCTGTCTGCCCCATTAGGGATAAAGACGTGATAGTATGTATGTATGTATGTATGTATGTAATTTTTACAAGCTCTGATTTAGTTACACCTATTCGATGTTTTTTTATAGTCAAATCTTGCAAGTTAAATTTGACCCACTACCCGGTTTCCGATTGAGTTAAAACTTTACACGCATACGTATATCGCGTGACAATGTAATATTATGATGTTGCTGGAGCAACATGGAGCTGACCTGATAATGTAGCTGAAAGATGGCCATAGGAACTCTGTAATGATACTACGCAACCCTATCCAGTTTGGACTTATTATACCTTTGTAATCTTAAGTACTCAGGCCTCGGCACTTAAGGCCATACCCAAATTTTCAGGGGTCCAGTGGCACCGCCATTTAAAAGGAAACGGAGATATCATTCAAAACTTTTGTATAGAGAGCGGGTATCACTAACACAAGCATATCTATGCTTAAAAGTGATTCCCATCGACTTTCAGACAAATTGTAAACATAAGTACTGAATAAACTATTTTTCATTCATTTTTTTCATTCAAAATTGTGTCTTGGTCAAGCCCTAGATAACCCTTAAAACTATTTTATGAACTACTGTTTATAATTTAAAGTGCGAACGCTTTTCTACGCACATTAGCTAAAAGTGGTCGTTTTTCGCAAAAGTGCGTAGAAAAGCTTCACGTTCTCACTTTAAACTACAAAAAGTATTTTAAAAAATACTTTGAATGGGTATCTAGAACTTGACCAAGACACAATTTTAAATGATTTCTCCGTTTCCTTTTATGATTTATTTTAAATGGCGGCGCCACTGGACCCCGGAAAATTTGGGTATGGCCTTAAGAAAGCAGCCAGAGGATTTGGCCTACACTCTCCACGCTGGCCAGACGTATTAAAGAGGTTCTATTGATGTTTATATGCTTTGTTTAGCTTGTATTTCCTAACTCGCCTTCGACGATATCCACGGGAAGGCTTCGGGTGGTCCTATTCTACTCTGCCGAAAACCACACGGCAAACAAATATTATTAAAGACATCATACTGATTGAGCTAGCCCCAAACTAAGTGAAACTTGTATTATTATATTCTCTAACATACTATATTTTATAATAAATACAATAGTACCTGGGCGACCGAGCTTTGCTCGGTTACATCTCAAATATTAACTACATTTTTTTAAACTTGTCTAAAAACAATACAAAATATAAAGTTATATATAAACTTGAACATAAAAAAAAAACAAAAGTAAGTCACCGAGTGGGATTCGAACCCGTAACACTCTTTCTAGCGGTCCGAATCCTAAACTGCTAAGGCAATACGGATAGCGGCCGGCGTGACGAAATTAGCGTCCATATTCTGCGTGGAAAGAAAAACGCATGAAAACTCGAAAACACCCGTTTTTCCAAACTTTAGACTAATCTAGATACCAATCCCCCCATATACCAATTTTCAGCGAAATAGTTTGAGCCGTTTTGGAGATCACAGAAATTTATAAATATACAAGAATTGCTCGTTTAAAGGTATAAGATATAGACAAACACCCAAGACCATTTTTCAACTTACAAAAAGCATGTCCCTTGGATCAGAAAGCAGCAAAAAATGTCGATTTTTTTTAAGCTATTGCATAGCTTCTATCGCGGGCCTTGAGCGCGGGGCCCGAATCCAGAAATTCCGTAACGAAAAAACCTCACGCTCTCCCCACTCCGCCTACCATGTAGGTTGCCGCTTCGTCTCCGTCGTCCGTTTGCGACGTTGCCGTCCTTCCTTGTTTGCAATAGCTTTACCGCGGCAGTCCCCGAGTGCCACACGTCTTTTTTATGTATTTCCATTAAGGTCCACCGGATTTTACATGAAAAAGCAACAATAATTTTACGATTTTTTTAACAATAGCTTTACCGCGGCAGTCCCCGAGTGCCACACGTCTTTTTTATGTATTTCCATTAAGGTCCACCGGATTTTACATGAGAAAGCAACAATAATTTTACGATTTTTTTAATAAATCCAATTAAGGCGAAAATAAATCTAGTCTCGTTATAAAGAAACTCAATAGCTGGCATTGAATTTAAGTCCGGACAAATAAACGTGAGAAAGTAATTGAATTTAAGACGCTTCAATATTAGAATTCAGAATAAATAAAAATACGTAATATAGAATCGTATTTTATTACGCATTTTGTTTGTTCTTTACCTTTGCCAAATAATCCTCTGTCATTTGCAAGTCTTTTTGTGCGGGTGAAAATAAATTACAAAAATATTTATTACTCGTGTGTAAAATCTTCCATGTTGGTCTGGGAGAAAAGAAATAACCAAACAAGTGCTAGTAGGACTCGCGCAAAAGGTTCCGTATTTTTTATTCTATAAAAATCCCGTGTGATGTATGGGTACCACGTAAATTGTTATTTTGTTCCGTTTTTAGTATTTGTTGTTATTATGGCAACAGAAAAATATCATCTGTAAAAAAAATTGTAGATGATGTATTTACTAACTAAACAGAATAAATATTTAATTGGGGCTATTGATAAAATTTAAATAAAATAAATTAATAATAAAATAATTGAATGGTGGCTCCCACCTCTCTGTCTGTCACCAGGCTGGTTGCTAGTTTGGTTAGGACATTGCAGGCTGATCACCTGATTGTCTGATAAGTAAGATGATCCGTGCTTCGGAGGGCACGTTAAGCCGTCGGTCCCGGTCACTGTCTTTGACATTGGTCGTTACCTAAAACCATGTCAGAGGCCTTTAAGGCGGTTTAAAAACTCTGACACTAGTGTTAGTCACTAACACACACGATAAGAGGAAGAAGACCATTCTGTACCTTATGAACAGTGTGAGCTAGACAATTGACATTTTCACAGACGATGTATTGTTGCCTATTTAACAAAAAATATTAAACAACACTATTAGATATATATTCAAGGGGGGCTCCCATACAAAAACCAGATTTTTTATAGATAATGGAACGGAATCCTTCGTGCGCGAGTCCGAGTCGCACTTCGCCGGTTTTTATAGACGAAATAAGTCTAAAAATCATGTAGATATGTGTCGATGGAACATTTACAACTGATGGCATATACCGGCTACTTGTCCTCCAGAAGATCGCTGAATGGTTCAAGAGAATGGCATAAAAATACAATACAAATTAACTTTCTTGCTCAATAATGAACATAAAAATTACAAAAACAACAAGAAACAATATAGGCACAAAGGCGGACTTATCGCTATAAATGCAATCTCTTCCAGCCAACTTTTGGGTGGAGGAAAAATAATTTGAAACAAGGTGGGCGCAGTAATTATACCTATAGTTAATTTACTTACATTTTAAGAATGGCAAAAACCTTCTGACCTTTTAGAATAGGTGGGCTTATTCCCGTTTTTGTCGTTTTTCATGTTAAATCTACTCTAAATCTATCTTTCTAAATGTGGCCTTTTGGTTTTTAAACGACTTAAAAGAACGAGGAGGTTCTTAATTCGTTGTTATAATTTTATGCCTTTTCCGCGATTTAAAGAAAACGTCTGAACCGATCTGGAAATATGTTATTTTTTTGTGTGAAGAAATAAATTTTCCTTCATCGTGTCATCTAAATGGATCCTGGAGAAATCGACGAAAGTATAAAGATATACAAGATGTATGTATTTCAGAAAATTCACTTGTAAAAATTCTACGGTGGAACAGACAGAATTACCCACATACATATATACATAGACTGCTAAAATCATTAATTACCCTTTCTCTTGGTATAGTCGTAGAAAGGTTTATCCTGTGGGGTTCCGGGTATCCCGTGTGGTTCCGGGTAAGAATAGGACCACTCCATCTCTTCCTGTGGATGTCGTAAGAGGCGACTAAAGGAAACATAGTACTAAAAGCTCGTGCTACAATAGCATTCCCAAGGAGGGTTGACGTCAGGCAGGCGGCCGGTCGTAAAATAAAGCCAAATCAAAATGGAATGAGAGAGAGTCGTAGGAAGGTATTATAATCCAATAAAAACTTTATAGAGATGAAATAAGAAGGAAAGGTTTTTCAAAAATGTTATCAGCAGAGTATGAGTACTACCCTGTATGCTAAGGTAATTATGATTCAATTTAGAATTAGGTATGTACCTACTTTCTAAGTTTTATTGATACTATTAGTTAGTTAAGTTAATTTAGAAAGTATCTGGCTGCTATTATTGAATGGCAGTCGTCAAGCTATACCTTTTGGCAGCTTGAAAAATCGAACACCTTGTTGGTCACTTGCACCTACAGAAAAAAAAAACAAAACAGGCTAACATTTGTTCGTGATTCTTCATAGATAATGATAAAATCGAAACATATTTTTATTAATTATTTTTAAAAGAATTTACTCAATCGCTTACGACAACCATAATTCAATACAATAACCAGCGCATTAAAAAATAAGAAAAATAATAAAAGATATTTTTTACACAAAAATAACTATAAATATGTAAAAAGTTTTCTTTACGAAAAATCAAAACCACATTTCATTTTCATTTCACAGTAAAACATTTACCTAATAGCTTTCAGTAACCACAATTCATCAAACCCTCTTAAAAATATCTTATTTAATAACTGATATACCTGCCTATTAATCAACAAAAAATAAATAAAAACACAGGGAACATAAAAGTACTCATCATGGAAATCTAAAAACCACATTTTCACACTGCAAAACCTTTACGCTTTCTATAACCATATTTCAATAAAAACCCTTTTTAAATTATCGAAATACTGATAAACCCGACAAACAAAATACATGATAAAATTATTAACACAAGTAAGTAATTATAATAAAGAATCTATCTATTCGTTATAAAAATCTGAAACCACATTTTTCTCACAGCGAGACATTTACCTAATCGCTTTTCATAACCACAATAAGGAAGTGTCCAACAACTCAAATCAGGCACTATTTTAAACATTGTCTATAGGATTTGTATGAAATAAAGTCTAATGACATCTTAGTTTCTTAAAGTAAATAGCCCTCTTAACATATTTCTTTCCGCAATAATAAATCTAAAACCACGTTTAAAATGGATATGATCAATGCCAAGTTATACTAGGTAATTTGTGACGTTTTCTTCTATTAACAGTACCAAATAATTTACTTTTGACCCAGGAAACTTCCTTATTCAATAAAACCCTTAAAAATATCCAATAACCGATAAATTAGCCCGTAAAAAGTCATTAAAAATAAAAAATATATTAAAGTTATTGATACAAATAACTAGAAATAAAAACTCATTACAAAAATCTAAAACCACATTTTTCACACGTTGAAACATTCACCTAACCACTTCCCATAACCACAATTCACTAAAACCTGTTTTACAAATATTTGCCAACCAATAAAAAAAGAAAAAAACAGACTTACCATTGAACAGAGGGGGCATCCCAATCCGAATCTTGAAACCGTCAAACCAAATAGTTTCACATTCGCACTACCACACAACTTTGCACACGACAGACGACCTACACGTCCGCGGGTCGAGCGAACTCTGCTGAAAGCTCGCGGGATGCTTGCCCCGCGCCCCGCTATGGTACCATTTCACCCAGAGTTCCCCCATAAAAATATTTATTTCGCGACCGTATTGCGCCATGCATAAATTGCGGTGTGTACACTGAAATTGGGGAATAAATTACACATGTCTTGGATTTAATATTTTTCAGTTAGAAGGTCACGCTTGAAATACAAGCAATATTTTCAGCGAGGGTGAAGGCGAGGTAAGTTATTTGCTTTTTCGTTTCGTACACTTAGAATTTTCGGGAGACTAGCTAAAATATTTTTTTAATACAATAATTTAAAATAAAAAATTATCGGCGCGCCGCTTCTAAAAAAATCTATGCTTTTTTGGTGATTATTCGCTTATTCTCTTGATCATCTTTTACGTTCTGTCTTCATTTTGATTGTTACTTAACTGTGTACACGAATAGCATTGAGCCAGCTTCAAAAAAATCTATGTTTTTAGGGCGATTTATTCGCTTAGTTCCTTGATCATCTTTACGATCTAATTATCCATACAAAATTAAATACCTACCATTTCAAAATGTATGAAGCTGCAGATTTTTTTGCGACTCCTACACCTGCTCTCCATCATTACATTAACGGAACGGACAGGGTTTTTTTTAACATACTGTACATATATTGACTGTAATTTAACTGTGTAAATGGTAAAATAATTAGTTAAAACGTAGACTCATGCATAAAATTCTTAAAAAAAGATAATGAATAAAAGAGTTTGTTTAATTTGGAAGCGAGTTTATAAATGGCCACAATGATTACTGAATCCGTAACCCTTCCCGAGCGATCGGAATGTACCCACGTCCCAGTTCGACCTTCGCAGCCATTTTAATTAATAACCATTACATATATCCTTTCTGTCCTTCTTCAATTAATATTGTGTGAGTGAAAAATTTTACTCTGTTTTAAAACAGCTTTTAGGGTTCCGTACCTACTAAAATTAAACTTACCACGTAACTTAGACTCTGTCTATCTCTCTTTCTGTATGTCCGCTGACACCAGGCTGTATCTCATAAACCATGATAGCTAGAAAGATTTTCACAGATGAAGTATTTCTTTTGGCGCTTTTACAACAAATACTAAAAACAGAATAAAATAAGTATCTTAGGGAGCTCCCATACAATAAAAACATATACATTGACTGTTATTTATGTGTAAATGAATATGGCGCGCATTAAGCCAGCCAGCTTTTAGAAAATCTATGCTTTTATGACGATTTATTCACTTATTCCCTGTATCATATTTTTCGATCAGACTCTACGTTGATCATAATTTAACTGTGTAAATTGCAACGTTAATTCTTGCATAAATCGTTAGAAAAGATAATTAATAAAAGAGTTTGTTTTATTTGGAAGCGAGTTTATAAATGGCCACAATGATTACTGAATCCTTAATACTTCCCGAGCGATCGGAATGTACCCACGTCCCAGTTCGACCTTCGCAGCCATTTTAATTAATAACCATTACATAAATCCTTTCTGTCCTTCTTTTTTAATATTGTGTGAGTGAAAAATTTAACTCCGCATTAAAAGAGCTTTGACCCATATGTAGAAAAAATTGGTCCCTATTACTAACACTCCGCTGTTTATCCGTCTATTACCAGGCTGTATCTCATGAACCGTGACAGCTAGTTTAAATTTACACAGATATGTATTTATGTTGCCGCTATAACAACAGATACTGAAAACAGAATAAAATAACTATTTTAGGGGGGCTACTATACAACAAACACATATACATTGATTGTTATTTAACTGTGTAAATGAATTGAACTCGCATTAAACCAGCCAGCTTTTAATAAAACGTAGATTCATGCATACATCTTTAGAAAAACAGATACAGATACATTTTCACGTCTATATCCCTGACGGGGTAGAGAGAGTCCAGGGCCGTTAGGCCCAAAGGCCACGCTTAGCGTGTTGGTGGAAAAAAATCTCTAGAAAATATAATTAATAAAAGAGTTTTTTTTTAATTTG
Organism: Acrobasis consociella; assembly: GCA_963555685.1. Taxonomy (NCBI): domain Eukaryota; kingdom Metazoa; phylum Arthropoda; class Insecta; order Lepidoptera; family Pyralidae; genus Acrobasis; species Acrobasis consociella. The sequence goes on along the minus strand of OY743119.1, from coordinate 2,509,721 downwards.
GGAGCGAGTTTATAAATGGCCACAATGATTACTGAATCCTAAACCCTTCCCGAGCGATCGGAATGTACCCACGTCCCAGTTCGACCTTCGCAGCCATTTTAATTAATAACCATTACATATATCCTTTCTGTCCTTCTTTAATTACTATTATGTGAGTGAAAAATTAACTCTGTATTAAAACAGCTTTTACCCAAAGGGAAAAAATGGGTCCCTATTACTAACAGTCCGCTGTTTATCCGTTTATTACCAGGCTGTATCTCATAAACCGTAATAGCTAGACAGTTGACATTTTTACTAAAAACTGTACAAAATTAATATTTTAGGGGGGCTCCCATATAACAAACACATATACATTGATTGTTATTTAACTGTGTAAATGAATTTAGAGCGCATTAGGCCAGCTTCCAAAAAATCTTATGCTTGTTGCGCAATTGATTTGCTTGGTCCTTTGAACATCTTCTACGATCTGACTACATTGACTGTAATTTAAAACTGTGTAAATGGTAAAATAATTACTTAATTATTTTCACCCTAAGCTTGAGTCGCTCGCTCGCTTCTCTGGGTCGCTCGTGTTTTGGTCACAGAAAACCTACAAACATAAAAACTTGTTTTATTGTATGTGTTACTTTCTCCCTAAGCTTGAGTCTTGAATAAAAGTTATGAGGCGTGTACTTTCTGATTTTCCAAATTTTTTTTCTTCTTCACCATGAAAGATTTCTACTTCATTTACTAATGATACATATCTTTATAATTAATACTTCAAAGGATCTGAATTAGTTAAATCGCGCCTGACTCCAAAATTTACCTTCTTTCCGTCCATTCTGCTTAATCCCGGATTTTATCCTTAGGTTGCAGTCCTCACCCTCTGTCAAAGGGTCTATTAGTTAGCGAATGTCACCGAATCGATACTCGTAAAACAAACCGAGTCGGTCAGTTAGGTCGTTATAATCTGACCATCGATTTAATTGACTCAGCTCTCGGTTTGAGATCGTAAATCGAGATAATAGTTCAAGATTTAACCCGTTCCATTAGTCAAACACTTGAATTAATGATTAAGTTTGTTTTAATTGAGATATAAATAGACTTAAATACGGGAATAGTCTAATATTACGTTACAAATTGATATCATTTACAAATAAATATAAATATATAGGGACAAATTACACTGCTTGAGCTTGCCCCAAAGTAAGTTCGAGACCAATTGTGTTATGGGATACTAACTCAACATCCAAGACCCAGGACAATTTGAAAAAGGGCATTTTCCAACTTGCCCTGACCGGGAATCGAACCCGGGAGCTCTGGGTGGCGGACTAGCATGGTGACCACTACGCCACGGAGGTCGTCATATTTTTATTTCGTCATTATAACTGGACCGCCTATTTCTTAAATATTTACTTCTCACTCTACTCAAACGTTGACTGAAAGAGATTGCTATGCGATAAGTCCGCCTTTGCATCATAATTCTGTCTAATTCATTTTTTTCTGTTTTTTTTTGTATTTCCTTTTTTTTATGGTACAATAAAGAGTATTTGTTCAGATAGGTATAAAATATTGTCCAAAAATATACCATATGCACTTCTTATTACTTCAATACTCTACATTTTATCATTCGTTGTTATCCAAAAAGTAGAATATACTTTTTTAGACGAATATATCTTTTATTATACGAATGAAATATGTCAAAGAAGAATTAAAGGCCTTGTATCTGTTTTTGTGGTCATTTGTATCGTCAAATTGCGCAGAAAAACATTAAGTATGTAGATCTAATATAGTTTGATTTATATTGCGAAATAGAAGATATTAGAAAAGCTGTAAAGGAGATGGTTCACAGTTGTATGAAGTTTGGGCTACGATATAATCCACTTACTTTGCTGGCTCTGCGAAGCAAAGTGAATCTTGTAAAAGCTGTACAAGAGATGGTTGACAGTTGCATTAAGTTTAGGCTATGATATAATCCTCTTTCTCCACTGGCTCTGAGCACCGAAGTGAATCGTATATAAGCTTTACAAGAGATGGTTCACATTTGCATGAAGTTTGGGCTATGATGTAATCCTCTATTTCCTTTGGCTCAGCAAACCAAAGCGAATCTTGGCCTTCGAGACAAAAGAATGCCATTTCTTATTTATTATTTTGCGTGGTTATTTTTCCAGCTGTCTGCCTCCTCTAGCTCAATCAGTTGTCCCTATATATTTATTTATTTAACTTTCTCAGACTAAACTTGAGCATATCACTTGTCATTTGGTCGACCGTTTTTCGCCTATGACAGTATGTTTATCTAGAGACGATCAGATAGAATTAAGATAAATTCAGCAACAATATAATTAAAATTTTGAAGTGATATGAGGTATGAATAAACGAGTCATAAAACTCTTTATTGCACCAATACAAAATACATTGAAATTGTTTTACAAATTATACAATAGGTACAATGGGAGGTTTAGAGCAGTCTCTTCCAGACAACCAATGGATGGAGAGGAATGTAGTCACGTCAGAAATAACGGTGGTGAAAAGAAAACTAAAAGTTAAATAATTAATTAAGGACACCTTTAATTTACATAATAAACTACACGTATATTGTATAAACTTTACTCTATTACAAGTACCTATTAACAAATTAAAAGCGCGCAGCGCTGCAGCGTCGAGACCCGCTGTCGTGGCGGTGTAGGCCCAGCGTTACTGCATGTGATTCCATTGGTTCTATTTTCACAGACTAATAAAAAGTGCGTCACGGATAGTCTGTCGTCTGCGTTGGGCCGTAATGGAAGGGCCCTGCACTGTGATATCAGAGAAACCAGGATAAAACTCTGGAAAAGGGGCTACACTGTACCTAATTAAATATATAAATAAATGTATAGGGACAAGTTACACTAATTAAGTTAGTCCCAAACTATGTTCGAGATTTGTGTTATGGGATACTAACTCAACGAAACTATATTTTATAACAAATACATATATAGATAAACATCCAAGACCGCGGAAAATTTGAAAAAGGCCATTTTCCAACTTGCCCTAACCGGGGATCGAACCCAGAACCTCTGGGTAGCGGATTTGCATGGTGAACACTACACCACGAAGGACGACAATTTACACGATAATTTTATTATACCAAAAGAGGAACTGCCACCTGGATATGATTTGCCCTTGCCTGCTTGAAAATCGCCAAATAGACTTCGTACACAAGTAGGTCGTTGTGGAGAGCTTTTGACCTGATGGAAGATGATTAATAGCTCTCAAAACGTGTGCGAGTGTGGCTTCTCCCCGAGTGCCTTACTGCACCCTGGACGACTTATATTTTGCTACTGACGACGTCATCAGAATAGCTCAATATTGGGCTGATAGAATATAAAAAACAAATAAACCATCCACACTCAAAGAAGAAGAAGAGGCGCTGTAATGTGTATTTGTAAACGCGTGTATGTATAAAGCGGTTGTCCAAAGACATTGAAACTAAACCAATAAGTAAACATGAATATTATTTTTAAACTTCATCATCATTATCATCATCATTATCAACAGCCTTCCATATCCCACTGCTGGGAATAGGCCTCTCTTAATGTAAATGTGCCAACTACATCGGTCCTGCACCTTACGAAACCAGTTTCGACCCGCGACTTTTCTTATGTCATCAACCCATCTAGCTATCTACTCGTATCATCTAGCTATCATACATCTACCATCTAGAGAGCTAGATGGGATTTTTAAACTTTCAGAATTTTATTTATAAGTGTTCATTACATACATATTGTGCATCATCTCCTTTACCAGTAGGAATAGGCACGAGTAAGTTTCTAGGTTTTTGGCAGCAAAAAGCTAGAAATTAGCCAAGAGTTTGTCCGTATCGCTTCGAGTATTTTCTGATTAAATATTTCAATGCCCGATTTTATGGGCCATAGTAAATAATAAATAATTTTATTTCTGTTTTTACACAAGAAATTAAATGCGTGACGGTAAAATATTATGCTTGCGTAAAATTAAAACAATTTTTTTTATTAGCCAAATGTTTTTTTACTATTTATTTGTCCAATGAAAATGTCACTTTATTGCAAGAGTTCTATATGAAAGATATTAAATTTAAAAACTGTTATATCGTTGTAAATTTACGCCTCCTTTCTACATGAACTAAATAAAAACATATAAATACAAAGTGTAATAAAAATAGAGTCACAAAGTCTTAACTTTTAAGAATAAAATAAAAAAATGTTAATTTAACTAAAGTAACTACATACTCAAGAATCTTTTTAAATTGTAAATTTCTTTAAATTTAAGGAAAAATCCACTTGTTTCAATACGAAACCCTTGAAAAAGACATTTTATTCAAATTCCCTTTCCCTCCCTCTTCAAGTACTAAATTATTGACTCCCTTCCCCCCACACCCCGCACCCTAGGCTTGAAGAATGACCGGAGTGATTAAAAGCATAACCACTTGCCTTCCATTTTTCAAACAAATATATTTTTTACAACCGCTCCTAGGGTTGGTACACATTGATTTGCACAGAGGTACCTTATTACAAAGTGTTTAAATTTTTTATTCTTATTTTTTATATTTTTAAATGACCTACCTTATAGAGCTACCGCAAAAGTAATATTTTGTATTCTTCCAATTTTTTTTCGGACAATGTTATTCTACTACGACAAATACTTTTCCTATCTCCTTTAAAGAATATTAGAATAATAACTCCACAAAGAATATTTTTAATGAAAATCCACACATAAATAAACACATCAACCATCTTAACGCCCACCACCACGCTAAGCGTGGCCTTTGGCCATAACGGCCCTGATCTCTGTCTACCCCGTCAGGGATATAGACGTGAAAATGTATCTGTATCTGTAAATAAACACCAAAATTTTGGAAAGATCAATTTTAATTTACACTTAAGAATAAAATTGATATTGCACTAAGTAAATGGTCAGAAATAAAATTTTAATTTATTAGCACAGCATTATAAAGGAAAAAGAGTAAAAATTAATGAAAACGTTAAAAAGTTGTTATAAAATGCGAATAAACACTGATTGTCTGAAATTTTTAATGTACTTTATTGCCATATTTAAAATCAAATATAATGAAATAAACTCTTGTCATTTCTGGACTTCAACCAACTAAACCGACCAACTGAAACGGATCAACTATTTCTAATATATACTTTTTGGTTGGTCCGATTGGAATATTTTCTTAACTTAACTTAAAATGGATCAACTTTTTTCATTATTTTAATATATGAGCCCATGCAATTCTTAAATTATTGTTCTTTTTTATAGACGACCTCCGTGGCGTAGTGGTCACCATGCTAGTCCGCCACCCAGAGGTCCCGGGTTCGATTCCCAGTCAGGGCAAGATGAAAAATGGCCTTTTTCAAACTGTCCTGGGTCTTGGATGTTTATCTATATATGTATTTGTTAAAAAATATAGTATCGTTGAGTTAGTATCCCATAACACAACTCTCGGACTTACTTTGGGGCTAGTCCAATCAGTGTAATTTGTCCCTATATATTTATTAATTTATTAGACAGTTAAAGGGCTATTCAAAGCGCACGAAAAATATAACTCCACATTATAAAAGCCCTCAACATTACTTCTAACAGATTTTTTAATGCGAATGCTCTCAACGTAATTTTAACGAAACCTTAATGACAACCTCTTTATAACGATCCTTTCTCAGTTCCAGCGAACTTGGCATCTTTTTATGATTTCTGAGCCTTTTTTATAGCCAGACTGTTTCTGGGGTTAAATTGGTTGAATTATACCCAATGTTAATCTTGAGAGACTTTTTATTACCTCTTTCCTGCTTGTTTTTGGAAAGAATAACTTTTTAAATAATTTCATGACATTGGTCGTTACCTAAAACCATGTCAGAGGCCTAAAAGGCGGTCTAAAAACTCTGACACTAGTGTTAGTCACTAACACACACGATAAGAAGAAGAAGAATTATTTCATGCAGGTTTAGAAAAATTAAGACTTAGAAAAGAGGTCGACACAGCGAAGAAACGAACAACTTGTTTGAAAGAATCGCATTTTCACCCCTCGATTGGCTCTTACGATCGGTACGGGAAGAGAAGCAGATGATTAATCCTGAATTTTTGCTTTTCTTCCAGATATTAGAAACGGATATTTAATACTACTTGTAAAATGGTTTTCAAGTTAACAAATAAAAGCGTCATCTAAGCGATTTCGAGTACAAAAGCAGCTAAGCTCTAGATCTTTCGTCCAATTGAACGATCCTCGATTTCAATAATGCTTTCCAACAGATTAAGTTTTCTGGATGTGTTTTGGGTATGGGTTTTTTTATCCATCATTATCATCATCAGGTCTTTTAGTCTCCACTGCAGGAGCACGACCCTCTCTACTACCAGAGCCATACGTGGCCACTGCAGCCAGAGGACTTGACCTACACTCTCCACGCTGTCCAGACGGGTTGGAGAGGTCTCACTGATGTTTATAAGCTTTGATTAGCTTGTATTTCCTAAGTCACCTACTATGACATCCACGGTAAGACTCGAGTGGTCCTATTCTACTACTGCCGGAAACCACACGGCATATTTATTTTATATTTATAGACTAATGAGTGGGTGGTTAATTCCTGACGGACCTCTGGAAGTGGAGGGCCCAGATAGTGCCTGGCTTGCACCCGGCTAAAACACAACCTGCCCATTGCGTCTTTACAACATTTTCACCTTCGACGTGATAGGAGATCTTTTATACATTTTAAGTTTTATTACCAGCAGGCATGCACGAAGAGAGTGATGAGTGTAGATGAAGCGAAAGAGGTCTGTCAGGATCATATCAAGTGGAGGTCCATAGTCTCTGCCTACCGCTGTGGGAAACAGGCGTGATAATATGTATGTATGTTTTCTTACTTTCTTTTACAGTATCTAAATCTGTAACCTTACCATATTCTCAAATATACCGATCATACTGAACAACTTTCCCCAAGGAACATATGTCGAAATGTGATTTTAGAGTACATAGGGCGCACTGTAAGTTTCCGGAACTGGCCACTTACATAAACAATATTTAAAAATTTATTGCAACATTTGAAAATAGAACTCTTTGGCTGTAGAATGCAGTTTGTTTCATCTGACTGTCTTTTGTTTTTACCTTGTGGCGCCATTTAAAAAATTGTGTGTCTGCATCAACATGGATTTAACTCGGGAAAATTTTCGTAGTATGATTTTCTACGATTTTAAGTGTAATTTGACAGCTCAACAGAGCATCGCTCGGCTTGAAACAGCTTTTGGCAATGAAGCACCATGCAAGACAACTGTTTATAGCTGGTTTGCAGAATTCAAGCGTGGTCGTATCAATCTCAGTGACGAATCTCGCGATGGTCGGCCGTCCACCGCTGTGACCAACAAAAACATCGATGCTGTGCGCCGTATGATTGAAACAGAAAGGCATGTGACCTACCATGAAATTCGCGCGTCCTTAGAAATAGGCATGAGTCAAATACAATTAATCCTACACAAACATTTGGGTGTGAGAAAGCTGTGCTCGCGGTGGATCCCACAACACTTGACCGAGGCTCAAAAAACGGACCGCGTCACTTGGTGCAGTGCCATGCTTACCAGGTTCAACGAAGGTGCGTCAAATTTGGTGTGGGACATAGTAACAGGTGACGAAACATGGATTTATTGCTACGATCCCAAAACAAAGCAGCAATCGAGCGTATGGGTCTTTCAAGATAAGCCGAAACCAACCAAAGTGGCGCGCGTGAAAAGTGCATCTAAGCGGATGATTGCTTCTTTTTTTAATAAAACTAGACACGGGGCTACTGTTGCTTTAGAGAATCGTCGTACAGTGAATAGTGACTGGTACACGACCATTTGTTTGCCGGAAGTTATTGACGAACTCCGTAAAAATAACCGTAAACGCCGTATCATCCTGCACCACGACAATGCTAGTTCTCACACGGCCAGACAGACAAACGACTTTTTGAAGGCGAAAAATGTAGAACTCATGAGTCATCCTGCATACAGTCCCGACCTGGCACCTTGTGACTTTTTTCTGTTCCCAAAAATTAAGAACCACTTACGCGGTCAACGATTTTCATCACCAGAAGAGGCTGTCGAGGAGTATGAAAAACACGTTTCAGAAGTCACCACAGAGGAGTGGCACAAAAGTTTTCAAAACTGGTTTCATCGAATGAAAAAGTGCATAGACGCCAAGGGAGATTATTTTGAAAAACAATAAATTAATTTTGTACCTTTAATAGTATTTTTTTCATATTAATTCCGGAAACTTATAGTGCGCCCACGTAAGAGATTAAAACCGCTATTTGACACCAATAAACTATGACGTCATTGGTCTTTATGTCATACAAATCCCATAGAAAATGATTGTTTTGACGTTCTTTCTAACTAACTTCCTTATTCACAAACTATCTTTTATTTTCTTATTAATACAAACTAATAGGTTTCCGTGGAAAAATATGTCACAGGCTAAATATAGAATTACGCTTGTCAAATTTGTCAGCAATGCTGCGATCCGTTTTGAGGGTTCCGTAATAAACAAGGAACCCTTATAGTTTCTTCATGTCTGTGTGTCTGACTGTCCGTCCGTAGTTTTACTTAGAAACTAGTACTAGAAAGCTGTGATATCATGCGGTAAAAGTCGCAAAATAAAATCATGAAAAAAGAAATCTTTAAGGGTCGCTCCCATACAAATAAGTGGGAGTCCTTTTAAAATGAAAATATATAATGAAAAACGGAATTTTTCTACTTCCGGTCAGATTAAGTTGGATCTATCTTGACTCGTCTTTAGTGGAGGTTTTGTAATATATCAAAGTCTACAATAGATTTAACGTTTGTGGCTGAACTAAACCCCGATTCAGATAATACGGGACTAAACCACGTTAAAAGCTTTTTTTTAAATAAGACTATCATTTCCAGTCACTTCTATGTTTGGATTCTCGTTTAATCGGATCTAGAATCAGTTTGAAATCTAATACAACAATATTAAAACCTATTACAAAGGTGTTTGCTGGAAATAAGAGCTATTTGGACCGGGGAAAACGTTTTTCTTGTAAAGTTTAAAGTTGAACGTTGTCAGTCGTCTTTGATTTAAGTGATTTCTATTTGATTTTAGTGTAATTCTCTATTTTCGAGATATATTTTCTCTTCTGTCTGCCCTGTGAGGGACAAATACATGACAGTATGTAGGTATGTATATAGTTTTTTATGCTATAAATACATAATATCACGCCTGTTTCCCACAGGGGTAGGCAGAGACTATGGACCTCCACTTGCTACGATCCTGACAAACCTCTTTTGCTTCATCTAAACTCTTCAATCTCTTCATACATGCCCTTCGGTTACGGGTACTTTTACCTCTTCTTTTTATACAACATCTGAAATTTCCATGCTAGTCTGGGTGAAAAGATTATACTTGATCATTAATTGATACATATAATAATATAAAATATATGCCAAGTGCATGTCGGCCCACGCGCAGTGTAGGGTTCGTTGTTGCGATAGCCGCCATTGAGTTCACGCGACAAAAAGTTAAAAACTAATTTTCTATTGATTATGTATCATTTTTACTTTTCCGAGTACATTTGATGAGTTGGTCGCCTATAACTTTTAATTTGTGAACCCTACTTAGCTACTTAGTTCTCTGCTGGTATTTCTATGACAATGCATATTTTATTGTTTTACTACGAATATACTCGTAGTTGGCAGCAAACGTGTTAAAATTTATACCTAATATACACGTAGAAGGGACATTCCCGTAATAAATCGAACCATGAACTATACTAGACCACTATAGTATGATGAAAATAAAATAACAGTAAAAAAAAAATACGCAAAATATTCTACATTCCCAAGTACAATATTCATAAGTGTACAGTCAAATAACGAGATACCTGGGTGGATTCTCTTTTTATATCTGGAATTTTCTGTGAAACTCAACATACTAATAATATAAAAATGTATATTTATTAGAAAGACTTTATTATAGTCTTTCTGAATACCAAAAATAATATCTATTAGGGGAGCAGTAAAGTAAAAGTAGGCAAAATTGGAATTGCTGGCTCACAGAGCTGGCAGCACATACGGCTAGTGACAAACAAAGTGATAAGTTTATAATTTTTTTGAAATATTTATTGCATTTCGATTACTTATATAAATTAAGAAGAGTAGGTAATACTTTATTTGAATAATAGTTATAAATTATTTAATATTTTCATAATTACCTATAGCGCCATCTAGTGACAAGGAAAAGAAAAAAATATGATAAGGCGACGCATGCATAAGATGCATGCTTATACACTTTCATGTTATATTTTGAGTTTAAGACAAAACTAGCTGTTCGGGCGTTGCGCGGGCTGCAAGCAGCCCGCGGTTTTTCGTGTAGATGTTGAGGTGGGCTAAATAACATGTCCAGTTGAGAAAATGGGTAAGTTTGTATGGAGGAAAATTGGCCTTGTATGGCGGCCATCTTGGATTCTGAAAAAAATCAAAAAACAAATGACGTTCGTCAAATTGCTCACAACCCCCTACATTTTGGAAAAAAAATCACGCCCCTAACCCCAACCGTTTTTGCAGGCCGTACCCCTTCCACATCAGGTTTCTGCAGATCCTCAAATGTCAGATTTTTCTGGTACTCACTGGAGTACCCTCTATACGACCACACATCAACCTTAACCCCTCTCACCCGGCAACAGGGCAAACAACTCTGTCAGTGAGTGAGTGGTAATGTTGTAGGTTTATATATTTTTAAGACAAAATTCAATACATAGAGAGTCGGCCTAGGTTGCTCGTTAGCCGACTGTACAAAAGGTACATAAATTACGTCATTTGTGTACCTTCCTTTGTAACATTCGTCGATAAAATTAGAACAATACGGAATGACGGCACAAAGTTTAGTGATATGGCGCTGAGTACTTTGCAATTCTCTGTATTGTTTAAGATTATGGTTTCAAACATGAATTTTTCATGGTCCACTGCTGCCATTTCAAAAATTTCAAAGCAGTTTATTTAGTACTAAAGTTTAAAATTTCTGTTTAAAGTGAGTACGTGAAGCTTTTCTACGTAGATTAAAATAATTGACATAGTTACAAATACCTATACAGAAAAATTTACTATTAATTTAGTCAAAAAATCGTACCCATGTGGCTTACGCATTTTTGCCAAAAGTGGAAGTTTTTCGCAAAAATGCTATTATTTTTAAGTATTGTTTATTAAAAATGCTCTTGTGATTTAATAGATACTGTTACGGATGGACCAATCAAAATAATATTTCACCTTTACGAAATACTGAACTTCGATACTGGACTGCAAGAAAAGAAAAAAACTTAGAATGAACCAGCTGATTTTAGGATTCCGTCCCGAAAAGATGACAAAAGGACCCTAATAATGAGACTCCGCTGTCTGTCTGTCCGTGCATCTTTCACAGGGCTCTATCTCGTGAGCAGGTAGGCAACTATAACAACAAATACTAAAAGAAAAAATAAGAAAATATTGTGCGGAGGTATTAAACCTTTCATGTACTAGTCCGACTCGCACTTGACCAGTTTCTACCCGGCAAATAGTGAAACATTATTAGTATAATATATTTTCACGTCTTTATCCCTGACGGGGCAGACAGAGCCCAGGGCCGTAAAACCCAAAGGCCACGCTTAGCGTGATGGTTGGCATTAAGATGGAATAGGAATTAAAATAGTAATGGCTAACCGCATCGCCTGTTAATATGATTCAAGTTTCACCCATTCCCTCGATCGGCTTTTACGATCTGCGCGGGAAGAGGAGCGGCTGGTACATTCTAAGTTTTTTCTTTTCTCCCAGACCAGCATGGAATTTAATAAATTTGTAAGTATAAACTCCTCAGCATAGTTTTTCTATCTTAACGCTAAAAGTTTCATTTAGATCTCACGAGTGCACGACCACGGCTTTGCCTACTCCGTAAGCGATGAAGACGTAATAAAGTAGCTATATAAAGTCTGTGGTCTGGGTTCCCATGCTGGTCTGGGAGAAACGAAAAAACTTAGAATGTACCAGCTGCTTCTATTCCCACGCAGATCGTAAAAGCCGATCGAGGGAATGGGCAAAAATGCGAATCATTTTAACAGGCGATGCGGCTAGCAACCCGTCACTATATTGATTGCTTTTCCATCTTCTCGCCCACCATGACGCTAAAAGTGGCTTTTGAGTCTTGCGGCCCTGGGCTCTGCATAGAGCCGCAAGACCCAAAATGCTCTGTCTGCCCCATTAGGGATAAAGACGTGATAGTATGTATGTATGTATAAAGTCTGTATGTAACAGAGCATGAACCTTGCTTCGTATGCATGCAATTGCACATGGCAGTTGCCAAAACTTTATCTGAAGCTACATTCGTTAGACATATTTAGTGTACGACGTGATATAATGTTAACTAGTTATTAAATATGTACTAGATAAATGTTTGAATAACAATAGACCGAAGTAATCTTGGCTGAGTAACTGTTTAAGGCCTTACATAGATTTTATAGGGTCCAGTGCTGCCCTAATTTAAAATAAATCATTTGAAAGAAAACGGAGATATCATTTAAAATTGATCCATGCTTCGGAGGGCACGTTAAGCCGTCAGTCCCGGTCACTGTCTTTGACATTGGTAGTTACCTAAAACCATGTCAGAGGCCTTTAAGGCGGTTTAAAAACTCTGACACTAGTGTTAGTCACTAACACACACGATAAGAATAAGAAGATTTAAAATTGTGTCTTGACCAAGCTCTAGATAACCCTTCGAAGTATTATTTGAACTACTGTTTATAGTTTAAAGTGAGAAAGTGAAGCTTTTCTACGCACATTTGCCAAAAGGGGCTGGTTTTCGCAAATGTGCGTAGAAAATCTTTACGTTCAATTGACGACTGTTACTTTGATTTTATTGTATTATAGTAATCTAAAAGTGGTGCCTATAGTCGACAAATTAAAAAGCCATCGCCTGACCTGGTATGGCTACGTAATGAGAAGGGATGCCGAACACCTGGCAAAAAAAATAATCGACTTGAAAGTAGACGGGTACAGAGGAAGAGGAAGGCCGAGAAAGACGTGGGAAGAATGCGTAAGATCGGATATGGGGGAACGGGGGGTCAGTACAGAGATGGCAAAGAATAGAAGGTTATGGACGGAGTTGACATACAGAGCCGACCCCAAATAGCGAAAAGGCAAGGAAGAAGAAGAAGTAATCTAGTACAGCCCGTTATTCGATTAACAACAAATGTGACACTTAGACATTGTTATAATAAGTATCAATAGCTGTACAAAAATGCGTAAAATTTCTTGATAAAATTTATGAAAAATGTTTGTTTCTAACATCTTTCCAACACGTTTGTTTATACAAAAGAAAACAAACCGCGCTAATAACTTTAAACTGAATCAAATGTATTCCTAGCATTATTAAATCACGCGTTACTTTTTACATTCCTGGACGGTATTGTCCCAATACACAAACACGTGTAACTCATTAAAAAAAATTGCATTTCCATACATAATTTTGAATTTGACAAGCGACATGTCAAGTTTTTTTTTCGTTCAGAAATCAACTGTATCATAGACAATATACAGATGACATTTTGTGGTTTCTATCTGGCTTCTGCTCGTCAGGAAAAAAATATTTCTGAGGTGGTCGCTATATGATCACTGCCTGGCTAAGGGTTTTTATTATACTATACTGATTTTAATATAACTTGTAGCAAATTTATTACAGGCACACTTACTCTTACACGTTCTGTAAAAAATGCGTAAATATGAAATAATGTACAGAAAAATACTTTTTTCTAACATCTTCCCAATTCGTTTGTATAAACAGAAGGAAACAAAAACTTCAAACTGAATCAAATCTATTCCTAGCATTGTTATACCACGCGTCACTTTTTACATTCCTGTACGGTATTGCCCCAATTCCCGTACACGTGTATGTGATAAAAAAATAGCATTTCCATACAAGAGTGTTCAGTCAAACGGCCAATTTCTATAGGAATGTCAAATTGTTTTTTTTTTGTAATTTTACTGTTTTTTTAATTTTATTATACAATAGTGATTTAAATAACCCGTGGTTAGATTAATTACAGATACACTTACAAAGTTCTGTACAAAAATGCGTAAATATGAAATAATGTATGAATAGGCTTGTTTCTAACATCTTCCAAAATCGTTTGTGTATACAGAAGGAAACAAAAACGTCAAATTGAATCAAATTTATTCCTAGCATTATTATATCACGCGTTACTTTTTATATTCCTGGATGGTATTGCACCAATTCCCAAACACGTGTATCTAATAAAAAAATAGTTTTTACATACAAAAGTGTCCAGCCAAACAGCCAATTTTTATGGGAAAGAAATTTTTTTGCTGTAGTTTGTTTGTTATTATATTATATCACAGTGATCTAGTATGGTCCGTAATTAGATTTATGTCACTTACGCGTTGTTAGGTATAAAGTATCAATATCTGTAAAAAAAAAAAATGCGTAAAATCTCTTGATAATTTTATGAAAAGTGCTTATTTCTAACATCTCCCAACTCGTTTGTTATACAAATGAAATCAAACCACGCTAATGACTTCAAATTGAATCAAATCTATTCCTAGCATTGTTATATCACGCGTTACTTTTTACATTCCTGGATGGTATTGCACGAATTCCCATACACGTGTATGAAATTAAAAAAAATTGCATTTCCATACAAAAGTGTCCAGCCTAACGGCTAATTTGTAGGGGAAAGACATTTTTTTTGTTGTAGTTTGTTTGTTATTAAACTACTATAGTGAATAAGTATATCCCATGTTTCGATTTATTACGGGTATGTCACTTACGCGTTGTTATACCTAAAGTTAAAATAATAAATAAATAAATATATAGGGACAAATTACACTGATTGAGCTAGCGCTAAGGTAAGTTCGAGACTTGTGTTATGGGATACTAACTCAAAGATACTATATTTTATAACAAATACATATATAGATAAACATCCAAGACCCAGGAAAAATTGAAAAAGGCCATTTTTCAACTTGCCCTTCCTGGGGATCGAACCCAGGACCTCCAGGTTGGTGGTCTAGCGTGTTGACCATTACGCCATGGAGGTCGTCAAAGTTTCAACATCTGTATAAAAATGAATGTTGTTTCTAACATCTTTCCAACTAGTTTGTTTATACAAAAAAGAAAACAAACCACGCTAATGACTTCAAATTGAATCAAATCTATTCCCAGCATTGTTATATCACTCGTCACCTTTTACATTCCAGTACGGTATTGCCCCAATTCCCGTCACAACATAACAAAGATGACCAGAAAAACCCTGCAACAATCAAACGGCTTGGCCGGCCGCCAACCACAAACATCTTCTAAGTTCGTCTGCAACGACAGAAATACCCCGCTAGGGCTGGCTATGGCTAATGCGGGTGTAAAATTAATCCAATTTAAAATAGTTCTTTAATGACGGTATTATAAAAAGTTACGATATTATTATCCATATATTTTAGCCGTGTGGTTTCTGGCAGAATAGAATAGGGCCACTTCAGGTCCTCCCTTGGATGTGTCGTATCGCCTTCTGTAGGTCTCATTGATGTTTATAAGCTTTGTTTAGCTTGTGTTTTCTAAGTCGCCTTCTACGACATCCACGGGAGGAATCGGAGTGGTTCTATTCTACACTGCCGGAAACCACTCGGCAAAATTAAATGTACCTAGCAATAGTTTTTCTGCACAAATAAACAAATTGACTGTAAAAAGAGGTATCTTTTTAACTACACTAGTTAAAAAATATTTGCGGCAACCAAACCGCATTTGTCACGTCTTGCCGAATCAAACGACAGAAATACCCCGACTAGAGCTAAATGCGGTATTAAAGGATTATGGAATATATCAATCATTAATCACGTTCATTTGGCTCATTAGTTAGCTGCTTAAATTGTCAAACAGGGCTGGAAATTGTGTTTTTACAGATATAGATCTATGCATTTGAGCCGTGTGGTTTCCAGCAAAGCTGAATAGGGCCACTCCAAGTCTTCCCGTGGATGTCGTAAAAGGCAACTTAGGAAATACAAGCTGAACAAAGCTGATAAACATAATGAGACCTCTCCATCCTGTCTGGCCAGCGAGGAGAATGTAGGCCAAAGTCTTCTTGCTGCTCTGGCCCAGTTTGCCGAGAGCGAGAGGGTCGTGCTTCTGCAGTGGAGACAAAAAGACCTGATGATGATGACCTGATGAGATCCATACATAATTACGTCTTATTCTCTGACGGGGTAGACAGAATCAAGGTATGTGAGACACAAAGGCCACGCTTGCGTGATGAAGGTCAAATAATGATTTATTTATTTATCTCTTCTGGATATATCTTTAACTATTCAACTAAATTTAAACTAATGAGTGCAATTTTTTAAATAAATTATTTTTTTTGTACATGCTTTTATTGTAAGGCCAAAGTACTAGATTAAATAAATACTAGGACTAAATTACTAGATTAAGTTGAAAAAAATCCCAATCTCAATGGAGTTCCCTAAATATATCACTTAGTTCCGTCACTGAGATCAGGCCCTAGACATCGTCTTCCAAAGAGGTTATGTTGTTTTATAAATGCGTTCTGCCGAATCTCCTGGCTCCATCTTCAGTACAGCTGACTGACTCTCTACTATTGTATTGGCATTCAACTTTCACAAGTATACAAAATTACAGCTAACTTTAGATAGGAAAATAAGCATGTTATTACTTAAACGAGAAAAAGTTTCAGCGTTTTTAAATTTTCATCCTTTCCCCATTTAGAAACTATGAGGATTACTATGAGTAGCCCTTTGAATAATCCCATCGAATTATAAACTAGCTGACCCAACAAACTTTGTTCGGTCCGTTCCCGTTTCCCTTCTTGTTATTTTGCTATTCATTTTTACATATTTTCTCGAAATTAGCTAATTCGACCCAACCGTGTTCGAGTTCCAGCGAGACCAACGAACAGCAATTTAGTTTTATAGAAGAAATGAACAACGGTTATAGGTATTATTTGTAGATAAGTCTAATTTTTGAGTTTTCTTAAATTTTAGATTACTTTTTTATTTGCTTCCATGCTGGTCTGGGAGAAAAGAAAAAACTTAGAAAGTACCAGCTGCTTCTCTCCCCGCGCAGATCGTAAGAGCTGATCGAGGGAATGGGCGGGATTTGAATCGTGGTAATAGGCGATGCGGCTAGCAACCCATCACTATTTTGATTCCTTTTCCATCTTAATGCCCACTATCACGCTAAGCTTAGCCTTTGGGTCTTACAGCCCTGGGCTCTGTCTGCCCCATCAGGGATATAGACGTGAAAATGTATCTGTAAATGTATTTTTATTTATCAAGTATGTTCTTACTAACGTTGAGGAGCTCGGTGGCTTGGTGGGAGTGCGCATTACTAGCGCTTTCGCAAGTAAAGCGACACCGGCCGTTGTCCACACTTAGATGGGGGACCATAGCTGGCAAAAAAACTTATAAGTAGTTGGTCCCGGTTGTCATCATTGTTTGGCAGTCGTCAAGCTAAGTCAGATGCCTTTAGGGAGCTTGAAAAATCTGACACAAGTGTTGGCCACTTACACACTCGAAAAGCAAGCAATTACTAACACTGGTATAAGATTTTCCGAGCTGCCTATGCATCAGGCCTAGCTCAACGTCATCTTGTGACTAAGGTCATTGTTAAAGACTAGTGAATTAGGGTGCAGCGATCGGCAATAAGCCCTATCTGACCTTCTTATAATGGAAGTCTTGAGGACAGATATTCAGGAGAAAGCACCTTTCTGCATGTTGTTTGCGGACGCCATAGTTCTTGTTGGTAAAGAGGGACTTTGGGTTCAGAGAATACTAGTAAAGAGGCAACAGAAACTGGAGGACTTTGGATTAAAAATATGGAGGTCAAAAACCTTATCACAATTTTTTTGATTTAGTGCCTTCAGCTTTACTTCAGTAGCGTTAGATGGTGTATCTCTACTATTCTCCTGATCTGCCCCGATTTTCGATACCTCGGTTCCCTGTTGCATCTTCTCTGATCCTTCCTACCGTACTTTCTGTAATATTGTACATGTGTGCCAACCCTAGCGGCTTGTAATAGCTGACTACCACTGTTCCCAATTTCCGACTACTGAGCATTTATACAATTGTCCGTTTTAGAACTATGACGCTGGACTTCATGGTAGACGTGCCGCGTGGTTTGAAGTCTATTTACAATGTCCTTTATTTATTTATTTTATTTTATTTTATTTTATACATTCGGATGACCAACAGCTATACTTACAATATAAGATACACAATAGTAAACAAAAAGCCAATAACAGGTCCTTTTTTATTAAGTACAAATATTTTGAGTGGTGATTCAGTCCATCGTTTTGGACAACTTTTTACAATAAATGTATATCAAAATACGAAATAAAAATCATTTTCCATAGTAATGATATCACGTGACTAAGATTTGTATGAGAAACTAAAAAAAATTTTTCGTTTTTCCATTACACATTTATCGGGGAAAGCTGTTCGAAATGATGGACTGAATTACCCCTTAAAGTGGTACTTAATAAATAAGAAAATTTTATAGATATAGGACCATAATTTTATCCGTCAAATATATCTAATGTCAACAGTCGATTGGATCTAGCATCACTGTGCTGCCATCTAGCATCTCATATTTTTAAAAACCTTAATTTTATTAATTCTTTTATTAAAAAGAAGACTTATATTATTATTTAAAAGAAAAATAATTAAATTATTTTCGAAAACAGAAAAGCATATCGTTTGTTATCAAACCAAACCACGTCTCAAATAATGTCCAAAATAAACCAAAGCTAAATAGATCAAACGGTTTATATTTCCGTTTGTTTAGCCCGTCTGTCTGTTCGTTTGGAGAGTTAATAACCCGTTTCATGTTAGCTAATAATTCGGATTTACTATAATATTTATATTTCAAAGGCATCTGATGATAGATGATCCATTTTACGCTATTTGGATTTCGTAATTTGATAAGTTTTGACGGTTATGAGTAGTAATTCATTATCTCAAGATGACTGAGTGTCCTTAAGGGACGTCAACTCTCTTATTAAATTAACTTTAACTTTTACTTTAAATTAACTGAGAACGTGAAGCTTTTCTACGCACTTATATAGATAGATAGATAGATAAAACGTTTATTTGTAGCTATAGTCACACACATACAGGCGTGATAAATCTTTAGACCGCTTCCTATTACGACGATATGCTATTTAGACAATGAGCGTTTTAGACGAGTTGCTACATAGACTAATTGCGTTTAAGACCATTCGCGACTTACTCAAGAAAAATACAAAAATTACAAAACAAAACATGTAAAAACAACGTATTAAGGACTTAAATCAATAACTTTGTATCTGTGTGCTACAGCAATCCAAATAGGTCAAGTGATTCGTGCTGCTCAAAGAGTAGCTCATGTGTCTACTCAGTGATCATCACTGATCACTGAGTAGACACATGAGCTAAAAGTGGCAGTTTTTTTGCAAATGTGCGTAGAAAAGTTACACATTTTCACTTGAAAGTGTAAACAGTAGTTCATGAAATCGTTTAAAGATTAAGGCTTGGCCAAGACAAAATTTCAAATGATATCTCTGTTTTCTTTCAAATGATTTATTTCAAAAGGGAGCAGCACTGGACCCCGAAAAATTCAGTTATGGCCTTAATAAAAAGCAACAAAAGTGTGTCCATTCGAGAGTTTTGACGACTTCCGTGGCGTATTGGTCACCATGCTAGTCCGCCACCCAGAGGTCCCGGGTTCGATTCCGGTCAGGGCAAGTTGGAAAATGGCCCTTTTCAAATTGTCCTGGGTCTTGGATGTTTATCTATATATGCATTTGTTATAAAATATAGTATCGTTGAGTTAGTATCCCATAACACAAGTCTCGAACTTACTTTGGGGCTAGCTCAATCAGTGTAATTTGTCCCTATATATTTATTTATTTAGTTAGGATGCCACATACAGACAAAAATAAGGGTCAGACTTATAACAACCCCATTTTTGCATCGGAGTTAAAAAACGAAATAATGTGTTCAAATAATATAATTTTTCAAAACTAAAAACCGCTTCCCCCCCAAACATGTATTTAAAATAAGTAGATTTTTATAATACTAATGATGCAACTGTAAACACATATAATTGGAGTACAACCCAGATCAAAATGTACAATATTTATAACTTTGTTACTTCGAAACATGTATTGATTGTAATCTGTTTGTGTTTCTAATAAATAAATAAACTACACAACCGAATTTAATAAAATTTCTACGGGACCGCGTCGAAAGTATACTCTTTCAAATGAAAAAAGAATTTTCCCAATAGGTCCAGGAATTTTCGAATTCGTCTTCTTATCGTGTGTGTTAGTGACTAACACTAGTGTCAGAGTTTTTAAACCGCCTTAAAGGCCTCTGACATGGTTTTACGTAACGACCAATGTCAAAGACAGTGACCGGGACCGACGGCTTAACGTGCCCTCCGAAGCACGGATCATCTTACTTATCGGACAATCAGGTGATCAGCCTACAATGCCCTAACCAAACAAGGACAACAACAGAAAGTCGTTGCCCCCGCCAGGAATCGAACCCGCGACCTCCGGGTATGAGCCGAACGCTCTAACCACTACACCATGGAGGCAGTATATCAGACGAATCGATAAAGTCCTTCTTTTTCGGAAGTTATATAAAAATATACAACAAAATACAAGTATATTAATTTAACCACCATCGACTGCGTAAATTCTGAGCACCTCAGTCCCTTGACCTAAAACACGAACTTGATATTTCGAGGGTTTACAGCGCCGTAAATAAATACAAATAACGTTTTTTATTCCCTCGGAGTAAAGTTTTATATCAGGGACAAGACGGCTTGCCGATATTTTAAGAGCTGTTTTTTAAAGAAGTATTTGAGCTACCTATACAGCTTGGAAGAGACAAATCGGTATTTAATCGTACCACGGGCTATTCTAGATCACTATAGTATTATGATAATAAAATAACAGTCAAAAAACAAAAACAAAATTCGACATTCCCATACAAATTGCCCGGGTGGCTGCTTACTTTCGTATGGTTTTTTTTAAATATTTGACTGTTATTTTAATTTCATTATACTACAGTGATACTCCATTTCACTCACTCCACCACTCCACCGACAAGAGCCCAGCTCTTAAATATAAGAAGAAGAAGACAGTGATACTACAAGCTTAACAAAGCTTATAAATATCAATGAGACCTCTCCAACCCGTCTGGCCAGCGAGGAGAGTGTCTGCCAATTCCTCTGGCTGCTTTGGCCGAATATGGCTCTGATAGTACAGAAAGGGTCGTGCTCCTGCAGTGGAGACAAAAAGACCTGATGATGATGATGATGACTATAGTGATCTACTATAGCCTGTGGTTTGATTTATTTCGGGTATGTTCCATCCACGTTGTTCATCAGTATGAAGGTACCGACTGATTCTCTTCGCAAAAGCCGATCGAGGGAATGGGCGAAAATGCGAATCATGTTAATAGGCGATGCAGCTAATACCTAAACCATATTGATTACTTACCTCGCCAAAAATCACGCTAAAATTGGCTTTTAAGAGTCCGGCGACCCTAGACTTCTCCATACAAACGTAGTACACGTTTAATTTTGAAACCACATGTCAGATTCCGGTAAAAATTGGTAATTGTAAAGAAATTGCAATTATCTAGGGTTATAACTGGTTTCCTACAATAAATTATGAACTGGAAAGAAAATATAACGATTTAGAAGTTTCCCATACTAATGGTCAAAAATGATATAAAACACTATATTCTATTTCAAGTTCATATTTTTACTGTAGGAAACTAAATATAAACCTAGATAATTGCAATATCTTTGAAATTACAAAATTTTGCCCAAATCGGACATGTCGTTTTGAAATAAAACGTAGACTACGTTTGTATGGAAAGTTGTATTTTGGTCTAGGGTCGGGGGACCTTTAAGTCTTGCGGCCTTGGGCTCTGTCTGCTTCTTCTTCTTCTTATCGAGTCGAAATGGCTTAAATTAAATGTTATTAGACCAAAACCTAGCCACGGCGACCGCCCTGTCATTGGCCACATTCAGATCTGCCTTAGTGCAAGGAGTCGGACAGTTGGGACATGACAAAAGATGGTCCATGAATTGAGTGACCCCACAGTCACACAAACTGTCGCCAGAGTAACCCCACCTGGCTCTGCTCTCTCGGCATCTCCCTGTGCCAGATCGGAGTCTGTCTGTTTAGAGCCGCAAGATACAAAATGCTCTGTCTGGCCACTGTCTATATTATTATTTCTGATGTCATGGCCGGACAGGGAGCTCGAAATCGAATAAATGTATGTACTTAATTTTAGACCACATGTTTGATATACAGGTTAAATTTAATATAATACATTTTCCCATGCTGGTCTGGGAGAAATAAAAAAAAACTTAGAATGTACTAGCTGCTTCTCTTCCCGCGCTGATCGTAAAAGCCGATCGAGGGAATGGGCAAAAATGCGAATCATGTTAACAGGCGAAGTGGCTAGCAACCCATCACTGTATTGATTGCTTTTCCATCTTCTCGCCCACCATAACGCTAAAAGTGGCTTTTGGGTCTTGCGGCCCTGGGCTCTGCATAGAACCGCAGGACCCAAAATGCTCTGTCTGCCCCATTAGAGATAAAGACGTGATAGTATGTATGTATGTACATTTTGTGTGCGTGCAAATTTTCGGCACAATCGGAAACGGGGAAGTGGGTCAAATTTAACTTGCAAGATTTTATTACAGACAGAAAGACAACGGGACAGGTGAAACTAAATACAAGCTTCAATAATTAAATTCTTAACAAAAAAGTCAACCGACTTCAATTTTTTTCAGGAGTTTCTTCCATATCTCCAAAGTTCTTTATCGTGTCTTCACCAAATTAATATGGGACCAACTTGGGAGTAAGGGCTTTCAAATAAAAAAGAATCATCAAAATCGGTTGCTGAAGATATCGCGCACATACATACAAAAAAAACATACAATCGAATTGATAACCTCCTCCTTTTTTGAAGTCGGTTAAAAAACCATATTTAAAAGATTAAAAGATGTAAGGTCAAAAGACAAAACAGAGACAAAAAGATCTGCCCCCCCCCCTGGTTACTACAAAAGTGGAACGCAAGACGTTACTGTGTATCCGCGTATTGATGCCAAATAACATTGAATTTGATTTGGTTTGCGTAGAAATAAAACGTCACTATCGTATATAACTGCGTGGTGAAGTGGTTAGAGCGTTCGGCTCATACCCGGAGGTCGCGGGTTCGATTCCCGGCGGGGGTAACGACTTTGTGTTGTTATCCTAGTTTGGTTAGGACATTGTTGATCACCTGATTGTCTGATAAGTAAGATGATCCGTGCTTCGGAGGGCAGGTCAAGCCGTCGGTCCCGGTCACTGTCTTTGACATTGGTTGTTACCTAAAACCATGTCAGACGCCTTTAAGGCGGTTTAAAAAACTCTGACAGTAGTGTTCACACAACACACACACACATTAAGAAGAAGAACACTTTCGTATGACTACCGTTTTATTTAATAGAGTAACTTCCAGCAAGGAAGGAAGCTAGCGTTATCACAACTGAGAATTTGACAAAGTCTGTCAAATCATCCTCACAGTAATTTTATAGCCTTGTTTTCCACCTGCAAGTTCGCCGTCGCCCGTTAGCAGTAAACCCTAAGACAGAAACCCGATAAAATAGCAGATTACGTCCCGATTCCACGTATCTTTATTATTTTAACGGCTTTCCACCGTTGATATATAAAATCGGTGGATAGAGCAATTAAATGTGTGTCCGTGGCGTAGTGGTCACGTACTAGTCCGCCACCCAGAGGTCCCGGGTTCGATTACCGGTCAGAGCAAGTTGGAAAATAGCCTTTTTCAAATTGTCTGGGCTTTGAATGTGTATCTATCTGTATTTATCATAAAATATAGTAAAGTTGATCCCATAACACAAGTCTCGAACTTACTTTGGGGCTAGCTCAATCAGTGTAATTTGTCCCTATATATTTATTTATTATTTATGAAAGAGTCGTTGTCGTTACGCCATTTCTATCGTGGTCTAGCCCTAGGGGTTACTCTATAAAATAATACGTTAATCGTATGATAGTGACGTCGTATTTCTATATCAAACCAAATAAGACTTTATCATCACACGTTAGAGCTTAATGTTGCTTAACACTGAAACGTGGATTCGCAGTAACGTGGAAATGCAATATTTCTTCCAACTCACCATTTCGAACCAACGTATCTAAAATGCTGGCAGTATTCCGTCGCTGGATAGCGAGACTTATTCGTTGAGCAAAAAAATACCAGCCCTCAGCAGCTAACAGTTGCCTCGATGTGACGCGTTGTGATGACCCTAAAAAGCAATTTAGGTTCAAGGCCCCAAGGAAACAATTCAGGAATTATTAAGATTTTTTACAGTCGATACGTAATGTGACATCATCACCATCTTCATTATCATCGTCACCTTTCATAAGCCCACTTTTGGGACCCTCCTTATGTTTGCGCCATTATGAAACATCTTACTGAATTTGCCATCATTGCCACCTCTATCGAGCGTTCCGTGAGGTATCGAGTAATTAATTGTCCAAGAAAGTTGCTTCCATTTACTTAGGGGCTACTAAATGAGCGGGGAAAGGGTGCTATTTATCTCCCAGCGAACTTAAATACTATGTATTGTCGCAGTTGGATTATACTCGCTGTTTAACCGTTCCTATAACGCCAATACCAGACACAATGAAAGACAATGAACGTGGACATTTATTAATGTCGTGCGGGTCTTGGCCGGTTAACAAAACCAGTAGCAGTTGGCCAATACAGCTCGGTTTTGGCAAACAGCTGAACATCTTTTAGCTGGATTGTCAATGTACGTTCAACAAAGCCGGTAATCACGTTTAGACGTAATGCAGATTAGGTTGCCTGCAGATTTAATAAGGACTTGTAGCGTCATAAACATCATTGTCATCATCATATCAGCCACAGGAAGTCCACTGGTGGACAAAGGCTTGCCCCAAGGATTATAAAGCGCAAAAAATTACTGTCCCAATTAGTTATGTTCTACTAATAAGCTATATGTTCCTTTGGATAAGTTGTTCATTCTCATGGAGTGATTCTTCCCTATTTTCAGCATATACAGGGAGTAAATCTGTCACTTTGACATATTCTCAAACGAACCTCTACTGAGCACACTGAACAACTTTCCCAAGGAACAAAGGTAGGAATGTGAAAAAAATGGGCTTCTTTATTACACTAAATTAAATAGCTGACTAGAAGTTTTGTATGGGGTTGGGGAACCCATTATTTTTTGTATTTTAACCTCTGCTTTTTGGGCAAAGTTGTTTATCATCATCATTTCAGCCGCACAATGTCCACTGCTGGACATAGGCCTCTCCCAAAGATTTCCAAAATGACCGTTCGATTTTTTTGTTTATCATGATCAGTAGAAGTACGTCTGAATACGAGGCAAGGTTAAAGGCGATTCGATTTGAATCTAAACTTATTTACGAGTGATTTAAAATACTTCCATCAATTACATTTGAAAACAACTTCAAACGTTTTAATGAAGATCTGATTCCTTAAATAAACCATTATCTAAATACCTCTAAAACCTGACATCTTTGGGAAGATCAATTGTTTGATGTAGGTATAACGGTATTTCCGCGAATTATTTCTTAATATAGAATTTCTGTTAATTTTAATACTGGTTATTACCGTTTCTTTGAAGTATTTAAGGCAAATCCCTGATACATATTTAATTAATTATAAATAGGTAGGTAATATTGAATTTAATTCATAAATATAAGTTAGTAACACTTATATAACTGTATTATTATGTATAACTGCCTCCGTGGTGTAGTGGTTAGAGCGTTCGGCTCATACCCGGAGGTCGTGGGTTCGATTCCCGGCGGGTGCAACGACTTTCTGTTGTTGTCCTAGATTTGTTAGGACATTGTAGGCTGATCACCTGATTGGCTGATAAGTAAAATGATCCGAGCTTCAAAAGGCACGTTAAGCCGTCGGTCCCGGGCACTGTCTTTGACATTGGTCGTTACCTAAAACCATGTCATAGGCCTTCAAGGCGGTTTAAAAACTCTGACACTAGTGTTAGTCACTAACACACACGATAAGAAGAAGAAGTAAAACTTAGACTCCCATGCTGGTCTGGGAGAAAAGAAAAAACTTTGAATGTACCAGCTGCTTCTCTTCCCACGCTCATCGTAAAAGCCAATCGAGAGAATGGGAGAAAATACGAATCATGTTAATAGGCAATGCCGCTAGTAACCCATCACTATATTGATTGTTTTCCATCTTCACGCCCACCACGACATCATGAAGCTAAAACTGGCTTTTGGGTCTTGCTACCTTGGGTTCTGCCTACTTAGAGCCGCAAGATACAAAATGCTCTGTCTACCCCATTAGGGATAAAGGCGTGATAGTGTGTATGTATGTAGTAACACGTAGAGATATAGAAAACTTTATATTATAATTATATGTTTGTTTTTGATGTTTATTTTTTTATTTTATCCATGAATACTTTATGTAATTAAATATACTCTAATTTGTTTCTTTCGATATATTTATCTAATTAAATTTGCCCCATCTACCATCTACCATCATCATCCCATGCTGGTCTGGGAGAAATAAAAAAACTTAGAATGTACCAGCTGCTTCTCTTCCCACGCAGATCGTAAAAGCCGATCGAGGGAATGGGCAAAAGTTCAAATCATGTTAACAGGCGATGCGACTAGCAACCCATCACTGTATTAATTGCTTTTCCATCTTCTCGCCCACCATGACGCTAAAAGTGGCTTTTGGGTCTTGCGGCCCTGGGCTCTGCATAGAACCGCAAGACCCAAAATGTTCTGTCTGCCCCATTAGGGATAAAGACGTGATAGTATGTATGTATGTATCTACCATCTTTTCTACTACGTCCCAAAGGTGAACTGGTAGACAACGCTTAGCATTAAGTTGTACCTTTTGATTTTAAGTGCGATAAATCAAATAAATGAAACTTATGATTTTAAGTGCGATAAATCAAATCTATATCTATACATCTATACATATAATAAAACAGTAAAAAAGTGTGTCTGTACATTAAATATATTTCCAAAAAAAATATTGTGGGCGATGGACACGTAGTAATAGAGTAAGAATTTTAAAAAAAATGTCTGTCTGTTTGTCTGTTTGTACACGCTAATCTCCGGAAATACTGGACGGATTCGAATGAAACTTTTTTTGTTATATAGCTATAAAGCCTGGGCAACATATAGGGTATAAATGATTTTGGAAAATGGAACGCCTGATGCAAAACCATAATGGTCCAGCTAAACTATAAGAGATATAAAAATGCCGCCTTAGTAAAAGTTGTTCAGCCTGATGAGCATTTTCCAGAGACATAAAGTCCACGCGAACGAAGTCGCGGGCTTTGGCTAGTAAATAATAATTAAGAATTAAGCTGCCCTGATGTTTGCTGTGCCCTTGCAGGGTGTCACTTGTACTTTTTTTCTATGTAACATCTTCGAACTTGTGACTTGCAATAAAAATCTGAATCTGAATCAGAATTCACTCGCGAGTAGCTTGGTTTGTCAGCGAAGTTTGCGTTGCTAGTGCTTTCACAAATAATAAATTAACAACCCTTAGGCGATTTTCACATTGCTCCGCACTACGCACCGTAGCGCGTGACCGTTTGTTAAAACACGCACAGTCCAACACACTGACACCGCGTCCCCGCGCGTCGTTTTTGTATGCCGGCCCCCACTACGCAGCGGGGCGCGGTGCAGTGTGTTAATCGCCTAAGCAACGTTCGAACTTGGATGGGTGATCACAAGTGGCATTAAAATTTGTGGAGCTACCTGTGCTTCGCAAGGCACATAAACCTTTTGGGCCCATATGGCATCTTTATACACAGTCATCAAGTTTAGGCAGCTTGAAAAATCTGACACCAGTGTTGGCTACTAACACAAAAAAACCAACAACAATTTAATAAAGCAAGATAACTTCCAAATTAATCAACCTCACACTTGTCAATAAAGCAACTTCGCACTAGGATGGGTGACCACAAGTGTCATAAAAAAAATCTCGTGCTCTTCGTGACTCACAAGGCACGTAAAGCCATTGGTCCCGGATGTCATCAAATGACAGTCATCAAGTTTTAGGCAGCTTGAAAAATCTGACACCAGTGTTGGCTACTAACACAAAAAAACAACAATAATTAATAAACCAAGATAAGTTGCATATTAATCAACCTCACACTTGTTTCCGGAACGGCTCAAGTTTAAGGGATCCGGCCTAAACATTAGGAGAGTCCCTGATTTGTAACTTCGGTATTAGGCAGTCGCCTCTCTTAGGGAGAAAGAGCGAGATATCTACACTTCTACACTAATATTATAACATACATACATACTATCACGTCTTTATCCCTAATGGGGCAGACAGAGCATTTTGGGTCTTGCGGTTCTATGCAAATCCCAGGGCCGCAAGACCCAAAATCCACTTTTAGCGTCATATTGGGCGAGAAGATGGAAAAGCAACCAATACAGTGATGGGTTGCTAGCCGCATCGCCTGTTAACATGATTTGCATTTTTGCCCATTCCCTCGATCGGCTTTTACGATCTGCATGGGAAGAGAAGCAGCTGGTACATTCTATGTTTTTTTTTCTCCCAGACCAGCATGGGAGTAATATTATAAACAGGAAAGATTTGTATTTTTGTATTTGTGTGTGTGTGTATGTTTTTGATGAATATACTCGAAAACTACTGTGCCGATTTCAAAAATTATTACACTATTAGAAAGCTACGTTCACCCTAAGTAACATAGACTATAAGGCTACACTCGTGCGAAGCCGTGACGGGCTGCTAGTAAGTAATATAAATATACAATGTGAAAGTGACATACCCGTAACAAATCGAACCACGGGCTAGATCATTTAAGGCGATTAACACACTGCATCGCGCCCCGCTGCGTAGTGCAGGGCCGCCATACAAAAACGTGTTGTCAGTGTGTTGGACTGTGCGTGTTTTCTATTCAAAACGGAGATACTGTTAGAACGCGCATTCACGCGCTACGCTGCGTAGTGCGGGGCAATGTGAGAATCACTTTAAAGCCGCCCGGCTAATTTGTATCGTAATGTCAAATATTTTTTTTGTTTTTGACTATAATTTTTTATCACTATACTGTAGTGATCTAGAATAGCCCTATGGTTCGATTTATTACGGGTACAGATTGAGTAAATGAGCGCCCCAAAGTAGGTTAGAGATTTGTGTTATGGGATACTAACTCAACGATACTTTAATATAACAAATACATATATAGATAAAAATCCAAGAGAACATTTTCTTGTCTGTACCGGGGATCGAATCTGGGACCTCCTGCCGACAAGCCGAGAATAGTGTACCATAACTGACCCCAGGCGTTTCCGTTCTGTATGTAATACTTACATTAATTTTGTGGTTTATTTATTTATTTATTTAACTTTATTACAATACATGTAAATGGCGGACTTAAGGCCTGAGGCCTTTTCTACCAGTCAACCAACAGGTGATGCTGGGCAAGCAATCTTTTGGGGGTAAGTAGTCTTTTGGTTCTGGTATATATAACTTTGCTTACTAAACGCCATCAGAAGGACCAGCGCCTTATGAAAAGGCCTAATTGTCTTTTAAGGCCTATCCACTGTTTATTGGAAGTCACAATTGAATCTTGATGACAGAAGTTAAACAATTTGTAGCAGATTAGGGTAATGTGGTACTAGTATTACGAGGTTGAAATACTATATGATATTTAATTGAGCAAGTTAACTAAAGGCCCGTTTAGACAGTGCAAGTTTCTGGCATGTTGCATAACATTTTATTCAAGCAGTAAATTATTTGTATGACTGACGATTCGTTTAGCCCTTCAAACGTCGGACGTCCGGAGCGGGCGTCTGATGTATTGTTTTACTATTGTGTCTGCACTGACAACGTTTGAAGGGTTAGACTATGCATGTTATCTGCTGCTTAAATAAAATTGTATGCATCAGGCAAGACACTTACACAGTCTAAAGGGGCCTTATTTAACGAAGCGAACGAAGCAGCTCAGTTTTGAGCATGGCCAAACACTGTTGTGCGTCTTTTTGTCTGTTTTTGCCTACATCGCATTTCTTAATCGACTCCCGTGATTTTTTTAAAGTTCGATATTTACATATTGATTTTTTGCCGACTCAGTTTTTGTGAGTTTTTCACAAATTGGTATATTGCAGGTTAAAAAAATGGAAAGTACGACAACAACATGCTTCAGCCTTTTCGAAAAATATTAGAAAATGACAAAATTAAACTTTTTTGTTACCCTTTTTTATTCGACAAATTTGAATTGGTCAGTATGTGATCCCTCACTATGCAAAAACATACTCGCGAGACGTACAGCTCACAAAACCACTAATTTACAGGACCAACCTGGAACCTCCTGCCGACAAGGCGAAAACAGTGTACCCTAACTGACACCAGGCGTTTCCCTTCTGTATATAATACTTACATTAATTCTGTGATTCTTGTATAACTTCGCTTATTAAATCGCCATCAGAAAGACCAGCGCCTTATGAAAGGATTAAGGCCTAATTGTCTTTTAAGGCCTATCCACTGTTTATTGGAAGTCACAATTGAATCTTGATTACAGGAGTTAAACAACTTGTAGCAGATTAGGGTAATGTTGTAATAGTATCTTGAGGTTGAAATACTATATGATATTTAATTGAGCAAGTAAACTGCCCGTTTAGACGGTGGAAGTTTCTTGCGTGTTGCATTCCATTTTATTCAAGCAATAAATGATTTGCATGGCTGACGTTTCGTTTAGACCACGCAAGTTATCTATAGCTTCTATGGAATAGTATTCAATAGGCAAGACACTTGCACAGTCTAAATGGGCCTTATTTAACAAAGCGAACGAAGCGTCTATGTTTTGAGATTGGCCAAAAAAAAGGTTGTCCGTCTATCTGTCTCTTTTTTTTATCAAACTTTATTGTTCCAAAGTACAAATATACTTTTAACAAATGGCGGACTTAATGTTATGAGCATTTTCTCCCAGTCAACCATAGGAATAAACATCTCTTGCCTACGGGTCACATTTCTCAATCGACGCTCGTGATTGTTTTTGAGCAGTTTCGATATTTAGATTTTTTGTTGAATCAGTTTTTGTGATTTTTTACGAAATGGTGCTTAGTGGGGGTTAAAAACTAAAAAAAAAATCATTTTTTTCCGTTGACCTTGAAGGGGTCAGTATGTGACCGTCACTATTACTCGCGAGGTGTACAGCTCACAAAACCACTAGTTTAGTTAAACTTAGTCGAATGTTAAATTACTATAATCAGTTTGAATTACGGCAAAATTTTAATTAAATTTGCGCATTTATTTCATGAAACATCAAACGAGTCCTGCAAAAAGCATCCAACAAGTTAAAAGCAAACATTTGTTAAATGTTCTATTCGAATGTCTAGTTTTTTTCGTTTGCCTGAAAAAAATATGTTTCACGTGGAAATGTATTTGAATCGTAAAATCGTACAGCGCTTTCAATCTCTGTACGGTCGTCTATTTTTAACGATGTCCGTGATACAGAGAAAAAAATATAAAGGGTGTGAATAGTCAGTAAATATTTGAAAACGTTATTCGTATTGATTTTTAAACTATCGTTGTTTAAACACATGACCAATGTAAATTTGTGTAATTTTATTTAGATTTTCAATCAAAAAATTAACAAAATAAACAAGATAACCAACTAAACTAATAACTCAAATTACTAATACACAAAAAAGCCTTGGCAAAGCGCTGCCTCGTGGTAATGTGTTCAGAAGGCCGGCAGCATTGCCACGTTGTATGGCAATGCTTATCTTTTGAGCCAGATGAAGGCATATATATTTATATTAAGATATATTAATGAAGGCCATTCATTCTCAATGGTGACCACGTACTGGCAAGCGAAGCGTAGGATACCCACCTACAAGGTGGTCTAATAACTTAATCAAGGATGCTGGTAGGCGCTGGATGCAGGGATACGCTTTATCAAAATTTTCAGTCCGCAACATGCTTCGTACATACATATTTTCACGCCTGTGAGGCTAGGCAGAGACTGTGGATCGCCACTTACTACTTTCATAAATTCAAACTCATATATGAATAACAATTACTTTATTTCGTATTTACGTAACTCACTATAAATTCCAGTATGCTAGATAGCTAAATTAAATATTCGTACCACTTAATTACATTGAAACCACAATAAGTTGTGCGCAACCTCTTGGTTCAGCTGTCGTCGCTCGACTGACTATCCTGAATACGCTCTTGAGAAAGTATATAATCAATGACAGCTGTGCGTAACGGTTAATCTTCGAGCCACCAATCAGGCACGACCTGTGTTGCCATTACAATGAAATTATTCAGCATTATTATAATTAAAGAACTATAATTATTATTTATATTGTTAATATATAATTATTTATGTTTAATTATAAGAACTTAAATCATAAAACTTTAAAAATCATCACATTCGGCCATCCGTAAAGGTGCAACTCCTGGTGCACAATTTCTGACAGTTAAACTTATCATTTCAGTACAATACAAACTATATCTCCAATTATATTTAAGTATACGTAAAAAAAAGGATAAAGTAAACGTAACTATTACAAATCATCACATTCGGTCACATTCATCAAAGCTGCTGTTGGCTGTTGAAGCTTAGATAAAGGGAGATATTATCATCACTGTCAAAATTGGATGATTCTATAGAATCATCACCAACCTTTCCTGACTTAGAATCAGTATTTATCCACAGCCTTACCCGATCAGCTGCAACAACAGTTTTGAACGACTTTCTTTTGTTAAATCCTGGAACTGGACTTAACACTAGTTTAATTCCATGAAGGTCACAAAACTTTTTGAAAGGATTTGATGTAAAGGATGTTCCACGATCGGATATGATTCTGGAAAGTCACATGAAATCGTTAAAAATATTTTCGAGAGCCATTATTATTCTTTTAGTTTGTGTCCTTCACGGGTTTTACCAAAAACATATTTGGTAAAACCATCAACCACAGTCAAAATGTATGCACTTTGTATACTAGATCTCGCATACTTCACAAATTTACGTAGCTTAGGGAACCAGTACTGAGACTGAACCTTCTTAAATTGTCTTTGTCTCACCTAAGTGCCCTATTTTGTCATGGTTTGAATGACGAATCTGAAACCGTACGTCTCAAAGGAACCACAAGACGTAACTTATCCTCTACTTTTCTGTAAAGCTTACGATCTTTCAAAACAATTTTTTTTTTGGCCTTTGATTCGTCGTTGTTTTGGGTTTCAGAACTTTAATTATCCTAACAACGCCTAGGTCATTCATTTGGAGTGTTAAAAGCCAGTCTTTACGCATCTTGTTATTTAGTGCCCTAAAATCAACACAGATTGGTCTCCTGTTTTTTTTAACGATCAAAACGGGGCTTGCAATATGGGGCCTCGTTGCAAAAATCAAAATTACTGACAGCAGGGCTCTTATAAGTAATAAGTTTTGTAGAGTCTTTCAGAACTGTGACAAATGGTAGCTCCGTAAAATTTTTCCCAATAAGAAGCGCTGTATTTAAACATTCGTCTCAAACTACAAATACCTCAATGTAAGCTCCAACATCATCAAGTTTTCAAATTAACAAAATTCTTGTAAATCGGCATTATGGAGGAATTCCCAAAGCCCTTTATTGTGGGCAGGTTTTTAAATTATTTAACTTAATTAAATTTTTGGGCAACAGAATCACGCATCAATGTGAAACCAAAAATCTATGAAGGAAAGCAGTTCATGATCATTGACACCAACCATCTTATAAAATTTTTAGTTACTATTTATGTATAGTGGAAATAGGTCAAAATCAAGGTTTTCCGGCTGTCATGCTATCATTTGTCTGACGAGAAGTGAGTGGTGAAAGTTTACATGTAACCGAATCATGACCTACCCTGAAACACTTTTGGCACTTAACTATGGGGTTAGAGCAGTTATGAAAAGTATGTCCCTTCGAGCGACAATTAAAACATGTTATACTCGTTTCGCTGGAATTCGAAGTGACAATGCTAGGTTGACTGGGATGATAGTTGACATTACGCTTTTTGATATAAGTCAAATCTATAGGACGTTGTGAATTGAGAAAGCTTAGGAGATCTTCTGGTTCTTTACAGGTCAACGCTTGTGCCCCGTTCCTAACAGATTTATCAAGAATTCCGTGAACTATACAGTCAACGGCTTTTTGGCCTCTTATATCACATTGGTTTAATAGACTTAACTTATCATAAAAATAATCCCGTAAGTTCTCATTATGACGTGTAGTGCGTGCAAGCATTTCTTCCAGAAGCCGACCATAGTTTTGCTCGTTTGGGAATGCTTTTCGAAGCTTTGCCTGCCATTCGTCCCAATTATAACTGACAGTTGGCAAAGCCTCAAACCACTTCTTTGCTAGGCCAACCAACTTTTGAAGAGCAAAATGAATGGTCTGCTTCTGGTTCCATTCATAGATACCACTGCATTCGTTTACTTTTCTCAACCAACTGTCAATATTTTGCGCCTTACTAGATGGATCGAACTCCGGTACAACATTATTCATATGATTATTACTAAGCTGATGGGACTTGGTCCTTTGGCTTTCCTGAATAGATGACATAAGTTCAAGTACCTTATCTATAGAAAAACTGGAAGGCGCCGGCTCTGATACAGGCTGTGACGACATCCACTCAGGCTGGAGATTGCGAAGCTCCGGTCTAAAAGGCACCGGCTCCGGCGCAGGGAGTGACGCCGTAGACTCGGATTGGAGACTGCGAAGTTCCGGCATTTGCGATGCTGCTCGCTCATCTTGCACGTCGTTCACCGCATTCAGATATATATCTTCTACCACCCAAACTGGAGCAGCAGCTTTCTTCTTTGCCTTTCGAGCGGGTACTTCGTGGCTTGATCGCGCAGTATCTCGCATCTTTCGCTTGCGATTCATTTGCTCCATTACCTCGGAAATCAAAACACAACATTAGTTATTTTGAAACCAAATTACACGGTTCAACATCTAGAGTTGACTAATAATGTACGATCGTACTTCATCGTACTCAAGCGATTATTTATGCTCGTTGCAAAATTGCCAAAATTAATTGACTATTGTAAATATATTATGAGCACTCGTGGGTCATAGCTCTATCTTAGCCATTACCAAATTTTAGAACATACATAGCGACATCACGGCACACATGGTCTCGATTTTTCTAATGGAAAATACATAGCTTCGTCATGGCACACACGGCCTATATTAAGGTAGGGTACATACATAAATCTCTCAAGGCACACACTGTCTCGATCTACTAATGGAACATACATAGCTCCATCAAGGCACACATGGCCTAGCTCAAGGTTTCGTACATACATAAATCTCTCGAGGCACACATGGTCTCGATCTACTAATGGAACATACATAGCTCCACCAAGGCACACATGGCCTAGCTCAAGGTCTCGTACATACATAGATCTCTCAAGGCACACACTGTCTCGATCTACTAATGTAACATACATGGCTCCACCAAGGCACACATGGCCTAGCTAAAGGTTTCGTACATACATAAATCTCTCGAGGCACACATGGTCTCGATCTACTAATGGAACATACATAGCTCCACCAAGGCACACATGGCCTAGCTCAAGGTCTCGTACATACATAGATCTCTCGAGGCACACATGGTCTCGATCTACAAATGGAACATACATAGCTCCACTAAGGCACACATGGCCTAGCTCAAGGTTTCGTACATACATAAATTTCTCGAGGCACACATGGTCTCGATCTACTAATTGAACATACATAGCTCCACCAAGGCACACATGGCCTAGCTCAAGGTTTCGTACATACATAAATTTCTCGAGGCACACATGGTCTCCATCTACTAATGGAACATACATAGCTCCACCAAGGCACACATGGCCTAGACCAAGGTCTAACATACATATATCTACTAAAATAACTGCACGTTTTGAGACATAAAACATTTGTACTCTTATATACCATGCCTTTAAAAAACTTATCTACACTAGTTATCTACACTAATATTATAAAGAGGAAAGATTTGTTTGTTTGATTGTATTGAATAGGCTCCGAAACTACTGGATCGATTTTAAAAATTCTTTCACTGTTGGACAGGTATGTTATCCCTGAGTGACATAGGCTATGTATGTACCACGGGCGAAGCCGGGATGGACTGCTAGTTTGTGATAATTGAATAGAATAAGAGATATTATAGCGTAATTAATGAGGATTAGCCTAAATTATTTAGGATTCTCGCTACATAAAACGCACTCGTAAATTTACACACAATAAATTTGTTCTTAGGTTACTGCTATTATGAACGTAATACTAATTTCGCCAAAGGTATGGTATAAAGAGTATAATTCAAATGATCTGTATTCTAATAAAAATGTTTTCAAAAATTTCTTACCTTATGGGCTGAAGATTACGTACCACTTCTGAGATTTCATAAATTCAAACTCATATATGAATAACAATTACTTTATTTCGTATTTACGTAACTCACTATAAATTCCAGTATGCTAGATAGCTAAATTAAATATTCGTACCACTTAATTACATTGAAACCACAATAAGTTGTGCGCAACCTCTTGGTTCAGCTGTCGTCGCTCGACTGACTATCCTGAATACGCTCTTGAGAAAGTATATAATCAATGACAGCTGTGCGTAACGGTTAATCTTCGAGCCACCAATCAGGCACGACCTGTGTTGCCATTACAATGAAATTATTCAGCATTATTATAATTAAAGAACTATAATTATTATTTATATTGTTAATATATAATTATTTATGTTTAATTATAAGAACTTAAATCATAAAACTTTAAAAATCATCACACTACAATCCTGCAAAACTCTTTACATGCTTCGTTACAGCTACATTATCCGCAACATCATCATCATCATCATTTCAGCCGCCCAACGTCCACTGCTGGACATAGGCCTCACCCAAAAATTTCCAAAATGACCGATCAAGAGCGGCCTGCATCCAGCGCCTTCCAGCGACCAACATATCCGGCACACGATTCGTCAAAATTACATCCAGTTAATTTAAACAATATCTCGAACTTTTTATAACCTGTGGTATTACCCGGGAAATTCCTACATTTCCCACTTACCAAGCTCATTTGTTTTCGATATAACCGATATCAAGTGACTGGATTCGCTTCGACTCGATGACAGGGAACCACTCGTGTAAGACATAGAGTACTACCCAGCAGAGTTAGCTCAATATTCAGAGTGGATATAGATACAACCATAGAAGTATAATTTATTTACTGACAACTGTGTGTACCTACTTGTAGTAGCACCCAGGAAGTTCCTACATTTTCCTCTTACCAAGCTCATTTTGTTTTCGATATACCTAACTGATATCAAGTGACTGGATTCGCTTCGTCCGTCTATCCGTCTGTCCGTCTGTCTGTCACTAGGCTGTATCTCAAGAACTGCGATAGCTAGACAGTTGAAATTTCCACAAATTATGTATTTCTGTTGCCACTATAACAACAAATACAAAAAACGCGATTTTTTATACATTATGTACGAAACCCTTAGTGCGTGAATCCGATTCGCACTTGGCCGGTTATTTTACACGCTTTTTGAACAAGCGAGCGAAATATTCGATTTTTTTTATATTACCTACTTTATTTAATCTTATATTTATAAGGTTCTCTATCAGTATCGTATCTTACGAACGAATCAATTGTTTTTCTGTTTCTTTTTTTACGAACAGCGAATAGTTTAAAAACATTTTTATGAACTTAATTGTGTATGTAATTAAGATACAGGTTTTAAAATTTGCTTACCATTTTACACCCGTATGTGAGTACCTCCCAGAAGTATATAGCTTTTGCATTTAAAAAGGTAAGCAAAAATTATACAATGAAAGTAAAATATTTAGACGTTTAGTACAAAAATCTGCATATATCAGTCATACATTGGTACATAAATTATACAGCTACTGATTTACATACATACTATCACGTCTTTATCCCTAATGGGGCAGACAGAGCATTTTGTCTGTCTACTGATTTAAAACTGTCAAATCCTTTAAAATCTTGTAGGTACTGTTGAAATTAGTAGCAAACTTACCAAATTATGATTGATAAACGAAAGTAGATTTTTTTAAATTTCTGAGTAATTCTGTATTAATTGAATATTTGAATGGATCTGTGTGCGCTTACTCTGTATTCGGGAGATAGATTTCCTCGTATCGGGTAGATATATTATATGATACTATGAGTATGTAGCCGAGCGGTGACGATGTCTTTGCGATATCCTACATGCTTAGTAACATGGCCATCAAGGAAATACTTTTTAGGTCAGTATTGGAAAAAGGAAAGGAAGTAAAAGAAAATGTTGTCCAAATTGCAGATGTTCTAAGAAAGTATAAAGTATGGATAGAGATTTATGAGTTTAGATGAAGCAAAAGAGGTTTGTCAGGATCGTAGCAAGTGGAGGTCCATAGTCTCTGCCTACCCTTGTGGGAAACAGGTGTAATATTATGTATGTATGTATGTCCAAATGAACTAGAAATATTTGGAAGAAACGAGATGATAACGATTAGCTCTTATTATAGATTGATAGCGGATAAGCTCGTTGAAGTGGCAGTGGGCGGGACACACAGCGCGACGAACCGATGGCTGATGGGGCAAAAAGGTTCTTGAATGGCGACCGCGTACTGGCAAGCGAAGCGTAGGGCACCCACCTACAAGGTGGTCAGATGACCTGACCAGGGTCGCTGGAAAGCGCTGGATGCAGGCCGCTCTAGATCGGTCATTTTGGAAATCTTTGGGAGAGGCCTATGTCCAGCAGTGGACGTTATGCGGCTGAAAAGATGATGATGAGATGATAATGAAACCTGTTCAAGGATTCTTTCTTGGATATAATCCCAGAATGAGTTTTGGCTGGAGCACCATATTGCATCAACTTCTCCAAAGAACCGTGTTAGACCTGTATCGTCATGGAAAGACCCGTGAATCCAAAGGAAAAGAAAGGGTTATATTTGTTTGACTGTTTTTTTTTTATTTTATCTTTATCCGAGACACTTACAACTTATATACCGCCATACCGCTAATGACAAGATTCAAATTCTTGCCTTTTCCTTAGATTAACTTTTGATACCTGGTGAGTTATGAAGCAGCTGGAACACATTTTCTCTTTTCTTACGGTCCAGCATGAAAGATCAAAGAGCCAATACAGTACAGAGATCGTTTTCCTTGCCATACTCTGATGAGAATGATGATGATTCATCATTAAGGCCATACCCAAATTTTCCGGGGTCCAGTGGCGCCGCCATTTAAAATAAATCATTTAAAAGGAAACGGAGATATCATTTAAAATTGTGTCTTGGTCAAGCCCTAGATAACCCTTAAAACTATTTTATGAACTACTGTTTATAATTTAAAGTGCGAACGTGAAGCTTTTCTATGCACATTAGCTAAAAGTGGCCGTTTTTCGCAAATGTGCGTAGAAAAGCTTCACGTTCTCACTTTAAACTACAAAAAGTAGTTTAAAAAATACTTTGAATGGGTATCTAGAACTTGGCCAAGACACAATTTTAAATGATATCTCCGTTTTCTTTTAAATGATTTATTTTAAATGGCGGCGCCACTGGACCCCGGAAAATTTGGGTATGGCCTTCTTTTTAGTCTCCACTGAGCACGACCCTCTCTACCAGAGCTATACTTGGCCCAAGCAGCCAGACGATTTCCGATAACAGATCGCATTCCTCACCTGATTCTCGTAAAATGTTGTTAGCAGGTTCGATATTTTTTTGTAATCAATTTTTACTACCTGAGCAATCATCTCTACCACGTTCCATTTTGGTTTGATATGAATATAGAATTTATTTAAATGCGAAATATTAGGGTTCAAAACATAAAAAAACATTTTTCCATCGTGCGAAGTTTAAAAAAAACAGGTCACAGAATAACAACAGCAGATAAAATAAAATATTCTAAGTATTTTACATTTTCAACACACAGAATCCTTGCCTTGATAGACGACAATGATTAATTACTTGGCGAAGGATAGCTAATTCTATAACAACAACAATTTCCTCCCGACTCTTGACAAGGGACAAACAAAATCACAAAATATTGTCTGAAATTTTCCCCCAAATATTATAAATGACGACCTCTGGGGGAAACTCTGTCGCAGCAAATTTTGCATGTATAAAGTTCACACATTTCCTGATATACACACGTTAACAAGTGTGCTATTACAGATAAGCGACATCTGTCGGCGACGGTCGCTGACTTCTTCTTATCGTGTGTTAGTGACTACCAATAGTGTCAGAGTTTTTAAACCGCCTTAAAGGCCTCTGACATGGTTTTTAGGTAACGACCAAAAATACTAGTGACCGGAACTGATGGCTTAAAATGCCCTCCGAAGCACGGATCATCTTACTTATCAGACAGTCATGTGATCAGCCTACAATGTCCTAACCAAACTAGGACAACAACACAAAGTCGTTGCCCCCGCCGGAAACCGAACCTGCAACCGTCGGGTCTGAGCCAAACGCTCTAACCACTACACCACGGAGGCAGTTGATTAAAAATACGCCGACTGTCGCAAATGGTCGCGTGATACATGTCGATCTATCACAAACTGTGAAAAAACGCCGTGTGGTTACTGGCAGTTGTCTGTAAGAGCCCTTAGACGTAATAGTTTTTTATGCACCCGTAGTATAAGAAGCAGTATAAGAAGAAGAAAATTTAGAGGCCCAATAAA
This sequence comes from Acrobasis consociella, assembly GCA_963555685.1. NCBI lineage: Eukaryota > Metazoa > Arthropoda > Insecta > Lepidoptera > Pyralidae > Acrobasis > Acrobasis consociella. The sequence goes on along the minus strand of OY743119.1, from coordinate 2,468,949 downwards.
AGAAAAATTAAACGTGAAAACATATAAAGAGGTTAAGAACTTAGCGGAAGGAAGAGAGACATGGAAAGCACTCCACCGACAAGAGCCCAGCTCTTAAATATAAGAAGAAGAAGTATAATAAGCCTCCTTGATGGAAATCGGGAAAGACCAAAACTCAGATGGCTGAATGGAATACAACAAGACCTAAGAAGGTGCTTGGTAGTACAAAACATATCATCATCATCATCAGGTCTTTTCTCCACTGCAGGACCACGACCCTCTCTGTACTACTAGAGCCATAATTGACCAGAGCAGCCAGAGGATTTGGTCTACACTCTCCACGCTGACTAAACGAGTTGGAGAGGTCCTATTGATGTTTATGAGCTTTGTTCAGATGTACTTCCTAAGTCGTCTTTTACGACATCTACGAAAAAACTCGAAGTGTTGAAGCGGTAATTCTACTCTGCCGGAAACCAAAAGGAGACGCAAGAAATAATACACAAACATACGTACAAATAGACAACTTCCTTCTTGTATAAAGTCGGTAAAAAAAATACAAATTTGAACTTTGACCTTCAACTTTTCACTTCAACATCACAACGTCCACGTCATAGAGTATTTACGAAGCTCATCAAAACAGGTGGACAAAGTTAAGGGCAAATGTTGCGACGCAGCTTCTCCCTATAGGGATTGTTTATTATAATTTGGCGAAATTTTGTATCATATTTTGTGTGTTGCCAACATTTTGAGATAAAAATATAAAAAAATACAAGTCGAGAACCAAGGTAGTAAAGAACAAGTTCTTATATACAAAATACTGTATTACAGAACTGAACAAAATACTGTATTACTAAAACTATTGCAAGGGTTGTTTCTGTCAATGAAACTGAATAACTTTTTTCAAGGAAGTACACCAAATATGACAAAAAAAAATTGCTGTCCACAAAAATTCTGGCGTGAAAAACTTCAAAAAAAAAACGACGGGTTGCACTCTGGGAGTGCCGGCAGAAGTGAAAACTTGAATATTAACGTTGTGCATTTTTGATATTTTGGAATGGTTAGGGAATAGTTTTGCACGAATTGCTTTAATTATCAGTATAAAATATTTCAAATCTTTTCTGAACCACAGTCTGTCACAAATGTCACAAGCATGACACATTACACACACGAACGTAACGTAACATAAACACACACGAACATTCGCGCAAGCGCCCTGCGCCGTCTTACGAATTTTCGATCAGGTCACGTGTCCTGACGCGAGTTTAACATTTTTTACCCATTCCAAAAAAAGTGCACAACGCCGCTAAAGAAGTTTTCACTTCAAAAATTGCTGTCCACAAAAATTCTAGCGTAAAAAACTTTCAATGGAAAAAAAACTAAAAAACTTTAAAAAGTTTTTCATAATTCACTATTGCATGGAACTTGACCGATCACCTGATCGGAGTTTCTAGGTGTTTTTATATTTCGTTAGTACATATGTCACCGGAAAATAACAAGACTCGTAAGTTGATCAATTTTCAAGGTAGTTGATCAACTCCCGGAAAATAATAAACAGCAGTTAAAATGTATTATTTAACGTATGTATTTTAGTAAATTGATTAATTTACGGCGCCTTGTCGTAAGATCATCCGACGAAGGAGAGGTGTACGTTGATTGGTTAAATAAGTGAAATACGAATAAGTACAAATAATAGATATTCAGACTGATTGTACTTACTGATTAAACTATCTATAATACTTATTAGGTTAATAAGTGATAATTAATATCTGAGCTCAAGTATCTTTTGTTATTTAAAATATTTTTCCATTTATTATACTAAGTCATAAAACTGTATGGCTCAATAAGAATAAATATAAAATATAAAAAAATATACATGATCTTTCACATCTCATCATCGGTATTAAAATAACATATCTAAGTGTTTGTTAACTCTTTGAATAAACAATAGCTAAATGCTTATAAAATGCCCTCGACCAATCAGATAACAGTGTATTATGTGACGGGTAACAGTATACCGTTAAATAGTACACTGAGCAACGATTGGCCCGTTAGTGGATGATTTTACTTGTGGCACAATCGTAAATTATTAAATTACTGCCAGGTACTGTAAGTTGACCAATTAGCTAAAATGCACTGCGTTAAATAATACATTTCTACTAACGTTTGTTATTTTTCGTCAGTTAATCAACTAACTAGAAAATTGATCAACTTACGATTCTTGCTATTTATCGGTGACACATATAAGTTCACTGCGACAAGTTGTTCGCCATAGGAGAAAAATACAAATAAGTGGCCAAGTGCGAGTCGGACTCGCCCATGAAGGGTTCCGTAGTAATATATTTTTATTTTATTTTTATGTTTGAGTTAATTGAATGAAAGGTAAATTGCAGTTTATGACATATTAAAAAAAACTTCTTACTAGATTTTGTTCAAACCAATTTTCGCTGGTAGTTTTCATGGTAATAAACATCATATATTTTTTTTAGTTTTATCATTCTCTTATTTTAGAAGTTACGGGACACACTTTTTTCCACTTTGGAAGTGTCTCTCGCGCAAAGTATTCAATTTAGAATAAAATGATATTAGAAACCTCAATATCATTTTTGAAGACCTATCCATAGATACCACACACGTATGGGTTTGATGAAAAATATTTTTTTGAGTTTCAGTCCTAAGTATGGGGAACCCCCAAAATTTATTGTTTTTTTTCTATTTTTGTGTCAAAACCTTAATGCGGTTCACATAATACATCTACTTACCAAGTTTCAACAGTATAGGTCTTATAGTTTCGGAAAAAAGTGGCTGTGACATACGGACGGACAGACAGACAGACATGACGAATCTATAAGGGTTCCGTTTTTGCCATTTGGCTACGGAACCCTAAAAAGGAGAGGTAAAAAGTACCCGTAACCGAAGGGCATGTATGAACAGATTGATGAGTTTAGATGAAGCAAAAGAGGTTTGTCAGGATCGTAGCAAGTGGAGGTACACAGTCTCTGCCTACCCCTGTGGAAAACAGGCGTGATTTTTTTATATACATACATACTATTACGTCTTTATCCCTAATGGGGCAGACAGAGCATTTTGGGTCTTGCGGCCCTAGGCTCTATGCAGAACCTAGGGCCGCAAGACTCAAAAGCCACTTTTAGCGTCATGGTGGGCGAGAAAATGAAAAAGCAATCAATACAGTGACGGGTTGCTAGTTAAAATGATTCGCATTTTTGCCCATTCCCTCGATCGGCTTTAACGATCAGCGCGGGAAGAGAAGCAGCTGGTACATTCTAAGTTTTTTCGTTTCTCCCAGACCAGCATGGGAGTTTTTATATATGTATGTATTTTGAGGGTTGTTTCAATCATGATACTTAATAACTTTCATGTTGACAACAACATGACTACTTCCATGGTCTAGTGGTCAAGGTGTTCGCCTTTTGATCCGGAGGTCGTAGGTTAGAATCCCACTGGGAAGCATACTTTGTATAAGGTTGTTGAAGTGAAAACTTCTTTAGCGGCGTTGTGCACTTTTTTTGGAATGGGTAAAAAATCTAAAACTCGCGTCAGGACACGTGACCCTGATCGAAAATTCGTAAGACGGCGCAGGGCGCTTGCGCGAATGTTCGTGTGTGTTTATGTTACAGCGTGCTAATAAAATGTCATGTTTGTGTACGATAGTCCAATAAATAAATATTGTATTCTACCACATAAATGAGAGTACTTTCATACTGATAATTAAAGCAATTCGTGCAAAATTATTCCCTAACCATTCCAAAATATCAAAAATGCACAACGTTAATATTCAAGTTTTCACTTCTGCCGGCACTCCCAGAGTGCAACCCGTCGTTTTTTTTTTCAATCTGGTAAGGATATTGTAGGCTTGAATCACGTGAATATCCGAAAAGAAAGATGATTCCGTACGCACGTATAAACTGTGGATGTATATTGCATGCACGCTACTGCAAGGACTGAACTTATAATTAATACATACATACATACTATCACGTTTTTGTCCCTAATGGGGCAGACAGAGCATTTTGAGTATTGCGGCTCTAAGCAGATAGTAGCACAGGGCTGCAAGACTCAAAGGCCACTTTTAGCTTGATGTAGGCAAGAAGGTGGATGAAGGAATCAAAATAGTGATGGGTTGCTAGCCGCATCGCCTATTAACATGATTTGATTTTTTACCCATTCCCTCTATCGGCTCTTACGATCTGCCCGGGCAGAGAAGCAGCTGGTACATTCTAAGTTTTTTCTTTTCTCCCAGACCAGCATGGAAGAATATAATTAATTTAACTATTTAACTAAAGTCCCTTTCTAACTAACCCGTAATATATGCCTTTACTTTGCCTAGCTTCAGTATTTGACCATGGAACCCTTGCTATTTATTCAGGAATACTGTGAAATAGCTATTTAACTGGTCGTGTTTGCAAATGTCAGACAATTAACATTTGGGCCTGAAGCTTGAAACGGAAAAGGTAGCCGGGTTCTTAGAAACGTTAAATGTTTAGCATTAAATGAACTATAGAAGGGTACTATTATATTTAGACACCTATATTTTGTCGCACAGGCGTCACATTTTTTAGGGATTGAAACTTTTGCTTAGTACCTACTTAGTGCTATTATAGCGTTTTCGGCAATGTAAGCGCGAAATTCGAAAATTTAAAAGCATTTCATTCTTATTGATTACTAGCCGAAGCCTTCGCGTGGATTTTATGACTTTGGAAAATGCTCATCAGACTGAACAACTTTTGCTAAAGCGTCATTTTTATATTTCTTAAAGTTAAACTGGACCATTACGTTCCTGCATCAGGTGTTCCATTTTCCAAAATCGATTATAACCTATACGGTGCCCAGGCTTCACATCTATATATGAAAAGAAGTTTCATTCGAATCCGTCCAGTATTTCCGGAGATTGGCGTGTACAAACATACAAAGAGACAGAAATTTAAAAAAAATCTTACTCTGTTACTGTCTCCATCGCTCGAAATATTTTTTTGGAAATATAAATGTACAGACACATTTTTTTACTATTTTATTATATGTATAAATATAAAACTATTGTGTATTTTTAGGTGGTTTATTATTTAGCACCATGTAATCAAATTTATACACTTTTCAAAAATGGATGTATTACCCTATTACAAATACCATACAAACTTATGTAAAGCCTGTTATTGAATAAAATATTTTCACTCACAAAAAATATTATATCTAGTAGACCATTCTTTAAGCTAAGCCATATATAAAAGGATCATAAAGCCAAAAATAATTGGATGTCATCCTAAAGATAAAATATTTAAGAATTTAATCTGAAAAATTAAGACTAATCCCCAGTTCCAATCTAATTTGGCTCGCTACAAAGTGATAACAACCGAAATGGATTAAACGTTGAAATACGAATTAATTTAGAATCTTCGCAAAATGTCTGGTATTAACATTGACTGATTATTAAATAGACAATTTAATCATTACATGGTTTAGTTCAAAATAGAAATAATGTCACCACAAATATTCATCAGCAACATGCTTCATCACATAAGTGTATTTGTAATTAGTCGTAGATGACATAGTGCTGATCTGTTGATGGTGCTGGAAGGTGGCCGTAGAAACTCTGTAATTAAACGACGAAACACACCATCAATTTTAAGTTTATTACAATCGTCTTGATAAGTACTTAGGCCTCATAATGAAATCTTGAATAAAAAAGTCTTTCTTCAAAAACCTTATTTTAGATATAAACTCAGAATAATAAATAGCGCTTACTGAGGAACCGGAGGAGGAGGAATTAAGAAGGAATTATTACATACAAGTGACAGTCGGTGACGGTCGCCGACTGTCGCAAACGGTCGCGAGGCACATGTCAATTTGTCACAAACTGTCAAGCGACCGTAAGCGATAGTCGCCAATAGACGCCGAAGGTCACTGGTAGTCGCCGATAATCAGCGACAGTCAACCTCCATTTCGCAGTTTCGGTGTCTATTTACAATGATGTCTATTATTATGAATTCTGATGTATTCAGAGCCTTTTTAGAATTTATGATTAGGACTTTAGCTGGCTTCAGTCTGTAAGTTTTGATGGTTATAGTCTTTTAGGGATTTCGTTGTCAAGATTTGAATGCAAAAGTAATTAAATATTGTATTGGAACATTAAAAGAGTAAAACTAGCACGGAGTTGCTTGGTAGATAAGACAGATTCAGATGAAGTAGGCTACGCCACCGAATGGTTTCCGGCAAAGTACAATACGACCTAAATACAAGCTAAACAAAGCAAATAAACATCAATACGACCTCTCCAAACGTCCGGCCAGCGTGGAGAGTGAAGGCCAAGTCCTCTGGCTGCTCTGGCCAAGTATGGCTAGTAAGTAATGAGAGGGTCGTACTCCTGCAGTGGAGACTAAAACACCTGATGATGATGATGATGAAGGCTACGCATACTAGCAATGCGTACATATTTCCCAAGGGCCTGCACGCTTTGGTAGAGCGAGATAGTTTTATTGCGACTTCTAAAAGAAGAAAAAGAATAAAGTGATTTATTTTTCCGTTATCACCGACCGAACATTTTTTCATGATCGGGTTATATGCACTCTTAAATTGCATATACTTGTGTATCTATAGCCCGACCATTAAAAATATACGTAGTATTAATGTCTTTTTCTTACCCCCCGTCGCTCGGTGGCAAATCTACACTACTTTTATATTCTAAATCCTACTAATATTAAAAACGCCAAAGTTTGTAAGTATGGATAGATGTCTGTTACTCTTTCACTTAACCGGTAAAGACCCGGACGACATTAATAAATGTCCACGTTCATTGTCTTACTATTGTGTCTGGTATTGGCGGTAAAGGAACGGTTCATAACTACTGAATGGATTTTAATGAAACTTTACAATAATATAGCTTATACATCAGAATAACACATAAGCTACAATTTATAAAGATATTGTGTGATAATCCTACGCAGAAGAAGTCGCGGGCCAGCTTTGATATTTCCAGAAATATCCAGAGAGATATCGTACCCCAACCAAAAATTCTCACATTACCTTTCTTCAGAAATCACGACGAGATATCAACTTTCGTCTCGGCAGCCGATCAGTCAATCAAGCTGAATTATCATAAGGAGTTAACCACAAATCGATGCCCTACATAAACCCCAGGGCTACACACACTTACGACATACAAGATATTTTCCGTTACGTATTTTTTGAGAGCAATGTGTAGTATTCGTATTATATATAACGTGGAAGGGACATAACCGTTAGGAATCAAACCACGAGCTATACTACTAGATCACTATAGCTTAATAATTATAATAAGACTAAAAGAACAAAAACAACATTCCCATAGAAATTGCCCGGGCCTGCACACTTTAGTATGGAAATGCCAATGTTTTTGTTCTTTTACTCTTATTATAATTTCATTATATAGTGATCTAGTATAGCCCGTGGTTTGATTTATTACGGGTTTGTCCCTTCAACGTTGTTACCTACATTTCTGAAGAGAAATATGACAAAATATTAAAAAGAAGTTTGGGCCGTCCAAATACTGGTTCTTGCATCTTAGGCTACAAAATAAGTTTTATCAAAACGAGCGTAAAAAAATTACAAACGGATATTTGCGATGTATAAAAATAACCGGTGAAGTGCAAGTCGGACTCGGACTTGCCAAAGATGGATTCCGTAATCTATATAATCACGTTTTTTACATACATAAATAAAACCACTAAACTGCGTGTCACTCTCGCGAACGTAGGTTTCCGTACTATTATTATCAATAAAAAATTACGATATTCTGTTTTTAGTATTTGTAGTTAGCAGCAACAGAAACATATCATCTGTGAAAGTTTTAACTGTTACGGTTAATGAGATACAGCTTCGTGATGACAGACAGACAAACAGTAAATTCTTACTAACAGGGTCCCGGTTTTACCGTTTGGGTACGGAACCTCAACAAACTTTAAAATCTTCTTCGATTAAAAAAAAACTTTAAAATGAAAAACGAACCATAATACTTCAAACAGAAAAATAAAGATTTTCTAAATTTTAATAACTTTGTCTAAAGTGTGCGCCTGCTAATAAATTTTCATAGAGCAACTACTGGTAACTGCAAGTGCGTTTGGCGTTTCATGATGAATCGAGAAACTTGCGGTGTGTAATGTAGCGTGGTGTGTGGATACCTTTACTGAGTTACGAAACATTTATAGAAAGTTTAAATTTACGCTTGTTCATTATTGTTACTTATATATAATGATAGATATGTAGCAGCCATTTGGTTAAATTAGCTAGCGAACTGGATGGCGACCTTCCAGGAATGGTCTACCCGTTCCTTGAAGGTCGGAGGCCGATAGTTCGTTCATTAATCTAGAATCACTTAGCGTATTGAAAGTCTGTCCTTTAAAGTCTAATACTCAGCCAAGTAATTCAAATTTAGTTAGGATTTTTTTTCCAGTGCTGTAACAACAAAAAAAATATGGTGTCAAGAGCGTAAATACTATTTTTTGTTCACACATCTCATCGGTAATTATTTTTCTAATATTTCTCTATTACTGGTTACTTAGGGTTGGTACCCACTAGCAAACGTCGTCAGTAATTTGTGAACCCTAATCATATTATCACAAATTCATCAATATTAAATTTAACTAAATGACTTTACTTATTCATTTAGTTAACAATTTTTACTAAATACAATGACAGACTTATTCTAATTAATTAAGGATCATTTGATCGTTAACCTAAAATATATTAGGATATTTACTCGATTAAAGTCACTAAACTTCTGGTACGTGAGCAGATCAGAATCCGGTCGACATGCATTGTTTTACTATTGTGTCTGGTGTTTTGATCTAAAATCAATTTAACTCAAGGCAACTGGAGATTTTTAATGTAGCCAAATGGAAGCTCTCGTCTAGGACATCTACTCATTTTGCTCATGTCGAGGAACCCGAATGAACTCAATCGATTAAAGTATGTGAAAGTAAATCTGTTTTGTGCACACTCTGGAAGTGTGAGGTATAATGTGTTTTTGCTTGATTCTACTTGAACAATCCAGGTTGTACCTATGTATGTTCGACGATAACTCAAGAAGTTGGAAAATGAGTCAAATTGGTCAAGGAGTTGCCGAGATATGGGGTTTGCCCCCATCTCTGTTCAAAGTCAACTCCTTATCATCCTTGTAGGTCGAAACGTAAATTTTATCTTTTAATTGTTTCATAAAACTATCTGTAGGTCATCTAGGTAAACTTGTCCTAATTCAGTGATTAACACACAGGCAAGCAAAAAAACGTATCCGAAAAAGAACTTGTAGTTGAAGTTAGAAAAACAAGCAAAGTGGCCTATTTAAACCAGAACAAAGCAAACGCAAAAAGTAAAATCCGTAGCGTTGTCGGCTCATTAAATAATTGCGCGATTCGGGCAAAGTATCAAGACATTTGAGCGGAGTGTAAACATAGGCCCCATGAATATGGACTCCGCTTCATTAAACACGGACACAGGTGAAAAAAGTCCAGTTGGAAGAGATTTAAAAAAAATTGTCACTTCTAGATCTTTCCCACTGAATTTGTTTTCGGCTGAGCAGAATAGGACCACTGCAAGTCTTCACGTGGATGCCGTAGAAGGCGACTTAGGAAATACAAGCTTAGCATTAGAAAACTTCAATGAGACCTCTCCAACCCATCTGGCCAGCGTGGAGAGTGTAGGCCAAACCTTCTGTACTTACACTGTGGCCAAGTATGGCTTTAGTAGTGCAGAGAGGGTCGTGCTCCTGCAGTAGAGATATACAAGACCTGATGATGATGATTATGATATCCTTAACGAGGTAGACAGAGTCCAGAAACGAATGACCCAAAGGATAATTTAGGCGTGAAAGTTGGCGTGTTGGTAATAGGAATCAAAATGGCAGGAGGGTAACCACATTGCATATTGACTTAGTTGGAGTAGAAAAGCAAAATCTAGCACAAGTGTTTTAAACACGTTGGATTACTTTTTATTTATTGTTATGGGTTGCTACTTCTATTACCATGATTTTCATTTTCACCCATTCCCTCGATTGTGTTTTACAATCTGCGCGGAGAGAGAAGCTGGTGGTACATTCTAAGTTTATGCTTTTCCTGGATCAGCATGGAAGAAAAAATATTAAAATAAGGGTTATATTATATACTCATTTAGAGAGTCAGCTACTGGCCGACATGTTTCGACTTTTAACTAGAGGTCTTCTTCAGGGAATAAATGACTTGAGTAAGCGTGTCTTAGTAGAAGATTCTCTACATGAGTAACCTTTTTATCGCATATTTACCATGTCTGTGTCTCAAATTAGTCTTAACCACCAAAGAAATATATTTTTATTTCACTGCAAAACTCCGCTACACTGTGGCGGCTAGCTTTCGTAGCAAAATAATCTTGTTTTATGGTCCGAAAGAGGGATAATATCTTTATTCATAAGCCACAAAAAATATATAGTGGCGGCTCATGATCAGAAGTGGGCTATTTTAATTGTCAGTTGTAATCTCTGACGTTTTAAATGTAAAGCTGTGGACATACTGGCTGACTAGATGAAATATTAATTAATATTGACTTATTGTTGAACTTGATCGTGTCAAAATGTTAGTCGTTTTCTTAAAAAAGATATGAACTGGTTGGAATATTCTAATTTTTTCGTGTCTCCCGGACTAGCATGGAAGATATCATCATCATCAGGTCTTTTTGTCTCCACTGCAGGAACATGATCCTCTCTGTACTAACACAGCCATACGCCTGAGCAGCTAGAGGTCTTTGGCCTACACTCTCCTCGCTGACCAGACGGGTTGGAGAGGTCTCATTGGTGTATATTAAGCTTTGTTTAACTTGTATTTTTTAAGTCGCCTTCTACGAAATCCACAGAAGGACTTAGAGTCGCCCTATTCTACTCTGCCGGAAACCACACGGAACTATGGAAACTACGTTCTTACTCTTTATGATTGCTTTCTGGTACTGGATTACAGAATGCTGCCAGAAGAAGTCTATTACTGTACAAAAGGTATCTCAAAATTTTCGAGAATGTCCTATTGAAAATAGCCTGCACCAGGATCCAAAGTATATCTTGTAGAGTGAATAATTTGGTTCAAAAAACCCATAACTTTTTACTTTTCTACAGAAACTACGAGTATTTTATTATTGTAACTGGAAAGTTCATCCGTATATAAAAGAGTTTATTTCAGCTCGTTTAAAGCTAACTTAAAATTTGCATCTCGTTGCTTACTCCAGTGTTATGGTCGACAAAAATGTTCATAAAAGTAAAATTGCACATTTCCCCGACCAAAATGCTCGGTGAAAGAAACATTGCATAAAATCTGAAGTGTGCTTAGAAATATTTGACTTTTAATGGCGTACCCTTAATTGTTTTTCATCAGCAAATGGAGTTATAGCAGGCTGTACATCAAGTGTAACAATGTAATTGTGATAACGTCTTTATTTCAAAGCAGTAAGACTGGTTTTGCACAACATCTAAGGAATATTATGCTTAATAAATTGAACCACGGGATATATTTTCCCGGTTGCATCCTCAGCTCAGTAATACTTTAGAGCCCGCGGGGTCCGCTGCCTAATCAAAGAGATTTGATGAGTTTGCTAGGTTGTACACAGAGCGACTGCTGTCTGACCTCCGGAATCCAAAGGGTAATCCAGAATTGATGATCAAAAGCTAGATGGCGATCGAAACCCACAGTTTATACTTGTATTCCGAAACACGGAATCTTCTTTCTTTTTGATAATCAGGTGATTCAAGCCTGCAATATCCTAACCAGACTGGAAACAACTTTTTACAAAATATGCTTCCCAGTGGGATGTACCCATGACATCCGGACCACAATGCGACTTCGGTAAATGCAATTTGAGCTGTATTGATGTGTGATAGGACTTAAATTTTATGCAATCAAAGCGCGCTATGCGTTGGCTAGGTATCTGGAATCCCTGGTATCCAGTCGTTTAAACATAGACATAAATATCAATTCTTCTTCGTTTCTTATTATATATGTAACTTCTTCACAGTCCTTTGAGAGGCTTGCATGGGGATACAGATCCAACACGTAGAGAGAAGTTTGGAGAAGTTGATGTCATTTGGCGCTTCCGCCAAAACCTATTCCTGGACATACCTATGAAAGGTGTACTATTGCATGAAAAAGGGAATCGTTTATGTGTTATGGAATGAATCTGAGATGGATTGATGCTGAGAAATTGCAATAGAAACGTCACCTGCCATAATCATGATTACTGACTATTGTATTACGCAACCCTGTCGGGGCAAAGGGCAACTACGACATATTACCGCCAACATACGTTAATAATACGTACTTTGTTTTTACTATGAAGTCCAATTAACTAAACATAATCTTCGCCCACACAAATTTCCAAATGATAACAATGCGTATTATAGTTTACACTAACTTCGTATTCAAAACCCTAGCTTTGTCAAACACAAAGGCATCTATCCCACACACTACTCAACTTTTAGACTATATGAGAATCATAATTGTGTAGAGCATATTTAGGCGCAACGCGAAAGGTCAGAGTCTAAGCACATCGGGTAGCAACTTATTAGTAGTCTGTGACATCGGCCTGATTTGCCTCGATGCAGTTACGATGAAACACAGCATGCAACTCATCGTTCTGTCACAACATTAGATTTAGAAGTAAAAATAATTCTACGTTTTCAAAATAGAAGCAACTGCTCAAGTTCGAGTGTATATATGTTTATTTAAGGGGTTCTGTACCCAATAGGTAGAAATGGGACCATACACGGTGATTTTTCATTGGTTATGAAGCCGAAGGCCACTTCATAGACATCGTTAGTAAGACCTATTAAGCTAGTCTAAATAAAAATTCAGAAACAAAAAATGTTGTCTAAAACTTGAAAGTAAAATAATAATTGTGAGATCAATTAGTAGTACCACCGCCATACACCGCCCGCCGGCGCGCCGTGGTCATCGACATTACGCAGCGTATAACTATGTGCTCTCGATCGAAAATCATTTACGCAACTTTTTAATCTTATGACATACAGAAATTTGGATTACGTATATGGATAGAGGAATTTATTTACTATACGACAATTTTTTTTCAAAGCCAATGAAAAGTCCGCGTGTATTATTACTAAGGCTCCTATTTATCTGTCTGTCTATCGCATACTTGAGCGGTTTTTTATGTATGTATTTTTTCCGTTTTTAACCAATTTCAAACATTCCTCTATTGTTTGAAAGGGCATCATGCAAGGTGATTCTAGGTTCACCAGATGATGATGATGATAAAATCTTCCTACATTATGTCTACAAATGTAAAATTTTTAATGTTTTTGTCAATAAATCAAGCATTTTCATTCAGAAAATATATTTTTGTGAATTGGATTGAATAAAGAAGACCAAAAAATTATACTTGATCGTTGTGGTTATATTTAAGCCGAATCCTCTGGCACAAATGGGTCTGGTATTACAAAGAGGATTATGCTCTTACAGTAGAGACTAATACATGTCAGAAAAGATCTGATGATGATGTTGATGATGCGCAGGAAATTTTTGAAACGCTTGCCAAAAGGTCAACATTTGGTAAATCATTTTCACTAGTCGATACAATCACCATCATCTGAGCGTTTTTTCCCGGTTGCATCCTCAGCAGTAATGCTTCAGAGCCCGGGGTCCGCTACCTAACCAAGGAGATTTGACGAGGTTACTGGTTTTTACTAGTCGATACAGTATTAGTAAATAGAGATTCTGAAATTTCTCGTCTTCAACTATAATCGGTCATCATATTGCAATATGCTATTTTCCAACTAGTCAAATCAAATACTTTTTCTAAACGTCAAAACAAACAGTTTCTATGGGATTTTGTATGAAATACAGGCAGATGACGTCACAGTTTTTGACGTGATAACGTCTTTAAAATCGTTTTAGTCGGGTGACATGTTCAGAAACTTGTGTCACACCAAAACCTCACGAGCGCGATCGCAGGTATAACGAGAGAGAGACGGACCGATCTCCCGTCTCATCTCGAGCGCTGCCAGTCATTCCGTGAAACGACGTTATCACGTAAACATCTCGATCGTAAACCTACTTTACAAACAATAAATTTTTTTGGAGTCAAATAGTGTTCTTATTATCAGTTTTTCTACAATAATAAATTTAAAAACACGTTAAAATGGATATTTTCAAAGACAACTGACATTATTTTGCGACGTTTTATTTTGTTATCAGTACAAAATAATTTATTCTTGGCTTAGGAAAATATCCAATTCTGCTTGTCGACCCAATAGCTTGTCCAAATTTGCTCGTTCCTCAAGGATCATACTCACAAAAGTACAAACGAGGACTCTTCTAATTGTGGTATCAATGCTAAGGGTCTATTTATAACTAAAGCCGTATTTACTAGGCTCTCTTCCGGGAAGTGTGGCGGGTAATACACTTAATTAAAAGCATCGAAAGCGAATAAAATTGAAAGTGTTTTGTTGGAGTTAAGAGTTCCCTTACCCTAGACTTCTCCATACAAATGTAGTCTACGTTTAATTTTAAAACCACATGTCAGATTCCGGTAAAAATTGGTAATTGTAAAGAAATTGCATTTATCTAGGGTAATAACTGGTTTCGACAGTAAAATTATGAACTGGAAAGAAAATATAACGATTTAGAAGTTTCCCATACTGATGGTCAAAAATGATATAAAACACTATATTCTATTTCAAGTTCATATTTTTAGTGTCGGAAACCAGTTATTACCCTAGATAATTGCAATATCTTTGAAAATACAAAATTTTGCCGAAATCGGACATGTCGTTTTGAAATAAAACGTAGACTACGTTTGTATGGAAAGTTGTATTTTGGTCTAGGGTAAGGGGACTCTTAAGTAGGCTTTTGTTTACACTTAACAGATTAAGAAATTTGCTACAATATAGGTAGTCAATGTTAATTTGTTATAGTGACAAGAGGGCTGGCTGTTTTTCGCACAACGAATCAGTATTGCGATCCAACGCGGAAATGCGGCCAGCGTTCTTGGCATTACGCCACGTGAGCACGACTTTTTAGACAAAATTAATAGTTAACTTTTTTCTGTGTGTATATTCTTTTTTCTTTCTTAGTTAATGTTAATAGTTACTATCAAATTTCTCGGCGGCCCGGCGAGAGTACGCATTGCTAGTGCTTTCGCAAGTAAAGCGACACCGGGCGTGGTCCGCACCTTGGATGGGTAACTACAAGTTGCACAAAAATTCTCGAGCTCCTCCGTGCTTCAGAAGGCACGTATAAGCCGTTGGTCCCGGCTGTCTTCATTGAATGGCAGTCGTCAAGCTATGTCAGACGCCTTGAGGCAGCCTGAAAAATCTGACATCAGGGTTGGTCACGTACACATACGAAAAACAAACATCAAATTTCATGAAGCTCCTATCGAAAATACTCGAGTTGTCGCCGAACAAACATACATACATACAAACGCTAGATTTTTAACAGTTCCACGTTTGCGGAAAAACTGATATTAAGAGCACTATTTGACTTCAAAAAAACATGACGTCACCCTTTTGTATTTCATACAAAGCATAATAATGTGACGTTTAAAAAAAGTCTAATTTGATTTGTTGTCCTTTAACGGATTGCCGTTTGACATTTTATATCAAAAATTCGATTATAATAATACGTTTGGAAGCTTATTCTTCTCTTCTTATATTTAAGAGCTGGGCTCTTGTCGGTGAAGTGCTTTCCATGTCTCTCTTCCTTCCGCTAAGTTCTTAACCTCTTTATATGTTTTCACGTTTAATTTTTCTTTTATTTGGTCTATAAATTTTCTTCTGGGTTTTTCTACTCCTCTCTTTCCTTCTATTTTTCCTTCCATTATTGTTTTAAAGAACGCATCGTGGCGTAATAGATGACCTCTTCTATTTTCTATAATTTGTATTATTTGTCTTTTCTCTCTCACAGAAAAAATTACAAATAAGAAGGTACTAGAGGATAGTACCTTCTCATTTGTATTTTTTTCTGTCTAACTTAATATAAAAACCGTATTATTTCGGGCCAAAATATAAATTAACCTTTAACGATAATTTAGTAATCCACCCTTATTTAACCCTTAAAGGGTTAAAATTAATCATTTTCCCCACGTGTCCCAAAAAGGTGAAATCGAAAATCCTTTCATACCCAGTCCTATATCAATATTTGGACTTCCGTACCTTTCGGCTTGTGAGTTTGTTTGCATGTTCGCGAGCTCTGAAGAGGGCCTTTCACGGAATATGAATCATAGTGGCCTTGAGTCTAATGTAGTTATCTGTCATTTCTTATCTGGTACCTTGTCAAGTCAGTCTTCTTTTTTTTTTTTTTCTTTTCTTGATTATGGCAGTCAAACTTCGTTGAAGCTTATTTTTCCAGTGTCTAGTAATATCTCTTCTTTATTCCAATTATTCCTAATTCTAAACCCATAACTATACAATCAAAGTTTGGTATAGGTCCTTTGATTGCTTCACGGGAGCTTCTGGTGACAAATCTATACGAGTCCACTGGTTTTCATAGCCGATTGAGTGGCGGACGGCGCCCAAAGACGCCCACCGCAGTCCGCAAATAAATATCACTACAACCGCACTATGACTGTCCACTTTAAACATTTTACATATTGTCCATGAGAATGAGCATTTATAACACCAAACTACACCAATTTCATATTATAAAGTCCACTAGAATCAATTTGCAAAACAATTTAAAGCAAACTCCAACTGGACCCCTTGACTTCCCGCCAAAAACTCCCAAGTCAGTCTTCATTATCAGCATTTTTTTTTTATTTTTTTTTTATTTATTTGGTTCGCTAACTGGCTGAACAACACACAAGATTATACAAATACAAATAAGAGCATACAAGAAGCCAACCTACTTGGAGCGAGCACAGCATGCAGTATCGAGGTATTCCGCAAAGCGCTCCATCATTATGTATGTTATGTACAATTTGGAAGGGTCATACCCGTAATAAATCAAACCACGGGCTATATACTAGATAACTATAGCATAATGGAATTAAATGAATAGACAAAGAACAAAAACAAATTACATTCCCATACAAATTGCCTGGGCGACTTTTGCCACACTTTTTGTATGGAAATGTTTAATATTTTTAATATTTTTTAGTTCTTGACTGTTATTTTAATTCCATTATTCTAAAGAGATCTAGTATAGGCCGTGGTACGTTTTTTTATGTGTATATCCCTTCCACGTTGTATAAGATCTAACAAAATATACTAAAACCATTTTAAGGGTGAATTCAGTCCACGATACTGAACAACTTTCCCCAAGGAACATATATCGAAATATGAACAGTAATTTTCCGTCTTTCATACAAGTTGACCGATCACCTAATTTGAATTTGTATGAAAAGTCAAAAAATATTTTTCATACCTACCTAATATTATTGTTATTAAAGAAAACTTTCCGTTTATTTGTATGATCTTCCTCAAAGGTATTTTTGACGTCAAATAATAAATCTAAAAACTGACTTCACCCCCAAACTACACAAAAGCAACATATACACGCTGACTTTTCATTGGTTTTGGAAAAGAAAATGTCGTATAGTAAATAAATTACTATATACATACACGTAATCTAAATTTGCGTATGACATAAGATAAAAAAATTACAAAAATGATTTTTGATCGAGACTACGTACCTAGTACTCGTCCAAAACTGTCGCGTGAACTCGCACGACCCCATGATCTTCGGGCGGCCGGCCGGCTACGACGCCTGGCGGTGGAACTACTAATTGATCTCACGATTTTACTTTCGAGTTTTAGTCAAAAATTTTTAGCTCTGAATTTTTATTTTGACTAGCTAATTAGGTCTTACTAACGATTCTTATGAAGTGGCCTTCAGCTCCAAAACCAATGAAAAAACACCGTGTATAATATTTCTATATAAACACTTCGCAAGTATACCTCTTCAAACAGAAAAATAATTTTTCAAATCGGTCCAGGCGTCTTCGAATAATCGTAGAACATACATATATAAATAAATAAAATGAAAGATCCCGACGAATTGATAACCTCCTCCTTTTAAGAAGTCGGTTAAAGAAACTTAAAGTTGATATCCCCGTCAAAGAAACATCGTTCGAAACAAAAACCTTTATTCCTAAACCTGCCACATAAAATAATTATTAAGGTCCTAACATTATTTCTTTTTAGGGTTCCGTATCTAAGGGGTACACTCAGTAACTTGTTGTTATTCGCTGTCTGTCTATCTGTCTGTACGCTTATCTATTACAAATGTAATTAATCAAAATTGTAATTAATCTCGTTAATACTACTTTAGCTTCTTCTCTATTTATTGGTAAAATAAAATACTTGATATAGACAAGCGACAGTCGCCGACAGTCGCCGACCTTTCGCGGGCACATAGTCGCTGGTCTCTAAGAGCCCTACGGTTTCTTCTAAAAAATTCTAGAAAGTACATAATTATATTGCATTACTATTCTATCGTATGGGTAATAAATTCTTCTATCCATAAACGTAATCCAAATTTGTGTATGACATTATAAGATAAAAAAGTTGCGAAAACCTGTCACGTGACCTCGATGAATCAATTGTAAGTACATATACTGTGCTGTAATTTTGTTTTATTTTTTACGCGGCAACAATTTATCTGTTTATATTTTTCAAGTTTATTAAAAAGACATGTAAGTAAAATAAAGTCTTACTATCAAACATCATCATCATCATCATTTCAGCCGCATAGCGTCCACTGCTGGACATAGGCCTCTCCCAAAGATTTCCAAAATGACCGATCTAGAGCTGCTATCAAACTATCAAACATACTAACCCGCTAAATTTTATATAATAAAAATATGACCCCAAAAATCTTAAGGGTAATCTTAAGGTACAGAACCCACCACGTGGAAGTGCGGCTCGAACTTGACCGGCTTTTACAGCTGAATTTTACTTACGAAATATCCAATCTCATTTGTTTAGGAAAATAAAGAAGGCAAAGAGACTTGCGAAGTCTTTATTTCGATACAATAGTCAAGACAGTGGTTCCCAAACGTGGTCACATGTCGCGTGACATGTCTCTTAGCTCTTTCTATCTCATCTAAGCACGTTTCCGGTGGATTTCTCAGCAGCGTTGCATCGTGCTTTTTAAAATTCTTGGAAGTGAAAATATTGGTTTATGTGCTATCTTTGCCGGTATAGAGCGTTTTTGAATCTATTCTGCATATCTTATAAAGTAAGAAGATTTTTGATAGAATCGGTAAATGAAGGAGTATCCCTGTTTATTTTCCATTATTAAAATTCAAATTCAGTCGTTTTAAACCATAATACCGCCCTTTGTACTCATTATTGTACAATTATTTCTTTGTAACATTTTTGTTTTTGTTATACAATAAAGAGTTTATCTTTTTTTATCTTTGTCAGTGGACTTTATCGTGGCTAAAGTTTGAGAACCCCTGTTCCCTGAAAATCCCTTATAATAAAGCAAACAAATCCGTGAGACGGTGCAAATCCAATATGACGCGACTCGGTTCAGATTGTGCCGCCATTTTTACAGTTTTATTATCTTGACGCGACAAGCGAGCTGAATAAAGTTTGTACCTTTGAAGTTTTCACCTTTCTTTATACCTTTTTTGTTTCTTGGATCTATCCCACATTCACAATATCTTATGAAGAACTAAATGAATAATATAATCAAACAAATTTGTGCAAAAATAATTCCTTTACTTAGGGGTTAAATTTCATAATAAAATCGGTAAATGACGTCGAATATTTTGTTTATTTTTAATCATTAAAATTCTAATTCAGTCGTTTTAAGCGATAAGACCGCCCTTTGTACTCATTATAGTAAATTTATTTCTTTGTTACATTTTTCTTTTTGCTATACAATAAAGAGTTTATCTTTTTTTATCTTTGTCAGTGGACTTTACCGTGGCTAAAGTTTGAGAACCCCTGTTCCCTGAAAATCCCTTATAATAAAGCAAACAAATCCGTGAGACGGTGCAAATCCAATATGACGCGACTCGGTTCAGATTGTGCCGCCATTTTTACAGTTTTATTATCTTGACGCGACAAGCGAGCTGAATAAAGTTTGTACCTTTGAAGTTTTCACCTTTCTTTATACCTATTTTGTTTCTTGGATCTATCCTACGTTCATAATATCTTATGAAGAACTAAATGAATAATATAATTAAACAAATTTGTGCAAAAATAATTCCTTTACTTAGGGGTTAAATTCCATAATAAAATCGGTAAATGACGTCGAATATTTTCTGTTTATTTGTAATCATTAAAATTAAAATTCAGTCGTTTTAAGCGATAAGACCGCCCTTTGTACCCATTATTGTAAAATTATTTCTTTGTTACATTTCTCCTTTTGCAATACAATAAAGAGTTTATTTATCTATTTATCTTTCTCAGTGGACTTTATCGTGGCTAAAGTTTGAGAACCCCTGTTCCCTGAAAATCCCTTATAATAAAGCAAACAAATCCGTGAGACGGTGCAAATCCAATATGACGCGACTCGGTTCAGATTGTGCCGCCATTTTTACAGTTTTATTATCTTGACGCGACAAGCGAGCTGAATGAAGTTTGTGCCTTTGGAGTTTCCACCTTTCTTTATATCTGTACATACCAGTCGCAGGGCCTACTTAGAAGCTGATTCCTATCGAGTTCCCTTAGGGGTTTAAAATATAGACGGGTGTTTCTAATATATATAATAAGCCCTGTGGTTTCCGGCAGAGTAAGCAGAGTAGAATAGGACCACTCCAAGTCCTTCCGTGGATGTCGTAGACTTAGGAATACAAGCTAATTATAGCTTATAAACATCAGTGAGACCTCTCCAACCCGTTTAGCCAGCGAGAAGAGTGTAGGCCAAGTCCTCTGGCTGCTCTGGCTAAGTATGGCTCTAGTAGTTCTGTACTACCAGAGCCATACTTAGCCAGAGGAGCCAGTGGTCCATGCATGCCATGGTCGTGCTCCTGCAGAGGAGACAAAATGACAACAACCTCATGATCTTCTTCTTATCGTGTGTGTTAGTGACTAACACTAGTGTCAGAGTTTTTAAATCGCCTTAAAGGCCTCTGACATGGTTTTAGGTAACGACCAATGTCAAAGACAGTGACCGGGACCGACGGCTTAACGTGCCCTCCGAAGCACGGATCATCTTACTTATCAGGCAATCAGGTGATCAGCCTGTAATGTCCTAACCAAACTAGGACAACAACACAAAGTCATTGCCCCCACTCGGAATCGAACCCGCGACCTCCGGGTATGAGCCAAACGCTCTAACCATTACACCACGGAGGCAGTAACCTGATGATAATGGTGGTTATTTCTAATATATAACCATTTATTACTTACAACTATTATAATCGACGTAGGTATTAGAATGTCCATTTGCTTTTTTTATAAGCTGGATTGCACACACTTTCAGCGTCATGGTGGGCGAGAAGATGAAAAAGCAATCAATACAGTGATGGGTTGCTAGCCGCATCGCCTGTTAACATGATTCGCATTTTCGCCCATTTATTTCCATCGGCTTTTACGATCTGCGCGGAAAGAGAAGCAACTTGTACATTCTAAGTTTTTTCTTTTCTCCCTATGTCCTCCCGACTATGTCAATAAAATTAAAAATATGCTATTATGAGCCAGACACTCAATGGCCTAATAACCTTCATAGAATCTTATTAGGTTTTATTTAGGTTAATTAAGCCATAGTAGTTTTATAGCTTTGCTGTTTGGGTTCCGGCAGAGTAGCATAGGACTCCAAGTGTTCTTGAGGATGTCGTAGAAGGCGACTGTCTGTATAATGATAATATTTTTAAAAAAAAGTTAAAGCACCCTTATCTCCGGAAACACTGGACGGATTCAAATGAAACTCTTTCAGTTATATAGCTGTTAAGCCTGTGCAACATATAGGGCATTGATTTTGGAAAATGAAACACCTTACTTCAAGTTAAAAAGGTTCTATAAGGCTTCTTCATGTTGGATTTGGCCCCATGAACGCCTCAAAGGACCGGGTTCCCATAGACCCGTGGGTAAAAATCGTACCAACATAATAAAATAAATAAATATATTGTATAGCTAGCTGCGTCTGCGATGTTATCAACTGCATACCAAATTTTATCAAAATTAGTTTAGTCGTTTGCGCGTGAAGAACTAACAAACATACACACAGACACACACTCACAAACTTTTGCCTTTATAATATTAATAAGAGTGATGTTATACTATGTATAGTACATGTCCACAAGGCATGCTCAATTTAGCATAAAGCTCGGCCCGACGCCTAAATCCAGGGCTTTGTGAGACCAAATAAGCTGGAAAACCGAATTCATGTGAAACAGGCACACTAATAGACAGTGATGGAATGACTGGATAAAAGTCCACGGTAGGAAATGTTAATTGATATGTATTGTGCGCATTGTGGCATTGAGAAAGCTTTCAGTTTTCAGGGGAAAATCGTTTTGTCGTACAAGCGGTTGTGCTGTTCCATGTAATTTAAAAAGTATTATATTTAAAGAAAAAAATATGAAATCAATACATACATACATACATACTATCACGTCTTTATCCTTAATGGGGCAGACAGAGCGTTTTGGGTCTTGCGGCTCTATGCACAGCCCAGGGCCGCAAGACCAAAATGCCACTTTTAGCGTCATGGTGGGCGAGAAGATGGAAAAGCAATCAATACAGTGATGGGTTGCTAGCTGCATAGCCTGTTAATATGATTCGTATTTTTGCCCATTCCCTCGATCGGCTTTTACGATCTGCGCGGGAAGAGAAGCAGCTGGTACATTCAAAGATCAGCATGGGATGGGAGCATGGGATATGAAATCAAGCACTTTTTTTAATCAAACAGATTTGAGATAGCTGTAAAGTAAGTTCGAGACTTTTTTAAATTCAAATAGCGCTCTTAATATCAGAAAATCAAAACTCATGTTGAAATGGGAGAGTTAGTCGCGAAGTTTAAAATCCTGTAACTACCTACGTAATATTTTTTTAGTAAAGTTAGCAATTACGTCATTGGATTGGCCTCAAAAAGGCACTATCGGGATCAATGCTTTGTATAGAGTCATCGTGACTCTTAGATATAACAACTGAAAAGTGACACTATTTTGCCACTTTTTTATATTTATGAACTGTACTAAATAATATATTATAGAACCATCTACCCAATCAATTGAACTAGAATCGTTCAACGTTTAACAACTTGGCGTATTGAAAGTCAGCCCTTTGAAGATGACTAACCAAGACTCAGCCAGGTGATTCAAATTTGATTTAGATTTTTTCCACTGCAGCGCTAGTAGTCAAAACCAATATGGCGTCTATAGCGCGAACAGCTGTGACCTGTGAATGTATTTTTTCGTTCACACATCTCGTAATTTTTGAAGTGAAAACTTCTTTAGCGGCGTTGTGCACTTTTTTTGGAATGGGTAAAAAATGTTAAACTCGCGTCAGGACACGTGACCTGATCGAAAATTCGTAAGACGGATGGAGAGTAGACAGCTGGTGTGGCGTAGGAGAGGGAGTACCCCTCTCTTTCTACGGCGCGGCGAAAATGTATGCCTGCGCCTGCTGTTTCGTATATCAAAAATGCACAACGTTATTATTCAAGTTTTCACTTCTGCCGGCACTCCCAGAGTGCAACCCGTCGTTTTTTTTTAAATATTTCACTATTACTTCTTAGTTAGTGGTGGGTATTAGTAAAAAGTTGCCGTCATTAAGTTTGTAAACTCAAACTACATTTAACAAATCCAATTTAACTAAATGAATATAATAAAAAGGTTATTTTTGCATAACTTTTAAAATGTTAGTAGGTATACATACTATATCTGTGTTTTTTTTAAACATAAATAGCTGTCTGAAAATTTCTACTGAGAGCAAATATATTTTGTGGTTGTATTTATAGAAAGTTGTACATTTATCTTTATTTTGTTAGTTTGGTAGTTTCCAGCAAAGTACCACTCCAAATTCCAAAAAATAGATGATTATACAAGGCGACTTTGGAAATACAAGGTAAAAAAGCTTATAAACATCAATTAAATCTCTTAAACCCGTCTAGCCAACATGGAGAGTGTAGGCCAAGTCCTCTGGCTGCTCTAGCCAAGTATGGCTCTGGTAGTACAAAGAGTGTCATGCTCCTGCAGTGGAGACCAAAAGACCTGATAATGCTAAGGATGATGTATTTTTTAATGTCATGTGTTATTTCTCTAATACATTTGTTAATGCAACAACCAGTTTGGGAAAGAAATAAAAACACTAAAAGCCTATATTTACTACAATCAGCCATCATGCGTTTTTCTTAAAACTATTTTTTTACTCATACTGCGTTTAAGGTTCGGCATACACGGCAGTATCTACTGTATTATGATAATAACCAATATGTTCGTTCTCAGTTAGCGGTTCCTATAACATAAACAGATGAAGCAAGTATCCGAAGCCCTTTGATCAATTAGCTACAAGGAGTTACATAGTCAATTCAAATTGGCGGTAATGCGATAGTATCTGATGCTAGATATATTTTGAATGGATGCGGTTACGTCACTGTTAGGTCTGAAAAGGGTATAAGTAGTATTAGGCCAATTTTGAAACATTTTTTTCCTTTTTTTTCTTTTTTTAAATTATATATATAACTTCATGCTTCATCTGCCTTATTTTGACAACTATGACAGTTTATTGTAATGACAGTACTGTCTGTCAACTATCATTGACTTTTTTTTTAGATGTCAGACGGTTGGCGCAAAATAAATGGTGACGACAGCCGTATGGGAGATAACTTTACTTCTTCTTCTTATCGTGTGTGTGTTAGTGACTAACACTAGTGTCAGAATTTAAACCGCCTTAAAAGGCCTCTGACATGGTTTTAGGTAACGATCAATGTCAAAGACGTAACTGAAATGACTTAACAGAAAATCTGATCTTTTTTTATAATAAAGAGGATGTTATTCTTAAAAGCATGAACAACATTGAAGCGTTTTTAAAATTTTAATTTTTTCCCCGTTATAGCACCCTGTATGTTGTCTTTAAAAAAATACGCAATAGTAATTTAAAAACGTAAGATTAAAATAAATAAATAAATATATAGGGACAAATTACGCTGATTGAGCTAGCCCCAAAGCAAATTCAAGACTTGTGTTATACTAACTCAAGAATACTATATTTTGTAACAAATACTTATATAGATAAACATCTAATCACGTTTAAAACATCCATCAAAACTAAGTCCGCGTTCAGTCGACTAAGTTCTAAGTTGTTTTAATTGAGTAACTAGAGGACTCTCTAACTACCTATTGTGTATCGATTTCTGCTATTGAACTGCTGTATCTAAGATCCATGAATTATTTATCATATTTCAAGCTATATATTTGCCAGTGAATAATACAGATACAGATAAATTTTTACGTCTGTATCCCTGACGGGGTAGACAGAGCCTAGGGCAGTTAGGCCCAAAGACCAAGCTTAGCGTGGTGGTTAAAGATGGAAAAGGAATCAAAATAGTCATGGGTTGCTAGCCGCATCGCCTATTACCATGATTCAAATCTCGCCCATTCCCTCGATTGGCTCTTACGATTTAATTAAATAATTGTGATTAATTAAATAAAAATAAAAACCAAAATATTTTTATTTCATCCCACAAGTTTTTTATACGTTGTCTATTATAATATAAGTATGTAAATAGATAAAAAAAAATCAGACTGATTGAGTTATCCCCAAACTAACTTTAAACCTGTGTTATGGAAGACCAACTCAACGACACTAGATTTTATAATAAATACATATACAGATAAATACCCAAGGCTCAGGCCAGGTTTAGGCCTCTCTAGAGTAAAGGCCTCCTCCAGATATCTCCACTGCGGTATATATATTTGCCAATACTTATATTTTATACTTCTTCTTCTTATCGTGTGTGTTAGTGACTAACACTAGTGTCAGAGTTTAGATTTTATACTAAGAAAATATTATAAGTACAGCCCAAAAACAACCTAAATACACCACTCAACGTAGGGTCGGGACAGCTTATATCTCTATATACCTATAGGTATATACATTGTTAGCTATAAATGGTTGCTGAATATTTGGGGTATTCTTCGACGTGCAACCATTTTTCAGGCGCACCAAACTAGGCGCACCTTAACTATTCCTTGGAGCACACCTTTTAAACATGGGTGCACTTCAAAGGAATAAAATTTTAATATTTTTGAGGTATTTTTTTGCGGTGACTATGTTTCATGAAAATAGGTTCAGCCGTTTAAAAGTTTCTGGGGGTTGACTCTTGAAAGTTACTCTAATTTATCTGGCAAATAATAGATGAGCTATGGATATCGATTCCACATAACATCGGTTAGAATAGGCAGTTCCGCCTCTCATTACTAAATGGCCTAGATGGTGTAGTCGGGGCTTATTTTTTAATTTGCTAGCCAAATAAACTTGTTAAGGCGAAATGGTAGTAGAAGTGGCGTCCCTCATTTGAAATAAATTGTTGAAAAGTAAATGTGGTGATACTTAAGAATTTGACTGCCGACCTGTAGAAAGTCCTTTAAATTATTTTATGAATAAACTTAGAAAGTTATTGTGTTAGTAAATCTAGATTTAAAACGATTTTAAAAGTGGCCACTTTTGCCAAAAATTCGTTTTGAAACTAAAATAGACGGATTTTCAATGATACTTTCAAAGGTAATTCATAAAATAATTTTAAGGTCTTTCTACAGATTGTTGGCAGTAAAATTTTAATTATCACCATGCTTACTTTCAAACAATTTATTTTAAATGACGGCGCCACTTCTGCTACCATTTCGCCTTAAACATATATTTTGTGTACTATACAGCGAGGGAAAAAATACCATTAGGTACTTGCCAAACATTGCACAAATGCTCGAACACCCCACATCCTTATCTCAATTGGTTTCCGTACAATTTGCCTTTCGCGTGGGTTCCATCCGTCCCGCTTTTGACCTTGCTTGCGAATTGCGATAACATTTTTGAGTATTTTTTTACCGCGTAACGATGAGGTTGTGTTTTCAGCTGACGTGTTTTAAGAAGAGAAGCAGGTAGTATATTCAATGTCTTTTTCTTTTTTTTACATCGAAAAATAAGGATTTATTTATATGTACATGAGTAAAATAAAGTAAAGACGTATAGAACATACGACGTAAGACGTCACAAATTAGCCACTTCTTTCGTGTGCATCGTGCCCGACCAGCTGTGCAAAATATGACCTACTCTCGGCGTCGGAGAGAGACATAAAAGTGGTAAGTCATAGAAGAGCAAACTATAGTGTAACTTGAGCCAATCGACACAAAAAGAAGATAACTTCTTCAATACCTATCAATTCGGTGTATTTATGATGGTCAAAGGCCATTTTTAGCATGATGGTGAGCGAAAAGGTGGAAAAAGAAATCAAAATAATGATGGTTTGCTAGCCGTATCGCTTATAAATTTATTAATCATTTTGATAAATTAATTATAATTACATTTATGTCTACCTTCAAAATAATAATTACAAATTAATATTAATTTAAACAAATTTATTGTTTAACATGATTAGCATTCAGTCTCTTTATCGGCATCTCCGATCTGTGCGAAAGAGAAACAGTCGATACATTCTATTTTTTTTCTTTTCTCAGCATGGTAGAAAAATTTCTTGTTAAGGCCATACCCAAATTTTCCGGGGTCCAGTGGCGCCGCCATTTAAAATAAATCATTTAAAAGGAAACGGAGATATCATTTAAAATTGTGTCTTGGTCAAGTTCTAGATACCCATTCAAAGTATTTTTTAAACTACTTTTTGTTGTTTAAAGTGAGAACGTGAAGCTTTTCTACGCACATTTGCGAAATACGGCCACTTTTAGCTAATGTGCGTAGAAAAGCTTCACGTTCGCACTTAAAATTATAAACAGTACTTCATAAAATAGTTTTAAGGGTTATCTAGGGCTTGACCAAGACACAATTTTGAATGATATCTCCGTTTCCTTTTAAATGATTTATTTCAAATGGCGGCGCCACTGGACCCCGGAAAATTTGGGTATAGCCTTAAGTAAGTAATCAAGTAAGTAATCGACAATCGTATATGAATGAAATAAGAAAAAAATAGACGAATACGACGTGAGTCTTATATATTTCTTGTCTTGTATATATTATCCGGGGTCTAATAAAACATTTGAAAGGTTCATACAATAAAAAACTTGTACATCTATATATCTATATGTCACCGATAAATAGCAAGAATCGTAAGTTGATCAATTTTCTAGTTAGTTGATTAACTGACGAAAAATAACAAACGTTAGTAGAAATGTATTATTTAACGCAGTGCATTTTTGCTAATTGGTCAACTTGCCGTACCTGGCAGTAATTTAATAATTTACGATTGTGCCACAAGTAAAATCATCCACTAACGGGCCAATCGTTGCTCAGTGTACTATTTAACGGTATACTATTACCCGTCACATAATACACTGTCCTCTGATTGGTCGAGGGCATTTTATAAGCATTTGGCTAGTGTTTATTCATAGAGTTAACAAACACTTAAATATGTTATTTTAATACCGATGATGAGATGTGAAAGATCATGTATATTTTTTTTTATATTTTATATTTATTCTTATTTAGCCATACAGTTTTATGACTTAGTATAATAAAAGGAAAAATATTTTAAATAACAAAAGATACTTGAGCTCAGATATTAATTATCACTTATTAACCTAATAAGTATTATAGTTAGTTTAATCAGTAAGTACAATCAGTCTGAATATCTATTATTTGTACTTATTCGTATTTCACTTATTTAACCAATCAACGTACACCTCGCCTTCGTCGGATGATCTTACGACAAGGCGCCGTAAATTAATCAATTTACTAAAATACATACGTTAAATAATACATTTTAACTGCTGTTTATTATTTTCCGGGAGTTGATCAACTACCTTGAAAATTGATCAACTTACGAGTCTTGTTATTTTCCGGTGACATATACTCGTACATATAATAAAACAGTTAAAAAGGTGTGTCTGTACATTAAATATATTTCAAAAAAAAATATTGGGGGCGATGGAGACGTAGTAAGAGAGTAAGAATTTAAAAAAAAATGTCTGTCTGTTTGTCTGTATGTCTGTTTGTCTGTTTGTACACGCTAATCTCCGGAAATACTGGACGGATTCGAATGAAACTTTTTTTATTATATAGCTATTAAGCCTGGGCAAAATATAGGGTATAAATGATTTTGGAAAATGGAACGCCTGATGCAGAACCATAATGGTCAAGCTAAACTATAAGAGATATAAAAATGCCGCCTTAGTAAAAGTGGTTTATCCTGATGAGCATTTTCCAGAGACATAAAGTCCACGCGAACGAAGTCGCGGGCTTCGGCTAGTAATAAAATAAAAACTTATTATCAAAGAACGTCTGATTTAAAAACGTTTCGGAGTCAATTCGGAGAAAACAATCCTAATTCCTCCCAAAATAAACAGTGATCTGAAATTCAAATGTAAAAACTTGGGGAGAAATATCCTTTAGCGACGTTCAGTTACGAATACTTTTATTATATTAATTAGTGAAGGGGAAAATATTTTTCGTTCCTTTCTTGATAAGGTTTAGGAATGCTGTTATCGGTACGTCTTAATGAATTTCTTTAGGGTTGGATCTCATTTATCATGATGGAACAGCACTTTTGTTTCATCATCGGGTCTTTTTGTCTCTACTGCAGGAGCACGACCCTCTCTGTAGTACCAGAGCCATACTTGGCCTGAATAGCCGGAGGACTTGGCCTACACTCTCCTCGCTGGCCAGACGGGTTGGAAAGGTCTCATTGATGTTTATAAGCTTTGTTTAGCTTGTATTTCCTAAGTCGCTTTCTACATCATCCACGGAGGACTTGGGGTGGAACGCATTATATGGTAAGTTTCAACAGTTCTCCCATGCTGGTCTGGGAGAAATAAAAAAAAAACTTAGAATGTACCAGCTGCTTCTCTTCCCAAGCAGATCGTAAAAGCCGATCGAGGGAATAGGCAAAAATGCAAATCATGTTAACAGGCGATGCGGCTAGCAACCCATCACTGTATTGATTACTTTTCCATCTTCTCGCCCACCATGACGCTAAAAGTGGCTTTTGGGTCTTGCGGCCCTGGGCTCTGCATAGAACCGCAAGACCCAAAATGTTCTGTCTGCCCCATTAGGGATAAAGACGTGATAGTATGTATGTATGTATGTATGTTTCAACAGTTTTTTTAAAGGTCTCCCTTTTTTACCCAAAAAGGTAAAAACGAGTTCTTATTGCTAAGACTCCACGTCTGTCTCTCTGTTCATTATAACAACAAATACTAAAAAAAAGAAACATTTAAGTTGGGACCCCCTACAACAGCTGTTATTTTACATTATGAAATGCAATAAACGATTTAAACTGAATTGAAATGATATTTTGGGACAATATTCTTACAGTAAGACATTCATCAACACCTCTTTATCCTTAACGGGAAAAACAGAGTCTTATGGATAAGACCCCTTAGCGCGAAGATGAAAAAATAGAATCAAACCATTATGGTCGATAAAGATTTAATAAATAAATAAATAAAATCAAAATAGAGATGAGATGCTAATTTTATATTCGTATACGTATAGGCAACTATCTGAATTTAGCTTTATAAGTAAGTACATAAAATACAATTTGTATTTAATATGAAATCTGTGAAACTGTCATGTCTATCGTTTCTTAGCTCCTAAACGTAAGAATGCCTACCTGGCGAGAGGAATGCAAAATTAAATCAATTGCCACAGTTGAAGAATACTCTGCTTTCTTGGGAAACTAGGGCATCACGACTCTATTACATGTACAATTGTACAGGTACATATAAATAAAACATTAAGAAATGTGTCTGTACATTGAATATATTTCCATAAAAAATTGTAATTGTAAAATATGTTGTACCCACTCTCTACCCTGGTTTTTAAATTGTCCTCTTAATGCGGCCCTTCCCGGTCCGTCTATCGTCAACGCGAGCATGGTTGAAAATGCTTGTTGTTTCATCCAGCGCAATGATAGAAAAAAAAGCAAAGTGAAAAGAGAGAGATAGCAGCTGAGCGCTCAGTTTGCATTCTATTGTACGAAATTAGTATTATTATTAACTATTCATTTAACGAATATTAACTTTTCATAGGGTGCGGAAATTTCATAAAACTTGTTTCAGGTGATACGTGTTTTTCAGAAAGCCTTACGAGTGTGTGAAATAAATGTTTTTTATTTAGATTCTTCATTATATTTGCAAGGTTTGTATGCAAATATTTTCTTTACATTTACAATTCATGAGTACTATATGATCGGCCGAAGTTCAGGTAAAATTTGTACAAAAAAGCAGATTTTTGGAGACTTATACTGAATTTGTTTTTCCAAATTTTAATTTTTAATTTCGATAGAAACCTAGATATAGCGCACGTCCGCCTTTGTACTGTTTTCTACTTCTAACTTGTATTTTTGTGTCTTGTGTTTATGTACAATAAAGTTTTAACAAACAAACAAACAATTTGGGGCCATGGAGATATAGAAATAGAGTAAGAATCAAAAAAATTGTCTGTTTGTACTCGCTAACTGATTCGAATGAAACTTTTTAGTTATATAACTGTTCAGCCTGGGCAATATAAAGGGTAATTGATTTTGGAAAATATTACCTAATGCAGAATTATAATGGTCCAGCTAAACTAAAAAATATATAAAAATGATGCCTTAGCAAAAGTGGTACAGCCTGATGAGCATTTTCCGGTGTTTTATAGTCATCATGGGCTTCGGCTAGTTTCTGAATAACATGTAAAAAATTTGCTCTTTACTTATACTTTATACTATTTTTGGATATATAGTCTGGTTCTGTCTACGCCATTCTACTGGTTCTCATTACAATGGTTCTACTACGTTATAAATCGAACCACGGGCTTATACTAGATCCCTATAGTTTAATGTAATTAAAATAACAGTCAAAATTTTTAAATCAAAATCGGTATTTCTTTACGGGCAGCCTCTCGGGCATATTGTAAGCTAAGGTCGAATTTTTGAAGTGAAAACTTCTTTAGCGGCGTTGTGCACTTTTTTTGGAATGGGTAAAAAATGTTAAACTCGCGTCAGGACACCCTCGCGTCAGGACACGTGAACTGATCGACAATTCGTAAGACGGATGGAGAGTAGACAGCTGGCGCGGCGTAGGAGAGGGAGTATCCCCTCTCTTTCTACGGCGCGGCGAAAATGTATGCCTACGCCTGCTGTTTCGTATATCAAAAATGCACAACGTTAATATTCAAGTTTTCACTTCTGCTGGCACTCCCAGAGTGCAACCCGTTGTTTTTTTTTTAACTATTCCTCGGAGCGTACCTTGTTAAACGTAGGTTTACTTCGAGAAATAGTTTAGGTGAGGTGCAAATAAAAAGAAATCAGGAGTCGAAGTGTATCACTTCTATGATTGAGGTGAATTTTCACAAACATAATATGTTTATACACGGTGATTTTTAATCGGTTTTGAAGTCAAAAGCCACTTCATAAGGATCACCTTATACAAATAAAAACCAATGCGAAAATAAACCACGATTCTTGACAAGACATTGCGTTTGCAGAGCAAAGTATTTGGGCCATTTAACATCCAATGAATAGGGAAGAAGAAAAATCGTGAGTGCCTTCTCAGCGTACATGTGTAATCTAATACATTGCCTTAAGAGCATAGTCGTCGATGCACATGAGTAAGTACAGGGAATATGCAAGAAAGAAATGTGTTTTGATGTTAGAGATTTTGCGATCATCAGATAGATCGCAAAATCTCTATTTTCTATGGCAAATGTATAGATCAAACAGGTAGGTAACATTTTTACTTTAAACGATTAGCGAAGTCTCATTCTTGCAACAGTAAATTCCCATAAGATAGCAAGAGACACAAGATGGGTTTTATGTCATATTATCTCTCTGTCTCCCATGCTGGTCTGGGAGAAATAAAAAAAATAGAATGTACCAGCTGCTTCTCATCCCACGCAGATCGTAAAAGCCGATCGAGGGAATGGGCAAAAATGCAAATCATGTTAACAGGCGATGCGGCTAGCAACCCATCACTGTATTGATTGCTTTTCCATCTTCTCGCCCACCATGACGCTAAAAGTGGCTTTTGAGTCTTGCAGCCCTGGGCTCTGCATAGGACCGCAAGACCCAAAATGCTCTGTCTGCCCCATTAGGGATAAAGACGTGATAGTATGTATGTATGTATGTATCTCTTTGAATTTTTTTATGAAAGCACGGAACCTAATCATGGTTATAGTAAAATTTTGTTCTGAACAGCACTAATGCTTGAAAAAGGCGAGCGCGAATGGGAACCTATGACTTGACCCACCATCACTACCCCTAGTTGTATACTTACTCACACGCTGAAGAACCTACTGGAGGCAATTTAGCTAATTGTCTTTATTAAGCGACGAACGCTTTTATCAAAATGCTAAATATTAAGCGACGTGAATTACTGCAGGATTGCTTTATGACATAACGCGATGAGAGTGCCTCGAGTACGAGACGTCAAGAGCCTTACTTAGAAAGTTTTACGACATCGATATAGCTCCGTATCAAGCGTATAATTACAAGATGTTCAAACCTTATTCGTGGCGTAGTTGCTGCTAGTCCGCCCAACTAGAGGATCCGGGTTCGATCCTCGGTCAGGGCAAGTCAGAAAATGGCCTTTTTCAAATTGTCCTGGGACTTGGATGTTTATTTATATATGTATTTGTTATAAAATATAGTCTCGTTGAGTTAGTGCCCCATAATACAAGTCTCGAACTTACTTTGGAGCTAGCTCAATCAGTGTAATTTGTCCCTTTAGATCTATTTATATTTATTTATATCTAACTATACCACATAGAGGATACTCACTACCAACAGTGAAAAGAACATAATTAAAAGACATATTGATAAAGCCTTTCTGGCGAGTAGGTGACCAATAAATACTGTATAAAACGAGTTTTTTTCGGCGTTTTTTCTCAACAGTGGTCGGTGCAAAGCGCTGGTATTGGTAGCTTTTCCATTAATGTAGATTATACTTATTGAAGTGTAAAAGTGCCTGTAAAGGTAAAGGTCTATTTACTAAATAAATACTTGAATTTTAAATCTTTTGACGAACTGTCGCTAGTGCCCTCAAAAAAATAATTTTAAACAAAAATAAAAAAGGATTTTCGCTAAAACATATTTTCTGAATTTAAATGCTTGATTTATTGACCAGAACATCAAAACCAATATATGTATGCAAAGAATTCAGATCTTATGGTGCATGTATACCCTTTGAAATAAAAAAAAAAGAATATTCTAAGTTAGTTAAAAACGTAGAATTTACTAAAAAATTTATTGGGCAAAAAAAACAGATACCTAACTACATTTGAATTTAGAAGCTTTTTCTTTTTTGAAGAAGCTCAAAACTTCAAAAGGAGGTAAACATTCGTCGAAATATTTTTTTATGATTTTCCGAAGTCGCCTGGACAAATTGACAAAATTCCGTTTTTTGAAAAAGCAGTAGGTATAAACTTTATCAAAACCGGTTCTGTAATTTCGGGATGAAGTTGATTTTTAGTTTTGAAAAATGATTTATCCCCAACGTTCACTGTATGAAACACAGCCCTGTTAAATACTACTATACCACTCTCGAAAATACCACTATAACGCACTCCAAACGAAAAATAAAGAATAAAAACTAAAACTCAACAAAATGCCTTCATTTGAACGCGCATTTACCACAGATTTCCTCCGACCACTCGAACCGCGTCCATTTAAGGGCGGCAAAGCGTGTTTTTCAGTTTTCAATAATTACTGAGCGCGAATAAATGGGGCTTTCCGATCAATTTCCAACCACTCGAGCGCTGAAAGTGCTGTTCAAATACCTGTTTTTTTCCATAGTCAGTAGTGAATGATGGTACGATTTATTTTAATATTTTTTATTTATTTAGAAGGTCTCGTTATTTACGATAACTCCTAAATTTATTACGAGGCATTTTAAGCTCTTCTTTACAAACAGATGATCGTATAGTGTGTGTGTCTATGATTGTATGACTGTGTGCAGTCTGTGAGCTACGATTAGAGAAGGCGCAGTCGCAAAACGTCCCTTTCGCAAAATGTCCATTTTTCGTTAAACGTCTCGTTCGCAACATGACTCTTTCGCAGAATGCTTCTTTCGCAAATAAGGTTAATGACAGGGTCAGAAAAATATTATTCTTACCAAATACCAATCTAATAAAAAAATAATGGACCTATATTTTTAAATGTCAACTTGATTAAGTCGGATAGTTATATAAATCTAATAGCGAAGTTAGTCTGCGTTTTATAATAAGACGAAACAAGTTTTATACCACTACAACACACTCAAATAGAAAAATAAAGGATAAAAACTAAAATTCCACAAAATGCCTTCATTTCAACGCGCATTTACCACAGATTTCCTCCGGCCACTCGAACCGCGTCCATTTAAGGGTCCTCCCCGCGCTAACGACCTTGAAAACACAAAAAAAAAAATTTCTCTTTCTGTAAGTGAGATTATCAGAAACCCTCGTACAACTTTTTAGCTAGTATCCTTAAGTTTCATTAGAACCTCGAAAATCATTGAAATAAAATACCCTGAATTTTCCTTTGCAAAAAATACTAAAAACGGCCATTTTTGACTCTTTTTGTAAAGGTTTCTAAACCGGATAGTATTTCAATGACTTTCGAGGTTCTATTGAAACTTCAGGATACTAGCTAAAAAGTTGTACGAGGGTTTCTAATAATCTCACTTACAGAAAGAGAAATTAATTTTTTTGTGTTTTCAAGGTCGTTAGCGCAAGGAGGAGCCTTAAGGGCCGGCAAAGCGTGTTTTTCAGTTTTCAATAATTACTGAGCGCGAATAAATGGGGCTTTCCGATCAATTTCTAACCACTCGAGAGCTGAAAGTGCTGTTCAAATACCTGCTTTTTTCCATAGTCAATAGTGAATGATGGTACGATTTATTTTAGTATTTTTTATTTATTTAGAAGGTCTCGTAATTTACGATACCTTCTACATTCATTACGAGGCTTTCTAAACTCTTCTTTACAAGCAGATGATCGTATAGTCTGTGTCTATGATTATATGACTGTGTGCAGTCTGCGAGCTACGATTAGAGAAGGCGCAGTTGCAAAACGTCTCTTTCGCAAAATGTCCATTTTTCGTTAAACGTCTCATTCTCAAAATGTCTCTTTCGCAGAATGCTTCTTTCGCAAATAGGGTTATTAACAGGGTCAGAAAAATATTATTCTTACTAAATACCAATCTAATTAAAAAATAATGGACCTACATTTTTAAATGTCAACTTGATTAAGTCGGATAGTTATATAAATCTAATAGCGAAGTTAGTCTGCGTTTTATAATAAGACGGAACACGTTTAATACCACTACAACACACTCAAATAGAAAAATAAAGGATAAAAACTAAAACTCCACAAATGCCTTCATTTCAACGCGCATTTACCACAGATTTCCTCCGGCCACTCGAACCGCGTCCATTTAAGGGCGGAAAAGCGTGTTTTTCAGTTTTCAATAATTACTGAGTGCGAATAAATGGGGCTTTCCGATCAATTTCAAACCACTCGAGAGCTAAAAGTGCTGTTCAAATACCTGTTTTTTTCCATAGTCAATAGCGAATGATGGTACGATTTATTTTAGTATTTTTTATTTATTTAGAAGGTCTCGTAATTTACATACATACATACATACATACAATCACGTCTTTATCCCTAATGGGGCAGACAGAGCATTTTGGGCTTTGCGGTTCTATGCAGAGCCCAGGGCCGCAAGACCCAAAAGTCACTTTTAGCGTCATGATGCGCGAGAAGATGGAAAAGCAATCAATACAGTGATGGGTTGCTAGGCGCATCGCCTGTTAACATGATTTGCATTTTTGCCCATTCTCTCGATCGGCTTTTACGTTCTGCGTGGGAAGAGAAGCAGCTGGTACATTCTAAGTTTTTTATTTCTCCCAGACCAGCATGGGAGCATCGTAATTTACGATACCTTCTAAATTCATTACGAGGAATTCTAAACTCTTCTTTACAAGCAGATGATCGTATAGTCTGTCTGTCTATGATTGTATGATTGTGTGCAGTCGGGGAGCTACGATTAGAGAAGGCGCTGTCTCAAAACGTCTCTTTCGTAAAATGTCGACTAGTCGTAAAATTCTCGTTCTTAAAATGTCTTTTTCGCACAATATCTCTTTTGCAAAAAGGGTTGATAAAAGGGTCAAAAAATATTATTCTTATTAGATACTTAACTAACCCAAAAATAATAAACCCATATTTATAGTTTATCGAAAAAGTTAAAATTCACAAAGACACGGAGCATCTAAGTTCCAGAGACGGCTGTGACGTAACCACTGAGTGAAAATCGTACTAAACCATGACGTCATTCGAAATTAAAATGCGCTGTATCTTTATTTTATGTTTCTTAGAGTAAAGTAGAAATACGTATACAATTATTTAATTATTCTAACCGATGTCTCAAATATGTTTTGTCCAGTCATCGTGCCTATTGTTTCTCGCTGGAGCAGGAATATAGTCTTGTCTAGTAAACATGGTAATACCCCTTAGGTACTTTATTTACAATTAGAATAGAATTTAAATTTAGGAAATACATAAAAGCAGGCCTTTCTTATACAACAAGGGTATGAAACTTTATCCAAACTTCCAGGCCAAAACAGTATATTTTATCAAGTTAGCTAAAGCTAAAAACACAATTTTAGATGCTCCAATAATCCTTGTACTTTTATGTTTGATATTTGATCCGAAATTCTTGAACAAATAATACTAGGCGAAGTAAACAAAGTCATATTAAATCGCTATAGATGATTTAGTTAAATAGACCTGACATGTTTTTCTTTTTGTCCAACCCTAACGCCATGAAAACTATTAGAGAGTCCTGTTCAGCAATTGAGGTTATGCGGCTGTATTGATTATAAAATATAAAAATAAAATATAATAAAGAAGAAAGAAAAAAATAAGGACGATTTTTTTATATTTTTTTATTTTATTACTTACTTTTGGACTAGCTCAATCAGTGTCATTTGTTTATTTATTATGATGATGTAGGCAGTAAGAGTGATTTAATTAAATAAGTCGTGTAGTAGTTTATCGCTTAAACTATAAAGTATATTTATCGTGAAAAAAATTTACTACTGCCCATTTTTGACAGTGGGGGCAACGCCGGGGCTCGTTACCCTGTAGTGTTTTAATATGGGTGACGACAGGGTCCGAAAAGTATGATTGTAATTAGTCCGTCTTTTAGATTATCCAAAAATAATGGAAATAATAAAAAGTTAAAATTCACAAAGATACGGCGCTTTAAAGTTACAGAGTGGGGGCTTGCGACGTCACACTTAAGTAAAAATCGTGCTTAAGTGTGACGTCACGCGAAATTTCAATTCGCTATATCTTCGTCATTTTTGGTATTTCAGAGAAAATAAAAAATACGTGTACGATATTTTTAAATAATTTAACTGATGGACCAAAAATATTTTTCCATTCGTCATGCCTATTGTATTCTATTAAAAATGTAAAAAAAAATACGTGATCTATCTCTCTAAGGTCGCATTTGACCTAACATTAAGTTACACGAGAATAACTATTTTTGGGATAATTTTAATCTTTGGATTTAATCTCGAATAACTTCTCCGACATTTTACCCTTTGTTTTCCTGAATTAGTTATCCTTGACATTGTTTATCTATGGCTAAGGAAGTGTAGGTATAACCTTACGAAAATACGTATAACACTCTTTCCAAACCATTAATTGAGCATGAGGTAAGTTTTAAACAAAAAAACAAAATAGACCATGCGTCGCATTTGATCTCATCAGCTGTTAACAGTCCTCCATTATAATACTCCAATTCAATTCAATTCAATTCATTTATTGCTTTTCTAGTTTACTATTCCTAGAAAATTGGCGGTATTGGCTTACTCTGGAACAGGCATTTATTCTTCGAATATTAATTAGTAAAACTCAAAATCGAGTTAACCTAGAGTATTTTGCCATTAGTTCTCGGAATAAATTTTAACTAGTTTAGTCGAATCCGCCCTAAGTGTTCTGGGGGGTAACTCTATAAAATAATACGTTAGTAAAACAATAGTAACGTCCTATTTCTATTTAAACCAAATTAGACTTTATCAACATACGTTAGTGCTCAATATAGGGCTTGACACTGAAGTGCAGAAGCGTCCGCCTTGCGTACCGCTTTTGAAGTAACCCTCTTGTTCTTCGACATTACAAAGTCAAAAATCATTTATTTTTCTTTGAATAAATTATTTAAGTTTCAATAAATAATTAAATACTATTTTAGTATTATTATTTTAATTTATTTATAATAGGGTATCTAATCCTAGTTTTTTATTTAATTTATTAATTTCATATTTTAAATATAAATTTATATTAAATTAAAATTTTCAGCCAGAAGTAATCTGGATGGTCAGGTCCCAAGGCAACACCGTGTGGCTTCCAACACATAACAATGTTTACATGATTATAGACGACCTCTGTTTTTTTGAGATTGACCTGGGTCTTGGATCTTAATATATAGTATAAGCGACTTAAGAAATAAACAACAACATTTCGTGCTACAACTGCAGACTGAGCTTTTTATGCCGCATTTACACATTCGTGCAAATCGCGGGGCGAATGACGAGGCGAATAACGAACATGCATATGTAAACAGTGAGTTCGCTATTCGCCTCGCAGTTCGCCTCGCGATTCGCGTTTTCGTTCCACGTTTACACATTCGTGCGAATCGCGACGCGAATGACGACGCGAATAACGAACTCGAATGTGTAAATGCGGTATTAGGCCTCTTTTAGCGTGATGGTGGGCAAAAAGATGGAAAACGTAATCAAAGTATTGATGTTGCTAGCCACATCACCTATTAAGATGATTAAAATCTAGCCCATTCCTCGACAGCTTTTTTGTTTTGTTTTTCGTCTGTAAGTAGCTTACACTGGTGTCAGTTTTCAAGCTGCCTAGGGTATCTGACATAGCTTGACGACTTGATGTCAGGGACCAACGACTTATACGTGCCTTCCGAATCACGGAGGAGCTCGAGAATTTTTTATGCCACTTGTGGTCACCCATCCCTGTGCCGGCCACGCCTGGCGTCGCTTTACTTGCGAAAGCGCTAGTAATGCGAACTCCCACCAGGCAACCGAGCATTTTGACTAGCATTGAAAATATTTACTTATACAAAGAATAAAAAGCAAAACAACAAAATTTAATCAAAACAGAAGTTATGAACATAAATAACTGATTCGTTCTCATACAAATCCTCAAAGGGTGGTGTTTCCATAAAGAACTGTAGTTGGTTTGCTTATCTTCGAGAGAGTACAAAACTCAAACTTGGTCCCCTACTACGAGAACCTTATCTTCCATGTCCTTGTTCGAGTTTGTAGTTGGTTGCTTTCCAGAATTTTTATCCGAAATGAAATGAAACTTTATTGCTTAAAATGTGGTACAATTGGATAGTAGATATAAAAGTAATATGTCGAGTCTCACACATTTTGTCATCACTGACATGCAACAGACATTATTATGTCAACTATAACAAATTTTTTATTTAATTAATATTAATTGATCAAAATTTACATGCAATCAAAATTTTATTATTGTCAATTTCAAATTTTTATTATTTGTCATTATAAATGTGAACATGCAGGTAAAAACTCTTTGACACTATAAAAACACTTCTTTACAAGCCAGTTATACAGTTTTTGTTTGAAAAGTTTAAAACTCTGTATTAATCTGAT
Organism: Acrobasis consociella; assembly: GCA_963555685.1. Taxonomy (NCBI): domain Eukaryota; kingdom Metazoa; phylum Arthropoda; class Insecta; order Lepidoptera; family Pyralidae; genus Acrobasis; species Acrobasis consociella. The sequence goes on along the minus strand of OY743119.1, from coordinate 2,428,233 downwards.
ATCTTTGGGCAATTCATTGTAGATTCATACAGCCATAGGGAAACTATTAGATTTATACAGCCAAGTTTTCACTGTAAGATATCATAATCTTTTTGGATTTCTTTTACTGTACCTACTTGGTAAATCATTACTGGTTTGAAATAATTCTGGGTGTGATTTTACAAGTGAGCATATTTCGTATATGTACATACTCGGGAGACTTAATAGTTCCAGTGTTTTGAACAAAGGTCTACAGCTCGTGAAAGATGATACCCCAAAAATCGCACGTATGCATTGTTTTTGTGCGACAAATGCTCTATTAAGTTCTGTAGCATTTCCCCATAGCGGGAGTCCATACCTGAGTTGAGATGCTACATACCCATGATATGCAAGAATAGCGGTTTTTCTGTCTGCTATCCTTGTCAATCTTCTAAGAGCATAAGAGAATTTGTTTATTTTACAACACACGCTTTCTATGTGCTTATCCCATGAGCAATTATTGTCCAAAATAAACCCTAAGAAATTAACTTGGTTAGTTTCTTGAACCGGTTGTCCTTTGTGTGTAATATTTAGATTTTTCTTAGTGTTACTGCGTTTATTATAGAATTGAATAAATTTAGTTTTATTAATATTGACCTTTAAATTATTGCATGTCATCCAGTTTATTATATCATTTATAGTATTACTGTTTATATTATAAATGTCAGGTATGATTACAGATATAACGTCAGCGAAGAGTGTGCAAAAATGGTTTGTAGCTTTAGGTAAGTCGTTGATAAAAAATAAAAATAGTAGCGGGCTTAGGATACTACCTTGTGGGACGCCTACTTTATTAATAACAGGCCTTGATTTGTATGTTTTTTCTTCTTTATTATTATCAATTTTTTCAATTTCATCATCTTGTGATCTGTTCGAGAGGTAACTTTGCAACCATTTTAACGCCTGTCCCCTAACACCATATTTTTCACATTTTGCTTATAATTTTGGATGAGCTACAAAGTCAAATGCGCTAGACATATAAAAAAATACAGTTTTAGTTGAAATTCCTTTGTCTATATTGTCCAACATTTTATTTATTAATTTGAATGCAGCTAACGTCGTAGACTTCCCCTTTTGAAAACCATTCTGCTCTTTAGTCAAAATGTTGTGTTTTATAAGAAAAGCTAAAATTCGTGAGTACATAGCTTTCTATATATATTATATGGACGATAATTTTCGATTAATAACCTATCTCCCCTCTTATGAACAGGCTTTATAACCGATTTCTTGAGAGCTTCAGGAAATAAACCTTGAACAAATGACAAGTTAACTAAGTGACTAAGAACCGGCGCAAGTATTTTGGATGTTGATTTAATTATTTTTGTGGTAATTCCATCGTAGCCTACAGATTTTGTGTCATTTAAAGAATTAATTATTTTTTCCATTTCATAACTGTCAGTTGGGAATAAAAATATACTATTATTATTTATCAAACAATACTTAATTCGTTGTGATTTTGTATTACTGTTTAAGTTGGATGTCAGGTTAATAAAATGGTCATTTAATATATTGGCTATGTCACTTGGGTCATTGTATATTTGATTATTATGTATAATTTTTTGAATGTATTCTTTTGGTTTGTTTGAATGTACATTTGTTTTGATTACTTCCCAGGATGCCTTGCATATGTTTTTGAGGTATAAATGCATTGTTTAAGAATATTACTATAATTTCTATAGTTTTTTAGTTTCTGGAGTTTTTGATATGTAGTATGCGTATCTTAAGGTTCGTTTTTTAATACAGGATTTTTTTAAACCTCTCGTCAGCCATGTGCAATGTTTATGTCTTTTTACAATTTTTTTAGTATAAGTTGGAAAATATAAGTCATAAAACAATAACAATGTTTCATGAAATTTTTCAAAACCTTTATTTGCATCTTTTTCTTTATAAATGTCAAGACTAAGACAAGTTTTTTAAACAATCATAGATTTTCCATACTATAATCACGATATTTTCTGAACCAAAAACTTGGTGTTTTGTTTAGTTTTTTTACGGGTATTGTCAGGGTTTGTGCGGTATCGTGGTCGGAGAGCAAAAGTTTATGGGTTTCTCCCTCGGCATTTGGTATATTACTAATAAAAAGGTCTATACATGATTTTTTTCTTGTTGGCTCATTGATGTGTATATAGTAATTATAACTTTCTACTATATTTTTTAGTTCACAAGCTTCTTTCGAATTTTCCAAGGTATTTATATTCATGTCTCCCACAATCACTACTTTCTTTTTTTTTACCTTAGATTCAATTTTTGTTAATAATTCATTTAGATAATTATCATTTGATATTGAGTTAGCTCTATACCACAACATTCGAAAATAAATTCCCTAGAAACGTCTTTCAGAAAAGGAACGTTTTTATAATCTTTATCGTCTTTACACATTATACACGAGCCACCTCGTTTTTTATTGGATCTTGAATAGCAATCCGCAAGTACATATCCCTCCATATGTACATTTGCTTCCATTCCAGATTTAATAAAAGTTTCTGAAAAGCAAAGAAGGTCAATACTAGTTTTTTTAGATTCTGAAAAATTATTTAAACCTACTTGAAAGTAATCTTGTTTATCTAATAAACTTTGAATAATTTGTTTTTATTCGCGAAAAAAATTATCCTTTCCTAAGTTAATGTTAATAGAGTCATTAGATATGTAATTGTTATTTAAATTGCATTTAATTTTGTTTTGCTTCTCAATTACAGGAAAAAAGTCCAATATTGTTTTTTGAGTAAGTACTCTGTCTAAAGATTTAGTACAAGATTGACTGATAAATAGTTTTTGCATTTTTTTTATTTCATTAAAATTGAGGTATTTACGCCTATAATCAATATAATCTACTGTTGAGTTTATACATTTACACGCCTCATACAGCGACTGAGTGTTGGTTGTAATAAAATTGCAATTTTTATAATTTTGCGAGATTAATAAAAGCAGTTCATTTAGTTTACTCTCTCTAAAATCTTATTTTGAACAACATTCAACAACATTATGTCATTATTTTTAAACTGGTCAAGAATTACATAGTTTGACAGTAAACCGTACTAGGGGTTCGAGAACCCATAGTACGGCTTCCTCCGCTGTATTTTTATCAGTTACTTTATGTACGGGTTTATTTGGCATCTACGCTTGGCAGCTGTTTTTGTTTTATCTCATGTTCTGGTAACTTCGACAGATACTTAGTGAGGCGTTTTGTTTCGTGTCGCCACGTGAGTTATGGCTTGGCAATTTTGTTACTGCGTTTTGTTTTTGCTGTTTGAAATTTAAATGCAATATCTGAATGTATGCACCAACTTTTTTATTTAATAAGTTTCAGGCACCTTTTTAAACGTGGGTGTGCTTCGAGGAGTAAAATTTTGATAACAAGAGCTACTTACAATAGCCTGTAGCGAATTTAAATTACACGTGACGTCATGTAAAGCACGGGACCGAAGCTTTGAAGCGCTCTATGTTTGTAAAGTTTTACTACTTAGCTAAGGAAAAAAATAGGGGTCCTTTATTTTTGGAAAATAAAGGGTCCTTTATTTTTGGAAAATCTCGTTGACGGAATAAATAAAATTATATATTTTTTACTTAGTCAACATGCCTATTGGCAACTATCGGCGACAGTCACATGGCAGTTTTTGACAGTTTGTAATAGATTGATATTTAACACATTCTACAGTCGCGCGACCAGTCGGCGACGGTGGCCGACAGATGTCACTCGTGTGTAAGAGCGCTTAGGGGTAAAGACGTAATACCGTGATACAATATGTATGTATGTTACATACAAACGCTGTCCAAGTAGACGCTTAGAACTTTGCTCTTGCACTATTATGTACAATATAAACTTTGAAATAGGTATTTGTACTTTATTATATACAGGCCCGTTACACCGCACTGTAGTCACATTCGCCCTGATGAAGACCTCCGGATGAGGTCGAAACATGTCGGCAGCTTTGATTAAATCAAAGGTCGGCAGTAGCTGACTCTATACGTGAGTAACCCGTTCACTAAATACATATAATAATGTTTATATCTCACGTCAGTTTTAAGCTATTTGTACCACAACTGTAAATATAGGACCTCGGGCATAAAAAGCCTTTTACTACAATAATAGGGACACGCTCAAAATTATCATTGCGTAGCATCTGTGCAGAATTACGTAATTCACATTGGTAGAAATAAAATAGGTCCGAAAGAAAAGAATAAATAAGTATAATGTATACAAGTTTGTTTAAAAGGCTATTAAAAAAAACCTTCGAAACACCATCTAGGAATGAGAGGCGTAACTACATATTCCAATCGATGTTAAGGCCCAACGCAGACGTCAATCTTATCCTTGCTGCACTTTTTAGTCTGTGAAAACAGAACCTATGGAATCTCATGCATGCAGTAACGCGCACGACGCGCAAAAAGTCCGGCGCGCATCGTGTGCGTTACTGCGTATGATTCCATAGGTTCTATTTTCACAGACTAAAAAGTGCGTCACGGATAGTCTGTCGTCTGCGTTGGGCCTAAGTGGAATTTATATCTGTAGCGCCATCTTTTATTTGCCAAGTAAATTGAAAAACCTCAACTTTCAAGCGTTAACCCCCAATAACTTTGAAACTGCTGAAACGATTTCCATAAAACATAGCTAAGAACAATGACGTCATGGTTTCTTGGAGTCAAATCGTTCTTAATATCAGTTTTTCCGCAATAATATCTAAAATCACGTTGAAAATGGATATGATCAATAACAAGTGACATAATTTTGTGGCTTTAATTGCTATTAACAGTACCAAATAATTTGTTTGTTTGTTTGTTTGTTTGTAATAACTTTATTGTACTATGAAAAAACACAATGACATACAAAAACAATAACATAAATTGACAACGGCGGACTTATCCCATAGTGGAATCTTTATTTATTTTTGAATATAATTTATTTTAAATTCTGTCTTCAGATGACCGGATTATAATTTATTTTTGAACATATAGGATTTTCATTTTTATTTTATTTATAGCGACATTCTCTGTTGGTGGTTTCCGGCAAATAAAATAGGACCACTCCAAGTCTTCGCGAGGCTGTCATAGAAGGCGACTTAGGAAATACAAGCTAAACAAAGCTTCTATGCTATAATGGAACCTCCAGCCCGTCTGGTCAGCGTGGAGAGTGTAGGCCAAATCTTCTGGCTGATCTGGCCAAGTATAGCTCTGGTAGTATAGAGAGGGTCGTGCTCTTGCAGTGGAGACTAAAAGACCTAATGATGAATATATAAATAAATGAATAAATATATAGGGGACAAATTACACTGATTGAGCTAGCCCCAAAGTAATTTCGAGACTTGTGTTACGGGATAATAACTCAACGATACTATATTTTTATAATAAATACATATACAGATAAACATTCAAGACCCAAAACAATTTGAAAAAGGCCATTTTGCAACATGCCCTGACCGAGGATCGAACCTGGAACCTCTGGGTGGCGGACTAGCGATCACTACGCCACGGAGGTTGTCTAATGTCGTCGATGATGATGATGATATAGCGACATCGCCAATTGACTCGTCCAATCTGAACAACTATGCTTATTACATTAAACAGGTGAGATTGATGTCCCGTCGTCACAGCGTTAATTAAGTTCCTAATGAAGGACACCGTGTTTTCTTTTTGCGTAATTAAATTTCTTAGGGTCAGCAAGGACGTGTCAAAATTTTATAAAATCCAAATTTTTAAAATTTTATAAATAATATGCCTTCTTAAAACATTCTTCCATGCTATTCTGGGAGAAAAGAAAACGTAAAATGTATCAGCTGCTTCTCTTCCCGTGTAAATACGGCGTTTTACTTCTTTAATTTTAATTATTCATATCAATAAGTAATTTAATCCAAAACAATTTTTTTTGTGCCCAAAATGAAGTAAGTTATAAGCTTTTAAAAAACTATTAAAAATTCACAAATTTTGTGACTCACACGACTATCGATCACATTGAAAATTAATCTTTGGAATTCAAAAAAAAATTGTCGCTGAACGACGAAAAAGTCGGGGTTAGGAAAAGGTAATAAAATAAAAAAAGCAACGTTACATGATAATTATTTAATTTTTAGATTAACATCCTCGAAATAACGCATGTAAACAAGAAAATTGCAATCGTTCGACTTTTGTGTTGTATAAAATGTAAAAACTATCCTGTTTCGTTTTGACTATATGTGTGATAATAATGCATTGTAATAAAAATATGATTATCTTATACCTTTAAACGAGCAATTCTTGCATATTTATAAATTTCTGTGATCTCGAAAATGGCTCTAACGATTTCGCTGAAAATTTTGTAAATGGGGGTTTTTGGGGGTAAACAATCGATCTAGATTAGTCTTGTAATTGGGAAAACGCGTGATTTCGAGTTTTCATTCGTTTTTCTTTCCACGCAGAATATGGTTTCTAATTTCGTCGGGCCGGCCGCCATCCGCTTAGCTCAGCGGTTAAGGATGCTGATCGCTAGAAAGAGTGTTACGGGTTCGAATCCCACTCGGTGACTTACTTTTGTTTTTTTTTATGTTGAAGTTTATATATAATTTTTTATTTTGTACTGTTTTTAGACAAGTTAAAAAAAATGCAGGTGGATTTCCCACAGGGCTAAAGTAACCATAAACAAGCGCTGTCATGCAAAATGCTACGTTTACCGACTAACATAGATCAGTGCAGTTGCAATGTATCTATTAGCTGAAACAATACAGCGAGACACCAATTTCCGATAGCAAGCAAGGCTTGATTATGCAAATAGCTCCTTAACTAACAGACAATCAACTTGTACCAGCAACTCTGTATAGATCCTATATATAGCAATATTGACTAGCAATTTCGGATTTCTGTAAAATAGGAAATGGCTATTAATAATATTTGAATTCTAAGGGGTAGTGTTGCTTTTATCGCTTCTGGTTGATGAAATTTTGACAAAAGCTTTTTTAATAACTTTTTTTTATAGAAAGTAGTTTAGTATCGTGGACGGAAGTTGCTTCAAAAATTTGGCTGGTAGGTCAGCCTGTATAAAATTTAAAACTTAAAAAAATCTTTAAAAAAAACTGATAGGCTAACACTGACGGCGAATTTTTTAGTTTTTTTAATTGGGTAAGCCTTAAATTTTCTTACTGTACGCACAAAAGCTTAAATATTGTATCACAAAGCCTCGAATCAACTGAGTCCAAATGTTTCCGATTTCACACGCCTCTTATCGGCGACGTTTTAAACATTCACACCTTTCCGGACCAATCCGGTTGCGAGCGGTTCACACCGGAAACGTTCGGTTTTACAGATCTGTTGCATGGAATATTCGTGTAGAGAACCAGCTGATATACATTTTAATCTTTCTTTTCCAACAATGTTTTCATACACATGTATTTTATCAACAAAAGTATTTAAAGTAGTATTACGTGACGTCACACATCGCTGGTGTACAGTTTACTCGCGGGTATCATTCATACGCAAACCTTTTAGCTAATTATTAACAAATCCTTATCCCTAATTTTAAACACATTTTCTCGCAATAATCTTAATTTACTTTCAAAATTAGGACTTTTAACTAAGACCAAATTCGGATTGTAGTTTTCGAACTGAAATTTGGGACAGCGTGATATAAATGGAACGTGAGTCATTTATATTTCTTTATTTACTATATAAAAAGACGTTCTTTATTGATTTTTAACCGCAATAAATGGCAATTAAATTTTTCATCATATGTTTCAATTTGGAAAATTGTGACCAAAAAATAAATCCTTATCCATAGTTTTAATCTCATTTTCTTACAAAAATAATCTTTTACTTTAAAATTGGGACTTTTAACTGAATTCACTGTAAAAATAGACGCTATTTTTTGTTTTTGAACAGCATTACAATGTCGAAATGTTTTATCACATGTTTTAATTTGGAAAACGTTATAACGTATAAACGTGTTAACGTAAAAGCTATAGATTTATCTCTGTACGGTCGATGTTTTAAGCCACATAAATATTCAGAGTGATAAGAACCCGTATTTACTGGCGGTGTGATTGAAAGCGATTTATGACGATTGGCGAATTAAGGTGGCATTTTGTTTGTCACTTTTGTAGGCTCATTTGTATAGCACATAAGGGTCAGCTCAGCTCTTTTTGATTGCTAAGTACTCATTATCATCATCATCATCAGGTCTTTTTAGTCTCCACTGCAGGAGCACGACCCTCTCTGTACTATTAGAGCCATACTTGGCATGAGCAGCCAGAGGATTAGGCCTACACTCTCCACGCTAGCCAGACGTGTTGTTAAGTACTCAAAGCAGTTATAATAACAATAATAGTGTAGCCAACGAGCAGCAAGTCACCAACTACAAGGCTAAAATTGTTACGAGAGATTTCTAGGTAGATGTCCGTATCTCACTCCATAACCTAGTTATCCGGTCCACTAACATCCCATTCACATAGCCCAAATCAAATAAATAACTCCCTTGCAGGCTTGCAATAGTTGGGCAGCTATGGAGGACTGTCCGTTAGTGCATCTCAATTGTACATTATGGGATAGACCTCCATTCGGTGCAGCTTTCTTACTTTTTACATAAGAAAGTACTGAAAGGCCTTTGGCCCCTTAGACGCCTCATACAATCGCTGAAAAGCGTACCAGTAGGTATAAAAATGTATTTCAAAGGTACGTACAAGCGCGGCGTAGGTAACCAACAAGTTTTATTTTTTTCAAAAGTGCGCGCCAATTCGCGTCTTCCTCTGAACTAACCTTAAAAATTGTTTCTTCATCTCCCAAAGATTTGTAGTACAGGGTATACAGATGTGCCGTGTGGTTTCCAGCAAAGTAGAATAGGGCCACTCCAAGTACTTCCGTAGATGTCGTAGAAGGCGACTTAAGAATACAAGCTAAACGAAGCTAATAAACATCAATGAGACTTCTCCAACCCAGCCAGCGTGGAGAGTGTAGGCTAAATCCTCTGGCTGCTCTTGCTAAGTATAACTCTGGTAGTACAGAGAGGGTCGTGCGTCTGCAATGAAGACAAAAAGACCTGATGATAATAATAATATGTACGGGTATTATTATTTTTTACTACCGGTTATAGAAAACCGCATCAAAATCAGTTTAAATCGCAGCAAAACAAATAAACTGAAATCGATCCCATTACGACGTTAACAAGTAAACGTAACAAAATATTTTCCTTGTTTATCCTCGTATTTCATTTTCTAACTGCCATAATTAAAATTTCACAAAAGTTGATGAGTTCATAAAAGTCGTACGATTCGTTTCTCTTCGCGAATTCTAACAAACGCAAGTCATCAAAATAATGACGTCAAACCAACGTAAGGTAATATTTTCCTTATTGTGTTTTAATTCGCTTCGTATTTATTTGTAACGTCCTCGATTTAGCTATTGATAGGGTCTTGTTTTTAGGGTTCCTTAGTAAATAAGGAACCCTTGTAGTTTCGCCATGTCTGTCTGTCTGTCTGTCTGTCCGTCCGCGGTTTAACTCAGAGACTATTAGTACTAGAAAGCTGTAATTGGGCATGAGTATGTACATTAATCATGACAAGAACATGTGTTGAATAGGTGCGCGTGGCCCGACACGTACTTGGCCGGTTTTTTATTACCCTTTGGGTACGCAATGACAAAAGCTATTCCCGAACTGACACCGTCAGTGTTGTGTGTCAGGCAAACGCAACAAAAGACGAAGAAAGAACCCTCTTTCTTCGACCGATATGGTTACTTGATAGGCGAACAACCATCGCAATTCCTCAGTCTGTCAGCGACCATGATGGCAGAAGGGTTGTCGAAATATCTGGCAAAAATTATATGAATTGCGGTAAGTCCCGTAATACCAATAACAGTCAAATCAATGACATTATTACATCAACAAATAAGCAAGCAGCACAATGTTTTTCATTTTACGTTTTTTTTCTTCTAAAAATGTTTTTTGAATAATTATGAATATAATGGATAAGTCAATAAAAGTCGTTCTTCTTTCCGTTCAGGCTAAGAAACTCAAATCAATCACATTGTCCAACAAGCCAGCGTAACACAATATTTTCCTTGTTATGCAAATATTTCGTATTTTATTTCCTCACAGCCAAAATTTCACTAAAAAGTTCCTAAAGGAGTTCCTGAAATGTCGTAGATTCCTACGCAAAATCTAATAAACTCAAATCAATCAAATTGTGAAAGCCAACAAGCCAGAGTAATACAATATTTTCCTTTTTGTGCCAAAATTTCACAAAAAGTCACAGAGTTCATAAAAAGTCGTAGATTTCTTCGCGAAGCCTAATAATTTCAATTTAATTACATCATGACGTCAACTAGCCAGCGTAACACAATATTTTCCTTCTTATGTAAATATTTCGTATTTTATTTCTTAATAGCCAAAATTTCACTAAAAATGTCAAGAAGTTCTTAAAGAGTTAAAGAGTCGATTTCTTCGCGAAGTCTAATAAACTAAAATCAATCACATTACGACGTCATCAAGCCAGCGTAACACAATATTTTTCTTGTTTCACACAAAGTCAGAGTTCAAAAAAGTCGTAGATTTCTTCGCGAAGTCTAATAAATTTAAATCAAAAACATTATGACGTCAACAGGCCAGCGTAACCCAGTAGCTTCTTATGTAAATATAATATTTCGTATTTTATTTCCTAACAGCCAAAATTTCACTAAAATAGTCGAGGAGTTCTTAGAGAGTCGTAGATTTCTTCGCAAAGTCTAATAAACTCAAATCAATCACATTATCAACAAGCAAGCATAGCACAATATTTTCCTTCTTATGTAAATATTTTGTATTCTATTTCCTAATAGCCAAAATTTCACCAAAAAAAGTCAAGGAGTTCCTAAAGAGTCGTAGATTTCTTCGCAAAGTCTAATAAACTCAAATCAATCACATTACGACGTCAACAAGCCAGCGTAACACAATATTTTTCTTGTTGTATTACACACGCCGTATTTCATTTTCTATTGTTTCCGCTCATGATTTACCTGATCGTAGATTTTTTATAACGCAAAGACTTTCGCGAGAGAAAATTAAATTTGCATACGGGGTACGTTTAAAGGCGTTTTCCCATGGAGCGTTTGTAATCTCAAATTTCCAGTTTTAAAATGTCAAAACGGTCAAAAAAATGTATCCGCAACATGCTTCGTTATAACATTTTTATAAACCGGCCGGCGTCAAACCAGGCTCAAACGTTCCAATAATACTGACAGCATTACTACGTTGTATAGCAATGAAAATCCTTTAAGCCAGATAAGATACGGAGCATCATTTGCCTGCTCAGCAATTCTTTGAGCAAGCGCTCCTTGACAGAAGTTCTAGCCTCATCAGTTCACCAAACATCCGAAGTCTGAAAGGCATCATGCTTTAAATTAAATTTTATTTTAATTTTATTTCATTAATATTTTAAATATTTGAATAATTGAAATAATAAGATACCAAAGGCTACGCTTCGGCCAGCGAATAATGTTCACTTGAAAGATGACATTGCTAGATTAAGTGCTTTCTGTGAACTTCTCTTGTTGGAAACTGCTGAATGCTGGATATTTTTGCGGACGAAGATTTTTTGAAAAGTAAATCCTGAGTAACAAAGCAAATCTTTTTGATTAAAACTAACGAGAGTCATAGACATTTTTCAAGTAAATGGGTTACGCACGTAGAGACAGCTATGGCCGTCATGTTTCGACCTCATTCGGAGGTATTCATCGGGGCGAATGTGGCTAGAGGACGCGCGCACACGATGTCGCTTCGAGCCGCACTGTCACTAGTTAAGCAGCTGACTATGCTAGCAAACCGTTTCATTTATGCTAATAACAGTAGAACTTGATAGTTGCTTCGCTAAGCTATTATTTCAATCAGCAAATCTTCTCCAGAACAACACGTAGTTGCAAAATGAACAGTAACATTTAGAAAAATATTTAGTTAGGTAACTTACGAAAGTAACATCATCATCTGAGCGTATTTTCCAACCAGTAATGCTTTAGAGCCCGCGGTCCGCTACCAAACCAATGAGATTTGACAAGGATACTGGTTTTTTACACAGAGCGACTGCCGTCTGACCAAACTACCCAAGGGTTGGTTCTGGTTTATTCTTTCGGTTGCAAAGGGTGAACCAGAATCAATCCTTGGGTAGTTTGATGTTAAACGCTAGATGGCGTTAAAAGTTGTTTCCCAGTGGGATTCGAACCCATGACCTCCGGATCACAAGCCGAACACCTTGACCATTGGAATACGTAGGTAGTCAACCTTAGAAAATAACATTTAAATATAACCAGGCGTTCAAAAACCTGCCCCGTGAGAAGAAGCCTTAACGCCTGCAAGAAATTTCTTTTTGTTCACAGGTAAATTTCCAGTGGATGTGTAAAAGTTTTTCGTAAATTATTCCTTTCACGAAAACTGCTAAGGGTGGAGTTACGAAATGGTGACGTGAGCGGAGTTTTTACTCAATACTTATCGGTTTTTTTAATGTTTCGAACTATAGGCGCTTGCATTGTTATGTTTATCGGTTTTAAAAACTTTAATTTACTTGCGTGACGTTTTGAAAAACAATATATCTGGCTGAAGTGACTCATATAATATTGATCGAACTTCTGTTGGTAAGGTCGTTTGATCACATGTCAAAAATCAAGAGGATCTAGACGCACGTCAGCGTGAATCAAGTAACAAGCTTGTTTTACTGAAAATTGTTCGTCTTTGGCTGCTCGTTTGCCAAAATTGATGAATTCTGTGTAAAGATAATCGAGATAAATTTTTGTATTGTATTGTATAAATTTAAATTTAAAGATAAATTGAACTTATACGACACCAGACACAGATCCTAACTAATCCATATCTTTACTAACATTATAAATGAGAAAGTCAGTTTGTATAATTGTTTGTTTGTTTTCTACCAATTCACGCTTCAACCACTGAACCTATTCAAACGGTAAAAATGAGACCATATTACTATAACTCCGCTGTCCATCCGTCTATCTGTTCGTTTGTCACCAGGCTGTATCTCATGAAACGTGATAGCTAGACAGTAGAAATTTTCACAGATGATGTATTTAAGTTACTGCTATAAAAACAAACAAAAATTAAAAATCGTATTTAAGTGGGGCTCCCATACAACTAACCAGATTTTTTATAGATAATTATTAATTATATAAAATTAATAAATTGTACGGAAACCGTCGTACGCGAGTCCAATTCGCAATTGACCGGTATTTTGTGTTCAGGTTTAAAAAAACAGGTTTGTGGTTAATCGTAATCAACGAGTGTCATCGTACATCCAAATTAACCGAAAGCTGCAGTTTGTATCACAGTTAATGTTGTACAGTTAATTGCGGACGACAAACATTCGGCCTTCATTAAATGCTTCATTAATTCATTAAACGCCTCATTAAATCGCGCTTCATTTTCAATAAAAAGGCGAGCGGTTTGCTCATTCATGATTCACACGGATGAGGTTTGAATTATGTGGGCTCGGACTTTCGAATGAAACAGTATTTAATAAATGACTACACTAGGAAGGTCCTGGGTTCGACGCCCAGCCAAAGTAAGTTGGAAAATGGCCTTTTATAAATTGTTTTGGGTCATGACGTTCCTAATTTTAGTGCCCATTCTTTTTTGAACCAATGTTAAAAAAAATACACGTGATTTTTTTGTAGATAATGGTATGGAACCCTGCATCCGCGAGTTTGACTCACACTTGGCCTGTATTTTGTGTTTAGGTTTAAAAAACAGGTTTGTGGTTAAACTTAATCAGCGAGTGTCATCGTACATCCAAATTAACCGTAAGCTGCAGTTTGTATCACAGTTAATGTTGTACAGTTAATTGCGGACGACAAACATTCGGCCTTCATTAAATGCTTCATTAATTCATTAAACGCCTCATTAAATTGCGCTTCATTTTCAATAAAAATCCGAGCGGTTTGCTCGTTCATTATTCACACGGATGAGGTTTGAATTATGTGGGCTCGGACTTTCGAATGAAACAGTATTTAATAAATGACTACACTAGGAAGGTCCTGGGTTCGACGCCCAGCCAAAATTGGAAAATCATCATCATCATCATCATTTCAGCCGCATAACGTCCACTGCTGGACATAGCCCTCTTCCAAAGATTTCTAAAATGACCGATCTAGAGCGGCTTGCATCCAGCGACCTTTGTTAGGTCGTCAGACCACCTTGTGGGTGGGTGTCCTACGCTTCGCTTGCCTGTACGTGGTCGCCATTCGAGAACCTTTCTGCCCCATCGGCCATAGGTTCGTCGCGCTCTGTGTCCCGCCGAAAATGGCCTTCTACAAATTGTCTTCTGTCATGGCGTTCCTAATTTTTGTGCTATTTCTAGTTTTAACCGACTTTCAAAGAAGGAGGAGGTTATCCATTCGTAGCGATCTTTTTTATTCATATTCTTTGATTAATAGAAGTCCTAGACCGATAGGAAAAAAATCTTTTTTTTTTCATTTGAAACAAAATTTGACAATTTTTTATGGATATATTTGCAAGTAAGTATACCCACTTGCGAATATATCCATAAAAAATTGTCAAAATCGGTTGTGAAGCTTGGGGGAGAGTATTCAGTTTTTAGTTTTGAAAAATTATGGACCAATGTTAAATAGAAGTTAACATAATCTGATCCATTTCTTGACACTTTCCTTGACACTCAGGGTCATTTATAGCGCATTCTTGGTTACATTTACGCGTACAAAATGAGTACGTTGAAAAAGTATACGCTTTGAAAGTAAAAAAGAATTTTCCAAATCGGTCCGGGCGTGTTCAAATAATAAGTGAACAAACTCGTATATAAAAAAAATATCGCGACGAATAGGTGACCTACTCCTTTTTTGGTAGGTTGAAAATACTCCAACTTCCTACTCCTTTACTTTTTACTTCTCCTTACTTCTTCTCTTACTCTTTACTTCTGTAAATATACTAGCTTTGCAACCCACCTCACGTACAGCAAAGTTACAGAGTTAATTTGGCGTATAAATGTTCTATTAATAAGCCAGTTTTGTCCAACGCTTCTGTGTTTCAATTAAACTTAACCCGGGAAAGTAAAGTCACCGCTGGCAGTGAGATAATTGGCTTGTCAAGTAATTTAAAAAAATATCTCTATTGCAATCCGTTTGCTTGGGGGTGAAGTCGGTTTTTGGTTTTGAAAAATTATGCACCAATTTTAAATAGTAGTTTACATAATATTCTGATATACATTCCATTTCTTGACACTTTAGATGACACTCAGGGTCATTTTAGCGCATTCCTGGTGGTTGTGGGCGCATTTACGCGTTCAATGATAAATTGAAAAAAAATAGTAAGTTGAAAAAGTCCCTTTGAAAGTAAAAAAGAATTTTCCAAATCGATTCAGGCGTCTAAAAATAATCGGTGAACATACATAAAAAATGCGACGAATTGGTAACGTACTCCTTTTTTGGTAGGTTAAAAATCCTCCAACTTTGCCTTACTTCTGTAAATACACCTACTAGCTTTGCAACCCACCTCACGTACTGCAAAGTTACAGAGTTAATTTGGCGTATAAATGTTCTATTAATAATAAGCCAGTTTTGTCCAACGCTTCTGTGTTTCAAATAAACTTAGCCCGGGAAAGTAAAGTCACCGCAGGCAGTAAGATAATTGGCTTGTCAAGTTATTTTTAAACATATCTGAATTGCAATCCGTTTCTAGGAAGAGCCTCTCGTAAAAGCTTATAAGGTCTTTCATATTAGATATAAGCAAAAATCCCAATGACCAACATTTTCAAGCAATGTCAAGCTTTTTGAGGAAGTCGTGACGTCACGATAAAGATTTTTTTGACTGAACCACCATAGCATGAGGGCCACGGGGGAGTCAAAACCACACTTTATCAGCAAAAAAAATCGATGACTTATTATTTCACACGTCCTTACAATGTTAGTGAAAACTATTTGTTTCTAATATACCTGTATTATACCGACTGTACTTTTCGCTTCGTTTCTCGAATAAAATGGTAATTTATACAGTCCATACGTCTTAAGGGCGTAAACAGGGCCTTTAACGAGTCGCCAGGAGACCTTCATTTTTCCCTCCAATTTAGTGTTGTGTGGCCTCTCGTCTTTGTTTTTATTCCCTTGTGAAGTGTAAGTGCCAAACTATGGTAGGGCTGTAACTCTTTTTAAGGTACTACTTTATCTACAATGGCACTCTCGTTTGAACAATTTTTTTCTCTCTTTTTTGTAAATGTTATGTATACATTTACATAATTTTGAAATCATTAACTGTGTCTACATCTGGCTTTTGCCGGTAATTGGTTTTAAAGCTGACTACTTGTTGGAAATTCTCATCCAGTCAAAGGCATCGCGTAGTTTTGGGTGTTTGCGTTTCGAACTTATTTTCCCACCAGTGATAACGACTCAACTTTGTATTGGTGCAAGTGTTACTTGTCATAATTCACATACCAAGAAATCACAATTTAAAGTTTAATTAAAGAATAATCTGTCTATTCTGCAATATAAGCATAAAGCATAATACACTACTTAAGTAATTATTTTTCATAACATAATTTAAGACTGGAAATTCTAAACAGCTGTAGGTTTTTATAAAAAAAAATGAAGGCGCTATCAAATTAACAGAAAACCTTTAACCGACATGTGTGCATTTTAGTGCTATGAAGAAGTCCTAGACTTTTATCACGGTTTTATATGCATCTAAAGGCAAATGTCGTTCCTAATTTTTAGTGCCATTTAGTAAATAACTATTTTGGACCAATGTTAAATAGAATATATTTTGATAAACATTCAATTTCTTAACACTAAGTGTCATTTACATGTTACTAAGCTGAACAAAGCTTATAAACATTAATGAGACCTCTCCAGTCCGTCTGGCAAGCGAGGAGAGTAGGTAAAGTACTCTAGTTGCTTTGGTGAAATATGGCTATGGTAGTACAGAGAGGGTCGTGCTCCTGCAGTGGAGACAAAAAGACCAGATGATGATGATGATTTGTCATTTAGTGCATTAACGTCTATATTTACATGTTTAGGGACACGTTGAAAAGAAAAATTCAGAACCAATTAAAATATTAGGCTATAGATTCTGCCAGCCTGGCCCACCACCTACCAGAGATCATCATTGGTGTGATCCACTTGATCATTCTTTATTTTTTACTCATAATATTGTTTGACATAATTAATGATTTAGTCATGTTTCTGAATTAATGATTTTAATTAACCTAAAGAGAGATTTAGACCTAATATTAACCATAATTTTTAGTCTGAGACTTTTACTTCTTTCTTCTTCTTTTATTTTTAGTAACATATTTTAGCAAATAACAAGTTTCTGGTTATACAGCTTTTTATGCCTATGACGTCCACATCTACAAGATGTTTTATCCAAGTCTAGGCCGAAAACCACAAAGCGGTTTTTTCATACTCTTTATATTTTATGATGAACTGCAGTTTTAGTTTTCAGTTACGCTGTAGGCTTTTTGATGTTAACTATGCCAGTAGGTTATAAAGGGAGTTATGAAAACTGAGTGAGTTTTCATAACAAGCTTATTTATAGTTTCTAGGCTGAATTTGAAATATTTCAATTTTAGTTTATAAATGTTTTCGGAGTTTAGAATTTAGTTCAACCCGGCAAAATAAATAAAAAGCTATAGGTATTTTGGATTCTAGTAAGAAATCTGCTATTTGTTTCAATGTATATGAAAAATTTTACATATTTTGTGGTAAGAGTGGAAGTGTCGCGAGCATTCGTAAATTAAGAAAGATAATAATATGGGTACTTTATATAAATTACCCTTTATGTTTAATACATTTACTATTGCCACGATTTTTCAAGCAAACTATTCAGTTTTTTTGAATGCTAATCTTGAATAAGAATTAGTTTAATATTTCGCAAACGTGGCTCATGTTAAGTGGGCTTGGCCGGCTGTTTCAATAAATGCTGGCGAAGTTCAGTAAAAAAAATTAAATTGCAACGTTCATAAATAATAAAACGCATTTGTAAATAATAATATAGGTACTTTATATAAATTACCCTTTAAGTTTAATACATTTACTACTGCCACGATTTTTCAAGCAAACTATTCAGTTCTTTTGAATGCTAATCTTGAATAAGAATTATAATATTTCGCAAACGTGTCTCATGTTAAGTGGGCTTGGCCGGCTGTTTCAATAAATGCTGGCGAAGTTCAGTAAAAAAAATTAAATTGCAACGTTCATAAATAATAAAACGCATTTGTAAATAATAATATAGGTACTTTATATAAATTACCCTTTAAGTTTAATACATTTACTACTGCCACGATTTTTCAAGCAAACTATTCAGTTCTTTTGAATGCTAATCTTGAATAAGAATTATAATATTTCGCAAACGTGTCTCATGTTAAGTGGGCTTGGCCGGCTGTTTCAATAAATGCTGGCGAAGTTCAGTAAAAAAAATTAAATTGCAACGTTCATAAATAATAAAACGCATTCGTAAATAATAATATAGGTACTTTATATAAATTACCCTTTAAGTTTAATACATTTACTACTGCCACGATTTTTCAAGCAAACTATTCAGTTCTTTTGAATGCTAATCTTGAATAAGAATTATAATATTTCGCAAACGTGTCTCATGTTAAGTGGGCTTGGCCGGCTGTTTCAATAAATGCTGGCGAAGTTCAGTAAAAAAAATTAAATTGCAACGTTCATAAATAATAAAACGCATTCGTAAATAATAATATAGGTACTTTATATAAATTACCCTTTAAGTTTAATACATTTACTACTGCCACGATTTTTCAAGCAAACTATTCAGTTCTTTTGAATGCTAATCTTGAATAAGAATTATAATATTTCGCAAACGTGTCACATGTTAAGTGGGCTT
Organism: Acrobasis consociella; assembly: GCA_963555685.1. Classification (NCBI taxonomy): domain Eukaryota; kingdom Metazoa; phylum Arthropoda; class Insecta; order Lepidoptera; family Pyralidae; genus Acrobasis; species Acrobasis consociella. Next base: position 2,409,428 of record OY743119.1, on the reverse strand, counting down.
TCCCGGCTGTTTCAATAAATGCTGGCGGAGTTCAGTAAAAAAAATTAAATTGCAACGTTCATAAATAATAAAACAAAAAAAGTTTGTCCTCACCCAGTGAAAACACATTAAATCTTAATTTTAATTTGCCAACTTTTGGAACACTTTTACCAACTCTTCCTTTCTGATGCAAATTACTTGCGAGTTCGGTGTTTTCATTAAAGAAATATGAATTAATGCTTTAGTGGTCTAGTGCTTCTTTTGAGAGGAAATTATGATTAATTTTGTAATACTTTAGGTAAATCCACTTCAAGCAACAGTTTTGCACTTTTATAAAAAATATTCTTTAAAGTGTTTATGAATTTGTCAGAATGTCTAATATTATAAAACCTAAAATACCTTTTTTATTTATTATTTGCTGACGTACCTATCGATTTCGATCAACCGTGATCTCAATCTGATTGATTTAATAACGTCAGATAATCATTGGACTTATCATCATCATGGTCATTAGTATAATATTTAAATGCTTACTGGTCTAAAAGAAAAGAAAAAACCTGATGATGTTTCTAAAAACATCATCAGCTTTTTTATTATTATCTTATTATTTTTATTATTTTTTTTATTAACCCCATGCTGGTCTGGGAGAAATAAAAAAAAACTTAGAATGTACCAGCTGCTTCTCTTCCCACGCAGATCGTAAAAGCCGATCGAGGGAATGGGCAAAAATGCAAATCATGTTAACAGGCGATGCGGCTAGCAACCCATCACTGTATTGATTGCTTTTCCATCTTCTCGCCCACCATGACGCTAAAAGTGGCTTTTGGGTCTTGCGGCCCTGGGCTCTGCATAGAACCGCAAGACCCAAAATGCTCTGTCTACCCCATTAGGGATAAAGACGTGATAGTATGTATGTATGTATGTATTATTTTTATCTTATTATTGATATTCAGGCTAGCCTGAATATCAATAATAGCCTTTAGAGGAGCACCTCTATCGGCTTTTACGATCTGAATCACGTTAATAGGCGACGCGGCTAGCAAACACTATTTGGTACTGTCTTTTCATCTTAACACCCTCCATCACGCTTAACGTAATCGTTGGGTTTACGGTCCTGAGCTCTGTTTAGCCCATTAGAGATAAAGACATGATAATATATCTGTATTCTTACCTATATCATTTTCATATATAACACAATATTCTCTTCCTACAAAATAAACCCTCAAAGCGACTACGAGTATCTGCCATCTTCATAAATCACTTATCAGAGTAACACTTACGTAATATTGACTTACGCATGTAATAATGGAGTTACTTTAGGTTAGGACAAGTGAAATGCAAAGACGCAGCGAGAATATACGTTAAAAGTATATTTTCTCAAGCAAGAGAGGCTAGCTTTTGAATATTAAGAATAATAAAATAGCTACACAGCAATATACCTTTTTGTAGTAGATGTTTTTACAAGTTCATGCTGTTACATTTATTAAACAATTTTAATAACGGAAGTGTTGTCAATTTGGCTTTATGTTTTTCTTGTTATTTGCAAAAATATGTTACCAAGGAGAGAGAGAGAGAGAGAGATCGAGACTTAAAATTATGACAAAAATTTTAGGTCAATAAATTTGGGCAAAAATGTAAACCAAGGAGAGAGAAAGATCGAGACTTTAAATTATGTCAAAAAACTTTAGGTCAATAAATTTGGAATCATTATTATGAAACAAGGTACAATAGAAGAGTATGTATTTTTTATTTCATTTAAAAAGGACTTTCCTTAAATAGGTATACCTACAGCCAGAAGGTTTAAAACCGTTAGAGAGCTAAGTGTTCGAATACATTATTCATAATATTGCATGTTTATCCAGAATTGATATTGCCAAAATATAATACTTACTTACAATGAATCCCAAATAAGATTCGATTAAAAGAGGGTGCAAATACATTTGTATATTCCTTTTATACGCATTTCATTCGATCCAATTGTGTTTTACGATCTTTCTGTAGGTAAATCGTTGATTGCGTAAAAAAGGGTTAGTTTTTTCTTGAAAATCTTACACCTTTAAACGAGCAATTCTTGTATGTATGTACGTATATATATATATTTATTTATAAATTTCAGTGATCTTGAAAACGGCTCTAACGATTTCGCTGAAAATTTATATATGGGGGTTTTCGGGGGTAAACAATCGATCTAGATTAGTTTATGTTTGGGAAAACACGTGTTTTCGAGTTTTCATGCGTTTTTCTTTCCACGCAGAATATGGTCGCTAATGTCGTCGCACCGCGACCGCTTTGATTTAGCTCAGTGGTTAAGGATAGTGACCGCTAGAAAGAGTGTTACGGGTTCGAATCCCACTCGGTGACTTACTTTTGTTTTTTTTTATGTTTATGTTTATATTTTTTTTATTTTGCATTGTTTTTAGACAAGTTTAAAATAAAATATTTAATGTTTGAGATGTAACCGAGCAAAGCTCGGTCGCCCAGGTACTATAGAATTTAAATGTGTGGATCTGTAGAGTGACGTGGATAGACAAAGTGTGAAATCCTACTTCCTATTATTCTACTAATATTATAAATGCGAAAGTGACTTTGTATATTTGTTTGTTTGTTACCTCTTCACGCTTAAACTACTCAACCGATTTGGATGAAATTTGGTATGGATATAGTTTGAGACTCGGGCAAGGACATAGGGTACTCTTTATCCCGAAATTCTCACGGGGAGTGAAGCCCGCGGGTACAGCTAGTAAATATATAAGTATCAATTTCACGACCTCTGTCTCTAATGGTCATCTTGCCAGGCTGCCACACTGGAGGACCCGGGATCGATTATAGGTTAGGTCCAAATGGAAAATGATCTTCTTGACTTGGGTCTTGGATCTATATAACGTGGAAGGGGTATTCATAATAAATCGAACCACGGGCGATACTAGATCACTATAGCATAATAAAATTAAAATAACAACAGTCAGAAACCAAAAAAATGGACATTACCCTAAAAATCCTTCTTTGTACTATTTTCTACTTCTAACTTGTATTTTTCTCCCATGCTGGTCTGGGAGAAATGAAAAAACTTAGAACGTCCCAGCTTCCTCTCTTCCCGCACAGATCGTAAAAGCCGATAGAGGGAATGAGCAAAAATGCGAATCATGTTAACAGGCGATGCGACTAGCAACCCCGTTACTGTATTGATTGCTTTTCCATCTTTTCACTCACCATGACGCTAAAATGTTTGAAAACCATTATCTGTTCGCTGTGTACATGTACATGTGCATTGTAATTGAAATAAAGAAATAAAGAAAAGTGGCTTTTGGGTCTTGTGGCCCTAGGCTCTGCATAGAGCCGCAAGACCCGAAATGCTCTGACTGCTCTATTAGGGAAAAAGACGTAATAGTATGTATGTAACATGTATTTTTGTGTCTTGTGTTTACACTAAAGATTTAACAAACAAACAAAACAAATTTCCCGGGCGGTTGCACCAGTTTAGTATGGCAATCTCAATTATTTTTTTTGTTCTTTTATTGTTATTTTAGTTCCATTATACTTTCTAGTACAGTCCGTGGTTAGATTTATTACGAGAATGTTCCTTCCACGTTGCACATTTATGAGATTATTACGAATAGTTATGGAAAGTTTCATGGCATTTTTGAAAACTATTCGAAATGACTGAAATATTTATTTCTATAGGTTTCAAACACAGATAACTATATGAATTTTTTGCCTGTTCAATTTTTCAAAATTTCTTAAAATGGCGGAAATATGGCCTACTCACAAAATTTCACGAGAATCCGTTGGGAAATGCGACATGTAGGCGAGAACAGAGACAGTTAGACAGACGGACAAAAGCATTTCTGGCCAATCTCGAAACTCAGACGCTTCGCTCGATTCGCTTACTCCGCCCATAAACCACTAACAACCCAGAAAATAGGCAATTCTAGTAAACAGGTGTGGATGTACGCCTAATTTCGAAGGAAGGTACACGATTCCCTTTATGAAAATTGCCCACTGCTAAGCCAACTGAATCGTTGGGCGTACACTTGAAGACAAAATATTGCAGACCTACATTATAATATTAAACTTGAGCCAACTGCTACAAAAGGTGGACTACTTACAATATCCAGACAAAATAGATACTTTAAATTATTAAATAATAACAACATAATATATTTATAAATAAAATATTTCTATTCCAAAATAGTACCAAAATACCTCTGTGCCTCAAGACTAAAGTATACAACCAAAGTGTGTTACTAGTGATGACTTATAGCTCTGAAACGTGGCTCTTACTATGTGTCTTATAAGAAGGCTCAAGGTCGCTCAACGCGCTATGGAGAGGATTATTCTTGGTGTTTCTCTACGTGATCTAATCAGAAATAAGAAAATTCGTAGGATAACAAAAGTCACTGATATAGCCGTGCGGATTAGCTCATTAAAGTGGCAGTGGGTGGGAAATAGCGCGACAAACCGATGACCGACGGGGCAAAAGGTTCTCGAATGGCGACCGCGTACTGGCAAGCGAAGCTTAGGACATCCACCTACAAGGTGGTCAGATGTCTTAACCAGGGTCGCCGGAAAGCGCTGGATGCAGGCCGCTCTTGATCGGTCATTTTAGAAATCTTTGGATGTGGCCTATGATCAGCAGTGGACGTTATCATGATAAAACGATAAAGATGTTGAAATAGTAAAATATTATATTAAACTAGCTGACCCGGCAGACTTCGTACTGCCAAATATAGCCTGTCAAAATATACGTTTGTATTGGACAAAGAAAAGGGCTGTTTTTAGGGTTTTTCCGGCAATAATTCGAATTTTTCTCGCCGTAAAAACCATCTTTGAATTTCAACGAACATTTTAAAAAAAGAATTGGCCAAATTGGTCCAGGCGTTGTTGAGTTATGCGCTTACCAACACATTTTGCGATTCATTTTTATATTATAGATAGATACTACACATATCGGTACAAGATTGGCTAGAAATACAATTTTATTTCGTATGACATTATATTATGTTTATATATTTTCGGTATATTTGGTATATATATTTATGTATATTAAGTTTTTCTTTGTATTTGTGTAGTTTACATTTATATATTATTTGTACACTATCTTTCTGTAAATTTATATTGTACCACTTCTGCCCCAAACGCATAATAAGAAAACATTCCAACTCTCAATTACTGGCCGGGTGACTAATAGAGATCCCTATGTATAGGTCCGCCGTTGTATTTTACTTTTCTGATTTAAATGTGTGTTCTTGTTCTTTCTTATGTAAATATAAAGCTTAATAAACAAACAAACAATTTATCAGCACGTTTTCTTGCCTACAAGTGTACCAAATTCCCGCCTCAGTCAAGCTATCACGTCCGCATAATATTGGGAATTTCTTATATTTTTACAACCTTGCCTTACTGCATCGCAGAAAGAAATTTTCTTGTTCGTCTTCGTTATATAGGTAGGTAACTACTTAGTTTATACAGAAATACATACTTGCGAGTATATACATAATGCCCTTTTATGACATTTAATGTGACACAATAGTAGGTATTTTTGAAGTGAAAACATGGAGCATTTTCTGAGGTGGACAAAACCATAAAACTCGAAACATTGTTATCTTAATTTCACTATCTCGTCGATAGCTCAGTTGGGAGAGTGTATGCCTTGGATCAAGATGATCGATGTTCCCAGTTCAAACCCAGCACACGCCAATATTTTTATTTATTTAATTGTTTAATTTTTTTTACGTTAATTATTTTAATAAATTGTGATATTTGAATTAAAAAATTGATCAGGCGCGTTGGGAATTTTCTTCAGATGGGAAAAACCACTGACCTCGCGACACTGTTACTTGAACCGATACCAAGTTGTCTCCTGTCGGCACTCCCAAAGTGCCAATGTTTTTTTTTTGTACATTACCGGGCCAAAAGCGGTAAACGTTAAAAATCACCCCATTTGCGTATCCTGAATAATTCATGGCAATTCCCTCTGAACGATTTATAACAGTTTCTCGATTTAATTAAATTCAATTAGTAGATACAAATCAGGCTGACTTGTCCACTTAATTATTCGGACGGCAAACCGCTGTTACGTTTTGACGTATTTCGAGCTCCCAACCACACTCGTACATAAATTTAAGGGAAAAAGTGGACACCTTTTGGTGACATGTTTAATATCTTATTTTTTAGAATTATGTCGTTGCGATCTTGTTAAAATTATCTGCAAGTCCTTATAATATTTTATTTATTTTTTTACTTATCTAAATAAAGCTAGACTGAAGTTGAAACCAAATTATATTATCGGCAGTGTTATTTGCTTCTTTTTTCTTTTTAAAAGGTTAAAGTAATATTTCAGTCTTGTGATACTGGTTTATATCTGCTCAAAGCTTCAAGATCTAAAATGCTCTTGTTTTTCCTAATACAAAGAAAGGCGTCAAAAAATCTGAATAAACATACAAACTTACATATAATATGTATGTATTGTTCATTAGTTGTTTTTAAATCTTGGTTGTAACCAAGATTTAAAAACAACAAAAATGATTTATCGAACGGTAAAAAGAAAAGGTGAATAAATGCCACAGATAAAATTGAACATTATTTATGTTATAACAATAATAATATCTTTCTTGAAATTATCTATTGGTGCGCGAAATAAGTGATCACTTTTCATCGACTTTTCATACATACATACATACATACTATCACGTCTTTATCCCTAATGGGGCAGACAGAGCATTTTGGGTCTTGCGGCCCTAGGCTCTATGCAGAGCCCAGGGCCGCAAGACTCAAAAGCCACTTTAAGCGTCATGGTGGGCGAGAAGATGAAAAAGCAATCAATACAGTGACGGGTTGCTAGCCGCATCGCCTGTTAATATGATTCGCATTTTTGCCCATTCCCTCGATCGGCTTTTACGATCTGCGCGGGAAGAGAAGCAGCTGGTACATTCTAAGTTTTTTCGTTTCTCCCAGACCAGCATGGGAGTATATCGACTTTTCATACAATTCTATTATAAGAAAGTAACTAGGTAATATTTATAATTATAATTTACAATGCTTTCTCACTTCACTGTTACAATCCATTAAGGCCATACCCAAATTTTCCGGGGTCCAGTGGCGCCGCCATTTAAAATAAATCATTAAAAAGGAAACGGAGATATCATTTAAAATTGTGTCTTGGTCAAGTTCTAGATACCCATTCAAAGTATTTTTTAAACTACTTTTTGTAGTTTAAAGTGAGAACGTGAAGCTTTTCTACGCACATTTGCGAAAAACGGCCACTTTTAGCTAATGTGCGTAGAAAAGCTTCACGTTCGCACTTTAAATTATAAACAGTAGTTCATAAAATAGTTTTAAGGGTTATCTGGGGCTTGACCAAGACACAATTTTGAATGATATCTCCGTTTCCTTTTAAATGATTTATTTTAAATGGCGGCGCCACTGGACCCCGGAAAATTTGGGTATGGCCTTAATAGAATATGATAAAATGATAAGTTAATAAAATAAATTGAGATAATCAAATTTAAAATTAACAACATTGTATTGAAAATCACAAACATGCACTATACAAGGCAGTGTTTTGACCCCGTTCCTTGTACGTTGTTATGCAGATCGGCGACTAGCGGACACCTGCTACGCTGTATTTACATAAATACGGTCAGCGGACCTCGCAGACTCGTTTGAATTTAGTTTAGACAGTTCTGCCTTTAAAGCATGTTTGAAATTGTAATATGATTCAACGAGTGCAGAAAACGTGCTGTAGATTCTGTTGCAACATTCCAACAAAATGTTAAATTATAATAAATAAATAAATAAATAAATAAATAAATAAATATATAGTGACAAATTACACTGATTGAGCTAGCCCCAAAGTAAGTTCGAAACTTGTGTTTAGGGATACTAACTCAACGATACTATATTTTATAACAAATACATATTATATAGATAAACATCCAAGACCCAGGATCGAACCCGGGACCTCTGGGTGGCGGACTAGCGTGGTGACCACTACGCCACGGAGGTCGTCATAATGTGTTTAAACATCGCTTTGCTGTTTAAATTTATGATCCAAAAATAAAATAATATAGTACATGCGTCTTGGTATACGTCTATATTCTTTGCGGAGTAGGCAGAACAAGGCAGGCGATCTAAAGAACACAATTAAACAATAGTATCAAAATGTAATAGTGAAATTACTGGCAACCCATTATCGCTCACTCGTCCGTTCCATTGATCGGCTTTTTCGACCTACGTGGGTATAAATAACTCTTTTTCTTTTGTCTTAGACCAGTAAGGAAGAACGAAATAACTCTTGATCTTTGGTCTGAGGAAATAAGAAATTAAAAATATATTTCCTTTGGGAATCACAGTCTTTTCACCCCAGTCTTTTAGGAGTCTTGATTAGGGATACAGATCTAACATGTAGAGGCCCTTCAGAGAAGTCGAACAAATCTATACATACAATATAACAGTACAAAATGGGTCTGTACATAGAATATATTTCCAAAAAAAAAAATTGTTGCCATGAAGACATAGTAATATAGTATTAATAAAAAAAATGTTTGTCTGTTCGTAACTATAAGAAATATAAAGGTGACGCCTAAGCAAAAGTTGTTCAGCCTGATTAGCATTTTCTGTATTCATAAAGTCCACGTGTTCGAAGTCGCGGGCTTCGGCTAGTCAAAAATAAAGTTTGTATTTCCTTTTAAGTCACAGTATTTTCACCCCAGTCCTTTAGTAGTCTCGAGTGGGGATACAGATCTATCATGTAGAGTAGAGGTGCTTTGGAGGAGTTGGATTCTAATGTGGAGTTTCCCGCCAAGACCATTTTTAGATACACCAATGAAAGGTGTGCCCTTGAATAGGTTTCGGCAGGAGAAAGATCAATTGCAAGAAAGATTTAAGAATTATGGAATGAGGATGGTTGTATTAATTTCCTTATAATTTATTCAAATGAAATGTATTAAAGATAAATTTATAATAAATGTGATTACATTGATTTAAACAGAAAATCAGATTACAAAATTAATTTATTTTCGTAAAACGAAATCGAAAAGCATCATCCATAATTACTCGTCTTATGGCAGTTAAATTATTTTTGGTTTATAGCGAAAATTATTTCGTTCACGAATTTACTGTTATTGAAAATAAGTTATTTAAATTACGAACTGGAAAATGTTTAACTATATAATGATAAAGACATGATGGGATAACCGGTAACCGGGGAAAGGCAGATAACCTGTAAACCACTTCTGGCAGAGTAGAATAGGACCACTCCATATCCTCCCATAGATATCGTAGAAGGCGACTTAGGAAATAAAAGCTAAACAAAGCTTATAAATACGATTTTTTATTTAAATTTCTGTTTGTTTCAAATTAATCCCATGCTGGTCTGGGAGAAATAAAAAAAACTTAGAATGTACCAGCTGCTTCTCTTCCCACGCAGATCGTAAAAGCCGATCGAGGGAATGGGCAAAAATGCAAATTAGTTAACAGGCGATGCGGCTAGCAACCCATCACTGTATTGATTGTTTTTCCATCTTCTCGCCCACCATGACGCTAAAAGTGGCTTTTGGGTCTTGCGGCCCTGGGCTTTGCATAGAACCGCAAGACCCAAAATGCTCTGTCTGCCCCATTAGGGATAAAGACGTGATAGTATGTATGTATGTATGTATATATTTTATTATGTTAAAGTTTAGTTACAGTATTAATTTTAAATACTTTTTACAAAGTAGTAAGGTGTAGCTTAACTACAATGTGTCCAAAACTATTTGTACGAGTATTTTGTGGGTACATTTACATGACAGTCTTGACCACAGCGTGTTTAGTAAGTGGGTAATCGCGAATCATTGTGCAGCTATAATGAGGTTTCCGGGAAATTTCGTTTATTTGTGATTCGGTACTGACGTTTGCTTTTTCTTTTAGTTATTCCATGTCCTTCAGTTGTATATTAAGAACCGCACTTGTCTTAAGAGTCACTGTGGAGGTTTTATTTTTCATAACCCCAGGGCAAGTTGTACCATGGGTTTTTTAAATTCTGGTTCTTGGGTCTTGAAAGTCGCCCGCTATGGGATGGGCTGTGCTCATTGTTTCACATAGCTACGTAAATAAATCTCCTATTTAGGGTTCCGTACCCAAAGGGTAAAAAAAAATCCTATTACTAAGACTCCGCTGTCCATCTGTTTTTTGTCTGTCACCAGGCTGTGATTACTAGAAAGTTGCAATTTTCACAGTGAATTTCAATTATTGCAATATTAACAAATACGAATACAGAATAAAATAACTTCCTGTTGGATTTCTTGTGGCTGATATGATGATGATGATGGTGACTCGGAAACTCAATATAACCAAACATTATTTCGCCTATAGGTTCATTGAGCTTGCATCCTTGCATTAGACAAACAAACGGCCCAAATTAAGTACGCACTGGAGTGCACTTCTCTGCTATAGCCTACAAACACAAACTATGCGAATTTACAGAAGAATATCTTAAACTGCACAAAACTACAATTAATATAACGTGGAAGGGACATACCCGTAATAAATCGAAACACGGGCTATACTAGATCACTATAGTATAATGAAATGTAAATAAAAGTCTAAAACTTAAAAAAAAAATCGCCGTTGCCATACATACGTGTGGAGTCACTTGGGCAATTTGTATGGGAATGTCGAATTTTTTAAAACTTTTTAACTGCAATTTTATTATTATTATACAATAGTAATCTAGTACAGCCCGTGGTTTGATTTATTACGGATATGTCCCTTCCACGTTGTATACCAAGAAGCTTGGTGTCCTGGCGAAAGAACGCATCAATAGGGCTTTTCTTATTCTTCTTAGCGAGTCGCAATGGTTCTAACATCTCTTCAGAATCGTATCCTCATGCCTGGAGGTCGTGACCATTGGGACCAGTTCCTCTCACAATGGTTTTCAACACTGCACGGTCTTGTTCCAGGTGTATGTAGCTTTGTTTGGCTTGTATTTTCTAAGTCGCCTTCTACGACATTCACGAAAGACTTGGAGTGGTTCTATTCTACTCTGCCGGAAACCATACGGCGATAAAGGATATATCTGTTTCTCTTTAATTTGAGGTACGCCCGGCTTACATAGTAATTACTTAACGCAAATGTTTAGCTGACTGTCCACTGTCCACTGTCCAGTGTCCACTGTCCATCGCTGTGCCATCATGTAATTTGATAACGGCATAGTGGAGAACTATTTAACTATAAATTATTTTTTTATTTTATCCCGAACCACCCTGAAACCCATACCATACAAACCCATACATTAAGAGCGCCCAACCCGTCTTACTTTTCATACAAACGCTCTTACGTGATTATGGCGTTGTAACAGATCTTCCTTGGAAAGTTTTGAACTAACAGGAATCTTGTGCGCTATTTCTAGGTTTCTATCGAAATTAAAAATTAAAATATGGAGAAACAAATTCAGTATAAGCCTCCAAAAATCTACTTTTTTGTACAAATTTTACTTGAACTTCGGCCGTTCATATAGTACTTATGAATCATGAAATGTAAAAGTAAAGAAAATATTTGCATATAAACCTTGCAAATGTAGTGAAGATTCTAAATGAAAAACATTTATTTCACACACTCGTAAGGTTTACTGAAAAACACGTATTAGCTGGAACAACTTTTATGAAATTTCCGCACCCTATGAATTGTTAATATTCGTTTAATAAATAATTAATAATAATAATAATTTCGTTTAATAGAATGCAAACTGACCGCTCAGGCACTATCTCTCTCGTTTCGCTTTGCTTTTTTTTCTATCTATGCGCTGGATGAAACAACAAGCATTTCAAACCACGCTCGCGTTGACGATAGACAGACCTGGAAGGGCCCTCTTAAGGGACTACCTGAATTTTCTTTGATCCAGTGCTGCCCCCATTCGAAATAAATAAATTTGAAAGGAAAACGGAGATATAATTTAAAGTAGTGTCTTGATCAAACTCTACATATCTCTTTAAAGTATTTTTTAAACTACTGTATATAGTTTAAAGTGAGAACGTGAAGCTTTTCTACGCACGTTAGCCAAAAGTGGCCGTTTTTCGCAAATGTGCGCCTTATTACAACCTTCTTTTTTTCGGGAGTTAAAAAGGGAATCAAAATAGTGATGGTATTCTAATTGCATCGTCTATAGACAACTGGACATAATCTTATTCAGAATAAGAACCAGCGCTACAATAAATGAGCGACATAACTAAATAAAACTACGACTAAACAAAATCTAACATACATACATACTATCACGTCTTTATCCCTAATGGGGCAGACAGAGCATTTTGGGTCTTGCGGTTCTATGCAGAGCCCAGGGCCGCAAGACGAAAAAGCCACTTTTAGCGTCATGGTGGGCGAGAAGATGGAAAAGCAATCAATACTAAATATAAGTAAGTACTAAAGTACAAATAAATTATATAATTTAAATTTATAAACATAACAATAACAATAATTCACATAGGTATGAATATTATGTATATAACTGAAATAGGTATAAAAATTATGACCAAAATTACATTTTTGAGACATCAATAAAAAAAAATCACTTTTTTATTCATAATAATTTTAACATTGAATTTGATACATAGAAATAATACGCATGCCGTTCTGTTATTTTCTGTTGCAATGCCCTAACAGGGTTCATGTTGTACCTACTAACTTAAGATGTGACTGTGTAGTATAATTTAATAGATGTATAATGTGAAAAGCAATTAATAAATTGAAATGGAGATTACGATACTTATAACACCCGTCTTTTTCGTCAGGAGTTAAACGGCTCTTATCAGAAAATTCTACATATATTATATAAATTCTACATATATATATCTTTAGAAATGATAAAACCAATAGCAGCCTTAATTGCCCCCGTTGTTACTGATATTATTAATTGCTCCTTGGCCACTGGTGTCTTTCCTAGTGCGTGGAAGTTGGGGCATATTATTCCCCTACCTAAACTATCAAATCCTTTTTCTCCTTCTCACTTTCGTCCCATATCTATCCTTCCGCTTCTTTCAAAAGTATTAAAGAACCACGTTCAGGAATGTCTTTCAAAATACCTCACTAAACATAATCTTTTGAGTCCGTTCCAGTCGGGATTTCGTACAGGGCACAGTACGGCGTCGGCACTTTTAAAAATAACGGATGACATTCGGTTCAATATTGACAATAAAACCCTCACTATTTTGGTATTATTGGACTTTACAAGTGCATTTAACACTGTCGACTATGATTTATTACTTGCCACAATGCAGTCATTTAATTTTTCTCCTACTACCGTCTCTTGGTTTCGATCTTATTTGACAGGACGTAAACAGTTGGTTAAGGTGGATGACAGTCGATCTGACTGGTGTGATCTCTCGGCTGGTACCACAGGGAGGAATCCTTTCACCTATCCTTTTCTCCATCTTCATTAATGGCGTTACATCCTGTCTCTCCTCCTCCTACCACTTGTATGCTGACGATTAAAAGATTTATACGGCCGCCCCTTTCGATAGCTTCAATCAGGCAATCAGCACCATTAACTCCGACCTCGCGAATATTGCGGAATGGTCTGACAACTTCGGGCTCTTGGTCAACGCTGCTAAATCACAAGCAATAGTTATTGGCAGTCCCCATTTTGTCTCAAAATTCAAGTCCTCGGCATTTCCACATGTAGTCTTGGGCAACGACGTCATTCCTTTTTCTTCTGTTGTAAAGAACTTGGGGATTTTCATGGACGAAACCCTATTATGGTCACCGCAAGTTAATGAGCTTAGTCGAAAAATCGTTGCCTCTCTACATTCTTTAAGGCGCTTGCAAAATTTTCTACCTATGGACACTAAAGCTCTTCTGGCTCGCTCTTTATTGATCCCTATTTTGGACTATGCGGACGTGGCCTTTCTAGATCTCACCGAGGAATTGGCTGATAAACTGGAACGCCTTCAGAATGTGTGTATTCGGTATGTGTTTGGGCTAAGAAAGTGTGAGCACATTACTGAGTACCGTTCTCGACTTAAATGGCTGCCTATAAAAACCCGCCGCAATATCCATGTGCTTTCTTTTCTTTTTAATGTTCTCACTAATCCTACCTTTCCCAATTACCTTCTTGAAAAATTTAAATTTCGAGATATTGATCCCCGCCTTCGTTCTAGTAATACCCTTCTTTTAGAAATTCCCAATTACTCCTCCCATACTTTTTCTAAATCTTTTGCAGTTATGGCTGCGCATCTCTGGAACAGACTTCCTTTGGAAATTAAAGAGTCGCGTACCTTGAATTCCTTCAAGAATAGGATTCAATTATTTTATGATCCTGACTTGGATTGAGTTAAATATAAATTGTATATGTTTATTTATATATCTTATCGTATTTAGATCTGTCAGTATATGTATGTATAGATAATGTGTATGTATATTATATCAGTAATGTAATTATGAGTAGCATTTAGTGTCTTAGTTTGTAAGTATTGTACAGTTCCACCCCACCTTTAGTCATTATCTCCTCTGGTTGTAGGGTTGACTGGAAGAGATCCCTGACAGGGATAAGTCCGCCTTTGTACTGTTGTATTTCAACTATGTTTAACTTGTGTCAATTTATGTACAATAAAGAATTTACAATACAAAAAAATATATATTGGATCAAATGCATAAAACCTGTACATTCACAAGACGAAGCTCGACGTAGTCTCGTATCGTATTTTCCTGAACATAATTGAGTTAGACTTCAATCTCGGGGCAAATCTAGTTACATTAGTGGTGTCCAACAAGTGGTTACGTTAAGTGTTGCTTTTTGCTCCTTATCATTGCCATTGGGTGAAATGTGAATTTTTACATGTTTGTAGTTTTGTTTGTTATTTTATTGAATTTGTAAAAAGAAATTCAAAATGCTCATTTGTTCATAATGGTGTTTACGTGTATACGTCGATTTGTTACAAGTATCTATACAAATATGTCTAGTCCATATTATAAAATTTATAATTTTTCAAAACATAAAACGACTTCATTACCGATTTTGCTAAAATTTCTGTGGGACCACCTCACATTCAAATCGGTCTAGGCGTCTGTGAGTAATCGCTAAACATAAATAAAAAAGATAGCGGCAAATTGATAACCTTCTTTTTTTAAAGAAAAAATAATAATTGGTTTAAACCATTTTTCCGTAACTTCTCAATGTCAAAGTCAATGTCAAAAATTTTTATTCAATGTAGGATAAATTTATCTCTTATTGAAGGTCATTTTTTTAAATATTATTTTAGTGCAAAAGCTAAAAACTACTAGCGTTTCGGAACGACCACTGCTGGGAAGATTACGCCGAAAGAAACCCAGTTCAGTTCTCTATATTACTGTACTCAAAAGTTTAATTCCAGTGTCAAAAAATGTACTGTTTAGAAAATAAAACATAACAAAATAATGTCCCTTGTCATGATCATATCCATTAACAACGCGATTTTAGATTTATTCTTGCGGAAAACTGATATTAAGAGCTCTTTGACGCCAAAAAATAAGAAACTATGACGTCATTAACCTGTATTTCATACAAAATCTAATAAGAAATTTTCATTTTGACGTTTAGAAAAAGTATCTAGGTATCTGATTTGGGTTGTTGGAAAAAAGCGGATTGTTAGACGTAATTTTGTTTTGTTAATTAAACAACTGAATCAAGATTGTAGTTTTCTCGATACTGCAGTGGGTAAACTTCGTTACAAAAACTGTCCTACTGAATAAATAAAACCGGTCAAGTGCGAGTCGGACACGCACGTGAAGGTTTCCATACCCGAGTATTTACAAAAAAATAGGCAGTTCAGTAAAAAAGCGTGTTCGGTATTTTCTGTATAAGCTATAGGAGGAAACTTGATTGGTTTTTGCATTTCTTAAGATTATTGCTATTGATAATTTATGGAACTGATTGTTTCCCACATAAAAATGAAAAAAGCACGTTTCTGGTATGACCCCTTTTCATTTTGAACTTTATTTTATTTTTAGCCTTTGTTTTATAGCGGCAACAGAAATACATCCTGCCTGAAAATTTAATCTCTAGCTATCACGGTTAATGAGATACAGCTTGGTGTCAGACAGACGAACAACGGAGTATTAGTAATAGTGTCCCATTTTGAACCAACTTCCCAAAAAAGATATCAATTCGTCGAGATGTTTTTTATTTAAGTTCACCGATTGTACGAAGATGCCTAGACTGATTTGAAAAAATCTTTTTTTTATCTAAAACGGTATACTTTTGAGGTGATTCGATAGAAATGTTATCCAAATCGGTTGTTTAAATTGGGGATGAAGTAGGGTTTCAGTTTGAAAAATTATTACCCTTACGGAATCCTAAAAACGCGAGCCGAAACGAAAAAGAGTTAACAGATAAGGACCTTTTAAATTAACTGGGCAGGAATAATTCGGTCCTTTTTAGCAAAAAATGCCCGCTACCATAACTCCAGCAGTAAATCAGTCGGAGGTAACAAGGAAATTCTTAATTACTAAGCTTAAAAGGCAGTAAAAGCAATGCGGAATTTAATTTTTGCTCCCGTGACGCTTTTGCACCGGGATCAAGCATTCGAAGTGGAACTGTGAAGGCTTACGTGATTCTTATTTTATAACTATGTGCTCGTTTTGTCGACGTGCATTTTTAACGGACTTAAAAAAAATATAATTTAGTAATTTTTTTTGTTTTCTTTTTTGTTTTCTGTGGTACCAAGAAGGGTAAAAACGTGACCCTATTTTACTTTGACTTTTGTGGTCATATTTTTTTATTACAAATAATGTTTGACATAATGTTCTTTTTTTTTTTCAAAAAATGTCTATAGTCATAATCTTTATGTATTTTTATATCCTTTCGCGTTTCATAATTTTATGTATTATACATAAGATAGGGAAAGAAACTATCTTAGGTTAAAATGCGGCAGTAAAGCAATCGGAGGTAAAAAGGAAATTCTTAATTCCTAAGCTTAAAAGGCAGTAAAAGCAATGCGGAATTTAATTTTTTGCTTCCGTGACGCTTTTGCACCGGGATTAAGCATTCGAAGTGGAACTGTGAAGGCTTACGTGATTCTTATTTTATAACTATGTGCTCGTTTTGTCGATGTGCATTTTTAACTTAAAAAAAGAGGTTATTAATAAGTTTTTTTTTTCTGTGGTACCAAGAAGGGTAAAAACGGGACCCTATTTTACTATGACTTGGGTGGTCATATTTTTTTATTACAAATAATGTTCGACGTAATGTTCTTTTTTTTTTTCAAAAAAATTCTATAGTCGTCATCTTTAGGTAATTTTATATGCTTTCGAGCCTCATAATTTTATGTATAATACATAAGATAAGAAAGAAACTATCTTAGGTTAAAATGCGGCAGTAAAGCAATCGGAGGTAACAAGAAAATTCTTAATTACCAAGCTTAAAAGGCAGTAAAAGCAATGCGGGATTTAATTTTTGCTTCCGTGACGCTTTTGCACCGGGATTAAGCATTCGAAGTGGAACTGTGAAGGCTTACGTGATTCTTATTTTATAACTATGTGCTCGTTTTGTCGATGCGCATTTTTAACTTAAAAAAAGCGGCCAAGTGCGAGTCGGACTCGCCCATGAAGGGTTCCGTAGTAGCAAATAACATAATATAAAAGTCTTGTAGTATGTTTTTTTAATTTTTATATTTGAGTTGATTGAATGAAAGGTAAATTGCCATTAACGATTTATGACGTATTAAAAAAAACTACTTACTAGATCTCGTTCAAACCAATTTTCGCTGGTAGTTTTCATGGTAATGAACAACATATATTTTATTTAGTTTTATCATTCTCTTATTTAAGAAGTTACGGGGGGGGGGACACACTTTTTTCCACTTTGGAAGTGTCTCTCGCGCAAAGTATTCGGTTTAGAAAAAAATGCTATTAGAAACCTCAATATCATTTTTGAAGACCTATCCATAGATACCCCACACGTATGGGTTTGATGAAAAATAAATTTTTGATTTTCAGTTCTAAGTATGGGGAACCCCCAAAATTTACTGTTTTTTTTCTATTTTTGTGTAAAAACCTTAATGCGGTTCACATAATACATCTACTTACGAAGTTTCAACAGTATAGGTCTTATAGTTTCGGAAAAAAGTGGCTGTGACATACGGACGGACAGACAGACAGACATGACGAATCTATAAGGGTTCCGTTTTTGCCATTTGGCTACGGAACCCTAAAAAGAGGTTATTAATTAGTTTTTTTTTTCTGTGGTACCAAGAAGGGTAAAAACGGGACCCTATTTTACTATGACTTGGGTGGTCATATTTTTTTATTACAAATAATGTTCGACGTAATGTTCTTTTTTTTTTCAAAAAAATTCTATAGTCGTCATCTTTAGGTAATTTTATATGCTTTCGAGCCTCATAATTTTATGTATAATACATAAGATAAGAAAGAAACTGTCTTAGGTCTAAATGTAGCAGTAAACCAGTCGGAGGTAACAAGAAAATTCTTAATTATTAAGCTTGAGTAAAAGCAATGCGGAATTTAATTTTTGCTCCCGTGACGCTTTTGCACCGGCATTAAGCATTCGAAGTGGAACTGTGAAGGCTTACGTGATTCTTATTTTATAACTATTTGCTCATTTTGTCGACGTGCATTTTTTAACCGACGTTAAAAAAGAGGAGGTTATTAATTCGACGGAATCTTTTGTTTTTTAGAGTTCCGTACCCAAATGATAAAAACGGGAACCTAATACTAAGATTCCGCTGTCCATCTATCTGTCCGTCTATCACCAGGCTCGCTCATGAACCGTTATAGTTGACATTTTCACAGATGATGTATTTCTGTTGCTGCTATAATAAATAAAATAAAATAAATATTTAAGTGGAAAATCCATCCCATACAATCCCATTCATAAAACGTGAATTTTTATAGTTAATGGTAGAAAACCCTTCGTGGGTGAATCCGGCTCGCACTTGGCCGTTTATTTCTGCATGTACATCGATTACTCAGAGATGCTTAGACCAATTTGAAAAATTATTCTTTTTGTATTAGTTAAGGATGGTTTCATAGAAATTTAATCAAAATCGGTTGTGTTGTTTGGTGTTGAAGTCGTTTTTTTTTATTTTTAAATATTATTTTATTTTGCTGACGTTTTATGCCAATTATCGGAGCCCGGTGAAATTTATACAGATTATACAGTGTCCTTTTTAGGGTTCCGTAGTAAACAAGGAACCCTTATAGTTTCGCCATGTCTGTCTGTCTGTCTGTCTGTCCGTCAGCGGTCCTACTCAGAAACTATAAGTATTAGAAAGCTGTTATTTGGCATAAATTTGTATATCAATCATGGCAAAAAAGTCGTAAAATAAAATATGGAAATAATTTTTTTTTAGGGTATCTGCCGTACAATTAAAGAGGAAGGCAATTTTTTTTTTCTCTACAAACACATTGTGAGGGATATCGTTGAATAGGTCTTTCAAAAATATTATGAGCTTGGGAACACTATTTTTCGATTTAGGGTTCCGTGTCTGAAATATTTAGGTTTAAAGTGAATTTTTTTGTTTAAGTCACGTGTCCCCCCCATTTATCTGCTAAACGGTTATATATGGACACGTGAAAAAAATCACAGCTATAGTATATATAATGTAGTTTAAAGAAAAACTATCAGAGCTAAGTAGGGTCAAAAAATTAAAAAGTTATAGGCGATCAACTTATAAAATGTACTCGAAAAGGAAAATTTAATACAAATTCATGAACTCAATGTTGGCATTTACAACTACGGAACCCTATACTGCGCGTGGCCCGACACGCACTTGACTAATTATTTATTATGTAAATATTTAGTCCATCACTTTGAACAACTTTTCTCTATAAATATATATCTAAATACAAAAAAAAAAAACATTTTCCACAGTTATGAAACTATCTTATAGGTTAAGATACGGTAAGATTGGCTCAATTTTGTCATCTATTCCAAGCAGCTGATACATTCTCCATTTTTCCTTCGCTCCCGAACCAACATAGATAAAAAGATCGATTTACAATAAATCCTATAAAAATTGACTAAAAAGTCCTGTAATATTAGCATGTCGTAATTTCGAGCCGCCAATAGCCCTTGTTATTGAATGACGAAATTTACAAATTGAATTATGCAAATCAGATATCGAGAGGATCAACTTGGCTCCGAGTTATGATTCTGTGACGTTATGCTAATAGGCGATTGGGGATATTTTATAAGGGGAGACATGTCTTCTGTACGTGACGAACCGTACACTGGTTGCGCTGGTGTCGAACCTACGTACTTTCGGACTGTAGGACCCACACGTTGGTCTCTCTCCTATATATATGCGGGCTGCTGTCTGTCTGCTGTGCGCGACGCGGTTGATCGCGGGCGCTCAAGCCGTACCACTTTGACACAGATAATCGTAAGAAACGGGATGTATCAAAAGAAACGGGGGAATCAAAGAAACGAAATAAAACACGATGTTATCGTGTATATACCCAGCGGTACGGCGAGCGTGGACGAAAACGAACGTACGGGCGGACAGAGTGGCGTTCTATTTCCTGTATTTCCACTGTGTCTTGCTGTTTCTTCATAACCCGTTGTCCGATCTTGAAGTGCTGAAGTCGTGCGGCCAGTATTCTGTAGCGAAGTCGATCTGTAGTAGCGAAGTCGGCCAGGCAGTGCGGAACGCCGATATGGCCGTATATATATCCTATAATTTTCTGTATCGATCTATTGCGATACCGCCTATTTAACGCGCCAATAAGAAGCTGCGGTGTGCTTCCCCCCGCGCGCGCCCCTCTGTCCGTGTATCGTTCACGCTCTCTGTACATAGGCTTTTATTTCCATAAATTGCTATAAACTATATAAATTCCTTATCTATTACATAAGTTATTACAATTCTAGCAAGTTACATAATAATATTCTAATAAGAAATAGGAACTATAAACCTATGACTATGTATTTGTAACGAAAACCTATTTTCTTATCAGAGTTTCCTATATCTGTTATCGGATCTATTACCTATCTAGGCTATCTAGTTATCTGGGGAATAAAAAGACAAGAGAAAAATCTATTTATTTACAATGATTACAACATAAGTGTATATACTATTACCTATTTATACACCTATTTGCCTATGTATTACTATTAACTTACTAACTAAGGGAGAGTAAAACCACTATAAAAATATATTTTAATTGCGACCTATTACAACTATGTACAAACTATAAGCTATATACTATTTCTATGTAGCTGTTTGTCGGCTGTCCCGTACATCCTCCCGCCGTGCGTCGTCCGCCAGGTCGTCGCATTCTTGATTTTCCTGGAGGGCAGCCGACGCCGTAGGCAGGATCACCAGCTTCTTCGTGGGTCGCCGCAGGATTCCGCCCTTGGTCCTCACGTCGACTGCTCTGGTGACTCCATCTGGTCCGGGGTGCGTGGCGATGACGATACCACGCGGCCATGTATTGCGTGGCAGTGTCCCATCGGCGACTAGGACGACGTCGCCGGCTCGGATTGCGGGGCCCTTAGCGTGGGGCTCCCGCCTGTGTTGCAAGTCAGGCAGGTACTCGCGCAGCCATCTTGCCCAAAATAGGTCGGCAAGACGTTGTGAGGCGCGCCAGTGGGGGCGCCCGATGAGGTCGCTGTCGTCGAAGGTGCCGGGGCTCGGAGTTCGCGCTGAACCACCCAGGAGGAAGTGGTTTGGGGTGATGGCCTCGGGATCTTCAGGGTTGACCGAGACGTGTGTGAGTGGCCGACTGTTGACTGTATATTCGGCCTCGGCGAGAAGCGTGACGAGCGTCTCTTCTGAGGGATGACGCTCGTGCAGGACGGTGTTTAGCGCTGTCTTTACGCTACGGACGAGTCGCTCCCATGCACCCCCCATGAAGGGAGATCCGGGGGGTATGAACCTCCAGCTGATTGACCTCTTGTTAGCCTCTTTTTCTGTTGCCTTGGCTGCTTCGCGGAGTTCTGATGCTGTACCTCGGAGATTGGTACCGTTGTCTGACCACATTTCTGTAGGGCATCCTCTTCTTGCTATGAACCTTCGGAAGGCCAGTACTGCGGAATCTGTGCTTAGCGATGCGGCGACCTCTAAGTGTACGGCGCGCGTTGTTAGGCATGTAAACAATGCCACGTAGCGCTTCTGTGTGCTTCGCCCGACTGTTACTGTATATGGCCCGAAGTAGTCCCATCCAGAGTAGGTGAAGGGTCGTCTGTGATGCGCGAGTCGAGAATGTGGTAGGTCACCGGTGGGTGGGGATGGCGGCGTAGCTCTTCTTATACGACACGGTATGCAGCTATGAATGATAGCCCGCGCTGTCGGTCGCAGGCGTAAAATCCAATATTTCTGTCGACACTCGTTGATTGTTGTCTCTACGCCGGCGTGATGTAATTTTCTATGTACATATTCTATGTAGAGTCGCGTAGCATAGTGATTCCCGTCCAAAACCGCCGGTCTCTTCATACTGTCTTCCACATTGATAACGGCGGCTATTCTTGATTTTATCGTTATCACTCCGTTGACAAGTTCGACCGCTAGGGGGCGCAGTCGGCTGCGAGTGCTGTGATGTCGCTCGCGAAACTTTCTTGCTGGCTCGCTCGTACTATTAATTCTTCGGCGGCACGTAGTGTTGTGGCGGGGATCTGTATGTACTGTCGCTGTTGATTTTCACTATTATGTACTGCGATTTTCTTTGGCGAGTTGCGTTTTTCGATGTTGCGCCACGTCGGATCCTTTTCTGTGTTTTTTCGCGTGCGCTTGTAATGCACGGATTCTGTCTTCTTTTTTCTCGCTAGATCGACGAACTGTAGGACCCGCGCAGTGGAGCGTAGGTACCGCTCCCACCGGGAAAATCTGTGGACGTCTGGAGTGCATTCCCGTAGGGCGGCCGATGTCTTCTGTGCTGTGACGTGACACGTTTTTTCTTCCCCTGTTTTTTCTATAGGCGCAGGGCTGTCGGACGGCCACGTAGACGGATCTTGGCGTAGAAACTCGGGACCTCGAAACCAGCGGTGATTGTTGTCGAGATCTTGAGGTACATCCCGCGTGGCATCATCTGCGACGTTCAACTTCGTAGGCACCCACCGCCACTCGCCGACTGTACTGTTTTCTTCGATCTCGGCGATGCGGTGAGCGACGTATGGCCGGTAGGTACGCGCGCCGTTCTTGATCCACGTTAACACTGTCTTACTGTCGGTCCAAAATGTCTTCTCGTCTGGCTTGCTGTCATGTTCTTCTGTGACTGCCGCGGCCATGCGACACCCCATAACTGCTGCTTGAAGTTCAAGACGAGGCGTTGACGTGACCTTGATCGGCGCTACGCGCGCTTTGGCGAGTGATATCACGTTCACGTTAGTGATAGCGATATCTCGCCGTTCGGATAAACTATTCTCCAGTATAGCGCGGCGGCGTAGGCGGCCTCGCTGGCATCGACGAACACGTGGAGTTCTCTTCTTTGAGCGTCGCTGTACCCCCGTAGAGTTCTTGGAATGGTGATGTCACGAAGTGCGCGGAGATGACACATCCATTCTTGCCACTGTTTCACTATATCTTCATCCACTAGCTCGTCCCAGCCGGTTCCTCTTCTCCATATTTCTTGTAGAAGTTGTTTTGCGCGCGTTGTCACGATGGATGCGAATCCGAGCGGGTCGAACAGAGACATAACTACTTTGAGTATTTCCCTCTTGGTAGGCTTACTGTTGTTGACTATTTCCTGTGGTAGACGCGCCAAGTCTAAGTTGAAGGCGAGCTCATCTGTAGTCGGCTTCCAAATTAGTCCAAGAGCTCTTTCAGTTTTCGACCCGTCGTGTAGACTGATGACTGTTTGTTCTGTGTTTGCTTCGCCTAAGCCCTGTAGTACGCGCGCTGAGTTCGATGTCCATTGACGCAGCTCGTAGTGTGCCCGCCGATGTATATCGCGCACGTCGCTCGCTGTCTTGATCGCCATTTCTTCGCTCGGAAAACTCTGTAGGTAATCGTCAACGTAGTGGTTTCGGATAATTGCATCGTAGGCGGCTGGATGGGAGTCTTGAAACTTCTTGGCGTTCGTGTCTTTAACGTAGATTGCTGTAGCTGGCGATGACGTCGCGCCGAATATAAGCGAAGTCATTCTATACTCTTCCGGCGGATGATCCCCCCTCTTCTCCCCCCGCCACAGGTACCGTAGTGCGTCGCGATCTTCTGTCCTTATCTTGACTTGCATAAACATTTCCTTAATGTCGGCCATCACGGCCACTGGATGCTGTCGGAAACGCATGAGCACGCCGGGTAGTGACTGCAGGAGGTCGGGGCCGGTGAGTAGGCAATCGTTGAGCGAAGTTCCCATCGTTTTCGCTGCGGCGTCATGTACCACTCGTACCTTCCCGGGCTTCATAGGATTTAGCACGGCGAAATGGGGAAGGTACCACGTCCTTTTGTTGTCAGGCGATCTAGGCGGCGCGCGCTCGGCGTAACCATTCGCGATGAGCGCGTCCATCTGTTGTTCGTACTTCGTCTTGAGTTGGGGGTCCCTGTCTATTTTTCTTTCTGTAGATAACAATCTTCTATAGGCGTTGTTGTAATTGTTCGGCATTACAACATCTGTCGACTTCCAAAGCAGCGCTGTTTCGTAGTGCCCGTCGTCTCGTTGCTGTGTATTTTCTTCTAACATGACGAGTGCTCGCTGTTCGGGGTCGCTGCGTGGTTGTCTCGGTGCTATGGTGAGGGACTCCAACGCGAAGTGATTTTTCAGCTGTTCATCCATTCTGTTGTCGACGTCGATTTCTTCTGTGTTCCTTGGCTCGACGATGTGGTTGATGAAGTGTACGCGCTGTCCTAGTGTTCGTGTGTGCGCGCCGTGTAGGACCCATCCCAGTGACGTAAGCGATGCCACCGGCTGATTGCGTCGACCTCTTCGTACTTCTGTGGCGAGTAACAAGTGCCAGTTGTCTTGCCCAATGAGTAGCTTCGGCGTCGCAGCTTGATACTTGAGGTCGTTGGCGATATCTGTGAGGTAATCGCAGCCGGCTATGTCCTTGTCGGTGACGCGTTGCGGCGATAGATGCAGGCCGTTGAGCGTGCGTGCTTGCATTCTGTGACTGTTGCTCGCACCGTGGATGGTGAATGATACACGTCGTGACTGCGTAGCGTCCACTTGTGTCTTCCCGATGGCTTCTATATGCAGAGGGTCAAGCGGTCCTCTTGCGCCAATCTTCTGTGCTATTTGTTCGTCGAGCAGAGATATTGTCGAACCGTCGTCCAACAGAGCGTAGGTTGAAATTTCGCCTTTCGGGCCGCTAAGACGAACCGGAACTATTTTCAGGAAGGCGTGCGCGCACTTCCTCGATGACCACGTTGAGGCGACAACTTCACTGGGTTCTTCTTTCTTCTTTTCGAAGTGAAGTAAGCTATGATGAGTGCGGGTGCACCCGTCGACGTCACAGGATTTCTTCTCACACGTGTGACCTCGGTGGCGGTAGGTGAGGCAGCGAAAACACAATCTTTTCGATTTTGCGATGTTCCACCTTCCATTCGGATCCGCTTCTATTAACTGTTGACACGCGGAGGGATGGTGGCCGGGTTTGACGCAGACTGCACACTCCTTTTTCTGTGTAGGTTTCGGCGGCTCCGTCGCGGTGAATGTTTTCTGTTGACGCTCCCGCCGCTGTTGTGTCTGCCTCGTATCTGTGTGTGCAGGTATCGCCTCAGGTAGAGCATGTCGGCCGCATCTGTCTGCTTCGCGCTGTAGGAATCGCGATAACTTGACTAAATCCGCTTCATCTTCACTCTGTTCCGCTTCGAAGTCGTACCAGCGGTATTTCAGCGTCGTAGGAAGCTTGTCGACTATCTTCGTTGTGACTTCCGGGTTGTACACGTAGTAAATCTTGCCGAGAGCTTGAAGCGCGGTTACGATGTTGACCACTCGAGTAGCGAAGATACAGATGTCCTTAGGCGTGTCGTTGGGGCGCGGCAGTGAACGCAGGGGCTCCAACTCGGAGATTGCTATGGCGTCCGGACGACCGAAGCGGGACTCGAGCGTCTTCATGATAACATCGGGTCTTCCTGTGTGTATGAGTAGCGTCTCGACGGCTTCTTTGGCTTTCCCACGTACGCTGCGACGAAGGCGGGCCATGTTGTCGATATCAGAGTAATGCGGAGCTGTTTCTTGATATGCGGCACGGAACGATAACCACTCTTGATACGATCCGTAGTACGGAGGCAATTCTTGCACGTGACGAGATCCCGATCGGGCGGCGAGGGCGAATGCATTCGCGAGCTCGGTGATATCGATAGTTTGAGGCTGGCGAACGGCTACTGTAGTGTTTTCTCCCGCCGGTGGCGGAACGGGCATCGGAGGGGCGCGCGGGGTCGGTGGGGGTGCCGCGCGCTGAACTGTAGGCTGCAACACTGGCTGTACGATGACGGGCGGCGCGACTGTGGCTTGAGCTGTTGGCGCCGTGACGTCTTGATGTGTTGCAGGCGACGGGTTGTGAGCTTGATCTGTGATGGCAAGCTGCGGTTGACTGGTGTCCAGCCAGTCGGTGACTCGACGCGCCGTTTCTTGTTCACTGATGAGTGTGTCGTCGTCTTCTGTGTCTGTTTCCTCTTCTATGGCGGCGACGCGGGCGGCGGCGAGTTCGACCTGTAGGCGCAGCAGCTCCTCCCTAGCCTTGATGAGACGAAGTGACTTCTTGCTCTTCTGGCTGCTTCGACGATGAGACGGGCGAGGAGAGGCTACGCGTTCTGTAGGTTGCGAGAGAGCGGTTCCCGCGGCGACGACGGAGGCGGAGGGGCGCGGCGGGGCTTCTCTCACTGCGGTGCTGTGTGACTGTGACGACTTCGCTTCTGTAGCTGTAGTTCCGTGAGACCAGGTGTGGGTTTCTACTGTAGTCGTGGTGCCGTGCGACGACGACGCTATTATCTCCGACGATAGCTCGGAGTCTCGTGGCGGCGACACGGCGGATGCTGTAGCGACGGCAGGTTGTTCCGATGACGGCTGTACGGGCGCGGCAGCCTCTGGCGCTGCCCTCGGTGTGCGCTCGCCCCGACCGGACCTCGACCTGGTGACTGGCATCTTCTATTTTCCACGACGCGACGGCTGTACGTAGATCCCACGCTGTCTTCTATCCGGCTCTGAAGGACCAGCAATGTACGTGACGAACCGTACACTGGTTGCGCTGGTGTCGAACCTACGTACTTTCGGACTGTAGGACCCACACGTTGGTCTCTCTCCTATATATATGCGGGCTGCTGTCTGTCTGCTGTGCGCGACGCGGTTGATCGCGGGCGCTCAAGCCGTACCACTTTGACACAGATAATCGTAAGAAACGGGATGTATCAAAAGAAACGGGGGAATCAAAGAAACGAAATAAAACACGATGTTATCGTGTATATACCCAGCGGTACGGCGAGCGTGGACGAAAACGAACGTACGGGCGGACAGAGTGGCGTTCTATTTCCTGTATTTCCACTGTGTCTTGCTGTTTCTTCATAACCCGTTGTCCGATCTTGAAGTGCTGAAGTCGTGCGGCCAGTATTCTGTAGCGAAGTCGATCTGTAGTAGCGAAGTCGGCCAGGCAGTGCGGAACGCCGATATGGCCGTATATATATCCTATAATTTTCTGTATCGATCTATTGCGATACCGCCTATTTAACGCGCCAATAAGAAGCTGCGGTGTGCTTCCCCCCGCGCGCGCCCCTCTGTCCGTGTATCGTTCACGCTCTCTGTACATAGGCTTTTATTTCCATAAATTGCTATAAACTATATAAATTCCTTATCTATTACATAAGTTATTACAATTCTAGCAAGTTACATAATAATATTCTAATAAGAAATAGGAACTATAAACCTATGACTATGTATTTGTAACGAAAACCTATTTTCTTATCAGAGTTTCCTATATCTGTTATCGGATCTATTACCTATCTAGGCTATCTAGTTATCTGGGGAATAAAAAGACAAGAGAAAAATCTATTTATTTACAATGATTACAACATAAGTGTATATACTATTACCTATTTATACACCTATTTGCCTATGTATTACTATTAACTTACTAACTAAGGGAGAGTAAAACCACTATAAAAATATATTTTAATTGCGACCTATTACAACTATGTACAAACTATAAGCTATATACTATTTCTATGTAGCTGTTTGTCGGCTGTCCCGTACAGGGAGACATGTCTTCAATCATTGGAATGACTTCTCCGTGGGTATTGTTAGGTAGTCATGTTGGTTATCACGCTATGAATTGTGATTCTATGGCGTTCAGCTAATGGGCGATTGGGGACATTTTACTAGGACACGTCTTTCTCGAGGATGACATCTCCCTCTCTCCCAATTTTCAGTGTTTTGGACATATTTTTAGGAGTAGAGACGTCTTCAAATACGGGAATAATATTTCTTTCTCTGTCTGATTTCAGTGTACCTATTCCCAGTTGCATCCTTAGCTGCAATGCTGCGAAATTATGATTCTATGACGTTATAGTAATGGGCACTTGTTGATATTTTATTAGGGGAGACATGTCTTCAATCACCGGAATGAATTCTCCGTGGGTATTGTTAGCTAGTCATGTTGGTTATCACGCTATGAATTAAAATTGAATAAAAATTATAAAAATTGGTTGAAAAACGAACGAGATAAAACGATTTTACGAAAATATGTCTATCTCACTCGCAAAAAAGCTATTTTCCATTACAAATAATATATAGATGACATGGACGTTGACGTCACCAGTCGTCTCTTTCTAATTAAAACTTTAAAGTATTACAAGTTCGTCGCTGAATAAGATATTTTAAAAATTATTTCATATTTGTTCACTGTGGTTAACAAGGATTTAACAAAGCAAATAAAAAAAGCCGTGCATATTCTCCATTCCAATTAGGTCACTGTACAATATTCATGTAAACAGTGCAGTTATAATCAAGGCCGGACAAGGGACTGTAAGTAAGATTTACATCGCATCTCTAATATTAAGGCCATACCCAAATTTTCCGGGGTCCAGTGGCGCCGCCATTTGAAATAAATCATTTGAAAGGAAACGGAGATATCATTTAAAATTGTGTCTTGATCAAGCCCTAGATAACCCTTAAAACTATTTTATGATCTACTGTTTATAGTTTAAAGTGAGAACGTGAAGCTTTTCTACGCACATTAGCCAAAAGTGGCCGTTTTTCGCAAATGTGCGTAGAAAAGCTTCACGTTCTTACTTTAAACTACAAAAAGTAGTTTAAAAAATACTTTAAATGGGTATCTAGAACTTGACCAAGACACAATTTTAAATGATATCTCCGTTTCCTTTTAAATGATTTATTTTAAATGGCGGCGCCACTGGACCCCGGAAAATTTGGGTATGGCCTTAACTGACGAGGGTGGACTGCGTTCGCTGATAGTTCTGTTACTATCTATTTTAGTCCTTTGTTTGTTTGTTTGGGTAAGTGACTACGGCCAACCGCTGGTGTCAAATTTTTCACTGCCTATAGGCGTCTGACAACATGGCGACCCTCATACATATACAACGTGGAAGGGACATCCCCCTAATAAATCAAACCACGGACCACACTAGATCACTATAGTGTAATGAAATTAGAATAACAGTCAAAAACAAAAATAAATTCGGCACTTTTGTTTTTTACTGTTAGTCTGATAGCTTTCTCAGCTTCCATAAGACATCATTTGTAATCCGATCTTTCAAAGTAACACCACACATACTCCTCAGCGCTTCCATTTAAGCTGCCTTAATTCTACTGTCGTAATTCGTAAGTGACAAATAACTATTTAAGTCAATAAACAATTCAGCCCTAATTTATTCTGTCTAAAAAAGATCCCGAGAATATTTCCAAACAATCAATGTATCTATGTAAAAAATCAATAAAAACATAGCGCGACGAACCGATGGTCGATGGGGCAAAAAGGTTCTCGAATGGCGACCACGTACTGGCAAGCGAAGCGTAGGGCACCCACCTGCAGGCTGGTCTGACGACCTGACCAAGGTCGCTGGAAGGCGCTGGATGCAGGCCGCTTTAAATGATCATTTTAGAAATCCTTGGGAGAGGCCTATGTCTAGCAGTGGACGTAATGATGATGAATGTAATTGTTAAAAAATAGAAATAAACCTCAAAATTGATTACTGAATAGTTAGCTTCCAAATTCCAATTAAGAAAACCTAATACGTTAAATGGACGCCTAAATATTAGCGTTATTTTGTACAGAACGTATTTGCATGAATTTGCATATATATTACATAAATTATGAATTTTGTACGTTCTAGTCGGTAGTTTATTGTGCTACAATATGTTGGGGTATTATTTTGAATATACCAAGGTTATTAGTTGTTTCTCTTATGAATAAGAATATTAATAGTTTGTGTAAGAAAAACAAATATTTTCATACTTATTACACCTATATACCTACCTATATATTACAGCATCATTATCAGGTCTTTTTAGTCTCCACTGCAGGAGCACGACCCTTTCTGTATTCGTAGAGTCATACCTACTTGGCCAGAGCAGTCAGAAGATTTGGCCTACACTCTCCACGGTGCCGGTGCCTGGTCAGAACGTGTTGGAGAGGTCCTATTGATATTTATAAGTTTTGTCTAGCTTGTATTTCGTATTTCGCCTTCTATTTATTATTCTATTTACTGTGCCGGCAACTAAAACTGCCTAAACTGCCTCCGTGGTGTAGTAGTTAGAGCGTTCGGCTCATAACCGGAGGTCGCGGGTTCGATTCCAGGCGGGGGCAACGACTTTGTGTTGTTGTCCTAGTTTGGTTAGGACATCTATTATGTATAGGCTGATCACCTAATTGTCTGATAAGTAAGATGATCCGTGCTTCGGAGGGCACGTTAAGCCGTCGGTCCCGGTCACTGTCTTTGACATTGGTCGTTACCTAAAACCATGTCAGAGGCCTTTAAGGCGGTTTAAAAACTCTGACACTAGTGTTAGTCACTAACACACACGATAAGAAGAAGAAGAAGCCGGAAACTAAACGGCACTATATATTATGTAATAGTAGTCTATATCCCTATGGGAAACCGGCGTGGTAGTATGTATGTATGTTATAGCAGCGTAATTTTTTTAAAGATCCCCAGGATTTGTCCAATAGAAAAAGTAGTTCATATTATAATCACATATGTATTACGTCGTCAGACCTTTGCCGAAGATTTTGCTGGTGGTTACAAAGTCAGCCATTATTATATAATTACATGTATTATATAATATAATAATAAAAACATATTTATCGTTTAAACCGACAAATAATACAAATTATAGAAAATAGAAGAGGGAAAATGTTCGGTCATCTACTACGCCACGATGCGTTCTTTAAAACAATAATGGAAGGAAAAATAGAAGGAAAGAGAGGAGTAGGAAAACCAAGAAGAAAATTTATAGACCAAATAAAAGAAAAATTAAACGTGAAAACATATAAAGAGGTTAAGAACTTAGCGGAAGGAAGAGAGACATGGAAAGCACTCCACCGACAAGAGCCCAGCTCTTAAATATAAGAAGAAGAAGAAGAAGTTTAAACCGATAGGCGACAGCTCAGCAGACAGATAAGCAACGTTCCTAAGTGTATTGCACTGTTTGTTTATCTAAATTAGATTACTATTACTAATTAGCATTTAAAATATATGAACATGATATATTTTGATCCCGAAGATTGCATCTCAGACACAAAGGAGCCAATTCCAATTAATTTAAGCTTTATTTGTCCAATATTTAGAGTAAATAGTCGTTAATTACTACATGAAAGCCTGTCTAGGTTTACCAGCGTTTATTAGATCTGACTGTAGATTTTAGAAATTGGGAGATATGGACTGACCGTTTTGAGGGATGCAATTTTTGCGTATGTACAGTAACTTTCTGTAAATTTATATTGTACTACTTCCCCAAACGCATAATAAGTAAACAGTTCTCTCAATTACTGGCCGGTTGACTGGAAGAGATCCCGGTACGGGACAAGCCCGCCGTTGTATGTTTACTTTTCTGTTTTGTATCTGTGTTCTTTCTTATATACAATGAAGCTTTATTAACAAACAAACAAACAATAACCGGCCAAGAGCAAGTCGGACTCATTCAGGTTTCCCTACCATCATCCATAAAAAATCACGTTTGTTGAGTGGGAGCCCCCCTTAAATGTTTATTTTTCTGTTTTTAATACTTTTTGTTATAGCGGCAATGGAAATCAATTATCTGTGGAAAGTATAGCTATCACTGCTCATGAGATACAGCTTGGTGACAGACAGACGGGTAGACAACGAAGTCTTAGTAATAGGGTTGCATCTTTACCCTTTGTGTATGAAACCATTATATCTTTTTATTTCCATTGTCTAAATTATTAGTATTTGTGGTGCCCTGAGTAATTTAATTATGCTTAAGGTCACGTTCTGTTATTTTCAGTAAGTTCTGCAAATAAGATATCATTTATTAGATGACAATGAATTGCAGAGTAATTTTGATGGATTATACTGTTCATTCATTCATTAATTATAAGGTTTTCTGTCTCCACTACAGGAGCAAGGCCGTCTCTGTACTACCAGAGCCAACCTTGGCCAGAGCAGCCAGATGAATTGGCCTGCACTCTCCACGGTCCAAACGGGTTGGAGAGGTCTCATTTTCAGCTTTGTTTAGCTTGTATTTCCTAAGTCGCCTTCTATGGCATCCACGGAAGGACTTGGAGTTGCCTTATTCTACTCTGCTGGAAACCACACGTCAATAACGTATATCATATATTCCTCACCTACTCACTATTTGGGATCAACTCTGTAAATTGCATGTAAAACTTCCTCCATAGTTTTCTAACAGAGCCATACTCGGCCAGAGCACCTGGAAGGCCGCTCCGGCCGAGTGTGGCTCTGGTAGAACAGAGAGGATCATGCTCCTCGGTAACGTAGTGGTCACCATGTTAATCCGCCACCCAGGGTCCCGGGTTTAATCCCCGGTCAGGGCAAGTTGGAAAATGGCAGGCACATTGTCCTGGGTCTTGGATATTTACCTATATATGTATTTGTTATAAAATCTATAAGGCTAGCTCAATAAGTGTAATTTGTCCCTATATATTTATTTATTTATACGTTGATATATCGTTGACAGTCGCACCCATCTAAGACCTACTCCCACTCAACGATAAATGCTAATGAAATAGATGACCTGCACGCCTATACCATTACGCTTCCGTCAAAATTAACACTAATTCAAACAGAATAGCAATACAAATCAGAGACATGACGGACGCTTGCCTAGATTTATCTCGTCGTCCACTAATGCCATGGGCAGTTTATCGGACACACTGATGGAAAGTTCAGGAAATTTGTTGAGTTACTCTTAGTGACCATGCTGCATTTCTCATTCATTTATTTAAGAGCTATTGGGTATTTTCCTAAGCCAAAAATAAAATATTTTGTACTGATTGCAAAATAAAACGTCGCAATATAATGTCACTTGTCTTTGAACGTATCCATTTTAAAGTGATTTTAAATTTATTATTGCAGAAAAACTGATAATAAGAGCGCTATTTGACTCCTAAACCTATGACGTCATCTGCCTATACTTTATACAATTCCATAGAAACTGTTTATCTTTGACGTTTAGAAAAAAGTTTCTGATTTGACTTGTTGGAAAATAGCGTATTATGTACTTAAGTACGTACATATCAACGCTTGCCTAGATTTATCTCGTCTGCCACAAACGCCATGGGCACAGTCTGTTAGACACACTGACAAAAAGGTCAGGAAATTGGTTGAGTTACTCTTAGTAACGATGCTTCATTTCTCATTCATTTATTAAACGAGCTATCATGTACTTACGTACTATATTCATCTCGTCGCCCACAAACGCCAAATTCAGGAAATTGGTTGAGTTAGTTTTGTAACTATGCTAGATTACTCATTTATTTATTCAACAAGCTATTATGTACTTTCGTACTAGAGTAGACACCACATATCTCAGTTTTGTTCCGTTCATCAGAAGCTATCACTGTTCACCTCACAATAGTCGCTTGCTAGCATTAACGCGCGTACACCCCACAGTTGATAAAAGAAAATACTGTCTACATAATAAAAATGCCTTGGTGTGTGTTTACTTTACTTTTTTCAAGGAACACGACAACGTGTTAAAAAGTGACTTTTTATGGGTAAGTAACCAGATTACATTATTTGAAAATTGAATACGTATGATAAAATTCCCGCCGCCATGTATTCAAAAATATAACAATTTTATTTGTCTAGCCAATAAACTTGTTAACTTATATACCTACTAGCCGAAGCCCGCGACTTCGATTGCGTAGGCTATAGACGTGTCTAGTAGAACATTCAATTTACTGCCATAAATGTAGTCGCTTACGACTTGTAATTCCTATTTGATACGAACAATCTGGACTTGAAAACCCTGTCTAAAAGATACTCAGCACAAATGTGTTTCAAAACATTATTTGTAACTTTGCAGCTGAAACTTCGCCGCTTAAAGCAAGTTATTCTTCAGAACAATCAAAGTTGCGTTTGCAATTATCTGCAAACGGCATCGTCGACGATCTGGAGCAATAACACTGTAATGCTGCAAGTTTTTAAATACTGCAGTACTGTAGGGTTGTGACTCACGATAAATTATTATAACTGTTAGCAGGCAGAATTGTTTTTTCAGTAGAAATATTGTTAACCAATAATAAAAATAATTTAAAAAACATATACTATTATCATAAATTAAATCATATTTAATAAATAAAAGAGTAACAGTCAATACCTGTTACAAATTTTCTACTAAAAAACAAAAGAACGTTTTTATTTATAAATATGTAAATTATTCTAAATTTCTTTTATGAATAAATATCACTGAAAGGTGGATAATAAAAAGGATTTTTCCAAATCTGATTAAAAGCGTTTTTTCAAATCGTATTAAATCTGAAATTACCATATTTCCTTTACACTTCATTACATTAAAGTCGTTTCATCTGTGACACTCACTCGCAATCATTCATCATCATCGTTTCAGCCGCATAACGTCCACTGCTGGACATAGGCCTCTCCCAAAGATTTCCAAAATTACCAATCAAGAGCGGCCTGCATCCAGCGCTTTCCAGCGACCCTGGTCAGGTCACCTGACCACCTTGCAGGCGCAATAGGTTTTGTAAATTTGACCACTGCTCTCCATACTCCACCCATATTTGGTGCTTAATAGAGGAAATAAAGACACAAATGTATTTCAAAACATTATTTCTAAATTTGCAGCTGAAACTTTGCCACCTGAAACAAGTCATTCTTCAGAACAATCAAAGTTGCGTTTGCAATTATCTGCAAATAGCATCGTTGACAATTTAGAGCAATAACACTACAATGCTGCTAGTTTTTTTCGAGTCATAAAATTTGTTCGAGCCCTTCCGTGCTTCAGACGACTCGTTTAAGTGGTGGGTCATCATTATGTGGCAGTCATCAAGCCATATCAAATGCCTTAGGCATCTTGAAAAATCTGACATCAGTGTTGGCCTACTACACACACAAAAAAAAATAACTTTGAATGAGACAACCCTACAGTAAAGCGATAGCGCTGGTCTTTCTGAGAGCTGACGACGTGGATATTGTTGTGGTCATGTTTACGGAAGCAACGCGTTCCTGAGAATCTTTATTTTTATGTCTCTCGTAGCCATTGGCTAGAAATAAACACCATTAGTGGTAAATAGAATTATTTCATTGACTCTCAGCATTGTTCACAGAAAAGACATAGAATCGCAACACTGTTTTCGATTATTTTTGAAACCTACTGCTTCATCATCATCATCATCAGATCTTTCAGTCTCCACTGCAGGAGCACGATATTCTCTGTACTACCAGAGCCATACTTGGCCAGAGCAGCCAGAGGACTTGGCCTACACTCCCCTCGCCGGCCAGACGGGTTAGATACTCCTGCTTATCTCAAGTCTAATTTTCTGTTTCAGGGGGATACCCATCTCAAAAATCTTAGTTCTTTCAACAGTTTGATCGGTTTTATACGGAACGGAACCCGTAGAATCAATTGTGAGTCTGCCTGTCCGTTCGTCTGTTAAAACCAATTCGCTCCAAGTTTACTGGGCCATAGCAGGTAAAATTTGGACGGATGGTGTAATCATTAGACCCAAACGCAAATGTGCAGACAAAATAATTTTGTTAAAAAATAAGGGTCTTTTCAGGGGACAAAGTAGAAAATTTAAAAAAAAGATTTGCAAACCTTACTGTGACATATATCAGATGAAAGGGCTCGTTATGAGGATCTCAAGGATCAAGTGTTGATTTTATTTATAAAAGAAGAAAATCATTTACTATACCCCCAAAATTTTGAAAAAAAAAAAACCTAGTTCATTGCTTGTAGATTACGGGAAAACCTATAAGAATTCTATCAATTGAAAATAAAGTGTTAACTCAATATAATACATTCACTTAGGGAAAATAGTTCATTAAAACACCACTAGATAGTGCGAGTAGTAGTTAAGGGTCCCCCGACCCTAGACCAAAATACAACTTTCCATACAAACGTAGTCTACGTTTTATTTCAAAACGACATGTCCGATTTGGGCAAAATTTTGTAATTTTAAAGATATTGCAATTATCTAGGTTTATAACTAGTTTCCGACATTAAAATATGAACTTGAAATAGAATATAGTGTTTTATATCATTTTTAACCATTAGTATGGGAAACTTCTAAATCGTTATATTTTCTTTCCAGTTCATAATTTTACGATAGAAACCAGTTATAACCCTAGATAATTGCAATTTCTTTACAATTACCAATTTTTACCGGAATCTGACATGTGGTTTCAAAATTAAACGTAGACTACGTTTGTATGGAGAAGTCTAGGGTCGC
The DNA here is from genome assembly GCA_963555685.1 of Acrobasis consociella. Taxonomy (NCBI): domain Eukaryota; kingdom Metazoa; phylum Arthropoda; class Insecta; order Lepidoptera; family Pyralidae; genus Acrobasis; species Acrobasis consociella. The sequence continues at coordinate 2,372,704 of OY743119.1, read as the reverse complement.
CGGACTCTTAACTCGCGTCTTATTGTGAGGATTTCAAATGTGATTGACTTTGGCACTGCAGGCCGCTCTAGATCGGTCATTTTGGAAATCTTTGGGAGAGGCCTATGTCCAGCAGTGGACGTTGTGCGGCTGAAATGATGATGATGATGACTTTGGCACGGTACAGAACCCTCTCCACGCAAATTCAACTCGCACATGGCCAGATATTTACCAGTTTACCGGAGTGGGTTCTTTACTCATTCTTTTATGTATCACGTCCAAGCTATAAAACTACGAAACGAATTATCGGTTAATGTTCGGAAGACTACTCGCTTTTCATTTAAAAAACAGGTAAAGACACATTTTGTTCAAAAACTTTCAGATAAGATACAGATATACAGATACATTATCACGTCTATATCCCTGACGGGGTAGACAGAGCCCAGGGCCGTTAGGCCCAAAGGCCACGCTTAGCCTGGTGGTGGAAAAGGAATCAAAATCGTGATGGGTTGCTAGCCGCATCGCCTATTACCATGATTCAAATCTAGCCCATTCCCTCGATCGGCTCTTACGATCTGCGCGGGAAGAGAAGCAGCTGGTACATTCTACTTTTTTTCTTTTCTCCCAGACCAGCATGGAAGAAAAATACTAGATTAATACTAGATTCAGATAAATATTAGTATATTCACGTAGTACATGTGTATTATACAAGGCAAAGCAGTTAGCTACGGAATCAGCTGCCACCGAACATTCGTGATTCTAAAACCATAACGACGTTTAAGAAACGAGTAAAAAAAACTGTCTTTATTATCCTGATCATTATAATAGGAATATTATCTCATGTATTTTTAAGTGTATACAATGTCCTTTTTTATTAAGTACAAATATTTTAAGGGGTGAATCAGACCATCATTTTGAACAACTTTTCCCAATAAATGTATATCGAAATAGGAAAAAAAAAATTTAGGTTTTCATAGAAATCGAAGAAGTCGCGTGATATCATTACTATGGAAAATTAAAATTATTTTTTCGTATTTCGATAAAAATTTACTGGGAAAAGTTGTTCAAAATTATGGACTGAATCACCCCTTAAAATATTTGTACTTAATAAAAAAGGACATTGTATATAGGTATATGTATTTGTGTAAGTTTATTTTACGTGTGTTTATGTAGGTATACTCTTTTAAAATTTATTTATGTATTTTGTATAGATATTTATTTATGCATTGTTCACGCCAATTACCTCTTTCCTCCTCTCGCGGGTCTACTGGAAGAAATTTCTTTAGAAATAAGTAGCACTTATGTACTATGTTTACTTTTATAAGGTTTTATTTGTAAATTTTTCAAGTGTACATGAACCAATAAAATAAAATAAATAAATAAGGTGAGGACTCCTAGGCGACGAATCCTATTAGTTACCGTTCTGGATGTAATACATAAATTAATTCTGTCTGTGTCGATGGCTAAATCTGTGTGTATGTCTGTCCACTTTGACCTCTGCTTGTGACGGTGATTGATGTCATGGAGTGCCTCGCGGGACCATGCACTGCTTATGAATAAATTTATTGTTCTGTTTAATATAGTAAGCCGACTGCGCCAGGAGGGTTGTGTTTTTCGAGTGTGTATGTATGTATCAAAATAAAGGATTCCAAAATTATACATAACTTATATCATCATCATCATCAGGTCTTTTTGTCTCCACTGCAGGAGCACGACCCTCTCTGTACTACCAGAGCTATACTTGAGCAGAGCAGCCAGAGGACGTTGGCTTACACTCTCCACTCCACGCTGGCCAGACGGATTGGAGCGGTCTCATTAATGTTTATAAGATTTGTTAAGCTTGTATTTTCTAAGTCGCCTACTACGACATCTATAGGAGAACTTGCAGTGGCAATATTTTACTCTGCCGGAAACCACACAGCCAGCATCAGCATTGTTAAACTAAATACGCAAATTACAATACTTCCATCTTTGCCAATTAATTAATTCTTCCGCCTGGTAAAATTGGCAGAAATGCTTTGTCTAAATGGAAAATTTAAGCTAAAGTTTCTTCTCAGTGCAAAGCTATAAATGCTGAGCGAATTGAATTTTGAATAATTTATTGGTGCTAGTCCAGCTTCAAAACACTGAAAGCACCGAGTAATAATATACTATCTGAGAGTAATAAGATTTTCAGACATATTTTATTCAAATACAGACATCATTCAGAAATGAATCCTGAATTTCTCAATCCTATGCTACGAGTATGTATGAACAAGCCTGTTGTGTGTGACCGATTGACATGTGTCTCATGACACTGGTCTGCAAGACCTCTAAGAGTACCAATTTCGTAATTACATACATACATACATACTATCACGTCTTTATCCCTAATGGGGCAGACAGAGCATTTTGGGTCTTGCGGCTCTATGCAGAGCCTAGGGCCGCAAGACTCAAAAGCCACTTTTAGCGTCATGGTGGGCGAGAAGATGGAAAAGCAATCAATACAGTGACGGGTTGCTAGCCGCATCGCCTGTTAAAATGATTTGCATTTTTGCCCATTCCCTCGATCGGCTTTTACGATCTGCGCGGGAAGAGAAGCAGCTGGTACATTCTAAGTTTTTTTCGTTTCTCCCAGACCAGCATGGGAGTTTTCGTAATGGGAAATTTCGTAATTACTAGACAAATATCTATCTCTTTTGATGTGTCAGCAACAAAATCTATTAGTTCTTCCAAATCACATAGTCCCGCTTATTTCTGTCTATCGCTTACTCTCCTTCCAGAATCGGGTAAAAATGTCACAAAAAATTTGTAAAGCAAATGAGTGGAACTCTGAAATCCAAAATGCAATCCAGATAAGTACATTTCCGATCGGGCCGGTCACATTGATGTATCGAGTTTCTTCCAGCGACGACGTTTGTACTGGACGTTTGTAAATTCGTTTTCCAATAAGCTAGTGGGATTTGAGACATTGATCTCTATTAAAGAGCTATACTAGACTAAACAGAGTAGCGTTGAAAAAAGCGGGAAAATTCCCCGCTTTTTTTTTTAAGTCCTCCGTTTTTTTCAACTTTTGTTCGAAAGTTTCAAGAAAAATATTTAAGGAATTTTTCATGTTTTTTATCAATAAAACGGAAAAAACGGAAGAGTATTGATGTTTTTTTCACAGAATATTTTTATTAGGTTCATATCACCCACACATTACCATACTACTATACTGTCTGTTGGAATTATAGTAATAAAAACTTGATTATTTTAATCGTTTTTTTTTTTCAAAAATTCTGATATCTTTCGAAAAATTCCGAAGGTTTTTTTCGGGAATATTTCAATGCAACAAACGAATAAAACGGTAAAAAACGAGATATCGTTTCTTTCACCGAAAAAAACAATTTGTTGCTTTCGGAATTTTCAACGCTAAAACAGAGGCAAGTTAGGCCACAAAATAAGTACAAGTACTCACGTATAGCCTCGTGCCTCGTGCCTCGCCAACCCGTCTGGCCAGCGAGGAGAGTGTAAGCCAAGGGCTCTGGCTGCTCTGGCCAAGTATGGCTCTGGTAGTAGAGAGAGTCATGCTCCTGCAGTGGAGACTAAAAAGACCTGATGATGATGATGTTGACTCACGTATAGAAGTCTCACACAGCAAAGAAATTCAAAAATGGTTGGATGGTCAAGGATATGGTTTAATATAGCTCGCGTCAGATCTCAGCACTTTTTCATTTAGAAACCTAGAAATCCATTGCAAGTCAGTTAGATTCTTATTAATTAATTATACATTATAATTAATTAATAAGAAAATATAAAAAATATATTTTTTTTCTTATTAATTATTTATTTATCTGAATTTCCCACTCTGAAGTGGCCACGCGCATAGTTATAATGTAGGTATATTTTTGATACCTAAACAGGGTAATACTGGCCAGGCCAGGCGCACTCCGCACAGTCTAGGTAGTAATGAAGCTAAGTGGCCAACCCCTCATTAATAGATCTTAGGTTGGAATTGTTAAAAATTATGCTACTTCCATTGCTTTAATATTGTGTCTCTAAAAATAAACGCTTTAAAACCTGCCTGTTGACGATGGCGATCTGGGAACGATTTTTGAAGTGAAAACTTCTTTAGCGGCGTTGTGCACTTTTTTTGGAATGGATAAAAAATCTAAAACTCGCGTCAGGACACGTGACCCTGATCGAAAATTCGTAAGACGGCGCAGGACGCTTGCGCGAATGTTCGTGTGTGTTTATGTTACAGCGTTCTAATAAAATGTCATGTTTGTGTACGATAGCCCAAAAAATAAATATTGTATTCTACCACATAAATGAGAGTACTTTTATACTGATAATTAAAGCAATTTGTGCAAAATTATTCCCTAACCATTCCAAAATATCAAAAATGCACAACATAAATATTCAAGTTTTCACTTCTGCCGGCACTCCCAGAGTGCAACCCGTCGTTTTTTTTATATAAATTGATGTTTTTATTTTAAGTAATAGTTTTAATTTATAGAATAGATTTTAGTTTAACATAATTTCATTATTAGTAGATATTATTGTGTCCTGTATTTGTTTATTTTGTGCAATAAAGATGTTTACATGCCTTAAAAACGAATTTTATTGAATTTTTATGAAATATTAATTTCCTGAGTATATTTTATTAGTTTGTTGACTATAACTCTTTAATTACCTACTTAGCTCTGATGAACTTTCTTTTCATTTCGTTATACCTCTAATATATACTATATTGCCGTGAATTTTGACTCTAACAAAGATTTGCATTATAAAACCAAATATTTCAGAGACGGATCCCTAAATTGAAATACGGTTTTCACAAACTCACAATGCTTTTGAAATACCTTTTTTAATGACCTATTCAATGATTCTTAGAAAAAAAACCTGAACTACATGCATGGAAGCTATCTTTAAAAAAAAACAATTTTTTTTTACCACTTTATCGGAATGATTAATATACACACCCATGCTAAATTACAACTTTCTAGTAGTAATAATCTCTGAGTAAAACCGTGGACAGACAGACAGATATACAGACATGGCCAAACTATAAGCGTTCCTTGTTTACTACAGAACCTTAAAAACTCGACTTGACTTATCTTCCCAAAAACTTACGTCAGATAGACTTTTTCACTAGAGGAATAGCCAGAAGAGCCTAGGTATGTAAAACTCAAAGGCCACGTTTAGATAGGCGTAAAAATGGAAAAAAAAGAATTAAAATAGTGATGGATTGCCAGCCACAGGGCCTCGTAACAGGATTCAGATTGTCTCCAATTCCCTCGATGAGGTTTTACGATTTCACTGTAAGAAAACCAGTTGGTACATCTAAGATTTTTCTCCCAGACCAGAAAACGAGGATCTGATTTAATTTAGTCCAGCAAAAGTTTAAATGACGTCAGCTTTGCCGACTAAGGTAATTTTTTACTTTGTTTTAGTATTTCGTTTACATCGCGTTTTGAAAGTTTCACTAACGTATTTAATCAAAACGTTTTGTTTCAAGCTAATCTCAGGATCAAATTACAGAACTGGGTGAAAATCTGGAAAGTTCTAGCCTCAGAGACAGAACTGTATCTAAGCACATTATTTGCACTTGATTACGTCAGGTCAAACATATTTCTGGGCTTAAATTGTACCTATCTATTATATTCATATTGCACTTATACAACATTTACTCGTAGAAAATAATTGTCAAGCATAACATATTAAAAAAACTATTTCAATATTTTTTTGTGGCTGGCTGTCTTTATGTAGTATGCCAAGATTACACTCGAAATATTTAATGGATTTGTACCATTTTTAGGATTCCGTAATAAACAAGGAACTCATAAAGTTTTGCCATGTCTAAAAGCTATCAGACCAAATTAAACATTTATAGGCGAGCAAGTTATCACAGAAAAAGGTTTTTTGTTTTGTTTATTTGAATTTAAACTTCATAAGTATGAAAATATTTTTGGCTCATCGTTTAGATTATTAAAGAATATTGTAGGTACACGTAGTCCTCTGAGAAGCAAAAAATTGCAAAAAAAATACAGCCATTTAACGTTTGCATGACGTCACGGCTAGGTATCATTTTTACTTAGATTGTATCTTTGTGGATATTAACTATTTTAGTAAACTGAAAAATATGGGTGTAAAAGACTCTTCCATACTGGTCTAAGAGAAAAAAAAACTTAGAATGTACCAGCTGCTTCTCTTCCCGCGCAGCTCGTAAAAGCCGATCGAGGGAATGACGATGCAGCTAGCAACCTATCACTGTATTGTTTCTATTCTCGCCCACTATGACGCTAAAAGTGGCTTTTGAATCTTGCGACCCTGGGCTCTGTCTGCCCCATTAGGAAAAATACGTGGTAGTATGTATAGTATGTAAAAGAAGGAATTACAATCATTTTTTTCTGACCCTGTCGTCACCCCTATTTTATTCATTTTTTCTGTTTGCACCAACAGAATTTCTCAGCAAAAATCATAATTAATATTCAACATTCTCTCAATATCGCGCTGAATTCATAATATTTAAAATACTTCATCAGCAGCGTATCTGAAATGGCATTAAAGCAACTATGTCTCAGCACAAAATTAAAAATAAATTGCGTTTATTCCCCTTGCGAGCGCATTCCAGTTCTTCTGAACTCATATTATATGAAAATGAGTTTGATAAAACAAAATTATTTATAAGTGGAACTGTAACGACATGTAGTTTTAATTAAATTATGGTTATAGTACAATTTAGAACATGTTCTAGTTTATCTAAATACCTATTACAAGTATATATGTGTGATTAGGATCTCGGAAACGGCTTCAACAATTTTGATGAAATTTAGTATTAAGGAATTTTGTGGCTTAAAATCGATCTAGCTAGGTTTAATTGTTTTAGAATCTCGTTTTCTCGGTATTATAATGACTGGTATTACTACGAATAGATACAATAATGACTGTGTGTTTATCATTCTGAGTAATGACCGCGACTACTTTTACAGCTTATACTCCATCTCGACTTGCCTTTTTATTAAAATATAACATAAATAAAAAATCTATTAATTTATGAATTTTAAATCATGTGTTCTTAATAAGCAAAATGTTTTAAACGTTTTAATAAAAAAAGACATACCAAGATTTTTACATTTATTTAAATACTTAAGAGTCCCTTTACCCTAGACCAAAATACAACTTTCCATACAAACGTAGTCTACGTTTTATTTCAAAACGACATGTCCGATTTGGGCAAAATTTTGTAATTTCTAAGATATTGCCATTATCTAGGGTAACTGGTTTCCGGCTGTAAAAATATGAACTTGAAATAGAATATAGTGTTTTATATCATTTTTGACCATTAGTATGGAAATCTTCTAAATCGTTATATTTTCTTTCCAGTTCATAAATTTACCATAGGAAACCAGTTATAACCCTAGACAATTGCAATTTCTTTACAATTACCAATTTTTACCGGAATCTGACATGTGGTTTCAAAATTAAACGTAGACTACGTTTGTATGGAGAAGTCTAAGGTAAGGGGACTCTAAAGAAAATGGAGTATAAATGACAGTCATTGAACTATGTTTATGATGCCCAATAGTAATTTGAATCTGACACCAGTTTTAACTATTAACAAGTAAAAAGAGTCTAGTAGGTCTGTGATTATCCACCCGAAAATTTGCTACTTTCCTGGGTCAAACCCCTTAGAAACAAACTTAGAATGTACCAGCTGCTTCTCTTCCCGCGCAGATCGTAAAAGCCGATCGAGGGAATGGGCAAAAATGTGAATCATGTTAACAGGCGATGCGGCTAGCAACCCATCACTGTATTGATTGCTTTTCCATCTTCTCGCCCACCATGACGCTAAAAGTGGCTTTTGGGTCTTGCGGCCCTGGGCTCTGCATAGAGCCGCAAGACCCACAATGCTCTGTCTGCCCCATTAGGGATAAAGACGTGATAGTATGTATGTATGTATGTTCCTGGGTCAAAAATAACACTTGTCAGGATCAAATCCATTTTCAACGTGATTTTAGAATAATTATTGCAATAAACTGATATTAAGAGCGATATATGACGAGAGTGTGTGTTTTGACGTTTAAAAAGTGTCTGATTTTAGTAGTTAGAAAGTAGTGAATAGAAGTGAGGTGAGGAAGAAGAAGCAATTTGTACACGGCGTAAGTCTTAAATGAGGATTTCCATTTAACAGTAAAAAGAAAGGAAATTATCATATTTTGTAGAGGACTCCGGCACAAGACGCTTACTTATGTCAACGTCACACAATTATAGTTAGACATATCAATGTCAGCCATGACAGTTAAAAAATTCGGCTGACAACTTTGATTTGAAAGCGTTGATTTTTTAAAAATAATTGGTATAAAGCCCTCATTCCCCAGTCGGCCTATAATTTTTTTCATTATTTCAATCCCGCCAACATAATACTTCAAAGTCGAAGTCGGTACTCCGCGCAATCAGTTCTCTAGATTACCGAATACATATTTTATCCGACGCGTTGGGAGCCGTTACGAAGAATTTGGAGGGCGGCCTTGATGTGCTAAGAAAATGATAAAATTTGCAGTGGAGACGAGAGGCCCATTTAGACGGTGCAAGTTTCTTGCGTGTTGCATACAATTTTATTGAAGCAATAAATGATTTGTATGGCTGAAGTTTCGTTTAGACCATGCAAGTTGTCTATTGCTGCAATAAAATGGCATGCAACGGGCAAGAAACTTGCACCGTCTAAATGGGCCTTAAAAAAGACGTGATGATGATGAAAAAATGCCGTATGGTTAGGTAGAGTAGAATAGGACCACTCCAAGACCTGCCGTGGATGTCGTAGAAGGCGACTTAGGGAATACAAGCTAAACAAAGCTTATAAACATCAATGAGACCTCTCCAACCCGTCTGGCCAGCGTGGAGAGTGTAGGCCAAGACCTCTGGCAGCTCTGGCCATGTTAGGCTCGGGTAGTACAGAGAGGGTCGTGCTCCTGCAGTGGAGACAAAAAGACCTGATGATGATGATAAAAAAGTAACATAATGTAGTGTATTTTATAAGGTTTTTAGGCATTTAAGGTATACTAAAATCTATCAGTGTGTCGCTAGCCGGTGCGGTGTATGGGCCTGTAGTCATATCCTCCTAGACCTCCGGATGAGGTCGAAACATATCGGCAGTAGCTGACTCTATACGTGATAACCCGCTAACTAATTTTAATAATATAGTAAAGTAGGTACTCAAACTAAAAAATTAAATAAATAAATAAAGGAATAGATCAGTTTGGGCTTCACGGTCTCCACTGCCAACTCAGCGCTGGTAGAATTTCGCGCCACGGCTCTCTTAATGACATTATCCGAAGGGCTCTGGTCACCATTCACGTACCTTGCACCCTCGAACCTCGGGGTATAGTACGTGATGATGGCAAGAGGCCTGATGGAATGTCGCTAATCCCCTGGGAACGCGGCAGGGCGTTAGTGTGGGATGCCACATGCGTTGACACACCGGCACCCTCCCATCTCAGGGGATCAGTCTCGAGAGCCGGTTCGGCTGCTGAAAACGCTGAGATCGCCAAGCGGCGCAAATATAGTTCTTTAAATGATGACTATATTTTTGTGCCGTTTGGCGTGGAAACTTTCGGACCTTGGGGCCCCGGTGCTAGGGGTCTCCTTAAAGAGATCTCTCCAAGACTGATCTGCGCCGCTGGTGACAAGAGGGCTGGCTGTTTTTTCGCACAACGAATCAGTATTGCGATCCAACGCGGAAATGCGGCCAGCGTTCTTGGCACTATGCCACATGGGCAAGATTTTTTAGACTAAATTAGTAGTTGACTTTTTTCTGTATGTATATTTGTAAATATGTATATTTTTTTTATCCTTCTTATTTCCTTAAATATATTATGTATATTCTGAGTAAAAATAAAGGAATAGGAGATGGTGAGGAAAGTCCGCGTGCGGAATTATACACGTTATAGCTCAGGTGGTAAGAGCATAGTAGTATCAAGACCAAGGTCGCTGGTTAAATTTCCGCTCACGTTGTGTTTATTTACCATGTCTTATTTCATTAAACAATATGGAATGGACATACCCGTAAAAATCGCACCGCAGGCTGCACTAGAGCACTAGGTATATTGTAATGATAATAAAAAAATCGTCAAAGTAAAAATAAATCGACATTTCCATACAAATTAAACCACTGGCTATACACCACTTTAGTATAATGAAACATGGAAACACTTTAGTATGATGAAACATGGACATTGAGACTGAATGAGCGGAGGAAAATCGATGCCTTAGAAATGTGGTGCTGGCGTCGACTTCTCAGAATAAGTTGGACAGCCCACCGCACTAACATCTCCATATTGAAGGAATTACGAATCAAGAAGAGGCTCTCGTCGATTGTGCAGTTACGAATCCTTAAATTCTTCGGCCATGTCACTCGCAAAGAAAACTCTATGGAGCGTTTGGTGTTTCAGGGTCGAATTGAAGGCAAGCGCTCACGTGGTCGGTCTCCAACAAGGTGGTTGGATCTTATCAAGGCTGTAACACAGTGCCCGTCAACGGAATGCTCCAAAAAAGCCGCAGACAGAGATATGTGGAGAAAAATCGCAAGAGCAGTGGCTATGGACGAACAACCCAATCCATAATCACGACCACTCTGTCAAGAGTGTACGACTAAGAAGAAAGTATAATGAAATTTTAAAAAAACTAAGATATGCAACCGCTCGGGCAATTTGTACGGAAATGTCGCATTTTGTTTTTGTTTTTAGCTTTTATTTCATTATCATTATACTAATATGAACTAGTATTTATATATAATAATATTATCCTAGGTTTGTTAAATATCACTTCACACGACAAGTCGCAGAGATCTTGACACTCGAGTGTCGAAAGCGAGTGTCGCCTGGAGTGTCTGACATCTCGACGAGGTACACACGCCATCGTGCTGAAGTGTTTATAAGGTAATTTTCAGTTGAAATAAATATTTGTTTGTTTAACTGTTCATTAGTAAGAGACGTTCCTTGAAATTGATGACTTAAATATAAATCTCCACCGTGTGGCATCCAGCAGAGTAGAATAGGACCACTCCAAGTCTTCCCGTGGATGTTGTAGAAGGCGACTTAGGAAATACAAGCTGAACAAAGCTTATAACATCAATGAGATCTCTCCTCTCTAACCCGTCTGGCCAACGTGGAGAGTGGAGACTCCTAAGTTATCCATTTCAAGGTCTAGGTTATGCCCGGTTTCGGCAAAATTTTGTAATTTCAAAGATATTGCACATATCTAGGCATATAAATGGTTTTCATTTTCGTATGGGACATTTCTGCATCCTTGTATTTTCTTTCCAGTTCATAATTTTGCAGTCGGAAACCAATTATAACCCTAAATAATAGCAATTTCTTAATTCTTTTTTACTGAAATCTGGCCTGTGCTTTCAAAATAAAACGTATACTACGTTTGTTTGGAATTGTCTAGGGTATAAGGGCATTCCTAAAATACTTAAATCTCCTCTGTTCTGTGTCCGATTAGCCAGCAGATACGCTGCAATAGCTTATGAAGGTCTACCTTAAAAAGTACATCAACACACTTACAGACCAAGGCCGATATCTGTGTGTTGAGTCCTTAGTTGTTCGAGCATGACTTTGCCGTATCTCGTTGTATCACTCGTATAGCATTCTTCTTCTTATCGTGTGTGTTAGTGACTAACACTAGTGTCAGAATTTTTAAACCGCCTTATAGGCCTCTGACATGGTTTTAGGTAACGACCAATGTCAAAGACAGGGACCGGGACCGACGGCTTAACGTGCCCTCCGAAGCACGGATCATCTTACTTATCCGACAATCAGGTGATCAGCCTGCAATGTCCTAACCAAACTAGGACAACAACACAAAATCATTGCCCCCGCTGGGAATCGAACGCGCGACCTCCGGGTACGAGCCAAACTCTCTAACCACTACACCACGGAGGCAGTTCGTATAGCATTGAAATCATATAAATACCTATTACATACAAAACGGAAACTCCTAGAGTCCCGCACAATAAGAGTCATCATCCGAGCGTGTTGTCCCGTTTGCATCCTCAGCAGTAATGCTTCAGAGCCCGGGGTTAGCGGACCAAATTATATTCGAAGCAAATAAAATTCAAATGAAAAAAAATCGTGAGTATGATAGGTTACCCATGAACAACTATCTATGAATTCGAAATCGAAAGGAAAATGTACATTTATCAACTGATACAAATTGTACGAAGTACATACAATTCCATGGATACAAATATCCACAGATAAATAAATAATTGAGTATTTTCCTAAGCCAAGAATAAATTATTTTGTACTGATAACAAAATAAAACGTCGCAAAATAATGTCACTTGTCTTTGAAAATATTTATTTTAACGTGATTTTAAATTTATTATTGCAGAAAAACTGATAACAAGAACGCTATTTGACTCCAAAAAACTGTGACGTCATTTGCTTGTATTTCATACAAAATCCCATAGAAACTGTTTGTTTTGACATTAAGAAAAAAGTATCTGATTTGACTTGATGGAAAAAAGCGTATGCTTGACTTTTGACTTTGGCAGACAGACACGGAGAAGGGAAAATAAATAAAGCTTGTAAAATAAACGATCTATGTTTTACTTAATTCAAAAACCATCATTAAATCCATGTCCTATAAATAAATAAAAAATACTTTACATAGAAAATTTACATACTATCACGTCTTTATCCCTAATGGGGCAGACAGAGTATTTTGGGTCTTGCGGTTCTATGCAGAGCCCAGGGCCGCAAGACCCAAAAGCCACTTTTAGCGTCATGGTGGGCGAGAAGATGGAAAAGCAATCAATACAGTGATGGGTTGCTAGCCGCATCGCCTGTTAACACGATTTGCATTTTTGCCCATTCCCTCGATCGGCTTTTACGATCTGCGTGGGAAGAGAAGCAGCTGGTACATTCTAAGTTTTTTTATTTCTCCCAGACCAGCATGTCCTATAAATAAATGAAAAATACTTTACATAGAAAATTTCTCTTCCGAAAACAAATTACCTCGAACCCACAAAATTATCCCTCAAAATAAAAATGGTAACACGAAAATTCCTTCACATAATCCTTGTAAAACTACCAAAATGGCGGCGGAACGAGCCCTATAACCATTACAGCCTTTTATAATATTGTAGGACGTTTACTCGGCTCAATACCCAGATTAACCTATAAAACCCGGGTATATGCGTCAATAATTGTCGGCCTGAATAGAAATAGGACGTTTTTGTTACTTGTTACATAGATTTTATCAATACAATCGTATAAGCTTTACCTTAGGTATAACAATTTGTTTTGTTTTTGTGTCATCTATACATATAATAAAACAATAAATAAAGTGTGTCTGTAATTCAAATATATTTCTAAATGAATATTGAGGTTGATGGAGACATAATAAAAGGGTAAGAATGTAAAAAAAAAGACGTGTGGCACTCGGGGACTGGCGCGGTAAAGCTATTGCAAACAAGGAAGGACGGCAACGTCGCAAACGGACGACGAAGCGGCAACCTACATGGTAGGCGGAGTGGGAAGCGTGAGGTTTTTTCGTTACGGAATTTCTGGATTCGGTCCCCGCGCTCAAGGCCCGCGATAGAAGCTATGCAATAGCTTAAAACTGTTTGTTAGTTTGTCTGTTTGTACACGCTGATCTCCGTAAATAATAATTTTGGAAAATGGAATACCTGATGCAGAACCATAATGGTCCAGCTAAAATATAGGAAATATAAAAATGACGCTCTGCAAAGTTGTATAGCCTGATGAGCATTTTCCAAAGACATAAAGTCTACGCGAACGAAGTCGCGGGCTTCGACCAGTTGCCAAAAAAATGGAATAAAAGATTGGAATGACGACCTATCATCATTATTCCCAGTTGCACACTCAGTGGTAACGCTTCGGAGCCCGGAGTTCGCTTTGTAACCTAAACCCAAGGATTGGATCTGGTCTACCCTTTAGGTTGCGGAGGTCAGACGGCCAGTCAATCTGTGTAAAACCAGTAACCTCGTCAAATCTCCTTGGTTAGGTAGCGGACTCAGGGCTCTGAAGCATTACTGCTGAAGATGCAACCGGGATACGTGAAGATGATGAGGATTTTAAGAGTAAAATTTAGTCTTTTAGGATCATACCTTTACAAGTATGTATTTCTGCTTCTTTCAGGCCTATATCTACGATCTTGTTTCTGACAGCATCATCCTACTTCTGCCTGAGGGTTACAACATGTTAATTATCACCATATTTACGATTTAACAATTTATTTCAAGTCTTCTTCTTATCGTGTGTGTTAGTGACTAACACTAGTGTCAGAGTTTTTAAACCGCCTTAAAGACCTCTGACAGTGACCGGGACCGACAGCTTAACGTGCCCTCCAAAGCACGGATCATCTTAATATCAGCCTACAATGTCCTAACCAAACTAGGACAACAACACAAAGTCGTTGCCCCCGCCGGGAATCAAACCCGCAACCTCCGGATATGAGCCTAACGCTCTAACCACTACACCACGGAGGCAGTTCTTATTTCAAGTGAAGGCGCCGCTTCTGCCCTGTATTCGCCTTATCAATAAAATGAAACCCAATAATTTTACTGAGTCACGTAAATCCGATTTCATGAAATCAAAATAATTTTATATTTCATTCTCATCTGAATTTATTGAATATAAGTTTTAAATCAAAAATTGCAGCGACTTTTTCGAGCCAATTTGTGTATAATTAAACTAGCTACCGAACCAAAAATAATTCAGGAATTATATTCAATTAAAATGGAAAAATATAAAGTTACAAAAGTATCATCAATTATTTATTCAAAGCGCATAGTATAAAACACAATATGCATCAATACGGTATTTTACTCAATTTTTTTTATTAATCATATCAATAATTAACACAATCGGTAACCTAATAACATAGTTATGTTTTTTTTATCTGCGCAAAGATAAGTAAGATAAACGTTTTGAGCTTTTAAAATCTTATAAAAGGAAAAACTTTCAAGTAATAGAAAAAGGATACACCTTAACGTCACGCTAGGGATAGTGAGATGTATAAGATTGGGAGGGGGGAGATATATGTGTATAAGAGTGGGAGCGTGGTGGAGTCACGCCCTAGTCTTATATTTGAAATGCTTATTACTACCTGATTGATTAAACAATTTTATTACTGTTTTCAAACAATATTTCTTTTTAGTGGTATTTTTTGTTTTATATAAAATACTAGCTGTACTCGGGGGCTTCGCTCCCCGTGGGAATTCCGGGATAAAAAGTACCCTATGTCCTTCCTCGAGTCTCAAACTATATCCATAGCAAATTTCGACCAAATCGGTTCAGTAGTTTAAGCGTGAAGAGGTAACAAATATAAAAACTCATTTTCACATTTATAATATGAGTAGGATAGGATAGGATTAGCCAAAATCATACACAGTAAAATAGTCTATTACTACTTCATTAATTAACCAAATATTTATTTTTAGTGATATTTTTTGTTTTATATAAAATATTAACCAAAAACACAGAGAGTAAAATAGCCTATTGGCACGTTAGGGCGCGTTCAGACGACATGCGCACGCCTAGTGTACCCCTAGCCCACTCATAGTGCGCTTTGAAATTTAATGCATATAATTTTGAGTCCTATTACACATCAATACAACTCAAATTGCATTAAGCGAAGTCCAGTCGGGGCGGGCGCAAGGCGGAAGCAAGGCGAACGCGTGGCGTAGGCGAGGCGTGTGCATGTGGACTTCGGTAAATTCAATTTGAGTTGTATTGTTGTGTAATAGAACTCAAATTTATATGATTTTCTTTTTTTATAGCGCGTTTGGCTTAGTATAGCCTGGGCTAGGCGTGCATTTGGCATGCGCGTGTCGTCTAGGCTGCAGAGCATTCCATACAAACGTACATACACTCGAAAAACATAACCCCTCTTACGCGGTTAGCTAAAAATAAACAATCACAAACCTCTGCTACCTAATGAGGAACATGTCGATGATTCTTTAACATATCTTTTATTATTTTCGTACATTCTTCTGTTTGCTTACAAAAATAGCAATATTTCTTTTCTTATACACAAACAAATGCTCTTGGATTAATAAGTCAAAGTTCTAAGTTATTCCGAAGAGATAAGTAAGTATGCAAGATAAGTTATGACATGCGTGTCAGTGTTCTAGATAAGTTAATAAGTAACAAAAAATATATAAACCCGGCAGCGTAATTTTTTTCTAACATAATCTATACATATATGTAATAAAACAGTTAAACAAATGTGTCCGTACATTGAATATATTTCAGAAAAAATGTTGTTGTGATGGAGTCATAGTAATAGAGTAAGAATTTAAAATAAAACTGTCTGTCTGTTTTTACACGCTAATTTCCAGAAATACTGGTAAAATTCGAATAAAACTTTTTGGTTATATAGCTGTCAAGCCTGGGTGGTGGGCGGAATACTTTATTTTGTTTTTACAAGCTTGTATTAAGGGATACTAACTCAACGATACAATATTTTTCAATAAATACATATTCTGCCGTCATTATGAAAAACGCATCAACTTGACTTTTGGTGCAAATTGAGTTATATATATATCTGAAATCAGGAGAACGAGATCTACAACTTTCCCAAAGTAACCATTAGTGAAAAATAAAGGGAAAACAGTTTTTCAGATTTTATAAACGCATTATCTAGGACTTCCTTAGCACTTTTACTTATCTAGAACGCATTATCCGAAGTTAATGCAAACATTTTTTTTTCTGTTTAAAGATTTACTATTTATAAACGCACTAGGTTAGAGTTAGTGCGCTTTTTGCTTGTTATCTTATAATTCGTTATCGGTGATACGCTTAGATTGACAGAAACAACTGGAGATAATGCGGTTATAATTTGAACCATAGAATATTAATGTTATCGCCATACACATTTAATTGCACTAAATATACGAGATAGTGCGTTTACACAAAGTAACGTTACGGGTCTCATAGGGCGAGCGGGGGTGGGAAAGGTTACCGGGAAGGGGCGTCCCATCAGTCGCAGCGCAATACCGTCACCGTCGTATTTGATGCATTTATTTTGTTACTTGAGTATTGTTTTAAGTCATCGGTTAAGAACCCACAAAGTGTCCCCGTCAGATTTGTTTCGAATAAATTTGTTTTATGAAAAAAAAAATACTTTCGATAAAAAATAGTATTGAAGTTACCATAATAATTTTAGATAAATTTACTCGAAATACTCGAATCATTTTATACAAGCTTTTATCCGAAGTTAATGCAAACTTGCAATGACTTGCACCTGATCTGATGATAGAGCTGGAAACTCAAGAGCCAGGCTACAACTACCACGCAAAGTACACCCATCCCTACAGATTTGAATAGACTATGGACACGTCAACTAAATTTCCAAGATTTTCAGTATATGTTAAATTTCAAAAATGCAATTTCACCCAAGCTTTTCACGGCTGTCTTAAAAGACGCTATGAGAACGCTTAAATAGGATAGATTAGGGATCAACATCAATGGTGTCTGCTTGTCTCACTTGAGATTTGCAGACGACCTAGTAATATTCGCAATTAATACAAGATCTCCAAAAAATGCTACAAAGCTTCCATGAACGTAGGACTAAGGATGAATATGTCCAAGACAAAGGTTATGTCAAATATCCCCAGACTCCGAGTTTGGAGAAAGTAGACGAATATGTTTACCTTGGACATATTCTATCCTTAAAGAAGTTGGCAAGCAAGAAGAAAAAGAAAGGAAACAACAACTGTAAGAGAACAGAAAAAAACAAGTACAAGGCGATCGATAGGAATACAGCTTGGATGGGCGGCATTCAATAGACTGGATGACGTACTAAAATCAGCCGATGCTCCACAATGCCTGAAGACCCGCCTATACAACCAGTGTGTACTGCCCATCATGACGTACGGTGCTGAGACACGGACGCTTATGAAGGAGGCTGTGCACAAATGAGAGTCGTAAAGAGAGACATGGAGCGCGCCATGCTTGGTATCAGGTTACAGGATCACGTTCCCAACACTGTCATCCGACTACGTACGAAAGTAACGTAAGAAAGTACGATTTAAGATTTTGGTAAGACGGTCATGAACTCAAAGTGGAACTGGGCAGCGCACCTGGCCCGACGGAGTGATGGCAAGTGGAGCAAGGCACTGACTTAATGGTGGCCCTAAACGGGTGAAAGAGGCGTCGGGCATCCGCCTATGCGATGGGTTGACGACGTAATCAAAGTCGCGGGTCACACCTGGATGAGAGCAGCACAGGACCGAGATGGGTGGCGTCGACGAAGAGAGACCTATGCTCAGCAGTGGGCGATAAAAGGGTTTGGATGACGATGATGATAATTAACATTCTTAAAAAAATGGCTTTAATTTGCAATTATTTGTATTATTATCCTAACTTTACCAATTTCTCCTTGACATAAACTGAATAAGAGAGGAAGTTGATGCACTAATATTTAGTAGGTAGGTATTATTTACTGGAGTATAAGCGTACTTCATATAATAGCATCATATTGATTTACTTATTTTAAGTGCATTAACTAAGCTACTTGATGCGCTTATGACAAGTCATCATAAATGGACAGTATTATAGGCTGCTAGTCATAAGTACCTTTTTTTAAATTATATACTATATCTTATTATATTTAAATTATTGAATGGTATATTTGTATTTTAGACAATATTTTCTATTTATTGATATAAATTTCATGTTTGTATCACAAGTAACTTCAGAGATATAAGCAAAAGAAAAATAAAAACTTTAACCGCGTTTTTCTCGGAATGTGTCAAAATGAAGTTAATGCGTTTATGATACGGACGGCAGTATTAATATTGTCACGAGAGTGGGTTGGGGATAGGAAAGGAAACACCAATCCTATGGATTAGTGCCTTTATTTACGACTCTAGGGTACTTACAGTTGTCACAGGTACGTACGCGGGAATGTCACTGTACTGTCACACACACGGAAACGTCACTGCACTGTCTTGCGCGTGGAAACGTCACTGCACTGTTACGCGCGGTAATGTCACTGCACTGTCACACGCGTAAACGTCACTGCACTGTCGCGCGCGGATACGTCTCTCGCACGTATTTACTGCACTGAACACTTCACTTCACTCACTATTACACTTTACTTTTTACTCACTACTTCCACTTTTACTTTTCTTCCTTTTTCTTCTTCCTTCTTCCTTCTTCGGATTTTACTTTCAAACTAAACTGGCGTAGGCCGCGCCTTGTTCTGCTTATATACCCCCCGGATGCGAACAATATCGCATCAAAGTTCCAAACTTAAGTCATAAATTTTCTTTTGTCTTCTTTTATTTCTGGCCCGTATTTTCATTCCAATTTAATCTAGAGTTATCTAGAAACTTCTTACAAAACTTCAAAAACACTATTCGTGACTGTGATTTGAACCTGGGGTCTATGGATTCACAGTCCAACACCAAGACCGCTAGGCCAATCGTGTGCTGACGTGAGTGACGAAATTTCCCTTTAGATGAATTCTCGTAGTTTGAATTTGTGACGTTGACAATTTGACATTGTCATTATCACTTATCATCCTACGCGACACTGCCCCCTCTCGAGACATGATCGTCCCGATCATTATTGCTTCCATGATAACGTGCCAATCGATCCACATGAACTATTTTGAGAGGACTGCGAGGATTACGCTGAATTCGGTAGGTCACGTCGTTAATTCTGGTGATAATTTTGTAAGGTCCTTCCCAACTTGGTTGTAGCTTTGGAGATTTCCCTTTTCTCCTCACCGGATTATGAAGCCAAACCAGTGTTCCTTCCTCGAAGCTGAGGCCATTAGCTCTTCGATCGTAACGAGTCTTCATCCGTTCACTAGCTTTAAGCCCAGCCTCTCTAATCTGCTCATAGACGTCAACCATCTTAATCCGAAGGTCATTAGCGTAGTCGGTTATTCCTTTTGGGGTATCTGGTGGACAACTTGATAACAAATCAGCTGGCAATTTCAATTCTCTTCCAAAATTGGCATATGCTGGAGTAACTGTAGTGGTCTCATGCACCGCAGTCCTATAAGATAAGAGGAATAGTGCAATATACTCGTCCCAATTTTTCTGATGGCTTTCTACCACTTTTGCCAGATGCCGTTCCAATGTTTGGTTAAACAATGTTTGGTGATACGGCGTCGTCCGAGTCTTATGGATTCCCATGATTTCACAGACTTCTCGGAATACCTGTGATTCAAAGTTTCGACCCTGATCACTGTGCATCTCCAATGGCACACCAAATCTACAGAATACTTCGTTCACAAGCTTTGTCGCTACGGTGGTAGCCTCCTGATTAGGTAGTGCAAATGCTTCAGGCCATTTCGTGAAGTAGTCCATTACTACCAAAATGTACCGGTTGCCAGCATTCGTAATTGGAAACGGTCCGGCTATGTCAAGAGCTACTCGTTCCCAAGGAGCTCCAACATTATACAACCTCATGGCTCCTCTGCTTCTAGTCCGTGGTCCCTTAACTGCCGCACAACTCTGACATTTACGGCACCAGTCTTCTACATCATCTCGGCAGTGTAACCAGTAGAAACGTTCTTTAATTTTTGTGAGAGTTCTTCTTATCCCCAGGTGTCCGCCGGAAGTACCATCATGGAAAGTTTTTAAAATCTCCCTTATCTTCTCTCTGGGGACGACCAATTGTAGATGGCAATCTTTACCTTGAGTACTTTCCCATTTTCGGTAGAGTAATCCATCGTGTAACACCAGGCTATCCCATTGCGCCCAAAGACTCTTTGTAGCCGTACTGTATTTGGCCACTTCTGACCATTTTGGTTTAGTTCCACTTCGTAGCCAGTTCAATAGTGGTTGAAAGTCTTTATCATGTTCCTGAGCCTTTTTCATGGCGTCATTAGTCCAATTTTCATCTACGGAATCAGTACGGATTAGCCGGATGTTTACTTTTTCCTTCTCTTCCTGCCGATTGCAATGCTTGCAGTCCTCCAGGCAAGGTCTTCGAGACAGAGCATCCGCATTGCCATGACTCTTTCCTCCTCGATGCTCAGTTTCAAACTCATACTCTTGGAGTAGCTCAATCCACCTGGCCACCTGCCCTTCAGGATTTCTGAATTCCAATAACCATTTCAATGCAGCATGATCAGTCCTTACCAGAAATTTGCGGCCAAGCAAATATTTCTTAAAATGTTGCAATGTTTTTACCACAGCCAACAATTCTCTGCGAGTTACGCAGTAATTTCTCTCTGGCCTTGAAAGAGATTTGCTGAAGTAGGCGATTACTACTTCCTGATCTCCTCTTTGCTGAGATAGAACACCTCCAATACCGGTGTTACTTGCATCAGCGTCTACAATAAACTTGCCTTCTATGTCAGGATATCCGAGGATAGGGGTTTCACATAGACGCATTTTGAGGTCCTGAAAAGCTTGCTCACAATCTTCATCCCAAGGAAATGCTCGTTTCTCTTCTGTCAACCGATGTAATGGCTTCGCGATATCGGAAAATCCTCTTACGAATCTTCGATAGTAAGAGCATAGACCCAAAAATGCTCGTACCTGTGTCTTATCTGTTGGTGTTGGCCAATCTTTTACTGCACTTATTTTAGTAGGGTCAGTGGCAATACCTTGTTCTGAAATAACGTGACCCAAGTAGTTGACCTGACGTTGAAAAAATGAACATTTCTTTGGACTTAGCTTCAAATTTGCACTCTGTAGTTTTGAAAACACGCTTTCAAGCTTCTTGAGATGATCATCAAAATCTCTTCCCATTATAATGATGTCATCTAAATAGACCAAACAGGTTTCTCCTAGTATACCTGCCAGCACATGTTCCATCAACCTTTCAAATGTTGCTGGCGCGTTACATAGTCCAAATGGCATAGTTTTGAACTGCCATAAACCCTTGCCGGTTGAAAACGCAGTCTTCTCTTTATCCTTAGGATCCAAATCTACTTGCCAATACCCACTTTTTAAATCAAGAGTAGAGAACCAAGTCATGCCACAAAGTGAATCCAAAGTGTCATTAATTCTAGGAAGTGGGTAACTGTCCTTTTTAGTTACATCGTTCAATCGCCGATAGTCCACACAGAACCTAGTCGATCCATCCTTTTTTTTTACTAATACTATCGGAGAGCACCATGGGCTTGATGAAGGTTCTATCACGCCATTCTTCTTCATCTCTTGGATCATGTCCTCAACTTCCTGCTCACGGGCAAAAGGAACAGGTCTTGGTCTCTGCCGGATGGGTGCTGTATCTCCTGTATCAATTTTATGTCTTACCAAACCAGTTCTGCCAATATCTCCATCATTTTTAGAGAATAAATTGCTATATTTCAATAAGAAGTTTCTTGCTTTTATTAATTGCAATTTAGTAAGATTACCCTTGCAACCCTCCAGAAACCTTGCGACATTTTCTTCCTGACTCGTAATTTTCCGCTTTTGCCCCTCTTCACACTTCCTCAACCAGGCTACTTCATCACAGTTTCCTACAATCGTTCCCTTTCGCAGTTTTTGCTCCACGTCATGAGGATTCAGAACAGGTACCAACGCAACTTGGCCACTTCCAACTAAGGTTCTAGCCGGAATCCATGACGCGTCTGAGATTCCTCCCTCTATAATGGCACATCTCCGTGGTCCGCTTCCATTATTAGGCGGAAGCATAACAGGGACCATCGTTTGGGATCTAGGACTAAGGACAGTGTCTCTCAAACGTAACACCTTACCAAAATTTCCTCCTTTCATCGGAATTTCATCATTGCCATGTTTTAGAACACCATTTTTCAAGTCAATATTTTATTTTTATTTTTTTTTATTTATTGTTTTATTTCAGGCAACAAAAGATTTTACAAAAATAAACATCTAGGCCCATATCAATATATACCTTAACCTAAAATATATATATATATAACTTAAACTATGGCACTCGTTGAGGCTGCGACGTGTTGCGCGTCATCGGAGTGTCGGGTAGCGTTCCGCGAAAGCGACGATACACAACACCCTTCGGCCAGAAGTCAGCTTCCATGAAGGTCGCCAGCTTCTCCGTCGGGACTCGCACCACGAAGGACGTGAAGTTCACACTGTGGCGCGACTCCAGCTTCACGACCCTCAGCGTGATGTTGGTCTTCACGCGGACGTACTCCATCACTTCCTCTGCCTTTGTGGAGTGGAAGAGCCGGGATACGTACAGCTGCGTCGTTGGGATGGCGGGACGCAGCAGGTGGTTTGGTCCTGTCAGTGCAGTTCCGCACTGATTCCGATTAGAAGGCCTCTTTTTTTTTCGCTCCACTTTAACGAAGCCCTCTTCATCTGCCTGTCCTTTGTTAGACACGGAAGGAACGATCCTGGGAACCGACGAAACTCGATTCCTGCCTCCCTCGGGTTTCTGCTGCTTCCTCCGCTTCGGTTGACGTTGACTCAGTGGTGCAGCTGGGGTAGTTTTATCGATGACGACACTAGCGATGGCGGCAGTGTCGCCGACGGCAGCTGCCGCCGCAGCGTAGGCACGTGTCGGGGTCGACGCACTCGTGGTGTGCACCGCGGCGGTGGAGCGGGGCGCGGGGCGCGGTGTGACGTGTGTCACAGCGGCAGCCGGCGAATCATCGAATTTCGCTGACTCGAAACTGCCAAGTGACGTATCTTGCGCACCTCCTCGGCATGTGTTAATGTTAGAGGCTACGGGTGACCTAGTTACCGAATCATTACTTTTTAAACCTAATAATTCGGTACGTAGCTCGGAGATCGTATTTTCCGAGGCCTCTACTCTTAACTGCATCTCGGCCAGACTGGACTTCAAGGCCGTGATGTTCTTTAGCAGCCTGGTGACATCGACGTGATCAAACGACACAGGTGGTAATCTCCGCAGTCGTCTTGCACAGAAAGCGGGCACATCGTCTGGATCGGTCGTCTTCAACAGCGAGATAATGTCCTGAAGACTCCTCTCGCCTTTCTCATCCCTCCGTCGTTTCGGCATCTGCGCGGACTTCCCGAGCAGGTCGTATAGCAGCACCTTGCCGCTGCAAATCTCCTCTTCGTTGAAGTTTGACTTGCAGATCTGCATGATGCTGATCTCGTCCATGGTGTCTTTCACGTAGTCGATGAAAGCCAACAACTCGTTAGCTATGAGTGGTTTAGTACTCATACCGGTAGCGTCGTGCAGCGGCATTACGCCGCGCGATTCACGAATAAAAATTCTTAACTGTGCAGTATTGTGCAACGCGTGCTTTACCGAGCGCGCATCGCACTGCACTGATGATTTTGCAGAAAGTCCAAACCAATAATGCAATCGTCGGAGATGCCTGCGACAATCACTCTTTGCCAATAAAGTGTTGCCCCGATCTTAATGGCTACAATTTTTTCTCCTTCAGATGGGATTCGTTGGCCGGTAGCAGTAGTTAACGTGATATTTTTATTTGTTTGAATATACCGACCTCCAATGTCCTTAAGTCTGTGATTGCCGATGACTGTCCGTGAAGCTCCAGTATCTAACGTCAATTGGCAAGGTTTTCCATTAATTAATCCGTCTATCACTAAAGTATTTCCGTCGCTTGTCTGCTTCACAAGAATTTCTGGGGCTTTACTACTACCGGCCAGCGCCCACCCCACAGCCCTGGCCTTCTCTAGTTTTCCTGTGGCTGCTCCGACGTTGAAACCGCTGCATCCACCTGACGTCGGAGTTGTACGTTCACGCTTCGGGCAAGTGCTTCGAATATGGCCCCGTTCTCCACACTCATAGCACATTGGGTTGTAGGGTCGTCGTCTACTGTTTTCTGTGACTACAACCTCTCGTAGCCTCAGAGCTCGTGAGTCATGACGAACCGCTTCGACTTCCAAAGCGTGAGCCACTGCTTCTTTCAAAGTGGTGTGGTGATCTAGTCGTACAGCAGCCCTGACTTCGGGATCCCGTATCCCATCAATAAAAACCTGCATGAGCATCTCCTCCACGACGGATGGTGATGAATGGTATGCCTTGCGGACCAGTCTTTCCACTTCAACGGACCACTGTTGTAAGGGTTCGCTAGCCCGCTGACAACGATCTTTAAGTTGCGCCCTGTATACATGCTCCAGGTGACTGTCACCGTATCTGGCTTCCAGAGCGCCTATGAGTTCGTCGTAGGTGACCTCCTTCTTTCCAGCGCCGAGTGCTTCCAGTACAGAGAGAGCGTCATCTCGAAGTGCCAGGGTCAATGCAGACTGCGCCTCGTGCTCATCCCAATGGCTGGCTTTTTAACTGTCTCCAATTGCAGTTTAAAAGCAGCCCAAGAGGATTTGCCGTCGTAGGGTGGCACCTTTAAATTTTTGGTAAAAGGAGCGACCACAGAGCTAGTGACAGGGCCAAACTCTTTGAGAAGTTTAACTTCCTTACCAAGCTGTTGAAGCGTCCCTTTTACTTCAGCAACTTCCTCCTTTACTTCTGCAACTTCCTTCTCGAAGTCATCCATCCGGGCTGTGTTGGCCCGAACCGCGGCCAAAACATCTTTGGAAAAGGACTGAAGTTGCTCCTCCTGACGGCGTGCTTGCTCTTCCTGCAGCGCCCGTATTTGCTCCTCCTGGTGGCGTGCTTGCTCCTCCTGGCGGCGTGCTTGCTCCTCCTGGCGGCATGCTTGCTCCTCCTGCAGCGCCCGTATTTGCTCCTCCTGGCGGCGTGCTTGCTCCTCCTGCAGCGCCCGTATTTGCTCCTCCTGGCGGCGTGCTTGCTCCTCCTGGCGGCGTGCTTACTCCTCCTGCAGCGCCCGTATTTGCTCCTCCTGGCGGCGTGCTTGCTCCTCCTGGCGGCGTGCTTGCTCTTGCATCATGACGGTAATCTGCTGCAGGAACGCGTTCATTTCCA
The DNA here is from genome assembly GCA_963555685.1 of Acrobasis consociella. Classification (NCBI taxonomy): domain Eukaryota; kingdom Metazoa; phylum Arthropoda; class Insecta; order Lepidoptera; family Pyralidae; genus Acrobasis; species Acrobasis consociella. The sequence continues at coordinate 2,346,957 of OY743119.1, read as the reverse complement.
ATGGAGCGGCTGGTGGGACGGCCGCTGATGTTGTCGCGGCTCCGCCAGAGTTGGACTCCTCGGGCGATTGTTCCTCTGCCGCTGCAGCTCCCGCTCGAGTGGTTACCCCTCTCATTTCTAGGCACGATCGGCATCTTTCCTATCCCACTTCTGACACCAATTGTCACGAGAGTGGGTTGGGGATAGGAAAGGAAACACCAATCCTATGGAATAGTGCCTTTATTTACGACTCTAGGGTACTCACAGTTGTCACAGGTACGTACGCGGGAATGTCACTGTACTGTCACACACACGGAAACGTCACTGCACTGTCTTGCGCGTGGAAACGTCACTGCACTGTTACGCGCGGTAATGTCACTGCACTGTCACACGCGTAAACGTCACTGCACTGTCGCGCGCGGATACGTCTCTCGCGCGTATTTACTGCACTGAACACTTCACTTCACTCACTATTACACTTTACTTTTTACTCGCTACTTCCACTTTTACTTTTCTTCCTTTTTCTTCTTCCTTCTTCCTTCTTCGGATTTTACTTTCAAACTAAACTGGCGTAGGCCGCGCCTTGTTCTGCTTATATACCCCCCGGATGCGAACAATATCGCATCAAAGTTCCAAACTTAAGTCATAAATTTTCTTTTGTCTTCTTTTATTTCTGGCCCGTATTTTCATTCCAATTTAATCTAGAGTTATCTAGAAACTTCTTACAAAACTTCAAAAACACTATTCGTGACTGTGATTTGAACCTGGGGTCTATCGGTCGGTCGGGGATTCACAGTCCAACACCAAGACCGCTAGGCCAATCGTGTGCTGACGTGAGTGACGAAATTTCCCTTTAGATGAATTCTCGTAGTTTGAATTTGTGACGTTGACAATTTGACATTGTCATTATCACTTATCATCCTTCGCGACAATATAGATAAAGAACCAAGACCAGGACCATTTGAAAAGGGCCATTTTTCAACTTGACCTAATTGGAGATGAACTCAAACTCAAGAGTGTCAAACTGACATGTTAACCACTTCACCGCGGAGTTCGTCGAATCATAAAATCATACCAGTAAATCATACAATAAACGAGCAATCGAGTATAATTCCATAAAAATAATAATTCTCGCTTGCACATAGCGTCTACAGATTAAGAGGTCAACAGATAACCAAAGCCAATACGAACTATAAAAACATTCAGTAATAACTATACTTCAATAAAAACAAGACGTATGTATACAAGTTGACTAGTAAATAGTAGATATCAAATTACCAAGTTTAATTATCAGTCTTATTATAAGTTATTAGACTAACTTTCATAACTGGGTGTATTTATTACAAGGTATTTATTACAAGGTTTACTTTGGGGCTAGGTCAATGTGATTTGTGTTTATTTAATTTATTATTATTTTATCACGTTTAAACCATTTTTCGCCAAATAAAATTGACATTGACAGATGATAATAGTGTCATTTTACTAGATGTTAATTTGTTAAGGGTGGATATTAGTTTAAAACTAGAGTGATAAAGTTGGTCCATGTTTCTTAATAAGTCGGTACAGGTCTAACTGAAATTGCGTCTTTCTTTTTTATTATTGTATTATATTTATGACTATAGTGTTTTATAATAACACGAATTCAGACATACTAACTGTTTACTAATCCCTGAGACAAAAATATAGTGTATTATATTAGTTCTTTGCCAAAAAATCAGGTGAAAAGATAAACAAAGCATTAACTCACATTTATATTACTTTTTAAGATAACAATGTCCTGTATTTATTTATTTATTTTGTACAATAAAGGGTATATTGTATTGTAATCACCCTGTCTTTTAGCTCGGGTAAATTCTAATATCTTTTCGTGGTTAAAGATTTGATCCTGCAGTGATATGTTAATTTTGATGTATTAAACTTACTCTGAAATTATCACAACAACCAGTCAGCTTGTACGCAATTCTATAGTTCTCGAGACTCCGCGTACCCCGTAAGGGATCAAGAAGTGGGCAGTGACCGTAATGGATCAGTGGTTTGGACTCCCGGCCGTGGCCGAGTATCAGGGTTTGAGTTTGTACAATTTGTCGTTGAATAGTGCCTATGTGATCGCTAATACTACTTTGGAGAGTGTGTTCGTTTATTCTGTGGATGATCTTTGTATTGAGGTGAGTACGTCTGTATATGTAATAGATTTCTCCGTCAATTGAACATTTTATTTATTTGTCCTAAAAGTTCCTTAAAAGACCTAAGTGGTTCGCCGTGAACTGAGATCTCACCTTTTTTCATCCAAAATGTGATTAACGGTTGGAAAGTCAGAGCAATATTTATTTTCACCAAAATGCGTATATCTCAAAACTGGCTTAATCGATTTTGATACCCAAGGAAATTAAAATTAGTTCAAAAGTTCCAGAGGTTTTCGCGGAAAAAACATAGATACATACAATGTTTTTTCGCCTCTTTCAAAAATCGATACCTAAACAAACTTGTTTATTTTAGATTAGTTATCACTGTGACTTTCTTTCTTTCTTTCTTTCTTTGACTTCAAGTAAGTGATCAGCAGATAAGTACACAGCTTTAACATAATCGACAGGTACAAGATACATATAACGTAATGAAAATGGTAAACAAATAAAATGTTTTTGAGTGAACTTATAAGAAAGGTTGTATTTGTACCTTATTTACTGACAATCGGTAAAGCAGCTCGTTACTAACTTGTCAAGATAAGATAACTTGTAAAATAACACAGTTAACAATTTAAAAAATCCAATTTTAAATTGAGAAAGTTCATGTTGGGCTCTAATGGCCCTACACAAAACTTATCACATTGTCAATTTAATCGCTATCTCTTTTGCTCTTGTGAGGGTGTCAGATAACGTAGGTATTATTTGTCGCACTCAGCTATGATGACCTTTGAACACAGAAAAAAGTCCTGGCCTGAGTTTAACACATGTTACAAACAACTCCAATAGTAATAAAAATAGCCACAAGAAGTAATTCCGACGCAGCCTCAGTATATCAAAATGAAATCGCAATAAAAGTCACAACTATCGTATCAGCGAACATATCGTGTTACTTCCGCCATTTTACAGACGTCCCGTGGATTGGTGGGTTCCTCTTTGGTGCTTGGAGTATGTTTTACAAAGTCAAAGTCAAATTCATTTATTTATCTTTGGATATTTGTATCACTTGATAATTGTCACTTTTTTTCCTTTCGATTTCTTATAAGGTAAATGTTGACGTCAGATCATTTACTTATAGCTAAGTTTACTGCCGCTTCCAAAGCGCAAGTACAGAAGAAACGGTAACAAACTGTACTGCAGCATTTTCTCCAATAACGTCAACTTACAATTATACTGGTATTAAAATTAGATATGTGGACTGAGAATACATTGTTATGTCATAATTATAAATTAAGCTTGATGTCAAGTTTAAAATTAATGTCAATTTGTAAATTTTGTACTAAAACATGTACAGAATGTTCTTAAATTATGACATTTGTGAATGTACAAATACAAACCTTTAAGAGGGACCCGCGCCAAGCTCAAGCCAGACATTTTTGTCTCTAAGGTAATCATCGGTTCCGTAATAAGCTTTATCACAGAGTACTTTCTTAACATAAACTTTAAATTTTCTATCTGGCATACTAAGAACCGATTCTGGCAATTTATTATAAAACTTTATACAGTTTCCCATAAACGACTTACTAACTGTTTTCAGCCTATAGGACGGAGTAAATAAATCATTTATATTACGTAAGTTTCTATCCGTAAAATCTCCCACTTTATTAAACAAGGCAATATTTTTCCTTACATACATTATATTTTCAAATATGTACTGGGATGGTACAGTAAGTATATCAATTTTCTTAAAAAAATCTCTTAGGGAGTCTCTTGATCCTAAACCGTAAATAAAACGAATTGCCCTTTTTTGCAAAATAAAAATAGTCTGTATATCAGCTGCACTCCCCCATAGAAGAATCCCATAAGACATCAGACTGTATGCTGACGATTTACAGATTTATACGGCCGCCCCTTTCGATAACTTCAATCAGGCAATCAGCACCATTAACTCCGACACTCTCACAACTTCGGGCTCTTGGTCAACGCTGCTAAATCACAAGCAATAGTTATTGGCAGTCCCCATTTTGTCTCAAAATTCAAGTCCTCGTTATTTCCACATGTAGTCTTGGGCAACGACATCATTCCTTTTTCTTCTGTTGTAAAGAACTTGGGGATTTTCATGGACGAAACCCTATCATGGTCACCGCAAGTTAATGAGCTTAGTCGAAAAATCGTTGCCTCTCTACATTCTTTAAGACGCTTGCAAAATTTTCTGCCTATGGACACTAAAGCTCTTCTGGCTCGCTCTTTATTGATCCCTATTTTGGACTATGCGGACGTGGCCTTTCTAGATCTCACTGAGGAATTGGCTGATAAACTGGAACGCCTTCAGAATGTATGTATTCGGTATGTGTTTGGGCTACGAAAGTGTGAGCACATTACTGAGTACCGTTCTCGACTTAAATGGCTGCCTATAAAAACCCGCCGCAATATCCATGTGCTTTCTTTTCTCTTTAAGGTTCTTACTAATCCTACCTTTCCCAATTACCTTCTTGAAAAATTTAAATTTCGAGATATTGATCCCCGCCTTCGTTCTAGTAATACCCTTCTTTTAGAAATTCCCAATTACTCCTCCCATGCTTTTTCTAAATCTTTTGCAGTTATGGCTGCGCATCTCTGGAACAGACTTCCTTTGGAAATTAAAGAGTCGCGTACCTTGAATTCCTTCAAGAATAGGCTTCAATTATTTTATGAAGGTTCCTGACTTGGATTGAGTTAATTATAAATTGTATATGTTTATTTATATATCTTATCGTATTTAGATCAGTCAGTATATGTATGTATAGATAATGTGTATGTATATTATATCAGTAATGTAATTATGAGTAGCATTTAGTGTCTTAGTTTGTAAGTATTGTACAGTTCCACCCCACCTTTAGTCATTATCTCCTCTGGTTGGAGGGTTGACTGGAAGAGATCCCTGACAGGGATAAGTCCGCCTTTGTACTGTTGTGTTTCATATATGTTTAACTTGTGTCAATTTATGTACAATAAAGAATTTACAACAACAACAACAACAGACTATGAAAGTAACTAAAGTAAACTAGTCTAGCAGTTGCCACATCTGTCAATTGTCTAATTCTCCTAATAGCGTAAGCCGCTGAGCTAAGCCTATTAGCGAGTTTAGAGATATGTACAATTCTACCATTAGTTTTATCTGTATCCAACCATAACTCAGAATAGGTACTCTTCTTCTTATCGTATGTGTTAGTGACTAACACTAGTGTCAGAGTTTTTAAACCGCCTCAAAGGCCTCTGACATGGTTTCAGGTAACGACCAATGTCAAAGACAGTGACCGGGACCGACGGCTTAACGTGCCCTCCGAAGCACGGATCATCTTACTTATCAGACAATCAGGTGATCAGCCTGCAATGTCCTAACCAAACTAGGACAACAACACAAAGTCGTTGCCCCCGCTGGGAATCGAACCCGCGACCTCCGGGTATGAGCCAAACGCTCTAACCACTACACCACGGAGGCAGTTACAGAATAAGTACAAGTATTCACGTATAGAAATCTTACTCAGCAAAGGAATTTAAAGAAATATCTACTCAATGTCGCGATATGGTTTAATTTTGCTCGCGTCAGAACTCGACACCTCTTCGTTTAGATAGCAATTTAAGGTTGAACTAGTCGCAGACTCGAACTCGCAGATGGGCGTGGCCTAAAAGCATGTTGTTTCATCTAACATTGTGGCGGGCGAAAGCAGTGTGATGAAACGGAGCGATAAAGTAGGTAAATTGAGCGCGTAAAAAATTACGTAAAGTCATTTGGGAAAAGGGGTTTTAAGCAAAAACTACTGCATTAATCAATAACAAATAAAATTCATTATAATCTTCGATAATTAAGCTGTGTCGGTACGGTCTTTGTTTTGGAGATTTTACACTTCTTATATTACTTATTTACACCGAAAGTTGCGTATAAATAAGCAAGAAAAACGAATCTTTGATGGCTCATAACTTTTTAATGGCTTTATATTTTACAATTATGTATCCATACCGACATCATTTATAATGAGACAAAACGATATCATGAGAAACTTTGAATTTACAACGTCAAACAGTGGAGGAAATCCCCTCCGCTATTTGTATAGAAAAAGTATCGACTAGTTCAACCTTAATTCTTATAACTCTAGGCATACGATTCACGTCACTGAATTTGCCACTTCGGAGTGGTCGCAGCGCGCATAGAAATAATGTAGGTATATTTTCGATACCTAAACGGGGAGTAACACAAGCCTGACCATACTTACTTATTTCGCTGGCTCAGCGACCCAAAGTGGATCTTGGCCGCCGAGGCAAAAGAGCGCCACAATTTTCTATTCTTAGCGATATCTTGCCAGCTGACAGAACAGCTTACTGATAAGTTTTTTTAAACAGCAAGAAAATTGGTTAATTAATGAAGCTGAATTTAGTATTTCAAAATATAAGATCGTGGTAGGGGACATCTCACTATCTCTTTCGTACGTACGCGCGAGACCCAATAGCAATGACGTAAAGAACGCTGTACGTGCATCCTTAATCTGTTACTTGACAGATTCCCGTTTTATAAGGTTTTAAAAGCTAATAACTTAGTTATTTTCAAGTTCCAATATTTTGCCATTATAGCTTATAATATGGCGTAGGTAAATTATATTATTTTTTAAATGGCCTACACTGTCCCACTCTTCTAGTACGCCACTGATCTCTGTACGCGCACTTCAAAGTACTCATTTTGTGGTAAATAAAATAAGGTTGCAAGAGGAACAACCCAAAAAATCAGGCGGAAGAGATTGAGCGTTATTTTTATCAGAAGACTTATCCGATCGAGCGATTCTTTGATCAACATTTTTGAATGCTCCATTTGGAGTGATTTTCCTGATAGATGTGGCTTTTTGTCCGTCGTGCCAAGGATTTTTGACCGGGTCGTTAATAGATTAACCAAGAGTTCTATCTAAATTTAGAACTTCTTTCTACGAAATGTTATTTTTTTACAACCTTTATTCAAAATAGTAATAGGGATTGTACCGGGAGATACCGATGTAGACTGATAAGATGAATGAAAGTCACTGATAACGGAAACTGAAATATATTTTGGTAAACTTAATTTAACTAGGTATGGATACTGATGGGCTATGAAGTGAGTACGCGCGACGCTCTTGATGGCCGGTTAGTTGCGAACTGCTTTAAACTACGTAAAATTGCGCATCGAACACACTTGTGCTGATGTAGCATTATATTGTACGGCTTGCTCGTACAGGGATGTAGACTGGGTTAAAAAAAAATTGTCCGGCAACTAGATTTTCCAATAATGAAGTACCCAAATTTATTTCGATTTGCGAAGTAGTCAAAACTAACGAAAATAAAGAGAGCGCTTCGGAGTTTCGGAGTGGGGGTGATTTACGTCACCGTTGGTTAAAAATCGTAGCCAATCGTGACGTCACATGAAATTTAAATGCGCTGTATCTTCGTTATTATTCACTTACGAGAGAAAAGAAAAAATAAGTACTTATAGCATACTTTTTAATAATTTATTTAATAAGCCATTTTTTTACCGTAATAATTGTTTGTATGGACTTTTTTATATCTATAAATATAAAAATATGTAAATTTTTAGAATTTTTTGCGATATACAGATACATTTTCACGTCTATATCCCTGACGGGGTAGACAGAGCCCAGGGCCGTTAGGGCCAAAGGGTATAAGGGTAATTTTTCGCGATTTATACAAATATCTTAAACTTAGCATGCAGCAACATCAGGGCTTTTGTTTCATTGAAGTTCGATGTCAGCTTAAATAGTGTAATTTATATTTCATTTTAACATTTTACGAGAAAGAAGTCGCGGTCAACAGTTATCCGTGGAATATGATCAGATCATATCAGAAAATTAATCAATCAGTATATGTAATAGACTAAAGTAATGCTCCTGCAGTGGAGACAAAAATACCTGATGATGATAATAGACTAAACAGAACAGAATCTGTTCAGTCTACGTTTTAATGTTAGGCCGAGTGGACTGTAATTTAAAAAGTCATTTAAAATGTTTTTGAAAAAAAAAACACCGCCTTTCGTAAAAGATATGATGATGAGGCTTGAGTACTTATCAAAATAGATGCAGTAAGCCCAAACTCGATGGTGTTGCGTAGTTTTCTAACAGGATTCATATGGCCACCTGTCGGTTCCATCGTCAGATCAGCTTCTTGTCGCAATATTGTAATGTTATCCGACTTATATAAGAATGCAAAATTTCAGCTCAATTTACTAGGAAAAACTGCTTTAAAAATATTGTAAGTTGCAAGATTTGGCCCAAACAAAATACATGATACATTGCAAGTTAAATAAAATCTTGTTAAAAACGATAGCGTAAGAGCGTAAAAGACGATGGTGGGTGTGGTGATAGATGGAGCTTACCAGTATTGTTTAGGTAGGCTACAAATTCTTGTCTGGCACTTCACTTAATTTTTAGGGCGACACGTAAGACTGTGGTCTATTAATTTTACAAAAAGAGGGCGTGTTTTTGATGCGAAGCAACGTTGATTAAATATAGTTCCTAGTAGCATTGCGAGATCAGACAAACTGAATCTTTTATGATATATATATAAGTATTATGTGAAAAGCATTAGCTATCGAAGGATTGGTTCTGGTTTACCATTTGGGTTGCAGAGGTTAGACGGCAGTCTCTCTGTGTAAAATCCAGTAACCTCATCAAATCTATTACTGTTGAGGATGCAACCGGAAAAATACGCTCGGATGATGATAATGACAATGTAAAAAGCATTAAATAAATTGAAATTAACATTCTTCTTGACGTCAAGCAGGCCATAGATGAGATAAAGAAAATATGAAAAGATTTGAATATGTCGAGTCTATAGAGTTATCATTCTATGTTGACGTCGTAAGGATATGTGATGTTATGTATATGATATGATATGATATGTCATGTCTATGATACTAACTGATCATGTTTCATGGATTTTCTTCAGAAATTCCAGAAATAAATGCGAACTTGATAAGTCTCTCTATATATTTCCAGTGCCCATTCCACCTGGTGACGGAACTGAAGAAGGGGGTCGAACAGTCATGGGTGGTGGACATCAGCAAGCCCTTCACTTGGCGTCTCCTGAAGAATGATCTTGGAGAAACCTTCTTTAGGAATCGACAAAGGTTCTTGTTTTTAACTAGCTTCTGTATTCGGTAAATTAAGCTTACTGCTTTATTTATTTAAAAAAATGTATCATTTAAATAAAAATACAGAAACAAAATAAGGAATAATTGAGTACGGGTGCATAGGTACTGATTAATTCATAAGAAATCTTTTTCAGCAGACCCAGGAAAGAGAAAGACCAAAAAATGCTTCCTAACCTACTATTTGTAATTTTTGAAATGTAATGCATATAATTTGAGGAGGCAGTTATCAATTCACCGCGATCTTTTTTATGTTTGTTTGTTAACTAATTCGAACAAGCCTAAACCGATTTGGAAAATTCTTTTATCTATTTTTTAGTTTAAATGAGTATACTTTTCAGGAGGTCCCATAGAAATTGTATCATATTTGGTTGTGTAGTCTAGGGGTGAAGTGGGTTTTTAGTTTGAAAAATTACAATTTCAGCATACCGTGAAGCCACGCGTTAGTCATATAATTTCTTGTATATCTTAGTATAATATGAATATGTTTCAGGGGTATTCTGTGTGATATGCGACCCACTCTCAACGAATTCGGTGTATACCGTTTAGATTCCGGTAGATGTGAGGCCAAACCTCTAATACCGACTTACAACAGTTATTTACGTAAGTTTTTTTTGAAGTGAAAACTTCTTTAGCGGCGTTGTGCACTTTTTTTGGATGGGTAAAAAATCTAAAACTCGCGTCAGGACACGTGACCTGATCGAAAATTCGTAAGACGGCGCAGGGCGCTTGCGCGAATGTTCGTGTGTGTTTATGTTACAGCGTGCTAATAAAATGTAATGTTTGTGTACGATAGCCCAATAAATAAATATTGTATTCTACCACATAAATAAGAGTACTTTTATACTGATAATTAAAGCAATTCGTGCAAAATTATTCCCTAACCATTCCAAAATATCAAAAATGCACAACGTTAATATTCAAGTTTTCACTTCTGCCGGCACTCCCAGAGTGCAACTCGTCGTTTTTTTTAACTTTCATGCTTACTTGTACGAAGTACGACAATTTTTTTACTGGTCGGGCGACAAGGTATTTTACGTAATGTTTGTTTCTATATAAGAAAGAATTTGAAATTGTATACACACCATAAATTTAGTATCTCCTTTGAAAATCAGGGGTCTTTTCACCCCGGTCCTTTGAGAGATTTGCGTGGGGATACAGTTCCAACACGTAGCGGCCCTTCGGAGAAGTTGATGTTAAAGTGGCGTTCCCGCCAAAACTCATTCGTATAGATATAGTTACTTATGAAACGTGTACCCTTGAATAGGTTTCGGTAGGAGAAAGATCTATTGCAAGAAAAAGGGAAAGGCCTTTAAAAAAAAAAGAATGAGATTAGGAAGTACTGATGCTGGGATGCTGGGGCAATAAAAACGACATAAATTATTTCTTATTATTCGTAGTTATTATGATGTTATGAGAAAAAAAAAATACCTAGTTAACTCCTGCCTCCTCCTTTGGCAGTTGATTGACACAATTTTCTTTCCTTCAAATTGAAGCTACGAATGCATATGATTTCTCATAAAATTACTTATAATAAAAAATCTATACATGTATCTTTTTATATAGAAATAAATATTTTCGTGTATTAAAAAATACTCCCATGCTGGTCTGGGAGAAATAAAATAAAAAACTTAGAATGTACCAGCTGCTTCTCTTCCCACGCAGATCGTAAAAGCCGATCGAGGGAATGGGCAAAAATGCAAAGCATGTTAACAGGCGATGCGGCTAGCAACCCATCACTGTATTGATTGCTTTTCCATCTTCTCGCCCACCATGACGCTAAAAGTGGCTTTTTGGTCTTGCGGCCCTGGGCTCTGCATAGAACCGCAAGACCCAAAATGCTCTGTCTGCCGCATTAGGGATAACGACGTGATAGTATGTATGTATGTAAAAAATACTACTAATGTCTTTTGGAAAAAAATGAAAAAAAATAAAAATAAAAAAAATCTTTTTTTTTTCAGCTCTCCTACTATTTTTCTCAATATTGCTGGTCTGCGGTGGCATCTACGCAGTCATTAAACTCGCCTTAAAGTGCAAGACTCCCCGTAATGACGACCTCGAATTAAGTCTCAGCGCTGGTAATGAAAGGGCCAAGAGCGTGCTCTTCTATAGAGGGTGAGAGATTACTTCTATTTTTAATGAATGGTGAATGGGTCCTTGACATTTGTGACTCGAGAAGCTTTTCTCTGCTTTTACATTCCATTTTCATTCGTATTTATTTATATTTACAATAAAAAAGGTATTTTTTTTTTGCTAAATTGCTAAGCTGTTTTCCACACAAGCGTGGTCCCCTGATTCCTCGCCTCGTGGTTCACGAATGTGTAAACGCGGTATAATACCGCATTTACACATTCTGTTCGTCATTCGCACGAATGCGTAAACGGGGTATGAAGACGGAATCGCGAGACGAATAACGAACACAAATGTGTAAACGCGGTATAATACCGCATTTATACATTTTGTTCGTTATTCGCCTCGCGATTCGCACGAATGTGTAAATACCACCATTGCATGCACAATCGATTTTCAATTATTTGTCGAACACAAGGTGACATTAGTATTGTACACACAGATTTTTTTGCAATTAAGTATAACTAACTTCGGGAAAAGATTATAAGATGTACGTGACTTTTAGCCAATTAGGTAAGATGGTTTTAAGGTAAAAAGCTACTCCAAACCATCTTATCGAAATTTTAGTTCAATCCAGTTATTTTTTATTTTTATTTTTTATTTTTTATTTGTGCTACAAACAGTCATGCACAGATTCTAACAATATTAGTAAAGCTGTTTATATAATAGACCTAAACAGTGCCAGTAATTTGAGTATTTTACCAATTAATAACTTTAGTAAGAATCTATTTAAAAAATAAAACACGAAAAACATGTGACACTCTAAGAGTGCCGACAGAAGTGATAAACTGAGAAAAAAAGAAGTTTTCACTTTAAAAAAAAATAGGGGTAACAGTTATGTTTCATTTTACTTCAACTGAAGTTCACTTCAGTATCGCACCGCTTCATCATCATCGACAGCATTCAGCACGACTCTCTCTGTACTACTAGAGCAATACTTGGCCAGAGCAGCCAGAAGGCAAATGCCTATACTCTCCTCACTTGTCAGATGAGTCTCATTGATGTTCAAAAGCTTATTTATCATTATTTATCGCACCAATTATTAATCGTTATTTCTATTTGCTAATCCTATAACCCAAAGGTAGCCTGTAAGAGATTGCTTTGGCTATTCTACATAAGGTTTTTACATTTGAATGTTATTTTTATGTATTTTGGTGCAATAAAGTGTTAGCCGTGTGGTTTCCGGCAGAGTAGAATAGAACCATTCCAAGTCCTCCCGTGTATGTCGTAGAAGGCGACTTAGGAAATACAAGCTAAAAAAGCTTATAAACATCAGAAGGACCTCTCCAACACGTCTGGCCAGCGTGGAGAGTGTAGGCCAAATCCTCTGGCTGCTCTGGTCAAGTGCGGCCCAAGTAGTTCAGAGAGGGTCGAGCTCCTTTAGTGGAGACTAAAAAGACCTGATGATGATAATGATGACTTTCTCATTTCGGTGACTATATGTATATAAATCGTATTCAATACTAGCCGAAGCCCGCGATTTCGTTCGCGTGGACTTAATGTCTCTGGAAAATGCTCATCAGGTTGAACAACTTTTACTAAGGCGGCATTTTTATATCTCTTATAGTTTAGCTGGACCACTATGGTTCTGCATCAGGCATTCCATTTTTCAAAATTATTTATACCCTATGTGTTGCCCAGGCTTAATAGCTATGTAACAAAAAAGTTTAATTCGAATCCGTCTAGTATTTCCGGAGATTAGCGTGTACAAACAGACAAACAGACATACAGACAAACAGACAGACATTTTTTTTAAATTCTTACTCTTTACTACGTCTCCATCGCCCCCAATTTTTTTTTGGAAATATATTTAATGTACAGACACCCTTTTTTTACTGTTTTATTATATGTATAGATATAGATATAGATATTGTATTTCTTTTCTAATTTCAGTATTTTATTACTAATGCTCATCTTTATAACATCTGGTGCTGGAGGGTATCCAATATTCACCACAAAACCCGGAGGTCTATCTATGGCGGACTGTTTGTTCTTTGTTTTCGCCTGGACTATTGGTATTAAAATACCTACCGTTGTGGAAGAGGCAATGAAGAAAGGAAAGAGCAAGTGTTCTATTTTTGGAGACATTTTTGTGGTAAGTGCTTTTAAGTACCGTCGATTGGGGTTATTTTGATTCACGGGGTTTTTATGTGAACTCCATTTTATTTTTAAACTCAAATTATACGATTTCTAAAGGTTCTATTTATTTATTTATTTATTTAACCTTTATTGTACAAAATACAAATTGTATGGCACAATAGGCGGACTTAATGCTAAAAGCATTATCTAACAGCCAACCTTTGGGTTGTTAGAGAATTTTAGGTGGGTGTAAAATAATGGGATAAGTAAAAGGGAGTGGAATTGGGTAATTCAATAAATATTAAAATTACTACATAACATAAACTACTGTACACTACTTACTAAAATAAATACATATTTGGTGCATATAACCAAACAAAAAATAATAATGTACTATAAATATTAATATATACAATTTATATAATATATACGTATACCACTAGAAAAATACATAAATATTATTTAAACTACTATTGCAGCAATTTCACACTTAATTGGACTCGGCAAGCAAATGCTTAAACAGCTACTACGTGGAAGGGATATACCCGTAATAAATCAAACCACAGGCTATAAAAAACCACTATAGTATAATGAAATTAAAATAACAGTGAAAAACAAAAAAAAAATCGCCATTTCCATACAAACGTGTGCAGCCACCCGGGCAATTTAAATGTGGAAGTCGAATTTCTTTTTTGATATTTACAGATACAGATACATTTTCACGTCTGTATCCCTGACGGGGTAAACAGAGCCTAGGGCCGTTAGGCCCAAAGGCCACGCTTAGCGTGGTGGTGGGCGTTACGATGGAAAAGGAATCAAAATAGTGATGGGTTGCTAGCCGCATCGCCTATTACCATGATTCAAATCTCGCCCATTCACTCGATCGGCTCTTACGATCTGCGCAGGAAGAGGAGCAGCTGGTACATTCTACGTTTTTTCTTTTCTCCCAGACCAGCATGGAAGAGCTATACTAAATTGATATTTGACTGTTATTTTATTACGTATCATTATAATATAGTAATCTAGTATAGCCCGTGGTTTGATTTATTACGGGTATGTCCCTTCCACGTTGTTTGTAAGGAGATAAACATCCAAGACATCAATCTGAAAAAGATAATTTTTCATCTTGACCTGACCGGAGATCGAACCCGGACCTCAGTGGTGACGGCCTGGCATGATGACCACCTATGATAGGCCACAGAGATCGTCAAATGCTAAACACTGTGTCTGCACCATTAGTGATAGTGTATCCTACTAATGTTATAAACGTGATTGTTCATAAGTATGGATGGATGGATGTTTGTTACTCTTTCACGCGCAAACGGCTGGACCAATATTAATAAAATTTAGTACTCAGGAAGCTGACACCCTGGATTAACACATAAGCTACTTTAAGCGCGGGTAACATTTATTTTATAAATAATGTTCATTTTTCTTTTCAGTGGTCATTCATGATAATAACTCTAGGAGTTACAATCGATTCCACGCTATCGCAGTTCCTATTCCAGACTACGCTGTGGCGACCTTTAGTATCGCTTGGGGTAGCTTATCTGACCGCGGGATCAGCATATTTGCTATCTGTGCATAAGTTGGAGATAAAGTCTGAAGTGAGTAAGAAGTTGCATATCTATGATACCTTCTTATTATTATACAAGTCTATTTATTTTAATTCATCAAATCTTTTTTGTCTCCACTGCAGGAGCACGACCCTCTCTCTATACCAGAGCCATACTTGGCCAGGGCAGCCAGCGGATTTGGCCTACACTCTCCGCGCTGGCCAGACGTGTTGGAGGGCCTCATTGATGTTTATAAGCTTTGTTTAGCTTGTTATTCCTAAGTCGCCTTCTACGACATCCACGGGAAGACTTGAAGTGGTCCAACTTTACTCTGCCGGATACCACACGGCATACAAGATATACAAGTCTATGATACCTTCTTATTGTATAGTTTATTTTTGAAAATAAGTTCTTTTCCATATGGTACGGACTAGGCCTATAGGGCTCTGACTTAGACTTTACAGTATATTTTGTTAAGTCTTTCCAAGATTTTATTTTACGTGTCGTTTCTTCTCAGCGGAGATCGCTGCAAAGTGCTGGTTTGTTTTCTTGTGGTTTAGAAATTTAATCAGATAAGAATAAATAGACAAATTATTTAGGTTCCTATTTCTGCAAGACACGACTGTACTGTCTATTTGAAAAAAAAATGTATTTACAAGGGACAAAAATAAAATTTAGAAGTAGTACGAGTAGAACAGTACAAAGGCGGACTTATCCCAGATAGGGATCTCTTCCAGTCAACCTTGGAATACGAAGACAATTTACTGCACAGTGTAGATAAAGTACAATATAGAGAAGTCAAAATAGAGAAAACAGAATTCAATTACACCTACTTACTACATAAAAACTTATTTATTAAAGAAACTCTTGCAGATGATTTTTATGAAGATGCTGTCCAACCTGATGTCATTGCTGTGGTGCTGGATCATTGGAGGGTTTATATTAGTGATGATGATCATCTCTATATCAGTACTGACTTCATATAACTGTATCATGTGAGTAGACTTTATATTGCTCAATACACCAAATTATTAATTTAATTGTGAGTTGACGTCCTTGGAGAAAATGCTGCAGTGCAATTTGGTACCGCTTCTTCTGCACTAGCGCTTAGAAAGCGGTAGTAAACTTAGCTGTAAGTAACCATTTTGACGTCAACAAGTGTAACAAAACAATGACGATTATTAAGAGATATTATAAATATCTGATGATAATAAAGATATATTTGAATTGGATTGACAACCGATGCTGCAATGAGATAGGTTGACCATATAGCCATAGCAAATATTTAGATTATACAAGCTGTGAGTCAAAGTGACTTATCTCGAGTGGAAATTTCGCGAGTTCGTTTTTGCGTGCATCATATTCATGACAATTATTGATGTCAAAAACATCTGACACAACAACAGGTATGGCATTTCATAGAAGCGGAGTATCATTTATGCCTACTTCTACTACTACAAACGAAACTATAGATCCGTGCACACGTCAAAGTGTGTGTTCGCCCCTCATAGGGAATGCGGAGAGATGCGGGCACAGGGCCCGGGGACGCATATTTCGCGAGAGCCGTTCTGTATGAAATACTTATATTCATTCTGTAACACAGTTTGACAGTTATCTAAAGATGACAATCGGGAGCAATGACCTTTCGAAATAAAATGCTCGTAGCCTTATAAAATAATTGTTCCGAAAGAAATTATACAGTGAAGCTTTTAAAAATGATTTATTTCATATATTTATTTGCTGTTGTATAAATAACATCATTGCATTCCTTATATCAGTCGTAAAGAGTGTCGCTATTAATTTAAGACGCTTAGTTTTTTCTGTAAATTGCACTTAAAAGTGTGCATATACTGGCTTTATGTCAGATTTAGGAGCGCAGATTTTTATTTAAATAAGGGGAATTTCATTCAGATCTTGCTGATGCAATTTGGTCTGGCCTTGCCATCTTTTGATATCATCAGCAAAATCTGAATAGAAATCCATGGAAGAGTCATATGTCCAGCAGTGGACGCAAACATGCTGAGAAGAGAGAGGAATATCAGAAATTGTTTACTTTCAGCAAAACGCCTCTAACAAGTTCCGAATACACGTACGCTATAGCCGACCCATCCTTCTACTGCAACAACGACTTTACCAGGTTGATCAATTTGTTGTTCACCGGTGAAGCGAAGAATACAATATTCGTTAATGGTTATAATGGATTCTCTGGAGGAATTCTAGGTAAGATCCTTGTAAGAATTCAGACCCCTTGTAAGAAAAATAAGGTGATATGCTCAAAAGGAAGACCTTCCTGCCAGGCATAGCAATCGGACAGAATTAATATAATTTCGCCTTGCGAAGGTGGCTGCAGGCGTCTGCGGCCGCCAGCTCAACACCCTCTGTAGTGTACCACTATATATTCACTATCACTATGACACTGGCTCACCTTCACACCTTCACACCAAGACACGTCTGCTCTGTACGACTTCCACTCTTAGACTGAGCGATCAGACTGCCGCACAACCTACTTATATAACGTACATATGTATCTATTCATAGACACAAACACTACACCCTCCTACCCACCTACACCATAGGAGTTTTCTTTCTGTACGAAATACTTATATTAATTCGGTGCCGATTGTGTATTATCGGAGATTGTATTTAAACAGCGAATCGGAGAAACTCTGATATCGAGATGTAGGATACTGTTAGTGCCATCTCTAAGTCTTCTTGTGAACTATGTTGTCGCTTTGTTGTAGTTACTCGTACACCGACCCACAAAGTGATCAGTCGACTTGACCAAGGTCAATGGAAGGTGCTTGATGCAGGCCGCTCTATATCGGTCATTTTGGAATTCTTCGAGACAGGCCTATGTCCAGTAGTAGATGTTATCCGGCTGATATGATTATGATGAAAAAATGATAAATTGAAAAAAAATACATATCTATTAACCTGTCGTCTGTTCACAGACCGACATTCATTTTTTTACTATTTTGTCTAGTGTTTTGCATTGACAACAGGTTAATATTTAAGAGTTTTATTTCTCTTAACGACATTCTGGCAACACTACCTGCGACAATGCTTATCGAGCGCTATTATTTATCATTCCCAAGTTCCACTGGGAAAATTTGCGCGATAATCTTACTATTCTACTAATGTTATAAATGTGAAAGTGAGTTTGTATATTTGTTTGTTGAACTATAAGAATTCCTTGTTTACTAAGAAACCCTTAAGGTCGTTAACTTTTTACCTTTCAGGTCTACTATCAACAACTTTGGCCACAATGATCGGTCTTAAAGCAGGAGTTGTCTACTTACACTACAACAAACACACAGACAGAACAACTTTGTGGGCATTATGGGGCTTGCTGTTCTCAGTTGGGGCCGTATGCTTTGCTGGAATGTCTTATGCAGTCAACTGTAATTTGTGGTACGTAGAACATGTAAATTTTCTGTGTGGTTTCCGGTTGCCGTGTGGTTCCGGCAGAGTAGAATAGGACCACTCTATCTTTCCATGGATGTCGTAGAAGGCGACTTAGGAAAAAAAAGTTAACAAAGCTTATAAATATCAATAGGGACCTCTCCTACCCGTCTTGCCAGCGTGGAGAGTGTAGGCCAAATCTTCTGACTGCTCTGGCCAAGTATGGCTCTGGTAGTTCAGAGAGGGTCGTGCTCCCGCAGTCAAGACTAAAAAGACCCGATGATGATGATGAAAACATGTAAATATAATTTTGTTGCTTTCGGCCTAGAATAGGCCCACACTCTCGTTTCCGGTAGATGTCGTAAAAAGCGACTAAAAGAATAAACACTTGACATTTCGTGCCACAATTGCCTTCGCGGTCCAGTGATCAAGGCGTCATGGGTTCGAATCCCACTGGAAAGCATACTTTGTGCAAAGTTGTTTTCAGTCTGGTTAGGATATTGCAGGCTTGAATCATCTGATTATCCAAAAAGAAAGGCGATTTCGTGTTTCGGAGGGCATCTATAAACTCTAGGTCCTGAACGATATTTAGCGTTTGCTCAAACCTGTTCTCGGATTGGTTCTGGTCTACCCTTTGAGTTGCGAAGGTCAGATGGCAGTCGCTCTATGTAAAAACTAGTAACCTAGTCAAATCACCTAGGTTAGATAGCGGACCGCGGGCTCTGAAGCGTTACCGCTGAGTATACAACCTAGAATACGTGAGGATGATGATTTAAAGAGTTTAAAATTCAGTCTTTTAGGATCACAACTTTACAAGTATGTATTTCTGTTTCTTCCAGGCCTATATCTACAATCCTATTTCTGACAGCGTCATCCCACTTCTTCCTCATCTCCGTATACGTCATCACAGAGTATTACAACCTCAACAGTCTTCTAACAACAGTTGGACAAACGTCACTACCAGTACTAGCTGGTCATCTGCTGTTCTCCAACTCTATACCCTTTACATGGCCTATCAGGATCAACAACCATTCGTTGTATTTACTCCAGAATCTTTGGACTGCATTACTGTGGGTTTCTGTAGCTGTGTTTTTGAAGAGAAAAAAAATATCTTTTTGTATTTAAGCAGTTTATAAGATGGTCTCTTCCATGCTGGTGGGAAGAGAAAAACGTAGAATGTACCAGCTGCTTCTCTTACCGCGCAGATCGTAAAAGTCGATCGAGAGAATGGGCGAGATATGAATCATGTTAATAGGCGATTCGGCTAGCAAATCATCACTATTTTGATTCCTTTTCCCACCTTCATTTTCTCACCCACAATCGCGCTAAAAATGGGTTTTTAGTCTTGAGGCCCTGGGATCTGTATGCTTAGAGCCGCTAAGCGTGGCCTTTTGATTCTACGGCCCTGGGCTCTGTCTACCCCGTCAGGGATGAAGACATGAAAATGTATGTCTATAAGATGGTCATATAAAAATGTTGTTAGTGGAAATATAATGATGACATTAACTGTACCTATAATCTAATTTAAACCTATACAAAACTTATTAACCCTTTCACCGCGAACGTCGGATTAATCCGGCAAACGTTTTTGTGCCCATTTCGCCAGCGACGGATATTTACGACAAAAAACCACAAGTCGTATTGCTCATAACTTAAATATCTACATCCTTTTTTTGGTTGTAGGTATTTATTTTCGATTCACTATGCCTCGCGCTGGGGGCACGATTATAACGTTTAAGGGTTAAGGCTGCGTTTCCACTGAAGCGGAGCAGAGCGGAGAGGAGAGAAATTGACCAATCACAATGCTCGAAATCTCCGCTCCGCTTCAATTCAAACAGCGGAGCGGAGATTTCGAGCATTGTGATTGGTCAATTTCTCTCCTCTCCGCTCTGCTCCGCTTCAGTGGAAATGCAGCCTAAAGAGTGTTTCTGCCAAAAGTAGCAACATTTCTCAGAAACATATTTCAAAGCTAAGCTGATTATCACTTTCATCGGTTATTCAAAAAATTATAATTATAAATAGGGCCTTATTATGCCTGATAGTTCGAAAGAATATTTTTATTACCCTTTTTACGCTTAAACAATTTAGTTGAAATGAGGGCGCCACTTCTACATGTCATTCGCCTTAACATGATAAGCATTGTCACCCATTCATTGTCGGCTAATCTAGACATTATTTAAGTTAGAGTTGAAAATGTATACTAGATATTTATTTCTTATTCGGAATACTACGTGGTGTATATTATTTCAATAAATAAAATTATAAAATAACAGTTCTTTCTCTACAAAGGAAGGCAATTACCAAGCCACCCCTTGATCTAATTATAAAAACCTACCCTAGCTTTCAGTACGTCACTTCACATGGGCACAAATTAATTAAATATAGAAGTTACAATAATGCGATGCGGCTAGCAACCCATCACTATTTTGATTCCTTTTCCCACCTTCATTTTCTCACCCACAATCGCGCTAAAAATTTTAGTCTTGTGGCCCTGAGCTCTGACTGCTTAGAGCCACAAGACCCAAAGTGCTCTGTCTGCCCCATTAGGGATAACGACGTGATATTATGTATTTATTTATTTAATTTTATTATATTAAATGTAACCGGCGGACTTAAGGCCGTAGGTCTTTTCTACCAGTCAACCTATAGGTGGTGCTGACATGCGGACATTTCGGAAATATGTGCAAAACCTTTAATGTATGTATGTAACCTAACCTTTAAGGTAAGTTATATCTGCTTAACAAAAATTACAAGGCAGGATATTTAAAAAATTCTAATCAGCCCATTTATTTATTTATTTATAAAAACTTTATTGATCCACAATATACAATTGTTTACAATTGGCGGACTTAACGCTAAAAGCGTTCTCTCCCAGTCAACCATAAGGATAAACAGAGATATGGTAGCGGCGCAAAAATTACTTAAATAAAACAACACATAGATACCTTACATAGCCCGTGAGATTATTAAATCATTCACACATAGGCTATGGATGTAATTCAATTGTTATTTTTATTGTGTCTGGGTGGGTGTCTCGGAATGCGTAAAAATATTGCACACGTATTGAACGCCTCAACTTAACCTCTCATCTGGCAACAGAGCAGAATCTGTCTGACATGCATTGTTTTACTATTGTTTTGGTATTTTGCGCAGACGACAGGATATCAGAGTAGTAGGCGACGCACAAAGGTGTAATTTTGTATATATATTATCTGTACATAATGCGTAAGTAATTTGTTAGAAATAAGTTTTAAGTTGCTGGCCACTAAGAATTTTGTATTATTCCTTTTGTATGTTTTTCCTATAATCGTCTTGTATAAATAAAATATTCCGCAGTCATAGTATTTCCCTCTTTTATTTGCGTCGCCAACAAGAGTTAAGCATTTTTCTGGACTCAACCTATTTCTATTATATTTATATTTTACTAATACAATAATATTATTACAGAAATATGGAGAACAACCCTTTTGTAAACACATTTACATTTGCAGAAAATATTTAGCAAGCTTACAGTATAAAAAATGATTAAAAAATTTGATCGTGGATGTCCAGATATGGAGTTATGGATGGATGTATGTGCCATGATTACGTTCGAAATACTGTATTTGTACCACGTGATGCCACTATTTGGCTAGTGTGCGAAGAAAAGCTTCACGTCCTCACTTTAAACTATAAACAGTAGTTCATAAAATAGTTTGAAGGATTATCTAGGGCTTGATGAAGACAAAATTTTAAATTGTCTCCATTTCTTTTCAAATAATTCCTTTTACATGGCCCCCCTATGCAATGGACCCCAAAAATTAGACAATCTCCATTATTCGCCATCCTGCTATATATAACTGACCTCCTCACGAAATTCTTATGCAAAGCTTCGTCTCTGAACTTTAATTATTCTATGACACGAGGTTCACACACGTTCCGATGGGCCAATTAAATACGTTATTCAGAGGGTTAATTAGGAAGAAAATTATCTTCTCAAACCCAGGCCTGGTGGAGGAAGTAAGTTATGAACGGCAGCGGATTTTTGTATGGAGAGATAATTAAAACTCATGTTCACTTGTTTTCTTATCTTGGGGTCCACATGTAGAAAGAAAGAAAGAAAGAAAAATACTTTATTTGGTGCAAAACAGGAGTTACATTATCCATTATAAAAATAAAACTATTTTTACACTAAAATGGCACCACTCAGCATATGGCAATGATGTATCTTTACATCATGCCGCTGGTCTTCCGTGGTACCACAAGATAAGAGAGAAAGCACTACCAGATATCCATTGACAATGATCAAGTCGAAAACATGTTATGTATACTATATGTACGATCCGGGATCGCACAAGACTGCTATGATGTAATATGATTAATAAACTGATAGGTTTGAGTACGGAGAGGATTGATTGATACACCGACTTGATTGCTAGAATATTTTTAATGATACTGATGCTTCCATGCTGGTCTGGGAGAAAAGAAAAAACGTAGAATGTACCAGCTGCTTCTCTTCCCGCGCAGATCGTAAGAGCCGATCGAGGGAATGGGCGAGATTTGAATCATGATCAAATATTATTATAGGCTAGCAACCCATCACTATTTTGATTCCTTTTCCATCTTAACGCCCACCATCACGCTCAGCGTGGCCTTTGGACCAAACGGCTCTGGGCTCTGTCTGCCCCGTCAGGGATATAGATGTGAAAATATATTATATTGTATACTGATGCAAATTACAATAAGACGGTGGCCTAATGGTCATGCTGTCAGCAGTTTTTGCCACTAGGTCAGTGAACCAGTGGACTCTGTACAGCGTAGCTCGTACACTACATATTGGAAGCACGTCAAACCTTTGAGTTATATTGTAGTTTACCCCTTGTTTTATATTGCCGTGTGGTTTCCAGCAGAGTAGAATAGGACCACTCCAAGTCCTCCCGTGGATTTCGTAGAAGGCGACTTAGGAAATACATGCTCAACAAAGCTCCTCGTGTAGTGTAGGCCAAGCCCTTTGGCTGCTCTGGCCAAGTATGTCTCTGGTAGTGCAGAGAGGGTCGGGTTCCTGCAGTAGAGACAGAAAGACCTGATGATGATGATGATGACCTCTTGCTTTACTCACTTTACTCACTATTTCTGAAGGACTGCATGAGCTTTAGAATATCACCTAGTGCGAAGTTCCTGTAGTCCTCTTTCTTAGGCTGCTCAATGTCGTTAGCGATATGGTTTAATTTAGCTCGCGTCAGAACTCGGCACCTTTTTCGTTTAGATACCTAGAAGTGCATTGCTAGCAAAATTCATTCTTATTACTCTAGACTTACGATTCATGTCACTGAATTTACCACTCCGAAGTGGACGCCGCGCACATAATAATGTAGGCATATTTCAAGACCTAAACGGGGAGTGACACAGGCATGGCGTTAGGGAAACTGCCTCCGTGGTGTAGTTAGAGCGTTTGGGTCATACCCGGAGGTCGCGGGTTCGATTCCCGGCGGGGGCAACGACTTTGTGTTGTTGTCCTAGTTTGGTTAGGACATTGTGGGCTGATCACCTAATTGTCCGATAAGTAAGATGATCCGTGCTTCGGAGGGCACGTTAAGCCGTCGGTCCCGGTCACTGTCTTTGACATTGGTCGTTACCTAAAATCATGTCAGAGGCCTTTAAGGCGGTTTGAAAACTCTGACTCTAGTGTTAGTCACTAACACACCCGATAAGAAGAAGAAGGCGTTAGGGATCGGAAACACACACGACCCATTCAGAAAATACATTACTTGTACCACACAAAGAAAGCCCGCTTCGCATCTAAAATATGGCTTAAATTCCGACACTGAAATGCCTACTGGCTCCGAATTATAGCTAATGACACGAAAATTAAAGCAATTGATGGCTATTACTGTTCTTCTTGACATTTTGAAAGGTGTGAAAGGCGAGGGTTTTGAAAGATTGGATCATACATAAGAAGCTGTTGTAAAAAAGGTGAGCACCTATGTTATCTTAAGAGTTACCATAGACATTTTCATACAAATGTAGTTTAGCTTTTATTTTGAAATTACATGTCAGATTTCGGTGAAATTTTGTGAATTCAAAGAAATTGCGAAATCTGACACCTCGTTATAATAAAAAGCTAGAAAACGTTTGTATTAAAAAGTCTGATTCAACTATGGTAAAATTACTCTTAAATGAGAACACGAAGACGTATTTTAGTTCCTTTTTTATCTAAAAAGTAAAATAGCTCTTTTATTTAACAATTAAAATTTTCTATTGCAAGAAAAACCTATTATTTTATAGTTTATTTATTTAAAAACTTTATTGAGCCAAAAGCTACATACAATACCTAGGTCGACTTAATGCTACAGTATTTTCCCCAGTCAAATTTTAGGAAAAGAAAAACAGATAAGCAGGTTAGCATTCAAATAACAGATATCATAATTAGTTTAAAACTATCATAAATACAATAAAAACATAAGTTAAAAGTAAAAATAATAATAATGTAGGATAAATTTCTCTTTTGTCTTTTTGAAGGTCATTTTCTTAATATTGTTTTAGTGCAAAAGCTAAAAACGACTAGTGTTTCGGAACAACCACTGCTGGGAAGATTACGCCGAAAGAAACCTAGTTCAGTATTGGTCCCTACCCAGCCTGATGGCTATGTTACAAATATACAGATTTGCACTTAAGCTATACATTTAAGTTAAACAATTACTATTTCCAAGAATTTTGCTCTGATGATCTTCTTCTTATCGTGTGTGTTGGTGACTAGCACAGGCCTCTGACATAGTTTTTAGGTAACGACCAATGTCAAGGACAGTGACCGGGATCGACGGCTTAATGTGCCCTCCAAAGCACGGATCATCTTACTTATCAGACAGTCAGGTGATCAGCCTACAATGTCCTAACCAAACTAGGACAACAACACAAAGTCGTTGCCCCCGCCGGGAATCGATCCCGCGACCTCCGAGTGTGAGCCGAACGTTCTAACCACTACACCACGAAGGCAGCTTAGATGATGATAAATAGTAATTTAGAAGATAATACATAACATAACATATTTAGAAATAAAATATAATACATACCTACACATTTTCATTTTAGTAAAATAGGTACACAGTTCACTACTTGTTATTGAGACCAATTTAACAGTAGTTACACCGAGCCACTGTCTCCAAACTGCTGACGCTCCAATATCGGTTTTTAATGCAAAATATACTACATTGAGCATTTCAGCTTGGAAATAATAGCTTAATAAAGCTGCTTAAAGTTCAACGGTCTAGGCAATGATATTATACGTTCGCAAGATGCTGCGTTATAAAAGGTTTAACAATTTTGGTACAAACTGAAACTAAACCACCAAAACTGGATTCAGCTCTAAACAATTTTAGAGGTGAATTCAGTATGTAATACTAAATAACTTTTCCCAAGGAACATATGTCGAAATATGAAAAATATTTTTTGGTTTTCCATACGGAACTCGGATCAGCTGATCATGACTTTGCCTATTTTGATACCTAATAACTGGTTCCTGGGGGTAAGTTGTTGAGTATCATGGACTGAATTCACCCTTAAAATAGTTTTAGTATATTTTGTTAGACCTTATAAAAACGAAAAGTTGGGATTTCGAAAGAAAATCACTGGTGTCCGGTCCAAAGTAGGACCACTCCATCGGTTGCTGAAGATTTTTATAGTTACCAAAGAAATTATTTTTAACTAATGATATCGTGCTGCAGAAGTTTTCTCAAGAAAGGTTTACGTCATCTAGATGAATACCTATAAACACCAGCAGGCAGCTACTCTCAATATCAACAAATATGCCACTTGAATATTTTCCTGGCCATTTTAGCGGATCTCTTAAGCAGCATTAACTGCAAACGGAAATGGGTTAAAATAAGAGCAAAGTGTTTTTGTTTTCTTTACTCCCACTACATTGAATAAAACTTTTCCGTGGTAGAAAGTTAGGTTAGGTAAACAAACACAAAGCGATATTCATATCTAGTTTCAGAAACAGAAAGTGCCATATAGTTACCAAATGAACTACAATTTTCAATCCAGGGAAAAGTATAAACTTTGCTCGACTTCGACTTTCTTGAACATTATAATAATTATATATATATATAGTTTAATTTTTTTATTATAATGCTACATCTTTACAATTCTTTATCAACGGTCTAGCGCATTGCGGCGTCGGCGAATTTAAACCTTGTCGTATAATGTTTTACACACGAACGTCTCTAGACAGGACTGTAATTAGAAATATTCACTAAAAGACACAAAATTAACTTTTGATCCCTTGCGGAGAAGACAGATCCCGAATGGTTTAGATATATATTATGAACAGCACGAAAGTGTCAAACATAGCACGTCTGGCTATTCGTAATGGAGTGCATTCTGATACTGATGCTGGTATATGGAAGTAAGAGTTTGACATGGCAGAAAAGGCACGAAAGTAGAATAAATGCAGTTGAAATGAGAACGTTTCTTCTTCTTCTTCTTCTTATCGTGTGTGTTAGTGACTAACACTAGTGTCTGAGTTTTTAAACCACCTAAAAGGCCTCTGACATGGTTTTAGGTAACGACCAATGTCGAAGACAGTGACCGGGACCGACGGCTTAACGTGCCCTCCGAAGCACGGATCATCTTACTTATCAGAATCAGGTGGTCAGCCTACAATGTCCTAACCAAACTAGGACAACAACACAAAGTCGTTGCCCCCGCCGGGAATCGAACCCGCGACCTCCGGGTAGGAGCCAAACGCTCTAACCACTACACCGCGGAGGCTGTTATGAGAGCGCTGAGGAGTATGTTTGGTGTTACTTTTGAAAGATCGGATTAGAAATGATATCATAAGGGAGCGGTGTGGACTGAAAGAAGATGTAGTAACAAAAATTAATAAAAGAGTGTTGAAATGGCTCGGGCATGTAGACAATATGGAAAAAATTAAAGGAGATTTACTAAAAGGGTCTACAAAAAAATCTGCATTTCCATACAAAAGTGTGCAGCCGGCCGGGCGATTTGTATACTGTTATTTCATTGGGCTCTTGTCGGTGGAGTGCTTTCCATGTCTCTCTTCCTTCCTTCATTATCATTATAATATTGTAATCAAGTATTATTGTATAGCCTGTGGTTCGACTGATTACGGGTAATGTCCCTTCCACGTTGTATAAGATTGCAATGGTACTTGAAGAAGGCTAAAGGCTAACACAGACAAAGAGTTCTAGTGCATTTCTTACTCTAAAGCCTTATAGGCTTCGTATAATCACAGGAGCAGCTGTTCCGACTGCCGCGCACCTGCATCTGCATTTGCGGTGAATGCACTCAAAATCACTGCATATGAGCTCTATATTTGCAATATCCCCTCTTGTTTATATTAGTTTACCTTCATTATATTACAGAGCTGAACATAATGTTTAGATAGAAATTGTTTATGATAAATAAAATACGGATCAAGTGTGAGTTGGATTTGCGCATTTGACGACCTCCGTGGCGTAGCAGTCACCGTGCTAATCCCGGGTTCGATCCCCGGTCAGGGCAGGTTGGAAAATGGCCTTTTCAAATGGTCTTGGTCTTGGACGTTTATCTATTTAAGTATTTGTTACAAAATATAGTATCGTTGAGTTAGTATCCCATAGCAGACCTCTCGAACTTACTTTGGGGCTAGCTCAATCAATGTAATTTGTCCCTATATATTTATTTGGAACCATTATCTATAAAAAAAATCAGGTTTGTTGTAATCGAGCTGCGAGCCCCACTTAAATATTTTTTAAATTGTTTTTAGTATTTGTTGTTATAGCGGTATAAATACATCTGTGAAAATTTCAACTATCTAGCTGTCACGGTTCATGAGACAGCCTGGTGACAGACAGACGGATGGACAGATTGGACAGCGAAGTGTTAGTAATAGGGTTCCATTTTTACCCTTTGGATACGGAACCCTAAAAAGTAATCTTTTGTGAGTAAGTACAGCAAACAAAGAAACAAATTTATTTATTTGATGATAAGATATATTCCTGGTTTTAGAAATCTAATCTTTTCTTAGTTGGTCTAGGAGAAAAACTGCTTAATATAAAGCTAGGGTTATTTTCTTAAATTTTTCTATGCTGGTTTTGGAGAAAATGCGAATCATGTTATAGACGATGTGGCTAGCAAACCATCACTATATCGATTGCTTTTAAATCTTCTTGTCCACCACCACGCTAAACGTGGCTTTTGAGTCTCGTGGCCCAGGGCTGTGTCTGCTTGTCTGCAGCCGCAAGATACAAAATGATCTGTCTGCCCCATTAGGTAGGGATATAGACGTGATAGTATGTATATATATTGCCGAGTGGTTTCCGGCAGACTAGAATAGGGCCACTCCAAGTCCTCCCGTGGATGTCGTAGAAGGCGACTTAGGAAATACAAGCTGAATAAAGCATATAAACATCAGTAAGACCTCTTCAATCCGTCTGGCTAGCGAGGAGAGTGTAGGCGAAGTCCTCTGGCTGCTCTAGCCAAGTATGGCTCTGGTAGTACAGTAAGGGTCGTGCTCCTGCAGTGGAGACAAAAAGACCTGATGATGATGAGTATGTATGTGTTTTCTAATAAGCTTTTCTGCAAAGAGTATAGTTTACGTAGTAAACTTAGCTGTAAGTAAACTTTTGACGTCAACAATTGTACAACAAAACAATGACGATTATTAAGAGATATTATAAATATCCTATGATAATAAAGATATATTTGAATTTGAATTTGAATTACCTCAGAAGATAACTTAGTATATCCATATCCAACCATATAGCTATTGTTCTCCGTGTGTAAGGTGAATGCACTGCCCATGAGTTTTGTATTTGCTAGATCGCATCATGTTTATTCTATCCGTTTACCTTCATTACAGAACAGAACGGAGCAAATTGAGATATAAATTGGTGCGTATAAATATTTTGATTTCTTTTTCCATTTGTTCTGGCACCATCACGTTAAAAGTGGACATTAAGTCTTTCTGTGTATGCAATAACCGGTCAAGTGCGAGTCGGACTCGCGCACGAAGTGTTCCGTAACATATTATTTATAAAAATCGCGATTGTTGTACGGGAGCCCCCCTTAAATATTTATTTTATTTTGCTTTTAGTATTTGTTGTTATAGCGGCTACAGAAATACATAATTTGTAAAAATTTCAACCGTCTAGCTATCGCGGTTCTTGAGATACAGCCTGGTGACAGACAGACGGTCAGACAGCGAAGTCTAAGTAATAGGGTCCCGTATTTACCCTTTGGGTACGGAACCCTAAAAATGATGTGCCTGCCACATTCGGGATAAAGAGGTGATAGTTGTTATATGTGTGGAACACTTGGCTGGTTTATTTTTTTAAAGATTTTTTTCTTATTGTGGGAATTCCAACTGATGATGGCATCCCAGTGCTAATGGCCCTTCCACGTCGCGCGGTCAGCGTTCCTGCGGATGTGCCGATTAATGAGCTCTCCATATACCTTGAGAGCCATCAGCGCGGTAATATCCCTCAGGAAAGGGACACACGGTCTCGTAGAACCTTCAACAATACAAGGTTCAGGCACTATCCTTATTCTTACTAATATTTTAAATGCAAAATGAGTATGTATATTTGTTTATTACCACATATTTGTTTATTTAACTTTATTACAATACATGTAAATGGCGGACTTAAGGCCTGTGGCCTTTTCTACCAGTCAACCAACAGGTGATGCTGAGCAAGCAATCTTCACTTCACGCTTTAACCACTGAACCTATTTATATGAAATTTGATATGGATATAGTTTGATACCCAGGGAATCACGCTTCAACCACTGAACCTTTCAGATGGAATTTGATATGGATATAGTTTGATATCCAGGAAAGGACATAGGATAGTTTTCATTCCGAAATTCCCACGGGGAGCGAAGCCCACGATCACAGCTACTCGTAGTTCAATATAATACGTTCACTTACGAAAAATAGTTTACTAAAACACTAGTAGTAGTCCTAACTAGCACTAGTAGTAGTTAACTCGCGTTTTACTGTGAGGATTTTAAATGTGATT
This sequence comes from Acrobasis consociella, assembly GCA_963555685.1. Lineage (NCBI taxonomy): Eukaryota > Metazoa > Arthropoda > Insecta > Lepidoptera > Pyralidae > Acrobasis > Acrobasis consociella. Next base: position 2,316,527 of record OY743119.1, on the reverse strand, counting down.
GACTTTGGCATTGTACGAAATCTTTAATTTTTTAAAGATTTTATATTTTTTATATTTTGGGAATTCCAACTGATGATGGCATCCCAGTGCTAATGGCCCTTCCACGTCGCGCGGTCAGCGTTCCTGCGGATGTGCCGATTAATGAGCTCTCCATATACCTTGAGAGCCATCAGCGCGGTAATATCCCTCAGGAAAGGGACACACGGTCTCGTAGAACCTGCAACAATACAAGGTTGAAGGGACATACCCGTAATAAATCAGACCACGAGCTATATATACTAGATCACTATTCTTATCCTTACTAATATTTTAAATGCAAAAGTGAGTATGTATATTTGTTTTTTACCACTTCACGCTTTAACCACTGAACCTATTCATATGAAATTTGATATGGATATAGTTTGATACCCAGGGAATCACGCTTCAACCACTGAACCTTTCAGATGAAATTTGATATGGATATAGTTTGATATCTAGGAAAGGACATAGGATAGTTTTTAATCCGAAATTCCCACGGGGATCGAAGCCCACGATCACAGCTAGTTCAATATAATATGTTCACTTATGAAAAATAGTTCACTAAAACACTAGTAGTAGTACTAACTAGCACTAGTAGTAGTTAACTCGCGTTTTACTGTGAGGATTTTAAATGTGATTGACTTTGGCATTGTACGGAATCTTAAATTTTTTTAAGATTTTATATTTTGGGAATTCCAACTGATGATGGCATCCCAGAGCTTATGGCCCTTCCACGTCGCGCGGTCAGCGTTCCTGCGGATGTGCCGATTAATGAGCTCTCCATATACCTTGAGAGCCATCAGCGCGGTAATATCCCTCAGGAAAGGGACACACGGTCTCGTAGAACCTGCAACAATACAAGGTTGAAGGGACATACCCGTAATAAATCGGACCACGGGCTATACTAGATCACTATCCTTATCCTTACCAATATTTTAAATGCAAAAGTGAGTATGTATATTTGTTTATTACCACATATTTGTTTATTTAACTTTATTACAATACATGTAAATGGCGGACTTAAGGCCTGAGGCCTTTTCTACCAGTCAACCAACAGGTGATGCTGAGCAAGCAATCTTCACTTCACGCTTTAACCACTGAAGCTATTTATATGAAAGATATGGATATAGTTTGATACCCAGGGAATCACGCTTCAACCACTGAACCTTTCAGATGAAATTTGATATGGATATAGTTTGATATCCAGGAAAGGCAAATTTTTATTTTATTTGGAGCTTTCGACACGAGAAGAAAAAGAAGCATGAAAATACTAGGTTCCACTGAACTATGAACTGGATTGCAATAGCCACAGCAAAATTTTGCATAACAGGCAATTTTTTAAAATCAGCATCTTGAATTCAGAACCAGAAGAATGAATCATGTATTTCCAGTCTTAGCGGTAATGTGTCGCAGCCAAGCTTAGCGATGCAGGCGAAAATTTCCGATAAAATTATCATAATGACGCTTACAACGAGTGGCCTGGGATCGACATGATAATCTCCCGGAGTGTTCTATGTGCTAAATAATGCTAGTCCCTAGAGCAACTGGGAAGTTTTCACGTTAATGCTGTAGTTACAAAACATGGTTGTCGTACTTGTACCTTAAGAATGTAGCAATACTTAGCGGCAACAGAAATACATCATTTGTGATAATTTCAACTGTCTAGCTATCGCGGTTCTTGAGATACAGCCTGGTGACAGATAGACGGACAGACGGATAGGTGGACAGAGGGACAGAGAGCGAAGTCTTAGTAATAGGGTCCCGTTTTTACTTTTTGGTTACGGAACCCTAAAAAGTAATCATTTGGGAGTAAGTACAACAAACAAAGAAGCAAATTTATTTATTTGATGTTAAGATATATTCCTAGTTTTATGAACTAAGAATATATCTTATGACTCGAAATGACTGCAACTCCTTAATCAATTTAGCTTAAATTCGAACTTCAAAATCTTATTGTCAGTATGGCCGTAAACTGTACGGTGGCCTTCGCTTGTCTACCAATGCCGTTTGCGCGGTACGCACGCAGTTGATGTCAAACGCGACCCGAACGGGTGAGCGGCCGCTGCGGCCATATATAGCCATTCTTTTCTAAGAAAGAACTTTGAATGTGTAGTTTGATTGTTTGCGTATTGTTATACAGTCAACAATTGTAAAAAGTTGAAAGGTAAGAAGCCCTGAATGTATCAACTCACCGCATACAGACTTTAGTCTTATTTTAGCTACATTTAAGGGTCCCCCGACCCTAGACCAAAATACAACTTTCCATAAAAACGTAGTCTACGTTTTATTTCAAAACGACATGTCCGATTTGGGCAAAATTTTGTAATTTCAAAGATATTGCAATTATCTAGGTTTATAACTAGTTTCCGACACAGTAAAAATATGAACTTGAAATAGAATATAGTGTTTTATATCATTTTTGACCATTCGTATGAGAAACTTCTAAATCGTTATATTTTCTTTCCAGTTCATAATTTTACTATAGGAAACCAGTTATAACCCTAGATAATTGCAATTTCTTTACAATTACCAATTTTTACCGGAATCTGACATGTGGTTTCAAAATTAAACGTAGACTACGTTTGTATGGAGAAGTCTAGGGTCGGGGGACTCTTAAATATTCTGCCAAATATACCCCAAAATTCCAATATTACGAGCCAACAAATCACTGCTGGCTAGTCCTTTAATATTTTATTGCTCCTGGCAGCCAAATGTTGGTCGCAACTGATAAATAAGTCAGATGCCTTGAGTACGATCTCAGAGGAAACAACGTGCATTTAAATATTAGATTTTCCAATACAGTAAGTTAATTTGGCTACTTAGTTTACGTCTTGAGTTAGGTACACAGTACAGCTTTTTAAGAATCGGAGTTTCAGTGGCGAGTATATCACTCACCTTCGATTTGCCGACGATATAGTTGTCATGGCAGAATCGATGGAAGACTTAAATACTATGCTCGGAGACCTTAATCGAGTTTCCCAACAAGTGGGCCCTAAAATACATACATACATACTATCACGTCTTTATCCCTAATGGGGCAGACAGAGCATTTTGGGTCTTGCGGTTCTATGCAGAGCCTAGGGCCGCAAGACCCAAAAGCCACTTTTAGCGTCATGGTGGGCGAGAAGATGGAAAAGCAATCAATACAGTGATGGGTTGCTAGCCGCATCGCCTGTTAACATGATTTGCATTTTTGCCCATTCCCTCGATCGGCTTTTACGATCTGCGTGGGAAGAGAAGCAGCTGGTACATTCTAAGTTTTTTTTTTATTTCTCCCAGACCAGCATGGGAGGGCCTTAAAATGAACATGAACAAAACGAAAGTAATGTCGAATGTCCATGTTGCGCCCCTACCTGTTTGTGTTGGGAGCTCCATCCTCGAAGTTGTAGAGTATATCTACGTGGGTCAATTGATCCAGGCAGGATGTTCCAGCTTCGAGGTAGAGGTCTTACGACGAATCCGACTCGGCTGGGCAGCGTTCGGGAAGCTACGCAATGTCTTCTCGTCCAAAATACCTCTGTGCCTCAAGACTAAGGTCTACAACCAATGTGTGTTACCATTGATGACTTATGGCTCTGAAACGTGGTCCCTTACTATGGGTCTCATAAGAAGACTCAAGGTCGCTCAACGCGTTATGGAGAGGGCTATGCTCGGTGTTTCCCGACGTGATCGGATCAGAAATGAGGAAATCCGTAGGAGAACAAAAGTCACTGACATAGCCCAGCGGATTAGCTCGTTGAAGTGTCAGTGGGCGGGAAACATAGCGCGACGAACCGATCGCCGATAGGTCAAAAAGGTTCTTGAATGGCGACCGCGTACTGTCAAGCGAAGCGTAGGGCACCCACCTACAAGGTGGTCAGATGACCTGACCAGGGTCGCGGGAAAGCGCTGGATGCAGGCCGCTCTTGATCGGTCATTTTGGAAATCTTTGGGAGAGGCCTATGTCCAGCAGTGGACGTTATGCGGCTGAAATGACGATGATGATGATTTGGGAACCCCAGTTAAATATTTGTTATTATGTACATACATTCATACTATCACATCTTTATCCCTAATGGGGCAGACAGAGCGTTTTGGGTCTTGCGGCTCTATGCAGAGCCCAGGGCCGCAAGACCCAAAAGCCCAACTTTTTTGTGAACATTTCAACTGACTGATTGAACATTTTAGATGATGTACCCTTTGCGAACTCTAGAAAACCCCGACTGTCAAGAACGCCATCGAGTGATGAGTAGCGGAACTACCGATACAAAAAAAACCCTGACTTTACTTTTAAACAGCTGAACCGATTTTCATCAAACTTGACTAATAACCACCGCAAGAGAACTCCCGTTCGAGCGCTACGATGCCACAGATAGACAGACAGATATACAAACAGACCGAAAGACGGTAGCGTCAAACTTATGACACCCTTCTTTTTTGTACGTGTTCTCTAATTTCGACGCAACGCTGACGTAATACCTTTTTTTTTTTTTTGGGACAAATTACACTGATTGAGCTAGCACCAAAGTAAGTTCGAGACTTGTTTTATGGGATACTAACTCAACGATACTATATTTTATAACAAATACATATATAGATAAACATCCAAGACCCAGGACAATTTGAAAAAGGCCATTTCCCAACTTGCCATGACCGGGGATCGAACCCGGGACCTCTGGGTGGCGGACTAGCATGGTGACCACTACGCCACGGAGGTCGTCATCTTAAAACTTAAAACTTCCTTTCTTCTTAAAGTCATCATCATCAATTCTTCTCTTCATAACTATGTATTTGTATGTTAGGTAAAATAAGTAGATGTGTATGTATTTATGTGTATTGTATAAATATAGTATTCATTCTGATATTTATATATAGTATTTAAAGTAGGTATATAATATAATGTTATATTATTTAGTAATATTTTAGAAGGTACGTACATATGCGTATTGTATTGCTTTTTCGTGCCGCATAATTTTCTCTGTTTATCCCTATGGTTGACTGGGAGGAAATGCTTTTAGCATTAAGTCCGCCATTTGGTAAAAGTATATTTGTACTTTAGAACAATAAAGTTTGATAAAATAAATAAACATCTGCGGCCGGATAAATTTTCCGTCAATCTTCTTATTAGCTCACTGCTTCTTCCACTCTCTTTCTCTCTCTCGTCCTCACGCAGATTGTAAAAGTTAATCGATCAGACCAAAAAATCCATACGTCATTTTATTATTTCCCATTTCCCATTTTTTATAACGTCACCAGTAAAACTAGCTACTTCTTCCTCTGTAAAGTCATCATTCTCCGTTTACTGTGCACATTATGTCGCCCGCACAGTATATCTGCTCTAGACCTTAGTGCCATTGAGGTGAAATGGCAATGCGTCAGCATTAGTTCATTACGTCCATGGTTGCGCCCTGTACTGGACACCGGCTTTATTGTGATAGGCGGGAGCGGAATATACATATACATACATACATACTATCACGTCTTTATCCCTAATGGGGCAGACAGAGCATTTTGGCTATACATAAATAAAGAAAGAAATAAAAAAAAGAAGAATACTTTATTTTGTGCAAATTTTCAGGAGTTACATTACTTAATAATTGACAATAGTTTAATATTATACTAAAATGGCACCACTCAGCGTATGGAAATGAAATGATGTAGGTATTTAAATAATAATGTAGACAGCACATTTATCATTACGTCACTCAGCAAATGGAAATGATGTATATAATACTAATATATATACAACCTCATACCCGCTAACTACGAAACTGAATTTTGAGAAACCGTATTACAACAACATTATATTCTAACAATGTATAATGTGACTCTGACACGTTTGCATTTCGATAAGAGTTTAGTTGGGAATATCTGAAATCCGGTATTACTTTACTTGTATTTTACTGTGACAAAGCGTTTTAACAAGAAATCGATTCCAATGCGACGACATACCTACTTCTTAGACAACAATGCAGTAGCTAACCCAGCGATTAAAAGCAAGACATGCCTATCATGACATGACTATTTCAAACCATGTGGTTTGACCTTCTGCGGTTTGGATGGATCTTCTTCTACGAATTAAAATTGTAAAGATGTTTCCATTAACTCCATCCTGCAAGTTCTTTCTCACCTAATTTCTCCATCATTTCATTATCTCCAACTTTTAAATTTTATCATCTTTCAAATTTTATTTAAATTCAATTTGTTAATTCTTTACCCATTCCTTCTTCGTCATTCTGACTCATTCATCTGCCACCTCTCATACTGATAACAACTACTTACTAGTAGTTCGCCACGAACTTAGACCTCGCGCATATTATTCCAAAGGATGTGCCTCCGCTGCCGGCGCTGATCGCCGAATTGGCTGCCGGCGCCGGTATAACACGATCTGTGTCTGTAGTAAGATATGCATTTTTAAGAAAGTTGTTCAGTAACCCGGACTCACCCTTAAATAGTTTCAGTATATTTTGTAAGAAAATTTGTTTTTTATATCCGTCACGGCTCAGTCAGCTAGACTTCGCGAGTCATCCTAAACCCGTTCAAGTATAACGTATAAAAAGTTGTTCAGACAAAAAAATTGTTCAAATAAAAAAAATGCGTTTTTATAATGGCAACAAAAAAGTCTAGTGACATTTTTGAAAATATTTGGAAATGGCGGATATATGACACTTTTAAAATTTTAAACCCCCATATTTCCGCCATTTTGAAAAATTTCGAAAAACTGGCTCGACAAAAAAATTCTATTTAGTTGCTAAATCTGCTTACAAAATTTCATGAGAATCGGTTAAGAAATGCGACCTGTAGGCGAGAACAGACAGACAGACAGACAGACAGACAGACAGACAGACGGACAAAAGAATTTTTGGCTAATCTCGAAACTGAGACGCTTCGCTCGCTTCGCTCGCTCGGTCAATAATTGTTAAGTTGTATAATTTTATCAGTTCAGTCTGTTAAAATAATAACATATAAATGTATCAACCCTTGTCGTTTCTCTCTTCTTTTGATCTCTTGCTCTACGATGTCTTTTACTCATTTCAAGCGGGAACCTACTGAGCTGGGACAGGTGGAGTTCTCACAAAAGGAATGCCTGGAGAAGCATGAAAGGAAGCTAGTGTGAAAATCGCTCTTCTTATCAATAAGCTCACAACCGACAAGTTAATGGGGCCTGTTCGTCTGAGATACGCAGTTGCGGTTGTCCGAAACGCTTCCTGTTACGCCTGTGACCAAAAATAGATTTCATTCCGTTTGGATTCCTGCAGAAAATGTACTGCTCTATCTTTTCCTGTAAACGTAAGAAACTAAAAGAATGAAGTCAATTTTATCATTATTATCAACATCATATTAGCCGCATAACGTCCACGGCTGGACATAGGCCTCACCTAAAGATTTCCAAAAGGACCCATCTAGAGCGGCCAGCGCTTTCCAGCGGCCCTGGTTAGGTTATCTGATCACACAATTATTTGATTCAATAAATCAAAGACTGTCATACACTGGCATATTCGTTAATATTCTCGCATCAGAAACATCTCATTATTCATTCTAAAGAGCGCTCATTCAATGGTATTCGGTGATCGAATATTATTCCAACATGATTGACGGCGCGTTCCCTTTGCGACTTCGTTTTAATCCAGTGGTAGACTGTTCAACATCATCAGGTCTTTTTGTCTCCACTGCAGGACGACCCTATCTATACTACCAGAGCCAAACTTGGCCAGAGCAGCCAGAGGACTTGGTCCACACTCTCCTCGCTGGCCAGACGGGTTGGAGAGGTATCATTAATGTTTATAAGTTTTGTTTAGCTTTTATTTCCTAAGTTGCTTTCTACGACATCCACGGAAGGACTTGGAGTGGTCCTAATCTACTCTGCCGGAAAACACACGGCAAAGCATGGTAGACAGTTGCTTATACATTAATTTATTTATAAAAACTTTATTGATCCACAATATACAATTGTTTACAATTGGCGGACTATGTTGATTGATTAATGTCCACTCTTAATTAAAACAAATACGTACAAAGCATAAACGTGAAAACATATAAAGAGATTAAGAACTTAGCGGAAGGAAGAGAGACATGGAAAGCACTCCACCGACAAGAGCCCAGCTCTTAAATATAAGAAGAAGACAAAGCAATAATGTGCGCAACTTACAGATCTACCTGTTTAACACAAACACGTCAGTTAAAAAAAATCAATAAATTTAATACAAAAAATTCAATCACAAAATATAAAGTATTTATTAAATTGGTTCTTATCAGTCTATGTGTAAGTATTTCCGGCTTGACCTTGACCTCCCTATACGACACGACTTATGCTGTTTCTTTTACCTACTTGGTTTTTCTTTTCCTCTCTATTTTAAATAGTTTACCTCCCACTTTTAAATCCACGAAAATTCGATTTATATTTTCGGATGCTCATACATTTTAAAAACAATTGGTTGACTTGAAAGTTGCCTTTGACAAGGATAAAATATGAGGATGATGGGAATTGAAATGGGGACAACATAGCAGTGACGTTGGGTGTTAATTTGGGCTAGTACAGCTATAAAACTATAAAACGAATTAAATACCTACCTAATTAGGTTCTACATAAAAGTTCCATTTCATGTCCGGCTTATTTTTATTAATATGAGCGTACATACATACATACATACTATCACGTCTTTATCCCTAATGGGGCAGACAGAGCATTTTGGGTCTTGCGGTTCTATGCAGAGCCCAGGGCCGCAAGACCCAAAAGCCACTTTTAGCGTAATATGAGCGTGTTTATACATTTTTCATTGTGAGTGTATTTCAATAACCAGGGAGAATTTTCGTATTTTGAATATGTGGGTGTGTGAAATCCAGCCATGCTGCTAGTTCATGACTTATGAAAATAATAAGAGTGTCGATATACGTAGGTTATAATTGTTTTTAGTAATAAATGCATATATGTTAGAAGCCCCTAAGGGAACTCGGTGGGAATTGGCTTCTAAGGAGGCTCCGCCACTGCAACGTAGTGTTGGAGTACTATGTATCGCTGGCCATTTTTAGAAAACATTTGTATTTCTTGCTTACTTCGCTCAAGCTATAATAGGCGGAGTATTATAGCTTGAGCGAAGCAGAGAAGCGGTGTTCCTGCAAGCTTTAGTTAAGGAAGTTAATGACTACAAGCTGTAAAATAGTATTGTATTGTGATAATCAATCTGCTATTCAGCTTGCCACCAATCACACTCTACATAGAAGGAGCAAGCAAATTAAAATTAGATTTCATTATGTTAGAGATATGGTTGATAGATTTAATGTTGAAATTGTATATATCCCTACGAATGAGATGGTTGCAGATGTGTTCACAAAGCCCCTGGGCTGTATCAAGCATGAAATGTTTACAAGTCTGCTTGGAGTGGCTTGAGGCCATGATGCCCACGTTATGGGGGGGTGTTGGAGTACTGTAACGCTGGCCATTTATAGAAAACATTTGTATCAATTTTCTTCAACTGTATTGTCTGTCAATATTGTTCTTGTGTTCTATTGCTATCATGTCGCATACAAAATATTAAAAGATATTTATTTATTACTGTTATATTTTATTCCATACTTTAATAAATATATTCCGAATAGTTTAATACGCAGCTTAAATAAAAAAAAATGTTAGATGCAAAGGGAAAAAGGACATTGATTCTCGAAACAGCAATCGAGATGTCGATAGCAATTACAGAATCCAGCCGGATTGATTCAATGCTAGTTGCAATTTTAATGAACAAATATTCATTATGAGAGGATTTTTCTACTTTAAAAAATATCTCAGAAATACCTTTTAAAATTTTTTATAAAACGTATATTTTGCAGTCCGTAATTTCGTAGATAAAGGTCACGAAAAATAGGTTAGGCTAAAACATAGCTAAGAACCACCGTAAGAAAACTTACACGTAAAAGAACCGCATTGAAATCGGTCCTTCCATTCGATGCAGCAGGCAAGCAGACAGACAGACACAAGGATCAAACTTATAACACCCTCTTTTTTGTCGAAGGTTAATGATCAAGATTTAAATTAATTAAATAACACCACAAAAAGTTAATCTTCATTTAGCCGAAGATAAAGATTAAAATGCTTAGTTAATTAATTTACATTATCTCGAATGACTTAAACTTAACACAATTAAAACCACAAAAGTATTAAAATATTTAGTTTTAAATTCTAGATGAAAAATATCAAAACTTTCTCAGTTGGATTTGTAAAGAAATGTCTTAGATACGCTAGTGTAATCTAAAAATGCGCAAGTGTTAAACTTACGCTATAATTTTGAGTTCGACGTTTAGGGATTCCACATTTTTTGATTTTGATAAAGAAAATAACGTTCGCTGTAGGTTTATATTATACTGTAGATATTTTGTTTGTAATGTAAAAATAGTATTTTATGCAACAGTTGTATAAGAACTGTCAAAAAATGCGAGTGGCGCACTTTACGATGCGAGCCTTGGCGAGTATCGTAAGAAGACGACATCGAGCATTTTTTGACGTACTTATACAACGTTCCATACAATATTTTTTCTACGACTATATTCACTAAATAAAATACGAAAACAAACAAAGAAAAATATAAAAATGTTTAAAGTATGTTTGGTAATTCAGATTTAGAATATACAAGTACTGATCTATATGTATCTATAGTAAAAAAATATATAAATTGACGTCATTTTAGTGACTATGTTAAAAAAATGTTTTCTTATGTTGGCAGTATGGTAAATCTATAGAAAAAAATTGTTGTAGGTCTATGGCTAGGCGTATCTTTTTAGCGAACTAACGACACATGTGCTATTATAAGGAATAGAATATAGACTTTTTCCTGCAATCATACACACTATCACGTCTTTATCCCTAATGGGGCAGACAGAGCATTTTGGTTCTTGCGGCTCTATGCAGAGCCCAGGGCCGCAAGACTCAAAAGCCACTTTTAGCGTCATGGTGGGCGAGAAGATGGAAAAGCAATCAATACAGTGATAGTTGCTAGCCGCATCGCCTGTTAACATGATTTGCATTTTTGCCCAATCTGCAATCATATTATCAATTGTCTTAAAATATTGTTCAGAACCATTTTAAAGACATAACAGAACAGGAGTAGAAAAATATATTAATATACAGCCAAGGACCTCTTTTAGGGGATAGGTCGAGTGTCTTACATTTTTGTAATTGGTGTTGCCTTTTGTGCCGTTTTGTTTAAATTTTCTTTCTTGCACAATCCCAAAAGCTATGTTGCTATTACAATACTTTCTTTCATTTTCTTATTTTTCACCTTTTTCTAGAAAAAAAAAACATGGTCTTTCCTCCTTTCTTTTATTTATTTATTTATTAAAACTTTACTGATCCACAATTAAAATTGCTTACAATTGGCGGATTATTACATTTATTATCTAAGTAAGATGTCAGATTTTTCAAGTAACCTAAAGGCATCTCACAAAGTTTGACAACTGTAGAAAGAAGCTCGATATTTTTTTATGCCACTTGGTCACCCATCCATTTGCTCCACGCCCGGTGTCGCTTAACTTGCGAAAGCGCTGGTAATGCGTACTCCCGCCGAACCACCGAGCTCCTTAAACACTTTCCCGAAATAACGAGCCATAATGGTGACCGTATTCATGGCCCAGAGATGCTCCCACATAACTGCGCCTCCTCCCCCCCTCACAACCCATATTTTTGACTAAGCCCAATAACCAGGCGACGGCCAAGTTTGCCAGCCTTCTCTAATTAATTTCTACTCCGTGACGCTAAAGTGAGAGCATCGGGGGTGGCACAAGTCACAAGATGATACCTTACACGTTCGCTGCTGGTATTTCTATAACAATGCATATTTCATTGTTTTACTCCGAGTATCTCGTAGTTGGCAGCGGACGTGATAAATGAATAGGTTAGATCGGTCAATTTGACGACCTCTGCGGCTTAATGGTTATCATGCCAGGCTGTCACTGGAGGTACCGGCTTCGATCCCCGGTCAGGTCAAGACTGCTTAGACTTATGCAGCTAAAATTAAGATGATGAGGTTAGTCAGCGGATTCCGGCCTTCTTGTCTGCCATATTTTTAAGTTCGGACCTATGGGAATCTACCACTCAATGCCGACAGACGAAATCGAACTAGTTAATCCTGACTGAAGTCTATCCCGAATGTTAGTTGGACCGATGCAGCATGTGGAAATAATCAGTGTGCTGCGAGACTCAAGATTTGAGTTGACAGCTCCTTACAACTTCTGAAACGCAGTGTCACCTAAACAAATGGTTTTTCAGTACAAAAAATCGTTCGTTAGGTGACTCCGCGTTTGAAAAATAGCACTTCTAAACGCTAATAAGCTAGTTTCTTTGGTCAAAAATAAATTGTTTGGCACTGTTAAAAGAATAAAATGACACAAAATAATGTCACTTTTCATTGATCATATCCATTTTCAACGTGATATAAGATTTAATAATGCGGAAAAACTGATATCAAGAGCCCTATTTAACTCTAAGAAACTATGACGTCATTCGTTTTTATTTCATACAAATTCCATAGAAAATGTTTGTTTTGACGTTTAGAAAAAAGTGTCTGATTTGATTTGTTGGAAACTTCTTTATTGTCCTAACTTGTACCACATTTAATGAGACTTTGCGCAGCGATAGTGTAACTTGGCGAGCACTGAATTGGCGAGATTAATTCTGCAACAAAAGTGTGATCTTTCGTTAGTACCATCTCTCTAATATATTGTATAAAGTAGGTATTGTTTTTGCTTAAGGTCGTGTTTATATTATGAATTTGTTTAGCAAATAAACAAGTTTTGTTTATTTACAAACATACATACTATCACGTCTTTATCCCTAATGGGGCAGACAGAGCATTTTGGGTCTTGCGGTTCTATGCAGAGCCCAGGGCCGCAAGACCCAAAAGCCACTTTTAGCGTCATGGTGGGCGAGAAGATGGAAAAGCAATCAATACAGTGATGGGTTGCTAACCGCATCGCCTGTTAACATGATTTGCATTTTTGCCCATTCCCTCGATCGGCTTTTACGATCTGCGTGGGAAGAGAAGCAGCTGGTACATTCTAAGTTTTTTATTTCTCCTAGACCAGCATGGGAGCTTTTGTTATTTATTTAGTGTATAAAGTTATTCCTTCTCTATTGTTCCGGGTTCGATCCCCGGTCAGGGCAAGTTGGAAAATGGCCTTTTTCAAATTGTCTAGGGTCTTGGATGTTTATCTACATATGTATTTGTTATAAAATGTAGTATAGTTAAGCTAGTATCCCATAACACAAGTCTCAAACTTACTTTGGGGCTAGCTCAATCAGTGTAATTTGTCCCTTTATATATATTTATTTATTTATATATTACATATTATACTATTGTAATATAGTTAGATTTATTACGGGTTTGCCCCTTCCACGTTGTACAATAGAGAATGAATTAGTTCATTTAGTTCCTTAGGTACCAATATCTGTAAAAAAATCACATTTCTTATAATATTTTTCTACTCCTGTACTGTTATCTGTCTTTTAAATAGTTCTGAACACTAATATAAGAACATTGATAATATGAGTAGGAAAAAGTATTTTTCTACTCCTCTACTGTTATCTACCTTTTACATAGTCACGAACACTATTATAAGAACATTGATTATTTATGACTTCACACAGCACTTGTATCGTTATTTCGCCAAAACGATACTCCTAGCCATAGACTTAGAACCTTTTTTTTTCTTTGAATCTATCATACTGCCAACATAAGAAAAACGTTTTATTAATATATTCGTGATATATTCATTAGGAAGACGTCAATTTAAAAAAAATAAAGTTTACCATAGATGCCTATTATCTACCAAACATAAATGATGTCATACATTTTCATATTTTTCTTTGTTTATTTTTGTATTTTATTTAGTAAATATAGTCGTAGAAAAAGTATTGTATGCAACGTTGTATAAGTACGTCAAAAAATGCTCGATGGCGTCTTCTTACGATGCTCGCTAAAGCTCGCATCTTAACCTGCGCCACTCGCATATTTTGAACCCTCTTATACAACTGTTGCATAAAATACTAATACTCTATGCCTCATAATAGCACATGTGTCGTTATTTCACTAAAACGATTTAGTCCCATATCTCTGAGGTCAGTACTTGTATCACGAAATGTATATTCTAAATCTGATTTACCAAACATACGTCAAACATTTTCATATTTTTATTGTTTGTTTTGTATTTTATTTTGTAAATATAGTCGTAGAAAAAGTATTGTATGCAACGTTGTATAAGTACATCAAAAAATGCTGGATGGCGTCTAATTACGATGCTCGCCAAGGCTCGCATCGTAACCTGCGCCACTCGCATTATTTGACTCGGTCTTAAGCAACTGTTGCATAAAATACTATTATTTTATTCTGCTTTGAGTGTCAATAAAAATACAACACCTGTGAAAATTTCAACTGTCTAGTTATCACGGTTCATAAGATACGGCCTGGTGACAGACGGACAAAAAGACAGACAGATTAACGGACAGCGGACTCTTAGGCGATTAACACACTGCAACGCGCCCCGCTGCGTGGTGCGGGGCCGCACTTTATGCAAGTAACTCCAATTGAGCCATTTGTGTATAAAACACGCATATTATATCACACTAACACCGCGTCTACGCGCGTCATTTTTGAATGGCGGCCCCGCACTACGCAGCGGGGGCGGTGCAGTGTGTTAATCGCCTTAGTAATAGGGTTCTGTTTGTACCCTTTGGGTACGACACCCTAAAACCAATAGTAAGTATTTAAAAATGATTATAAATAAAATAGATACATATCTTTATGCTATAATAAACAAACAAGCTAAATAATATTCAAAATGGCTTTCGGATTTTGCTACCAAAGTCTGTTTACCCGATGATGTAGCCTAGATTTCTCTCCTCCAGGAATTCGTATTAGGAATTTCCGGCTGACCTTTGTCAGGCCAACCGGATATGATTCTGGGTTGCGAAGAACCGTTCGGAATATTAAGTGGATACCTAGAAAGGCCAGAGGTCAGTCAGTATACATCACTAAACATCTTAGCTATATTCAAGGAAATTAGTCTAAAAGTATTTTAAGAAAAGAAGAGGAAGATATCCCGGACATCAGCCTGTACGAGATTAGGATGGCCCTCAAACAGCTTAAAAACAACAAGGCGCCGGGCGAGGATGGAATCACAGCAGAGCTTCTGAAAGCGGGCGGAACGCCGGTACTGAAAGTCCTTCAGAGGCTCTTTAATTCCGTTCTGCTCGAGGGCGTAACGCCAGAAGCGTGGAACAGGGGCGTGGTGGTCTTGTTCTTCAAAAAGGGAGATAACACCCTATTGAAGAACTATAGGCCTATCACGCTTCTGAGTCATGTATATAAGTTGTTTTCGAGGGTCATCACGAATCGTCTCGCGAACAGGTTTGATGCCTTCCAGCCTCCCGAACAAGCTGGTTTCCGTAAAGGCTTTAGCACCATAGACCACATTCATACGCTGCGGCAGGTTATAGAGAAGACGAGGGAGTATAACCGGCCGTTATGCTTGGGATTCATGGACTATGAAAAAGCCTTCGATTCGATCGAAACATGGGCCGTGCTTCAGTCTCTCCAGCGATGCCGTATTGACTATCGGTATATCGAAGTGTTGAAGTGCTTATACAGTAACGCCACTATGTCAGTCCGAGTACAGGAGCAGTGCACGAGGGCAATTCCACTGCATAGAGGTGTAAGACAGGGAGACGTTATATCTCCGAAACTGTTCACCGTTGCACTGGAAGATGCCTTCAAGCTTCTGGAATGGGAAGGATTTGGCATCAACATCAATGGCGAGTATATCACTCACCTTCGATTTGCCGACGATATCGTTGTCATGGCAGAATCGATGGAAGACCTAAGTACTATGCTCGGAGACCTAAATCGAGTTTCCCAACAAGTGGGCCTTAAAATGAACATGGACAAAACGAAAGTAATGTCGAATGTCCATGTTGCGCCCCTACCTGTTTGTGTTGGGAGCTCCACCCTCGAAGTTGTAGACCAGTATATCTACCTGGGTCAATTGATCCAGGCAGGAAGTTCCAGCTTCGAGGAAGAGGTCTTTCGACGAATCCGACTCGGCTGGGCAGCGTTCGGGAAGCTACGCAATGTCTTCTCGTCCAAAATACCTCTGTGCCTCAAGACTAAGGTCTACAACCAATGTGTGTTACCAGTGATGACTTATGGCTCTGAAACGTGGTCCCTTACTATGGGTCTCAAAAGAAAGCTCAAGGTCGCTCAACGCGCAACGAGAGGGCTATGCTCGGTGTTTCCCTACGTGATCGAATCAGAAATGAGGAAATCCGTAGGAGAACAAAAGTCACTGACATAGCCAAGCGGATTAGCTCGTTGAAGTGGCAGTGGGCGGGACACATAGCGCGACGAACCGATGGCCGATGGGGCAAAAAGGTTCTTGAATGGCGACCGCGTACTGGCAAGCGAAGCGTAGGGCACCCACCTACAAGGTGGTCAGATGACCTGACCAGGGTCGCTGGAAAGCGCTGGATGCAGGCCGCTCTTGATCGGTCATTTTGGAAATCTTTGGGAGAGGCCTATGTCCAGCGGTGGACGTTGTGCGGCTGAAATGATGAGTCTAAAAGTATCATGTGGTTTCCGGCAGAGTAGAATAGGGCCACTCCAAGTCCTCCCGTGGATGTTGTAGAAGGCGAATTAGGAAATACAAGCTAAACAAAACTTATAAACATCAATTTGACCTCTCAAACCCGTCTGGCCAGCAAGAAGAGTGTAGGCATAGTTCTCTGGTTGCTCTGGCCAAGTCTTCTTCTTCTTATCGTGTGTGTTAGTGACTAACACTAGTGTCAGAGTTTTTAAACCGCCTTAAAGGCCTCTGACATGGTTTTAGGTAACGACCAATGTCAAAGACAGTGACCGGGACCGACGGCTTAACGTGCCCTCCGAAGCACGGATCATCTTATTTATCAGACAATCAGGTGATCAGCCTGCAATGTCCTAACCAAACTAGGACAACAATACAATTTCGTTGCCCCCGCTGGGAATCGAACCCGCGACCTCCGGGTATAAGCCAAACGCTCCAACCATTACACCACGGAGGCAGTCTGGCCAAGTATGTCTCTGGTAGTACTGAGAGGGTCGTGTTCCTGCAGTGGAGATAAAAAGACCTGATTATGATGACCCTAAAAAGTGTAAGCATGAATTTAGCGGGTTACTCACGTGTGGAGTCAGCTACTGGTTAACATATTTCGACCTCATCCGGGGGTGTTTATCAAAGCGAATGTGACTAGAGGACGCGCGTATACGAATTCTTATTGAGAACACACTGTTGTTAGCAGTGAGTCGCGCGGATGGCTAATTAATAATATCTCTGCCTCACGTTAGTTTTAATAAAAAAACCTAGATATTCTGTCCCCTTCATGGTCCCTTACTACGGGTCTCATAAAAAGGCTCAAGGTCGCTATGGAGAGAGCTATGCTCGGTGCTTCCCTACGTGATCGAATCAGAAATGAGAAAATTCGTAGGAGAACCAAAGTCACTGATATAGCGGATTAGCTCGTTAAAGTGGCAGTGGGCGGGACACATGGAGCGACGAACCGATGGTCGATGGGGCAAAAAGGTTCTTGAATGGCTACCGCGTACTGGCAAGCGAAGCTTAGGGCACCCACCTACAAGGTGGTCAGATGACCTGACCAGGGTCGCTGGAAAGCGATGGATGCAGGCCACTCTTGATCGGTCATTTTGGAAATCTTTGGGTGCGGCCTATGTCCAGCAGTGGACGTTGTGCGGTTTCAGCGTGACTGAAATGATGACATATTCTGTCATAAATTCCTTTTTTGACAATTTAAAAATATCAAATACTTACATAAAAAGAAATCTCCTAAATCAATATCATCGCCTGCTACCGGGCGAATAATAAAAAAAACGACGGGTTGCACACTCTGGGAGTGCCGGCAGAAGTGAAAACTTGAATATTATCGTTGTGCATTTTTGATATACGAAACAGCAGGCGCAGGCATACATTTTCGCCGCGCCGTAGAAAGACAGGGGGATACTCCCTCTCCTACGCCGCGCCAGCTGTCTACTCTCCATCCGTCTTACGAATTTTCGATCAGGTCACGTGTCCTGACGCGAGTTTAACATTTTTTACCCATTCCAAAAAATATGCACAACGCCGCTAAAGAAGTTTTCACTTCAATAAATCTATCATTTCATTATAGTAAAGGAGGTGAGTAAGCACATGCAGGATAGAGATTGTTGTAACATTGTTACAAGCAATTACTTACTCCCGCCATACAACCCTAAAATCTAATCGGTGAAATGTCAGGGTAAATAGCTAATGTCAGAATGCACATATCTATCTATTTATCAGTGTTGTGACGTCACGCAATCAGCAAATCAAATGCGGCTCTAATTTTGATAATTGACGATGATTCCGGGAATAAATTGGCGCCAAGCCGCCATGTTGGATTGTATGTGCTTTATTCGGATTCGACACGGTTTATGTCAGGTCAGATTTAGTACGTGTTATAGAAAGTAAGTAGGTAGTTGTTATGTAATTTGTTTAGAATAACCTTAATTCTTATAAGAATTAGAGTACATACATACTATCACGTCTTTATCCCTAATGGGGCAGACAGAGCATTTCGTGTCATATATGGCGAGAAGATGGAAAAGCAATTAATACAGTGATGGGTTGCTAGCCACTTGATTCGCATTTTTGCCCATTCCCTCGATCGGCTTTCACGATCTGCGCGAGAAGAGAAGCAGCTGGTATATTCTAAGTTTTTTCATTTCTCCCAGACCAGCATGGGAGAGTTAAGAATTAGAGTAAAACTAGGTATAACTAGCCATTTGCAACAACTGCCCTCTTTTTTTAAAAATTTTTATACATATAAGAGTTTCTCTAAATTTAAGATAAATATTTGACTCTTTACCTTTCTAATTATCTCCACTTTTCTCCGCTATGAACACCAGCATTAAAATTACACTTCGTTTTTGACAGTCAGTCGGCGTCTCCCGCCAAAATTACACTTTTTGGCAATGACATTAGCGGGTTTCCGGCAGAGTAGAATAGGACCTCTCCAACCCGTCTGGCCAGCGTGGAGAGTGTAGGCCAAGTCTTCTAGTTGCTCTGGCCAAGCATGGCTCTAGCAGTACATAGAGGGTCATGCTCCTACAGTGGAGACAAAAAGACCTGATGATGATAACTAAAACAAAGTCAGATAAATAATAAATATTAGGTGTGCAGAAGATAGTTATTATTTTATAATTATTGGAGTGAATGGAGCACCTTCTGTCGTGTCCGGGCTGCCCTACGACATGTACCATAGAGGACCTTAACGAGGCTAATGACAGAGGGATAGCCGTGGCCACATACTGGTCAAAGGTGATTTGAAATTGAAGCTACACTGAAACCATTTCGACTCGATAAGAAGAAGAAAAAGAATGAAGATGTTGCCGTCATCGACTGTACACTATGGAATACTATAGTATATAGTATTTATTTTGTGACTACGGTATTTCTTTTATTTCTGAGTTAATAAAGTAAAAATAATTATTTTTAGGGTCTCCGTCTCCCGTGCTGGTCTGGGATAAATAAAAAAAAAACTAAGAATGTACCAGCTGCTTGTCTTCCCACGCAGATCGTAAAAGCCGATCGAGGGAATGGGCAAAAATGCAAATCATGTTAACAGGCGATGCAGCTAGCAACCCATCACTGTATTGATTGCTTTTCCATCTTCTCGCCCACCATGACGCTAAAAGGGCTTTTGGGTCTTGCGGCCCTGGGCTCTACCGCAAGACCCAAAATGCTCTGTCTGCCCCATTAGGGATAAAGACGTGATAGTATGTATGTATGTATGTACCCAAAGGGTAAAAACAAGACCTAATTACTAAGACTCCGCTGTCCCGTCCATCTAGCTGTCTGTCTGTCACCAGGCTGTTTAATTGTTTATTGTAATAAAAACTGTAAAATAAGCTGTATCTCATTAACCGTGATAGCTAGACAGTTGAAATTTTCACAGATGATGTAAGTTTGTTGCTGCTATGACAACAATTACTAAAAACATGGAACCCTTCGTGTGCGAATCCAACTCGCACTTGACCGGTTATTTTTGACGACCTCCGTAGCGTAGTTGTCACCGGCCAGGCCAGGGCAAGTTGGAAAATGGCCTTTTTCAAATGGTCCTGGGTCTTGGATGTTTATCTATACATGTATTTGTTATAAAATATAGTATCGTTGAGTTAGTATCCCATAACACAAGTCTCGAACTTACTTTGGGGCTAGCTCAATCAGTGTGATTTTTCCATATATATTTATTTATTTATTTTCTGTGTTAATACCAATTTTAATATTCATAAGCAAATAATAATAAACTGCTCACTAAACAGCATGTTAGCGATGAACTTTATTAATTAAGGCCACCATCTGACACATAAATAATTAAAGTTGAGGGCAACACTAATTTGGTCCGGTAGCATTAATAACGGACCCTTTTCGCGGGTGATGTTAGTTGGACAATCGAGATGAGGAACTTGGATTAGGTAGAACTTTTTGGGACTACATTAACAGTTAAAATTTCATAATTAGAATTTACTTTTAGATTTCTTAACCTAGACTTTTTATTACATCGTAATCTAGCTTAAATTTTCAAACGATATAGCAATTTTCGGAAACGCATTTCATAAATATTCTGGGACTTTTCAAAATAAATACATTAACTTGAAAGAAAAGCCTATATCTTTATTGACTTGAAATTACACTACTACGATTCAAAGTGCATTGTAATTTTATTAAACATTCATTTATTATAAATAGAAAAAAAAACAAGAAGAAATCACTTTGAGTTTGTAAAATCAAACTATAACTATTTTTTAAATTGAAACAATATATACTTTATGTCACATTATTTTTCACTATCAACGTTAAAATATCTAGATACCTACACACTTTATTTTCTCTCTAGCTCATATTTTGACCGTGGAAAACCAGTTAAAAACCATTTTTCAAAAACTAAATGCAATTATTCAAATAATTACAAATTTGCGCTGTTTATAAAAACTGTATGGTATGAAAAATAATGTATAGTGATATTATTATTTTTTTCTACTCCTCTACTGTTATCTGCCTTTTACATAGTCACGAACACTATTATAAGAACATTGATTATTTATGACTTCAGGAAAGTCTATAGTCTATTCCCCATAACAGCACTTGTATCGTTATTTCGCCAAAACGATACTCCTAGCCATAGACTTAGAACCTTTTTTTTTCTTTGAATCTATCATACTGCCAACATAAGAAAAACGTTTTATTAATATATTCGTGATATATTCACTAGGGAGACGTCAATTTAAAAAAAATAAAGTTTACCATAGATGCACATTATCTACCAAACATATATGATGTCATACATTTTCATTATTTTTCTTTGTTTATTTTTGTATTATATTTAGTAAATATAGTCGTAGAAAAAGTATTGTATGCAACGTTGTATAAGTACGTCAAAAAATGCTCGATGGCGTCTTCTTACGATGCTCGCTAAAGCTCGCATCGTAACCTGCGCCACTCGCATATTTTGAACCCTCTTATACAACTGTTGCATAAAATACTATAACGAGACTCTGACATTATGATTTTATGTCAGTAAAATTTTAGTTTTTATTTTAATATTTTATTATTACTCCCATGCTGGTCTGGGAGAAATAAAAAAAAAACTTAGAATGTACCAGCTGCTTCTCTTCCCACGCAGATCGTAAAAGCCGATCGAGGGAATGGGCAAAATTGCAAATCATGTTAACAGGCGATGCGGCTAGCAACCCATCACTGTATTGATTGCTTTTCCATCTTCTCGCCCACCATGACGCTAAAAGTGGCTTTTGGGTCTTGCGGCCCTGGGCTCTGCATAGAACCGCAAGACCCAAAATGCTCTGTCTGCCCCATTAGGGATAAAGACGTTATAGTATGTATGTATGTATGTATTTTATTATTAGTATTTCTTATGTGTGAAGCATGTGCCTTAATTTTGGGCCAGTATTTTAGGTTTCAAAGCGATAGTATGTTCGGTTAATGAGATATTAAGCTGTAAACTGTAACGGATAAACGATTAGACGAGACGAGAGTGACCTCATAAGGGTTCCCGTTTAACAATTTAAGCACGGAATCCCGAAACCAATATATGACTCCAAGGGCACTTTCTTAAGTACTTTGTCAGCTTCCAAAATCGAATTTCAAGGTTTTATTTACCGCAAACACCACAGTTCATATTTCAAACAAACAGAACATTCGCCGACTCGTTTCTTCGGAGAGCGTTCTTAACTGAGATTTGTCGTTTTTTTGCCGAACGTAACTTTATGATAAATAACTTTAGACGAAAGTCATTTGTTTTATTTCCATGGGTTTGTTTTTGTTAGATAAACAGGAAAAAGCATCTAATGTACCAGCTGTTTCGTTTTCCGCGCAGGTCGTTAAGGCTTGGTAGCTAGTTTTTGAGTTTTTGAAACCATCTGAGACATAGAAAATAATGTTTTAGAATCTGAAAAAAGATATTTCGTATTCAGTTACATGATCAGATAAACTTCACTCCAAAAAACAAACTCAATTTATTTTTTTAAATATTTTTTCTACCATGACTAATACTACTAATTCTTAACATTCAATTCTTGTGCTCAATTATATAGCCGCTAAATATTTATAGACAAATAAATATACAGAGCTCGATATTTTCCTTTATAAAAAAATAAAAACCGTTAACATTTCCCCAGGCAGTCTAGATATTTAGAAGTCTGCGTGGTGCCTCGCTTACCAAATACCTTTATTACTTTTTTAATCGAATTCCTTAAAAAGAGGAGATCATAATTCGTCGCGATTTTTTTAAATATGTTCACTGATTTCTCTAAGTCGCCTGGAGCGATTTAGAAAATTCTTATTTTTTCATAAAGCAATATAGATCTTCTTAAAGAATATGTACTGATCTTGTAAAACATTTTGTTATTATTATATTATTAACTACTTACTAACAACTCTAGATATAAGCACATAATTGATATATGTGAGTACTAACTTTATATAAAATTGAACGTAGATGTATGCTCTCCGGACAAACCTTCGTGGTTTTTGGATGGCATAAAAAAATGTATGTTATTATTTGAAAATAAATAAATTAAAAAAAGATGCTTGACACGCTTTGATTGAAACTTTAATTTCTATTATGAGGCCATTAGTTACGAGAAGCATAAACGAAGACTGAGTGCAACCATAAAGAAAAAATAAATAAAAGAAAAAGTTGGCCAAATCGACAAAACTTTGCCAATTAGCGATCGACCGAAATACTGTCATATCTGACAAAGTAATGATCTTTGAGTAGAAATACACATACACAAAACATAGAAATGCACATTTCTACATTATGTTTGTGGTGTATTTCTATGTTGTCAACAAACAACGACCATTTTCCTGTTGTGTTTTAACCGATATGAAATTACATTGATCTTGTATTTATGTAACAGACGAACAAAGATAACAAAAATATTGCCGCGAAACTAAACTCCATGATGCTATGATCTTGTTGCCGGTACTTCTTCACCCTATTAAGCGGCAGTAAACATAGCTTTAGTAACGATTTGACGTCAAACAGTTGTGCAACATAATAAAGTGACTACTATCAAGAGATATTGTAAATATCTATATATATAAAAGAAGAAACTGAATGACTGACTGACTAACATAGCAACGCACAGCCCAAACCGCTGGGTCTAGAGACAGCAAATTTGGCACATATGTTTCTAATAAGGTCTAAAGGTGCACTAAGAAAGGATTTTTCAAAACTTACCCCCTAAGGGGGTGAAACGGGGGTCCAAAGTTTGTATGGAGAAACAAAATTAGACCATTTTATTCGAAACTTTGCAGGAGTACTCTGGCGGTAAATGAGTAAGTAAGTGTTTAAGGATTTACAAAATTCAACCCCTAGTGAGATGAAATGGGGTGACCTACTATGTAGGCCATTCTGAAGCATTCCGTCGCTCAAGTCAAGTCGTCGGGAAAGGGAAATTTTTGATGATCCCCTTAAATCCCTACACTATATTCAAACATTTTTACATAATATTCATATTATTATACAATAAAAAAAAATATTTAAAAAAAACAATTAAAAATCCTATTAAAACCATTTTCGACTTCTACGCGGACGAAGTCACGGGTTACTGCTAGTATGATAATAAAGATATATTCGAATTTTGAAACTTGCCGTGTGGTTTCCGTCAGTATAGAATAGGGCCACTCCAAGTCCGTGGATGTCGTAGAAGGTGACTTAGGATATACAAGCTATACGAAGCTTATAAACATCAATTAGAACTATCCAGCGAGGAGAGTGTAGGCCAAGTCTTGTATATTCTGGCCAAGTATGGCTTTATTAGTACAGAGAGGGTCGTGCTCCTGCAGTGGAGATAAAAAGACCTGTGATGATGATAAGTATTTATGTAAAGATGAACAAAGTAAACAACCACATTGCCTCAAAACTAAACTCGATACATGCTCGATACATGATCTTGTTGCCGATAGGAAGCGGCGGTAAACACAGCTTTTAGTAAAGATTGACGTCATCAATAAAATAATGTAACTAATTTATTATCTAGAGAAATTGTAAAATCCTATAAGTGTTAATAAAGATATTTTTCAATGTAAATTAAATTAGACTAATCCAAATTGGCCACCCCGTAATGTATGTTACGTTACGTACCTATCGAAAGTAAATGAACAGCGACACGGCCCTATAATACGGAACTAGGGTTTAGATTTCAAAATCTAAACTTACTCTAGTACAACTGCATCAAAAAAGATACCCATGTCTAATATGTACAAACACGAAATCGAACGGTCAAAAATGATTGGAAATTATAAACATCCAGATATCCTACCTACTGCAAAACGTCAACGAGGCGTTGATATAACATTATGAGAAAATGTAACAAAATAAAATAAAAACAAAAAAGGTACGGATCACAAGTCTGAAGATGTAGATTAGAATGTGCGTCTATTAAAATGAACATAACATCTATAGCACAGGTATGGCACTTCATAGAAACGGAGTAACAAATATACCTAGTACTTACTACTACAAACGAAACAATGTATCTGTGCACAAGTCAAATATATGAGTTAAACAATCAGGGTTGCCACCTGAGAATTTGTTGCTTTGCTTACCTATTTTCATGACTCGGAAATCTCTAAATTTTTCGTTCTTTATTGTTTTTCGTAGATAAACAATGATAATATGCGCAGTTTCTCACCATTATGGTTCAATAATCCCAAGTGACTCGCGTAACGTCTACGTGCGATAAGCAACAACTCTTTTTTACAGGCGCTTACAAGGCCCAAAAGCAGGTGAGGGATTGAGGGGACGCCAAATTGCGGGGGACGGTGCGAGTTTCCGTTCTGTACATAATACTATTATTAATTCTGTGTCTATGGGACAGCGGGCAGATGAGAAAAGTTTCTTCGTTTATTGTCGTAAGTTATATTTCATTGTCTCAGTATTGTTTGTTTGTAAATGAAGACCTCTAATGATATGTCTCGAGTTAGGAGTAAGTTTTGACGGCTAACAAGCAGTTGATAATAATTTGTTTGAAATGAAGTTTGTTCTTAGAGTGCAGCGGAAAACATATACTTTTCTATGTAGCGAGGTTGACTGGAATGAATGGTTTAGCGATAAGGCTGCCTTTTGCGCAGTTGCTAGTTTTGATAACATGCCATGTGGTTTCTGGCAGAGTAGAATATATACACTCCAAATCCTCTCGTGGATGTCGTAGAAGGCGAGATAGGAAATACAACCATAACAAAGCTTATAGTGAGACCTCTCCAACCCGTCTGACCAGCGTGAAGAGTGTAGGCTAAGTCCTCTGGCTGCTTTGGCCAAGTATGACTCTGTTAGTACAGAGGGTCGTGCTCCTGCAGTGGAGAGGGAAAGACCTGATGATAATGATGATGAAGATGATGATAATTATGTCCAGTATTTTTATTGTGCAATAATAGTGTAATAGGTATAAAATATAGCTGATCCTCTAGTCACTTAGACTTTTAAATTAAAATTCAATCGATTAAATGAGTTTGGGAGATCTTAAAAATAATAAAAGTCAGATTTGGTGATAGGTTTATAGCATCATAAAAAGGCGATTAACAATTTTGCTAAGAGTTAGATTTATCGACCCAAACTCTGTCTACACTTTAAAAGATAAAGAAGTGAAAGGAGAAAGTATTTTGTTTGGAACTATAAACTAACGGAATCAATGAGTTTGCAATGATTTATAGAATTATCATTCAACGATATAACTGTACACAGAAATACAAAATAGGGATAAGGAAGATGATGATGATATAACTGTACATAGAAATCACTGTTTATCGTTCATCGGTCTAAAGAATAAGCTGCCGCTTTTTCTCACCGACAGCTCCATTCGCCGAAAGAATGATAAAAATAAAAAATGCTTCATTGACAATACTATCTACAGATAAAGCGAATCGCTGAAAGCTCCACTGGGCAAACTAATATTTTTTCGATGGAAAGCCTCGCAGAAAGCACAATAAATAGATACTGACAATAACATAAGACCGTCTCTATAAGCAGCTGTGCCTGACTGTTTCATAATGCTTTAAAATATAATTAATAGAATAACTGAAGGGCGGAGTGTCCATAGTACTGCGTCAGATTATAGCTTTAAATAAATTAAAGAAATTATAATAAAGAAAGGACTAAATTTAAGCCTAATCAAGACATATATGTACATCGAAGTGTATATGCTCTTTATACACGTATGTAGCAAGGATGGAGTTGATCGGTGGACAAGAAAAGCTAACGAACAGCTAAAAAATTCTTGGTTTCAAACAGATTTCACTTTTTTTTATTTCACCTGTCCCGTTAAAAAAACTTAGAATGTACCAGCTGCTTCCCACGCAGATCGTAAAAGCCGATCGAGGGAATGAGCAAAAATGCAAATCATGTTAACAGGCGATGCGGCTAGCAACCCATCACTGTATTGATTGCTTTTCCATCTTCTCGCCATGACGCTAAAAGTGGCTTTTGGGTCTTGCGGCCCTGGGCTCTGCATAGAACCGCAAGACCCAAAATGCTCTGTCTGCCCCATTAGGGATAAAGACGTGATAGTATGTATGTATGTACCTGTACCGTTGTCTGTTTGCAATCTTGTAAATTAAATTTGACCCACTTCCCGGTTTCCGACTGAGCTGAAATTTTGCACGCATACGTATATCGCGTGACAATGCAATATTGTGATGACATAGAGCTGACCTGATGATGGAGCTGGAAAGTGGCCTTATGAACTCTGTAGTTACGAATGATAAAACGCAATCCTATCGAATTTAGGCTTGTTTGATTCGTCTTAAGGAGCACTTTAACTCTTTCAGTTCATTGTTTTAGAAAAAGCTTGTTTAAAAAAAGTATTTTTATATTAATACCTCGTTTGACTACAACTCATAATACTAGTAGTTCGCTACGAACTTAGACCTCGCGATTATTATTTCAGAATAATGTACCTGATTTGGATAAATAATCGGTGCAGGTTTACCGATATGCGGTTTATGATTGTGACCAAATTTCCAAAAAAGTTGGCAATCACAGCCTTTTCTTCAAATGACTTTCGATCTAGCTCTGAAATGTCCGGCGCACCTTCCTACCATACATCATATGGATATGAGGTCTACCGTGATGCTGAAATTCAGTTCTGTACCAGTAGTCTTTCACCGAAAAATGACCCATCATTTTTTAAATGACAAAGTCAGCTCGTTGTTGAAAAAACCAGAAAACTATTAATGGGTTTTCGTTTAAATGTTTATTTGTATTGCCATGGATCTATGCCGCTACTCATTGGTTTCTTACTCTCTTCGTAAAGCTACTTCGAGGGCTTTGATTGCTGTTGATCTCTTGTTAGTTCGTGGCATAATTACTAATACTACTACAGAAGCACAGACAAGCAGCGATAGCGATTGAACGAAAGTTCGCTCAACAAAATTGCAATCAGTCAAAATAAGCAAAAACTGAAAAAAAAACTAATCGTAAAATAAGCAAAACCCTTTTATTTTAAAGTCGGTTAAATACGATAAAATTTATAGAACTACTTATGAAACTCAAAATAATAACCATAATAGTTATTCGGAGAAATTACTTCGTGGACCTCAGGGGAGATATGTATTTTTAAGAAAGTTGTTCAGTAACCCGGCCTGAATTCACCCTTAAATAGTTTCAGTATGTTTTGTAAGAAGATTTGTATTGTATATCCGCTACCGCTTAGTCAGCTAGACTCCGCGAGTCACCCTAAACCCGTTTAAGTATAACGTATAAAAAAGTAGTTCAGACAAGAAAGTTGTTCAAATAAAAAATTTTTTTTTCATAATAGCTACAAAAAAGTCTAATGACATTTTTAAAAATATTTTGAAATGGCGGATATATGACAGTTTTAAAATTTGAAACCCCCATATTTCCGCCATTTTGAAAAATTTCGAAAAACTGGCTCGACAAAAAAATTCTATTAATTTGCTGAACCTGCTTACAAAATTTCATGAGAATCGGTTAAGAAATGCGACCTGTAGGCGAGAACAGACAGACAGACAGACAGACGGACAAAAGAATTTTTGGCTAATCTCGAAACTGAGACGCTTCGCTCGCTCGGTCAATGAAATGAATTGGGCCAAAGTTGCCATACACAGAAGAAACAATAAAATGTTTTCAACTTTTCCTTTTTATCAGTTTAAATAAATGTCGAAATAAAACTATTCCCCAAAATATTACACAGCAAATGGATCTTTTTGAAATTCAACGCTACCTCCAGAGTACTTTAAGTGCACCTGTCTTGTATTTTGGAATTCAATTTAACTTTTAGACAAATAGAATGCACTTTGTTCTAGATTCAACATTGTAAAACCATTTGGTGTTTTATAGTTCTTAAAATGTATTTGTTTTATATCGGTGCGAGATAAAATGGTTTGAACGTGGGATTTAATCACAAATTTCCTTTCATACTTATCTTAAAGTTTAGAAACATGTCAACATAATAATAAGCCACAAGTCTCTCCGTGGCGTAGTCACCAATCACCATGCTAGCTCGCCACCCAGAGGTTCCGAGTTTGATCCCCGGTTGAGCTGGCCCCAAAGTAAGTTCGAGACTTGTGTTATGGGATACTAACTCAACGATACTATATTTTATAACAAACTAGCTGTACCCACGGGCTTCGCTCCCATGGAAATTTCGGAATGAAAACTATCCTATGTCCTTTCCTGAGTCTCAAACTATATCCATACTAAATTCCATTCAAATCGGTTCAGTAGTTTAAGCGTGATAAACATCCAAAACCCAGGACAATTGTAAAAGGCCATATTCCAACTTGCCCTGGCTGGGGATCGAACCCAGGACCTCCGGATTGGCGGTCTAGCGTGTTGAACATTACGCCACGGAGGTCGTCAACTACAAGTATAGTTTATACGCACGTTTGTTACATATTCTGGCTATATTTACCAGAACGGCAGCCATCTTTCTCTCGTTTGCCCCAGGACAGGTGTCGCCATTCAAACTCCACGTAACCTCGCTTCACGCAGAAACATTTAGTCGACATTACGTCCTCATGTGAATGAAATACGAAGCTGTAAGTCTAGTAAACATGAAAAGATTAACCGCTGTTTCTAGTGTTGCTACTATACAGTCCACTATTGATAGCCTATCGTTAAAGTAAAACCTTTTTCTGCATCAGGCGTTCCATTTTCCAAAATCATTTATACCCTATATGTTGCCCAGGCTTAATAGCTACCTCTTTTTCTTCTTCTTCTTCTTCTTCAGCCTTTATTCACCCATTGTACCCATTGTAGCTACCTCTATATAGCAAAAAAGTTTCATTCGAATCCGTCCCGTATTTCCGGAGATTAGCGTGTACAAACAGACAAACAGACAAACAGACAAACAGACAAACAGACAAACAGACAAACAGACAAACAGACAAACAGACAAACAGACATACAGACAAACAGATCTGTCTGTTGCATTTTTTTAAAATTCTTACTCTATTACTACGTCTCCATCGCCCCCAATATTTTTTTTGGAAATATATTTAATGTGCAGATACACTTTTTTTACTGTTTTATTATACCAACCTGCGGAACCAGCTGCTACACTTTTCGTGCAGATCGTTAAATCAGATCCAGGGAATGGGCGAAGATCTGAATAGGCGATGCGAATCGCAAGTCGGAACACACGTCACTATTTGGATCCTTTTTTACAGTTCCGTACCCGTATTCGGGATGTGGTGAAAAATATAATATTTTATTAAGTACGTCAACCAGGTTATCCAATAATAAAGAACCAATTTTTTTTTTCTTTCGGAAAGTAGTAAAAATTCACAAAGATAAAGCGCTTCGGAGTTGGGGTGAATTACGTTACCTTTGGTTAAAAATCGTAGCTAATCGTGACGTCACACGGATAAAATGCGCTGTATCTTCGCCATTGTTTGCTAGTCAGAGAAAAGAAAAAATAAGTATACTACACTTTTAAGTAATCTATCTAATGAGCCAAAAAAAATTGTCCGCATCCCTATTAATCGTAGAATAGGGATGTTAACTATTTTTTTTACAATTTATCCTCATCAAAAATAAGCTAAACGTAATATTAAAAATGTTTATGGCTTTACCGACGGTTGACCTCCGGTGTAAGACTTTTTCCCATTCACCCCGATACCTCAACCCTTGCTAAGTAACAATACATCGCGGGAGTTAATGACCTATAAAGCCTCACTGATTCCGCCCTAATGTGTTTTTAATGGCATACACTTTGCTATTGAACTGTCATTTAATATGGCTAACCGAATTTACGGCCGCTTTGCAAATGGCCGCCAAAAATTATGTTTAGCTGGCGAGGTAATTATTTCTTGTTGATATTTTCTTGTACCTTAGTCGTTTTTGGGAATGTTAAATACAAGTTTGTTTTATCATCTGGTTTTTTTGTCTCCACTACAGAGCCAGACTTGGCCAGAGTAGCCAGAGGACCTTGCCCTACACTCTCAATGCTGGCCAGACGGGTTGGAGAGGTTACATTGATGTTTATCAGCTTTCTTTAGCTTGTATTTCCTGTGTCGCCGTCTACGACATACACGGGAGGACTTGGAGTGGCCCTATTCTACTCTGCCGGACCGGAAACCACACGACAAGTTTGTTTGTTTGTTTGTAATAACTTTATTGTACCAAAAAACATATAAAGTACAAATAATCGAAAGAGCAAATACACAAGTTAATTTGGCAAGCTAATTTAAAATATACCCGAGGACATCATCTCCTGTTGATTGGCGGAACTACAAATTTAAACCGATGATGTTAGGTGGAATTAATATTTGTAGCGCCATCTTTTATTTGTCAGGTAAATTGAAAAATCCCGACTTTCAAGCGTTAACCCATTATAACTTTTAAATGGCTGAACAATTTTTTTAAAAACATAGCCAAGAACCACCGATAGGGAAGCTGCTTTCACGAAAAAAATAACCGGCCAAGTGCGAGTCGGACTCGCGCACGAAGGGTTCTGTTATGATGGCTTTCCCGTGAGAACACATAAAGAAAAATTCGCTTATGCAAGCGTTCTCACGCTCGCAGTTAGGTCTCTTATTTCGAGTGACGTTTTTCACATATAGAAATTAATCAGAGTATTCTTGGTCCTCGGTGCGGCAACACATAATTTTGTGTTAAACATAGTACTTTATTTTTTCAAATAAATTTAGTTTTTTGTAATAAGTTTTTTTTTTAAAAATATCGACCTGACCCACTCCGTAACAGTGGTGTCAGAAGTGGGATATCCTGGGACATTGTGACGTATCCGGCAACCCCTATCCCAATCGCGGCGCGTAAATAAAACTAGTGAAAGTGATCACGACAGTAAGTCTCCGGTGTTGTGGTATTGTGTCAGTGATTCTGCGAGCCTGCTGATCATCCCTTGGCTCCTAAAGTCAGGAGTACATTAGTGGTTGTCGCATCTCGTCATTCCTGCGGGGCCACTGCTCCCGCTGCGCCGATCGCCGCCACCCCGTTGCCCTGGTCACATTGGGCCCGCCAAGCTGGTGGCGCTGCTCTCACCGTGCCGGTCATACGCGCAGGGATTCTCCGTGGTGATTTCTCTAGTAGCTGCCGTCGCCCTGCTGCTGAAGTCACGCAGCTGCCTCTGGTAACTCTTGGTAGCTACCATCGCCGCATCGCCAGTCACGTAGCTGTCCGCCGATACATACCTGCTCGTCCCAGGCGTCCCGCAACTGTGGGTCACGTGTCATCTGAGGTCGCCTCACCTGAAAGAAGAAATCTCGCCGCTCTCAAATCTCCGATGGACCCTGCTCTCCTTCTCGCAGCAGTACTGTGAGTCGAATATATATCTTTTTTCGCAACATTTCTTTCGCAGAGGAAAATATTTAAAAATCTAATAAGATTTCCGAGATATTGCATCATTCATTTTATTTTTGTCTCGTTTTGTCTATAATATCCCATCCTTTATAATTTATGTTCTGTCCTAAACCTTGCTTGACATATTTTCTTATTTATTTTGTTCTTATATTTTCCTTGTGTGTGGTGTTATATTTTCAGGTTTTTTATAAGTAACCGATTAATTTTTATCTCTTTTTTCTCTTTTCCCAAAAACTCATTTAAATTAGCACAAAATGTCTCAAGACGCGGAAAAGGCAGATAAACGTGCAGTTGTTTCACTCTCTGAACAATACCCTATTAAGGTGTTATGTGATTTTATAAACCATTATAACGGGGAACGCGACACCCTTACCGCATTTCTTACAAACTGCCAGAACGCTCTTGACCTGGCATCTCCTAGCCAAAAGGGTTTGCTTATTAAATATATACTATCCAAACTAGGGGGTAAGGCCCAAATTGCATGTGCAAATAAAATATTTGATAACTTTGAAGATCTTAAATCTTTCCTACAACAAAACTTTGGAGAAATAAAACACCAAAATCATTTACTCCTAGAGCTGCAATCATGCAGACAGTCTCCAGAAGAAACAGTAGCTCAGTACGCCCTTCGCATAGAAACGTGTCTTACGTCCTTGCAAACACAAATTATAAATTCTAACGGGTTAAAGAAAGAAATCCCGGGACGAATAGCTATGACCGAAGACCTCGCTTTATTCTCTTTTAGTATAGGGTTGCGAGGCTCACTGAGCAACGCTGTCCGTAATAGAGAGCCTAAGACCCTCAATAATGCTATTAATATTGCAATTGAAGAAGAAAAAATTCTTAATCATATTAATAAAATCAATTCAACTAAATCGTGCTCATCATGCCACCGACCGGGGCATGTTGAGAAGGACTGTCCACGTAAATCAAAAATTGCACCCTTCACCCCGCGCAACCCTTCCAAACCGGGTAATTCTTCGCAACCCCAAACTAACTCAAGGATCTTTTGCCGCTATTGTCGAAAATCAGGGCATGACATATCACAATGTTTTAGACGTAAACAAAATAACTCCCAAGGTTCCGCGCGTGATAACAATTCTAATATACCGCGCCAGCATCATGTTTCTGATGAGTCGCCCACTATCTCGTGCGAGCACGACGAACAATATGCACCCGAATCATACGAAGATGACGACACCGATCAACCAAATTTAAACTAGGAAATCGGGGATCGTTGTGCCAACGATCACCCGATAGTAGGACAGGCACAACTCAAACTAATAAAGGAAAGAATAATGTTTCCTCTCTTTGCGAATCTCCTAAAAATACTATAAACCCTCAACCTCATACTCCTCACGGGGTCCCTGTTCTGTTGAGCCGAGTCCCGCCTATTACTTCAGAAATCTCTAAATCTTCGGGCCGGTCGGTTTCTAATAGTATCCAAAGTACTATAAACCCTCAACCCGCTCTTAATGGAGCTTCTATTTCGTTGAGCCGAGTCCCTCAAATTCCTTCGAGAATCTCTAATTCAGTAGGTCGGTCGGTTTCTCATAGTACTCAATATACTCCCACGAGAGTATCCGGTTCATTGAACCCTAAGGCTAAAAGCAGCAATGATTGTCATAAATGTCAAAAAACTCAATTCACTCTGCCGAGAGACTATATTCCATTGAGTCCTAAGAATGATAAAATTCAAATAAACCAAACAAGATGTACCTTCTCTAGGACTCCTTCTAGTGATGAGAACGATGAAAGT
Organism: Acrobasis consociella; assembly: GCA_963555685.1. Taxonomy (NCBI): domain Eukaryota; kingdom Metazoa; phylum Arthropoda; class Insecta; order Lepidoptera; family Pyralidae; genus Acrobasis; species Acrobasis consociella. The sequence continues at coordinate 2,282,361 of OY743119.1, read as the reverse complement.
AAATCTAATGACATCCCTATTTACGAAATAAATTCTTACAAAAAAATCTCGCTACCACACGTATTCTTAAATACTAATTACTCTACAAAACCTCTCTGTTTCCTAATCGACACGGGGGCTAGTGTAAGTATAATAAGGCTAACCAATTTCACTCGAGAGCCCTCATTGTCAAATGAGAAAATTAAACTAAGGGGTCTTAGCGACAATGATTCATATTATGAAACTATAGGGTCATTAAACGTCAAATTACAATACAACAATACTCTCTTTCCTTTCAAGTTTCACGTAGTTAATGAAAAAATTAATTTAAAATACGACGGGATACTAGGTAGTGATTTTCTTAAAGATTTACAAGCTGATGTTAAATATTCTAATAACTACCTACTAATTAAGGGTCAACGCATACCTATATATTATAATTTACTTAAATATACTATTCCCGCCAGAACTGAAGCCGTAATAGAATGCGGTATATCTAATGATCCATCAGAGACAAGAGGTATTAACGAAGCCCTTGTTTTAGATCAAGTATTTTCAGAAGGTGTATACATAGCTAACTGCATAGTATCCGTAAAACCTAACAACCGAGTCAATGTGACAATCTTGAATACCACTGAACGTGATATTACGATACAAGATTACCGCGTACAGTTATCCTTAATTGATGACGAAATTATGCAAGAATCGAATGCTCAAAATACACATGAAATTAATCACCTTGATACCTCCTGTCTTAATAGATCCCAACGTGTGTTAGATTCAATACGCACTAATCATCTTAATACCGAAGAAACTAAATCTTTATTAGAGTGTTGTTCTAACTATACTGATATATTTTATCTAGAAGGAGACACCTTATCGTGCACCAGTGCCTTAGAGCATTCCATTAATACAGGGAATTCAGCCCCTATTTATGCTAAATCTTATCGTTTCCCTGAATGCCACAAGGGCGAAGTAGAAAAACAAATAAAAAATATGTTAGAGCAAAATATAATCCGCCCTTCCAATTCCCCTTGGAGTGCCCCAGTATGGATAGTACCGAAGAAGAAGGATGCTTCTGGTATCCAAAAGTGGCGGTTAGTGATAGACTACCGTAAACTTAATGATGTCACTGTCACCGAGATATATCCTTTACCATTGATTACTGATATACTAGATCAATTGGGTCACTCGAAATATTTCTCCACCCTTGACCTTGCAAGTGGATTCCATCAATTAGGGGTCAAGAAGGAAGATGCTCCTAAAACTGGGTTCACAGTTTTAACGAATGGAGATGCCTCCGGACATTACGAATTCTGTAGAATGCCCTTCGGGCTAAAAAACGCACCCGCGACGTTCCAAAAACTCATGAATCTAGTCCTATCTGGTCTCCAAGGTATACACTGCTATATATATTTAGACGACGCAATTATATATAGTCACGATCTTGAATCTCATCTACAGAAACTAAATTTAGTATTTGAAAGATTCCGAAAATTCAACTTAAAACTACAACCAGATAAGTGCGAATTCCTACGTCGCGAAGTAGCGTATCTAGGTCACATTATTACCGACAAAGGTGTGTCTCCAAATCCAGAAAAGGTCAAGGCGGTCACTAATTTCCCCACTCCGAAAAATCCTAAAGACATAAAGTCATTTTTGGGTCTAGTCGGGTACTATAGGCGATTTATCGAAAATTTTTCAAAAATCACAAAGCCTCTAACTTCTCTCTTAAAGAAAGACGTAGAATTTCACTGGTCTCAGGAACAAGAACAAGCATTTAGTACACTAAAAAATAAATTGACGTCAGCTCCCTTGTTACAATACCCTGATTTCAGCTTACCTTTCGTCCTTACGACAGACGCATCAAATTATGCCGTAGGCGCCATATTGTCTCAAGGATCGATAGGAAAGGATAAACCTATCGCCTACGCGTCCAGGACCCTAAATAAAGCTGAGGGTAACTATTCCACTACTGAGAAGGAGCTTCTCGCTATCTTGTTCGGGGTCAAAACTTTTCGTCCTTATTTATATGGACATAAATTCCAAATTGTCACAGATCATAAACCATTAGTATGGCTGTTTAATGTTAAAGACCCAGGGTCACGGCTAATACGTTGGCGTCTTAAACTAGAGGAATACGATTACGAGATAGTTCATAAGCAGGGTAAACTCAACTGTAACGCAGATGCACTTTCGCGTTTCCCTGTAAATACATCCGATGATTCCCCCACAAACCCCGAAGGTTCCTCGTACACGCCAGCACCCGATCTATCACCATCATCCTTAAACGAACCATCAGGTAGCGAAACTTACGAAAAATATTTAAAAACCAATAAGGATCATAGTCATCGTAATGATACAATCATAATAGAGCATAATGAATCTCTTTTAAAAGCAAAATGTAAACTTATCGCATACCCAACATCCATAGACTTAGATGAGTCAGTGCCATACTGCTCTGAAATCCTTGAACTATCTACAAGTGAACCCGATATTCGGGACATAGAGCGCGAACTTAATGGGTATTACAATACTTCTAATGATAAACATCTGTTCACTCATTTATTTACTCGAGTACATCATTATGATGAAATGACTTATAAGGATATTTTCAACCTTTTGATAACATACCGTGATATGATCAAATTTTGGTTTATGGAAGAAAAAGAATTCGCTATATCAGACTTTTCCGATCCATTTTGTAAGCTATCTTACCCTAGGATATATAACATGTTGGCCTACGTTTTTCACAATACCGGCATAAAGGTTAATATATATAAAAACTCTATTCTTTTCCCAACTCCTGAGGAAGTCAAACAAATCCTCAAGGATCATCATGATTCTCCATCAGCGGGTCACCCCGGTATTGCACGCATGTTAGAAAGAATAAGATCAATGTACTGGTGGAAGTCAATGCGCCAAGATATAGAGAATTACGTAAAAAACTGTAGGTCGTGCCAAATTAATAAACCCCTACGTCAAACTAATCGTGCTCCTATGATAATAACTAGTACGGCCACGAGGCCTAATGAAAAAATATTTCTAGACATAGTAGGACCTCTCCCAGAAACTTTCGAATTTAAATATAAATTTATTCTTACCTTGCAAGATGACTTGACGAAATATTCGCAGGCGTATCCCTTACAGACATGTTCAGCAGAAGAAACTGCTAAAAAGTTAGTTTATTATATTTCTCACGTAGGCATACCTAAGTTTATAGTGACAGATCAGGGTACGAATTTTAGCTCCGAGGTCCTGCGCCAGTTAACAAAATTATTCGGCATAAAGCACATTTTTGCTTGCCCACATCATCCTCAGAGTTGTGGTGGACTTGAGCGGAGCCATTCCACCCTTAAGGAATATTTACGTCCCTTTGTCAACGAAAATTCCCATACATGGGACTTATATCTCAACACTGCCATGTTCTCATATAATTCAAACACTCACTCTACAACCGGATTTCCACCGTACGAATTACTATTCGGTTTTAAACCCTACATTCCTAAATCTATTGATTCCCTTGAAAACAACACATATACTGATTACATAAGAGCACTTAATCATAGATTGTACTATAGTCGGCAAAAAGCATTTCAGAATATTCAATCTTCAAAGGAAAGATCTAAGAAATACTATGATAGCCACTCTAAACCTGTAACATATAACTCTGGAGATATGGTTTATGTCAGGTGTCACCACAAGCAAAACAAGGCCTTATCACCAGTATGGAAAGGTCCATTTAAAATAGTTAAGATAAATGGTAACCACTCTGTAACATTACTTATGAACCGTAAACACGTACGTCATCACTATGACGAAATCAAGCTGGCCAGTAATACAACAACACCATAACATTTGTTTTGCAGGTACTGCATAATCCCGATGACGCACACTCATAGCACGTATATTACACCGATACGCAACAGCCCGGGGCTCTATTTTGATAAGCTCCTAGACGTTAAATTTACAAATAGTCGATGGAACGTTGTTACATATCTGGATATAAGTCATATAAAACCTAATTTAAATGAGGTCGAATTTGTCTTTGAGAGAATCAATAACCTGTGTAACACCATACAACCTAACCATATTAAATCTGATTGCATTAACTCTCTAGCAGCGTTACGTAATCAGCACATAAATAATGTCAATAAATTTTCTTCTATCTCCTATTTAATTAATGATGAACAACCACACCGTCGTTCTAAACGCGGTTTATTCGATATTGGAGGTTCCATTCTAAAAACATTTTTTGGCACTTTAGATTCGGAGGATGCTATTAAATACTCTGACGCTATAAACAAAGTACAGTCGGATGAAAAACAACTAATTTCATTAATGAAAGACAATATTCATGTAATTAAATCTACCATTACCTCATTTAATAATACTATAAATAGGGTTAATGAAAACGAAAGTAATTTAATGAAAAATATGGACATTATACAAAAATCGCTAGAAGAAATATTTACCACTAACGACAATCTAATTATGAAATCCCAACTAAACTCCTTAGTAAATGCTTTAGATTCTATCCTACTATCACTATCTTTCAGTATTGATGACATTAATAATGCCTTATTGTTTGCTAAACTCAACATTTTGCACCCGACTGTACTCAGCCCTTATCAACTATTCAGCGAACTAGACAAACATAGAAATGATTTGCCCAAACACTTTGACTTACCTGTAACCTTATCCCTACAAAATATACACGAAATTATAGATATATCTAAACTAATATGTTATTTTCATGCAAATAAAATTATTGTAATTATCAGAATTCCTTTAGTACTACCTCAGACTTATAATTTATTTAATGTCATTCCGTTTCCGGTTCCCTATGACATTGAGAAACCAGACACTTTTATTCTTATCGCCCCCTCTAGTTCATATGTTGCGATAACACAAGATCATATGTTCTACTCACTACTTGCTAATACCGATCAGTGTGAAGTGATAAGCGAAAAGTGCTATGTATGTGAATTAAAAAACATATACTCAGTGATAGCAAGCCCTATATGTGAAACTATATTAATAAGTGATGTAGTAAGTAAGATTCCTACTTCGTGCCAAACGAGATTAGTTCACGGGTCGGTAGATCTATTTCATAAAATAAGTAATAACCGTTGGATCTATGTACAGTCCGAACCAGGTAAATGTCACGTCAGCTGTAAGGATGACGTCACGAATGACGAAGTGATCTTGTTTGGTACAGGTATACTTAGTTTACCCAGACACTGCAAGGGTTTCTACAAAACCTTGCAATTTACTCCTTCTAATTTTCTATACACTGACGAAAATGTAACAAATATAATATCTAACTTTGATATATTATATGATGACTGTTGTGAAAGGACAAAAATAAATAAAACACTCTCACATTTACCCTTTTCTAAACTAGAACATATTAATGATTTAGATTCTCTATTACATGCCAGCATACATTTAGACTCATTAAAAGATGAACTCAACAAAATTGAAAATCCACCTCATTTCACTAAATATGCAGTACATTATCTGACAGGTGCTTATGTAATTACATTTGTAGCAATTGTATTTACTTTATACAAATACAGGAAATCAATACTTAATAAACCTTCTCCTTGTTGCATAAAAATATTTAACCAGTGTTATAACAAGAAGAGGAGTGGAAAAGTAGTCTCACATTCAACTAAAATAACCAGTACTAATGAACTGTGCAATGATTCTTCTTCATCAGAAGAAATAGAGATGAGTAGCCTTCCTCAACCCTCTAAAAGAAATATAATTGTGACTTCAAAAGAATTATAACAACCCTGTCGTGTCTGTATAGATGTAATGTATAACTAAGTACTACTTAAATCTTATAAAACTGTAATGCCATAACGAGGTCCAAGTCTCATAGATCTTCTTAATCCTGATTGCGCATCACCTCGAGGGTGATGCTCCATCTTATCCGGGGGGCTGTTATGATGGCTTTCCCGTGAGAACACATAAAGAAAAATTCGCTTATGCAAGCGTTCTCACGCTCGCAGTTAGGTCTCTTATTTCGAGTGACGTTTTTCACATATAGAAATTAATCAGAGTATTCTTGGTCCTCGGTGCGGCAACACATAATTTTGTGTTAAACATAGTACTTTATTTTTTCAAATAAATTTAGTTTTTTGTAATAAGTTTTTTTTTTAAAAATATCGACCTGACCCTCTCCGTAACAGTTCCGTACCATTATCTATAAAAATCACGTTTGTTGTATGGGAGCCCCCCTTATTTTGTTTTTAGTATTTGTTGTTATAGCGGCAACAGAAATACATAATTTGTGAAAATTTCAACTGTCTAGCTATCGCGGTTCTTGAGATACAGCCTGGTGACAGACAGACGGACAGACGGACGGACAAACGGACAGACAGACAGCGAAGTCTTAGTAATAGGGTCCCGTTTTTACCCTTTGGGTACGGAACCCTAAAAACCCGCATCGAAATCGATCTGTCCGCTCGAGAACTACGATGACACAGACAGACAGACGGTAGCATCAAACGTATAACACTCTTTTTTGTCGGGTTTAAAGATAAAAGATAAAGATAATTTATTTGCCAAACATGTGTTACAAGATATTAGTACATTCAATTTCGTCTAATCATGTTTACCATCACCGGTGTGCAAATGTGGTCAGAAAGGCTATCATCTATACCCATGCTACCTATATAACTATACTATAATAATATACTTAATCTATGGACCTTATGTATAAACCAAAATCAATTTACAATTTATCAGATAAGAAATCGTTAATACTATAATAACATTTGTCTATCAAAAATGACTTAAATTTTTTCAAACAAAGTAACATTCAATTCTTTATATTGTTTTGGTATTTTCTACACTAATATTATAAAGAGGAAAGATTTGTTTGTTTGTTTGATTGTATTGAATAGGCTCCGAAACTACTAGATCGATTTTAAAAATTCTTTCACTGTTGGATAGGTATGTTATCCCTGAGTGACATAGGCTATGTATGTACCACGGGCGAAGCCGGGATGGACTGCTAGTATTATATAAAGGTTTAAAAATATAAAAATTAATATTTGTCAAGTATATTAAAATTATCACATCTTAATCTATAACGGAGTAGGTAAACAAAGTCTAATTCCCTAAGATCTAAAGGACACGTTTACCTTGACCTTAATTTCGAGTAATGGTGAAAGAGTAAATAAAAAAAAAATGGAATTTCATATCGTATCACCTATCAAAATGATTCAGGTTCTTATACGCATTCTCACGATTGGCTTTAAGTGCCTAGTTATTCTTTAAAATTACAAAATTCAAAGCGATGTCCTCAAAAAGAATCGTATAAGTCAAGCCTACACAGGATGCAATGTAAATTCACCCGCTGACATAAATTATTTGGGCGGAAAAGTTCCATCTTTCCTTAGCCATAGCTCGCTGGAAGTTCCAAAATACGGCTATTTGTGATCAAGCTATTTACTTTTGCTGAGTTGATTCTTATGACTCAAATATGGATCCCAAAAATCCTGATGAAACACGAAAAATCTTAAATTTTTCGTGTGTCATCAGGATTTTTGGTGTTTCCCACACGACGGGTTTTGCTAGCGTTTCTTGGCCTACCTGGGCGATGGTAACCATTTTTAGGCAACCGAAATGCCCTGCCCAATTCCATTTTAGCATAGCGGATGTCCCAGAACAACGATACCTGTTTAATCGCCACATACTCTTTTAACTCCTAGCACACTTCACTTCATTGCTGTCTGACAAACCTTGAGCACAGGTATGGCACTTCATACAAAGGAGCAGCATATACAATGTCCTTTTTAATTAAGTACAAATATTTTAAGAGGTGATTCAGTCCATCATTCCTAACAACTATTCCCAATAAATGTATATCGAAATACGAAAAAAAATTTTTCATTTTCCATAGTAATGATATCACGTGACTACTTCGATTCGTATGAGATCCTAAATTTTTTTTTTCGTATTTCGATATACATTCATTGGGAAAATTTGTTCAAAATGATGGACTGAACCACCCCTTAAAATATTTGTACTTAATTAAAAAGGACATTGTATACCTAGTACTTCTACAAACGAAACAATCCGTCCGTGCACACGTCAAATGTGTGAGTTAAACAATCAGGGTCGCCACCACAGAATTTGTTGCTTTGCTTAACTGTTTTTATCACTCGGAAATTAATAAAATTTTCGTTATTTATTGTTTTCCGTGGATAAACAATGATAATGTGCGCAGTTTCTCACCATTATAATTCAATAATCCTAAGTGACCCGCGCAATGTCAACGTGCGACTACCAATAACCCTGTTTTACTGGCGCTTACACCTCACAATAATTACGGGGAAAGGGTTGCGGGGACACCAGATTGCGGGGGACGGTGCTAGTTTCCGTTCTGTATGTAATACTATTATTAATTCTGTGCCTTGAGTCTGGACTTCAACTCCTGGGTCAATGATCACGTTTGAACACCATAGTATAGGACAGCAAGATACATCGAGTGATAGGACAAGGTCGCCTTTTATACGATATGTAAAAAAAAAATCTTATATCCCTTCCACTGCTATATCTCCGTGTATCTAACATGAAGAGAATTCTCAGAATTACGCGGGTAGTTACAAATCTTGGCATTCGTCTGACGGAAAGAAAATGTAAGACGCGGATCCAGTTTATGATTCCTTATTGAAATTTATCTGAGAAATTCTGGAGGCTTTGAACGTCAAATTGATATTTGTTGATCTTGGGGAAAAGCTAAAATCATGTCTGTACCTCTAAATCATTAGTTCTACATTTAATACAACAAAATACCTTAAAGCGCGTTTCACGTAGAAATTCACAAAGATACAGAGCATCAAAGTTTCGGGCTGGGGGCTTGCGACGTCACCGCTAAGTAAAAATCGTACCTAGCCGTGACTTCATGCGAAATTTAAATGCGCTGTATTGTAATTTTTTCCTCAGAGAAAAGAAAAAATACGAGTACAATATTTTTTTAATAATCTTACCAATCGGCCATAAATATTTTTTCATTCTTCATGTCTTTATACTGACATGCTCACTTCTTCCACGTGTACTTCTCGTTTTCTTGTACCAAACAATTCGTAACAAAATGCCAACCATCGTCTACAGATCCGACAGTTTCATTCACAGACATTGATGTTAAACAATTTAAGATATGTTATCAGAATCGGTAACTTTGTTTGCTTGTTTATTTGTGTCTCGTGTGTTGCTAACACTAGTGTCACATTATTTAAGCTGCTCAAAGGCATCTGACATAGCTTAACGACTGTCATTTAATGATGACAGCCTGTTGATGATGATGACAACTTGACTACGTCACATATCATCGCGTGAATAAGCGATGCGACTTTAAAAAGAAAAGGTTTCAATTGCGCAATTGCATAAAGAAAAAATATTATCATCATAGGCACTGGAACTGCTATATATAGAACACTAATTTGAGATCAATAGATATGTTTTACCTTTTTACCTTGCGTTCGTGCGAGTTAACATTTGCGCGAACTCGCGATAGTCGCGTCTTTAAACCACGCCTTAAATATGAGAGAATAGGTTTGGCACTTCAAACTTCAAACTTCAAAATTCTTTATTGCATAAACTGTGTAAAAATAGGTGGTACAATATTAAAGTATCAACAGTTTACCCTTTCAGGTATGCAATAGTAAATATAATAGAAAGGAAACTAATTGCTAGACAGGTACATCTTAAGCTTACGATACTATAACTGTGCAGACCTATTGGTAGCGTACTCAAAATATTCATTGAGATCATAAAATACATGTTCTAAAGCCAATTTTTCAGTGTGCGTTTAAATAAATTAATGTCATATATACTTTTTATGTTTGTTGGTAAATTATTTAAAACTTTGATTCTAAAGTTAAATGCACTTTTTTTGAACGTCTCGTTATTTACTATGGGTAGATATAGGTCATGCTTGTATAAATCTCTCAAGTTGCCTCTAAGTTCAATCTTTCTCTTAAAATTGTTCATGTTGTTTCTGACAAATAAACATAATTCAAGTATGTAGATGTTAGTTAACGTGAGGTAACGGTTTTCTTTGAATACATTTCTTAATGTCTCATCAGAGTACATGTTATAAATAATTCTTAAACATCTTTTCTGTAGGAGAAAAGTAGTTTGGACATCTACAGAATTTCCCCAGTATATTATCCCGTAAGTGAGATGTGGATAGACATTCTTCTACGAGTATTTTCATTGGTCTTCTAATCTTGGTTGCTGATTCAAATTCTGCACCTAGTCTTGAATAAATGTTTCATCCGCCATCTACACTACCTTGGCAGTGAAAAGGAAGAGTTATATTTCTAACGTGATGAGTAGGCATGCTTTGGGGCTAACTTAATCTGTATGTGTAGTTTAACTATTCTTAGAAGATTGACACAAAATTTATAAAAAATATACGCAATGCTTAACAAACAATGATTAACCGTTTAATTTAAATTTTAAAAAGAAAACAAAGAAATATTGAATGCACTAGGTAACACGACCACACGTTGAAACACCGCCGCAAAAGTGACGAAGGCGCAGCGCGCGCGCTCGATCCCACCACCTCGACCCTCGCCCCTCTATCACGCCCCACCGACGTCACCGGCCGCATGGACGGAGCATGAAGGGAGGGGGTGCGCGGGAGAATCTTCTAAGACTATTTATTTATTTTCCACAAGCACTCCCAGGAATGGCGAATCTACAGATTTAATATCAAAGTCCACAAAACCTTTTTTCAGGTCAGAGGTTAGTTTCCATCGATGATATTCACAAGGTCCTTTTCGATTGTCATTTTCAGTTTTACCAGATGTTCCTGCTATTTGTTAAAAATAGAATATGCTCTTTTTGTCAATGTCTGTTTCAGAGTATATACTTGGAAAGAACGATGAAAATAAAACCTATGCTATTGCCTGAAATAAAGGAATTTATTTATTTATTTATTTATTTATTTATTTAAAACCAATCAAACTAGTTCTTTGTCTGAGAATGACATTTTTACACGCCTACTCCTACTCCTTAGAAAGTTTTTAATCTTGCATGTATGGATGTATAGTATGCAAGTTTCTCCCTACAAAATATACCTATATGTGTCGTATGAATCCTGATTTTATACCGACTGATATAGACTATATTTTTATAGAAAATTATGTGCCGTTGGCTTTTTTTATTAGGGTTTCGTAATCGAAGGGTAAAAATAGGATACTATTACTAAGATTCCACTGTCCGTTTGTCCGTATATCTGTCACCAGGCTATGTATGTATCTCATGAACCGTGATAGCTAGGCAGTTGAAATTTTCAGAGATGATGTATTTCTGATGATGATATAGTAACAATAGTTTAAAAATGAATAAAATAAATATTAAAGTTACTTAAAGGCCCTACTTAAATAATTCTTTTATTCAGTCTTTAGTAATCGTAGTCTCATACAACAAACATGATTTTTTATAGACAATGGTACGGATACCTTCGAGCGCGAGTCCAACTCTCACTTGGCTGATTTTATTATTATTTGCTTGTATAATCTGAGCGAAGACTACTTCTTTACTTTAAAAAAAAAAACAGAATACAGATAAATATAAAATTTAAAAATAAATGCAAATTAAAACAATAAAATCGAAAATCCATACAAACGCTAATACGAGTAAATCTAAATAAACTCGTATTATCAGACGATAATAGAGTAAACGATATTTGTGGTAAATTCATATACTTCATCATCATCTTCATCAGGTCTTTTAGTCTCCACTGCAGGAGCAAGACCCTCTCTGGTCTACCAGAGCCATACTTGGCCAAAACAGCCCGAGGACTTGGCCTACACTCTCCACGCTGGCCAGACGGATTGGAGAGGCATCATTGATGTTTATAAGCTTTGTTTAGCTTGTATTTCCTAAGTCGCCTTCTAAGACATCCACGGGAGAACTTTATATGCTTCAATTATTATTATTGTGAATAAATAAAGCTGAAAAGAATACCTACATAGCATGTCTCAAATCTTATAGTTAAAACATTCACATATAAACGTATTTTGTTACTCCAATAGAATTTAAATCTTTTTCACAAAGCTGAGCAATATGTTTGAACAATGTCTGTACTTAATTAATTTGTTCTTTGACTACACCGTTTGATTTCGCAAAAAACTGTTAAATAAAATTGAAATACGAAAATAGCTGTGTTTTTAAAATCTGTCTCAGATGATACACACGGACCTGAAGATTTACTTTTGATTATTGGTGTGGTGTTAGTGCAGTTATACTTAGTTGGTGCATTAAAGATATTTTATCTCATCTCATTTCTATTATTAACTAGCTGACCCGGCGAACTTCGTACCGCCTAACAGTCAATGAATGTCGTTGTTTTTAAGATGTATTCTGCTATTCGGGACGGAAACAAATCCAACAAACCAAAAACCATGGCAATCGGTCCAGCCGTTCTCGAATTATAAGTGTTGTAACAAACACGACTTTCTTTTATATATATAGATGTGTATGTTTATCTATCTATGTATTTGCTATAAAATATAGTATCGTTGAGTTAGTATCCCATAACACAAGTCTCGAACTTACTTTGGGGCTAGCTCAATCAGTGTAATATATCCTCATACGACTATATTTATTTCCTCAGACGTGGAAAGTTAATTTTGTTTTTTAAATTTCATTTTTACCCTATTGATGATCTCGAAAAAGATAAAAACGTAAATGCGCTACTTTTTTGAGTTTTGAATCCAAACGGTAAAAGGGATCCTATTACTGAGACCTCACTGTCCGTCTTTCTGTCACTTATCTGTATCTCAAGAACCGTGACAGCTAGACAGTTTACATTTTCATAGATAATATTATTTCTGTTGCCACTATAACAACAAATACTAAAAAGAAAATAATATAAACGTCATTTTTATAGATACTCGTAATAGTACGGAACCATTACTGCGCGAATTCGACTCGCGCTTGGGTTAAAAACAACGGAAAGTTTGGTCTGAGTGATCTCTATCAGTAGACTTGTTTTTAGAGTAAGGCATATTTATTGATCTAACTTGACCGTCCCAACCCGTACCATCAAGCCTTGCTGCATAAATCAAACATGAATAAATTCGCTACCGTACCAACCCGAAAGCATTGTCTTACTTTTGTAATGCCGTGTGGTTTCCAGCAGAGTAGAATAGGACCACTCCAAGTCTGTCCGTGGATGTCGTGTCGACTTTTGAAGTACAACCTAAACAATGCTTATAAACATCATGAGAACTCTCCAACCCATCTGGCTAGCGTGAAGAGTGTAGGCCAAAGCCTCTGGCTGCTATGCTCAAGTATAGCTCTAGTAGTACAGAGAGGGTCGTTATCAATAGCAGTGAAGAATATAAAGATCTGATGATAATGATGACATTTGAGATCATCACATGACACTTAATTACACTTATGCGCATGTTCGGATTTTTAGCTCGGTGTTGTTGGTCTCCGTGTGTAACCCATCACTGGGATTACGGCATCAGGCAGACTGATCTCTGTTCCACGTCGCTTTTATTGACGTGACGCGACACGTGACGCGTTGCTGCCTCAATTACGCATGTTCAGATTTTTAGCTTTATGTTGTTGATGTCCGTGTGTCCACGTGTAACCCATCACCGGGAATACAGTATCAGGCAGACTGATCTCTGTTCCACGTCGCTTTTATAGACGTGACGCGTTGCTGCCTCAATTACGCATGTTCGGATTTTTAGGTTTATTTTTTCATTTATTTTAGATATTTCGGACAATTTTAGTCCATCATTTGTTAGTAATAAAAATCACTTAAACACTAAATGTTAGAAGGCACTTAAAATTTATTAAAAGCGTATTAATATTTTCTTTCCTCGCGGATTACTGGGGCATGCAAGGCGACCCAACTAGACATAAAAGGTCCGTCCATGCGATCCCCAACAACCGCCAGGAGGCTGTTGCTGACGAGTCCGCCGCATCATGGAGGCTGCGCGTTTCCGCATTATAGCATGAAAGCCGTCCAAGTGCGCTTCGGTAAACATGTGCGATGCACTGCAGAAGCGGGGTTTATGTTGTTGATGTCCGTGTGTCCACGTGTAACCCATCACTGGGAATACAGTATTAGCACAGTACAGACAGTATTGCAACTCGGCGCTGTCCTTGAAAAATATACCTACGCCACGCGTGCGCTAGGGCTGCCCGTCTACAGTATTTTAACCAGTCAAGACCCGCACGACATTAATAAATGTCCACGTTCATTGTCTTACTATTGTGTCTGGTATTGACGGCACGGTAAAGGAACGGTTAATTTCATGTACCTACTAGAGTAACTAGTTTTGTGATTGTAAGGTAAATGAAAAAGATAGCGTAAAATAAAAATACATGTTATGTTTTTGATTATTATCATATTTAAAATCCCTTAAATATTTATTTTGTTTTGTTTTTAGTATTTGTTGTTATGGCGGCAACAGGAATACATAATTTGTGAAAATTTCAACTGTCTAGCTATCGCGGTTCTTGAGATACAGCCTGGTGACAGACAGACGGACAGACAGTGAAGTCTTAGTAATAGGGTCCCGTTTTTACCCTTTGGGTACGGAACCCTAAAAAGATCGCGACGAATTGATTGCCTCCTTTTTAGAAGTCGGTTAAAAAGGAACGGTAAGTTATTCTGGTTTGTTCAGTCCGGTCGGATTACAATCCCTACATACAGCACGAAGCAACTCGAAACAATTTTTTTTTGTTTACCATCCCATATTGAAACGCCATATCATCGCATACGCTTCCTACAGCAATCAAAACCCTACTACAAAATCTCACTTAAAAATTATAGGTAGTTCTACTTAGCGTAAATCTTACTAGGTAGGTAACTAAAAGGTAGGTAATAATTGTTGTAATAACATTATAATCATTTGTAATGATATTTTATTTCAATAATATATGTAAGTAGCTAAGTACCCACATCAGTAAGTAGATATGTAGCCTAGGAAACAACTACTTAGCTAGTTTTTTTTATCGCGAGCATAGGTAAGATAGCTTACTCGTGTTATGTATTAAGTCTTTCAACATTATCACTTATTTATTTTTTAATCTAGGTATTTGTGGAAAAAGGGAAATACTTACCTATTTAAAAAAATAAACAACATACTAGTAGGTACATATATAAAAACTATTTTTATTAGTCTTACTTACCTTTCGGAGTTTTAAGGTAATCTAAAAAATGTTATCTCTGTGTGCTTAACCGACGAGTATAAACAACCAAAAACAGCACAATATTGTCTGTGTTTCGCTATATTATTAACGCACGACTACTACTTGCATCAAAACACCGTTCGCCACAGCGACGCATTCTCGGCTGTTTGTATACCGAGTCACGGAACAAGTGTATACCGACCTTCGAGGCGCGTAGGTATAACTTGCGTTCCGACCGTTTGTATGAAGATACAATACTGTATGATATCTATATTGTGGTATTAGGCAGACTGATCTCTGTTCCACGTCGCTTTTATAGACGTGACGCGTTGCTACCTCAATTACGCATGTTCGGATTTTTAGCTCGGTGTTGTTGGTGTCCGTGTGTCCACGGGTAACCCATCACTGGGATTACAGTATCAGGCAGACTGATCTCTGTTCCACGTCGCTTTTATTGACGTGACGCGACACGTGACGCGTTGCTGCCTCAATTACAATGGAAATAAATTTTGATTTATCATATTAAAATTCATTTTACAGAAAATATCTTAACTGGGTTTTTTACAAGCTTTTATTTAACTTGACAATGTATCTTTATGTATGTATGTTTGTTTGGGTCAAATCTTGCAACTCAATTTAAACCAATAATCTTCAACCGATTAAGATGAAATTTTGCGTACTTGTGTGAGCTGTTTTGATGATGGAGCAGGGAGATATCAATATGTGACGGCATTCATCATTGAAGACCTCTGTGACCATTAGGTCATCATGCCAGTCTATCACACCGAAGGTCCTGGGTTCGATTTCCGGTCAGGTCAAGATGAAAAATGATCTTTTTTGGATTACCCTGGGTCTTAGGTGTTTATCTATATGCATATGTTAGAACCAAAATGAAGAGGTCTTTTAGTACCTTTCATCTAAAAAGTAAGATGACTGCATCTATTCAGGTCTATCCCTTATAATGTACCATTGAGATCCACTAAAGAACAGTCTTCCACAGCTGCCGAACTAATGTCAGGGAGAGATAGACTTGGTTTGAGCTATGTGGATGGGATGTTAGTGGATCGGTTAACTGAGTTATGGAGTAAGATACGGACATCTACCTTAAATCTCACACAATAATTTTAGCCCGGTAGATGGTGACTTGCTTATTTATTATTATTATTAAAGATTCCACTAGACCTCGTTTGAGATTACTCTGCTAATAAATGAACGCAGAAATAATATTCTCTAAATAATAAGTTATATATAATTCAAGGAACGCCTCAATAATCCAATTTCATAAACAACTCGAGGCCAAGAAACTTCAAATCTTCATACACATACGCCATTCGGCAGAATTCATGGAAATAGATTATCAGCAGTTCGCAGGCGACTGTACTTCGGGTACAGTCGTCCCCATTAACTTTTACGCCGCCTATTAAACGGATAATTGTCAGCCTAATGAACTTCTCTGCTTATTCGGAGGCAAAGAGTACTTTATAACAGAAGATGCATAATCTTTTTCTATTCAAATTTTATTTGTTCGAAAACGGTATGACGATGAATTACATGTTATAATAATTTTATAGAGCTACATCACTTTTTTTAAAGTAGCAAAAGTAGCAAAAGAAATAACAATATTTCCGTCACGATTAAGATTTTTTTTTTTTTTTTAAATTAGATTATGATATTGTCACAGTCAGTTTATTACTCATTATCATCATCAGGTCTTTATGTCTCCACTGCAGGAGCACAACCTTCTCAGTACTACCAGAGCCATACTTGGCCAGAGCAACCAGAGGACATGGCCTACACTCTCCTACAGTTTATTATTATTTCTTTATATTTATAGTTTTACTAGCTGTACCCGCGGGCTTCGCTTCCCGTGGGAATTTCGGGATAAAGAGTACCCTATGTCCTTCCCCGAGTCTCAAACTTACTCAAACAAAATTTCATCCAAATCGGTTCAGTAGTTTAAAAGTGAAGAGGTAACAAACAAACAAACATACAAACTCACTTTCGCATTTATAATATTAGTAGGATAGGATAGGATTAACTTACTTTCATAATAAGTTGATATCATCATTTTACCTAAAGAAACCCATTTTCAATTGACTGATTGGAAGTGGCCTGTAGCACAGGTATGGCACTTCATACAAACGGAGCAGCATATATACCTAGTACTACTACAAACGAAACAATCCGTCCGTGCACACGTCAAATGTGTGAGTTAAACAATCAGGGTCGCCACTACAGAATTTGTTGCTTTGCTTACCTGTTTTTATCACTTGGAAATCTATAAAAAAAATGATATTTATTGTTTTCCGTGGATAAACAATGATAATGTGCGCAGTTTCTCACCATTATAATTCAATAATCCTAAGTGACTCGCGTAATGTCAACGTGCGACTACCAATAACCCTGTTTTACTGCCGCTTACACCTCTCAATAACGGGGGAGGGGTTGCGGGGACACCAGATTGCGGGGGACGGTGCGAGTTTCCGTTCTGTATGTAATACTATTATTAATTCTGTGCCTGTAGTCACCGTTTTCTGCAAACTTGTTTTTGCCCCATAGGACATCGGTTCGGAGGTGTTGCATAAACCATAGTGCGTCATGAAATATAAACTTTGTCCTTGATTTTATTTACAGTGTTCTTCTAGCCTTAGGACCTTCTGTTTATCATTCTTTTGTATTCTATGACAACGCTTTCCAGCCTAAAAAGCGAGAGGAAGGGGTAACTTATGATAGTAATTTGTCTTGATGGGTACTCTCGTACTCTCATGGAAATCTTACCCCTCATGCATACCCATATTTATTTCCTATATTCTCACTAAAGACTGTCATATTTTACATAGATATAGGTACCTATAACAATTGTGTTTTCAGTATTTGCCATAAGTTATTAGTATATAAAATGTTTCTGAAAATTGGTTTTGATAAACCTCGTGAATCTTTACAAAGCTTAGGTTTTTTTTAAGCTAATACCTAAGCATTATTATACCTGCGTTTTTGTAAGAATCCTTACTATTTCCTTTGTACAAAAAAAAAAAGATATTTCTTTTTCTACATTCATGTGCGTTCTGAATATTCATGTAGTTTGACTATCGAAGATATAAAAAATGTATGTAAGTACTTTAATTTATAGGTTAAATAAATATTGGCTGGCTAATAATTGCCGTGTGGTTTCCGGCAGAGTAGAATAGAGTCACTCTAAGTCCTCCCGTGGATGTCGTAGAAGGTGACTTATGAGACCTCTTCAACTCGTCTGGCCAGCGAGGAGAGAGTAGGCCAAGTCTTCTGGCTGCTCTAACCAAGTGTGGCTGATTGTGCACAATATGAGAAATATAAAAGCGGACAATCATAGTGCGGTTGTAGTGATGTTTATTTGCGGACTGCCGTGGGCGTCTTTAGGGACCGTCCGCCACTCAATAGGCTGTGAAACCAGTGGACTCCAGATTGGTCTCCAGAAGCTACCTTGAAGCAATCAAAGAACCTACACTAACCTTTGAGTGTATAGTTCAGGGTTAGGGTTAGGCTAAGGTTACAAAAAAGAAATGAAAAAATAAAGATGAAATTTGGCTTTAAAGAACTAGTATCCAGAGCCGTAAAATAACAAAAAGTCACAAGACATTTGTATCTCGGAGGATCATACTTCATCATCATAGAATATTGTAGACGTCATATTTTAAAATGGCGCGTTTTGTTATTTTAATCTACTTGCTATTTTTAATATTTAATGTCTACACCACATGTTTTTCAGCACTGATTTATGTTTCGACGAGAAATTTTATATTTTTAATCGATATTTCTTATTTTTTATATTTTTATATTTTTTATCGATAAATGCATGCATTACTACTCTATGGACGAATATTTCAAGTGAAGCTCTAAAATTGTAATTTTATTTGAGTTGACATAAATAAATAGTTTGTTAAATAGCATTAGAGGATGTTATTTTTAAGTAATTCCGACACAATGAAAATTTGTTAAATGGAAATAAATGAATGAATGAATGCATTTACCATAGATCATGCTGAAGCGTTCCGTTGCTCTCATGCGAAACATGCGTAAAAAACCACATCAAAATCTGTATATTCGTTCGAGCTCTGCGATGCCACAGACAAAAATACAGACTTAAAACATCCCTTTTATGTCGGGAGAAAAAGCCCTTTTTTTCAGTGCAGAAACATTTATTGTTGGTGAAAATAAAACTGCACTAAAGACAAGGAACTGCCTTGGTAGACACGGCTCCAAACGACCTCATATTTCGTGGGGCAACTCCGCGAAATTAATTAGAAGTGCGCCAGCAAGCAAACGGTTATTGGGGTTTACAAAAATTTATTGGACAACTATTGTGTGGCCGATGTGGTGAGAGGATAGCGGGTTTGATGACTATAAGGGTAAATATTCTCCCATGCTGGTCTGGGAGAAATAATAAAATAATAATAAAAAATAAAAAAATATAGGGACAAATTAAGTTCGAGACTTGTGTTGGGATACTAACTCAATACATATATTTTTTATATATATTTTATAACAAATACATACATAAACATCCAAGACCCAGGACAATTTGAAAAAGGCCATTTTCCAACTTGCCCTGACCGGGAATCGAACCCAGAACCTCTGGGTGGCGGACTAGCATGGTGACCAATACGCCACGGAGGTCGTCTCTTATAAAATAATAAAAAAACTTAGAATGTACCAGCTGCTTCTCTTCCCACGCAGATCGTAAAAGCCGATCGAGGGAATGGGCAAAAATGCAAATCATGTTAACAGGCGATGCGGCTAGCAACCCATCACTGTATTGATTGCTTTTCCATCTTCTCGCCCACCATGTCGCTAAAAGTGGCTTTTGGGTCTTGCGGCCCTGCGCTCTGCATAGAACCGCAAGACCCAAAATGCTCTGTCTGCCCTATTAGGGATAAAGACGTGATAGTATGTATGTATGTAAGGGTAAATATTCATTTGTTGGGAGGCCTAGTAATCTTCTTCTCCATACGTGTTGTTGGCTCAAATTTTAAATATCATTCTTCCCAAACGTTACCACTATTACGCCTCACTCTCTATTATTATTTTTTCCGTAATGGATACTAAACAATATTATATCGATTTTTCAGAAATAACATATAAATAGAAAACAACGTTAATGAAATACTTACAAATGAAAGGTAATTCCATCTTTTAGAATATTAGTATTTACGTTTTTTCAAACCTGTGAACTGCACTGAATGGCGGAGCACTTGTAGCCGTACTTTCGATGCTTTACCGAACCGCACGTAATGATTATAATCGATTACGCAACTAGTATGTATAAATAAATATTTCTTTCAAGTATAAATAACATTTATTTCAGACAACTTAGATCCATATTTTTAATACATGTTAAGAATTATTCAAATTTTAATGAAATTAAATTATATTAAATTAAATTACCACGATTAGTACCTTCCCTGCGGCATAGGTACTGTAACATGTCTGTCACAGTAACGCCGCAGATAAGGACAGTCCAGTGTCAGTCCCAT
Organism: Acrobasis consociella; assembly: GCA_963555685.1. Classification (NCBI taxonomy): domain Eukaryota; kingdom Metazoa; phylum Arthropoda; class Insecta; order Lepidoptera; family Pyralidae; genus Acrobasis; species Acrobasis consociella. The sequence goes on along the minus strand of OY743119.1, from coordinate 2,261,686 downwards.
AGTAAAAAAAATTCTATGTCTATGGTCAGTCCAGTCGCTCGCCGATCATGTGCAGAATGACGTTGGAGCTGGCCCGCACCCTGCGCACCAGGGACGCGCTCCGCTTGCGCATGGTTGTATTTATGAATGTATTAGATTATTTGGCCGGCAGAGGGGAAAGTGCAAGTAAGACTTATCTTGTATTAAATGATCTACAACTACAAACAAAACTATACATTCGTGCACACGGCAATGTGTGTGTGTTCGTCCGCTCAACACCCTCAAGAACGGAGGAGAGGTGCGGGGACGGGGAACGGGGACGCATATTGCGCGGGACCTTAGGAGAATCCGTTCTGTATATCTTATACCTTTAAACGAGCAATTCTTGTATATTTATTTATTTATACATTTCTGTGATCTCGGAAACGGCTCTAACGATTTCGCAGAAATTTTGTATATGGGGGTTTTCGGGGGTAAACAATCGATCTAGATTAGTCCTATATTTGGGAAAACAAGTGTTTTCGAGTTTTCATGCGTTTTTCTTTTCACGGAGAATATGGTCGCCAATTTCGTCCCGCCGGGTGCCAACCGTCTGGCTCAGCGGTCAACGCAGATCACTAGAAAGAGTGTTACGGGTTCGAATCCCACTCGGAGACTTACTTTTGTTGTTTTTTATGTTCAAGTTTTTTTTTATTGTTTTGAGACAGGTTTAAAAAAAATAGTTAATATGTTTAAATTTAGTTATGTTTAAGATGTAACCGAGCAAAGCTCGGTCGCACAGGTACTGTAATTCTTTTCTTATATAATTTCTGTAGTCAAGCATGGTATAGCTGTAGGAAAAATATAAACGCTTCCGCTGTAGACTTTCACCACATGTTAAGGGTGCTGTATCTATTACTTAGAGATAGTGTCAGCACGGACAAATGTAATTGTTTAGAATGTTCCCCGGTGCGATTGTCGTCGACTCTCTAAGTCCCTAAGGTGAAATGGAGATGTGCTAGAAAGTGTAAAGTTTCCTTTCCAGATTTAGTTTTTTTTCAGCACTGTGCTCTCGAGCAGTTAGAAATAAAAATTAAATCCTACTTGTATTTATTTATTTTATTTATTTTATTGATTCATGTACACTTGAAAAATTTACAAATAAAACCTTATAAAAGTAAACTTAGTACATAGGTGCTACTTATTTCTAAAGAAATTTCTTCCAGTAGACCCGCGAGAGGAAATGGGAAGAAAGAGGTAATTGGCGTGTACAATACAAAAGTAAATACCTATACAAAATACACAAATAAATTAAAAAAAAAAAGAACATACCTACATAAACATACGTAAAATAAACTTACATAAATACTCATATATACTCATACATATTTACATATACACTTAATAGATACGTATGATAATATTTCTAAATATTATGATCAGGATGATAAAGACAGATAGTAATCTTTTACTCGTTTCTTAAACGTCATTATGGTTTTAGAATCGCGAATTTTCGGTGGTAGCTGATTCCATAACCTAACTGCTTGCACGGAAAAGGACTGGGTATAGGTAGCGGAGCTATGTATTGGGAATTGAAGAATGAATATACGGTTGGACCGACAGGGAGCGTCGACAGGTCGTTCGAAAGTAAATCGTTCACGTAAGTAGGGAGGATAGGAAGGATTGTGCAGGACATTGAAGAGGAGGCAAAGGATTCTAGTGTTCCGGCGTTGGCGGATAGGGAGCCACTTGAGTTGTTTGCGAAAGTCGGAGACGTGGTCAAATTTCCTTAAACCAAAAATAAAACGAATACACAAATTCTGCAAACGTTCAAGCTTAGTGAGAAGCTCTTCAGTAGCGTCAAGAAAACAGGCATCAGCATAATCAAGAAATGGGAGTAATATGGAATGACAGAGGGAGATTTTAGTTTAAAAACTTGTGAAAGTTTTTGTGATATTTTGTAGATGTTTGTGCCGCTTTGACGCCAAAACAGTGTGAGATGACAAGTCTAATTTTATTTAAATCTACGCGGTCTAAAGTTGTTCAAAATATGAAAAATAATTATGTTCTATTTTCATTACTGCTTAAGAAAGGATCGGACTTGTACACGAAGGGTTCCGTACCATTATCTATAAAATATCACGTTTACTATATAGAAATAGGAGCCCCACTTTAATATTAACTTAATTCTGTTTTTAGTAATTGTTTTTGTAGCAGCAACAGAAATACATAATCTGCGAAAATTTCATCTGTCTATCACGATTCGTGAGATACAAAAAGAGATGCCTGGTGACAGACAGACAAATGGACAGCGGAATCCTAGTAATAGGGTCCCGTTTTTATTCTTTGGGCATGAAACCCAAAAAATAAAGGTTTATAAACGCTTTGACTTAAAACTAAATGTACTTACATTAATTCTTTCGAATAAATTCGTAAAATTAAACAACGAAAATACTCAAAATTAAAGCAATGAATCATTTGATGTAGCAATAAAACTTAATAAAACTGCGAATAAATTTAGTTGCAGACATTAGAAATACGCAGCCCAAGGAGAAAAAGACACTGGTGTAAAAAAACAGATATTACAAAAAGTTTGATAGTTTTTATGACGCCCTAGGCCTAGGGCGAACTTCGAACTTCTTACTGACTCTATTTTGTAATTATAACAATGATTTATACATACATATTTTCACGCCTGTTTCCCACTAACAATGATGAATGCTTCTGTTTAATTTTTAATATAACCACAAGTTGAGTTTTATAAAATATACTGTTGGCCACTACACACGCGAAAATTAACACGACAACGATATACCTTGACGTCTCGATAATTTTTTCTTTTGCCACAAAAAGAGAATTATTAAACAGAAAATTATATAATTAAAGAACCCTTGCGTAAACCATTTGGCTCGAGTCGCTCTAAAAAAAACATATACACATTTTTTTCAATTATCGATGTATCTTTAGGTTTTCGAGTTCACTATATTTTAACGTAATATTATTATCTAAACAGAGTGTACTAAGCTGCTAGTTAATTTAATCTTCACTGCCCAAGTAAGGCAAAAGTTATAACCACCGACTTTGAATGCCTATTTAAAATTTACTTTGCGAATTTTCAGGAATTTAAAAGGTCCGTTTACACTGGGCAGTCTCATGCCACAGGTGTGGTACTTCATAGAAGTGGAGTATCATTTATGCTTCTTCTTCTTATATTTAAGAGCTGGGCTCTTGTCGGTGGAGTGCTTTCCATGTCTCTCTTCCTTCCGTTATGCTTACACTACTATTAACGAAACTATACATCCGTTCACACGTCAATGTGTGTGTGTTTGCTCCTCAACACACATGACAACGAACAGGGGCAGGGGATCGAACCCAGAACCTCCGGTGACAGCCAGGCATGATAACCACGAGGCCACAGAGATCGTCATTGAGACTCTGTTTTACGGTCCTACCTATTACGAGCGTTTGTTATGCACCGGCTGAGAAGAAGTTGAATTTCAAGGACTTGGCTGTGGCCACCTGTTCGCGGAGAATTGACTCATTTGGCAGCATGGAACATCACTTTTCTGTCATCATCATCATCATTTCAGCCGCACAATGTCCACTAATGGACACAGTCCTCTCACATGGATTTCTAAAATAACCGATCTAGAGCGGCCTGCATCCAGCGCTTTCCAGCGACCTATTCTTTTTATTACTTCTCTTTCTCGCTCTAGCAAATGACGGTTCTGAGCAACAGAAAAAGCTAGCAGCAAGAGCATACAAATGTTCCGTTCCGTTTTGACAAATATTATTAGACCCAACCTTTAATAGACGGTGGCGCGGCGGGTCGTTATGTTTAATCATTTTTTTTTAAACTTCTATTAGTATTTTTACCTCACGATATCTCGTGTATTATAAACGACCCTCTCAGCTATTATTTTAGCTATAACTCGACTGTTTAAGCCATTGGGTAATAAATGTTTAAAACTTTAACGCGGCCAGACATAATTTATATTATTATTAAACAAGCCCCCAGTTATTACGGACTTCATTATGTTATACAATTATTTTAGATGAGGTGTATTATATGAATAGAATTAGTAATTTGTGTAAAGAAAACTTAAAATGTATCATTATACAAACTAACATGAGATAAATTTATTTTACTAGTAATAATTTTTCAAAACTAAATACCGACTTCATCTACAAATAACACAACCGACTTTGATAAAAAATTTATACCATCACTTGAAAAGTATGCCCTTTCAAACAATAAAAGAATTTTCCAAATCAGTCCAGGCGTCTTCAAAAGAAAACATGTATAATATATGAATTAATAAACTAGCTCCCATGCTGGTCTGGGAGAAATAAAAAAAAAACTTAGAATGTACCAGCTGCTTCTCTTCCCACGCAGATTGTAAAAGCCGATCGAGGAAATGGGCAAAAATGCAAATCATGTTAACAGGCGATGCGGCTAGCAACCCATCACTGTATTGATTGCTTTTCCATCTTCTCGCCCACCATGACGCTAAAAGTGGCTTTTGGGTCTTGCGGCCCTGGGCTCTGCATAGAACCGCAAGACCCAAAATGCTCTGTCTGCCCCATTAGGGATAGAGACGTGATAGTATGTATGTATAAACTAGTTCTTTTTTAAGTTCGGCAAAATGAGGACTGTAGGCTTAGTTTTATTTTAAGTTTCAGGGTTTACTTGTCACGTGCAATAATACAATTTTATAAAAATCGATTGTATAGTTTTATGTTGAACTTGGTTTTTAGTTTTGAGAAATTTTATAAAAGGTGTAGATTTTTTCTTATAAATCAATTATAAGTTATCGCTACGTAGTTTCACAATTGCATTAAAAACAGCTGCAGTTCCCGTCGCATCCTGTAGAAAAACTAGTGAACCGATTTTAATTTCAAGTCTTTTCTCTTACATTTTCAACAATTTGAATTCTTACCTCGAACAAGCTAATTAAGGCATAGTCTGCAGCACACAGTAGATACAAGAGTGGAGAGTAAGCTTTATAGAATTGCGGTTTTCCGACCTCAATGTCATCTTAGCGCATTCCTGGTTCTTTCTTAAGCTGGTTTTAAAAAAATCAAAAATAAAATGTTTATTCAGTAAACAGACCTTTACAGGCACTATTACACGTCAATAATTATAATTAACGTTACATGTAGTGTATATTAATTTTTTTAAAAGAAATGCTACCTGTATCAACGAAATTAATTTTCACAGTATTGGCGACTACTCGCCAGAACAGAACTGCCTCCGTGGTGTAGTGGTTAGAGCGTTCCGCTCATACCCGGAGGTCGCGGGTTCGATTCCCGGGGGCAACGACTTTGTGTTGTTGTCCTAGTTTGGTTAGGACATTGTAGGTTGATCACCTGATACTGATAAGTAAGATGATCCGTGCTTCGAGGGCACGTTAAGCCGTCGGTCCCGGTCACTGTCTCTGACATTGGTCGTTACCTAAAACCATGTCAGAGACCTTTAAGGCGATTTAAAAACTCTGACACTAGTGTTAGTCACTAACACACACGATAAGAAGAAGAAGAAGACTACTCGACAGAAGGACTTTGTCATAATTATTGTTGGTTGGCTGGCTAGTTAGTAACTAACTTACTGTATGTTAGCATACAATATCTATCTACACTTATATATACCCTTGTTTGTCAATATTATCCGTTGTATTATTATGAGTCACTTGTTTACGTAAAAACACACGTGATAGTTTTGAGCAGAACTCACATAATGTAAGATATTATTTAATTCTTATTTATTCTAATATAATTAATTAAAATAATTAAAACATCTAATTATAGAAGGTAATACTTTTAGACGTTTGTTTGTGCAAAGGAAATGCGTTTTACCCCACCTAGCGGCGGGTAACACGCCCTAACTTTGACTATAAAATGCGACACGCAAACAAACGTCGGGCATTACGTTGCCAACCGTCGAGGTGTTCATTTCAAGGAACTGTGAGTACTGCATTATTAATATTCTTGTTATTTTAATGATTGATGAACTACTTATTTCTAAGATATTGTTTTTATGCGAGTAATGGAATAATTGTTGAATATTTTAAAAGAGCTACCACAGAGTTTCTGACCGCCTCTTCTCTGTGATGATACAGCCCTTCCGACGCGGTGGTAGAATCTTTCACAATATATTCAGATTAGAGCTATAGCAATAGCCTAAATGAATAAATGTTTTAAAACTCTTGGATGTTTAATTGTTATCCCTTTCCCAAACCATGAAGAATTGCAGAATGTCTAGACTCCAATAGCTTGTAGTCTGACATGTATGTGCTCCTTCAGATCGTACGGTATTCCGTGCTAAATGGAGATTACCAACAAGGAATAGCCTTAACTATTGAAACCATTACTCTGAGTTTTAACTGACAGTCGCCGATTTACACTCGCCTATTCTTTTTAACTGACTTCCAAAACGGAGGAGGTTATCCATTTGTCACGATCTTTTATTTTTTTATGTACAATTTACCAATTATTCAAAGGCGCCTGGACCGATTTGAAAATCATTTTTATTTAAAGGAGCCTATATATACTTGTCAAGTGTTTCCATAGAAATTTTGTCAAAAGTTGTGTAGTTTGAAGGTGAAGTCGATTTTTAGTTTCAAAAAATTATGATTTATACTTTAATTTGTAACGTATTAACGTGTGTAAGAATATTGGGCTCTGTGTATTATCTCCTCTTTTGTCTACAGTGACCTAATTGCTAAGGAAAGCTGAACTTTCTTACGAAAGACCTTTTTATTGCTTCATTTCCAGAATGCGGTATTTAATCGTCGCTTTGCTAAAATTACATGAGTAATCATCTCGACTAAGGAAAAACAGTTCTGCATGTTTCACTAGTACCTATTATTTTTAACCGACTTTTAAAAAGGAGAAGGTTATTAATTCATCGTAATCTTATTTTATTCACCGTTTAATTGAAGACGCCTGGACCGATTTTTAAAATTGGTTAGTCAGGTGGCACCATAGAATTTTTTGCAAAATTGGTGGTGTGTAGTTTGGGGATGAAGTCGGCTTTTAGTTTTAAAACATTATTATAAAATATCTCGTCCCTGTCACCTACCTACCTACCTGATAATACCTGTATATACATACATACATACATACTATCACGTCTTAATCCCTAATGGCGCAGACAGAGCATTTTGGGTCTTGCGGTTCTATGCAGAGCCCAGGGCCGCAAGACCCAAAAGCCACTTCTAGCGTCATGGTGGGTGAGAAGATGGAAAAGCAATCAATACAGTGATGGGTTGCTAGCCGCATCGCCTGTTAACATGATTTGCATTTTTGCCCATTCCCTCGATCGGCTTTTACGATCTGCGTGGGAAGAGAAGCAGCTGGTACATTCTAAGTTTTTTTTTTATTTCTCCCAGACCAGCATGGTACCTGTATATGTATATGATATAATATAATACCTGTCGTGTCTGTCACCTGTGTCTCTTGAATTGTGTTAGCTAGACAGTTGAAATTTTCACAGATAATATTTATGTTGCTGCTATAACAATAAACACTGAAAACAGAATAAAATAATTATTAAAGTGGGCCTCCCATACAACAAACGTGATTTTTTATAGATAATGGTACGGAACCTTTCGTGCTTGATTCCGACTCGCACTTGGCCGTTATTTATCAAGCGAAGCCCGGTCACCCAGGTACTTTTATATCAAATCAAATTATCCTAATGCAATAGTTTCTATTCGCAACGAGACAGTCATATAAAACTTAAGTAGATTAAATGTGTATTTTAATCATACTTACCTTACTCGAGATTTTAGTTTATCCAGTCTAGGTAACAAAGTTAAATGTGTTTAGTCTGGAGCCCAGACTAACTCGGTTGCATTGTAATTTTATTTCCTGCATATAGGGAGCTTTAAGAGCTCGGTGGCCCGGCCGTAGTGCGCGCTTTCGCAAGATAAGTGACACAGGCCTGGTTTGCACATGGATGGGTGACCACGAGTGGCATTTAAATATCTAGAGCCCCTCCGTTCTTTGGAAGGCACGTACTAGTCGTTAGTCCCGGCTGCTATCATTGTATTGTATGGCAGTCATCAAGCTATAATATGTCTGATACCTGTAGCCTGAAAAATCTGACACCAGAGTTGGTCACTTACACTCACAAAAACGTGTATCGTCGGAAGGTGTATATAAAGTATGTTAAAAAAAACCCTGTCCGATCCGTTAATTTAATGTTGGGTAGCTTGTGTAGGTTCTATTTATCGGTTTCTCCCATCCCTCAAATCGCAAAAGAAAAAACTGCAGCTTCATACATTTTGGAACAGTAAGTATTTAATTTTGTATGGAGCCACAGATTTTTTTTTGTGATATTAGGCATGAGAGAAACCGATAAATAGAACCTACACTAGCTACCAAACATAACCTTAACGGATCGTACAGGGTTTTTTTTAACAGTGCATAGTTTGCAACTAGAACTCTGATATCGAGATGTAGGATACAGCTGGCGCCATCTCGTAAGCTTCTTGGGAACTAAGTTGTCGTTTGTCACTTTATTATTTGTGTTTATGGTTCCTCGTAGTAGAGGTTGCCACAGAGGTATTGATTCATTCATTTCAGCCGCATAACGTCCACAGCTGGACATAGGCCTCTCCCAAAGATTTCCACAGAAGTATATCTCCACTTAATTTCGCCGAAAAGAGCTCCTTAAATAAATTGCAAGAAGAATATTGTTATTAATTTTCTAGCATCACACCACGATAGGTGGTTACGTGTCTCTATGTACGTCTTACAACATTTTAACCACATATACGTAGCTCCTAAGGCGGGTCGTATGCAAGTTTGCATAGTTTAGCATACTGCATGCGCCGCCTAACTGGATTTGAGGCTGTGCCCTATCTAAGATCGGCAGAGACCCGATTCTAGTAAATTGTTACCCCACAGCTTCTTAAATAAATACGAGTAGCTTTTAACATAAATAGGGAATATGCATGAAACAAATATTTTATCAAACGTTATTGTTCCAAAGAAAAAATATACTTTTAACAAATGGCGGACTTAATGCTAAGAGCATTTTCTCCCAGTCAACCATAGGCAACCACAGTCAAACAGAAAAAATGATGCGGCACATAAAGCAATACAATATACTTACATCTATCAAATAATACTATATAATATATAATTACATTGTACACGCTGAATTTTCATTGGTTTTGAAAAAAAAATGTCGTGTAGTAAATAAATTCCTGTATCCATATACGTAATCCAAATTTCTGTATGTCTTTAGATAAAAAAGTTGCGTTAGTGATTTTTGATCGAGACCACGTAGTTATGCCGGCCGTGGATGTTGATGACCTCCGCCAGCCGGCGGGCGGTGTATGGCGGCGGTACTACTTATTGATCTCACAATTTTGCTTTCGAGTTTTAGTCATCATTTTTTGTTTCTGAATTTTTATTTTGACTAGCTAATTAGGTCTTACTAACGATGCCTATGAAGTGGCCTTCGGCTCCAAAACCAATTAAAAATCACCGTGTATATGTGTGAAAACAGAATAACAATTGTTATTAAATATCGAAAACAAAATATTTTTTCAATACTTAAAACCGACTTTAAGACTAAACTTTACAACCGATTTTGATATTATTAATTACTACCTGACTAGTATACCCTTTCAAAAAAACAGAATTATCCAAATCAGTTCACGCGTCTTTAAATAATCGTTGAAAATACAAAAAAAAAATCGCGAAAAATTGATAACCTCCTTCTTTCTGGACGTCATTTAAAATACCTGCAAAATAACCAAATGAATTTCACCAAGCAAAACAAAATACTTAACAAATGAAAGGCTATTTTTGGACACGTTTATTTCATTACCCATCAAGCCACGGCGGGAGCTGGTAATGACGTGGCGTTTCTGTCATTCCTCTCGTGATTGTGTTGGTTACGGCAAATCTGCCGGCCCAACCCTTAGGTACGTCACCACAAATATTTCTGGACATTTCGATCCATGGACCATGGAAATATGGAGACATTGCAACTTTGGATTTAATTCTGAAATTATCACAAGTTTTTCCCAATTTGACCCTAAATGGTAACATATCTATATCTATACATATAATAAAACAGTAAAAATAGTGTGTACAGACACACTATTTTTACTTTAAATATATTTCCAAAAAAAATATTGGGGGCGATAGAGACGTAGTAAAAGAGTAAGAATTTAAAAAAAATGTCTGTCTGTTTGTCTGTTTGTCTGTTTGTCTGTTTGTCTGTTTGTCTGTTTGTCTGTTTGTCTGTTTGTACACGCTAATCTCCGGAAATACTGGACGGATTCGAATGAAACTTTTTTTGTTATATAGCTTTTAAGCCTGGGCAACATTTAAGGTATAAATGATTTTGGAAAATGGAACGCCTGATGCAGAACCATAATGGTCCAGCTAAACTATAAGAGATATAAAAATGCCGCCTTAGTAAAAGTTGTTCAGCCTGATGAGCATTTTCCAGAGACATAAAGTCCACGCGAACGAAGTCGCGGGCTTCGGCTAGTATTTAATAAGGTTACCTGTTTGTGTTGGGAGTTCCACCCTCGAAGTTGTATACCAGTATATCTACTTGGGTCAATTGATCCAGGTAGAAAGTTCCAGCTTCGAGGAAGAGGTCTTTAGACGAATCCGACTCGGCTGGGCAGCGTTCGGGAAGCTACGCAGTGTCTTCTCGTCAAATATACTTCAGTGTCTTAAGACTAAAGTTTACAACCAATGTGTGTTACCAGTGATGACTTATGGCTCTGAAACATGGTCCCTTACTATGGGTCTCATAAGAAGGCTCAAGGTCTTGCAACGCGCTATGAAAAGGGCTATGCTCGGTGTTTCCATACGTGATCGAATCAGAAATGAGGAAATTCGTAGGAGAACTAGTCACTGACATAGCCCAGCGGATTAGCTCGTTGAAATGGCAGTGGGCGGAACACATAGCTCGACGAACCGATGTCCGATGGGGCAGAAAGGTTCTCGAATGGCGACCACGTACAGGCAAGCGAGGCGTAGGACACCCAAGGTGGTCTGACGACCTAACCAAGGTCGCTGGAATGCGCTGGATGCAAGCTGCTCTAGATCGGTCGTTTTGGAAATCTTTAGGAGAGGCCTATGTCCAACAGTGGACGTTACGCGGCTGAAATGATGATGATTTAATAAGGCATTAGGATACGTATAACTATATTAAACGCAAATATATGTGTAACTTTATTAGTTTTTAATTTAATTATTTATTTTAGTTATGATGACTATTGTTAAGTTTTGTTTTATTTCTCCTCAACAGCAACATTTCATGAATTTGTGATAAATTCTATGGATTGGAATTTTATTGATTCTGTGCAGTTTCGGAATCGAAACTCTAAAATAACTACAGATAAAATGCAACTGTGTACAGTGTATACAACACTAAGCACACAAGACACGCGTAAAATACGTAACTATAATGTGACAACAAAAAGTTGAAAATGTCAAAAATCATTTATTTATCATTGAATATTTGTATCACTTAATAAGTGTCAATTTTTCTTTCGATTTCATAATAGGTAGTTGTTGACGTCAGATCATCTACTTACAGCTAAGTTAATGCCATTTCCTAAGCGCAAGTAAAGAAGAAACATCGCTAACTAATACATATAAATTGGTCCACACTCATAAGTGTGGCCCAATTAATATGTATTAGTTCAATATATTAATATGTATTAGTTCATTCCGACTCGCTAAGATGAAGAAGACATAACCCTTGTGAGCAGTCAAGAAAAAAGGCGTCTCAAATTAGCATTTTGCAGCACTGAATGGTACTGGAACGCGGACATGCAGCTATATATTTTGTGTCACTTTTGTACTTAGACGAGCGACAGCGACTAGACAGGTGTCACGCGATATTTTGTTACAGTTCGGTCAGCGACGCTCGCTGATGGCGGGGGCATACTGTTGCTTGTTTGTTAGAGCCCCAAAGCTCCAGATCTTCTTCATTCTGTTATCTCTGTAACAGCCCGACCCGCCTAATAGCAAGTGTAATGGCATTAAAATGTTATGCTTGTTCTAATTTTTATTCATATTGTCCAGCGCTGCGGAAAGATTTGTAAAAGTAGCTTTTGATGCGAGCTTTAGCAGTGGAATAAATGTAATGTTTGTTTTTAACCCCCGCCAAAAAAAGGCGTTATAAGTTTGAGACAGTACAAAGTTTTAAATTTACCTGGCACATAAATATAAGAATCTCAATTTACTGAACTTGCATGTTTTATTTTGTTTATCAGTGTGACAACGAATAAGTATATTTATGTCTTGTATTTATGTTCTCATGTAAGTGATGTAAAATATGTCTTTATGAGAATAAAAGTCTTTAAACCGAAACGTAAGATTTTAATATTTTAATCTTAAATGATTTTAGAGTTTTACGGTCACAATTACTGTTATTAGTATTACTACCTTCTGCCATTATGGTCGCTGGCCGACTGAGATGGCAGAAGGGCCGTCGAAATATCTGGCCAAAAACGATATTAATCGCGGTAAGTCCCGTAATACTAATAACACATATACTCGTACATACCTGTTTTTTTCTCTTTGATTCTTCTAGGTCTGCTGGAAGAGATTTCGAAATAATACTCAATGTTCTTACTTTGTTTTTTTCTGTTTGTATTTTGAATACATGAATTTTGAAAATAAATAAATAGATTTCAATTACACTTAACATAATTTGGAATATGTTGTTCTGCTATTCATCACTAAATGGTATCATCGCGGTTTTATTAATTTGCCTGCCAAATAAACTCGTTGATCATAAATAATAATAAAGTATATAACTGCCTCCGTGGTGTAGTGGTTAGAGCGTTCGGCTCATACCCGGAGGTCGCGGGTTCGATTCCCGGCGGGGGCAACGACTTTGTGTTGTTGTCCTAGTTTGGTCAGGACATTGCAGGCTGATCATCTGATTGTCTGATAAGTAAGATGATCCATGCTTCGGAGGGCACGTTAAGCCGTCGGTCCCGGTCACTGTCTTTGACATTGGTCGTTACCTAAAACCATGTCAGAGGCCTTTAAGGCGGTTTAAAAACTCTGACACTAGTGTTAGTCACTAACACACTCGATAAGAAGAATAATAAAGTATGTTACGTAATTAAATACGTTATTATACTTCTTTCTCCTCACCTTATCCCACTTTACGTGGGGTCGGGACAGCATGAGAGTCTTTTCCATTTTCCTCTATCCTTATCCTTAAATACGTTACTATACGAAAGCAGTAATTTAATTTAATTTGATTTAAATATTTAATAATCTTTTATATGTTTACGTTAGGTCATTTGTAATCTTGCTGTGTGCGTATGTTTTGGGCTACAGTCCAGAAGTGCTATTTTTGAAACGCGGAGTCACCTAAACGAGTGGTTTTCCATACAAAAAACCGTTCGTTTAGTGACTCCGCGTTTGAAAAATAGCACCTCTGTCTTTTAATATTGCATGTATTTATATTCGTGTTAATGATTGTAACCTGTTTTACGTACCCAAATAAATAAAATTAAAATAAAGCAGTGAACGTTATCCGACTTGAAAAGATGAAGATGATGATGAGGATGAGATGACGTTAAGTAGGTAGATACATCCAGTGTCAAAATTTGGATGTATTTATTTAAAGGGTTTTATTAACTACCTCCGTGGTGTAGTGGTTAGAGCGTTCGGCTCATACGCGGAGGTCGCGGGTTCGATTCCCGGCGGGGGCAACGACTTTGTGTTGTTGTCCTAGTTTGGTTAGGACATTGCAGGCTGATCATCTGATTGTCTGATAAGTAAGATGATCCGTGCTTCGGAGGGCACGCTAAGCCGTCGGTCCCGGTCACTGTCTTTGACATTGGTCGTTACCTAAAACCATGTCAGAGGCCTTTAAGGCGGTTTAAAAACTCTGACACTAGTGTTAGTCACTAACACACTCGATAAGAAGAATAATTAAGTACGTTAGGTAATTAAATACGTTATTATACTTCTTTCTCCTCACCTTATCCCACTTTACGTGGGGTCGGGACAGCATGAGAGTCTTTTCCATTTTCCTCTATCCTTATCCTTAAATACATTACTATACGAAAGCAGTAATTTAATTTAATTTGATTTAAATATTTGATAATCTTTTATATGTTTACGTTAGGTCATTTGTAATCTTGCTGTGTGCGTATGTTTTGGGCTACAGTCCAGAAGTGCTATTTTTGAAACGCGGAGTCACCTAAACGAGTGGTTTTCCATACAAAAAACCTTTCGTTTAGTGACTCCGCGTTTGAAAAATAGCACCTCTGTCTTTTAATATTGCATGTATTTATATTCGTGTTAATGATTGTAAACTGTTTTACGTACCCAAATAAATAAAATAAAAATAAAGCAGTGAACTTTATGCGACTTGAAAAGATGAAGATGATGATGAGGATGAGATGACGTTAAGTAGGTAGATACATCCAGTGTCAAAATTTGGATGTATTTATTTGAAGGGTTTTATTAACTACCTCCGTGGTGTAGTGGTTAGAGCGTTCGGCTCATACGCGCAGGTCGCGGGTTCAATTCCCGGCGGGGCAACGACTTTGTGTTGTTGTCCTAGTTTGGTCAGGACATTGCAGGCTGATCACCTGATTGTCTGATAAGTGAGATGATCCGTGCTTCGGAGGGCACGTTAAGCCGTCGGTCCCGGTCACTGTCTTTGACATTGGTCGTTACTTAAAACCATGTCAGAGGCCTTTAAGGCGGTTTAAAAACTCTGACACTAGTGTTAGTCACTAACACACACGATAAGAAGATAATAATATATAATACTTATAATATTAATTCTCTGCTTAGAGGTTAGCACAATCTGTGTGATTTGTACTTCTATATTTTTGTTAGAAACCTTCTTGATAACCGCCAATAAACGGAATATCATATTAATATTCTTCCATGCTGGTCTGGGAGAAAAGAAAAAACTTAGAATCTACCAGCTGCTTCTCTTCCCGCGCAGATCGTAAAAGCCGATCGAGGGAATGGGCGAGATTTGAATCATGGTAATAGGCGATGCGACTAGCAACCCATCACTATTTTGATTCCTTTTCCATCTTAATGCCCACATCACGCTAAGCGTGGCCTTTGGGTCTTACGGCCCTGGGCTCTGTCTGCCCCGTCAGGGATATAGACGTGAAAATGTATCTGTATGTATTACAATTTAATATACATTTTTAAAAAATAACTGCATAACAATGTCTGAAATGAAACACAAAATTCGCCGCGTAAGGTCAGCAAATAAATTTGTCTCGTGCTCAATGGTTTTACGCGTCATTTGCTGACGGTACTTTTAGTGGATTGAAGCTTGTAAAGAAACATTTGTTCAAGCTTCTGAATGCACGAAAGCTCTGAAAATGGAATAGAAACACAGTTTATATAGTTCTTTAAAAAGCTGGTCGGCGTTCTAGAAGTAAGAAGAAAATTATGATGTGATGGTGCACGATATACATAGGTATAGATTGAAAAAGAAATAAATATAGTGATGGGTTACTAGCCCCACCGCCTATATAAGTAGCAACTTTTCTGTTTATTGTTTTTTTTTTAAATATAACATACAGACTAACAGTTTTATGCCAAGACACTGCATGCTAGATGTTACAATTACTATAAATAAACAATTTTCTTGCAAACGTAAAAGATCATTACAAATGGAAATACTCAATCAATTAAAAGTTTAAAGTCAAGGTCTAGATAAATAACAATACATTAAATTATATAATTGGGTACTTTCCTAAGTCAAAAATAAATTATTTTGTACTATTAAAAAAATAAAGCGTCGTAAAATAATGTTACTTGTCTTTGAACATATCCATTTTAACGTTATTTTAAATTTATTATTGTAGATAAACTGATAATAAGAGCGCTATTTGACTCCAAAAATCTATGACGTTTATAACTATTTATATAAAACTTATATATGTACCTAATGTATACATATAATAAAACAGTAAAAAAAGAGTGTGTGTACATTAAATATATTTCCAATAAAAATATTGGGGGCGATGGAGACATAGTAATAGAGTAAGAATTTAAAAAAAAATGTCTGTCTGTATGTCTGTTTGTCTGTTTGTACACGCTAATCTCCGGAAATACTGGACGGATTCGAATGAAACTTTTTTTGTTATATAGCTATTAAGCCTGGGCAACAAATAGGGCATAAATGATTTTGGAAAATAAAACGCCTGATGCAGAACCATAATGGTCCAGCTAAACTATAAGAGATATAAAAATGTAAAAGTTGTTCAACCTGATGAGCATTTTCCAGAGACAAAAAGTCCACGCGAACGAAGTCGCGGGCTTCGGCTAGTTGATCATAAATTCGATTGTTTATTTACAGTCACATTTAACTCTAACTTAAACAATCGAATTTATGATCAATATACATTAGGTACATATATAAGTTTTATATAAATAGTTATTTATTTATTTATTTTATTTATAAAAACTCTATTGATCCACAATATACAATTGTTTACAATTGGCGGACTTAACGCTAAAAGCGTTCTCTCCCTCAGTTATCAACGTCACCTGCCTGTATTTCATACAAAATCCCATAGAAACTGTTTGTTTTGACGTTTAGAAAAAAGTTGCTGATTTGACTTGTTGGAAAATAGCGTATTAATAGAGTACAAATGTAAAATAAAAGGAACAGTAGGAAAGGGTCGGCCTCGACGAATATTCTGCGACCAAATTGCAAACGTTCTAAAAAAAGGAGACGTAATAAGTACCCGTAACTGTAAGGGCATGTTTAAACAGATTGATGAGTGTAGATGAAGCAAAAGAGGTCTGTCAGGATCGTAGCAAGTGGAGGTCCATAGTCTCTGCCTACCCCTGTGGGAAGCAGGCGTGATATTATGTATGTATGTATGTATAGAGCACAACTCTAACTGCCTCCGTGGTGTAGTGGTTAGAGCGTTCGGCTCATACCCGGAGGTCGCGGGTTCGATTCCCGGCGGGGCAACGACTTTGTGTTGTTGTCCTAGTTTGGTTAGGACATTATATGCTGATCACCTGATTGTCCGATAAGTAAAAAAATCCGTGCTTCGGAGGGCACGTTAAGCCGTCGGACCCGGTCACTGTCTTTGACATTGGTCGTTACCTAAAACCATGTCGGAGGCCTTTAAGGCGGTTTAAAAACTGACACCAGTGTTAGTCACTAACACATACGAGAAGAAGAAGAAGTATAGAGCACAAATACAATTTTTTTTTTGTGATGATCGTTACGTTTGTTATGATGGAATAGCACTTTTGAACGCTATAGCACGGCCGGTGCTAAAGCGTTCCGTCGCTCCCTCTCGCTTTAGCTAATGTCAGTTCTGAGCAACAGAAAAGGATAGCAAGATAAAAAAGTGTTGTACCGTGCCGCCAGAGCCCAACCCTTAAGCTTAATCAGAAAAATATCTAATAAATATATTTCTCACTAGCCGAAGCCCGCGACTTCGTCCGAATGTACTTTATGACTCTGGAAAATGCTCATCAGGCTAAACAAATTTTGCTAAGGTGTCATATTTATATTTCAAGTTTAGCTGGATTTTATGGTTTTGAATCAGGTATTCCATTTTTCAAAATCATTTATACCCTGGCCCAGGCTTAACAGCTACCTATATAACAAAACAAACAGACAAACAGACAGACATTTTTTTTCAAATTCTTACTCTATAACTATGTCTCCACCGCCCTAAATATTTAATGTACAGACACACTTTTTTATTAAATCTTTACTTCATCAGTGACGGCCTACAAACATTGAATTCCACTTACTAGAACATTCTTTTTCCATTCTATAGAATTTTCTAGATATTCTAGACATGTGTCCGCCCAGACTAAAGGGCAAATACGTAGCATTAATCTCAATTAGTCTCGAGACTAGTAACCTTTTATTCCAAATACTTTAAATTAAGTTTAATATGGATTTATTTATAATGCTGTTATTTTATTTACTACAGTTTTTTAGGGTTTGGTACCCAAAGGGTAAAAACGGGATCCTATTACTAAGACTTCGCTGTCTGTCCGTCTGTCCGTCTGTCTGTAACCAGGCTGTATCTCAAGAACCACGATAGCTAGACAGTTGAAATTTTCATCAATTATGTATTTCTGTTGCCGCTATAACAACAAGTACTAAAAACAAAATAAAATTAATATTAAAGGGGGGCTCCTATACAATAATTTTTTTGCCCTTTTTTGCTTGATATCAATAATGGCAACAGCTGCCAGCTGTTGCCATACCAGGTATGCACTTGAAATATTCACAAAATACTCAGTTGTACTTTTATTTTAATAATAAATAAAAAAGTGAAAATAAAATAAATATTGAAGGGGGCTCCCGTACAAAAAACTTGATTTTTATAGATAATGGTACGGAGTACGGAACCCTTCGTGCGCGAGTCCGACTCGCACTTGGCCGGTTATTTTCAAATTCTTACTCTATTACTATGTCTCCACCGCCCCAAATATTTAATGTACAGACACCCTTTTTTTTAATCCTTTCTTTATCAGAGGTCCTGGGTTCGATCCCCGGTCAGGACAAGTTGGAAAAGGGCCTTTTTCAAATTGCCTTGGGTCTTGGATGTTTATCTATATATGTATTTGTTATAAAATATAGTATCGTTGAGTTATTATCCCATAACACAAGTCTCGAACTTACTTTGGGGCTAGCTCAATCAGTGTGTTTGTCCCTATATATTTATTAATTTATTATTTATCAGTGACGGCCTACAAACATTGAATTCCACTTACTAGAACATTCTTTTTCCATTCCATAGAATTTTCTAGATATTCTAGACATGTGTCCGCCCAGACTAAAGGGCAAATACGTAGCATTAATCTCAATTAGTCTCGAGACTAGTACCTAACCTTTTATTCCAAATACTTAAATTAAGTTTAATATGGATTTATTTATAATGCTGTTATTTTATTTAACACAGTTTTTCAGGGTCCCGTACCCAAAGGTCGTTGGGCGCGTAAAATTGCCGAATGGAGACCTCGGCCTGGCCGGAGAAATGTTGGGAGACCACCTATGCGCTGGGCCGATGACATCTATAAAATATTGGGCAAGACCTGGATGCGAACTGCAGAAGACCGGGTCAAGTGGAAACACCATGAAGAGGCCTATACCCAACAATGGGTGAATAAAGGCTGAAGAAGAAGTACCCAAAGGGTAAAAACGGGAGAGGATACTAAGACTCCGCTGTCCGTCTGTCTGTCTGTGTGTCTGTCTGTCCTTCAATTTGTCCGTTTGTCTGTGTGTCTGTCTGTCCGTCTATCTGTCTGTCTATCATCAGGCTGTATCTCATGTACCGTGATAGGTAGATAGTTGAAATTTTCACAGATGATGTATTTCTGTTGCCGCTATAACAACAAATACTAAAAACAGAATAAAATAAATATTTGAGTGGGACTCCCGTACAACAAACGTGATTTTTATAAGCAGATAATGGACTTGAGTCCGACTCGCACTTGGCCGGTTATTCTTTTCCCTAGAACGTATCACAAGTTTATGAATAAGAAAAAGTAAAAAAAATACGTAAGAATGAGAGAACACTCGTAAAAAAAGTTTACGCATTTAGCACTTCGTACCGGGTGGCTGGATCTGGGAATATCCAGTATAATCTGGTTTTGTCCGCCCTATAGCGTTTGGCACAGTGCCGGCCACAGACAGAGAAATGTTAGACATGATCTTTTTATTCTTTTTTTAAACTTACAATGAGTGTAGAAATATATATACCCATATATATACAAAAATAATTATGAAATATTTGTATTGTGTCCGGTAATTAACTAAGCCACCATGCTAATGAAATGAATGAATGAAAATGTTCTGCTTTCTGCTGGCACGAAAATTACCTTAACACAAAAAGAAAGTTAATGTAAGTAAGTATTGGTAAAACTTCAAGGTTAAAACAGCACAATAAAGAAATCGAAATAAATTTGTATATTTAAGTATACTTATATTGAAGTGCAAAAAAAAATTATTTTGTGCCATTTCTATCACATCGTAAGCCTCTGCAATCATATCCGAATCTGGCGGCGATATTTTTTTCGTTCCCCGTCGATTCTGCGATATCACAAAATGCAGAACTCCAATACTGTTCCCAATCGCTATATTTTGTGTTTCTCAAACTACTTTTATTATAAAACGAGCTCTTTTTCCGGCTTCCAAAAAGGAGGAGAAATCAATTCCTCACGATCCTTTATTTATTATGTTAGTTTAAATTAAAGGTTTGAAAGTAGAAAAATTTTAAAGCCACCATATAACTTGGTAAGGCCATGTCTAGATGAGAGATGCCAAACATTTGTGACGTTGGACCGCACTAGTGCTTCCCTCCCCTCCGCACTTTACCCCGCGCGGCCCATATAAAAAGACGGCGTGAAGGATCTCGTCCTCTTTTGGCCACGACTGGACGCCGGGCCGGTACATCTTCAAAAGCTGAGTAAATTTGGAAATCTCTTCTGGCACAACGAATCTCGTGGATGTGAACCTACGACCCTTACCTGTGACTACTTTCGGCATTTAATGTATAATTTGTTAAAAATTTAATTAAAGAGTTTGGACTTTCTAAATATTGTTTCTTTCAAAATAATCTTATCGTCACACATTTGGCAAATAAAATGGTTAGCTGAAAGGTGGGTAAATAGAAAGACGTGTAAAGCAAGACATGGAGGGCTAGTACAATATTATGGTAAATGATAGAAAACTATGGAGGGAGTTGATATACAGAGCCGACCCCAAATAGGGATAAAGCGAGGAAGATGATGATGTATCATCATTTGACGACCTCCGTGGCATAATGGTCAACACGCTAGACCGCCAATCCGGAGGTCCTGGGTTCGATCCCCAGCCAGGGCAAGTTGGAAAATGGCCTTTTTCAAATTGTCCTGGGTCACGGATGTTTATCTATATATGTATTTGTTATAAAATATAGTATCGTTGAGTTAGTATCCCATAACACAAGTCTCGAACTTACTTTAAGGCTAGCTCAATTAGTGTAATTTGTCCCTATATATTTATTTATTTTATTTTTTTATCTTCATCATCATCAGGCCTTTTTGTCTCCACTACAGGAGTACGACCCTCTCTGTACTACCAGCAGCAGCCAGATGATTATTCGAAGACGCCTAAACTGATTTAAAAATTATTTTTGGTTTAAAAGGACACACTTGACAGGTGGTCCCATAGAAATTTTATCAAAATCAGTTCAGTAGTTTGAAGGTGAAGTCGGTTTTTAGTTTAGATTTTATTTTATTTTATCTGTATAATGATGATAGTATAAGTAACATCTACTATAATAGTAACTGCTCTATTCATAGCCCTGTCTAGGCGTTACAATCTCCGCTGCGGTAAATCTAAATTAAGTCCAAGTAAATAGACATAGCGCTACAGAAACTAGATTTGACTACTATATATTTAATATAGTTGCAAAACTAAAAAGTTACTTCACCCCCAAACTACACAATCGATTTTGGTTACATTTCTAAGGGACCGAAAGACAATTATGCCCTTTTTAAGAAAGAAAGAATTTTCTAAATCGGTCTAGGTTTCTTCGAATAATCTGTGAACATACTTAAAAAAGATCGCGATAAATTAATAACGTCCTCCTTTTTGGAAGTCGGTTTAAAAGAGCAAGTTCAGTCCGTGATTCTGAACTACTTTCCATAAAAACAATTATCGATAAAAGAAAACAAAATTCGCCTTTACACACAAATCCGCGTTCAGTCAAATGAAATTGTATGGGAGAAGATTTTTTTATTGATTTTTGATATATCTTTTGATAGGACGACCTCCATGGCGTAATGGTCAACACGCTAGACCGCCAACCCGGAGGTCCTGGGTTCGATCCCCAGCCAGGGCAAGTTGGAAAATGGCCTTTTTCAATTTTTCCTGGATCTTGGATGTTTATCTATATATGTATTTGTTATAAAATATAGTATCGTTGAGTTAGTATACTATAACACAAGTCTCGAACTTACCTTAGGGCTCAATCAGTGTAATTTGTCCCTATATATTTATTTATTTATTTATCTTTTATAGATATATATTTATTTATTTACTAATTTATGCTCACGGAAAATGTATACAGAGAATTCATAAAATAAAAGTTGTACAAAGGCACTACTTATCTCAAAAGAAATCTCTTCCAGTAGGCCTGTGAGATATAAGTATTATTTACTGAACTTGCCCCAAAAGTGTTGCCAGTGTGTTAAAAGTAACCTTTAATAGAGATCTAATACAAATACTCAATCTAAGTTATTTGTAATTTAATATAAATTATTTTTAATTAGTTTTAGTTAGTTTTAATTTTAGGTTGTATTTATTTAGTTAATATAGTATATATTGTAAGACGTTATATTTGATTTGAGTTAAATAAATTTTACTTAGTTATTTGTCCCCAACATATCATTTAGATTGAGTTAGCCCCAAAGTAATTTTTTACCCTCGTATTCAAACAACTGCTTTCTAAACCTATTTTAGTTGGAACATGTTTTATCCCTTCCCCTTATTTCAATATTTGACAATAAAAGAACGATTCAAAACATTTTTAACTAAAATTATGTATTTTCCTAAGTCAAAAATATATTATTTTGTACTAATAGCAAAATAAAACGTCGTTAAATAAAGTCACCTGTCTTCGGACATCCATTTTAACGTGATTTTAATTAAATTTATTTTTTGCAGAAAAACTGATAATAAGAGCGCTATTTGACTCCAAAAATCTATGACGTCTTCTGCCTGTATTTTATACAAAAATCCCATAGAAACTGTTTGTTTTGACGTTTAAAAAAAGTATCTGATTTGACTTGTCGGAAAAGAGCGTATTGTTTTAGCAATCGTTTGTCAATTTTTATGAATGTGAGGGTATAATGTGCGGTATGGCATTGCGTAGCACTTGCTACGATACTCGTAGACTCGTAGCACGGCTACGCGGACGGCGCATTACCTACAAAGTTTTTAAATGCAGTAAAAGTATCGCAATATTCACATATAACTAAATTCAGTATTCGCAAATAAATCTGCTTGATCCAATGTATCTATCTATATATAAAAAAGAAGAAGAAACTGAATGAATGACTGACTGACTGACATACACGCTGACTTTTCATTGGTTTTGGAAAAAAAAAATGTCGTATAGGAAATAAATTCCTCTATCCATGTACGTAATCCAAATTTCTGTATGTCATAAGATAAAAAAGTTGCGTAAATGATTTCCGATCGAGACCACGTAGTTATACGCCGGCCAAACAGCTGCGTAATGTTGATGACCCGGCCGGCCGGCGGACGATGTATGGCGACGGTACTACTAATTGATCTCACAATTTTACTTTCGAGTCTTAGACAACATTGTTTGTTTCAGAATTTTTATTTTGACTAGCTAATTAGGTCTTACTAACGATGCTTATGAAGTGGCCTTCGGCTTCAGAACCTATAAAAATTCACCGTGTATAAACAAACAGCCTAAACCGCTCGGTCTAGAGACTCCAAATTTGGTATATGGTTCCTTATGAGGTCTAGAGGTGCACTTAGAAAGAATTTTTCAAAACTCGTTCCCAAAGTTTGTATAGAGAAACAAGATTAGTTAGACTTATTCGTTAATAACGTAAAAATCCAAAAAAATCCTGTGAGAACCATTTTCGACCTCTAAACAGACAAAGTCGTAGGTTAAAGCTAGTACTAAATAATTTTCTTCGCGTTATTTCCAAACAAAATTATGCGGCACAAAAAGCAATAGAATATACTTACGTGACAAAATATTGCTATATCCATTTTACTTCATTAACCTGACTGTTACCACCCAATCAGAGCTGATTGGATCCTAAAATTGTATAGTATAGGTCGTCAACATAAAACAGTTAGTACCTCGTATGAAATGTATGTAATGTCACCTCATCTGCGGAATCGCTGCGTGCACTGTATAGCAATGAGCTTTTGAATAAATAATGCTAGTACGAGAACACCTACTTTGCCTAGCAACAACCTTTTACATAGTATTACTTTACGATCTTGTTGGTTGTCTCTACGCTTAACTGAAGGTTCAAGGACCCAGAATATATCTTAGTGCTTAGTTTCCGCATAGACTGCAGACCAGGGATGTTGCGAATGCTGATTTTTTCGAATTCGCGGGTGTGAATGCGGATGCGGATTTTTGTAGGCCCAAGATCTTATATGAATATAGTATTATTATCATCATCGGCATAAATTTAGTATACTAGGTCAAATAATATCTTTATGAAATGTAGCCTATATGTTATTCTAATGTATAAGCTATATTATTGTAAAATTTCATTAAAATCAATTTTAGTTTTGGAAGTGAAAAAGTAACAAACATCCATCCATACTTACAAACTTACGCGTTTATAATATTAGTAGGAAGTGGGATGTATAAAGAATTAAAACAATGATAAAGTAATTATTAACATAACAGTAATTACAACAAAGACGTACTTATTGAATTATTTACATGAAATAAATGATGCACCACAACAAACGTGTTGGATCTTGTCACCAATCTTTTCACTCCCATTGAGCATTGTCACGTGCGAACGGCATGAGCCATTCGCCGGCCCCGCCCAATTTCTTGTCGAAATTTGTATCACATTTGCATCAGCATGAATATCCGCATTGATTATTGCGGATACGGATGCATATGCAGATGTCCAAACTATGCGGAAGCTCCGCATTTGCGGATACGCATGCGAATATTTGCAACATCCCTGCTGCACAGCGCGGGGCATTCGCGGTCATACGTAATACAACTTCTGCATTGACTGCAGACTATTGTTGCCGAAAAATTTATAGTTTTACAATTGATAGTTGCAATCAAAAAATACAAAGTCGATGACTATGTATTTTTTAGTATCGATAGCTGTTTTATATTACGTATATTATTTGATATTATTATATTACGTATATTATCCGATATTGCTTTTTATTTACAAAATAAAGTCATTTCCAGCGCTGCGCGTCACACCTGCTGGACATAAGCTGACGCTGATTTCTATATAGACTAATAATACGTATATTATCTGATATTTCTTTGATTAACGTATGTATGTACCCAGTTATACATATCAAGTGATTATATAGATATATATTGATATCTTTATTGAGATTATAGATAGATATCTACAGTTTCGGTATAGACTACATACCGCACAACATGAGCAATCACGCCTACTCAGCTTAGTTTCCGCATAGACTGCAGATGTCCGTAGTCTGCAGTTTATGTGTATATTTTCCGATATTGTTTTTTATGTTCAAAATAAAGTCATTTCCAGCGTTCCTTCCAGTGTAATGGCTGTAGTGCCGCAGGTGCAGTACCCTCGTCACTCCGGTAAGCCCGACAGTCCGAGCGCGTCATTTCCGTCACACCGACTGGACATAAGCTGACGCTGATTTTGGATATTTTGCTGACATTTCCATGTTAAATTTCCAACAAATCGTCAAGTACACTTACATTTTACACACACGTTTAGCCGAAACTATATTTGTGTACACGTACACAAATATAGTTTCGGCTCTTTAATTTATTTAAAACTAGCTGGTGCCCGCGACTTCGTCTGCGCAGTATCTTTATAAATTGTCGCCACATGACAACAACTTCTCCAAAGGGCCTCTACGTGTTGGATCTGTATCTCCACGCAAGTCTCTCAAAGGACCGGGGTGAAAAGACCCGTGATTCTTAAAGTAGAATAGTAGAATTCTTTATTTGAAAAACTTAAAACTAACATCATTTCCAAACTATACAACCGATTTTGATAAAATTTCTAAGGGACCACCTTCTTTAAATCAGCCCAGGCGTCTTCGTATAATCGGTGAAGATATATAAAAAAAATACCGCGTTGAATTGATAACCTACTTCTTCTTTGGAAGTCGGTCAAACAGAGATTACAACCATAATTTGGTAAGAACATTAAATTTTTAGTGTTGATCTAGATTGTTTTTCTTAGATATATGTCATATATATATGTACAGTGAAAGTTTGAAATGTTCAATAAAATATCAATAAGTCCTTTTGAAACCTAATCTTTTTGAAATGAAAACTTCTTTAGCGGCGTTGTGCACTTTTTTTGGAGGGGAAAAAAATCTTAAACTCGCGTCAGGACACGTGGCCTGATCGAAAATTCGTAAGACAGCGCAGGGCGCTTGCGCGAATGTTCCTGTGTGTTTATGTTACGTTACGTTCGTGTGTGTAATGTGTCATGCTTGTGACATTTGTGACAGACTGTGGTTCAGAAAAGATTTGAAATATTTTATACTGATAATTAAAGCAATTCGTGCAAAATTATTCCCTAACCATTCCAAAATATCAAAAATGCACAACGTTAATATTCAAGTTTTCACTTCTGCCGGCACTCCCAGAGTGCAACCCGTCGTTTTTTTTTATTTATTGGAATGTTTTAAATATACATTCAATACAAATAGATATGATAATATCGTCTTTATTCTTTACGGGGTAGAGAGAAATCAGGGCCTACTTTCAGCGTCTTGGTAGGCATGTAGGTAGAAGAATCAATGTTGTGACGGGTTGCTAGCCCTTACAACAAAGAAAATTCGTTTAAAAAATATTTTTACAAAACTTTAAAAAAAAGCTAAAACTCACAGTATTTTGTTAGTCTAGAAATGTCTGCAAACACTTCACTTTCTACAAGCTTTTATTTTCATATTTTAAAGAAACAGCGAGAAGTAGCTTTGTAAGCTTGTTCTTGACTTTGTCATAAAAGAAAATAAAGCACAAATACTTTCACAATTTTGCATAGAATGGGAGAGGAACGATATGCAGAGGGCCATGACCTTTTTACACCGCTAGTACTTTACATCGTGTGAATTTGCGTGGAATGACTGATAGTCAAAATTTCCTTTTCTTTTGAAATTTCTCGCGGAGTATCGGCATGTTGGTTAATGTCAGGTGAATGATCTGTCTTGTCAAGGATAAAGGCTTTTTATCGCAGTGAATATACATAAAAGTCTGCATTCTTTACGGCTCAATACGAACGTACTTAACACGCTCAGCGCCATATGTATATTTTTTGATACACCTTGATGGTTTTACTATTGTCCGGAATCCATGGCGGTCAATGGGTTAAAATGCTTTTCCGTAGTGTTGCCAGAAAAATGTCTGACTATCGATAGGCCTAGTTTTATAGCTTTCAGATTTTTTTTAATTGTTGCTTTTTATATACAATAAAGAATTTACAATGCAATACAATAATATAGAGATTAATGCTATTGACAACTAAAAATACTATCGATAGTATCGATCGATAACAACGAACAACTATCGATACTATACAATAGTATGTGTATCCTAGCTAATATTATAAATGCGAAATCGAGTTTTTATATTTGTTTGTTACCACTTCACGCTTCAACCACTAAACCTATTTAGATGAAATTTGATACAGATATAGTTTGATACCCAGGGAAGGACATAGGATAGTTTTCATCCCGAAATTCCCACTGGGAGCGAAGCCCACGGGCACAGCTAGTGTACTATAAATAGTCACGATCGATGACGACGAACAAACGATGAAATGGAACAAAAGGATAGAAGCGATAGACTATCTATTGTATCAGTTTATTTAACAAATCGATAGTCTATCGATAGACTATCGATAGTGGACTGTCGAGCGGCAACACTACTTTCCCATGCTGGTCTGGAAGAAAAGAAAAAGCGTAATGCAACAGAGGGTTACCTATTAAAACGCATGTTTTCGCTATTAACTGACAATGACATAATATTAATGGTCATTTATAACAGTCTTTTGTCATTACTCTAAATATATATGGAGGATAACTGCCTCCGTGGTGTAGTGGTTAGAGCGTTCGGCTCATACCCGGAGGTTGCGGGTTCGATTCCTGACGGGGGCAACGACTTTGTGTTGTTGTCCTAGTTTAGTTAGGACATTGCAGGCTGATCACCTGATTGTCTGAAGTAAAATGATCCGTGCTTCGGAGGGCACGTTAAGCCGTCGGTCCCGGTCACTGTCTTTGACATTGGTCGTTACCTAAAACCATGTCAGAGGCCTTTAAGGCGGTTTAAAAACTCTGACAATAGTATTAGTCACTTACACACACGATAAGAAGAAGACTCTAAAGGATACCTTCATGATGCATAACATCAAATAGCCAAAACCTGTAAGACATAATCATAATAAATAACCGGCCAAGTGCGAATCGGATTCACGTACTAAAAGGTTCCGTACCAATATCTATAAAAAATCACGTTTGTTGTATGTGAGGCCCCTTAAATATTTATGTTATTTTGTTTTTAGTATTTGTTGTTATAGCGACAACAGAAATACACAATTTCTGAAAGTTTCAATTGTCTAGCTAGGGCGGTTCTTGAGATACAGCCTGGTGACAGACAGACGGACGGAGAGGCAGCGAAGTCTTAGTAATAGGGTCCCGTTTTTACCCTTAGGGTACGGAACCCTAAAAATGGGTGATTTCGATAATATTTCCGTTATTATTACCGTTATTTTGATTTTCTTTTCTAACACGCCCATACGGTATGGAGCTTGGTGGCACGGTGGATTTACGCATTGCTAGCGCTTTCGCAAGTTAAGCAACCTTGGGCTTCGCTTGGATGGATTAAAAAAATATATTTAAAAAATATATATTTCTCTTCCATGCTTTCGAAGGCACTTTAGAAAGTCCACTCATCATTGTATGAAAGTCACTAAAAATCAGACAGACGGACAGATGAACGGACGGACGAACAGCGGAGTCTAAGTAATAGGGTAATACGTATGTTTATGTAGGTGTGTTCTTTTTTTTAAAATTTATTTATGTATTTTGTATAGGTATTTACGCCAATTACCTCTTTCTTCCCATTTCCTCTCGCGGGTCTACTGGAAGATTTTTTTTTAGGAATAGGTAGCACCTATGTACTAAGTTTACTTGTAACCCTTTAAATGTCGGACGCCCGGAGCGGGCGTCTGATGTATTGTTTTACTATTGTGTCTGCTATGCCGACATTTGAAGGTTTTGTTTGTAAATTTTTCAAGTGTACATGAATCAATAAAATAAAAAATAGGGTTCTAATTTTACCTTTTTTAGGGTAAACCCTTAAAAACAAAAGCACACTCCCACTACTTAACTAACTAGTGTGCCAACACTGAATGTAATAAGTAATTTAAAACATAAAAACCAACCATAAAACCAAAAAAAAAACTTATCATCATCATCACCATCAATCAGCCACAGCAAGTCCACTGCTGGACATAGGATTGTAACTTAATTATAACTTTCTTTCACATATAAAATTAGTTTGTTTGTATGTATGGACTTTAATTGTCTGAGAATAATTTATTTTTATTTTATTTATAGGCCTCAAATACTAACAATAACAAAAATTAACCCGCAGGGCAGCTTGTGGCGAGCTGTTGGTGAGTAACGACACCACGGACCCGAGTGCTCCAGAGAGCCAGGTTAGATCCATCGTCCCCGACGCGTCTTCATCGGTCGGGGTGGAGACCCAAGAGGGCTCGCAGGGCTCTCAGCTCTGCATTGCCTTAATTGGCTGTGCAGAGAGGAGTCGTCAGAGCGGTTGCTCCAGGGGTGGAAGTGTTAAAGGGCATAACGACGCCAGTAACTTCGGAGAAAGCGCAGCACACCTCTCGACACCCCTGAGTCGCTCGCACCGGTGTTGCTTCTTTGCCGGCAACTACTGTCGGTGCGTTTGAGGGGGCCATCTAGTGGGCGGCAAGCCTCCACCTGCCTATAATAGTCAGTAATCATGATTATGGCAGGTGACGTTTCTGTTGCAATAACCCAGTATCAGTCCATCCCAAAATTCCATAACCCTTAAACCTTTTCCTTTAACATGCAATAGATTTTTCTTCTGCCAAAACCTATTCAAGGGTACACCTTTCATAGGTATGTCCAGAAATAGGTTTTGGTGGGAGCGCCACATGACAACTACTTCTCCAAAGGGCCTCTACGTGTTGGATCTGTATCCCCACGCAAGCCTCTCAAAGGACCGGGGTGAAAAGACCCGTGATTCTCAAAGGAGATACAAAAATTATTTAAAATAGACTGATTTCTATTTAAATATTTATATAAAGCCTTAAGCATTGCAGATGATTGCTTGAATTTGAAATTAAATCTCAGCAGCCATTCAGTCTAGAAATGTGATTACTCGCTTTCATAGTACTATTTCAAAGAATTCTCAAGCAAAATCTGACAGCTTATTATTTCCAATAATTTTCACTCTCTCGTATTTGACAATTTACCTCAAAGTCTAGACGGTGTAAATTCACTGCTATTGAAGTTAGTACATTATCTGGTACGTGTTGAGAATGGTGAGACTAATGTGATATTTCAAGAATATTTATTTCTCTTTCTTAATCTTTGATTAAAATTCTAAAGATTTATCTTTTTCTTAGTATTAAAGAGCTAAAATCTTTTCTGTGGTGCAAGAAACCAATGCCTTCTATCTTTTTCTGTCATAAGATTCATCATCGTTAATAAAATCAATATGGGATTAATTAATCCAGTTATAACTTGTGAAAACTTACTAAATAAATGAATGAGTCAGTCAATATGATATAATTTTCCAAAGGGAAAAATACTAAGAAAATTTCGAAGAAAATCATCTTTTTCATACGAAACTATTTTACACTGAGATTATTACATATTAGTAAGACATCTTCTGCAACATGATTACAAGAAAGTATTAATTTTCGGAGAGATAAAACTCATGAAATATACTTACATCAATGTTTTCGTTTCATTAAAAATAAAACTCGCAAGCCAATCAAATTTAGATTTTTAAAAAATTTAATTAATGTTTGAGCTAGATGTTTACGTCCGTTCTTCCAACATTTAAAAAAATGATCAAAGTCATGTATTAAACCTTTTTATAGATGGAGCATAAAAAATACAAACATGAAAATTAAATTCCACATACATTTCCCTTAGGATAATAGCTATAAATAGAATAACACACTCACACACACACACACACACACAGTTTAAAAGATCACTTATTGCTTCATTAGATATGTAAACTTTATTACAATTACCTACCTATCTGTTTTGACGACTTACCTGCACTAGCTATATGTATTGTAAAAATATTGTTATATCTTACTTGCTCTCTTGTATTTATTTGGCCTTGCTGTGTACACTGTAGTGGATTGCTGACTTGTTTTGTTCTCCTAATGCTTACAAATTTCTCCTGTTCTATGTTGTCTGTAATCTGTTTGTGTGCCTTATAATAAAATAAAATAAAAAAAGAATGTAGAATGTAAGCTATTTTTTTTAGTACAGGAATATTGATACAATTGGGTATTTTCCAGGGTCAAAAATACTTTTTTGGTACTGTTAAGAAAATGAAACGTCAAAAAAATGATCGTATCCATTTTTAACGTGATTTACGTTTAATAATTGCGGAGAAACTGATATTAAGAGCGCTATTTTGACTCCAAGAAACAATGGCGTCATTTATTTCGCTTAGAAAAAAGTATCCAATTTGAGTTGTTGGAAACTAACGTAAATAATCCTGGGTTCGTGTTGAGTATTTAATCATATGTTTGTCATCATTTATCATATAATAATAATTGTTTTCCATTTCTCAAGTTTAAAACTTACTTTAGGGCTAGCTCAATCCGTGTTTTTAAGTGTATTAGTGGCTAACATTGGTGTCAGATTTTTCAAACTGCCTAAAGGCATCTGACATAGCTTGACGACCAACAGTATATGACATAATCTGAAGTACTTTTTTTGAAACGCATGGTTTTTCCATACAAAAAATCGTTAGTATATTGACTCTGCGTTTGAAAAATGGCACCACTGAAAAAGGAGATGTGTGATTTTAGAAATCACAATATAAATTTACAATAACATTTAAAACCTTATCTACATTGAGATTAAGATTAAAGTTGCTTAGCGTTGTTTTCGTTTTGTGTTAGTTAATTTTGTCCGACAGTATGTGGTTACAAATTGTAGGGGAGACAGAAGGATCACTTTGGCACTTTCAATCCAACACCTCTCGTGGATGTCGTAGAAGGCGACTTAGGAATACAAGCTAAACAAAGCTTATAAACATCAATGATACCTCTCCAACCCGTCTGGCCAGCGAGGAGAGTGTAGGCCAAGTCCTCTGGCTGCTGTGGCCAAGTATGGCTCTGGTAGTACAGAGAGGGTCATGCTCCTGCAGTGGAGACAAAAAGTCCTGATGATGGCACTTTCAATACAATTAGGCATCTCGATGCAAAAACAAAGACTCTTCGTTTTATTTTAAAAGTAGAATATGTATGTACTTATGTAATATTGGGTTTTACAAACCTGAGGGGTAACTTTGTAAAATGATACGTTAGTTGTACGATAGTGACATCCTATTTCCAAAACAAATCAATGTTTCAAAAATATATGACACTAGGTGGCGACACAGTGACGTCAGGTATTGACTGTTGTCATTGGACCATCAGTTGACAGGTTATTTTACTCCGACAAATGTATCCAATAACAGCAGCTTATTAGATCTGGCTTAACTGTGCTGTCATTTGGTGTTGCATATTTTAGAAAACTATCATCAGTTCTTTTTACTCTCCATTACAGAAGCACGACCCTCTCTGTACTACTAGAGCCATATTTGAACAGAGCTGCCAGAGGATTTGGCCTACACTCTCCACGCTGGCCCGACGTGTTGTATAGGTCCTATTGATGTTTATATTATGCTTTATTTAGCTTGTATTTCCCAAGTCACCTGCTACGACATCCATAGGAAGACTTGGAGTGGTCCTATTCTACTCGACCCGTAGATTAGCCAGCTACAGAATTTGGCCTACACTGTCCTCACTGGCCAGGCGTGTTGTAGAGGTCCTATTGATGTTTATATGCTTTATTTGGCTGGTATTTCCTAACTCGCTTTCTACGACATCCACGGGAAGACCCGAGTCTTTCCGTAGCCTTTCTACAACACGTCTGGCCAGTGAGGAGAGTGTAGGCCAAGTGGTCCTATTCTACTCTGCCGGAAACGACACGGCGAACTATCTATGCAAACTCTCATTCTGTTGCTATTTTAATTTTCGGCGTGGTCATCAAGATAGCTATGCGCTTTTGAAGGGCTGGCAACGCCGCCATTTGCATGTTAACTGCTTCTGTTTAGATATGTAAAGCAGCTGCTGGGATTAAGGAATTATGAGCACAGAGATGCAGACAACGTGAAGTTCATTAAGGAAATGCTGTTTTATAACAAGTATTATAAGAAACTTCTGAAGATGAGATGATTATGGAGTTGATAAAATGAGTTTGCCTTTTATCAACTCTATAATGTACTAATGACTTCGTAATCAAGAAACTGTCAGATAGACGTATTGGTTCTAGAAGTACCCATATATTTTGAAGGTAAGTTTATTAATGCATTTTATTATTTTTATTAATATCTGTTAATATTGCTTATATAATAGGCTGATTTTAGTATAAAGAAAGTTGTTGGAGGTTCCATGCTTAAGGCGGTCTTTAGTACTGTCGATCGAATATCTTGGACACAAATATGTGGTCACCATCCTCAGCAGATCACGTGTAATCGCAGGCTAGACCACTTTTGTGCTAAGGTCACCATATCTTAGACCCCACAAACACCAGAAAACCCGGTAGGTGAAAGATATGACGGCGAGATAAGCTCGACAAATATAATAAAGAATGGAAAGATTTAACACAGGATGGAAATAATGGAGGAAGGCCTTAGCACAGTAATGTGACACATGAAAATGAAATGAAATGAAAAATCATCATCCTCCCGTATTCCCGGTTGCATCTTCAGCGGTAAAGCTTGAGAGCCCGGGGTCCACTACCTAACTCAGGTGATTTGACGAGGTTACTTTGTTTTTACATAGAGCTACTGCCGTCTGACCTCCGCAATTCGAGCTTGCAATATCCTAACCAGACTTAAAAAAAATATTTTACTAAGTATCATCCAAAGTGGGATTCGATACCACGATCACGCCCGGATCACGGAAGCAGTAATGAAATTAAATTATAAAGTCAAGTAAGTACATGGTTTGCAAGGATCATAGCAAGTGGAGATTTATAGTTTCTGCCTACTCCCATGGGAAACAAGCATCAAAATATGTATTTATGTACATAAGTTAGTATATGGATGGACATAAGGCAGTTGTCCCACCGGCAACAAACGAGTAGCGAGTAGAGCTTCTTCTTCTTATCGTGTGTGTTAGTGACTAATACTAGTGTCAGAGTTTTTAAACCGCCTTAAAGGCCTCTGACATGGTTTTAGGTAACAACAAGTTAAAGACAGTGACCGGGACCGACGGCTTTACGTGCCCTCCGAAGCACGGATCATCTTATTTATCAGACAATCAGGTGATCAGCCTACAATGTCCTAAGAGCTAACTAAACTAGGACAACAACACAAAGTCGTTGCCCCCGCCGGGAATCCGTCGTATGAGTCGAACGCTCTGGCAGTGTACGAGTGTGCGAGTAGAGCTAGAATGTAGAAACGAGTTGGCGAGTCGCGGGGAGCGACTGCGCAGTTTCGATAGTTGTGTAGCTCGGTTACAAGCGAAACGAGCGATTACTGCGGTGGCCAAGCGACTGTACGCTTGCCGCTAACCTGCACACGCGATACACGTGTTTCCAACGAAAAAATAATACAACCCTCATAGCCCTACAACCCCCAATGTCGTCTGTCCATCTGTCGCAGGGTTCGGTCAAACGACGAACCTTTTTATTTCAGTCGAATAACCCTCATGAATTGATCGGCAGTTTACGAGGTCAAATTACAACGTGACGAATTCATTTGACTTATTTTCAAACGTGTAAGATTTTTAAGTGTATAAGTATCATAGCTTAATGACTGATATAATATCATGATGACCTCTGAAGCTAATGCTAAGCAGTTGGTTCGATACCCGGTCAGGTCAAGATAGAAAATTTCCTTTTTTAGATTGACCGGCCTATGTTAAGGTTTACCTATGTATTTGTTATAAAATATACTATCGTTAAGTTAGTATCCCATAATACAAGTCTCGAACTTACTCGTGCTTTGGGGCTAGCTCATCATCATCATCAGGTCTCTATAGTCTCCACTCCAGGAGCACGACCCTCTCTGTACTACCAGAGCCATACTTGGTCAGAGCAGCCAGAAGATTTAGCACACTCTCCACGCCGGCCATAGACGGGTTGGAGCTGGTCACGTTGATGTTTTTAGGTTTTGTTTAGCTTGTATTTCCTAAGTCGCCTTCTACGACATCCACGAGAAGACTTGGAGTGGTCCTATTCTATTCTTCCGGAATCTACTCTGCTCGTATACGTTCTTATAGCAAAGGGTTGAAAAAAATACAGGATACCATCGACCCGTAGATTAAAACTTAATACGACCCCATCTTACCCCACGCATAACATAAATCATAATAAATTTCCTTATCCCATGTCAACATTTCATTGGGTCACCCTAACAAGACATTGAGTTTACAAATTTACTGTTCCACTAAGCCTTACAAATCTCAACCTTATCACTTCGAAATATGAATCTACTCAACTGCAAAATATTCCCAAACTTACCAAACATACTCGCGTCATTGATCGAGAAATTATACAAATATGAATCTTATTGTTTGGGAATAAGGGTGAAATGGGACGTATATTTTTGTGCGTCCAGATTTACATGACAATTATCCCGTTTGTCCCGGATTGGAGAGCGACCCGTGTCTTCTACACCTGTCCCTAGTTTTACATAACGTGTGGGCAACGTAATATTTAAATTTCTATGGCGTTATAAATTGTACCGTGTTCAATCTTAGAGACGTGACCCTATTTCTGTAATGAGGGGTAAAAAAAATGTTTACTTACCTAATATACTATAATACAACTTTATTCCTAACTAGCTTTTGCCTTCGACTTTGTTTGCGTGGACAAAAATGCTCATCAGGCAACAACTATCCGCCTCCGTGATGTAGTGGTTAGAGCGTTTGGTTCATACCCGGAGGTCGCGGGTTCGATTCCTGGCGGGGGCAACGACTTTGTGTTGTTGTCCTAGTTTGGTCAGGGCATTATAGGCGATCACCTGATTGTCTGATAAGTAAGATGATCCGTGCTTCGGAGGGCACGTTAAGCCGTCGGTCCCGGTCACTGTCTTT
Organism: Acrobasis consociella; assembly: GCA_963555685.1. Taxonomy (NCBI): domain Eukaryota; kingdom Metazoa; phylum Arthropoda; class Insecta; order Lepidoptera; family Pyralidae; genus Acrobasis; species Acrobasis consociella. The sequence continues at coordinate 2,225,620 of OY743119.1, read as the reverse complement.
GACATTGGCCGTTACCTAAAACCATGTCAGAGGCCTTTAAGGCGGTTTAAAAACTCTGACACTAGAGTTAGTCATTAATACACACGATAAGAAGATTAGGCAACAACTTTTGTTAAGGCGTCATTTTTATGGCCCTGCATCAGGTGTTCCATTTTCTAAAATCAGTTATACCCCAGGCTTAACAGCTAGCAAAAAAGTTTTTTTACGAATCCGTCCAATATTTCCGGAGATTAGCGTGTACAAACACACAGACGACTTTTAAAAAAAATTCTCTTGCTATGTCTCCATCGCCCTAATTATTTTTTTACCAAATATCTTCAATGTACATTACCCTAACGCACAATGTACAAAAAAATGAGAGTATACCTAGCTCTTAATTATAATTCAGATGCCCATTTGAATTGAATACAAGTTTATTTGCTATAGGCAAATAAATAAGCTCCCGACACCATCTAGTGATAAGTGGCGGAACTACATAATATATTGATATCGTAGTGCCATCTATTTTTCAGTTAAATTACCAAATGCCGAATCAAAGCATTATTACCCAATAACTTTTAGATGTGATTATAAATGCGAAAGTGAGTTTGTGTATTTGTTTGTTTGTTTGTTACCTCTTCACGGTAAAACTACTGAACCGATTTGGATGAAATTTGGTATGGATATAGTTTGAGACTCAGGGAAGGACATAGTTTTTATCTCGAAATTCCCACGGGGAGCGAAGCCCACGGGTAAAGCAAATGTGTTAATAAAAATACAACACATAGCCAGCAAGCTTTGCCACGTCCCATACCCTCGTATTTGCGACGTCGGCAGACGGCAATATTTAGTGAAAAGCCGCTGGGATATTAAAAATTCCTTCCGTTAAGTTATATTTTATCTATGCAGGAAAATATTGGATAAGAGGTAGACGAGTTACCTATGCTACCGTGCTAGCCATAGATATTTTTAACCGACCGAAAACTAAACTTAGCTATAAGTAAATGACGTCAACATTTACCTTATAAGAAATCGAAAGGAAAAAAAGTGACAATTATCAAGTGATACAAATATCCAAAGATAAATAAATGAATTTGACTTTGACTTTGACTTTGACCAATAAAGGAGCAGGTTATCAATTCGTCACGATCTTGTTTTTATGTATCATCATCATCGTCAGGTCTTTTTGCCTCCACTGCAGGAGCACGACCCTCTGTACTACCATAGCCATCCTTGGCCAGAGCAGCCAGAGGACGTTTTTAGGTATGTTCACCGATTATTCGAAGACGCCTTGACCGATTTTGAAAATCTTCTTCTTCTTATCGTATGTGTTAGTGACTAACACGAGTGTCAGATTTTTTAAACCGCCTTAAAGGCCTCTGACATGGTTTTAAGTAACGACCAATGTCAAAGACAGTAACCGGGACCGACGGCTTAACGTGCCCTCCGAAGCACGAATCATCGTACTTATCAGACAATCAGGTGATCAGCCTGCAATGTCCTAACCAAACTAGAACAACACAAAGTCGTTGTCCCCGCCGGGAATCGAACCCGCGACCTCCGGGTATGAGCCGAATGCTTTAACCACTACACCGCGGAGGCAGTTGAAAATTATTTTTGGTTTGAAAGGGTATACTTGAGAGGTGGTAGCATGGAATTTTTTGAAATCGGTTTTGTAGTTTGGGCGTGAAGTCGGATAAAAATTTTGAAAAATCATTTATAATTTGATTCGCACCGTACCTACCTTTTCAGAACATTGCTGAAAATCAGTACATTGCCACAGAATTAGAACTAGTAGGTACTCACGTACAGAAGTCTAACTCAGTAAAGGAATTCAAAGAAATATGTACTCAATGTTGTTTGCGATATGGTTTAATTTAGCTCGCATTAGAACTCGGCACCTTTTCGTTTAGTCACCTAGAAGATGCATTGCAAGCCAATTTAATTCTTATTACTCAAGACATAAGATTCATGCCACTGAATTTGATACACATAGGAATATAATACCTAAACGGTGAGTGACACAGGCCTGGCATTGCTTACTCGTACGAGGTAATATTATCACTGAGCTTTGACCTATTTGTCTTGCTGCAGCACACACATGCAATTGATTTATTGTTGTCTTTATTTTTAAGTCTATGTAAGTGAAGCTAATGTTTGTATTGTTCAGTTTTTAGGGTTCCGTAAAAACGGGACCCTATTACGAAAACTCCGCCGTCTGTCTGTCCGTCTGTCTGTCACAGACTGTATCTCATGAACCGAGATAGCTCGACAGTCGAAATTTTCGAAGATGATTGTAGTTGTTGCTAAAGCAACAAACACTAAAAAAGAAGAGAAAAAATTGGGGCTCCCATAAAACAAACGTAATTTCTTATAGATAATGGTACGGAACCTTTCGTGTGCGAGTCCGACTTGCACTTGGCCGGTTTTTAATTAGCCTGCTATCCTAAAAACAAACCACAAATATTTAATTTGTCCAAAACTTGCGATTTCTATTCAGAGCTTATCTCGGCTAAGCCGCATTTGAGCTTTAGGCAAACAAACTTAAAAGTTCCTCAAAACCGCCAGAGCTGAACTTATTCACTTAATCCGATAGAAAGAAAGTCGAATTAAGACGTTAGTGAAACTGCTGTTTGTTTGTTCGTGATTTTCGACAAGATTATTCTAAATTCTCTGGATTTGTATTTGTATTTGTAATCTTTTTGTGTCACCCGTTTTTAACTGCCTCCGTGGTGTAGTGGTTAGAGCGTTCGGCTCATACACGGAGGTCGCGGGTTCGATTTCCGGCGGGGGCAACGACTTTGAGTTGTTGTCCTAGTTTGGTTAGGACATTGTAGGCTAATCACTTGATTGTCCGTTAAGTAAGATGATCCGTGCTTCGGAGGACACGTTAAGCCGTCGGTCCCGGTCACTGTCTTTGACATTGGTCGTTACCTCTGACACTAGTGTTAGTCACTAACACACACGATAAGAAGAAGAAGCTCGACGACTATACGGCAAAGCCAAAAGTACACGTACACGCAAGTCCGGTATTGCCTTCTTACGGGTCCTCCAATAGTTTCTATAGCGTATCTGTTACTTTAGTATATTAGGCATCGTATAGGTAACCTGAAAGTCTTGTTTCTTTACACGTCTTGTAATTTGAGCGATGATCTAACTCATTATAATGAAAATTACTTCGATACAATTCTTAGCAAACTTCAATCCATCAACGCAACGCGATGTTTCATCTCCTTACTCAGCTCTTCAGGGATGGAGATGATTGATATTGTATTATCGGCAATCAATAATGATTATTTTGATATTTTTATCAATGCAAAGAACGGATAAGATGGATATTTTTTTAAGGAAATCGCTCAATGCCTAACGACGAAAGTGTTTACCAGTGATGACTTATGACTCTGAAACTTGGTTCCTTACTATAGGTCTCTTAAGAAGGCTCAAGGTCGCTCAGATGGCTATGGAGCTGACTGCGGTGTTTCTCTACGAGATCGAATCAGAAATGAGGATATTTGTAGAAGTACGAAGGTCACTGACAGATAAGCGGATAAGTTCATTGAAGGCAGTAGGCGGGGGGAGAACCGATGGCCGATGGGGCAAAGAGGGTCTCAAATGGTGGCAAGTGCAGAGTAGGACACCCACTTGCCAAGTGGTCAGACGACCTGTGCAAGGTTGCAGAAAGTCACTGTATGCAGGCCGCTTCCGAAAGGTTGTTTTGGAAATCCTTGGGGGAGGCCTATGTCCAGCAGAGACTTCCTGTGGTTCATATGACGATGATGATGAATGATAAAGGAAATCACTGGACTTACGCCTTGAACGACTGCCTCCGTGATTCAGTGGTCGAGTCAGTTGTGGCGGAGGTTGTGGGTTCAAATCTCACTAGGAAGCATACTTTGTGAAAAGTTGTATCCAGTCATCACTTGAGCATGCAACCAGGAAAACGTTCTGATGATGATGAGCTGACGATGAAAGTCGTTCTCATGAGCCACGGACCTCTTTGAATGTAGCAATTGAGTATACCAACTCTCTCCTGCCATATCCTACTAATATTATAAACGCGAAAGTTTGTAAGTATGGATCGATGTTTGTTACTCATTCAAGTAAATACTACTGATTGGATTTTAATGAAACTTTACAATAATATATAGCTTATACTTCAGAATAACATATAGGCTACAATTTATAAAGATATTGCGCAGACGAAGCAGCGAGCACCAGCTAGTAATAAAAATAAATTAGAGATTAAAGTTCATTATAAAGTTGTTTCTTTTCGAGAAAATTGCAGAAAAATTAATTCCAAAGAATTTCGGCGTCCAAAGGCGACTTTCGCCCCACTAATTTCCGGGGTAAATCAAAATTCTACACAAAAGCCTAATTATTGCCCTTTGAAGCCACTTTATTCCAAGTTGTGGCGAAACCGAAACGACTTCATTATTCCACCCAACTTTTTATTCAATCCACCGTGGGCGTAGCCATGGTAAGGGGTGGGCACCACCCACTGTACAAACCTTTGTACGATCTAACGGTAGAACTACAGACAGACACGATCATTTCCCCATCCCTAATGGGGCAGTCAGATCATTTTGTGACTTTAAATAGAAAAGGAAATTTAGGACCGCAAGACTCATAGGTCATTTTGAGCGTGATGGTGAAAAAAAGGATCAAAAAGTGGTAGATATAAGTAAAAAGTAGTCGTCAGTAATTATAAATTGGGGACCACATATCACAAATTCATCAAAATTGAATTAATTTAACTAAATGACTGTACTTACTACGTTCAGCCATCTTGTTAAACCTTGCCTTCAATGGCTTGTATAGTCGTCCTTCAGCCATTTAATTGGATGACTACCTACCAACAGGTTATGCGTTCAGTCAATTACTGAATAAACATAATTTAGAATTTTTTTTAAAGTTGAAATCATCGGATTTACATCGTTAATAAATCTCTAGCTACGCCCACACAACCCGCCAACTTTTTAATCCAAAAATGTTTTGTTTTGCCACGAGGCCTAATTAATAATGACTTTTCTTCTGCTTTTGTAGAAGTTTCAATACACAATTTAGGGGTTTCTTTCATCTTTCTTTCTTTGTTGATGCAAATTAAAACGCCATGAGGTAAATTTTACAATTAATCATGGTAACTCTTTTGTGAGTAACTTTAGAAATCGTGATTGCAAGGAAACTGTTTTTTAAACAATACAACGGGGTATCGTATCGATATTTTTCAACAAAAATTATTGAACGTTAAGTTATTAAGTTATTAATTGAAAACACAAAAAAATTAATTTCTCTTTCTGTAAGTGAGATTATTAGAAACCCTCGTACAACTTTTCAGCTAGTATCCTTAAGTTTCATTAGAACCTCGAAAGTCATTGAAATACTATCCGCTTTAGAAACCTTTACAAAAAGAGTCAAAAGTGGCAGATTTTAGTATTATTTTTTTTGCAAAGGAAATTACAGCGTATTTTATTTCAATGATTTTCGAGGTTTTAATGAAACTTAACTTAACTCCCATGCTGGTCTGGGAGAAAAAAAAAACATAGAATGTACCAGCTGCTTCTCTTCCCATGCAGATCGTAAAAGCCGATCGAGGGAATGGGCAAAAATGCAAATCATGTTAACAGGCGATGCGGCTAGCAACCCATCACTGTATTGATTGCTTTTCCATCTTCTCGCCCAACATGACGCTAAAAGTGGCTTTTGGGTCTTGCGACCCTGGGCTTTGCATAGAACCGCAAGACCCAAAATGCTCTGTCTGCCCCATTAGGGATAAAGACGTGATAGTATGTATGTATGTATGTATGTATGTAATAAAACTTAAGGATACTAGCTAAAAGTTGTACGAGGGTTTCTGATAATCTCACTTACAGAAAGAGAAATTAATTTTTTTGTGTTTTCAAGGTCGCTAGCGCGGGTAGGACCCTTAAACAAAAATTAAATACAGGACATACCTAAATAATTTTCAAAACTAAAAACCGAATATCTGACAAGTGTACGTTTTCAGTATTTTTTTCAGTAGGATGTGTATTGTTTTAAACCAAATTCCAAAGGAGGAAATTATAATTTCGGCACGATCTTTCATTTTTTATGTATGTTCACCGATAATTCGGAGACGCCTGGACTGGTTTGGAAAATTATTTTTTGTTTAAACTATAAATATAACCTGTCATGTGGTCCCACAGAAATTTTAACAAAATTGGTTGTGTAGTTCTATCTAGTGGCTACAGTTGGTGTTCATAATAAATCAATCTAAATCTAGGAAATGCCGTAACAGATGTGAGAATGTTTCTTGCATGTAATTGCATAAATCCTCAATGGCTGAAAACCACATTAAACATATTAAACAATACAATGTCGTAGATACAACAGAGTTTAATTGAATAAACGGCTGTTGCAGCTGCGGCCAGTCGGTGTGTGTGACCAATTTAGCTTGCATCTAGGCAGCTGTACAGCTTTGTAGTGTTGTGGACGACAAAGCTTAATCTTATACAATTCTTCTATGTATGTATATATATTATATATAGCAATTCTTGTATGTATGTATATATATTTATTTATAAATTTCTGTGATCTCGAAAACGGCTCTAACGATTTCGCTGAAAATTTGTATATGGGGGTTTTCGGGGGTAAATAATCGATCTAGATTAGTTTTATGTTTGGAAAAACGCGCCCAGGTACTATGGCATTATACTTCGTAGTTCAATACCTAGAAAATTACCATTCTTTCTCCTGTGGATGTTATAAGAGGTGACTGAAGGACTAAGAGGTGACTGACTTTGAACTAAATTTCCTTGAATTAAATAATTTTCGTAATTAAAATTGGTTTTCTTAGTTGAGTTTGGGCTTATTTCATTTGCCTTAATAACTAATTTAGCCTGACAATAAAAGATTGCGCGAAAAAATAAAATAGAAAGATATTTCCAAATATCATATGCATCAATGAAATTAGGTATTTATTGAGAAAAAAGAAATAACAACAAATAAAACTAAGCTATTATATAAACATATATACTAAATTTAAAAAATCATCTTGTCCATGCGGCATGGCTGCAAGAACGCTGGCTGCGTTTCCTCGCTGGATAGCAATGCTGATCCGTTGAGCGAAATAGCAGCCAGCCCTCTTGTCTCCTGCAGCGGCTATCAGTCGCGGGGAGATCTCCTTAAAAAGTCTCCTCCAATATATAATCTCCACTGAGAGATGAATATTTGCGCCGCTTGGCAGCCTCGCCTGCAGCAGCCGCCCAGGCCCTCAAGGCTGACTCCCTGAGATGAGAAGGCGCCAGTGTGTCAACACATGTTGCGTCCCACACTAGAGCAACATCCCATATGGCCTCTCGCCATCATTTCATGCTACACCCCGGGGTTCCAGGGAGCAGGGAACGTTTATTGTAGCAATAGCCCTTTTGAGAATGTCATTTAAAGAGCCGTGACGAGAAAGCCTATCTGCGCTAAGGTGACAATATAGGCCATGGAGCCCACACCGATCGACGTCACTGCCGCATGCCGAACGATGTGGCGAAAATACCGGCGTTCCTAGGCGGATACCAACTGCCGTACGGAAACTATTATTCTTCTTATCGTGTGTGTTAGTGACTAACACTAGTGTCAGAGTTTTTAAACCGCCTTAAAGGCCTCTGACATGGTTTTAGGTAACGACCAATGTCAAAGACAGTGACCGGGACCGACGGCTTAACGTGCCCTCCGAAGCACGGGTCATCTTATTTATCAGACAATCAGGTGATCAGCCTTTTTTTTTTTGACGCGGAGAAAATCCCTTCGGATACCTTACCGGTTACGGGACACCGGTAAGGTTATGTGGTGTTACCACTAAAAACTCCGCGGTGTCACCTCTTAGCCGCTATCGGCCGGGACCGTGTGCTTCTTTACGCCCTCATAATTTGGGGCCTGCGAAAGCAGGCCCTGCCCCAGTCCACCTGACGGCGACCGGGGCCCACACAGCCGGCCGCAGGGGATAGGGAGAGCGGCAACGTAACACCGACACTCCTCTTCCCCTGCGGCCCCACCGATGCCGTGCCAAGCGCCACGGCCGCGCTTGGTCGCGGAGGATAGGGCGAGCGGCAACGACACACCGACACTCCTCTTCCCCCGCGACCCCTACCACGGCTGTGATGGTAGGGGGGTCATCGTCACCCTCTTCCCCCACAGCCAGGCCATTCCCTCCAGGAATGGCCTCCGCCGGGCCCGGGGTGGCCTAAGCCTCAACCCGGGCAATGGGTTCCTCTTAGCTTCCCTGCGGCCGAGGCAACCGCAGGTACTGAGCCCCCCATCGCGACAAGATGGGAACCACATCGGGGAGGATCAGGTGATCAGCCTGCAATGTCCTAACCAAACTGGGACAACAACACAAAGTCGTTGCCCCCGCTGGGAATCGAACCCGCGACCTGTGGGTATGAGCCAAATGCTCCAACCATTACACCACGGAGGCAGTTGTTTTTTTTAGTTGTTCAGTTGGAAACTAATACTGTCCAGCACTGTACCGATGTTAAAGGAATGGAACGGCATGCAGCCAGTGGCTAGACTCATTTGATGAGACTGCTAGAAGCCGAGCGCGATCGATGTCACTGTGAAAATTTTGAGCCAAATGTTTGAAAGTTCTCTCCACCAAAGGGGTATCCCAGCGTTTTTGTTGGTTTAATTCCACTGGAATATCTTCTTCAGGGCAGAGAACTGACCAGGTTTCCTTTGCCTCAGCTATCAGGTCAATTGTGACATCGTCTTTTTTTAAGATTTTTTGCATAGTCCTAAGACGCTGTGAGCAGAGGAAAGGAAAGCTGGAAGGGCAACACTAGAAATTGTTCTGATGCCTATGCCACCGTTTTTGATTGGTAGATTCCAAGATTGTTAATTGGTTCCAAGAGTTATCGTTAAAATGTAACTTTAGTTTTTTTTTTATGGCGGCAAGCATCTAATTTGTTTATTATTTCCGAATGTTTCCAGATTGGACTTGAACGAAGGAGATAGGTAAATTTGGGGACAAAAAGGCAGTATTTAAGAATGGTATATGCTATATAGGAATTTAGAATATCCAATCTGGAGGTTGTAAAAGTAATGTTATCCAATTTCTTTTCTAAAAGGCGTTCGATACTTTCGTCAAATAGTGGTGCGCCAAGGAGAAGTAAAGAGTCTTTGGATGTCAAAATTATGTCAGGGGAAATATCCATAAATATGTCCAGAATATATTTTTTGTGGTTTTCGAAAGGTTCTTGTCAATATATAACTCACACTTTTAAAATTCAGTTCTAGGCCAATACTTTTAAATTTTTCAATGATAGTAATAAAATCCGTGTAAACTTAGTCTTTACTTCCCCCAAACGTTCCGTCATAAAGAAACTAACTAATATGCATGTCAATATTCTGACTAGAAAAAAAATCGTGGTTTCATTATTTGGCATGCCATTTGGTTTCTGTGATGATGATGATGATAATTATTAGTAGGCAAGTTCATTTCTAATACTCATAACTGCATGTTCAAACTGCACCAAGTACTAAATCTATATACTGAGAAGCTGATCTTACAAACTTTCCTCCCTAGGGACTTAGTCGTAATTGTTCCAGATTATTAAACCAGTGATTTAGTTTAGTTGGTAGTTCTAATGAGTTAGGGTTTAGTTCGCTCCCTTTGGACTGTTTACCTGAAATGCGACTTCGTTTCGGAGTTGTGAAAGCATAGCAGGGTAAGCTAGTTTTGCTTCTTCATTCATCATTATCTGAGCGTATTGTCAGTTGCATCCTTAGCGGTCCGCTTCAGAGCCCGAAGCCCGTAATTTGGTGAAGATATGATTAAACATTTTGGAACTCATGAAAATAATGAAAGTGGTTTGTTTTTGTTAAATAAAAATTAAATTAAATCTTAGAGTAATGAAGTAAGCGGCAAATAGACTAAGTAGAAACATCTAGATAATATTATAAGATAATAAAGAAGTAACAAACATACACACACACAATCTTTCTCCTTTATATCATTAGTGTTATGTGATGTGATGATTAATCCTTCAATCGCGTAAATCACAGATACGTTCATTCGCCGGATCCGGTCGAAAAGTGGTTTAAAGATGCAGTTCCGCTAAGGATGTAACTAGAAACGCGCTAAGATTATGTGTGTCCGACCAAATATTTCAAAAACGGATCTTTAAATCAAAAAATGAACAAGCTCACAATATTTTTAAAAGACCTATTCAACGTACCCCACACGATGAATTAGACGAAAAAAAATTGGCTCCCCCTTTTATATATGAACTTTTTTCAAGATTTTTCTTTACGACTTTTTTGCCCTGAGTAAGATACATCCCCATACTAAATAACAGCTATCTAGTACTTATGACAGCTTTGTAAGACCACGGACAGACAGACAGACATGGCGAAACTATGAGGGTTCCTTGTTTACTACGGAACCCTAAAAGCAAGTATGTCCATTGGTTTCATCAGCATGCCGTCGAGAGTATCATATAAAAGGAGGAATTAATTTGCGTCTCGCTCCCGGCTGCATTTAGACTGTTAATTGCACGCTGCGTGCTCCTAGCTTAAGGGGAAGCACTTGTGAGTGTCGAGTTTCTGCGAGGTATTAAATGTATCCTGTTGTCTGTGAAAAACACTCAAAAACAATAGTAAAAAAAACGACGGGTTGCACTCTGGGAGTGCCGGCAGAAGTGAAAACACAGCAGTATGGCCACTACACAGACGATCGAGCCATCAGCTGTCACCATTCATGGATGCGCGTAGCACGCTGTAACATAAACACACACGAATATTCGCGCAAGCGCCCTGCGCCGCCTAAACGAAACAGCAGGCGCAGGCATACATTTTCGCCGCGCCGTAGAAAGAGAGGGGGATACTCCCTCTCCTACGCCGCGCCAGCTGTCTACTGTCCATCCGTCTTACGAATTTTCGATCAGGTCACGTGTCCTGACGCGAGTTTAACATTTTTTACCCATTCCAAAAAAAGTGCACAACGCCGCTAAAGAAGTTTTCACTTCAAAAATGCATGTCGACCGGATTCCGGTCTGCTCACAGATGACAGGATAACTAAGTATATATGTGAGTGGTACCGCCGTGTGGTATCCGGCAGCGCCGTGTTGTTTCTGGCAGAGTAGAATAGAACCACTCCAAGTCCTCTTGTGTATGTCGTAGAAGGCGACTTAGGAAATACAAGCTAAACAAAGTTCTATGAGGCCTCTTCAACCCGTCTGACCAGAGTGGAGAGTATAGGCCTATCCTCTGATCGCTCTGGCCAATATGACGACTTGTACAGAGAGGGTTGTGCTCCTGCAGTGGAGACGAAAAAGACCTGATGATGATGATAATGTATGTATGTATGTATGTTTGTTCGACGATAATTAAGTAATTTTGATCGGAGCTTTACGAAATATGGTAGGCGTGCATATGTGGCTTATACCTTTTTTCAAGTTCGAACATGAGCCATGTCTTTCAAGGCATTAAGATCACGAGTTCACAGTTTGGCGAACTACTAGTTATATTGATTATGGGCTTTTTGTAACATTTTTGTTTGCCAGGCAAATTACAAAAACTTCGGCTTAAATAGTTTCATATGTAAACGCCATAGTGATGGGCGGAGGATTTAAATAGTAGAATGAATCCGACGCATCAACTCACGTATCCGTAGCGCCATCTATTATTTGACATGCAAACAACAAAAACCCCAACTTTCAAGCGATAACATAATAACTTTTAAAAACCGATTTTCATCAAACATAGCTAAGAACCACCGTAACACTATCATTATAACATCCATCTTTTTGTTATTGATAAAAAATTGCGTGGGCGAGTTTTTCTCAAAGCGTACAACTTCCCCTTAACAGGACACTAGCCACTGCATATAAACAAGCTCTAACGCCGGCTGTTAATTACAACGCGACTACAAGAATTACACGGTAATTATTACGTTATTACAAACCTCTACTCGTTCTGGTTTTATATTACAAAAAGATTTATTTCATTACTAGCTGAAGCCCGCGACTTCGTTCGCGTGCACATTATGTCTCTGGAAAATGCTCATCAGGCTGAACAACTTTTACTAAGGCGACATTTTTATATCTCTTATAGTTTAGCTGGACCATTATGGTTCTGCATCAGGCGTTTCATTTTCCAAAATCATTTATACCCTATATGTTGCCCAGGCTTAATAGCTATATAACAAAAAAAGTTGCATTCGAATCCGTCCAGTATTTCCGGAGATTAGCGTGTACAAACAGACAAACAGACAAACAGACATACAGACAAACAGACATACAGACAAACAGACAGACATTTTTTTTTAATTCTTACTCTATTACAACGTCTCCATCGCCCCCAATATTTTTTTTGGAAATATATTTAATGTACAGACACACTTTTTTTACTGTTTTATTATATGTATAGATTCTTATTTTTATTCTTTTGACCTGACCAGGGTCGCTGGAAAGCGCTGGATGCAGGCTGCTCTTGATCGCTCATTTTTAGGGTTCCGTAGCCAAATGGCAAAAACGGAACCCTTATAGATTCGTCATGTCTGTCTGTCTGTCTGTCCGTCCGTATGTCACAGCCACTTTTTTCAAAAACTATAAAACCTATACTGTTGAAACTTGGTAAGTAGATGTATTATGTGAACCGCATTAAGGTTTTGACACAAAAATAGAAAAAAAACGATAAATTTTGGGGGTTCCCCATACTTAGAACTGAAACTCAAAATTTATTTTTCATCAAACCCATACGTGTGGGTATCTATGGATAGGTCTTCAAAAATGATATTGAGGTTTCTAATATCATTTTTTTCTAAACCGAATACTTTGCGCGGGAGACACTTCCAAAGTGGAAAAAAGTGTCCCCCCCCCCCCGTAACTTCTAAAATAAGGGAATTATAAAACTAAAAAAAGTACATGATGTTCATTACCATAAAAACTACCAGGGAAAATTGGTTTGAACGATATCTAGTAAGTAGTTTTTTTTTAATACGACATAAATCATAAACGGCAATTTACCTTTCATTCAATCAACTCAAATATAAAATTTAAACAAAAACATACTACAAGACTTTTATATTATGTTATTTGCTACTACGGAACCCTTCATGGGCGAGTCTGACTCGCACTTGGCCGCTTATTGAAATCTTTTGATGAGGCCTATATCAAGCAGTAGACGTTATGCGGCTGAAATGATGATAATGATGGTTAAAAGAAAAGACATATTTTTCTGAGCTGAACGATTTTTGCGATTGCAAAGCGACATATATCTTATACCTTTAAACGAGCAATTCTTGTATATTTATTTATATATTTCTGTGATCTCGGAAACGGCTCTAACGATTTCGCTGAAAATCGGTAAATGGAGGTTTTCGGGGGTAAACAATCGATCTAGATTAGTCTTATGTTTGGGAAAACGCGTGTTTTCGAGTTTTCATGCGTTTTTCTTTCCACGGAGAATATGGTCGCTAAATTCGTCCCGCCAAGTGCTATCCATTTGGCTCAGCGGATAAAGACGCGGACTGCTAGAAAGAGTGTTACGAATTCGAATCCCACTGGGTGACAAACTTTTGTATTTTTTTATGTTCAAGTTTACATATAATTTATTAATTTTTATTGTTTTTAGATAAGTTTAAAAAAAAATAGTTAATGATTGTGATGTTACCGAGCAAAGCTCGGTCGCCCAGGTACTGAACTCCTTCAACTTATCATACAAGGCAAGATCCAAGGCAGAAAGAGGCCTGGACGGAGGAGAACATCGTGGCTGAAAAATCTACGCCAATTGGTTTTCGTCATATCTGAAAAATCGGGAACAAGTAGTAGAAGTAGAAAACTATGACCACGACACCGGGAAAATTACTACGGTAAGATCAGATGTAGAATGTGTGAAATGTTCGATTCCCCAAGGAAGTGTTATCGGATGCTTATTGTTCCTTATCTACATCAATGACTTACCTAAAACAATGACCCAGACATGTGTACTATTCGCGGACGATGTATCATTACTGACACCTTACACGAAACCTGACAATTTAAATAACATGCTCACAGAAAATTTGGACAAAGTAACATCGTGGTTGACTGATCATAATTTAGAAATAAATTTTAACAAAACGAAAATAATAGTATTCAGGCCACACCAAAAAGAATCTCTAAATATAAAATTTAGTTATAATTTGACAGATATTGAATCTGTAAAATCTTTTGAACTGCTCGGATTAGTGTTAGACACACACGTTAACTGGAAAGATCATATAGACAAAATAGCAAAAAAATTATCTACGTTCACATACGCACTCTGGGAACTGAAAAAATCCACCAATAAAAAAACGGCGATAACAGCATATTATGCATATGCATATTCATGGCTCACATATGGGGTTATACTCTGGGGTATTCCGTGGACGCGAATAAACTATTAATCCTCCAAAAGAAATGTATACGCATTATAGTTGATATTAAGGAGAGAGATAGCTGTAAGCCGTATTTTAAAGATTTAAAAATTCTGACATTGCCATGCATATATATCTTCGAAACCAGCAAATTTGTACGAAAATACCCCCAGTACTACACAAAAAAAGACGACTTACCGCGACGCTATCCTACAAGGAAAAAGAATATGTTAGCTAGGCCAAATTCTACTCGTAATTTAGAAATTTTTAACTCCGGACCGCTTGCAATGTCAATAAAAGTCTATAACACCCTTCCAGATCTGCTAAGAGCAGAGAAGAAAGATATACCATTTTTTATAAAAGATTAAAAGCACTGCTTGTAGAAAAAAATTATTACACATTGGACGAGTTTTTTAATGATAAAGATTTGAAAAAATATAAAATAAATGACGAATAACGTATATATTATAAGTACATTGGACAATGGAAAAAATAAATGATAATAATAAAAAGAAAATTGACATTTAAAAGAATAAAACCAACAATATAAATGTAAAGGACATAAATATACGAGTAAATACACAAATATAGCTAATATTGAATGAATTAAAATACTGACTTTGTTATACAAACTGACATTACCTACTCGTATTAAAAAACTACTAAACAAATCAATCTTTATTAAAATAATTACTAACTAATTTTATATTATATAAATACTAACGAAAAATAAAACCGCATGCCGTTCCATATTTTTTCTTTTGCAATGCCCTGTCAGGGCTCATTTTGTACCTACTAACTTAAGAAATGACTATGTAGTAAAGTGTTATATATGTACAATATGAAAAGCAATAAATGAATTGAATTGAATTGAATTGGTACAAGAAAAGTACGCGATCCCTGTTCCGAGCGGCCGTCTCAAAAGTGCAGATCGCAATGATGATTGCCGACCTTCATTGAAGATGGCACTGAAAGAAGAAGAAGAACAATTTTTAGCTGTTTTACAAAACCAAGTTGTAATGCCAAACAGAGGTTTTGTCAAACAACAGATTATACAATCCAACTGCGACATATACACAACTTGTAAGGGACATATCCGTAATAAATTGAACCCCAGCGACCTATACTAGATCACTATTTATAGTATAATGATAATAAAATATAAATAAAATAAAAATGTAATAAAATAAAAATGATAATAAAAAAAAGACGACTTACCGCGACGCTATCCTACAAGGAAAAAGAATATGTTAGCTAGGCCAAATTCTACTCGTAATTTAGATTTTTTTTACTCCGGACCGCTTGCAATGTCAATAAAAGTCTATATCACCCTTCCAGATCTGCTAAGAGCAGAGAAGAAAGATACCATTTTTTATAAAAGATTAAAAGCACTGCTTGTAGAAAAAAAATATTACACATTGGACGAGTTTTTTAATGATAAAGATTTGAAAAAATATAAAATAAATGACGAATAACGTATATAGCTAATATTGAATGAATTAAAATACTGACTTTGTTATACAAACTGACATTACCTACTCGTATCAAAAAACTACTAAACAAATCAATCTTTATTTAAATAATTACTAACTAATTGACCGAGCAAGTGAAGCGAGCGAAGCGTCTCAGTTTCGAGATTAGCCAAAAATTATTTTGTCCGTCTGTCTGTCTGTCCGTCTGTCTGTCTGTCTGTCTGTCTGTCTGTCTGTTCTCGCCTACAGGTCGCATTTCTTAACCGATTCTCATGAAATTTTGTATGCAGGTTCAGCAACTTAATAGAATTTTTTTGTCGAGCCAGTTTTTCGAAATTTCTCAAAATGGCGGAAATATGGGGGCTTACAATTTTAAAACTGTCATATATCCGCCATTTCAAAATATTTTCAAAAATTTCATTAAACTAAATTATGCTAAATTAAAAAATCTCATCTTAACTAATTAATTGGATGTTTATTGACCGAGCGAGCGAAGCGTCTCAGTTTCGAGATTAGCCAAAAATTATTTTGTCCGTCTGTCTGTCTGTCCGTCTGTCTGTCTGTCTGTCTGTCTGTCTGTTCTCGCCTACAGGTCGCATTTCTTAACCGATTCTCATGAAATTTTGTATGCAGGTTCAGCAACTTAATAGAATTTTTTTGTAGAGCCAGTTTTTCGAAATTTTTCAAAATGGCGGAAATATGGGGGCTTAAAATTTTAAAACTGTCATATATCCGCCATTTCAAAATATTTTCAAAAATGTCATTAGACTTTTTTGTTGCCATTATGAAAACATTTTTTTTTTATTTGAACAACTTTCTTGTCTGGACAACTTTTTTATACGTTATACTTAAACGGGTTTAGGGTGACTCGCGGAGTCTATAACGGATATACAATACAAATCTTCTTACAAAATATACTGAAACTATTTAAGGGTGAATTCAGTCCGGGTTACTGAACAACTTTCTTAAAAATACATATCTCCCCTGGGGTCCACGAAGTAATTTCTCTGAATAACTATTATGGTTATTATTTTGAGTTTCATAAGTAGTTCTATAAATTTTATCATATTTAACCGACTTTAAAATATAAAGGTTTTGCTTATTTTACGATTAGTTTTTTCTTTTTTAGTTTTTGCTTAATTTGATTGATTGTTGGCTTGTTTATTAAATTCAGCAATTTTGTTGAACGAACTTTCGTTCAATCGCTATCGCTGCTTGTCTGTGCTTCTGTAGTAGTATTAGTAATGATGCCACGAACTAACAAGAGATCAACAGCAATCAAAGCGCGCGAAGTAGCTTTACGAAGAGAGTAAGAAACCAATGAGCAGCGGCATAGAGCCATGGCAATACAAATAAACATTTAAACGAAAACTCATTAATAGTTTTCTGTTTTTTTCAACAACGAGCTGACTTTGTCATTTGAAAAATGATGGGTCATTTTTCGGTGAAAGACTACTGTTACAGAACTGAATTTCAGCATCACGGTAGACCTCATATCCATGTGATGTATGGTAGGAAGGTGCTCCTGACATTTCAGAGCTAGATCGAAAGTCATTTGAAGAGAGGGTTGTGATTGGCCACTATTTTGGAATTTGGTCACAACCATGAATCCGCATATCGGTAAACCTGCACTAATTATTTATCCAAATCAGGTACATTATTCTGAAATAATAATCGCGAGGTCTAAGTTCGTGGCGAACTACTAGTTTTATATTATATAAATACTAACGAAAAATAAAACCGCATGCCGTTCCATTTATTTTCTTTTGCAAAGCCCTGTCAGGGCTCATTTTGTACCTACTAACTTAAGAAATGACTATGTAGTAAAGTGTTATATATGTATAATATGAAAAGCAATAAATGAATTGAATTGAATTGAATTGAAAAAATAACAGTCAAAAAAACAACAAAAAATCTACATTCCCATACAAATTGTCCGAGCGGCTGTACATTATCGTATAGAAATGCCGATATTTTTTAATTTTTGACTGTTATTTTAATTTCATTATACTATAGTGATCTAGTATAGTCCGTGGTTTGATTTAATACTGGTATGTTTCTTCCACATTGTATGTATTTGTTATAAAATATAGTATCGTTGAGTTAGTATCCCATAACACAAGTCTCGAACTTACTTTCATGCTAGCTAAATCTGTGTGATTTGTCCCTGTATATTTATTTATTTGATGACCTATGCTTCTAAATAGGTAAATAGTCTACACTAGCAACTATGTGCCAACTTAGTTTTTGTAGCGTACTAAAGCTAGTTTATGTTGACGCGTTATGTGCTTCATAACAGTCACACATATCACTTTGCTAGTGTTTTATGGTACTACTTTGCTTAGTACAATGTCTTGGCACAATATTGTATGGATTAATAATGTTTTTAATGTCACTTAACACTTTTTATTTAATGCAGGTGAAGGTGTGTGTAAGTGGCAACACAGGGGTCAGAATTTTTAAACTGCTGAAATCTGATATAGCTTTGTATGCTATACAATAATTACAGCCGGAACCAACGGCTTTTAGTCTTCTTATCGTGTGTTAGTGACTAACACTAGTGTCAGTCTACGGTTTATAGTGTATTCCAAGCATAGAGGAATGAAAACTTTTATGCCATTTGTGAAAGCATGAAGGAGTTCGGGAAATTTGTATACTTGTGGTCACCCATCCAGCGGACCACGCCCAGGATTGCTTAACATGCGAAAGCGCTAGCAATACGTACTCTCACGGGGCCAACAAACTCCTCAGTCTGTCTTGTTCTTATCAAGTCGAAAATAGCTTAAATTGTTCTCTAGTGTTCATAAAAATAATAATCGTTTGCTAAACCTTTTTTAGATAAATATATTTTGTCTCGTTCTTACTATCACTCCAATATTATAAAGTCGAAAGTTTGTAAGTGTGTGTTTGATAATTCTTTACGCGGAAACGGCTAGACCAATTTTGATAAAATTTGATATGCAGGCAGATAAAGATATTTTTTTACTAAAATAGGTTTAGCAGACGATTGTTATTATTTATTAATAAAATGGTATACCTAAAGGTATTCTTCTGTTCTAAAGAACAGAAGAAGAGGAAGAATGGGTCAAGATCGTCCTTGACGAACGTACCGCGACCAGATTGCAGACGTTCTTAAAAAAGAAGAGGTCTGAAGTACCCGTGACCGGATGAAGAGAGAGATGAGTGTAGATGCATGCATGAAGAGAGAGGTGAGTGTAGATGAAGCGAAAGAGGTCTGTCAGGATCGTAGCAAGTGGAGATCCACAGTCTCTGCCTACCCCTGTGGTAAACAGCTAGGCGTCATAACATGTATGTATCTTTAGACCAGAAAATAGCCACAACGGTAGGTAAAAGGGTAAGTTCTGGAAGAAACAGATAAACAATTTCCTTTGACTATTTACTAAGTAAATTGGAAGACGTCATAGCACAGAATCAAAGGCAAAATTATGAGGTTCTCATAAAAAGCTGTAGTTTTAGCGGCAGTCTTAAATTAAAGTAAGCACGGAGGTCGGCGCAATTTTCCGCAAAGAAGCTATAGCGCGAGCAGAAGCGTCGTGGAGCGAAGAAAAAGTGATGTGGCATTATAAATCTATACATATAATAAAACAGTAAAAAAAGTGTGTCTGTACATTAAATATATTTCCAAAAAAAAAATTGGGGGCGATGGAGACGTAGTAATAGAGTAAGAATTTAAAAAAAAATGTCTGTCTGTTTGTCTGTTTGTCTGTTTGTCTGTATGTCTGTTTGTCTGTTTGTACACGCTAATCTCCGGAAATACTGGACGGATTCGAATGAAACTTTTTTTGTTATATAGCTATTAAGCCTGGGCAACATATAGGGTATAAATAATTTTGGAAAATGGAACGCCTGATGCAGAACCATAATGGTCCAGCTAAACTATAAGAGATATAAAAATGTCGCCTTAGTAAAAGTTGTTAAGCCTGATGAGCATTTTCCAGAGACACAAAGTCCACGCGAACGAAGTCGCGGGCTTCGGCTAGTGGTAAATAAATAACTAAATCATCGTTTTAAATATAGTATCGTTGGGTTAGTATCCTATAACACAAGTCTCGAACTTACTTTGGGGCTAGCTCAATTAGTGTAATTTGTCCCTATATATTTATTTATTTATTTATCGTCATCATCATCAGGTATTTTTGTCTTCACTGCCCTCTCTGTACATACAGAGCCATACTTGGCCGGAGCAGAGAGAGGACTTGGCTCACACTTTCCTCTCTGATGTTTATAAGCTTTGTTTAGCTTGTATTTCTAAGTCTAAGTCGCCTTCTACGATATCCACGGGAGGACTTGGATACTAACTCAACGATACTATATTTTAAAACAAATACATTATAGATAAACATCCAAGACCCAGGTCTATCTGAAAAAGATCATTTTTCATCTTGACCTGACTGGGGATCGAACCAGGGACCTACGGTGTGACAGCATGACTTGATGACGACTAGTTCACAGAGATCGTCAGTATATAGTTTTTTGTATACAGATATACCTACATAGGTATATACATACATACTCTTACATCTTTATTCTTAACTGCCTGAATTTTCTGGGGTCGAGTTCTGCCCCCAGTTGAAATAAATTTTTTGAAAGGTAAGGTAGACATCATTTAAAATTATGTTTTGAACAAGCCTTAGATAATCCTTCAAAATAATTTATGAACTTCTGTTAAAGTTCAGAGAGAGAACGTGAAGCCTAGGCTGTTAACTAACTGACTCAACGATGATTCTTTATGGCAGCATTGCCACGTTGTTTGGCAATGATTAAGCCTTTTGGCCACGTTACCGAGGGCTAATATTTTAGTACTACATAATTTGTATTTTTTTTAGTTTCAATTTAAATTGAATTAAGAATTTCAAAACATTAAAATGCCATATTCAAATAAATTCGCACATCTCGCTACAAAGTAGCCATTACGGCGTTCCTCGCAGGGAAATTGCTCGCCGCCGCACTTCATTTCTCGTGTAAATTTCATTTTTCACCATTCACGTGCTGCAAAAAGTGCCCGGTTACTTCAACGGCGTGAAAACTGACATTAATGGCTCGGGAGGTATTTTTTTTAATACACGACTTGAATCCATATACTTTGTTAGACCTTAAATTTCTTGGGTAAAATTTAATTGTCAAAATATTAAAAACGCCATACAAAAACAATACTTACAAATTAACTTTATTCATAAACATAAAATTACAAAAACAACAAGAAACAATATGAGCACAAAGGCGAACTTATGGCTATAAATGCAATCTCTTCCAGCCAACAGAAACCAGAAAATTAATAATTTGAAACAAGGTAGGCCATATCACAGGTATTCCACTTCATAGAAACGGAGCAGCATATATACTTAGTACTTCTACATACGAAACAATCCGTCCGTGCACACGTCAAATGTGTGAGTTAAACAATCAGGGTCGCTACCACTGAATTTGTTGCTTTGCTTACCTGTTTTCATCACTCGGAAATCTATAAAATTTTGGTTATTTATTGTTTTCCGTGGATAACCAATGATAATGTGTGCAGTTTCTCACCATTATAATTCAATAATCCTAAGTGACTCGCGTAATGTTAACGTGCGACTACCAATAACCCTGTTTTACTGGCGCTTACACGTCCCAATAACGGGGGAAGGGTTGCGGGGACGCCAGATTGCGGGGGACGGTGTAAGTTTCCGTTCCGTATGTAATACTATTATTAATTCTGTGGCCATATTCAAATAAATTCTCACATCTCGCTACAAAGTAGCCATTACGGCGTTCCTCGCAGGGAAATTGCTCCGCCGCACTTCATTTCTCGTGTAAATTTCATTTTTCACCATTCACGTGCTGCAAAGAGTGCCCGGTTACTTCAACGGCGTGAAAACTGACATTAATGGCTTGGGAGGTATTTTTTTTAATACGCGACTTGAATCCAAATCATTGTTTTATAACAAAGGCTTTTTGGAAAGTAGGCAATCATCGTTTCGGGTTTTGTTGAGATTAAATATTTTTTCAAAACTAAAAACCGACTTCACTCCCTGAACTTCACAACCGATTTTGATAAAATTCTATGATTCTATGGTTTCACCTCGGAAGCCTTTACCCTCTGTCTACCCTCTCTGTACCTACCCTCTTTGAAACAAAAAAAATAATTTTTGAAATCGGTCCAGGCATCTTCGATTAATCGGCAAAAAATCGCGACAAACTATCCTCCTCCTTTTTTTCTGCCAATCTTCTAACGTCCCAAAAAGGCCAATTCGTTTGACTATCACAAAAAAATTGAATAGCAATTTTTATTTTTCTGCCAATCTTCTAACGTCCCCTAAAAGGCCAATTCGTTTGACTATAACAAAAAATTGAATAGCAATTTTTATTTTTCTGCCTATCTTCTAACGTCCTCTAAAAGGCAATTCGTTTGACTATAACAAAAAAATTGAATAGCAAATTTTATTAAAAAAATCTACATTTAAATTTTTCGTTCCTTCGACCTAATTCCACAGTACTTACCTTTGCGCATTGACCTTACCTAAAATTAATGAAAGACCTAACCACTGAATTTCTTATAGCTAGCTTAAGAAAATAAGTTTCTTAAAACATCTAGGTTCACCGAAATTTTTTGCAACTCAGTTTTGTAATAAAAATAAACGAGAAGATATTTTTCATCTGATTAAACTCTACTTTTTCGAAAAGGAATATTAGATGGAATTCACTTTTCTTTTGCTGGTTACCGGTAAATAAATCTACCTTTTACATGTATAAAGAAGTTTATTATTATTATTTATTTACTAGCCTATACTGTCCCACTGCTGGGCACAGGCCTCCCCTCTAGTACGCCACTGTTCTCTGTCATTTATTTTCGACTTCCAGGTCTTGTCATAAAGCACCAGATCATCGCACCACCTTGTCCTTGGACGACCTCTTTTTCGCTTGTTCTTTTTTTTTCCTCTTTCTTTTTATAATAAATAAATTAAAAAAAGTGTTCTTAACCTGATATAAATGGCTTCACTATCACTATAAATGGTAAGATAAACACAGACAAATAAAATATAAAACTCGTACATAACTTAAAGATATCACCGACAAGAGTATAATCATCAGGTCTTTTAGTTTTTACTGCAGAAGCACGTCCCTCTCTGTTCTACTAGAGCCATACTTGACCAGAGTAGCCAGAGGACTTGGCCTACACTCTCCTCGCTGCCAGACAGGTTGGAGAGGTCTTACTGTTGTTTTTAGGCATTGTTTAGCTTGTATTTCCTAAGTCGCCTTCTACGTCATCCACGGGAAGACTTGGAGTGGCCCTATTCTACTCTTGACAAGAGCAAAACTCTTCAATTATATGCATAGAGATAACTTTAAAGTAGTTTAAAATTATACAGTATAATTTCTTGTTTTGACCTTTAGATAATTTATTAGCTAATCTATATTCAATATAAATAAATTCAATTGTGAGTGGATCAGATTGTTTAGACTTTTAGCTGGAATAAGCAATTTACATTTCGTTTAGATAATGTTGAAATTTAAATTGTTAAACACAGTTTACTGATGCGATATAAGATTTATATTGAATGCGATCGTCGTTGCAAAGATTTAAAATTAAAAAATACTCTTTATTGTTTGAAGAATTAAAAAAAAGTGCCTTGTCATCATTTCATAATAAGTTAATTAATACTCTATTGTATACCACAAAAAAATAAAACAATAATTCAAATATACACATAAAAAACCATAGACATGTAATATCTTAAATCTATGGAAAAAACAAATTTACAATGGGTGGTCTTATTGCTAAAAGCGATTTTTTCCAGACAACCAATGGATGGAGAGAATATAGTGAAACGTTGGCAGACGTTAGTACCTAGCTATGGTACCTAACCTGGTTATTTATACACACTCCATCAATATGGCAACCTATATATTTAAAGATAAGTAGTGCCTTGCAACAACTTTTAGTAACGTATTCTCTGTATACAGAAAGAAAGATATTTCGAAAGAAAAATTGGCAATTATCAAGTGATAAAAATATTCAAAGATTAATAAATAATTTTGGACTTCGTCTTAAGGCGAAATGGTAGGAGAAGTGGCACACTCATTATTTTATTTTTTTTAAATAAGTTGATGATAAAGAATATAGTTCCAACGATTTGTAGAAATACCTTTAAATTATTTTAAAAGTAACCTTTGGAAGTAATTGCGTTAGTATATCTAGTTTTAAAACCAGACGTTTATTCGTCGTACATTTTAAAAATAGACGGATTATCCATAATACTTTCAAAGGTTATCCATCGAATAATTTAAAGGTCTTACTACAAATTGTTGGAACTCAATTTTTTTATTATCACCATATTTACTTTTAAACAATTCATTTCAAATGAGGGTACCACTTATGCAACTATTTCGCCTTAAATACATTTTCCATGCACATAAATTCAAAATAAATAAATAAAAGCCAAGACACGTGAAACTATTTCTAAATTAAACCTGAGCCTTACTAAAACCTGAATATAAGTTAACTAGCGGAAGCGTCATCTCTGTATACAGAAAGCAAGATAATTTCAAAAGAAAAATTGCCAATTAACAAGTCATACAAATATTCAAGACAAATAAATGATTTTTGACTTCGTCCTAAATATATTTTACATGTACAGTCGGCATCAGAGATACACGACCCCTTTTTAACCTACATCTTGAATTTTCTCATAAACTGAAAATAATATTAACATGAAAATTCGTATTCAGAGAGATTTTGATAAAGTCTTTTTGATTATACATTTTCATGTAAATATTAATTTCTGTTTGAGAGAAAATTCAAGGCATAGATAGAGGAGGGGTCAGGGTATCTCTAAAGCTGACTGTGCATAAATTGGTAAATAACGCCACTGATAGATATTGTTAGATTTAATGACAGGAGATAGGTTAATGAGCGCAGATTTCCCTTTTCAACTTAGAGTTTTCTTGGTTGATTACTTAACTTCTCTTCCAGCCCAAGGGTCTAAGGATGCCAAAGACCCTGCGAAGGTCGAAGAAAAAGCCGGTGCCTATTTTATTTCAAATTAATAAAAGCTAAGACACGTGAAACTATTTCTAAATTAAACCTGAGCCTTACTAAAACCTGAATAAAGGTTAACTAGCGGAAGCGACGTCAGCATGACAGAGAGACACTTGAGTATAAGAGCCGTTCCAACCTTAAAGCAGGACACTCACTGCCCGATTTTTGAACTTGCATTTTTCTTACTACCCCACATATCTTCACAGTGTCACAACAACCAGATTTCTGAAAGAATTATGAATTCGCTCAGAACACGTCTGTGTTTGCCTGTTTTCTGAGCGAATTCATAACAACAGCTCAGTATGTAATGTGTATAATAATTAAGCTTCTCTAACTTTAAAATTATTTTTTTTTATTTCAACATAGCTTATATCTTGATAGATTTAAGCTATGTTAAAATAAAATAACTATCTAAAGGCTCGGATCGAGTCATTCAGTCTATTACTTTTTTCAATAGTCGTTAATGTTCCACTGCTGGGCAAAACCTCCCCTCTTCCATAACTCTTTGTCCCTGGTCTTAACAATCCTATTCGAAAGCTTTCAAGTCGTCTGCCCATCTCATTTTCGGTCTACCTCTCTTTACATTTACTATACAGAGTTCTATTGTGAGACCAAAGTACTACTACCTTGGTATTTGTACCGGTTTGATTGCAAGTTATGACCGGACCGACCAACCAAAATAGCTAAAAACGGGACCCTATTACTAAGACTCCGCTGTCCGTCCGTTTGTCTGTCCCATCTGTCCGTCTATCTGATAATGAATTTCTGTTGCCGCTATAACAGCAAGTACTAAAAACCGAGTAAAATAAATATGAAAGAGAGAGAGGGGGAGGCTTATTCATACAAAAAACTTTTTTTTTGTAGATAATAGTAGGTAAATCTAGCTTTGTCACAGTGTGAATGGCAGCTTTACCTTCGTAAGAGTGAAAGAGACGGAATCGGCTAATTTGCAAAGCCGTTTACGTCGAGATGATAGTTTTTCAAGTTCCAGGCTGCGAGAAAAAGTGGGGACTATCAGCCAATCACATTTACATACATACACATGCGGAAATTGAAGTTTTTCAAGGTATTTTAGGTCAGGGATTCATTTAGGTTGTCGTGTGCTTTTCTGGCTCTGGTAGTACAGAGTCGAAAGCCTGGTCGTGCTCCTGCAGTGGAGAAAAAAAGACCTAATGATGATGATAATGCCTTTTTCGAAGTTTTGTTTACATATGCAAAACTTTTTATCGATAGGTATAATGACTGGGAAAATATGGATGGCCCATCGGTTAGGTACACTGATAATTCTGTGGTTGAATATTATTAAAAATATATTTTTAACAATTTTCTTTTTTCGCTGAGAACCAAAAAATTACGAAGATACAGTGCATTTAAATTTCGCATGACGTCAAGTCTTCGTGCAATGTTTTTCAAGCAGTGGCGTTACAAGTCCTAACTGGCAGTGTATTTTTGTGAATTTTACTTTTTGTAATATAGATCCATTTTTTAGATATCTTTATAATATCAGCATCATCATCATTTCAGCCGCATAACATCCACTGCTGGACTGGACATAGGCCTCTCCCAAGGATTTTTAAAATGATCGATCTAGAGTTTATCTGTATATCGATCTAAATACCTATATAATATAAGACGGACTAAGTAGAATAATACTTTTCGGACCCTATCACACCCCTATTCACGTTGTTATATTGTTGGTTGGTCGTCTGTGTAAATGCCAACCTTTGTGTCAGATTTTTAAAGGCATCTGATGTAGCTTGACGATATAGTTTGACTTTGATAACATCTGGGACCAACATCTTTACTTCCAAAGCCTTGGCTAATCACGGACACAGCCTCCAAGGCACGGACATAGATTTTTTCGTGTTTTAGTGATGACCCATCCGCGTGCGGACCACGCCCAGTGTTGCTTGACATGCGCAAGCGCTATCAATGCGTACTACCACCGAGCTACCGGGCTCTTCAAAGTAGCTATGAAACTGCGATTACCTCACCACCATGGTATAATAAAACAAGGTATTCTCTTTCTGAGATGGAACTCGACTACGTCACGATAAGTGTTGCCACTGATTGTTTTTCGCTAAATTTAAGAACTTTCTCAATTAGTTCATGAATATTAAATAAAATATTAAGTAACTTACGAGTAGCTATTTAGTATCTCGCGTGATCCATCAATTCAATATTTTATAAATTGAAATAATGGTTTATTATTTCGAAATTGGTATATAAAGTTCAAAAATGCATTACGCTCGGGTAATTCAATTTCACACAATGGCAACACATCAAACTGATGACGTAGTCAAGTTCCACCTACGTCATTAGCTGTCACGGGAAGAGAATACCTTGTTTTATTATACCATGCTCACCACCATAGAATTAATGTAAGTATTACATACAGAACGGAATCTCCTAAGGTCCTGGAGAGATGTGCGAGGAAGAGGAACGGAGACGCATATTGCGCGTCTCCGTCCCACTTCCTCGCACCTCTCTTCTGTTCTCGTCTAGTGAAGGGTGTTGAGTGGTCGGCTGCAGGCGCCTCCGCATCAACAAGGCGAGAACGGAGGAGAGGTGCAGGGATGGGAAACAGGGACCCATTGCGTAAGACCTTAGAAGATTTCGTTCTGTATGTAATTCTATCCTACTAATATTATAAAAAAAGTGAGTTTGTATATTTGTTTGTTTGTTACCTCTTCGCTTTTAAATTACTGAACCGATTTGGATGAAATTCGGTATGGATATAGTTTGAGACTCGGGGACATCATAGGGTACTTTTTATCCCGGAATTCCCAAGCGAAGCCCACGGGTACAGCTAGTACCTATATAAATCTGTGTCACCACGCAAGGGTTACTCAAACATTAACCTACGCTTTATTCAAATTTATAACCTTCTGGTCGAGCTTTAAT
The DNA here is from genome assembly GCA_963555685.1 of Acrobasis consociella. Classification (NCBI taxonomy): domain Eukaryota; kingdom Metazoa; phylum Arthropoda; class Insecta; order Lepidoptera; family Pyralidae; genus Acrobasis; species Acrobasis consociella. The sequence goes on along the minus strand of OY743119.1, from coordinate 2,197,857 downwards.
TAAAAATTGATAAAAGATTGTATGGTTTGATTAATGGCCGGGCCGGTTGAATACGCTATAGGAAACTACACCGGTTCAATTGAAAGGCATGATAAATTGATACGTCTTTTTTTAATAAGCACAACACTACCAGAACATTTTTGGGTATCGTAGTTTAGGTGGTAGTCTATTATTATTCTCATAAAATCATTTGTCATAATATAGCTCCGGCCGCCGGTACTGGCAAGCGAAGCGTAACGCCTGACCAGGGTCGCTGGAAAGCGCTGGATATAGACCGCTCTTGATCGGTCATTTTGGAAATCTTTGGGTGAGGCCTATGTTCAGCAGTGGACGTTATGCTGCTGAAATGATGATGATGATGATGATGAATATAGCTCTTCAATATGACCACCACATTACGTGTAGGAAGGCGGACAGACGTCGACAATATAATGGTTTCTTATCTCAACTGGGATACGCTTGATTCACCTTAATTTTTTTTTTTTTTGTCATATTTTTTATTATTAAAACCATGGTTTGATATGTATTGTTCTTTCTTATACTGTTTTTAAAGTCATATTTTCACTACCCTAAAGATTTTTCACATCATCATTTTGAGTCTTATAGTGTTTTATCTATAATACATGTAATGACAGAAAAATATAGCTACAACGGTACCCTTAGGTCACCTCTAACTATTTTATTTACTAATCATAAAAAATCCTATCCTACTTCCTACTAATATTATAAATGTGAAAGTGAGTTTATATATTTGTTTGTTTGTTTGTTACCTCTTCACGCTTAAACTACTCAACCGACTTGGATGAAATTTGGTATGGATATAGTTTGAGACTCGGGAAAGGACATAGGTACTCTTTATCCCGAATTCCCACGGAAGCGAAGCCCGCGGGTACAGCAAGTATAATATATATCCGAAATAAAATAATGTTAAAATGTTATTTTGAAAGTTGTGGTATCAAATGTAATGTTAAAAAAATTAAGTTCAAATAATTATGTGAAGTTTTATTATGACAAATTATTTACGACAGTAAATAAAGGACAAAAAAAAACATCCGCTTAACCAATTCATACTGCAGAAAACTTAATTACATTCCCCTTATAGCATTTCATAGGTAATCGTGAGTTTTATTGTGACAAATTATTTTATGACAATGTATAGAAAACCCAATAAACACTCGCTAAACTTATTCATACTGCAGAAAAACCAGTAACATTCCCGTTATAGAAATTCATAGGTACAGCATCAGTTTATTAATAGCAGAGAATATGTTTCATGCAGATCATATCTAAAATATCTAGATTGGCAGATCCGTATCTTGGATATGTCGATACTGCTATTCTAACGATTCTGCCGAAGCTTCGTTACAGCGGAGGCGTGGTACAGACAGAATGACAGTCTGCTGTCTAAGTCATAGATGGATATTCAGTTATTCTGTGCTTACCTATTGTTTGTTTGTTTTGTTTTTCATGTTTTATTTATTTAGGTACGTAAAACAGGTTACAATCATAAACACAAATATAAATACATACAATATTAAAAGACTGGACTGTAGCCCAAAACATACGCACACAGCAAGATTACAAATGACCTAACGTAAACATATATAAAGATTATTAAACATTTAAATCAAATTAAATTAAATTACCATAATATATAAAATTAAATCAAAAATTAATATAATATACCTACTTAATATAAAATACTAGAATACATATAAAACTGTTATGATCAATGAGGGTTTTCAAACTAGTGGACCAGACTGACAACCGTCAATCTGAAACTGCCGAAGCTTGAACTAAAGATGTCGAGTTCATCGTTCTCAGCAAGCTCGTTGCATGTGGCCACTGGTGTCAGATTCACACCATTCAAAAGTGGAAAAGTTGTTAGTAACAGTAATATTTTATTGTATCAGCGTAATATTTCTTATACCTTTAAACGAGCAATTCTTGTATATTTATTTATATGTATATTTCTGTGATCTTGGAAACGGCTCTAACGATTTCGCTGAAAATTGGTATATGGGGATTTTCGGGGGTAAACAATCGATCTAGATCAGTCTTATGTTTGGGAAAACGCGTGTTTTCGAGTTTTAATGCGTTTTTCTTTCCACGGAGAATATGTTTGCTAATTTCGTCCCGCTGGGCGCTATCCGTCTGGCTCAGCGGTCAAAGACGCGGACTGCTATAAAGAGTGTTACGAAATCGAATCCCACTCGGTGACTTACTTTTGTTTTTTTTTATGTTCAAGTTTATAAATATTTTTTTAATTTTTATTGTTTTTAGACAAGTTAAAAAAAAATATAGTTAATGTTTGAGATGTAAACGAGCTAAGCTCGGTCGCCCAAGTACTATGTTTTATCTGTGGTACATACATTCGGTGTTAATGTGGTAACCTATGGTTGGTCTGGTTCATGGTAGATAGGTAACAAAACTCCTCCTCCTTTTTTGAAAGTCGGTTAAAAAAGGAGGAGGTTTGTGACTCAATTCGTCACGATTTTTTTTATGTTCACCGTTTATTCTAAGACGCCTTAACCGAATTGGAAAATGTTGTGTTTAAAAGGGTATTAAGTAACGTTTACTTTCACTTGTTGAACTGGACGACTGGACGTTATGAGAATATAAGAATAATTTTAAGAATATCAGAATAGTTTTATTTGCTCAAACACAGTCCATAGGATGTCAATTGTATAATAAGTATCATGTATTCAACCTAAACTAAGGCATGCAAATATTTATTTAACTTAAATTTAAAATATTATTTACATTGTTTGCGGCCAAGTGCGAGTCGGACTCGCCCATGAAGGGTTCCGTAGTAGCAAATAACATAATATAAAAGTCTTGTAGTATGTTATTTTTTAATTTTTATTTAAAAAAAACTACTTACTATATTCGTTCAAACCAATTTTCGCTGGTAGTTTTCGTGCTAATGAACATCATTTATTTTTTTTAGTTTTATCATTCTCGTCATTTAGAAGTTACGGGAGGGGGGACACTTTTTTCCACTTTGGAAGTGTCTCTCGCGCAAAGTATTCGGTTTAGAAACAAATGATATTAGAAACCGCAATATCCATAAATACCCCAAATGTATGGGTTTGATGAAAAATATTTTTTGAGTCTCAGTTGTAAGTATGGGGAACCCCCAAAATTTATTGTTTATTTTCTGTTTGTATCAAAACCTTAATGCGGTTCACATAATACATCTACTTACCAAGTTTCAACAGTATAGGTTTAATAGTTTCGGAAAAAAGTGGCTGTGACATACGGACGGACAGAGAAACAGACAGACAGACAGACAGACAGACAGACAGACAGACTGACCGACAGACAGACAGACAGACATGACGAATCTATAAGGGTTCCGTTTTTGCCATTTGGCTACGGAACCTTAAAAATCGGCTTTCCCATACTAAAGTTTTCAACCGCCCGGGCAAATTGTATAGAATGTATTTGTTTTGTTTTTCACTTTATTGATTAAGTATGATCATATAACCCGTGGTTCGAATCTTCTTCTTATCGTGTGTATTAGTAACTAACACTAGTGTCAGAGTTTTTAAACCGCCTTAAAGGCCTCTGACATGATTTTAGGTAACAACCAGTGTCATTAGACAGTGACCGGGACCGACGGCTTAACGTGCCCTCCGAAGCACGGATCATCTTACTTATCAGACAATCAGGTGATCAGCCTGCAATGTCCTAACCAAACTAGGACAACAACACAAAGTCGTTGCCCCCTCTGGGAATCGAACCCGTGACCTCCGGGTATGAGCCAAACGCTCTAACCACTACACCACGGCACAGAATTAATAATAGTATTACATACCACGGAGGCAGTTACACGTGGTTCGATTTATTACCGCTATGTCCCTTCTGCGTTGTATAAAATGCAATAACATTCAACGAAACGTATAATCAAAGTTTGTTAGCTCCGACCGAACTCATGAACGTACTACGTTATTCCATTAAAAGTTTTTTCGTGAAAAAACGCGAAATTACACGAAAACGTTTTGCTAACGCATTTCCAGGGAATTAAATGAACGCAATAAATTTCAGTTATTTCACTAAGGCCGCTCATTAGTGTTGATTTAGTCAGAAGGACGACAGGGAATTTTCGTTTTTACTATGAAATTGTCCGTGTTTTTATTTATAACTTAATTAAATTGACATATTCCATTTATAGCGCGAAGAACGGATGGTGGATCGGGCAAAAAGGTTCTCGAATGGTGACCGCGTTCTGGCAAGCAAAGCGTAGGACACCCACGTTGTCAGATGAGCTGACCTAAGTCGCTTGAAAGCGCTAGATGCAAGCCGCTCTAGATCGCTCATTTTGGTAATCTTTAGGAATCTATGTACAGCAGTGGATATAGATTTCTAAAGCGCACCCCGGGCTTCGTAGCATTACAGCTGAGGATGCAACTGGAAATATGCTGAGACGATAGAGAGAGAAAGAGTCCAACAGTGGACGTTATGCGGCGAAATAATGATGATAATACTTCCGATTCAAAAAGTACTAACTTGTATAGGATAAACCCTTGTCCACCTATCCGCACAAAGTGGACATTTTTAAATGTTTATTCATTAATTAGACCTTTACATGTACTTTTACACGTTAATAAGTATAATTAAAATTACGTGCAGTGTATAATAAAATTTAGTTTATTTTTTAAAGTAAAGATACCGATACCAGCCCTTTGCAACGACCACTGCTGAGAAGAAACGCCAGGAGAAACTCGTTTTCACAGTCATCATCAGGTCTTTTTGCCTCCACGAGGAAGTATCAGGTATTGTAGTGGAGCATGACCTCCACTACAATACCTGAAATTTCTTTTAAATGTATAGTCAAAGAGATTTTAATGAAGTATTTTTGTGTATATTTTTTCATGTAAATATTATTTTCAGTTTAAGAGAAAATTCAAGATATAGATAGAGGAGGCGTCAGGTATCTCTGATGCTGGCTATACGCAGAGGGTTGTGCTCCTGCAGTGGAGACTAAAAGACCTGATGATGATAGTAATTAAATAAGAGCCGCCTTCGCTGGTACGGTCAGGTCTTGCGAAAGCCGGCAAGTTACGTGGGAAACAAATGTATAGCCATGCCGCCTCCGCCGGGGCCCGGCAAGCGTGGTAGACCCAAGAAGTGCTGGCTTGACGTCGTCAAGGATGATATGCGTGCTAATCGTCTTACAACCAAGGATGCTCAAGACCGTGCGAAGTGGAGAAGAAAAAGTCGGAAAGCGGACCCCGGGCTTCTCAGCATTGCAACTGAGAATGCAACTGGGAAAACGCTCAGATGAGAGAGAGAGAGAGATGATAGTAATTAAATCTAGTATACAGCCCGTCCTTACAAGTTGTATATGTAAACGGTAGCTCATCTAAACACAACGTAATTAGCGTTACGATAACGCGAGTGACGCCTAACGCGTTAATCAGCAAGCTTTGATTTATTACTGGCAGCTCGCACACTGTGCGAGTTTGTGACTAGTATGCTCGCAACTTTACTCTGTGCAATGGTAACTACTCAATATTTTAAACACGGCTTTACGTACGTAGTGTAGACGGAAAAGGCCGGCTAGTTTTGTTTGGTTTAGACGATCACCCTCAGGGCGAGTCTTAGGCTGCTTTTCCACTGAAGCGGAGCAGAGCGGAGAGGAGAGAAATTGACCAATCACAATGCTCGAAATCTCCGCTCAGCTGTTTAAGTTGAAGGGGAGCGGAGATTTCGAGCATTGTGATTGGTCAATTTCTCTCCTCGTACTGGCGGCTACTCTTACGAGTACTGGCGGCGACACGCAAGAAAACGCTAAGCTAAGTAAGTAAAACCGTGTTTAGAATATTTAGTCATGTCATCTATATATATCATCTATACATATAGTTTTAATAATATTAAAACTAACGTGACCTTGACCTACTCATTTGTAGTCAGTAGTTGCTTTGATTTATCTTGTCAGCTCGTGCGCACTGGGCAAGTAAATTGTGTTTAGAAGAGCCATTTTTGAAACGCGGAATCATCTAAACGAATGGTCTTTTTCCATTAAAAAAAACGTTCACGCTTGGTGAGAGTATAGTGATTAAAACACCAGCTACACTACTTTTTCCTATGGTTATAGTATAAAATGAATACAAGTTACTCCCATGCTGGTCTGGGAGAAATAAAAAAAAAACTTAGAATGTACCAGCTGCTTCTCTTCCCACGCAGATCGTAAAAGCCTATCAAGGGAATGGGGCATAAATGCAAATCATATTAACAGGCGATGCGGCTAGCAACCCATCACTGTATTGATTGCTTTTCCATCTTCTCGCCCACCATGGCGCTAAAAGTGGCTTTTGGGTCTTGCGGCCCTAGGCTCTGCATAGAACCGCAAGACCCAAAATGCTCTGTCTGCCCCATTAGGAATGGAGACGTGATATGTATGTATGAATACAAGTACATAACTACAATAAGTAAATTTACAGAACAAAAACTTCTCGCAGCGTCCCGCACCTCTCCTCCGAATTTGGGTGTGTGTGATGTTTATTAACTTGTTATTTAATAATTACATACTGCTAGCAAAAAAGTGACAACGTGTTAAACATGCATTAAAAATATTTATTGCATTTCATATAAGTCATTATCAATTACAGTACTGTACTAATTTATTTAAATAATAGGAATAAAAGATTTTGATGTTTTAATTACTACCACAAAACGCTCTCTAGTGACAAGGAAGAGAAATTATTATGTATATATGGCATTAGCACAGTGTAAACAACCAAAACATATGATTACAAATAGAAAACGGGCGCCATTAGTGGCGGGATGGTGTTACCAAAGTGATGGAACTACGATTTTAGTGGCGTATTGCCAGGCCTGAGTCACTCCCCGTGTAGGTATCGAAAATATACCTACATTATTACTAGACCCATTTCACCCATTTGAAATGTGGTGCTGGAGGAGAATGAAAAAAATAAGTTGGATAGAAAAAATTACAAATGAAAATGTACTAGAGGATGTGAGAGAGAAAAGACAAATACTACACATTTTAGAAAATAGAATAGGGTAAATGTTCGGTCATCTACTATTTCACGATGCGTTCTTTAAAACAATAATGAAAGGGGAAAAATAGAAGGAAAAGAAAAGTAGGAAAACCCAGAAGAACATTTATCGACCAAATAAAAGAAAAATTAAACTTGAAAACATCTAAGAAGGTAAAGAACTTAGCGGAAGAAAACTTGTCGGTGGAGTGCTTTCCACGTCTCTCACATGGAAAGCACTCCACCGACAAGAGCCCAGCTCTTAAATATAAGAAGAAGATTACTAGACCCATACCATAGCCTATACCACAAGTAAAATTTCTAAATAGCTGAAAGTACGCATATTATAATACAAAATTCATACATAATTTCAACCGGACCCAATTATTCAGATCCCACCATTCCGCTAGTTTTATTCCTCATTGTCCTTTCACCCAAAAACTCCGGATTTACCCAAAAACGTTCCTTTTTCACCCCAGAATGGAGTCGCGTCTAATCTACCGCATTTCGGTGACAAAACGGAACATGTAATTAAATTACTGTCTCAGCGGAAATATGCGTGCGGTAATATGTTATTTTGGGCCCTTTTTAATTTAAAAAGTTCATTACGCCCAGCCCGTTGAAACGCGAAAGTTAAAAATGCTAGAAGTGATTTGTAATCTATCATATAATATAAAAAAGTGCGTCTGTACATTAAATATATTTCCAAAATAAATTTTGGGAGCGATGGAGACATAGTAATAGAGTAGGAAATTAAAAGAAAAGCCTGTCTGTTTGTCTGTTTGTCTGTACCCGCTAATCTCCTAAAATACTGGACGGATTCAAAATAAAGTTTTTTTGTTATATAGCTGTTAAGCTCATATAGGGTATAAATTATCTTGGAAAACGGAACACCTGATGCAGAACTAAAATGGTCCAGCTAAACTATAAGAAATATAAAAATTACGCCTTAGCAAAAGTTGTTCAGCCTCATGAGCATTTTCGAGAGACATAAAGTCCATGCGAACGAATTCGCGAGCTTCGGCTAGTATTTAAATAAAGTATGCGAAACACTATCACCACTTTATCGTTAATGGGACAGACAGAGCATATTGGAGCCTGTGGGTCTAAGTAAACAGAGCTCAGGGCCGCAAGGTACAAAGGCCACTTTTAGCATGATGGTAGACCAGAAGTTGGAAAAAGGAATCAAACAGTGATGGATTTCTTGCCACATTGCATTTTCGCTCAGTCATTCAATCCCCTTTTACAATTCTGTGTGGTAAGAGAAGCAGTTGGTACACTCTAAGTTTTTCTCTTATCTCCCAGATAAGCAGGGAAGAGAAAAAGAACACATTTCAACATAAAAAAGTCTTCCTTTTTTTATATTTCTATTCACTTAAAGACACTTCCAGGCATTTGTTTAGTAAACTGACCTCAATTTATGAGTACAATATGTACATCATAAGCAGATTTTGTCACGCAGCGCAGGTAAATGTTATTTTGGGTAAAATTTTCAGAGAAAATTCTAAATGGGTACTTCCGTATGAAAACATTTTGGAACGAAGTTCCTTTTCGCAGGTTGCGGGGGCGGGATTAAATCCACAACCGTGGGTCATTTTTAAAATTATTTTCGTAAAATACAAATAGCGTCACTTAGCAAATGCCCGAGATCGCCGTGTACCCACACGGCAGAGTAGAAAAGAGACACTCCAAGTCCTCCTGTGGATGTCGTAGAACGCGACTTAGGAAATACAATGTAATAGGAAATACAAGCTAAACAAAGCTTATATAAACATCAATGAGACCTCTCCAACCCGTCTGGCCAGCGTGGAGACTGTAGGCCAAGTCCTCTAACTGCTCCGGCCAAGTATGGCTCTGGTAGTACAGCGAGGGTCATGCTCCTGCAGTGGAGACAAAAATACCTGATGATAAGGAGGAGCTGGAGGATTACTGATCTTGTCATAATCCATCAACATTTCTTCTTGATCGGTTTTCACGATCTTTACAGGAATAGAGCAACTCTTAAATTATAAGTTCGAAGTATTCTCTCCAAGACACATGCGTGTGAAAACACACCAAACATTCACAAAATGTTTTGTCGCTACGTAACTTCCGCATAAATAAATAAACAGCATTTTGTCTACGCACGTCCCGCTCTTACTTTAAATTGAGTTTCGAATTAAAAAGGGCGTGAATAAAATATTTTTCGTGACAACATTACCAGCCATGTTGGTTTTGCATTTAATTAAGTAAAAGTCACAACACATTATCAGGTAGGGCTATCATATTTTGGTATGGAATTTAAACGAAGAAATTAAAACAGCATGTTTTAATCATGCTGCCAGCCTTTTATGCTGGTCTGGGAGAAAAGAAAAACTTAGAAAGCACCAGCTACTTTTATTCCCGCGCAGATCGTAGAAGCCGATCGAGGGAAAGGGTGAAATGTGAATCATGTAGATAGATAGATAGATATACCATTTATTCGAAGGACAAAAACAACACAATAAAATTACATAAACAAATTCTTAAAGTACAAATAAAAAATAAAGTAGGTGCATGTAGGCGATGCGGCTATCGATCATCGCTACCTCCGTGGCGTAGTGGTCACCATGCTAGTCCGCCACCCAGAGGTTTCGGGTTCGATCCTCGGTCAGGGCAAGTTGGAAAATGGCCTTTTTCAAATTGTCCTGGGTCTGGGATGTTTATCTATGTATGTATTTGTTATAAAATATAGTATCGTTGAGTTAGTATCCTATAACACAAGTCTCGAACTTACCTACTTTGGGGCTATCTCAATCAGTGTAATTTGTCCCTATATATTTATTTATTATTTGTTATCCCTATTTTGATTTCTTTTTCCACCTTCTCTCCCAACATCACGTTAAAAATGGCCTTTGAGTCTTGCGGCCCTGGGCTCTGTCTGCTTGCCGCAAAACTCAAAATACTCTGTCTGTCCCATTACAAATAAAGACGTGATAATGTGTAAAGAACGGTCTTATTCTCAGTTTTATCCTTAGTTTTCCTTCCATGCCCACCACAGAAAAAGAAAAAAGTAACTCGCTGAAAGTTTTCTTCCTAGGTAGCATTTAAATACAACGTAGAAAGGAAATACATGTAATTAATAGAACCACTGGCTATACTAGATCACTATAGTATAATAAAATAACAGTAAAAAAAATCTAAAAAAATCGACATTCCCATCCAAATTGCCCGGGCGACTGCAGATATTAGTATGGAAATAACGATTTTTTTTATAGTTTTTGACTGTTATTTTAATTTTATACTATAGTTTTTACTATAATTTTATAACTATATATATACTATAGTGATCTAATATAGCCCGTAGTTCGATTTTATCGGGTATGTCCCTTCTACGTTATGTATATGTGTCTATGTATGTAGTTATGTTTTTTCTGTATAATAAAAAGTATTTTATCTACTAACTTCCCGCACCCGCAAATTCAACTCATGGCAAATTTTTCGTGACGTATTTTCAACAGAAATAATTTTTGAAATACGACGTTTATTGCATGAGTGAGAGTTCGTACGCAATTATTATTAGAAATAGGTACATATTAAACAACACTTTAATTTCACAAACATGATTGTATTAACTAACTCATTAGGAATTACATATGTATGACTGTGTATATTGCCTCTCTCGAATACTTCTACAATTATTTTAACCCACTTCTAAAAAACAGGAGGTTTTCATCACGCTCTTTTTTAATGTTTGTTCACGGGTTAATTAAAGACGCCTGGACCGGTTTGGGAAATTATTGGAACGAAGTTCCTTATGGCACGTTGCGAAAGGGGGCTAGACGGAAAAAATTAAGACCAAAAGTTGTAACGACACTTTTTGCTAAGTTGTAAGCCGTGCGGCGTGCGCTTGTTTCTCTGTCTGTCTCTCTCTCTCCTAATTAATCGAAAGGAACTTCGTTCCATCCGGGTGTCATTGACACTTATCAAGTTTTTTATTTTTTTGTTAGAAAGGACATACTAGCCAAGTGGTCTCAATTTTTTGTTCAAAATCGGTGTGGTTTGATTTTAGTTTTTCAAGTCATTGTATGGAAATAAATGAGGATATACAATACAGATCTGTTAGACGCGCATAATGACGGTTTTTGGCAGAGTACGTGCTTAACTTATACCGGAACGTCTACAACCAATGTGTGTTACCAGGTATGACTTATGGTTCTGAACCGTGGTCCCTTACTATGGGTCTCATAAGAAGGCTCAAGGTCGCTTAACGGGCTATGGAGAGCTATGCTCGATGTTTCTTTTAGTCATCGATTCAGAAATGAGGAAATCCGTAGGAGAACAAAAGTCACTGACATAGCCCAGCAGATTAGCTCGTTGAAGTGGCAGTGGGCGCGTACCTACAGAGTTCCTGAAATATTTAGCTGTAATTAACGAACTGAACGAAACTATATAAGGGTTTCCCGTGTTGGAACGGAACCCTAATATATTATTTCAAGTAACGTATTTAAGTAACTATGATTAAAACATAATTATACCTAAGATTTGTAATTAAGTACCTATTACGGCTCAAATGGTGCTCCCACACTGCTGTTGAAAGTGTTTACTTACATTTTGTAATTAATTACATAAAAATAAAAATCTATTATATCTTATCCTACTAATATTATTGAGGTAAATGCAAAAGCGAGTTTTTATATTTTTTTGTTTGTTTGTTACCACTTCACGCTTCAACCACTGAAACTATATAGATAAAATTTGTTACAGGTATAGTTTGATACCCAGGGAAGGACATAGGATAGTTTTTATCCCATAAATTTCCACAGGGAGCGAAGCCCACGGGCACAGCAAGTAAATAATGAATAAATAATAATATTACTTTAGGAGACAAATCACTAATTATAATAATTATTAATAATAAATACATATGTGACAATATTACATTAATAAGTTATTTTATTTTATAACAATATGTTTGTTAAAAACATTAACAGCTCGGGTATACATTCTACGAGTAAAATTAACAGTTAAATATTTGAATCTTTGAATTATTAAACGAACATTGGCAATTCGCGCAACCCTAAGGAACCACAAACATTGTTAGTCATACTTGGCGACCCATAAAAATATTAAAGTGCCTTTCCACTTTCAATAGCCCAGTGACCCTCAAACTTTCGAAATTAAATTAAAAAAACGATTATAGACCATTAATATTCTCGTCCAGAATGTTGACGGCGCGTCAAATTTTCCGTGATAAACGAGTATGCTTTTGTTTGGTACCGTATTGTATTTTTACAGCTTCAACACAATGCTTTTTTGGGACAATTTGGGACTTTTTAATATCCAAGTAGAATCCGGCCCGTCCTGTCACTTGTGGTTAAAGGGAAAATAAGCTAATATTCACGCGGATTGTAAAGGAGGCAACGCTATGGAATCTTTGCCTCAAAGCTCACTTTAATTCTTTATTCATCACAAAAAAGTTAAAAAAGTCGTCATATCATTTGAAGCATAAAAGGTCTAACCCTCGGTCATTTCAGGCAGGTTTTAGCACGTTTTGCGGCTCTAGATACTAGTCCTTTAGTGCCAAACTTTATTTTTTTTACTTCTTTATTCCTAACCCTTACTATACAATCAAAGGTGTAGATCCTTTTATAGCCGCAAGGGACCTTCTGGTGACAAATCTATACGTGTCCACTGGTTTTCATAGCCAGTTGAATGGCGAACGACGCCTTAGGACGCCCACCGCAGTTCGCAAATAAATATCACTACAGCCGCACTATGACTGTCCACTTTAAACATTTCACATATTGTCCATGAGAATGATCATTTATAACACCAAACTACACCATTTTAAGTCCACTAGAATCAATTTGCAAAACAATTTAAAGCAACTCCAACTAAACCCCTTGACTTCCCGCCAAAAACTCCCGCTGTGTTGTTTGCTACATAATATAATAGATCACTATACTAGATTACACACGCGCCTGAGTGTGATCTAGTATAGTGATCTATTATAGCCAGTGGTTCGATTTATTACGGGTATGTTCCTTCCACTTTATATATGCAGACAATTTGTGTACAAATACTCCTGTCACTTATTTGCAGTACATACAAAACCCACTTTCATTAATCTCTGTAAAAAGTCCTCAGTCAAATTCAAATTCAAATATATCTTTATTATCATAGGATATCTATAATATTTCTTAATAATCGTCATTATTTTGTTGCACAATTGTTGACGTCAAATGGGTACTTACAGCTAAGTTTAGTACTATGTTTTGACTAAAATTTGCCGTGGCAGATTTAACGAAGCTTGTAATGGAATTAAGAGTATTTTGATTCTGCACATGAAAGAGCTTTATGGCCTTTGGGACTTATATTAATCTCTATACATATAATAAAACAGTTAAAAAAATGTGTCTGTGCATTGAATATATTTCCAAAGGCAATTTGGGGATTAAGACATAGTTGTAAGAATTTAAAAAATACATACATACATATTATCACGTCTTTATCCCTATAGGGCAGACATAGCATTTTGGGTCTTGCGGCTCTATTTTTTTTTTTTATTGTTTTATTTCAGGCAACAAAAGATTTTACAAAAATAAACATCTAGGCCCATATCAATATATACCTTAACTTAAAATATATATATATATTGTAGGTATTCTATGCAAAGCCCAGGGCCGCAAGACTCAAAAGCCACTTTTAGCGTCATGGTGGGCGAGAAGATGGAAAAGCAATCAATACAGTGAAGGGTTGCTAGCCGCATCGTCTGTTAAAATGATTCGCATTTTTGCCCATTCCCTCGATCGGCTTTTACGATCTGCGTGGGAAGAGAAGCAGCTGGTACATTCTAAGTTTTTTCGTTTCTCCCAGACCAGCATGGGAGAATTTAAAAAATGATGTCTGTTTGTCTGTTCGTCTGTTTGTACTCGATTATATCCGGAAATACTGGACGGATTTTAATTAAACTTTTTGGATATAAAGCTGCTAAGCTTGGGCAACATACATGGTACCTATAATTGATTTTGGAAAATTGAACACCTAATACAGAACCATATTGGTCCAGCTAAACTATTAGAACTATAAAAATGACGCCTTAGAAAAACTTTTTCAGCCTGATGAGCATTTTCCTGAGACATAAAGTTCACGCGAATGAAGTCGCGGGCTTCGGCTAGTTAAATATAAGCCGTGTGGTATTCGGGGCCACTCCAAGTCCTCCGTCCTTGTAGAAGGCGACTTAGGAAATACAAGCTAAAAAAGTTTATAAACATCAGTAAGACCTCTCCATTCCGTCTGGCCAGCGTGGAGAGTGTAGGCCAAGTCCTCCGGCTGCTCCGGCCAAGTATGGCTCTGGTAGTGTACTACCAGAGCCATACTTGGCTGGGTCGAGCGAGAGGCTGGTTGGAGAGGGTCGAGCTCCTGCAGTGGAGACAAAAAGACCTGATGATGATGACGATGATAAGTAATTAGCGTTTGTTGATAACGTTTAGTACTTTATCATAGAACTCTGATTATTTAATTCATACATCCATACTAGTATGATAAATGCTAAAGTAACTATGTCCGTTACCTCTTCACGCTTCAACCACTGAACCGATTTAGATTAAATTTAGTATGCATATAGTTAGAAAACGTTGGATGGACATCACGGGTTATACTAAATCACTTTAGCATAATAAAATTAAAATAACAGTCAAAATATGATGAAGATTATTGACGACCTCCGTGGCGTAGTGGTCACCATACTAGTCCGCCACCCAGAGGTCCCGGGTTCGATCCCCAGTCCGCCACCCAGTCTTGGATGTTTATCTATATACCTATGTATTTGTTATAAAATAAAGTATCGATGAGTTAGTATCCCATAACACATGTCTCGAACTTACTTTGGGACTAGCTCAATTAGTGTGATTTGTCCCTATATATTTATTTATTTAAAAACCAAAAAAAAAATTTGACATTCCCCATACTAATTGCCCGGGCGGCTGCGCACCTTTAGTATGAAAATATTTAGTGTTTCTTGCTTCTAATGTAATTTTTAGGTCCTTTTGCGAAAGCTATCCGTTGGGACAGCCTGTGATGGTGTTCCACGTGTCACCACAATCCGTTTCTGATTGTCTGTCAAGATGATTGATGTTGTTTGAACATCTTGCCGGTAAATAGTTTGTACTTTACGCACTGTACTCAGAAATCGTAGCGGTTAGACGCTGATAAGTACCAAATAACATCTTCTACGCTGATAAGTTCTTACAAGATTATTTACTTGTTTGTTTGTTATAACTTTACTGTGCCAAAACAAACAAACATGCAAAGACAACATACGAAAGAGCAAATATATAAAGTCGGACTTCATCCATGTAGGGATAAATATCCGTAAAAATTACTGTAAGATCATACTTACATCGCTGCACACAAAATTACTGTCACAAGAAAATTAAAAGTACTGAGATATGTCATTCGTAACAGAAGTGAAAGTGAAATGAGTCAAAAGTGATGAGCAAGGAATGCCTGGAAAATTAAATTTGAAAATAATAAAATGATAGAAAGGATGTGGGCAAGAACATGAAGGATGGTGCTTATTGCAACATCGTTACACGTGTATGTCTTTTATGCACCATAAAATAACTGCTTTGTTAGTAACGCAGGGTGTAATCACCAACTTTACTGTAACATATACCTGTCAAGTTGTGCACTACCCCTATCATTCTTCACATCACCCGTTTGGTTGACTGGTAGATAAGGCCTTAGGCTTTAAGTCCGCCATTACACTTGTATGAAGCTAAATAAATAAAAAACTTTCAAAATTAAAATAGGCGTCTTTTTCGTTATGCTCACTTGTAAAATCACACCAAGAATTTTTTAAAACTAGTAATGATTTTTCACGTAGGTCAAAGCCCTCCCTTTCGGTTCTCCATTTATCTCTGTTTTTGACGTGATAACGTCTTTAAAATCGTTTTAGTCGGGTGACATGTTCAGAAACTTGTGTCACACCAAAACCTCACGAGCGCGATCGCAGGTATAACGAGAGAGAGACGGACCGATCTCCCGTCTCATCTCGAGACGTTAATATACTCACCAATAAGACGTTATCACGTAAACATCTCGATCGTAAACCTACTTTACAAACAACCATTTTTTTTCCATTACAAATATTACAGACGTGAACGTCCGCTGCAAAATTGAAATGAGACTCAGTTGGATTAAGGGTGCGTTTCCACTGAAGCGGAGCAGAGCGGAGAGGAGCTTAGCGGTGCATGAATTGACCAATCATAATGCTCGAAATCTCCGCTCCGCTTCAATGGAAAAGTGGAGCGGAGATTTCGAGCATTGTGATTCGAGCAGCCTAAGACTAGGTCGGTCATGTCAGGCGCATGCCAACTGAACTATGGGCCAAAACACTTACTTTGTGGACCCAACTAAGGGACGTCGGCGACCTGGAAAACCTAGGCAGTTATCGTGACGATCTAGACTTTTACACGTAGGACTGTAGTATATATTATAATTTAATTCCTTTTAAACATTGCAGGACACTCAGCCAGACAATAGAAATAACAATAGTATTACGTCCACAGCCGTAAGTGTCCTGCAATGTGTTAAAGTAAAGCAACCGAAACCTTAGTTTTAACACCTGTCAGGACATATACATAAAAAAGGCGCTTTCCAGTGAAAAAAAAGATCAGGTTAAAATCATTGTCGATAGATGGCGCATAATAGTTTGAAATCGTTCTCTAACAAAAGAAAGAGGCCGTTTGATTCAATACTTTAATTAAATTGGTAATTTATTAACCAACCTTGTATTTTACTATAATTTAATTGAAAATACATATTTACAAACAATATGTAATAAATATATAAAAATATTAAATATGCCAAAAACAAACTCACACATTGACAGAACGATTTATGTCATTGCTGCGGAATCACTGACCTCCATATACAAGTACGCTGGATCTATGATTAGCCGGGCCATAGTGAGGCGATTTGATTTTCGCCATTTTGGCGCTGATCGTAGAAGCAAAGTAGAAGTGGGTGGGAACGGAACTAATATTAGAGAGTGACAATGACATCGATAAAAGACATTTCCGAATTAGTTACGTCAGATTTAGTTCTCTTCCCACGCATTGGGGTGCTTCAAATAGTCACAATAAAGAGCTGTCATTTCTTAGGGTATCATAGTCAGTGTGCGGAATCTATGTCGGCAGTGAAGGAACTATTTTTTTTAAAGAAAACGCCTCATAAGGTCTTGCACCGTAATTGCCTAGGAAAGGGTTAAAAAAAATTCGCGTTTTATAAAAATAGTGCGTATAAAAACGAGCAATATACGATTAATCTTGCTTAGTACAGTGCGACAGAAAAACTGTTGTGTGCGCAAACAATGGGATTGTTTCAAATAATTGTTCCATTTCCTCTCGTCCATCATTGCTTTGCTTGTTTTTTTCTATTTATAGGTAAAACTGTTTTAGATTTTTTTTTCATGTAATAAGTACCGCGTACCTACCAGGTAAGTAACGCCCTACCAGGGTCTCATGTGCACTTTGTAAACTAGATTTAAGTTTTACAATTGTATGTGCATGAAAACATTAAATAAATGAATTATAATCTTATTGACCTGTCACTGCCACGTCTTTATTCTTAATTTGCAGCAGCAAGCAGACAGAGTCTTACAATGCTTAAAATGAAATAAATTATAAGTATAAGTACTTACTTATTCATCTGATCTCATAGTACATGAAGTATATGTACAGTAAATGAAATTATTTACAAAGATTTATTAATGGTTTGTCCGCTCTATAGTTTTCTATATCACTGATACAATGACTCAACATTAAAATGATACTCATACATACATACATACTATCACGTCTTTATCAATAATGGGGCAGACAGAGCATTTAGAGAATTGCGGCTCTAAGCAGATAGAAGCACAGGGTTGCAAGTCTCAAAGCCCACTTTTAGCATGATCTAGGTAAGAAGGTGGATGACGGAATCAAAATAGTGATGGGTTGCTAGCCGCATCGCCTATTAACATGATTCGATTTTTTACCCATTCCCTCAATGATAATGATAAATGATACTCATTAATGTTTTTACAGTAAAAAATCGACTTCTTTTCCAACTACAACACCGATTTTGTCAAAATTGTGATGGACCGCCTTGAGTATACCTTTAAAAACAAAAAAGATGTTCTAAATCGGTCCAGGCGTCTTCGACTAGTCGCTAAATGAACATACATAAACAAAGACCGAGACACATTGATAACCTCCTCCTTTTTTTTCATCATCATCATTTCAGCCGCACAACGTCCACTGCTGGACATAGGCCTCTCCCAAAGATTTCCGAAATGACCGATCTAGAGCGGCTTGCATCCAGCGCCTTCCAGCGACCTTGGTTAGGTCGTCAGACCACCTTGTGGGTGGGTGTCCTACGCTTCGCTTGCCTGTACGTGGTCGCCATCCGAGAACCTTTCTGCCCCATGTCCTTTTTAGGGTTCCGTAGTAAACAAGGAACCCTTATAGTTTCGCCATGTTTGTCTGTCTGTCTGTCTGTCTGTCTGTCCGCGGTCCTACTCAGAAACTACAAGTACTAGAAAGCTGTAATTTGGTATGGATATGTATATAATATATTAATCATGGCGAAAAAGTCGTAAAATAAAATCTGGAAAAATATTTTTTTTTAGGTTAGCTGCCATACAAGTAAAGAGGTAGTCAATATTTTTTTTCTCGACAAACACATTGTGTGGGGTGTCGTTGAATAGGTCTTTCCAAAACATTGTTAGCTTGTTAACACCATTTTTGGATTCAGGGATCCTTTTCTGAAATATTTGGGTTTAAAGTGAAAAATTTTTTTGGAGGCAAGTGTCCCCCCCCTCTATCTGCTAAACGGTTATATATGGCCACGTGAAAAAATTCACAGCTATAGTATATATAATTAAATTTAAAGGAAAACTATCAGAGCTAAGTAGGGTATACAAATTAAAAAGTTATAGGCGATCAACTTATAAAATATACTCGGAAAAAGAAATTTCATACAAATTCAATAGATAATTAGTTTTTAAACGTTTTTAGTGGCATAAACTCAAAGTTGGCATTCGGAACTACGGAACCTTACACTGCGCGTGGCCTGACATGCACTTGGCCCATTAATTGAAATCAGTTCAAAATAACAATCCGTGTGCTAACTAGGCTATTGAGTTCCGCCCTTAAGGCAAAATGGTAGCAGAAGTGGCGCCCACATTTAAAATATTTTTTTTAAAAGTAAATTTAATATGGTATATTATTATATAATATAATATATAAATACAGATACAGATACATTTTTACGTCTTTATACCTGACGGGGCAGACAGAGGCCGGGGCCGTAAGACCCCGTAATATTTAAATAATGTAATATAAATATATATATATATATATATATATAATACGAGTGCAGTGCGATGCGCGCTCGGTAAAGCACGCGTTGCACAATACTGCACAGTTAAGAATTTTTATTCGTGAATCGCGCGGCGTAATGCCGCTGCACGACGCTACCGGTATGAGTACTAAACCACTCATAGCTAACGAGTTGTTGGCTTTCATCGACTACGTGAAAGACACCATGGACGAGATCAGCATCATGCAGATCTGCAAGTCAAACTTCAACGAAGAGGAGATTTGCAGCGGCAAGGTGCTGCTATACGACCTGCTCGGGAAGTCCGCGCAGATGCCGAAACGACGGAGGGATGAGAAAGGCGAGAGGAGTCTTCAGGACATTATCTCGCTGTTGAAGACGACCGATCCAGACGATGTGCCCGCTTTCTGTGCAAGACGACTGCGGAGATTACCACCTGTGTCGTTTGATCACGTCGATGTCACCAGGCTGCTAAAGGACATCACGGCCTTGAAGTCCAGTCTGGCCGAGATGCAGTTAAGAGTAGAGGCCTCGGAAAATACGATCTCCGAGCTACGTACCGAATTATTAGTTTTAAAAAGTAATGATTCGGTAACTAGGTCACCCGTAGCCTCTAACATTAACACATGCCGAGGAGGTGCGCAAGATACGTCACTTGGCAGTTTCGAGTCAGCGAAATTCGATGATTCGCCGGCTGCCGCTGTGACACACGTCACACCGCGCCCCGCGCCCCGCTCCACCGCCGCTGTGAACACCACGAGTGCGTCGACCCCGACACGTGCCTACGCTGCGGCGGCAGCTGCCGTCGGCGACACTGCCGTCAACGCTAGTGTCGTCATCGATAAAACTACCCCAGCTGCACCACTGAGTCAACGTCAACCGAAGCGGAGGAAGCAGCAAAAACCCGAGGGAGACAGGAATCGAGTTTCGTCGGTTCCCAGGATCGTTCCTTCCGTGTCTAACAAAGGACAGGCAGATGAAGAGGGCTTCGTTAAAGTGGAGCGAAAAAAAAAGAGGCCTTCTAATCGGAATCAGTGCGGAACTGCACTGACAGGACCAAACCACCTGCTGCGTCCCGCCGTCCCAACGACGCAGCTGTACGTATCCCGGCTCTTCCACTCCACAAAGGCAGAGGAAGTGATGGAGTACGTCCGCGTGAAGACCAACATCACGCTGAGGGTCGTGAAGCTGGAGTCGCGCCACAGTGTGAACTTCACGTCCTTCGTGGTGCGAGTCCCGACGGAGAAGCTAGCGACCTTCATGGAAGCTGACTTCTGGCCGAAGGGTGTTGTGTATCGTCGCTTTCGCGGAACGCTACCCGACACTCCGATGACGCGCAACACGTCGCAGCCTCAACGAGTGCCATAGTTTAAGTTATATATATATATATTTTAGGTTAAGGTATATATTGATATGGGCCTAGATGTTTATTTTTGTAAAATCTTCTGTTGCCTGAAATAAAACAATAAATAAATAAATAAATAAAATAAATATAGGGACATATTATTCTGATTGAGCTAGCCCCAAAGTAAGCACGAGACTTGTGTTACGGGATACTAACTCAATGGTGATAATTAAAACTTTGATTTCCAACAATCTGTAGAAAAACCTTTGATTATTTAACTTAATATAACCTTTAGAATAACCTTGGCTATTCTAAAGGTTATATTATAAAATATTAATAACGGGTTTTTGCCAAAAACGGCCACTTGTGGCGAAAACCCGTTTTAAAACTATGGACTAACGCAATTACTGTCAAAGGTTATTTATAAGATAATTTAAAGGTCTTCCTACAGATTATTGAAAGTCAAATTTTTAATTTCTTTATTTATCGCTTACATGCACTCATACAGAAGATGGTTAGTAGGTAAGTACATGAACCCTGGCAGGGTATTGCGAAACTATAGGAATTTATTTGAGTTTATATAATATTAATAGTATTATATTTGAGCATGTAAAGAAAAAAAAGAATAACATACATAAATTAAACATTCAAGTAAATTGATTTCAATAGTTAGAAAAATAAATAAATATAAATAAGATTTAGACATTATAATTATCACCATATTTATTTTTAAATAATTTATTTCAAATTAGGGCGCCACTTCTGCTACCATTTCGCCTTAAAACAGATTTAACTTTTACTTGCAACAAAACCCCCTCAGTAAATAAAGTCAGACACAGACAAGCTGTTTTTACGGGTTAATTGATTCCCTTCCTTTCCAAATGTTGGAAACAAACAGACAAACTGAAACAAAAGTATCATTTGCCCTGATTGATTGAAAAAAGTTTAGATTGCTCGACATAAACATGCTAATATAAAGTTTGCGCGTTGTAGACGGGCTACTTTAAGGGGCTACCTGAATTTTCGGGGGTCCAGTGGCGCCTTCATTTGAAATAAATAATTTGAAAGAAAACGGTGACATCGATTTTGTCTTGACCAATCCCTAGATAACTCTTGTTACTTCTAAATATCATTATAATTATTATATACAACGTAGATGGGACATACCCGTAAAAAGTATAACCACAGGCTATACTAGATCACTATAGTATAATGTTATTAAAATAGGCATAAAACAAAAAAAAATGGCATTTCCATACTAAAGTGTGCAGCCGCCCGGACAATTCGTGTGGGAATGTCGAATTTTGTTTTTGTTTTTGATTGTTATTTTATTATCATTATGCTATAGTGATCTAGTATAGCCCGTCATCATCATCATCATCATCAGGTCTTTTTAGTCTCCACTGCAGGAGCACGACCCTCTTTGTACTACCAGAGCCAGTGTATACTTGGCCAGAGCAGCAAGAGAACTTGGCCTACACTCTCCTCGCTCGCCAGACGGGTTGGAGAGGTCTCTTTGATGTTTATAAGTTTTGTTTAGCTTGTATTCCCTAAGTCGCCTTCTACGACATCCACGGGAAGACTTGGAGTGGTCCTATTCTACTCTGGCGGAAACCACACGGCTTAAGCTCGTGGTTCGATTTAATACGGGTATGTCATTATATTGACCACCACGCAACACCTAATTTCCAGTCTCTTTTTTCTATATAGGTAGCGAAGTTGCCTGGAAGAAATTGCGTAGCAATACCGCCCTTTGCGCATTTTCTTGTATTTAGTTTTTAGTTTAGTTAG
Source organism: Acrobasis consociella (assembly GCA_963555685.1). Lineage (NCBI taxonomy): Eukaryota > Metazoa > Arthropoda > Insecta > Lepidoptera > Pyralidae > Acrobasis > Acrobasis consociella. The sequence continues at coordinate 2,175,366 of OY743119.1, read as the reverse complement.
TATTTAGTTTGTGTTAAGTTAATATGACCTGTATTTATTTATTTTGTACAATAAAGTGTATTGGGGGTTGGTCTGACGACAAGTCGGGTGGACGCTAATTGATTCTACAACGTTGGCAAGGTACATACGATTTTCTTGTCCACTTATCAGGAAAAAAAGACAAATAAGCTGACACCAGACCAGACTTCATAGCAAAACGGCTATTTATCCAACTAGAAATGCGCTAAGATCGGAAAGTATAAAAACTATTTATCGGGAGTAATCGGGGAACATACATACAAAACAAAATATATACATTCTAACTAGCTGTTCGGGCGCTGCGCGGGCTGCAAGCACCCCGCGGTTTTTCGTCGAGCTGTTGGGATGGGCTAAATAACATGTCCAGTTGAGAAAATGGCTAAGGTTGTATGGAGGACAAATGTCCTAGTATAGCGGCCATCTTTAATTTTGAAAAAAATAAAAAACCAAATGACGCTTGTCAAATTGCTCATAACCCCCCACATTTTGGAAAAAAAATCACGCCCCTAACCCCAACCGTTTTTGCAGGCCGTACCCCTTCCACTCCATTCAGCACCCTCTATACGACCATACATCAACCTAAACCCCACCAACCCCGCAACAGGGCAAACAACTATGTCAATGATTCAGTCAGTGAGTGGTATTGTAGTACAAAACAAAATATATACATTCTAATTTATAACCTTCTTTTTTAAAATCAGTTAAAAAGTCAAACCTGTTAAAAGTATTGTGTGTGCAATTACAATTTGACAGGCCCTAGTGAATGAAGTGAGCAAATGTTTCACTCTGGCAAGATTTGGTTCGATGAAGTTACTTTGAGAACTTTCTAACTTCAGGCTGGAAAGTAGAGCTTCTTTTTGTAATATAGACTTAATATAATATGAACTTCCTTCTCTTTTAACCATAAACCTTTTCTTTTTTCTTATTAACAAATAATGATGAAGCCTCCATACATCATCTACATCAACCTCCTTGAAGAGAAATCAAGCATACAGACTAGACTGTCAACAAGACTTGATGGAAGAACAAGTGACAACAACACATATCGTTAAGGATAACATATTTTAATTCTTTTAACTGTAAATATTCATGCAAATATATAAGTAGCAAAACCAATCGCATTTAATTTGTTATATGCGCATCACGTCATAATCAGTTACGATTTTCACTAGAAGGTGACGTAAGCCCCCTCGCGGAACCTCGAAGCGCTGTGTCTTTGTAATTTTTTACTACTTTGGTAATCAGGAAAAATGGGTCCATTATTCAATCTTTATTTTCCATAAAGAACATAGTTCACTTGCATGAGATATAAATATAAAAAACATGAGATACAAAGAGACCTTTATTTATTTATTTAAACTTTATTGCACAGTAAAAAAACGTACAAGTGGCAGACCTAATGCCATATGGCATTCTCTCCCGGTCAACCATTGGACCAAGCAGAAAATATGTGTGGCTGGCGTGATAAAAATCGTGAAGAAGTAATCTAAATATATTTCTGTACATAAGTATGTACACCTTTGCGAAGCACAAGGACAATGACAAGAGACATGTATTGTGGCAATTAGGAATTACCATTCTCGTAATAATTAACAATACAAAACAAAACGTAATAATTGAAAACACAAAAAAAATTTTTCTCTTTCTGTAAGTGAGATTATCAGAAAACCTCGTACAACTTTTTAGCTAGTATCCTTAAGTTACATTAGAACCTCGAAAGTCATTGAAATACAATACGCTGTAGTTTACGGGTAGTAGTCCTTTGCAAAAAATACTAAAAACGGCCACTTTTGGGCCTTTTTTGTAATTATAAAATATAGGTTTCTAAAGCGGATAGTATTTCAATGACTTTCGAGGTTCTAATGAAATTTAAGGATACTAGCTAAAAAGTTGTACGAGGGTTTCTGATAATCTCACTTAAAGAAAGATTTTTTTTTTGTGTTTTCAAGGTCGCTAGCGCGGGTAGAAGCCCTAAGGTAAGATTTATGCAACTACCCTGTAAAAATTGTTGTGCGCGTCACTACAATTATACATGATAAGCGTAACTAAATATATTTGAATGGCAATAATTTCCTCTTAAACATAATTTAATAACGAACGAATTGAGTGAAAAATAAATTTAACACTACACTTGTATGAAAAAAAAAGTGTAATTGATTTATGTAAAGAAAATTGCCATGAAATTAGATACGTTTTTATTTACAAAATATATCGTTTAGAATTGAAAACATAATTTGTAAATACATGTATTTATGATTATATTTTAATGGATACATTATGTTTACTTCTATATAAAGCGATACAATATATATTTCGGATTTAGTATAGTTTGTGATCTACGTGAATGATGTACAAAATACTATGCTTCGCGTTACTTATATCCACAGTTGCTGTAAGTGATATTTTTACACTTCTAGATATGTTATCATAGTGATTTGTGTCCGATTTTCCAAGCTGAAGAAATCTTCATATCTTAGGTAATTATGAAAAAAATGTGACTGCCATCTGGCGATAACAACCGGGATAGCTTACCGTGCCGTAGCACAGAGAAGCTCAAATTCGAATGTGGTTTTTCAAAAAGAGCGTGAAAAGATTTTTCAGGGTTGGCAACGTGTATGGCACTGCTGCAATTGGAGGCGTCTATTAAATTGTATGCCTTTACTTAATTAGTTATAAAAAGATTTTTAAATATAACTACCTGTGCATATACTCCGACGCCAAACGGGTAAGCTGAGCGGCACGAACACGCCACAATCTATAACAAGGGGCGTAGGTACTCTGTAGCTAATGATCTACAAGGTACACTGCACTGGGGATGTCAATTTTTATAAATATTTATCAATATCGATTAAGATTTAAAACACAGATTTAAGTCCATATAATATTAAATAAAATAAACTGAACGGAGCCACTGTTGCAGGAAGACTTAAAATTAATAAACTTGCATATTTTAAATGTAATGTTAAATTTTATCAGATTAATAATTATAAAATCTTTTCCTTTTTGAGTTTGGAATTTACTTTAGACTTTGTATCTAGCCAAGTGAAAAATAAACCAATTTTATTGGATATGTAGTTAAACTTTTGTTTCAACTATGACCATGATGTCATATACTTACTGAGATAACTTATTAAAGCATAAATAAGTTGTACTAATATACCTAATAAGCATTAAAACAAAATACGTACCTACCGTTATATTACCTCATTGAAATCATATTATGACATTTAAAAATCATTTTCTTAAAACTTAAAGTCAAAAGACAAGAAAGCAAATGTGGCGTCAACTCTGACTTGCATAAACATCTGACTTATCGTATAATCGGGTTAGGATTACATTCGAAATAAGCCTTTATCCCAACTTCATAGATCCTAACTTCGATTGACGCAAATGCAAGTCAGATTTGACCCATATGGAATGAACCTGTTACTACTTTACTTACACGTACATACATATTTTCCTTCCAGAGCGCAAATTTTAACAACACATATATGCCATAATACGGCTACATTTTCCAGGAACAAAATGGCGGAATGTATTCAGTATCATGGACAGATCTTGCTGTAAATTTTTGCGCATTGGAAAGAAAATATTCTGTATGTGGATCATGCCAACCCATTGACCAATTTTCGATGGTATTTACGCCATCGAAGATGAAATTTTACTATTTGTTTTAGATAACCGCCGAGGCCCGCGAGAGCGGCAGGCGAGAATCACAATATGGAAGTCAATTAGTAAATTCCTTTGAAGGAAACTCGGAAAACCTGAAGACTTTGGACGATTATTTACAATCAAATAATGATCAGCTAAGAAGAAACCTAAATAATCCATACAGTGCTCAAGCTTTTTTGGAAAACAATAAAAACTTAGATAGCAATGGAGTTAACTACCTGAAAAACAGAAAGGAGGTATACAACATTGATTTACAAGCAAGTAATGATGGTCTGGTTAGTGGAAGAAACCAAGGTAATTCTTACAAAGCTCAAGCTTTCGTGCCAAACAATGAAAATTTGGACATAAATAATGCTCAGTATCTTCAAAATAGAAGGTCAGTAGAGAATAATTTACAAGTAAATTATGTTGATCAATTAAGTAGAAAAAATCTAAATAATGGTTATATTGCTCGAGCTTTTGTGCCAAACAACGCAAATTTGGATTACAAGTTTGTAAACTATCAGCAAAACAGAAAAAAATCAGGAAACATTTATGCACAAGGTAATGATGTTATCCAGCGAAATCGAAGAGACTTAGAAAATGTTTATAGTTCTCAAGAATTTTTGCTAAATAATGGGAAATTAAATGATGATGATGCTAACTTACTGGCAAATGAAAGAATGTTAGATAACAATAACTTACAAAACAAAAATGTAGATTTGGATACCAACGGCGGTAACTTTCTGCAAACCAGAAAAGAGTCAAAACTCAATAATTTACAGTCAGATAGTGCTAGTGAACTTTATAGAAGAAACCAAGAATTTTTAAACAATGAAGCAATATTGCCAAATCGAAAAAGCCAGCAAAAATTAGGTGCATTACCGTTAAGACAAAATAATGAAAACAGTTTAAACATTCTTTGGAACAGAAAGTTCCTTGATTCTAACAATGGCAATGATTATACCAATATTTACAATAATGTATATAGCAATGGTGGTATGGGTGGCGGTAGCACTATAAATTTAGTAAAAATAAAAAATTCTAACCTTAGTAACTTACAATGGAGAAGACGCCAAACTAACTCAAAATCTAATGATTTGCAGACAAATATTGATCAGATATCAGCTTCTTTGAACGACGCAAATTCATCTGTTTTGCAAACTAGTTCTGAAATATATAATAAAGATAATAGTCCCCTGAATAACAGAAGATGCTATACCAGAAGATGCTTGAGTGCACTTTGGGACACAGTAAGGGGTGCAGGTTTGGGTATTCTGAATTGGAACAATAATAACCAATACACTAATGTTTTCAATGTTCCGAATGGACTAAGAAACGGTGGAAGTAATCAAATGAATATTTATGAAGCACAAAATTCAAGACCAAACTGGAGAAGAAGTCAGTCCAACCAAAACTATGTAGACCTTCACAGAAGGTTCTTGAACTGGAACAATGACAATGCTTACACCAATATTAATAGTAATAGTTATGGTATACCAAAGTTTAACCCAATGTTACAAATGAAATCTTACCCAAACTATTGGTACAGAAGAAGCCAACCTAGTTTTAACTCTAAAAATTTGATATCAAGTAATGAGGTACAGAATAATGAAAACAGCCTTCAGAACAGAAGGTTTTTGAATTGGAACAATGACAATGCTTACACCAATATTCACAGTAATAGTTATGGAATACCAAACTTTATCCCAATGTTACGAATGAAATCTAACCCAAACTATTGGTACAGAAGAAGCCAACCTAGTTCTAACTCTAACGATTTGATAACAAGTAATGAGGTACAGAATAATGAAAAAAGCCTTCAGAACAGAAGATTTTTGAATTGGAACAATGGCAATGATTACACCAATATTAATAGTAATAGTTATGGTATACCAAACTTTAACCCAATGTTACAAATTAAATCTAACCCATATTATTGGTACAGAAGAAGCCAACCTAGTTCTAACTCTAACGATTTGATAACAAGTAATGAGGTACAGAATAATGAGAAAAACCTTCAGGACAGAAGATTTTTGAATTGGAACAATGGCAATGATTACACCAATATTAATAGTAATAGTTATGGTATGCCAAACTTTAACCCAATGTTACAAATTAAATTTAACCCAAACTATTGGTACAGAAGAAGCCAACCTAGTTCTAACTCTAACGATTTGATAACAAGTAATGAGGTACAGAACAATGAGAAAAGCCTTCAGAACAGAAGATTTTTGAATTGGAACAATGGCAATGATTACACCAATGTTAATAGTAATAGTTATGGATATGGCGGACCAAACATTATTTCAATAGTAAAAATCAGAAATAACCCACACAGCTGGTATAGAAGGAGCGAGCCCAATTTAAATTCTAAATCTTTGGAGTCTAGCAATGTGGATCAGAGTAATGTCAATAATCAAAAAAGAAGGTTTTTGAACTGGAACAATGGTAACAGTTACAACAATGCTGATATTCATAATTATGGTTCTGGTTATGGTAGTGGATTTATGAATGGTATGCAAAACATGGGTCCAATGCAATATTTAAACTTAAATAACTATTGGAGAAGAAGTCAGATCTTAAACTCTAACGATTTGTTAACTAATGAAAGCCAAAATATAGAAGATAACCAAAAAAGGAGGTCTTTAAATTTGGATAATGACAATGATTACACCAATATTCATAGTAATACTTATAGTACTGGCTATTATAATAGACCGAAATCTATCTCATTAGTCAAAATCAAAAGAACTTATTCAGTTCCCAGATACTGGGGTAAAAGAAGTAATTCTGAATCTTACTTGGAAAATTCACAATCGAATGACCCGACCTCAAATTTAGTGAACGATACAAATAATAATCGCAGAAAAGAAAAAAACTTAGATTTGCAATGGACTGATATCAGTCAAAACAGAAAAAAGAGGAGCCAGTCCGAAGACATGCAGTCAATTTATAACCAGTTATTGACTTTTTTAAACAACGCAAATAACAACTTGTCTAATCGTAGAAATTTTTATAATTTACCTCTACAGGTAAGTTCGGACAGTCAAGAAAATAGAAAAAGTAACCTACGAAATAGAAGGCTTTTAAATTTTTTAAACTGGAACAATAATAATGAGTACACAAATATCGACAATAATGTTTACAATAATGATCTTCCTCCAGTGTACAATAATATGATAAATACAGTACAATACCCAATTCCATACAACAACTATTGGAACAGAAGAAGCCAGTCCAACTTAAAATCCAATGATTTACAAACGAGTTATGACCAATCAGTTTTAGAAAACGTGAACAATGATCTTTCAGACAACTCAGCTTTACTTTCAAATGAAAAACAGGATAATGAAGACAGTTACTTTCAAAACAGAAGATTTTTGAATTGGAATAATGGATATTCTTACTTAAATGTCAACAGTAATGGAGTTAATACTTTTTCAATGACTCAAACACCAAATTCAAACCCTAACTTTTTTTGGTATAATGAAGACAATATAAGTCCATATTTTTGGAATAATAACAATGTTAAGTTGTATACAAGTGGTGATTACTACAATGGATCCAATATTGCTTACTATAACGATGACAAAAGTCACGTCACAATTTTAAAGATACCATATTCAAATCAGGTCATTTACTTTTGGAATAGAAGACGTAACTACCCAAAATACAACAGTTTTCAGCCAAATTACTACGCGAAATCTTTCTTGTTAAACCAAAGAGACTTGGACAACTCACCTGCACAATCAAGTATGGATGAGAATAACCAGAAGAAATATGATTCGAACCGAAGGTTTCTTGATTTTCTTAATTGGGGAAATAACTATGTAAACAATAACGGTTATAATTATGGGTCGCAAACAAAACTAATACTTAATTCACCATCTCGAAGAAGCTTAATGCTATACTCTAACGCTTTGCAATCAAACAAATATAATTTATTAAATTTTTTGAACAATGTCTCGAGAAGATTTAACCTTATGATGGGTGGTGGATACACTAATGCTGTGTGTAATAATTACGAAAGTAGTCACAGTCATGGTTGCAATAATTATTATTACAATGATGGTAAAACTGGCGAAAGTGAAGATCCTAAAGGTCCAAGTGGCCCAGCCGGTCATGCTCCAAACGGTTATAATAATGGTCCCACCAATACTAACAATAGCCCTGACGGTTATAATCAAAGTCCAGACGGTCGTATTGTTCAGAACTACGTAAATAATAATGGTCCAAATGGCTATAACAATGGTCCAGATGGTTATAATAATGTTCCAAATAATTACAACAATGGTCCAGACGCGAATATTGTTCAAAACTCCTATAATAATATTCCAAACACTTATAACTATGGTCCAGATGGTAAGATGGTACAAAACTCTTATAATAATGTTCCCAACGGTTATAATTATGGTTCTCAAGGCTATTTTCCAGGTCAAGGTGGTTATAATTATAGTCCTAACGGTTATGGTAACGGTCCAAACGGATATAATTATGGTCCCAATGGTTATGTGAATGGTCCAAACAATTATAATAATGGTCCATATGGATATTATCCTCCTAATCAAAACAAATATGCACCTAGCCGTTATCCAATTAATTACAATTACAATCCAAATGGTTATTATAATGGTCCAGATGGTTATATTAATAATCCAAATAACTATAATAATGTTCCTCCAGGTAGTAATATCAATGGTCAGAATGTTTATAATGATGGCCAAAAGGGTATTGATATGAATAATGATCCAAATGTTAATAATGATGGTCAAAATGGTTATGATAATATTCCAAATGGTTACAATAATGAGCAAAACGATAATAGTAAAAGTCAGAGTGATGGTGATCTAAATGTGTATAATAATAGTCAAAATAACTATATTAATGATCAAAATCCTAATGTTGATAGCAATAGTCCAAGTAGTAGTGATACTAATAGTCTTTCGACCAATGAATTCAATGGCCAAAATATCAATAATCTAAACTTAAAACCTTTGGAATACCCTAACTTGAGGTATATACTTTGACCATAATTTAAACTAATCTTTCACAAATTGTCTTGTTTCCCGTTGTTCCAAATTTGCTTTTTTTTATAATGACATCGATCAGCTTATAAGGATAGTCTTACTACGTCTGAGTACGTACTAAAGTTTTGTCTCAGGATATCATTATCACTTTATAATTTCATTGATCTGCAACAATCGTTTTTAAATAAAATGGTAGTTTCTAATGCTGTTAGTCTATGAAATCTATATTCAAATTTAAAGTGAATGAAATGAAAATTATAAAAAAACAATATGAAAAAATTTACAAAAACAATAATATAGCAATTTTTTGTTAAACTTTTAAATTACTACGACTATTTGTATCAATTAATCACAAAAACATTACTACTTGAGTGCTTGTTTTAATATTATTTAGAAAATAATAAATAACTTTAAATTCACAGTCAAGGCGGATATAGTTTATATGTTGACATTCTAGGTAAATTAAATCCCATTTAAATCTGGACCATTCCAGGCTTTGGGTAATAAAAATAATTGTCGAAATGCGTGTTGGGCCACGAGCAGTGTAGGGTTCCGTAGTTGTAAATTCCAACTTTGAGTTCATGCCACTAAAAACGTCTAAAACATCTAAGTATCTATTGAATTTGTATGAAATTTTCCTTTTCGAGTACATTTTATAAGTTGATCGCCTATAACTTTTTAAATTGTTAACCCTACTTAGCTCAGATAGTTTTCCTTTAAACTACATTATATATACTATAGCTGTGATTTTTTTCACGTGTCCATATACAACCGTTTAGCAGATGGAGGGGGGGGGGGGACACACACGTGACTTTAACAAAAAATTTCACTTTAAACCTAAATATTTCAGACACAAATCCCTAAATCGAAAAACTGTGTTCAGAAGCTCATAATATTTTTAAAAGATCTATTCAACGATACCTCAAACAATGTGTTTGTAGAAAAAAAATATTTACTTCCTCTTTACTTGTATGGCAGCTACCCTAAAAAAAAATTATCCTAATGTTATTTTAAGACTTTTTTGCGATGATTGATGTTCATATCCATGCCAAATTATAGCTTTCTAGTACTTATAGTATTTGAGTAGGACCGCGGACGGACAGACAGACAGACATGGCGAAACTATAAGGGTTCCTTGTTTACTACGGAACCCTAAAAATGGTATGCAATATACGCAATTTTTTCAAACTTTAAAATGCCGCCCATTTTCTATCAATTTAGACTATTATCCTCAGGATATATGCTAGAAGAGGTTACCCGAATTGAACTTGCAAGTTATAACGACTTTGTCTTAGCTTAATTTTAATATTATTATAAATCCTTCTACAAACTAGAGACTTGTCTTGCATGGCAAAAGAAGACCCAAGGTACCTGAGAGATTAATGACTATGGTTCTGTGCCCTTCAATTTTAATTTGAAACCCTTCAAATATTTTATACATATTTAATGTGTTTGTGAAGGAAATCCTTTTACATAAAAATAAAATTCTTATAAAAAATAAATATTAAAAACGAATTACATTACTTATTAATGTTCTGTCTCATATTTATCACTACGCTATCTATCACTCACTACTAAAAACAAAGGCCTACAACAATGCTTATTGGATTTTTGTAGCAGCAGTTGCAGTTAGAATATAACAAATGTTTTAATTAAAAGTAAAAATAACACAATTTTAAGAAACCGGGGCTTTACTTGGAAAGTAAATGTAATTTGCTTAATAATTTTTACGAGTCTTTTCTATCCTATTTCTATAACAAAAGTTTAAAAAAGCGGCGTCACATGGGTAATCCGTCATGGCTGCCTACCTAAAACTTGTATCGTTTTTCTTTCAAATAACAAAATGCCAGAATCGAAATATCTCTACTAATCTAATCTACCTACCTACTACAAAATGACTTATTATTTTTTTGTTATTATGTAGTTCCATAAGCTTCTGACCTTTGTTGTTATCGCAAGATGGCATTCGTTTAGCTAAGAAGACGTGAAACATTAACATGCCAATCGAAGAAGCTTGTATATACTTGCGTATTAACAATTTTGATTATGAATATAATAATATGATCACAGTGCTTTATTTGTGTAACTTAAAGATGAAATAAAGATAGTGCCCGTGCCATCAGAGATGAATTTTAGTACCTTCTTTTCTAGATATCCGGAGATCGCAACAGTGGCATCCGATCACAGTCACAATATGAAAAACATATAGTGAAATCCTTCAACAACAACATGGCAAACTCACAGGAACTGGACAATGATTTACTATCAAATAACAATATAAGAAGAAATGTAGCTAATTCTTACAGTGCACAGGCTTTTGTATCAAATATTAAAGATATTGAGGACAGCAATATTAGTAACCATCAGACTTGGAAAAACAATGATTTACAATCAAACAATAATAATCACATAAATAGAAGAAATTTTGATAATTATTACATCGCTCCGGCTTTTGTGACAAATAATAAAAACATTGACAACAGCGCCAATGTACAGGATAGAAGATCTTTAGCCGCTAGTGTCAAATCCGACATGCAGTTAAATAATGGAAGTCAATCGTCACATGCCGAAAGTAATATACAGAACCGAAGAATATTTAATACTTTTAATTCGATTGTAGACACTGGTTATAATAAAAGTCCAAATGAAGGTTATTTACGGAAAAGAAAGTTTTTGAATTTTTTAAATTGGGACAATTATAATACATACACAAATGTCCAGAATAGCGCTGAAAATAAAGATTACAATCACGCTAACAATAATCAACTCAATTTAAATAAACCACCAAATTCACACTTTTGGATTAGTCGAAGGCAGTCAAACTCAAATTTGGATTTGCAATCAGGTTATGAAAATCAGAAACATAGCAACAGCAACATTCAAAACAGAAATAATTTAGATTGGAATAATAGTAATGATTACACCAATATTAACAATAATGTATACAATAATGGTATGGGTGGTAGAATCCCATGGTTCAATAACGGCGGAAACGATAAACATATAGTGAAATCCTTCAACAACAACATGGCAAACTCACTGGAACTGGACAATGATTTACTATCAAATAACAATATAAGAAGAAATGTAGCTAATTCTTACAGTGCACAGGCTTTTGTATCAAATATTAAAGATATTGAGGACAGCAATGATAGTAACCATCAGACTTGGAAAAACAATGATTTACAATCAAGCAATAATAATCACATAAATAGAAGAAATTTTGATAATTATTACATCGCTCCGGCTTTTGTGACAAATAATAAAAACATTGACAACAGCGCCAATGTACAGGATAGAAGATCTCTAGCCGCTAGTGTCAAATCTTACGTGCAGTTAAATTATGGAAGTCAATCGTCACAGGCCGAAAGTAATATGCAGAACCGGAGGATATTTAATACTTTTAATTCGATTGTAGACACTGATTATAATAAAAGTCCAAATCAAGGTTATTTACGGAAAAGAAAGTTTTTGAATTTTTTAAATTGGGACAATTATAATACACACACAAATGTTAACAATAACGCTGAAAATAATCATTACAATCACGTTAACAATAATCAACTCAATTTAAATAAACCACCAAATTCACACTATTGGATTAGTCGAAGGCAGTCAAACCCAAACTTGGATTTGCAATTAGGTTTTAAAAATCAGAAACATAGCAACAGCAACATTCAAAACATTGACAATAACGCCAATGTACAGGATAGAAGATCTTTAGCCGCTAGTGTCAAATCCGACATGCAGTTAAATTATGGAAGTCAATCGTCACTTGCCGAAAGTAATATACAGAACCGGAGGATATTTAATACTTTTAATTCGATTTTAGATACTGGTTATAATAAAAGTCCAAATGAAGGTTATTTACGGAAAAGAAAGTTTTTGGATATTTTAAATTGGAACAATTATAATACACACACAAATGTCCAGAATAGCGCTGATAATAAACATTACAATGACGTCAACAATAATCAACTCAATTTAAATAAACCACCAAATTCACACTTTTGGATTAGTCGAAGGCAGTCAAACTCAAACTTGGATTTGCAATCAGGTTATAAAAATCAGAAACATAGCAACAGCAACATTCAAAACATTGACAATAACGCCAATGAACAGGATAGAAGATCTTTAGCCGCTAGTGTCAAATCCGACATGCAGTTAAATTATGGAAGTCAATCGTCATATGCCGAAAATAATATACGGAACCGGAGGATATTTAATACTTTAAATTCGATTGTAGACACTGGTTATAATAAAAGTCCAAAGCAAGGTTATTTACGGAAAAGAAAGTTTTTGGATTTTTTGAATTGGGACAATTATAATACACACACAAATATTCACAATAGCGCTGATAATAAACATTACAATAACGTCAACAACAATCAACTCAATTTAAATAAACCACCAAATTCACACTTTTGGATTAGTCGAAGGCAGTCAAACTCAAACTTGGATTTGCAATCAGGTTATAAAAATCAGAAATATGACAACAGCAACATTCAAAACATTGACAATAGCGCCAATGTACAGGACAGAACTTTAGCCGCTAGTGTCAAATCCGACGTACAGTTAAATTATGGAAGTCAATCGTCACTTGCCGAAAATAATATACGGAACCGAAGGATATTTAATACTTTTAATTCGATTGTAGACACTGGTTATAATAAAAGTCCAAATCAAGGTTATTTACGGAAAAGAAAGTTTTTGGATTTTTTAAATTGGGACAATTATAATACAGACACAAGTGGTCAGAATAGCGCTGAAAGTAAAGATAACAACCACGTTAACAATAATCAACTCAATTTAAATAAGTCACCAAATTCACACTTTTGGATTAGTCGAAGGCAGTCAAACTCAAACTTGGATTTGAAATCAGGTTATAAAAATCAGAAACATAACAGCAACACCCAAAACAGAAAATTTTTAGATTGGAATAATGGTAATGATTACACTAATATTAACAATAATGTATACAATAATGGTATGGGTGGTGGAAGCCCATGGTTCAATAACGGCGGGAACGAACCTAATATCTTTCAAACACAAAATCCAAACCCAAACCATTTTCCTTGGAGAAGAAGTCAGAATACCTCAAAAATAAACGATTTCCGATCAGATAATGGAAGAAGGTTTTTGAACTGGAATTATGGAAATGATTACACCAATATTAGCAGTAATGTATATAATAATGGTGGAACCTCATGGGTTAATAATGGCGGGAACGGACCCAATATCTTTCAAACACAAAATTCAAATCCAAGCATCTTTCCGTGGAGGAGTGGCCAGACTTATTTAAAATCCACCGATTTACAATTAGATAATGAATATAGATTTTTGAACTGGAACAATGGAAATGATAACACTAATATTTTTAATAATGATATGGGTGGTAGTGGTGGTATGGGTAGTAATATTGGCTACAGTACCGGTGAAAATGTACTAAATTTAGTCAAAATCCAAAATTCAAACCTTCACAATTTTTCATGGAGAAGAGGCCGGACTTACTCGAAACCCAACGATTTACAGTCAGATACTGAAAGAAGATTTTTAAACTGGGACAATGGAAATCATAACACTAACGGTTACAAAAACGGTTTGGGTGGTTTAAGTGATATCGACTATAATAGTGGTGGCAGCACATTCAATATAAACGAAGTACAAAATTTAAACTCAAACCACTTTCCATTGAGAAATAGTCAGATAAAATTCAATACTAATGATTTGCAAACACCTAATAAAGGTCAAAAAAATAATTATAGCTACATTCGGAATAGGAGATTTTTAAATTGGAATAATGGTAATGATTACACCAATGTTCATAATAATATATACAATAATGGTATGGGTGGTGAAAGGCCATGGTTTAATAACGGTGGCAACGTACCTAATATTTTTCAAACACAAAATCCAAACCTAAACCATTTTCCATGGAGAAGAAGTCAGAATATTTCAAAAATAAACGATTTCCGGTCAGATAATGGTAGAAGATTTTTCAACTGGAATTATGGAAATGATTACACCAATATTAGCAGTAATGTATATAATAATGGTGGAATCTCATGGGCTAATAACGACGGAAACGGACCCAATATCTTTCAAACACAAAATTTTAATCCAAGCATCTTTCCGTGGAGGAGTAGCCAGACTTATTTAAAATCCACCGATTTACAGTCAGATAATGAATATAGATTTTTGAACTGGAACAATGGAAATGATAACACTAATATTTTTAATAATGGTATGGGTCGTATGGGTAGTAATATTGGCTATGGTACCAGTGAAAATGTACTTAATATAGTCAAAATACAAAAATCAAACCCTTACAATTTTTCATGGAGAAGAGGCCAGACTTACTCGAAACCCAAAGATTTACAGTCAGATACTGTAAGAAGATTTTTAAACTCGGACAATGAAAAAGATAACACTTACGTTTATAATAACGGTTTTGGTGGTTTAGGTGATATGGGCTATAATAGTGGTGGCAGCACTTTCAATATAAACGAATTACAAAATCCAAACGCAAACAACTTTTCAATGAGAAATAGTCAGACAAAATTGAATACTGATGATTTGCAAACACATAATAAAAGTCAGAAAAATAGTTATAACTACATTCAGAACAGAAGATTTTTAAATTGGAATAATGGTAATGATTACACCAATGTTTACAATAATGTATACAATAATGGTATGGGTGGTGAAAGCCCATGGTTTAATAACGGCGGCAACGTACCCAATATTTTTCAAACACAAAATTCACACCTAAATACCTTTCCATGGAGAAGAAGCCAGACTAGCTCAAAAATAAACGATTTCCGGTCAGATAATGGAAGAAGATTTTTAAACTGGAATTATGGAAATGATTACACCAATATTAGCAGTAATGTATATAATAATGGCGGAATCTCATGGGTTAATACAGGCGGGAACGGACCCAATATCCTTCACACACAAAATTCAAATCCAAGCAACTTTCCGTGGAGGAGTAACCAGATTTATTTAAAATCTACCGATTTACAGTCCGATAATGAATATAGATTTTTAAACTGGAATAATGGAAATGATAATACTAATATTTTCAATAATAATGGTATGGGTGCTATAGGTGACATGGGTGGTATGGGTCCTATAGGTGGCATGGGTGGTATGGGCTTCGTTAACGGTGGAAACGTACTAAATATAGTCAAAGTAAAAAATTCACGGAGAAGACGTCAGACTAACTCAAAACCCGGCGATTTGAACACAAAAGGTGTCCTTGTCTCAACTTTTTTGAAAAAGTCAAACAACGATTTGCCAAAGCGTACTACCTCAGATAATTCAGCAGCAAGTTCCGAGAGTCCGAAAAAAGAAGACAATGAACAATACCTACAAAGCAAAAGGGTAGGTAGTGTTAATTGGGACAGCTATAATGTTCACAGCAATGTTGATAACGGTTCTTATAGTTTACCTAATTCAATGCTACGCTTTAAAATTCAAAACAATAAAAGAAGCCAGTTTAAATCGAATTCTAAACTCATTCAATCAAGTAATGAGGACAGCTATCTTCAAAACAGAAAGTTCGTAAACTGGAACCCTGACAATAGTTATACCAATTTTCAAAATAATGTGTACAATGAAGGGTTTGATAACGGTTATTTCATAGGTTTTAATAATGGATTCCATTATGGTTTTATCAAAGGGATATATAACGATTACAATAATGTACACAAAAGAGGACTGAATACTCTCTCAATAACCCAAACAAAGAGATCAAATTCAGTACGAAATTTCAAAAAATCTAAATCATTTCAGTCAAGTCCCAAGAGTCCAAAAAATTTTCTAAGTCATCTTCAAAATTTAGATCCATACAGCTACGCATTGAGCAGAAAAAACAATGCCAATTTAAATTCAAAAGATTTTCTCTTAAATGATGAGTCATCAAATCATTTAAATAATAGACGATTCAATGTAATGATGGGCAAAGATTATGTCAATACCATGTGTACTAATAATGCAAATAGTTATAATAAAGGTTGCAATAATTATTATTTTAATAATCAAAACGGTCAACAAAAAAGCGGATCTAGTAATAATGGCCAAAATGGTTATAATAATGGCCAAAATGGTTATAATCCTGGTCCAAACGGTTACAATAATGGCCCTAATGTTTATAGTAACAATCCAAATGGCTATAATAATGTTCCAAATGGTTATAATAATATTCCAAATGGTTATAATAACAACCAAAACGGTTATATTAACGGTAGTCCTAATGTTTATAATAATAATCCAAATGGATTTTATAATGACCCAAATGCATATAATTATGGTCAAAATGGTTATGATAATGGTCAATATGGTTATAATAACCAAAATGGTTATAATAATCAAAATGGTTACAATAATGTTCAACAAGTATATAATAATGGACAAAATGGTTACAATGGTTATAATAATATTCAAAGGGGTTATAACAACATTCAAAGGAGTTACGAAAACATTCAAAGAGATTATAATAGTGGTTAAATTATTATGGCAATGATCAAAGAATTATGCAAGGTTCAAAAAAATTTAAAATGTACTTGTGCAATACAATCATCTAAACCTCAAAAGCCCTATCCAAATTTTTCAGTTTTGTACCTGCTAGGAAAAAGGAAAAAGACATTTTGAGTAAATAATACTCATATTTTACTTTAGCCACCATTTAAACTTATCATACTATATTTGTGCAAATTTTAACATCAAATCGAAACAAATAATTTTTTTTCATATTGTATAATATAATTGCCTTTTATATAATTTAATTTAATACATGGCGCAGACAAAAAGAGGCATATACTCAGCAAAGGGCCAATGAGAGCTGGCGATGAAGATGATGATTAAATTTAATGTAATTAAATAGACATATGTCTATTAATAAATAAATACCATAAAATTGTAGAAACTAAAACCTTCGTTTTATTTTTCCTGTTATTTTATAAAATTGTAAGCAACCCATAAATATTTCAAATTATTTATAAGAGAAACATCTACTAGGAAAAAATCCCATTCTAAAAATTTCATAAACTTTTAATAATTGTTTGAAACAAAAATCCGGCAAATTGGAAGTCAGACGCGCACATGAGTCTGTATGGGAGCCCCACTTAAATATTTATTTTATTCCGTTTTTAGTATGTCTTGTTATAACAGCAAAAGATATACATAAACAGTGAAAATATCAACTGTCTAGCTATCACAGTTCATGAGATATAGCCTGGTGACAGACAGAAGAACGGACAGCGGAGTCTTAGTGATATTCAAAAACTTATTATCTTCTTAGTATCATAAAAACTTCTTCAGTACTAGTAACAATGAAGCTAAATGCGAAACATTGTATATTTAAATGACATTTCTTTTTGTTATTTTGGTTTGAAAACTGAAATACTGAATTTTTTATGAAATTTCTATGAAGTTATTAACAATTAAATTTTTTATACATAGTTTCATTTGAAATTTCATTGACGACTTTATTACCTACATTTCTATAAAAATTTAATATTTCTTCTATTTTATTAATAACAAATATTGTTACAGAGATAGCTAGCAATCCCATACTATTTTCATTTCCTTTTCCACTATCACGCTTAAAATCACCTGTAACTCTTGCGGCCTTGTGCCCATAATGCTACCTACGTTTTATTAGGGATAAAAACGTTATAGTGTATGTATTTATTTATTATATTAAAATAAATTTACATTCGTTTATTTAATAACAATATCAGCCAACACTTAGAAATAGTACTACAATTTTTTCAGAATTAAATATCTTTTCGCCATCTCTTTAGGTATTTCCGTTTTAAGGCTTCTAGTAGTTCGGAATTAGCTATAGCGAAATATTGCAGGCACATTTTTATCAAAAAAGAACATCGTATAGTAACTGACCTTTATATTTGTGTCATTTAGAAACTATTTTCTTAATTTGAAAGTGATGGTTAAGTTTTTGATACTAGCTTCTATAGTTAAATGGCTTAAGCCCTAATGCACTTAACTGCGTTACATCATCCCACAAGTAAAAATAGAAACAAATTTTAATACAAATCAATTACCTAACTGTTATACTGGTTAAACCATATTAATATAATAGTACTTTATTTGTGTAACTAGAAGATGAATTGGAAATAATGACGCTACCTTCTGATATGAGTATTAAGTAAATACCTGTTCTTTTTCTAGATAACATCCGAGGCTCGCAACAGGGGCATCCATTCACAATTACAATATGGAGATCACTATGTGAATTCCTTTAACAGCGACACAGAAAACCAGATGAATGAAAACAATGATTCACAATTAATAAGTGATGGCCTTGATACAGAAAACTTTGCTGAATCTGACATGGCTTTCGTCTCTCATACGAGAGACACTGAAGTCAACCACCGAGAGTCTTTGGAAAACAATATTTTGCAATCAAATAATTATGATGAGCTAACTAAAACGAACTTAGATAATCCTTACAGCGCTCAAGCTATTGTGTCAAGCAACGAAGACAAATTGGAAAATAGAAAAAACATTAATAATGACCAAATAGAATCAAACGTAAAATCAAGTTACAAAAATCAATCATCGGATCCGTTGAATAAAAAAAGCCTGCGGAATAGAAGGATAGGATATGTTTCACATTTGAACGATGACTATAGTCAATATAAAAATGCGTATGGCAATAAAAGTCCATATCACGGAAAATTAAGGCAAAACAACAATGTTTACAGTAAAGATTTGACAAACGGTTATAATTATGTCAAAAGGATCAAACCATCTAATCAAGTCTCAAAGTTTTTGACCAGAAAAAGCCAGCCTTCTTCAATCTCTAACGATCCGCAGTCAGATAATAATAGTCAAGTTCTTCGGAACAGAAAGTTTTTAAATTGGAACAATGATAATGATTATACTAATGTTATCAACAATGTACATAATAATGGTGGTGGTATACCCTACGGCCATTATGGTGAAAACGTAATCAATATAGTCAAAATAAAAAATTCGGACCTTGATAACATCAGGTGGAGAAGAAGCAATACCGACCTTGACTTAAAACAGAATAGAAAGTTTTTTGATTGGAATAACGATAATAGCTACAACGAAGTTCTAAGTACTTCGTACAATAATGGCAACAATCCCGGTTATACTTCTGGTAATTATGGTTTGAACCCTGGTTTATACAAACCATACGGTTTAAACCCTAGTTTGTATGGTTTGAAACCTGGATTGAGCACTGGTTTAAATCCTGGTTTAAATCCTGGTTTAAATCCTGGTTTAAATCCTGGTCTAAATCCTGGTTTCAACACTTACAATAACCTTGGTTTAAACCCTGGTTTTAATAATGGTTTGAACCCGAATTTTAATAATGGTTTTAATCCTGATTATAATAATGGAGCCAATACAATATCTATAATTCAGATCAAAAGAATGAATTCTAACCCAAACATTTCGACCAGAAGAAGACATTTAGAGTCTAGCGATTGGCAAACAAATTATGATAAAGCGTCAAATATCCCAAAAAAATTCAATCATCCAAATGACATAAAAATATATTTACAGTCAATTAATGAGACTAAGAATGAAAACAGTAACCTTAAAACCAGAAAGTTATTAAACTGGAACTATGATAATAAATACGTTAATATTAAAAATAACGTATACAATAACGGTTTGAATTCTGTGTTAATTCCTGGTAGTAATTCAGGCATTAATACTGGTTCGAATTCCGTATTAAACCCTGAATTGAATGTTGGTAAAAATCCTGGTTCGAATTCAGATTCAAATCCTGGTTTGACGCCTGGTTTAAATTCTGAATTGAATCCCGGTATGAACCCTGATTTAAATCCTACACTGAGCCCTCATTTGAATCCTAATATAAGCCCGAATTTAAATCACGACTTGAATCCTGATTTGAGTCCTGACATGAATCCTGGTAGCAGCCCTGGTTTGAATCCTGGTTTGAATCCCGGTTTGAATCCCGGTTTGAATCCCGGTTTGAATATTGACTTGAATCCTGGCTTGAATACCGGTTTGAATCCTGGCTTGAATCCTGGTTTGAACCATGACTTGAATCCTGGCTTGAATCCTGGTTTGAACCATGACTTGAATCCTGGCTTGAATCCTGGTTCGAATCCGGGTTTGAATCCTGGTTTGAATCCTGGTTTTAATCCTGGTTTTAATCCTGGTTTAAATCCTGGTTTGAAACCTGGTTTGAATCCTGGTTTGAATCCAGGTTTGAATCCAGGTTTGAATCCAGGTTTGAATCCAGGTTTGAATCCAGGTTTGAATCCAGGTCTGAATCCGGGTTTGAATCCTGGTTTTAATCCTGACATGAATCCTGGCAGCAGCTTTAGTTTGGTTCCTGACATAAATGCTGATTTAAGTCCTAGTCTGAATCTGGGTTTGAATCCTAGTTTGAATACTGGTTTGAGTCCATACTTGAATCCTGGTTTGAATTATGGTATGCAACCTGGATTGAATCCTGGTTTAAGTACGAACTACGGGGGAAACGTAATAAATATAATTAAAGTAAGAAAATCAAGCCCTTTCATGAAGAGCTGGAGAAAAGTTCAGCCTAAAGTAAAATCAAAATTTTTCCGATCGAACAAAGAGGGTCAAATCAATAACGGGTACCTTGAGAATAGAAAGTTCTTGAACTGGAACCATGACAATAAATATACCAACATTGAAACCAACGAATACAATAATGGCCCAAATGTAAATCTTGGTTTCGTGCCTGGTATGAATCGTGATTTAAATCCAGGTTTCAACCCCGGTCAAAATCCAGGTTTTAATCCTGGACAAAATCCTGGTTTTAATCCTGGTCCAAACCCTGGTCCAAATCCTGGTTTTAACCCTGGTCAAAATCCAGGTTTCAACCCTGGTCAAAATCCAGGTTTCAACCCTGGTCCTAATCCAGGTTTTAACCCTGGTCCAAATCCAGGTTTCAATACTGGTCCAAATCCAAGTTTGAACCCTGGTCCCAATCCAGGTTTTAACCCTGGTCCTAATCTAGGTTACAACCCTGGTCCTAATCCTAGTTTTAATCCTGGTCCAAATCCTGGTTTTAACCCTGGTCCAAATCCTGGTTTTAACCCTGGTCCCAATCCTGGTTTTAACTCTGGTCAAAATCCAGGTTTTAATCCTGGTCCAAATCCAGGTCCAAACCCTGGTCCTAATCCAGGTTTCAACCCTGGTCCTAATCCAGGTTTCAGCCCTGGTCCGAATCCTGGTTTTAATCCTGATCCAAATCCAGGTTTTAACCCTGGTCCTAATCCAGGTTTTAACCCTGGTCCCAATCCAGGTTTTAACCCTGGTCCCAATCCAGGTTTTAACCCTGGTCCCAATCCAGGCTTTAACCTTGGTCCAAATCCTGGTCAAAACCCTGGTCCTCCTGTTCAAAATCCAGGTCCTCCTGGTCAAAATCCAGGTGTGAATCCTGGTTTTAATCCTGGCCCAAATCTAAGTTTTAACCAAGGTCCGAATCCTGGTTTAGATCTTGGTTTACAAAATGGCCCAAATCCTGGATATGGTACTGGTTTTAACGGCATTGGCTCCAGTAAAGGTTTCAGTGGTAATCAACTCAATATAGTAAAAATACAAAATGCAAACCCTTTTAGTGCCAAACGTTCAACTAGAAGCAAATTCAACCCGAAGAGCACAGCTATTCAGATCGTTGACAGTAGCTATCTTCCATACAGAAAGTTCTTCAAAACAAATACTGGCAACAGTTACTCTGCTATTCAAAGTCATACGTACAGTGGTTTAAATAGTGGTGATTTTATTGATTATACTCGTGGTGGAATTAAGTATAATTCAAATGGATATTACAAACCAAATGCCTTTTCTGTAGTAAAAATGCAAACATCAAATCCTAACACAAAATTGTTTGTAAGTAGAAGCAACTTAAACTCCAAAGGTTTACAAACAAATAATGGCAAAACATCAAATACCTACGTTATTATGTCAAATCGTCGAAAAGCCCAAAATTTTGTTGTGCCGTCGAGAATCCACAAACTAAATCAAAACAATCACCTTCGAGTCTTAGACTGGAATAATAATAATACTTACACCAATATTCAAAGTAATACATACAATAATGGATTATCTACTATTTATACTAATGGTAATACTAATCGTTACAATACTGGTTACAATAATGGTTATAATAATGGTTATTTGACACCGAATATGGTACCGAATGTAGTACCGAGTATAGTGTCACAGTATATAAACCCGAATGGCGGGTGGACTAGAAGAAACCAAAGGAACTCGCACGATTTGCAAACAAATAACAAGCTTTCAAACTCTTTGAATGACGTGAAATACCTTAAAAATAGGAAATTTAACCTTATGATGGGCGGTGGTTACACAAACTCTGTGTGTCATAATTATGACAACAGCTACACGACTGGTTGCAATAACTATTACTACAATGAAAAAAATACTAAAAATACCACTCCTGGAGTCCTCAATAAAAGTATTCTGAATGTATATAATAATGATCAAACTAATTATTTATATGATCAAAATAGCCAGCAACCCCAACAGGGTTATAATAATAACCAAGCTGCTTACACTAATAATCAAAATAGGCGACTACCCCCTAATAATAATCCCAACGTTTATAATTATAACAATAATAATGTAAACTATAAATCCCAAGTAAGATCTTGGCCTAGAAAGATTCTATACTACATTTAAGTTTTCTAAACATCAATTGGGTTTAGGTTTTTACCCTAAATTAATTTTGAAAAATTTTAGGAATTGGGTACTTGACTTTGTTTGGTTTTGTACAATCTTTTTTGCGCAACAACAATAACCACAAAAAAACACAATCTTTTTATGAAAACAGTAATAAAAATAATTGTTAAATGAAGCAGTAATTAGCAGTTTATGTCTTAAATTTCTTTTTGTTTTTGGTTTAAGATTATATTACTTTTTGATAGAAATAATTAAAAAATTGAGTGAAGTACCGATATCAGCGTTTTTTTGTTTGCAAATTTAATATAAAAAATTAAGTTATTCACATTTTTATTAATGAAGTATATAACTACAAAAATATGAAAATCACACAGTCTGTGATATTTTAACAGCTAGCCGTTGTAAAACATTAAAAAAAAAGAATTTTATGGATCATCTGATTACATATTAAATTAGGGTGAAGGAATT
Source organism: Acrobasis consociella (assembly GCA_963555685.1). Lineage (NCBI taxonomy): Eukaryota > Metazoa > Arthropoda > Insecta > Lepidoptera > Pyralidae > Acrobasis > Acrobasis consociella. The sequence continues at coordinate 2,151,493 of OY743119.1, read as the reverse complement.
TTCCAAGTCTAAAATTTTTTTTGAGAATTGATGTATTATTATAGCCATTCGCGAATATTTAAATTAGTAACACTATTGTTTAAAATACTTCATTTTGTTTATTTCCTATTTTATTAAGTAAAGAAAATCTTTTATCGGCTGATAAAATCTTATGTACTAGACTAGATTTATACCTATTATGAGTTGAAAGGTCGAAAAGGCTGTGTGTGGCGTGAACCACAGCGCTGAGTTTCAACTGATATGTACCCAGTTATTCAGAGGTTAAATAGCTTTTACTTAAAAACTTATAATCAAATTAGCATATAACTACTACACGACATATTATAAAAAAACAGACAAGTTTATGTGTTTGAATTGTTTCAAGCAAAGACCAACAATCTTCCTTACCTTAATACTTGTATAAAAGTGCCAGTAAGCGAGACAGCACGACAAAACGATAAACAGTGAGGCAGAAAGATCCCTTAAGGTTTGGGTTAAATCTGTCAGCAAGGGAACAGCACATTTCTATGTCTTTATTCTTTTCTGTCGCTCAGAACCGTCATTTACTAGAGCGAGAGAGAGCGACTGAACGCTTCAGCATGGCCGGCCGTGTTCTCTCGTAAGTGCTGTTTTGTGGTGACAGATGTAGCTCAATCCTTTGGCAGCTTGAGAAATCTGATACCAGTGTTGGCCACTTACACAAACCAAAAGAAGAGAACTAGATTAGTATGTTAACTAAATTAGTGTCAGATTTTTGAAACTGTCAAAGCTTTATATCTGCAATCTAATGATTTCCGGGATTAATGACTTAACGCGCCTTACAAAGCGCGCAGGAGTTTAAGATATATATGTGAGCACATTTATAAGCTAGTTGGCAAGTATAAGTAGGTGGGTCATCAATTCCTTCTTTCTGAAGATGTTTTAAACACAGAAAAAATATCCAGTGGGCAAAATTTATTAAAATTTGAAAAATACGAAAAAAGGAAAAAGTTTCAGAATGAGTCATTGAAAAATATGAAAAAAAGAAAAAGTTTTACAGGTCATGGGAAAAAAAAATTAAAATTAACTTAAAACCCAACTTATTCAAATTTAAATTAAAACTAAAAATTTGAATGAGTTTAATTTATTTTCTGTGATTTGCCATATATTTAGGAGCTTTTCATGGATTGAACTTGTTCTTAAATTTTGCGCACCGGAATAAATTATACTGAATATATGTAAAAGAATCTGTAATTAGCACAGAACTTTGTTCATTATACTTTAAAAATGTTTTAGTAAAATAAATAATAATTTGACATTGTATTGTAATGTACAAATAAAAAAATATAGTAAAAGTGAAATGGCAGTTTTATTTTGAAAGTTTTCTGGTTGCTTTTTATTTATTTTATGCATTTAAACATTACCTTACCATAGAAATTTTCATACAAACGTAGTCTAGCTTTTATTTTCAAATCACATGTTAGATTTTAGTAAAATTATGTAGTTTCAAAGAAATTGCATAAATTGAAAATATAAAGGTGTAGAAGTTTCTCGTACTGATAGTCAAAAATGATCTTAATTTAAACTACATTCTCCTTCAAGTCCATATTTTGACTGCTAAATCCAGTTATAATATGCCTACATATTGTGAATTTCTTTGAAATTATAAAACTTTACCGAAATCTGATCTGACACATTATTTATTATTATTTATTGTAGAACACACTATCAGCTTAATAAGCTGATGCGTCTTGAAGTTTGGAGATGTTGTTTTTGTCTAGTCTATTTTTGAAGCTGTTAACTGAAGGTGCAGTTACAACATTCTCTGGTAGCTTGTTCCAGTCTGTCACCACTCGATTGGAGAGAAAATTATGAACTGGTTTCCTTTTTGATTTCATACGACGCAATTTCAGCTGATGTCCTCTCAATCGTTTGCTGTCAGAAAATTTAAATAGGTCTTGTAGATTGGGTACATCACAATATCCTGTCAGAATTTTGTAGGTCTCAATTAGGTTGCCTCTTTGTCTTCGACATTCTAGCGATGTGAGATTTAATTCTTTTGTTCTTTGTTCATAGGACATTTTTCGTAAAGATTTAACACATCGTTTTAAAATAAAAACTAGACTGCATTTGTTGATATTGTTTGTATGGAAACGTCTGATTCTGTCTAGGATAAGGGAACTCTTAATAACATCATCATCAGGTCTTTTTGTCTCCACTGCAGTAGCACGACCCTCTCTGTACTACCCGAGCCAAACTTGGCCAGAGCTGCCAGAGGTCATGGCCTACACTCTCCACGCTGGCCAGACGGGTTGGAGGTCTCATTGATGTTTATAAGCTTTGCTTAGCTTGTATTCCCTAAGTCGCCAGCTACGACATCCACGGGTCTTGGAGTGGCCCTATTCTACTCTGCCGCAAACCACACGGCACTTAATTACATACAGAACTGATACTCCTAGGATCCCGCGCAATATGCGTCCGCATTTCCCGTCCCCGCCCCTCTCCCCGTTTTCGCGTAGTTGGGAGTATTAGATGGTAAAACTCACACATTAACGTGTGCACGGATTTGTAGTTTTGTTTGTAGTAGTAGAAGTCCTAATACTCCGATTCTATGAAGCTCCAAACTTGGCATTAAGTAGGTACCTACTAGCGGCTCACTTTACGCGGGTATTTTTCTTCATCTTAGTGCATTCCCGGCTGCATCTAAAGTTGTGCTGCTTCAGAGCCTGGGGTACACTTTCCTGCTTTTTTTTCTCCAAATCCACCCCTACCCTTACCCTAGATGCCGAAGATCATGCAAAATCGCAAAAAGTAGCCTAAATACTTAGTTCAAACCATTTGTAGTTTTACGTCCAGCCATTTTTAATCCCCGTGAAAAAATAGGGGAGTTATAAATTTGACGCTTATCTTCTGTCTTCTTTCTATTTGTCTGTAAGTTTGTATGTGGCATCGTAGCTCTCTAACGGATAGATCGATTTCAATGAGGTTTCTTTACAAGCCCCTTACGTATATTTGTCGAAAATTGGTTTAGCTGTTTAAAAGTTATCGTTTGAAAACCAACTTTTGCCACGTGGTTTCCGACATAGTAGAGGGCCACTCCGAGTCCACCCGTGGATCAGGTCTTTTTGTCTCCACAGCAGGAGCACGACACTCTCTGTTCTATCAGAGCCATACTTTGCCAGAGCAGCCAAAGGACTTGGCCTACACTCTCCTCACTGGGTTGGAGAAATGTCATTGATGTTTATAAGCTTTGTTTAACTTGTAATTCCTAACCCGCCTTCTACGAAATCCACGGGAAGACTTGAAACGGATCTATTCTACTCTGCTGGAAACCACACAGCACAATACAAAGCAAATTGGTTCCATACGACTACCAATACACTCGTATCAAAACGGCACCTCCCAGACAAAGTTTCGTACAAAGAGCTGGTAAAATACGCGACTTGGAAGTTCCAAGTTACGTTACGGCTTGTGAATGAGATTTTGAGCAGATGGGTCCCAATAGTTGCATAAGATTCTACAGTCTACAGATACATACAGGTATGTTCTTTCTTAATAGCAATTCATCTATGTGAACATCTATGTACGTGCGTCAGAATACACATTCATTTAAAAAAAATGTAATATTCATAGTACCTATAAATACGAGAAATAAAAACGAATTAGCTATCTAAGCTTTCCGGTTTGAGAAAACAAATAAATCTTAGGTGGGTTTCGGTTGCGCCTCTATAATAAAATTCCAGATGTAATAGCGTTATTATTATCCAAGTTTAAAACAGCGGTTAAAAATCAATTAATAAAAATGCGTATTATCATGTTACATGATTACATTTTATCATCATTGTCTGAGTAAAATTCTTGGAAATAGTTGACTGCACATTTTAATTGTATCATTTAAATCTTATACCTTTAAACGAGCAATTCTTGTATATTTATTTATATATTTCTTTGATCTCGAAAACCGCTCTAACGATTTCGCTGAAAATTGGTATTTGGGGGTTTTCGGGGGTAAACAATCGATCTAGATTAGTCTTATGTTTGGGAAAACGCGTATTTTCGATGTTTGAGATGTAACCGAGCAAAGCTGGGTAGGGACCAATCAATACTGAACTGGGTTTCTTCGGCGTAATCTTCCCAGCAGTAGTCGTTCCGAAACTCTAGTAGGTAGTTTTTAGCTTTTGCACTTAAATATCCATTTTTGAAAGTCGGTCAAAAATGATAAATAACACTATATTTTATTTCAAGTTTATATTTTCACCGTTGGAAACCAGTTATTAACCTAGATAATAGCAATATCTTTGAAATTACAAAATTTTGTCGAAATCGGACATGTCGTTTTGAAAAAAACGTAGACTACGTTTGTATGGAAAGTTGTATTTTGGTCTAGGTTAAGGGGACTCTTAAGCTCTTTTCTGTGGAGCAACCAATGCCTTCCATTTCTCTCTCTGTCCAAAACAACTCTACATGTTTGTAGGTTGAAACATCTGAATGATTACCTATCAGATATTTATCCCTAATGAGGCTGGCCAGGCCACGTTTAAGAAAATGGGCGCGGAGATGAAAAAATATAATCATAATAGTGATGGGTTGCATCATCTACTAACGTGGCTAAGATTCTCGCCCATATCCTTGATCGGCATTTCCAATCTGCGTGGTAAGAGAATCAGTTCACTTTCTATGTTTTTTCCTTCCTTTCGCTTGAAAGAATAAAAAAAGATTTAACGTTTAAATTTTGTAAGTTAATGAAATAACATAAATCGATTCTTTCGGACACAAGCAGCTCAGAATCAGGCTTTAAAACTTACCATAAACGAACCCATCTCACTGATTCTGAAGATTTCTTGAATTGACCTATTTAATCGACCTAATAAGGCTGAGTTTCAAAAACCAATAAATCAGTTTATACCATGCGCGTGCCGTGCCGTGCCTCAGGCCAATATCTCACCTACACTATCTGTGTACGCTCACACAAATGCTAAGGTGAGCTTACGTCTCGAGAACTGTACGTGTGTTTAGTTCGGGTGATAATACAATAGAAATATAAAGTTTGAAATAATAACTTTGTTTTTAATATTATATTTTGAAGCCTGGAGACACCTTCGTGTCTCACAAAATGGTACATGTAGATGCGCGTTGCGCGATGCGAGTTGTCAAGGCAGTGGGATTGAAGATGTATAGGTTCCGTTCCAAATGAAAACTTTACTCTCTGTTCAGACACATACATCTGATGGAAAAGAAACGAACCAAGCCACTATAAACTTCCAGAGATGCTAAATCATATCGGCAGCTCAACAGACATACAAAAGATCTTGCGACATGACATTCGCTGCTTTAATAATGGGACAAGACTGTGTAAAACCCGGGATTCTAGGGTTTACATGATTTGTTTGATTTTTTTTTACTGAAGGTCTTTTATTTACGGTGAATAAAAGCTCCTAATAATGAATACTGCGGGTCGTGTGGCCCTGAAATATGCATCCACATTATGACGCGCCCGTGTCTAAACTTTTGTACATTACGCTTTATGGCACGGACGGGACCGCTCTTAAGGAGCAGGACACACTGATGTGTCACTTTTTTAACCTTTTTTGTCCCAAGGGTAGAAGGTCAAAGGTCTCTCTCATCCTCTTCCTCTTATCCCTTTCCTGTGTTAGGCTCGACTACTTTTTCCAATTTGACTGGAACTGTCTTTGACATTGGTCGTTACCTAAAACCATGTAAGAGGCCTTTAAGGCGGTTTAAAAACTCTGACACTAGTGTTAGTCACTAACACACACGATAAGAAGACCTTTTCCAAAATGAGTCGAGATCGACTCGCCAGTGCTTTTTTGGCCTATCTGGACGACGGTAACCATCTTTAGGCAACCACTCTGTTGCGATTCTGGCATTTCTGGCCTATTTCTCCTGGTCCATTCTGCTGAAATGTGTGTCACTTACCCTGCTGTTGCCTAGAAGAAAAAAAGTAAAAAAGTATGTATAGTTGCGGTAAATTACAAATTTTGTACTACAATCAATTTTATACAATGTGGAAGGGGCATACTCTTAATTAATCGAACCACGGGATAGACTAGATCACTATAGCATAATGGAATTAATATAATAGAAGAAAAAAAAAAACAAAAAAAAGTTGGCATTTCGATACTAAAGTGTGCAGCAGTCCGGGCAATTTGTACGGGAATGTCAATTTTTTTTTTGGTTTCTTGACTGTTATTTCAATTTTAATTAAAAAGGTTCGTCGTACGTGTAAACCGTGCCTTACGAAGGCGCGTGATGTATGCTCGCCATCCCAACCATCGTGATCGTGCACACGTGGCTTTTAGTTGCCAACTTTAAGTAGTTTCCCTCCCTTTGTTTTGATGCAGGATTTGAATATCATGAAATAGTAGAATTTTAAATTGAAGATTATGGGCAAGTCTTTCATTAAAGTATCAAGAGAAGACTTAGCCAGACAATCGGATAATTTAAACTAGACAAGCAAGTTAGAAAAAAAAATATAGACTAGTAATAAAACTGAGATAAAAGCCAGAAAGTAAATAATAAAAAATATAAAGTCCCACGTTGTAAATCTTTTATGTTTAAGTTGTACCTAATGTGTTGTTATAGTACAATAAAGTAAATGTAAACAAACAATACTTTAAGATATAAGATCTAAGACAATATACTGAAACTTTTTTAAGGGTGAATTCAGTTCATGAAACTGAACAATTTCTCTCGAGGAACATATAACGAAATATGAAAAATAAATTTAAGCCTCCCATACAAGTTGACCGATCAGCTGATCCGAGTTTGTATGGAAAGCCAGAAATTATTTTTTTATATTTCGACATATGTTTCTTGGAAAAGTTGTTTACTATCACGGACTGAATTCACTCCTAAAATAGTTTCAGTATATTTTGTTAGACCTTATTATATGTATGGTGTAACAAAATACACAGAAACTATTTTAAGGGTGAGTTTAGTCCACAAGTGATAGCTGTATACCACTCTTTAAAAAATTAAACATTTTACCTTTGCCAAGCCAATACATTAGGGACATCTGTATATTCGTAGTCACTCACCCACAATTCTGGCAAAAAAGAAGTGAAATAAGCACAAGAGAAACACGAGCTATTATCATGAACAGATTATTTCAACCTGTGTGTCACAAAGACATATACAAAAAGAATGTTTTTAATATGTGTATATATTTGTATAATATGTTACCGGAAAATATTAAATCTGTAAAAGGTAAAGTTTTTAAGACAACACTGACGAAATGGTTAATGGAAAAATGTTTTTACTCAATTAACGAATTTAAAACCTACTGTATGTCAAAAAGAAAAATTTAATTCCATTTTAAAATAATTTTATGTTGACAATGTTTGCATACCTGCTTGCAGGTTTATACAATGTACATACTAACATTTACTAACATCACTGATATTTATTGTATAATGCAAATAAATGATTCTTGATTCTTAATTCTTGATTCAAAACTAAACAACTTTCCCCGAGGTTGTTCCCTGTATCGAAATATGAAAAGTAATGTATGTCCTCCCATACGAGTAGACTAATCAGCTGATTTTAGTTTGTATGGAAAGCCGAAAATTATTTTTCATATTTCGATATATGTTCCTTAAGGTAAGTTTTTCAGTAGAATTAACTGAATTCCCCCTTAAAATAGTTTCACTATATTTTGTTAGACCTCATATTTTTTGCAAATCAAAGGGACTACACACATTATACACGACCGATTTTAATAACCATCTGACAAGTACGCTTTTTCAAACGAGATAAAAATTCCAAATTGGTCCAGATGTCCAGGGCCCTCCTTCTTTTTTTAATTCGGTTAAGAAGGATACATACATACATACTATCACGTCTTTATCCCTAATGGGGCAGACAGAGCATTTTGGGTCTTGCGGTTCTATGCAGAGCCCAGGGCCGCAAGACCCAAAAGCTACTTTTAGCGTCATGGTGGGCGAGAAGATGGAAAAACAATCAATACAGTGATGGGTTGCTAGCCGCATCGCCTGTTAACATGATTTGCATTTTTGCCCATTCCCTCGATCGGCTTTTACGATCTGCGTGGGAAGAGAAGCAGCTGGTACATTCTAAGTTTTTTTTTTCTCCCAGACCAGCATTAAAAAGGATATTTTACATAAAACCTTCCCCACTGGCAACAAACTAACAATATTTTTTATTCTGACCACGCGAGCGTCACCCCGCTTCTTATTACCACTAAATAATCTCGAAACTGTGCCAAGAAACAAAATCACTAACCATACGCCACTTAAAAATACTTCAGTCCGCCAAGTTGGTAAGTTAAATGGGACATTACTGGTGTTAGTGGCCAACTGCAAGTGTTAGTGCAGCCGAAGGCGGGGGGAATTCTTAAACAGCGCCTGCGAAACTTAAACTGCTGAAATGAGATCGGATATAGGGACACTGGAAAGGTCTACTTCTTTTTTTAAATTAAGGGCTTACTCTAGTTCTAGCTCTTTTCGGTAGAGTATGCGCCAATTTTCAATTATTTTTTTTATCCCACACAAGTGGGAGTAATTTTTTTTTCTTGCCTAACCCATAAGGTATCGTTGAACAGGTCTTTCAAAAATATAAAGAGCTTGTAAACACCATTTTTTTAATTTAGGGATCTCTAGCTCCTATACAGTTATATATGGATACGTTAAAAAATTCACAGCTGTAAAATATACATCGAAGTTGAAAGGAAAACTATCAAAACTAAGTAGAGTTAACGAATTAAAAAGTAATTGGTGACCAATTTATAAAATGTACTTGGAAAAGGAAAATTTCATGCAAATTCAAAAGAAAATTAGTTTTTAGATGTTTTTAGTCGCATGAACTCAAAGTCGGCATTCGCAACTACGGAACCACAATGGGCGTGGCCCGACACGCACTTGGCTAATTATTCTTTCTTTTCTACATAGCTCCTTATTTGTCTTCCTGGACCTCTTTTACCGTTTATCTTTCCTACTAGTAAGTTTTTAAATTTTATTAGAATAACACCACTCCAAGTCTTCTCGTGAATGTCGTAGATCGCGACTTAAGAAATTCAAGCTAAACAAAGCTTATAAACATCAGTGAGACCTGTCCAATCCTTCTGGAGCATGGAGAGCATAGGCCAAGTCTTCTAGCTGCTCTTACCAAGTATGGCTCTGGTAGTACAGAGAGGGTCGTGCTCCTGCAGTGGAAACAAAAAGACCTGACGATGATGATGACTCAGTATATTATATAATAGTGGCAGAATCACATCTAGAAGCTCTAACTTCATTTCAAGTAGACGGTAATCGTAGTTTTTCAGCTTTTTTGCGCAGTGTTGTTGTCCGGCATTTTAAATGGGCTGGCTAATTCTACACCCGGAATATTTTAACACTGCAACAACGCTGTAAGGCATAAAAATACGAAGATTCTTCAGCGGGCAACAAGTTATATTATTCTTTAGGTATTTTTTAATATTTTCTTAAAGCTTTGTTTTGCTTTGTATAAGAATGAGCACAGCATTAAAGGTCTAGGATCCACTAAAGCGAGACTATAATGTCGGGTGTTGGGTTTGACAAATCGAAAGAGTAATGATAATCATAACTTTTTAAATTTTATAACAAAAAATTAATTATTTAGGTCGGGTGACCAAAGGGCTGGCAATTATTTCGCCCAACGAATAAGCATTGCCATCCAACGTGGCAATGCTGCCAGCCTTTTGGGCACTCTACCGCAGGGCAATGATCTGGAAGACGTTTTTTATTTGTAAGGTTTTTTTTTATTATTATTATTTGTTTAGTTTAATTTAGAGTATAATTTAGATTTTAATTTAGTTTTTAATTGAAATTGTGATAAATAATTAGAATATACATATACAAATGATAATCATAAGTACTTAAATCCATTTAAGGCGAAATGGTAGCAGAATCCAGCAGAAGTGACGATCTACTAGAAAACTAGACGGGCTAACGCAATCACTGTCAACCATCGTTCATAAAATAATTCAAAGGTCCAGAGATTGTTGGAAATCGAATAGCCAATCATTAACTTATCTTATACCTTTAAACGAGCAATTCTTGTATATATATATATATTTATAAATTTCTGTGATCTCGAAAACGGCTCTAACGATTTCGCTGAAAATTTTTATATGGGGGTTCTCGGGGGTAAACAATCGATCTACATTAGTCTTATGTTTGGGAAAACGCGTGTTTTCGAGTTTTCATGCGTTTTTCTTTCCACGCAGAATATGGTCGCTAATTTCGTCGCGCCGACCGCCTTGTTTTTAGCTCAGCGGTTAAGAATACTTTTGTTTTTTTTTTATGTTTAAGTTAATATATAATTTTTTATTTTGCATTGTTTTTAGACAAGTTAAAAAAAATGAGTTAATGTTTGAGATATTATGTAACCGAGCAAAGCTCGGTCGCCCAGGTACTTCACCTTTAAACAGTCCATTTCAAATGAGGGCGCCACCTCCGCCGAGTTCTGCCACCATTTCGCCTTAAGAGTCCCCTTACCCTAGACCAATATACAACTTTCCATACAAACGTAGTCTACGTTTTATTTCAAAACGACATGTCCGATTTCGACAAAAATTTGTAATTTCAAAGATATTGCAATTATCTAGGTTAATAACTGGTTTCCAACAATAAAAATATGAACTTGAAATAGAATATAGCGTTATTTATCATTTTTGACCATCAGTATGGGAAACTTATAAATCGTTATATTTCATTTTCATAGTTTCCAGTTCATAATTTTACCGTAGGAAACTAGTTATAGACCTAGATAATTGCAATTTATTTACAATTACCAATTTTTAGCGGAATCAGACATGTGGTTTCAAAATTAAACGTAGACTACGTTTGTATGGAGAAGTCTAGGGTAAGGGGACTCTTAATGGGTTTTGACGGGAGCCTCACATAATATCAACTTCACCCTCCCGAAACAGTGGCGTTGGGTGAGAATTTGAGCTAGTACGCCAGGAGCACGACCCTCTCTGTTCTACCTATCTGCCTTCACTCCCTACGCTGGCCAGACGGGTTGGAGAGGCCTCACTGATGTTTATAAACTTGACCTTGATTATTTTTAAGTCGTCTTTTACGATATGCACGGAAAGACTTGTAGTGGTTCTGTACTACTCTACCAGATACCACACGGCTTGTGTGTTAAAAAAAAAATATAAAACTATGAAATGAATTAGTTCTATAAAGGTTAATAAGCCGTTCAATGTCCGGCTTATAATTTGCATATTTTAAATTTTATTGTCTTAGTGTGATCAATATGTCTCTGAGCGTGTTTATACAAAATTTATCATTGTAAGTGTATTTAAATACCTAGCAAATATTTTCGTATTTTTATTTATGAGGGGGTGTGCAATCCAGCTACGCTGCTAGTTTACGGCTTTTAAAAAATCTATACATATAATCTATACATATAATAAAACAGTAAAAAAAGTGTGTCTGTACATTAAATATATTTCCAAAAAAAATATTGGGGGCGATGGAGACGTAGTAAAAGAGTAAGAATTTAAAAAAAAATGACTGTCTGTTTGTCTGTTTGTCTGTTTGTCTGTTTGTCTGTTTGTCTGTTTGTCTGTTTGGCTGTTCGTACACGCTAATCTCCGGAAATACTGGACGGATTCGAATGCAACTTTTTTTGTTATATAGCTACTAAGCCTGGGCAACATATAGGGTATAAATGATTTTGAAAAATGAAACGCCTGATGCAGAACCATAATGGTCCAGCTAAACTATAAGAGTTATAAAAATGTCGCCTTAGTAAAAGTTGTTCAGCCTGATGAGCATTTTCCAGAGACATAAAGTGCACGCGAACGAAGTCGCGGGCTTCAGCTAGTATTAAATAAACATTCTGACGCGCGATACGCCAATGTTTGTTTATTTTTCGTGTGTAAGTGACCAATACTGGTGTCTGACTTTTCAGGCTACCTAAAGGCTGCCACATAACTTGACGACTGTCATACAATGATGAAAACCAGGACCACCGGCTTATACGTGTCTTCCGAAGCACGAAGGGGCTCGAGAAAATTTTTTGCTTCTTGTGGTCACCCATCCAAGTGCGGACTACGCCCTGTGTCGCTTTACTTGCGTAACCCGCTGGTCCACCAAGCTCCTCGAATGCTGATATACGTAGGTTATAATAGTTGTTAGTTGCGTACATATTAAAAACCCCTAAGGGAACTTGATGGGAATAGGGTTTTAAAGAGGCCCGCGATTACAACGCAAGCCTCTCAAAGGATCGGGGTGAAAATACCTGTGACTCTCAAAGGAAATATAAAATCAATAATATCGGAATTCAATTATTTTTCTTTATATACCAGCTTATTCATAACAGTCTTTTGATGGATCAATAGCTTTTCAAAAAAAGGGTGGATCAAAATCCTATTAATTGACAAAACTCAGCACAGTTTCGCTAGCCTGGAATTAATTGGTATTACCAAGTCATCCGTAATTCATTACGCTAGTCATATTATTGACAAGCAAGCTATGAAGCTTTAGAGGTAGGCTTAATATTAACATTCAGTTTGTATCCTTGTCATATATTATCTTCCAATGAGTAATTTATAATGCCAATCACATCATCAAGGAGATTTGTTTTAAAATAAATTTAGTGACAAATAACGCAGATTGAGCTGGCCTCAAACTAAGCTCGAGACTTGTGTTTTGGGATACTCACTCACCGATGACATCGATACTAAATACATACAAAGATAAACATCCAAGACCCAGGACAATTTGAAATAGGCCATTTTCTAACTTGCCCTGATCGGGGATTCAACAAAAATAACGAAAACTGGTCACCATGCTAGTCCGCCACCCAGACGTTCCGAACCTCTGGGTGGCGGACTAGCGTGGTGACCATTGTCACCACAGAGATCGTCAGTCACTCAATTAGGACCTAGCCATGCAAGCTATAACCCTTCTTTCAGACATTCGCAAGGCCGCGGGCTAAATTTCAACAATTAGATTGTAACCGTGTTTTTCCGATTTGTAATACATGATGTAAGTCACATAATCGAGAAGAATTCATCAATTGGGACCCGGCCATGCAAAGTATAGAACGTTCTTGTAGACATTCGCAAGGCCGCAGGCTAAATATCAACAATCAGATTGTAACCGGGTCATAATCTTCCAATTTGTCTCCCGGCGTCGCCAATAGGATGCCATTCCAATCAAAACGGCTGCTTTTGTCTCTGCCCCAACGATTATGGCAAGCAAGAATGAATGGAGGCTATTTGTTTCAGCATGGAACTCTAAGACGATTTTATGAACGTACTTTAAGCCTCTTAAATTGAGATCATTTTTCAATTTTCTGAAAAGGTGTGGAATTTTAGATTTTATTAATTTCAATGTTTGATCCAATAAACCCTTTCATTCGTGTCAACACATGACTACGCAATAATTACCATAACAATTATAACACAGGAGTTGTAAGACTGTTGTATTATGTATTAGTAATTAGTAGTTTAAAATATGAGTCAAATCAGTCGAATAGCACACACCAGAAAACCAAATCCTTTATTGACATATAAAAAGAACTAAAAATCAAATACATTTCAATACTTATTAAACTGCATGTTTGCAAAGAGTTTGCAACAACAGGGTCTACCTCGGAGAAAGCGCAGCACACCTCTCATACATACTATCACGTCTTTATCCCTAATGGGGCAGACAGAGCATTTTGGGTCTTGCGGCTCTATGCAGAGCCCAGGGCCGCAAGACCCAAAAGCCACTTTTAGCGTCATGGTGGGCGAAAATATGGAAAAGCAATTAATACAGTGATGGGTTGCTAGCCGCATCGCCTGTTAACATGATTTGCATTTTTGCCCATTCTCTCGATCGGCTTTTACGATTTGCGTGGGAAGAGAAGCAGCTGGTATATTCTAAGTGTTTTTTATTTCTCCCAGACCAGCATGGGAGCACACCTCTTGACATCTCTTAATCGTCTGCACCGGTGTTGCTCCTTTGCCGGCAACTATTGTCTGCAATAGTCAGTAGCCAATGACAGATGACGTTTCTATTGCAATATCTTAGCATCAATCCAATTCAAATTCATTCCATAACCTTTACCTATTTCAGGCAATAGATTTTTCTTCTGCCGAAACCTTTCATAGGTATATCCAGGAATGGGATTTGGCGGAAACTAATACAACAACCTACAACAACAAACTACTACAACTATTGTCTGCAATAGTCAGTAGCCAATCATGATTATGACAGGTGACGTTTCTATTGCAATATCTCAGCATCAATCCATTCCAAATTCTTTCCATACCCCTAACCTTTCCCTTTTTCAGGCAATAGATTTTTCTTCTGCCGAAACCTTTCGTAGGTATATCCAGGAATGGGATTTGGCGGAAACTAATACAACAACCTACAACAACAAACTAATACAACTATTGTCTGCAATAGTCAGTAGCCAATCATGACAGATGACGTTTCTATTGCAATATCTTAGCATCAATCCATTCCAAATTCATTCCATAACCCATAACTCCCTTTTTCAGGCAATAGATTTTTCTTCTGCCGAAACCTTTTATAGTATATCCAGGAATGGGATTTGGCGAAAACTACTACAACAAACTACTACAACTATTGTCTGCAATAGTCAGTAGCCAATCATGACAGATGACGTTTCTATTGCAATATCTTAGCATCAATCCATTCCAAATTCATTCCATAACCCATGGTATAATAAAACAGGTATTCTCTTCCCGAGATGGAACTTGACAACGTTCCAGTAAATTTAAGGACTTTCTCAATTAGTTCATGAATATTAAATAAAATATTAAGTAACTTAGCTATTTAGTATCTCGCGATTCTCACGTGATTTATCAATTCGATATTTTATAAATTGATATAATGGATTATTAATTCGAAATTGGTAAATAAAGTTCAAAAACGCATTACGCTCGGGTAATTCAATTTTACACAGTGGCAACATATCAAACTGATGACGTAGTCAAGTTCCACCTACGTCATCAGCTGTCACGGGAAGAGAATACATTATTTTATTATACCATGCCATAACCTTTCCCTTTTCATGCTATAGATTTTTCTTCTGCCGAAACCTATTCAAGGGTACACCTTTCACAGGTATATCTAGAAATGGGATTTGATGGGAGCGCCACATGACAACAACTTCTTCAAAGGACCTCTACGTGTTGGATCTGTATCTCCACGCAAGCCTCTCAAAGGACCGGGATGAAAAGACACGTTATTCTCAAAGAAGAACCTAGTACTTATTGTATTTTATGTCTACCAAGTCACCATCATCCGTGTAATGAAAATAGAAGTCCCAAAGCAAAAATAAAGACATTCCATTTTATCACAACCTATTTCCCAAGAAAACTACAAGTATATTTACGCAAAAGCCCCAAAATATGTCTATGTTATCATTATTTACGATCTTACGAAAAAATAGCACTTAATCGTGCGTTAAAAACGAATTGCCGCACGCCATTTTATATCCGTTATATCTTGTCTCTTTCCTGAATCAATGACTCCAGTGTACGTGATAAGTAATAGTGTTGCCTTCTTATCGTGTGTGTTAGTGACCAACACTAGTGTCAGAGTTTTTAAACAGCCTTAAAGGCCTCTGACATGGTTTTAGGTAACGACCAATGTCAGAAACAGTGACCGGGACCGACGGTTTAACGTGCCCTCTGAAGCACGGATCATCTTACTTATCAGACAATCAGGTGATCAGCCTACAATGTCCTAACCAAACTAGGACAACAACACAAAGTCGTTGTCGCCGGGAATTGAACCCGCGACCTCCGGGTATGAGCCAAAAGCTAGTATTGCCGAAAAATGGATAGTTTTACAATCGATAGTTTCAATAGAAAAATGCTAAGCTATCAAAGGCCTATCGATAGTATCGATGATACTATTACTAACCAACAATACTATCGATGACATATAATTGATCGATGAGGAGTATCGATAGTTTAATTATTATTACAAAATGGAAGGTATTAAAAAAATTCTTGTATATTTATTAAAATATTTCTGTGATCTCGAAAACGGCTCTAACGATTTCGCTGAAAATTGGTATATGGGGGTTTTCGGGGGTAAACAATCGGTCTAGATTAGTCTTATATTTGGGAAAACGCGTATTTTCGATGTAACCGAGCAAAGCTCGGTCGCCCAGGTACTGGAAGGTATTAAGTGGGTAGGCGCCTGCAGCTGAACGGGGAACGGGGACGCATATTGCAGGAACCTTATCCGTCTTATTATAAAACGCAGACTAACTTTATTACTAGGTTTAAACCATTATCTGACCAAATCTAGTTGACGTCTAATAATATGCCAATACTTATCTGTCAATGTCAACTTGATTTGGTCGGATAGTGGTTTAAACCTAGTAACAAAGTTAGTCTGCGTTTTATAACAAGACGGTAAGAGTTTCCGTTTGGTATGTAATAATTATATCAATTCTGTGGTATCATAAAAATAACTAAATACCTCATGTTTCTAAACTGCCTCCGTGGTGTAGTGGTTAGAGCGTTCGGCTCATACCAGGAGGTCGCGGGTTCGATTCCCAGCGGGGGCATTGTCCTAGTTTGGTTAGGACATTGCAGGCTGATCACCTGATTGTCTGATAAATAAGATGATCCCTGCTTCGGAGGGCACGTTAAGCCGTCGGTCCCGGTCACTGTCTTTGACATTGGTCGTTACCTAAAACCATGTCAGAGGCCTTTAAGGCGGTTTAAAAACTCTGACACTAGTGTTAGTCACTAACACACACGATAAGAAGAAGAAGATGTTTCTAAATAAAACTTTACTGTATCACACAAGAATTCACGTTCGCCAAAAGGAAATGGCAGTTTTGGTACGAAGTGCCTTATCGTGCGTTGCGAAAGGAGGCTAGTCGGAAAAACTTAAGACCAAAAGTTTTAGTTGTAAGCCGTGCGGCGTGCTCGTGTTTCTTTGTCTGTCTCTCTGTCTCCTAATTAATCGAAAGGAACTTCGTTCCATCCGGGTGCCCTCGACAGTCAAGTTTTTTTATATAAATTATTTATTATTGCTTGTAAACAAGCATATCTCTCTACACCGTTGATGACCATTGAATATGGTCGCGTTCGTGGTTCGGCCGTGCCGTAACAAATTCAGTTCATCATTATCATCAGTTTTTTATGTCTCCACTGCAGGAGCACGACCCTCTCTGTTCTACCAGAGCCATACTTAGCCAGAGCAGCCAGAGGACTTGGCCTACACACTCCACGCTGGCCTGGGTTGAAGAGGTCTCACTGATGTTTATAAGCTTCGTTTAGCTTGTATTTACTAAGTCGCCTTCTACGACATCCACGGAAGGTCTTGGAGTGGCCCTATTCTACTCTGCCGGAAACCACACGGCCAAATTCTGTTATTCAAATATATTATAACACTTTACGTCTTATAATAAAAACAGGACTTACTTTGTTACTAGGTTTAAACCATTGACCACCTAAATTTGTTTTACTTTACTAAATATCAACTTGATTGGGACGGCTTATGGTTTATACCTAGTTACAAAGTCAGTCTTGTTTTTATAATAAGACGGTTTAAGTTTAAAATAAACCTCTACAATAAAAAAAAAGTAGAGGATTTCAAAAATTACATTCAGAAGTGGGATAAGACTACACTGTAGTCTAGTAATAGTAACTGCACGTATATCGTATACGATGATGGCCAAAACAAACCATTGCGCGTTTTAATTTCTTTCAACGCCATCTAGTGATAAATTTTAAAACTAGGTTCTTATAGAACAATGTCTTAACACGAATAGTAGCCTTTTTCTATGCTGATCTGGGGAAAGAGAAAACCGTATAATGTACCAACTGCTTCTCTTTCTGCGCAGATTGTAAAAGCCGATCGAGGGAATGACCAAGAATCAAAAACAAAAAATCTGTGGTATTATAAATAAAAGCTATAGTATCGGTTTTATTTATAATACCGATGGTCTGTCTATGGGTTATCGATAGTGGACTGTAGAGTAGCAACTCTAATGAGTTATATTTTATCAATGGTGATTATAAGTGAGGTTTATTTTTTCATCGGATGTATTCCCATAACACATGTCTCAAACTTACTTTGGGGCTAGCTCAATCTGTGTAATTGGTCCCTATACAATGTCCTTTTTTATTAAGTACAAATATTTTTAGGGGTGAATCAGACCATCATTTTGAACAACTTTTCCCAATAAATGTATATTGAAATAGGAAAAAAATTTTTTAGGTTTTCATAGAAATCGAAGTAGTCACGTGATATCATTACTATGGAAAATGAAAATTATTTTTTCGTATTTCGATTAAAAATTACTGAGAAAAGTTGTTCAAAATTATGGACTGAATCACCCCTTAAAATATTTGTACTTAATAAAAAAGGACATTGTATATATTTATTTTTTAGATTGAGTTACTTCTTCGTCTTATCCATTTTTTTTTATATAGGGACAAATTACACTGATTGAGCTAGCCCCAAAGTAAGTTCGAGACTTGTGTTATGGGATACTAACTCAACGATAGTATATTTTATAACAAATACATATATAGATAAACATCCAAGACCCAGGACAATTTGAAAAAGGCCATTTTCCAACTTGCCCTGACCGGGAATCGAACCCGGGACCTCTGGGTGGCGGACTACCATGGTGACCACTACGCCACGGAGGTCGTGTATCCATGCTGTGGGAGAAAAGAAAAAAAAACTTAGAATGTACCAGCGGCTTCTCCTCTCGTGCAGATCGTAAAAGCTGATCAAGGGAATGGACATGTGGCTAGTAGTCACTATTTAGAAAGCTTTTTCCGTCATGACGTTTCCTCTTTTGAGTTAAAGGTTTAATAGTAAAATATCACAAAAAAATGTCACATATCCATTTTCAACGTGATTTTAGATTTATTATTTCGGAAAAACTGATATTAAGAGCGCTATTTGACTCCAAGAAACTATGACGTCATTAGTGTTTATTTCATACTTGTCTTGACTTTCGTGTTTCATACCATTTTCAATGACGTCATACGTCTTTATTTCATACTTGTCTTGACTTTCGTGTTTCATACCATTTTCATACAAATTCTTTAGAGAATGTTTGTTTTGACGTTTAGAAAAAGTGTCTTATTTGAATTGTTGGAAACTTCCATCAAGGTAAACAGTCTGTTTTGCGATTTAAGTTTCGGGACGTGCATAAATTCATTAAAATGTGTTAGAAAACTGGAATTTGTTCGGCACCTGTCCAGGCCGTGGTAATATAAACTTTAAAATTGATAAAAGTTCCCTTCTACTACGCCCGACTCCGGCTTAGTTTAATAGTTGATTAAAACTAAAAGTAATATTGTGTCCAAATTCTGTTCAGTCGTCTTTTCGTTTCTTGACAACCTCGGTGGCGTAGTGGTCAAAATGCCCTGTCAAGGCCAGTTGGGAAATAGCCCTTGTACAATGGATGTGAAAAAAAATTGGGCTCAATAGATAGATTATTAAAAGGTATGGTAATACGTATTTTTTCTTCTCTCTGAGTAGCAAATAATGACGAAGATTCAACGCATAAAAATTTCGCGTAATGTCAAGATCAGTTACGATTTTTAACTAAATGTGACGTGAATCACCCCCCTTCCGAAACTTCCATGAGCTGTTGCTCTTTGTGACTTTTACTTCTTTGCTAAATGAAAAAATATGGATTTTTGGATTTGCTAGTTGACGGAATAAATAAAATATTTTTACCCAGTCGAAGTGGACTAGATAAAAAATAATTGGCCAAGTGCGTGTTGGGCCACGCGCAGTGTAGGGTTCCGTAGTTGTAAATGCCAACTTTGAGTTCATGCCACTAAAACGTCTAAGGGCCGATTTCATCGTTTTCATTGATAAACGAGTGTAGCAAAACTGAGTTTAACATAACTGAGTTCAAATGTTTGATTTGATCTCGATCAACTTCAAATGAATTTCACCGTCTATTAGGAGCAAATTTTTGATCGCGTTTACAAAAACGAAGTTCACCTAAACTCATAGACAAAAAAGCACAGATTACAGTAAAAATCATTTGATAGTTTTCATTTCACGCAGAAAATATGAATAACGGATAAGCAAAACTTACCATATTTTATTTTACGACTTTTTTGCCATGATTAATATACATATCCATGCCAAATTACAGCTTTCTAGTACTTATAGCTTCTGAGTAGGACCGCGGACGGACAGACAGACAGACAGACATGGCGAAACTATAAGGCTTCCTTGTTTACTACGGAACCCAAATTATATTACCAATAACGGTAATAGTGACGAAAATGATTATGTGACATTATTTCAGTACGAATGGACGGATAAAGACGTGATAGTATGTATGTATGTATGAATGGACGGACATTTATTTTGACATATTTGTATTACATTTTTGGCATATATTTATTTTATTTGTACATAATATTTTCTAAATATCTAATTGCAATGTATGATGAATGTAATTGATGTAAATCATTTTTATCACAATTAATAAACAAATTATTTAAGCGAGCGAAGCCATGGCGTGGCGATAGTCATCTCTTTGAGCTTCCAAAATGAATAGATAATGAAATCATTAAAGCTGCCTCCCATCGGCAATAAATCTTGTAGGTGAGAGCCAGATAACACCAGGCTACATCATTTTCCAAACGATGAAAGGCTTAAAGGGATTAAATCTCACTTATGATTTTCCTCCCATGCTGGTCTGGGAGAAATAAAAAAACT
Source organism: Acrobasis consociella (assembly GCA_963555685.1). NCBI lineage: Eukaryota > Metazoa > Arthropoda > Insecta > Lepidoptera > Pyralidae > Acrobasis > Acrobasis consociella. The sequence goes on along the minus strand of OY743119.1, from coordinate 2,130,833 downwards.
TAGAATGTACCAGCTGCTTCTCTTCCCACGCAGATCGTAAAAGCCGATCGAGGGAATGGGCAAAAATGCAAATCATGTTAACAGGCGATGCGGCTAGCAACCCATCACTGTATTGATTGCTTTTCCATCTTCTCGCCCACCATGACGCTAAAAGTGGCTTTTGGGTCTTGCGGCCCTGGGCTCTGCATAGAACCGCAAGACCCAAAATGCTCTGTCTGCCCCATTAGGGATAAAGACGTGATAGTATGTATGTATGTATGATTTTCCTTTTTAGGGTTCGTACCCAAAAGGTAAAAACGGAACCCTATTACTTAGACTTCGCTGTCTGTCAGTCTGTCTGTCACCAGGCTGTATCTCAAGAACCGTGACAGCTAGACAGTTAAAATTTTCCCAAATTATGTATTTCTGTTGCCGCTATAACAAAAAATACTAAAAACGAAATAAAATCAAAAAACTTGATTTTTTAGATAATGGTCGCTATAACAAAAAATACTAAAAACAAAACAAAATAAATATTTAAGGGGGGCTCCCATATAAAAAACTTGATTTTTATAGATAATGGTACGGAACCCTTCGTGCGCGAGTCCGACTCGCACTTGGCCGGTTTTTTACTAAATTAATCGTAATTTAATGAACTTGTCCATTTCCTTAAGGTTGATTGGTCGAGAATGCTTGTGCAAGTACACGTTTTGTATGCTCAATAATTTTTCTTATAAATAACTACAATGCCTGCCCAAAATTTGCCTTATTATAGTTTTGATTGCCATATATGTTGTACATAAGATGAATTCTTTAAGTTCATTTCGTTGGAACCCACTTTTAGTTTCTATTATAAAAACAGTAATATTGGATACTGTTTTTTATCATGTTATGTTTATATATTTTACATCATCAAGTTTTTATCCCTTGATAAAGGTCACAAGACTTTTCTTCTTTACAGTCTCTAAGTCCCAAGACCAAATAGTCAGAAAAGTTTAAGTAATTGTTAAATAATAATTAACATGCTGTGACGAAGTCCACACTGGTGCTTCCCTCCTTACCCCGCTCTCCACCCCGCGCGGCCATATAAATAAGAAGGCGTGAGGAGTCTCGTGCTCTTTGGACCACGACTGGACGCCGGGCTGCTTCAAAGCTGAGTACTTTTGGAAATCTCTTCTGGAACAACGAATCTCGTGGCTGTGAACCTACGACCCTTACCTGTGACTACTTTCGGCACTCATTGTATAATTGTTAAAAATTAAATTAAAGAGTTTGGTCTTTTTAAATATTGTTTCTTTCAAAATAATCATCACGTCACAATGCTATAAGATGGTCTGACGACCTGACCCAGGTCGCTGGAAGGCCCTGGATGCAAGCCTTAGCCTTTGGAGAGGCTTATGTACAGCAGTGGATGTTATGCGGCTGAAAGGATGATGATGATGATGCTATAATAAATAAATAAATAAATATATATATATATAGGGACAAATTACACTGATTGAGCTAGCCCCAAAGTAAGTTCGAGACTTTTGATATGGGATACTAACTCAAAGATAATATATTTTGTAACAAATACCTAAAAAGACCCAGGACATTTTGAAAAAGGCCATTTTTCAACTTGCCCTGACCGGGAATCGAACCCAGGGCCTCTGGGTGGCGGACTAGCAATACTAGCATGGTGACCACTACGCCACGGAGGTCGTATAAGTCCATGTAGATTATTATTGCAAATCAAAAAATGTATTGCAAGCTTTAGCAAAATGACATGACTTTTGTGTCCATTGGCTCTCAAACTATTGATTTGCTATAACACCTATTCAGGTATCAGCTTGCAGCAGAATTAATTAGTGCCGGCGCGGCATTGTGTATCCGGCTCGAAGGACCAAGTTTACACATTGTCCCGAAATTCGTGCCGCCGAGCCCCATTTCTCACCGAGCATGCATGACGTAGTGAAAATTATATCTCTTCTCAGCAGTGGTCTTTGCGAACTCTGACACTAGTGTTAGTCACTAACACACTCGATAAGAAGAAGAAGTGTCTTTGCGAACCACGGGTATCGGTAGCTTTTCCTTAAAAAATAAATTAAATTTGAATATACACTAAACGTTATATAAATTATATTTATTGACGTGTAAAAGCCTCCGTGGTGTAGTGGTTAGAGCGTTCGGCTCATACTCGGGTTCGATTCCCGGCGGGGGCAACGACTTTGCGTTGTTGTCCTAGTTTGGTTAGGACATTGCAGGCTGATCACCTGATTGTCTGATAAGTAAGATGATCCGTGCTCCGGAGGGCACATTAAGCCGTCGGTCCCGGTCACTGTCTTTGACATTGGTCGTTACCTAAAACCATGTCAGAGGCCTTTAAGGCGGTTTAAAAACTCTGACACTAGTGTTAGTCACTAACACACACGATAAGAAGAAGAAGACGTGTAAAAGTGCCTGTAACAGAGCCGACCCCAAATAGAAAAAAGGCAAGGAAGAAGAAGAAAAGTGCCTGTAAAGGTCTAATAACTGAATATACATTTGATAAGTAAGTAAATAAACCTATTGCTAGGATAGGAAAGTTATCGAAGTTATTTAAAGAAGAAAATAAGGAAGAAGAACTATGTATTATCTTTTTAGAAAAGAAAAATTTAGATCAGACTTTCGATCAAAAAATACAGGAGTGCCCCAAGGAAGCATTTTGGGTCCACTATTGTTTCTATTATATGTTAACAATCTTCCAAATGCCACTCCGCATAAATGTATTTTATTTGCAGATGACACTACTCTTGTTATACAAGAGAAAAATAAAAATGAAATTGGGAAAACTGTAAACAAAGCCCTTTTGGAGGTAATAGAGTGGTTACGGAAAAATAAATTGAAAATTAATTTAAGTAAAACGAAAGCCATGCAATTCTCATGTTATAACTCGAAACAAGAACCACTAAATGTTTGCTATGAGAACTGTACAAATGAAGAAGTTGATAATTTTAAATTTTTAGGAATTCATGTAGATAAATATCTTGACTGGAAGGAACATATTAATGTAGTTTGTAAAAAATTGGAACGATATACATATGCACTACGCAGGTTACGTCAGACTGTATCAACGGAAGCTGCCCTATCCGCCTACCACGGTTACGTATCTTCGATTCTAAGCTATGGACTACTGCTGTGGGGTAATTCGGTTGATATAGACAAAGTCTTTAAAATTCAGAAAAGATGCATTCGTGCTATTAATAATGCAGGTTTTATTGATACATGTAAACCATTGTTTAAAAAATGTAATATTTTACCGTTGCCATGCATGTACATCAGAGAGATATGTATGTTTGTAAAGTCTCATCCAATTTATTATAAAACGAGAGGAGAATATAATTTAAGACAGACTAGGCAAAAATACATAAAGTTGCTGTATAAACCTACTAGTCATAAAAAGGTGTACAAAAGAAATTCTTATAACATAAGTATTGTAATATATAATAAACTGCCTGACGAAATTAAAGAATTAAATGGGACTTCATTTAAAAATAAATTGACGAAATGGCTTTTAGATAAATGTTTTTAAAGCGTAAATGAATATTTAGTTTATAAGTAGACTCATGTTTAATTGTATGATTTAGTTGATTTCTAGTTTATTAATAATTGACTTACTATGTATATTTTGCACGTCTGCTTGCAGGCTGAATACAGTGACTATAATTGTACTGAACACCTATTTAATAATGTATTCTGGCAAATAAAAATTCTGATTTCTGATTTCAGATTTCTGATTACAACCGCTGTGTTCCACAATAAAGATTATTAATTAATTAGCTGTAAGTTAAAACAAATTAATTGTAAACTTAATAACTTTAATTTTGGTAAATAAACATATCTTAATTTGTAATTTGTTGTTTTTTTATTGCCATCTAACCTAGCAATGCTGTCAGTTTTCTGAGCACGTTGCGGTAGAATTCAACAGTAGTATTGTAGCGTTGAAAAGGGTTTTCCTCATCATTTTAGTCTTTCATTATTTTTTAATTATCAGTGCGAAGGAAATACTTCCCAGTACATGATTTTGTCAATTTTTAAGTTGCTAGCCGCTTCGTCTATCATCATGATTCGAATAATCGCGCATTTTCTCGAACAGAACCAGTTGAAGGAGTTGATATTTGTCGCTATTGATATATGGCCTAGATATTTAAGTTTCCCTTAATATTTTTGAGGATCTCAAGATTCTTGCCCATTTTCTGCAAGACGGTGGTGTGGCGTGTCCACATAATCATAAAAATATTTATATATAATTACTATATTACTATACCTACACATATATTTAGTATATCACACATCCCACTACACATACAAATAAACACAACAGTCAGACATAAACACTTACCTTCTTGCGCGCCTAGCCGCTCGCTATGATATCACTGGCCACCTACAAGAAGTTTCGCCCGGTGACAAGAAGAAACAAAGTGACGTTCTACGACAGACTTCTTGATCTTCTCTGCGGCTGCCTACGAAGCTTGCGAATCACAACTACATAAATAATTATTATAAATAACATCTCGCGCATTGTGCTGGAAAATATTACTTGTGTTTTATGTATATAACATTGTTACTAAATATACAATATTAATAGTGGCTCGTTGTTTGTATGAAGAGTCCTTCGTCACTACGACCCCGCTATACTGGTGACCCCGACGTGATATGTTTCCATAGTTTTTCAATAAAATAAATCTGCCTTACTTGCTTATAAACTGGAATCCAGTATATGCCGGGGGTGTGTTCACTCTTGAGGGGTCACCAGTATACCTGAAAAAGAAAAGAATAAGAAAGACACTGAAAGTGACTATCACCGGACACGGTCCGGAAGAATTGTTAAGCCTCCGGCCCACTATCGTCCGTCCTAGGACGGCCTCAGGGGGGGAGTGATGTGGCGTGTCCACATAATCATAAAAATATTTATATATAATTACTATATTACTATACCTACACATATATTTAGTATATCACACATCCCACTACACATACAAATAAACACAACAGTCAGACATAAACACTTACCTTCTTGCGCGCCTAGCCGCTCGCTATGATATCACTGGCCACCTACAAGAAGTTTCGCCCGGTGACAAGAAGAAACAAAGTGACGTTCTACGACAGACTTCTTGAACTTCTCTGCGGCTGCCTACGAAGCTTGCGAATCACAACTACATAAATAATTAAATTATTATAAATAACATCTCGCGCATTGTGCTGGAAAATATTACTTGTGTTTTATGTATATAACATTGTTACTAAATATACAATATTAATAGTGGCTCGTTGTTTGTATGAAGAGTCCTTCGTCACTACGACCCCGCTATAGTGGTATTACGTCTACAGCTAACCCACATCTAGAATGCATCTAGTAGAATGTATAGCAGAACATTACTACACAATACATTCTGCATTTTTCTCTTCCAGACCAATGAACACATAAGGATTTAAAGAAGCAGCTTAAAATTTAATAATATTTGCAGCTTGCGGCCAGTGTTGACGCAACGAAATTGAGTCTCGTTGTGGCGTGTTGACGCAATGCATTACGTCAACAGGCCACAGCTTATTGTGACAAACATGCATACAATCAGGTGGTTGTTTGAGAATACTTGTAAATAGACATACATACATACATACATACTATCACGTCTTTATCCCTAATGGGGCAGACAGAGCGTTTTGGGTCTTGCGGCTCTATGCAGAGCCCAGGGCCGCAAGACCCAAAAGCCACTTTTAGCGTCATGGTGGGCGAGAAGATGGAAAAGCAATCAATACAGTGATGGGTTGCTAGCCGCATCGCCTGTTAACATGATTTGCATTTTTGCATTTTTGTAAATAGACGAAGGACTAATACCGTTTTCTACAGTTCCACCATCTTACTTAATGCACAAAATATATATATATCATAATCATCATTAACAGGTTTTTTGTCTCCACTGCAGGAGCACGACCCGCTCTGTACTATAAAAGCCATATTTGGCCGGAGCAGCGACAGGATTCAGCCTACTACACTCTCCACGCTTCCAGATGGGTTGGAGAGGTCTCATTGATGTTTATAAGCTTTGTTTAGCTTGGAATCCTAAGTCTCCTTCTGCGACATCCACAGGAAGACTTAGAGTGGTCCTATTCTACTCTACCGGCAACCACACGACTTTACACCTACGCTGTCACTGGGAGGAATTCATTGGCCTACACTCTCCACGCTATCCATACGGATTGGAGAGGTCTCATTGATGTTTATAAGCTTTGTTTAGCTTTTATTCCCTTAGTCTCCTTCTACGACATTCACGGGATGACTTGAAGTGGTACTATTCTATTCTGTGGATACTATACGATAACTAGGTCATATTATTATCTTACTCATAGATTTTGAAGGTAATTAAATTAACTTACTATAAGTCTGATCTTTTGTGTCATTGCAGTTCTACGATTATCTTCTCATATGGCTTGCTTGCTTTTCTTTTCTTGTGTGCAAGTGACCAATACTAGTGTAAGATATTTCAAGCTGTTTACATATGGAAGGAATATACCCGTAATAAATCGAACCACGGGCTATACCAATTCACTATATAACAGATATAAAATAACAGTTAAGACAAAAAAAATTGGCATTCCATACTGAAGTGTGCAACCGCCCGGGAAATTTGGGAATGTTGAAATTTTTATTGCTTTCTTGACTGTTATTTTAACTTTATTATGCTAAAGTGATCTAGTATAACCCGTGGTTTGATCTAGTATGTATTCTGTGGTTTGATTTAATACGGGTATGTCCCTTCCACGTTGTATCGACACCATAGATTTAGAAGGTATAAGATGGATATAGAGTATTGTAAAATGTGACCAGAAACGAAATATTTCTGTGTAACTTTTTATGGGTTGTATTTGTACCTACTACACAAACTATGGGTTAAGCAGTACGATACCATTTTTCCAGTAAGTATAACTTATAAATTAACACAGTTTACAATTTGGAAAATCAAATTTTCGTGTAACGATGTTCGAGCCAGGGTGACAATGGGCGACATGTTTTGTATGAAAACTTGTCTCATTGTCAAATTAATGCTATCTCTTTTGCTCTTCGCGTCGTACTCGGCTAGTGTGGTCTTTTTACGCAGTAAAAAATTCTACTTTTATGATCGACACTGTCTATCAAATACTGGTAGATAGATAGTGTCTGTCATCTGTAAGAAATGCGATTTGTCACTGTCATATAATATTCATCACTTTGGCGAATATTATTACTTAAATGTTGAAATCTTGTCGCAAATAAGAAAAGCTAGTCTTTGCTCCTTACTAACTCAAAAGGAAATAAAAACATATTACTACAATATTTGTTGACGTGGGACGCCCACGCGACAAAATAAATAGTGTATAGAAGACCACTCGTCGGAACACTTTATTTCACTTTTATACTGAAAGTACTTTTGCACTCAGATGGGTAAGTGCGTTGTTAGTTGTACACTGCTGTGAGTGTTGCTTTGGATAATAGGGCGAGCTTTACAGCTAGTTTCTTTAAAAAATTAAAAACTATTGGCGACCTTCCATGATCACTGAGGGATTCCGAAAACAGTGCAAAATAGAAAATAAAAAAAGTCGGTTAGCTATTGTTTAACAATCCGGCCACTTGCTTGACGTCAACGTATTCCATTTTTGCATTTATGCGAAAATCCATATTTTCAGGCCCACTAACTTTGTCGTTGACCTTTAATTACAGTTATTTTTACACTATGTGTGTACACTACGTAATTTATTAACATGCCTATGTATGAACATGCCTGTACGATTCTCTTACATAAATCTCCTCTTACTTACTCTTTATCCTACAAGCCTACTAGAAGTGATGATGAGTTGACGTCTTTGGAGAAAATGCTGCAGTGCAGTTTGTTACCGCTTCTTCTGCACTAGCGCTTTGGAAGCGGTAGTAAACTTAGCTGTAAGTAAACTTTTGACGTCAACAATTGTACAACAAAACAATGACGATAATTAAGAGATATTATAAAAATCCGATGATAATAAAGATATATTTGAATTGAATTTGAATTTGATCTCTTTTGAGATAAGCAGTGCCTTTGTCCAACTTTTATTTTACGAATTCTCTGTATACATTTTCCGTGTACATAAATTCATAAATAAATAAATATGTATACATTACTCAAAGTTGATCAGTAATCACAATGAATATTAACTTCTCCCTTTACCCGAAGGTTGACTGAAAGAGATTTCTATGCGATAAGTCCGCCTTTGCATCATAATTCTGTCTTATTCTTTTTTTCTATATTTTTGTATTTACTTTTGTTTAGGGTCCAATAAAGAGTATTTGTATTGTATTGTATTGTAATTTTACTCCCTTATCGGTGGTACTCATGAGGAATGTCGAATCTGTTACTTCTATAATGTGCCCCCGCTATCCACCCACTATGAATGATTCAGTGGTTATAAATTTTTATGATACATCATTTAGAAATGAAAATAAGTAAACTCTAGCAATTTCAAGGTAATAACTTCCCACTACAATACAAAATGCGTAGTAAAACTACTGTACAAAATCCATTAGGTACAAATGGTACAATTTTTATCACTAGTGTAGATTTCAATTAGTTTTACTTTTACACTGGCTAGGGAAATAATATTCAACGTGGAAGGGACTCACATGCTGGTCTGGGTTTTGTCTCCCAAGTTGAGTCTCTTCCCACGCAGATCGTAAAAGCCGATCGAGGGAATGGGCAAAAATGCAAATCATGTTAACAAGCGATGCGGCTAGCAACCCATCACTGTATTGATTGCTTTTCCATCTTCTCGCTTACCATGACGCTAAAAGTGACTTTTGGGTCTTGCGGCCCTGGGCTCTACATAGAGCCGCAAGATCCAAAATGCTCTGTCTGCCCCATTAGGGATAAAGACGTGATAGTATGTATGTATGTATGTGGAAGGGACATACCCGTAATAAATCGAACCACGGGTTATACTAGACTACTATAACACAGATATGGCACTTCATACAAACGGAGCAACAAATATACCTAGTACTACTACAAACGAATCAATATGTCTGTGCACACGTCAAATGTGTGAGTTAAACAATTAGGGTCGCCACCAAAGAATTTGTTGCTTTGCTTCTGTTTTCATTACTCGGAAATCTATAAAATGTTTGTTCTTTATTGTTTTCCGTGGATAAACAATGATAATTTGCGTAGTTAGTCACCATTATGATTAAATAATCCTAAGTGACTCGCGTAACGTTAACGTGCGAGTAGTAACAACCCTGTTTTATAGGCGACAGGGCAGGCCAATAAGTCTCAAAAGCGGCGGAGGGGTTGCGGGGACGCCAGATTGCGGGGGACGTTGCGAGTTTCCGTTCTGTATGTAATACTATTATTAATTCTGTGACTATAGTACAATGAAATTAAAATAACAGTCAACACCTAAAAAAATTTGCCTTTCCATACAAAAGTGCAGCCACCCGGGCAATTTGTATGGGATATAGGCTGTGGTTCGATTTATTACGGTTATTTCCCTTCTACGTTGTATACACTTTCACGTCTTTATCCTTATTGGGGCAAACAGAGCATTTTTGGTCTTTCAGATCCAAAAAGACTCAGCCCGGGGCCACAAGACCCAAAGACCGCTAGAAAAAAGCGTAAATATTTTTTCCAAGCTAAAAACCGACTTCATCCCCTAGCCACTCTTTAAATTCACAAAAAAAAATTGTTAGAATGTTTATGTGACCACCTGACAAGTAAAACCTTTCAAACAAAAACTAATTTTCCAATCGATGCACGCGTTTTAAATCCACAAAAAAACGATCGAGATAAATTAATAACCAGTGTACTTACAGAGTAAAATTATAAATAAAATTTACTAATTTAACGTTGCTATGGTCTTTATTAATGCGGCACGCGCAAAAATTATAAAGAACAAAGAAAATAATACTCTCTGACAGAGAATGGCCGACACGACACCGTTCTTGCGACAGACGTCGCGGGCAAAGAGAATATCCAGGGCCGCACTATACGCAGAGCAGGACTCTACGTTACATACCCCCCTTTTATGTTTGTTCTTTATAATTTTTGCGCGTGCCGCATTAATAAAGACCATAGCAACGTTAAACTACATATTTATTATCGTTATTAAACATACCTTTAAAACTACAAAACATACGAAACATTGATTCTTCTTAACCCAAATTCAGCGATCCATTAAACATGCACAAAACACCCCGATTCATCCCCTCAAACATTCTTTCATCCCAAAATTCACGGCGATAACCATTGAGGGCCAGGCCCTTAGGACCCTCGGTGTAGAAGTTAAAAAGGAGCCTGTTACAAAGTACACAATACTTTAGATATTCATATTCGTGAGGACGGCAGCCGAATCGGAAGTACTGGCGGGGAGAAAAGTGCAGGCGATAAAGTTATATGGCTACAGAATAATTAATTGTCTCTTCTCTTTTCTCTTAGCGTGTGTGTTAGTGACTAACACTAGTGTCAGAGTTTTTAAACCGCCTTAAAGGCCTCTGACATGGTTTCAGGTAACGACCAATGTCAAAGACAGTGACCGGGACCGACGGCGACGACCAGTGTTAGTCACTAACACACACGATAAGAAAGAAGACTAAGTAGTAGTAAAGATTATGTACTTACCTTACTACTAAGTTATGTGTAGTAGTGAAGATTTAGGCATCCCTCAAATGCGTGAATAGATAATGTGGTGAGGAAATTGGCCGAAGTGATTCGAGGTCACGGTAGCACAATTATTGGTAGTGCACTCATGGTAGAAACATAAGAAGCGTCAGTGTGCGTGGCCAAAAAAATTACGAGTACCTTGTACAGAAGCGTAGCGTACCTTGGCGGGGCCCCGTATAAAAATTTGTTTGGGGGCCCTTAGGAAGGGTAAAGATTTCTCAAAAAAGAAAAAAATGTTTGCATAAAATTAAAAGAAATATTTATTCATCATAATTATCTATCTGTCACATTGTTAAAAACAATTCAAATTAAATATTAACTCTCCTTGCCTTTTTTTCGGTAAACTGATTAATTAAATCATACATAGCTGATGATGACTTTAGTTTTTCTAAAGTTTCTGCCTCTATGGACAATAGTGACAGGTCTGACAGGCGTTCCTGTCCCATAGAAGTTCTTAAATAGATTTTTATCAGTTTTAATTTCGAGAAACTTCTTTCAGCAGTTGCGGTTGTAACTGGAAGGGGCAAAAATAAAAAGCATGCTGTTATTACCTCCGGAAAACTGGATGCAAGACTACTGAATTTTATCAGTAATAATTCAATGAGCTCCTTAATGGAATGAATTTTTTGAATCTCAGAATTCAGGCATGTTTTTAGGTTTTACTCGGGAAAAAAGAAATTGCTATTTTTTACTTTTCTAATTTCTGAAATTTAAAAAAATTGGGAAGTTTTTATTAATTTTTGCTTACGCACCCTAGGCCAGGGGCCCCGTATAATTGATACGGCAGATACGGCGGTAGCTAAGCCCCTGACCTTGTAATACATAAAAATTGTAACGCTATTGACAACTTTTCATAGATTTTTATTATTGAGAAGAAAATAAATATATACAATATGAAATAAATTACTAACATATTAATATTACTTAAAAAATATATATAATAGAAAATTCAAAATAAAAACAATTCTAAATTACAACCTTAAGCAAATAAATAAAAAAGTAAAATGAAATACCTTTTTAAATATTTGTAAAAAAAATTGATATTTGCATACAAATGTAATTTTCTCATACGACTTGGTTGTCGATATGACTTTTATACGTGATTGTACACAGGACGCTCGACCTTTGCAAGGAAACGAGGGGTTCAGTAAGTGTTCCACTAACGACCTTCGTGAGGACTTGCTTTATGGAACTGGCTCGCTCAACGAGACACCACAGAAGAAAAAAAACAAGATATGTTAATTTTAGTACTTTTTTTTTGGATCGAAGTTCCTTATCGCGCGTTGCGAAAGGGGGCTAGACGGAAAAAATTAAGACCAAAAGTTGTAACAACACTTTTTGCTATACCTAGTTGTAAGCCGTGCAGTTTCTCTGTCTGTCTCTTTCTCTCCCATAGAAAGCAAGCTAGTTATTTTCGTTTCGTCTTTTTATTTCGCATTGAACAGTGTGGTGTCGCGACGATTATTTTTGTTGAGTGTATACAGGTTTTTAGGGTTCCGTAGTAAACAAGGAACCCTTATAGTTTCGCCATGTCTGTCTGTCTGTCTGTCTGTCTGTCTGTCTGTCCACGGTCCTACAGAGAAACTATAAGTACTAGGAAGCTGTAATTTGGCATGGATATGTATATAATTATGGCGAAAAAGTCGTAAAATAAAATAAGGAAAAAAAAATTTTTTCAGTGTAGCTGCCATACAAGTAAAGACGTAGTCAATTTTTTTTTTCTCGACAATCACATTGAGTCCTGTATCGTTGAATAGATCTTTCAAAAATATTGTTAGCTTGTCAACACCATTTTTCGATTTAGGGATCCGTTTCTGAAATATTTAGGTTTAGTTCAAATTTTTGTTTGAGTCAAGTGTCCCCCCCTCTATCTGCTAAACGGTTATATATGGCCACGTGAAAAAAATCACAATTATAGCATATATAATGCAGTTTGAAGGAAAACTATCAGAGCCAAGTAGGGTATACAAATTAAAATGTTATAGGCGATCAACTTATAAAATGTACTTGAAAAAAGACATTTTCATACAAATTCAATAGATATTAGTTTTTAGACGTTTTTAGTGGCAAGAACTCAAAGTTGGCATTCGCAACTACGGAACCCTACACTGCGCGTGGCCCGACACGCACTTGCCCAATTATTTGTACTTCGTTCCATCCGGGTGTCCCTTGACACCTCTCAAGTTTTTTTTATTTCAATGTGGGTCTAATAATATATTTATATCCTTATCCTTACTAATATTATAAATGCGAAAGTGAATTTGTATATTTGTTTGTTTGTTACCACTTCACGCTTCAACCACTGAACCTATTTAGATGAAATTTGATATGGATATAGTTTGATACCCAGGAAAGAACATAGGATAGTTTTTATCCCGATATTCCCATGGGGAGCGAAGCCCACGGGCACAGCTAGAAATTTCAGTTGTTAAATTTAGATTATTCTAGTTTCCTATTCCTTTTACCACAGAAAAAAAAACAAGACATGCTGATTTTAATAAAATTGTGTCGAATTTTTTTTTTTTAGTTACTGATTATTGACACAGTAGAATAAAATTTCAGTAGCCTTAAACTGCCTCCGTGGTGTAGTGGTTAGAGCGTTCGGCTCATACCCAGAGGTCGCTGGTTCGATTCCTGGCGGGGCAACGACTTGGTGTTGTTGTCCTAGTTTGGTCAAGACTTTATAGGCTGATCACCTAATTGTCTGATAAGTAAGATGACCGTGCTTCGGTGGGCACGTTAAGCCATCGGTCCCGGTCACTATCTTTGACATTGGCCGTTACCTAAAACCATGTCAGAGGCCTTTAAGGCGGTTTAAATTTTTTGACACTAGTGTTAGTCACTAACTCACACGATAAGAAGAAAAAGTAGCTAAATTTCGATTTTTTTTCAATTGCAAAATGTAATAGCTAATTTTCTGCCCGTCTTATCTGTACAAACGAAGTAGTCTGTCTGGAGGAAATTAATGTGCGATAAAAATTTTCAGATAATGTCTTGTATTTATTTTTGTGTAATAATTATACTGTATAACTATAAAATGTTCAGACTAGAATAATTTTACGCTGTTTAGGCCCAAAAATATGTAGATACTGTGTTTTTCTCTAAATAGTATAGTAGTTTATTTATTTATTTATAAAAACTTTATTGTTCCACAATATAAAATTGTATACAATTGGCGAACTTAACGCTAAAAGCGTTCTCTTCCAGTCAACCATAAGGATAAACAGAGATTTGGTAGCGGCGCAAAATTACTTAAATAAAGACAACACACAGATACCTAATAATATACCTATATACATAGGTACATATACCTACGTCCTACACCTATAACATAATACACATATAGATACATATACATACATAAACATTAATGATGATGATGAAACTGAAAGGGGATTCATTATTTTAGGAGAAGAGAGTGTACTTTTCTTTTGAAAGAAAATTTTGTGGAAATGTCTTTAATGTCAACGGGTAAAGCATTCCAGAGCCGTGAAGCTTGTAAGGTAAAAGAGTTTTCTATAAAGCTCGTGCGATGTAGAGGAATAGCGAGAAGAAGAGTGTCGGCAGAACGAAGTTGCCGATCATGAGTGTCAGAAAGAAATTGAAATTTGCATTTAAGGTATTGAGGAGAATTTGGGTTCGAAAGAATTGAAAAGAGAGTGCAAAGAATTCGCATTTGTCTGCGTTCACGGATAGGAAGCCATTTGAGCTCAGAACGGAAAGATGATATATGATCATATTTGCGAAGGCAGAAAATAAAACGTATACAATTATTAACGAGACGATCAAGCTTATTGAGAAAATTTATATTGTATATATATTTATAGTATTTATATTTATAGTAGTTATAGTATTTATTTATATTTATAGTAGTTGCAATAAAAAAAATATTTACTGTACATTATATATATATATATATATATATATATATACTTGCTTATCAAAACTGTTAGTAGGTATATGTTTTGTATATTGTGCAATGTAATAACAAAGGCGTACAAAACAGAAATTCCAAAAATATTTTGCTCTCCGAAACGAATAGTTTATAAAAACTGCACTAATAGTTAATAATGTTAGTGTTTTTACTGTTTTGTTTTCAAATTTCGAAAATATTTGTGAAAATACTGACTGTACGTGTTATTGTGATATTTGAAATTGTTCTGAGTATTTATTTTAGTAAAACATCGATAAAACGAGCAAAGTTATTGTTTTCGTGTTTACCTTTAATCCTTTATACCATAACCATTACAACAATGTTTTCATTTGGATAACAATCCGATCATTGTAATGCTGATAAAAAACAAGTATTTATAACTACAACTTTATTTGTCCCGACTGTCAAGAACGCCATCTAGTGATGAGTACCTGAACTACAGATACGACTTGATAGCGGTAGAGCTATCTATTATTTGCTAGAGGAAACCCTGACTTTCAAGCGTAAATCCTCAATAACTTTTAAACGGCTGACCCGATTTTCGTCAAACATAGCTAAGAACCACCGCAAGCGAACATTCTTTTGTGTGAAAAACCGCATCGAAAGCGGTCCATCCGTTTAAGCGTTACGATACCGCAGACCGATAGACCGACCGACAAACTTATCCCCCCTTCTTTATTGTCGCGATATTAATTAATATTCAACAATATTTGATTTAAAAAAATTGTAAAATCGACTGTATATAAATTTTTAATTTTTAACATGAATAAAATTATCTAGGTCTTTGTTTTCTTCTTTTATATAAAACCAGTAATATAAGACTCGTAAGTTTACATTATCATAATGGAATTAAAAACACCTATATTGTACGTCACTTATGCAAATAAAAAATTTCATTTCATTTCATTTCAAAATAAAACAGAAATAACTAAGTACATATAATACGCAACTAACATACATAAATACTATCACGTCTTTATCCCTAATGGGGCAGACAGAGCATTTTGTATCTTGCGGCTCTAAGCAGATAGAGCCCAGGGCTGCAAGACTCAAAGGCCACTTTAGCTTGATGTGGGCAAGAAAGTGGATGAAGGAATCAAAACAGTGATGGGTTGCTAGCCGCATCGCCTATTAACATGATTCGATTTTTTGCCCATATACGCAGCTAAGCTATTTGATTTTCTAACTAATAGTAATATCGACACATTTTGTCTAAAAATGTATATTAATTCTAACAGCTCAACATAACCAAATTATTACATAACAAAATAATTACGAAATAAAAATAAGATAGAACTATGCATGCCTACTACCGTCGTCTATATACCAGTGCACAGCACACGATGCGAAATGAAGCGATCGGCGTGAGTTATTGCGTCTGCAACGCGATTTATTTGCTCGCCAGTGGACGACTTAGTAAGGACACAGAATGGGAAACTTGCGACAAAGTGTTTCAAAGGGAAAATTTGTTAGGTGGTCCCATAGAAATTTTATCGAAATTGGTTGTTTAGTTTAGAGTTGAAGTCAGTTTTTAGTTTTGAAAAACTATATCCGATAAATCTCTACGGGTCGAGGATGAATCGCGAGGTCTACAGCACAAAGCCACAAGTTATTGAGGGGCTAGCTGAATTTTCTGATATTATCTGAAATTGTGTCTTGATCAAACCCTAGATAACTCTCAAGACTATTTTATGAAGTACTGTTTACTGTTTAAAGTGAGATTGTGAAGCTTTTCTCCGCACATTAGCAAAAGCGCGCAATAATGCTAACTCAGGTAGAGCCCTTTTAGTAGGAGGAATAAGTATTCGATATTGGAAAAAATGATGAAAAAGACTTGCTTTTTGGAGGGGATGTGGTCTTGATAATCATTGCAAGTTTTCTGACAGGGTATTTTGATGTCAAAAAAATTAGACTGTAACATAATTGCGGAGCGCTCAGTTTTGTGTAAACTGTAAGTCTAACACGTAGCTACATACGTATGTCGTGTCGCTTTTGAAGTAAGGGTCCAGAAGACTTTTCAGATTGAAAATATGGTTTCATACCAGAATAAGAATGAAGTCACTTATCTCTTCTTGAGCCGATAACTTTGTCCTTATTTATTTTGTGCATATATTTTAAAGCATGTTCACACATGTATTGTATAAAACTAAGATATAATTAACCTGTCGTCTGTGCAAAATACCAGACACAAAAGTAAAACAATGCATGTCGACCGGATTCCGGTCTGCTCACAGATGACAGGTTAATGATGCTTGATTCACAACGAAAGCAGGCTTTTGTACTACGTTACAATACGGGTATATACTATGTAATTTTAAATAAAACTTTACTTCGGAACCACAAGAAATATTTGAACTCACGCCCCTAAAGTCTGTACACATTGAAAAAAAATCTCATCACATAGCATCTTGCATAATTTTTCATTATAACACATTAGTTTGCTTTCCAGTGGAATACGAACCCATGACCTCCGGATCACACGACGAACTGTACCACGGAGGCAGTCAATACTTAAATGATGTCTATGGATGACGTTTCGTCCATGAAAGTTATCTATTTATATAAATCTATACATATAATAAAACAGTAAAAAAAGTGTGTCTGTACATTAAATATATTTCCAAAAAAAATATTGGGGGCGATGGAGGCATAGTAATACAGTAAGAATTTAAAAAAAAATGTCTGTCTGTTTGTCTGTTTGTCTGTTTGTCTGTTTGTCTTTATGTCTGTTTGTCTTTATGTCTGTTTGTCTGTTTGTCTGTTTGTCTGTTTGTCTGTTTGTCTGTTTGTACACGCTAATCTCCGGAAATACTGGTCGGATTCGAATGAAACTTTTTTTGTTATATAGCTATTAAGCCTGGGCAACATATAGGGTATAAATGATTTTGGAAAATGAAACGCCTGATGCAGAACCGAAATGGTCCAGCTTAACTATAAGAGATATAAAAATGTCGCCTTAGTAAAAACTGTTCAGCCTGATGAGCATTTTCCGGAGACATAAAGTCCACGCGAACGAAGTCGCGGGCTTCGGCTAGTCTTCAATAAAATAGAATCCAACAGGCAATTAACATGCACCGTTTATATGGACCTTTAAAATAAGTTAACAAGTAAGTATGAGCTATCTTTCTGAGCTGTCTTTAATTTGCATCATTGTTTTTCTCGATTCAAAGGTAGCGCTTGTTTAATATCGCTTTGAAGCACTTTAGGTCATCCTATCGAGTGCTAGCTTTGTATTTTATCTGCCAATTTTGTATTTTATTATTTAAGTCGTTTTGGTGCGATTTTTCCGGATAATAAATGTGGAAGAATACCCGTTATAAATCGAAAAACGGGCTATACTAGATCACTAATAGTATAATGATAATAAAATTACAGTCAAGAACAAAAAAAACTGCATTTCCATACAAATTGATAATGAGATAATCATCAAAGACCCATGACAAATCGAAAAATGCCGTTTTCCAACTTGCCTGCACAAAAAAAAGCAATGATATCTGTCAACTATCAGTGTCTACTGTTAAAATTACCGTCGTTTTATGTTTGTTGTTGTCAAGTTGTTGTGTTCGTACTATTGTGCCACCCGTAGTGCCATTTTTGAAACGTGAAGTCACTAAACGAACGGTTTTTGTACGGAAAAACCAGTTGTTTAGGTGACACCGCGTTCCAAAAATGGCACATCACTACAGTACTGTAAGTGGAAATTGCCAACTTTACTCAAAAAAATCTTCATCGTGACATCACTTCCTTAAATAAGCTTGGCCTTGCATGAAAATAAAGGTCAATTGGATTTTTGCATATTTCTAAATAATTAAGACCTTATTTTAAAATCTGATTAGAGAAATCTTCTCCTAGAGGCTATTCCTCTAAACGGATTGCGAATCAGATCTTTTATAAATTACTTGATTATTTGTAAAATAATTTAGTCTTTCTACAAAATGTTGGCAGTAAAATTTTTAATAATCACCATATTTACTTTTAGCCAATTTATCTATCTATATCTATACATATAATAAAACAGTAAAAAAAGTGTGTCTGTACATCTATACATATAATAAAACAGTAAAAAAAGTGTGTCTGTACATTAAATATATTTCCAAAAAAAATATTGGGGGCGATGGAGACGTAGTAATAGAGTAAGAATTTAAAAAAAAAATGTCTGTCTGTTTGTCTGTTTGTCTGTATGTCTGTTTGTCTGTTTGTACACGCTAATCTCCGGAAATACTGGACGGATTCGAATGAAACTTTTTTTGTTATATAGCTATTAAGCCTGGGCAACATATAGGGTATAAATGATTTTGGAAAATGGAACATCCGATGCAGAACTCTAATGGTCCAGCTAAACTATAAGAGATATCAAAATGCCGCCTTTGTAAAAGTTGTTCAGCCTGATGAGCATTTTCCAGAGACATAAAGTCCACGCGAACGAAGTTGCGGGCTTCGGCTAGTTTAAAATAAGGGCCACTTTTGCTACCATTTCGCCTTAAGGCCACATACAATTTCGGGCAAATAACACGACGCAACTTAAGTGGAGCGCCGGACACATTCGGCCGTGAATCATTACGTTCCAGATGATTTATTTTCTACCCGACTGTTCCCTTTTTCTTGTCCTTATTTATTGCATGTCAGTTGCCCAGGGTAGTATCAACTAATTAAATAAGTAATATAATTCAAAGATAATATAATTTTAAACATTTATTCGTAGTACAAAAGCAACACAATAATTACAGAAATAAATTCTAAAAGTACAAATAAAGTAAAGTTCTTTGTCCCCTAGAATCGTCTCCAACTCAACATGTGCTAGGTCGCTCAGGTTTGCGGTCTGGGAGCCCCACATAAATATTTTTTTTATGTATTCTGTTTTTTTCTTTATATAAAAGTATTTATTATAATATAATATAATGATATTATTTGGTAATTACCAAAGATAATATATTACCTAATAAGTGGCCATTTTTCGCAAATGTGCGTAGAATAACTCCAAGTGAGAACGTGGAGTATTCTACGCACGCACGCTACGCACTACTTTAAACCATAAATGGTAGACTGACTTTAGGACCTAGTTTTAAAGATTAATCACCCACATGAAGTGGACAGTTACAAGAGATAAGATAACATATAACGGGTAGGCTTCTAGTTTTGGCGGATAAAGATTTAAACCAAGTACTAAAGTAAAACCGCGTTTTATAATAAGACTGCATGTATTTAATTTACATAGGATTCGAGTTGTGAAGAGGTCAAAAGTAGCTCGAAATGTTTCCTGTAAATATTCACACGGCTGCTATGTGAAAGCAAATTATCACTATTAAGATATTTTTAATCTGTGAAGTCTATAATTCTTGTAATTTAGTCTATGGCAATCCTCTTTGTCTTAATGTCAAACATTGGCTAATAAATAAAAATGGAGAGGGACTACTTGAGTTGATCTGTCAGAAATAATACATAGTTAATATGGCGCGGAATAAGTTCTTGAAAATTATATTGTAAAAGAGAATCGTCATTCGAGTTAAAAGTAATTGTATTCTTATCAAGTGATTAAACACGAGTGTAGAATGATCTGTCCGTATTTCATTGGATTGCCCTGGAGAAAACCCAACATGGATATTATGGATAGCGGCCTAATATTGGCTTCGCTTTCATATGTTATGGTTAAAGATTCTTTATTTCTCAAAAGAATAAACATTCACTTACAGAGAAACATAAATAGCATATTAAAAAAACAAGATGACGGCGAGCGAAACCAAATCACTTGTAATAATATTATTTAAATAGGGTAGATTTTTTAAAAACAAAACTTGTCGAGGCCTCTCTTCGTAGATAAGGCCTGTGCCATAGTAAGTGGCGCTGAGCGGAAAGCGAGTAACCGTTACGTTGGTATGACTTTAATTTTGATTATATGTCGCCAGTCCTTTCGTTAAACTTGGCTCTGACTCGCTGCCGCGTGTCTAGATAAGACCGTTTGGAAGAATGCTTACAAAGAAAAAAGATTAAGTTCTTACAACATCAAAAACCAGAGAGATAACCATAACGAATGTATGCAGGACATTTCACTTTACTGCCATACAACATAAAATCAATATTGCCTATAAATGCTCTTATATACCATTAAACCTTTAACGGCGTATCTCTTTATAGCGTATATTGTTTGTGTTCTAAGCTTCTACCACACAGCGGCGATAGGAAAGTTACTAACTTTCTGATACAATCTTGATTCCTAGATCGCATAAAATCAGGAAACATTTTTTTATTTATTTAAAAAAAAATAACAAAATCCATTTTTTCAACAACGTCAATAAGTCCTCTTCTGTCTGTCTTCCCTTACCTCTTCTTCCTTCAATATAACTTTTAAAAAAAAATCATAGTAAATAAGGTGCCCCAACGTCTTCCAGACAGAAAAGAATAAAAATACAATCCGCTGGTAGATGATAAGTCAAATCAGATACTTTTTCGAAACGTCAAAAAAAACGTATTCTATGGGATTTGTATGAAATACAAAAGTGTTACGTCAGCTTCTTTAAAGTCAAATAACGCTCTTAATATCAGTTTTTTTGCATTGATATAACTAAAATCATATTGAAATCAATGAAAAGTGACTTTGTGACGTTTTATTTTATGAACCGTACCGAATAGTTTATTTTTAACCCAGTCATCTACTCACTTTGCGCAGGTCGTCTGACCATCTAGCAGGTGGGTGTCCTTCGCTGCGCTTGCCGGTACGTGGCTGCCATTCGAGAACCTTTCTGCCCCATTGGCCATCGGTTCTTCTTGCTATGTGCCCCGCCCCCGTTGTTGCAGGAAGGCGCTGGATGCTTCCGATCGGTCGTTTTGGAAATCCTTGGGGGAGGCCTATGTCCAGCAGTGGACTTCCTGTTATGATGATGATCTACCCAGTTCTACCGACCGTTTAAACCACGGCTGTGTGGTAAACACTTTATGCTGTGCATTTATTTAATAGCCATCTTTATTTCCACACGCGGGTATACAGTAATAAATGAGTGCTTATTAAAATTAATATACGGGTTTCATTGGAGCTGTAAAGGGTGCGTTGGGATAAATATCAATTTATTTACATTGGGATCATTTATATTATTGTACAAAGCTTTAAATTCGTCCCAATGTCCATTTTATGGAGGTTCAAGGTCGCTCAAAGGGCTTTGCTTGGTTATTCTATGCGAAATTGAATGAATGAAAAGATCGTTACTAAAAAGGTTGCCATAGCCCAATATTGATTAGCTCAATGAAGGGGCAGTGGGCGTGGCATAAAGCCGCGAAACTGATAGCCGCTGGGGCAAAAGGGTTCTCGAACTGCGACCACGCACAATTACGCTAAGAGTCTGGTCTTTGAGTCCCTTGGCCCTGGGCTTTGACTACCTTGTTTGTTTTTCGTGTGTGTAAGTGGCCAACATGCTGTGTGATTGCCGGCAGAGTAGAAAAGGGACCACTCCAAGTCTTCCGGTGGGTGTCGTAGAAGGCGACTTAGGAAATACAAGGTAAACAATGCTTTTTTTTTTCTTTTCTTGATTATGGCGGTCAATCTTCGTTGAAGCTTATTTTGCCAGTTTTTAGTAGTATCTCTTCTTTATTCCTAATCCTAAACCCTTAACTATACAATCAAAGGTTGGTATAGGTTCTTTGATTGTTCACGGGAGCTTCTGGCGACAAATCTTTACGAGTCCACTGGTTTTCATAGCCGATTGAGTGGCGGACGGCGCCCAAAGACGCCCACATCAGTCCGCAAATAAATATAACTACAACCGCACTATGACTGTCCACTTTAAAAATTTCACATATTGTGATGAGAATGAGCATTTATAACACCAAACTACACCAGTTTCATATTATAAAGTCCACTAGAATCAATTTGCAAAACAATTTAAAGCAAACTTCAACTGGACCCCTTGACTTCCCGCCAAAAACTCCTAAACAATGCTTATAAACATCAATGAGACCTCTTTAACCCGTGTGGCCAGCGAGGAGAATGTAGGCCAAGTTCTCTGGCTGCTCTGGCTAAGAATGGCTCTGGTAGTACAGAAAGGGTCGTGCTCCTGCAGTGGAGACAGAAATGCCTGATGATGAAGTGGCCAACACTGGTTTCAGATTTTTAGGCTCCCTTAAGGCATCTGACATAGCTTGACGACTGCCATACAATGGTGACAGCCGGTACCAATGTCTTATCCGTGCCTTCTAAAGCACGGAGGAGCTCGAGAATTTTTTATGCCACTTGTGGTCACCCATCCAAGTGCCTACCAGGCCCGTTGTCGCTTTACTTGCGAAAGCGCTAGTAATGCGCATCCCGCCGGGTTACCAAGTTGGGCATAAAGGCGTGATAATGTAGAACCTAAGGGTTGCTGTTATCCTTTTCTGTAGCTCAGACCCGTCATTTGCTAGAGCGAGAGAGAACGACGACGGCACGCATCATAGATTTAGATACTTCTATGATACGCATCACCATGGCTGGTTCCATTCCATGGCGTTCCGTCGCCCTTTCTCGCTCTAGCAATTGACGGTTCTGAGCGACAAAAAAGGATAGCATCATAGGAAAGTGCTGTTCTGTTTGTATAGTCGATGGTGCTGACAGATTAGTTCCGACCTTCTTTCGGTGAGTTACATAGTTAATATAGAGCGCCACAAGTTTAGCAGTTTCGGAGTTTCCTTCAAATCTTGTGCTTAGACTAGAGAGCCTTGCTACTCATTCTCGAAATTTTAGCGTATTCCACTGTAGGGTGATTCTATTACAAACAATAAAGAATAGTTCACGCCCACCTCATAAACTCTCTTTCGTCATAAAGCCATTATTATTTTGTTCCTCTCTTTTTAACTATTTATATGTTAGTATTAGTAAATGTACATGTGTGTATTGTAAGTAGATATTTATTCTGATATTTAAATATCATAGGTATATAATGTAATTTTAAATTATATAGCATTATATTATGTTTGTATATTGTATTGCTTTTTGTGCCGCATAATTTTCTCTGTTTATCCCTATGGTTGACTGGGAGAAAATGCTTTTAGCATTAAGTCCGCCATTTGTTAAAAGTATATTTGTACTTTGGAACAATAAATAAAATACTTATATAGGTACCACTATTTATTGTCTGTCATAACACTATGAAGCGTATACTTAGGCGATTAACATACTGCACCGCGCCCCGCTGCGTAGTGTGGGGCCGCCATATAAAAACGACGCGAGGGGACACGGTGTCAGTATGTTGGACTGTGCGTGTTTTCTATACAAACGGAGATATTTACAAGCAACTTTAACACACATTCACGCGCTACGCTGCGTAGTGCGGGGCAATGTGAGGATCGCCTTAGTGCTAAAATATTGAAATGAAATAACAAGTTTATTTGTTAGTAAATGAAAAAAACCCGACCTAAAAGAAAGCCATCTAGTGATGAGTAGCGGAACTACAGATACGACTTGATATCCGATAGCACTGTCTATTGTTTGCTAAAGCTCTTTCAAGCGTTAACTCCCATACATACATACATACTATCACGTCTTTATCCCTAACGGGGCAGACAGAGCATTTTGGGTCTTGCGGTTCTATGCAGAGCCCAGGGCCACAAGACCCAAAAGCCACTTTTAGCGTCATGGTGGGCGAGAAGATGGAAAAGCAATCAATACAGTGATGGGTTGCTAGCCGCATCGCCTGTTAACATGATTTGCATTTTTGCTCATTCCCTCGATCGGCTTTTACGATCTGCGCGGGAAGAGAAGCACATTCTAAGTTTTTTTATTTCTTCCAGACCAGCATGGGAGTAAAGTTAAATCCCAATAACTTTTAAATAGCTGATCTAATTTTCATGGAACATAGTTAAAACCACCGCAAGTGCGTTGTAATATCCTACCTAACCAAACTGGAAACAAATTTTCACAAAGTATGCTTCCCAGTGGGATTCGAACTTTAGACCTCCGAATCACAAGGTGAACGCCTTGCCCACTGGACCACGAAGGCAGTATTTAACTCAAACTTATTTATTTATTTAAATAAGTCATTTTGCTTTTGCTTCTAGATTTTTACTCTGTTACACTATGTTTTGGTGCAATAAAGATTTTAACTAACTAACTAACTAACTAGATTATGTTACTGATTTCTATAAGTAACAAAAATAATTGATCAATCATCATCAGCCTTTAAAAAACCCACTGCTGGGCATAAGCCTCTCTTTGTCTGCGCCAACCCGTTCTGTTCGCGACCGCTGCTTTTTTGTTAATTTTTTTTATATTTAAATAAATATTTACTGAACTAAATATAAAAACTAAATTAAAAATCTAAATAAAATTATTTTGTTAATTGATTAAAATAACTTTAAAAAAAAAGAAATGTGTCCCAAATGTAATATTACAGAATCAACCTGCAGCAAGCTGCCCCACCTCGAACAAGTTCCGTTCTACGTTACCGAAACAGTGCCGAGACTTCGAAATTGTTGTCATAACTTCAGTATACTTCCCAACATGTAGGCTAGGTAATGCTATACACGTGAAACTTAAATGAAAATAACTTAGTACTGTAACGATGTTTCAATAAGCTCCATCTTTCTTGTTCTAACTCTTCTTCTTTCTCGTTCATTTCATTCTGTCCACTTTTACAAATTTTATTTCCTTCCTCATCATTCTAACTCATTCCTCTACTACCTCTTATAATGATAACAGCTATTTATAATTGGTAAATAAATAAATAAATATATAGGGACAAATTACACTAGTCCCAAAGTAAGTTCGAGACTTGTGTTATTTTATAACAAATATATATATAGATAAACATCCAAGACCCATGACAATTTGAAAAAGGCCATTTTCTCTCTTGCCCTGACCGGGGATCGAACCCCGGACCTCTAGGTGACGGACTAGCATGGTGTATAATTTTATCATTTCTGTTATAATAACAACAAATACATTTATTAACCCTTGTCGTTTTCCTCTTCTCTCGATCTCTTGCTTTACGACATCTCCTGTGTTGCATTTTCCTAAGCCAAAAATAAATTATTTTGTACTGATATTAAAATAAAAAGTCGCAATATAATATCACTTGTCTTTGCACACATACATTTTAACGTAATTATAAATTTTAAATAAGAGCGCTATTTGACATCAAAAAACTATGATGTCATCTGCCTGTATTTCATACACAATCCCATAGAAACTGTTTGTTGTGACGTTTAGAAAAAGTATCCGACTTGGCTTGCTGGAAAATAGTGTGTGTGAGCACACTTACTGAGCATATTTATACAAGCCATATTTAAATAGTATATTTATTTTAGGGGTAAGTACACAAATAACAAGCAAGAAACTTGCACTGTGTAAATAGTCCTTTAGGTATGAAAGTAATAATATTGGAGGAAAAATAGAAGAGGCAAAGGAAGACCTAGATATAGTTTTATAAAACAACTGAAGGATCAAATGAATGTTTCAAACTACAAGGATGTTAAGGAGTTGACTTTAGACAGAGAGAGATGGAAGGCATTGGTTGCTCCACAGACAAGAGCTTAGCTCCTTAATAGCCTCCGTGGTGTAGTGGTTAGAGCGTTCGGCTCATACCTGGAGATCGCGGGTTCGATTCCTGGCGTGGGCAACGACTTTGTGTTGATGTCCTAGTTTGGTTAGGACATTACAGGCTGATCACCTGATTGTCTGATAAGTAAGATGATCCGTGCTTCGAAGGGGAAGGTTAAGACGTCGGTCCCGGTCACTGTCTTTGACATTGGTCGTTACCTAAAAATCCATGTCAGAGGCCTTTAAGGCGGTTTAAAAACTCTGACACTAGTGTTAGTCACTAACACCCACGATAAGAACAAGAAGCTCTTTAATAATAAGAAGAAAGTATGAAACCTACAACGTTACTACGCCAACATCTCTAAGCTAATAAAAATATGGCACTATCATAAAATTCGCACATTATCAAATATGAATAGCGTAAAAGGCTCGTTAAGTATTTGCATTGTCAGACGTTATAAAAATACAATGTAAATTGCTAAAGACTGGGTTTTGTAGCATCTAGAATATAATAGTTTTCATATAACCGTAACTATTCGTTCATTATGAACTTAAAACGGTTTTCTTGATTACAACATCATAACAACCTGGGGTAAGGTACTTTACAGACAAGTTTATTTGCTAGGCAAATTAAAAATAAAAACGCTCGGTGACACCATCTTGTGAACTAGTCTTCATATCGTGTGTGTTAGTGGCTAACACTGGTGTCAGAGTTTTTAAACCGCCTTAAAGACCTCTGACATGGTTTTAGGTAACGATCAACAAAGACAATGACCGGGACCGACGGCTTAACGTGCCCTCCGAAGCACGGATCATCTTACTTATCAGACAATCAGGTGATCAGCCTACAATGTCCTAACCAAACTAGGACAACAACACAAAGTCGTTGCCCCCGCCGGGAATCGAACCCGCGACCTCCGTGTATGAGCCGAACGCTCTAACCACTACACCACGGAGGCAGTGAACTAGTGATAAGTAATAAGCGAATGGTCTCTGCAGCAATCATTGTCGTCAAGCTATGTCAAATGCCTTTAGGCAGCCTAAAAAATCTGACACCAGTGTTGGCCACACACGAAAAACATACAATAGGAGTGACGAGGGTCCGAAAAGTATGATTGTAATTAGTCCGTCTTTAAGATTATCCAAAAATAATGGACCCGTATTTTTCAGTTTAATAAAAAAAGTCAAAATTCAAAAGATACGGAGCGTCAAAGTTCCGGAGTGGGGGCTAGCAACGTCACACTTAAGTAAAAATCGTACCCAGCCGTGACGTTACGCGAAATTCATATGCGCCGTATATTTGTCATTTTTGGTTTCTCAAAGAAAAGAAAAAATACGTGTACAATATTTTTTAATAATATAACCGCTGGGCCAAAAATATTTTTCCATTCGTCATACCTATTGCGCATTATAGTTAGCCGTCTCGGTATCACAAAATACGTCGCTCCATATTACGCATCCCTAAACACTGAAATCTCAATTTGGTCTCCTTGACGAAATTGCACGTTTATTGAAATATTCATGAGACAGAGCACACGTGTCCTTACGTACGGGTACAGTCGGCTACATGTTATCTTTAACACTTTGTTGTAGAGCACAGTAATGACTAGATCAGGACCATAAACAAAATGATACAACCGTAATCAGGTCCTATCAATTTTTTGATTAAAACTAACGTGAGGTACACTCATTGTTTTATTTAGAGAACGGGTTACTCACGTATAGAGTCAGCTACTGCCGACATGTTTCGACCTCATCCGGAGGTCTTCATCAGGGTGAATGTGACGAGAGGCCCGTACACCGCACCGGCTCGCGACACACTGACACTGGCCTCTCGTCACATTCACCCCGATGAAGACCTCCGGATGAGGTCGAAACATGTCGGCAGTAGCTGACTTTATACGTGAGTAACCCGTTCTCTAAATAAAACAAGGTCCTATCAACACTAAGATACAAATAATACAAAACCTGACGCCGCATTTACACATTCGCGCGAATCGCGAGGCGAATGACGAGGCGAATAACGAACACGCATATTTATGTAAATGCGGTATGAGGAAAAAAGAGAAATTTGAGAAGGCCGCAGTTTTATAAATAACTTCTAACAAAATATACTGGGACTACTTTAAGCGTGAATCCAGTCTATGATACTGAACAACTTTCCCCAATGAAATTAATAAATATATCGAAATATGACAAAAAAAAAAACGACGGGTTGCACTCTGGGAGTGCCGGCAGAAGTGAAAACTTGAATATTAACGATGTGCATTTTTGATATTTTGGAATGGTTAGGGAATAATTTTGCACGAATTGCTTTAATTATCAGTATAAAATATTTCAAATCTTTTCTGAACCACAGTCTGTCACAAATGTCACAAGCATGACCAAATTCATTTTTAACAAAATCATTTTCAAATACACAGCAGTATGGCCACTACACAGACGGTCGAGCCATCAGCTGTCACCATCCATGGATGCGCGTAGCACGCTGTAACATAAACACACACGAATATTCGCGCAAGCGCCCTGCGCCGTCTTACGAATTTTCGATCAGGTCACGTGTCCTGACGCGAGTTTAACATTTTTTACCCATTCCAAAAAAAGTGCACAACGCCGCTGAAGAAGTTTTCACTTCAAAAACCATACAACTGCGACTTATTATCGGTCAACTTGCATGAAAGGCTTATATTTTTATTATATTTCGGTACAATGTTCTTGGGAAGAATGTTCAGTATGAACTGATTTCACCCTCATAATAGTTTCAGTATATTTTGATAGACAATGTATATTAGCTGTACCATATAGGCTCGTAAAAGGCTAGTTACGTCACTCACAGTTTTTTTATATTTGGCCTTTATTGTTTATCAATTATCAAATACAAAATGCTAATGCATCCATTATTAAACCTACTCTTATAGATCCAACAAGAAATACCTACGTAGGGCACTGCTTCTTCATTTTACAAGCGACTTAAATTATTAAAATAAGCAAAAAGCATGCGTAACCGTCACGCTTGTTAAATAGCCGACTGTACCTGTATTTAAAGTACGTGCACACGAGTACATTGACAAGGAAGGTAAACAAAACTTTTAAGGGGGGTGAGCAACAGATGAACGTTTCCGTAAGTGGTTTTCCCTTCCTTAATAAGAGTATGTACACTTAAGGCTTTACTTAAAGCCCGGAAGCGTCTAAATTTATTATACATTATTTATAAACATGATAATAATTATTTTTCTGTGTTATTATTTCTTTATCTACCTACGTAACAAAAATATACAATGTTACCATAATTATTAGTATTTTTACGTATCTAGTTTAGCTATCACATATGGACGGACAGCGGAGTCTTAGTAATATCCCGTTTTTACCTTTTTGGCACGGAACCCTAAAAACTTAATTGAGTAATGTGTTTTCTGCTACCAAATTGCAGACGTTCTAAAAAAAGGGGAGGTAAAAAGTACCCGTAACCGAAGGGCATGCGGTATGAAGAGATTGATGAGTTTAGATGAAGCAAAAGAGGTTTGTCAGGATCGTAATAAGTGGAGGTCCATAGTCTCTGCCTACCCCTGAGGGAAACAGGCGTAATATTATGTATATAAATATGTATAAAAAATGTGTTTATTTATATACTTAAATATTATAATATTTGTAGGTGTAATGTACTTGTTTAGCAATAAGAGTATAATCAGATGTATAGATGTGTCGCGAAGTCGTCAATCTGCAGTTGTGTTGCCAGCTTTATTTGCATCTGGTTGTAAACATAGCGTTACACGGAACAAGGGTGAGGAAATGTCTAGATGTGGCTTGTTATCTCAGTTTGTTTGTATTTCGTGTGGATAAGGGTAACCCCCCAGTTCAGACAAAGGGAGCTCAGCGGAGAGGATTTCTATGACACTCGAAAATAAACTTTAAACTATAAAAATAAACGCGAGCATTTTGTCACGTTAAAACGTTATACACTTTAGGCTATGGTAATAAAGTCTTATTTTCAATTGAACTAGTAAATTGCTCGAGCATTTTCCTCTCTGTCTAAACTGACTCTAAGTAGTCACACAAGTGTCAGATTTTCAAGCTATCTAACGGCATCTGAAATAGTTTGACGACTGCCATACAACGATGAAAGCCAGGACAACGGCTTAACGTGCCTTCCGAAGCACGGAAGTTCGTCAATTTTTTATGTCACTTGTGGTCATCCATCCAAGTGTAAATTGCGCTTTAGGACAAAATAGTATGGTTTAATTTTAGCCCAGAAACTACGGGGCACATCTAGTGTAGTACTTTACTTCCAGGTAACCAAGAATCTTCAATTTAAGCCAGCGTTGTTTATAGCTCGTATTTGATCACCTGCGTTTATTTGGCTGTACAAGGCCTGTATACAAGATCACGATACAATATTACATTTGCTGCGCATATATTTGCTTGTTTAGAAATGGGGGAGGCATGTTATTTTGCATTCTATTGAATTTATTTGCATTCTTGCTCATTCGTTCCATGTTGTATGATTTCTAAGTTTTTTCTTTTCACTCTGACTAGCATGCGAGATCATCTTCATCGGATCTTTTTAGTCTACACTGCAGGAGCACGACCGTCTCCGAACTACTAGAGCCATACTTGGCCAGATCAGCCAGGGGACTTGGCCTACACTCTCTACGCTGGCCAGACGTGTTGGAGAGGTCTCATTGATGTTAATAAGCTTTGTTTAGCTTGTTTTCCTAAGTCGCTTTCTACGACATCCACGGCAGGATTAGGAGTGGCCAAGTGGAGTATAACGAGTCGTATAGGTGGACACACACTTACATATTTCGCAAATAGTACCTGCGTCTAATAAAAGGTCCCGTTTGAAGTTTGCCACGTAAAGTTTGGACTAGGAATTAGTATTCATAGCATTATCCTGATTTCTAAAGACGGAGCCCCTGATTAATACCACTATGTATGATTTTAGAGTTTCACGGTCACAATTACTGTTATTAGTATTACGGGACTTACCGCGATTAATATCGTTTTTTGCCAGATATTTCGACGGCCCTTCTGCCATCATGGTGATGTTCACATCCATCGCAGTTCCTCAGTCGGCCAGCGACCATGATGGCAGAAGGGCCGTCGAAATATCTGGCAAAAAACGATATTAATCGCGGTAAGTCCCGTAATACTAATAACAGTAATACCACTATGTATTTACTAGAGCTCTATTTGAGCTGTAGACCTCGCGAATCAGACCAAACGCTATTTAAAAAGTTTATCAGACAGAAAAGTTTCATCTTAATTAGGGTTACAAAAATGTTTTACGACATTTTTAAAATTTTCGAAATGGCTTATATATGATACTTTTTTAAGTTTCCGAACCCCATATACCCGCCATTTTGAAAAAAATCTACAAATTGGATCCAAAAAAGCTATATAATTATCGAACCTGCTCACAAAATTTTATAAGAATCGATTGAGAAATACGATATGTAGGCAAGAACAGACGACTGACAGAAGGACCGAAAGCATTTTTAACAAATCTTGAAATTAAGATGCTTTGCTTGCTCGGACGAATAATACAGTAACTAAACCCAATAATAAAGCTCTTTTATTCAGATCCTTAACCTAATAACAATGTATAGTTTTGATTAACATAATTAAGACAAAAAAACTAAATTTATTTATTCCAAAATATCATGCTTGCTGATTTTCTGTAGATCTGTTTGCCAATCGGCAAAGGCCTCCTCCAACCTTTTCCGTTCTAATCTATCTTGGGTAGTTCTGTTCCACGTTACTGTCGTCATCCCACCTTTTCTGCGGTCTACCTCTCTTCCTTTTACCTTCTCGGGGATACCATCTTGCCACTCTTTTACTCCATTTTTCATGACCTCTTATCATGTGAACTACTAACTAAACCCAACCAGATTCTTAATTTGTCGCCATTCAGAAGAACAAGACCTAAATAATAGTGATGTCCAAGTTGTGGTAGAGGAAATAAGTCGGTAGATACTTTCCAATAGTCCGTCTAATGAAAGGTCCCGATGGAGTTTGACCCGTAAAGTTTGGACTATGGACTGGTAAGGGAGAGGTTTTGTTGGTAAGCGGAAAAGCAGCGATCGCAATTTAGAAATATTCATAGAAAAATTCTATATTCCCATTAAAAGTTTCTAAACTAGTAGGAATCCAGCAAGAGGTGACATTTGATGGACTGAATTAACTCTTAAATTATTTGTATTTAATTTAAAAATACCTTGTATGGCATCGGATACATACAAAATGCGATTACTATGTCGAAGAGCAGCAGCGTAAGATGCGGCGCGCATCTTGCGTGGCGCTACGCGCCTATATTGCTTTTTAAATAATCTACCCACCGTCATGCCTACCCGTCACCATATAAACATAATTATTTCTCTTCCTTTGGCGATACGGCGTACAGTCATAGGTATGACATCTAGATCTATGATGGCACTGCATGAAAGAAGTATCGAAACCGTACATCCGTGCACACGTCAATGCGTGTGTGTTCGCCCCCCATCGCGTGTATTGACATGCGATGGCATGGCGAGAAGTGGGGAGAGGTGCGAGGACGGGGAACGGGGACTAATATTGCGCGGGATCTGAGTTTCCGTTCTGTCATATTATTAATTCTGTGGTTCTGTATGTAATACTTATATCAATTCTGTGATACAGTCCGGAATCGCCTAAATCAACGTCCCACTGTGGTATCACCCTAAACGGTTACGATCACATCTCACAAGGAGCAGTCCAATCAAAACGGACGTTTCTTGTTTGAAATAGTTAGATGACAAGTTTCTTATTGCTTGTTTTCCCCTAATGGGGTGAAACCACGAAAAATTTAGGCAGTATGTCATGTATTGTTTGTTATTAGCGACCCTTTTTGACCAATTTTAAAGAAGAGGAGGATGTCTATCAATTCGACACGTATGTTTTTTTGTATGTGTGTGATCGATATCTTTAGCCACTTGTAAACAGATTTTGATGATTTTTTTTTATTTCAAATTCTTTAGTACCAAGTTGGTCCAATATTAAGTAAGAGTGAAGATTATGATGAAGAACTTAGAGATATGGAAGAAACTCTTGAAGGAAAATGAAGTCGGTTTTAGTTTTTTTTGTCAAAAATTTAAATATTTTTGTTAATAATCATCTAAATTCGTTTTTACCTGACTGCACCAAAATAAGGGTTTTATTTTTCATGTTTATGTATGTATGTAAGTATATTATCAAAATATGAAAAAATAATTTGGCCGAACAGCTCATACGATTAAAGTATGGAAACCATTTTTTTAATATTTTGCTACTTTTTCTTTCGGGAAAGTTGTTCTTATAATGTGAAAAATATTTTTGCCAATTTGGCCGAAAAGCTTTATCAAGTTTCGACAGCAGTCGCTCTGTCTAAACACCAGTAACCTCGTCAAATCATTAGGTAGCGTAGCCCGGGCTCTAAAGCGTTAACGCTGAGAATGCAGGAGGATACAGGAGGATGATGATGAGAGCTTTGTGTGGAAAGCAATTTTTTTTTCCAAAATAGTCCAATTGCTACGGGATAAGGCCGAGCACAAAAAAAAATGAAATAAAATAAACAACAAGGAAAAAAAGGACAATAAAAAAACAAAATTAATTAAAATAAACAACTATATTGTCCTTTCTACAATATATATATAACAATAAAACACACAAAACTAATAATCTAGGGACAGACGCGGGTCCAGCGAAAAAAATAGGTAGTCTCGTACAGATGTTGCGTTTACAAATAAAAAAATAAAACAGAACGGTGGTCAGTGGTTCTCGGGCGGAACTTATCTTGGTGAGGGATGAATATGCACTCGGGGCAAAACAAAATGGCGGCCGGTTTGACTCAAAGTCACGCGCAGTTGCAACTTCACCGCAACAAACTTCTGATCGCCCTGACGTGTAGACGCACCAGGGTAGTCTTTCACCTGGGGTAATGAAGCTCTTCACCAAAGGTACTGAAGTTTTTCTTCAGGGGTAACGAAGTTTATTCTCCAAGGGTAACGAAGTTCTATGGAAAATCTATGGAAAGCAACTAAAAACCTAACTGTTTATTTAAACAGATTAATTTCCTGGTACTTAGCAGTATCATTCCAAAGTTTGTAACAGTCAGTTGGGAAGAAAATTAAAATGTAAATTTCTTTAGCCCGTATCGGAGAAAAACTCTGCAACTCGGAACAAAAGTAGAGGATCCAAAATTAAGTAAATTTACATTTAATTAATTCTTATCCTTACTAATATTATTAATGCGAAAGTGAGTTTGTATATTTGTTTGTTTGTTTGATACCATTTCACGGTTCAACCACTGAACCTATTTAGATAAAGTTTGATATGGATACAGTTTGATACCCAGGGAAGGACATAGTATAGTTTTTATCCCGAAAATCCCAAGGGGAGCGAAGCCCACGAACACAGCTAGTTAATCATAAAAGTTTATAGTACTTTCTTTACTTATTCAAGAAAGTGTTTATACAGTGATTGATCATGAAGCATTGAAAGCATACTTTATTTCTAGGAATTGCCTGTTCTTGTCATTGCAGACGGGTAATGCGGCTTCTGTAAAACTCTATCATCATCATCATCATCATCATATCAGCATCAGGAAGTCCACTGCTGGACATAGACCTCCTCAAAGGATTTCGGATTGGAAGCCGCCTGCATCCAGCATTTTCCTGCAAACTTGCTCAGGTCTTCCAACCACCTAGCAGGTGGGTGTAACTCTGCGGTAACTGGAGTTGTGTTGTGTCGCTAGAAATATTACAAATTTACGGGAATATTCCCAATTTTTCCGTAAATATCTCCCTAAATTTCCATTTCTAGCAATATCGCCGGGTATGTTTACGGGAATATTTCCTAAAGTTTGCAAAATTCCCGGGAACGTTACATCACTAGAGGCAACCATCAAACACGTTATAAAAAAATCACACACTTTTCGTTAACAAAGACAGCTAATTCCAGGCTTTAACGATGTATGTCTATCTCCAATTCCGTTGTATTATATGGACAACTAAGTACTGTCAGAACATATTTCAACATTCACCAATTCTTGAACCTTGTAATATTTAATCCCGGTAAGAGCAAAGTAAACGTTTTTATCCAAAA
The DNA here is from genome assembly GCA_963555685.1 of Acrobasis consociella. Lineage (NCBI taxonomy): Eukaryota > Metazoa > Arthropoda > Insecta > Lepidoptera > Pyralidae > Acrobasis > Acrobasis consociella. The sequence goes on along the minus strand of OY743119.1, from coordinate 2,095,642 downwards.
CAAACCTTGGGATAACTGATTGCTTTATTTTGTTTCCGCAAACTCAGAGTCTGATTATGTTATTATTATCAGGAGCTGCACCTTGGAGGATTAATTACGAACCCTTAGCCCCTAGGGCGGGCGTTCCAGGAAAGTTCGGTTTTGCTAAGAAAATAAAGGATCCCTTGGGTTATTGGTGTTAATCTGGATCTTGATCTGGAAATCCATCAAATAGGTTTATTGTGTTTTGGAGTAGGCTACTATCATGCTGCGATAGATTAGTTATACTATATCACTACATTAATCTAGACAACAAGTTAAAATTGGTAAAAATCATACTAATATTATTAACGCGAAAGTTTGTAAGTATGGATGTTTGTTACTCTTTTACGTAAAAGCTACTGAATAATCCATTTTGCATTTATAAAGATATTGTGTGATCCTGCGCAGACCAAGTCGCGGGCACGAGCTAGTTAGACATAATTATTGATTGTTAACAGCATCATAATGCTCGGAATATTGTCCAAATTAAACATGTGATGAAAAATTTCGCCACTAGTGGAATTCGAACCGACAACCCTCACGATAACGCCATAAGTGCACTACCGAATACGCTATTTTCCAACTAGTCAAATCAGCAACTTTTATCTAAACGTCAAAACAAACAGTTTCTATGGGATTTTGTATGAAATACAGGCAGGTGACGTCATAGATTTTTGGAGTCAAATAGCGCTCTTATTATCAGTTTTTCTACAATAATAAATTTAAAATAACGTTAAAATGGATATGTTCGAAGACAAGTGACATTATTTTGCGACGCTTTATTTTTTATTAGTACAAAATAATTTATTTTTGACTTAGGAAAGTACCAAATTGTGCTATGTGACTTTGAATCACCCTGACGAATTTTCTCATCACATAGTACACACGCATTTGAACCATGCGTTATTCTTCATTACTACGCACTATTTTTTTTATTGTACATCTCATGTTTTAAGTTGGTTAAAAAAAAATACTTTATTAGAAAAGTAGGACAGTTTCATGGACTGAACTTGCTACAAAAATATGCCTGGTGGTAAAAAAGTAATTATGCATGATTCGTTTGTTTAAAATTTAGTTTTAAATACATATCTATTATATCTAGAGTCTTCATAAAAAAAAAAACGAAAAAAAAGACGTGTGGCACTCGGGGACTGCCGCGGTAAAGCTATTGCAAACAAGGAAGGACGGCAACGTCGCAAACGGACGACGGAGACGAAGCGGCAACCTACATGGTAGGCGGAGTGGGAAGCGTGAGGTTTTTTCGTTACGGAATTTCTGGATTGGGTCCCCGCGCTCAAGGCCCGCGATAGAAGCTATGCAATAGCTTAAAAGCGTTTTAAACTTTTATCGAGATAAAATTTCGGTTACCCTTCTAAATACGAACTTTACGAAGCACCCTACCGTATTTGAAAAACATCATCATTATCATTTCAGCCGCATAACGTCCACTGCTGGAAATAGACCTCTCCCAAAGATTTCCAAAATGACCGATCTAGAGCGGCCTGCATCCAGCGCTTTTGAAAGATATGTTTCAACATTATTTCCTATGGGAAATAGGCATGATAATTAATACTTATGTATGTATGTGAAAGAAGAAGAAGAAAAAGATCTTTAGGGCAAAGTGCACGTAACCTAGCACAGGTATGGCACTTCATAGAAGCGGAGTATAATTTATGCCTACTACAAACGAAATTATACATCCGTGCATACGGCAATGTGTGTGTGTTCGCCCGCTTAACACAGTCGACAAAGTGAGAACGGGGGAGCAGTGCGAGGTGGGGGAACGGGAACGCATATACGAGGGACCTTACGAGATTCCGTTCTGTATGTAATACTTACCTATACTTAATACGCTATTTTCAAATTTTAATTAAAATCAGCAACTTTTTTCTAAACGTCAAAACAAATAGTTTCTATGGGATTTTGTATGAAATACAGGCAGATGACGTCATAGAATTTTGAAGTCAAATAGCGCTCTTATTATGTGTTTTTCTACAATAATAAATTTAAAATAACGTTAAAATGGATATGTTTAAAGACAAGTGACATTATTTTGCGACGCTTTATTTTTTTATTAGTACTAAATAATTTACTTTTGACTTAGGAAAGTACCCAATTCTGTGCCTAAAAGATACCTTATCATCGACGTTAAGCAAATTATATTTATCATATGTATATACAAATTTAAATAAAATAGATCTAAACTTTAACACCATACCTAAACTTAATAGCCCACTTTCCAAAATGAAATTCGGCATAATTGTGTAATGTGATAATTTAATTACCTTTTACACGTTTTAATTCAACAAATTGTTAATTTCTTACGAAATAATTGCTTTACGTGGGTAGGTATAAAGAGCCATGTGTTCGTAGCACTCAGCCTAAATGGAGATTTGTGGCGAGGAATAGCTCCCGAGGGAGTGTGTTGAGTTTCTAGAAAATAAGAGATAGGTTGTTTTAGTTTTAACTGCAAATTTATATACTTTAAACTTTTGTTATGCTTTTTGATCTCTTTAGTCAATGTCGTGTATACCTGTCATTGGTATTTAGAAACTAAGTATTACGTGTATGCTAGTCTGGGAGAAATAAAAAAAAACCTAGAATGTACCAGCTGCTTCTCTTCCGACGCAGATCGTAAAAGCCGATCGAGGGAATGGGCAAAAATGCAAATCATGTTAACAGGCGATGCGGCTAGCAACCCATCACTGTATTGATTGCTTTTCCATCTTCTCGCCCACCATGACGCTAAAAGTGGCTTTTGGGTCTTGCGGCCCTGGGCTCTGCATAGAACCGCAAGACCCAAAATGCTCTGTCTGCCCCATTAGGGATAAAGACGTAATAGTATGCATGGATGTATGTATGTATGTATTACGTGTATCATGCTTGAATGTTGTGTGTTAATATTGTTGGTGTAACTTACTTAATAAAATAAAATTAAACTATGGGCTTGTAAGGTTCGTTGGAAGCGCAAAAGGGTTCAATGTACTCATCATTTTCTTTTTTAGAGCGTCCTTATTGCTTCTTTCGGGCACTATTCGGCTTTTTTATCTGACTTCCAAAAAGGAGGAGTTTATCAATTCGTCGCGATCTACTTTTTAGGGTTCCGTAGTAAACAAGGAACCCTTATAGTTTCGCCATGTCTGTCTGTCTGTCTGTCTGCGGTCCTACTCAGAAACTACAAGTACTAGAAAGCTGTAATTTGGCATGGATATGTTTATTTATCATGGCGAAAAAGTCGTAAAATAAAATCTGGAAAAATATTTTTTTTTTAGGTTAGCTGCCATACAAGTAAAGAGGTAGTCAATATTTTTTTTCTCGACAAACACATTGTGTGGGGTGTCGTTGAATAGGTCTTTCAAAAACATTGTGAGCTTGTTAACACCATTTTTGGATTTAGGGATCCGTTCCTGAAATATTTGGGTTTAAAGTGAAAATTTTTGTTGGAGGCAAGTGTCCCCCCCCCCCCTCTATCTGCTAAACGGTTATATATGGCCACGTGAAAAAATTCACAGCTATAGTATATATAATGTAGTTTAAAGGAAAACTATCAGAGCTAAGTAGAGTATACAAATTAAAAAGTTATAGGCGATCAACTTATAAAATGTACTCGGAAAAAGAAATTTCATACAAATTCAATAGATAAATAGTTTTTAAACGTTTTTAGTGGCATAAACTCAAATTTGGCATTCGGAACTACGGAACCCTACACTGCGCGTGGCCCGACACGCACTTGGGCAATTATTTTATGTATGTTCGCCGATTATTCGAAGTCCAAGACGCCTGGACCGATTTGGATAATTATTTTTTTTGTTTGTAATGGTTACATATTAGGTGGTTTTATAGAATCTCCGTTACACAAACTGTAAAAGATCCAAGGATAAGCAGACCCTTTCACGAAAAGGCATGATGAAGCTTATGTACCTACTTACGTCTTAATAAAACCTCTCATTTATTATATTTCAAATGTACCTTTGATTATTGACATACTTACATACATACATACAGATTTTCACGCCTGTTTCCCATGGGGGTAGGCAGAGACTATGGATTTCCACTTACTACGATCGTTGCAAACTCCTTCAAACTTGCAATTCTTATTGTCATACCTACTTAGTTGGTAAAAAAAAGAAATTTTATCTTATCTATGTTATCTTATTGTAGTTATATCGTGTTGGAGTGAATACGTACTTAACAAAACATAACACAAGACACAAGGCGCGGGTTGAACTCGAAAGCGTAAATTAAAGTAATACAGATGTGACGCTTCCAAGTCTTTTAATCAAGTGACCTTTTATTTTCGAGATAGAAATCTTTGACAGAAGCGTTAGGTCCTATAATAAGTTAAATTAGAGTGACCCTGAATGAACCAATCATTGAAACTTCTTGAAGTAAAACCACTGCTAGATATACCTTTATACCCTTTTTACCTTTATAAGGCGGGTGTCGCTACCGTCGCACACCGATATGAAATTAAACCACACACTACTTCTGAACTTGATTTATTGGAAATATGCACCAAGTATTAAGAATGTACATAAAAGAAACCATAACCAGTTTTAATTTTGAACAGCGCCATCTAGGGATTCTCTAAGAAACTAACATTTGCATACAATATTACTCAAAATAAAAGATTTTATGGTTATGATTAGAACTATTTTTATGTCTTAATTTTTTACGGGATGGGTGGAGTCTAAAACTGCCTAATTTAGAGAAAATAAAATTAATTAACAAATTTGACTACACGAATTTGGACAGCGGGTATTATATAAATTGTAAGAACACACTTACAGCTGATATCGTTAGCACGGCAATATGCTCCCCGTAGGTAGTTTGGGTGGGTAGTTTGTTAAAAAAGAGAACCGCCCTGGCTATTCAGTAAACTAACTTGCTGGCAAAACTAAAATGGCACTAAAGCTTAAGCTGCGCATTTAAGTTCTACGGTGGTCCCATAACTTAGAAGTTATGGGTCAGGGGCCCTAGATCAAAAGACTACGCTACGTGTTATATTCTATCCCTCTTCCCTCCATCTCGCAAATCCTTACGCGTGATAGTAGGATAGAATTTAGCGCTTAGTATGATTGACATATACGTCAGTAAAACGCACACTTTGTGGCGAATATGGTACGTCCAGATACTGACCCTAAAAAGACGTTAGTAAAACGTCCTCTTGGCGGCGTATATGATACGTCCTGATATTGACCCTAAATATACGTCAGTAAAACGTACACTTTGTGGCGAATATGGTACGTCCAGATACTGACCCTAAACAGACGTCAGTAAAACGTACTCTTGGCGGCGTATATGGTACGTCCAGATACTTGCCTTTAATTGACGTAAATACGACGTCCTGCTTAACGCTGACCCTAAACTGACGTCACTTTAACGTCCGCTCTTGACGAATAATGACCGACCTTATTATGACCTATGAGTGACGTCGCTTATACGTCGCTGACGTCAGTTTGCTACCTGGGTAATTATACGACAAGAAAGACGATTTCGTGTTTCGAAAGGCACGTATAAACTTATTATTGGTCTACCATTTAATTTGCGGAAGTCAGACCGCTGTCGCTCTGTAAAAAAACAGTAACCTCGTGAAGTACCTAGTAAAGATAGCGGACTCCGGGCTCTGAAGCGTTACCGTTGGAAATACGCTTGGCTGTTGATAACACTGTATTCGGTTGCTTTTGCTAGCCTAATAAATAAGAGCCCACGAGGGAGACACTTCCGTTATTTTATAAAGGCTGAAAGTTTATCTATACCCCAATTAATAAGCCAATGACAATGTGAAAGTTGAGTCGTGGAGGCTTTTGCAAATATTTCAGGTAGTAAAGGGGTACAAAATTGGACCCCAATGTTACTTATTAGTAATCTGTGCCCAAATGTCATCATAGTCATCAGCCAGACACTTTAGATGATTACTACAGCTTACCAGACACATTAAACAGACTACGACACACTTAAAATGTGTCTAGCAAAATGAAGGAGCCAATCAACATCGAAAAGAAGGAGCCAATACAATATTTTTGCACAGTCAGTGTCTTCAGTTTTTTTTTAAAACTGATTCGATCTTCTTCTTTTCAAGTCGTTGGCTCAAACAATTAATTTTTATTTTACTTTATTAGAAACACAAACAAAATACAATCATATCAAGACCAAAATATCTGATTTCTACATATTTATTCTAGACTGTACTGTACTCCAAAACGATGTGTTTACAGCACGTTTATACATACATAGTTCCTTTATTTAATACAATATAATTACATTTTTTCCCTCCAGAAAGATGGCTCTCTTACAGCGTTGTCCGAGGCCTCATAAAGGTCACGTTTATTGCGATGCCTGATTCGATAACCGATTGTTTTGCATTGTTTGTACTTTAGATATTTTGTGCGCAGTTGAGATAGCTCGCAATAAAATACTGTTCACGCACGCCACCACCTCTATCTCTATTGCACCTGCACACTCAACCCTTCTAAGTGAGATATGGCATTCTTACTTTGTTTTTTTTTTTTGGAACGTAGTTCCTTATTGCGCGTTGCGAAAGGAGGCTAGACGGAAAAAATTAAGACCAAAAGTTGTAACGACACCTTTTTGCTATAGTTGTAAGCCGCGCGGCGTGCGCGTGTTTCTCTGTCTCTCTCTTTCTCGAACTTCGTTCCATCCGGGTGTCCCTTGACTTCTGACATCCAGTGGCCAACACTGGTGTCAGATTTTCAGGCTGCCTAAGGGCATCTGACATAACCTGACAACTGCCATACAATGACAATTATTATTATTATGCCACTTGTGGTCACCCATCCAAGTGCCGACCACGCCTGGCGTCGCTGTACTTGCGAAAGCGATAATAATGCGCACTCCTTAATGCGGAAGTGAGTTTGTATGTTTGTTTGTTACCACTTCACGCTTTAACCACTGAACTTATTTAGATGAAATTTGTTATGGATATAATTTGATAACCAGGGAAGGACATAGGATGGTTTTTATCCCGAAATTACCACGGGGAGCGAAGCCTAGTAGTAGAAGCCTACTACCTACTAGTATTTCATAAATTGGAGATATACAATGTGGGTGTAATTTTGTAAGAAGTTTCTAGATAACTCTAGATATTCTCTTTATTTAAGGAAATAAGAAGGATAAAAAAAATATATATTTACAAATATACATACAGAAAAAAGTTAATAATAATATAAATATAAGGGATAGACGTCCGTAGATGCAGCCATCTCACATTTTAGATAAAAAGGTACTAAAAGGCCTCTTCATGTTGGCTTTGGCCCCATGAACGCCTCAAAGGACCGGGTCCCTATGGACCCGTGGCTGAAAAGCGTACTAATATAAATAATAATATTTTTTGGTGTAATTTTAGTATGCTATAGTGATCTAGTATAGCTCGTGGTTTGATTTATTAAGGGTTTTATTTCACGTTGCATAAAGCAAGAGAAATCATATTAAAATGCCTTATCCACCAAACCTAGCTCGTACCTCCCCATCTCAGTAACCTTAGCAGAATAAATTGAAACGTTTCCCCGCGAACTACAAGTATCCTCGTCCTCGATCTCGCCAGATCACAAGGAATGGAACTGAAACACTTTTGTTTCATGTTCTCAGGTTTGCTTTTAATATAACTGTACTGAAGATTTTATTATTTCTGTCGCTGTTTGACAAAGGTCCTAATCCAAACATGCCGTATTTACGTCATCATCATCATCAGGTCTTCTTGTCTCCACTGCAGGAGTACGACCCTCTCTGTACTACCATAGCCATACTTGGTCAGAGCAGCCAGAGAACTTGGCCTACACTCTCGCCTCGCTAGCTAGACGGACATTTTATTGATGTTTATAAGCTTTGTTAAGCTAGTATTTCCTAAGTCGCCCTCTACGACATAAACGGGAGGACTTGGAGTGGTCTTATTCTACTCTGCCGGAAATCACATGGCAGTTTACATACCGGGTTTTTTACGTACCGCGTAAAAAAGATCCGCATTCGCGGTACCTTCATGTCTAAAACGGCAAACAAACTGCATGAGAGTTGCCTGCACTCAAACGATTATATCTTCCCGGCTTTTACGATATGAACAGGTTGAGAAACAGATGAAACATTCTAAGTTCCTTATTTTTTAATGTCGGGCATGTGAGGAACTAGGGGAGACAAATGAGACTCATTTTTTAGACAGCGTATGGTCCTCTTTGGATCAGCTTATCCGAAGTTAGAGGACTACAGGCACTACGCACCAGGTGATAGGTATTCTGAAGCTTATGCAGTCCTTCTTTAGATATCCCGATGCGTGTGAGTAGGGCAAGGAGGTAAGTACAATATAACCCAAAGGTTCGACGTGCTTCCAATTTATGGACCCCAAAGCAAGATAAGATAAGATTCATCACCATCACCAGGTCTTTTTGACTTCACTGCAGGAGCGCGACTTACTCCCTACTACCAGAGCTAAAGCAGCCAGAGGACTTTGGCCTACACTCTCCTCGCTGGCCAGATGTGTTGGAGAGGTCTCATTGATGTTTATAAGCTTTGTTTAGCTTGTTTTTCCTGAGTCGCCTTCTATGACATCCACGGGAGGACTTAGAGTAGCGCTATTCTACTCTGTCGGAAACCACACGGCAAGATAAGATTCTACGTTCCTTATTCTCTACCAGAACATGTGTGTGAGAAAATAAACAGAAAGGTAATTGACACATCTGCATAGCGCGCAGAAGGCTGCAAACAGAGCGAACGAACTGTACACAGCCGCAAGATAGCGATCCATCCGGAAATCTAATATCTCGTACAGTGATATAATACAGTGAATTATGAACGCCTAATATTCGGAGACGTTCCGACGTTCCGAAATGAGGTACGATATGTTTTGCATGCGAAGTGCATAATGTTGCATAATATACTCGTAAAGATCGCGCGGAGATTCCGTGCAGCCGCGGGGGACTGTTACACCGAACCACTGAATTCATAAAAGTACATACATCCTACTAATATTATAAACGCGAAAGTTTGTAAGTATGGATGGATGGATGTTTGTTACTCTTTCACGTAAAAACTACTGAATGGATTTTAGTGAAACTTTACAATAATATAGCACATCAGAATAACATATAGGCTACAATTTATAAAGATATTGTGAGACAATCCTGCGCAGACGAAGTCGCGGGCAAAAGCTAGTAAATACATATTTTCACGCCTGTTTCTTTTATTTCTTTGCTTACATGCACTTATACTACAGAATACTAATAAGTTACTACGCAACTACTTAACTTATACATAACATAGTAGGTAAATTTCTCGCCTTAACGAGGCAGCTGCAGGCACTTGCAGGCGCCTGATCAATGTCCTCCACAAGGCAATAACGGGGGAGAGGTGCGACAGACAGACAAACTGACAGACGTCTGTCTTTTTGCGTCACAGTAACGCTCGAACGAATAAACCGACTTCGAAGTGTTTTTTATTTAAAAGCGAGTTGCCTTGCGGTGGTTCTTAGCTACGTTTGATAAAAATCAGTTCAGCCGTTTAAAAGTTATTGGGGGTTGTTTGAAAGTTAGGGCTTACTCTAACAAGAAATATATGGCTCTACGAATATCAAGTCGTATCGGTAGTGTCACTACTTATCACTAAATAGCGCTCTTGGCAGTCGGATTTTATTTAATTTGCTTAGCAAATTAACTTGTATTGAAGTCAGTTAAAAAACATTTTTTTTTGAAGTGAAAACTTCTTTAGCGGCGTTGTGCACTTTTTTTGGAATGGGTAAAAAATGTTAAACTCGCGTCAGGACACGTGACCTGATCGAAAATTCGTAAGACGGATGGAGAGTAGACAGCTGGCGCGGCGTAGGAGAGGGAGTATTCCCCTCTCTTTCTACGGCGCGGCGAAAATGTTTGCCTGCGCCTGCTGTTTCGTATATCAAAAATGCACAACGTTAATATTCAAGTTTTCACTTCTGCCGGCACCCCCAGAGTGCAACCCGTCGTTTTTTTCTCTTAAACTAGCATGAATGTCTGTGTAATAGTCAGCCAAGAAGCCAGGTCGGCCCAAATGTGTAGCGTAGCAAACGGGTAGGCAACTCCGAAATTATTTAGACGGGATTACGGGAATATTGAGAGAGGGTTCTATCAATTTAATATAACACATTTCATCACAGAATACGCATATAAGAGGATGTTTGAATTTTTTACGGTCCGGTGCCGCCTCCATTTGAAATAAATTGTTTTAAAGGAAATGGAGATTTCATTAAAATTTTGTCTTGAGCCCTAGATAACCCTTCAACTATTTTATGAACGAGAAGCTTTCTTCACACATTAGCCAAAAGTGGCCGTTTTTCGTAAATTTACATATAAAAGCTTCACGTTCTCAATTTAAACTGTAAACATTATCATCATTAGCAGGTCTTTTAGTCTCCACTGCAGGAGCACGACCGTTTATGTACTATCAGAGCCATACTTGGCTAAAGCAGCTGGCCTGGTTTAGCTTGTATTTTTTAAACAGTAGTTCATAAAATAGTTTGTACTAAAACTGCCGTACCACAGTTAATATAAATATATATATATATATGACGGAGTCAGGAGATGACCTGCGCCGAACTCACTAAAAGTGTGACGATAAATACAGCGCTCCGCCTCGCGCTGTATCATGGATTCCAACCACATGTGTCTGAATACCCCTGGCCCACACAGTTATTGAATCTGTGTCCACCTGGGCTTATCGTCTAGCTGAAACAACTATCATTGTAATAAATCGGTTTACCAAATCCTCATCTATTACAACAATCACAATTAAAGAAGTTATGGCCAAGCCCACAGCACACTACACAAAGGAGATGTTCACAGTACGGCGGTCCGCACAAGACTGAGCCGCTCGTCGCTAGGGTGACCGCTTTTATACTTGTCGAAACATTTGAAATTATAACAGTTATGTTTTGAAGTAAACAACTTTCTGTTTGCACAACTTAACCAATAATAAAGGGGATTATATTGAACTCGCCGACATATATATATATATATATATATATATATATATATATATATATATATATATATATATATATATATATATATATATATTTACTGTACACAACTCGTTTGTGTAGTGTGCTGTGGGCTTGGCCATGACTCCTTTATTGTGGTTATTGTAATAGATGTAGATTGGTAAACCAATTTACGGCTGCTGGACGGTAAGCCTAGATGGACACAGAATATCTGTGTGGGCTAGAGAGTTTAACTCATGTGGTAACGCGAGGTGGGGCTCTGACTTGTCGTCACATTTGTAATAAGGCCCGCGAGGCATCTTTCGCTTCGATATACACGTAATGGGATTATGGTGAATGTTGAGAGTTTTCCGGCAATTTAATATAAGTGGCACATTTTCATCAAGGGGTTCTTAAGTAAGTACTTCGTTCGATGTAATATGTAAGGGTATTTGTTTTCTCTTTTAGTACGGCTTTTCAGATACACCATCAAGCCTTCATCTAAAACGGGGCAGACAGAGGCCAGGACCTAAAAATAAAAAGGTCACTTTATATTTATAATATCTCTATAATCGTCACTTTGTATTGTTGCACAATTGTTGACGTCAAATGGTTACCTTTAGCTAAGTTTACTGCCGCTTCTTAAGCGCTAGTGTAGAAGAAGCGGTAACAAACTGCACTGCAGCATTCGATGTTATGTATACAGGTTTTGTTTTCTCTCTCTTTTAAATAAGAAACGTTTCGTCTTTATTTTACGGGCGTGGCGACTTTTAGTACAATGTTATTACAATACATCATCATCATCATCTCCAAAAGATCTGATGATGATGATAACAATCATCATCATTAGGTCTGTTAGTCTCCACTGCAGGAGCACGAAGCACGACCCTCTCTGTACTACCCGAGCCAAACTTGGCCAGAGCTGTTACACTCTCCACGCTGGCCAGACGGGTCGGACAGGTCTCATTGATGTTTATAAGCTTTGTTCAGCTTGTATTCCCTAAGTCGCCTTCTACGACATCCACGGGTGGACTTAAAGAAGCCCTATTCTACTCTACCGGAAATTACACGGCATATTATTTATTACAATACGAAAATTATCAAATAACTTTTAATTTATACGGGTTTGTCTACACTAATCTACACTAATATTATAAAGAGGAAAGATTTGTTTGTTTGTTTGTTTGTTTGATTGTATTGAATAGGCTCCGAAACTACTAGATCGATTTTAAAAATTCTTTCACTGTTGGATAGGTATGTTATCCCTGAGTGACATAGGCTATGTATGTACCACGGGCGAAGCCGGGATGGACTGCTAGTAATAAATATTAGTGATTAACGAAGAAGACCAGACATTAATTTACTATTTTTGTAGAAAAATGTTAAATATGGTTTCCGTTTCAAACAAAATTATCCAAAAACAATAACAACGAGAAACAACCTCCATATTCACACTCAATTCCCTCACAATGGATAAATCGACAGATGCGATAAATACGCCTTAACACGATTAACCGGCCCATTACCGGCTGTTAGAACCGGGCATAACCGGACATATCCGGTTATATGCCCGGATATCCGGACGCGTGGAACATATGCGCCCGTGTGAGGCTCTAATTGGACGTGTAATTCAATTCAATTGGGCTTTAGATGACCTGACGTCGGTGTGACATTGCACTTGCAGATGGGGTCTGCAAAGTAGTTTATTTGTTTGTTTGTAAAAAAAATAAGTATTTACCAAAAATATATAAGGTCTAACAAAATATATGTTTGGCCTCTTGTGTTATATGGTTGCGAAGCGTGGACCCTGAAGGAAGACCTCCGAAAGAAACTGGAAGCGTTTGAGATGTAGTCGTACCGTAGAATGCTACGGATAAGCTGGACGGATCACATTACTAATGTTGAAGTTCTAGAGCGCATGGGCAAAAAGTAGAACTCGTTGAAACCATTAAAATAAGAAAAATCACATATCTTGGTCACGTGTTGAGAAACCCACAATATCATCTACTCCAGACCATAATGATGGGTAAAGTTGCCGGAAAGCGCAAGATTGGACGTCGCGAAATGTCATGGTTGAGGAACATCCGACAATGGACTGGTATCAAAACTGTAGAACAACTGTTCAGGCTTGCCACGGACATACCAAGATTTAAAGAGCTGACTGCCAATCTTCAGGAATGAAGCGGCACCTAAAGAAGAAGAAAAAAAATTGGTTGCCTGTAAAGTCGGTATACGGGCGAAAGTTTTACGTGACAACGACTTTTTATGTCTGTCTCTCTCGCTCTTAGGCGGGCTAACCATGCCCGAGTGGAAGGGACGCGTGCCTCTCACTCGCTCTCATTGTGAGCGCATAACGTGAGCGGAGCGTAACGCAGTTTCTTGAAGTGTCACCCGGCAAACCAATTTATAAGACGTTGTCACGTCAAAACAAAATATACTGAAACTATTTTAAGAGTGAATTCAGTCCATGACACTGAACTATTTCCCCAAAGAACACGTATCGAAATATGAAAAGTAATTTTTGGCCTTCCATACAAGTTTATTAATTATCTGATCCAAGTTTGTATGGGAAGCCAAAAATTATTTTTCGACATATGTTTCATGAGGAAAGTTGTTCACAATCAAGGACTGAATTTACCATTTAAATAGTTTTAGTATGTATTGTTAGACCTTATACACACTAACATCCAATCCAGGTTATATGTTAAATTGTATAGACATCTTACTCTTTTGCCTCGATTGTAAGTTTAAACCAGTTATTTCGTATTTTTGATGTTTAAACAACTGTGAGATTGATTTTGTAAATGTACAAACTTTGTACAAACTACAGTATAAAAGTTTACTTCGATTGATCTTAGTTCTAACCAGACATTTCGTTGCAAAAATTGTGAAATTGTTTTTATAATTGTAAAAAAGGGTTATTTTTCTTCGATCAATGTTGGTTTGAACTATGTATTTTGTCTTATTTCAATGTGTATACAATTGTGAGATTGTTTTTAAAAATGTACGAAGGTTTAGGTTAGTACTTCAAATGATTACACAGTTTAAACACATATTTAACAATGTGTAAACAATTGTGAAATTGTTTGTATAAATGAACCAGGGTATTTCACGGTCGGGCAGGTGTAATATAGCCCCTCGCAGAATTTAATATGTTACAAAAACATAAAGACGAGTTTAATTCCTCGTGTTAATTACGTTACATCGAACGTTCGGATCTTTGTTTTGAAGGTTGGGCCAGGAACATTTTAAAATTGCGATTCTGTTTTCATACTTGTAAGTTTCTTTTAAAGAAAGAGAAAAGATGTTTAACATCAGCTCTACCAATAAATAACCGACCAGATATACAACAAGTAATACCGCTACCAGGCGTAGCCGCCCAACCGGCCGGAGTTCATCGAGATCACGCGGCAGTTTTGAAAATAATTTTCGCAACTTTTTTGTCTTATGTCATACACAAATTTGGATTACGTATATGGATAGAGGAATTTATTTACTATCCGATTTTTTTTCTAAACCCAATGAAAAGTCAGCGTGTATAACATATAGCTTGTAAACGAGTAACGTCGACTATGCAATGTGGAAGGGACATCATCATCATCATCACTATCCCAGCCCTTCTTCCGCCCACTGCTGAGCATAGGCCTCTCTTCGTCGACGCCACCCATCTCAGTCCTGTGCTGTTCTCATCGCATAGGTACCCGTAATAAACCGAACCACGGGGTATCCTCGATTGTTATTTTAATATCTATTTATTTTAATTATACTATATCACTATATAGTCGTCATTATAACGTCAAAACAATTCCCCAACTTAAATATTCAATTCACGCAAAATAGCTCTCATACATAACACTTGATTTATATCTACAGCAACAGAGTGAAATTGCATAAAATGAAATTAATTAATGAGTGAAACAAATTAATTGTATGAAATATATGAATTGTAGTTAATGGCCCCATTTAAAAGCGGCTTAATTGCACACGTATAGCTGTGAGAAATTTTCACCTGTTTTCGTTATGTACGACGACCTCTATATAGGTAAGTGTATATTATTACTTAGCGCTCTTACAGACAAGCCTGCGAGACCTGTCGGCTACCGTCAGCGAATCGGGACCCTTTTTTTTGCATATTTTTTTTTGTCCTAATATGCTTTGGCATAAAATATTTTGTCATAATAGTTTTTAGGCATAAGTTGTTTTTTGGCATACTGGTAGTTGGGCATAATTATATTTTAGGCTAACTTGTTACGGCATAATGTTAATTGGCATAATCTCCATAGGCATAGTAACTATAAGTTTAATAATAAGGAAATGTTTTTCTACGAATAAAATGAGTAAAACGGGAGCGAGCGACTTAAGCTTAGGGCGAAAATAACACAGACACAAAAAAATCTTTGCCACAGAGTATAGGTTAGGTTAGTTAGGTTTCCTGTGACCAAAACACGAGCGAGCGAGCGAAGCTAGCGAGCGACTCTAGCTTAGGGCGAAACTAATACATACACAAAAACAACTTACATCCTACTTACATCCTTTTATGCTTTAAAATGTTAGGGCTAAATAATGATTATGCTTAGGTACATTATGCTTAAAATTTTTATGCATAATCCATTATGCGAAAGGACGTTATGCTTAAAAACGATTGTGCATTATACCAGTATGCTATGTGATATTATAGCTTAAATTTGTATGCATATAAATAGTGATCCCAGCGAATCAGCTTTCAAAAGCCACTGCTGGGCATAAGCCTCCCTTTGTCTGCGCCATCCCGTTCTGTCCGCGGCCGCTGCTATCCAGTTCTTACCAGCGACTTGCCTGATAATGTCAACCCACCGAGCCACTGGACGTGGCAGCCTTACTCAACCATCATTCCTTCTAGCCATTAAAACAATTGTTACTTGCATCGATTGTTTTAGCACGTTTTTTTTTTCTTTCACATAGTCTAAAACAAACCCCTCCGAACGCTTTGACATGCATGGCATGGGTATAGCCAAACATAATATAATTACTAACTTAACATATAACCGACGCCATAGAAACTATTGGAGGGTACATAAGTAGGCAAAACTGGAGTTGCGAGGTAGCCTCACAGAGATGGCAGCACACACAACAAGGAAAAAAGGTGATAAATAAAGTTTTCGTGATTAATGCATTTCATATATGTCATATTTTATCAATTGGAGCACTACTTAATTTAAATAATAAAAAAAAAGATTTTAATGTTTTAATTATTACCTTATAGCACCATCTAGTGACAAGGAAGAGAAATAATTATGTTTATAAGGTGATGGGTAGGCATGGTATAGCTATAGAGGTTTATCAGTGGAGATCCGTGTCCTGCCTACTCCTGTGGGAAAAAGGCGTGACAATATGTATGTATGATGTATATATATGTATATATACGGCGCTATCTCAAGGAAACTTATTGAAGTCTCCCGTGACCAGAAGGCTGGCCTATATCTAGGTCAGAAAATAAGCATTGCCATACAACGTGGCAATGCAGCCAGCCTTCTGGGCACGTTACCGCAGGGTAAACAATTACCGGGCCTTTTTTATTTGTAAATATTAGTTTGTAGTGTATTGTAGTGAGTAGTTTTATAATCTTTTTTTTAGTATTTAAAAAATTTTTTATGTGTATATATAATTATTTTTCGGAATTATAAATATTTATTTTATATAAGATCTAAGAAAATATACTGGAACTATTTCAAGGGTGAATTCAGTCCGTAATACTGAACAACTTTCCCCAAGGAACATACTTATGTCGAAATATGAGACATAATTTTTGGCTTGCCATACAAACTCGATTCAGATGATCGCTCAACTTGTAAGGGAATGGGCAAAAAATTTTTTTCATGTCTCGATACATGTTCCTTGGAGAAAGTTGTTCAGTATCATGGACTGTATTTACCCTTAAAATAGTTTTAGTATATTAAGCCTATAAGGCTCGTCCAGTACAAGTTCATAGTCTATGGCCATACGAAGGATAGGTGAGCACTTGAGCAGGTTCAATTAATTATTGGAAACTTTTTCGCGCGGTCGCACGCATTCGACCAAGTTGGTCCCATGAAAATTGTTATTAAGTTTGTTTGAATTTATGTGTGCTCTTTTTCGCACTTGCTTTGTGGTTAAGCAGTGTCAGAAGTGTTACATTGTACTACAAGAATGCGACCCTTTTTAAACTGTCTTCAAAAAGGAGGTTTTCAGTTCGTCAGTATTTTTTTTGCATGTTGCCTGATTACTCGATGACGTCTGGACCGATGTAGAATTTATGAAGTGAAAACTTCTTTAGCGGCGTTGTGCACTTTTTTTGGAATGGGTAAAAAATGTTAAACTCGCGTCAGGACACGTGACCTGATCGAAAATTCGTAAGACGGATGGAGAGTAGACAGCTGGCGCGACGTAGGAGAGGGAGTATCCCCCTCTCTTTCTACGGCGCGGCGAAAATGTATGCCTGCGCCTGCTGTTTCGTTTAGGCGGCGCAGGGCGCTTGCGCGAATGTTCGTGTGTGTTTATGTTACAGCGTGCTACGCGCATCCATGGATGGTGACAGCTGATGGCTCGACCGTCTGTGTAGTGGCCATACTGCTGTGTTTTCACTTCTGCCGGCACTCCCAGAGTGCAACCCGTCGTTTTTTTTTTTAAAACGTTAACAGGTAATCTTTATGCAATAGTTGTGCATAATCATGGACTGAACTTGACTTCAAAAAAGCAGGAGGTTTTCAATCAATCAGTCTATGCCTGGACGGATTTGGCTAATTCTTTTTTCTTTTATGCAAAAGGTTTTCATACTTAACTCGCTCTAAAAATATGGCTGGTGGTTAAAAAGTCACCCAGTCTTCCTGAAAAACGGATTATATTTTCAATCATACATACATACTATCACGTCTTTATCCCTAATGGGGCAGACAGAGCAATTTGGGTCTTGCGGCTCTAAGCAGATAGAGCCCAGGGCTGCAAGACTCAAAGGCCACTTTTAGCTTGATGTGGGCAAGAAGGTGTATGAAGAAATCAAAATAGTGATGGGTTGCTAGCCTCATCGCCTATTAACACGATTCTAATTTTCGCCCATTCCTTTGATCGCCTCTTACGATCTGCGCGGGAAGGGAAGCAGCTGGTACATTCTAAGTTTTTCCTTTTCTCCCAGACCAGCATGGGAGCATATTTTCAACCAAAAGCAAAAAAAAAAACAGACAATCAGTAGCGTACATTTCATACAGACACAGAATTTGTCTACCCCATGCCACCCTAATGTAAAGCCGCATAGTAGCGAGAAATGTGTTTTGTTCGATATAGAACCGTTCTCGTTATAAGATTTAAGAGTCCCCTTACCCTAGACTTCTCTATACAAACGTTGTCTACGTTTAATTTTGAAACCACATGTCAGATTCCGGTAAATATTGGTAATTGTAAAGAAATTGCAATTATCTAGGGTTATAACTGGTTTCCGATTGTAAAATTATGAACTGGAAAGAAAATATAACGATTTAGAAGTTTCCCATACTAATAGTCAGAAATGATAAAAAACACTATTTTTTTTCTATTTCAAGTTCATATTTTTACAAAATTTTGCCCAAATCGGACATGTCGTTTTGAAATAAAACGTTGACTACGTTTGTATGGAAAGTTGTATTTTGGTCTAGGGTACGGGGACTCTTAAGTCTACCCTGTTAAAAGCTGCGCACGACACTGCATTGTTTTTATTCTACAAACGTTCTGAAGTTATTTACAGCGATAGATAATATTGTCTTCCAAAATCCTAACTTACCTACGATCCAATTTCCTATCGGTATATCTGCCTGCATTAGAGTGCAGCCTGCAACTCTAGCCTGGGTATACATTAAAGAGAGTTATAGATGCAACATCAGCCGACCGAACGATCGTTTAGTTTTTTTTTTTTTTGGTGTGACATCACTGTTTTAGGTCAGATCTTTCCAGCTGCCTAAAACATCTGTCATAGCCAGAAACAACGCTTTTACTTATCTTCAGTCGAAGCGAGGAGCTTGATGTATTGTATGCCTCTTGCCTTGTGGTTACGTCAGCTACACGTTTGACCCCATCCGGAAGTCTTCATTAGATGGAGACATCTCGCTACACACTGATGTTAGCGGTGCGCGGTGATAAATGCTGGCTTGACGTTGTCAAAGGTGATATGATGCTCAAGATCATGCGAAGTGGAGTGGAGTAAAGCTGGAAAGTGAAGTCCGGGCTTCGTTGCATCATCAGCTATAATGCTGATAATGCTGATGATGCAATATGGGACTAGGAAATGCACAAAAGCTGGCCTTATAAATATGTCTTCGATGCAAACTCGCTCATCATATAAAATAGTGGTGTGAAGTAATATACAGGTCGTGCATTATACCTGCAGATATTGTACGAGGAGCTTCGCTCTAACTACATACTATCGTTCTGTAACCTATTCTAATTTAACAGCTCCAGAGCTTACTTAAGCCAGCGTAAATCTGGATAGCGCCGCTTTATGACCAGATTATTAGCTGTACGCTGGTGAATTATTTTCTTATTTACGTGGCTGCCTGGATTCTAGAATACACAAGATTTATGATCCACTAGCTGGTGCCCGCGACTTCCTCTGCGCAGGATTATCACACAATATCTTAATAAATTGTAGCCTATGCGTTACTCTGATGTATATAACCTATATTATTGTAAAATTTCATTAAAATCCATTCAGCAGTTTTTACGTGAAAGACTAACAAACATCCATCCATACTTACAAACTTTCTAGTTTATAATTGACCGAGCGAGCGAAGCGAGCGAAGCGTCTCAGTTTCGAGATTAGCCAAAAATTCTTTTGTCCGTCTGTCTGTCTGTCTGTCTGTCTGTCTGTCTGTCTATTCTCGCCTACAGGTCGCATTTCTTAACCGATTCTCATGAAATTTTGTAAGCAGGTTCAGCAACATAATAGAATTTTATGTCGAGCCAGTTTTTCGAAATTTTTCAAAATGGCGGAAATATGGGGGTTTCAAATTTTAAAATTGTCATATATCCGCTATTTCAAAATATTTTCAAAAATGTCATTAGACTTTTTAATATACTGAAACTATTTAAGGATGAAATCAGGCCGGGTTACTGAACAACTTTCTTAAAAATACATATCTCCCCTGGGGTCCACGAAGTAATTTCTCCGAATAACTATTATGGTTATTATTTTGAGTTTTATAAGTAGTTTTATAAATTTTATCATATTTAACCGACTTTAAAATAAAAGGGTTTTGCTTATTTTACGATTACTTTTTTTTCAGTTTTTGCTTATTTTGACTGATTGCAATTTTGTTGAGCGAACTGTCGTTCAATTGCTATCGCTGCTTGTCTGTGCTTCCGTAGTAGTATTAGTAATTATGCCACGAACTAACAAGAGATCAACAGCAACCAAAGCCCGCGAAGTAGCTTTACGAAGAGAGAAAGAAACCAATGAGCAGCGGCATAGAGCCATGACAATACAAATAAACATTTAAACGAAAACCCATTAATAGTTTTCTGGTTTTTTTAACAACGAGCTGACTTTGTCATTTCAAAAATGATGGGTCATTTTTCGGTGAAAGACTACTGGTACAGAACTGAATTTCAGCATCACGGTAGACCTCATATCCATGTGATGTATGGTAGGAAGGTGCTCCTGACATTTCAGAGCTAGATCGAAAGTCATTTGAAGAAATGGCTGTAATTGCCAACTATTTTGGAAATTTGGTCACAATCATAGACCGCATATTGGTAAACCTTCACCGATTATTTATCCAAATCAGGTACATTATTCTGAAATAATAATCGCGAGGTCTAAGTTCGTGGCGAACTACTAGTATTATTAGTAGCACTAGTAGTATAGTGTATTGAAAATAGGTTGACTCAAAGTTATTGTTGAACCCACAAAGGTTGAAAAGGCATGCGAGTAGGTTACCGATGAGTTTAGACGTCTCATTTTGATGACCTTAGTGGCGTAGTGGTCACCATGCTAGTCTGCTACCCAGAGGTCCCGGGTTTGATCCCCTGTCAGGGCAAGTTGGAAAATAGTCTATTTCAAATTGTCCTGGGCCTTGGATGTTTATCTATAAATGTATTTGTTATAAAATATAGTATCGTTGAGTTAGTAACCCATAACACAAGTCTCGAACTTACTTTGGGGCTACCTCAATCATTGTGATTTGTCCCTATATATTTATTTTATTTTATTTTAGCATCGTGATCGTTTCGAAACGCTAATATCGGTACAAAGACAGCTAAGAACGCTACTAAAAACTGGCTTAAAAGAGGGTATAAACTGAGAAAATAAAATAGCTAAATCAGTTTTGCTACTTGCGATTTGGTTAGTAGTTTACAAACTTTTGTTCGGTTTAGCAGACCATGTAGTTATATAGTATAATTTTAAAACACATTTTAGCTACATGAGCACAAACATTACTCAAATTAATTAACGGGTTACTCACGTATAGAGTCAACTACTGCCGACATGTTTCGACCTCAACCGGAGGTCTTCATCAGGGCGAATGTGACTACAGGCTCGTAGGCAGTAGCTGACTCTATACGTGAGTAAACAGTTAAGTATTTTTAATAATGTAGCAAACGTATTGTTGTTCTTCTTCTTATCGTGTGTGTTAGTGACTAACACTAGTGTCAGAGTTTTTAAACATGGTTTTAGGTAACAACCAATGTCATAGACAGTGACCGGGACCGACGGCTGAACGTGCCTGCCGAAGCACGGATCATCTTACTTATCAGACAGTCAGGTGATCAGCCTACAATGTCCTAACCAAACTAGAACAACAACACAAAGTCGCCCCCGCCGGGAATCGAACCCGCGACCTCAAGTTTTGAGCCGAACGCTCTAACCACGGGGGCAGTTAACGTTGTTGCTACTCATTCTCGGCTCCATTTGTGAATCCATTCTTTTTAGAAAGTAGATAAAAGTTACCTACTCCAGTTGTCGTCAAACAAACATACGTACTTCAAGCATTTATAGTTATAAATGGCGCCTTTTGTACAACTATCATCAGTCTTCGAGCTTTTGAGAGCGCTAGTTAGCGGCTGACCTTGAAGCTGATCAGTTTTTGCCAGTTTCTACCGGGATAGTCTAATTTAGAAGAGAAACGCGATAACATTAAATATTTCGTACCTCTATGACAACGTGTGCAGGACATACTCATAATAAATCATAGGCTCTACTTGATCACTAAGCATTATAGAATTGAAATAACAGTAAAAAAAGCACAAAAAAAAATTGATACAAATTGCTCGGGCTCGGTACTTTAGTAGGTTTGAAAATGTTTATTTTCTTTTTGGTCTTTTGTTAAACTATTCAGAATATAGTTATCAAAGTATGGAATAAAACATAACAGTATAAATAAATATCTTTTAATATTTTGTTCGCGACATGATTGCAATAGAACACAAGAACACTATTGACAGACATCACAGTTGAAAAAATAGATACAAATGTTTTCTAAAAATGGCCAGCGTTACAGTACTCCAACATCTTTTACTGTTATATTAATTCCATTACACTTTAGTGATGTAGTATTATATATATGTTCGATTTAATAAGGGGTTTTTCCTTCCACGTTGTATAAAAAGTAAAATATTATAAATGTTACACAGTTTATTCCACTAATAATTCAAACACAAAAACACTGGAGTCACCCGGGCAATTTGTATGAGATTGTAGTTTTTTTTTTGTTTTTTGACTATTGATATAATAAATTAACATAATATCGTGTTAAGTTTTTGAATAATCAAAATAGTTCAATTTTTCTAATAAAAAATAAATTTTTATTTCTATGTAGTTTTTTGACTGTCTATTTTTGGCGCTCACTCACACTAATGCAAAGTTGAGCTTACGCCTCGAGGACTGTAATAGCTGTAAAACACGTTAGTGTGTCTTGGCGAGTCTTCCTGCCACGTTGGCTCATGGTAAATAACATAAGTGCCTTATTAGCATTATTGTTGTCCACCATGGTTTACTGAGGCACCACCGAGTACTCACCCCCAAGCGGTCCAGCATAATTTACCGGTGGTCCACACCTCTTTCCTTCTCTATCTCTATCTCTATCTCTATCTCTATCTCTATCTCTATCTCTATCTCTATCTCTATCTCTATCTCTATCTCTATCTCTATCTCTATCTCTATCTCTATCTCTATCTCTATCTCTATCTCTATCTCTATCTCTATCTCTATCTCTATCTCTATCTCTATCTCTATCTCTATCTCTATCTCTATCTCTATCTCTATCTCTATCTCTATCTCTATCTCTATCTCTATCTCTATCTCTATCTCTATCTCTATCTCTATCTCTATCTCTATCTCTATCTCTATCTCTATCTCTATCTCTATCTCTATCTCTATCTCTATCTCTATCTCTATCTCTATCTCTATCTCTATCTCTATCT
Source organism: Acrobasis consociella (assembly GCA_963555685.1). Classification (NCBI taxonomy): domain Eukaryota; kingdom Metazoa; phylum Arthropoda; class Insecta; order Lepidoptera; family Pyralidae; genus Acrobasis; species Acrobasis consociella. Next base: position 2,072,262 of record OY743119.1, on the reverse strand, counting down.
CTATCTCTGTCTCTGTCTCTGTCTCTGTCTCTGTCTCTTTCTCTTTCTCTTTCTCTATCTCTATCTCTATCTCTATCTCTATCTCTATCTCTATCTCTATCTCTATCTCTATCTCTATCTCTATCTCTATCTCTATCTCTATCTCTATCTCTATCTCTATCTCTATCTCTATCTCTATCTCTATCTCTATCTCTATCTCTATCTCTATCTCTATCTCTATCTCTATCTCTATCTCTATCTCTATCTCTATCTCTATCTCTATCTCTATCTCTATCTCTATCTCTATCTCTATCTCTATCTCTATCTCTGTCTCTGTCTCTGTCTCTGTCTCTTTCTCTTTCTCTTTCTCTATCTCTATCTCTATCTCTATCTCTATCTCTATCTCTATCTCTATCTCTATCTCTATCTCTATCTCTATCTCTATCTCTATCTCTATCTCTATCTCTATCTCTGTCTCTGAGGATTCGGAATTGGATAAAGCACCAAAAAATATTAATGCTGCTATTAGTCGTTGACCGAGCGAGCGAAGCGAGCAAGGTCTACAATTCAAGTTGGGGCGAAAAACACATTGTTTGTATGTATGTATGTTTGTATGTATGTTTGTATGTATGTATATATGTTCCACGATAACTCTCGAACCGTTGAACTAATTTTGATTATATTAAGAATGAGTGTAGCAACTATTCATAGAATTTTCAAGTTCGTTTGGCATCAAAATCGGTTCAGCCGTTTCTGAGATAAACGCATTTTTGTGAAAATAATTATTAATCTATAACTTCCGAACCGTTAATCAGATTGGGGTGAAACTTGTCATGTCGCGAGTTAGTATTACTATATTTAACCGAATAAAATATTTTTGATCATTAAGCAATTCTTTGAGGAAAAGTAAACTCAAATAAATTATTTCTATACGACATTATTAGCTTATGCGCGTTGTAGAAATGGATTAAATGAAACAGCACCATCTAGCGGATTCTTGAAGAATTGGGCGGAGGGGCATACCAAGATGTTATCAAACTGATTTTCGTTTATATTTATATGTTTATAGGTATAATGCTATCGTATAATGATGATGAATTGAGTTTGGATTTTAAACTTCCTATGTAACTTATTTAAGATTGCTATTTATTTGCAGGCAAACCCGTGCCTTGAGTTCATTCAAATGACGATAACTTTTTTTTAGGGAGTGCCTCCGCTGCCAGCGCCGGCTCCTAAAATATCACTAATGGGAACCGCCGGTTATACTGCATTATTTTCAGTTTTGGCTTAGTTTGATTGATTACTAAATTTAACAATTTTGTTGAGCAAACTTTGGTTCAATCGTTATCGCTGCTTGTCTGTGATTCTGAAGTAGTATTAGTGATTATGCTTCGAACTAAAAAGAGATCAGCGTCAGCCAAAGCCCGCGAAGTAGCTTTACGTAGAGTTAGAAACTAATGAGAAACGGCATGAGCATCTTTCGCAACTAAAGGAAGATGCCAGTACTTCTCGTGCCAATAAGAGCTCATCAATCGCTTAAATCAAGAAATCTTTCCCAACGTAAAAGGGAGCTTCGTCAGCAAGAAAATTCGGCCGAACGCCTCTAAAGCTTGTGTTCACAGCGTGAGCACGCAAGGGAAGTAATAGAGCATGAACTATTCCCTGAACTTTAAGCGCTTGCACTCAATTCGTGAGCACGCTGTGGAGGTTCGAGAGGAAGAATCTTCACCAGAACACGGATTCCATTCCACCCATGATCTGATCGCGGAAGACTGGCCAAGTTTCATGCTCACGTACGCAATTTTCATTGACATTTGCCTAGGCAGTAACTGTGCAAAAATCGCAAGGACTTTGAATAAAGTAGTCGTAGATATTGGCGTAAAAGAGTTGGCGACCGTGTGTATAATCGTACATACGTTTCTCTTTCAAGTTCGAAACGTCTTACGGATATGGTATTTGATTCAGGTTCTAAATTAATTCGTTTTGAAAAAAAAAATGAACTTATCAGCTCAGAATAGAAGAAAGAAGGTTGTAAAATCTGAAAAAAAACACAGTTTTACTGGATATTAAAATTCATTTTAATCTGGGGGCACGAGAATGCCCGGCCAAGACGAGCCTAGCGGAGCGCAAGGGCACTACCTACCTTTTCTTGAAATGTTTTGTCGTTTTTTGAACTCTCATAACTTTGGTTTGGATGATGCTATATAGTTAAAAATTTCAAGATATATTGACACCAATACAACTATTAAAAATACAAAGTGTGAATGTCGTAGCTATTATACTTTAGATTTTATTAATGTCTGAAAGCCCCCGATTTCGTTACTGATTCACTCACTGACTCACTCACTGATCATCAAAATTCTTAAGGTACTTCCTGAAGTCCTAGAATGCTGAAATTTGGTATGTAAGCTTATATTACTACAAAAACAACAAAAAAAAAAACAAACCTAACCTTTCCCCTCGGAATAGGAGGTGGAAGTTTGTAGACGTGTGGCTTGGCCGTGGTATTTCACACACGGTAAGGGCGCATAGATTAAGAATCTTGGCTCTACACGAGATCTGACCACTTTTTCATAGATTTTGATTAAGGTGTAGTGTAGAGCTTGTAGGTTTAGAGCGTGTAGTCTTCAGATCTTGGCTTTATACGAGATCTGATAACTTTTTCACAGGGTAAGCTATGTAGACTCGTTTTGGCAACATTTTTACATGAAAATGTTTTTGGTGGGATTCTATTTTGGAATAATAATCGCGAGGTCTAAGTTCGCGGCGAACCACTAGTATTTATAATTTGCCTAATTGATTCATTGAGGTTTGCTCGCTCCCGACAAGAGCTAAAGCTCTTCAAATATACTCGTCAAAAGAAAAAGACTTCATATTATAAACTAGCTGATGCCCACGACTTCGTTCGCGTTGACTTTAGGACTCCGGCATATAAATATGGTCATCAGGCTGAAAAACTTTTGCTAATGCGTCATTAATGTTTATTTCTAACAGTTTAGCTGGACCATTATATTTTTGCATCAGGTGTTCCAGATCTTCGAGTTCTATACCTCAACAATAAAAGTTCATAACTTTTGCTAAGACGTCATTTTTATATTTCTTATTATAGTTTAGCTGGACCATTATGGTTCTGTATCATGTGTTCCATTTTCAAAAATCAATTATAGCCTATATGTTGATAAAAAAGTTTTATTCAAATCCGTCTAATATTTTCGGAGATTAGAGACAAACAGACAGATTTTTTATTTTATTTTTTACTATATTACAGTCTCCATCGCCCCAATTTTTTTTTAAATATATTCAATGTACAGATTTTTTTTTACTGTTTCATTATACGTAGAGACCATTATGTTTCTGAATCAAGTGTTCCAGACTTCGATTTTTATACCTCAACAAAAAACGCTCAGCAGGCTAAACAACTTTTGCTAAGGCGTCATTTTTATATTTATTGTAGTTTAGCTGAACCATTAGGTATGGTTCTGCATTAGGTGTTCCAGATGTTTGATTTTTATAACTCAACAAAAAATGCTCAGCGGGCTAAACAACTTTTGCTAAGGCGTCATTTTTATATTTCTTGTCGTTAAGCTGGACCATTAAGTTTTTGCATCTGGTGTTCTACATCTTCGATTTTTATATCTCAACAAAAAATGTTCATCAGGCTGAACTACTTTTGCTAAGGCGTCATTTATATATTTCTTATAGTTTAACTGGACCAGTAAGGCTCTGCATCAGGTGTTCCATTTTCCAAAATCAATTATAGCCTATATGTTGCTCAGGCTTAACAGCTACATAACAAAAAAAGTTTTTTTCGAATCCGTCCAGTATTTCCTGAGATTGGCGTGTACTAACAGACAAACAATCGCCCATTAAAAAAATATCTTAAAACTTTAAATGATGATAGCTTTTTTATCTGACAACAGATTTCGATGAAACAAAGCCTATATGTTGCTCAGGGATGAGCTTAATCCTTAAGTGAAAACCGCGTAAAAATCTGTTCAGTAGTTTCAAAGATTAGCGAGTACATACAGACAGACAGACAGACAGACAGACAAAAAAATCCAAAAAATCTTTTTTGTGTTTTGTTACTCTTTTCTTATCGCCCACAGCCATTTTTTGTAATTTTTATCAAATGTACAGACAATAATCTCTTTTATCTTGAGCCATACTCCGAAAACGGGGCTAATGCTTACAAATCATTAATCAACCTATTGAAAAAACTAGAGCCCAACCGCTATTTAAGAATTCGTTTTCAGGACGAAAATATCGAGGGAAACATTTTAAGATTCATTTTGGGGTAGTCAAGTGTAAGTGAGTCTTTTGTAAGTAAAGCGTGACGTAAAAGGCATAAATAGGCGGAATTTTAATACTCCAAGCATAGACATAGATTTTTTTTACTCTCCAAGTACTCTAGTGGATGTCGTAGAAGGCGACTTAGAAATACAAGCTAAACAAAGCTTATAAGCATCAATGAGACTTCTCCAACCCGTGTGGCCAGCGAGGAGAATTTAGGCTAAGTCCCTCTGGCTGCTCTGGCCAAGTATGGCTCTAGTACTTAGTACAGAGAGGGTCGTGCTCCTGCAGCGGAGACAAAAAGACCTGATGATGACGATATTAATTGTAGGTCGATAAGCTTATTCTTAGGGCGGATTCGACCAAACTAGTTTGAAATTTATTCCGAGAATAAATATATAATAATAAGGCTATATACTCTAGAATAAATCGATTTTGAGTTTTACTAATTACTAATCCAATTATAAGATGCGATTTTGCGTTTTACTTATTACTAATCCAATTATAAGATGCGATTTTGCGTTTTACTTATTACTAATCCAATTATAAGATGTCTATTCCAGAATAAGCTACTAATACCGCCAATTTTCTGGGAATAGTAAAGTTATCTGGGAGTATTAGTCGCTGGTCTTCGTTTTAAAATACGGTGATTAGTAATCAAGAGAGATTTGGCTGAGTTGATCTAAATGACTCAAATATGGACTAAAGAAGGGAAGCCATCTCGTTTTTTGGTGTAGCGGGTTGTATTTTGGGTGTTATGCCGTCACCTTTTTTCATGTATGGATTTTTTTTTTCTTTAAACCCGTCGTGTGATCGTGTGACGCCTGCGTAAGGGAAGGCCGAGGAAAAGATGGAAAGACGACATTGAATGCTACATGAGTGGATGGCAGCAAGCTGCCTTGGATCGTGGAAGTAAGAAGGGGAGGCTTTTGCCCAACAATGGGATACTATATAGGATATTTAAAAAAAAAAGTCGTGTATACGTAATCAAAAAAAGGGGCTTTATGAGCTGATTCTTATAATGTGCTTTATCATTACATTTCTTTTAATTAAATTAAACGTGAAAACATATAAAGAGGTTAAGAACTTAGCGGAAGGAAGGGAGACATGGAAAGCACTCTACCGACAAGAGCCCAGCTCTTAAATATAAGAAGAAGATTACATTTCAGTTACCGGTTTTCGGAAAAAATAAGAACATTTTCAAAATTTGAAAAAAATAGTTAAAATAATTAAATAATTAATAAAAAGGACGCTGGTAGCGATTCCATTCACCTTTCTATAAAGAAAGCAAAAAGAAGTTTTTCTTAGAAAACGATTTAATCTTTAATATAGAAAGTGATCCCGCGTTCTTAAGATCAACTTACAATAAGTAGTTCTTAGTAGAGGAGTAAAGAATATTATTATTCAAATTTCACTATTTTATATTGAGTAAAAATATATAAAGGAAATGCTTTACTTCATCTTTTGTGGTCTGGGAGAAAACTTAAATAGAGTTACTTCTCTTCATGCGCGGAACATTATGGTCAAAAAAGCTTGTAATTAAAATAATTACTCAATGAACATTTTAATCATTGGTGTTGATTGAGCATACTAAGTAGACTTCTGTTTTTATTTTATAAAAAATACCACAGATACCATCATATGTCAAACATTTAACTTTTTTTTGTTAAGTAATTTTTGTATTTTATTTAGAACATATAGTTGTAGAAAAAGTATTGTATGCAACATTGTATAATTACGTATACTGAACATGGGCATAGGGTTCAGACAGCCAGAAAAAGCGAGTCAGTCCAGTGGTGCGATTTTTCAAACGCGGAGTCACTAAACGAACGGTTTTTTGTATGGAAAAACCATTGATGACAACATGATGGCAACTTGTTAATTACAGATTTCTTAAAATAATTTATATTGGTAAAGAAATTGTCCAGACACGTGGCCGATGTAGCAGAGATTCTAGTAGGTTCAAAAAAAACGTTTTCTAGGTCATAACATTTAAAGAGGTTTAAAAATTGTGTACTCCTTGGATTCTGCACTAGAATATCAACATTGAAGCACAATATAGATATCATACAGTATTGTATCTTCATACAAACGGTCGGAACGCAAGTTATACCTACGCGCCTCGAAGGTCAGTATACACTTGTTCCGTGACTCGGTATACAAACAGCCGAGAATGCGTCGCTGTGGCGAACGGTGTTTTGATGCAAGCAGTAGTCGTGCGTTAATAATATAGCGAAACACAGACAATATTGTGCTGTTTTTGGTTGTTTAAACTCGTCGGTTAAACACACAGAGATAACATTTTTTAGGTTACTTCAAAACTCCGAAAGGTAAGTAAGACTAATAAAAATAGTTTTTATATATGTACCTACTAGTATGTTGTTTATTTTTTTAAATAGGTAAGTATTTCCCTTTTTCCACAAATACCTAGGTTAAAAAATAAATAAGTGATAATGTTGAAAGACTTAATACATAACACGAGTAAGCTATCTTACCTATGCTCGCGATAAAAAAAAAAAAAAGATTTTGTAGTAGGGTTTTGATGTTTTGGTGCGATTTTTGAAACGCGTAGTCACTAAACGAACGGTTTTTTGTATGGAAAAACCATTCGTTTAGGTGACTCCGCGTTTCAAAAATCGCACTTCAGAGCCGCATTACTGACACACCTCTTTCGCTTCTTCTACACTCTGATGTGTTGATAGACTATTGAGAGATTGAAATCTCTTCATACATGCCCTTTACGGGTAATTTTTACCTCCCCTTTTTAGAACGTCTGCAATTTGGTCGCAGAATATACATATTTAAAACAACTAGCTATCATACAATGATACTCCAGACAACGGAAAGGTCACAAGAACTAAGAATAATTCATAAAAACATACAAGGCCTTTCCAGCAAAGAACTACTAGTTGAACTAGTATTAGAAGAATTAAATGTAGATATCTTGTGTTTGACTGAGCATTGGCTATGTGAGAGTGAGATGATGTTCAGCCTAAACAACTACGACATTGTTAGCTGCTTTAACAGAAAGTCTACTATTCGAGGCGGTTCTATAATAGTTACAAAAAATGGATTCCGTGGCAAGGAGCGAAAGGACATAGACTTTCTGTTGACCGCTGTTGTGAGGTGGCCTGTGCCGAGCTAGACCATCATTTAATTGTATGCGTATACAGTCCACCAGATAGCGATTTTAGGGGATTTTTGAAAGTAATGGATCAGGTGCTAAAGTTAGCTTCAACTAGTAAAAAAAAAATTAATTATTTGTGGTGACTTCAATCACAGTACAGACAGTATTGCAACTCGGCGCTGTCCTTGAAAAATATACCTACGCCACGCGTGCGCTAGGGCTGCCCGTCTACAGTATTTTAACCAGTCAAGACTCGCACGACATTAATAAATGTCCACGTTCATTGTCTTACTATTGTGTCTGGTATTGACGGTACGGTAAAGGAACGGTTAATTTCATGTACCTAATCGAGTAACGTAAATGAAAAAGATGATGATGAGAAATGATGTAAGGTAAATGAAAAAGATATCGTTAAATAAAAATACATGCTATGTTTTTGATTATTATCATATTTAATATCCCTTAAATATTTATTTTGTTTTGTTTTTAGTATTTGTTGTTATGGCGGCAACAGGAATACATAATTTGTGAAAATTTCAACTGTCTAGCTATCGCGGTTCTTGAGATACAGCCTGGTGACAGACAGATGGATTGACGGACGGACAGACAGTGAAGTCTTAGTAATAGGGTCCCGTTTTTACCCTTTGGGTACGGAACCCTAAAAAGATCGCGACGAATTGATTACAATCCCTACATTCAGCACGAAGCAACTCGAAACAATTTTTTTTGTTTACCATCCCATATTGAAACGCTGCGAACGTAACTTAACATTAACCATATCATCGCGTACGCTTCCTACAGCAATCAAAACCCTACTACAAAATCTTTTTTTTTTTTTTATCGCGAGCATAGGTAAGATAGCTTACTCGTGTTATGTATTAAGTCTTTCAACATTATCACTTATTTATTTTTTAACCTAGGTATTTGTGGAAAAAGGGAAATACTTACCTATTTAAAAAAATAAACAACATACTAGTAGGTACATATATAAAAACTATTTTTATTAGTCTTACTTACCTTTCGGAGTTTTGAAGTAACCTAAAAAATGTTATCTCTGTGTGTTTAACCGACGAGTTTAAACAACCAAAAACAGCACAATATTGTCTGTGTTTCGCTATATTATTAACGCACGACTACTGCTTGCATCAAAACACCGTTCGCCACAGCGACGCATTCTCGGCTGTTTGTATACCGAGTCACGGAACAAGTGTATACTGACCTTCGAGGCGCGTAGGTATAACTTGCGTTCCGACCGTTTGTATGAAGATACAATACTGTATGATATCTATATTGTGCTTCAATGTTGATATTCTAGTGCAGAATCCAAGGAGTACACAATTTTTAAACCTCTTTAAATGTTATGACCTAGAAAACGTTTTTTTTGAACCTACTAGAATCTCTGCTACATCGGCCACGTGTCTGGACAATTTCTTTACCAATATAAATTATTTTAAGAAATCTGTAATTAACAAGTTGCCATCTGACCATATGGGTGTATTTGTTTCTTTTGTCAAGGAGTCCACCCGCTGCTTGAAAGAAGATAAAATCATGTGTAGGCCTATTACTTCAAAAAAAAATTCATAAGCTCAAAAAGAATTTAGAAAATAAGTTATGTTCAGTCATATACACAGGAAGTAATCCTGATGATCACTACAATAAATTATTTAGTACAGTGTCTAAAGAATATTCAGAAACATTGGAACAGAAAAAAGTTAATGTTAATGGTAGGTTAAAGTTTAATGAATGGGCAACTAAAGGTATTTATATAAGTAGAAGAAAATTATTTGATTTATATGCCCAAAAACAATTTAATTTCAACCCTAACTTTGTTGAGTATGTTAAAAAATATTCTAAATTATTTAAAAAAGTTTGCAAAAATGCTAAAGCTATCTACATTAGTAGAAAAATCAATAATGCACTAAATAAAATTAAAGAGACATGGAATGTTATTAATAAAGAAACCGGTAAAACTAGAGCGAGAGAAAATATTCGTGAAATCAAATGTGCCGGTAAAAATATTACCAACCCTAATGATACAGTAAATGTATTCGATAATTTTTTCACTAATATTCCCTTGGAACTTACTGAAAATACCAATTCAAGTCCTCAACATGCTAAAGCCTTACTTAAAGATAATGTAGCTCAATGTAATCATAAGTTTCAATTTAAACATATTACCCCCAAAGATATAGTTGATGCATTTAAACAGTTAAATTTAAAAAAATCGGAAGACCACTGGGGTATGTCCGTTAGTGTAGTAAGCCACATTATAAATATCATTGCTGCAGACCTAGCTTTTATTTTTAATGAATGCATTGATGAAGGTATTTTTCCAAATTTAATGAAATGCAGTAAATTGATTCCTTTATTTAAAAAGGGGGTAAGAACAGATCCTGGCAATTATAGACCTATATCGATTCTGCCAGTTTTGAGCAAAGTGTTTGAAAAGATAATGCTTAATCAAATGCAACATCACTTTATCACCCATAACCTTTTTCATAGCCAGCAGTTTGGTTTTACTGGAGGGAAATCGACCACTGATGCGGGGGTAGCGCTCGTTACTCAAATTTACAACGCATGGGAAAACAAGAACGATGCAATCGGTTCTTTTTGCGATCTCTCAAAAGCGTTTGACTGCGTAGATCATCCAACACTTTTGCTCAAATTCCGTCAGTACGGTTTTGACGATAAATCAATAAACCTCATTCAATCATATTTCACGGATAGGCTTCAGACTGTTGACATAAATGGCATAAAGTCAAACGGATCTCTTGTTAAAATCGGAGTACCTCAAGGTTCTATCCTGGGACCGTTCCTCTTCTTAGTGTACGTCAATGCCGCCTTACGCGGTTGAGAAACAAGCTGGCATTGTGTTGTTCGCCGATGACACGTCTCTTATTTTTGAAATAGACCGTCATAGCGAAGATGCTACTTCGGTGAATAACACCTTGACGGCCATTTCTAACTGGTTTTCAGCCAATAACCTTATGTTAAATGCAAACAAGACCCAATGCATTAGATTTAGTCTTCCTAACGTGAGGCAAGCCAATGTTGATGTGCTACTGAACGGTCAAAAATTAGATCTCGTTGAAAATACTACTTTCTTGGGAATCACAATAGATTCAAAACTTCAATGGGGTGCCCATATCTCTAAACTCGCTAATAGGCTTAGCTCAGCGGCTTACGCTATTAGGAGAATCAGACAATTCATTCTACGTTGCGCGGCCCGATCGTGCGGCTGTGTATAACTTCTTGCGAGTATTGTGTTAAACTACCCTTTAAAATGGTTCTAAAAAAATGTGCAAAATGCAAAAAGAATATCACAAAAAAATCACCTGGGTTGGAGTGTAGTAGATGCAATACAGAGGTACATGCAGATCCAGAATGTACCAAGCTAACAAATAAACAGCTGAGTACCCTACGTAATTCCCCCAGCATCGAATGGAGTTGCGAGACCTGCTTGCAGAACATGTCCCGCAGGTCGTCGTATATCATACCGGAAGACGATGCCGAGGATGACTCTGACACAGGTACTGTTCTTAATCCCCAACCCCTGATAGATCAGCGAAAGCTAGTTCATGATATCAACCGGGAGCTTAAGAAAACTGTTAAGGATGAAGTAGGGGCCTTGGAAGCATCGATTGAATTCCTAAGTGAACAACTTACAACACTTCAACATTATATGAAAAGTCAGGATGGAAGAATAAAAGACTTAGAACACCAGAACAAAGATCTGTACAACCGAAACAAAAATCTTGAACTGCGGGTGGCTGCATTAGAGCAAGGGAAACAGCAATATGAACAGAACACCTTGTCAACGTGTGTTGAAATTGCTGGGCTTCCTGATGTCCCACCTAAAGATGTCGGCAAGGTATTATCCTCTATAGCAGCGGTGCTGGAAGTAGATGAGCAAGATATTCAGTCGTCTCGTCGTCTGGCGGGCAGCAAGGAGAAGCCTGGTCCGATACTGGCAGAAATGAAGTCGAAATTGGCACAAAGCAAGTGGATTGCGGCTAGCAAGGAAAAGCGATTAACTGTAGGATCGTTTCTACCCGACGTACCGAAGGAAAAGGCAGACGTAAAAATTTACGTAAGAGAAGCATTAACAAAACATATGAAAACTCTTTTGTATAACACTAAACAAAAACTAGGCAGTTCATTTAAGTTTATATGGATAAAGGAGGGAAAAGTATGTGTACGTAAAACAAATGATAGTAAAATTATTTACATTCGATCTGTTCAAGACATTGAACAGATTGATAAGTGAATTATATGTAACCGAGCTTTGTGTATATATATATATATATATATATATCTAATTAAACTATTTTTGTCCCTTGTATGGAATCATTAAAACCTACGGAATTTTTTAATTGCATATCCATTAATCATTTCTTTCAACAACTGCCTAGTAATAAAAGTTTATCCTTTTCCTGTTTGCATATTAATATTCGATCAATGATTAAAAACTTTCCTAAATTGTTACAACTTATTCATCAGTGTTCATTTCCATTAGACATGATCGTTGTCACAGAGGCTGGCATATCCAATAATATTGTACAGTTATATAACATACCGGACTATAACATGCACTCACAACTTCGTGTAAACAAAAAGGGTGGAGGTATAATTATATACACAAAAAAATATTTAAAATTCACACCCATCACTTATAATAGCTTCACATTTGAAAATTTAACAGGTTCTTTAAAAACAAGTCATCAGGAGATAGTTGTGTGTGCAGTTTACAGGCCGCCATCATCTTCCAATGTTCACAAAAGGTTGTTTATTAGCGAGCTGGGTAACTACGTCTCGAGTTTTGACACTCAACAAAACGCACTTTTAATCGGCGATACAAATATAGACCTAAAAACCATTTCAACCATTTCAGATTCGTACGTAGAAACACTGAACGAGCGCGGACTAATGTGTGGAATCACTGATTATACTAGAATTGAAAAAAGATTAAACATTGTAACAAAATCATGTATCGATCACGCGTTTTGTAGATTCCCCACATTCGATCCGTACTCGGCAGCTATCGACGTCGTACTAGCAGACCACCGTGCAATACTGTTCTCCTGCGTAAGCGATGACTTGCAAATGCAGCGAACACAGGATGTCCACAAAACTTACGTTGATTATAAGTTGTTGTCTGAGGAATTAAAAAAAGTGAATTGGTTGGAAACCAATAATATGAGTTGTCCGAATCAAATATACAATTTCATTTGTAGTTCTTTTAATAACGCTCGTAATTTAGTTACTAGGAATGTGAAATATAAGAAAGACTGTAAACTATATAGGGTGCCCTGGATGAACAATAATATTAATAGGCTGTGTGAGAAACGCAATAAACTTTTTCACTTATGGAAAAAAAATCCTCTTAACGCTGAAATAAGATTAGAATACAACAAAACACGTAACAAAGTTCATAAACTCCTAGAATATCATAGAAATTCGTATTATATTAATAAAATAAAAGATAATAATAAAAACTTTAAAAAATTATATCAAATTGTTAATCAAATGCTTGGCCGTATTTCAGTATCTGTAGATGAAGCGGTAATTAAAGCTTTTCAGTCTCAGAGTGTTACTGTGGAGAATATTACCAATAACTTTGCTAATGAATTTAATAAATCTGTCAATAATAATACGACCTGCAATAGTGCCATAATGGACATTAACACATATATTAAACCAGCTGATTCGAGTATTTACTACCAAAAAGCAACAAGTAGTAAAATAAGTAAAATTATTAAAAAGCTAAACTCCAAAAAAGCCCCGGGCATAGACGGTATTCGAGTCTCGGATATTAAAATGGTAGGGAGTGGTGTGTCATTGGCATTAGCTAATCTAATCAATGCGAGCGTACAATCTGGTATTTACCCAAATGAATTAAAAAAAGGATGCGTAAGACCTATTGCCAAGAAAGGTAAAACTAATGACTATAGCAATTATCGCCAGATCACGCTTCTCTCTAGCATTGACAAAATTGTAGAAAAATATATCTGTAATCAAATACACAATTACTATAGAGACAATAACATATTATACGAAAATCAATTTGGTTTTCAGCAGGGAAAGGGTACGGAAGAAGTTCTCTCAAAGTTCACTGATGAAGTCAATTCGGCGTTGAATGAAAAAAAACATGTTTTGGTACTTTGCATCGACTTTTCTCGTGCATTTGATACTCTTGGCCATAATATTCTCGTAACTAAGCTCGACACGTGTGGCGTCCGCGGCCCTTTGCTAAGTTGGAATAAAAATTATCTCAGTAACCGTTCCTTTGTTGTAAAAATTTCTGATAAACTTAGCAAACCTGTAGACGTTACTGAAGGCACAGCGCAGGGCTCGGTGGCTGGCCCATTACACTTCCTCTCATACATAAATGACATGAGCAACTGCGTCACAAAGTGTACCTGCTACCAGTTTGCTGACGATACGTGCTTAGTGATCAGCGATCGCAATCTAGAGAAAGCCTACGAGTACCTGCAAGCGGATTTTAATGCTATATGCAAGTGGTGTCACGATAACGGCCTTGTACTTAATACAAATAAAACCAAATTACTTCACATAAGATCGCCGTACATAAGGTCCTTTATAGATAATAAAAACTTAACAGCACATGAGCACGCTTGTTTGCACAGCACAGCGGCTACAGGTACTTGTAGTTGCCCACCTATAGAACTTGTCGATTCTCATACTTACCTTGGGCTCATCATTGATAATAGGTTAAATTGGAAACTCCATATACATTACGTATGTAATAAACTTAGACATTTTCTAGCAAACATGCATATTCTTAGAAACCGAATTCCTTATAGTGTCAAACTTTTACTTTTCAAATCGCTAGCAGAATCTCATGTCATATATGGCCTAAGTTAAGTAGCTATGGGAGGACATATAACACCCATCTAGATAACGTGTATAGATTACAGTTAAAAATATTAAAAACAATTGTATCTAATAAAATAAAGTTAAAGTACCAAGACAATGAGCTAGGCCTTTTTAAACACTGTGGAGTCTTACCAATTCAGTTAAACGTTAAATTTGCTTTATTAAAACAGAACTTCTTTAACAACGAGTTGCAAACTAAAATTGAACATGCTGTATTCACGCGCGCCATCGCTCAAAACCAGTTGTGCACGGAGCGCGCAAACAACGTCTATGGAAAGAGAACAGCGCGTTATCAGGTACCGCGATTAATCAACTCATTGCCAGGTGACATAAAGAAACAACTTTCCGAAAAAAACATTAAATTAAAATTAAAAAGATACTTTTTGGAAAACATTAATAAACTAACCTTTAACTTTTGACGTGGTTGCCCAGCTAAAATAATTACATTGTAATATCATAATATATATCAATAATATTTTAAGTGGGTAGGTGATTGTGTTTTAGAATTTACATTGTACGTAGAATAACTTCTAACATTTCACTACAAACCTCAGTGGTTTATGTAAATGTCTTATAATGTTCTGTTGTATCTATTTTTGTAATATGTTAGTTTAATAAATAAAAAAATAAAAAAAAAATTGACAGATGTGGCAACTGCGACACTAGTTTACTTTAGTTACTTTCATAGTCTGATGTCTTATGGGATTCTTCTATGGGGGAGTGCAGCTGATATACAGACTATTTTTATTTTGCAAAAAAGGGCAATTCGTTTTATTTACGGTTTAGGATCAAGAGACTCCCTAAGAGATTTTTTTAAGAAAATTGATATACTTACTGTACCATCCCAGTACATATTTGAAAATATAATGTATGTAAGGAAAAATATTGCCTTGTTTAATAAAGTGGGTGATTTTACGGATAGAAACTTACGTAATATAAATGATTTATTTACTCCGTACTATAGGCTGAAAACAGTTAGTAAGTCGTTTATGGGAAACTGTATAAAGTTTTATAATAAATTGCCAGAATCGGTTCTTAGTATGCCAGATAGAAAATTAAAGGTTTATGTTAAGAAAGTACTCTGTGATAAAGCTTATTACGGAACCGATGATTACCTTAGAGACAAAAATGTCTGGCTTGAGCTTGGCGCGGGTCCCTCTTAAAGGTTAGTATTTGTACATTCACAAATGTCATAATTTAAGAACATTCTGTACATGTTTTAGTACAAAATTTACAAATTGACATTAATTTTAAACTTGACATCATGCTTAATTAATAATTACGACATAACAATGTATTCTCAGTCCACATATCTAATTTTAATACCAGTATAATTGTAAGTTGACGTTATTGGAGAAAATGCTGCAGTACAGTTTGTTACCGTTTCTTCTGTACTTGCGCTTTGGAAGCGGCAGTAAACTTAGCTATAAGTAAATGATCTGACGTCAACATTTACCTTATAAGAAATCGAAAGGAAAAAAAGTGACAATTATCAAGTGATACAAATATCCAAAGATAAATAAATGAATTTGACTTTGACTTTGACTTGAATGATACTCACTTGAAGTATTTATTTATTTAACTTTATTACATGAAATGTAATCGGCGGATTTAAGGCCGTAGGCGTAATATTGATAGTTAGGTATTTGTTTGATTATAATAATACATATTCAAAACAACCAACCACGTACTTATGACGTAATAAAACATCTATTACAGTGACACTGATTTGTAATAAAACATCTATCACAGTGACACTGAGATGAAAACCCAAACCCAATTGAAATGAACGATGATTGAGTTCGGCAAAGTGGTAACTCGACGTCGGTATAAAACGCCGTACAACTTTGTCAGATTATTGAATCGTGTCGTATTGAAGTTCAATTGGCACGGGAGACAACTATCTACTAACTGTTTCATCTGGTTTTGTGGAGTGTTTAATAAGTTTCTTTCTGGACTGGGAGAAAAGAAAATATGTTGTACCCGTTGCTTCTCTTCCAAATGGGCAAAATTGCGGCTAGCAACTCATCACTATTTACCTTCTCGCTCACCATCACGCTGAAAATGTTCTATTCCTCATGAGGTCGTGGGATTTGTCTGCTTAAAGCCGCAAGACCTAAAGTGCTTGTCTGCCCCGTTAGGATTACAGACGTGACAGTATGTATGTGAATGGCAGCAAGTTGCCTCGGATCGTAAATCGCGGAAGCAAGAAGAGGCCTTTGCCCAACAATGGAATATTATACATAGGCTATTAAAAAAAGTATTTATGTATGTAGAGATCTCTCCAAGTCTTGCGAGGCTACTATTTACAGACAAAAAATTGCGAGTATCGAGAGGTGTAACTAAATGATTGTACACAATGTAAACACTCTATTGTAAATATCTCAGCATTTCAAATGAGCATCTTGCAGACCAACCCAGAGCAGTACGTGCCTTATCGTAGCCTCTCTGGCTTTATTATGGAATGTCTTGTAGCCATATCTAGCTATTTACTCTTGTGTGTGTGTGTAAGTTACCCACACGTTGGCACCAGGATGACTAAAACAATGAAGGTGATTGAAGACCTGTTGGCGGAACTGTTTCGTGACGAAGGGTCTGGGAGTGGACGTACTGACGTCGCAGTACAAGAGAGCACGACTACCAGGTATAGTCGTCTTCTCCAGGCGAAGAGAAGTGTCACCTTGGAGCAATTGAGACAGTTCCTCGTCTGAGGTTTGGGACTTAGCCAAGACTTCTAAGTCGATAGGCATCTGCAGTTCTTCCACGCGAGAAAGAGTATCTGCTACGACATTGTCTTTGCCAGCTACATGGCGGATATCGGTGGTGAACTGCGATATAAAATCTAAATGCCTATACTGACGGGGTGAGCAGTTACTCTTCCTCTCGTGGAAGGCATAGCATAACGGCTTGTGGTCAGTATAAATGGCAAAGTGGCGAGCCTCCAGCATGTACCTGAAATATTTGATGCTCTGGTAAATTGCAAGGAACTCTCTATCATATGTAGAATATTTTTGTTGTGATGGGCTCAACTTGCGGGAAAAGAATGCGAGAGGCTGCCAAGAATTGTCCTGAAACTGCTGTAAGACCGCGCCTATTGCGACATCAGATGCGTCTGTTGTCAGTGCAAGTTTGGCTTGAGGGTCTGGATGAGCTAGTAGGGTTGAATTTATGAGGCTTTCCTTGCAAGCTTCGAATGACTTTAGTGAATCCCCCTTTATGTCGACAGGATCTGAGCCTTTCACCGAACCAGTGAGCAAAGCATTCAACGAAGCTTGGACTTGGGCAGAGTGAGGCAAGAATCGCCTGTAAAAGTTGATCATGCCCAGGAATCTCCTAAGCTGCTTGACGGTCTTAGGTATCGGGAAGTCTATTATAGCCTGGACCTTATTTTTGAGAGGTTTGGCACCAGATTGAGAGATGGTATAGCCAAGAAAAGATACTTCCGACTGACCAAAAACACATTTTGCAGTATTGACAAGTATGCCGTAATCTCTCATTCTTGTGAAAATTTGACGGAGATGGTCTTCGTGTTCCGACTCGCTCCTGGAAAAAATTAAAAAGTCATCTAGGTACGGAAAACAGAAATCTAGGCCACGAGTCATCTCGTCCACAAATCTCTGAAAAGTTTGGCCAGCATTTCTAAGGCCAAAAGTCATAAAGGGGAATTCAAATAGTCCGAAGGGTGTGCAAATTGCAGTTTTAGGGATATCCTCCTCAGCCACAGGGATTTGATTATAGGCTTTCACCAGATCGATAGTGGAAAACACTTTACAACCAGACAGATTATTGGCAAAATCGTTATGTGGCGTATGGGATATTTATCGGGGATCGTCCTGGCATTCAGTTGTCTATAATCGCCACAAGGCCGCCAGCTATTATCTTTTTTGGGGGCCAGATGAAGGGGCGATGCCCATGGACTGTCTGAGGGACGAGCAGTGCCGTTTGCCAACATAGCCTCAAACTCAAGTTTTGCGATTTTAAGTTTGTCTGGGGCTAGTCGCCGAGGAGAGCATGAAACTGGGGGGCCTTGGGTCGTGCGGATGAAATGTGTCGTGTTGTGTTTCGGTGTGTGTGGTGTGCCAGCGGGTCGAGTTATCTCTGGAAACTCACCGAGAATGCCGTAATATTTACCGACGCCAGTCAAGACCTTCACACTTGGGGTGTCTGAAAAACAAAGGGAAGCAACAGTGGTACAAACGTTAGTGTTACAGTCTATTAGCCTTTTGTTTTTAATATCAACGACAATATGGTAATAAGATAAAAAATCAACACCGATAATAGCTTTGGTAACGTCCGCTACAATGAATTGCCATATAAAGTCACGACGAAGTCCGAGGTTAAGGTTTAACTGCACTGAACCGTAAGTGTTTATGGTTGAACCATTGGCCGCACACAGTTCATAATTAGTCTTTGCACGACGTTCTTGAAGCATCGACCGAGGGATGACACATAAGTCGCTTCCTGTGTCCACGAGAAACTGGACTTTAGACCTACGATCCGTCACGAACAGGCGACCAGTTGGGTTTGGGCAATCGTCAGCCGCCATTATCGACCGCCCTGAAAGTTTTCCGCCTTAAAGTCGCAGGGGCTGATGCACTTGCGGGCCTTGCTTCCGAATTTGGCATGGTACCAGCAAAGTGGATGCTTCTTGTAGCGGGAATTAGAGCGGCTACGGTTGCGCTGACGATCGTTGGATCTGCTTCGCGGTCTGGATCGCTGATGCGTAAGGGCCTGCACCTGTCGTGTAAGCTCTGCAATCTGCCTAGCCATGTCGTCCATTGTGCTGGATGAGGGTCTTGGACATGAAGTAGCTGCGACTGTGGGAGCTGGGGGTGCGATGTCCTGGATACGGTCTGCTAAATCAGCCAAGGTATCGATTGGGGACGTGGCCTGCGAAGCGATGATCTGCTGCATGTTGTGTGGCAGGCGGCTGGTCCAGATAGTCCTGATGAAATCTTCGGGAACACCAGGTCCTGCCAAGTTTTGAAGATACCGCAGAAATTGCGACGGTTTTCGATCGCCCATTTCCTCATGCATGAGGAGCTGCTTCACTTGCTTTTCCTTTGAAGCCGAAAGTCTCTTAACAAGCTCCGACTTGAGCTTCTCGTACTTGTTCGAAGCTGGAGGAGAGATGATTAAGTCCTCAATTTCCACTGCGTACTTGTTGTCAAGTTGTGATATGACATAGTAAAATTTTGTTGTGTCCGATGTTATGTTGGAGATCAGGAACTGACCCTCCAGTTGCGCGAACCATATTGCAGGCTTGTCAGGCCAAAATGGAGGGACACGGACGCCGACACGAAAAATGTCGGATGGTGCAGTGGAAACGCGCGCTCCGGAATTGCTTTGTTGGCCGTCCGGCTGGGTGTGGCTCGTGCCTTCTGCGGCTTTACTAGAACCTTCGCCATCGTTTCCCATCATGAGTGTTTTAGAACGGGGTCACCAGTTTAGTGGAATGGACTTACCACTAATGTTGTCGTATCGTGCGTCGTAGAACTCGTAGGGTATTCCAAATAATAAGTCCTTATTTGTTTGAGTTTTGTATTGAGCACAAGCACAAGAACACGCACACAAGTCAGAAGGAAGGAAACAAGAACAGTATAGAGGTGAAGTAAGAAAGCGCAGCGTAAATAAAAGCCAAGCGCGGCGGCGTTCGTTACGTATCAGGTAGTGAGCACAGTAAGAAGCGGCGCGGGCTTCGCGCGTCAAAGCAGATTCTCGACTGGCGAGCGGGCGACGACGCCCGCGCATCGAACAGGTTTGAAGTAGGTACGAACGCAAAGTGCGCGCTTCCATTGACATCTCGACTGGCCGGTGTGTTAATAAGTAAGTATACGATATTTGTATTTAGTGTTTAAGTATAGTATTTTAATGTATGTAGATATGTAAGTAGGTTAGTATAGTACTTCTGTATATAAATTAGGTTGTAAGTTAAATAATGTTATTAAATAAGTGTAGTATTTATAAATATAATTTTATAGAATAAATAAATAATATGTGCATGAAAATAATGTGTGTGTGTGTGTAAGTTACCCACACTCTTAATATGTTCGTTTACATACATACATAGGTCTGACGACCTGACCAAGGTCGCTGAAAGGCGCTGGATGCAGGCCGCTCTAGATCGGTCATTTTGGAAATCTTTGGGAGAGGCCTATGTCCAGCAGTGGACGTTATGCGGCTGAAATGATGATGATGATACACAGGCTGTCTGGTAAATCACCTTGCATATTGAAAGGGACCACTAATATAACGGTCAAAAAAAACAGAATAAAAATCGAAAATCCCATACAAATTACCCGCGCTGTAGTATGGAGATGTCAATTTTTTTTATTGTTTTTTGGCCGTTATTATAATTTTTAGTATCGCGCGTGGTTTTATTAGAACAAGTTCCTTTTCGCGCGTTACGAAAGGGACAAAATTAAGACCAAAAGTTATAACGACACTTTTTGCTATAGTTGCAAGCCGTGCGGCGTGCGCGTGTTTCTCTGTCTGTCTGTCTCTCTTTCTCTCTCATTAATCGAAAGGAACTTCGTTACATCCGGGTGTCCCATGACACCTCTCAAGTTTTTTTATTACGGGTATGGCCCTTCCACGTTGTATATCTTTTTGACCTTTTTTCGTCATCATCATCAAATTCAGCCCACATCAATCCATCTGGGCAACTCAACTGGGCATAAGCCTCCCTTTTTTGCACCGTTTCCCACTGTCCTGTACCACTCTCATCCACTGCTTACCCGTCAACCTTCCAATATCGTCTGACCAACAGACCTATTTTAATTTCATTATAATATAGTGATCTACGTTCAGCTCTCTAGCTCTGTGGTTCAGCCCGTGATTCGATTTATCGACGTATAGTTGCATCATATCTCTTACATGTTGTATTACAGAGACTGCCTACCATTGCGGGAAATAGGTGTGATATTATGTACTTATAAAATACAATACAATACCCTTTAATGCACAAAATAAATAAATACAGCACTTAATTATCTTAAAAAATAGGAAATGCGCAAAAGGCGGGTTAGCATTTTTTTCCAACCTTGCTATATATAAAAAAGTGATGGGAAATTAGGTAGTATATATATGTATGTGTGTACACACTATCGCGTCTTTATCCCTTATGGGACAGACAGAAATGAGTTTGGGTTACGTTAGTAATTATATTATCTTTGGTTTGGGTATTGCCAGGCCTATGTCCCCGTTTAGGTATCGATATATAATATACCTACATTATTACCTACCATGCGCGCGGCGACCACTCCGTAGTGGAAAATTCAGTGACGTGAATCGTATGTCTAGAGTTATAAGAATGAAATTTGCTTGCAATGCACTTCTAGGTATCTAAACGAAGAGGTGGCGAGTTCTGACGCGAGCTAAATTAAACCATATCGCTAACGACATTGAATAGATATTTTCTTAAATTCCTTTGTTGAGTAAGACCTTCTGTACGTGAGGACTACTTCTTATTCTGTGGTATTGCGGCTCTTAGCAGACATAGCCCTTAATTTGTTTACAGCATTGTATAGTAAGGATGTACTATCTTCTTCTTCTTCTTATCGTGTGTGTTAGTGACTAACACTAGTGTCAGAGTTTTTAAACCGCCTTAAAGGCCTCTGACATGGTTTTAGGTAACGACCAATGTCAAAGACAGTGACCGGGACCGACGGCTTTACGTGCCCTCCGAAGCACGGATCATCTGACTTATCAGACAATTAGGCGATCAGCCTACAATGTCCTAACCAAACTAGGACAACAACACAAAGTCGTTGCCCTCGCCGGGAATCGAACCCGCAACCTCCGGGTTTGAGCCGAACGCTCTAACCACTACACCACGGAGGCAGTTTAGGATGTACTATAGAGGGTGAGTTTTCAGCAAGTTTCCGAAACAACTCTGACGCAATGCGGCACAACCTACCACCTGCTAGTTACCGTACCAAACATAAGTTCTAGATGTGCTTTCTATTTTTTAACCTCCGACATGCCTACCTATTGATATATAAACAAAATTATGTCTCTTAGGCCCCTCGCCCACCGCGAATTTTTGTCGCGATGATGCAAACGCGATACTGTCGCGTATTTGCATCGATGCAGTCGCGATGCAGTCGCTAGCTGTGTACCCTCGCCCACCTAAACATGATGCAGTCGCGATACCAACGCGATACTGTCGCGATGCAAACGCGCGACAGAAAAATGCGTCATCGTCACATTTGCAAGATGGACTCCGTTGAGGCAACAGTCACGTTATCTTTGGTGCTGCTTTTACGTAAGCAGACGAAGAGTAGACAGCCGAAGCGTGGGCAACGGAAGCAACGTCAATTGGACGCATCCATTTAATAAGAAAACGGTCGCGCGACAGTCGCGCGTTTGTATCGATGCAGTCGCGATACTGTAGCGCGTTAGCATCACTACTGTATCGCGCTGCAAATGCGACTAACGCGCGTTAGTAGTGATGCAGTCGCGCGTTTCGTAATCGCGCGACTGCATCGCGACAAAAAGTCGCGGTGGGCAGCAAATGACAAGTAAGGCGAGGGGCCTTACTTGTCATTTGTCATTTGCAAAGTGAGAACGTGTAGCTTTTCTAATGAGTGAATAATTACTAATGAGTATTCTATTTACATAAGTGTTCACTAATACGGTATGTATAATACGTAATAATGTTCTTTTAGGAACCAACCGTTTTATGAACTGTTTAGAGTGAGATCGTGAGAGTAGTGAGAACGTGAAGCTTTTCTACGCACATTACATACATACATACATACTATCACGTCTTTATCCCTAATGGGGCAGACAGAGCATTTTGGGTCTTGTGGCTCTATGTTGCAGAGCCCAGGGCCGCAAGACCCAAAAGCCACTTTTAGCGTCATGGTGGGCGAGAAGATGGAAAAGCAATCAATACAGTGATGGGTTGCTAGCCGCATCGCCTGTTAACATGATTCGCATTTTTGCCCATTCCCTCGATCGGCTTTTACGATCTGCGCGGGAAGAGAAGCAGCTGGTACATTCTAAGTTTTTTCTTTTCTCCCAGACCAGCATGGGAGACTACGCACATTAGATGCGTAGAAAAACTTCACGTTCTCACTACTGTAAACAATAGTTCAAAATAGTTTTAAGTGTTATCTACGGCTAGACATAATTTTAAGTGATATCTTCATTTTCTTTCAAATAATTTATTTCTACTGGGGGCAGCTCTGGACACTGGAAAATTCAAAATTCATCGCAAGGAAACTTGCTTGCACGTAAATACCACGGAAAATTCATGTATGTATCCCCTGTCCCCTTATCTCTTCACGCTGCGCCAATACCAGACACAATAGTTAAACAATTGAAGTCGGGAGGAATTCCTTCCAGTGCCAGCTTAGAGGTTATATGAACGCTAGAAAGTCTGGGATTTTTTAAATTTGCCTGGCATAGACCTCCCTTTCTGCCTTCCAACTCTCGCGAGCAAAGGCTCTTGAGGTCCAGTCTTTTAAAAAAAAGTCAATGTCTTCCCACTATCTTCTCCTGGGTCTAGGATGCTTTAATAGAAAATCGTTTGGCCGTATTTCCATACAAACGTTATTATCATCATCATTCATAAGGTCGTTTTGCTCCACTGTACGAGCACGACCCTCTCTGTACTACCAGAGCCATACTTGGCCAGAGCAACCAGAGGACTTTGGCCTACACTCTCCTCGTTGACCAGACGGGTCGGAGAGGTCTCATTGATGTTTATAAGCTTGATCAGCTTGTATTTCATAAGTCGCCTTCTACGACATCCACGGGAGGACCACTGCCGGAAACCACACGGCTACAATACAAACGTTATAGTACCCTGATTCTTTGCCGGATAGTGACAGTAGAGCAATAATTTAAAAAAAACATTGGATATATTAGCATGTCCCTCTTTTCGTTTTATTTTTTCATATATATTATTCTTTTAATAACGAACCTCCATAAACCTGAAAAATTGGTAAGATTTTCCACTGTATTCCAACATTCAGCAAACAAATTTCACGAGATTATATTACAAAAAGAAAACATAGGAACACAGCCATAGATTTTCTTCATATTTTATGAAAAATAATTACGGTTGAGATTTAGAGGAGAAATCAGGTAACTATACGAAACGTTGATTTTGTGTACTTTTCAAAGGTATATTTTTGGTCCGAGCTCCAGTTTTCTCTATCGCACATCGCCACAGATACAGCGCAACAACAATAAATTTAACAAATACCTATTTTTTCAATTCCCCAGACCTTTATGTTTCTTTCTTTAAGTTTCCTCATAATGTAAGATAATTTTGGAATAAAATTATTATCGTAATCTTGTGGTAAGATGATGGGTATAACTTGTAACATGACACAAAATTTTACAGCATTTATAACTTACGGGGTGAGTATGTAAAACGAAGGATGAACTAGCTGCTTCACTTCCTACGGAAATCGTATCAGCCGATCGAGGGAATGGGTCAAAATGTGAAGTATTCATAGACAATGCAGTTAGCAACCCATCTCATATGGTGTTTGTTCTTTTCTCCTAACATCACGCTAAAAGTGGCCTTTGGGTCTTGCAGACTTGTGCTCTGTCTGCTTAGAGCCGTAAGACCCAAAAAGCCCCATATCGGCCCTAAAGGAATCGTTGTTTTTGTCTAACCATTACTCGGAAAATTTTGTGCGGCCGTAAAAAGACAAACGGTGCTGTCGGCCAACCGTTATTAGTCAAAATGTAGTTTTTTAACAGAGCAGTGAAAAATGGTTTTGTTTTGAACGGTTAGGTAATCGGCCAATGATATTTCGGTCTATTGTTGTGAGCTTATAATCAAGAAAGATATCATAATCTATAATATAGATTATGATATCTTTCTTGATTATAAGGAAATAGGGATTCTATATTATATAGATATAGATTCTATATCTATATAATATAGAATCCCTATTTCCTTGGTCACGCCATGACGCGTGAACGGCTGGATCGATTTAAATGAAATTTAGTATGGATATCGTTTAAGACCCGGGAAAGTACATAGGATAGTTTTTATCCCTAAATTCTTACGAGGAGCGATGCCCGCGGGCACAGCTGGTGTGTGTTACTCGTCGAAGTGTAATTATTTGAACAGAGCAGTAAAGCATGGTTTTGTGTTAAACAGTTGTTCGGCCAAGGTTATTGCGGTCTATTGTTGTGGTCTCGTATAAAGTATAAAAGGCATAAAAGTACCTAACACATCTAGTAACGTTAATAGGTCAATGTTTAAACGTATTGCATCTGTACATTTTTGGTACATCCGGTTCCGCTTTAATGAAACCATTAATTGAGGGCTCAAGGGATGTGTTATGATAATTTGGCTGTTAAATATGACCCAAATTCGAGTGTTATGAATTATGTGGTTACGCCGCTTTTACTGTCGTTGATATGGGGATGTTTGTGGCTTATTTGCATTGAGTATTTTAATGTGCGAATTATATTAACCGTTTCCTTATTTAGTTATTTAAAGCCCACTTATTTTAGTACATCAACCCTTTCCATATTATTTAGTTATTTAAAGCCCACTTAGTATAAGTAGTATTTTATGTAAAAAGAAAGAAAGTAAAGTCATGTCAAAGTCAATATATTTATTTAGTTAAATAGTTAAAGGATACATTTATTGAGAAATTGTCTTTGCACAGTTGCACACCCTCAACGGTTTACCGATTTTAAGATAGGGTTAACGCAAAAACTTTTTTGGACATTTCCATACAAATTGCTCGATCGGCTGCACACTTTATATGGAAATGCCAAATTTTTTTTGTTCTTATACTGATTTTTTATAATGATCTAGTATAGTCCATGGATCAATTTATTACGAGTATGTCTCTTACATACTTGTATACTTGTGTTGTATACTTTTCGTACCACGGTATGCAAAGAGGGAATTGCGAATGCCAACTGTACAAAATAAATCTTAGTTTGGCACTTGGCGCGTATTGGCACAGAATATATAATTCTGAAGGTATTGGCAACAGAAGATGCTGGCTAATGCAAATAAATTACAATGCCTTTTTAAAGTTACGAATGTGTGTCTCGTTATAATAAAGATGCTTTTGAAGGTTAATTAATGACTATAGAAACAGGACAGCCAAAGAAAAGGTGGATGGAGTGTGTTAAGGACGACACGGATAAAAAGAATGTGACAAGTGCCTTGACAAAGGATAGAGGAAAATTTAAAAGACTCACACGCTGCCTTAACCCCACGAAAAGTGGGGTAAGGTGAGGATAAAGAAAGAAAAAGCTTGTAATGTTGCTGGCTTCTCTTCCCGCGCAAATTGTAGAAGCCGATCGAGGGACTGGACGAAAATGATAATCATTTAAATAGGCGATGCGGGCATTACTATTTTGATTCCTTTTTTTATCCTTCTCGCCCACCATTAAGAGTCCCTTTACCTAGACCAAACTACACTTTTCCATACGAACGTAGTCTACATTTTATTTCGAAACGACATGCCCGATTTCGGCAAATATTGGTCCAGCTAAACTAAAAGAAATATAAAAATGACTCCTTAGCAAAAGTTGTTCAGCATAAGCATTTTCAGGAGTCATACAGTCCACGCGAACGAAGTCACTGGTAGTAGTATGCTCCTATAAGTAGCCACAGGTACTACCTAACCAATATCCCGCCCACAAAGGCTAGCAGGCAATAAATTGAATGTAATTGGAATAGTTGTAAACAATAATTGTCTCCATTAATTGCGGCGCGACAAAAGACGTGATTGGAAAACTTCCCGGGGACGAAGTTTGCTAGCTGCTGGTCATATTTATATGCGGTGTGGGGTAAACTAGTGCTGCCGCTTGATAGTCTAATATCGATAGACTTTCGGTATTGTACGAGGCACGTACACTTAAGGTATTCTACTCGGGTTACATATTTATTACGTACTAGCCGAAGCCCGCGACTTCGTTCGCGTGGTCTTTATGTCTCTGGAAAATGCTCATCAGGCTGAACAACTTTTACTAAGGCGACATTTTTATATCTCTTATAGTTTAGCTGGACCATTATGGTTCTGCATCAGGCGTTCCATTTTCCAAAATCATTTATACCCTATATGTTGCCCAGGCTTAATAGCTATATAACAAAAAAAGTTGCATTCGAATCCGTCCAGTATTTCCGGAGATTAGCGTGCACAAACAGACAAACAGACAAACACACAGACATATTTTTTAAAATTCTTTCTCTATTACTACGTCTCCATCGCCCCCAATATTTTTTTGGAAATATATTTAATGTACAGACACACTTTTTTTACTGTTTTATTATATGTATAGATTTGTTTATTTCAGTTTGCTAGCTGTTGGTCATATTAATATGCGGTGTGGGGTAAACTAGTGTTGCCGTTCGATAGTTCACTATCGATAGCCTGTCGATAGACTATTGGTATCACATCACATCACACTATATCACACTAATCAGTTACATAATCTCGCTAATATTATAAAGGCGAAAGTTTGTAAGTGTGTGTGTGAGTGTGAGTGTATGGTGGTAACTTCTTCACGCACAAATGGCTGGACCAATTTTGGTAAAATTTGGTATGCAGACAGCTGTCACCCTGGATGTACACATAGACTACTTTATGCGCGGGTAACACCGCGGGGCGCAGGCAATAAATTGAATGTAATTGGAATAGTTGTAAACAATAATTGTCTCCATTAATTGCGGCGCGACAAAAGACGTGATTGGAAAACTTCCCGGGGACAAAGTTTGCTCGCTGCTGGTCATATTTATATGCGATGTACGGTAAACTAGTGCCGTGTTGCCGCTCGATAGTCTACTGTCGATAGACTATCGGTATTGTACGAGGCACGTACACTTAAGGTATTCTACTCGGGTTACATACTTATTACGTATTTGTTAATTTAAGCGATCTGGGAACGATTTTTTATATAAATTAATGTTTTTATTTTTAGTAATAGTTTTAATTTATAGAATAGCTTTTAGTTTAACATAATTTCGTTTATTTATACTTTAATAATGTTATTTAAGTGGTTCAGTTGAAGTTTGCTTTAAATTGTTTAGTATAATAAATATTTCAGAAAATTTAAGCTTGATAGCTGTTGGTCATATTAATATGCGGTGTGGGTAAACTAGTGTTGCCGTTCGATAGACCACTATCGATAGCCTGTCGATAGACTATTGGTATCACATCACATCACACTATATCACACTAATCAGTTACTTAATCTCGCTAATATTATAAAGGCGAAAGTTTGTAAGTGTGTGTGTGAGTGTGAGTGTATGGTTGTAACTTCTTCACGCACAAATGGCTGGACCAATTTTGGTAAAATTTGGTATGCAGACAGCTGTCACCCTGGATGATCACTTAGACTACTTTATGCGCGGGTAACACCGCGGGGCGCAGGCAATAATTGAATGTAATTGGAATAGTTGTAAACAATAATTGTCTCCATTAATTGCGGCGCGACAAAAGACGTGATTGGAAAACTTCCCGGGGACGAAGTTTGCTAGCTGCTGGTCATATTTATATGCGGTGTGGGGTAAACTAGTGCTGCCGCTCGATAGTCTAATATCGATAGACTTTCGGTATTGTACGAGGCACGTACACTTAAGGTATTCTACTCGGGTTACATACTTATTACGTATTTGTTAATTTAAGCTTGCTAGCTGTTGGTCATATGCGGTGTGGGTAAACTAGTGTTGCCGTTCGATAGACCACTATCGATAGCCTGTCGATAAACTATTGGTATCACATCACATCACACTATATCACACTAATCAGTTACATAATCTCGCTAATATTATTAAGGGGATGGTGTGTAAGTGTGTGTGTGAGTGTATGGTTATAACTTCTTCACGCACAAATGGCTGGACCAATTTTGGTAAAATTTGGTATGCAGACAGCTGTCACCCTGGATGTACACATAGACTACTTTATGCGCGAGTAACACCGCGGGGCGCAGGCAATAAATTGAATGTAATTGGAATAGTTGTAAACAATAATTGTCTCCATTAATTGCGGCGCGACAAAAGACGTGATTGGAAAACTTCCCGGGGACGAAGTTTGCTAGCTGCTGGTCATATTTATATGCGGTGTAGGGTAAACTAGTGCTGTGGTGCCGCTCAATAGCCCACTATCGATAGCCTGTCGATAGACTATCGATATCGATCATATCACACTATATTATAGTAGTTACACTATATTATCAGTCAATCACACTAATATTATAAAAAGTTTGTGAGTGTGTGTGTGAGTGTATGGTTGTTACTTCTTCAGGCGCAAACGGCTAGACCAATTTTAATAAAATTTGGTATATAGGAAGCTGTCACCCTGGATGAACACATAGGCTACTTTATGCGCAAGTAACACCGCGGGGCGCAGGCATTAAATTGAATGTAATTGGAATAGTTGTAAACAATAATTGTCTCCATTAATTGCGGCGCGACAAAAGACGTGATTGGAAAACTTCCCGGGGACAAAGTTTGCTAGCTGCTGGTCATATTTATATGCGGTGTAGGGTAAACTAGTGCTGTGGTGCCGCTCGATAGCCCATTATCGATAGCCTGTCGATAGACTATTGGTATCACAATATCACATCACACTTAGTGTATAGTTAAAACTAATTCACGCGCAAACGGCTGGATCAATTTTGATAAATTTTGGTATACATGAAGCTGTCACCATGGCTTCACACATAGGCACCGCGGGGCGCAGGAAATAAATTGAATGTAATTGGAATAGTTGTAAACAACATAGTCTACTATCGATAGACTATCGGTATTTCTCGGAGGAGCTCGGTGGCCCAGCAGAAGTACGCATTACTGGCAAGTCAAGCGGTCCGCGCTTGGATGGGTGACCACACGTGGAAAAAAAATTTCTCGAGCTCTTCCGTGCTTCGAAAAGCAAGTTTAAGCCATTGATCCCGGCTGTCATTATTGTATCACAGCCGTTCAGCAATGTCAAATGCCTTTAGGCAGCCTGAAAATTCTGACACCACTCACATTGTTGGCCACTTATAAAATTAAATTATAAGTTCTTGTGACATGATGGCTATGTGAACCCCGCCTTCCGCCCTGGCAGAAAAACTGGATCCGCCCCTAGGATACTATTCGGCTGTTAACCGATACTATCGATAGCATCAATCCTTAAGATGAATAAACTATTGTAAGTATCAATAGTATTATTGGTTTATGAATAGTATTGCTCTGAAACGGCTATCGATACCGATATCGATACTTTGGCATTTTTTGATTGAAACTATCGATTGTAAAACTATCGATTTTTTGGCTACACTAGGGTAAACGACAATTATTATTATGGATGTTAACGTAAGTTTTGTGTTACAAAAGCTGGAAGTTAGTAACGTATAGGTACTTAATAATTAGATAAATTTGTTATAATAACATTTTATTAAGTACAAATTGAGTACAACATTAAAATTATAACATTAATTTAAAAACTACCTATAGTAAAAAAGCTATTAACTAATATAAAAAATATGAATTAGTTAAAAAGTCCCCATATCACTGCACTCGGAAAAGATGGTAATCCATACTTATATATAAAGCTGAAGAGTTTGTTTGTTTGTTTGTTTGTTTGTTTGTTTGAACGCGCTAATCTCAGGAACCACTGGTCCGATTTAAAAGATTCTTTCGGTATTACATAGGTCGTTTATCGAGGAAGGCTATAGGCTATATTGCATCACGCCCGCGACTTCACACATGTGGTTAACGCGGGCAAAGCCGCGCGCTGCCTCTAGTTATTAATAACCGGCCAAGTGCGAGTCGGTCTGGCGCACGCAAAATGCTTTGCCTGCCATATTAGGGATAAAGACGTAATAGTGTAATATTTATGTTTGTATTTGTTTGTCCAGCCGTGGACTTGCTGAGGCTGAAATAATGATGTTTATTTTTATTTTTAGGGTTCCGTACACACAGAGTAAAAACGGGATCCTATTACTAAGACCCCGCTGTTCGTCTGTCTGTCTGTCAGTCGCTCTGTCCGTCTGTCTGTCACCAGGCTGTATCTAATGAACCGTGATAGCTAGGCAGTTGACGTTTTCACAGATAATGTATTTCTTTTGCCGCTATAACAGCAAATACCTACTAAAAACAGGATAAAATAAATATCTAAGAGGTATTAGAATATATTTTCCATTTTCCATACAATAAACGTGATTTTTCATAGATATACGGGTACGGAAACCGTCGTGCGCGAGTCCGAGTCGCACTTAGCCGGTTAGTTACACATTATTCTCTTCAATCGCTTTCGCAACATGGAACGTCTAATCATTATAACAAGTATGGCAATAAAAGCCTTCCAGGACATTAACTCGGCCTTAACAGGCTCGTAGAGAAATAGAACAGCCTAATACAATATTAGGGGACATTAGTGGGCTACATTCTAGTTAGTTCGTTAGTTAGTTTAGTAGGTTGTTGAATGGCGACCGCGTACTGGCAAGCGAAGCGTAGGGCACCCATCTACAAGGTGGTCAGATGACCTGACCAGGGTCGCTGGAAAGCGCTGGATGCAGGCCGCTCTTGATCGGTCATTTTGGAAATCTTTGGAAAAGGCCTATGTCCAACAGTGGACGTTATGGGGCTGAAATGATAATGATGATTCTAGTTAGTGAGCTACAGACGGTCGCAGCTCTGATCTATAGGGTTCTATATTATTTTCCAAACTTCTCAGAAAATTTTACGAGAATCGGTTGTTGCAAACCATTCGTAATGTGACAAGGGATTTTAAGAATACGTCCCCTTTATGCGAGTATAGCCGGACAGACTGACAACCGGACAAAAGCATTTTTGGCCAAATTTTTTCTCGAAACTGAGACGCTCCGCTCACTCGTCATCATCATCATCATTTCAGCCGCATAACGTCCACTGCTGGACATAGACAGAGGCCTATGTCCAGCGTAAAAAAATCCTTGAGAAAGCCCAAGGTTTCTTTTTTCGATTTTACGCTCGCTCGATCAAATACAACTATAAATTCATTCGACATCCCGTGAATATTTCCAGCTGGTATGATAAATAAACTAGGGAGTATCCACCGCGCACCTATCTGGATCCAGCTAGATTGAACTGGAAAATATCCAATGCAAATATCCTATCGGCGATCCGTGGATTTAAGAAGGGATTGGGATGGATTTGGCGCCGACTCGGGATATGCGCGGATTTTTAGGCTGTACATAAGTCGAGTTCATAATGCAAAAGGCGGGTAGACATGTAAATCAAGTCGTGTGAATAAATAAGATGCTCTTTGATATATTCTGTGATTTTAACGTAATAAAATGTTTTGTTGTATTGTTTTGGGATAGAATTCAGTGCTACTGTTTTATTAAATTTGTTAAATTGTACGTATACTTATAATGTTGGAGAACAATGATCTTTAGAATTTTGTATTTATAGAGAAACATTTGTGGTCTGTTTTATCTCCACTCGTTTTGTAAACTTAGCTTTATTATATATTTATAAACTACAGGAAAGTATCGGCTCTAGATTGAACTAGAAAATATCCAATACAAATGTCCTATCGGCGATCCGTAGATTTATGAAGGGATTGGCATGGATTTGGCGCCGACTTGGGATATGCGCGGATTTTTAGGCTGTACATAAGTCAAGTTCATAATGCAAAAGGTAGACATGTAAATCAAGTCGTGTCAATAAGTTGTATTATTTCGGGATAGACTACAGTGCTGCTGTTTTAATGAATTTGAAAAATTATACGTATACTTACAATGTTTGACTAAAATGGACTTTTGAATTTGTACTTGTTTGTAGAGAAACATTTCAGCCAAATGTATGGTCTGTTTTTTCTCCAGTCGTTTAGTAAACTAGGCTTTGTATTTTATTTATAAACTACAGGAAAGTTTCAGCTAGATTAAACTGGAAAATATCCAATGCAAATATCCTGGTGTGAGATGTACTCTGTAATTTTCACATAATAAAATGTTTAGTTGTTTTTTTTTTACCTACAATGTTTGAGTGACTTTTGAATTTTGTAATTTGTAGAGAAACATTTCGACATAAACTACATTAAAATATCAGCTAGATTGAACTGGAAAATATCCAATGCAAATGTCCTATCGGCGATCCGTGGATTTAAGAAGGGATTGGGATGGATTTGGCGCCGACTTGGGATATTCGCGGATTTTTGTTCATAATGCAAAAGGCACCCGCCTTTTGCATTGTGAACTCGACATGTAAATCAAGGCGTGTGAATAAGTTAGCTGCTTTTTGATTTTGCTATATTCTGCGATTTTTACGTTATAAAATGTTTAGTTGCTTTTCCTTCATAAAATGTTATTTATTGAGATAAGAGTGATGCTATTTTTTCAATATGCAAGGTGATTTACCAGTCAGCCTGTAAATTTGGTCTTTCACACACATACTTGCATCTCTGGTACTGTGCTAGTCTTGCACAGAACCTTTGCATCTCTGGTACTGTACTAGTCTTGCACAGAACGTCTTCATCTTCGCACCTCCTCAATAATTGCGAATCACCGTCTATCTGAAAAGAAAGGGTTTCACCAAGTCAGCCTGTATACTTGGTCTTCCACACACATACTTGCATCAATTCTACTGCTTTAGTCTTGCACAGAACCTCCCCCATCTTCGTACCTCCTCAATAATTGCGAAGCACCGTCTATCTGAGAAGAAAGGGTAAAATTTCAGTCACGCTTCAACTAAGGGAGCTCATAAATATTGTAATCGAACGCAAGTGTATTTCATTCTCCACTGAAATTTATTTAAATACGTACCTTGGATGTTATATTTATATGGCAGCGCTTCTCAAAATGTTAACCTTTGGAGATTTTTTATTTAAATCGGATATAAGTCACTTTGAATAGGAAAATGAACAAGCAGAGTTCTTTGTATCTACTTAGACATCGCGGCCTATAGTTTACATTAGAACTATCTTAATAATCCATCCATAAATAAATAACGTCATATGTATTTCATGTATTTTTGACACTCCTCTCTTGTCAAAATTTGAGATCCCTTACTCTCTAGTCTAGTGTGACGTCATATACTCCAAGTCTACAACCTTGAACTAGTATTATTTAACTCTTAAAAAATACTTAAACATGCAAGCGAACCCTTTATCCTTTATCGCTCTATCATGCTAATAAAGTTCGAAATGGAAATGTTTAAACTTTATTTTAAAAAAATCTTATTAACAAATTTAGTGTTTGAAGCTTAAATATAGACTTTTATTATGACATCACGATCCTTATCAGCTCTCCCACCCTTGCTTATGTCATCTTCAAATGAGTTGAGACTGACTTTAAATTTGTTATATCACATTTATTTTTTTAGTCAAAGGTTTGAGAAACTATGGCAAAGGGACCGGTGATCGATTTGAATAGAATTGTCGACTGTTCAATGTTTTATAAGGGCGAATAGGTGGATCAGGGTTTTTACAATCTTCGTCTTTGAAAACTTTTTAAAATCCCGGTATGCTCCTTCTCTTAAGCTTTGTCTATGTATTACTTAAATCATTCTTCATTTTCACTCATCATCAGGTATTTTTGTCTCCACTGCAGGAGCACGACCCTCCTGTACTACCAGAGCCAAACTTGACTCGAGCAATCAGATAAATTGGCCTACACTCTCCTCGATGGCCAGACGGGTTGGAGAGGTCTCATTGATGTGTATAAGCTTTGTTTAGCTGGTATTTCCTAAGTCGCCTTCTACGACATCCACGGGAGGACTTGGAGTGGCCCTATTCTACTCTGCCGGAAACCACACGGCAAATAAGATGCGCTTTAGTAGAACAACAATTACTTAGAGATAGAATACCCACGTCCATAGCCGTGGACGTCGTGTAGCTAAAAAGTCATATGCGACATATCTATTTGATTATAACATCTCCATCATGAACTTTCCGTTTAACACGTGCCTACACAGCAAAAT
Source organism: Acrobasis consociella (assembly GCA_963555685.1). Lineage (NCBI taxonomy): Eukaryota > Metazoa > Arthropoda > Insecta > Lepidoptera > Pyralidae > Acrobasis > Acrobasis consociella. The sequence continues at coordinate 2,037,085 of OY743119.1, read as the reverse complement.
GTGACGCATTTACAGAATTCCGGAATTCGGCGTTATCGATGAATATTCGGCTTAAAATATGCACTACATGCCTTTGGTATAACAAACATAGGGTACAGAAGTCAGCTTATGGCATTGCCTTGGTCTATTAAGGTCCATCTTCTACGCTGGTCTGGAAAAAAAGAAATACTTACCCCAGTATTTATAAAAACCGGTCAAATGCGAGTCGGACTCGCACATGAAGGGTTTTTTACCATTATCTATGAAATTCACGTTTTTTGTTTGAGAACAGCCCCGCTTAAATATTTATTTTGTTTTGATTATTTGTTGTTATAGCGGTAACAGATATACGTCATCTGTGAAAACTTCAACTGTCTAGCTATCACGGTTCATGAGATACAGCCTGGTGACAGACAGACAGTCGGAAAGCGGAGTCTTAGTAATGGGGTCCTGTTTTTACCTTTTCGGTACGGAACCCTAAAAATTACCAAACGTTTGCTAAACTTTTTTTAGTTAAAATATGTTTTATCTCGTTATTACTATTAAATATTAAAAAGAGGGAAAGAGACAAAAGATGTAAACTAAAATAGATTTAGCAAACAGTTGTTAACTTTTGTGAATATGAAGGTTAGAATGTACCAGCTGCTTCTCTTCCTAGAATGGGCAAAATGCGATTGAGTTGGCAACCTATCAATATTTTGACTCTTTCCGTTGTCATACCTACCATCACGCTTCTTCTCGAGTCGAGGAGGTGCATGTAAGGAACCTCCCTGGGTGCTGGGTGAGGTCTTGAGCGACGAGCCAACTGCGAGGACAGTCACTAAACTGTTCTACACTAGTCTAGTCTAGTCACTAGACTAGACTGGACTAGCCTCTAGTCGAACGCAGATTAGCTGATCCCTTCACCACGAAATTGCTATAAAACTTTAACGACTCTTCTGAGAGCTAACCCAACAAAAAAACCGCTACACTAAAAGTGGGATTTGGGACTTGCAGCCAGGGGCCTTGTCTACCCGTCAGGGATAAAAACGTGATAGTGTATCGTAAAAATATTGCAGTGACAATGATTATTGCACGTCTCATAACCGAAACGTTTGAGATACTCTTAACATGTCATAATATATTATTTCTTGTCTATTACATTGGCGAAAACTGTAAGATTAAAGTTAGTATTAAAAATAAATTAAAAATAAATATCAGAGCAAAGATAATATAATTACTAACGTAACAGATACCCAACGCCATAGAAACGATTGGAGAGGCCGTAAGCACGCATAACTGGAGTTGCGGGGCGGCCTTTCAGAGATGGCAGCACACACGACTAGCCAAATTGAATAACAGTTATAAAAGAATTTTATTTTTAAATTTTTACCTTAAAGCGCCATCTAGTTACAAGGAAAAGAAATAATAATGTTTATATGACGATGGGTAGGCATGGTCAGAGTAAACTTTTTCTGGACTTAAACTGTCTCTATTCATATTGCACTAATACCCTAATATACGAGTAACATTAGCACCGAGATATGAAGAACAACCCTTTAGGTAATTGTATTCTGTTCTCTTTTTATTTTGTGATGTTGATATTCCGTGTATATCCCATTCGTCGAACGTGTTACGTGTTAATTAAATTATACTGTAAACGCAAGAATTGATTAATTTCAAGAATATGCTCAGGTATTTTCTGTGAAATATAGGTATATTATGACGTGTGGCTTCTATATATAGAATAATCATTATCATCATCAGGCCTTTTTAGTCTCCATTGCAGGAGCACGATCCTCTCTGTACTACTAGAGCCATACTTGGCCAGAGCAGAGGATTTGGCCTACACTCTCGGTTGGAGAGGTCTCATGGTGTTTATAAGCTTTGTTCAGCTTGTATTTCCTTAGTCGCCTTTTACGACATCCACGGGAAGACTTGGAGTTGTCCTATTCTCTGCCATAAACCACACGGCAGTATCTTCTCGTCCAAAATACCTCTGTGTTTCAAGAGTAAAAGTCTACAACCAATGTGTGTTACCAGTAATGGCTCTGAAACGTGGTCCCTCACTACGAGTCTCATAAGAAGGCTCAAAGTCGCTCAGCGCGCTATGGAGAGGGCTATGCATGGTGTTTCTCTTCGTTATCGAATCCGAAATGATAACATTTGTAGGGGAACAAGAGTCTGTGACACAGCCCAGCGGATTAGCTGGTTAAAGTGGCAGTGGGCGGGCCGCATAGCGCGACAGACCGATGGCCGATGGGGCAAAAAGGTATCGAATGGCGACCGCATACTGGCAAGAGAAGCGTAGGATACCCACCCACAAGGTGGGCTGACCACGTATTGGCAAGCAAAGCGTAGGATACTCACCCACAAGGTGGGCTGACCACCTTGGTCGCTAAAAAAGCGATGGATCGGTCATTTTGGAAATCCTTGGGAGAGTGGACGTTATGCAGCTAAAATGATGATGATGATGATGAATCTTTATAATAAAAGATCTTTTGTATCATACAACATATCACTTGGTGATTTCAAAAAAAAGCTCATTTGCTCGATATTTTAGCAAGATAGGCAGTCTCATCTCACGAAGTAATTATGAATGACCTAGTGACATCGAATCGTAGGGCTTCGCGCCCTTTCAGAATGAGGGAACCGCGGCGGAGCAAAGTGGAGTCTGGATTTAGCCACCGAGACGCCCGGGGCACAAATTTATTGACGCTCTTTTATAGGTACATGTATTTTTCTACACTGTAATACTCTAACTGCGCCAACTCCCCCACATCTTTTATAGTCTTCTTTACCCAAAGGTTGGCTGGAAGAAATCACTTTAGTGATAAGTCCGCCTTTGTACCTACTGTATTTGAAATGTACTTTTGATTATTGTCATACTTAGTTGGTGCAATAAAGAAATTTTATCTTATCTTATCTCTTTATAATTTTATAAAAAACATGATTGTTAATGCCATTCTTGGGCCGTTCATATAATGATTCTGTACAACCAGTTGATCAGTTTAGTTGGTCGGAGTGGAGATCCTGAATATTACTTACCTACCTCACACAGAATCCGCTTTATTCCAACAACTAAATCAGATTTTTTTAAACGTCAAAACAAACATTTCTTTGGAATTTTTATGAAATACTGGCAGATGATATCATAGTTTCTTAAGTCAAAAATAGCTAACTTAACTACTAAATAGAAGATGTCTGAAATACTAAAACTAAAATAATACTAAAACGATTTTTTTGAAACACATTAATAATAATTAAATTTTTAACAAAAAAAATAACCGACTTCAATTTATTTCAGGAGTTTTCTCCATAGGTATCTCCGAAGTTCTTCATCACATCTTCACCAAATTAATATGGGACCAACTTGGGAGTAAAGGCTTTCAAATAAAAAAAGAATCATCTAAATCGGTCCACGGTTGACGAAAATATCGCGTAACATACATACCAAAAAAAAAACATACAATCGAATTGATAACCTCCTCCTTTTTTGAAGGCGGTTAAAAATGGATATGTTATGATGTGACGTACAAAATAATGTCAAATTATTTTGTAACAAATTCACAGAGCCGCAAAAAATTTAAGCGGAATTACAAAGAAAAGGGAATTGAAAATCTTCCTCCTTTAAACAGGTCCTCTCGATAGGGCGTCAGAGATAAGCCCAGGGCCCTTTGCCCTAAATACGTCAGGCACACCTTATTTAACAGGCTGGGAAGAGGTCAAATTTCATTTTCCCTAATGAATAATATTCTTGAAGTGCACCCATATATCTTGGGATTCGTAAAATAATATCTACTTGGTGGCTCGTTTAGTATGCCTTAGTAATTGAGCAACTTATTTGACGTTTGACTGCGTTGATATTTTATCGTTGTTTTATCATTACTATACTCCATTTGGCTAGGTATTTAAATAAATGTAATCTTGACACGTCTTTTTATTAAAATATACACTTTATAAATCAACACCTTTGCAAATTACAAAGTAATTATGTAATTTATAATTTATAACATAATTACTTTGTAATTAGCTAAATTATTGATTTAAAAAGTGTATATTTTAATAAAAAGACATGTCAAGATTGTTTACATTTATTTAAATACCTAACCAAACAGAGTATTACTTAGTATATTGAGTCAAACAGGCATAAAGAGGTGTCTCTGTCACTGCCTCCGTGAGCCAACGGTCAAAGTGTTTGCCTTGTGATTCGGAAGTCATGGGTACGAATTCTACTGGAAAGCATAATTTGTGGGTACGAATTCTACTGGAAAGCATAATTTGTGAAAAGTTTACAGTATAGGATATTGCAGACTTGAATTACCTAATTATTCGAAAAGAAAGATGATTTCATGTTTCGGAAGGCATGTATAAACTGTGGGTTCCGAACGCCATTTAGCGTTTGCTCAAACCTATCCAAGAATTGGTTCTGGTCTAACCTTCTGAGTTGCGGAGGTCAGACGGTAGTCGCTCTGTGTAAAAACCAGTATGCTCTTCAAATGTCCTAGGTTAGGTAGCTGACCCCAGGCTCTGAAATGTTTCCACTGAGAATGCCACCGGGAATACGCTCGGATGTCTGGACTAAAATAGCACTACCGCACTAATACAAACAAAAAACTCGTACAAATGCAGTCTATAAAGTGACTAATGTGTGAAAACCGTTATCTATTCGCTGTGTATGTATGTACATTTTATATGTACATTGTACATGTGCATTGTAATTAAAATACAAAATAAAAATATAATAACTCCACCCATCACTTACCTATTCAATTTCATTATAAGCTTTTCAGCAATTCTTTACGTCCACTGCTGAGCACAGAGGTGCCATTTTTGAAACGCGGAATTACCTAAACGAATGGTTTTTCCATACAAAAAACCGTTTGTTTAGTGACTCCGCGTTTGAAAAATAGCACCTCAGGTCTCTTTTCGTCGACACCTTCCATCGGTGTGCCATTTTTCAGACACAGGAGTCACGCGTTAAACGATTGGCTTTTTCCGGACAAAAACCCTTTAGTTTAGTGACTCGGCTTTTCAAAAATGGCGCCTTGTGGTGCTCTCCCATCAAAGATCCAATTTATTGACCGAGCGAGCGAAGCGAGTGAGGTCTCTAAATCGAGTTGGGGGCGAAAACACATTGTATGTATGTATGTATGTATGTATGTATGTATGTATGTATGTATGTATGTATGTATGTATGTATGTATGTATGTATGTATGTATGTATGTATGTATGTATGTATGTATGTATGTATGTATGTATGTATGTATGTATGTATGTATGTATGTATGTATGTATGTATGTATGTATGTATGTATGTATGTATGTATGTATGTATGTATGTATGTATGTATGTATGTATGTATGTATGTATGTATGTATGTATGTATGTATGTATGTATGTATGTATGTATGTATGTATGTATGTATGTATGTATGTATGTATGTATGTATGTATGTATGTATGTATGTATGTATGTATGTATGTATGTATGTATGTATGTATGTATGTATGTATGTATGTATGTATGTATGTATGTATGTATGTATGTATGTATGTATGTATGTATGTATGTATGTATGTATGTATGTATGTATGTATGTATGTATGTATGTATGTATGTATGTATGTATGTATGTATGTATGTATGTATGTATGTATGTATGTATGTATGTATGTATGTATGTATGTATGTATGTATGTATGTATGTATGTATGTATGTATGTATGTATGTATGTATGTATGTATGTATGTATGTATGTATGTATGTATGTATGTATGTATGTATGTATGTATGTATGTATGTATGTATGTATGTATGTATGTATGTATGTATGTATGTATGTATGTATGTATGTATGTATGTATGTATGTATGTATGTATGTATGTATGTATGTATGTATGTATGTATGTATGTATGTATGTATGTATGTATGTATGTATGTATGTATGTATGTATGTATGTATGTATGTATGTATGTATGTATGTATGTATGTATGTATGTATGTATGTATGTATGTATGTATGTATGTATGTATGTATGTATGTATGTATGTATGTATGTATGTATGTATGTATGTATGTATGTATGTATGTATGTATGTATGTATGTATGTATGTATGTATGTATGTATGTATGTATGTATGTATGTATGTATGTATGTATGTATGTATGTATGTATGTATGTATGTATGTATGTATGTATGTATGTATGTATGTATGTATGTATGTATGTATGTATGTATGTATGTATGTATGTATGTATGTATGTATGTATGTATGTATGTATGTTTGTACCGCGATAGCAGCCGAACCGATGGTTTGATTTTGATGAAACTTGGTAGGCATGTAGGAAACATCAATAGAATTTTCAAGTTCGTTAAGCATCAAAATCGGTTCAGTAGTTTTTGAAATATTAATAAAAATGTCCGCGATTATGTAGCAAACGATACCATAGCGCGTTCTAACTTTGGATACCGCCATCTAGGGGTTATTTAGGAAACTGAATTGCGAAAAATAATCGCGAGGTCTAAGTTCGCGGCGAACTACTAGTATACATTAAAAATGGTGCTTTGGGACCAGAGATATTGGACTTAAAGCATCAATATCTCTGATCGGGACCAGAGAGACTTGTTTGAGGAGGTTACTAGCCTTTCTTACTCGACTGGCCCACTACCACAGTCTAAACGCGCCTCCACCGAGACTAATGCCCAGTATCTTAATAGGAATCTCGGTCTCATAATGTCCAAGTCATCAGCGTTTTCCGAAAATACCCCTCTTAAGTACTATCTACCCACTTTGTGCTGATAGCGTCATTTTTTTAATATCTCTAAGTTAAGAGAATCGACTTTGGAATTGGCTGAGCAAGGAATGGAGACAATGGGACAATCCGCTACTTCCCAACAATTTAAATCTGATACTTTTTAGGGTTCCGTACACAAAGGGTAAAAACGGGACCCTATTACTAAGACTTCGCTGTTTGTCCGTCTGTCCGACTGGCCGTTTGTCCGTCTGTCCGTCTGTCCGTCTGTCCGTCTGTCCGTCTGTCCGTCTGTCCGTCTGTCCGTCTGTCCGTCTGTCCGTCTGTCCGTCTGTCCGTCTGTCCGTCTGTCTGTCTGTCCGTCTGTCTGTCACCAGGCTATATCTCGAGAACTGTGATAGCTAGACAGTTGAAATTTTCACAAATCATGTATTTCTGTTGCCGCTATAAAGACAAATACTAAAAACAAAATAAAATAAATATTAAAGGGGGGCTCCCATACAAAAACTTGTTTTTTATAGATAATGGTACGGAACCCTTGGTGCGCGAGTCTGACTCACACTTGGCCAGTTATTTATAAACTTCCTAACAACATTCTCTATTTGATTTGTATCGAATTAAAATACAGACTTATGACGTCATAGTTTCTTGGAGACAAATAGGTACTCAAGTAGCGCTGTTAAGATCAGTTTGTCTGCAATCATCATCATCATCAGGTCTTTGTGTCTCCACTGCAGGAGCACGACCCTCTCTGTACTACCAGAGCTATACTTGGCCAGAGCACCCACCTGAAGAGTTTGTCTGCAATAATAAACCTAAAACATACATACATACATACTATCACGTCTTTATCCCTAATGGGGCAGACAGAGCATTTTGGGTCTTGCGGTTCTATGCAGAGCCCAGGGCCGCAAGACCCAAAAGCCACTTTTAGCGTCATAGTGGGCGAGAAGATGGAAAAGCAATCAATACAGTGATGGGTTGCTAGCCGCATCGCCTGTTAACATGATTTGCATTTTTGCCCATTCCCTCGATCGGCTTTTACGATCTGCGTGGGAAGAGAAGCAGCTGGTACATTCTAAGTTTTTTTTTATTTCTCCCAGACCAGCATGGGAAAAATACCTAAAACCACGTTAAAAATGGATATGATGATCAATGACAAAATGACAAGTGACAATAAATGTGACATTTTATTGTCACATTTATTTTTGACCTAGGAAAGTTCCCTATTTGTGGAGGTCATAATATCTATATCTATACATATAATAAAACAGTAAAAAAGTGTGTCTGTACATTAAATATATTTCTAAAAAAAATATTGGGGGCGATGGAGACATAGTAATAGAGTAAGAATTTAAAAAAAATGTCTGTCTGTTTGTCTGTTTGTACACGCTAATCTCCGGAAATACTAGACGGATTCGAATGAAACTTTTTTGTTATATAGCTATTAAGCCTGGGCAACATATAGGGTATAAAAGATTTTGGACAATAGAACGCCTGATGCAGAACCGTAATGGTCCAGCTAAACTATAAGAGATATAAAAATGTCGCCTTAGTAAAAGTTGTTCAGCCTGATGAGCATTTTCCAGACATAAAGTCCACGCGAACGAAGTCGCGGGCTTCAGCTAGTTTTTGAATAAAAATTTGGTACTTAGACGTGTACGCCCTTTCCATTCAAAATCTATGTAGACAGACAGACAGACTAACAACTACGAAGTTTTTGTTTTGTATTTTGTTTTTCGTGGGTGCAATTGGCCAATACTGGTGTCAGATTTTTCAAGCTGCCTATAAGCATCTGACAGCCATACAGGGATGACGGTTTACACGACTACATGTGCCTTCCGAAGCTCGAAGGAGCTCGAGAAATTTGTATGTCACTTGTGGTCACCCATCTAAGTGCGGACCATGCTCGGTGTCGCTTTACTTGCGAAAGCGACACCGGTAAAGAAGCTTTTTTGTTGGAAATATACTTAGGTATGCAATGTACATTTTTATACTGTTTTATTATATTATGTATAGTTATAAATGATACCAGGGGTCCAGTGGCGCCGCCATTTGAAATAAATCATTTAAAAGGAAACGGAGATATCATTCAAAATTGTGTCTTGGTCAAGCCCTAGATAACCCTTAAAACTATTTTATGAACTACTGTTTATAATTTAAAGTGCGAACGTGAAGCTGTTCTACGCACATTAGCTAAAAGTGGCCGTTTTTCGCAAATGTGCGTAGAAAAGCTTCACGTTCTCACTTAAAACTACAAAAAGTAGTTTAAAAAATACTTTGAATGGGTATCTAGAACTTGACCAAGACACAATTTTAAATGATATCTCCATTTCCTTTTAAATGATTTATTTTAAATGGCGGCGCCACTGGACCCCGGAAAATTTGGGTATGGCCTTAAGGCCATACCCAAATTTTCCGGGGTCCAGTGGCGCCGCCATTTAAAATACGGAGATATCATTAAAAATTGTGTCTTGGTCAAGTTCTAGATACTCATTGAAAGTATTTTTTAAACTACTTTTTGTAGTTTAAAGTGAGAACGTGAAGCATTTCTACGCACGCACATTTGCGAATAACGGCCACTTTTAGCTAATGTGCGTAGAAAAGCTTCACGTTCGCACTTTAAATTATAAACAGTAGTTCATAAAATAGTTTTAAGGGTTATCTAGGGCTTGACCAAGACACAATTTTGAATGATATCTCCGTTTCCTTTTAAATGATTTATTTCAAATGGCGGCGCCACTGGACCCCGGAAAATTTGGGTATGGCCTTAACCTTTTGTACGGTAGCGCTTATTTAACTGTTCCATCCTTTAAAAAGTTTTAAATTTGAAGTTTCTGAGTCTGCTGGAAGCAGGTAAGTAGGTACCTTATAACTTTATGTATAATATCATCATGAAAATATTTTGAAAAATTAACGTTCTAAACAAGAACTTACCTTTTGAGCCTTACTGAGACGTCATTGACGACTAAAGTTGTCAAAATTTTACTTGTAAAGTAACTTAAAACTTCGATTGTCTAAAAAAAGAAATAAGATCCATTAAAAAAACATTTAGGCATCGCTATTGCCAGTGTAATCTTTTTTGAAGTCGGTTAAATACATAGGTTAGATAAGTTCAATTTATTTTACGATAGAGGGCGTATTCAATTATCTTCACCTTCCTACCATCGATGACATATTTTATATATGGTAGTACTTATTTATTGGTAATTTTTTGATATTGGAAATATCGGATATATGTATCTTTTGGAAAAGTAAATAAAATAAAAGTTTCTTTTGTTTTGATATTGGTAGTCGGTAAAACAGCCCTCATATGACAGGATAAAATTACTTTAAACGCCATCTGTGCGATTTGTCAGGAAATATTTTGCCAACCAGCTGGTTATCAAGCGCAGGATATCATAACACTTTGTAAAATAGTAAAAATTGAAAAACCATCAATATTTGATATTGAATTACTATTAAAAATTAAGTGTAGTACTATAATAATGGTTTAGATACATTGATTTATTCTTTGTTAAAAATCTGAGTCAATTTTAATTAAATAAGTTGGTGTATTAACGCCACCTGTTGAGTATTTTCGAAAAAAATGTGCCATCTGTTGAAAAATAGCGGGAAATTTTTGTTAGTTCGCATTCCTACCGTGGCGCTCACAACCCAAACAATGAATTCCAACATGGTGGCAATGTGCTACACAGTTTGAAAATGCAGGTCGTGTCATGCTTTGAAAAAAATCATTTTATACTTGAATTTGGTGGAAAATGTCGGACCCTAAACGTGCTACTCTTATAACAGTGGGTGCTCCAAAAAGTGGAAAGAATAATGTGAATAAAACAGTGAGATTATCTATAAATTTGGTTGAAAGCAACGAAAGTAAATATCCGGAGCTGAATTACAAGGAACTAGTCATTGCAGAAGAGGTAAGTTATAACAGAAAATGATAGCAATTTACGCAACCATACTGGTTTTCCAGCTCTTGGCAGTTTAGGGAATGTCCTAAAAAAATCTCAGCGCGAAATATTCGGCGGTTTCTTTACTACGGATGGTTTTACATGGGCCCTGTCCAGATGGTTTTAGGATATTTTTTGCTTACGTTACACTGCTTTGTATTAGGTTTGTGACATGAATTTGCGTCCACGAGCTGTACGAGAAGCCCAGATAGCGGTCGCCATGTTTGCAACAATCATAGGAGAACGTTGTCAGCCTAGGACATCATTTGACGAACGCAATGTTTTGGTTCCTAACATAGGCTTTCTATGATTGTTTTTACATTAAATTTACTAAGTATCTTAATGTAATAAGACTGTAAAAGTGGTCAGCGTTGTACGCCGCTAAACTGCTCGCATTTGAGCGATAAAATCATACGCGAAATTCAAGTTTCAATGACCTAGGTTAACCTGCCAATTTCATCGGCGGTTCCGGTAACGAGGCTATGTTTTAGGTTACTTTTTCTTCGTCTATATTAACTAATTTTAATTGAGAGTGCCACCATATGTCTCATTCAAAATCGTATAGGTATAAGTTGTAGGTATATAATGTTTATCATACATAAGATAGGGATAGCGCGAGTGTAGGTGTTATGTATTGGCGGTACTGCTCTAACACATTTTAAGACTGCCTACTAAGATTATTTTTGCATATAAATTATGCGTTTTGATCGTACTTTTTGTTTTTGCCTGCATAAGTTGCATTGATGATATTTGCAAACTTATCTCCTATGTTGGCAAATTGATTTCTTTTGAGATAAACTGACATAGGTAGCTATCTCAGTTTGTTTTGTAGGTAACATCGAAGCTTTTATTTTTGTCTTTCTTATCGATTTGAAAGTGGGTAAATAATTGCGGGTTATGTATAGGCGCGCATCGGACGGGTTATATACTTTGCGCTTGTGTGCGTGTGTCTCAGAAGTGTGTATAGATGTTAGTGTGTGTGTGTTCTTTTATTCGAAAGTATTGTTTGTGCATTTTATACGAATTTATGGCTTGTCGCGATTACGTTGTAGGTTATATTTAGATGAATGGTTCCGTAGTAAAATTGCGCGCGCGTGATTATACTTTTGTTATGAATCGGTATAAGGTATTATTACGTAATTCTGCATCCTTGATATGATAAAAGAGATTGTTTTTTTTTTATTAATTCTTTCTTTTTGTTATATAATTATTATTATTGAAGTTTTTCATTTTTGTACTGTGATATCTGTTTTATATTTTGTTGGTGGATTAGTAGGTAATTTATTGATTTCTTTCTTTTTGTTAAATATTTATTATTTATCATTAAATATTTATATTTTTGTATTCTGATACCTATCTGTTTTATATATCGTTGGTAGATTTTTAAGTTTTTTTTTTAATTATCAAGAAAAATAAGAATTGCACATTTATGTTGATTTTTAAATGGGTCATGTTTTATTATGCAGTTAGGTACGTAAGTAGGTAGTTAATTTTATGCGTTTATGTAAATTCACATCATTTGTGTGTGGTTTTCAACTCTTTTATCTTTTTTATTATTATCAGTGTGTTAAAACTATTTAATTATGGGTATAGAATAGAATCTATCTAGAATAGTACCTAGCTAGGTATGTTCGCGATATCACATGCGTTATCGTTATCACACGCGTTCTCAACTTGTGAAATGGTGACTTCGCGGTATCTCAACTTGGGAAATGGTGACTTCGCGGTATTTCAACTTGTGAAATGGTGACTTCGCGGTATCTCAACTTGTAAATCGGTGACTTCGCGACATCTCAACTTGTGAAATGGTGACTTCGCAATGCCTCAACTTGTGAAATGATTACTTCGCAATGCCTCAACTTGTGAAATGGCTAATTCGCGATAGGTATCTCAACTTGTGAAATGGTGACTTCGCGATATCTGAACTTGTGAAATGGTGACTTCGCGACATCTCAACTTGTGAAATGATGACTTCGCAATGCCTCAACTTGTGAAATGGTGACTTCGCGATATCTCAACTTGTGAAATGGTGACTTCGCGATATCCAACTTGCTAAATGGTGACTTCGCGACATCTCAACTTGTGAAATGGTGACTTCGCGATATCTCAACTTGCTAAATGGTAACTTCGCGACATCTCAACTTATGAAATGGTGACTTCGCAATGCCTAAACTTATGAAATGATGACTTCGCAATACCTTAACTTGTGAAATGATGACTTCGCGATATCTCAACTTGTGAAATGGTGACTTCGCGGTATCTCAACTTGTGAAATGGTGACTTCGCGATATCTCAACTTGTGAAGTGGTGACTTCGCGATATCTCAACTTGTGAAATGGTGACTTCGCAATGCCTAAACTTGTGAAATGATGACTTCGCAATACCTTAACTTGTGAAATGATGACTTCGCGGTATCTTAACTTGTGAAATGGTGACTTCGCGACATCCCAACTTGTGAAATGGTGACTTCGCGGTATCTCAACTTGTCAAATGGTAACTGCAATATGGAATGTTGTTAATTATTGACGTAGCGATATGACATCTTGTGAATTATTAACTTTGCGTTAAGACATCTTGTGAAATGTAAACTTCGCAATTTGACTTCTTGTAAAATGTTGACTTGCGTTATAAGTGTTTACTTCTTGAAATAACATCCTGAAAAATTTGAACTTCGCGTACCTAGTGCGAATAAGGAAAATGAAGACTTCGTAATATCCCAACTTGGTAAATGGTGACTGCGCGATATAAATGTATACTTTTTGATATAACATCTCGAAAAATGGGTACTTCGCGTAATGCTAATATGTTAAATGAAGACTTCGTAATATCCCAACTTGGGAAATGGTGACTACGCATGAGTAATACTGACTTCGTGATATTATATGGAAGCTTCTGTGACACTAACTCCTCTTTTCTCTTTTGACGACCTCCATGGCGTAGTAGTCATCATTATAGTCCACCACCCAGAGGTTTCGGGTTTGATGCCCGGTCAGGGCAAGTTGGAAAATGGGCTTTTTCAAAATTGTGCTGAGTCTTGGATGTTTATGTAATATGTCATCATCATCATCATCATTTCAGCCGCACATCGTCTACTGCTGGACATAGGCCTCTCCCAAAGATTTCCAAAATGACCGATCTAGAGCGGCTTGCATCCAGCGCCTTCCAGTGACCTTGGTTAGGTCGTCAGACCACCTTGTGGGTGGGTGTACTACGCTTCGCTTGCCAGTACGTGGTCGCCATTCGAGAACCTTTTTGCCCCATCGGCCATCGGTTCGTCACGCTATGTGGATATGTGGACACATGTAATATGTATTTGTTATAAAATATAGTATCGTTGAGTTAGTACCCCATAACACAAGTCTCGAACTTACTTTGGGGCTAGCTCAATCAGTGTAATTTGTCCCTATATATTTATATATTTACTAACTGACTTCCAATATGTCACAGACGTCTCAGTAGGTATGTACAAATAATCAAGAGGTTTTGTCTATTTCAGAGAAAGAAGAAGGTAGCAAATGGCAAAACACCAGGGCTGGACCCGTTCTCCGACAATGATGATGATGTCGAGAGAGTTGCCAGGAAGTTTGAACAGAAATATGTAAGTTTTTTTTTCCATAAAAATCTGACATGAGATTTGTCAAAGAGGTTTGTCAGGATCGTAGCAAGTGGAGGTCCATATTCTCTGCCTACCGCTGTGGGAAACAGGCGTGATATTATGTATGTATGTAAAAATCAGAATTAAAATGTTTTTACTTACATTCTCAATAAGAATCATAAATTTTGAGATTGTAAGATTCTAAATTAACACACAGAAACACAGAAGGTACCTACTAACTTGCAGAATTTTCTTTGTGAATTAGGTATAAAAGAAAATTCGTCCTAAAAAAATTACTCGTCAATTACTATGTTCAAATGCTGTCTGTATCATTTTTGGGCTACTGAATAATCCGAACTGAAGGGTTTCAGTACCATTATCAATAAAAAGCATGTTTGCTGTATGGAAGCCCACTTAAATATTATTTTTATTTTGTTTTTAGTGTTTGTTGCACAGGTTTGTTGCTAGGTATAGCGGCAACAGAAATACATCATGTGTGTGTCAACTGCCAGCTATCATGGTACATGAGATACTGCCTGGTGACAGACAGACAGACTGACAGACAGGGGAGTCCCAGTAATGGGGTCCCGTTTTTAGGGTTCCGTAGCCAAATGGCAAAAACGGAACCCTTATAGATTCGTCATGTCTGTCTGTCTGTCTGTCCGTCCGTATGTCACAGCCACTTTTTTCCGAAACTATAAGACCTATACTGTTGAAACTTGGTAAGTAGATGTATTATGTGAACCGCATTAAGGTTTTGACACAAAAATAGAAAAAAAATAGTAAATTTTGGGGGTTCCCCATACTTAGAACTGAAACTCAAAAATGTATTTTTCATCAAACCCATACGTGTAGGGTACCTATAGATAGGTCTTCAAAAATGATATTGAGGTTTCTAATAGAATTTTTTTCTAAACCGAATACTTTGCGCGAGAGACACTTCCAAAGTAGAAAAAAGTGTGTCCCCCCCCTTAACTTCTAAAATAAGAGTATGATAACACTAAATAAAATATATGTTGTTCATTACTATGAAAACTACCAGCGAAAATTGGTTTGAACGATATCTAGTAAGTAGTTTTTTTTAATACGTCATAAAGCATAAACGGCAATGTACCTTTCATTCAATCAACTCAAATATAAAAATTAAAAAAAACATACTACAAGACTTTTATATTATGTTATTTGCTACTACGGAACCCTTCATGGGCGAGTCCGACTCGCACTTGGCCGCTTATTACTCTTTGGATATGGAACCCTGAAAAATGTACACAAAATGGTTTTGGAAATATAATTACTAACTAGCTCTAAAAATGGATTATCTAATATTAGTTGTATTCTCAATTTCTCACGCGATTCAATAAATATTTAAAACAAAGATAGTGATTTAACAATGATCAAGTGTTCTGATATGTATTATCTTATCTGGTATTTCCCTTTTCATCATAGTCATCATAATATGCTGTGTTTTTGTGTATTACGCAAATTTTTCCTTGTACATTCGATTTTCCCACTACATGATAACCGATTTTTATGTATTTCTCAAAAGATATATTTTTTTTACAACTCTTTTGCGTTCTTATCATTAAATTCCGTAGATGCGCACTCGCACTTGACAGGCCTTAGCTGAATATCAGTGAGCTACTCTCTAATTATCTACAGGAATTGCTGTAGCACATAGATACATAGATATTGATAAGTGTGCAAACAGTGACAGCGTCTGAATTAGAATATAGAGAAAGTCAAAATGTTTTCCTCTGAAGTGTGCAGAAAACGCAAAGCATAAAGGAATATACCTAAATGTTATATCTAGAAAGAATAAACGAGAGTAAAATTACATCATGATGTTTTGTTTTGTAATTTTATATTTTTCTTCTGAAATGTACCTAGTTACAAATAAATGTCCTCCTATCTAACTATTTACAAGAAAACCCAGTATGCAGGCCGCTTACAATGTGACTTTTGGGAATACATTAAAATAAAATTGCTTTGTATTTACATACCTATTTACATTATTTTTTTAGGGTGGCAAAAGTACATATGGCAAAAAGAGAGGTAGAACAAAACAAGATGACTTTGCAGACATCGGAGCAGGGTATGATGAGAATGACTCGTTTATTGATAACACACATGGGGTAAGTACACAAATGCCTGTTTATTTATTACATTATACAAATTATACCAAAATGTACATGCTTTAATATGCTTAAGAGTCCCCTTACCCTAGACCAAAATACAACTTTCCATACAAACGTAGTCTATGTTTTATTTAAAAACGACATGTCCGATTTCGGCAAAATTTTGTAATTTCAAAGATATTGCCATCATCTAGGGTAATAACTGGTTTCCGACATTAAAATATGAACTTGAAATAGAATACAGCGTGTTATATCATTTTTGACCATCAGTATAGGAACCTTCTAAATCGTTATATTTTCTTTTCAGTTCATAATTTATTGTCGGAAACTAGTTATTACCCTAGATAATTGCAATTTCTTTACAATCACCAAATTTTACCGGAATCTGACATGTAATTTCAAAATTAAACGTAGACTACGTTTGTATGGAGAAGTCTAGGGTAAGGGAACTCTTAAGATCGAAACAGGATCATATCAGAATAAAATGTAGAACATGTCTCTTGAATCTCCCATGGTACTACCGGTAGGACTACTGGTAGTACCACGGGTAAGCAGCTGAGTTTTTGATGACCTTTGTGGCCTAGTAGTCAATGCAAGGCAGACACTGGAGATCCCGGGTTCGATCTCCATTCAGGTCAATGTGGTAAATGATCTTTTTCAGATTCACCTGGGTCTTGGATGTTAATCTATACTTATATGTATTTGTTATAGTATTGTTGAGTAACCCATAACATAAAGGCTCGTACTTACTTTGGGGCTAGCTTATGTACTAATTTATTTATTTGTCTTCCTGTGGAACCATATAGAAGAATTTTATCAAAAATGGTGTCGTATATGTGTCTTCTTCAATCCAAGTTTTACAGGTCTGTCAGCCCTTAGTCTCATATCGGTTTCTCAAGTGGTTTCTTGATTTGGATTAATAGAATAGAATAAAATAGAAAAAAGAAACTTCTATGTTTAAGTTCTAACAAAATATACTGAAATTATTTTAAGGGTGAATTCGACCATCATACTGAACAACTTTCCCCAAGTAATACGTTATCGAAATATGAAAGTAATTTTTGGCCTCCCATACAAGCTGACCGATCAGCTAATCCGAGTTTGTATGGAAAGTCAAAAAAATATTTTCGCTGACATACGTTTATTGGCGAAAGTTGTTCACTATCACGGGCTGAATTCACCCTTACAATAGTTTCAGTAGTTTTTATTAGACCTTATGTATATCCGTCTAGATGTTTCACTGGTTAAAATGATTTAATCAGTACTCTACTTACAAAATGAATAAATGATAAAGAGGATGTTATTTTTATTTTATTAATTTATATACTGTCCCACCGCTTCGGAAAAGTCCAAACATCTTAACCGTAATAATAGGTCTCCCATGTTTGCCATTAAGATAATTGGGTCCCAAAGGAGACAGGGGATGTGATGTTCATTTTATTTTTTCTTTCAGTACGATGAGATGATACCACCCGAATGCGACACTCTCTACGGAGGTTTCTACATCAACTGTGGGTCGCTAGAGTTTAAGACTGTTGAGAACCAGGCTCCGTTGTCTGACGCTGAGCCCAGTTCAAGAAGGAATAAGGTAATACTTCATTATCTGTTCAATTGAGTTGTATCATAAATAATGTCATTCATATTAGATATTATAAAGGTCTAACAAAATATACTGAAACTATTCCCAAAGAACTAACAACTTATTACAAAGAACATGTCGAAATATAAAAAAAATTTTGCTTTTCTACACAACCTCGGATTAGCATCGGTCAACTTGTTTCCATATTTTTTTCAAAAACTATTTTTCATAATTCGACATAGATACGTCCCTTGGGAAAAGTTGTTCAGTATCATAGACTGAATTCACCCTTGTATTAATTTTGTGCTAAAGTGACTATATGGCTGCTAGTGTACATAAATACATACATACAAATAATACAAATACATGAATACAAATGGTATATATGTAGTATATGTATTGGTTGTTGTATTTATCTATGTATTTTTTTTTATGTAAGTTTATTGATATATATTATTGTATTTATCAAATATATGTTTATATTTTATACATATCTTACAAATATATATATATATATATAATATTATTAGCGAATCTTTCAAAGTTACATATTTTGCACCTCCTTCTACAGATTTCTTATTCTCGGCATCACCAGTGGGTTGACTGGTAGATAAAGCCCATGGCTTTAAGTACGCCTATTACATATTTTGTAATAAAGTTAAATAAATAAATAAATACATTTTAAAAAATGATATATAAAAGTTAACCTACTACCTGTCCGTCTATTCCTTTACAGAGGCGTATCTCTTCAAGTAGCAGCGAGGAGGATTCTTCGGAGAGCTCGTCCGAGTCCAGTCAAGATGTGAAGGACCCTAAAGCAGTGGCCAATGGTCACCCCGTAGATCATGACACTGAACATCGGAAAAAGGTAAACATAAGTTTACTTTGAGTTATAGTATACACTAGAAGTCTTTGAGATCTGCCGATACCAGACACAATAGTAAAACAATGGAAACCGCATCATATGATGCCATGCGGGTCTTGACCGGTTAAGGGACCATTCAAGTATTACGTAAGCACCAAAAGGGGGTGAGTTTTATGGCATGGGGGTCCGGGCTAGAGATTTAGTTCGGTTTTAGGGGTATTTTTTTATATAAAATATTAACCAAAAACATATAAGTACAGTAAAAAAGCCTAATCATAAAATAATATAAAATGTTTGCTGACCTTTTTTTAGTTAAAATATGTATTGTATCATTCTTACATGTCAAATGTTAAAAAATAGAGATAAGAACAAAACTTTTTGATTAAATAACACAGGTATAGCAAAGCTTAACCTGACCACCAATTATGGTGGTCACGACCCTCAGTCATGAGGAATACGACAAGAAAGAAGAAGCAAAGCTTTTATATTGTTTTTAAAAATAGAAGACAAAAGTTGCTTTTAAACTAAAAATATTAAAAACATTTTTTTTTTTTAATTTACAGAAGAACAAGAAAATCGATAAGAAAGCAAAAAAGGTCCGAAGAACTGACTCCTCAGCCGCCACTTCCGGGAAACAGACCTCTGATGGTGAGCAAAGCTTCTATTTTACTTTGTAATATACTACACAGTAGCTAATGTACTACACAGTAGCTAATGTACTAAAGTCACAGAATTACTCACACAGGGCGAGTGCGGGAACGGGGGACGGGGACGCATATTTCGCGGGACCTTCGGAGATTCCGTTCTGTATTTATTTATTTATTCAATCTTTATTGACCATAATGGTACAAGAGGTGGACTTAATGCTAATGCATTCTCTACCAGTCAGCCTTTAGGAAAAACAGAAATAAATTTATAAGCGAGAGGCGCTTAAAGATATGTATGCAATACTCATATTAGTATAGTATCGTTGAGTTAGTATCCCATAACACAAGTCTCGAACTTACTTTGGGGCTAGCTCAATCAGTGTAATTTGTCCCTATATTAATTACTTACTTCCCTAATTTGCCGGTCCCGTTTTGCGTGGGGAATGTCCCTATATATTTATTTATTTACTAGTGGCATCGCGCGGCTTCGCCCGCGTTAACCACTCGAGTAAAGTCGCGGGCGTGATGCATTACAGCCTATAGCCTTTCTCATTATCGGACCAGTGGTTCCTGAGATTAGCGCGTTAAAACAAACAAACATACAATCTCTTCAGCTTTATATATAAGTATGGATAATCTGTGCTAACGTTTCCTTTATTGTTCAGATAACGGTCACGCAGGAGGCGAAAGCGCTGACTCCAGGACATCACAATCCGACTCCCTCACTTCAAAACCAGCACCTAGTTCAGAGAACCCGATCACTTCAGATAGTTCAAGGTAAGGTTCACACTATCCCTTTTTGTCATCAATGCAGGAGCACGACCCTCTCTGTACTACCAGAGCCAAACTTGGTCAGAGCAACCAGAGCACTCGCTGGCCAGACAATTTGGAGAGGTCTCATTGATGTTTATAAGATTGTTTTGCTTGTATTTCCTAAGTCGCCTTCCACGACATCCATGGGAGGAATTGGAGTGGTCCTGTAATCTACTCTGCCGGTTAATCAGACGGCATCCTTTTTTTCAAAAAAATTAAAAACCGCTTACTATACCTATTTTAATTAAAACATGTTTAGTCCCTTTCCTTTATTTTAATTTTTGACAATAAAACAATGCGATGAAACATATTTAACTGAAATAGGTTTAGTGAACGGTTGTTAATTTTGATTATGAGGGTAAATCTTTTCTTAAAGCTATGCTGTCCGCTAAAACTTACTTCGGGGCTAGTTCAATCAGTGTAATTTGTCCCTATACACGGTGATTTTTCGACTTACACTACTAATGTCCAAATCATAAAAATGTCCAAAAATAAAAATTGCAAAAAATTAAAATGTCCTAAATAAAAATGCCACAAAATAACATTGGTCTTGGAGCGGAAGGCCACTTCATAAGAATCGTTAGTAAAAACTAATTAGCTAGTCAAAATAAAAATTGAGACCCAAAAAATGCTGATTGAAACTCGTAAGTAAAATCGTGAGATCAATTAGTAGTAACGCCGCCACGGAGTTCATGGGGTCACGTGTGTTCACGCGATAGTTTTGGATGTGTTAGTGAAAATTCAGCGTGTATATTTATTTCTTTATAACACATTCCAGAGACACGGAGACCAAGATAGAAGTGAAGCTGCCTCCACAAGTGGTGACAGCGGTGGAAGAATTGGAGCTAGTGGTCGGAAGACTGCTGCAAGAGAACCCGAACTTACCGCAGAAGGAGATGGAGAGTAAGACTGATCAGCATGTTTCAAGGTAAATACTACTTTTACTTTATCTCATACATACATACATACTAACAGGCAGACAGAGCACTTTGGGTCTTGCAAAGGCCCAAAGTGCAAGTGCGCTCTAAGCATATAGAGCCTAGGTTTGCAAGACTCAAAGGCCACTTTTAGCGTGAAAGTACAAAGGGAATCAAAATAGTGATGGGTTGCTAGCCGCATTGCCTATAAAAATGATTGGCATTTTCGCCCAGTCACATCTATATTTAAGAGCTATATGCTCTTGTAGTGTCACACACTGATTGTGTCAGACATCGTGTACCCGTGATATTTTTATGGGAACGTCGAATTTTTTGTTCTGTATTTTGATTTTTACTATCGTTAAAATAAAATAGTGATCTAGTATAGACCGCGGTTGGATTTATTATGAATATCCCTTCCATGTTGTATAAACACCTTTGAATAATCCTACTATCCTACTAATATTATAAATGCGAAAGTGAGTTTGTATATTTAATATTTCTATTATAATAGGTAACAAAAAAAATGTTTGTTACCATTTCACGCTTCAACTACTGAGCTATTTAGATGGAATTTGATATGGATATAGTTTGATACCCTGATGGATTTGATATATAGGATAGTTTTTATCCCGAAATTCCCACGGGGAGCGAAGCCCACGGGCACAACTAGTATTGTTATAAACTGTACATAACCGAAAAAAAATGTTTATATAATTTCAACGGATGGAACGATTACGATGATTTCAAAATTATATCGATGATAAAGCTTAGTAGGACACTATAATGTTGTTTTTTGTTGACTTGAAGACCTCTAAATGATCCGCATTTAGTTCTGAGACAGAAATATAATGTAACTCTTTTACTTTTTACTTTTCAGGATTGAAGCGGCACTCTCAAGTTGCAGTCAAGCGTCAGTTTCGCGTGCGACATGGGTCCGAGTGGCTCGCGCTTTGAGAACCTCGCGCAATAAGCTGCTGCAGCGGTTGAAAGCGAGAACAGAAGTCGCCGTCACCACAACTGAAACTGTTGAAAAACGTATGTTACCTTCTCTCATTCATCAATGCTCACTCCCATGCTGGTCTGAGAGAAATAAAAAAACTTAGAATGTACCAGCTGCTTCTCTTCCCACGCAGATCGTAAAAGCCGGTCGAGGGAATGGGCAAAAATGCGAATCATGTTAACAGGCGATGCGGCTAGCAACCCATCACTGTATTGATTGCTTTTCCATCTTCTCGCCCACCATGACGCTAAAAGTGGCTTTTGGGTCTTGCGCCGCAAGACCCAAAATGCTCTGTCTGCCCCATTAGGGATAAAGACGTGATAGTATGTATGTATGTATTCATTAATGGAAAATGGCCTTTTTAAACTGTCCTGGGTCTTGGATGTTTATCTATATATGTGTTTGTTATAAAATATAGTATCGTTGAGTTAGTATCCCATAACACAAGTCTCGATCTTACTTTGGGGGCTTGCTCAATCAGTTTGATTTGTGCTTATATATTTATTTATTTATCAGGCCCTCAAATATGGGTGACGATAGAGTCAGAAAAGTGCAATTGTAATTAGTCCGTCTTTTAGATTATCCAAAAATAAATTCACAAAGATACGAAGCATTAAAGTTCCGGAGTGGGGGCTTGCGACGTCACCGCTAACCGCCTTATTAAAAAAAAAATTCAAACGTCTGCTAAACCTATTTTAGTTAAAATACGTTTTGTCTCGTTATTTTAACGTTAAATATTGAAAAGAGGGAAATATACAAAACATGTTTAAACATAAAAAAAAACAAAAGTAAGTCACCGAGTGGGATTCGAACCCGTAACACTCTTTCTAGCGGTCGCTATCCTTAACCGCTGAGCTAAATCAAAGCGGTCGCGGCGCGACGAAATTAGCGACCATATTCTGCGTGGAAAGAAAAACGCATGAAAACTCGAAAACACGCGTTTTCCCAAACATAAAACTAATCTAGATCGATTGTTTACCCCCGAAAACCCCCATATACAAATTTTCAGCGAAATCGAGCCGTTTTCGAGATCACAGAAATTTATAAATAAATATTTTCAACACACTTGCTCATAAAGTGGCTCTATGGTCACCGCAATTAGGCACATAATGACACCCATAATCAAACTGTGACTTTTTCATTGCTATAACTCACTAGTGAGTTATAGATTTTTTTTAAAATTTTATTGGTTGAGTTGCTTTGTTCTTATTGAAAAAGTTTTTATTCAAAAAAAGATCGTGTTCAATAGAACAAACAAATTAATGTTTCTGTTGCTTGCTCATTTCATGCAACTTCTTATTTAAATAGATAATTTTAACTCGTACGTGTTTAATAAGTAAAACTTTCACTCAAAGATAACTTTTGTTTTCTCTGTAATAAAAGAAAACTTTAAATTCCCCATTTTGTACTTGGCAGAATAGGCGCAAATCCTATGCGCGGAAAATATAAAAAAAAACATCTCTTTAGTCTGTGGCCGATCGCAATGCGCGCGCATACGAAAACTGATTAATTAATTTTTACCGCCATAGCGAAACATTTTTCACAACTCGTTTTCACTGTTGAAATTATAGTTATTTATTAATTAAAATGTCTACAAGTACTAGTTACGAAGAAAATGATTAATGTTGTACACCGCCCGATATAGGATGTGAAGCCCTTAACGTTATAGAAAGTTTACTACCTGAAAACTCCAAAATACCAAAATTTCATAAAATGGCAAAACAGCAAGAATAAGCATTCTTTTTCATAAAAAAGTGTTCATGGCGTACTTTAAATTATTATCTTCTAACTACAAACCTAGCTCTTTGTGGTGTTTATACTCAATGTTAAAAAGTACAGTCCGAACAAAGAATGGAGTGGACTTAAAAACATACTTTCATTTGTCAGCTTATCTAAAGAGACTATCCGAATTAACCGATGGATTTAGAAGCAAGAAATCAAAGGTTTTATCGTCTGACGATATTGAAAAATTTATAAAAGATTCCTACTGACGAAACACCAAGTACATCCAATGATTGGATTTCACCTACCTACACGAATAATGAGCCACCTCAAATTACAATAGAACATGAAAGTATTTCAATAAATAATCTATCGATGAGACCGCTATGCCATCAAAAACAGTTAATTATAATTTTACTAACTGCACATTTACTAATTGTTTCTCTAAATAATCTTTTTATTTACTAAATAAAATGAGTTTTTATTGTTATTTTATTCACAAGTGTGTTGAAAAACGTCGTATGATACACGTGTGTATTGATGATTACCGTCCTTGGCTCTCTTAAGACCCTCGCCTACGGCTCGGGTCTCAATGGCGCCACGGAGGTAATCACCAATGTTACACACTAGTACCATAATGTACTAATATACATACATACATACATACAAGAATTGCTCGTTTGAAGGTATAAGATATACTTGAAATGTACCTATAGCCCGAACATGAAAAAATATACGTGTTATCATTAATATATCTTTTTTTATCCCCGGTCACTCGGTGGCAAATCTACACTACTTGTATATCATAAATCTTTGATGCGTATTGATTTGTTTTGTTTTACTTTCAGCTACTGCCAACCACACAACAGTTGCTCAATCGTCAACTACTGCTACAAGTATAACTACAGTTACTACTAGTGCCAGTCATACTAACGCCAGTAGTAACAAACGTAAGGCTGAAGATACGATGGAAGACATCGATCTAAAGAAGATGACTCCTGAGGAAGTGGAAGCCAATATTTTGGAGACCCTGAAAAAGTAATTGTTTTTATTTGTTTAAACTTACATACATACATACATACTATCACGTCTTTATCCCTAACGGGGCAGACAGAGCATTGTTTAAACTTAAATGCACATAATTTTAAAAAATTAAAATAGATTTCAACACCAAACCAACACAATTTCTATGAAACCACCTATAGTATGTCCTTTCAAATAAAATAAAAAATATATTTTTCTATATTTCTCCTGGAATCTTTAAGTAATTGGGGAAAATATGTATAAAAAAACAACTTTCGAATTGATCCCCCGACTTTCAAGGGCTCACCTCCAATAACTTTTGATCCGCTAAACCGATTTCCATCAGAACCATCTCGAATCTCGATCAAGTCAGTTTGCAAACCAAAAAACAGTATCAAAATCTGACAAGACATACAGATATGTTAAACATAACACCTTTTTTCTGTTTTTTGACAGTTTCCCCATACATCGGAGTTTAAAAGCGAGCAGATAAAAAGAAATACATTTTGATTTCGGCTTCGGCTTATGTTTCTTATTGATATGAATAATAAAAATTACAGAGGTTGATTTTATATACATTTCTGGTTTTGTACTGATACAATTTTGCCCTGTCTTTGTACAACATGCATTGTATATAGCATCAGAATCAGAATTCTCAGCCGTAATGTTGTTTTCAGACTGAAGGCGCTGATAGATGAACGCAAGCCGGGCATGATATCGAGTTACAATGCGGAGTGTGAGCGGGTGCAAGAGGAGAGGTAAATTGCTTTTAATAAGTACATATCTTCTATACTGGTCTAGGAAAAAGGAAAAAACGTAGAATGTATCAGCTGCTTCTCTTCCTGCGCAAATCGTAAAAACTTTTAATAGAGGCTGCTAACAACCCATCACTATTTTCATTCCTTTTTCCATCTGAAAGCTAAGCGTGGCCTTTGGGTCTTACGGCCCTGGACTCTTATCGTCAGGGATATAGACGTGTAAGAAAAAAAAATGTTTCGATATCAAGTTCTTTCGTTATCTTTATCGTTCTACTTAATTAGTACATTTTAGAAATATATACATTACTAGCCTTTAATTTCTCCTGTAGTCTAGTATTATTTATCATTCATATTACTGTATTGTTTACTATCGAAAGGTTAGACGCTCACGACTCTATGCTTCATGTTAACGCAAGAACCCACACTTACCAAAACCATCACTTTAAAAAAGTACTATTTTCAGGAAAAAGATACAAATTGCTTCTGCGGACGGAGCGCCGCACATAGAGAAGCGTTTGCCGAAGCGGCGCTTCCCGTGGTGTCCGAGGTCCAGGGCGTTATTGGCGAGACTGAAAAAACTAGCGGGGGACCAGGTTTGTATGTTTTGTTTCGCTGCTGGGCAAAGGGGACGCCTTGCCCAGCAGTCCATTACTATACAATATCTTATAGTACCTGGGTGACCGAGCTTTGCTCGGTCGGTTACATATCAAACATTAACTACATTTTTTTAAAACTTGTCTAAAGACAGTACAAAATAAAAAAATTATATATAAACTTGAACATAAAAAAAAAAAAAAAGTAAGTCACCGAGTGGGATTCGAACCCGTAACACTCTTTCTAGCGGTCAGCATCCTTAACCGCTGAGCTAAGTTAATGGCGGCCGGCGCGACGAAATTAGCGACCATATTCTGCGTGGAAAGAAAAACGAAAGAAAACTCGAAAACACGCGTCTTCCCAAACATAAGACTAATCTAGATCGATTGTTTACCCCCAAAAACCCCCATATACCAATTTTCAGCGAAATCGTTAGAGCTGTTTTCGAAATCACAGAAATTTATAAATATATAAATATACAAGAATTGCTCGTTTAAAGGTATTAGATATATCTTTATATATAAAAATTACGTGTCATTTATCCGCGATGGACTCCTAAACTACTGAAACGATCCTAAATTTGAATTGCACACCGTGTGCAATTTGATCCAACTTGAAAGATAGGATAGCTTACATCTAAACCACGCGAATGAAGTCGCGGGCATCAGCTATTATTATAATAGAACATTACGATACAATTGAGTATAGTGGTTATAACACACGAGGCGGATCTTACCAGCCCGTGTCGAAGGCGAGGGCGTAATATAACAGAGTGTGTTTAATCAATATACGCACGTTTATCGTACGACGCTTTGCAAGGAAAAAATATAATATACTGTTTTTTTTTTAATTTACATAACCACAAAACTGTGATGCACACTGTTGTTTCCCGCCGTTTTACTTTTTAAAATCAGCGCGGCGCGCTGCTCCTGGCAGGAGACGCGAGGCGGCCAGTTTGTTCGAAATTAAAAAAAAAATAGCAAATAGCACAAGCACAGCTAACTTCAGGATGCTTGGGTTTGTCGGAGGCGTCGCTAGATGGCGCCAGTAGTCGTAACATGCGGTTATAGAATATAACTTTACTATTTGCGTTTATAATATAACGCATGGCAAATCTGTAAAAGACATAACGGCTCGAGCTCTCTTCGGAGTTATGTTGAAATCATAGTTTACTTTATATGGGTTGGAATTTTTATTGAAAACTTTATTCCAGGAATCTGCAGCCTTGTTGCTGGCCAACCGAGCACTGCCATTGTTCCCAAGAGGTTTTGTCAGGATGCCTACTTTACTGCGTCAAGCTGAGTAAGTATTATGTGTATTTGTCACGTCAGGAACTTCACTAAAGTCTGTAATTTTATTCATTATCATATTTCTTCTTTGTAATAAATTTTTCCAGTTTTTAAATGCAGAAATTACAAGTAATAATTGGCTTCTTACGGGACCATCCATAAATAACGTCACATGAATTTCATGACATTTTGTCTCCCCTTGCTTCTTGTCACACTTGGTCACAATTTTGAGAGCTCCATCCTCTAGTGTGACGTTACAGATAGCGATTTTTTATTTAATTATATAAATACTAGTGAGAGAAGCTACTTAGATTTTGTATTGTTACTTCACGAACCTTATGACCCCGACCCCTTGTCACACAATGTTGTGTGTCAGTTACCCCCTCTCGCCACCTTAATGTGTGACGTATTGATGGATGGTTCCCTACTAACCATTCATTCTACATATACTATATGATTGGTAGCTATTTTTGTCGTTATACAATGCTTATTAATCAGCTTTAGTTTCAATTTCAGCCTAAGCAAAGAGATCAAGGCAACGGACATAAAGCGACAGCGGCTCAACTCATTCTCACAGCTACCGACACAGCCTCCACCTCTACCGTTCTCCGAGCCTATTCAGTTCCCGAGCTCACTTACAGTCACCACTACCGTCAAAACATCACCAGAAAAGACCGAAATGGCAGTTGGAACAGATGACAAATACAAAGCCAACTCCATCTTCGGCAACATAGTCAATAGTTTCTCACTAGGCAAAGACATCACAGTAGAAAAGCCTGATAAAGACATCGAAAAAGCAAAGGAGGATCTATACATTCCACCAAACAACATTGGCAGCATAACCATAACGCCTGTGCTCAACCAAAAAGAAAAGAAAGTCAACAATGCTCTAACAATCACGGAGAAATACAAAGAACCTAGTCTGATTAGAGTTAAATCACCAGCAGCGTTGAACGAAATGGTCAAAAAGGATAAGGAGAAACAGGAGAAGGAAAAAGAAAAGCAGAAGAAAGAAAAGAGTTACAAAGAGAAGAGAATTGATACTCCTTTGCATATAGATACGAATTCGAATCCGAATAAAAAACAGCCTAGTCCGAAAACTAAAGAAGAAGTTACTCAGAAACAAATTGAAAAGATGCGAGTCACAGAAAACGATTTACCAAGACCTGCTTTGATACCAGTTCATCATTCACCGACGTTTGCAAAACCAGATAAAAGACCACCAGAAACGAAAAAGAAAAAGGAGGTTCTTATAATCTCAGACGTAGATCCTTTAGGGGATGTTAATGTTGAGCCGGTATCTGTAGACGATAGTAGTAGTGACGTGGAAGTGATCGAAGATAATTCAAAAGACAAAAGTGACAAAAGTGAACGCAGTGATAGTGCAGTGCCTTCCAAAGACAAGTGTCCAGACAAGAAAGTGAATGTGAAACATAAAGAGAAGGAGCGGAAAGAACATGAGGAGCCAACTAAAGACGATATAGTTAATCTTATGAGGAATATCAGTGAGATGGAGGTAAGGGTTCATTTATTTATTTTCTTGGATGTTTATCTATAATCTATATGTGTATTTGTTATAAAATATAGTATCGTCGAGTTAGTATCCCATAACACAAGTCTCGAACTTACTTTTGGGCTAGCTCAATCAGTGTAATTTGTCCATATATATTTATATTTATTATTATTATTACTAGTTGGTGTGGTAACTTTGTTCGGGTGAAGTTTAATAACCGGCCAAGATCGAGTTGAACTCGCGCAAAAGGATTCCGTACCATTATTAAAAAAACACATTGTGTTTGGGAGCCTTATTAAATATGTATTTTATTGTTTATAGTATTTTTTGTTATAGCGGAAATACATCAACTGGAACATTTCGACTGTCTAGCTATCATGGTTCATACAGCTTGGTGACAGACAGACGGACATCAGAGTTTTAGTAATAGTATAATCATACATACATACATACTATCACGTCTTTATCCCTAATGGGGCAGACAGAGCATTTTGGGTCCTGCGGTTCTATGCAGAGCCCAGGGCCGCAAGACCCAAAAGCCACTTTTAGCGTCATGGTGGGCGAGAAGATGGAAAAGCAATTAATGCAGTGATGGGTTGCTAGCCGCATCGCCTGTTAACATGATTTGCATTTTTGCCCATTCCCTCGATCGGCTTTTACGATCTGCGTAGGAAGAGAAGCAGCTGGTACATTCTAAGTTTTTTTATTTCTCCCAGACCAGCATGGGAGATAACTAGACAGTTGAACTTTACTCAGTTGAGGCATTTCTATTGCTGCCCACTATAACAACAAATACTAAAAACAGAATAAAATAAATATTGATGTGGGGCTCCCATACAACAAACGTGGATTATTTATAGATAATGGTATGGAACCTTTCGTACGCGAGTCCAACTCGCACTTGGCCGGTTATTTGCTACTACTGCTTAACACTTTGTGTGCCATCATGGCAGTCGTGGGTGTCATGGCATTTAAATGCTTAAACTACTGACTAAAGTTTGGAATTTTAGATGTTTCATAAAGCCTCATTTAGACAGTGCGAGTTCCTTGCATGTTTTATACCATTTTGTTGCAGCAAGAAATAATTTGTATGGCTGTGTCGTTTAGACCGATTAGGTACATAATACCTACTTTACCAAAATGAACACTTTCCCAAAATGACCACTTTTTCATAATGACTACTGCTTTTCCCAAAATGACCACTTTACCAAAATGAATACATTTTCATAATGACTACTGCTGTTCCCAAAATGTCCCCTTTCCAAAAATGACCACTTTTTCATAATGACTACTACTTTTCCCAAAATGACCACTTTCTCAAAATGACTAATTTCTCAAAACTACCAATTTTTCATAATGACTACTGCTGTTCCCAAATTGACCACTTTACCAAAATGACCTTAGAAAATACTCAAAATACCCATTTTTATGATGTACCTGGACCGTAGGTAGTGCCTTCTCGAATGAAGCTTTCAGGTACATAATATCAATTTCATTCCCATTTTATAAAACTCAAGCACCACTTTAAAAAAAAGAAAAGACCATGCAAGTTATTTATTGTGATACATACAGAACGGAAAATTAACGTCCCGCGCAATTTTTATAACATATACATGCACAATATGCGTCACCGCACCTCTCCCCCGTTCTCGCTTTGTAGAGGCTGTTGCCAACTGCCAACTGCCAACTGCCAACTGCCTCTGTGGTGTAGTGGTTAGAGCGTTCGGCTCATACCCGGAGGTCGCGGGTTCGATTCCCGGCGACTTAGTGTTGCTGTCCTAGTTTGGTAAGGACATTGTAGGCTGATCACCTGATTGTCCGATAAGTAAGATAATCCGTGCTTCGGAGGGCACGTTAAGCCGTCGGTCCCGGGTCTTTGACATTGGTCGTTACCTAAAACCATGTCAGAGGCCTTTAAGGCGGTTTATAAACTCTGACACTAGTGTGAGTCACTAACACACACGATAAGAAGAAATGGCTGTTGAGCGGGCGGCTGTAAGCTCCTGCAGCCGTCTCTACAAGGCAAGAACAGGGGATGGAGAACGGGGACGTATATTGCGGAAATTCCGTTCTGTATGTAATACTGTTAATTTGTTACATTACAAATACAAATACAAATTAATTTTATTGCACCATGTTAAACATAAAAAATTAAAACAACAACAAGAAACAATATAGGCACAAAGGCGGAGTTTATAAAGAAAAAAATAAAATAAAAAATACTTTTTTCCTTTTACATTACCAATGTAAAAGGAAAAAAATATTCTTTGCACAAAACCAGGAAATGTACTAAGAAACACTTGTTGTTTGTACATTACCATTTAGATTGTCAGCTGTGTACAAGGTTTCGCACTGCATCCAATTCGACTCTGTGGAAAAACATTCCAAAGTAGTTGTAGAACTATTTGTATGGTTGTTTACGCAGTATTCTTCCAATTTCTCTGTCATCCGTTGGTTCAAAGATCTCGCCAGAAACAGTCTCAGTTATGCTAAAACAGGGTAGAAGTGATAAATAACATTTTGGTAACAGGGATATGGACCAAAAAAAAATTTTCTTGGTTTATTATAATATATATTTAAAAAAAAGCTACGGTTTTTAACTAAAGGATTTGATGTAAATCACCCCCACTTCGAAACTTCGAAGAGCTGTATCTTTGTAAAAAACGAAAAAATATGTGTCCTTTATTTATAGATAATCTAGATGACGGAATAAATCTTATACCTTTAAACGAGCAATTCTTGTATATATATATATATTTATAAATTTCTGTGATCTCGAAAACGGCTCTAACGATTTCGCTAAAAATTTGTATATGGGGGTTTTCGGGGGTAAACAATCGATCTAGATTAGTTTTTTGTTTGGGAAAACGCGTGTTTTCGAGTTTTCATGCGTTTTTCTTTCCACGCAGAATATGGTCGCTAATTTCGTCGCGCCGACCGCCTTGTTTTTAGCTCAGCGGTTAAGTATACCGACCGCTAGAAAGAGTGTTACGGGTTCGAATCCCACTCGGTGACTTACTTTTGTTTTTTTTATAAGTTAAGTTTATATATAATTTTTTATTTTGCATTGTTTTTAGACAAGTTTAAAAAAATTTAGTTAATGTTTAAGATGTAACCGAGCGAAGCTCGGTCACCCAGGTACTAAAATAATATTGTTTTACCCAGTCCACATGGTCGAAACCCGCATGGCATCTTTTGTATTACTATTGTGTATGGTATTGGCGGATCCATAGACGGACTAATTCAATAATTATAATCAACGATTGGTCATAAAATAATTTAAACGTCTTCCCAACAAAACGTAAATTAACACTGCATTTACATCAAATTATTTCAAAAGGGCGCCACTTCTGCCCTGTCTCAGCCTTAATAATTCAGATCTTCCAGATCCGTAATTTCAATGATTTGTTTTGGAGATAGTGCGAAAAGCAATCAAGTCCGAATTTATCCAAATCAAATCAAATATATCTTTATTATCATAGGATATTTATAATATCTCTTAATAATCGTCATTATTTTGTTGCACAATTGTTGACGTCAAATAGTTACTTACAGCTAAGTTTACTACCGCTTCCAAAGCGCTAGTGCAGAAGAAGCGGTAACAAACTGCACTGCACACAAAGTTTTCTAAACTCGTAATTTTCACAAAGATCTGATGTGGATCGGTTGCGAAGCCACTCTCATTGACATTGTTTGTGTTAATTTTCAGAATTCTCAAGAGCCAGCCAAGTTGAACAGTAATTCCTTTGGAGGATTGTTAAATAATGGTAAGTAATTTTTTATTTATCTTCGACCTCCGTGGCGTAGTGGTCACCATGCTAGTTCGCCACCCAGAGGTTGCGGGCTCGATTCCCGGTCAGGGCAAGTTGAATAATGGCCTTTTTCAAATGGTCGTGGGTCTTGGATGTTTATCTATATATGTATTTGTTATAAAATATAGTATCGTTGAGTTAGTGTCCCATTATTCGAGTCTCGAACTTACTTTGGGGCTAGCTCAATCAGTGTAATTTGTCTTTTTCTTTATTTATATTTATAACTTCCCGTTTCTTGTAAACTTATGCATGTGATCATGACAAGTGACATTAGTGACGTTTTAGTTTCTAAAGAATTTACTTTTCACCCAGGAAAGTACACAATTCGCAATATTAATCAGTGACATGTCGCTCGTCTGTAGAGCCCTTAGCTTATGTACACACTCCGTTAATTTTTATCCCTAACTAGCCGAAGCCCGCGACTTCGTTCGCGTAGACTTGTCTCTGGAAAATGTTCATCAGGCTGAACAACTTTTACTATGGCGGCATTTTTATATCTCTTATAGTTTAGCTAGACCATTATGGTTCTGCATCAGGCGTTCCATTTTCCAAAATCATTTATACCCTATATGTTGCCCAAGCTTAATAGCTATATAACAAAAAAGTTTCATTCGAATCCGTCCAGTATTTCCGGAGATTAGCGTGTACAAACAGACAAACAGACAGACATTTTTTAAAATTCTTACTCTATTACTACGTCTCCATCGCCCCCAATATTTTTTTTGGAAATATATTTAATGTACAGACACACTTTTTTTACTGTTTTATTATATGTATAGATTTAATAATGCAATAAGAGAACGACGACCTCCTTGGGCTATTGGTCATTATGCTACGCTGTCACGCCTTAGGTTCCGAGTTCGATCACCGGTCAGGTCAAGATGAAAAATGATATTTTTCAGATTCACCTGGATCTTGGATGTTTATCTATATAAGGTCTAACAAAGTATACTGACACTATTCTAAAGGTGAATTCAGTCCATGATACTGAAACACTTTCCCCAAGAAATACGTTATCGAAATATGAAAGTAATTTTTGGCCTCCCATACAAGTTGACCGATCAGCTGATCCGAGTTTTATATGGATAGCCAATTTTTTTAAAAATATTTCGACATATTTATCTTGAGGAAAGTTGTTCACTATCACAGACTAAATTCACCCTTAAAATTGTTTTAACTTTTGTTAGACCTTATTCGTCTTATTATAAAACGCAGACTAATTTTGTTACTAGGTTTAAACCATTATCCAACCACATCAAGTTGACATTTTCAGATGAGACATATTACTAGATGTCAACTTAATTTGGTCGGATGATGGTTTAAACCTAGTTACAAAGTTTTGTAATAAGACGGTATAAGTTTTGGTATAAAATATAGTATCGTTGAGCTAGTATCCCATAACACAAGTCTAGAATTTTGGGGCTAGCTTAATTTGTGTGATTTTTTGTATTTATTTTATGTAAAAGGAGACATTCAGTAGCTCTAACTTCTGTTTGTGTCCATGTAACAACAAATAAAGTAGCGTTTTCTCAATCAGCAAGACACGAGAGGTCTTCCTCATCGCTGGGACGTATGTACAGCGAGTCTCGCGACAAACTGTAAGTGATGGAGTTTTACCACCACATCCATCGCTTGCTGAGTAGATGTTTGCTTTGCGTACCTTGTGGCTACGCGTCAATGTATATAAAACTCATTAAAACCACCGTAACACACGTCGAGGACATCATCATTTAGTTAGTATCGCGACAAACTGTAAGTGATGGAGTTTTACCACATATCCATCGCTTGCTGAGTAGATGTTTGCTTTGCGTACCTTGTGGCTACGCGTCAATGTATATAAAACTCATTAAAACCATCGTAACACACGTCGAGGTCATCATCATTTAGTTAGTATCGCGACAAACTGTAAGTGATGGAGTTTTACCACCATATCCATCGCTTGCTGAGTAGATGTTTGCTTTGCGTACCTTGTGGCTACGCATCAATGTATATAAAACTCATTAAAACCATCGTAACACACGTCGAGTATTTTGTGATAGAGTTTTACCACCATATCCATCGCTTGCTGAGTAGATGTTTGCTTTGCGTACCTTGTGACTACGCATCAATGTATATAAAACTCATTAAAACCATCGTGGCACACGTCGAGTATTTTGTGATGGAGTTTTACCACCACATCCATCGCTTGCTGAGTAGATGTTTGCTTTGCGTACCTTGTGGCTACGCATCAATGTATATAAAACTCATTAAAACCATCGTAACACACGTCGAGTATTTTGTGATAGAGTTTTACCACCATATCCATCGCTTGCTGAGTAGATGTTTGCTTTGCGTACCTTGTGACTACGCATCAATGTATATAAAACTCATTAAAACCATCGTGGCACACGTCGAGTATTTTGTGATGGAGTTTTACCACCACATCCATCGCTTGCTGAGTAGATGTTTGCTTTGCGTACCTTGTGGCTACGTGTCAATGTATATAAAACTCACTAAAACCATCCTAGCACCCGTCAGTGTTTTATAATCAACTGTAAATGATGGAGCTATGGTTTCACCAGTCCATCGCTTGCCGTATAGATACTTGCTTAATTCAATTCAATTCATTTATTCAAAAAAACAATTACAATTGTGTCTGAAATTATGTACCTGTGAATTAAAAATTACAAAATAAAAAAAAATATGTCATAAAATATTTAGTTAGGTGTATACATACAATCGGCAAATGTCCAAGGGGAAAAGGCAATCTATTTCGTCTATTACAAGTCCATGGCCATAGGTACATATTAAATATTAATTATCTAAGAATTCTTCAATTGAATAGCAACACTTTTTCAAGAGAAGAGCACGCAACCTGGCCCTAAATAACTTTTGACTGCGTATGGTTCTCAGCTCCACGGGCAAACTATTGAAAAGCTTAGTTGCCTGAAACCTCGCGCCATGCTTCTACCTCTAACCTAGGTTTAAGATCATCAAAAAAGTCTTTCCTCCTGGTGCTCTCCCGTGTTTGTCTTTCTAGATCGGTTTCAAGAAATCGATGTAATTAATACTCATCAACCCAAACGTTTGATATTAATTCTGTGACAATACAGTCTGATTGATGACTAAAACTGCAGTCATCTAATACATATTTTTAAATTAACCTTTTCCAAGCCTACCCATCTTATAAACATTAACATCTTTTATTACTATTATTTCAATAAAGTAGTACTCAATGAATTTATTGGAAAAAATAATAAATTTAACTTAAATTCAAACTATACAAACTTATTAAAATTTAAATTAAAACTAAAATTAATACTAAAAATTACAAATTATGTTTAATTAAATATCATCATCATCATCATCATTTCAGCCGCGTAACGTTCACTGCTGGCTAATTCAATATGACTTATATGAAATGCAATAATAGTAGTGTATGATACAGAGCCGAGACTTGTAATGGACAAATACCACACGTGTGCCATACTACGTTTTTTAACACATTAGTGAGGAAAAAAGAACTTCAATAATAAAACAATTTTAAATGTCGCTTATCAAAATTTAAAATATGGCGCGCTTAGTTTTTTTTTTTTAGGTGCTTTTCGTATCTGTAGTGATCCAGAGACACAGAAATCAATCAACCAACAGCCAAAAGATTATTTTGAAAAAAAATTTTTTTTTTTCAAACTGCAGATTTTGAAATTCATGTTAGTCTTGTTACAAGAATTTTACTATCCTACTAGGATATAAAATGGAATAATTTGAGTAAAACAAGGTTTCGGTATTAGTCTGGGCTGGCTGCATGAAGAGATTTTATGTTTCAAAAATAATATTCGATATTTTGGAATTATAAATTCTAATTCCTAAACATTTAAAAAAACACTTTACCGCACTAGTGCGGTAAGTAATTTACCGCACGATTTCGAATGTGTGCGTAATAAATGACATTACATAAGCGAAATTTGTGTGGTAAATAGCACTTTCCGAGCGAATGTGTTGAAAAAATATTTAACGCATATTCAACACTTTATTTGTCACTTTTTGCCAGTCGTGTGAGAGCAGCTGGTACTAATTTCGCCTAATAGTTTTGCCTACTTATACTTCAATAGTTTATATGGCGTTAGGTATCTATTACGTTAGTAATTATTAATAATTATGTCATAAAAAACCATTAACACATTGTGTGAGAATGCTTTAGAAAAATAAAGCATCCATCCTAAAATATTTTTTTTTATCACAATTTTGGGGTCGGCCTATTTTTACTTTTTTAATTATTTTTACACGCTTTCCTAAATACAAGCTTACGTTTTCTTTTGTAGCTATCGCCGACTAAAACTAAAAAGAAAAACTTGAAAAGGTATTAAAATTTCATCTTTTTCTATTTAGATTTTTTATAATTATTTTACGGCTCTGGATACAAGTCCTTAGAGCCCATCGTATTTCTTCGCTTCTTTGTTTCTAATCCTAACTATTTTTAATCAAAGGTTGTTGTAAGCCCTTTGATGCTTCAAGGAAGTTTCTGGCGACAAATCTATACGAGTCCACTGGTTTTCAATTGACTTTTCATAGCCAATTTAATGGTGGATTGCGCCATAAGACCCACACCACAATCCGCATATAAATGTCACCTCAGCCGCACTATGACTGTCCACTTTAAACATTTTACATATGTTCACGAGCATTGAGCATTTATAACACCAAACTACACCAATTGCATGTTGTAGTCGAATAGAAGCAAAAAATTTGCAAAACAATTTAAAGCAAACCCGAACTGAACCCCTTGACTTCGCGCCAAAAACTCTCTTTCTATTTAGACGAATTGCAAAATTTTGAAACCAAAGAGTTAGTTTAGGGCTTAAATACAATAAGTATACAGAAGAGTGGCATATTTTTTATACAGGTGGTAAAGATTGGCTTGCCATCTATCTGCCTTTGACAAATTCGGCCAATTGGTTGGAACGCCGCCGTGGCGTGCCGACAAAGCGTTTTACAAAAGAAATATCTTTGCGACGTATATATTAGTATATATTAGGAAATTAACTTGTAAATTAATTAAAAAAACCTGTTTTGCAATTCGTTTGAGGAATAGCCTCTAGGAAAAGCTATGTCTGATCAGATTTTAAAATAAGGTCTTACATAATTAGATATTTGCAAAAGTCCCAATGACCTTCATTTTCAAGCAAGGTCAACTTTTTTGAGGAAGTGACGTCACGATTAAGATTTTTTGAGTAAAGTTGGCAATGCAACTTCCAGTACTGTACTGAAGTGCCATTTTTGAAACGTGGTGTCACCTGAACGACTGGTTTTTCCATACTAAAAACAGTTCGTTTAGTTTCTTATTCAAAAATGGCACCACTGTATTGTATTGTCACTGTCACGACGGTAATTTGACAGTTGACAGATGTCATTGTTTTTTTTTGTGCTGGCATAGAAAAAATGTGAACTTCGATTGCTGTGTGTCGTCACTTCCGGTGTAATGTTTAAAATTACTAAAAAAATCCTGATAACACGTAGGTTTTTTTATTCAAATTACTTTCTTAAAATCGTCTAAGTAATTATTTTAAACTGTTTCAAATATTATTTTTTACGCGAAAAATGCCTTTTAAGCCAGGCAATCGTGTAAGGCGCACATATATGACATTCCCTTGGTTAATTTAGACAACTAACCGTCCATTAGATTTACTAAATTAAAAAAAAAATTTTGGTCGATATCTCTGCAAAATTGTACATATTATGACATTGCGTTCATAACTACCCTTCAGTCATTTAAGTGACCCGTCAGTCAACCTAGCACATTCGTTTATATTCGTGATATTAGATGTCTATAGTTCGCACGTTTGTTTCAGCGCAGAACGAACTTCTTTGAACAAAATGGATGGATTTAGTGCCATCACTGGTGAGATTTGACATTTTAGTAAAAATATTAGTCTACTAGCTGAAGCCCGCGACTTCGTTTGCGTCGAATTTATGTCTCCGGAAAATGCTCATCAGGCTGAATAACATGAACTAAGGCGTCATTTTTATATTTCTTATAGTTTAGCTGGACCATTATAATTCTGCATCAGGTGTTCCATTTTCAAAAATCATTTATACGAGTACTTAATTGTAACCCAGGCTTAACAGCTATATAACAAAAAAGTTTCATTTGAAACCGTCCAGTATTTCCGGAGATTAGTGTGTACAAACAGAACGACATTTTTTTTCTAAATTCTTCTCTATATCTCTATCGCCCACAATATTTCTTTGGATCTACATTTTATGTACAGACGCACTCTTACTATTTTATTATATGTATAGATGTAGATGAACCTAAAGATTTAGAGATCTTTAGCCATTTGGCGTTTTGTTACTTCAACGTGTTCAAAAGATTTGTTTATATAGTTAGGGCGTTTTGTCATACGAATACCTACGAAGTTTTTACCGTTTTAAGGCTCATTTGGGCCAAAAAAGCGATCCAAAAATGCGCCACTTAAACGCTCGTGAAAATCATTATCATATGAACTCCCGTATTCAAAACTAGCCGAAACCCGCGACTTCGTTCGCGTGGACTTTATGTCTCTGGAAAATGCTCATCAGGCTGAACAACTTTTACTAGGGCGACATTTTAATATCTCTTATAGTTTAGCTGGACCATTATGGTTCTGCATCAGGCGTTCTATTTATCCAAAATCATTTATACCCTATATGTTGCCCAGGCTCAATAGCTATATAACAAAAAAAGAATCCGTCCAGTATTTCGCAGTGTTGGCGTGTACAAACAGACAAACAGACAGACATTTTTTTTTAATTTTTACTCTTTTACAATGTCTCCATAGCCCGCAATATTTTTTTTGGAAATATATTTAATGTACAGACACACTTTTTTTACTGTTTTATTATATGTATTACATTAGGTCTCCAACTTTTGCACGTATGGCTTGAGGATAAGACAGGACACATCTGAAAAAAAATTGTCGCTTATTATTCACATGACGATGCGCACTTATTTTAAATAATCAAGTTTCACCTGAAAGCATTTTGAATTCTCCTACTTGGAGATAAAACAGATACTTATAATAAAACAATTTATAATAAGGTTCCATTACTATTTGATTTATTAAATAAACCAATACCATAAATTATTTTTCAACACACTTGCTCATAAAGTGGCTCTATGGTCACCGCAATTAGGCACATAATGACACCCATAATCAAACTGTGACTTTTTCATTGCTATAACTCACTAGTGAGTTATAGATTTTTTTTAAATTTTATTGGTTTAGTTGCTTCGTTCTTATTGAAAAAGTTTTTATTCAAAAAAAGATCGTGTTCAATAGAACAAACAAATTAATGTTCCTTTTGCTTGCTCATTTCATGCAACTTCTTATTTAAATAGATAATTTTAACTCGTACGTGTTTAATAAGTAAAACTTTCACTCAAAGATAACTTTTGTTTTCTCTGTGATAAAAGAAAACTTTAAATTCCTCATTTTGTACTTGGCAGAATAGGCGCAAATCCTATGCGCGGAAAATAAAAAAAACCTCATCTCTTTAGTCTGTGGCCGATCGCAATGCGCGCGCACACGAAAACTGATTAATTTTTACCGCCATAGCGAAACATTTTTCACAACTCATTTTTACTGTTGTAATTATAGTTATTTATTAATTAAAATGTCTACAAGTACTAGTTGCGAAGAAAATGATAAATGTTGTACACCGCCCGATATAGGATGTGAAGCCCTTAACGTTATAGAAAGTTTACTACCTGAAAACTCCAAGGAAAAATATCTATTAGCGTACCAAAATTTCATAAAATGGCAAAACAGCAAGAATACGCATTCTTTTTCATAAAAAAGTGTTCATGGCGTACTTTAAATTATTATCTTCTAAGTACAAACCTAGCTCTTTGTGGTGTTTATACTCAATGTTAAAAAGTACAGTCCGAACAAAGAATGGAGTGGACTTAAAAACATACTTTCATTTGTCAGCTTATCTAAAGAGACTATCCGAATTAACCGATGGATTTAGAAGCAAGAAATCAAAGGTTTTATCGTCTGACGATATTGAAAAATTTATAAAAGATTCCTACTGACGAAACACCAAGAACATCCAATGATTGGATTTCACCTACCTACACGAATAATGAGCCACCTCAAATTACAATAGAACATGAAAGTATTTCAATAAATAATCTATCGATGAGACCGCTATGTCATCAAAAACAGTTAATTATAATTTTACTAACTGCACATTTACTAATTGTTTCTCTAAATAAACTTTTTATTTACTAAATAAAATGAGTTTTTATTGTTATTTTATTCACAAGTGTGTTGAAAAACGTCGTATGATACACGTGTGTATTGATGATTACCGTCCTTGGCTC
Source organism: Acrobasis consociella (assembly GCA_963555685.1). NCBI lineage: Eukaryota > Metazoa > Arthropoda > Insecta > Lepidoptera > Pyralidae > Acrobasis > Acrobasis consociella. Next base: position 1,995,802 of record OY743119.1, on the reverse strand, counting down.
TCTTAAGACCCTCGCCTACGGCTCGGGTCTTAATGGCGCCACGGAGGTAATCACCAATGTTACACACTAGTACCATAATGTACTAAAAACTAAATTAAGAAAGTGACACACTAGGTCCCATAATAAAAGCACTATCACATTTCATATCGCTCAAAAGAAGGGATGAAAATTTTGAAAATGGTTGAATATTTTCCCAATTTTCAGCCCTTCCCTATTATAACACGCATTGCTTTTTAACCCCCAACAAAAAGGTTTGACGCTAATGTATGTGTGTGTCTATCGTGGCATACGTCTAACTGCACAATTTCTACTCAATCATTATCAGTCTTATTATAAAACAAAGACTAACGAAAGTCCGAGGTTAAAACTCGATCTAAACCAAGTAACAAGGAAAATCTTATTACAAAACGAGGTTTATATCTTAGTCCAAAGAACATCCTCGATCTAAAGTTAAACCTGCTAGCACCCTAGTCTAAGCTCGGTCTAAGCTTCGACTAACCTCAAAATCATGACATATATCAAAACAAAACATAAAAATTGTAGTCAAATCTATAATTTTACCTGATAGCTATTGATAAATGCTTATTATATCCAGGAAACTGCCATGAATATGATTTAAAAGTATTTTTATTGTTTTACAACTTTCCATGACAAAATTATTTTATCACTATTGTTCGTTTATTTACATCCACAACATTAAAAACACGATTTTATATTTCTCACACTATACAACACTCATATAAAAACAATATTTATTAAGATTTTCTACAATTTACAAACGTAAACAAATTTATAGGTACATTCCATGATAGGCGATTATGACGTCTTACCACAGACTAAATATAGAATTACGTTGTTAAAGTTGTCAACATATCTGCGTTCCGTTTCTTGATACTGTTATACTTTATTTATTGTTAAAGAAATGTTATTTAGCAATCAGAGCAATAAATAAGAGATTTTTGGTAAAATTAAATACATTGCATAATTTGAAATAAATTATATTTTAACTTATTTCCCTTTAAATAAAAAAAAGACGTGTGGCACTCGGGGACTGCCGCGGTAAAGCTATTGCAAACAAGGAAGGACGGCAACGTCGCAAACGGACGACGGAGACGAAGCGGCAACCTACATGGTAGGCGGAGTGGGGAGAGCGTGAGGTTTTTTCGTTACGGAATTTGTGGATTCGGTCCCCGCGCTCAAGGCCCGCGATAGAAGCTATGCAATAGCTTAATATTTTCGAAAAAATAATATTATTATGAAAAACGGAATGATTTTTCTACTTCCGGTCAGACTAAGTTGGATCTATCTTATTCCGTCTTTTTTGGACGTTTTGTAATAAAGCAAAGTCTAAAGTAGATTTAACGTTTGTTACTGTACTAAAGCCCGACTAAGATAATACGGGACTAAACTACGATTAAGGCCTTTTTTTGTAATAAGACTGAATAAGTTTAATTCAATTGTGCGACACTAGCAATTCATCAACTTTTTTTCTGAAATTTTCTTAAATATTGTTTGTACATTTGCAAAGAATGCTTTCTGCGGATTATCAACCACATAACATAAGAATTCTTGATCTTGTACAGGTTGGATACAAAGTTGGAATCCAATCTTAATCAAGTCCTTATAATCTCTGTTTGTTCAAAACCAACTCATTTACATATATGTAGGCTCTGATGAAATAAAAGTAGGTTGAAACATGGATTTAATCTTTCAACAAACCATTTCCATTTTCATTTTCATTTTCCATACAACAAACGTCAAACAAACTAGCGTTGCAGCAATAGTATGGACTATAGATAGTATCGTCAATAGTATTGTGTCCTTGAAAATAGTCACAATATCGATAGGCCTATCGATAGTATTGATAGCCAATAGTTTGCAATACTATTGATAACAACCAAAACTATCGATATTGTCGATAGTTTTGATACTATTGATACTATCGATAAGTCTATCGATATTGTGACGATTCAATGCGTACGCAAAATGCCTTAGAAGTGATGGTTTTCAAAAATATGAGACACCAGATAGCAGCATAGTGACGTCAGGTCCAATGAGCTGCTGTTAATGGATACATTTGACGAAGCAAAAGAACCTGTCAACTGATGGTCCAATGACAACAGTCGATTGGACCTGACCCTGACGTCACTGTTGCCATATGATGTCACTTATATTTGAAAGCCCTCATATTTAGCGTCAGTAAGTTCAATCTGAGACTGAATCCGCTATTTTTCAAGTGAAACTTTTTTCTAAACGTAAATACAAACATTTTCTTTGTGATTTGTATGAAATACAGGCAGATGAAGTCATAGTTTCTTGGAGTCAAATAGCGCTTTTAGGCCCAACGCAGACGACATACTATCCGTGACGCAGTTTTTAGTCTGTGATAGTCTGTAAAAATAGGACCTATGGAATCATACGCAGTACGCACACGACGCGCGCCGGACTTTTTGCGCGTCGTGTAGGTTACTGCATGTGATTCCATGGGTTCTATTTTCACAGACTGAAAAGTGCGGCACGGAGTCTGTCGTCTGGGTTGGGTCTTAATATCAGGTTTTCTGCAAAATTAAAACTAAAATCACATTAAAATTGACATCATGACAAGTGACCTTATTTTGTAACATTTTACTTCCTTAACACTACCAAAAAATTAAATTTTGACCCAGGAAAATACCAAATTGAAGTAGTGTTTTCTGTGAGACCTAAAAATATGAATATTCTTAATTAAAACAATGAATTTTCTCTGTTCCAGGCTGAATCATGTTCGGAGACATTAATCAAGTAAGGTTGTTACATGGATTATAGTTTATGGAAATCGGCCAGAATACACTCCCAGGGTGGCGGTGTCTTTGAGATCTATAATGAATATGGCTGAAGCCACTAAAATTGAATCTTATGACGCTTAGGATAAGGTCCAAAATATTGTTTGTATAATGCTGATACGAGTTTATATCTAGTTTTCTCTAAGGGGATTGTCTAGTACGCTCTAATTTAAAATCGAATATTAGTCGACGATCTTCCGGATTGGACCATTCTCCCGAGAGCAACTGTATAGATATATGTCATCATCAGGTCTTTTTGTCTCCACTGCAGGAGCACGACCCTTTCTGTACTACCAGAGTCACTGGCATGAGCAGCCAGAGGATTTGGCCTACATTCTCCACGCTGGCCAGACAGGTTGGACTAGCTTGTATTTCCTAAGTCGTCTTCTACGACATCCATGGGAAGACGTGGAGTGGTCTTACCTACTCTGCCGGAACCAAACGGCAAAAGAAAGGAAACTACCCTTTTGTTTCGTTTATATGGACAGGTGAAGAAATTAACGAAATAATAGAATGAAATGAAGATATGTAAATGCGTGGGGGAATCGGCAGCGATTCATAGTAGGTCCCTATGATTTTTATAATGAAACATTCTCTATTGTTACGTAGAGGATAATTTTATTACAATTTTAACTTTTAAGCTTTGTTTATTGAAGCAAATTTCCAACTTTTTAAAATACATAATTACCTAATTTTCCAAGGAGTCTTTAATTTTTACGTTTTACGTTTGAAAAGAAATCTCTATAGGACACCGCTGCCCAAACTGTTGTACTGATGTTCATTTTATAAGTTTGTATAGACCCCTATATTTTGTATAAATTAGTTTTACGTTTGAAAGATATATTCTGCTCTGATACGTCACCGAAACGTATTTATTCTGTGATGATTTAATTATAGAGAACGGTGATTATTTAGTACATACTCCATTTTATGCGTGGTTTCTTAATACTTTAATCGGAATTTAGTTTTTTTTTGCTAATAATCGTACATAGAACCGCTGTTTTTTTTTTTAATTTCGTAAAAAACACATTATTCAAGGATCCATCTTTTAACTTCAAAACTCAACTTTGAGCGTGGCACGACCAAGCACTTGGCCGATTTATTTGTGTTAAATTGGCAAGTTGAAAAAGTTGCATCAAAAATCTAGATCTATATGAGATATTTTGACATTCCGCCTGGTAGCAATGTAGTAAAAATTGTTGATTCAATGGGTGTTTGTAACAAAATGTAATTTTTTTATGACCTCAGTGCCACCTAACGGTCAATTATAGCAACTTTCACTTTTCTATTCTTGTATAGTTAAACTTGTTCAATCGTTTTACTCTCTAATTCACAAAAAAGAATCGAAACGTTTGCTAAATCTATTTTGTTAAAATATTTTTTGTCCTTATCTCTCTTTTCAACATTTTGTCATAATAAGAACGAGACAAAAAATATTGTTTCTAAAATAAATAGCAAACGATTGATATTTTTGTATGAATAATGACATGACTTAATACTCATTCAGATTTTAAATTGTTAGCTGTGATCAAAAAATACAATAAATCTAATTACTTGTACTAAGTAATCATCGGTGAACAATAGGATCGGTAAATACCGACGTTTATTATGTTTAATTATGTATTTGTGGCGATACACAGAAATACATACATACATACATACTATCACGTCTTTATCCCTAATGGGGCAGACAGAGCATTTTGGGTCTTGCGGCTCTATGCAGAGCCTAGGGCCGCAAGACTCAAAAGCCACTTTTAGCATCATGGTGGGCGAGAAGATGGAAAAGCAATCAATACAGTGACGGGTTGCTAGCCGCATCGCCTGTTAAAATGATTCGCATTTTTGCCCATTTCCTCGATCGGCTTTTACGATCTGCGCGGGCAGAGAAGCAGCTGGTACATTCTAAGTTTTTTTGTTTCTCCCAGACCAGCATGGGAGACAGAAACACAGAAATGTTATAACATTTCCACTGCATAAGTGATTTTCTTACTAATATCATTTTTGTATTAACTTCAGTAAGCTTTACCCATTTACCGCTGTAGTTTCATATACAGGGTTACTTTTTAAACACCAGCAACATTCTGGAGCAAGTTCAGTCTATGAAACTGAACATTATGAACTTTATTTTCTTGTTCAAAAAATTGTGTCTATTTATAGTAATGTAATTGTAACATCTAGCATGCAGATGTCTTGGTGTAAAATTGTTAGGGTCAGTTCACACCGAGACGCAACGCGAGGCGACGTGGCGCGCACTTTGAAGAAAAATAGAACTTGTTTACTACACAAAAAGATAGCAATTTCAGCGAGATTCCGCTGCGCAGCGCGACGCAGCGCGGCGTTGTACGTAACACTGAAATTTGTAACTTTTTGTGTAGTAAACAAGTTTAATTTTTCTTCAAAGTGTGCGCCACGTCGCCTCGCGTCACGTCTCGGTGTGAACTGACCCTTAGTTTGTATGTTATATTTCAATAAACAATAAACTACTTTCCCAAAACAATTATCGAACAACGAAAATTTTTGGCTTCCTATACAAATCAGTGCTTAGCCAAGATGTGTATGGGACGACGACGTTTTTTTATCGATTTTCAGTATAATTTTTTACAGAAAATGTTTAATATCATGGATTGAACTTACTCCAGCGCCTTCCTTCCAAGCCGCTCTTGATCGGTCATTTTGGAAATCCTTGAGAGAGGCCTATGTCCAGCAGTGGACATTATGCGGCTGAAATGAACTTGCTCCAAAATAGTTGCTGATGTTTAGAAAATAGCCCTGTATACATTCCCCTAGCGCTGGAGTTGTAAGTTTACTACAAAATTGTACTAGAAATGAAATATCCGTCGCTAGGAGGCACTTTTTTCGTAAGAACACCTGGCTGTCAAAAGGTTAAACATAAAAAGCGTAAAAGTATCACATTGTCTATAAATCCAAGCTTTAAAAGTAAAATTTACTATTCTAATAAGCCATTTTCTTGTAATGTAGATAAATATTGCGAAACCATAAATATTAATTTAGATATTCTTTTCATTTAACCTCAAATGCCAAGGTCGAAAATTGCCTGATAAACTGATTTTTTTGTCTATAGTGTAATAAGGTTGAGTTTCGTCTGTGCCGACCTAAATTGCGTGATAAACTGTATTTTATGTCAATAATGTAATAAGGTTAAAGTTCGTCTGTGTTGTCTGTGTCGACCAGCTCCATGGAGCCGGTCGGGAATGAGAGCTACTGTATAATTTGCGACCATTTTCTGTGTATTGTCACACTTCAATAGCGATTTAATTGTAAAAATGTCACGCTTATAGTAGTTGCCAGTTAGCTTGTCAAAAACGGTCATTGGCTTTTTCAGTGGGAATCCTTTTTAAATGCATAAAACCAGATGTAAACTCCCCGTTTCAGTGTTTACGTCATACAAATTGATTTTTGTTAGTAATATTTGACAGCAACTATTTCTTAGTAATACTGGTATGACAAACTAGTATGACCAAGAGGAAACGGCGTTGAAATATAGCTGGTTTTGTATTGGTAAAATGTTGACCATTCGTTGTAAAACAGGCAATGTATATGAAATGAGCATCTTAAATTCAGCATAGTGTATTCGCGGTCATTGATTCGCTAACTGGCAAAGACTTTACTTAATACTGTGGAGCAGTTACGTAACCCTGTGAGTTTGTATCAAAGAATTCGTTTCGTTTGTGATTATGGAAAGCATTGAAATTTAACCGAAATTCCAAATTATGCCCAATGTAATAATTATGAATAAATATTTATAATGAATAGCAATTTCTGTTTTTTTTGATTTGATAACATGACCGTCGTTGGTTTCCAAATTACTAACTTACATTTCTGTATCTGTTCTGCCCGACAGAAAAGGATAGCAGCATGCGAAAGTTAAAGATAGCAGCACTTTCGCATGCTTGAAGTCGGTTCGCCGAGAGTGGATAAATATTATAATTCTTCTCAGACTAGTGATTGTCGCTTAATTATCGCAAACTGTCTGGCGGCCGTCGCTTGCGTGGCATGAGGCACGCAGTTGGATGTCAACCGCGGCCTGAAAGGGTGAGCGGATGCGGCGGCCATTTATTGCCACTCCGTTTTGAAATACGCTTCGAATGTCCTTCGAGTGTTTGCGATTTGTTTTCTGCTTATACCGTTAATAATTGTTGATTTTTTTAATTTTTAAATAATTACCGAGCCGCAGTTTGTTATAATTTTATCAAGTTTCCGCGAACAAACTTTTTTTTATCGACAGAAGGGAAATGAGCTTGACAGTTCACGTGACTAGCCCCAGAAATAAAAGACCAAATTATATTGTGTTTATAAATATTTTTTTATTAATTTCACAAAAGTATTCATTAAAAGCCACAGTTTGAAGGCTTTTAAGCTGTCGAAGCGATGACGGTACAACACTCCATCGTAACCCAACAGTGGGATAGAAAATGGGTTGGAAGCTATCTAATGACTACATTATAAACGTTTACACTTTATAGAAAATATCCATATCGACTTTAAAGGCAGTTCAAGCTTGCGTCTCAACTATTGCGATTATGCGGCGTACACTTTACACCATGGATAGGATTTCACCACCATTTACACAGAGACAGTAGCCGGGACAATCCACTACGACATCATCACTATCCGAGCGTGTTTACCCGGTTGCATCCTCAGCAGTAATGCTTTAAAGCCTGGGGTCCGCTACCTGACCAAGGAGATTTGACAAGATTATAGTGGTTTTTGGACTGGACAATCCACTAAGACAATGCAATGAAAATAAAATGCTGTTTACAAGTACGCGAGTAGGCCTATTTTGCGGCATTTTTTTTTTTGAAAGCAGCCAAGTTCAGACGCTTTTTAGATACATAAGCAGGCAAAAATTGCTATTAGATACTGGATACAGATATATAATCATGTCTTATCACAAACGGGGTAGACAGAGCCTATAGCCGTTAGTCGTTGGCTTATTGGCTAGGAAAACGCGTTCACACGAAGCCTATAGGACAATCCAACACGCGGGTGGGGGGAAGGCATTGTCTTACAAGAAATTGAAGTCGTTTTTGTCATTTATTCTCAGTGATTGTCTTTATTCACACGTAGTCATTGAAAGTACTCGTACACTCCACTAAGACAATTAATTGTCCTAGGGATGTTCTGTGTGTAAATCTTATAGCCCATTATGCTCGACTATTGAGACGCCTAATCCAATACTGGGATTCCAGACATATAAAGGGAAGCAGACTAAATATTATTGTACAATACAATGAATACCACGTGTCATGAATTCGCACTTAAGCATCACATTTTCAATGATTGGCAATATTTAGAACAAAAAAACAAATGTTAACTTTACTATTTTTGTTCTAAATATTTTAGAACAAAAATAGTAAAGTTAACATACTTATGAATGTGAAAGAATGTTTAGTATACAAACACCCGCAATGACTGTTTATAAATATATTATTTGGGCAATTAATAAATTCGAGTGAAAAATTGCCACGCGTTCTAAGTATGGAATGTTTGGTCTTCTTTCCTTTGTATGTCTGTTACTGGGATGCAAAATCTCGTTAGACCAGGTTAAACTTACAATGGGTATTTTTGTAATCAATCCATGATACTTAAAGGCCCATTTACACACTGCAATTTTCTTGTTGCATACGATAAAACTCAAGCAATGTGTGACATGCATCGCACATTACGTCAACTAACATTTATTGTTTCAGTTAAATTGTATACAACCGTCAAGAAAATTGCGGTATGTAGGCCTTCAATATCAGAGATCAATGACCGCTATTCATATCTTAACTGACATCAACCTAAGTTTTTTATATTTTTACTCTCCATATCTTCGTAAAAGCGATGAAATCATATCCAAGGAGATAAAACGTTTATTCGACTATGTGTACGCCGACAAATATTTATATAACTTTGTATAAATAATGATTTAATTCTTAACTTTAACATGTGAGTAACTCTATTTTACGTATAGTAAACAGCCCGAACAGCTCAGTGTATGACATTTATATATAGAAGCGACACTGATTCTAATATTTTGAAATATATTTTGAAGCTAGTTTGTGACCTAAACTTACGCTATAGGGAAGAGAAGGATCTTTTCAAGCTAATATTGCTTTCAGTGACTCGGTGCGTCGGCGAAACGATGTCGAAATCACGTTAAAATAACATTTTCAAAGATACATCTCTGCCCTAGTACATTTAACTATCTTACTTGTTGTGTAACAGACACAGAAACACTTTAATATTATTATTAATACATCGTTCTACTCCGGAACGTCAATTCGAGTTGGTAGGTCCCAGATCCCTTATTTAAAACCTTTTCATAACAAAATCTACTCCTAATAGGCGTTCGTTTCAATTTTAATCGCGCGGCCATTTTGAAATCCTATGTACACAAAATGGCGACTGTCTATCTAGAATTTTAAGTGGAATATTATGATATTATGTTGTACAAATATAATATTTATTGAAAGCTCAATGTGTTTCTAACACCCTTGTTACGATGAGGTTTTGGCTTAGATATCGTTGTAGAAGTATTACCAAGGGTTTAATTTATCTGTCGCTGTAGCTTCCTAAAGATCCAAGATGGCCGCCAAGATAATACTAATCCAACAACTCTGTGCTTCAATTAAATTCGCTTTAAAAAGCTTCGGTCCATACTTTGAACATTGCGGAATCTGAACAAATTTTCACGCCCAATAAGCTTATATTACACTAATTTTTAAATACATAATGCGGTGATTTACAAAAAATATTCATCTTTCGCAATCGAACTCTCAAAATTTATATTTCTTACAAGCTTAAGCAAAAATAAACTCTTTATTTATAATCAATAGGGTCCTAATCTCTTTAAATTAAGCTACGCCATGGAGTTTATCCACGTTTCAGATCATTGAAGTCTTATCACTAGTTCATACCGTGCTCGATACCAATACCCAGGCATTTACAATCACTAAACTCAGTGCTAGGTTAACAAAATATAATTAGTTCTGTTAAACACCCGCTGGCTAATAAATGTAACAAAGCAGTTTTTAGACTTAACTGGCGTCTTGTCTTATTAAGTACCTAATAATTATTGACCAACGAGCTACATTTAACTAGAACAAAGAAAAAAAAAATTCAAAGAAAAATATTTTATTCGCAGTCTATAATAAACAGCTTAATTTAACATAAACACAATAATTTGAGGATAAAAGTGAAGCATAAAAATAAAAAATAGGACATTGGTTAGTATATGTAACACTCGTATCATTTCACCAAAACTATTTTGCGACTACCAAACAAAGATTGTAAAATAATTGGCTCATATCATAAGACTTGGACATAGAATTACTAATTTATTTTAAAAATAGTGATAACTACGTCCAAATAGTCCTAATCGTCTTCGTTAAAATACTAGTGCCAGTTACCAAGACATTGTATAGCCTAATCTATGTATCTTTGTCACTCACACACGTTTTGGAAGTGCTGTCTCCTTCACGATGCAATCTCTTAAGTGACAAGGACGTGGCCACCTAATGCATGAGAATGATAGAGATAGCCTACAATGTGTACCGTCATTGATTTCGGTACACATTGTAGGCTATCTTTTCAGTTACTTAAGTGGTTTTTAAAATCCTAACAGGCAGTTAGTATTTTTATCTTTTTTATTTCACAATCATTTAATGGTAGTCACAAAAAGTATTTCTTGCGAAACTTTCCACATTCAATTATCTACCTTAAGACTAACACGATAAAGTTTCAGTTATTTACAAACCAGACCTATCCATTTAATACTATCCATCTTAGCTAATTTTCTTACATCAAAACTATTTTAACATCAAAAACTTAAGTCTCAATGTGAATGACTTTAAATACCGCGAAAATGTACACAAGCACAGACCTAACACTATGGACTAGGAATTAAAAGGTAACTCTATCAATTTAAACTAAATGATATTAAAACATTATCCAATTTACAAATCATTTTGCTATTAAAATTAATATGCATCAAGCTTGAAGCATATTACAAATGAACGAGAAAGTTTGTCGCATAAATAAAAAATATTAAAACATAAATATATGAAATTTGTTTCACACATTGAGACTAATACTGTGAAACATGTGATAAAAAATTATCATATTTATTTTGAAGTCATATTGATTCTAATAAAAAATATTAACGAATTAGCATTGTATTTTTAATGAGAACGTTAAAGTCTGCCTTAAATGAAGATTTAGCAAAAGCATTGTAAATTGTGATATGAGTATCAAAAAATTTTTTAACAAAAATTTAAATATGGCATATCTTTTTTAGCAATGAACATGAAAAGCTTATACTTTTAACCACCCCTTTAATATTATATTTATGTTTTTTATTTTAGTATTTCAACAAGGATATAAATGTTTAAATAAAAAACATACCTAACGGTAAGGCATTATTACAAATGTCGACAAAGTTTACAGGCCGCCATCTTGGTAATCAAGATGGTGATACTGGTAACACTGGATTATCATCATTAGTAAAATCTATATCTGTGACAATAATGCTAGGCTTGACATTTCAAAGACATATTCGTTTCTTATGGTTCAGTGAATCATTCCAATAAAACTGTATATAAACTTGTCTGGAATTCAGAAAAAGAGTCAGTTAGTTATATCTTAATTTTATTGGATAGGGATGTAGTTACCCCAAGACATACATTTTACGCTTACATATTACTTTTTGGTATATATTCCGATTACACATAGTTGGTTAACTAACGACTATATTTTATTTACATTGGGGCAACTAACTACCTATGACTATTTTAATTTTGCAACACACATTATTTCTAAACAAAAACATGCATAGAACTAGTTTACATAGGTACTTACTAGACCAAATAAGTTTTTAATTAACATAACCTGTTTTTTACTAAACAAACAATGTTACATAATAAATTGTAGGTACATACATATATTAAGTGTGTTACAAAATCTACTTTTCCGTTGTTGGTATAAAATAACTAGATATGTATGTTGATTAATGCAGTCTATATCGACAGAACAATCCTTTAACTATTTGGCTATTGTATTGCACTTTGTAAATAGTTAACTACTAATATACATATTGACGTTATTTCGACTACAAATCAAAATCAACGGTCGTTTGGATGATAAAACAGAACATAAACTTCCCAGTCCTTAATTAGAACGTTATACTAATTTTATGAACGACAGTGTAAGCCATGCTGGATTTAAAAATGACGGTCATTATTGTCTATTCTCGCTTATAAAAGCGAGAAATTATTACAAGTAACGCCATTTTTTGAGCCCATGCACATTTGATCAATCGATGCTGCCACGATTTTGTGGCAGACTATAATAGTGTCATTTTTATAGAATACTGTCACGTAAAATGTATAGTATATTCTTTCATATATTGGTTTTTAATAGTGCCATCATCCAATATTATTTAGTTGCATTGTACCATGCATCATTAAACCGTAACTCTGAACTTAAAATCTATTTTAGATTCTTAGTACATACATTGGAACACAAGTATACTAACACGATGAAAAGGTAGTATACCTACAGATTTTGTTGGCGATCAATGTTATAATGTGCAATGGGAAAGGCATGGTTACACGCGTCCCTTGCAAGTCCAACCCGCAGTGTGATGAGACCGTGTGGTGCAAGCGTGTGTGTGTCGCGTGCTAATGCGTAGCGGTGCGATGCGTTGCGTTGCGTTGCGAGACTACGCGCGCCCGTCGCTCGGACTCGGCGACTCAGGCCGGTGGGGGGTTGTCTGGAAAGATGTTGAAGAACAGCTATGAATAGTTCCATCATCGAAACAATATAGGTAAGTAGATACTTATTTGTTACGGCCTTACTGCTACAGATCTCCCTAATTGGCTTGTCAACTAAGAAATATGAAAGTATTATACATGCCTTAATCGAAAATATAGACAAATTTATGAAAGTAATTTGAATTAAAAAGCTCTACGTGTTATCAGGATTATTAATGTAATTTTAAACAATACACCGGAAGTGACGACACACAGCAATCGAAGTTTACATTTTTCCTATGCCTGCACTAAAAAAACAATACAATACAGTGGTGTACATTTTTGAATTGTGAAGTCACTGAACGCACGGTTTTTGTATGGAAAAACCATTCGTTTAGGTGACACCGCTTTTCAAAAATGGCACTTCAGAACAGTTCATATTGAAAGTGGAAATTCCCAACTTAAAATAAAAAACCTTCGTCACGTCACTTCCTCAAATAAGCTTGACCTTGCTTGAAAATGAAGGTTTGCAAATATCTAATTATGAAAGACTAAGACCTTATTTTTAAAATCTGATTATAGAAAGCTTTTCCTACAGGCTATTCCTATAAACGAATTGCAAATCTAATATTTTTTAAAATAACTTGACAAGCCAATTATGACTGGAATAATAACATGTACCTGTATGTTATTTTCAGAAAAAATCACTAGGAACTTTAATAGTAAAAAAGGATAATAGAAAAGAGTACACAAAGATGTACCTCTGCGAGTGTGACGTCATCACCCGCGGTTCAGGAGGCGCGGCGGCCCGTCAGCGAGCCCACGAAGGACTTGAGCGCCTGCCCCAGCGACGCGCGGCCGCCGTCGCTGCCGCCGCTGCCGCCGCTCGCCAGCGACGCCGCGCCGCCGTGCGCGTCCAGGCATTTCTGGTAGCGCAACTGTAATGTTAAGGGAATTATAGTGCTGCTGCATTGAATCCGCTAGATGACAACAAGTCAAATGAAATACTATTTTCTAAACGTTAAAAAAATCATTTTTATTATCTTAGTTTGAGCTAGAAAATTTGTACCATGTACGAGCGTCGCCTGTTATTAACAAACAGGTGTTATCTCCAGCAAATGTTGATTGCAACTGCCAAGTTAAAATGGAAATGGGCGAGCCATTTCAGTTGAACGTATTAAAAAACGAACGAGTGCCGCCGGAGAAGAATTGTGGCGAGAACATAGATCATTTAAACAACTTTTTGGAGATCTATATAGACCACTTAATTAAGATAGAAAAAGATTGCTGAAGACGGAAGAGTACCTAGAAAGACGAGGAAAAATACGTTGGTTTCTACTTCTACTAAAACGATGACGTCCTACTTGCGGTTGGAGTATTTAAAGAACAAATTATTTATAGTGAACCTTGCAAGCTGCCTCGATGGTCTTGCAAAGCGCCCCCGAAGAAGGCTCAGCATGGAACGCGTGGGCCACAAACAGGTCCTGCGCAGTGTGGACGATGAACGCGCAGCGCCGCACGTCGCGCCCGATGCCCAGGAACGAGAGGTAGCGCACGCGGCATTCTACGATTGGTGTCGTTTCCTAGAAGTAAGATGGAGATGGCATTAGGATAAAAGCAGATAAAGATGGAACAAAAATTCATCAAGTTTTTTCTACTAGAGCCGGTCTTGAGTACTTATATCAGCATAAATACTTTTTGTTAGATGGAAGACGGCGATAAAGTGCTTGTTCAGTGCTGTATTCCTGGTCTTTTTCTAGTTTGAGCTAGATCATAACCTATCTGGATGACTTTTTGACAAAGGAATCTTACTGTCTTTCTTTCATATCTGAATCTCTTTGGTCTTCTTATTCATTTAATAATAGTGGATATTAATGTCTCCAAGATGCACCCAGATAGGTGAGCAAAAATAACCACAGAATGGATCCCTGTAGGATGACGGCAAAAAAAAACTCCCAACACGATTGGCAGACGATCTAATGGCTTATAAAATGGACTGACGAACTGTTTGACAATTAACAGTAGAGATACATGGAAGTCTGTAAAAAACGCTTACAATAAGACATCATAGGTTAGCAAAAAAAAAAAACAATCAGTTTTTAAGTTCTGCGATGAGAAGAACGAAGATGTACACTTACTCCTTCTTCAGTAATTGTGATCATTGATGGAGCCACTGCCACAGCAACTGGTCTCCAAGCGCAAGGTGCTCTAGCAGCTGCCAGCCGGTCCAGGGCATCGTTGAGGACGTCCATGCCGGTAGCTCGGGCCACCTCGGCGCTCCCGAGGTACCTGGCCCGAACAGTCTTCCTGGGTTCCTCCATTGGTGTGGGGAATGATGCACCTAGGGGTTGAGAGGTCAGTGTAGATTTTGGGTTGAAAAAATGTGTCAAAGAAGTGGTTTTTCCACGTGGTAAGAATTGAGAAGATAAGAAATATGTAGGAGACCGTTAGAAGAAACCACTTCTTTGGTGCACGGGATAAGAATAGAAATAATTCGGGTTTCTAGATAACGAAGTAAGAAATTAACTAGTAAACTACATAACAAAACAATCATTCATGATGACTGATATCGATTATACGAGTATCTAAGAATTCTATAAGATGTCAAATAAATCTAGTAAAATTCTAGAAACATCTAAAAATACCGTACAAAAATATAATTCCAAAAATGTTCTTGTACTTGATGTATTTCTACAAAACTACCATCATGAGATGCCTTCTTAAACTACACAATCATCAAGATTTGCTAACATGACACTAGTTAATTAATTAAAATGTTAAAATCATGATGTTTAAAATGTATTAAGTTTTATATCATAATCATCAAAGGTCTTTGTTATTTCAGCAGGCATAGAAGATTGTACCGAAGCAATCTGATCGGTTCTTTGGCTATTTGCTATCCATGCGGATGAGATAGATACACCTACTTTTTTAACATGGGACCTTCAATGATGATGATAAAATGTTGGTACTGGACAACAAAAAAAAAAGAAAAGACATTACCTTGCAACGGAAACGTACCGGACAGCGGCCGGGGGCGGCGCGCGGCCGGCAGGTCGGTGGGGCGCGGCGGCGGCTGCAGCGAGCGCTCGATCATGATGCGCTTGCAGATGTCGCGCAGCGCGTTGGCGATCGTGCGCGCGGGCGCCTCGCAGCGGAACACGTGGCACATGTGCTTGCGCGTGGCGCGGTCGCGGGCCACGTACGCGAAGTCCCTGGAGAGATTAGGAGTGATTTGTGAAGAATACCAAATTACATGAACAAGGAAATTTCCAACAATCCTAATCACTACTTTTTTCTAAACGTTGCGGGCCACGTCCGCGAAGTCCCTAGGGAGATTGGGAGTCATGCGTGAATAATACTAATTTACATGAACAAGGAAGTTTCCAACAACCGCAACCGCATACTTTTTTTTAAACGTCAAAACAGTTTCTATGGGAATTGTATGAAATAGACTAATGACGACATAATTTCTTGAAGTCAAATTTTTCTGTCAAATCAAATTTATTATCTATCGTAATTCGGAACGGTGGTGACCAAGCAGTTTGGGCACTGGCTGATCGTCTGCGAGACACCGATTGGATCCTAACCAGGCGTGTACTTCTAAGTTTGTGCTCAAGTGCGGTGGTCAAGCTATGTCGTCAGTTCTGACACCTGAGGTTTAATAAAATTTCTTAACTTTTGTAAATTTTGATAGCATTTTCATGAGTCTCAAAAATTATAAAACAGAAAGACAACCTTTGAAAATCCATGGTCAAATCTTAATATGATAACTATTCATGTCATACATACCTTTCACTGTTTCCAGAGCAGATAAAAAAATAAACAACATTTTCAGTAAACTTTTCCAAATCACAGTTTATATACTTAAGTATTGTGTATATTGTGTATCTCATTACAAAATTTGGTCTGTGGTGTATATTTTCCAATAAAACTTACCGTCCATTATCCCTGCCGACTCCCCACACACGGATGGTGTGTATGGGCTGTGTGTGCAATGTCGTGAGGCTCTCAGGGTCGATCAACTTCAAGGCTCCGTCATCAAGGTCCATGAAGAGATCTTTGCCCTGAAATACGTAGAAAGAAATTCACGTTACCTAACTCAAAATACTCTTTAGACTAGTAGCCCAAACGGGATACAAACAAATTTGCATCGCTCTAGCAGCCAAGTCAGCCGTTGGACCAAGTGGTCCAGCTTTGAACGTAAGGCCAAATTCTTGCAAATTTACACCGCCCAACGGCTGATTTAGTCCAGCTTTGATCGTTAGACCAAAAGGGACACAAACAAATTTACATCGCCCCAACGGACGACTTGGTTCAGCTTTAACGTTAGACCAAAAGGCATACACACAAACTTAAATCGCCCCAACGGTCGACTTAATCCTGTTTTTAACGTTAGACCTAAAAGGCATACTTGCAAAGAAGAATGGCAGAGATCTGTAGACTGGTGGTACCGTCTTATAACGAAGTGTAGGACAATGAAAATATTACTAATTTATTTGTCTTGAATTATGTAATAAAAAAAGTAATCATAACATATTTCTACAACTTATGAGTAAAAAGTTAAATGAATTTAAAGTTAGTATGGGACAAAGTGTAGAAAGCATAACAAAACGTTGTAAATGGACTTAAATGGAGATAACAAAACGTTTTCACTCCTTTTGACACATCACAGTGAGACCTCATCCATGACGTTGACGTTGAAAGTGGTGTCAGACGCGTGACGTTGACGTACATATGATGTATTTTACGGCTCTGGATACTAGCCTTTTAGAGCCCATCCAGTGTTGAGGGCCCACTGCGTTTTATTATTGCTTGTCAGTTAAGCGTTTTGTTTGCACGATTTCATTGAAAGCAAAAGTTTTAAATTTCTTTATTCTCAAAAGTTGTAGAAAAATATGAATGTATGAAAACTAAAAGACTAAGTATCAGGCGTAAAATACCAAAAAATCAACACCCTACATCTTATATTTTAATGGGTACCACGCCTGCCTATCTTCTTTACATCTCCCAAACCAACGGTTGACTTTGTCCAGCTTTTTTTCATGTCGATTGGCTCAAATGACACTATGTATATTTGGTTTTTCCAGTGAGTCGCCAATGTTATATGTCTCTGTTTGACACCAAGTATCATGACACTACTTTTATATTTATATGTTGACAATAATTTACTAATAATAAATAACTAACAATCTGCTGACAACTAAAAACAAAAATACTTTTTAATTATATTTTATCATTTAAATTTATAAATTAACTGCATGTCATAAAACTTGCTTGCCGTTCCACTTTTCGGTTGCGATACCCGACAGGGTTCATAGTGTACCTAATTTAAGACAGTGACTTTTAGTAGTTAGAACTGATGTACATTATGAAATGCAATAAATAATTTTAATTGAAAGTATCGTGTCGAACAGAGACATAAGATCGTTGATCGTCGTCATAACAGGACGTATTTTTGCCAGCGTTAAAGCTGGAAAAAATACCTTCGTAATTAAATCAAAAGCACAGAATTACCTAATACAGAACGGAATCTCCTAAGGTCCCGCACAGTAGGAGGCGAGGTGGGTGTTGAGCAGGCTCCTGCAGACGCCTCTACAAAGCTAAGACGGGTTACGAGGACGCATTTTGCGCGAGATCTTAGATTCCTTTCTGTATGTAATAATAATACTTGTATGAATTCTGTGCCAAAAGGCATACAAGCAAACTTACATCGCCCCAGCGGCCGACTTGGTCCAGCAAGTCGTTGCGTCCCAAACTGAGGTCCACGATGCACTTGTTGACTGCGCGACTGGACCGCTCTGGAGTCAGGTCGGCTTCGGAGATCTCCACCCAGCCGAGCGACCGGACGAAAAATCGCACCGCTCGCGCCGTGTCGGGTTCTGGACGGGCGGGAAAACTGCGGCGTCTGGGATGAATCAAAATAAGTAGGTAAGTGAGTAAAAACTACACAAGTGTGGTTTTACTTTATAGTGCTACTTTTGCCAGCGAGGTTGGTTAGCGTCGCGGGCCAAGAGCTTTGAGTGTTTCGGATCGTTGCATAGTAAATAGCAGAATATTTCAGCTATGGGGTTGATACATTTTTGTTTAGGTACATTTTAGTCTATAGGTAAACGCCTTTATAGGCTTTTTCTATCGGCGCCAAGTTTGAGCGTCTAGGTATCATATTTTATAGTACTTAATATTTCTTTTTCACATAAAAAACAGTATATTATACTAAGTAGTTTGTATACCTATATTTAATTATCCAAATACGATGAAAATATCTAAATGAATAAATGCTTTTGACCTGACTTGTTTACAAAAGAGAGGGGATGAAATCAAAAAATGAAATAAATAAAAAATTGGCAGCTCCGATTTTTGGCACTATAGGTACCTATTTAAATTTGTACGGAACTGGAGCTTTTTTTGCCTTTTCAGGAATGGTGCCTTAGTAAGAGTTGTTGGAGGAGCTCGTAGGCCTAACGGGAATGCGCAGTGTTGGCCACTTATACACACGTAACACAAACAGTAACACCTTGTAGAACAAACCCAATTCGTAACACATACTTATGTACACAACACAATTATGTACTCGTAATTGGAACAGGCAGGGAACCAATCTTCTACTAAGTAGTTCCGCTAGTATCATAAAAGTTACTCGTAACTCGTTACGGAAAGGGAAACTGTACAGATATTAATTTATGTGCATTCGTTTGCACGTGTATTAGTTCAAGTCAGTTGGGATTAGCAATTTGCAGCGTTACGTCGCGTCGAAGGTACTGATATAATGTACCTTGGTAACATAAAGTAGTGGTGACGTAACATTCAATAAAAAAAAATATCTTAGTAACATCCATAGAAATGCGATACACGAAACACCTACATACATACACTATCACGTTTTTATCCCTAACGGGGCAGACCGAGCACTTTGTGTCTTGAGGCTTTAAGCAAACAGAACCCACGTCTGCCAAAACCCAAAGCTAATTTTAGCGTGATGATCGATAGAAAAGAATATAGTGATATTGATTATCATCATCATCAACATGATTCAAATCAAAGGCCCATGTCAAGCAGTGGACTTCCTGTGGCTAATATGATGAAGAATATGAAATCTCGCCCAGTCCATTGATCGGCTTTTACATATGTGAGGGAAAAGAAACACATGATACATTTTAAGTTTTTCCTTCTTTTCCAGACCAGCATAGAAGACTGTATGAAACAAAAACTTACTAATATGACATCTCTTTCAGATTTCTCTCATTCTCTTAACTACAAAATGTGGTCACGAATTCAAGTGTAAAACTACGCACTAGTTGATTTATACTTGGTTACTTGGTTGACAGTCATTGCAGCTTGTAATAAAGAAACTTACTTATATGACATCTCCTCTTTCCGCTTCCTCTCGTCTTCATGCGCCGCGTGGTCAAGAGCCCCACTAGTGGTGCTCCTCGTCACTGACGTGGTCATCACGCCTTCGTACTTCGCCTCTGACAGGTTGGAGCAGTCTCGCACCATGGAGATTCGGGACTCCTTGGCTTCGACGGGCGGCATTTTTGGGATCTCCCGCTGGATCGTGCCGCTTTTTATGTGCCAGTAGTAGGGGCCTTCGTTGTCTGTAGGTAAAGAAGATTTGAATCCAGTTGAAAAGAGAGCGCTTATTATGTGTGGGTGTTACTTTGAAAGTTCGGATTAGAGATGATGTCATAAGCGAGCGGTGTGGACTGAAAGAAGATATTGACAAAAATTGAGAAAAGAATGTTGAGATGGTTCAACCAGTACAACTATAGCTAAATCGTATAGTCTTTTATGAAACTCGCGGGAGAACCTATTAAGGGAGTCACAAATCGTATTCTAATCTGCCGTCGCCTCACGTCCAATAAAACGTTGTACATATCGATCTTTAGGTCTTTTTAGTCTCCACTGCAGGAGCACGACCCTCTCTGTTCTACTAGAGCCATACTTGTCCAGAGCAGTCAGAGGATTCGGCCTACACTCTCCAAGCTTCCCGGACGCCGGAGAGGTCTCATTGATGTTTATAAGCTTTATTTAGCTTGTACTTCGTAAGTCACCTTCTACGACATCCACGGAAATACTTGGGTGTGGTTCGATTCTTCTCTTCCGTAGACCATACAGCAATTAACGTTCAGTAATGTTCTATATTCAAAAAAATCTTACCTTCATGTTTCTCCCACCCAGGAGGTAACTGTGGCTCTTTCTTCGGCCTGAGTTTGACAGGTATCGCGTACAGGTCGTCATTGGGTCCCTCCGCCGAGTGGGGGACGGGGCCCGCGTGGCTCTTCTCTGTGTCCTCCTGGTCAGCCCTCTCCTTTTCCGGAGGGGGGGACTCTTCGCCGCCATTTTGCGGTGGTGTGATGAGGCCACTTTTTTCACTGGAACAATAGAGAAAATGCTTTATAGATGTTTCCAGAACACTTACGGCTAGTCTGTCGAGTCCGTCAGTCCAGGTACCTATATAGGGACTTCCGGCATTCGCAACTTAGGTAAGTATCATAATAAATTGTTAATCACTAACACACACGATAAGGAGAAAAAGAAGTATCATAATTATTAATTATTGATTTTGAACAGCATTACAATGCTTGTATTATTATCTAAATTACTAAAAGACTTCTTCATTCTAGTCAACTTTAAATTCACCTAAAATAACACACTTCTTAATAGTAGATAGTAAAAAAGAATAACTCTCAGGAACAACCATGTTTACTATGTAATGAGACATTTGTCAGGGGGATTCGAAGTCACGGTATCACAATCGGTTTAGTAGTGTTCTCACGGCGTTAACGTGAGGGTCGTAGGTTCGAATCCCACTCGCGGCGAAATTTTCCATCTCATGTTTTCAAGCTTAATTTCTATTTTCTGAAGTATGCTTCGGAAAACATCAATTAATAGGTCGGCCGATCCGACCTACTAACGACCTAGTAATAATTATTATATTAATGTTACGTCACTCTTCTCAGCAATGATATCATTTTTAATGCATCACAGCATTAAATCCGTATATTTTATTGTTCTTCTGATTATTGTTATGACTACAAAACAAAAACTTAATTTTGATCTTGAAATAAAACCTCGACAGTAAAGTCAAGAGCATCTAAAATCAGCAATGATGTCATTTTTATGGATCAAATATGTTCTTTTGTTTATTTCAATGACTACGAACAAAAAATCAATTTTAATCATTATTTAAAATCGGATAGATGGGCTCACATAACGACCAATGGATTCCAGGAGACGGGAAACGATCAAGAAGGAAGGCCTGAAATTAGATGGAGTAACGACCTGTTTGCGTTTGACAAGTATTGGAAAGAAGGAGGTAGCTAAAGATCGAAGTAGGTGGAAACAACAAGGGGAGGCCTTTGTCCAACTATGGGACATAAATGGCCATTAAAAAACCACTTAAGTCAAGAGCATCCAAGAACCGGTGTAAGACAACACCTAAATAAACATAGAAGTATGTACACAAATGTGCCAATTAAGTTAGTACTTATATTTCTTTTGTGTGAACAAAATTTATAAATATTAATGACTATAATTAAGATGTGAAGGAAGTCATTTAATAATGCGTTTTTGTCGATTTTCAGATATAATCTGTGGTCATTTGGTCTTGTTTAACATTTTTTACACTACTACAGGATGTGGTTTATACATATCCATACATCCATACATATATATAAAGCTGAAGAGTTTGTTTGTTTGTTTGAACGCGCTAATCTCAGGAACCACTGGCCCGATTTAAAAAATTCTTTCGGTATTAGATAGGTCGTTTGTCGAGGAAGGCTATAGGCTATATTGCATCACGCTCGCGACTTCACACGTGTGGTTAACGCGGGCGAAGCCGCGCGCTGCCTCTAGTCGTATATAAAGCAAAAGATAATATTCTTATGAACGTTACAAATATCCAACGCCATAGGTAGCTTCACAGTGATAGCAGCATACACGACTAGCAAAAAAGTGACAAAGTTTTAAATACACTTTAAAACTATTTATTGCATTTCATATTTAGTTAATTAGAGATACCTTATGTAAATAACAGTAATGAACGATTTTAATGTTTTATTATCTTATAGCGCCATCTACTGAAAATAAAGAGAAATAATTATGTTTATAAGGCGATGGTTAGCCACGACAAAGCAGCATGAGAAATACATCATCTGTAAAAATTAAAACTGTCTAGCTATCACGGTTCATGAGATACAGCCTGGTGAGAGACGGACAGTAGAATCCCTTTTAACCTCCTAAGCTAGGCTCATACATTAAAACACTAAAGGGAATCATATACTGTGTTACAGGAGAATGAGCATGTAAAGTAAATTAATAATTGTAATTGTAATATTTCATTTGTTATACTTGTTTTCTCTTAGTTTGTAAGATTCTCCTCTAATAACTGTTTCTGTGTATATACACACATGTTTTGGATTGCGACCAGTTTTTAATGTTTTTTCTTTGCATGTTTGTAAAAGTTGTAATCTGTTTCGTGTGTTAATAAAATAAAAATAACCATTAGGTACGAAACCCTAAAAAACAATGTTTGACAAAAAATACCTGACAAACTTCCTCCAATATAACATCTGGTGACCAACTTCCACGACACTACCACTGTGAACATACTACTCAAATAAGTCAAATGAACATTTTGTTAATTATAAACAAAGCAACCGGATTTGCAATCAACCACGTAACTTGAGCTTGTATTAAGTATAAACAGATTATGTAGTTTATGAAACTTGATTTTGAGTGCGTGCAGTATTTTGACGTTGATACAATTCATTGTTATAGGCAGTAGCTGTTTTATAGGATGGGCGACGGCCCAGGGCGCCGGATATAAAGGGGCGCCATGACCGCGCCCCTGTATAAATAAATAAATAAATATATACAGGGACAAATTACACTGATTGAGCTAGCCCCAATGTAAGTTCGAGACTTGTGTTATGGGATACTAACTCAACGATACCATATTTTATAACAAATACATATATAGATAAACATCCAAGACCCAGGACAATTTGAAAAAGGCCATTTTCCAACTTGCCCTGACCGGGATTCGAACCCGGGACCTCTAGGTGGCGGACTAGCATGGTGACCACTACGCCACGGAGGTCGTCAAATAGAGTTTATTTTTACATATTTTTTTTTACTGCTTTATTATATCTAAATCTATATAGATTAGTTGAAATGGTGATGATGATGAAGATGATAGAATCAGTTAAGTACTTACTTTGTTTTTGTTACGGGCGATGACGGCTCATCTTCGACTCTGAAACAAACAGGCATACTTATTTAGCATTATTATTTTTAAAGATCAAACTAAAAGTAGTTTCAGGTCATAGGAGAATAGGAGCCTATAGGTATATGCTATTTTTTTTTATTTTTTTTTAATGTACCTAAATCAAGTGGACATCTAGTAATCATCAACATCATCAGGTCTTTTTATCTCCACTGCAGGAGCACTATCCGCTGTGCAGGTACTACCAGAGCCATACTTGGCCAGAGCAGCCGGAGGACTTGGCCTACACTCTCCTTACTGGCCAGACGGATTGGAGAGGTCTCATTGATGTTTATAAGCTTTGTTTAGTTTGTATTTTCTAAGTCGCCTTCTACGACATCCACGAGAGGACTTGGAGTGGCCCTTTTCTACTCTGCCGGAAACCACACGGCTTACATCTAGGTTTTTTTTATGTACTAATATGCCATATGCCATTGTATCATCTGAAAATGTCAACTTTATTTGGTCGGTTAATGGTTTAAACCTAGTAACAAAGTTAGTCTGCGTTTTATTTAAGACGATGTTTGTACTTTAATCAAAGACTACCGAATATTTCGAGATTAAAAGTAATTTTTACCGAGAGAAAGTGTTCCTTTCGCTCCAGTAACACTCAGAAGAAACATACTCTAGCGATGGAGTTAAATATTTAATTTCACTGCTTGCTTCAGAGCGCATCGGGATCAACGAGCATTTCGATTTAAGGCTATACCCAAATTTTCCGGGGTCCAGTGGCGCCGCCATTTAAAATAAATCATTTAAAAGGAAACGGAGATATCATTTAAAATTGTGTCTTGGTCAAGTTCTAGATACCCATTCAAAGTATTTTTTAAACTACTTTTTGTAGTTTAAAGTGAGAACGTGAAGCTTTTCTACGCACATTTGCGAAAAACGGCCACTTTTAGCTAATGTGCGTAGAAAAGCTTTACGTTCGCACTTTAAATTATAATCAGTAGTTCATAAAATAGTTTTAAGGCTTGACCAAGACACAATTTTGAATGATATCTCCGTCTCCTTTTAAATGATTTATTTTAAATGGCGGCGCCACTGGACCCCGGAAAATTTGGGTATGGCCTTAATGAGGTTTTAAAAATATGGGTTACAGATGGCAGCACAGTGACGTGTCCAATCGGCTGTTTTCATTGGACACCATCTTTTGCTTCGTCAGATGTCAGATGGTGTTCAATCGACTGTTTTTATTGGACACTATCTTTTGTTCGTCAGATGTCAGATGGTGTCCAATCGTCTGTTTACGTTGGACAGCATCTTTTGCTTCGTCAGATATGTCAGATGTAACCTATAACAGCCAAGGGCCAGACCAATGGGCAGAGCGGCGCCTTTTTATTTATTAACATTTTGATATGGATTTAAAAGTACCTAATTCAAACAAATAAAAAACTATACAACGTGGAAGGGATATACCCGTAATAAATCGAACCACCAGCTATACTAGATCAAAAATCTACCAAAATGTGACCCCGAATGTAACTCAAAAGTACACATAACGCTTCTTATGTTTTTAAAAAATTAGTTCTTTTTAACTCCGACAATGCATAAATCGATCGTGATGCCCTCTAAGGGTCATCATGTAGGGTCGAAAGGTCGGAGGGTCTCAAACTTGAGCCGTTCGCACGCCGTCCGACGGCGAGTTTCGTGCTAAATTAGCTTTATGGGCTATCTGTGAGGTGTTGGAGCCAGAAGTTTTTAACAAACGCTATAAGGTAGGCTTTTCTTTTGAATTTACTGACAGTTAGTATTACAAACTAAAATATATTTGTGAATTTAAGTCTAAACGTAACTAATGACAATTCAATGCTGGCAGTCAAGGTGTTAATTTTTAAATGCCTACGCAAAAATCAATGTATGTCAATTTAAAGTAAGTAATGGTTTATAAAAAGCATTATTATTAAAAAAGCATTATTAAAGCATTTTTTTTAGAAAGCAGTTAGTTAAATAAAATAAGTATAACCTAAAATTACAATATGTCATTTTATGGATTTTTATAAGTTCTATCTACGTGTGTTTAACATTTTTCAAAACTATAAACCGATTTCACTCCAACACTACACAACCGATTTTCGAATCATAACCTTCTCCTTTGTGGAAGTCGGTTAAAACAACCTAGAATTCGGAAAGACTAGCATTTACATTGTATCTATCTGTAG
Organism: Acrobasis consociella; assembly: GCA_963555685.1. NCBI lineage: Eukaryota > Metazoa > Arthropoda > Insecta > Lepidoptera > Pyralidae > Acrobasis > Acrobasis consociella. Next base: position 1,969,794 of record OY743119.1, on the reverse strand, counting down.
AAAGTCAGTTTTATACTTTTACAACGTTGGTTTATCTTAACATTTCCTGCTGCAGTGCAATAAAATGCTAAAAAGTTATACTCGTAACTAAGTACGAGTTAGTTATTAAATAAAACAAAGGTAAATAAATAGTATTGATCAATTTTATTAACTATTGACCATGTTTAAGAAAATCTGTTTAAGTAAATATTTTTTGCAAAAAAAATATCTGAAAACTTAAGGGTTGATTTTGCTCCGTTAGATTTGTAGTTCAGCTTTTGAGTTAGGGTATTATATGTATATAGTATGTATGTATTAGACAGGACGACACTTACGGCTGTGGACGTCATTCAATTTGTTACAAGCTTTTATCGACATTACATTGTATCTTGTATATATGTACGAATTTTGTATCTCAATTTTCAATCAGCTATCCTCATCCGATTTAGCTGAAATTTTGCATACTCGTTTAAGTCGGATAACAATACAATATTATGTCAATGAGCTGTTCTGGTGATAGAGCTGGGAGATATTCGACAGAACTCAGTTATAAACAACGTAACCTCATTGTTGTCATCAACACAGAAATCAGCTAAGCTATTATAGGATTGGGCGGTCACGTCAGTCATATGCACCCAGAAAGATGGACGTAGATAGAGAAGTAGACCGAAGACGAGATGGGCAACGACTTGGAAGCATTCGAACAGGATGAAAAAGTTAGAACTAGAGACGAGAGTTATGGAAGGAAAGAGGGGAGGCCTTTGCCCAGCAGCGGGACATGAACGGCTAGTAAAAAAAATAACCTTATTGAGTAGGACTCGTTTGATTTGTCTTGACGAGAACTTTATGGTAGACGATGCCTCGGGTCTGACGGAGACGGAAAGTGGTCGATGGAACTCAGTAATAAAACGACGCAACTCTACCTAGTTTGTGCTTATTTCATTTGTCTTAGTAAGTTCTTTGGTCTTACAATAAAAGCTTGTACAAAAAATTAAAATTTTTCAAAAGACATTATTTCTATTTTATCTGGATGTGTCCCAAAATGTGTGAACACATTGTTGGACACACTACGTCTATAGACGTACATAAATTGTTATTTCTATTGTGTCTGGCTGAGTATCCCGGAATGTGTTAAGCTTGCCTCCGATGTCTAGCAACTATACGTATGTACCGTAGCTTGTAGATAAACCAAAATAAACTCCGACTCGTAAAACCCACGCTGCAGTATCACGGTGCATTCGTACATACGGCGTACACCAGAGGTCGTGTAAAGCGAGCCGTCGTAAACGACTTGCTTGTTGAATGTTGAATTTTTAAATCCCAGTAGAATCCTTAAAAGTTGTCATAGAATAAAATTTTTGACATTAAACTTTCCTTTCCCATTTTCAGATAATTTGTCCAAAAAAAAGTTGTAGAGTTTTAATTTAATATTAATTAATACTATGTACATGTACTTACTTATTAAAGTGTTTTTTTTTTATATATTTTTTTATCAATATTTAAATGAAAATTTAATAAATACGAATTATTTAGTCCCCCACTCAATCGTGCCACCCCTCTGCAGCGTTGCCAAAAGGCTGGCAGCATTGCCATCTTGTATGGCAATGATGCACATATCTAATTTTAATATTCAATACAAGTGGAAGTTAACGTTTTTGGAGAAAATGCTGCAGTAGTTTATTGCCGCTTTTTCTGTACTTGAGCTTAAGAAGCGGCAATAAAATTAGCTAGCTGTATGGTATGGTAAATATGATCTGATGTCAACAACTTTAAAAACAAAAGAAAAATTAAACAATTATCAATGATCAATCAAGTGACATACAAATATCAAAAATAAACAAATGATTTTAAACTATTTGATTTACTTGCACGGACCTTGCTATTATTCGCACCGACTACGTGCTATCTTGTGCTTAAATATTGTATATTTTATGAAAGTGATGCAAATATAATTATAGTATCTTGTAAGTTAGGACTCAAGTCAAGTGCGAGGGCGCATCTAGTCTAACTTTGTAAGAAAATAGTCTAAAACGCTTCAACTTGTCACTCGCGCCACACAAAAGATTCCAGCCGTTGCCAACAACAAATGGCAGTGTTTTGCACAAACCCGATGCATTTTCGCAAAGTGCCAGTGTGTCTAGCATCGGAATTTCAGAATTTTGGGAAAACAAAGACATTATTTACTGTAAACTACAATGTGTGTAAGCAAAACTTAGTATTTGTGACTGTAAACTTGTTACCAAATAGGGATTTTTCATCTATTAATATAAAATGGAGAAATTATGCTATTTCAATAGATTTTGCTATAAGAAACACATATATAATATTTATTTGTTATAAAAACGTATGATTTATTTTAAATTTTAAAATGAAAATCCTAGTTTTATTATCTGTATGTCACGTGATCTCAAATTCCGACCACCATTTTGAGTTTCTAAATGACGTCATTTCAATAGTAACACAACACGCTCCAGGTAGCTACCTACGATTCCTGTTTATGTGATTTTAAACTTAAAACATTATTTGTTTGGATTAGAATTTGTTGTTTTCACGATTTACAACAATGGATGTCGGTTTCGTAAAAGCAGAAACTACAAATTTAGGCGGTGACAGTCACAAACAAGATTTTACGGCTGCATCTCTAGGGGTCACGCACGTTTGACATTTCTTTGTATTTGCTAGTATGACGTCATCATAATGGCGGCTGTCGTTTTGGCGCTTATTTTGAATGAATAATTTTCAAATATTATTTTTTCCTATTTAGCATGACTTTTCGAAGAAATTAAAAATACCAGATGAATTATCGATACGATAAGATTTAGAAAATAAAATAAAAAAAATATGAAAAAATAGCCTATTACGATAGCTTGAAGATGCTTAAAAGCCAAAAAGCATATTTTGAGGATGAAAAATCTTAGGGTCTCAGGGTCCGGACCGCAAAATTTGACCACAAAACACAGCTGGGGCAAGAAGTAGCAAAATAACTTTATCTTGATATAGCGGGTTCATCACCACCAGCATCATCAGGTCTTTTCTCTCCACTGCAGGAACATGACCCTCTCTATACTACCAAAGCCGTATTTGGCCAGAGCAGCCAGCTTACTTGGCCTACACTCTCCTCGCTGGCCAGACGGGTTGGAGAGGTCTCATTGATGTGAGCTTTGTTTAGCTTGAATTCCCTATGTCGCCTTGTACGACATTCACAGGAGGACTTGGAGTGGCCCTATTCTACGCTACCGGAAACCACACGGCAAAGGGCCTTTAAATTAACTTTTATCTTGATAAAACCTACCTTCAATAATGGCTTCAAGCCCCTATTTAAAAAAAATCCTGAAGCGTTTGCGAAAAATCAAGGAAAAGCAAGCAAATTAAAATTATAGCGAAAATCTCAAAACAACAACTAAAACATAAGCTATAAAGCTCCAAAAACTCATTACACAAGTACGTAGACCGGAAATAACCGGTATAATCCGGATTCCGATGTCAGTCACGTCTCGCTTCCAACTGCAGCCAGCGGCAAAATTGCATATAAAGTGCATCCGTGGACCGTCTCATTATTGTGAGGCTGAGAAATGAGATCAGTTCTCCATAGACTCCTACCTAGTATGACTTAATATAAGGTGTAACAAAATATACTGAAACTATTTTAAGGGTGAAATCAGTCCATGATACTGAACAAATTTTCCCAAGGAGCACTTATCAAAATATGAAAAATAATTTTAGTCCACCCATACAAGTTGACCGATCAGCTGATCCCAGTGTGTAGACACCACAAAATATCGTTCATATTTTGACATAATGTTCCTTGGGGAAAGTTGTTCACTATCACGGGCTAAATTTACCCTAAAAATAATTTCAGTATATTATGTTAGACCTTATACATCTTATACCTTTAAACGAGCAATTCTTGTATATTTATAAATTTCTGTGATCTCGAAAACGGCTCTAACGATTTCGCTGAAAATTGGTATATGGGGGTTTTTGGGGGTAAACAATCGATCTAGATTAGTCTTATGTTTGGGAAAACGCGTGTTTTCAAGTTTTCATTCGTTTTTCTTTCCACGCAGAATATGGTCGCTAATTTCGTCGCGCCGGCCGCCATCCGCTTTGATCAGCGGTTAAGGATGCTGACCGCTAGAAAGAGTGTTACGGATTCGAATCCCACTCGGTGACTTACTTTTGTTTTTTTATGTTCAAGTTTATATATAATTTTTCTATTTTTAGACAAGTTTAAAAAAAATTGTTAATGTTGGACATGTAACCGACCGAGCAAAGCTCGGTCACCCAGGTACTATTTATATAATGGCGCAGATAGAGCATTTTGGGCCTTGCAGTTCTAAGCAGACAGAACTAGAGCTGTAGACCCAAAAGCCACTATTAGCCTGAAGGTTTAAAAAAAATATTTATTTTCTTTTAAGAATCTGCGCAGGAAGAGAAGCAGCTTGTACAATTACATTCTCAATTGATTATTTTCTTCCAGACTATTTTGGAATGTATTTTTAGACCTTTCAGTCCGCCATAAGTGGAAGAAACAACGGGTGAACATTTTTGCACGATTAACATTTTGTTTTTTATTTATTTATTTACGGTAAAATTTTTAGAAGACCATAGACTTATTTTCGAAATTTTCTGCATATAAAACAAAATGGTTTTTCACTGACACCACGGTTTTGAAATTCCAGCCAAATGGTATTTTACGCGAGCATTGAGTTGGAAAACTACACGTTTTGTGTTTCGGTGTGTCCCTCAATGAAAAATAGCACTGAAGGGTGCTATTCATCGGGTGCTCTAAGTGGAATACCTCAACATTGAACAGAATTTCGAAACTCAAAGATTAATGCTAGTGTACTCAGTGCATTCGAAAACGGCAATAAAAGTAAATAAGTGGCGTCTCAAGTCCGAGAATGCATTTTCGCCGGTCGACGGTTGTGAATAAACAAACGATTGCATCGCAAATTAGAGAGTTGCAGAAAAGACACTTCACGCTAATTCACGACATGCACAGGGCCACTCCATAAAATAATACGTTGGTTGTCCGATAGTGACGTCCTATTTATATGTCAAATTAAATTAGACTTTATCATCATACATTAATGATCAATGGAACGCGGATGCGCAATAACGTCCGTGTCGCGTACAACAAACCAACAAACACCAACAAGCCCCCCAGTACACACACAACTTTTTAAGAAACTTGGGTATTCGAAATTTTGTGACATCCGACAATGACAACTTTTAGGAGCTATTTAGACCAAATTTTTTATAGTTTGACATAGAATAAAATTCTTTCTTTAAAAAGATTTTTAGAAATATTGTGTTTTAGGGGTATCAATAAGTATGACGACTGAAAAATACTTTTGGCCCATATTTTAGATAATTAAACTTTTACGAAGACAGAGCATTTTTGCATGACATCATAGCTAAGTACGATTTTTGTATAGCAGTGACGTCACAAGCCACTCTGGAACTTAAGATGCTCCGTATTTTTGTAAATTACTACTTTTTTGATAAAGTAAAAAAATATGGGTCCATTATTATTGGATAATCTTAGACACACTAATTAAAATAGTACTTTTTCGACCCTGGCGTGACCCTTATTAAAATTGATTGTCATCTACGCCAAAAAAAAACAAGTAAAGGTTGACTTGACACCATTGTATTGCAGTACTAGTGTAACTTTTTTTCAATCCCTTATTGAAAATTTATTTTTATTTTATTTTATCTTAATATACTCTTTCTCTGTTTTTATAAAACTAGAACTAAACTACTCGTAATTAGCGCAGAAATTTTAGGACAATATAGTTATGCTTTAAATAATTTCGGAAAGACTGATTTTTTCTAACACGCTTTTATTAAAAAAGCTATTTTCTTCTATGTTCTCGACAATTTGTGTTCGCATGTTATGAAACGGCTGCTAGAAATGTAGAAACGTGGTAAGACAAAGACTGAGAAGAAATACGTGCACAAAGTATTATTCTCCTCGCCATTTTAACTCGACTTTTTCTCTTTATTTAGAAGGACAAGAAAAGACGAAGAATATGGCCGCTACTTGCCCTTTTGAGGAGATCCCAAAGCTTTGAAAGTACTTTTATAATACTTTGTAAGCATTCTACTTGTTTGCCGTGTGGTTTGCGGTAGAGTATAATAGGGCCACTCTAAGTCTTCGCGTGGATGTCGTAAAAGGCAACTTAGGAAATACAAGCTAGACAAAGCTTATAAACATCAATGAGACCTCTCCGACCAGTCTGGTCAACGAGGATAGTGTAGGTCAAAGTAATTTCGCTGCTTAGGCCAAGTATGGCCCTGGTAGTACAGAGAGGGCCGTGCTCCTGCAGTGGAGACAAAAAGACCTAGTGATGATGATGATGAACTCACAGGTCCGGTGAAGCGGCTTTAAGGCTTGGCGCAAACGCGCCACAACCAAACGTGGCCACCGACCACTTTTCTGAAGTTTTCAAACATTTTGTATCGACTTGTCAGCTGCCGCACACGGTGACACTGGTGGCGCCCACTAAATTAGTAGAAAAGTGGTCGGTTGGCGCGTTTCGTGGTGGTACGTTCGCGCCGAACGTTAGTGCCAGGCTCTACCGGACTTGTAAGTTCTATTAACAACTATACTCCATTTGGTTAGGTACTTAAATAAATGTAAACAATCTTGACATATCTTTTTATTGAAATATACACTTTGTAAATGAATAATTTTGCTATTTACAAAGTAATTATGTTATAAATTATAAATTACATAATTACTTCGTAATTTTCAAAGGTATTGATTTATAAAGTAAATATTTTAATAACAAGACATGTCAAAATTGTTTACATTTATTTAAATACCTAACCAAATGGAGTACAATTTTGTAGTATCCAGAGTCAAAAATAAATTATTAAATAAAACATCACAAAATATTGTCACGTGTCATTGATTATATCTATTTAGAAAAACTGTTAATATGAGCGCTATGACTTTAAGAAACTAAAAATAAAAAATAAATATTTATTTTGGACAACTTAGATCCACATTCACAATAAATAATAACTATGATGTCACGAAGTGCTATTTCATACAAATCCCATAGACAATGTTTGTTTTGACGTTTGGAAATAGTATAATATGATTTTTCATCACCCCTTTCTTCTCCAACGTGTGTCACGATTTGGCTTGCATGTTATGAAACAGCTGCTAGAAATATAGAAACGCGGTGAGACATGCGCAAACAAAGCAATATTCTCCTCGCCATTTTTACTTCGACTTTTTCAACTAGGTACAGGAAAGTAGTCGGCGTTGTGGTGGCTCGTATGCGCCGAGCCTAAATGTGTGTTGTATAGACGCAAGTTACAAAACTTCAGCACGTAGACTGAATGTTGATGAGCACTCTTAACACGGATGCAGGGGGCCAGTGAAAGTTTTATGTGGATGACATGATAAGTACTGAGTCTTCAAGGACCATTACATTTGTTAGCTCTGTCACCCGCAGGTCAGTAACTTAACTTGGTTTGTCTTCAACAAAGAGTAAGACGGAACGGATTTTTTATATATCTTTATCATCATCATCATCATCAGGTCTTTTTGTCTCCACTGCAGGAGCACGACCTTTGTACTACCAGAGCCATACATGGCCAGAGCAGCCAGAGGACTTAGCCTACACTCTCCACGCTGACCAGACAGGTTGGAGAAGTCTCATTGATGTTTAGCTTGTATTTCCTAAGTCGCCTTCTACGACATCCACGGGAGGACTTGGAGTGGCCCTATTCTACTCTGTTGGAAGGAAACCACACGGCATTTTTTTCATATATCTGTTATGTCTAAACTCTAAACATCGTAAATAGATTACATACAGCATCACGAAAAACAACACCAAACTATTCCCACCGTCGCTAACACACGAGCTATTTTTAGTCCCGACGCCCCAACTTCTGAAAGCAAAACTTTTTAACTGTATTTTACGTTCGCTCGTTAAACAGTGTATGATGTTACGCCAAACGGCCGAAGTTCCTTGATAAATCTATTTTTGATAATTTGTGTTCAGTTTTATCTGCAAACAGTGCCCGCTCAGGTTTTGATATATTATTATTGGGAAATGAAAATTTAATGTCTTTAAAATGGCTATCAGCATTTGCGTCCACATTATCTTGGTGTTTGTTGAATTGTGTTTGCTTTTTATCGCTTGTAATATGTTACAAGCTCGGAGGCCCGACTTTCGCAAGTTAAGCAGTCCTGGGCGTGCCTACCAATTAGATGAAGGAACATAAGTTTCACAAATTTTTTTGGCCGCTAAGCCGTCTCTCTAGGCTTTCATCAGTCAAGACATATCAGATCTGATTCGCCGTGTGGTTTCCGGCAGAGTAGAATAGGACCACTTCAAGTCTTTCCGTGGATGTCGTAGAAGGTGACTTAGGAAATTCAAGCTAAAATAAATTTATAAACATTGTGAAATCTCTCCAACCCGTTTCGCCAGCGTGGAGAGTGTAGGCTAAATCCTCTGGCTGCGCTGACCAAATGTGGCTTTAGTAGTACAGAGAGTGTCGTTCAGTGGAGATAAAAAGACCTGATGATTAAGATATGTCAGGTGCAGTAAGACAGCTTGAAAAATCTGAGACCAGATAAATAAATAATCTTTAATAATAAATACAACTTTCCCAAATACGATAAGTTAAGGTTTTTATTATGTGCTGTTTATTTAGCTTTATGCGTTGACCTAATCCAACAGAACTGAAATCAGAATGGGCCATTAAACTAGGAGTGCCGACCACAAAAGATATGGGAAATAGGCACGGACATACATATACATAATATACTTACTCCACTTATTTTTCTTCGTATACAACGTGGAAGGGACATACCCGTAATAATAATAATCGAACCACGCGCTATACTAGATCAATATAGTATAATGATAATAAAATAAGAGACAAAAATAAAATGGCATTTCCATACGAAAGTGTGCAGCCGCCGGAATGTCGAATTTTTTTATTATTTTTTATCAGATCATGGTTTGATTTATTATGGATTTTCATCCACGTTGTGTACATAATGTACATGTGACAAAAATTTGATATTGAAACTGCTAAAAGCCTCTAAATGTTTCATAGAAGAGGAACAAGTTAAAAGTTTATCACTTGATGTAGGGCTATGCAACACCATGTCATCTGCGTAATTTTAGTTATTGTTTTTAATCATTTATCACTCTTCTGACCAGTCCGAAACGCTACTATCAGTAGATTTTCTTTAAAATAACGATAAATTACCTAATAATTCAAATATTTATTAACATAGATAACACTAATTCATTTGAAACTGACATGTAAAAGGGCCTGTAAAGGTCTAATTATTTAAAAAATGGTGCTTTGATTTGATATATTCACATAAATTCTATTTCAAAACTGCCTTCATAAAACAATGGCCCTATTTGTACTCGTAATATAATTTCTACGAGTGAGCAATAATAAATCAACCAGTACTCAAAAATCGTTTAAATCTCACGCGTTGAACGAAATAGCTCGCAGTCACAATAAATCAAACAGTATTGTTTGTTTTAGGTGCAAGTCATGGGTTGAACAGCAAATAAGTCCACGTCCATTTAGACAAGTAATCACTCCTTGTTTTCGAGTCGAAACTGTTCCACATACAATTTACTGACATTGTATTGTAACAAGTAAATTCATCTGACCAAGGTCGCTGGAAGGCGTTGGATGCAAGCCGCTCTAGATCGGTCATTTTGGAAATCTTTGGGAGAGGCCTATGACCAGCAGTGGACGTTATGTGGCTGAAAAGATGATGATGATGATGAAGTAAATTCACTGAGTATGAAAGTGATAGCGACGCAAATAAAAGTGGGAAAGACTGTATAAACTGCGGAACATTTATTGACACAAGACGATAGGATAAAAACATGAACATACAAAACAATTATAAAACAGAACACTGAAAAAACATTTAAATCTGGCGCTTACTACATAAAAAGCAAAGGATGAAATTCTTAGTGGCCAGCATTCTTTATACCACTGTAGACCTCCTTTGTGCATCGCCTACAGTATTATAAATATTCCACGAAGAGAATATGTCAGAGCATGCATGAAAAGAGTTATGAGTGTTGACGAAGCAAAAAAGGTTTGCAAGGATCGTAGTAAGTGGAAATCTATAGTCTCTGCCTACCCCCATGGGAAAAAAGGCGTGAAAATATGTATGTATATAATACGTCAGTGTTTCTTCTCAGTTGGTTGGTTTGATAGTTTTATAGAAACTACTGGAAAAACTTAGCTTCACCACACCAGTAGAGTTCCATGTAATTCAAAGGAATTTTTACCTTTTGGTTGATGTGATGAATTATTAAAATGTTGTGGTTAAAAGCATAGGTAAAATATGGAAAAACACAAATATGTATGCAATATATATTCGTTAAAACAGTTGTTATTTGTCGAATGTGTAAGCAACCAACAAAGGAAACCAAATCAGGTAGTTAGGATTCCTTTGTTGACAGATGGGCGGGATTCAGCGCGATTGTTCCGAAATTTTGTTGGATGTCTAGAGTCCCGGAGAAACAAGATGATTCATAATTTGTATCTCATCTGCTCATCACAAGTGCTGACAATCTGGTAAGACCGCATATAAGATGGTCAGAAAAAATTATAAAAAGGAAAAAAAGCCCCGTTTAAAGCAAAAAACAGTCTCAGTTATTCGTCCTTTATCTTATGACAAAAATGTCTGTCCAATTCACTTTTTTTTAAAGAAAAGAAACCTTTATTTTCTTTAAGAGGCAAGAGTTACATTACTAAAACTGAAATCTTAATAACTTTTAGTCATAAGTCTGTCGTGTATTCATCCGGTCAGTCAGTCTGTAAGGAGGCTGGTGATAGCCCGGTCAATTTTTAAGGCATCAAATTCCTGCCTGCATCCCTCCCCCTCACCACTTTGCCATGATCCTGAAAAATCCCAACTTTTTAAAATTTGACTTTTTTTTATTTTATCCAGATTTCGGTATTCCCATCTAGCTACCCGACATAACACACCATTGCATTATTATGTCGAACCGGATGTGTTACGGTTACGGGCAGCGGAAGTTAGACGGTAGAGCTATTAAACTGATACGGTGTTGTATGACAACCATGGTATTCTCCAAAATGGACCAGACATTTCTTTATACAGTTTTAAAGTATAAAGTAACAGACATTTCTTATTCACAGTGTCTGAAATAAAAATGTTTACAGCAAAAGTAACACATGAAACATATCCTATTTTAGTATCTTTACATGGACAATAATCATGGATCCGTGAGCATGAAAGGAGATAAAGATTCCCGTGATTCCAGCAGGAGATAATGATTTGTTAAGAAATTGAAATGTTGGTGTACGAAATAGGTCACAAAACTAAGTTATTTACTAACTTCTGTAACTCTACTAACCGTCATAAAATTTTATTTTCACTCTATTCAAAAAAAATTGATGGAATTTTGAATACCTGGAAGAAGAAGAAAGGTGGGTACCCTTGTCCTGACTTGGTTAAGTTAGAATCCAATACAACGGGTCTAACTAAAACTGAAAACATTTTAGGGGTGTATTCAGTTCAGAATAATAAAAAAAACTTTTCACAAGGAATATAAAAATATCTACAAACGAATTTAGAAAAAAATTTGGCTTTCCATGGAAACTATGATCATCTGATCGGTAAACTTTTGTGGCATGCCCACATTTGTTTGTTTTTCGCTATAGCGAGAATTATACTAACCAACTTTCCCCGTAGTTCAGTATTTTTTTGTAAGGTACAATTGACTGAATACCTTCTTTGGAGCGAACTCAGCCTGTTTGATTTGTCTTATTAATTTATTATTAATAAATATCATAGCACCCTAGATTTACTGACTGAAAAATTGAATATTGTGAGAGCAATGTCTGATCTATTGCAATTTCAAATAAAGGAAAGCTGCAAGCTTGCTTTACCTGATGGGCTGAAGGAATTGATGTCTGATATTTCTAGAGAAGTAATGTATTGTATTGATATGAATAACTAAACTTAGCAAGGCTGGTGTGACGCTGGACGTAGGCCACTTCCAGAATTCAGATAAAAAAATTAAGGACTTTTGGAAATAAAATAATGATGATAATAAACGCCTTCACACACGCAGACACACATCATCATCACCATTATTGTCCTCGCCTTTTTCCTATTTGGGGTCGGCTCTGTACAGACACACACTATCACGTATTTATCCTTAAAATGTCTTTGTATCTACAACCTCGTCTGCCTAATGGGGAGCATTTTAACTCAAGACTTAAAGGCCAATTAAACCGTAATGATGGGCGAGAAGGCACGTATAAACTGTGGGTCCCGAACGCCATCTAGCGTTTGATCATCAAACTACCCAAGGATTGGTTCTGGTTTACTCTTTAGTTGGTGGAGGTCAGACAGCAATCGCTCTATGTAAAAACTAATAACCCCGTCAAATCTCTTTGGTTAGGTAGCGGACCCCAGGCTCTGAAGCATTACTGCTGATGATGCAACCGGGAAAATTACGCTCGGATGATTATGATGATGATTGGTGAGAAGATGGAGAAGAATCCAAATAGTAATAAGTCGCCGCATCGCCTATTGATATAATTCGCATTTTCACCCATTCCTTTTTTCGGCTTTATCTACGATCTGCGCTAGAAGACAAGCAACTGTACATTCTGAGTGTTTTTTTTTCTCAGTCCAAGATAGATTGTCTCTGAATGTACAATAACGTCACATTTGTACAATTATTATTCCCTAAATAGGTACTTCGAGCACAACCGCCAGATCTCTACGACTTTATAACAAAATATCTGGCAGCTTTGCTGGTTAGTCGGGAGAATCTGTCCATTGCCAGTCGTCTGTGCCAGGATATCTGTGATCCTTCTTGTCACCCAGAATTGGAAGATGCGCTGATGCAAATTGGAATGAATGAAGAAGATGCGGTTAAAGCGAAAGAGATTATTGAAGAGTACTTTGAGAAAGGAGGAAGTAAGTATATTGACACAGACAATGTAATTTGTAACGTAAATTTTGATAAAGATATTTGTCATATACTTGAAGGACTTCTATACTTTATTTAATGCTGGTTTAGGAGTTAAACACAAAATACGGTAACGTTGTTAACCTCTTAAAAGATGAAAACGTGATTGAGTATATACTAATACCGACAATATTATTTCTTCCGATAGTATGTGTTTTCGCCTTTGATTTCTGAGAAGCCGCTGGTACAATCTGTTTTTTCTTTTCGCCCGGACCAGCATGGAATTGCTAGGTTAACATCAATTAAAACTGGAATGTTTTAGATGATGAAGATACCCTGTTGACTGAGCTAGTGAGGCATACCAGTTTAACGTTGGAACAAGTCCAGTTGATGCAGGAGACTATACGCGACGCATATCTTCAGCACCATATTAATAATACTGATCAGTCTAATCGCGAGGTAAGTAATGATTATTCAATATTTTTCAAATCTAACAATACCTAAAATGCTAATTTAATTACTTTCTGACACTCATGATCGGGATGTTTGTTTTGCCTTCTTTTTATTCCTATACATCGCACAAATTTTATGGTAAACCCTTTTATCCTACAATCTTCACGGCTCTGGAATGCTTTACCCGTTGACATCAAGGACATTCCACTAAATTTTCTTTTAAAGAAATGTACACTCGCATCTAAAATAAAACCTTTCATTTTCATCATCATTACTTAACTGTTTATATGATACAGATTGTATGTGTGTTTATGTATTACTTTGTGTCTAAAATTATGATTTCTATGAACATCACCGAAACTCGTAGCGTGGAAGAAAGCTCTGTCAATGTCTCTTATTTTTCAGATGCCGAAAGTTGACGATGAAATAACGCGTGCTGCAATGCACACTCTGCAGCTTTACGCTCAGACTGGACCTTCTGATGTGGAGTATCATCAGAAAGTCGAAAAAATACAGGTAAATCAACGACATCATACTAAAATCAATGTGCTAGGGTCTGATGTTGATCATATCTTTAGATTCCCATTTACTTTACTAATAAAACCTAGTCTAAAGTTTAAATTTAAAAGATTTGTCAAAAAAATAAAAGTGAGGCCTTTGCTCAGCAGTGGAATCCAGAAATAGGCTTAAACAAGTTTATTTCCAGCAAATTAAAAAACCCAACTTTCAAGCGTTACAAGTAAGCCACCAGTCCTCTTGTCAGCAGTGGCAGCGATCTTTAAAATATTTATACAAGTCTCATAAAAGTCATCATCATTATCAACGCATTGTTGTTTACAGACAGCTTACCGCGCCTACGGGGTACGTCGTCTATGCACTTCGAAGCCTGCTCGAGAGAAAAAGGAATTTAAGCCGCGATTTCAGTTTCATGATGAGGTAAAATAATCAAGATGACAATCTACTGAAACTTAAGTATAACACAAATAATTTGGAACGGGTGTATTATCTTGTATAGGCGCGGACGAAGGTATATAATTTCTTCAATTACTTACTTTGGGGCTAGCTCAATCAGTGTAATTTGTCCCAATAGTTAGGAAGAAAGAGTTATCTTAGCGTCTAAACTCAATATTATTTTACTAAAAAAATCATCTTTTTAGATTGACAAGGATCAAATCGATACATCAGATGAAGGTAAAGGTAAGTATCGTCGCATTATTCACTCGCTTCAAAATTACCAAATATCCAGATAGCAATCAAAAATTATTTATTAATTTTACTGGTCTGTAATTTATTTAAGTTGAATAAATACACTATCTACATCAATAAACTTAAGAACTATATGTTATTCCTATATCTATCTTGATGATATTATAATCACACAATCATCATAGCTTCATTTGCTTTGCAGAAAGTATATCAACAGTTCCATCATCATCTTTATCATTCTACGACCCAGAAAACTTTAACAAAATTCACGAAACTCCTAGCCAGATGAGTATAGACGTAGAACGCGAGGCATCTCTTCTTTCTCAAGTTCATTTCGACGAACCACGCTTTGTTAAAATAATGAGCAAAGAACTACCTAATATAAATAAAAGAGGGGATAGTGTCTCACTTAATGAAGAAAAACAACTTTCTGAAGTTCAATTAGACGAACCAAAATCAAAATCCACAAACCTTGAAGTGAAAATATCTTTTGTTCCTGAAATTTATTTTTATGATACAGATGATAAAACTTCTAAAGCATCAATTAATGAAGGTAATGAAGGATTTGTTACTGAAGAGCTACAATGTTCAAATCATGACTTTGATTTATCTGATTTTAAAATAGATGATGAAGGAATTGAAGAAACTGTCGATGATGTGGCTTTAAATGCTGATGTTGAATCAGAGGCGTCTGTAGAAGAAAGTATTGATAGCGATAATGAAATCCAAGAAGAATCTGCATCATCTGATGATATAAGTTCAATTTATACAGAAATTTTACGTCGTGTTTGTGAGTATTTGTAAAAGTGCTTAATTATTTTATGAACGACTCTATTCACGATTCATTAAGAAGAGGATATTAATTTTATTTTGGCTGATTCAAGGATTCAGTGGTAAAAAGAATACTAACAGATAGGGTTTACGTAAGTATTATTTCTTTAAAAGTGCTTTCTTCGCTTAGAAAGATATAGGTGTTTATGATTTAATTTTTTAAAAGTAAGAGATTTTCGTTGTCAAGTTTTTAAGTTAGTAGGTATGGCATGTTTTACTCTTATGTTATATATTTCACAATAAACAATACATAAACGAATTGAATTGAATTAAATTTATACCGTAAAAATGTTAATTCATGTTTAGTAATAATTAAAATAATGTTTCGGTTTTACACTATTTTTGATTTCCCTCATTTGAGATGGTGTATGTATGTAGGTATTTCTCTGAAGCCCTAGTTCACTTTCCGGTATTTTATGCCTCCACAGATGTCATATGTCGTTTGGTTTTCATCAGAGTAGAATAGGGCCACTCCAAGTTTTTTCGTGGATGTCGTAGAAGGCGACTGAGGAATACAAGCTTAACAAAGCTTATAAATATCAATGAGACCTCTCCGACCCGTCTGAACAGCGAGGAGAGTGTAGGCCAAGTCCTCTGTCTGCTCTGGCTAAGTAAGTATGGCACTGGTAGTGCAGAGAGGGACGTGCTCCTGCAGTGGAGACAAAAATACCTGATGATTATGAGATGTCTATTATAATTTCTATATGTATAAGTTTCTAATTTTATTCGCACTCGTACCCTACCTTTCCAGGCCATTGCTAAAAAATCAGTGCATTGCCTTCGAGGCAATATTATCACTGAGCTTTGACCTATTTGTCTTGCTGCAGCACACACATGCAATTGATTTATTGTTGTGTATTTATTTGCAAGCCTGTGTAATGTAACTCATGTATGTATACTTAATTTTGTGTGTGTCTCGGTATTGACAAATAAACAATTTATCTATCTATCTATAAGTGAATGGTAAAGTATCATATCTAGTCTTTCGTGCTTTGTGCTCTCGTTGCATCCGTTGCACTGGATCGATAGTGCGGCTGCGCAATGTGCAGGTCAACGTCCCGTGACGTAACAGCGGATTGGCGGCAAAAGGGATTTACGGGTTTGATTTGTGTTGTGACCCCGTTTTAATTGAGTAATGTTTTTGTTTGTTACTAAGTCTCATTTCATTTTTATAAGCTTTTTTTAACTTGCCATGTATCTTTCAAATATTACAACTCCGGTACAATCCGTGGTGGCATTTTTGATTGACAAATTTATACTATTTTATGTATAAATATTAACGGTTTCGTATGTCATATTTATGACCTTGTGAAATGGTGTTCTTATTTTTTTGACATAAAAATAAAATTAAGTCAAAGTCAAAAATCATAACCCCTAAATAAATTTGCTTATCAAAAACCTACCTTCTGTTGTCGAGATAAGCGTCGTAGTCGTCTGGCAGGTTCTTGTCGTCGTGCATGTCGTACAGGTCGCTGTATATCGCCGACTCCAGCCGCGAGGGATCCAAGTGGTAGTTGGGGTTCTCGTACGAGAGAAGACCATTCTCTGTGGACAAACAAACAGGAATTATTAAATAAATCTATACATATAATAAAACAGTAAAAAAAGTGTTTCTGTACATTCAATATATTTCCAAAAAATATATTGGGGGCGATAGAGACGTAGTAATAGAGTAAGAATTAAAAAAAAAACGACTGTCAGTTTGTCTGTTTGTACACGCTAATCTCCGGAAATACTGGACGGATTCGAATGAAACTTTTTTTGTTATATAGCTGTTAAGCCTGGGCAACAGTACGTAACAACAGGGTAGTAATGATGATGAAAAATGGAACACCTGATGCAGAACTATAATGGTCCAGCTAAACTATAAGAAATATAAAAATGACGTCTTATTCAAAGTTTTAGCATGATGAGCATTTGCCAGAGACGCCAAATCCACGCGAACGCAGTCGCGGGATTCAGCTTGTAGGTAATATTCCGACCGTACCAAAGGTCCCCCAGCTATAAAATACCTTCAAATCAAGCCAACAGGCGCCAGCGCTTGCAGGGCTTCAGTAACTTAATCCGAAGCCCCACTATGGACCATTTTGTCATAATCCGCACTAATATATTAAAATGTATGAGTCATAGGCAGAAATATAAAAAAAAAAATTTGTTTATGTTATACCTTTAAACGAGCAATTCTTGTATATTTATTTATATATATATTTATAAATTTCTGTGATCTCGAGAAAACGGCTGTAACGAATTCGCTCAAAATTTGCATATGGGGGTTTTCGGGGGTAAACAATCGATCTAGATTAGTTTTATATTTGGGAAAACGCGTGTTTTCGAGTTTTCATGCGTTTTTCTTTCCACGCAGAATATGGTCGCTAATTTCGTCGCGCCAACCGCCTTGTTTTTAGCTCAGCGGTTAAGGATACCGACCGCTAGAAAGAGTGTTACGGGTTCGAATCCCACTTGGTGACTTACTTTTTTTTATGTTTAAATTTAAATATAATTTTTTATTTTGCATTGTTTTTAGACAAGTTTAAAAAAATTTAGTTAATGTTTGAGATGTAATCGAGCAAAGCTCGGTCACCCAGGTACTATCACACTTATATTATAAAAGTGTGTGTGTGTATATATTTGTCTTGTCCAATTTGGATAAAATTTGGTATGCAGAAAGCTGACACCCTGGATTTACACAAAGGCTACTTTAGCCGCGGGTAACACCACGGGGCGCAGCTAGTTACCTATCTATAAATTCATTCCTTTTTTTGTAGCGGTATAGCGGCAACAGAAATACAACATCTGTGAAAATTTCAACTACCTAGTTATTACGGTTCATGAGATACAGACACATAGATAGACAGGTATATTATTAGGTTTAAACTTAAAACATCCCTTTTTTGTCGGGGACTAAAAAAGAAAGAAAAAAAAATACAATCTATTAGTTTTTGATCCCAAAAGCTAGAAGCCTAGTAGATTGCATCTCCTCGAATTACATCTTAGTTACTTTTTAGTACGGGTATTAAAATTTTAAGTCTTTAAACGCCGTGACGGTCACTTGGCGCACGACAAACTAGGGAAAATCTTTATTACATGCCAGCCAAAGCCTGCGACTTCGTTCGCGTAGACTTTATGAAAATGCTCATCAGGAAGCTAAACTTTTGCTAAGGCATCATTTTTATATTTCTTATAGTTAAGCTGGACCGTTTTGGTTCTGCACAAGGTGTACCATTTTTCAAAATTAATTATGCCCTCTATGTTGCCCAGGCTTAACAGCTATATAATAAAAAAGATTCATTCGAATCCATCCAGTATTTTCTGAGATTAGCGTGTAAGAACAGACAAACAATTTTTTTTAAATTCTTACTCTCTTACTATGTCTCCTTCGCCCCAAATTGTTTTTTATTCAATGTACAGACACATTTGTTTACAGTGTTATTATATTTATATAGATATAGATTTAAAAATATATATTTATTTCATTGTAAACAATGGAAATTGAAAATATATTGTCTGCCATGCTGGCAGTTAAGGTGTTAATACTATACACTATACTTTTATCTCAAATGAATTTGTGTAGTAGGTACCTGTATCCTAGCCACACTATACTCGCAATCACATCATACTCGTAGGTACACGCGCTTAAGGGCCCTAGCCCGCACATAAACGGTTATGTCGCCCGTAACATAACAATAGTACGGCGATGCTAACACTCTGAAATGGTAGGGCGCACGTCAAGAGAGAAGAGCGACTTAGGTCGAAGTAGAAAATAAAACCTTTTTAATATCAAATTTATAAATGATTGCTTAATATTTTATTAAACATACATCCAAAGAGATCGGATTAGCCAAGAATTAACATAGACGACGTCCACTGCCCAGTGGTCATCATGCCACGCTGTCACACGGAGATCACTGGTTCAGGTCAAGATGGAAAATGATATTTTTCAGATTGATCCGGATTCTGGATGTTTATCTATTATATGTATTTGTTATAAAATATTTTAGTTAGTATCACATAACAAAAATCAGTAACACGAGCCTGGCATGGTTAGCTTAGGCTAGGCTGCAGAGATTGTCATCGATCATATAAAGAACTAGAGGCAGCGCGCGGCTTCGCCCGCGTTAACCACACGAGTGAAGTCGCGGGCGTGATGCAATATAGCCTATAGCCTTCCTCAATAAACGACCTATATAGTACCGAAAGATTTTTTAAAATCGAACCAGTGGTTCCTTAGATTAGCGCGTTCAAACAAACAAACAAACAAACAAACAAACAAACAAACAAACAAACAAACAAACAAACAAACAAACAAACAAACAAACAAACTCTTCAGCTTTATATATAAGTATGGATATATTTCACGTTAGTTTTAATAAAGAATACAATAAAATATAATATACATATAAGATACTCGCAAGTTCTCCCGAGATGTCGTAGAAGGCGATTTAGGAAATACAAGCTAAACAAAGCTATAAACATCAATGAGACCTCTGCAACCCGTCTGGCCAGCGTGGAGAATGTAGGCCAGATCCTCAAATTCTCAAAGGCTCTGGTAGTACAGAGAGGGTCGTGCTCCTGCAGTGGAGACTAAAAGATCTGATGATGATGATGAATGATGATACTCGTATATATAAGAAACGATTCTTATTTTTTTTAAAATTAAACAATACCTTTAATAAAAAAGTTGTTTCACATAATTAAAAAGTTCGTCTTCTTAAAACAGCATAAAAGATTCTAAAGCTAAAATAATCTCACGTTCACCTTTTATTGAGGTGTTGAGTAAGTTTAAAAGGCAAAATAGCAGGTATTTCCGTTTAGAATGACTGCATGCAAGCCGCGTGTGGCGCGGTGCCAGACTAGCCTCATACAGATTTGGGGGATAAGGCTTGTGGTAACCTAGATAGAAATTCCATTGGATTGTAGTTTGGACTGTATGAAATGAGGCTGTATTTTAAAATCGAAAACAGAATAAATAGCCTTATAAGATATTTTTGTCTTAAAAAACACACTCTTAGTAGAACGTGCCAAAAGGCATGACGAATAGAAAATATTTCCAGCACATCGGTTAGATTATTGAAAAATATTGCACAAGTATTTTTTCTTTTCTTTAAGAAACAAAAAATGACAAAGATATATGATAAAGATAGACGCATTTAAATTTCGTATGACCTCTCTCTTGGCTAGGTACGACTTTTACTGAGCGGTGACGTTGCAAGCCTCCACTCTGGAACTTTGATGCTGCCCTGTAATTTTTTACTTTCTTGGTAAACTGAAAAATATGAGTCCAGATAAAAAATGTGAAAACCAAAGTTGTAGACAATTTTATCAGCTTTCATTATGTAGTACAACAAAATTTCGTACATCGCACCGTTTTCGAGATGTAAGCGAAAAACTAAAAACGGGACCTTCTTTGTGCCCTCCCCCCGCGGGCTCACCTCGTAGGGGTAAGGACTTTTAGTATGTTTATGTCATAACTAGACTAGTCCTAACATAGTTGCCGAGTCAAAATTTCTGCTTTCGACTTTTCCATCCATATGCCCCTTTTGAGCACTCATTGACCGAACTACTTGGACTCATCATTATCATATCAGCCACAGGAAGTCCACTGCTGGACATAGGCCTCCCCCAAGGATTTCCAAAACGACCGATCGGAAGCGGCCTGCATCCAGTGCTTTCCTGCAACATTACGTAGGTCGTCTGACCATCTAGCAGGTGGGTGTCCTACACTGCGCTTGCCGGTACGTGGCCGCCATTCGAGAACCTTTCTGCTTCATCGGCCATCGGATCTTCGCGCTATGTGCCCCGCCCACTGCCACTTTAATAAGCTAATCCGCTTGGCTATGTCAGGACTACTTGGACTGTCCCTATTCTACTCTGATGAAAATCAGACGGCAATATTTAAAAATAACACTCCATATTATAGATTCACGAACGCCATTATTGGAAAGTATCCTTAGAAGTGTGAGAGGCTGTCTGAATTTCAATCAGTTTTAGAGTGCTGATAAAATTCGACGCTTCCCCCGCTTCCACAGAACTTATTACACTTTCAGAACTTTTAACACTGCATTCGTTTGCTTAAAGTATTTTTTAATTTAAACAAATTAGGTTTGGATGCCTATGTTCAGAAGGAACGTAATATGGTTGATACCACGTTGATACGATGATTATGTTCTTCTTTTACTTGCATTTTTTGCAATTTATAAAATAAGTAGTTGAAAGGTTATCTAGGGTTTGGTCTGGTCAAGTCAAAATTTTATATGATATCTCCGTTTCCTTTTTAAATAAAAGCTCCGTTTTTTTTCAAATAATTTATTTCAAATGCAGGTAGCACTTGATCCAGAAAAAATAATGTATCCCAATAACATGCAACTTGATTTTCATACATTTTTAAACAAAACGCATCTCTTCCAAAACTTGCACCGCTGTAACCCCGTGTCTATACCACCAACAAAACGTAACGGCAACAGCGATCACTTCCGGTCGGATAATGACCGCATTTATGTATAGCACTACATATGCCACTGAATCAATGATGCTATCGGAATGCCCTAGGTATTATTTATACCGGGTGCGAAGTTGCAAATACACTAATACGTGAACTAAGTTAGAGTTGCTCAAGAGGCAGATTGAGCGGTTTTAAGAATAACATTGGTCGATCATATCTTTTACCTTTAAACGAGCAATTCTTGTATGTATATATATATATTTATTTATAAATTTCTGTGATCTCGAAAACGGCTCTAACGATTTCGCTGAAAATTTGTATATGGGGGTTTTCGGGGGTAAACAATCGATCTAGATTAGTTTTATGTTTGGAAAAACGCGTGTTTTCGAGTTTTCATGCGTTTTCCTTTGCACGCAGAATATGGTCGCTAATTTCGTCGCGCCGACCGCCTCGTTTTTAGCTCAGTGGTTAAGGATACCGACCGCTAGAAAGAGTGTTACGGGTTCGAATCCCACTCGGTGACTTTCTTTTTTTTATGTTTAAGTTTATAATAATTTTTTATTTTGCATTGCTTTTAGACAAGTTTAAAAAAAATTGTTAATGTTTGAGATGTAACCGAGCAAAGCTCGGTCGCCAAGGTACTACGAAATTAAGTAATTAGAAAGAGGGCCAAAGTCAGGGGCTTTGTATAAAAAGACAGAATTCTAGGTGGGCAGCACACTCAGCTAGAATTTATATAAGAGGATACTTGTTTTTTTACAAAAGAGGCCGTTTTTCGCAAATGTGCGAAGAAGCTTTACTTCCTTACTTTAAACTGTAAATAGTAGTGCATAAAATACCTATAGTTTGAGGGGTTATCTAGTGATAATATCTTCATTCTTCGAGTAGATAAGATGAAAAATATTTACCTAATGCATTTGATTTAAGCCATATTTAATTGAATAGAGTACTACTTCATTTAAATAATAGGAATCAAAGATTTGAATGTCTTAATTATTACCATAAAGCGCTATCTAGTGACAAAGAAATCTTATACTTTTAAACGAACAATTCTTGTATATTTATAGATATGTAAATTTATTTCTGTGATCTCGAAAACGGCTATAACGATTTCGTTGAAATTTGGTATATGGGGGTTTTCGGGGGTAAACAATCGATTTAGATTAGTTTTATGTTTGGGAAAACGCGTGTTTTCGAGTTTTCATGCGTTTTTCTTTCCACGCAGAATATGATCGCTAATTTCGTCTTTCCGGCCACTGTCCGCATGTCTGTCTAGTCCAGCGGGTTAAGGGTCCCCCGACCCTAGACCAAAATACAACTTTCCATACAAACGTAGTCTACGATTTATTTCAAAACGACATGTCCGATTTGGGCAAAATTTTGTAATTTCAAAGATATTGCAATTATCTAGGTTTATATTAAGTTTCCGACAGTAAAAATATGAACTTGAAATAGAATATAGTGTTTTATATCATTTTTGACCATTAGTATGGGAAACTTCTAAATCGTTATATTTTCTTTCCAGTTCATAATTTTAGTATAGGAAACCCAATATAACCCTAGATAATTGCAATTTCTTTACAATTACCAATTTTTACCGGAATCTGACATGTGGTTTCAAAATTAAACGTGTACTACGTTTGTATGGAGAACTCTAGGGTCGCCGGACTCTTAAGACGTGAGCGGCTTGAAACGAGTGTTACGGGTGCTATATATGTATTTGTTATGGAATATAGTATCGTTAAGTTAGTATCCCATAACACAAGTCTCGAACTTACTTTGGGGCTAGTTCAATCAGTATTATTTGTCCCTATATATATATTTATTTATAACCGAGCAAAGCTCGGTCGCTCAGCTGCTAATTATGTTTATATGGCGATGGAGATATGGCATCGGTAACATCCGAAAGTAGGACAATCAATATGTATTTACTGTATTTACTGAACGGAGATTGCCTTCCGGTAGATTGCATGCAATCGGTCGTTACATTAATTGTTCATAAGTAATCAAGCGAAGGCAAAGGAAAAATCACGGGAAGTTGATAAGGTTGAAGAAGCGGCTGGTATGGTGTGTAGGGATAGGGATGTGGACTAAAAATCTTTTTTGGCTCATTAGATCTATTAATAATTGGCCAAACGCGTGTCGGGCCACGCGCAGTGTTGGGTTCCGTAGTTCCGAATGCCAACTTTGAGTTTATGCCACTAAAAATGTTTTAAAACTAATTATCTATTGAATTAGTATGAAATCACTTTTTCCGAGTACATTTTATAAGTTGATCGCCTATAACATTTTAATTTGTATACCCTACTTAGCTCTGATAGTTTTCCATTAAACTACATTATATATACTATAGCTGTGAATTTTTTCACGCGGTCATATATAACTGTTTAGCAGATAGAGGGGGGGGGGACACTTGCCTCCAACAAAAATTTGCACTTTAAACCCAAATATTTCAGAAACAGATCCCTAAATCGAAAAATGGTGTTAAGAAGCTTACAATGTTTTTGAAAGACCTATTCAACGTCACCCCACACAATGTATTTGTCAAGAAAAAAAATATTGACTACCTCTTTACTTGTATGGCAGCTAACGTAAAAAAAAATATTTTTCCAAATTTTATTTTACGACTTGTTTGCCATGATTAATTTACATATCCATGCCAAATTACAGCCTTCTAGTACTTATAGTTTCTGAGTAGGACCGCGGACAGACAGACAGACAGACAGACAGACAGACATGGCGAAACTATAAGGGTTCCTTGTTTACTACGGAACCCTAAAAAGTATGATATACGTATTTTTCTTTTTTGATTAGGGAATAATGACGGAATTTAAATGTGCTACACATTTAAATTCACGATCAGCTAATTTTTTTTACCAAAGGTGACTTAAATCACCCCACTCCGAAACTTCAAAGATCTTTGTGTTTTTTTTTACTTTGATAAACGAAAAAAAAAGGATACTTTATTTGAGGATAGTAGGGTTATAGTAAGTACCTATATATACTCCCATGCTGGTCTGGGAGAAATAAAAAAAACTTAGAATGTACCCGCTGCAGATCGTAAAAGCCGATCGAGGGAATGGGCAAAAATGCAAATCATGTTAATAGGCGATGCGGCTAGCAACCCATCACTGTATTGATTGCTCCATCTTCTTGCCCACCATGACGCTAAAAGTGACTTTTGGGTCTTGCGGCCCTGGGCTCTGCATAGAACCGCAAGACCCAAAATGCTCTGTCTGCCCCATTAGGGATAAAGACGTGATAGTATGTATGTAGGGTTATAGACTCAAATATACCTATAATATATTTTTTACTCAGTCTAAATCCCTATTATCTAACTATACTTAAATAATGATTATTGATTACATACATACATGCATTTTGAAAGAGACCAGGGCCACAAATCCCAAAGGCCTCTTTTGGCATGATGGTGGGCGAGAAGGTGGAAAAAGGAATCAAAATAACGATTAGTTCAAGATTTGCATTTTCTCCAATTCTCTTGATTGTCTTTAAAACTATCAGCGGGAGAAATGATTGAGCTAGCCTCAAAGTAAGTTCGAGACTTGTGTTACCTATGGGATACAAACTCAACGATACTATATTTTATAGCAAATACATATATAGATAAACATCCAAGACTCAGGACAGTTTGAAAAAGGCCATTTTCAAGTTGCCCTGACCAGGGATCGAACTCAGATAGCAGCTAGTACATTCTAAGTTTTAATTTTCCCAAATTAGCATGGATGTTTTTAGAAAGCTTTTTATTAGATGTCGTGGTAAAGTCCCATACGAAGTTATTATCCCTTATTTTACTTGAAGGCTGACTCCAGCCACTTATCAGAGTAAGACTGTCTGAAGGTCGCTCGATCGATGCTGTGACGTCACGGCTTGGCAATGTATTTTGTTCTAGGTACCAGACTTCAGCTGTTCATTTTACAGAAATAATATACAAGAGCACATTTTAAATACAATTTAAAGTCCCTTTTTTGGATTCTTAATTGTTTATTCGGATAATTTACTTTTAAGTTATTTTGATTTAAAAACCAAACTACTAAAAGATTTTCATCAAATTTATATGTGGCCAATTGGAGGTATATTTTTTCCACTCCGATCTATTCTGTGCCACCTGCTGCCAGTCTTCGGCTTTTATTTTTAGCAGGTCCTTTTTGACTTGATCTATCCATCTGTATCTGGGCCGCCCAACAGGCCGTTTACCGCTTATCCTCCCAGCATACGCTCTCTTCACTGCACGGCCGTCTTCCATCCTTTCCAGGTGTCCCAGCCAGAATCAAAATATTATCGGAGGTCAAAACTCACTTTGGGTTGCTGCACCATCCTAGTAAGTAAGTAAGTAATTGGAGGTATACCTTTTTAACAAAAAGGATTATAAGGTTATGTTATTAATCCATCAGTTAAGTATAGCATTTAAAACATTGAAGAAAAAAATAAGTAAACATAAAATCCTCATCTTTTTTAAATTGATTGAAAAGACTCACAAACCTACCTCATTTCGAAGTTATTTGTTCTAGGTACCAGACATCAGCTGTTCATTTTACAGAAATAATATGCTAGAGCACATTTTAAATACAATTTATATTGCCCTTTTTGGATTCTTGATTGTTTATTCGGATAATTAACTTTTAAGTTATTTTGATTTAAAAACCAAACGTACGTAATGTACCAGCTGCTTCTCTCTTCCATGCTGGTCTGGGAGAAAATAAAAAACTTAGAATGTACAAGCTGCTTCTCTTCCCACGCAGATCGTAAGAGCCGATCAAGGGAATAGGCGAAAATTAGAATCGTGTTAATAGGCGATGAGGCTAGCAACCCATCACTATTTTTATTTCTTCATAAACCTTCTTGCCCACATCAAGCTAAAAGTGGCCTTTGAGTCTTGCAGCACTGGGCTCTATCTGCAAGACCCAAATTGCTCTGCCTGCCCCATTAGGGATACAGACGTGATAGTATGTATGTATGTAAAAACCAAACTACTAAAAGATTTTCATCAAATTTATGAGGCCAATTTGGAGGTATACCTTTTTAACAAAAAAGAGTTATGAGGTTACCTTATAACTCCGTCAGAGTCTAATAACATATAAAACATTGAAAAATAAACATAAAACCCAGGTGCTAACCTAATCTCTTTTTAAATTTGATTGAAAAGACTCACAAACCTAGCTCATTCCGAAGTTATTTGAAATATGCCATAACCATGACACAGGCAAAACATCAAGCATTGCACACCAGTCAATCGCACCGCATTCTCCGGAATCCAATGGTGTCGCCGACTACACGGTGAGTGTGACATGCATGGCCGTGGGAAACATGGTTTCCATTACCAAGTTACTGGCTATGAGTTAATACGACATATACACGAGTATGATATGGTTTAAAATATCTAGATTTTTATAGATTATTTTAGATCGTTTTTATTTAGTCAGTACCACTTATTATATAATTTTTCAAAACGAATAACCGACTTCATATTATATATCACTCCCGAAGTACACAACAGATTTTGATAAATTTTCTGTTAAGTATGCCCTTTCAAACAGAAAAATAATGTTTTCAATTGGTCCAGGCGTCTTCAGGGTGAACGAACATACATAAAAAAGATCGCGACGAATTGATTACCTCCTCATTTTTGGAAATCGGATTAGTTAGTACTTACCACTTATAATGAAATTACGTGCGCCCGCCGCCGCGTATATAAGGTCTAACAAAATATAGCGTGTATAAAAGCGTTTCTTGGGCAAATTTGTTCAGTATCACGGACTGAATTCACCCTTAAAATGGTTTCAGTATATCTTGTTAGACCTTACATAATGTCCGTATGTACTCTATTAACTCTGAAACCACCGCTCCGGATGGTACCTGGTTCAAAGGCTGTCCATAGCAATTCAGAGAGGTAATGCGGCAAGCGTAATGTGTACCTTTGAACCGGGTACAATTCGGGGTGGTATTTTTGACTGATCTCTGACGAATTTTGTATTACCCCTTTTTTTTAAAGATGAATAAATGATTTTAAAAATCTAAAAAAAAAAACTCTGAAATATGACCTATAAGGCTGATTTTTAATGTAATTTTCACTGAAATGTAGGCTATTTCTCGTATAGGGATTATATGTTTAAAAGATATCTGTAAACCCGGGGCAGAGTGGTTACTCCAAAAGCGGTCCGCAAGACGTACGTTACTGCTTATCCGCGTTTCAGTGTCCAGCTGAAGATAAAGTCTAATTTAATGTTTAAGTGTTTATCTAATAACTAGACCTATACAGGCACTTTTACACGTCAAAAAGTATAACTTATATTGCGTGTAGTACACATACATACTATCACGTCTTTATCCCTAATGGGGCAGACAGAGCATCTTGGGTCTTGCGGTTCTATGCAGAGCCCGGGGCCACAAGACCCAAAAGCCACTTTTAGCGTCATGGTGGGCGAGCAGATGGAAAAGCAATCAATACAGTGATGGGTTGCTAGCCGCATCGCCTGTTAACATGACTTGCATTGCGTGTAGTGTATATTAAAAATTTAATTTATTTTTTAAAGAGCAGCTACCGATAACCAAAAATTACCTATCTGTTTCTAAGCAATGTCTGTATAAATTAAATATGACAAAATCATACACAAGCCTCGTTTAAACGACTTTCTCTGTGAAATGATGGCCCTCCGAATCTCGCAGTGTAATTCAAACATTCATTAAACGTAATTATGTAGGTACACGGTTGTGTTTTGAATATTTTAGAGACGATGGCTTAGTTGTTTTTGGATAATTACCATGAAATGGGTTTTCACTGCTTTTTAAGTACCTAGTCGATTGTTTGGTTTTTTTAAACCTATATTTTTATATACATATTTTTATTCCTTTTGTCTTCTTCATAAGTATAAATATTTTTCTGTAAGGATTTACGTAAGCACTACTTCATTAGGCATGTGTACCTAAGTCCTAACTAGTAACTAAGACTATATATATATAAGTATATATGTTGGTATATTAGGCATTTTGTTAAAATATAATATTTTATTCAGTCCGTCATCTAGATTATAGAAAAATAAAGAACCCAATTTTTAAAATTTAGAAGGATACAGAAGATGCTTCGAACTTTCGGAGTGGTGGTGATTAACGTCACTGTTGGTTAAAAATTGTAGCTAATCATGGCGTCACGCGAAATTTAAATGCGCTGTATGTTCGTCATTCTTTGCTAATGAGAGAAAAGCAAAAATAACTATACTATATGTGCTTGTGTTAAACTAAGTAAATTTCAGATTCAAATTCTTTATTAACATAATAAGAATACACTGTGGTCTTAACATATAGTCCAAAAAAAACCTTTCAATCAGCTAATGATAAACTCCAAAGTAGAGAGTGGGCAGAGTAGTCTGCAAGTTTGAAACAGAAAGGAAACGTGAGTCACTCTATTCATAAAATCTAGTGGCAATTTGCTGCGATGACCGTCAAAAACATTGTGATTCACAAAAACTCACGTTTTTTATTTTAGTAGGTAAGGTTAGGTAAGGGTCCTTTGCTTAAAAGGTTAGCATATTTATATGCAACTTCTAAAAGAATATAACTTTTGTGAAGGTATAAATATTTAAAAAGAAACTTTTTTTTTTGTATTTGGCCCTATTTGGATATATTACATTACATTATACTTTAATTTTGTTTCTGAAGAAAACTTCAATATTGTTACCGTTTTCCGAGGTCCCGATAGTATCGATAAACTATCGATATTTTATACAATTGCTTGCAACACTACTCTGAAGCGTTACCGCTGAGGATGCAACCGGGAATATGCTCAGAGGACACGTAATTTTTTGCTGAAAAAAAAATAAAGCTAAGTACTTACTTTCGCGCTTATGTAGTCCCATGATGCTGAGTAAAGGTGCCGCCACACGGGCGACCACGTTACATGCTACTCTTAAGAGACGACACACACTTTCTATCACATTTCACTTTTTCGCGTTTTTGCTCGAATGTTTACACTGGTTTCATACACTGTTGTACTGTGAAGAATTTATTGTGTTAGAGTTATAATTAATTTTAATGAACAAAGTAATTGCTAGTCTTCCACCTATTTAAAAACCTAAAACCATGTCAGAGGCTAAAGGCCTCTGACATGGTTTTAGGTTTTTTTTGGCAGTTTAAAAACTCTGACACTAGTGTTAGTCACTAACACACACGATAAGAAGAAGACCTATATAAAGCAAGGATATCATATTGTCAAAAGGAAGAAAATCCTATATGCACCTAAATCTCAATTAGTGATTTCTGGAGTCAGTCAGATGGTCGCAGAAATTGGGACAGACCCAAGCGGTTACATGGTTTTCACTTCAGCAAGGCCTGAAGAATATCAACATCAGAAGCTGATCAGAGAAAGCCCAAAATTAAACTATTTAGAATTTACTCGATCGAGCCTAGGCCTATTCGCGACTTTGATGATGATGATGATGCCGTAGCTACAGATGATGATGATGAAAATATCAAAACCGGATAGTTTTCTCCGAATGTTAATTTGTGATTAGTAAAAAGGATGATGTAAGGTTTTCGTCTCTAAGTGATGTTAAATGGAATACTCTTTTGTGTATTCAATGAGACTTCACACATCTTAGCACATGAGAACTGCAATACAATTGTATCAGAGGAATCAAAAGTAGGTATCATTTCACTTTCATTTGGTCTCGCTATTTTTAACACAGTGTTTGGGTATCTTTAGATTTTCAGTTCCTTTTGGCCAATTAAGTGTTGCCGAAAAGCCAGACTGCAAGTGGTAATTTAATCAGGTGATAGATGACAAACAATTCGCAAAATGGAGGCCGAAAACACCTTTCCCTAAAAATAAGAAATGATAAAGTTAACTAGAGTTATACATCCTACAAAAATATTGCAGGATAGGATTATTTCCATTATACATCTTCAGCGTTTTTTTATAGCACTTCAAAGTCCCCAGGAAACTATGTACCTATTGATTGTTTGAAAGACCTGAAAGTTAAATTACTTTCATTCATTATTTTCAAAGTGAATGTACGTACAATTACTGTTAATTAACAGATGGTACTCCAGATTTTGGTTATTTAGATCAATGTGATGATATTTTTATGATGTATGACTCTATGAGATTGAAACTCCAGACAAACAGCATCATACATTAAGTTGTTAATACTTAGAAATGTTAACTTTTTTTTTATTGTGGTGTCATTTTTTTTAAATTTTACTTCTAGCAAGTAACCGAACATTCTTTTTGATGATTCTTCATAGCAGTGGGCGTACCGAAACACATTTTTGAATTCCCACCATAACGAATCTACTTATTTCCTCAACTTATTTTCCATTTGCATGTAGGTAGAACATTTGTCACACTCACAAATTTCACAGCACCAAGAATTACATAAAACAAACATTCGGACCGCAACGTCACGGTTGACTAAATTGCACGCACGTGCATAGCAATCAAGTTAAACATCGGAAGGAACACAAAATTGGTGTTGCATAATACGTTGCGTAATGTCCGATGTGGAGAGTACTTATCAGGATAATCCGCAAGTTTCTAACGAGTCAGATTATATAGGACATGCTTCTAATTACTAGATGTATGTAACTAAATATGTACGTTTTCGTCTATGGTACGTTAGTGTGGTTATATTCCTAAATGTTCTTATTACTGGTGGAACTAAATAGGTACGTTTTCGTCTACGGTATGTTGGCATCTTTGGGCAAATAGAGCCTGGTCTTGCTATGGTCTTAGAGCAGGGTCTTGCGGCATTAAGAAGGTAGAGCCAACGGTCACAAGAACTAAAGGCCACAGGCGTAATAGTCATGGCGAATGAAAATATATTTTTGGCCCATCGGAAAAAAAAAAAATGAAACAGTCTCTAAGACAAAAAAATACACGATGTATCGTGTATTTTTTTGTCTTAGAGACTGTTTCGTATTTAAATTTAAATTTCACATGACGTCACGGCTAGATATAGATACGATATTTAGCTAGCGGTGACGTCACAAGCCCCCACTTCGGAACCCTGATGCTTCGTATCTTTGTGAATTTTTACTTCTTTAGTAACCTGAAAAATATGAGTCCATTATTTTTGCATAATCTAAAAGATGGACTAACTACAATCATATTTTTCTGACTCTTTCGTCACCCCTATTCTAAAGATAAAAAAGAAATCGAAATAGTAATGGGTTGCTAGCCGTATCGGCTATCTTACATGATTCGCATTTTCGCCAATTGCTTCGATCAGCTTTTACAATCTGCTTGTGAATAGCAATTTTTTTCTTTCCTCAGACCAGCATAGAAGAATTCTGGATGAATAGATTTCTTGCGGCTCAAATTAAGAATGCTAATAATAAATGTAGAAATACATTATTTATTTATTTAATTAATTGCACTTAAAATCTTAATATTATAGTACAAAAGGTACAACTTAATGTAAGCATTTTTTCTATGAATCTTGTTCTTAAAATTCTCAGAATTTCCAGTTTTGTTCATTAAGTGTAGCTGTTTAAAAACAATGATTCAATGAACCGTTTTAATGTTGGTAATGTGTGTTAGTACATCGTATATTGCAATTGCGACACTGTCATGCCCACTGAGCGGAATGACGAGCATGTGCTAAGTCGCTATTAGGTGTGTCGTGGAACGCGTAACAACATTGCTTACTATATTATTGTTATTACTTGATGTTTCTATTTCTATAAGTAGCTTAAAAATAACTTAGATTTTGTGATCCTAAAGAATTTTTCTTTCGGATCATACAGGGTGGCCAACTTGGAGGTATACAACTTTTTTTTGCCGCCATTTGACAGTTGTTGCATGAATATTACTTTGTGTAGATACGGAAAATTTATTATGGAGCGTTTTACGACGGAACAACGTGTTTTAATTATTAAAACGTTTAACGAAACATTAAAAAGAATGTTTCCCGGTCGATTAATTTCGAGAAACGGTGACATTGATTGGTCCCCAAAATCGCCTGATTTAACAGCTCCTGACTTTTTTCTGTGGGGCTATCTAAAGGGACGTGTCTATGCTAACAGGCCAATGAACCTTCAGCAATTAAATCAAAATATTCGAGACACAGTCACTGAGATAACGTAGGAAATGTGTGAAAATGTGATGAAAAACGCGATGAAAAGGGTTTACATCTGTGATGCTGCTAGAGGTGGACATGTCTGACATTATTTTCCATGTTTAACTGCCGGCCCTAAATATTATATTTAATAAGGAATACTTGATATATTTTATATTTCATAGAATAAAAATACAAAACTAAAGTGTATACCTGTTATTTGGCCACTCTGTATAATCCTACAAGTATTTATCGAAAATTGGTTACCTTTTGATAAATATGAAGGTTTTAAATGAGAGTTCTCACTAAAAATTGTATCCATACAAAAAAGAGAATTTTTAGTTATCAAATTACAATGAAATAATGCCCACGGGGAATGCCCCACACCAGCCGCGATTTCCGCGATGGATTGCTGTATTGGTTTTACTAAATGGTTAGTTAATAATTGTAATAAATAACTACCCTGGGTGAAGATTAGTATTACCTTTATTCGAAACAGTAGTGCCTAATGCGTGCAAACACAACATAATGGTAGAAAAAGTTAATTGATTGCTTTATCATTAGCTATTCGAAATAAAAAACATTGTTAACATGCATCACATTTGCGTGATTAGGAATCGTGAAACAAAGAGTGAATTAGCGAGGAACGCAGACGAATTGAAGGTTAAATCAAAGTACACGTTACTAACAATACGAAAGCAAAATGAATCACACTAAGTAGAGGCAATCTTCAAAAAAAAAAAAGATCAAGACAAAAAATGTTGATTTAGACACTAGTGTATTTTGAAAATAGGTAATCAAAATGCACCAAGATGGGCGCACATAGCCACAGGCTTGATTCCAACAGATGGACGTACGAAGAGAATTATTTTTTCAGAATTGGAAAGTTGAGACCAGCGACAGAGAGTTATGAAAGGAAAGAGACGAGGCCTTTGGCCAGCAGTGGGACATGAACGGCTAGTAAAAAAATGGTCATTTTGAATTTTCAATAAATAAAAACGAGCTTCACATATTGTAACATGTACGTATTTTAAAGGATTCCAAAATTTAGATTTGCAACGGGCTACGTATTAACCATTTTTATTCTCCTCTTCCTACTTAGTACACAATCGACCTTAGCTCTCGGTATGCTAAAATAAATAAAACAAAGAGCATCTTTTGAAAATAACATTATCAAGACTCTTTTCTAATCCAACTTTTTAGATTTACATAATAACATTTGCAAAGCTACTTTACATAAAATACAAAATAAACGTAAAACTTTCGACTTTATAAAAACAAAATCTACAAAAGCGTTAGACAATATTGTCCTTTGTATAAGAAACAAATTGAATTTTAAATTTCGCAAAGTTATTTAAATTTTGAAGTGGCTTGTTAAAAAGAACAGCTTCTTTACATAGGTTAAAGTTTCTTTACATAAGTCACGGGCTTTGTTCGGTGAAGCCGTAGGTGTGCCTCAAGGCTGTGTTTTGGGTCGTCAATTGTTCGTATTCTCTTAAATAATGTATGAGCACTTGTATGAGTGAGAAACGAGTCTGTCGGATGTTTTACATAATAAATATTGGAAACAATGCGGCAGGATATTATTTCTGGGAAAATATGCTCGGAATTTTGCGTTTATGTTAACCCAAGATATGTTTTTGTTTTGGTGTACAATGTATATGTGTGTAATGTATCTTGCAAATATTTTCAACCATCAGTAAAGCGCTGTCGCTGTACGGAACATATAATTAAAAGGAGGTTTTGCCACTGATCACCACTCTTGGCAACGTGCCCACTTATGTTTGATTTTTGAGTTTGAAATTGAGTTGATTGAAGAAACTGCATTTTAAATCCGACTATACATCATCATCCTCATGTATTCAGATCTCGGGATCCGCGAATCCGCTACCTAGCGCAAGTAATTCGACGAGGTTGTTGGTTTTTATACAGAGCGACTGCCGTCTGGCCTCCGCAACCCATAGGGTAGACTGGAACTAATCTTAGAGTAGGTGTGAGCAAACGCCTGATTGCGTACGGGACCCATACTTTTACGTGCCTTCTTTTCGGATAATCAGGTGATTCAAGCCTGCAATATCCTAACCAGTCTGTAAAACAACTTCACAAAGTATGCCTTCCCAGGGGGATTCGAACCCACGACCTCCGGATTACAAGGCAAACGCCTTGACCACTGGACCACAGAGGTAGTCTAAACCCGGCTACAATACCCACACATACATATCGATTTTTGTATATTTGTTTAATTATGATGAATTGCATTAGAAAATCATGACTGGAAAATTGCCCAATGATAACATCCAAACGGATAATGCTAATTATGTATGTTTATAAATAACACTATAAAAAACAATTAATTTTAAACTTTTCTGAAAACTGCGTGCTATTCTTAATGTGTTAGTCTCGAATCACATGCAAATAGTCTATATAGAAACTTGTCTAAAACGCAACTCGGAACTCCTTTAATTAGCAACTCGTCTAACGTCATGGGATTCGAATTAGCGGCTTGGCTATGCAATGGTATATTGTATACATGTTACTCGAAAATGTCATAATTTGGTACATTTTGTGCAAACTGAATCTACAACTTGACATTATTTTAAAATTTTGACATTCTAAAAATTAAATTCAAATTATGATATGACAAACAATGTATTCTCTGTCCACATTAACTTTAAGTATTAATTTAATTGTGAGTTGACGTCCTTGGAGAAAATGCTGCAGTGCAGTTTGTTACCGCTTCTTCTGCACTAGCGCTTTGGAAGCGGTAGTAAACTTAGCTGTAAGTAACCATTTGACGTCAACAATTGTGCAACAAAATAATGACGATTATTAAGAGATATTATAAATATCCTATTATAATAAAGATATATTTGATTTGAATTGAATTGTTAACTTTTTCGTTACAATCCTCTACAAGTTGGTGAACCGCAACAAAATTACGTAATCTAAGTAGTACCTACCTTGTTTTCAAATATAACTAACTGTGCCCGTGTGCTTCGCTCCCCGTACGAATTTCGGGATAAAGAGTACCCTATGTCCTTCCCCGAGTCTCAAACTATATCCATACCAAATTTGATTCAAATCGGTTCAGCAGTTTAAGCGTGAAGAGTTACCAAACAAACTCATTTTCGCATTTATAATATTAGTAGGATAGGATAGGATTACTTACAGAAAAACAGACGGACAGATAAATGAGCCAGATAATAATAAGTTTTTTCAAAAGGTATGGATTATGATTAAAAAATTGCTAATTTATTTTCTCTATGATTTCATTTTAATACATGTTTAAAATTTTAGATTTCAATTTACATAATTTATGATCCGCTTACTAAATCACTGTCGTCCGTGACATTCAAATGATTTTTAATGTGAGGTCAAAGATAACATTTATATTATACATTAATAGATTTTTTGTATGACTTTTATTATGTTTGTAATAGCTTGCGGTCACGGCTTATACATTTGGCTAACTTAAGTATGTATCTATGTTTTTTAATATGTTGATTCCAAAATATTATTTGTATTAGAATCCTTACTTGTTTGTTTGTTTGTTACCACTTCAGGCTTCAACCACTGAACCTATTTTTATAAAATTTGATATGGATATGCCGTGACGGATTTGCCGTCTGGTTTCCGGCAGAGTAGAAATAGGGCCACTCCAAGTCCTTCCTTAGGAAATACAAGCTAAACAAAGCTAATAACATCAATGAGACCTCTCCAACCAGTTTGGCCAGCGAAAAGAGTATAGGCCAATGTCTTCTGGCTGTTCTGGCCAAGTATGGCTATGGTAGTACAGAGACGGTTGTACTTATGCAGTGGAGACAAAAAGACATGATGAGGATGACGATATGGATATAATTTGATACTTAGGGAAGGATATAAGATAATTTTTATCCCGAAATTCCCACGTGGAGCGAAGCCTACAGCTAGTATTTCAATAAAGATTTAAGAAGAAATTCATGTCATAAATCAGAGTGACTAAAATAGGATTGAAATATATAATAGATCATTGTACCTACAAAGTAAATCCATTTGCATTAAGCGGTTGACAAGTTTAATTGAATGCTTGATTTATTAAAAATGGTCACGACACTTTAGTTGTTGGATTTTGTTTTTATCTTTAATTAAGAATCTAGTGGTTAGATTTAAGTAATGAAATAATTCATGTAAGGTAATATTTTTTTTAAATATTTATATTTTATTGTGAAATTATGAGATACACATAAATTTTACTTACATTTCAAACTGATGCAAATGTGACCATGATGCTTGCGGCTATATTCAAATAATTATACAGTTTAGATTCCTTTAAATCAATAACTTGATCTCTAAAATCAGATTTTTAAAAATTTGGATTCATCTGACATTTTTATCGAATACCAAAAAAGAATACGATTAGAAAAGAACTCATTTCCGCTCAAGGGGCATTATTTTAAAATCTTTCTCCACATTTCATTCGTCATTATCTTCAGGAAACCATGCTAAAATGCGGTGCCACGGCGGAAACAATTGAAATGGGCAGTCATTCTCCTCATTATACTCGTGTCCACATTAAATTCGTCTTCACTGACCATTATTTATGCTGCTAGATTTTTTTCTTTAAAAATTGTAATTATATCATCATCATCATCACTGATGTGAGAAATAATGATGGTCATATTATCAAGCATACATTTATTTACCATTTTATTCTTCACTTCTCTCTGATTGACATCTAATCACATATCTTCGTCTTAGATAATTATTTTATGGGCATAAATACTTATACAGGTATGTTAACAGAAAGGGTAGACCGAAACCAATCTTAGGGTAAGTGCGAGCAAACGCTAAGTGGTGTTCGGGACCCAGTTTATACGTGCCTTCTTTTCGGTTAATCAGGTGATTCAAGCCTGCAATATCTTTACCAGTCACAAAACAACTTTTCATAAAGTATGCCTTCCACATTAAGTTCGTCTTCACTGACCATTATTTACGCTGCTAGATTTTTCTTTGAAAAATTGTTATTATATTATCATCATCATCACTGATGTGAAGTATAATGATGGTCATATTAGTAAGTATATTCAGTTTTTTCTTTATTCGACGTAGAAGTGCCACACTCGTAATAAATCGAACCACGAGCTATACTAGATCACTATACCTAGTATAATAGCATTAAAATAACAGTAAAAGAAACAAAAAAAATTGCGGCATTTCCATTCAAAAATGTGCAGTGCAGCCGCCCGGGCGATTTGTATGGGAATGTCGAATTTCTATTTTATTTTATCATTGTTATTTCAATTTTATTATGCTATAGTGATTTAGTATAGATCATGGTTTGATTTATTACCTTTCACGTTGTATATGCGTAACCTTACATTTGCACTTGCAACTAATAACTATCGATAGTATCAATAGTATCGATAGTTCATGTACTTTCGATAGTATTTTGAAAAAAATTACCGTCTATTGACAGTTTGTTTATCTTTAGGGTGGTACTATTGATAGTAGGTAAATAAATTAAAATCATCCTCTACTCATCACCACAGCGAAAACAATTGAAATAAGTACCTAGTCATTCTCATCATTACACCCGTATCTAACATTGTCTTCGTCATCAAAATTACTGTGTGTGACTGACCAATATAGACGTTTTATTTTTATTTGAAGATTTCTAGCCGTGGATGTCGCAATTTTTACCTAAACGTCTTTGAGAAATTAAGTAGGTATTTTCATCTCATTATCATCATTTCAGTCGCATTATCGCGTAACGTCCACTGCTGGAAAAACCTCTCCCAAAGATTTCCAAAATTACCTATCTAGAGCAGCCTACATGCAGCGCTTTCCAGCAACCTTGGTAAAGACGTCTTACCACCTTGTGGGTGGGTGTCCTATGCTTTACTTGCCAGTACGCGGTCACCATTCAAGAATCTTTTTGCCCCATCGGCCATCGGTTCGTCGCGCTGTGTCCTGCCACTTCAACGAGCTAATCCGTTGGGCTATGTCTTCGTGACTTTTGTTCTTCTACGAATTTCCTCAATTCTAATTCGATGACGTAGGGAAAGGAAACACCGAGCATAGCTGCTCTTCACACCGCGTTGCACGGCCTTGAGCTTGCATAAGAGACTGATAGTAAGGGACCACGTTTCAGAGTCAGAGCCATAAGTCATTACTGGTAGCACACATTGGTTTTAGACTTTCATCTATGTTTTAGTAAAAGCAATTTTAAATAGAATAGTAACACTCATCCACACGGTGCCTTGAATTAAATGCCACTTTTTTTTATTCAGACGAAATTAGTTTCTTCAAGATTGAACTAAGCTTTCTGACATAGCATAGCATTATTGCCATATATCTAAATGTATACGGCGGGTGAATGCCCTTGCTATGTTACTTTTGCCCCGCCGCCGTCCTATATCAGCATACTCCGATACTATATTATGATTTTAGGGTAGCTGTCCTACATCGCATACTATGTTTTTAGGGTTCCATCGCATAGTTAATAGTTGCCAAATTACTCTTTGGCTAAACTATGTCGATCCATTTAATGATAAAACATATGTATGCAAATTAATTAAATTATTTTATACACTGTTGTAACTATATCTACCAAAATTTGCAAATATGAAAAGAAAATGTTTAGGAAGAGGTTAGTGCCAAGTTTGCTGGATGTTATTTTCTCTTGTAGTATATTTACTTTAAAAATTAACACATTGTTGGAGACCCTACGTCTATACACGTACATTAATTGTTATTTATTTTGTGTCTGGCTGAGTATCTAGCAATGTGTTAAATAAAAATAAATATTTAAACGTAATTTTTTTATAGATAATAGTATGGAATACTTCATACGCGAGTCCGACTCGCACTTGGCCTATTTTTATTACTGTATGTTGTTTTAGGACACGCGAACGTATTGCGTGCTGTCGTAGCTTACTGTCATATCGATTTTATTTTATTTCTATACAGAAAAGTTGTTTCTTTTTAATTAATATATAAATATATAAGTACTTATGTGTTTCTTTCTTAAGTTTTGAAGTTTCAGATTACACCTGGTCAAATATTATCACATCCATATCACTTACGGGAAAAACCGAGCAAACTTGTCGCATGATCTAAAGTGTTTACAAGTTTCAAGTTTTTTTTTCTGAATCTGTTTTTACGTTTTTTTGTTTGAAATTATTTTTCAGGTCTTTTTGTTTCCTCTGCAGGAGCGCTACCCTCTCTGACTACCAGAGCTAAGAGGATTTGGCCTACACTCTCCTCGCTGGCCAGACGGGTTGGAGAGGTCTCATTGATGTTTATAAGCTTTGTTTACATCATCCATGGGAGGACTTGAAGTGGCCCTATTCTCTGCAAGAAACCACATGGCGGAACTACTACATATTATTTCCTGCAATAATGAGGCAAAATTCAGAATCACTTAATGGGGTTGTTTCGCTGGGGCCAACGCACCTTCTGAACGAGGTCGTATTCGTGATCAATCACGTCACCAACCCCTGGCGTTTTAGGCTCTACGATCCATCATGTTTTGCGTTTTGGGGTTAAGTTAGACGTGACGAGGTCGGATTTTAATATTGATATCTATAATATTTGTTTTAAACTAAAAATCGACTTAACCCCCAAACTACACAACAGATTTTGATAAAATTTCTATGAAACCACCTTACAAGTATGGCCTTTCAAACAAAAAAAGATTTTTCCAAGCCTTGGCGGTGGGTATATGTTACATTAGTTATTACTTATAATTACGGATTATTTATCAAATGCGATGGTGCTGACATTAAAAAAAAAATGCAAAATTAATAAAATGATGATAAACAATAATAAAAATACATTAGATACTTAAAGTTACATTCAATAATTTAAACTTCGTTTTCAATTCAATTTAATTACAATTTATTTGCAAATTCTATAACTATGAAAGAAGATAAGGTGACGTTTGCAAATTCGCTCAGGGGACACAAAAATATATCGATATGTTGACACGTTCGTGTACGAGTACTTCGTTTATAATGTGAATAGAAAAGAAAGATCAACATAAGATGCATGTGCCTGAGATGCGTAGGTATGTTAAGATGGATGTCTGGGGTTACTAAATGGATAAGATCCAGAATGAGTACATTAGAGGGAGTCTCAAAGTGGCGCCAATAGTCGACAAATTAAAAATCCATCGCCTGACCTGGTATGGCCAGGTTATGAGAAGGGATGCCGAACACCTGGCAAAAAAAATGGTCGACTTGAAAGTAGACGCTTATAGAGGAAGAGGAAGGCCGAGAAAGATGTGGGAAGAATGCGTTAGATCGGATATGGGGGAACGAGGGGTCAGTACAGAGATGGCAAAGGATAGAAGGTTATGGAGGAAGTTGACATACAGAGCCGACCCCAAATAGGGAAAAGTCGAGGAAAAAGAAAGAAAGAAAATGCGCACGAGTGGCACAGCCAGCAGGGGCCTCCTCTGGTATTCATTTGTAACACAAAAATATAAATATAAAAATTGGAGCAATCCCGGTTCCTCTATATCTCATTATCTTTGGCTCAGCTTAAGTCCGCACGGCCAGTGACACCACTAGCCTCAGCCCATCTAAATCATCACGGTGTGACCCTGGATTAGCCTCAATTAATTGGACTCCCACATACTCCCATGACCTTTGTCCGTTGACATGCAATGATTTATTGCTTTAGTATTAAAAATGAGCGTGTATCTATACTTGTTATAAAATTACGTCACCTACTTATCCGTCTGTCTGCATGTCTTTATTTCTTTATTTTTCGTTTACATGCACTCATACATAACAT
Source organism: Acrobasis consociella (assembly GCA_963555685.1). Lineage (NCBI taxonomy): Eukaryota > Metazoa > Arthropoda > Insecta > Lepidoptera > Pyralidae > Acrobasis > Acrobasis consociella. The sequence continues at coordinate 1,928,071 of OY743119.1, read as the reverse complement.
GATTAGTAAGTACATGAACCCTGGCAGGGTGTTGCGAAATTTAAGTACCTATGTAATTGAGTTTGCATGAGGTCTAAAAAAATATACTGAAACTATTTTAAGGCATTCACCCTGAAAATAGTTTCAGTATACAATGTCCTTTTTTATTAAGTACAAATATTTTAAGGGGTGAATCAGACCATAATTTTGAACAACTTTTCCCAATAAATGTATATAAAAATATGAAAAAAAATATTTAGGTTTTCATTTCATAGAAATCGAAGTAGTCACGTGATATCATTACTATGGAAAATGAAAATTATTTTTTCGTATTTCGATAAAAATTTACTGGGAAAAGTTGTTCAAAATTATGGACTAAATCACCCTTTAAAATATTTGTACTTAATTAAAAAGGACATTGTATATATAATAATTAATATATAATATGAATTAATATAATATATATAATATGAAAAGTAATTTTTGGCCGCGCATACAATTTGACCGATCAGCTGATCCGAATTTGTAAGAAACATGGTGTCGAAATATTTATTATATTTCTTCACATGTTTCTTGTTAAAAGTTGTTCAGTTTCATGGACTGAATTCACCCTTAAAATAGTTTCAGTGTATTTTGTTAGAGCTTCTATAACAGTAGTGATTTCAGGAATATTATGATTGGGATATATCTGTAGTCGATAAAGTCTACAACTTTTCTACAACTTTACAAAATTGGGCTGATTTTGATGCTGTTTTTATCAACACAAACATTCTCTAGAAAGATAAACATGTAAGGAGGTATAGTGTATTACCCGTACGAAGCCAGGACGGGCCGCTTTATAAATCAAAGCCGCGGAGTTAAAATACACAAATTATTTAGTTTCATGATTTAAACTCACCTTCTGAAATGCCCCACTTATACCATTATTTCACGATTAACTTTTGCGGTCACCATAGGAATTCCAATGCCAAGTTTTTATTTTCCAATTGAGAAACCGACCTAAATCGTAAATACACAAAATAAACCCTAAGTTAAAACTGCCGAGTCAGAACCGAACCGAGACGAATCAATAATCTTCAGCTAGCTACCGTTTTTCAATGACCTCTACCTATTACTAATAGATATTTTTATTTATTGAACTACCGAGCGAAGTTTCTTACTTTTTAACCGACTTAATAAAGGAGGAGGTTATCAATTCGATTGTTTGTTTTATTTAGATACAGATACATTTTCGCGTCTTTGTCCCTGACGGGGTAGACAGAGCCCAGGGCCGTAGGACCCAAAGGCCACGCTTAGCGTGATGATGGGCATTTACATGGAAAAAAGGAATCAAAATAGTGATGGGTTGGTAACCGCATCGCCTATTAAAATGATTTATTTGTATGTATGTTACACTATATCTTCGTCAACCGTGGACCGATTTTGATGATTCTTTTTTTATTTGAAAGCCTTTACAACCAAGTTGGTCCCATATTAATTTGGTGAAGACATTAAGAACTTTGGAGATATGGAAGAAACTCCTGAAAGAAATTGAAGTCGGTTGTTTTTTTTTTTGTTATAAAAGAGTATGTAATACCTACTATTATTAAATCTGTGAAAAGAGTCTACTTTAAGAATCCGGCGTTTGTATGTATGTATAGTCGACGATAACTCGATTAGTTTTGATCAGAGCTTAGATCATTATGAACATCATTCATTACATTTTGACGACCTCCGTTGCGTAGTGGTCACCATGCTAGTCCGCCACCCAGAGGTGCCGGGTTGGATCTCCGGTCAGGGCAAGTTGGAAATGGCCTTTTTCAAATTGAGCTGGGTCTTGGATTTTATTATATATATTTGCTATAAAATATAGTATCGTTAAGTTAGTATCCCATAATACAAGTTTCGAACTACTTTGGGGCCTAGCTCAATCAATGTAATGTTAGGTCTAACAAAATGTACTGAAACTATATAAAAGATGAATTTAGTCAGTGATACTGAACAACTTTCTCCAAGGAACGTATATCAAAATATAAAAAAAATGTTTTTTGCTTTCCGTACTTTTTTTTTCTGGGAAGATCTAGCTTTTAAACATACATTTCATTCTAATGTAAATACAGGCTTTATAAACTCTAACACAATAACACTTCCTCACCTCAGGTAAACCGTATCCCAAAATAAACGCTCACACACGCGACGTTAAAATACGCAGTAACCTTTTTCAACCTTCGATATCGATTTATTATCTACAGGCACAACACTAACGAACCTTTTAAAAACAAATTACACAAGTCGATTTCAAATTTCGAACACGTACGTTTTTTTTTAATTAGTTGGGCATGGATCGCGCGTCCGTCGCGGCGTAAGGCCCAGCACAGACTGCCGATTGGTGGGTGGGGTTCATAAGCCCCCCTAGGCCCCTAGACCCCTATTAAGGTTGTTCAAACCAGCTCTATGCGCTGTAGTGTTGTGGTCTATAATATATGGATTTGCGGCTGGAACTGAAGTCTATTGGAATAATGGGGGTATTGTTTTGAACCATGTAGTCTATTAATTTTACAGGTAACATTCGGGATCTGAAATGGTTCTAGTTTGTGCTAGATTCATTATTAATATTAATATACGGTTTCACTGAAAATCAGCGTATTCGATTTTTTTAATCTGACTGCAAAGCTGAGTGAAAACCTTTTTGGTTAGATACGTTTTGACTGTTCTTCTATTTTTTTAAGTATAATGATCTAGTTTACAGCACACTATGGATCTAGTAGAGCCCGTGGTTCGATTTATTACGGGTATGTCCCCCCTCCACGTTGAAAACTAAACACCATGCTGATCTGGGAAAAAAGGAAAAACTTGTACCAGCTGTCGCGTAGATCGTAAAAGCCGATCAAGGAAATGGGCGAAAATGTGAATCAAGTTAATAGCGAAGTATCTAGCAACCCATCACTATTTAGATTCCTTTTCCCATATTCTTGAATTTTTCCAGGTTAGAATGGAAGACTGAAGTGCATTGGCGAAAATTTAAATACAATTTATTTAATGTAATAATAAGCAAGAAGAGGTAGAGCAAAGCTGAGCACACGGTCTGTTAAGGTGAAATCTTGCAACTCAATTTTTAACCACATGTACTCAACCAATTGAAGTGAAATTTTTCATACTTGTGTAAGTCGGATGACAATACAATATTATGAGCTGTTCTGATGATGGAGCCGGGAGATACTCGACGGAACTCAGTTATAAAGCAACATGATGTCTTTGAGTAGAACTCGATTTGTCTTGACGAGCACTTTATGGTAGATACATACATACATACATACTATCACGTCTTTATCCCTAATGGGGCAGACAGAGCATTTTGGGTCTTGCGGTTCTATGCAGAGCCCAGGGCCGCAAGACCCAAAAGCCACTTTTAGCGTCATGGTGGGCGAGAAGATGGAAAAGCAATCAATACAGTGATGGGTTGCTAGCCGCATCGCCTGTTAACATGATTTGCATTTTTGCCCATTCCCTCGATCGGCTTTTACGATCTGCGTGGGAAGAGAAGCAGCTGGTACATTCTAAGTTTTTTTTTATTTCTCCCAGACCAGCATGGTAGATCGATGTATGATTACCAGTCACGCAGATGGAAGATGGTCGATGGAGCTCAGTATAAAACGAATCTATGAAGTTTCGGCTTATTTCACTTGTTTTGGTCACACAATAAAAGCTTGTACAATAATATTTTTTTCAAAATCTCTTTTAAGCAAGATAAAAGTAAAATTCTCTTCATTCATTTTCCGTCACAAGGGAATTTAATAATGTGTATTTATCGTCTGTGGGAGCCATGACAGGAGCAATAAGCCATCACGTCGTCACGTTCTATCACGTGCTTGAAAATATCGTCTATTTTCTGAACGTTCGCTATATCAAACAGCGTTAACCGTCTCACGGTTAGGGAAGTTCATATTGTGCTAGTGGGTTGGTGAGTTGAGAACTTGAGATACTCGTACATACGTCGTATGAGGTTATGCTCCGAGAAGAACCAATAATTAAACCTTTTTAAATTATGTAAAATTAATTCCTTTTCAACAACTCAATACATTTTTCTAATCGTCAAAAACAACATTACTGGCTAATGACGTCATTGTTTCTTAAAGTCAAATAACGTTCTTTATATCACTTATTCTTGAATAATAAATCCAAAAACACTTTAAAATGGATATGATTAACGACAATTTATAAAAAGAATTTAAGAGTCCCCCGACCCTAGACCAAAATACAACTTTCCATACAAACGTAGTCTACGTTTTATTTCAAAACGACATGTCCGATTTGGGCAAAATTTTGTAATTTCAAAGATATTGCAATTATCTAGGTTTATAACTGGTTTCCGACGGTAAAAATATAAACTTGAAATAGAATATAGTGTTTTATTTCATTTTTGACCATTAGTATGGGAAACTTCTAAATAGTTATATTTTTTTTCCAGTTCATAATTTTACTATAGAAACCAGTTATAACCCTAGATAATTGCAATTTCTTTACAATTACCAATTTTTACCGGAATCTAACATGTGGTTTCAAAATTAAACGTAGACTACGTTTGTATGGAGAAGTCTAGGGTAAGGGGACTCTTAATTTTAACCAAGAAAAGTGCCGAATTGTAAAAGTTTGTTTGTAATATAACTAAATTAAACAGTCGATAGAATATCGATAGCTAAACTATCGAGCGGCCACTAATTGTAAATGGAATTAAGAATATTAGATATCTTGAAGCTTAACTTTAGAAGATACGCATTTACAAGTAATCAACATTACATGATAATAATATCTACTCGTCAAATGTGAAAATCTGTCAGGTAATACTTAAAACATTCCGCTGAAATCTACAAATTACACCCAATATGTAACTTCAATATCTAGACATAAATTCAGACCAGACTGCGTTGTGAATGCTAAATGTTCAGTAGACAGTTCTATTGCTGACTGTATTGGATTGGAGGATATTAAAATGTCTAGTTTATTTTATAGCTAAAAGCAATTTTGTCTATATCAGTTATATTATGTAGATGTTGGTTTTTAGGGTTCGGGGTTAAAATCGGGGTTTTTGTAGTTAGTCTGGCAAATAATATTAATAGATAGTGCTAAGGATATTAGTTCTACTATTTAGTTCCTACGCTCGTCACTAGATGGCGTTCACATATGAAACTATTGAAAGTCAGGGCTTTTTAATTTAAATAAATAATAAAAAAAATCTTTATTTTCAAGCCAGTAGTTTAAGTAATACAAATTTCTGGGACCCACCTAATAAGCTTTGAAAAAGCCTGTGGCAGGGGGACCCGCTCTTCCAAACACTTAGTATTAACATAGGCCTAGTTTACAAATATATTTTATAGCTTTAAATATATTCTTAGTTCTATTGACATGAGTGTATGTTGTGTTGTGTGATAAGTGAAGATGTGTGAATGCGTGAGAGAGTGTGTTTGTGAGGGTTTATGTATGGGTGTGTGTGTAGTAATCATTACTCATTCCTGGTGGTAAGTGAGAAATAGGTTATGTAGTTCTCAACCCTACGATAAAATCTTGGGATCAGAGACCACAAACAGACTACACATAAAATTATGAACTGTCGTCAGTTATTTGTTTACCTGGCAAATAAACTGAAAACGTGACTTTTCTTCGCACACTAGTCAAAAGTGACCGTTTTTCGTAAATGTGCGTGGAAAAGCTTAATGTTCTCACTTTAAACTGTAAACAGTAGTTCATAACATAGGATGAAGGTTTATCTAGGGTTTGGTCGAGACAAAATTATAAATGATATCTCCGTTTTTTTTTAAATAATTTATTTCAAATGTGGGCATCACTGGACCTGACGTTGCTCTCTTACTAATATGTTAATAAAACACAGCCTGTATAACAAACCAGGTTCATGTACTTAACCTGTAAATGCAAAAAAAAAAACAAGAAAAATTTACCTAATTTATTAACCAAATCTTCTATAATTTTATAAGCTATATTAGAAGTCATTGCGCCTGTACTTATTACAAACCACGTTCATGTACTGAACCTGTAAATGCAGAAAAAAGCAAGAAAATTTTACCTAATTTATTAACCAAATTTTTTATAATTTTATAATCTATAATAGAAGTCATTGCCCTTATGTTCAGTACCATTCTGCCACGCAGCACGGTAATGATAGCTTTTATTCGCAGTTTTGAAATGTCGCGCTCATTTCTTACCCGATTATGGCCGCCTAGTGTCCTCAGTTGTCTCGTAATGTCTAGATCTAAAAATAAACACTGTGGTTGGAATAAATATAATTAAAAGGTGATATTTGCCTACTTAAATAACATTATAAAATAAACAAGTGGCCTAGTAGTCATTATGCCAGGCTGGTCGAGACCTGGGTTCGGACCTCCGGTCAGGTGAAGATGGAAAATGATCTTTTTCAGATTGATTATGTATCTATTATTGTGTATGAATGTATATTTGTTATAAAATATAGTTCCGATGAGTTATCTCTTAACACATATTTCGAACTTACTTTGGGGCTAGCTCAATCTGCGTGGATTTGTCCGTATATACTTATTAAAAAAAAAATTGTTTTTGCTTAGACGTATAAGTATATTTAAAATAAATGAAATATATACCATATCCTTGATAAATCTTGTTGAAAAAATTCACTTTGTTTTTCAGAGAATAACTAATTATTTTTGAATATTTGCGATCTCAAGTTTAATTCGTCAAAATTTAAAGCTAATAGAAAAAAATAATTTCGGGGAATCCGCCTCTACATTCATAGAAAAGGGTGTGTTGTCTAATTTCACCATGCGTTAAATTTCATCACTAAATCCCACGGGAATGTGACGCACCGAACCGCATCGTAGCTTCAATACCTAAGGTGCTATTTTTCAAACGCGGAGTCACTAAACGAACGGTTTTTTGTATGGAAAAACCATTCGTTTAGGTGACTCCGCGTTTCAAAAATGGCACTTCTGACAAACACAAGTATGGACGTTGAAGCTTGCTCAGTAGAGCGGCACGGTGCGTGTGGGCATCCTATTCCTATGGTATGTAAATAGGGATGTGAACTAAAAAAATTTTTGGCTTGATTTTAAAAAAGTATCGTATACGCATTTTTCTTTTCTCTGCTTAGCAAATAATGACGAAGGTACAGCGCATTTAAATTTATGATATGATCAGCTACGTTTTTTAACCGTAAATCACCTACTTTGTATCTTTGTGAATTTTTACTACTATGCTAAAAGAAAAAATGTGGGTCGTTTATTTTTGCATAATATAGGTGATGGACTAAATAAAATAATTATATAGGTTTAGTAAAGCATGGTAGCCGGAAATTAATTTATTTATTTCACCTTTACTTGTACATCAAATACAAATTCCATGGAAGCAAAAGGCGAATTTACAGCAGCGTCTACCAGTCACTCCCATGCTGGTCTGGGAGAAATAAAAAAAACTTAGAATGTACCAGCTGCTTCTCTTCCCACGCAGATCGTAAAAGCCGATCGAGGGAATGGGCAAAAATGCAAATCATGTTAACAGGCGATGCGGCTAGCAACCCATCACTGTATTGATTGCTTTTCCATCTTCTCGCCCACCATGACGCTAAAAGTGGCTTTTGGGTCTTGCGGCCCTGGGCTCTGCATAGAACCGCAAGACCCAAAATGCTCTGTCTGCCCCATTAGGGATAAAGACGTGATAGTATGTATGTATGTCCATACATACTATCACGTCTTTATCCAGTCAACCTTAGGTTGTCGGTGCGAAGCGCTGGTATCTGTAGCTTTTCTTTTAAAATAAATTAAATTTTAATAAACACTAAACGCACATGTAAGAGTGCCTGTATAAGTCTAATTACTGAATTAACATTTTTTTAATTTGATTGTTGATAATAGAGTAGGTCTGCCTTAAAGGTCAATCTGTCTACCACTGTGAAAATAGAGTTATAGAATGTAATACCTGAAATTATTTTGATTCCTTTTTCCACCTTCTCGCCCAGCATCACGCTAAAAGTGGCCTTTGAGTCTTGCGGCCCTGGGCACTACCAGCTTGGAGCCTCAAAACCCAAAATGCTCTGTCTACCCCATTAAGGATAAAAAGTGATGGTATGATCATGACGACCTCCGAGGCGTAGTGGTCACCATGCTAGTCCGCCAACCAGAGGTCCCGGGTTCGATTCCTGGTCAGGGCAAGTTGGAAAATGGCCTTTTTCAAATTGTCCTGGGTCTTAGATGTTTATCTATAATAGTACCTGGGCGACCGAGCTTTGCTCGGTTACATCTCAAACATTAACTAAATTTTTTTAAACTTGTCTAAAAACAATGCAAAATAAAAAAAAATATATAAACTTAAACATAAAAAAAAACAAAATTAAGTCACCGAGTGGGATTCGAACCCGTAACACTCTTTCTAGCGGTCGCTATCCTTAACCACTGAGCTAAATCAAGGCGGTCGCAGCGTGACGAAATTAGCGACCATATTCTGCGTGGAAAGAAAAACGCATGAAAACTCGAAAAAACGCATTTTCCCAAACATAAAACTAATCTAGATCGATTGTTTACCCCGAAAACCCCCATATACAAATTTTCAGCGAAATCGTTAAAGCCGTTTTCGAGATCACAGAAATTTATAAATAAATATATATACATACATATATACATACAAGAATTGCTCGTTTAAAGGTATAAGATATGTATTTGTTATAATATATAGTATCGTTGAGTTAGTATTCCATAACACAAGTCTCGAACTTACTTTGGGGCTAGCTCAATGAGTGTAATTTGTCCCTATATATTTATTTATTTATGAGACGTACTAAAAACATGAACAAACAGCTGCGCAATTCAATTAGGTCAAAAATATGCAAGTGTCTGGTTTCTATCGAAATTCATAAGGTCGAGTGCTGGTTTGGTATCGGTCAGTTGAATAAGTAATGCTATCGATTTTCCATTAGTTAGCTACGCGCTTTAATATTTTGATAGTTTCAATGAATGTTTTATTGCCCTTTATTATTTACAAGACGTAGCGCGCGGCTTCGCCCGCGTTCATCACACGAGTGAAGTCGCGGGCGTGATGCAATATAGCCTATAGCCTTCCTTGATAAACGACCTATCTAACACCGAAAGAATTTTTCAAATCGGACCAGTGGTTCCTGAGGTTAGCGCGTTCAAACAAACAAACCGTGTGTTTTTTTAACAACCTTTTTTGGATATTTAATGTGATTTCAACGTTATGTTTAAAAAAATATAAGATATACGTAAAATTTAGTAAAATAAAAAAATAAAAAAATATGTTAATAAATATTATGAGAAATAAAAATTTTGTGAAATGATATTATGACCAATTATTTTATAAGAATAAATAGAGAACCAAATTAAAAGCCGAAAACCGGGCCTTGGGGTCAGAAGCAGCAAAGCTAAGGATGTAATACGAAGAAAAAGAAGTATATCTGTCTGTCTGTACTCTAAGTATTAAAAAATAACTTACTCCTCGCCAATTTAAAAACGCCAAACAGCACAGAGAAGACAACGAACCGACACATAGCAAGGACATTGTTCCATTTAACCATTTCCTTCCATTCCCGACTAATCTTCCAAGAATCAACTCAGCAATATCGACCGTAACTGCACCGGAATTCCTTTGATAAATCTTTGACCTTTATAGGCGAGTTTAAGGTTGATTTTCCCGTGCACGTAGGTGGGATTTCCCCAGTGAGTCATCAGGCGCCACGTCAGTCGTTGACATGAAACTTTATGCATGTATGTTACAGTGCAATTAAATGCAATTATGTGTAAGTAAGCCAATGGGATTTATGCATTGACTAGCTGTTACCTGCGGCATTGTCCGAAAATCATACGTTTTCCGAGATAAAGGCATACTCACACTAAGGGAACTACTTACACAATTAAAGCTATAGTACCTGGGCGACCGAGCTTAGCTCGGTTACATCTCAAACATTAACTAAGTTTTTTTAAACTTGTCTAAAAACAATGCGAAATAAAAAATTATATATAAACTTAAACATAAAAAAAACAAAATTAAGTCACCGAGAGGGATTTGAACCCTTAACACTCTTTCTAGCGGTCGGTATCCTTATCCGTTGAGCTAAAAACAAGGCGGTCGGCGCGACGAAATTAGCGACCATATTCTGCGTGGAAAGAAAAACGCATGAAAATTTGAAAACACGCGTTATAAGATAAGGTCTAACAAAATATACTGAAACTATTTTAAAAGTGAATTCAGTCCATGGTACAGACCAATTTTCCTTATGGAACACGTCTCGAAATATGAAAACTAGAATAGTAAGATCTGAGATTGTATAGAAAGCCAAAAATAATTGTTCATATTTCGCTATACTTTTCAAGGGAAAAGTTGTTCACTATTACGGACTGAATTCACTCTTAAAATATTTTCAGTATATTTTGTTACAACTTATACGCTTATATTCTACTAGCTGTACCCGCGGGCTTCGCTCCCTGTTGGAATTTCGGGATAAATGGTGCCCTATGTCCTTCCCCGAGTCTTAAACTATATCCGTACCAAATTTCATCAAAATCGGTTCAGTGGTTGAAGCGTGAAGTGGTAACAAATAAATATACAAACTCACTTTCGCATTTATAATATTAGTAGGATTTACACTATACGTACGAAGGTACGTATTGTGGCTGAGATAAAAAATTGTAAACAGTGAGTGTATTACTTGAGTGTAGTGTAGTGTGTATGCGAACGAGGCAAATGTATTTTTTTTTACTTTTTCTACTCCTGTACTGTTATCTGTCTTTTAAATGGTTCTGAACACTAATATAAGAACATTGATAATATGATTGCAGAAAAAAGTCTATACTCTATGCCTCATAACATAATAGCACATGTGTCGTTATTTCACTAAAACGATACACCTAGCCATAGACCAAGAACATTTTTTTTGACCATACTGCCAACATAAGAAAAAAATGTTTTTAACATAGTCACTAAAAAGACGTCAATTAAAAAAAAGTTTACCATAGATACCATATAGATCAGTACTTGTATATTCTAAATCTGATTTACCAAACATATGTATTTACGTCAAACATTTTCATATTTTCTTTGTTTGTTTTTGTATTTTATTTAGTAAATACAGTCGTAGAAGAAGTATTGTATGCAACGTTGTATAAGTACGTCAAAAAATGCTCGATGGCGTCTCCTTACGATGCTCGCCAAGGCTCGCATCGTAACCTGCGCCACTCGCATTTTTTGACCGTTATTATACAACTGTTGCATAAAATACTATTTTTGTGTTCTCATGTAAGGAATTTTTTGTCTTTTTTTGATAAAAATATCTTTAAACCGACTATCAACCTCTCAAGATCGGCAAGGCACGGGAATATTTGACTTTTTGGGGTGCAACGCTGCCCATGTTTGAAATTAATTATTTAAAAGGAAACGGAGACATCATTTAAAATGTTGTCTTGATCAACCCTAGATAACCCTTTAAACTATTTTATGAACTTCTATTTATAGTTTAAAGTGCAAACATGAAGCTTTTCTACGCACAATAGCTTCTAGCTAAAAGTGCGCCGTGCGCGTCCGCGTGATGGGTTGCTGGTTGCGCATTTTTTCCCAGCCCCTAGATTGGCTTTTACGAACGGCACAGGAAGGGAAGCAACTAGTATATTTTTATTTTTGACCAGCATGGAAGAGTAATGCATTAAAAAAATATTTAACGTCTATTCAAGGTGTCCCGTGACCAAAGGGCTGGTAACTATCTGGTTCAAAGAATCAGCATTGCCGTACAACGTGGCAATGCTGCCAGCCTTTTGGCAACGTTGCCGAGGGTGATATTTTAGTGGGACTACATGATTTGTAGTTTTTAGGGTTCCGTAGCCAAATGGCAAAAACGGAACCCTTATAGATTCGTCATGTCTGTCTGTCTGTCTGTCTGTCCGTCCGTATGTCACAGCCACTTTTTTCCGAAACTATAAGACCTATACTGTTGAAACTTGGTAAGAAGATGTATTATGTGAACCGCATTAAGGTTTTGATACAAAAATAGAAAAAAAAACAGTAAATTTTGGGGGTTCCCCATACTTAGAACTGAAACTCAAAAATTAATTTTTCATCAAACCCATACGTGTGGGGTATTTATGGATAGGTCTTCAAAAATGATATTGAGGTTTCTAGTAGCATTTTTTTCTAAACCGAATACTTTGCGCGAGAGACACTTCCAAAGTGGAAAAAAGTGTGTCCCCCCCCGTAACTTCTAAAATAAGAGAATGATAAAACTAAATAAAATATATGTTGTTCATAACCATGAAAACTACCAGCGAAAATTGGTTTGAACGAGATCTAGTTAGTAGTTTTTTTTTAATACGTCATAAATCGTAAACGGCAATTTACCTTTCATTCAATCAACTCAAATATAAAAATTTAAAAAACATACTACAAGACTTTTGTATTATGTTATTTACTACTACGGAACCCTTCATGGGCGAGTCCGACTCGCACTTGGCCGCTTTTTCTATTTAGTATTAATTTTAATATTATCATAATCAGGTCTTCTTGTCTCCTCTGCAGGAGTACGACCCTCTCTGTACTACTAAAGCCAAACTTGGCTAGACCAGACAGAGGACCTTGGCCTACACTCTCCTTATCCTCTGCCTCACTCTCTTAGTCTCATTGATGTTTCTAAGCTTCGTTTAGCTTGTATTCTCTAAATCACCTTGGCTGGACGGGTTGGAGGGGTCTCATTGATGTTTATAAGCTTTCTTTAGCTCGTATGACCTAAGTCGCCTTCTACAACATCCACGGGAGGACTTGGAGTGGCCCTATTCTCTATCCTGCCGGAAACTACACTGCAATTTTAATATATACAGTATTGATTCAATTAAAATTTTATATTTTCCAATAAAGTAACATCTAGACCAATACAACAAAAGTTAATTAATAGGAACGGACCGCATGCATGCATGGTTTTTCGAAACAATAAACAACGGCCTTGATTTAGACGTAAGTTACAATCAAGTTATGAATCTTAATCTATAACAAAATTGACGTGACGTCACTGTGACGCAGGCAAACAATAAAGCCGTGCATACAATAAAATTCCCAGTCATACTGCTATGGAAGCTTGGCTCGCTCAGACTGGGCGAGTGGAGTGTACGAGTAAGATAAGGCATCTTACTCGTGCACTCCACTCGCCCAGGTAGATACGTCCGAAAGGTGAACTGGTAGACAATGCTTATGTTAGATGTTAAGTTCAATAAATTATATAGAGTGCTGTTTTGACTGTACTCGTATTGTGTGGTGGATGATGAATGGATGTAGAAAGTTAGTTCATTTAAAAAAGAAACACAGACTAATTTACATGTTTACAAAAAAAAATGCGAAATTCGCGCGATTCTCTGGTGGAAATGTTATGTTGTGGAATGATTTCCTGTAACCGCTAAGTTTTGAATATTAATTGAAATGAGTAACTAAACCATGTCCCAATTTCCTTTTTGTCTAGGCAAACTTTTAGTAAATAATCAGGAGAAGTAAAACAAATATAAACTAGTTGTTTTTTTTTACAGTTTAAACACCAAAAAGCGGGAACTTGGTTGCAACAAACTTGCTAATCTCTCAAACAAATAACAAGTAACGACCAACCAATGGATACTCGTGTAAACTTTGCGTTGTGCATCGTGGTTATACTTTGTACACAGACAGCTTTGCTTTGGCCAGAGAACGCAAACGAACGTGTTTCGTCTCGTTTCTTTTATATCAAAACAAAAAAAATGCAGCACATTGGTTGGCATTCGTTTAGCCCGGTGTGTAGCATTATTGATTGTAAATATTTGTCGAAAGTTATTTCTCATGTTACTGCACTTCCAATCGCATCCTTAGCAGCTGTAAGGTCTGTCACACTACTCGCCACTCTACTAAGCAATTTGTTCTCAGACTTAAACGTAGTCGAAGTGGCATTGCTGTTGATCTCAACACGTCGACTCCCAACAAGCCAACAGATCTTACTTCTTGCCATTATATCGACTCAAGACAACTAACGACCAATGTAAACCCGCAACTAACGACCAGTGTAAACCCGTGTAAACTTTGCGACCTATGTTGCGTGTTACGCACACGCACGACCTCCACAGTGCTCCACATACAGATCAGATAGCTTATGTTCGCCAGCTTGTATTTAGGTGTCTCAGATTGTTATTGTACTTTATTAGAAACACAAACATATTCAATCATATCAGGACCAAAATATCTACTTCTACATAAGTATCTGTTGTAGACTGTACTCCACAACGATGTGTTTACAGCATGCTTATAAATAGTTGCTTTAATTAATTTTTATATAAACATTGAATAGACTAACTAATAGGTGCATTGAACACCTACTACATAAACATTAAGAGATATTAAGAATAAACATACATGAATAAATAAGTAAATAAATAACAAACAAGTTAGAAACTATTTAAATATACATGCGATCATTTATTTCTTCCTTAAATAAATATACAGGCATTTAGTTTAACAATTTAAATATTTGATACCTTAGGAAAAGTTGTTCATTTCGATGAGCTGATTAACGTCGTCGCCCTGTCAAACGTTATGATTTTTCAGTTACACTACACCGTGTTCTCCTGAATATATCTACAATTCAATAGTAGCTCTACATAATAATTCATATTTATTATATTTCTCGTCTACTATATAATATACTTACCTACATAATTATGTATGTATCCACTCGTAATTTACTTGATTGCCGAAAAGTGTATGCCTTACCAAACAAGTGGTACTGATTGTGTACAAATGATAGGCTTATCATAACTGTTAGAGGTATAATAGAAAAATCAAATCCAGTATACTCATGACTTTGTAAGGAATATATTATTATAAGTATGCAAGCGATAAATATGGAAAAAAACGAAATTAAGTACTCTATTTCGTTGCAGACGTTTTTAAAAAAAGGCGAGGTGAGAAGTACCCGTAATCAACGGGCATGCATGAAGAGAGTGATGAGTGTAGATGAAGCGAAAGAGGTCTGTCAGGATCGTAGCAAGTGCAGGTCTATAGTCTCTGCCTACCGCTATGGGAAACAGGCGTGATAATAATAATATATATGTACGAGTACCTACTCAGGTTAATTAATTACAAGCATTTAGTAAAAAGTTCTTGCGAATGCCCAGTTTCTAAAAAATATTTGATCTATTAGTAATAAATGAATCCCGTAATAAAATGTACCAGGAGTTCATGAATCATTATGTATCTACGAATGCACGCCTAAGGTTGGGACGGGAGGGGATCGGGCAACAAGGTACAGAGATAAAGAATATTGTCATAACTTTATCCCTAACGCGGTAGACAGAGCCCAGCGCTGTAAGACTCAAAGGCCCAAAATATAGATGCAAAATAGTGATGAATATAGCTGCATCGCCTATAACCACGACGTCCACCGAAGAGGAGCAGTTCGTTTTTACATTCAAAATTTTTTCTTTTCTACCAGACCGGCATAGAAGATTGTGGTAATAAATGAATCTCATAATTAAAATGTACCAGGAGTTCATGAATCATGAGGTATTATCTACGAATGCACGCTCAAGGTGGGGCGAGAGGGGCGCGGGCAACGAGGTACAGATGTCTTTAACAACGACTCAAATCTCGCCCATTCCCTCCATCGACTTTGAAGATCTGCGCGGAAAGAGAAGCAGCTGGTTATCACATTCTAAGTTTTTTCTTTTATACCAGACCAGCATGGAAGATTGTGGTAATAAACAAATCTCATAATTAAAATGTACCAGGAGTTCATGAATCATTAAGTATTATCTACGAATGCACGCCCAAGGTTGGGCGGGGGGCGGGGCGCGGGGCGCGGGCGCCAAGATGTCTGCAGATAGGGCTGTCGCGTGCCGCCGGCTGTTTCGGTGTAGGGTTGTGCTCGGGTACTAAAAGGTAACTCATGTTAATAGTACATCAGTACAATAAAGTTGAAGGTATCTAGTTTGGTTTGTACTGAGCTTTTAATACAACAAGACTAAGGACTGAGGACCCACAAGCAAGTCGTGATGCGCGGAAAATGAGTCGCCCAATTTACGCTGCATCTGGTTCCATAGAAAACCAATTATTACCCTAGATAATTGCAATATCTTTGAAATTACAAAATTTTGTCGAAATCGGGCATGTCGAAATAAAACGTAGACTACGTTTGTATGGAAAATTGTATTTTGGTCTAGGGTAAGGGGACTCTTAAACCCAAAAATGAACTTTGTTTGCCTGTGCTGTAAATTTAAAATTCTCTTACCGTCTTTTTAAAAAACAAACTGACCAAAACAAGTTGACATTTTCAGAAGAGACAATGGGATATTAGGAGACGTCAACTTGATTTGGTAAGATAATGGTTTAAACCTAATAACAAAGTAAGGGCTGCGATTTATAATAATACGGAAAGTCTTTTGTCATAAAACAACATTTTAAAGCTTATTCCTGTACCTTTTTTTAAAATCGTAAATTAATCTTTATTTATCTGTTTGTGAGTAACAAAATACTAACGTGACATAATATCAAATGTAGGTAATATGAAGCGCTACCTTTATTTGATCTACAGACAGAATAATATAATTTTATTTAAAAAAATCGATATTTAATACATGAGCTGTCACGATGTGTGAATCATATTCTGAATCATTGTGAAAGCTGTTTCGCTGAAAGCTAATGATAAAGTTATGAGTATTTTATTATACCTAGAAAAGTAGTTCAAACTTATCGACCTGCTTATGTTTCGTTTTCGAGCTCCATAACACCCCAGTTTTTGAGATGATTAAGAAGCTTTTTAGTATACCATACCCAAAGCATAAAAACCCCTTATTACTAAGACAGGATTATATGGCCTATGTCTCTTGTCCGTCTGTCCGTCTGTCTTTCACCAGGCCGTATCTCATGAACCATAGACCTAGATTTTTTCTAGCGAGGGCTCTAAAAAGCACGAGTGAAATATAACTTACTTAATGCGAGGTGCAACAACCTACTATTTTCTTGATCTATGTCATGAACCGTGATAGCTACACAGTTGAAATTTTTACAAACGATTGCTGTTGCCGCTATAACAACAAATACTAAAAATAGAATTGAATAAATATTTTAGTGGGGCTCCCATGCAACAAACGTGATTTTTTATAGATCACGTTACGGAACCCTTCGTGCGCGAGTCCGACTCGCACTTGTCCGGTTATTTTTACTAGGGTTGGCGTCGGAGGTAAAGTAACGTAAGCGCTGACGTGCAAAACGTCAAACAGAGGACTGTTTCATCATCATCATCTGATCTTTTTGTCTCCACTGCAGAAGCACGACCCCCTCTGTACTACCATTCTTGGCCATAGCAGCCAGAGGATTTGTTCTACACTCTCCTCGCAGGTCAGACGGGTTGAAGAGGTCTCATTGATGTTTATAAACTTTCTTTAGCTTGTGTTTCCTTATAGCCTTCTACGACATCCACGGGAGGACTTGGAGTGAGCCTATTCTACTCTGCCGAAAACCACACTGCAAAAAAGACTGTATCCCTCTAACGAATACCTTCCCGGGTTTCTTTTGTCTTCCTCGGTGCATATAAGTGGCTTATATCAACCGGAGCCGCTTTAGCCGTGTGGTTCCCGTGGATGTCGTAGAAGGCGACTTAGGAAATACAAGCTAAACAAAGCTATCATTATATCAATGAGACCTCTCCAACCCGTCTGGCCAGTGTGGAGAGTGTAGGCCAAGTCCTGCTCTGGTAGTACAGAGTGGCGTCGTAAAAGGTGATTGAAATGGGTAACAGAGAAGAAGTAAGAGGGAGAGTTAGATATATTATCGTTTATCTGATTTTGAGATGCCAACATTGGTATCTATAAAGTTTTCCTTAAGGCTGGGCCTACATGTGTCAGCACCAAACAGCACTTTTCTATGCTGCTATCCTTTTCTGTCGCTCTAAATCATCATCATCATTCTTTAAAGCGAGAGAGAGAGAGAGAGCGAAGGAACGCATCAGCATAGGCGGCTCCGCGGCGTTCCGTCGCTCTCTTTCGCTCTAGCGAATGACGGTTCTGAGCAACAGAAGAATAGCAGCATCACCCTTAACGTCGATAGGAAGAGAATGCATAAGCATTAAGTCTGTCAATAGCTTTCTTTGACTCAATAAAGTATTTAATAAATAGAACAGGCAGTAGCGTACGCTGTAACAAAGACTTTGTAGCATTATTTGCGATCACCAACCGTCTGTCCGTCTGCGGTGTGGTTTCCGGCAGAGTAGAATAGGACTACTCCAAGTCCTCCCTTGGATTGTCGTAGAAGGCGACTTAGGAAATACGAGCTATAAACATCAATGAGACCTCTCCAACCCGTCTGGCCAGCGAGGAGAGTTCGGGCCAAATCCCTCTGGCTACTCTGGCCAAGTATAGCTCTGGTAGTACAGAGAGGATCGTGCTCCTGCAGTGGAGACAAAAAGACCTGATGATGATGAAGATGATGAACAACCATCGCTATGAAGAAAAGTTAACCACCGATTGGACAAAGTTAACAAAGCTTTCCAGTAACATTGAGGTTAGCAAAGACGCTAACTCAGCAGCCAATTACGAACGAGATTAGGTTTTCAGATAGCGTTCGACCCAGTTTATTTATTTCATTAGTTACCTTTGTTGGTAAATAAAACCTTAATGGTCAACTGGTATGATTCTGCTGTAATTCAGTGAATAAATAGAAACACAATGACAGTGTGAAATTCATGAGTCTTAGTTATTCTTTTTAATTTTTCTGTAGATTACATCGCATCATATATACATGTAAGTAACTACGGCTCTGGTAGTACAGAGAGGGTCGTGCCCCTGCTGTGGAGACAAAAAAACCCTAATGATAATGATGATGATGAACTAGGTTTTTATGATAGTGATAGTGACTCCCACTGCGCTCGCAAATCAGCCTGCCAATGACAATATCCCATCATGGATAGAACTAGGTTTCTGATATTAGTAAAACAATCTGAAGTGTCATTGGTGTTTATAAGCTTTGTTTGGCTTGTATTTCCTAAGTCGCCTTCTACATCCACGGGAGGACTTGGAGTGGTCCTATTCTACTCTGCCGGAAACCACACTGCGTACTCACCACGCACTTCATACTAATAGTATAAACTCAAAAGTTTGTAAGTATGGATGGATGTTTGTTACTGTTTCACGCGCAAACGGCTGGACCAATATTGATAAAATTTGGTACACAGGAAGCTGACACCCTGGATTAACACATAGGCTACTTTAGGCGCGGGTAACACCGCGGGGCGCAGATAGTACATTATAATAAGTAAACTTAGCATTTTCTCTCTGGCAGTAATCCTACTAATATTATAAATGCGAAAGTGAGTTTGTATATTTGTTTGTATGTTTGTTACCTCTTCACGCTTAAACTACTGGACCAATTTGGATGAAATTTGGTATGGATATAGTTTGAGACTCGGGGAAGGACATAGGGTACTCTTTATCCCGGAATTTCCACGGGGAGTGAAGCCCGCGGGTACAGCTAGTGTTTTATAATAAGTAAACTTAGAATATTCTATCTGGCAGCAATTAGTAAGCATCGAAAGGAACGCTCTTGAGTTTATTAAAAATACCACACTAATTTTTCAAGCCACAAACATCGTATTTTGGCCAGCCGCACCCGTTACCCGTCCGTTGCCCCCCGATCTAGATAACTGCCCCTTGCGAATGTTTGTTTGTGGCTAAGTTCCTGGTTTGTTTGTAATTTAGGGTGTCTACTTGTTTTTGAGGCCATTTTGTAGTTCGCTCTGGGCTTTATATTACACCCAGCGTCCTCTTGGCTGATTTGGCTTATGGCCGAATTGAAGTTGAGGCCTTATCTTCTTCTACCAAATATGTAGGTACCTAAGTTTCAGTTTAGTCAATGAATACCTAGTTTTCTTTTAATTTACTTTCTTTGTGTTAGGTTTTAGTTTAATGATGTTAGTAATTAATAAATAAGCTTTAATACAAGATCATCAAAAAGAAGGCGACTAACATTAAGGTTTTATTTTTAGGTAAGTATGCTGGCCACTAAGAACTTTTTCTTTTTTTGTAGCCAGCGCCAGGTTTAAATATTTTTTATCGGTGTTCTGTTTTACAATGCTCTTGTGTTCTGTTTTACAATGTTCTATGTAATTTCGCGTTTTGCGTTTTGTAAATAATAAATATTCTACAGTAAGTATATCATAATTGTCGCCAACGTACTCAATATTATCGTCGAATTTCTGTTCTTGGACTTTGTTTATGGAGGAAAACCATTTTTCATATACCTACTTCTGTATATCAAGAATGGTTTTCCTCCATAAACAAAGGAGAACTAAGAAGAATTCGCACTATTTGTAAAAATGTAATACACATCCCGTGCTGTACTATCCGGCAACTGAAAAATCAGCTGAAGAATGCCTTACTCGAGCTCAAGGCACAAAAGGAAGACGACGAAAAAATATTATTGGAAAGGAAAAGATAATAAATAAATATAAGTTCTAACAAAATATAGGTAGGTACTGAAACTATTGTAAGGGTAGATTCAATCCATGATACTGACCAATTTTCCATGTATCAAAATATGTTTTTTTTTGGCTTTCCATACAAGTTGTCTGCTCAGTTTATCCCAGTTCGGTATAGAAAATCAAAAAATATTTTTCAAAATTTAATACACGTTTCATGGGGAATTTTGTTCAGTATTTTGGACTGAATTCACCTTCGAAATTTAAGTATTTTGTTAGACGTTTTAAAATATAGGGACAAATCACACTGATTGAACTAGCCCCAAAGTAAGTTGAAGACTTGTTTTATGGGATACTAACTTAACGATACTGTATTATACTTCCTCGTATATAGGTACGTACATACAATCCATTTTCCATCAATACAATCAACACCAAAATCTAAAAAATACAGAAATAAAAAGCTGTCGTGTGCAGTAGTTACTAGTTAGTAGGTAATAACCACTAATTAGTGATCGGAATCGAACCGGCGCCTAGTCGGCAACTGACTAAAATGGCCCACTAGACGACTATGACTATAGAGTATATACAGAGTAAGTATGATTTTATTCATTTTATTTTTCTGTGTGGTTATTTGGATTATTGTTACCTAATATTTTGGTGTTGAATATAGTTTTACATAACATAACTTGCTTGAAAAATATGGACTGGGATAGGGATATGGACTGAGTAAAAAAGATATTATTTTATTTAGTCCGTCAATTAGATTATCCAAAAAAAGTACCCATATTTTTGTTTCGCAAAGTATTAAACATTTACAAACATATACAGGAGTGCTTCACAGTTTCGGAGTGGAGGTGATTTAAGTCATCTTAGCTGATCGTGACGTCACGCGAAATTGAAATATCTTCGTCATGTTTACTAATCAGAGAAAAAGAAAAAATATGTAACCATACTTTGTAAGAAACTGGCCAAAGAGCAAAAAAAGTTTTTTTTTTAATTTACGTCCTATTGCAGTATATTTGAGAAGGTGAGTCACACAACAAATAATTTGCTAGAGCGTTTCCATTATGGAGCATTTTTGAATCACTTCTGCGCGAAGTGTTTGCAAGGATGGCCAGTCATTTATTTTGATAAAATCCAAATATTTTATTGTTAGGGTTCCGTACCCAAAGGGTATGAACGGGACCCTATTACTGAGAGTCCCCTGTCCATCTAGCTGTCTTTTAACAAACTGTATCCCATAAACCGTGAAAGCTAGACTGTTGAAATTTTCACAGATGATTTTGCCGCTATAACAATAAATTTGAACACAAAAATAAAAAAAGGAAAAAAATTTAAACTCGTCATAAAAGAAACTTGCTTTTTAGTTAACCGTGAACGTCGACAAAAATGTTTGTGCCCATTTCGGGTCTGGGTCAAATAATCCAGGGTCTTGTAATTTCGGTAATAAAATTCACTATCGGACAAATCCGACATTCGCGGTGAAGGGGTTAATGCTTAAACTATCACTTACCTATGAAACTGGAATCATCGTCGATGCGATGATCATGTAGAGCGTGCATGACGAGCGCGGCGAGCAGGGCGGGCCTAGCGGCGGGCAGAGGGGGGGCCAGCCCTCTCAGAGACACCGGGGCGGCAGACCAGATGGCCCCGCAGAGCATGCCCTACAGGGGGCCGTCCAGCATTCCGCTCAGCGCCTATGGAAAGAGATAAGTACGTTATTGTCCAGTTTTTATGAAGGAGGAGGTTGAAGAAGGGGGCAGCCTTCTTAGAGTCAACGTTGTCTCTAAGATAGCAACTTATCTGCCTTTTGTGTTTGGATTTTGCGGGGAACAGTTGGAATTACAAAGCATGCACTTGAGGAATCTTCATGTTGACAGCCAGTAACTTCTGTCACAAACTGTCATTCGGATGCTCGCTTATTGTTCAGTTAAGGTCACCAGGTGGTCACGGCTTTGGTGCAGGCGTGGCGATAGGACTTTTGACAGCCAGTCATAAAATACTATCTTCTTTAGGTGCCGCTTCATTCCTAAAGATTGGCAGCCGGCTCTTTGAATCTTGGTTTGTCCATACATACATACATACATGCTATCACGTCTTTATCCCTAATGGGGCAGACAGAGCATTTTGGGTCTTGCGGTTCTATGCAGAGCCCAGGGCCGCAAGACTCAAAAAGCCACTTTTAGCGTCATGGTGGGCGAGAAGATGGAAAAGCAATCAATACAGTGATGGGTTGCTAGCCACATCGCCTGTTAACATGATTTGCATTTTTGCCCATTCCCTCGATCATCTGACCTGATCGATGGTTTGTCCATGGCAAGCCTAAAAGTTGTTGTACCGTTTTAATACCAGTCTTATACGAATATTTCTTCATAAAGACTATTAAATCAAGTAAATAATCATACGCGTATAAATATAGTTGATCGGCAAACAACTTGAATACAAAGTGGCGGCACAGAAATAATAGGTATGAGTGTTACATACGAGTACGATAAATTTGACAGAGTACAGAACGGAATTTCCTAAGGTCCCGCGCAATATGCGTCCCCACCCTCGCTCCTCTCCCCCGTTGTCGTCTTTTGGTGTTCGGCGGCTGCGGGCGCCTGGCCGCCTTGACAGGCGAGAACGGGGGAGAGGAGCGGGGACGTTGAACGGAGACCCATATTGCGCGGGACCTTATTCCGTTCTGTATGTGAAGAAGTGCGGAGGAAAGTTCGCGCACGGGCCTTTACCTGAAATTGGCTTCTGCACATTATTGTGATTTGTTCATGTCGTTTACCAACTTCATTATACTTTCATCATATTTCATTACTAAAGTCTGCGTTTTATGATAAGTTTTACCGCACTAAAAGACCTCAGATTACGTTGTCTGGAGTATAATAAATGTGGCTGCATCATAATTAGCTGGTATTCTTCAACACTAATGCAGAAAAGTAAGAAAGATTTCAGAAACTTTGTAGACTAGTCTACTTAAGTATGAAATATCTATGAGTACACCTTGCCCTGACCTGTTTGACGAGCGCCCTTCGCAAGGACGCTGAATGAAACGACAATGCAACGAATTTATAATGCAGTGGATCAGATCGTACCAGGGACCCTTAAGAACTATAGGTTAATACTAAAGAACAAAGATTTTATTGTTTGATATTCAGAAACAAAATGGAAGAACTCAAGAAATTACTGATCCATTAAAAAAAAACGACGGGTTGCACTCTGGGAGTGCCGGCAGAAGTGAAAACTTGAATATTAACGTTGTGCATTTTTGATATTTTGGAATGGTTAGGGAATAATTTTGCACGAATTGCTTTAATTATCAGTATAAAATATTTCAAATCTTTTCTGAACCACAGTCTGTCCACTACACAGACGGTCGAGCCATCAGCTGTCACCATCCATGGATGCGCGTAGCACGCTGTAACATAAACACACACGAACATTCGCGCAAGCGCCCTGCGCCGTCTTACGAATTTTCGATCAGGCCACGTGTCCTGACGCGAGTTTAATATTTTTTACCCATTCCAAAAAAAGTGCACAACGCCGCTAAAGAAGTTTTCACTTCAAAAATTCTTTCACCTGTTTGTCTATATTTTATGTTTGCATCACCAAAGGCACGTATAAAATGTGGGTCCCGAACGCCATCTACGTTCCTCGCGCCATCATCAAACCAGGTGGTTCTAGTTGCGGAGGTCAGACGGCAGTCGCTCTGTGTAACCAGTAACCTCGTCAAATCACCTAGATTAGATAGCGGACACCGGGCTCTGAAGCGTTACCTCTGAAGATGCAACCGGAAATACGTGAAGATGATGATAATGATGGGACGTATGGAAATAAAGGGGGGAGGCTTTGCCCGACAATGGGATCTGAATGGCTATTAAAAAAACCGCAAAAAATCAAATCTTTTTTCTTTACAATATTACACAGATCGAAAGTAGGTATACAAAAAGCTAAGTAATTAAATAGTTAACTCTTTGTTTCATTTTTGACGACCTCCGTGGCGTAGTGGTCACCATGCTAGTCCGCCACATAAAGGTTCCGAGTTCGATCCTCGGTCAGGGTAAGTTGGAAAATGGCCTTTTTCAAATTGTCCTGGGTCTTGGATGTTTATCTCTATATATGTATTTGTTATAACGTTAAGTAAGTATCCCATGACACAGTCTCGAGCACTTTGGGGCTATCTGAATCAGTGTGATTTGTCTGTACATATTTTAAATTTTTTATTTTTTTCTCTTAGAAAGACATGGATGGAATTGTACCTAATAAATACCTACATAAAGTAATTTAATATGTACGGAACTTCCCTCCATCCCATGACTCACCACCACCGTTTGTTTACGTAGATTCAACATCAATAGATTCATTTAATTGCCTAATGAATCCGTCGATGGCTTCCAATAAAACAATGCTGAATCGATTCCCCCCTAACCTTCCCCTGAAGCAGTTTAATTTTCTATTACAATTTAGAGTGAATTGCATTTTTGAACGAGAGAGCTTGTTCAATTTTCTCCAAGTCCTTTTTTTTGGACGATGTTTTGTGTAGATATTATGTATACAACGTAGAAGGGACATCCCGGTAATAAATCGAACCACTGGCTATACTAGATTACTAAATCATAATGATAACAACAGTAAAACAGTAAAAAAAATATAACAGTAAAAAAAAAACGAAAAAGAAAAACCGACATTCCCATAAAAAATACTCGGCCAGCTGCACACTTTTTATATGGAATAGCCAATTTTTTTAGTGTTTTACTATTATTTTGATTTTATTATACTATAGTGATTTATTAAATCCCGTGGTTCGATTCAGCACGGGTATGTCCCTTGTATATGTTCGAGCTAACTCTAGTACTTACGATCGGATCTTTATGAAATCTAGTAGACAAATAAATTAGACGCATATTTTTTTTATTTTTCAGTTCGTAAATAAATTCAAGAGTTTACAATAATAAAAGGAACTCAAATACATTAAATTAAAAACGTTTTTGCATCAAAAAAATTGGTTGTTTGTAAAGTAGGTTTACGATCGAGATGTTTACGTGATAACGTCTTCTGGCAGCGCTCGAGATGAGACGGGAGATCGGTCCGTCTCTCTCTCGTTATACCTGCGATCGCGCTCGTGAGGTTTTGGTGTGACACAAGTTTCTGAACATGTCACCCGACTAAAACGATTTTAAAGACGTTATCACGTCAAAATATAAACATCGAAGAGGTACTAAACTATCGAGGTATAAATATCATGACGGTAAACATGGAATATTGGAATATTGAAAAACTGATGACACGTCTGAGTAAACCAATACGAGTATTTGCTTTGGTACGGCAATCGAACCCGTTTCGTGTTGACATTGTCTAAACAAACATTGAAATTAATTGTCGTCCGAAATGCATCACGAATAACATAATTAAAGTTTGAAATACGTATCTAATGCACGATTAATTGACGACCTCCGTTGCGTAGTGGTAACCACGCTAGTCCGTCACCCTGAGGTTCCGGGTTCGATACCCGTTCAGGGCAAGTTGCAAAAGGCTTTTTTCAAATCCCCCGTTTAGGGCTTTTTCAAATTGTCCTGAGTCTCGGATGTTTATCTATAAATAAGTGTTTTTATGAAAAATTAGTATCGTTGAGTTAGTATCTCATAAGTTTCCAACTTACTTTACACAGAATAAATACTTTGGGGCTAGCTCAATCAGTGTGATTTGTCCCATTATTTACATTTTTTTATTTATAATACACGATTATATCTTTGTCCCTAAATAAATAAATAAATATATAGGAACAAATTACACCGATTAAGCTAGCCCCAAAGTAAGTTCGAGCCTCGTGTTATGGGATACTAACTCAACGACACTATATTTTATAACAAATACATATATAGATACACATTCAAGACCCAGGACAATTTGAAAAAGCCCATTTCCCAACTTGCCCTGACCGGGGATCGAGCCCGGGACTTCTGGGTGGCGAACTAGCATGTTGACCACTACGCCACGGAGGTCGTCAAGCCCTAAAGGCGCAGACTAATTCCAGAGCCGCAAAACCAAAACAATAGTAAAAATATTGGTTTTTAAACTATCCCACTTTGAACACAATATGTCTGCGACCACGAAGGGTGTAACTCCTATTCGAAACATTAAACGAAACATAAAAGGTTCGTGCTTAGCCCCGTTTATAATTACATTCATAATTAGTCAAAATAGTGACGGGTTGCTAGCAGCATCACCTATTAGTACTCGTATGATTGTAAGTCCCATAACTCCCATGCTGGTCTGGGAGAAATAAAAAAAAAAAACTTAGAATGTACCAGCTGCTTCTCTTCCCACGCAGATCGTAAAAGCCGATCGAGGGAATGGGCAAAAATGCAAATCATGTTAACAGGCGATGCGGCTAGCAACCCATCACTGTATTGATTGCTTTTCCATCTTCTCGCCCACCATGACCCTAAAAGTGGTTTTTGGGTCTTGCGGCCCTGGGCTCTGCATAGAACCGCAAGACCCAAAATGCTCTGTCTGTCCCAATAGGGATAAAGACGTGATAGTATATATGTATGTGTATTATTCTATATTGGCGGATTTAACGCTAAGAGCATTCTCTCCCTGTTAACCATAGGGATAAACAGATAAAATTTTGCCTTAAAAACATGACTCACCTTTAGAAGACGGGTAAAAAATCACCTGCATTCCAAAGCCTCAGGCCATAAATTTTAATTGAGACAAAATGATTACTGATGGCTGTCATTATGCAAAGTGCGCCCCCTAATTTATGTCGCAGGCGAGACTCGAATTGGGTTTACATCGAATATTACATTTTGACCGACTTCCGAAAAAAAGGAGGAGGTTTTCCATTTTTTGCGATCTTTCTTCTTTTACTTGTTTTGGGTATGTTCACCGATTATTCAAGGACGCCTAGACCGATCTAGAAAATTCTTTATTTGAAAGGATATTTACCTATGATTAAAGGATACTGTCGAGGTGATCCCATAATTTTTTTATCAGCGTCGGTTGTGAAGTAAAGTCAGTTTTTAGTCTCAAATAATTGTCAGTTTTCACTTCTCTTCACTGAACGCGTAAAGTATATACAATGTCCTTTTTAATTAAGTACAAATATTTTAAGGGGTGATTCAGTCCATCATTTTGAACAACTTTTCCCAATGAATGTATTTCGAAATACGAAAAAAATATTTTAGTTTTTCATACAAATCGACGTAGTCACGTGATATCATTACTATGGAAAATGAAATTTTTTTTTTCGTGTTTTGATATACATTCATTGGTAAAAGTTGTTAGGAATGATGGACTAAATCATCCCTTAAAATATTTGTACTTAATTAAAAAGGACATTGTATAGTGTAAAAGCTCAGATCAGGGCCATGCTAGAAG
The DNA here is from genome assembly GCA_963555685.1 of Acrobasis consociella. Classification (NCBI taxonomy): domain Eukaryota; kingdom Metazoa; phylum Arthropoda; class Insecta; order Lepidoptera; family Pyralidae; genus Acrobasis; species Acrobasis consociella. The sequence continues at coordinate 1,900,278 of OY743119.1, read as the reverse complement.
TCCGAGGTGGTCCCGTATAAATTTTATCAAAATCTGTTGTGTAGTTGAAGTCGGTTTTTAGTTTTGAAAAATTGTTTTGTTTTTTTGTGTTCTTGGTGTCGGAAAAAAGGAAAGGTCGAATGCACCTGTAGGAATTCATAAAAAATGCATCCAACTAATATAATCATTGTTATATTAGTATGATCATCATCATCACGTCTTTTTTTATCTCGACCGCTGCAGGAGCACGACCCTCTCTATACTACTAGAGCCATACTTGGTCAGAGCAGCCAGAGGACTTGGTCTACACACTCCACGCTGGCCAAATGGGTTAAAGAGGCCTCATTGATGTTTATAAGCTTTATTTAGCTTGTAATCCCTAATATAGGTAAATACCTACACATACATATTGTCACGTCCTTATCCCTAATGGAGCAGACCGAGCATTGAATCTTACAGCTCTAAGCCGGCAGAACTTAGGGCCGCAACACCCAAAGGCCACTTTTAGCATGATGGTGGGCGAGAAGGTGAAAAAAGAAATAGTGATGTTCGGATTTCATATGGTTTGCGTGGAAAGAGAAGCAGCTGGTAAATTCTAAGTTTTTTCTTTTCTCCCAGACCAGCATGGAAGAAATATCTAATTCATCATCATCATCATATCAGCCACAGGACTTCCACCTGCTGGACATAGGTCTCCCCCAAGGATTTCCAAACCACCGATCGGAGGCGGCCTGCATCCAGCGCCTTCCAGCAACCTTGCTCAAGTCATTTGACCTTTTGACCTAGCAGGTGGGTGTTTTACGTTGCGCTTGCCGCTATGTGGCCGCCGGACTGGCCGCCATCCGAGAACCTTTCTGCCCCATCCGCTATCGGTTCTTCGCGCTATTTACCCTGCTCACTGCTACTTTAATGAGCTAATCCGCTTGGCTCTATCAGCTGTCTGATTCCCATTTTCTATTTACAAGTCCATTTTGGCTAGGTACGTGGCCGCCATCCGAGAACCTTTCTGCCTCATCGGCTATTGGTCCTTCACGCTACGTGCCTCGCCCTCTGACACTTCAATAAACTAATCCGCTTGGCTATGTCAGTTTTCTGATTCCCATTTTCTATTTACAAGTCCATTTTGGCTAAAGGTGGCCTTAAGTTAATATAAATCATTCTTACATGTTAGGTTATAGCTGTAAATCTTGGTTAAAAGTTCTCAAATAATTTCCACTTCATTATATCTAGGTATCAAACTTGGTATCTACTTAAAGATACCTAGTTTTAGCACAAAAGGTTTAAAAGTGGCACGGTGAGTCAGGAGTCAGTGCTCTGAAATTGCAGAGGATCTTTTATAGAGAGCAAGCTTCACAAATTCCCTTGTAGTAAATATTGAATTTCATTTTGGTTTTTTATTAATTTAAATTTATATTAACGTTTAGAAATAAAAGTGAAAAACATTAAGGAAGGTACAGTAATTATGTATTATGTTTTTCACTTTTATACGTCTTATTTAAATATTTTCAAATGCTCGATGTCTTAAATTAAAACTATGTCTCGAATGAACGATTTTATGCAGCAATATATATTAGTAATATTGTGTAAGGCGGGACATGGAGGAGAGGGGGGTTAGTACAAATATGGTAAATGATAGAAAACTGTGGAGGGAGTTGATATACAAAGCCGGCCCCAAATAGGGATAAGGCTAAAAAAGATGATGATGTTATATACTTACTAAATTAAATATTTCACATCAATTAACCATCATCATCATTCGAGCGTATTTTCCCGGTTGCATACTCAGCGGTAACGCTTCAGAGCCCGGAGTCCGCTACCTAACCAAGGAGATTTGATGAGGTTACTGGTTTTTACACATGATACTTCATCACAAGGCGAACACCTTGACCACGAGACCACGGAGGCAGTCAAATTTCAAAATTCACATCAATTTAATACACTCCAATTCAATTTAAAATATTTTGGCTAATGATGCAACAGGATCCGCCACACGGCATCAAGATGAAAATCATAGACATGTTATAAATCTTAGCCTCTGTAATAAACCTCCTATGCTTTAAAGTAATTAGAAATAGGTCACATCTTACTTTGGGGCTAACTCAATCTGTGTAATTTGTCCCTATGTATTTATTTATTTATCTTACGTAGATCTTCAGGTCTTCTTATTTATTCAAAAGCCTTTCATGCTTAAGATTTAATTAAACGGCTTAAAGAAGAAATTAATTACTTGTTGCTAAATTGCGACTTTCGTGGGTTTGTAATTAAAATTCGTAAAAACGGTTTAAATCTTCTGATAGAATTGAAAGAAGGGCTTTTTTTAGTTTACCTGTCAATTATTGGATTTCTATGGATACGTTACGTTGGCAATTCAAATACCTAATATTTGTCTGTGGATACGTTACGTTTGCGATACGGATTAATTCTACTATTTAGTTCCTCCGTCCATCACTAGATGTCGGTTACATATGAAACTATTTAAACTCGGGTTTATTAATTGGCCTGGATATTAAACTTTTGTAAGTTAGATTCGTTATGATACATTATTAGCATACAAATTGTAGCCAATAGTAATGACAAATCGATAAAAATCTCATTAGTAAAAACGATATTAATGATAGATAGTTATATGATAGATAAAATCTTTGTTCACTAAAAAGCCACTAAATAAATATTACATAATATCGCGGTTAGTCCCGTAATACCAATACCAAACATATATTATTAAAAGTAACGTGACACAACTGAATATTTTAGACACGGTTTTACTCACGTAGTGTAGCCGAATACGGCTGACTAGTTTAGATCGGTTTAGACGATCATCCTCAGGGTGAGTGTTGCGAGGACCGGCGACCCGACGCACTGTTGTGCGTTGAGAACAGCGAAACCATCGGGTTAAAACTAGTCGGCGGTTTTCGACTAAACTACGAAAGTAAAACCGTGTTTAAAATATATTAAATAATAATAATTGTGACCTCTAAAATCATACAGTGCCTAAACTGCTTGGCCAACATCACTATAAATGGTCGAAATAGACAAAAGCAAACAGAAACTGAAACATAGAAGTCCTCAAAACCTCTTCTTCACAAACTAAGACGTGTTTTTCAGTTCTACGACGTAGAACTGTGGAGTAGCAGTCGTAAATAAGTGCTAAGTTGCGACGTAGCACTTAGCTACGACTGCTAATACCTTCTATTTGCTAAGGGCTTCTGTTTTTACTAGTCTGAGCAGAGACGGTATTTTTTCATTAAAACACTTATTTTCTTTTTATTAAGTAGGTCTTCTTCTCGATTCGAAAGGCTAACTACAATAAACCTGAGCACTGTTTGGCCTTGCCGACTCCCTTGTCATTTGCTTTTTGAAGACTTGCACTGTCCAAAATATTTTGGGCAAGTAGGTAGGTCTTATAAAATCACACACATAAAAATATGATATTCATTATACTTAAATCATAATTGCCAAGATTTTTTCACTTTACGTTTGACATTTGTATTATACGTAACCAAAAATAATGTAATTTTGATACATGACTATCAAAATCTATATAAATGAGGTCAATACGTAAAAAAACGTATGTTTTAAGGAAAAATAGGGCATCTTACATTGCCCTTTTTTGGCTTAAAACTAATGTACGTATGTATACGCAAGTGCGTCTTATAAGAATATGTGTTGTCTACGGTTCTTTATGGCTCAAAGTTAAGTAAAAATCAATGTGAGACCCGTAACAACATAGCACAACATTGATATACGTACAATTTTAATGATTTTACGTACAATAAATGACGATATTTAAGTAAAAAAAGCTAATTTCTTACCTTCAATAGATTCCCGTCAAACACGATTGAAGAATTCGAAAAAAATATTACGTAAGCATTGAATTCAACTGTATTTTGATAACAAGTCAGTTAGTCAATCAATAGTCACTTCACACAGACCAACAGCATCTATAAGTTCATTTAAACCTTCAGTTCATGTTCTAAATGAAACGTTTGTCGGGAAAATAGGAAATAAATGAAAATAAAATGGAGTCGCGATTCGTATTGGGGTTAAATGGGTAGTGGTGTGCGCATGCGTGGGTAAGGCACCCTCAGTGTGCGTTCCGTACACCCTAATTTTGAGGGTGACGAAAATTTTTCTACATTTCTAATTACCCTGGATGGTACTCCCATTATTTGATAAGCATTATTGATAACTTTTTATTATTTGAGAGATAAGTTTCGTAAGCAGAAAGGCTTTGGGGTGGTTTATGGTTTGCGTGCTGTATGATATTGTCTATGGTTTATCATGTAGCTTGTTATATACGTTTATGTATGAACCACGTGGTCAAGGCAAGTCCACTGTTTAGTACGTACAGTAGTAGCAATTACACTGTTTAGTACCTACACCTAACTAATTGCTCGATACATGTCTGTCTATATAAAATATGTAAAGAAAACCCTTAAGAGTCCTCTTACCCTAGACCAAAATACAACTTTCCATACAAACGTAGTCTACGTTTTATTTCAAAACGACATGTCCGATTTCGGCAAAATTTTGTAATTTCAAAGATATTGCAATTATCTAGTGTAATATTTGGTTTCCGACATTAAAAATATGAACTTGAAATAGAATATAGTGTTTTATTATATATTTTTGACCATCAGTATGGGAAACTTCTAAATCGTTATATTTTCTTTCCAGTACATAATTTTACCGTCGGAAACCAGTTATTACCCTAGATCAGTCTTTCCCAAAGTGGGCGATAACGCCCCCTTGTGGGCGCTGCAGGTCTCAAGGGGGGCGGTAAGAGACCCAGAAAGAAATGTTTTTTTTTTTGCTAGGAGCTTTATTTAGCTAGGAGGCCTCTTAAACAACGACTGCAAGAGCTCTCGACTCTCAACAACAACTTGTGAACATCAACTAATATGAATTAAAAGATTGCAAACAGCAATGTCACCTCAGCTAAAAGAAGAACTTATAGAATTGACAACAAACGAGGAAATAAAAATCAAGTTCAAAAATGGTTACCAAGAATTTTGGCTACAAAAACCGATCCCGCAATTGTACCCTGGATTGTGGTCAATCGTTCAACGATTCTTGATAGCATTCCCATCGTCATATTTGTGTGAACGTGGATTTAGTGCTGTGACAACACTACTTACTAAAAAGAGAAATCGTTTGCTTGTTACCGAACGTGGCGACTTGCGACTGTTCTTGAGTAAATTGGAACCTGATATCAACAAACTTATTAAACAGCATCAGATTCATCCTTCACATTAGTTTTTATATAAGGATTGATTATTTTAGTTATATTTTTAATAAAAAATACTCTGTTTTAATACTACTTATAAAGTTGCGTTTCAATAATCATTCTTATTGGCAGGTGGAGCCCGTAAGCGTTAACTTGAGACCTAAGCGCCGTTGTATGTTACCTACTGCGCTCAGGTTTCAAGTTGCGGGTTATAGTAAAAGTTTCGTTTAGAATTCTCCGTTAATATACATATATAGGTCACAATAATTAATTAATTTAATTTGAAGTTATAGTGGTTTTTAAATAGGTGAAAAAATGGGGGCGCTAAAAAAATTTTTATTCTCAAAGTGGGCAGTAGACAAAATAAGTTTGGGAACCACTGCCCTGGATAATTGCAATTTCTTTATCTGACATGTGGTTTCAAAATTAAACGAGACTACATTTGTATGAAGAATTCTAGGGTAAGTGGACTCTTAATGTTGGGTAGCTTGTGTAAGTTACATTTATCGGTTTCTCCCATCTCTGAAATCACAGGGTTTTCTCTACATATTGTAAAGATACCTATAAGGTCTAACAAAATATACTGACACTACTTCAAGGGTGAATTCAGTGCGTGATACTCAACAACTATCGCTAGGGAACATATTATATAGAAAAAAATGTTGCCTATACAAGTTGACCTATCTGAGTTTCTATTTTTTCTTTCTAAATTTCGGATATATAGGAACGTTCCTAGGAGAAAGTTCAAGTATGATGCACTGAATTCTAGATATTAACTATTATATCAAATTTCATCTAATTAGGTTCGGTGGTTGAAGCGTGAAGTGGTAATAAACCAACAAATATACAGACTCACTTTCGCATTTATAATATTAGTAGGATAGTAGTATTAGTAGGATATCTCAACTTGAAGGGCTGGCTATGACTTCAAAACAAATCCTGACATTTTGGCAATCTCGTACAAATTATGGACTACGTCATATAATAAATACTAGCAATAGGATATATCCTTGTATTCTATGAGGTAGGTAGGTAGTAGTTACAGCCCAGGGCCGTATGACCTAGGCCATATGCCTTTAGGTCTCAAGACCCTGGGCTTTGTCTACCCCGTCAGGGATAAAACGTGATAATATATCTGTATCTCTTTAAAGTGGTCTTTGGGCCGTATGCCTGTTTTCTTTCTTTCTTTCTTACTTGTATAACAAAAGTAGGCAACATTCGCTCTCAATCTTGGTCAATATCTCAAGCCACGCGGCTTTTTAGGGTTCCGTAGCCAAATGACAAAAACGGAACCCTTATAGATTCGTCATGTCTGTCTGTCTGTCTGTCCGTCCGTATGTCACAGCCACTTTTTTCCGAAACTATAAGACCTATACTGTTGAAACTTGGTAAGTAGATGTATTGTGTGAACCGCATTAAGGTTTTGACACAAAAATAGAAAAAAAACAGTAAATTTTGGGGGTTCCCCATACTTAGAACTAAAACTCAAAAATTTATTTTTCATCAAACCCATACGTGTGGGGTATCTATGGATAGGTCTTCAAAAATGATATTGAGGTTTCTAATAGCATTTTTTTCTAAACCGAACACTTTGCGCGAGAGACACTTCCAAAGTGGAAAAAAGTGTGTCCCCCCCCCCCGTAACTTCTAAAATAAAAGAATGATAAAACTAAAAAAAATATATGATGTTCATTACCATAAAAACTACCAGCAAAAATTGGTTTGAACGAGATCTAGTAAGTAGTTTTTTTTAATACGTCATCATCATAAACGGCAATTTACCTTTCATTCAATCAACTCAAATATAAAAATTTTAAAAAACATACTACAAGACTTTTATATTATGTTATTTGCTACTACGGAACCCTTCATGGGCGAGTCCGACTCGCACTTGGCCGCTTATTATTTAATATCCAGCCTCAATATTATACAGGGTGAACTACCCTATAGCTATAGGGTGTTTCCCCTCTGTTTGCGTCCTCAGCCGCCCCACCCCGATATAGCTTCCTTATTAATTTTCCGAAATTTATGACAAGTTTGGTGTCCTTTTGAGATTTTTGCATTTAATCAAATATTTTTTACAGTCAAAAAATAACCCGATAAATCGACCCCACGAATTGTATAATAAACATGACTCACAGGCCTACTGGAAGAGATCTCTTTTGAGATAAGTAGTACCTTTGTATAACTTTTATTTTATAAATTTTCCATTCCCATGCTGGTCTGGGAGAAATGAAAAAACTTAGAACGTACTAGCTGCTTCTCTTCCCGCGCAGATCGTAAAAGCCGATCGAGGGAATGGGCAAAAATGCGAATCATGTTAACAGGCGATGCGGCTAGCAACCCATCACTGTATTGATTGCTTTTCCATCTTCTCGCCCACCATGACGCTAAAAGTGGCTTTTGGGTCTTGCGGCCCTGGGTTCTGCATAGAGCCGCAAGACCCAAAATGCTCTGTCTGCCCCATTAGGGATAAAGACGTGATAGTATGTATGTATGTATGTATACAACGTGAGTAAAATCGTATTGAAATATTGGTTTTTAAACCATCTCACTTTAAACATCATCATCAGGTCTTTTTGTCTCCATCGTAGGAGCACGACCCTTTCTGTACTACTAGAGCCATACTTGGCCAGAGCAGCCAGAGGACTTGGCCCACATTCTCCACGCTGCACAGACGGGTTGGAGAGGTCTTATTGATGTTTATAAGCTTTGTTTAGCTTGTATTTCCTAAATCGCCTTCTACGACATCGGGAGGCCTTGGAGTGGCCCTATTCTACTCTGCCGAAAACCACACGGCACACATATAAAATTGTATTTATAAACGGAACTTAGCACGAAATAAACACAGTAGGTAATATGTTTTTTGGAAAAAATATTTTTTTGTACAAGCTTTTGTTATGAGGCCTAAGTACTTACTAAGACATATGAAATAAGCCCAAACTCGATGGTGTTGGGTCATTTTATTAGCGAGTGCTGACGAATATCTCCCGGCTCCATCATCAGAACAGCTCATTGCTTACACAAATAAGTGGATAAAATTTCAGCTTAATTGGTTGAGGATGACTAATTTAAAATTGAGTTGCAAGATTTGACCTAAAAATGACATACACGCAAGATATAGGTAAATTGCAAGTTTAATACACATACATACATACTATCACGTCTTTATCCCTAATGGGGCAGACAGAGCACTTTGGGTCTTGCGGCTCTATGCAGAGCCCAGGGCCGCAAGACTCAAAAGCCACTTTTAGCGTCATGGTGGGCGAGAAGATGGAAAAGCAATCAATACAGTGACGGGTTGCTAGCCGCATAATATAAATAAAGACTATGTAGGTACCTATCCATATATATATTTTTGAATTTCAGCTCTAAGTATGAGGAACCCCCAAAATTCACTGTTTCAAAACCTTAATGCAGATCACATAATACATCTACCTGCCAAGTTTCAAAAGTATAGGTCTTATAGTTTCGGAAAAAAGTGGCTGTGACATACGGACGGACAGACAGACAGACAGACATGACGAATCCATAAGGGTTCCGTTTTTGCCATTTGGCTACGGAACCCTAAAAAGGCTCGTACCAAGCCTCGTTTAAATATATACACTTTTATAACTAGAACTTTTATGACGTAAAATGCTTATCAAGCTGATCAATTTTTGCTAATTCGCCATAAAATTTCTTGTAGTTTAGCTGGACCATTATAGTTCTGCATCAGGTGTTCCATTTTCCAAAATCAATTATACCCTATATGTTGCCCAGGCTTAATAGCTATATAACAAAAAAATCTTTCGAATCCGTCCAGTATTTTCGGAGATTAATGTGTACAAACAGACAGACTTTTTTTACTTTCTCTATTACTCCCCATCGCCTCAAATATTTTTTTGGAAATATATTTAAGCAAATACATTTTTTTCATTTTAAAACAGATACATTTTTGTTCTGTTTTATTATATGTACATAAAGATTAATAACATGTTAATATACTTGAGCTTAGTTACCATCATACATTTGCTTCTTAGCTAACGGAAAATCTAAGAAGCAATAGACTAGGATGGTATGGACACGTAATGAGAAGAGAGGAGAGCCACGTTACGAAAAAGATGTTAAATTTAAAGATTACTGGATATAGAAACAGAGGACGGCCTAAGAAACGGTGGATGGAATGCGTTAAGGACGACATGGACAAAAAGAATGTAACAAGTGCCTTGACAAAGGATAGAGGTAAATGGAAAAGACTCACATGCTGTCTCGACCCCACGTAAAGTGGGATAAGGTGAGGAGAAAGAAAGATACTTGAGCTTAGTTATCTTCCATACTACAATCCGCTGCTAAGTGTAAAATAAAACAACTAGGAACTATAGGAATAAAATTTGTATTTCACAATTTAAATGTTTAATACACAATATTATTCTTTAATAAAATATAACTATCGTAATAACACTCAAAAATACATCGGCTTAACAATTTTAGATAGAGTTCTATAGTTATTATAACATTATTCGCCAAATATGCAAGTCCTAAGCACTATTCTAAACTAAGTTACGTGGTTTTCTTTATACATCGTGATATTTTACTTCAGAAACATTAAAAATATTAATAAATATGTTTCTTCATGATTAATCGGTGCTAATTTCACAAGGTAATTCAGATTTTTAATTTTATTAATCATAAAATTGTTTTTGATTTTAATAATTATTATAACACACAAATATACATATTTTATTTCACGTTAATAGCTTTCATGTGTCAGTATTTTTAGAAAAAAGTATGATTGGCCGTTGGTATTTTTTTTTTTGTTATATGTATTAGCAAATATATTTTATAAAAATTTAAATATTTTTGTTTCGATCAAATCATGAATTTGTTTATTTATTTTCACGTTAAAAGTTGTATACAATATTTTAAAATAAAAAATGTATAAAAAGTAACTGAGTATTCTTAATTAAAAAAGTTAATTAATGAAACTAGACTATTCAAATTTGATTCATATAGAAATTGCTGGTTAATTTAAAAAAAAAAAATTGAGCAATATTTAATTCCAGTTTATTAAAAATACTTTTAACATATCAAAATACTGACAAATCAAAGCTATTAAGAAAAACTAGTGCTATTCATCGCTAAACAGTCATTTTAAAGTATAATAAATCACGTGAAAGAGAAAACGATAAATATATCTATCTCGTTTCACCAAACATCTAATTATTATCAATTCCACAGCGAAAATTCACAAAATGTCAATTGATTGTACTTTTGTACAACAGAATAAAACGAGTTATGTCATTAATGATATCATTATTGTAATAAATGCACTATTGCGCTGACAGGTTAACTTAAATCAAGAGGCGACTAATTATCAAACAGTAAGACAAAAGATTGTCGTCTCGTTTCCGGCAGAGTAGAATAGGACTACTCCAAGTCCTCCCGTGGATGTCGTCGAACGCGACTTAGGAAATACAAGCTAAACAAAGCTTATAAACATCGATGAGACGTCTCTGGCCAGCTAGAAGAGTGTAGGCCAAGTCCTCTGGCTGCTCTGGCCAAGTATGGCTCTGGTAGCACAGAGAGGGTCGTGCTCCTACAGTGGAGACAAAAAGACTCTTGATGATGAGACAAAAGAACTACTGTGGTGAGACGTCTCCAATCCGTCTGGCCAGCTAGAAGAGTGTAGGCCAAGTCCTCTGGCTGCTCTGGCCAAGTATGGCTCTGGTAGCACAGAGAGGGTCGTGCTATTGCATTGGAGACAAAAAGACCTAATGATGAGAGAAAAGAACTACTGTGGTAATGCCACAGAGGGTTTTGGGAATGTATATTACTAGATGGCAGCACATAACATTTTGGTAGATCAGATTCTAATGAGGGTTTCCAAAAATATGTGAATCGGTAGTGTAGTTTGAGAGGGAAGTCGGTTTTTAGTTTTGAAAAATATATGTTTCTTGGAAGAAATTGTTCAGTATCATGGCATGAATTTACCCTCAAAATAGTTTCAGTATTATTTCTAAAACCCTATATAGATATAAAACCAGCAACTGATATTAACAAAGTTTAAGACTGGCGTTATATAGGCAAATGAAAGACGTTACTACGAGTCAAATAAAAAAAACCAGCCCCCGTAGCATGGCACCGTCGATAAACCTAGATAAAGTTTATATATCTAACGGACTGGTACCATCCCGCTCGTTATTATAATGTAGAGCGAGAAAATAATGGATGATATAGCCCGTTAAAGGCTGTCGCCGGTACCATGCTACTGGGGCTGAATTCTTGTATTTCCGACCTACTAATTGATGTCGCCTCTTGGACTATAAAATGTATTAAAATCTCTGGCTTTAGACTACACTTAATTCATTTCATAGTCATTTAATTAAATTAGTTATAGCGGTCATTTCGTACTAATCAGTGCTATTCTAGTTGTATTTACAGTCTATTCACTAGGTTTTGCCTAATCTGTAAATTTATTAAGTGTAGTCTTTTAAAAGGCCTTTGCTCATTACATCAAACTCATTTAGAATCGATTTACAGATACTCTCAGTTTGAATTATTAAGAGCTGTATATTAGATTCATTAGGGGAAAGTTAAAAAAAAAATAAGTGTAAAATGTCTTGATGTCATCTTTTAGTTACATTTTTGTATTTTCTTCTCTTCTGTCTTATGCCTTGAACGTCGAGTTATGAGTCGAATCAAACCAGCGTAGGCAAGGTTGGCTATGATTTGGTGTAATGAGCAAAAGTAATGCTACACAATGAAACTGAGCCTTAAATGAGCATGTTTAATTTTGGCATTTTAATATACAAGCTAACGAATTCATTTTAAAACATAACAATCATATAATTTGGCAAGATATTTAACACCAGACGATTTTAACAAAACAGAGAAATTTTGTCGCATTGTGTGAAAATGCCACAAAGAAAATGTTAATTTATTTATTTAGTTTTAAAATGTGAATGTCAATTTAGAATAAGTAAAAAAGTATTACGCAAGACATGTCCATAAAGTTCAAAATAATGTACGACGTTAAAATTAAAAATGCTGTCATTGAAATATTGATATACCAGTAGGTATTGTACAGTTTTCGTTCATTTCTTGACAAGTTTTATTTGATAAAACCTTCATAAGGCTTTATATTTCTCTATATGAGATAAGTTAACACACGAACACAGTTTCGCAACCTAAAGTTAGTCAAAATAGTTACAAGATAGTAAAAGGATCCTCAACTAAAATTTTAGAAGCGTTCGGTCGAATATTTGATAATCTCTTTATCATAGAGAAAGGGAAACAAAAGAAAGAATATTGAAGTCTTAAATATTTTGTAGACGCAATCTACAAACGAGACATATCGATCTAGAATACTGAAACGACGTTACCTTGTAACTAGCACCAGTATTTATTTGGTCATCCCCTGCTTCGCCCGACGCTCCCACTCCGCTCGCATCTGTAGTATACCCTTGAATTGTGGAGACGCGTCAGCCTCTCCACCAGCACCATCTTTCTCCTTCACACTTTCATCTTTTTCCGTATCGCCATCCTTTTCTATCACAGCACTCTCACGTTTCTCTTTATCGACGGATAACCTTCTTAATTTATCGTCGTCTTTCCTTTGCCACGGCCTTTTTGTTAGCGTATCGGCTTTGTACGCCATTGCTTCACTTTTAGTGATGTTTTTAATATCGTCTCTGTCGTTTGACGGATCAGGGAATGTCCGGTTCCTCAGCCGTTTCTCTGGTGTCGAATCTGATACTTCTTTCTTATATTTATTTACCTCGCTTCTGTATACTGGGGCGCTTTCTCTTTTAGGGTTTGACACACTGTTAATGCTAACACTTCTCTGATAATGGGGCACTCCAAACTGACTTACTCTAGCAGCTATATCAACTAATCTTTTCTCCTCAGCTTGTTCTTTCAAGCTCGCATCTTCGTTTTCTTTATCACTATCTCTAGACTTAATAGAAGCGTTAAATTCATTTTTATGTATCTTTGTTCTAGTGGCGGTCAGGTTTTCATTTGTTTCGTCTTTAGCATTATTTGCTTCTGCAATATCTTGGGCCAGACTATCTGCTTCAGAATCTTTTAGTTTTAATGATCGGCGTGCAAACACTTTCATTAGCTCGGGTTCATCATCATTTTTTCGGTCACTACTACTACGAATATCTTTAGCTAACATTACAGGCTTCCTTCGGTATACAACAGCTTCTTCATGTCTATCAGGAGCTTTTACATCGTTACTGTCAATGCTTTGAATGGAACTCTTACTCCCGAAACTGGAATGTGACTTTTGATCCATAGATATGTTGTCGTAAATTCTTTCAGTACTGCCATCTGTGCTCATTGAATTTGTCCGAGGTTTTTCATGTCTGTCTTGTAATTCGACACTTGTAGCTTTCCTTTTAAAGAAAGCTTTCGGAGTAGAAGGACTCTGTGGGATATTACTAGATTGAACTGACTTTCTTGAAACTGCTGGAGAAGCTTTTTCTTCAGTTAGAACAACTTCTGCAACATTCTCCACAATTTTGTTTACAGGTTCTTTCTTAGCTGGAATAGTTTGTGTCAATTTAGTTTCTGTAATTTGAAAGCATTCTACATCTAATTCTTTATCAGCTTGGGGACTATCAATTTTCTTTGGCGTTACATTAGCAGTCAGTACAATATTAGTTGTAGGTTTTGCATCGACTTTGTTCAACTGAATATTAAGGAATTCGGGAACTCTTAGTTTTCCCGATTTCTGTATTTTCTCATCACTTTTATTTAATTTTACACTTTCAGTGCTTTTCATCTGTATTTGTGTTTGATCATTACTTATATGAGTTACAGAAATAAATCCTTCTACGTCTAGTTTTTCTTTCTGAGTATTAATCTTCGAACTTTGACTTAAAGCACTTTCAACGGAAATAGTTTTCCTTCTGTCTTCAATAGGCTTTTCAGGACTACTCTTAACACTATCTAATGAACTAGACTTGAGTATTGGGGCAATAATAGGTTTCGGAGAGCTAATAATATCATCTATTTTAGCCTCTATCTGGGATATATCGCTATCTCGCTTATGACTATCCATCGTGATGTGAATGTTGTTAGTATATAGTTTCCGATCTTCATTAACATCTGTCTTGAGACTGTCTAGGTAACTGCTATCAGTACTTGGTAGGCTGTCATAATTTGCTTCAGCATTTGAATGGAGAATATTATAATTTCTAGCAGATATTCTTTGTTGAGAATAATCGTGCCTCTCTGTTACATTTCTCCTGTAGTTCACTTCCCAGCTTTGCAATAAGGGCTCTGATATGCCCACTATAGCTGGAAGACTAGGCATTTGATTATCTTGTGAACTTATCGAGGTTGTTTCTGAAGCGTAGCGGAAACTATGTGACTTCCCAATGCTGTTTCTTGTCTCTACGTATTCATCGCCAAGAGATCGCATTTCTGACCGAACGAATGCCTCTTCCATTTTACTTGACCTGTGAATAGATTCACGTTTTGCATCTGTTTTATCGTTGATATCTGATACATGTTCTGAGGATCTGTGTTTAATATTTTCTGAACTTTGATGTTTTGTTGGTTTTGGAGGAGAGCATGAAGATATTCCCATACCTGGGTTGAAATAAGGTATATTCTTAGGCATACTGCCGCTATGAAATGTGTAATCATTGTGAACACTTTTAATTTTCATCGCTCGTGTTGGCATATCATCATCCAAGAGTCCTATTGCTGGCAACAGGGTATCTTCCTTGACTCTACTGGCTATCTCATTGTTGTTCAATATTTTTGTTGAAAACGAGTCTCTTTGCATTGAAGTGGGCCTTTTAGATTTTTCATGGAAATTAATATTGTCCTTCATAACATCAATGGCTTCCTTCGAAGTAGTACGCTTAGCCCTATCTACTTTCTCACTAAATTCATCACGTCTACTGAAGTGACTCTTCATTTCTAAATTCAACATCTTGTCCGTTTCTTCAGCAACTTTGAGATCAGTAATGTTATATTCGACACCGGGAACTTTGGCTGCGCTATATACATCTTTGTAAGCACTATCTTGGACATAATTTCCTTTGTTGTCCAACCTTTTGTGCATCTGGTTAGCAAACGCCTTCTGACCTGCAGATTTATGTGTTCTTTCAGCGGGCACCGGCTTATACCCTTGTCCTTCTCCGTAAAACCCACTTCTTTCACTATCTACAACTTTGTATTGTGCCGTTGCTTTCTCAGTTTTGGATTTCTTAACATCATGTTGCCCATCTGTGTCTGTTGTATCTTTCTTTGATTTTTTACCGCTCTTTCTTAATAATAGTCTACTGAAAAACGATTCTTCTTTCTTTCGAATGACTTCGTTTTCCATTTTCTTTTCTGACTTAGATTTCTTTTCGAGGCAAGATTCTTCGGCTTTCTTATCTGTACGGTATTTGGTCATTCGTTCTTCTGAGTGGTAAGTGTTGATTTGACTTTCTGATGGGACTTGTGGTTTGGGAGAGCTGTCTCTGAGTGACTGCCCTTGCGAACTGGACTTGCTTCTCTTTATCGAGGACCTCGGGGTGTCATTTTCGGCTATACTCAGTTTTGCCGGTGACTGTCCCATGATCTGGCTGAGCGCCAGTCCTGGAGGTAGCGATGAAGACTTCAGTTTCGTGTCGCTCGGCGTCTCCAAGACCCTTTGTAGTTCTCGGTTCACAAGCAAATGCTGTTCTTTGACGATCATATGCTTCGTAGTTGTCGATGAAGAGAATGATTCTGAAATAAACAAAATGAGAAAATCAATTGACTTATTGTGCAAAAGTTAGAGGAATTGCTTGAAAATTCAAGTTGCAAGTTTTCCTAATAACGACAAGTAAGGAAACACTCTCTTCTCTTAAGGCCATACCCAAATTTTCCGGGGTCCAGTGGCGCCGCCATTTAAAATAAATCATTTAAAAGAAAACGGAGATATCATTCAAAATTGTGTCTTGGTCAAGCCCTAGATAACCATTAAAACTATTTTATGAACTACTGTTTATAATTTAAAGTGCGAACGTGAAGCTTTTCTACGCACATTAGCTAAAAGTGGCCGTTTTTCGCAAATGTGCGTAGAAAAGCTTCATGTTCTCACTTTAAACTATAAAAAGTAGTTTAAAAAATACTTTGAATGGGTATCTAGAACTTGACCAAGACACAATTTTAAATGATATCTCCGTTTCCTTTTAAATGATTTATTTTAAATGGCGGCGCCACTGGACCCCGGAAAATTTGGGTATGGCCTTAATAATTATTACGGTCACAATCATCTCAACGAAAAAAACAGATTTTGGAGACTGATATTATATATTTTAGCAATAAAGGTCTATTATATCAATAGGTTACTTACCAGTAACTACTTCTGAGGTTTTGTGTGTGACTTCAGGAGTAGTGCTTCGTATCATTTCTTCGTTGAGTTCGGGCGTGATTGGCAAGGCTGATGCAACGATCTGGAAAATTGTGATAAAAAATGTTAACATACATACATACATACTATCACGTCTTTATCCCTAACGGGGCAGACAGAGCATTTTGGGTCTTGCGGTTCTATGCAGAGCCCAGGGCCGCAAGACCCAAAAGCCACTTTTAGCGTCATGGTGGGCGAGAAGATGGAAAAGCAATCAATACAGTGACGGGTTGCTAGCCGCATCGCCTGTTAACATGATTTGCATTTTTGCCCATTCCCTCGATCGGCTTTTACGATCTGCGTGGGAAGAGAAGCAGCTGGTACATTCTAAGTTTTTTTATTTCACCCAGACCAGCATGGGCATTAAATCATCAAAAAATGTTAAACAAGGGACAAATGGTGAAGATAAAAACCCACTAGTTGTTTTCGTGTCTATCATAATATTAGATTTTACAAACTGGCCTTAGACGTGTAACAAAAGTTCTCGGTTAACCATTTTTAATTCAAAACAAAATGACATGCAAGCAATACGTCACACTCTCTTTCATTAATCAATGTTACCATAGGTAGATGTGAAAAATCTCTGGGCTAATTAAATTTCAAACTTAACTTTCGACACAAAGTAACGAGATGGCGTTCTTGGCACCATGGCGCTAATTTAATTATTTGAACTAGGATTTATTTTAAGGTTTAATTTGTAATTTAATTTGAACTTCTAATTGTAATTTATTTTTTCTCCATATAATAATCATCATCATAATTAGGTTCCTTTAGTTTCCTCTGCAGGAGCACGACCCTATATCTATCTATACTACTAGAGCCATACTTAGTCAAAGCATCCAGAGTGATAGAATGATCACAAGTGGCATAAAAATTTCTCCAGCTCCTCCGTGCTTCAGAAGGCACGTATAAGCCGTTGGTCCAGGCTGTCATCATTGACTATGTCAGATGCCTTTAGGCAGCCTGAAAAAGCTGACACCAGTCTTGGACACACGAAAAAAAAAACCATGGAAAGAGATACATACCGGATTATTTTTCTTCCGCCGCGGTGCGCCGTGCGTTCGCCGCGGCCGGACCGCCATCTTGTGTTTGGCGGCGGAGTGCGACAGTGGCGCCACACCCGTTGGTGGTTCCGATATATCTGGAATGCGAGAAAAATTACAATTAATTTTGTTTTAAAGCTGCAACATTGTAAATAATACAGACATACATTTGCGCTTGTTTCTCACAGGCAAAGTAGGGACTATGGATCTCCTTAAACAAGGGATAGAGAGAAATAAACTTTCTGTAAATGTCAGACTGGTCACTTCGGTTGAAGTGGTCGTACGAGTGTGGTGACTGGTGACCACTACTGCTGTCTTTGTCAATCTACGACGACCCCATGCTGTGCAAGAACGACCTTACGCTGAGAAAGAGACAAAAGGACTTACTGTAAATGTCAGAGTGGTCGCTCTGGTTGGAGTGGTCGTGCGATTGGTGGTGGCCACTGCTGCTGTCTTCATCCATCTCCGACGACCCCACGCTCAGCAATGAGCTATAGAGAGAGGCAGAGACTGTAAATGTCAAAGTGGTCGCTCCGGTTGGAGTGGTCGTGTGAGTAATGGTGTCCACTGCTGCTGTTTTTGTCCATCTCCGACGACCCCACGCTCAGTAATGAGCCATAGAGAGAGACAGAAAGAAACGTACTGTAAATGTTAGAGTGGTCGCTCCGGTTAGAGTGGTCGTGCGAGTGCCGGTTTCCACTGCTGCTGTGCTTGTCCATGTACGAAGACTACACGCTCAGTGAGATAAAGATAGAGACTTACTGTTAATACCAGAGTGGTCGCTCCGGTTGGAGTGGTTGTGCGACTGGTGGTGACCACTGCTGCTGTCTTCATCCATCTCCGACGACCCCACGCTCAGCAATGAGCATAGAGATAGACAGAAAGAGACTTACTGTAAATGTCAGAGTGGTTGCTCGGTTAGAGTGGTCGCGCGAGTGGTAGTTTCCACCGGTCTTCGTCCGTCTCTGACGACCACACGCTTAATAATGAGCTATAGAGAAAGGCAAAAAGAAACTTACTGTAAATGTCAGAGTGATCGCTCCGCTTGGAGTGGTCGCGCGAGTGGTAGATTCCTCCGGTCTTCGTCCGTCTCTGACGACCCCACGCTCAAAAATATTGCTCATTATTATATATTCTTTCTGCCTTTCTATATAGAAAGGCAGAGCCATAGAGAGAGACAGAAAGAAACTTACTGTAAATGTCAGAGTGGTCGCTCCGGTTAGAGTGGTCGTGCGAGTGGTGGTGACCACTGCTGCTGTCTTCATCCATCTCCGACGACCCCACGCTGAGCAGCGAGCCATCGCTGCATGACGACTGCGAGATACCGGCATGGTGCCTCTGGAAATAATTAAATGTCTTGTTAGGATTTTTTTGCATAATAAAAAATGTGATATGAAAGTGAGTTGAGGTCAAGAGCAACGGGCCGAAAGGACAGCATACTTTTGCACAGCATTGAGACAGAAGTGACTCGTTATCTCATTCAGTGTCGTCATAGGCAAAAACCGTTAGGCAAAACGCTTATTTGTATGGGAAGCCGAATAGTTTTATTCATTTTTCGTTAATTGTTTTTATAAAAAATAGTTCAGTATCATGGAGAGGACTTGCTACAAAACTTTGGCTTGGTGGCAAAAAAGTTACCCTGTATATTTCACACATTTTATTTATCAATGAGTTAATTATAGTTGCAAATTATCTGATATCATACACATTTAGATTAGGAATTAATCTCCTTGAATCATTCAATTGGCTTATCATTAAGCGTAATAAAGATTATTTTATAATTTGCATGCATTAAAATATGCATTTATTATTATTTCCCCTATAGCCATAAGTAACCATTTGACGGCAACAATTGTGCAACAAAACAAAGCGACGATTGTTATGAGATATTATAAATATCGTATGATAATAAAGATATATTTGAATTGCATTGAATTTCTGTCAGCTCATTAAGTTTTAATACATTGTACATCTTTTGTTACAAATAAACTTATTTGATTTACAAATATTCAAAATAAATAAACATTAATTATTTTCGACTTCATATACACCTTCGGTCTCAGCATCACACACATCCTACGCGAGCTCGATAAAGATATAATCATTGATGTATAAAATCCTCAACGCAACACCATCAAAATTTGCATTACCATATCCTCCTCATTTCCATTTCAACTTACAGATTAGGCTGTTGATAGGTATAAATCGCAATCCGGACGTTCGTGTTAGGGAAGGCAACGTACCGAAACGGTAGCACTATTTTTATGTCTGTATGTTAGATTATATCGTAATTATACCTGTAATCAGTAAGCGAAATCAACCTTCGATATTTTTTGATATAATTTCAATTATACCAAAAAATATCGAATTGATATAATTTCAATTTAATCAAAAAATAGCCGATATTTTTATGTTCCTTTTTGTTACCTAATAATACGCTATTTTCCAACAAGTCAAATCAGATACTTTTTTCTAAACGTCAAAACAAACAGTTTCTATGGGATTTTGTATGAAATACAGGCAGGTGACGTCACAGTTTTTTGGAGTCAAATAGCGCTCTTATTATCAGTGTTTCTGCAATAATAAATTTAAAATCACGTTAAAATAGATATTTTCAAAGACTAGTGACATTATTTTGCGACGTTCTATTTTGTTATTAGTACAAAATAATTTATTTTTGGCTTAGGAAAATACCCATTATTAAAATTAAAATTTATGTCATTTAAGATAAAAATTCTGGCAAACAATAACAATGAAATAACAAATATTAACTAATGATCAACAATTATTACTGATTCACGTTTATAGAAACCACAATCGATTAAGTAGTCATTGTCAAATGTGTTTAAATATGCATTTGTGTATTTTAATTACCTACTGCTTTCTTTAACATATAAAAACTTTACTGGGCATATTAAAAACTCTTTTAAAGACATATATTATCTTGCTATACTTAAACTAACTAAAACAAAGCTAAATACTAAAAATAAATAACATTTTAACAAACTGATATATATAAAAAAATGTTCGTTAAGAGGTATTTGCTAGTGCTTAATTTATTTACAGTATTTTAAAAAAGTACAGATGATGTTTTATTTTACTACAGTTCTTTTTTATACATCCAAATAAGCTGCTGTATACACATACCAGTCTTTACAGTATTACTTTTAACAGTTAAGTATTTTTTTACTTCGAAACAAAACCAAGAAGTGTAGTAACCTAGTAACGTAACGTCATTTTCTTTTGACACTGTCAATTTAATTTGGGAAAACAATGGTTTAATAGTGATTCGTATTAACTCTGGAGTAAAACTGGATATATAAAATAGCAGTCGCGTTTTTTTTCTTTTTTAGGGTTCCTTACCCAAAGGGTAAAAACGGAACCCTATTACTAAGACTTCGCTGTCTGTCCGTCGTTCTGTCTGTCTGTCACCAGGCTGTATCTCAAGAACCGCGAGAGCTCGACAGTTGAAATTTTCACAAATTATGTATTTCTGTTGCCGCTATAACGAAAAATACTTACTAAAAACAAAATAAAATTAATATTTAATTCTCTCATGCAACAAACGCGATTTTTTTTAGATAATCGTACGGAACCCTTAGTGCGCGAATCCGATTCGCACTTGGCCGGTTATTTTATTACTAATTACTTGTTACCTGGATTTTGGCACTAATGTGCTTCCGTCTCGGCGGTCGTTTCACAGGAACCTCCTCAGTCTGGGTGATATACAGCATCATCTTGACCGACTTATCGACACTATCGATGTAGATTCATCACAGCACTATTTTTATCACAGTTTTTTGTTTTTTTTTTCTATTTATTATCTATTCAAAGTCTCTAAACTTAAAAACAAATTATTATTGGAAATCATTGTGTCATGTTAGTCCTCAAAATTTTAGAGAGATTAATAAGTAAATTAATTTTTACTCAATAGTTCTAATTGTTTTATTATGTCATACTTTTTATTATTAATGAATTAATTTATCTAATTATTGTATGAAAAATCTATGTCTTGTTGGGTACTTTAACAAAGTACGTATTCATCTCTTGAAAAGAAGAAAAAGAACAAAGTTATTACATATACTGCCTAATATTTGGATATTTGCTTAGATTTTTTTGTTAACGTATTTAATTTTTTTAAAGCGCTAGTTCAAAGAAAATAATTAGATGTGAGTACCTACTACTAAAAATTAATACTAAGTTTAGGTACCTAGTATACGGCAAAGCACTGGGACTATAAAATATAAAATAAGTTTTTTTTTATAAACAATAACGATTTAAGCCCTTTTGTAAAAGTGTGCACTTTCTCCAACGCCTGCGCAGTATGTTTAAGTTCCAAGTCATGCGCACTGACACCGATAGCCATATCTTATCTGTATCCTAAATAGGTATCGACAGATTTTACACCTGATAATGCACCATTAGGTTATAGAAAGTAACTACATATGTTTAGTGTTTGTTTTAAAGCAACGTGTTTATGGACGATGCGGATAACAACCCATCACTATTTTGATTCCGCTTTCTACCTTCGCTTAAAGTGGCCTTTAAGTCTTGTGGCCTTAGGCTCTGTCTGCTTATTGCTGCAAGACCCAAAAAGCTCTGTCTGCCCCATTAGGGATAAAGACGTGATAGTTACTTGAATAATCAGACAGAGCCCAGGGCCGCAAGACCCAAAGGCTACTTTTAGCGTAATGGTGGGCGAGAAGGTGGATAAAAAAATCACAATAGTGATGGGTTGCTTTCCGCATCGCCTATTAACATGATTATGTCTGCTTAGACCCAGAATGCTCTGTCTGCCCCATCAGGGATAAAAACGGGATAGTTTATAGATAGAATTCGCTCGTTGAATTGGCTGTGGAATTGGCATTAGGCGGGACACAGCGCGATGAACCGATAGCCGATGGGGCAAAAAGGTTCTCGAATAGCGACCACGTACTGGCAAGCGTAGGACACCCAACACCCATGCACAAGGTGATCTGTCGACCGGACCAAGGTCGCTGAAAGGCGCTGGATACAAGCCGCTCTAGATCGGTCATTTTGGAAATCCTTGGGGGAGGCCTACGAGTATGTCCAGCAGTGGACGTTATGCGGCTGAAATAGTGATGATGATAATGACGTGAGAGTTACTAAAAGGTAACTGCCTCCGTGGTGTAGTGGTTAGAGCGTTTGGCTCATACCCGGAGGTCGCGGGTTCGATTCCCGGCGGGGGCACGACTTTGTGTTGTTGTCCTAGTTTGGTTAGGACATTGCAGGCTGATCACCTAATTGTCCGATAAGTAAGATGATCCGTGCTTCGGAGGGCACGTTAAGCCGTCGGTCCCGGTCACTGTCTTTGACATTGGTCGTTACCTAAAACCATGTCAGAGGCCTTTAAGGCGGTTTAAAAACTCTGACACTAGTGTTAGTCACTAACACACACGAGAAGAAGAAGACTAAAAGGTAAGTTAAAGTATGCGTCGAATGTACGAGCAACTTTCCTTCCAATAAACTGTCTTATCGTTCCTATCTAGTCGTGCCAGCTGATATTTCTCTCAGGCCTTATAAGGCAATCGTTTTTTTTCATAGAGATAGTGACGCAAGATCAAAGTCAATGGTAAGTGATATGATAGCGTGCTGTGGAGATAAGTATTATATAAGTAGGAACATTCATGTATATGAAAAAACATAAAACAGCTGCTTAGTGATGATATGACGGCAAAAAGGTTTTAGTTAAAAATAAATTATCATTTTTACCCGACTGCGCCAATAGCAGGATTATGTTTTTGTGTGTATTTTTTGGCATGCTCTGCAGTCTAAACTGTTTGATGGATTTTAGATTGAGATGTGTCGTTAGTTTCGTCTCTATAGTCACAGAGTCACAGTGATACCAAGTATGAAAAATATAAAGAAAATAGCGTTAAATTATTTGGTTTTATTTATTTATTTAAAACCTATCGATTGGGAGTATTAAAATAAAGAATAATATTAATTATAAAAGGGTTACAAAAATATAGGCACGAAACGAATGTTTTTAAATGTAATTTAAAATGAAAAATGCTACTAAAATAACATCCAAGCCTGTTTCCGGAAGCATTCTAGTTGGCTTATTTAAAAAAAGAAAGAGTTTTTTTGTTTATTGTTGTTTTAATTGTAAAGTCTATGCCAGAGAACCAACAAATTAAAACTTTTAAGAACTTTATAGAAACTTTTAGCAACATAAATATTTCCTGTTGGAACGCAATTGAAGCTAGATTTACAAAATTTCTATATTTCTGTTGAAACACAAGACATCCTTTCAACACGTAACTAAATTAATGCAATTATAAACATTTAATATAATTAACAGTTTAGAGTATACATTTTTAATATTTTAATTTAAGGGTTCCGTCACTAATCCATACTGAAACAAAATGGAACTTCTTTGGTATAAGTACCAACTATTGTTTTTTTTTCTACAGAACGGAAAAATTAAATTTAACGCTTACTTGCTGCGTGCATTTTAAAGTTATTTACCCTTTTCTAAAAAAATTCTAAGCGGGGTTTAGGCTTTTGTTTTGGTTTTGTAAAAAAAAAAAAATATCGAGCGTCGATCATGTATGTTGAAAGTAATTTTTAATTTTTCCCTTTGCCATAAATAAAGGTATTTACAATTGTAAATAATCGGAATAATCATTCCGCTAAAAAAAATATCCAAAAAAATAATTATGTGCTAATAATTATCAAAGTCCTAAGAATTGATCTCATATTTGATTTTAGATTATTTGATTGAAATTAATCTCATAGCAAATTCCAGACTTTTCTAAAAAAAGGAGAGGTAAAAAGTACCCGTAACCGAAGGGCATGTATGAAGAGATTGATGAGTTTAGATGAAGCAAAAGAGGTTTGTCAGGGTCGTAGCAAGTGGAGGTCCATAGTTTCTGCCTAGGCCTACCCCTGTGGGAAACAGGTGTGATTATTATGTATGTATGTCTTCGATCAACTATATTTGATCGAAGATGTATGTATGTAAATCGAAAAGGAGATAGAGGTTCCGGGTCCGGAACCCTCATCACGCGAATTGAACTGGCACTTAAGTTATTTTTAATTAATCGTTCTGCGAGTGGCCGCAGCGTTTGTCCTTGGAAGTGTTTTCACCAACCTAGACACATTTACACTCACTGTATAAATTTAATTAATTATGCACGCAATTTCACAATAACGCTAAAAAATTAATCAGTTTCGGTGTTTTTAGGCTTTTGTTCGGAATAATCGTATCAAGTTATTTTTATGTTAGCGTTTTGCTTTTCTATTTTTCGTCAACGTCCCTATTCTTAAAAATTCTGTTTAGGCCCTCAGGAGAAAAGGAAAAATAAAATATCATTATTCTTATTTGTATGATGTAGATAACTGGAAGGGAATATTAAAGGGATACGAGGGAAAGGAAGACAAAGGATTTCCAACAAGTTTTTCCAACATATAAATGTTAGAAATCCTATCTTTTAAAGCCATAATAAATAACAAAGAGAAGAGAGGAAACGGAGGCATCTCACCGACAAAAACAAGCTCTTAAATCACAAAGAGAATCTATGTTGTATGTCATCTCATCTATTTATTTGTCCTATAAAATTAATAAATTACCAAGGGATGCAAGCCTGTGAAGTTTTAAAGTCCCAAGAGACGTAACCAACAATTATATATATAACGTAGAGGAAATGATGCAAAAATGTGCATTATACAAATTTATGACGCTAATTAGCCTATCATATCAATATGATGATGGTTTTCATTGTAATCTATGATAACATTAATTGGAACACTTCATTTTATTGTTTCATACAATCTAATCAACGTTTATTTGTGTTATAGATACTTTAGTGGTAGTGGCAGAACATATAGCAGCGACATTATTTCATTTTGGTACCTACGTTTCGCTTGGTATACCTATGGTTAGGATTCTACAAGCCACATAAAAGCTGTATGACAACACCGATCGAGATTTTAAAACTATGTTTGGTCAGCTAAAATCATAAATAAGAAAGGCAAATTTTGGAGATCCTAGTATGGGTTCTAAAGGTATTGTTCGGTGGGATGATAGGGAATTATCCAGCTAACCAGTTTATCCATAAATACTCAAAAGTAAAATACTAGCAGTGAGAACAATAAAAATAGGTTCAAAAACGAACGAGATGAACCGATTTAACGAAAATATGTCTATCTCACTCGCAAAATCGCTATTTTCTATGGCAAAAAGATGACATAGATGTGAACGTCACCAGTCTATATCGAACTTCTCTTTCTAATTGAAACTTTTAAGTAAATATTACAATTTCGTCGCTGATTAAGATATTTCATAAATTTCTATTATATTTGTTTACTGTGGTTAATAAGGATTTTATTAAGCAAATAACAAAAAAATACGTGTACCTTTTTCTCTATTTGTAAGTCCCCCTTCAATAGTTAGCCAAATACATAAAAAAAAGATTTATTAGTATTGCACTCGTTAAGTGCGGCATCTGACGCGGAAGTCGCATTTCTTCAATTAACAGCCACGTATTGATTTCCAACGATTACACTTAAGTGCATGTGTTGCTGATGTGTGCTGTCAACTTAAGCCACCTTCACTACAGGAATTGTTTTTTAAGATTTTTCTTTTTAAAAAAACTTCCAAAAAGTAGGATGTTATCAATTCGTCGCGACTTTTTTTTATGTATGTTCACCGATTATTTGAAGACGCCTAGACCGATTTGGATTTTTAAAGGGCATGCTTCTGAGTTGGTCCCATAGAAAATTTGTTAAAATCGATTAAATAATTTGAATAGATTGGGTTAAGCCGGTTTTTATTTTTGAAAACATTAGTTAAAAATGGAATTCAATGAAAAGTGACACTATTTTGTAATGTTATTTTTATGAACTGTTTTGATTTTTTTTTTAACCAGATACCTATTTTAGGTAGGTAGACAATACTTAAGACATAAAGTATCTCGCTACTATACACCATGGGAAAAACTAGGATTAAAAAAAAAAACTAGTTTAAATATTATTTTTAGAAACTAAACTGACAATTCTCACGAATATTGATGGCCTTAAGTGCAGTACGTCACGTCCAACGAGTAGTCAGTCAAATGTCTGCATTTCAAACTGAAGCGCGGAAAAAGTCGATTGATGTGCTAAAGACAGTCGATTCCAACATGACGTCATGGAGCATGTTATGAATTTAATATACCATTTTGCACTTGCTTGTATTGTATATGTATGTTTTAGACTTTCGCCACGCCTATGATATACTTGCCTAACATACATACAACGTAGAAGGGACATATCCGTAATACTTAATTCGAACCCCGGGCTATACTAGACCACTATAGCAAAGATAATATAATTACTAACGTAACAGATACCCAACGCCATATAAACGATTGGAGAGCCCGTAAGCACGCAAAACTGGAGTTGCAGGGCGGCCTCTCAGAGATGGCACACACGACTAGCCAAAAAGATGACGAAGAAAGTGTTGAATATACTTTTAAAAAATATATTGCTCTTCATATAAGTCTTATTTAACTAATTAGAGTACTTCTTTATTTAAATAATAGTTATAAAAGATTTTTATGTTTTAATTTTTACCTTAAAGCGCCATCTAGTTACAAGGAAAAGAAATAATAATGTTTATATGACGATGGGTAGGCATGACTATAGTATAATGATAATAAAATACATACATACTATCACGTCTTTATCCCTAATGGGGCAGACAGAGCATTTTGGGTCTTGCGGTTCTATGCAGAGCCCAGGGCCGCAAGACCCAAAAGCCACTGTTAGCGTCATGGTGGGCGAGAAGATGGAAAAGCAATCAATACAGTGATGGGTTGCTAGCCGCATCGCCTGTTAAATGATTTGCATTTTTGCCTATTCCCTCGATCGGCTTTTACGATCTGCGTGGGAAGAGAAGCAGCTGGTACATTCTAAGTTTTTATTTTATTTTTCCCAGACCAGCATGGGATGATAATAAAATAACATTCAAAAAATAAAATAAAATGTCGACATCCCCATACAAGTGCCCGGGCTATACACTTTTGTATGGAAATGCCGATTTTTTTGTCTGTCAGACTGAAATTAAATCTTGCAAGTTAAATTTCACCCAATTCCTGGTTACCGATTGAGCTGAAATTCTAATTTCATCGTGTTACAGTGCAATATTATAATTACATGGAGTTGATCTGTTGATAGAACTGGAAGGTGGTAATGGCATCTCTGCGATAAAACAACATAACCCCACCGAGTTTGGGCGAGATTGATTCGTCTTAAGGAGCGTTTTAACCTTTTTAGGTCATTGTAATAGATAAAAGCTTTCGTTATTGTTAAGTACAATTTATATTATTTTAACATATTTAGTTATTATTTATTATATTTTATGTATGTTTATTATATCTATATCTAATATCTACCTACATTATTATTGTAATTTGAGGAGGAATAGACCTAAATTTCTAGTGGATATGTTGTGGATGTGATATTTAGTGTTAAACACATCAAGTGGGTGAGGGAGCACTGGAGTACTGTGACACAGGCTCAGCCTTCTTCAGGCTCCAGTCTCCTTTAATCTATAGCATAACTTAAATTAATTTGTATTCTTTAAGTAGTCTTTATTTCTGTTTAAAATTAATGGAGAAAAATAAATATACTTTTTACTTTTTTTTTACTTTTATGTACATTTAAGTAGGTTTATGTATGATATGTATATTTTTGAATGTTTTTGTAAGTATATCTTGTAGCAAGTATGCATGTGTAGGTATTTAGTTAGATATAATGTTAGTTTCATTTATCCTATGTAAGTACGACCTTCTATACCCTTCTTGTGAGTAATTGTCCTATCTTCTTATTCGCCGGTTGACTGGAAGAGATTCCGATAAGTCCGCCGTTGTCAATTTATTCTATTGTTTTTGTATGTAATTGTGTTTTTTCATAGTACAATAAAGTTATTACAAACAAACAAACAAAAGCTTGTTTTAAAAATAAAATAAAAACTTATTTTAGCCATCTATGTCCCACTGTTGGGCAAAGCATCTCCTCTACGCTTCCTTTCATCTCTGTTCAGCGAAGAACTCCCATCTTTAAAAATTTTCAGATCGTTCGTCCATCTCGTTCTACGCCTAGACCTTTGGAAAATTAGTTTTTTTGTTTAAAAGGACGTACTAGTCAAATTGTCCCAGTAATGCAACGCTGCAGGTTTCAGCTAGCATATATCGCATCGTTTGCGCAATTCATGCAATCGTTTGAGTTTAATAGTAATAATGATAGGAAGAGGGGTCTGTGACAACGCGGATGTTGCGACGTCTCCGGATCAAATCTCGTTGGTTGCATTACATTTCCTATTAGTATCTATCTATTTATTTACCTGCAGCCGTGTGGTTTCCGGCAGAGTAGAATAGGACCACTCCAAGTAACCGTAGATGTAGTAGAAGGTGACTTAGGAAATACAAGCTAAACAAAGCTTATAAACATCAATGAGACTTCTCCAACCCGTCTGGCCAGCGTGAAGAGTGTAGGCCAAATCCACTGGGTGCTCTGACCAAATAGCTCTAGTAGCACAGAGAGGGTCGTGATCCTGCAGTGACGATTAAAAAGACCTGATGATGATGATGATATCTATTATTATTGATCGAGCGAGCGAAGCGAGCGTGGCGTCTCAGTTTCGATTCGTCAAAATAATTATTATTATTGACATGCTTATTTATGACATTGCACACTTGCGCTTTAGAAGCGGCACTAAACTGAGCTGTAGGTAAATGATATGACGTCAACGAATATTATTATTATAATAATAAACAAAATTGACAATTATCAAGTGATAAAAATATCCAAAGATTAGATAAATAAATGACTTTGACTTTGACTTAGGTACCTATATAATATGTAGGTCTTGGAGAGAGAAATATTACCGTTCTCACCCCTAAATTACACTACCGATTTTGATAAAATTTCTTTGGGACCACCTCGGAAGTGCATTCTTTCGAACAAAAGAAGAATTTTGAAAATCGGTCCACAATTGACGGGGTAATCGGTAAACACACATAAAAAAATACAATCGCACATAGAACCTCCTTTTTTGGAGTCGGTTAAAAAACACAGAACAGCCCAGTTGTAACCACAAACCACAGAGGTTATAACCTCTGTGGTATAGCTTGATATCTATTACTTAAGACAGGTAGACCAATGGCCGTGTGGTTTCCGGCAGAGTAGAATAGGGCCACTCCGAGTCCTCCCGTGGATGTCATAGAAGGCGACTTAGGAAATACAAGCTAAACAAAGCTTGTAAACATCAATGAGACCTCTCCAACCCGTCTGGCCAGCGAGGAGAGTGTAGGTCTAAGTCCTTTAACTGCTCTGGCAAAGTATGGCTCTGATAGTACAGAGAGGGTCATTCTCCTGCAGTGGAAACTAAAAGACCTGATGATGAAGGTAGACCAATGATTGAGCAGGTTGAGCTACACATATCTTAGACTTGTAAACTAAATATCCTGTATATTTTGTTTACAACAAACAAAATGTACTTAAACAATTTTAAGGGTTGATTCAGTCCATGATACAACTTTCTCAAAGTAACCTATATCAAAATGTGAAAAATAATTTTTAAACTTTTTGCATACAAGTTGACCAACTGATCCGAGTTTTTAAGGAAAGCAAAACAATATTATTTCATATTTCGATACGTATTCCTTGGGGAAAGTTGTTCAGAATCATGGACTGAATTGACCCTTAAAATAGTTTATTTTGTTAGACGTTATAACGTGAAGCTTTTCACACATTAGCCAAAAAAGGATGTTTTTCGCAAATTTCACTGTAGTTCATAAAAAAGTTTGATTTGAAGGGTTATCTAGGGGTTAATCAAGACAAAATTTTAAACCATTTCTTTTAAATAATTTATTTCAAATAGACATTGCACTGGACCCTGAAAACTATATGGGAAATATTCTTTAATTATTTTAATCACATAATCATCTTTGTTATACAACATGAAACAAAAGAAAAATCAATGATTCACGTCTTCGCGTAGAAAATCCATCTCTTCCAATTAAGTTAGACCCCGCTTACTGAGGCTTTGAAACAAAGCAGAGGTCTACTTACATTGGAGATTTTATTCCCGAGTGCACGCTTTCTATGCACTTTCCATGGCTCAATTGTCTCCTAACTATTAAGATTAACTTGTTTACAGCTTGTTTAAAGAGCGACTATACTCGTTTAATATTTTTTATTTAAAACTAGTTGTTGTATGAGACAAACATGTTTGTCGTATGAGGCCGGAAAGATGGGCAAGAAGAGCGACGTTATAGGTTCCAGAAGGACGCCGGCGTAGGGGAAGACCGAGGAAAAGATGGAGGGACGATATTGAAAGCTGCATTAGTGGATGGCAGCAAGCTGCCTTGGATCGTATCGTAGAAGCAAGAAGGGGAGGCCTTTGCCCAACAATGGGACACTATAAAGGCCAAAAAAAAAACTAGTTGAAGCCCACGACTTCGTTTGCGTGGACTTTATGACTCCGGAAAATGCTCATCAAGCTGAACTACTTTTGCTAAGGCGTCAATTGTATATTTTTTATTGTTTAGCTGGACCATTACGATTCTGCATCAGGTGTGTTTTTTTTTTGCAAATATATTCAATGTACAGACACATTTTTTAAATGTTTCATCATATGTATAGACAGATATAAATATTAGGCTGGTAAGAGTGGGCTTTGGTTAAAAGCCTTAGGCTGTCTACTATACGACGTGGAAGGGACATACCCGTAATAAATAGGACAAAAAAAATCGATAATTCCATACGAATTGCCTCTGCACAATTTTGTATGAAAGAGCCAATTTATTTTTTGTACTGTTATTTTAAATTCATTATACTATAATGATCTTATATACCTACCCCTTGGTTTGATTTATTATGTCCCTTCCACGTTATATACGGATAGATTTTTTATAGAATTTAATTTAATAAGCCTCTCTTAAATATTCACTTCTCCCACTACCCAAAGGTTGACTGGAAGAGATTGCTACGCGATAAGTCCGCCTTTGTATCATAATTCTGTCTTATTTTTTTTTCTGTTTTGTATTTCCTTTTGTTTATGGTGCAATAAAGAGTATTTGTATTGTATTGTATTGTATAAGTTGTAAGGAGGAACAAATTAAACAAATAAGGTAATTTTGTAAGCAAATTTTATACGTAATAATTATTATGTTATTTGTTATAAATTGGCGATCCTTGGACCAGTTTCGTGTTGGGTCAAAGTATAGTTATGTCCTGTCGATAACGATATCCGCTGGGAATTTAAAATTTATACGTAAATATTTTGTTAATATATTTATATTGTTAATATATTTTGTAAGTATATTTTGTTGTCACCTTGTGGGTACCAGAAGGAAGAAGACGTAGAGGTAGACCACGGAAGAGATGGCGGGATGACATCGAGAATTTCTTAAGTGGATGGCAGCAAATTGCTCGGGATAGAGATAGATGGAGAGGAAAAGGGGAGGCCTTTGCCCAGCAGTGGGACACAACATCGGGCTAATTAAAAAAAAAAGTTTGTTAATATTTTTTAATAGCCACAGGTCCCAGTGTTAGATAAAATATAATTATAGATATTTCATAAAATTGACTCATTAAACTTATAACTTATTTATTTACTTGTAATTATTCAAGTTATTAATTTTGCGACATAATATGGTTATGGTACTATCACGCTTTATCCCTTAAGGGGCAGACAGCAATTAAAAACGAGATTGTTTACCGTCATAGAAAAAACAATATTATTTACAATACAAACAATATTTTGAAATGAACAAATAGAAATAAGTAGGTACAACCAGTATAATTGATTCAGTACAAATAGTTTTAAAACTTAATTAAAACTGAAGAAACGCTTAATTGCCTGTCATCAAATAATTTAGAGATCGCAGATAAGAAAAACAATAAAAACTGGTCGAGAGCGCCTCGCCTGTCAAGGTTCAGTACATTTAAGTAAGATTCCCATCCGTATTGAGAATTTAATCTAAGTAGAGAGCTATAATTTAGTCTAAATTTCAATTTTATCCTATGAATTTTAATTTGATAAAATCAAACGTAAATGTGAAAAATTATAACATAGCTTAGAAAACTTTAATGCGACCTCTCCAACCCGTCTGGCCAGCGTGGTGTACTGTGTAGGCCAAACCCTCAACTAATACTCTTGCCAAGCATGGCTCTGGTAGTACAAAGAAGGTCGTGCTCCTGCAGTGATGAGCCTAATTTATCAATATTTACCACAAATCATGCATAAACGCGCAAGCTTCGAATCCCAAATAAAATCTCATTTTCCATCTTTTTGTAAGGTATATTTTCCTCAGTTTCCTCCTTTAAATAATTAGATCCTGTAACTAGTGCAAAGGATTGTACTGTTTATTATTCATTGTACTGTAAATCATAGTGATAGCTATACAGCTAGTTACCAAGATAAGAGTTTGACGATGTGACAGTACAGAGAAACAAACGGATCGACAGAGCAATACCAAAGGACTTTTTAAAAATTCAGGTACGGAACCCAAAAACAATAAAATGGCCGCCGCGCAATCTCGTCGGAAGCGCGTCCGGGGTTACGCAAGCAGAAACAAAACGCAATCTTTTTTCTACGCACCTTTGTTGTTTTTCCATCTGAACGGCTCAGATTTCTATGGAAATGCTGTGGTTTTAGTTATCTACACAAGATAAAAGTTATATTATGAATTTGTATCTACCTTTATATATTTTAAACAAAAAAAATGTGAATGTATAATAAAAATATTATTACAATAGAAAAATGCCTTTTTTTGGTTTGTGAAAAGAAGAATTTAAAAAAATATGTAACAGATATTTTGATTACAAATTAAATACCTTGCGTACCTACAAGTCCTAAGTATCTATCTACATTTCAATAGTATAATAGAATAGCATTACGCGGTCGGCGGCCTGAAAAATGGTGAGTTTTCTCAAATAAATTGCATTAGCTGTTACAGAACTTGCGCCAGGAAACACTCGTGATTGGTGTAACTAATTGTAACATTATGCATCAACGCGTGAGTAGATTGGCAATTGGGTTGAGGCAAAATGTTGTAAAGGTAGGAAATTATGCTTATTACATGTGTAGGTTTCCATTGATGGTTATCGTGGTAGACTCAAGCCGTCTTATTATAAAACGCAGACTTTGTTACTAGGTTTAAACCATTAGTCGACCAAATGCCGTTGACATGTTTACATGAGACAATGGCATATTACTAGATGTCAATTTGATTTGGTCGGTTAATGGTTTAAGACTTAAATACAAACAAATTTGTACATTAATGCCATACGTTCCTTAAAATCGAGAAAAACTGAGCGATTTCGATACGACATAGATCTGTGTTCAAGCACTGGGGAGGCACTTGCATTGCATCACAGATCTGCGTTTAAGCATGGTATAATAAAATAAGGTATTCTCTTCCCGTGACAGCTGATGACGTAGGTGGAACTTGACTACGTCATCAGTTTGATATGTTGCCACTGTGTGAAATTGAATTACCTGAGCGTAATGCATTTTTGAATTTTATATACCAATTTCGAATTAATAATCCATTATATCAATTTATAAAATATTGAATTGATAAATCACGCGAGAATCGCGAGATACTAAATAGCTAAGTTACTTAATATTTTTTTTAATATTCATGAACTAATTGAGAAAGTCCTTAAATTTACCGAAAAGAGCAATCATTGGCAACACTTTGTGACGTAGTCAAGTTCCATCTCGGGAAGAGAATACCTGTTTTATTATACCATGCGTTTAAGCATACGAAAGGTTAAACCTAGTAACAAAGTTAGTCCACGTTTTATAATAAGACGGAAGAAGTGATGGCTTGACGTTGTCAAGGATGATGTGCGTGTGGTCTTGCCAAGGGTGTTCAAGACCGTGCGAAGTGGAGAACTAAACCCCCAAACTACTAAACAAGCTTTGATATTTTTTTATGGAACCAACTCGCAAGTATAGTCTTTCAAACATAATAAGAATTTTCCAAATCAGTCCAGGCAATAACCTCCTCCTTTTTGGAAGTAGGTTAAATTAAAACGCTGGAAAGAGAACTTCGAGCTTTACAGTCAGCCGAGGATACATTTGGTATCAATGAGATGAAAGAAAGAAAAAATAATAATTTCTTTACAAGTATTTTCGTTGTCCCTTTTTATTACTTCACCGTTGTCAAGTTTAAGTAAAATACTTCTTATAGTAGCCAAAGAGGCTTATATGTTGTTAAATTTTAAATTAAAAAAAAACCGGTCTTTTTATATTTAAATTGAATATTTGGAAGAAGAGGAAGACTTTGAACTCTCTAGCTGAAATCACTAGCTGTGCCCGTGGGCT
Organism: Acrobasis consociella; assembly: GCA_963555685.1. NCBI lineage: Eukaryota > Metazoa > Arthropoda > Insecta > Lepidoptera > Pyralidae > Acrobasis > Acrobasis consociella. The sequence continues at coordinate 1,865,299 of OY743119.1, read as the reverse complement.
TCGCTCCCCGTGGGAATTTCGGGATAAAAACTATTCTATGTCCTTCCTTAGGTATCAAACTATATCCATATAAAATTTCATCTAATTAGGTTCAGTGGTTGAAGCGTGAAGTGGTAACAAATAAACAAACATACAAACAAATATACAAACTTACTTATAGTTAGTTAAATAGTGGTTGAAGCGTGAAGTGTTAAGAAACAAACAAATATACAAACTCACTTTCGCAATTATAATATTAGTAGGATACAAACAACTGCAATACAAATTGCGAGTAAAATCAGTTAAACTAATAAAGAAGTAAATAATATATTAAGTACTATGACTGTACATTGTGCTACTAGCCCATATAAAAGCTCAGGAAAGCTCATTATGCGTAGTATCGGCGGTTGCGTAGGTAACCACTTACAAACAAAGCCACACCGATTAACTAGCGGACTGCGTGATGTAGGGGCATTTGCAACTGAGTTACGATGTTTTGTAGAACTGCCTGCATTGTGAAATGGGAGATTTGGAGAGGAGAAACTCAAGACCGATCGACAAATTCAATGTCGATAACTATGACCACCATTTTGACCATGATGTACTCTTGTATAAGTTGGTAGTAGTGATGGATAGAGTAAGGATTGAGGAGATACTAGAAAGGGTAAGTAAGTGAAAATTTGGTATCTAAATTTTCAGGATTTTACTTCAAAAATTAACGCAAGAACGACGTTAAGATTTAATAGTAGTTACACTAGGCAGAATGTAAAAAGCCATACCCGTGCAATGTCAGGGCGAAAAGCTAGTCTATATCTATAACATATAATAAAACAGTAGAAAAATGTGTATGTACAATAGATATATATTCAAAACAAAATATTTGGGGCGAAGGAGACAGTAATATAGTAAGAATTAATAAAAAAAACTGTCTGTTTGTCTGTTTGTACACGCTAATCTCCGGAAATACTGGACGGATTGAAACGAACCTTTTTTTGTTATATAGCTGTTACGCCTGGGCAGGATATGGGATATAATTGATTTCGGAAAATGGAACATCTAATGCAGTACCATAATGAACCTGCTAAACTAGAAATATAAAAATGACGCCTTAGCAAAACTTGAGCAGCCTGAGCATTTTCCGAGTCCACGCAAACGAAGTCTTTGGCTAGTATGTGATAAATATTAGCCATACAAGCTATTGCAATTCGGCCAAGGTATACCTATCAAATTATCTGTACACCCAGCAGATTCCATTCGAGCAATTAGAATATAATGGGCACAAATAATGGGCATTGTGATTTCGGACAAAGCGTGTTGCTGTTGTATTGCTCAATGCCACGAGCCATGGTGATTAGGTTTTTTGAACGGATTTTTATAGACTATAGTAATTGACATCTCGAATACATGGGAGGGAGACTTTTTGTTCGTACTTGACTCAATTTTTTTAATATTTATCTTCATTAGGTCTTTTTGTCTCCACTGCAGGAGCTCGATCCTGTCTCTGAACTACCGGAGCGATACTTAGCCAGAGCAGCCAGAGGACTTTGCCGTACTTTGGCCTACAGTCTCCATGCTAGCCAGACGGGTTGGAGAGGTCTCATTGACGTTTATAAGCTTTGTTTAGCTTCTATTTCCTAAATCGCCTCTTAGTTAATTATTATTTCACAAAAAATATTGAACAAAATCAAACAATGTCAAGTTAAGTACCTACCCAATAGCAAAGATAATATAATTACTAACGTAACCTATAGTATAAGTATACATTGCCCGATACAACAAACAATAACCAAAAATCACATCGGTTTAGTTCCCAGCGCAGGATAGGGCCACTCCATCTCTTACTGAAGGCAACGTAAGAGGCGATATACCTATACCTATCTCATTCGTTCAAGCAACTGCTCCCAAGGACTATAAAATGGCAGGAATTCGCTAAGATAAGAACAAGAAGATTAAACCTTGTGATTTCGGACACAGCGTGTTATTGTGTTGCAACGCTCAATGTCACGAGCCATAGCGATTAGGTTTTATGAACGGATTTTAATAGACTGTGGTAATTGACCTTTTTTATTTTGATTTGATTGCCGTGTGGTTTTCCGCAGAGTGGAATAGGGCCACTCCAAGTTCTTCCGTGGATTTCGTAGAAGGTGACTTAGGAATACAGGCTAAACAAAACTTATAAACATCAATGAGACCTCTCCAACCCGACTGGCCAGCTAAAGAAGTGTAGGGCAAAGTCCTCTGGTTGCTCAAGCCAAGTATGGCTCTGGTAGTACAGAGAGGGGCGTGCTCCTGCATTGGAGACTAAAAAAACTTTGATAATGATGATGATAATTACATATAGATACACTGGGAAAAATATTTTGTTAGTATTTTTTCATATACTGATATATTTGTACATTATCTTAATACCGCAGCACTTCTAAGCCACCAAAAACCACACTCGTGTGGTTCCTGGCCCAAAAGAGGACTATTCCGTCCTCCATTTTCATTTTCTCGCCCACCATTACGCTAAAAGTGGCCTTTAATTCTTGCGGGGCCTTGAGCTCTGTCTGCTTAAAGCCGCAAGACCCAAAATGCTCTCTCTGCTCTATTAGAGATAAAGATTTAAGGACCTACACGATAAAGAGAAGTAGATTTTATTTTCTCCCTATAATAGCACAAAAATTTTCAAACGTTTGATAAACAATTTTTAGGAATAAGTATACTTTGTCTTATTCTATAAAAAGTAACAAATAACCGGCCAAGTGCGAGTCGGACTCTCGCATGTAGGGTTCCGTACCATTATATATAAAAATCAAGCTTTTTGTATGGGAGCTCCTCTTAAATATTTTTTTTATTTTATTTTTTTTATTTATTATCAAAAAAAATACAACAGAATATTTTGTGAATATTTCAAGTGCTTACGTATTGCCATTATAGATATCGAGCAAAAAAGGGCAAAAAAATCGCGTTTGTTGTATGGGAGCCCCCTTTAAATATTTATTTTATTTTGTTTTTAGTACCTATTTGTTGTTATAGCTGCAACAGAAATACAAAATTTGTAAAAATTTCAACTGTCTAGCTATCGCGGTTCTTGAGATACAGCCTGATGACTGACAGACGGACAGACAACGAAGTCTTAGTAATAGGGTCCCGTTTTTACCCTTTGGGTACGGAACCCTAAAAAAAACGTAAAAAGTAATACATGTTAACTAAAATTATGGTAAGCAAACTTTTATTCTTATTATAAAACCTATGGTAGGTGTACATACATAATATCACGTCTTTGTCTCTAATGGGGCAGACAGATTTAAAAAACAAAGCTTACGTAATTAAGTGAAAATAAACAGGGCACGTGTAAATGTTATGTGTCAGTGCTCTAAACCGATTTGTACTGAAATCTCGGTATTGCTAGTGCTTCTGTGCATTTTACTAATACTACAATATGTACAGAAGACGTACAAAAAGGTTCAGCATGATTTTATTTGCCTTTAATATAATGTCCTTTAGTACAAGTTGTTTCAGCAAGACGAAATAATCCTCAAAGCATGTTTATTTGAAAAATACTATAAAAATAAAACAATGAAGTACGAAAGTTTATTATTAAATATCTATAGAAACTCTATCCCTGTCCAACCCGTCTGGCCACCGTGGAGAGTGATTTCGTACAAGGGGACTTAGGAATACAAGCTAAACAAAGCTTATAAACATCAATGAGACCTCTCCGAGCGGAGAGACTGTAGGCCTAGTCTTCTGGCAGCTCTGGCCGAGTCTGGCTCTGGTAGTACAGAGAGGGTCGTGCTCCTGCAGTGGAGACAAAAAAGACCAGATGATGACGATGAGAAACTTTATCAGCTGCCCCACTAGCATGGTTTTGGCGACAACGTTTACTTATCAAGCGCGATAGCGCATTGATAAACTTTAGCTATCTTGCTTTACGTAATAATAAAGAGCGAAACGTAACTAGCCCGAAACGCTAGTAGTTTTTAGCTTTTGCCTTTTGCACTAAAATAATATTTTAAAAAAAGTTTTCAATAAGAAATCAATTTATACTTCCATTAATTAAAAAAAAAAAATACTGATAGCTGAATAAACAAAAAACAAAATACAATAATATAGGCAATTAAAAAAACTCCTACAGCGGAAAAATCTTACCTATCTATGGGTACTATTCGTGTTTTGCGGTAACGTTGTGGACTCGGTGAAAACGCGTCAAAGAGCACTTATCTCTGATTGACAACACAATCCGAGATATTTCACGGCGCATCGACAGATCGACGGAGAGCTGGCAAAAGTGGCAAAAACGTGAGAGCTGCGTGATAGTACAGCTTTCTGCGGTTCAATGCTACTACTTAGATGTTACTACAACGATTATACTTCTTGTTTGGTTTTAATATTAGCATAATTATTACTAGTAGTAAGTAAACAAGAGTCTTGCGTTTGCCTAAAGCCGCAAGATTAAAATGCTATAAAGACGCGATAGTATGAGTCTAGGTATATAATATACTATAATGATGATACCTACAGGGCATAAATGCCGTTTTTAACTATCTTAAATTTATTGATGTAGCAGCTACTAATGCCATTGGCATGCCTACCCAACCCAATCGCCATATAAACAATTATTTCTCTTCCTCATCCCGTTAACTCAGTGATATCAACCCTTTTTGAGAATGCATGAAAAATCGTCTGTCCCCCTGATAGGTGGATATCCTAAGCAACTATTTCCGATACCAACATAATCTTCGTTCAAGACCAATTCTACCTTATGCGATTTTCATATCACTGAAGGCCAAGTAAAAGAAAGTGATGAAAATCTAACTCTTGTCAAGTCCCGTGGGTTAGTTAGCTTGTATCATTTAGAGTTAATCTTCATTATAATGTTGACAACAGAACGAAATCGAATCATTTTTTACATAGACACCTATGTAAAAAGTTGAGGAAGAGCATAGATATACTATTCTGAACTTTAAGTAAGGCCCTGATCGGATGCTTTTACACTATACCTTTAAACTTTTCCCTCTCGGTGAAGACTGAAAACACGGCCAAGTCCCGCATGGGTCAAGTCACGCTTGACTTAACCCGTAACAAAACGAATAAGTAGGTACCTACGCTGTAAATAATTTTCAAAACTAAAATCGACTTTACCCCTAAATTACACAACCAATACCACCTCGCAAGTATAATTTATATATAATTTATATATAGTATAATTTCAAATAAAAAAGAATTTTCCAAATCAATTCAGGCGTCTTCTTAAAATCGGTGAACATTCATAAGGCCCAACATAGACGACATACTAAACCGTGCCGCACTTTTTAGTCTGTTAAAATAGAACCAATGGAATCACATGCAGTAACGCACACAACGCGCAAAAAGTCCGGCGCGCGTCGTGTGCCTTACTGCCTATGATTCTATAGGTTCTATTTTCACAGACTATCACAGACTAAAAAGTACGTCACGGATAGTCTGTCGTCTGCGTTGGGCCTAAATCAAGATTGCGACGAATTCATAATGTCCTCCTTCTTTGGAAGTCAGTTAAAAATACTTAAATGCAAATTTTTAGTGCAAGATACTCGTATAAATAGTTCAATTTACATTTCCTTACATATCTATTACCACTGTTCCCTCAAAGTAATTAAGTAATAGATACTAATAAGTAATTACCGACAAAAGTCACACAAATCATTAATAGATTTTTATTTAATGCTTTCTGTTGAATAAATTGACTTTTTTCAATAATTCATGTTGAGTAACTCGCGCTAACATCACGTAAGTGAGTTTCTTTCCTGAATGGAGGCAAAGGCATTAACCAGTACACAGTAAACCTAAAAGTAACGATAAACTGCGAAAAAAGAGTTAAGGCGATGATTTCAAAATAAATATGTGTTTAGAAATTGCATGCACAAGCCTGACCTAGTTTTAATTTAATTGCTTGTTTAAGTTGCCAATTTTTTTATTATTATTTTTTGTAATTTCTACACTATAATTTTTACTTATGTGTGTTTAATAAGTGGTCGTTCACTTACAGAATTTTAGCGTCTAATTTTACCATGAAAGCTAATTATTTATACACCTATCTTTATAAAAGAAATAATTTATTCTGTGTTTTAAAACAAAAGATTATTTTTAATGAATTTCATTTAAAATATTCATAGCATGATTCAATTATTTACAGCTTCGTACGTAAAACTCAGTATATAAAAGTATATTATATTCTCAATAATTTAGAATCGTTTAATATTCAAAATATTGATTCAAAATAAAACTAGTAAGTACCCTTGTTATTACTTGCACGTACTTTTTTTTCGTATGACTTTTGTCGCATTTTTGAATTAGCAGAAAAAAAAGAAAATATGAATTTTACCATAACACATTGTTTTCCAAAATAAAACTTAAAATATACCCAGGTCACTTTTCACAGCACTTAAAACTCAACGATTTGTACACTCAAACTTTCTACAAATAAAAAAAAGAAAAAAAATTTTTTTTTCTTTTTTTTGAGGAAATGTCTATTTGCGCGCGAAACGCGTACTTCGCGCCACACTGTTACACATAGACTGGTGGTCTAGCGATAGATATTGTAACTGTAGCCTTAATTGGTGTGACGATTTTTTATTTCGATGGCCATGTATGGATGGTAATGAAGAAATGAATGGGCGTTTTTAACGTAGGTGTCAGATTAACTGTGTTTTTGTTTGGAGATTATAACGCGTCGTCATGATACATGATTTTCTCACAGTAACCTTGGTTATTAAATAAAAATACGTGTATGAAGTTATTTATTGACTAATTTAATTGAAAAAATAAAAGACCTTATATAAAAACTAAATTTAATTAATGTTTTAATGGTTTTTTTATTAGCTTTATTACATATTTTAGTTTCAGTCTATTGAATTCACATTCTGTATAATTATGTTTCTTGTTGATTTAGTAAACACAAATTCAAAATTAAATACCTATATGTTATTATATTCTGAGTAGATCTATTAATATTTGATTAAGTAACTTTTAATAATATTTTACAAGTAACATAATCATAAAAATATAATTTTAATATGGATATTTATGAGTTTTCATGTTTGTATCACACTGAAACAGCTAAACAGATTGGTTTGTTTGGAATTTGGCTTTTTATTAAACATTATATTATTTTACTGGAATTAATATAGGTAAAATACAGTGGAGGTTCATAGTCTCTGCCTACCCCTTTGGGTGATATTATGTATGTATGTATGTAGTACAGTCGGCGAAAGAGATACCTGGGCAAGCCCTCTACGGCTCTACCTACATCTTGAATTTTTTCTTTAACTCCAAATAACATTTACATGAAAATGTATATTTAGAAAGACTTCAATAAAATCTTTCTGAATATACATTTCATGTTAACAGTGGCGGATTTACCAGCAGGCTGAGTAGGCTGGAGCCTAGGGCGGCACATTTTAGGGGGCGGCAATATTGAATATTTCCCACCCCTCCCCTTCCGCGCACCCCCGCTACCCTGAGAGGTCCGGCATAATCAAGCGCTCCCAGGTTTTATTTTAAGTAATCAGGGCGTCGGACTGATGCTTACCTATCTCCACTTATTCGCCACAGAAAAAGCTACACATGATGAATCCGAAACAGGATGGGTAGGGGCGGCAAAATATAATTAGCCTACTGGCGGCAAATGTGTAAATCCACCACTGCATGTTAATGTTACGGTAGAGCCGTAGAGGGCTTGCCCAGGTATCTCCTTAGGCTACTGTACCTATATTTTATCCCGAAAAAATGTCAGGTTCTTATGGGATTGTCAAGATATCGCAGGTTGGCTGGACTCTCTCAAATTTTATGTAATTTATTTTGTTTTTTGGTACAATACAGAGTTATTACTAACTAACAAATAAGTAACTAGGGATTGTCAAAAGTAAGTTCTTACTTAACACAAATTAAATCTATACAAATAATAATTGTGTTACTGTACATTAAATATATTTCCAAAAAAAATAAATATTGGGGGCAATGGAGGCATAGTAAGGAGTAAGGATTTAAAAAAAATGACTGTCTGTTTGTCTGTTTGTACACATTAATCTCCAAAAATACTGGACGGATTCGAATGAAACTTTTTTGTGGTATAGCTGTTAAGCCTGGGCAACATATAGGGTACAAATGATTTTGGAAAATGGAACACCTGATGTAGAACTACAATGTTCCAGCTAAACTATAAGGAATATCAAAATAACGCCTTAGCAAAAGTTGTTCAGTCTGATGAGCATTTTCCAGAGACATAAAGTCCACGTGAACGAAGTCACGGGCTTCGGCTAGTAAATAAATATAATTTAGATTTTCTGATTAAAACTATCGTGAGATAGGTACAATCATTATTGGAACGAAGTTCCTTATCGCGCTGTTAGTACTAAAAGTTGTAACGACACTTTTTGCTATAGTTGTAAGCCGTGCGGCGTGCGCGTGTTTCTCTGTCTGTCTCTTTCTCTCTCGAACTTCGTTCTTCATCCGGGTATCCCTTGACACCTCTCAAGTTTTTTTTATATTTAGTAAACGGGTTACTCACGTATAGAGTCGGCTACTGCCGACATAATTTAGATTAAGTACTGCTTTAACACTGACTTTACGAGCAACGCCACGACTAACAGCTAGTATGTAAACCTAATAATAAAAATATGAAACGTGCCGTCTGTAGCGTGACGGCGTGACATGTATGACACTTATAACAAAGCCATACAATACATACATATTTAATTACATGAAGCCACCGCGGCGGTCAAGGCTTCATACAAACGTCAAAGTTCTATTGATCTGTTATACCTATTTAAATGATAGATGATAGGTAAATATACTTACATACATACTCTATATGTCAGTATCCCTAATAAATAAATATACACGGTGATTTTTCATTGGTTTTGAAGCCGAAGGCCACTTCATAGGCATCGTAAGTAAGACCTAATTAGCTAGTCAAAATAAAAATTCAGAAACAAAAAATGTTGTGTAAAACTCGAAAGTAAAATTGTGAGATCAATTAGTAGTACCGCCACCATACACCGCCTGCCGGCCGGCCGGGGTCATCGAATTCACCCTTAAATTAGTTTCAGCAAGTATTTTTTGTTAGATCTTTATATACGGACAAATCACACGGATTGAGCTAGCTCCGAAGTAATGAGGATGATATCAATATAGAGGTAATTTTGTATGTTGACGTATTTGGAGAAATTGGTGCAGTGCAGTTTGTTGCCGCTTCTTCTGCACTTGCGGTTAGGAAGCGGCAGTAAACTTAGCTGTAGATTTCATTTCTTTCATTTCGAAATGAAATCGAAAGAAAAATTGACAACTATTAAGTGATACATTTTTTTTTGTTTGAGCCGTTTAGCTTCCACATTTGAATATTTATCTATTTATGTATTTGTTATAAAATATAGTATCGTTGAGTTAGTATCCCATAACAAGAGTCTCGAACTTACTTTGGGGCTAGCTCAATCAGTGTAATTTGTCCCTATATATTTATTTTATTTATATTTGGCCAAAAGCGTTCCCGTTTTGTTTTCAACTATTTCTATCTTCAGCTGTTTGACTCCATTCTTTGTCAAAAGCGGACAACTCGTCCCACCCGTCTTTCTCTGGACCTCACTCCAGTGATACAAATATCCAAAGATTAATTTTGACTTTTAAGCCCGACAGAGCATTTGGTTATTGCTGCTCTACAAACAAGATGGGGCAGCATGACCCAAACCGTCTTATTTTAAAACCCAGACAGAATAACTTTGTTACTAGGTTTAAACTATTATCCGCCCAAATCAAGTTGACATTTCGTAAAGTGAAACTAAATCATCTGTCAATGTCAACTTGATTTGGGTCGACAAAGTTAGTCTTGTTTTTATAATGAGAAGAAAATCATAGAATAAATACTAGATACGTGATGGTGAGCGAGTAAATAAATAAATAAATATATATAGGGACAAATTACACTGATTGAGCTAGTCCTAAAGTAAGTTCGATACTTGGTGTTATGGGATGCTAAATCAACGATCTTACTATATTTTATAACAAATACATATAGAGACAAACATCCAAGACCCAGGACGCACCTGTACGCGAGAGAGAGAGAGAGGATACAAATCTCCAAAGATAAATAAATTATTTTGACTTTGACTTTAGAGCAACCGGAAAACTGGACATCCGCGATTAGATTTTTACCTAAAGCTGAAAGACCTTCGTTCGTCGAATACTTAATAGTGCTGTTATGCTGTCGCGAATACCACGTCAGAATATTATATAACAAGTATTTTCACTCCATAGTTCCTGCTATATAACATTCAGCCAGTCCCATGGGTGCCGTTCGTTTTAATGGCGGTGGAATGGATGGAATTTATGGTCCCTACGTGATAGGTCAATCGCTGTCTTGTAGATGTTTATGGCTAGCATGCAGTCCCGGCTTTGCATGCGTATTTTATTAGATTCCGATTCGTCTTACAAACTAAAATGCTCAAGTCTCATGCGGGCGAAGTGGAGAAAATGTCGGAAAGTAGATTCCGGGCTTCTCAGCATTACAGCTGAGGATGCAACTAGGAATGCGCTGGGATAAAAGAAAGATTTTTTTTAGATTTGCTTTTGGAATTTCAGAATTCTTAATTCGTTTGGATTGAACAGCTATGATATTTGATCCAAAGATCGCTATTTGAGAGACCCCAATTGGTTCTGGTTCACAAGTAGTAAGTACATTCATTGTCTCTTTTTTAATTTCTTCCCAACTAACTACAAAGAAACAGCGGATACATGTTTCATTCATGTATAGCTCGCAACGGTAATTTTTAATTGATCCGATAATAGCAAGGTTACAATAATCGGATCAATTAAAAACCGCCAAGTGTGAGTTGGACCGTCACCGTCTCTCTTTGTTGAAAGTCTAAACGTGCGAGCGAAGTACTCAGAGTTTACTGGAACAATCCGGCATTTGTAGGTAAGTGTGTATTTTTTTACGATGATAACTCGAGTAGTTTTGATTGGAGTTTCATGAAATTTGCTAGGCGTGTAGAAGTAGCCCGTAATTTTTTTAAGTAAGAACATGAGCCAAATCATTCAAGTTCATAGTTTGGGGCAAACTACACTAAAGAAAGTAGTATCTAAGTTCTTGCGCTTTTATCCAAAAGCATCCTAAAATTCTGCGAAAGGTTCTTTGGCACCGTTTGGGTAAGGAACCCTAAGAATGACTGTGTCAAGTGGAGTCATTGGTTAACAAACAGTAGATTGCATAAAACAGTGAACCGCACAGTTTCAACGGTACCTTGTTCATGCATGTCTTCTGTTGCAAACTAGATGTGTCGACAGCCTAAGCGATAAGATAGGTGTAACTATCAAAAAAAAACTTGAGAGGTGTCAAGGGACACCCGGATGGAATGAAGTGCCTGTCGATTAATTAGGAGAGAGAGAGAGACAGACAGAGAAACACACGCACGCCGCACGGCTTTCAACTATATCAAAAAGTGTCGTTGCAACTTTTGGTCTTAATTTTTTCCGTCTAGCCTCCTTTCGCAAAGCGCGATAAGGAATTTCGTTCCAAAAAAAATGTCCTTGCTAAAAAAATCGAGGAAGCAAATAAAGTAGGGGCTAATCATTTTGTAAAAAAAACCCTGTCCGATCCGTTAAGTTAATGTTGGCTAGCTTGTGTAGGTTCTTTTTATCGGATTCTCCCATGTCTGAAATCGCAAAAACGAATTCTGCAGCTTCATACATTTTGAAACGGTAGGTACCTATTTAATTTTGTATGGAACTGCAGATTTTTTTTGCAACTTCAGACATTGGAGAATTCGATAAATAGAACCTACACAAGTTAGTGATGTGCCTTTCTTGAAAATTTCGAGAAATATACGGAACGACCCGGAAATTTTCGAGAAATTTCTCGCAAAAAAATTCTTTAAGAAAATTTTCAACGAAAATTCTCGAAATATGTTGAAAATTTCCGGAAATTTTCAAGGAAAGAAATTTCAGATTTCGCGGCGGCACATCACTATACATAAGCTACCCAACATTAACTTAACGCATCGCACAGAGTTTTTAACACACTGTATAAGATTTACATTTTAGTATGAAAGAAAATTAAAAACAGAATGTTTATGATACTTTTCGCATTCGTCGAGAGCGAGTCGAGCGAGGGAATCAGCACAAATCTCGAGGGATCATGGTCGTAAATATTTGCCAGTTTCAGCTAGAGGACCTACACGCCAAGCGAAGCGTACGGCACCTACAAGGTGGTCAGATGCCCTGACCAGGGTCGCTGGAAAGCGCTGGATGCAGGCCGCTCTTGATCGGTCATTTTGGAAATCTTTGGGCGAGGCCTTTGTCTGTGCCTTTGTCTAGCAGTGGACGTTATGCGGCTGAAATAATGATGACTTACATACCCACTAAGATGCTGCACGTGACCTTTGAGGAATGGCCAGAGACTCTGTCAACCCGTAAGAGATAACGACGTAATTAGCATAATCTTATACCTTTATACGAGCAATTCTTGTATATTGAAACGGCTGTAACGATTTCGCTGAAATTTGATATGCGGGGGTTTTCGGGGGTAAACAATCGATCTAGATTAGTCTTATGTTTGGGAAAACGCGTGTTTTCGAGTTTTCATGCGTTTTTCTTTCCATGCAGAATATGGTCGCTAATTTTGTCCAATCGGGCGCTATCCATCTGGCCTAGTGGTTACGCGGACCGCTAGAAAGAGTGTTACGGGTTCGAATCCCACTCGGTGTCTTACTTTTGTTATTTTTTATGTGCAAGTTTATATTTTTTTTAATTTTTATTGTTTTTAGACAAGTTAAAAAAAATAGTTAATGTTTGAGATATAACCGAGCAAAGCTCGGTCGCCCAGGTACTATAAGTAAAGTATGTAAATGTAAACAATACACGGTCGCATCGTATCCACCGTTGCACCCACGCTAGATGCACCGCCGGTGAAAGTGCATCGGGGACGAGGTCTCGCGTCTCGCCTACGCGACGTGTGCTTCATTAAACGGTATTTTCATTAATTTTATTATTTTCATTAATCATATCAATAATTAAAATAATCCGCAACGGAAAAATATTTTTAATCTGTCCAAAACAATATCCGTCTTATTATAAAAACAGCTTTGTTACTAGGTTTAAACTATTATCCCAATACCCAATTCAAGTTGACATTGACAGATGAGTTAGTTTCACTTTACTAGATGTCAACTTGATTATGGCGGATAATGGTTTAAACTTAGTAACAAAGTTAGTCTGCGTTTTATAATAAGACGGTATAAGTTTTTAAAATTTGATATCGTCTTATTATAAACCAAGGGTTGGGCTACATCTTCAGCACGAAACAGCACTTTCGCATGCTGCTATCTTTTTCTGTCGCTTAGAACCGTCATTAGTTAGGGCGAGAGAGACAGAGAGCGACGGAACGCTCGTAGCACGGCTAATGCTATGCTATACCGTCTTAAAACCAACAGACTATCTTTGTTACTAGGTTTAAACCATTATCCGACCAAATCAAGTTGATATTTCCAGATAAGACAGTGGCATATTACTAGATGTCAACTTGATTTGGTCGGTTAATGGTTTAAACCCAGTAACAAAGATAGTCTGCGTTTTATAATAAGACGGAATAAGTTTTGTTGTACGATTTATTTAACTTTACACACTAATAAATACAATTTGTAACGAAAAAGTCTATGGCCTTATCTACCAGTCTGCCAAACGGGTGATGTGGAGAATGACAGGGGTAGTGCACAACTTGAATAAGATATGAAGACGTATTCACGTATTTTTGAAATCACTTGTCACATTACGAAGGGTTTGCGCGAGCGTTTCGAAACGGGCGCATTTTTGAATCGGTAGTTTGCGAAGGATTTGCACGAGTGGTCTTGACCACTCGTAATTTTGACATTTGTAGCGTAGTTATGTCATCGAAACCAATCATGGGAAATCCGTTCCATTTCACGTTGCTTTTATATTCATGTTCGAATTTTTAGAAAAGCATAGACAAATTATCGATGTTATCTGCGTAAAACAATATTGTTTTTCGCTGACACGACGGTTTCAAAAATACGATCAATTTGTATTTTACGCGAGCGGTGAGTTGGAAAACTACACGTTTTGTGCTTCGCTGAGTCCCTCAATGAAAAATAGCACTCCTGGTGAATTGGTGAAAAAAGACTTTATGTTAAAAATAAAATAATAATCAATACTATACTAATCATCAATACTGAACATAAACTAATAATATAATAATATTCTTTATTTGCCAAAAACATTTTAACAGAATGTAGTAGGTAAGTAGGTAACTATCGATACTATAGTTATGTTTATGAAAAGCAATACCGTCGATACTTTGTCACTCGATGTTTCGTTGTGTTGTCATCGATTGATACTATCGATAGTATTGTTGGTTAGGTATCAATATCGATACTTATGATACATAGTATCGATACTATCAACAGTCCTATCGATAGTTTAGCATTTCAATCGAAACTCTCGATTGTAAAACTCGATTTTTCGGAAATACTAGCTTAGGTCAAAGATACATATCCTACATATCCTTATATACTATAAGGCTTAGCAAAACTATTCTAAGGGTGAGTTCAGACCATGATACTAAACAACTTTTCCAAAGGAACATACAATGTCCTTTTTTATTAAGTACAAATATTTTAAGGGGTGATTCAGTCCATAATTTTGAACAACTTTTCCCAGTAAATTTTTATCGAAATACGAAAAAATAATTTTCATTTTCCATAGTAATGATATCACGTGACTACTTCGATTTCTATGAAAACCTTAAATATTTTTTTCCTATTTCGATATACATTTATTAGGAAAAGTTGTTCAAAATGATGGTCTGATTCACCCCTTAAAATATTTGTACTTAATAAAAAAGGACATTGTATATCAAAATATGTAAAATATGTTTTGGCTTTCCATTGAAACTCGGATCAACTGATCGATCAACTTGTATTGGAGGCAAAAAATTATTTTTCATATTTCGATATATGTTCTTTGGGGAAAGCTGTTCATTATAACGGACTGAATTCACCCTTATAATAGTTTCAGTGTATTTTGTTAGACCTTATATAAGCTTAGGTATACCTATCATCGATCATAAAATATGAATTATCTTTATCTTATTAAATAAAACCTATTCAGATAAATTTAAAAATAGCTTATTTTATTTCCTGTTTCAAGGATTTATGTGTATAAGCAATGTAGGTATGTACCCACGGTTCTGAACTATTTAATCCCATAAGTACCTTGATTAAATCGCGCATTGATGATAATGATAAGTACAATTTTAATGGTTTTTCAATCAGTAAAACAATATGTGAATACCTACCTACCTATTTAGATTAGCTTTTTCACATTTACTTTTTTTTTCAAGAGCCATTTAGGTCCCATTGTTGAGCAAAAGCTTTCCCTCTTTCTTTCCACACTCGGCGGGACTCTTGATATTTTATTGTCCTCCACTTCTTTTCAAACTGCGTTAAATCATCCGCCCATCAAAAAATATCACTATATCAGAATACCTACCTTGTATAATTTACTACCTATATTTTCGTGGATAAATCATTGGGATTAATTATTTTACAATATTCATGTTTTATTTTCATTGTTTTACTACTACTGACATCTGTATAATAACCTCGACAACAGCTACAACTTTACTTTGGCGTGCTCGCGTAAGTCCGTTGTGATGCTGTGATGCCGTAATAACTATTCCTTGCAATATAAACTAGATGGCGCTACTGGTAACTTTTGAAGATTCAAAAGTTTCATGTTTCTATTTTATGTAAATTATTTATCCTAAGTGTACACAACAAATAACAGAAAACAATTCACAGGCTACACTTAAGTGGAGATAAGGCCCGATTTTGGTAACTACAAGTAAGTTGATTTTTAATAAAATAGGCATTACATTTACCTCACTTTGTACCTAGTAAGTAGCTAGCAGTGGGAAGCTTGCCAGTCTAAGTAAAGAATAAGGCGATTCTCACATTGCCTCGCACTACGCACTACTACGCAGCGTAGCGCGTGAATGCGTGTTCTGACGTTGTTTGTAGTGTACAGAAAACACGCACAGTCCAACACACTAACACCGCGTCTCCGCGCGTCGTTTTTGGATGGCGGCCCCGCACTACGCGAAACGCGGTGCAGCGTGTTAATCGCCTTATGTCACACTTACAAATTTAAAAAAAAAATGAGATGCTTACCTTGTCAGCCTTATCAGTGGGGGGTGAGGCAGGCGGACTCCGCGGCAGGCCCAGGTCTTCGTCATCGTCGCTGCCGTCGCCGCGTCCGCGCCGCCGCACAGCCGCTACTAGCTCCGCCTGGTGACAAAAATATGAACTAATAATTCAAGCGAAATACTGGCCGTTTTTCTCAAATTGGTAAAGAAAAAAACTTCACGTCCTAGCTCCGCCTGGTGACAAAAATATGAACTAATTAATTTAAGTGAAATACTGGCCGATTTTCGCAAATGTGCGAAGAAAGTTTCACGTCCTGACTTGACTTTGAGCTGCAAAAGGCACCCACCCACGTCAGACTTTTTGTAGGACGATAGAAGGGCCGATTCTTTTTCTGTATGAATATCTGACCTACTTTTTGTAAGGACGTGTGCGTTGCACTATTGCAATCAGTAGGTTCTATTTATCTCCTTTAAAAAGTCGGATGTAGGCGGCATTATGGTTGGGCTACATACACCTGCCAGCACGAAACGGCATTTTTGCATGCTTCTATCCTTTTCTGTCGCTCAGAACCGTCATTTGCTAAAGCGAGAGAGAGCGACGAAACGCTATAGCACGGCCAGTGCTATAGCGTCTCTCTCTCTCGCCCTAAAAATAAAATATTCGTAAAATACATACATACATACATACTATCAAGTCTTTATCCCTAATGGGGCAGACAGAGCATTTTGGGGCTTGCGGTTTGCTGAGCCCAGGGCCGCAAGACCCAAAAGCCACTTTTAGCGTCATGGTGGGCGAGAAGATGGAAAAGCAATCAATACAGTGATGGGTTGCTAGCCGCATCGCCTGTTAACATGATTTGCATTTTTGCCCATTCCCTCGATCGGCTTTTACGATATGCGCGAATCCGAATACGAATCAAACCACGGACTATCTAGATCACTGTATAGTATAATGAAATTAAAATAACTGTCAAAAAAACAAAAAAAATCGACGTTCCCATACTCATTGTCCGTGCGGCTGCACACGTACATAAGTATGGATACGACGATTTTTTTTTTAATTTTTGACAGTAATTTTTTTTTTTGTTTTTTAAATAATTACTTGTTGTTTATGTATAAAACAAAATGGACGTAAGTAAATGTAATCTTGAACAACGCAATCGGACGGAACTGCGATACGCTGTTATCACAGTTTCCTATAAACATTCGTGTCAATTCATAAAGTTGCAAGAAAATTCTCTGACTGTTTTTAGAATTTAATATCCTTACTAATAAATATGCTAGGTAAATACCGGCAACATTTTTGGAGCAAGTTCAATCTATGATACTTAACAATATTCTATAAAAAAAAAAAACATCCTCGCTGCGCATCCATGCGTTGAGCGCTGATTGCTGTTTTTTTTTTTTCGAAAATTGTTTTAATGGGTTTTGCTAGTGACAAAAAAGTCACTTAATTAAGAATAATATTATGTACGTACATATAATTTATATATTTGATTTACTCAAATATAGCTGTACAGAGTACAGTTGTTTAAAAATGTTTTAATTTTTCGCTTAATTTTTATTGTTTGTGAAATCATTAGGCCCCTCGCCCATCGCGACAAAAAGTCGCGCGATTACGAAACGCGCGACTGCATCACTACTAACGCGCGTTAGTCGCATTTGCAGCGCGATACAGTAGTGATGCTAACGCGCTACAGTATCGCGACTGCATCGATACAAACGCGCGACTGTCGCGCGATCGTTTCCTTATTAACCCTTTAACTGTCGGACGCCCGGAGCGGGCGTCTGATGTATTGTTTTACTATTGTGTCTGCTATGCCGACATTCGAAGGGATAAATGGATGCGTCCAATTGACGTTGCTTCCGTTGCCCACGCTTCGGCTGTCTACCTTCGTCTGCTTACGTAAAAGCAGCACCAAAGATAACGTGACTGTTGCCTCAACGGAGTCCATCTTGCAAATGTGACGATGACGCATTTTTCTGTCGCGCGTTTGCATCGCGACAGAAGCGCGACAGTATCGCGTTGGTATCGCGACTGCATCATGTTTAGGTGGGCGAGGGTACACAGCTAGCGACTGCATCGCGACTGCATCGATGCAAATACGCGACAGTATCGCGTTTGCATCGCGACAAAAAGTCGCGGTGGGCGAGGGGCCTAAATGTGTCACGCATTGTTTGTCATAAAATTGGAATTCATATGACTTTATCAAGACCCAATATGATGATGAAGTCATTATATTAGAAATAAATAAATATGTAGGTACCTACTTAATTAATTAAATGTTTATTTTATATGAATCTTAAAAAATAAGTATTATGAACTTTTTTATTCCGTTTTTTATGTGTCCCAGTGCTGGGCAAAGGCCACTTTCAAATAACTACTTACTATTTTTAAACTTAACATAAATAAACAAATGTAATTAAGATATCGATATAAATCAATCTTTTTTATTGTTAAAAAACCTTTTAAATCGAATATACTTTCTAAACTATACTATATGAAGTCAATCATAAAATAATAGTAGATATATATATAAATTTGTCGTGATAAAAATATCCTACTGATTCACCAAAGGACAAGCCTAGCGGTAATCAACTATAGATTTCCGACATAATTCATAACTCTAATTTATGAATCACAGAAATTGTGGCCAAAAATTATTATTTTTAATAAAATTACAGTAAAAAGTTACATGTCTTTTAATCACACAGTGTATTATGTTTAATTCTTTATAAATCTCGAAACATCATTAAGAAGGTATAAATAAAGTGAATATTTAAAGTATATTATAAGTTATTTTATGGTTTGAAATACTTTAAATTAGTATATATTTAAAGTATTTAAAACCATAAAATTACAGTACAAAAATATTAGAAGTAAAATATACAAACCCAAAACTTTGCAACTTTGGACTCTGTGACCCAGGAGAACTTGCGTTTCCATGTTTGACTCATCCCCTCACTTATTACTTAACTATCACTTATCATATCACCATAACATCACAGCATCACTTACTATCACTGGTTAAAAAGGATAAGTTTCAGATTTAGTCAAATATTTCAACCAAATTCTTGATTCCACTTCAAAACAACTTACATAGAATACAACAAGTATATAAGTATGTCAATTGTTCTTATGTCATTAAAATGTATACATAAAAACAATATATATATTAATATTCACTAATTTATAATATGAGTTTTCCTGTCAACACTGTTTTTGTATTATAGTTTATGTGTTTAGTTTAAATAGACGTGCGTCCCGACACGCAGTCAACTTCGTACTGACTCATTTGAGATAATACGTCAAAATAAAATACTGTAAACAGTATGGATTCATGAAATTAAAGATATAAATGGGACGTATATGGTCAATGGTCTTCCAGGAAGATTTTTCCGTAAATTAAATCACAATGACCTAAATATTATTACGGGATACCCGTAATTAGATTTATATAGCTACTCCTATGTTTTTATTTATTTAAGTTTATTGCACACAATCTTAGGTTGGATTGATTACAAATACATATAAATAAATGTATAGACTTTACAAATACTTTTTATTCAAATTTCAATACAATTTATATCAGTATTCTCTTCCATTGGGGCGACAAAAAAAGAGAAAAGTAAACCCAAGTTAGCTAAACTTGGGTGTCTGAGGGGTTAGGGGTGACCAGGGTCTGAAAGTATGATTGTAATTAGTTCTTACATACATACATACATAATATTACGCCTGTTTCCTACAGGGATAGGCAGAGTCTGTGGACCTCCACTTGCTACGATCCTGACAAACCTCTTTTGCTTCATCTAAACTCATCAATTTCTTCATACATGCCCTTCGGTTACGTTCGTTTATCTTTTATGCTCGTTATTTCGTCTTTTAGGTTAACCAAAATAATGGACCCATATTTTATAGTTTACCAAAAAAATTAAAAATCACAAAGAACGTACCTAGCATTAAAGTTCCGAAGTGGGGGCCTTGCGTCGTCATCGCCTAGTAAAAATCGTACCCAGCCGTGACGTCATGCACCATTTGAATGCGCTGTATCTTTGTCATTTTTATTTCTCAGAGAAAAGAAAAACGTTTACAATATTTTTTAATAATCTCGTCGATGGGCCAAGAATATTTTTCCATTCGCCATGCCTATAATCACTTTAAATAATATTTTATTTGTCTTTTTTTCTGTTTTTGTATTTCCTCTTGTTTATGTTTCAATAAAGAGTACTAAAATTTTATTGTACATTTTTACATTTGCACCTCTATATCTCTGACGGGGCAGACAGAGCCCGGGGCCGTAAGACCCAAAGGCCATGCTTAGCGTGATGGTGGGCGTTAAGATGGAAAAGGAATCAAAACAGTGATGGGTTGCTAGCCGCATCACATGATACAATTTTTATTGTATAGTCAACAAATAACAAACCGATCGTCAAGTATTTATGATCACGTGCTAACAAAGGACACTTGGCAAAGAAAATGGTTAGTTCCAGAAAGAATTAAAAAAGTGCGTGAGATCAGACATCGGTAGCATAACATGATTAGTGACCTAATTGTGTCAACTCAAAAGCCGAAAATGTGCCAATAAATACAACGTGAATGGAACTTACCCGCCATAAATCGAACCACGGGCTAAACTAGATCACTTTTGAATAATGAAATTAAAATAACAGTCAAAAAACAAAACAAAATTACTATATTTCCATACTTATGCATTGCTGCTCAATTCTCACGATTATATTTACTTGTAGTACTGTTTCGTGTTTCTCGGCCTAATCGTTTCGAATTGAGGAGCTCGCATAATTATGATAGAACTTCACGTACAGGTAAGTTTGTTTCATCATTAAGTAATTTTGTTTTATTGGGCTGCAAACTTTTGAAATGCTGTATTTTTGGCTGTTACTTGAATTTCATTTTACTATAGTGATCTAATATAGCCCGTGGCACAGGTATGGCACTTCATACAAACGAAGCAGCATATATACCTAGTACTACTACAAACGAAACAATCCGTCCGTGCACACGTCAAATGTGTGAGTTATACAATCAGGGTCGCCACCACAGAATTTGTTGCTTTGCTTACCTGTTTTCATCACTCGGAATCTATAAAATTTTCGTTATTTATTGTTTTCCGTGGATAAACAATGATAATGTGCGCAGTTTCTCACCATTATAATTCAATAATCCTAAGTGACTCGCGTAATGTCAACGTGCGACTACCAATAACCCTGTTTTACTGCCGCTTACACCTCACAATAACGGGGGAAGGGTTGCGGGGACGCCAGATTGCGGGGGACGGTGCGAGTTTCCGTTCTGTATGTAATATTATTATTAATTCTGTGCCTGTGGTTTGATTTATTACGGGTGTTTCCCTTCCATGTTGTATTATTTTAGTTTTTTTTTTTACTTGCCTTTTATTATGTCCCACTGCTGGGCAAAGGCCTCCCCCTTGTCTTTCCACCTATCTCTGTCTGCTGCAAGCTCTTCCCATCCACGCAAAAACCTATCCAGATCGTTTCGCCACCTGGTTCTGGGTCTACCTCTGCCCCGGCGGCCCTCTGGTAACCAAAATGTTGTTAATTTTGCCCACCTTTCCGGTCGCATTCGACTGACATGTCCCGCCCAGCTCCATTTTAGTTTGGCAGTTACTTCATAAAAATATAATTGCATAAAGAATGATATGATTGAAAATAACGAATTGAAATACGAGTATTTTTTTCGTAAATATGTAATGCAAGTACTTACTTCTTCTTTTAAAGCTTTTTAGGTAGGTATATGAATTTTTAACTACTAAAGGCAATACCAAGAAGGCGAAACAATATTAATCTAATTAAGTATCCTAAAAAACATTCCTTTGCCAACAATAGGATTCTCACAGAATGTTTAATTCCGTCCTAAAAGCTTTTTTAACAAAAAAGGTTAAAAGTAAGTAGTCTAAATACGATAATTAATTCTTAGAATTTAATGACTTTCTGCGTAATCATTAGACAAAGTGAACAGGTAAGTAAACATAAATTGTTTTTGTAGGTACCTAATTCAAAATATTTAATACCTGAGTTAAAATGAGCTTATACAACCGATACCTACAATATAAATAAGTATTACTTTTATTAAGTTGTTTAAGGTTATTATAATACATTTTATGTGTATTATGGTGCAATAAAATTAATTTGTATTGTTTTGTAAATGTAATGTTCATATGATGAAAACAGATTTAAATAGCATAAAAGTGGTTTGATCATTTCAAAGAAATATAGATCACTAAATAGAGATATAAATCACTTGTTTTCATAATAAACAGAAAAGCTATTAAATTATATAAAAGAAGAAACTGACTGGCTGACATATTGACTGATCGATCAATAACTGCTGGGTCTAGAAGCATAAAAAATATCACAGACGTTTCTTGAATGATGTAAATAAGTAGGTACTAAGAAGAGATTTTTTGAAATTCATCCCCTAAGGGGTTGAAATAAGGGTTGAAAGTTTGTCATGGTTTATGAAACTTGGTCATGGTTCAAATCAAAAGGTTACTGTATCACTATTAGCTCACGGTTTAAATCAAAAGGTTATTACTATTTTAGGGGGTTGAAATAGGTAGGTGAAAGTTTGTATGAAACTCAGCTAAAACTTCTAAAAAGCTGGAAAATGTGAGGATTATCAAATACTTAACCACACGGGCAAGGCCGTGGATTTCAGCTAGTACATACATACATACATACTATCACGTCTTTATCCCTAATGGGGCAGACAGAGCATTTTGGGTCTTGCGGTTCTATGCAGAGCCCAGGGCCGCAAGACCCAAAAGCCACTTTTAGCGTCATGGTGGGCGAGAAGATGGAAAAGCAATCAATACAGTGATGGGTTGCTAGCCGCATCGCCTGTTAACGTGATTTGCATTTTTGCCCATTCCCTCGATCGGCTTTTACGATCTGCGTGGGAAGAGAAGCAGCTGGTACATTCTAAGTTGTTTTTTATTTCTCCCAGACCAGCATGGGAATTTCAGCTAGTACTACAATATATTTCTATAAAAAACTATGGGTTTTCGATTGCTTCCCTGTGATACTAATAAAATACTAAAAAAATATTATTGCATGTTTTTATTTATTTTATTGATTCATGTACACTTGAAAAATTTACAAATAAAACCTTATAAAAGTAAACTTAGTACATAGGTGCTACTTATTTCTAAAGAAATTTCTTCCAGTAGACCCGCGAGAGGAAATGGGAAGAAAGAGGTAATTGGCGTGTACAATACAAAAGTAAATACCTATACAAAATACACAAATAAATATAAAAAAAGAACATACCTACATAAACATACGTAAAATAAACTTACATAAATACTCATATATACTCATACATATTTACATATACACTTAATAGATACGTATGATAAAATTTCTAAATATTATGATCAGGATGATAAAGACAGATAGTAATCTTTTACTCGTTTCTTAAACGTCATTATGGTTTTAGAATCGCGAATTTTCGGTGGTAGCTGATTCCATAACCTAACTGCTTGCACGGAAAAGGACTGGGTATAGGTAGCGGAGCTATGTATTAGGAATTGAAGAATAATATATTTATTATGGACATCCTTACTAAATTAAGTTGTATAACGTTGAACAGTATATCTTATATCATAAACAATATGCAGAATGGTTTTTCATGTGACCTAGCTTATCGAAAGCGTTGCATAAATCATCACAATCTACATTTCCGATTCTGCAACACCTCACACAATGGAGTTTATCAAACTATCTCATTGTTTCGCCGAATGTCTTCTCGGCGTTTATTTCACTTGAATAACGTTGGCCTTTTGTTTCCGTGATTTTTATCTGAGTACGAAAAATCCCGAATTTTTACTTGTTTATTTATCTTATTAACTTTGTTTGTAAGCAAGATTAAATTTGCTGAAGTCTTTTTCAAGAATTTGTTTCAGGCTATTAACATACACGATGATTTTTTATTGGTTTTGGAGCCGAAGGCCACTTCATAGGCATAAGACCTAATTAGCTAGTAAAAATAAAAATTCAGAAACAAACAATGTTATAATATATAACAGGCGTATAACTACGTGTTCTCGATCGAAAATCATTTACGCAACTTTTTTAGCCTATGACATACAGAAATTTGGATTACGTATATGGATAGAGGAATTTATTTACTATACGACATTTTTTTTTCCAAAACCCATGAAAAGTCAGCGTGTATATTGTTCTTATTTAGTAAATATAATTTCTTACTGTTGTTAAAAAAAAAAATATAATTTTTATTTTTAGTTGCGTATATGTCTATGGATATACATTATGTTTTGTATAATAATGTACGTGTGTATGTGTGTAAACTTTTTAAATAAGTACCTACGTGTATTTTTATTTAACTTTAGTTTATTTTGTACACGCCTACTACTACCTGTTTTCTTCTCTTTTCCTCTCCTGGGTCTGCTGGAAGAGATTTCTTATGAAATAAGCAGTACCTTTGTACTTAATGTTCTTACTTTGTTGGTTTCTGTGTTTGTATTTTGTGTTCATGAATTTTGTAAATAAATAAATAAAATTAAAAGTAACAATTAAACAAACTATTGTGAGGTTTATAGTGTGGGTACTTAGCCACTTTATAAAACCTCAAAAAACAAATATGTTTCTTAATATCAGAAATTACAATTTACATTTTTAAGTCGTATCTACCTTGATATAACAGTATCTTAATGCGGAATTAAAACTATGCATATTCAGATTTGAAATTTACATAGACTAGACAACTACATTTTACTGTTCTTAGCGGTAAACTCTATGCAAAATTGTTTTTTGTGCAATATGAGCAAGCGTTTGATTAACATCAGTTTTTTGTATGTTAAATACTACAAAGAATATATAAACATACTTATTTATCATTATTTTGCTTAAATAAATTTTACATTTAAGAAATTTCTGTACAAACAGAAAATACATGTACCTAATGTAATGTAAATTAGTTCGAAAATTATTTGTAGGGACTCACAAGAGAGAAAATTAGTAATGCGGTAACGGCAGAGTAGAATATTATACAATTATTTACCACTTTTATCCTTTCCCATGGGTGTCGTAAGGGGCGACTTAGGAGGTATAGGATTAAGAGCTGCTCATTGCAGCCGCCTTTTTCATATATTACCGTGTGGTTTCCAGCAGAGTAAAATAGGGCCTCTCCAAGTCCACCCGGGGATGCCGTGGAGGCGACTTAGAAAATACAAGCTAAACAAAGCTTATGAACATCAATGTCCAGCGAAGAGTGTAGGTCAAGTCCTCTTGCTCTGTCCAATTATGGCTCTGGTAGTACAGAGAGAGTCGTGCGCCTGCAGTGGAGACAAAAAAACCTGATGGTGTTGTCCATATTACGAGTTTACACCATCTGCTGCAGCCTTAAACCCGATTTTTCTTCTTTTCCTTCTCCGTCGTCCCTTTACCAAATTAGATGTTTATCCCAGTAGAGGACTGAAATATGCTGGTAAAGATGGTACACTAATATTATCACCTCCTCAATTATGTTCCTGAATGTAGGTCGCCTCTATGGATCAGGTTATTTACATCAACAGTTTTCCTCGTGGCTTATTATAAATTGTAGTGTAACGAATAACAGACTCATGGCCTAACCGCATTTAGCCTTGATATGTCATTTTAAATATTTTATAATATGGAGGTAATAGAGTAGATGTTAGTACGATGGGACATAGGAGGACTATGGAAGCTGCATACTCCACCGACCCCAGATAATGGGATAAGGTGAGGCAGATGATGATGATGACATTGATGACAGTCAAGGTCTAGGACAAACGGACAGAAATTAACATGACTATCAAAAATATCGATTTCGATACTATTCCTTTACAACATACATACTATCACGTCTTTATCCCTAATGGGGCAGACAGAGCATTTTGGGTCTTGCGGTTCTATGCAGAGCCCAGGGCCGCAAGACCCAAAAGCTTTTAGCGTCATGGTGGGCGAGAAGATGGAAAAGCAATCAATACAGTGATGGGTTGCTAGCCGCATCGCCTGTTAACATGATTTGCATTTTTGCCCATTCCCTCGATCGGCTTTTACGATCTGCGTGGGAAGAGAAGCAGCTGGTACATTCTAAGTTTTTTTATTTCTCCCAGACCAGCATGGGAGTTCCTTTACAAGTCTTTTGAAATCTGAAACCGAGTAGTTAAGAAAAAAACTAAACAAACATTCTGTGATAATATTAGGTAGTCATGTGGGAAATTACACATTAAACGTGGAAATACGCAGGCTAAACGAGAAGACTGTTTATGGGTCAAAGTAGTAAAGGAGTGGTGGCATAGGCAGGTAATTAAACTTATAGAAAAATCACCAGCTTGCTGTATTGCAAGATTAGTAGGAAAGCAATGGATGAAACTTGTACAGAACTGGAAATAAATTACATGAAAGACTAAAGCATGGACACAGCTGATAGTTTTTATAATAATAGCAGGGATCATTTATAATTTGGTCTATTCTGTTGCAAGAGCAAGACGCCTTTACGGAAAAGTAACACTAGCAACAGAAGCGCCTGATAGTGACATAAAAATTTACGCTATGCCGCGGAGAGATATAACATACAGAACCTTTAATCTTCGATTCGTTTCGCAAAGAATGCCAAGCTCAACAGCCAACAACACAGCAGATAGGGCTGATAATGATAGCAGCAATAATTTATAATTTGGTCTTCCTTCTGTTATAAAAGCAAGACGTATGGAAGAAGTAACAGCAACAGCAGAAGATTCAGATCTTGAAATAAAAAGATACGCCGCGAGATGATTTAAGATACAGAACCCCTAATCCTCGATTGGTTTCGCAAGGAATGCCAAATTACCAAGCTCAACGGCCCGCCTACGTTGTGTATCCAACTTTGCATATTCAAATGAGGCTGGCGTAATATTCTGGATTAAGTCACAGTGCCGATGGAGTTTTATTGTCTAAAACGGCTTTTAGATCTAGAATAAAATGACAATTTGTGTCTTTATTACAGATTTTTTATTGATCTTTATAGATGCTTTAGATTAGAAAGAACAATTTTTCTTTATTATTTTAAAGCGCTAAGTATTAACTCCTTTATTTAATTAAACTAATTAAGTCATTATTATTATGGGACTTTTAAGTCCTCTACCATCTCAGCCTATTCTTAGTTGGGATCACTATCTATATGCATACAAATTTAAGCTGTAATATCACATAGTATACTGGTTTAATGGCGTTTTTAAGCATAACGTCCTTTCGCATAATGGAGTATGCATAATGTACCTAAGCATAATCATTATTTAGACCTAACATTTTAAAGCATAAAAGGATGTAAGCATAATGTCATCAAACTATAATTTATCAAGACATAACATTACTTTAAGCATAAAAATGATTAAGCATAACATTTTTATTCATTGTATATATATTGTTTATTAATTGCTTATAAGTTGAATCTAACTTCCTTTCTGGTCTCACAGTTGTTCCAGGCGATCATTAAAAAAAAAAACTTAAACCTAACTTCCCTTTTGCCCTCACATTTGTTCTGGGTGGTCATATTTTTTTTTGAATGATAATTAAAAATAAACACTTGAATAACTTAATTTTGTTTCTGTTATTTTTAAAAATATTATGCCTAAATACTATTAGTCTTATAGTTATTACGCCTAAAGAGTTTATGCGAATTAACATTATGCCGTAACAAATTAGCCTAAAATATCATCATCATCATCATCATCATTTCAGCCGCATAGCGTCCACTGCTGGACATAGGCCTCTCCCAAAGATTTCCAAAATGACCGATCTAGAGCTGCTTGCATCCAGCGCCTTCCAGCGACCTTGGTTAGGTCGTCAGACCACCTTGTGGGTGGGTGTCCTACGCTTCGCTTGCCTATACGTGGTCGCCATTCGAGAACCCTTTCGCCCCATCGGCCATCGGTTCGTCGCGCTATGTGTCCCGCCCACTGCCATTTCAACGAGCTAATCCGCTGGGCTATGTCAGTGACTTTAGTTCTCCTACGAATCTCCTCATTTCTGATTCGATCACGTAAAGAAACACCGAGCATAGCCCTCTCCATAGCGCGTTGCACGACCTTGAGCCTTCTTATGAGACCCATAGTAAGGGACCATGTTTCAGAGCCATAAGTCATCACTGGTAACACACATTGGTTGTAAACTTTAGTCTTAAGACACTGAGGTATATTTGACGAGAAGACACTTCGTAGCTTCCCGAACGCTGCCCAGCCGAGTCGGATTCGTCTAGAGACCTCTTCCTCGAAGCTGGAACATCCTGCCTGGATCAATTGACCCAGGTAGATATACTGGTCTACAACTTCGAGGGTGGAGCTCCCAACACAAACAGGTAGGGGCGCAACATGGACATTCGACATTACTTTCGTTTTGTCCATGTTCATTTTAAGGCCCACTTGTTGGGAAACTCGATTTAGATCTCCGAGCATAGTACTTAGGTCTTCCATCGATTCTGCCATGACAACGATATCGTCGGCAAATCGAAGGTGAGTGATATACTCGCCATTGATGTTGATGCCAAATCCTTCCCATTCCAGAAGCTTGAAGGCATCTTCCAGTGCAACGGTGAACAGTTTCGGAGATATAACGTCTCCCTGTCTTACACCTCTATGCAGTGGAATTGCCCTCGTGCACTGCTCCTGTACTCGGACTGACATAGTGGCATTACTGTATAAGCACTTCAACACTTCGATATACCGATAGTCAATACGGCATCGCTGGAGAGACTGAAGTACGGCCCATGTTTCGATCGAATCGAAGGCTTTTTCATAGTCCACGAACCCCAAGCATAACGGCCGGTTATACTCCCTCGTCTTCTCTATAACCTGCCGCAGCGTTTGAATATGGTCCATGGTACTAAAACCTTTACGGAAACCGGCTTGTTCGGGAGGCTGGAAGGCATCGAACCTGTTTGCGAGACGATTCGTAATGACCCTCGAGAACAACTTATATACATGACTCAGAAGCGTGATAGGCCTGTAGTTCTTCAATAGGGTGCTATCTCCCTTTTTGAAGAACAGGACCACCACGCCCCTGCTCCACGCTTCCGGCGTTACGCCCTCGAGCAGAACGGAATTAAAGAGCCTCTGAAGGACTTTCAGTACCGGCGTTCCGCCCGCTTTCAGAAGCTCTGCTGTGATTCCATCCTCGCCCGGCGCCTTGTTGTTTTTAAGCTGTTTGAGGGCCATCCTAATCTCGTACAGGCTGATGTCCGCCTAAAATATAATTATGCCCAACTTACCAGTATGCCAAAAAGCAACTTATGTAATGTCAAAATATTTTGTCAACAATATAATGTCAATTGTCTTTGAACATATCCATTTTAACGTGATTTTAAATTTATTATTGCAGAAAAACTGATAATAAGAGCGCTATTTGACTCCAAAAATCTATGACGTCAATTGCCTGTATTTGAAACTGTTTGTTCTGACGTTTAGAAAAAAGAATCTGATTTGACTAGTTGGAAAATAGCGTATTGCATGATTCGAAGCAAAAATTCATCTACAATTACTACTTAAGTAACACAAAAAATAAGTTACTTAACATTAAAGTTACCGTAGGTAAATCACTAATCGCAAAAGGTACCTCATCAGGGACCGGAAAACCCCTTTATTTGATTAAGTCTATCGATGGAGTAACTCCATCTTAAGCTTACCCTTTGTTACAGTTAGCATATCGATTGACTTACCCTAACGTTATGGTAACTCCTTTGAATCAGTTAACTAATGGTAACTGGACTTACCAGTAACCTTAAAGTTCCAATTATACCTGTTAGCACTAAGTTGGTTACCCTTTCCCCCTCTTTGTTCTACAGTCTTGTCTACTACTTCCAAACTCATAGAAACGACTGTAAACAATGTAATATAAGTCTTATGTGAATGCAATTAGTATAATTATTAAATGGCTGTTTGGACATCCACAAAGCCTGCCTTCTTTTTCTAGCCCGATGCGTCGTCTCGCTAACCCTATAAACTTTTTGCACAAGCAATTTTGTGTTGTATGCTATTCAAATAAAGATTAAATTGCTTGAGTCCGTATAAATAATATTGATAGGGTAAGCCTATCATAGGGTTTTGCGATATTAGTTAGTGCTTAGTTGAATTAACTGTATTGTATTAGTAAGCCTTTTGTCAGGGTAAGCAAATGATATGGTTAACAAATCATTAGGGTTTACGAAAACCAGTCGATCAAAAACCCGAACGAAAACCCTTCAAAAGGTAAGCGGTTCCGGTCCCTGTACCTCATACACTTCAAACATACCAAAGTTACTTCTTAAAGTGACAAGTACTACTTAAGTAATGTCAAAGATAAGTTACGTAACATTTATGTTACTGTATTGCACTAATCGCAAAATGTACCTCATACACTTTAAACATACCAAAGTTACTTCTTAAAGTGACAAGCACTACTTAAGTAATGTCAAAGATAAGTTACGTAACATTTAAGTTACTGTATTGCACTAATCGCAAAATGTACCTCATACACTTCAAACATACCAAAGTTACTTCTTAAAGTGACAAGTACTACTTAAGTAATGTCAAAGATAAGTTACGTAACATTTAAGTTACTGTATTGCACTAATCGCAAAAGGTACCTCATACACTTCAAACATACCAAAGTTACTTCTTAAAGTGACAAGTACTACTTAAGTAATGTCAAAGATAAGTTACGTAACATTTAAGTTACTGTATTGCACTAATCGCAAAAGGTACCTCATACACTTCAAACATACCAAAGTTACTTCTTAAAGTGACAAGTACTACTTAAGTAATGTCAAAGATAAGTTACGTAACATTTAAGTAACTGTATTGCACTAATCGCAAAAGGTACCTCATACACTTCAAACATACCAAAGTTACTTCTTAAAGTGATAAGTACTACTTAAGTAATGTCAAAGATAAGTTACGTAACATTTAAGTTACTGTATTGCACTAATCGCAAAATGTACCTCATACACTTCAAACATACCAAAGTTACTTCTTAAAGTGACAAGTACTACTTAAGTAATGTCAAAGATAAGTTACGTAACATTTAAGTTACGTATTGCACTAATCGCAAAATGTACCTCATACACTTCAAACAAACCAAAGTTACTTCTTAAACTGATCGGTTTGGCCTCCCTAACATCTCAATTTATGCATCTTTGATATTTTTTGCGACATATTATTGTAATGACCTCCAATATACTTTGTTAGACTCTGTTACATAAATTAATAACGTTGTATCATACTAAATACATATTTATATTTTACCTTTATTTTTCGACGAGTAGGATGGAAAATATATGGTACCTATTAAGGAAATTTGCCGTGTGGTTTCTGGCAGAGTAGATAGGGCCACTCCAAGACCTCCCGTGGATGTCGTAGAAGGCGACTTAGGGAATAAGAGCTAAACAAAGCTTATAAACATCAATGAGACCTCTCCAACCCGTCTGGCCAGCGTGGAGAGTGTAGGCCAAGACCTCTGGCAGCTCTGGCCAAGTTTGGCTCGGGTAGTACAGAGAGGGTCGTGCTCCTGCAGTGGAGACAAAAAGACTAAGGAAGATTAAGGAAGTAAAATAAGATTTTGTTTTACCATGTCAATTATATAAAGTACTAAGTATTTTTTGTAATACAGAAGCAGAGACTTATATTTAATTTTTATTGATACAAAAAAAGACTTCAATTCCAGTGACAGTAAACACCACTCTATGTTTACTTAGACGAATTTTTTTTTGGTTTAATGCGAAATTGCTGAACTAATTTTTGATACTTACTGATAGAATTTCAATAAAATCAATTCATAACTTTTAATTTATAATTTAAATAAAATGAAAAATATTTTAACAAATCAGTTTCATAACGCAGTATAACGTAAACTTTGGTTTGATAAAATTTCTATGGCCCTCCTTTTTTGAAGTCGGTTAAAAATTAAGTATGTAGTTGTTAAAATAAACAAGTTACGGAACTTCGTCATAATGTTATTATAAGTTATAATATAACTTAAACAAACACTTTATTATTCACATGCACAGACAAACAAACAATGAGTGAGAATGTGATATCTTCACGGTAACAATTAAATGTGGTTCGCACTACAACAAAAATGGTAAATTAAAACGATGTCCTCAAGTGTAGTCTAAATAATAGACGATTAGCGTAAAAGTACTATTAAAATTAAAAAAATAATTAAATACCTACTTTTTTAAGAATAAATTTCTATAAACCTAAACTTACCTACAAAACAATATCTAAATAGAGTTCCTGAACAGAAAAAGACAGAAAGAGTAAGTAAAAAAATTGTAATATAGGATACACACACAAGCAATAATTATTTTTATCAATCAAGACAAACTTGAAGAATCAGACAATATTAACATTCGCACTTAATCAACTTTACTCCAAAGTTGCAATGCGTATATTATATTATACCATTTTTGGGCATGTTTTACGGCTCTAGAAACAAGTCCTTTAGAGCCCTTCATAATCTATATAGTTTCCATCGAAGCAGGTACATATAATTCCATGGTTTTCATTTTATGATGTCATATTTGTCACAAAACAGATTGCGTTGCAATTGGGTATTTTCTTAAACCAAAAATAAATTATTTTGTACTGATAACAAAATAAAACATCGCAAAATAATGTCACTTGCCTTTGATCATATCCATTTTAACGTGATTTTAAATTTATTATTGCAGAAAAACTAATAATAAGACCGCTATTTGACTCCAAAAAACTATGACGTCATCTGCCTGTTTTTCACACAAAATCCCAAAACTGTTTGTTTTGACGTTTAGAAAAAAGTATCTATTTTGACTTGTTGGAAAATAGCGTATTCTGGAAAAGATATTCTAAAATAAGGTATATATGAATTTTTAATAACTAAACTTCCTCGCAAACATTTTGTAACTACTTAGTAATTAGCTTGAAAAATAAAGTTATAAAAACTAAAAGTAACTTTAATTCACAAAGAGAATTTTAAAAATTCCGTTTTAGATTTGTTCGCATGAAAACTCAGATAGATACACAGTAGCTTATGCAAACATTAGTATATAATTTCTATGATAAGAAAGTAGATTAAAATATGATTTTGTCACTGCAAATCGCTAGAAGTTAGTGCTTTGACCTCTCATGCTAAACCAACAAGTTTCGACTCCGATTTCACTTTTCTGTCCACAACACAATGTCCTACCATGTGTGGATATTAGATTTCTTGATTGTTAAAATTATTATTTAAGTCTGCGTTTTCATAAATACTTATAGAAGACGTAGTATTTTAACATTATTAATTATTATTGGTTTTTGTCTCTATCATATAATATTTTATTAAGTAATGGATATACCTAGATTTTATTTGTCTACGCTTGACTATTTTACCAATGTGCATGTGCAGGCATCTTCTAGTTGAAATTTATTTATAATTGAAATGAAATCTTAACAGACACTTATTTTGGTTATTGTGCCAGTGACAATTCGTCTCTTTGTTAGTTTTGATTTATCTACAATCTGCTATGTTAAGTATTTGGTTAATACATCTATAGATACGAATCTACATACGAGTTCAATGAGATGATGGTCTCTTTCCTCGTTTTTTTATTTTTATCATCTTTTATTTCAATCGTACAACAAATTATCTTATATTACTGTAATAAAAAAAAAACAAAGAAACATTACCACAAAGAAAAAAAACATTACCAAAAATACTTTTGT
This sequence comes from Acrobasis consociella, assembly GCA_963555685.1. Lineage (NCBI taxonomy): Eukaryota > Metazoa > Arthropoda > Insecta > Lepidoptera > Pyralidae > Acrobasis > Acrobasis consociella. The sequence goes on along the minus strand of OY743119.1, from coordinate 1,831,426 downwards.
GGCCAGCAACCACGCCAAATTCCAAATATGGCGGATAGCTCCTGTCAACGAACGCGCCATCCAAAAACTGTATCGTGCACAAAGGTCACAAAACTTATACAGCCTAAATTAATTTAGGCAAAGATCCCAAACTTATACTGTTATACTGGCAAGTCACAATTGTTTTTTTTTAAGTTCACGAAACTCAGACAGCCATAAATTAATTTCGCCAAACGTAAAAAACATACACGGCCAAGTCACACCAATTTATACTTTTTTATTTGAATTAATTTCAAACAGAGAACACACATTCGCGCCGAGATCACCCAAAACACTGAGCTAATTGTGTGTTGGGAGAATTTTGGAAAGTCTTCGCTAGACGGCACCGAGCATTGAAATTAAGATATGGCGATGTTTAGTCTAGATATACGACGTTGTAATGTATTGTTGTGGTGAAAATTACAGCTACGGTGCGGCTCTAAGGAAATTAGTGAAATTATTTTAATTTTTAACACACTTGCGCGTAATGTGGATCTTATTTCACCGGTTTTAGATATTTAAAGCAGTTCATAAAACACGTGTGCGATATAAACGCAAATAGTGAAGTTATGTTCTATTCTAGCTTTAGTTTCTAGTTTAGTGACTTAGGTCTTAAAATCATGTCTACTGTTTTCTAGAAAAGATTGTTTTTTAATTCTTTGCACTTAAAATTATTAATTATTATAGCTGCAAATTAAAATTAGCTATCTGTTCTAAAGATGTTTCCCTAAGTTGACATTTAAATAAATTAAAAGTTTTTTAGAAGTTTATTTTTGTGAAATCCGTAGATTCGTATTTAGGTTCTGTCTTAAAGTTCCGTACCCAAAAGGTAAATACGGGACCCTATAACTAAGACTCCGCTGTCCGTCTGTCTGTATGCCTGCCACCAGGCTGTATCTCAAGAGCCGCGATAGCTAGACTACTATTCCTACGGTTATCACAATTAATAATATACAAATATTTTAAGGGGTGGTTCAGTCCATCATTTTGAACAAATTTTCCCAATAAATGTATATCGAAATACGAAAAACAAATTTTAAGTTCTGATACAAATCGAAGTAGTGACGTGATATCATTACTATGGAAAATAAATTTTTTTTTCGTATTTCGATATACATTTGTTGGGAATAGTTGTTAGGAATGATGGGCTGAATCACCTATTAAATATTTTTACTTAATTAAAAAGGACATTGTATAAGATACCATGTAGTATTTGATTATATTATATCCACTAAGAAGTAAGTATTTAGAGAGAAAAAAACTACTGGAGTGCTATTTTTCATTGAGGGACTCAGCGAAACACAAAATTTGTAGTTTTCCAACTCACCGCTCGCGCAAAGTACAAATTGATCGTATTTTTGAAACCATCGTGTCAGCGAAAAACAATATTGTTTTACGCAGAAAACATCGATAATTTGTCTATGCTTTTCTAAAAATTCGAACAAGAATAAAAAAGCAACGTGAAACGGAACGGATTTCCCATGATTAGTTTCGATGACATATCTACGCTACAAATGTCAAAATTACGAGTGGTCAAGACCACTCGTTGCAAATCCTTAGCAAACTACCGATTCAAAAATGCGCCCGTTTGGAAACGCTCGCGCAAACTCTTCGTAATGTGACAAGTGATTTCAAAAATACGTCTCCTGGTCTATTTATTGGAGCTACGCCTACTTCATTAAAATCGCATCTAAATGCTAAGTAGCCATATAACATATTATTTAAATGCTAACTAGCTGTTAATTGCCCTTTGTTACATGTTAAATAAAATGTTTTCACCGCGATACGATCAATTACATAACCGTTCGGATAAATTGAATAGAAATACTCATACTCCTAGCAATTGCTTTTGTTTTTTTTTTTTGTTTTTGGTACGAAGGACCTTATCGCGCGTTTTGAAAGGCTAGACGGAAAAAATTAAGACCAAAAGTTGTAACGACACTTTATGCTATAGTTGTAAGCCGTGCGGCGTGCGCGTGTTTTTTCTGTCTTCGTTTGAACTTCGTTCCACCCACGTGTCCCTTGACACCTCTTAAATTTTTTTTTTTTTTAAATATTACAATAAATGACACAAAAGAATAATCAAATTAAAGCTATAAATTAAATCTAAAACCAATACTAGAAATAAAAAACATGAATTTATTGAATGCTTTTGCTAATTTTTATGGTATGTAGGTACCTATATAAATGCTAAACTGGCTTTTAATTGCTCTTTGTTACGTATTAAATAATTTGTTTTTACTGAGATACGATCAATAACATAACCACAACCATTCGGGGACTTCTAGTACCTGCGCTATTATAGCAAAACTGAATAGAAATAGTCACACTCCTAGCAATTGCTTGTTTTAAAAAAAATTTTACATCTAAATTAAACTAAAGAATAGTTAAATGAATCTTAAAGCTATAAATTAAATCTAAACCAATACTAGCAATATAAAAACTATTTTTTGAATGGTTGGTTTAGCTAATTTTGATATAGGAAAATGTTATTTTTAATTCCTAAATAACGGTTAATTGCTCTTTTTACGTGTCAAACAATATGTTTTTTCTGTACGATACGTTCGGGGACTTAGTTAAGTACGCTATTACGACAAAACTAAATTGTTAAAGTCTTATACTCCGACGAACTCCGTGGCGTAGTGGTCACCATGCTAGTCCGCCACCCAGAGGTCCTGGGTTCGATTCCCGGTCAGGGTGAGTTGGAAAATGGCCTTTTTTACATTGTCCTGGGTCTTGGATGTTTATTTATGAATGTATTTGTTATAAAATATAGTATCGTTGAGTTAGTATCCCATAACACAAGTCTCAGACTTACTTTGGGGCTAGCTCAATCAGTGTAATTTGTCCATATATATTTATTTATACTCCTAAAAAAAAGCGTTTTAGTTTTAGTTATATAAAAAAAATACAACTGCAGTACTAAATTAAACTTTGAACGGACTTTTGTCTACTCTAAGAGCGCGTTGTCTGAGAGTCAACTTGTGAGTATTGATTAACTGTAAGTACAGAGGAAGGTTGGTAGACATACATACATACATAGGCATTCTATGTATGAGGAAAAATAATTGTTTATTTCACATAATACAAGTATTTACCCAGTGCAAAATGCGAAGCGGCTAAACAGTGACAAACAATCCACTTCTTTAAAAATAATTATGGTTTTAGCTATTTTCTCATTATCATCATCATCATCAGGTCTTTTTTCCCACTGCAGGAGCATGACCCTCTCTCTCTCTCCGAGCCAAACTTGGCCAGAGCTGCCAGAGGTCTTGGCCTACACTCTCCACGCTGGCCAGACGGGTTGGAGAGGTCTCTCTCTATTTTACTCATATATTTACAAATTTTACTCCGTGATATTACATCTAAAATAGCTTAATATAATATGTATACTACCTAATTATTATAAAATTGGAACTGCGCCCCCTTTTATCTTACTCTATATGGTTTCCTGTTGGGCAATAAGGCAACCTCTATTATCTTACATTATTTTTCCTTACTTCTAATAAGGAGTTTCCAACAACTAATCAGTTTTTCTAAACGTCAAAACCATTTTTTTCAATGGGATTTAATTGGGTTCGATCTCCGGTCAGGGCAAGATAGAAAATGGCTTTTTTCAAATTGTCCTGGGTCTTGGATGTTTATCTATATTATGTATTTGTTATAAAATATAGTTTGGTTGAGTTAGTATCACAAGTCCGAACGCACTTTGGGGCTAGCTCAATCTGTGTAATTTGTCCTTATTTATTTATTTATAATGGGATTTAAATGAAAAAAAGTCGAATAACGTCATAATTTCTTGGAGAAATAACGCTCTTACTATAAATTTTTTCGCAATAATAAATCTAAAATTACATTGAAAATGGATACACGTTTTATTCTATTAACGGTACGAAATAATTAAGTTTTCACCCAAGAAACTTTCTTAATGTAAATGTCATTTTTTGCAAAAAAAGGTCATTATACATATTATTAAAAGTAAACGGGTTACTCACAGGACACACTGAGAGTGTTGTCGCGAGCCGGTGCGGTGTACGGGCCTGTAGTCACATTCGCTCTGATGAAGACCTCCGGATGAGGTCGAAACATGTCGGCAGTAGCTGACTCCATACGTGAGTAACCCGTTTACTAAATTTAATAATGAGTGTATCTCACGTCAGTTTTAATCAAAAAATTATACATATTGTATATTTTTAGCCGGGTTAAGAAAATTATAAAAATGTAAACCTCGTTTTTATACACCCATTGTACATACATCCTAACTATGCGCTTTCTAAGATCTAAGATATCCGAAGATTTGCCTGCTTATGATATAATTATCGAAATTAACATTTTCAACAATGAAATACATTGGATCGTAAAACTACTATTTTACGCTTTTATCATGTTTTAATTATTCTGGAATTATTAACCCAATATGAGGAAATTTAAGCTTGAAGCGGGCACTTCATTATATATTTTCCTCCACCCAAAGGTTGGCTGGAAGAGATTGCATTTATAGCGATAAGTCCCTTCGTGCCTATATTATTTCTTGTCGTTTTTGTAACTTTTGTGTTGATTATGGTGCAATAAAGTTGATTTTATTATAAAATAAGCTTTATGACTTTGTAATAAAGCACATAATGCTGTCCTTTACGGCACGTGCCACCCTTCAACAGGTGGCCATGTTCTTAAGTACTTAAGTGCCTTTTACAGTCTGTTGCTTCATCGTCTACAAGGCTTCCTAGGCTATATGTAGGAAGCCTAACATTATAGAGAATAGAATGTGTGTATTTTAATATATTTAATTGATTCTATGCCGTGTGGTTTCCGGCAGAGTAGAATAGGGCCAGTCCAAGTCCTCCCGTGGAAGTCGTAGAAGGTGACTTAGGAAATACAAGCTAAACAAATCATATAAACATCAGTGAGACCTCTCCAACACGTTTGGCCAGCGAGAAGAATGTAGTCCAAATCCTCTATCTGCTCTGGCCAAGTGTGGCTCTGATAGTACAGAGAGGGTCCTGCTTCTTCAATGGAGACTAATAAATACCTAAAGGTGAAATTGATTTTAATCTTCTTTTGTTCGTCCCTGTTGTTCTGAGAGAAAAGAATGAATTGAGAATATTCTTACAGTTTCTCTTTCTAAACATTTTAGATTACTTCTGACTCTACATTAAGGCGAAGACAAGGCAGAAGTGGCCCCCTCATTTCATATATGTGTTTATATAAAACATTTCGCAAATTGTTAGGCATTAGATAGATCTTTAAGCAATTTTACAAAATAACTTTAAAGTATCATTATTATTCCGTCTAGCTTTATGCCTTTAGTGCTAAAAGTGGTCACTTTTGGTTAAAACCGGTTTTGAAACTAGGCGGATTACTTAATTACATACGAACGATAGTTCATTAATTTGCAAAATTATAGTTATTTAGTTGCCCAGCCCGCAATGTATTTTCCGAATCCCCAATTACCAATAAAAACTAATAAACCACAATCCAGCCAGTAACATCGTCAACATTTAAAAACGGAATTTACAAATGAAATAGGTTAACGCGTCTCAATGTCAAACGGATCCAGCCAGCAATCCATTTTAAAAAGTATTCTCCAAATCCCCAATTGCCAATAAAAACTAATAAATTAGAATCCAGCTAGTTACATTCGTCAGCATTTAAAAACGGAATTAAAAATGGAATACTTTAACGTCTCAATGTCAAACAGTTATCCAGCCAGTTATTGATCAGTCGTCGAACATGAGTCACGGGCAATTTAAACCAATCCCACTACCTTACCGCCATATACAGAATGCAGTATGTTTATCCTCGTTATTCACGTCATATATGTATACACACGCACCTATACACACGTTATGCTAACACACACACACAAACGCGCATTCTACCACCTACACATATAAACAAACATACAAAACAGTTACAAAGTATAGAAGATAAAACGAATGTTATAAATAATAGTTATATAAGTACCTAAATATGTCTGTTGTTATGTTATTGAAGAGTGGGATCTCCTAACACAGGTAACTATTTACCTAGCCACAAAGTAAGTTCGAGACTTGCGTTAAGGGATACTACCAAACTCAACGATACTATTTTTTAAACAAATACAAATATATACAAATCGAACTGCGCCACCTGTTATCTTATTATATATTTCGCATTTCTTCTCTTTTTGGTTGCCTGTAAGAGATTGCTTCGGCGATAAGGCCGCCTCTTGTACCTCATTACATGTTGTTATTTCATAAGTGTTATAAAATTGTAAATGTCTTTTGGTGCAATAAAGATTTCTGTATTGTATTGTATTGTATTATTGTAAATACATACATGTGTATAAAGTAAAGATAAACATCCAAAAACCAAGTCAATGTGAAAAATATCATTTTCCATCTTGACCTGACTGGGGATCGAACCCGGGACCTCCGGAGTGGCAGCCTGGCATGGTGACCAGGCTACAGAGGACGTCAACTAACTAAAGGAGGACCAAGGGTTGGGCTACATCTATCAGCACGAAACAGCAATTTCGCATGCTGCTATCTTTTTCTGTCGCTTAGAACCGTCATTAGTTAGGGCGAGACAGAGAGAGAGAGCGACGGAACGTTATAGCACGGCTGATGCTATGCTATACCGTCATAAAAACAACAGACTTTGTTAGGTACCAGGTTTAAACCATTATCCGACCTAATCAAGTTGACATTTTGAGATGAAACAGTGGCATATTACTAGATGTCAACTTGATTTGGTCGGATAATGGTTTAAACCTAGTAACAAAGTTAGTCTGCGTTTTATAATAAGACGGATAGCGTTCTGTTCTGCTGATCCGTGCTGACAGGTGTAGCCTAACCCTGAAGTAAACTCTACAGTTTTAGAACAAAACGTATTGTAATATGACAAATTATAGGAATACTTATTCGTATAATTTGTCATAGGTACTATATAATGTTATAACATGCATTGCGTTGGTTTCACCATTATCGGTTAAGGCCCAGAAAGTGATATGAAAAATATCAAATCCACCCTCACCCCATACCCCACCCCGCATGTAAAAAGCGCCATTCGTCAAATTTCTCAGTGCAACCATCTGGAACTAAATGTGTGCTTTAATAGTAGATAAAGCATGCCAAAAAAGCATGTCTATTAGCAGTAGTTCGGTGCTCCTTAGCTCCATCTATTTTTATAATTTAGAACCTCAAACGTGAAATCGTTAAACAAACATCGTACTATTCATAAAATACTGTAATTTCACCTGCAATGTCATCAAATGTATGGCACAACTAGCAAAGGCATTGGTCTTATATATAGAAGAGCGCGAGATCGCATCTCATATCAATCAATATTTTCGAGGTTTTGATTTTGCTTTTCTCGTGTGTTTCAAGATTTTTCTCTTTTCTTGATTTTATTTAAAAACTAGCCGAAGCCCGCGACTTCGTTCGCGTGACTTTATGTCTCTGGAAAATGCTCATCAGGTTGAACAACTTTTACTAAGGCGACATTTTTATATCTCTTATAATTTAGCTGGACCATTACGGTTCTGCATCAGGCGCTCTATTTTTCAAAATCATTTATACCCTATATGTTGCCCAGCTTTAATAGCTATATAACAAAAAAAGTTTCATTCGAATCCGTCCAGTATTTCCGGAGATTAGCGTGTACAAACAGACAAACGGACAAACAGACAGACATTTTTTTTTTAATTCTTACTCTATTACTATGTCTCTATCGCCACCAATATTTTTTTTTGGAAATATATTTAATGTACAGACAAACTTGTTTTACTGTTTTATTATATGTATAGATATGTATAGATATAGATTATTTCAAGATTTTAGTCTACCACTTTTTCGACATCTATACATATAATAAAACAGTAAAAAAAGTGTGTCTGTACATTAAATATATTTCCAAAAAAAATATTGGGGGCGATGGAGACGTAGTAATAGAGTAAGAATTTAAAAAAAAAATGTCTGTCTGTTTGTCTGTATGTCTGTATGTCTGTTTGTCTGTTTGTACACGCTAATCTCCGGAAATACTGGACGGATTCGAATGAAACTTTTTTTGTTATATAGCTATTAAGCCTGGGCAACATATAGGGTATAAATGATTTTGGAAAATGGAATGCCTGATGCAGAACCATAATGGTCCAGCTAAAATATAAGAGATATAAAAATGCCGCCTTAGTAAAAGTTGTTCAGCCTGATGAGCATTTTCCAGAGACATATAGTCCACGCGAACGAAGTCGCGGGCTTCGGCTAGTAATGAATATTATACATACCCAATTACAGCTCTTTAGTACCTACTTACAGTCTCTGAGTAAAGCCGCGGGCGAACGGACAGACAGAAAGACAGACAGTCAGACATGGCGAAACTATAAGGGTTAATTTTTTTACTACGGAACCCTAGAAACGAAAGAATAAACGAGTATTTTCATATCTGTCTTTAATAATGTCTAATAAAATGACTAAAAAGGGGTATATCCCATTCGTTCCCAGTTGGGACGTCGCTACTGGGGACAAATAAATTGACGGAATGACTATTAATTCACAGTTCTATTCATCTCCACAAACTTCCATTGAAATTCCTGTTTGTCCCCAGAGGTGACGAATGGGAATTTTCGTTTCCTGATTCCCATTTCACCCCAAGGGTAATAAATGTAACGCATATTCTTTCACTCTTTCCAGTTATATTAAATAGAATAGCTGATGATTTTTAAAATTATTATTTTTTATTTAAAAAAGGAGGTATGCTTCAAAAGAGTGATGAGAGTAGATGAAGCGAAAGAGATCTGTCAGGATCGTAGCTATTCTTCTGAAAAATAAGCATGATAATATGTATGTATATATGTATATTGGAAAGGAGGGCTTTATCTGCCCTAAATTTTTCTGTTCAGCTCTTTACTTTACCTTGCAGCATTTTGGGTCTTGCGTCTCTAAGTAGGGCTCAGCCTAGGGCCGCAAGACGCACAGGGCCACTTTTAGCGTGATGGTGGGCTCTCACCTATCATCAGGTGAAACAAGGTATCAAAATAGTGATGGGTTGCTAGCCGCATCGTCTAATAACATTATTCGCATTTTTAAAGGAGGGCATTATGTTTATAGAAATAAAAGTCACAAGTATCTATGTCAAATCTTTTATATTGTTACAACTCTTAGGACTTACTAAGATGATCATTCAAATATAATTAACTTTTATTAACGTGATTATATACAAAATACTGGAAAAGATAAAAATAATAGCGTAGATATTAAAGTTGTTAATTTTACTGGGAACTACAACATACTTATAGGGAAATGTAAAATAAAAATATTTTAATAAGTAAAAATAAAATGGTTTCTCTCACATAGTTTAAGGGAATACATGATTTTGCGGGGTCCAGTGCTGCCCCCATTCCCAGTCGTTTTCGTTTTTGCCGTTACCGAAACAAAAACACGATTAATTACAGTTACAAAAGTAATTGTACATTAATCCAACACTAACAGAATGACTAAAATGGATAACTAGAATTGCATATAATTTCAAATTCTAATTTTTTTTGTTGGATTTTAGGCATTCAAAGCTTGTTACAAATGCTGAAATAATTCCACGTGAGCGGGAATTAACCCGGTAACCTTAGTCTTCATACGATCATGCTCTTACCAACTACCTTACAACGGTGCGGCGTTGAACACGTGATAGATCAGTTGGTAGAAAGTTTTTATTTAATTATTCAGTTTAAGTCAATTCAATTAAATTGAAATATATCTTTATTATCAAAAGATAAATAAATACAGACAAATCATACAGGTTGTGCTAGTCCCAATTTGGTTGCTTTGATTTTTTCGCACACTTGTCGCTTCCGAAGCGCTAGTGCAGAATAAGCGGTAGCAAACTGCTAATATCTCTCAAAGATAAAGATAATTTATTTGCCAAACATGTTTTAAAAGATATTACATTCATTTTCGTTTAATTATGTTTACCATCACCGATGTGCAAATGTAGTCAGAAAGGCTATTGTCTATTATAATACCTGTACTAAGAAAATATACTTAATCTATGAACCTTTTACAATTTATCAGTTAAGAAATCCTTGACACTATAATACTATAAAATAACATTTATCAATCAAAAATTTAATTTCCTATATTGTTTCAGTATTTAGTTATATATTATCAGTGCCATACCTAATACACTATCATGTAATAACGCAGTTTTGGATTAATGTGTGCACAATTTGTCCTCACGTCGGTTTCTTTCTACTTTATCAGATAAACAGGTTGGGATTACTTTTTACAAATATAGCTGTCTCCAATATATAAAATAATCCAAGGACTCACAATTAAATTAATATTTAAAGTAGATAGATTTAAAGTTAATAGGTAGGTATGTGGACAGAGAATAGATTGTTTCTTATGTCATAAGTGAAATTAATTTTTTAGAGTTCAAGAGTTACACGAAATCTAAGTTTTTATTTAATCTACTTCTTAATTTTTACAAAATCAATCATACTCTAAAATTTGCTCTAAAAATACACACGAAAACATTTAATTTATAAAAATGTAATATTTTATAAATTACATGTTTTCAAAATCAATGATATTCTCTAATAATTGCAGACTTTCACTGTATTCATTGTCAGTTATATTATTTTGACACGTTGTTTTTTGTTTTTTATTTGGTCTGGATGGAGAATTTGGAGCGTTCCGTTTTTTAGACCCCCGTAATGGTAGATTTCGTGTAACTCTTGGATCTAACAATTCCGGTAATATGTAGTCAAAGTAAAAAGAAGATAATTTTGGAAGCATTTTTGTTCTAAAAAAGTCTATGTCTCTCCTAATGTATTCAACATGTAATGGCGTATTTTCTCCCATCCAGATGGCGAATACGCAAGAATTTCTTCTAGTAATATGGAGTTGCCCTTGTACTTGAAAGTACCAGTTATGGCTTTTGTTGATTTGAAGTTGGTCATTCAATAATTTATAAAATGGAAGTTTTTTCTTTTTAACCGCATCTTTAATAGATTTTAAATTAAAAACTGATATAGGACATTTAATTTCTACCACCTGATCGCATCCTATTAATCCATCAGGTGTTGCACCTAAATATGGAATATCCGGATCTAAAAATAACCCACAAGGCTCAATAACAACGTTGAGTTGTGTACATAATTGATTTAATGCATTATGTTCATTATCTACTCCATGTTTTATAGCCATTACATGTGATATGTCCCTTTTATATAACAAGGATTTTACGATAGATGCGCCTGTCGTTTCCCTTCTCTTGACGATTTTCCCAAAATTTGATGCAGTTATTAATTGCCTTCTCAATTCCAACCACTCGCTGCTTTCTCGCTGCAGAACAGTTTCTCTTTCAATTGCTTTCCTTTGATCGTCTGATTTGCATAAATTTTTTAAAAAAGTGTCTTTAAGCAAAGCCATTTCTTCTTCACCCTTGTCGGGTTTTTCACAACCATCTCCATAATTTTTGTCGGATGTAGAAGAAGAATTATTGGGAAACAGTATTTTGCGCCTTGCATAGCCGCGACACTGAATATTTTTTCGAATTCTTCGCTCTTCTAGCAATTTAGACTTGCCTTTGGGACTTACACCTAATATTTTTTTTTGTATTGTATACATGGGCTTTTTTGAATTAAACGAAACTACCGCGGCATTACAACGCGTTTGATATGATTGGCGAGAACTTAAGTTTGTTCGCTTTCCTCCAACAAATTTAGCTACAATGCTGTTAAAGCCTTCTACTATATTACTATTAACATTAAAAACTAAGCTCCTGGAATTTGCAGCTACGACACCAACAATGTATTGAATTTTATTCCAAATGGACGATGTTTTTAATTTTGGTACCAAATTTTCACTGGTTTTTTTGCTCTGACAATAGTACGGTTCACAAGAATTATGTTCTCCAAAGGCATGGTTGCTAGAATTTGATATATCCCGGTAAAGATCATTCACTTTTTTAGATATGTCTTTAGTATTATTACTACTGTGTTTCTCGATTGCCAAACAAATAGCTTTTCTGATTGCTAGTATTCTCTGAGTAGTTATCATTTTTCTGTGTGTAAGGAGAAATCTCGTGTCAGTAGCAATTGCAGTAAGCTTATTGCACATGTTTCTCAACAAATGATTTTTACATTCTAGTTTCTCAACAGTCACATTTTTGTAGGGTCGAGCTTCTAGAATTTTACTGTAGGTGTTGCAGTCACCATCACCTGTAATGAAATGTGAAGTTAGAAATAATTCAACGTAAAAGCACAAATTAATACTTTTACATATTCTACCAGAATAAATATATATTTTGATTGTATTACTTGCAAATGCATTACCTATTAGTCTGCCATATATAATTTGATGCATGTCCACAGAATGTTTAAAACCTTCCACTATAATGTCAGACTCCATGCCAGTAGATGGTCCTGTGTAGTTTTTAAAACATGTATGTTGCTTGGGTTGTAAACTCTTTTTTTCAGCTTGAGCGCAAATTGAACAATACTTGTTTCTAACACCAAGATACAAAACTTCACCAAATTTACGTCCTATTATGACAGCTGCGCCTGATAAAGCCGAATAGTTTTTTCTATAGGATCGTTTTCCCCAACAACCGTCAGCTATCACATCTATTACAGCAATACCATTTTTTACCATTCCTTCACTGATGGCTGCTTCTCGTTCACGTCTAGCAGCTGCCTCCATGGAGTCTGTAGCAGTTTCTTCCCATTTTTTTGATACAGTTGCATGGACCTTATTATACATGGTTTGAGACATTTGTGGCAAATTCATCGCAGCAAATAACTCTGAAAGTTGAGCTAATCCAATGCCTGTCACTGTCATTCCTGTGACTGTGCTCGTATTTATATCTAGTGCATTTTTAGGTTTCGGATCACATGTGTTCACAATGAATTTACTATTGCACATTTTACAATAAAAAGTTATTTTTGAAGAGAGGCCGACTCTTTTTTCTTTATAGATTTCTATTCCTTCTAAACTACAATTAAATGGCGAATGTTTTGAAATTTGATTCAGTAAGTTATTTGTGTAATATATGATATCGATGATTCGCCTTTCTTCTCCACCATTTACAACCCTAAAAAAGTTAAAATTAGGTTTTATTAAAAGAAGTTATGTAATTTTTATATAAAAGTTATTTCCGTTCTTGATTCATGGACAAAATAAAATTTTGCTTACGACTTTTTATCTAAAAATGGATTATTTTCTTTGTTCTTCTGTTTATATTTATTAGTCTTGTTATGATATGTACATTGACTCTTAGTTCTGAAAATAGAAAATAACTCTTTTAAGATCTAAAAGCAGAAAAAGACTTGGACAAAAGCTACACATATTTAAAATCAGGTTTTGTTTGGCTAGTAAAATATAAAAATATATGAAACCTTTTTAAGTTCAGGGCGTCACATGACGGTTGAGTATTATTTTCTTGGACTGTAGAAAGCGTTACTACATTTGAACTGCAAAAAATTGAATTATTAGTAAGAAAACAATTAAATGTTAACATTTTTTCATAATGGCTTTAGGCTCTGTCTATCCCGTAAGGGGTTTTTCCCTTACGTTACGAGACCAAAAGGCCACAAAACATAATCTAAATAGTGATGGGTTGCTAACCGCATCGCCTTTTAATATGATTCCTTAGATTTTTGGCCGCCTTCTACGGTATGCGTGGGAAGAGAAGCAGCTGCTTACTTATACTTTTATAGAGTTCAGATTACGGGAAAACCTATAAGAATTCTATCAATTCGAAAATAAAGTGATAAATTCAATATAATACGTTTACTTATAGTGGTAAACTCAATATAGTTCACTAAAACACCACTGACATAGCGCTAGTAAACTCACGTCTTACTGTAAGGATTTTAAAGTGGAGAGAGTTTCCGTCGTTACTCGAGTGTAACTCGCATTTGGCCGGGTTTTTTATCTCTCAGACCAGCATTGTAGAAATTACAATCAATTATTATATTAATAAAATACAATATACTACAATTACCTTTTTAAATCAAGGGCGTGACTTGGCGAATTACTTGTATTTTCTTGGATTGTTCTTGGCGAGACATTTTCAAGCGTTATAGCATTTGAGCTGTAAAATATTTGTAAAATTCTTGAAATAAGATCTTATCAAAAAAATTATAATTGACTAAAAATATGTAATCAAAATAGCTTTAACTAGTTTACGAGTACCTTACCTCTCGCTAGTTTCAGTTGAATTTTGCATATTTTTTTCATTTTTCCTTGACCTAAAATGAAATTATTAATAATTTTGCGAAACTGCGAAAAATTCAGGTATTCTCTTAGCAAACTATGGGAATTATAGGCATGCTGCGGGGCGGGGGGAGGGGGGGGCAGATGTTATAGGCGACTTCATTTTGTTAAAAAAGACAAATCATAATTGTTCTAGGAAATAGATATAGGTACTTATCCATCACAATATATATATATAATATCCATCACAATATATAATATATATAAATAATGAATGTAAGGAAAAATATTTCGTATTTAAGTAAGCGATAGAAACTTACGCCCCGAGAAAGACTTAGTTACCCTGTATTATATAAATACAGGCTGAAAGTAAGACGTTTATGCGAAACTGTAGGTATACTTGTTTATAAAAAAGTACGCAAGTGCTTCTTAAAGGTTTGTATACTCACAATTGTCAAATTTTAGTACATAATGAGTCTACAACTCGATATTATTTTACAATTTTGACATTCTAAAAACTCTTAAATTTTATTTTGTTATTCAACTATTATTATGCCCACGAACAAAATAACCGGTACGGGGATCAAGCCTTAAAAGAACATCTGATTTGCCCCTTCCCTCCCTTTAACCTCTTTCGGGCCTGTACGCCCATGTTAAAGTCTTTTTTAATATTTCAGTCCCAATTGCCCCTTGGTGGAGGCGAATGGGACAGACTTTCATTTTAATTCACTTTTGTCCCCAGTGATGGCAAATGGAAATTGGCTAATATCCCATTTACCTCCAGTAGTGTCAAATGTTAAAAATATATTATTTTGATACATATACTGAGGAAAACGTTTTCGGTAGTTAAATATATCTGTCTATACACGCTGACTTTTCATTGGTTATAATAAATCATATAGTAAATAAATTCCTCTATCCATACGTAACATGACGGTAAAAAAGTTCCGAAAATGTTTTTAGATCGAGACCACGTAGTTACGTAAAACCAAAACTGCCGCGTGATCGGCATGACCCCGGATGACCTCCAGGTGGCCGGCCAGCGGCGGTGCCAAGCGGCGCGGCGGTACCTACTACTAGTTGATCTCAAGATTTTACTGTAGAATTTTTATTTTTTGTGTCTGAATTTTTATTTCGACTATCTAAATAGGTCTTACTAATGATCTCTATGAAGTTGCCTTCGGCTGCAAAACCAATGGAACTACACCATGTATGTTATAAATGGTAAAAAAACATGAATAAACATTATGTGGCTGAAATGATGATGATGATGTTGACTAAAAACATACTTACCTTATTATATCCATTAGGTGTTTCTGACGCATTTTGCATATTTTTTTAAATGATTTCTTTTTCATTTTCCTTGATTTTTTTATATAAAATTGTGTTCGTTGTTTAAATTGCACCACTGCAGACTTTATGTTAAAAATATCCTATGTGCGGCGCGTGGAGTAAGAAGAGAATCTTTTGAATTTGATTAATTAGGGCCTTATCACACTAGCGAGTTGCAAGCAAGCTGAAATCGGGGCGAGTGCGCAGTGAACTCGCTGCGAAGAGGTCGCGGATGCACAGCGAGCTCGGCGGCGCGAAGACGCCGCGCGACCCTTGTACGCAGCCAGTTCGCGTCGTGCGATCCGCGTTTTGTACAATGACATCGATAGCGCTGCTCTCCGCGAGCTCGCTGCGCTCCTGCGGCGTCTTCGCTGCGCACTCGCCCCGCTTTCAACTCGCTCGCAACTCGCTAGTGTGATAAGGCCCTTAGAACGTTTGCACATACCGCCGCCCGCCGCCGGTTTTCGCCGCTGTGGCGCCGCGCCGCCTGCCCCAAAATCTTGTAGGTATGCATTAGTTCTGAGGCACCGCCTTGGCTGCCGCGAAAACCACTGGCGCAACGACGAAATGTGTAAAAGCTCTAACACCATTTTTCGGACAGCTAATTTCCAAAGCCGGAAAACACAATTAATGAATCCGAAAACGTAGATTCAATGTCAAAACTTCGAAAATCCATTCCGTTAGTGAGACTATTGTATTAGAAAATATCACTATACCTACAGCCCAGAATTACCTACACTGTAAATATATGAAAACCAACTAAGTAAAACTTTCATAAACTTTTCTTACACTTGCAAACAAAATGACGAACTTCGCTGTCATTCACCCATTGACAGGAAAAGTATCAGCCGCACTACGTTCCGTTCTACAAGTTCATACGAAAAATAAAATAGGTATAGATTAATAATAACACAGAGTTATAATATACTAAGTACAATAATAGTGATTATTAAATAATAATGGCTTGTGTAAAAATTGAGCACGATTAATAAAATAAGCAATCAATAAAAATATTTATTCATTTACTTTTTAATGAGATATAGAATCATAAGGGTATGACTGCTTTTGTTTACCATGAATGTAAATGAAACGTTTTTCCTGATAAGTCATACTCTTTGTCACTAGATGGCGCTTTTTGTTAATAATTAATTCATTAAAATCTTTTATTTCTAATAAAAAAAGTTGTACTCGAATTAATCAAATATGACGTAAAATACAATAAATATGTTTAAAGCATATTTAACACTTCCTTTATCACTGTTTGCTCATCGTGTGTGCTGCCATCTCTTGTGAGGCTTCCTGCAACTCCAACATTTCCTACTTATAGTTCCTATGGCATTATTGGGTGTCTGTTACGCTAGTAATTATATTAGGTTTGTTATTCATTGCTGTTTTGGATGGAAAACTCGCAAGTGTTATGTGATTGAACAACAATGTACAGAGTCCCGCAACAGCTCCATCTTGTGATACGTTTATACACTAAACATTTTCCAGGTATGGAAACAATAAATGTTTTTAAAATAATGATTGTGCAAATATAGAAAGCCTTGCTTAGTTAACAAAATCCAACATGGAGTTCTAGCGCTTAAAATATATTTTTTTACGAGTTTTACTAATTTTTAGCGGTGCTGAAAAAAATGGCGACGTCCGCCCGTTGACGCGGCGGGTCGCCGACTAAATTAGTACTGATCCGTACCGATATTGGTATTTTTAAGGTGTTAAAAAAATTAATCAGTATTTAAGAAAAATAAATCTACATGAAATTTTCTAACAGCTTAAGCTACATGTACACAAAATATCATATTTAAATTTGTTTATATGTGGAAGATATATGGCTATTTACCTAAAAGGTTTGTTCATTTTTTTTACTGAGTCATTTAGGTAAAATCGTGTTTTCAGAATAAAGGATGTAAAGTTTATAATTTAAAGTATTCTAAAAAAAAATACCATTATCCTACAGTGATCGGTTTACAAATGGAGAGGTACTTAAAATGCTGGAAATTCTGAATTCTGCCCCTTAAACAATTGTAAAAGCGAGGGAAACCTATTATTGGCTTTGCTACTGTTAAATAAGATAGTAATTTAGTGTTGTTATGCTGTTGGTTTTCTTAATAAATAAAATAAAAATAAAATAAAATGTTGACTCCAAGGAATGAAAATCTATGTCAAGGCCATCTAGTAACAGGTCAGGGTCCCGGAGGCGGACTAAGGTTGAATAGGGATGAAAATGTTTAACCTGAAGCTATTTATTTTTGTTTTATTAATTTACCAATTTATGTACATGGAAAATGTTTACAGAGAATATATAAAATTAAATTTGACAAAGGCACTACTTATCTTAAAAAAAATCTCTTAAGGGTCCCCCGACCCTAGACCAAAATACAACTTTCCATACAAACGTAGTCTACGTTTTATTTCAAAACGACATGTCCGATTTGGGCAAAATTTTGTAATTTTAAAGATATTGCAATAATCTAGGTTTATAACTAGTTTCCTACAGTAAAAATATGAACTTGAAATAGAATATAGTGTTTTATATCATTTTTGACCATTAGTATGGGAAACTTCTAAATCGTTATATTTTCTTTCCAGTTCATAATTTTAGTGTAGGAAACCAGTTATAACCCTAGATAATTGCAATTTCTTTACAATTACCAATTTTTACCGGAATCTGACATGTGGTTTCAAAATTAAACGTGTACTACGTTTGTATGGAGAAGTCTAGGGTCGCCGGACTCTTAAAGTAGGAATGTGAGAGATGTTTATGTAAGAAAGGCATACAGGTGTGTTCAGACATAGGATGAAGGAATAAGAAAATTGAAACTACGTAAAGCTACAAAAACTACACTAACAATAAATTATGTTTGCTTTTCATGTGCTTAGTGATGTGCCGTCAATGGAAACTTTGGGAATATTCTGATAAACATTCCCAGCAATATTCCAAAAAATGGAAATTTTGGAATATTGCTTTAATATTTCCCGTAACTTTACAATGGGTAAATTCCCATAAATTGGGAATATTTCCAGCGGCACATCACTACATATGCTTAACAAATTTTTGTGCCACTTGTGGTCGTTAATCCAAGTGTGCACCACGCCTGGGGTGCTTAACTTGCAAAAACTCGCGCACACCCACCGGGTCAATGACCTCCTCAATAGAGCTCCTATCAAAATAACGCAAGTCTTGACTAGAAAGAAAAACATCTGGTTTTCGATACAACTTTGTACTAGATCTATCTATTCATGATTAACTTTTCTCAGTAAAAAGTATAATTTTTAATTGTATTTTTATTTTTTGTTATTTTTAAATCAATAAATATATAGGAAAAATCACAGCGAACGCTAGCCCCAAGGTAAGTTCGAGGCTTGTGTTATGGGATACTAAGTCAACTTTTATTATTGTATCTTAAGTTTGGCTTATGCAACGTGGAAGGGACATTCCGTAATAAATCAAACTACGTGCTATACTAACTAGATTACTATAGTATAATGAAATTAAAATAATAGTCAAAAACTTAAAAAAAATACATTTCCATTTGTAAGGGTGCAGCCGCCGGGGCCAATTTCTATGTGAATGTCCAATTTTTTACTATTTTACTATCATTTTAACTACTATAATGATCTACAATAACCTATGGTCCTATTTATTACAGTAATGTCCCTTCTATGTTATATATGATGAAGACTTCAATGTGTAAGAAAACATATAAGTTATGACGTTGAGATGGTCGTTGTCCATGAAACTAGACAACTTTTTCCAACGAACATACGGAATTTATGTGCAATCTACTCGTATCCAATGGCACGTGACGTGATGCATAGGAAATATTTAAGTCTTTAGATAAGGTTTGTTAAAAGAGGATGTACTAGAATTAATGTGTTACTGGCACATAAGAAGAAAAGTGAAAAATAATTAAAATTTGAATTTAGAACAAATATTAGTTTTGTTTCTAAAATTGCAAAATTGGAATAAAAAGTATAAGTCGTTTTATATTATAGAATTTATGCTTTAATTTATTTATTTAACTAAGTACATTACAATACATGTAACCGATGGACTTTAGGCCAGGATCTTTTCTACTAGTCAACCAACTAGTGATGCTGAGAAAGTAATATTTTACTTAGTTTCTTCTATTGTTTCTCTCGGCTCAATGCCCATTTCCATAAACTATTTTTATGCATAAGTTAATTGGAAGTACTTTGTCTTAATATGACATTTGTCTTGATGGCCTCTGTAGTGCAGTGGAAAGTGACACTTTTCATAGCAACCTCAAGTTTCAATCCTTGTAATAGTAAGACAAACATGAACATTTTAGTTTTTTTTATTCCTTAGGGTCAAATGATGTTTGCATATTTATAATTTATAATGTGTTAGTTAGGTATAATAAAAAAGAAGATGAAACTCATGATGAAGTCACGAACGTAAATCTACTTAAACATAACAGTAATCGTAACGTTACTTCATTATATCGGATTACGTGCTTTATATTGCAACAATATCTCTCTTACGGCAATTACTTTCATAAGAGGATCACATTAACCGAACTCGTTTCGAACCGGATATAGATTAACTTTAAAGATTACACCAAACAGGTTAGGTTAAGCTGAGTCAACCTTGAAACTTATCCTTCACTTAAAAATCACAAACTCTTTGGTCACTAAAACACTGGCCACTAATAAAATTCGCGATTCAAATATGGAAGACTGGTATCGTCCGCGCGGGGCCGTCGACTACGGCGTGATTCATCCCATCTCGGCGCGTAAGGAAAATAAAAAGTAGTTTGAAATACACAAAAAAGCGTGTAATACACTGGTGCACACTAGCGCGCTGGATCGCGGACTAAAAAGCTAGTCGTGGGCACGAGAGCAGAACCGGACAGGCGCCGAACGATCACTACATCTCTATCGAATTTCTGCAAAGCCACGCGATTTAAAAATTAAAAGTTCGAAATTTAAAATCTTGACTGGTTCACCTTCTGTTTAACTGCGGATTCAGTACGCTCGAATTTTAAAATAATTTATGAAGTAACTTTATTCTTTGTTCAGAAATGTCTAGCTGTGAATAAAATAAATTAAAAATATTTACATATGTATGTACTGGTTTAAATTTCTTTTTCTTTTGTGTAAATACTTAAAATTTGGTGAGTTCTTTTATGCGTGTTATAAAATATTCAATATCTTTAAGAATTTCTCTCTTCCATGCTGGTCTGGGAGAAAAGAAAAAACTTAGAATATACCAGCTGCTTCTCTTCTCGCGCAGACCGTAAAAGCCGATCGAGGGAATAGGCGAAAATGCGAATCATGTTAACAGGCGATGCGGCTAGCAACCCATCACTGTATTGATTGCATTTCCATCTTTTCGCCCACCATGACGCTAAAAGTGGCTTTTGGCCCTGGGCTCTGCATAGAACCGCAAGACCCAAAATGCTCTGTCTGCCCCATTAGGGATAAAGACGTGATGGTATGTATGTATGTTTAAGAATTTGTAAAAAATCTTTCAAATTAAATAAAGTCTTCAGGTTTACTATTCGTCGAGAACAATTCTCCTTAGGTTTACATGAAATAGTGATGGTCATATGTTGTTGAGTGAGAATTTATCTTACTGGCATTTTCCCAAATTTGTACGCGACAGCACTGCATGCCAAATATGGGAAAATTTCCAATTGAAGTAGGTACTCAGATGAATTTTTCCAATTGCCAGTCTCTACTAAATAATCGTGTAGAGTTTTAGCTCTACTTTAGACTTAGACAAAGTAAGACAAGCAGAGTACCAGATATAGTTTTAAAAGCTACCATTTCGTCTTAAGGGTCCCCCGACCCTAGACCAAAATACAACTTTCCATACAAACGTAGTCTACGTTTTATTTCAAAACGACATGTCCGATTTGGGCAAAATTTTGTAATTTCAAAGATATTGCAATTATCTAGGTTTATAACTAGTTTCCGACTGTAAAAATATGAACTTGAAATAGAATATAGTGTTTTATATCATTTTTGACTATTAGTATGGGAAACTTCTAAATCGTTATATTTTCTTTCCAGTTATAACCAGTTATAACCCTAGATAATTGCAATTTCTTTACAATTACCAATTTTTACCGGAATCTGACATGTGGTTTCAAAATTAAACGTAGACTACGTTTGTATGGAGAAGTCTAGGGTCGGGGGACTCTTAAAGCTTATGAAGTTGACAGTGACAAAAGAGGTGACATATTGCGGGAGATCATCTTTTTTAGGGTTAATAATGGTTTAAACCAAGTTCGTAGTTTCCTAAGTTTAGTCCCCACCTGGTTTAGTAGTTACTAAAGTTAGTTCGTGTTTTTAAATAAGACAGCCAGACTGCATAGTCGTTTAACAACTGGTTGTGGTCGCTTGATCTCATGACAAAAAGTGTCCGATCTCACAAGAACCTCGCGATCGTATTATGTCTTCAATTAACGCATACTAGTCAAGACAGTGATTGAGTGCAACAAAAAGTGGATGGTCGACTCGTTAACATTGTTAGTCTGATATACTACTGCGGGGGGGAAAATTCGATAGCCTGTCAGTCGGAAAATAGTTTTGAAATTAAAGAATACAATACAATACAATACAAAAAACTTTATTGCACCAAAAGAAATTTACAATTTTGGAACACTTATTAAATAGCAACATGTAGTGGGGTACAAGAGGCGGCCTTATCGCCGAAGCAATCTCTTACAGGCAACCAAAAAGTGAAGAAATGCGAAAATATATAAAAAGATAACAGGTGGCGCATCAAGAATCTGGTCTTTTATCAAATTTGTACAAGTGTTGGTTACAAGATGCGATGCAGCAACTCATCACATTTTTTATATATTTTTTAACCTTCTCAGCTTTCCACCTACATTTGAAAAGTCTGGACTCTCAGCACTGTGAATTAGTCATATCAGTTCCAAGCTGCTCGCCTATCTTCTGGTCTATGAAAAAACTAAAAACGTACCAGTTGCTTTTTTTCCCGCGCAAATCGTAAGAGCCGATCTAGGGATTGGACTGAAATTCTAATCATGTTAATAAGCGTTGGTGGTAACAACCCATCACTAATATGATTCTTTTGACTTTCGTCCACCTTTATGCCCACATCAAGCTAAAAGTGTTGCAGCCCTAGGCTATATCTGTTTAGAGCCGCAAGACTCAAAATGGTCTGCTTGCCCCATTGGGGATAAAGACGTGATAGTATGTATGTAGGTAATAAATAAATCACGCTAAAAGTGGCCTTTGGGTTCTGCGGCTCTAAGAGCTGACAGACAATGCAGGAAATGCTCTATCGACTAAAAAAACATGATAGTGAAGATTCCCCTATTCCCCTATTTACACTTTCCCTATGTGTGTAAATAAATAAATATAAATATATAGGGACAAATTACACTGATTGAGCTAGCCCCAGAGTAAGTTCGAAACTTGTGTTATGGGATACTAACTCAACGATACTATATTTTATAACAAATACATACATAGATAAACAACCAAGACCCAGAACAATTTGAAAAAGACCATTTCCCAACTTACCCTGATCGGGGATCGCATGGTGGACTAGCATGGTGACCACTACGCCATGGAGGTCGTCAAAAGTGTATAGATAAATAAGTATGTATACTTCTTCTTCTTATCGTGTGTGTTAGTGACTAACACTAGTGTCAGAGTTTTTAAACCGCCTTAAAGGCCTCTGACATGGTTTTAGGTAACGACCAATGTCAAGGACAGTGACCGGGACCGACGGCTTAACGTGCCCTCCGAAGCACGGATCATCTTACTTATCAGACAATCAGGTGATCAGCCTGCAATGTCCTAACCAAACTAGGACAACTACACAAAGTCGTTACCCCCGCTGGGAATCGAACCCGCGACCTCCGGGTAAGAGCCGAACGCTCTAACCACTACACCACGGAGGCAGTTAATATATATTAGTTATACTATACAATATACATGCCTAGCCTATAACAGAATTAGTCACATGCCAGAGAGTATAAACTGCGATTTTAAGATCAAAGGCGCGCCTTTGCTTTTTTCTTTATGATGTTTTGAATATATTTAAATTCTATCTGAGGTCTAACCTTTATTGGTGTCTAGTAACCAATAAATCTATAAAGCTTTAGTGTAGGTAAATTAAAAACCTGTTTATTTCTAGGAGTTTATGTCATCGAACTCGTGATCACGTTTTAGGTTTTGTATCTGCTTTTCGGTATTGTTGTTTTAATAATAAATATATAGGGACAAATTACACTGATTGAGCTAGCCCCAAAGTAAGTTCGAGACTTGTGTTATGGGATACTAACTCAACGATACTATACTTTATAACAAATAAATATATAGATAAACATCCAAGACCCAGGACAATTTGAAAAAGGCCATTTTCCAACTTGCCCTGGCTGGGGATCGAACCCAGGACCTGCGGATTGGCGGTCTAGCGTGTTGACCATTACGCCACGGAGGTCGTCGACGGTTTAAGCAGACAATGCCTAGTGTTTCAAGTCTGAAAAGCCTCTTTAAGAATGATACAAAACATCATGAGACTCTCCAACCCATCTGGTCAGCGTGGAGAGTGTCGGCCTAGTCACGGGCCAAGTATTGCTCTGGTAGAACAGAGACGGTCGAGCTCCTGCAGTGGGGACAAAAATACCTCATGATAAAATGTCAGCATGTATGTGTTAAGTTCAAATATCTACCTATTAAATATCACCCATCTCGAATTTCCGATCCAGCTAACTGGTAATATCACTTGCCATGTTTTATACAGTTAATACGCGTTTTAGGTCTCGAAATCGAAACTATAATGCATTTACCTTACAGGTTTACTCGAATAACACATCTTATTATAATCCTGTGGTCAGAATGTGTCGCCAATACAATGAAGTCCTAGTATCTAACAGAGACATTGATATCTTTCACTTTTCACTTTATAAGTTTCGGCGGCAAATACTAATACACCTAAAAATGTGTCAATATCAATAACTAGCATTTATAAATCTTAATTTCTGTTTTGTCTTGACCTGTATTTTTTTATTTTTTTTATTTTTTTGCAATTATCTATCACTTTTTTTATTTTGTTTTTTATTATTGTATTCAGTGTACCCTAGCTTCTGACTTTGTTATTAGTATAGCTTTTAGGCATACTTGTTTTAGGATTGCAGACTAGAACGGCTCTAATATCTGTATACTTAATTTTGTTTTCTTATTGTGTTTGTAATCTGTTGAGTGTGCTAATAAATAAATAATAATAATAATAATAATAAGTTTGACCAATCACAAACCGCATGCAGTGCTACGTACCTAGACTACCGAACACACAAGCCCTACCATTTACATTTCTATAGAGTCGATCACCAACAATAATAGTTTCATTGTTAAACCACGCCCAAACAAAGCAGATGAACCAGAACGAAGCATGTTTGTAGGCCAAATGTTTGTTTCAGTTAAATATTTTGAACGGGAACAAATAGACATTGCTTTAAACTTCTATAATTATTTCTTTATTTGGAATCTTCTATTGCATCCAGAGTCGCTGAAAAGCGCTGGATGAAGGCTGCTCTTGATCGGTCATTTTGGAAATCTTCATCATTGAAATACTATCCGGTTTAGAAACCTTTACAAAAAAAGTAAAAAATTGCCGTTTTTAGTATTTTTTGCAAAGGAAAATTCAGGTTATTTTATTTCAATGATTTTCGAGGTTCTAATGAAACTTCAGGATACTAGCTAAAAAGTTGTAGGAGGGTTTCTAATAATCTCACTTACAGAAAGAGAAATTAATTTTTTTGTGTTTTCAAGGTCGTTAGCGCGGGGAGGACCCTTAAGATCTGCGCGGGAAGAAAAGCAGCTGGTACATTCTAAGTTTTTTCTTTTCTTCCAGACCAGCATGGAAGCATGGAATAAATAGTCAAATAATATAACGATAAAAACTAATTACCACCGATGTCGGTCGTGAGACAGGCAATAACGATAAATCTTGTCCCGCGAAGTTTACAATGTTTTTACCTGTTGAGGGTTCTGTTCTCTTTCCTCTATCAGGCCCGTTCCTTGTAGCCAAGTACTTAAAGAAATAAATAAATTAAATAAAAAAATTATTTATTTTCCTCCAATAGAATAAATATAATAGTAATTAGTTCACAGTTGTATCATAAATATACAACGTCACAGAATTAATATGAGTATTACATATAGAACGGATTCTCCTAAGGTCCCGCGCAATATGAGGGTGTAGAGCTGAGTTTTCACTTGCTTTTACTTAAAAAAAACGCATCGAAATCGGTTTATTCGTTCGAGCGCTGCGATGACAGAGACAGACGCAGACAGACAGACTTATGTCGGTCTGTCTGTCGCACCTCTCCCCCGTTATTGCCTTGAGGGGGGTGTTGAGCAGGCGGCTGCGGGCGCCTGGTCGCCTCGACAAGGCTTCTTCTTCTTCTTATCGTGTGTGTTAGTGACTAACACTAGTGTCAGAGTTTTTAAACCGCCTTAAAGGCCTCTGACATGGTTTTAGGTAACGACCAATGTCAAAGACAGTGACCGGGACCGACGGCTTAACGTGCCCTCCGAAGCACGGATCATCTTACTTATCAGACAATCAGGTGATCAGCCTGCAATGTCCTAATCAAACTAAGACAACAACACAAAGTCGTTGCCCCCGCCGGGAATCGAACCCGCGACCTCCGGGTATGAGCCGAACGCTCTAACCACTACACCACGGAGGCAGTTTAAAATCATAATACAACATTAGAAAGAAGAGCAAAAATAGAAATGCGGTTTTATCCCATGTAGGGATCTCTTACAGTCAACGTGCGATAGATTGAGATGATATTTTAGGCAATAAGGAGCGAAAACAAGGTACCAAAGGGTGCAATACTGTGTTGTGGAGTTACTTACTACCGGAAATTAAACGCCCACAAAAGAAAAAGTTTCAGGTAAATGGAGAAATATTGGGGTTTTAGAGTTTGTGACAAAATGTATAAAAGAAGTACTTACTTGCAGGTATTTTTAACCTCCAAGCAAAAAGAGGCGTGTTATAAGTTTGACGTGTCTATGTGTGTTTGTCGCATTGTAGCTCCTACATGAATGAACCGATTATGATGCGGTTGTTTTTCGCCATGTTATTCTGTCGGTCTGTCTGTCTGTGTGTCTGTCCATCCGCGTTTTATTCAGAGACTATAAGTACTATAAATAAAGCCGTAATAATTTGGTACAAGTATGTATAATAATTATGTCGAAAAATGGGGAAATCACGCGTGAGACCAGAGGGCTGGTCTTTATCTGGCTCAAAAGATAAGCATTGCCATACAACGTGGCAATGTTGCCAGCCTTCTGGGCACGTTACCACGGGGTTGCGATTTGCCAGGGCTTTTTTATTTATAAGTAATTTAAGGTATTAATTAGTTTCGTTTTATTCACATAACTTTCTTGTGTATTTTATTAATTTAAATATTGTTTGTGATGAAATAAAAAGCACATTAAATCCTAAAAAAAGAACAAAAATCTTTAAAACTACTAGACTAAGCTGTCGTGTCGTTGAAAAGGTCTTTCTAAAAAATTGTAAGTTCGTGAACACAATTTTTGATTAAGGAATCCCTAATAGGGTATGTCCCTTTCACGTTGTCATCATCATCATCATCATCATCAGGTCTTTTTGTCTCCACTGCAGGAGCACGACCCTCTCTGAACTACTGAAACCTTACTTGGCCAGAGCTGCCAAAGGACTTAGCCTACACTCTCCTCGCTGGCCAGACGGGTTGGAGAGGTCTTATCGATGTTTATAAGCTTTGTTTAGCTTGTATTTCCTAAGTCGCCTTCTACGGCATCCACGGGAGGACTTGGAGTGGCCCTATTCTACTCTGCCGGAAACCACACGCCATGTTTCTTTCTTTCACGTTGTGTTAGCCCACTATTTTGCATTTGTTTAATTTTTTATATTCCCAGAGTCACTCTCAAAATTAAAACAAAACTCGACACCTTAAGCTTAAATAACCATTCGTTTAGGCTACAGGGCGTCCTATAGAAATACATACATACTGTTAGCACTATTATGCTTTAATGAAACTATTATATGGAATTACTCGTAGTAAGTATTTATTCACAGACACACACGATACGTCACAGGTACATAAGTAGGTTTCTCAGGTAACACGTCTTATCTGGAAGCCTCGCTAGGCGGCTCTGGGGACGAATCTAGCCCGGGCCCCATTGTAGGCACCGTGACCTTCAGTCTTCTATGATATTCTAATACCGCAGATAACAATACAGACAAAAAGATGGCCAAAATACCACGTGCGAATCCAAATCTTACTATTCCATACTACTCCCACTATTGTCATCACGTTCATTCATAAAGTAAGCAGTTAACAACACAAGCAAACTCATCAGAACAAAGACAAGTACATCCGGTATCTTCACAACAATTTAGCAAAGCCAATTGCCTGCTACACCATAAAAGGAAGTTATGAGACAATATGTCGGTTTATAAGTGAATGAGTAATGGTTCTGCGTAGACTCATACAAAGTGTTAGACATTTACGTGACGAATCGAACCAAGGGCTGTACTAGATAACTATAGTATCTATAATGAAATTAAAGTAACAGTAAAGTAAGCGGCCAAGTGCGAGTCTCACTCACACAGGGTAAGATAAGATAAAAAAAACGACGGGTTGCACTCTGGGAGTGCCGGCAGAAGTGAAAACTTGAATATTAACGTTGTGTTGTGTATTTTTGATATACGAAACAGCAGGCGCAAAAAAAGGCGCAAAGAAGACCGTACCATCAACTATTCGTATAAAAGGTATCCATCCTTATCCTTATCCTTACCACAGAGTAATAATATACTACGTACAACAGAGGGTCTCCTTACTAATATTATAAATGCGAAAGTGAGTTTGTATGTTTGTTTGTAACCACTTCACGCTTTAACCACTGAGCCTATTCAGATGAAATTTGATATGGATATAGTTTGATACCCAGGAAAGGGCATAAGATAGTTTTTATCCCGAAATTCCCACGGGGAGCGAAGCCCCCGGGCACAGCTAGTAATCTATAAAAATCATGTTTATTATATGGGAGCCCCACTTTAAGGGTCCTCCCCGCGCTAACGACCTTGAAAACACAAAAAAAATAATTTCTCTTTCTGTAAGTGAGATTATCAGAAACCCTCGTACAACTTTTTAGCTAGTATCCTTAAGTTTCATTAGAACCTCGAAAATCATTGAAATAAAATACCCTGAATTTTCCTTTGCAAAAAATACTAAAAACGGCCATTTTTGACTCTTTTTGTAAAGGTTTCTAAACCGGATAGTATTTCAATGACTTTCGAGGTTCTAATGAAACTTCAGGATACTAGCTAAAAAGTTGTACGAGGGTTTCTAATAATCTCACTTACAGAAAGAGAAATTAATTTTTTTGTGTTTTCAAGGTCGCTAGCGCAAGGAGGAGCCTTAATAATTTATTTTAATCTGTATTTAGTATTTGTTGTTATAGCAGCAACAAAAAAACATCATGAGATTATCAGGTTCCTGAGATACAGCCTGGTGGACAGAAAAGACTTTCAGCTAGGCAGACCTACCAATAGGTATGACGAATGGAAAAATATTTTTGGTCCATCGGAACATTATTAAAAAAAATTGTAAGTACACGTATTTTTTATTTTCTCTGAGAAACCAAATATGGCAAAGATACAGCGCATACAAATTTCGCATGACGTCACGGCTGGGTACGATTTTTACTTAGCGGTAACTTCTCAAGCCCTCACTCCGGAACTTTGACGTTCCGCATCTTTGTGAGTTTTTACTTTTTTGTCCATTATTTTTGGATAATGTAAAATAGTATACTTTTCGGACCCTGTCGTCACCCCTATTAAAGAACCAAACAATCGAGATACATACCCGATGCGAGGTGGCTAGATGAGCGAGGTGGTGCGCAGGAGTGGGTCTCTCGTCGCTGGACTCGTCGCCCGACCGCTCGCCCGTGAACACAGAATCGTGCGACACGGACAGACCGCTGCCGTATGCGCCCTCTCTGCGGAAGAAAGAACAAATCAAATTATTATGGCACTTATGTTTGAAGACCATCAGCCGAGCATATTTTCCCGGTTGCATTCTCAGCAATAATGCTTTAGAGCCCGGGGTCAGCTACCTAACCTTGAAGATTTGACGAGGACACTGATTTTTACAAATAGCGACTGCCTTACGATTGATGGAACCGTCATGTTCATGAAAAATCATCATCATCCGAGCGTATTTTCTCGGTTGCATCCTCAGCAATAATGCTTCAGAGCCCGGGGTCCGTTACCTAACCAAGGAGATTTGACGAGGTTACTGCTTTAACACAGAGCGATTGCCGTCTGACCTCCGCAACCCAAAGGGTAAAAGAGAACCAATCCTTGGGTAGTTTGATGATCAAATGCTAGATGGCGTTCGGGACCCACAGTTTATAAAAACTATTCATTCTATTGAGGATATTCATGAAAAATCTGCCTTCCTAAATCAGTCATATAGATAGATATGATCGAGTATACTACCAGTTTAAAGAATTCCTGAAAAATCTACCTACCTAAATCAGAAGTAAGCTACCAATTCCAAACAATCTTGACATCGGGATACATCTCGGCGGCCCGATTTTGCATAGGTATCTTCATGAACAAGGTAGTCAGACACTTGACATAGGTCGTCAAAATTGGCCTATGTCCGTCCAGTAGTAGACGTCGTACAGCTGAAATGATGAGGGATTTGTAGTACTCACTTTCTTCTAGCGTGCCTTTCTGCATCAAGCAGCTCGCTGGTGGAACTACTCTTGGGGTCGGGCGAGGCATCCACGCGGGCGCCGCTGCCTCGGCGCTTGAACATGCGCCGGAGTCCACGCAGGAACCCACCTCGACGCTCCCCTGGAAAAGGAAATTATGCAAGAAAGAGTTAATAAAGTTTCTGTTTCCGAACGGAAGAACGGTTTTGTTTTCGAACGGGGCTTGACAGCTAGATAACACGATACTTTGGGTTTTGTTTGACAGCTCTTCTGTTTTGGCGCTCTCGGAAAAACTAACTTGCCCTCTCATCTTGCTTCGAAATCTACATTTTCTTATTTACCATGAGTTTATTGAAATAGATTAACCTGTCGTCTGTGCAAAATACCAGACACATTAGTAAAACAATGCATGTCGACCGGATTCCGGTCTGCTCACAGATGACAGGTTAAGATTACCGCACGCGTATTGGTCGAGTGTACTACATTGTAATCTACGAAGTGAGCTTTGTATCATCATCATCACCATCCGAGCGTATCCCAGTTGCATCTCCAGCGGTAAAGCCCCAGAGCCCGGTGTCCTAGGTGATTTGACGAGGTTATTAAGGTTAGTTTTCGTTCTGTATATTAATTCTATGGTACAAGTAAAATATAACTGTTACCTCCAAAAAAGCTGGTACAAAAAGGATGCTACTGACCATTGTTGTGAGTCTGCGTGTGCGGCGGTCGGTAGGGCGGCTCCAACGAGCCCTCGCGCACGCACGACATCAGGCCCGCGCCGCCGCCCGACATCCGCCCGTGCCCGAGCGCTGGAATTTAAAAAAAACTAATTAGAATACTATTTTGCAGTAAAAGATGTGGCGAGTTTTTGGCGGGAAGTCAAGAGGTTCATCATTATCGTCAGGTCTTTTTGTGTCCACTGCAGGAGCACGACTCTCTCTGTACTACCAGAGCCATACTTGGCCAGAGCAGCCAGATGACTTTGCCTACACTCTCCTCGCTGGCCAGACGGGTTGGAGAGGTCTCATTGATATTTATAAACTTTGTTTTGCTTGTAATTCTTCAGTCGCCTTTTACGACATCCACGGGAAGACTTGTAGTGGTCCTATTCTACTCTGTCGGATACCACACGGCAAGAGGTTCAGTTGGAGTTTATTTTTTTATGCATTTAACTTCATTTCAATATACCTACATGTAAATGGCGGACTTAAGGCCAGGGGCCTTTTCTACCAGTCAACCAACAGGTGATGCTGAGAAAGTAATCTTTTGGGGTAAGTACCTCAACAGCAACTAGTTAAATAAGCGGCCAAGTGCGAGTCGGACTCGCCCATGAAGGGTTCCGTAGTATCTTTTTTTTTTTTAATTTTTATATTTGAGTTGATTGAATGAAAGGTAAATTGCAGTTTATGACATATTAAAAAAAACTTCTTACTAGATCTTGTTCAAACCAATTTTCGCTGGTAGTTTTCATGGTAATGAACATCATATATTTTTTTTGGTTTTATCATTCTCTTATTTTAGAAGTTCCGGGTGGGGGACACACTTTTTTCCACTTTGGAAGTGTCTCTCGCGCAAAGTATTCGGTTTAGAATAAAATGATATTAGAAACCTCAGTATCATTTCTGAAGACCTATCCATAGATACCCACACGTATGGGTTTGATGAAAAATATTTTTTTTAGTTTCAGTTCTAAGTATGGGGAACCCCCAATATTTATTGTTTTTTTTTTATATTTTTGTATCAATCCCTTAATGCGGTTCACATAATACATCTACTTACCAAGTTTCAACAGTATAGGTCTTATAGTTTCGTAAAAAAGTGGCTGTGACATACGGACGGACAGACAGACAGACATGACGAATCTATAAGGGTTCCGTTTTTGCCATTTGGCTACGGAACCCTAAAAACACAAAAAGAAAGGAGTAAACTAATAATTATTTAGTAAGAATATATGGTCGTTTATTATATATCGTGGATAAACCTACACAATAAATATACATAAATAATTATTCAAAAATAAACCATACATAAACTACATAAATACTACTTAAATAGCCGGTCACAGTTTTCGGAGATAATGTGCACGCACTGCTCTCTTAAACGCAAGACGAGATTCAGCTTTCCGGATACTGACTGGTAAGGCGTTCCAAAGTACAGCTTAAAAGTACAGTTTGCTTTAAATTGTTTTGTAAATTGATTCTAGTGGACTTTATAATATGAAATTGGTGTAGTTTGGTGTTATAAATGGACAACGTAATGTGAAAAGCTTAAAGTGGACAGATAAAGTGCGGCTGTAGTGATATTTATTTGCGGACTGTGGGCATCTTTAGGCGCCGTCCGTCAGTCCGTCACTCAATCGACTGAAAACCAGTTGACTCGTTTAGATTTGTCGCCAGAAAAGCTTTGATCTTGCAAATAAAGGACCCGCACTATCAGTTAGAGAAGTAAAAAATCAAACTAGTATCCAAAGCCGTAAAGTAATCATTTACAAAATGATGTGTCGGTTTGGTGACAGCCGAGTAAAAATTGTTGACTTTCCTCTCCTACGGTTTTTAGGGTTCCGTAGCCAAATGGCAAAAACGGAACCCTTATAGATTCGTCATGTCTGTCTGTCTGTCTGTCCGTCCGTATGTCACAGCCACTTTTTTCCGAAACTATAAGACCTATACTGTTGAAACTTGGTAAGTAGATGTATTATGTGAACCGCATTAAGGTTTTGACACAAAAGTAGAAAAAAACAATAAATTTTGGGGGTTCCCCATACTAAGAACTGAAACTCAAAAATTTATTTTTCATCAAACCCATACGTGTGGGGTATCTATAGATAGGTCTTTAAAAATGATATTGAGGTTTCTGATATCATTTTTTTCTAAACCGAATACTTTGCGCGGGAGACACTTCCAAAGTGGAAAAAAGTGTGTGTCCCCCCCCCGTAACTTCTAAAATAAGGGAATTATAAAACTAAAAAAAATATATGATGTTTATTACCATAAAAACTATCAGCGAAAATTGGTTTGAACGATATCTAGTAAGTAGTTTTTTTTTAATCCGTCATTAATCATAAACGGCAATTTACCTTTCATTCAATCAACTCAAATATAAAAATTTAAAAAAAAACATACTACAAGACTTTTATATTATGTTATTTGCTACTACGGAACCCTTCATGGGCGAGTCCGACTCGCACTTGGCCGCTTTTTAAATCAAGGGACCAGACTCTTGGCATTTACTTTTAGCACGTTTTATGATATTTATTGATCCCCTTGAAAAAGGAACATTATCTTTGACATTCTTAAAGAAACGTAAATTTTATAAAGCGGGTTTAAAATAATATGTTCATACATAGTAATATTGGAATTTTCAATGCTTTTTCTTAGAAAAATATTTTTTCTTCCAAATATAATTAAAGATTTCACGCACTTCGCCTGTTCATAAAGGTCCCAGCTGTAGGGCTGGCGTGAAGCACCCAATAAATTAATAGCAGCCCTAATTAACTTTGGACCTTAAGACGCCCCTGACACGAATATTTTCGGTGATATTGCTTGAATTTCGTATATTGCATTTTTAATTAATATTTTAATATTATTTACTAGCCGCAGCCCGCGAGTTCGTTCGCGTGGACTTTATGACTCCGGAAAATGGTCATCAGGCTGAACAACTTATTGTCGTAGTTCTTATAGTTTAGCTGGACTATTATAGTTCTGCATCAGGTGTTCCAGTTTCCAAAATCAATTATACCTTAAATGTTGCCCACTGCCCAGGCTTAGCAGCTATACCTACAAGTAAAAAAACCTTTTATTCAAATCCGTCCAGTATTTACGGCGATTAGCGCGAACAAACAGACAGATTTTTTTTTAAATTCTTACTCTATTAGGGTTCCGTACCCAAAGGGTAAAAACGGGACCCTATTACTAAGACTTCGCTGTCTGTCCGTCTGTCCGTCTGTCTGTCACCAGGCTGTATCTCAAGAACCACGATAGCTAGACAGTTGAAATTTTCACAAATTATGTATTTCTGTTGCCGCTATAACAACAAATACTAAAAACAAAATAAAATAAATATTTATGGGGGGCTCTCATACAACAAACGCGATTTTTTTGAACCCTTAGTGCGCGAATCCGATTCGCACTCGGCCGGTTATTTATTTAGTTCTATGTTTGCGTCGCCCCTATTTTTTTTGGAAACACATTTTTTTACTGTTTTATTAATTGTATAGATTACTAAAAAGCTTTATAATTAATGGGGTAGACTGCAAGCCGCACCGTCGTTGCCATGATTTAGTCGTATAATAACTAAAAAAAATAAACTGAAACTAATTTAAGGGTAGATTCAGTCAGTAATACTGAACAACTTATCCCAAGAAAAATATACTTATTGAAAAAAATTAAAAAAAAACATCTTTTTGCTTTCCATAGAAACTCGAATTAACTGATCGGTCAACATGTATTAGGTCAGAAAATGTTTTCAGATTTCGCTACGAATATGTACTTAGGGGAAAGTTATTTAGTATCATGAACTGAATTCAGCCTTAAAATAGTTTCTGTATACTTTGTTAGACTTTATATAAGGAGGTACTAAACTTCCCTCATTTATTTATTAAAAAATAACCTCAAAATAAATGACACAAAGCTAAAACCATAACTCATTTCCTTCCCATAAACAAAGCGGTCTATTAGTACCCGAGATTGTCAACATCGCCGCCCCTATTTAGAAGGGTTAAAATTAACTGCATAGGTCAATCACCCCGGCAGCTGCAGGGTTAGCAAGTCTAGGTTATTTTAGTAGGTGGTCACTTCTTGGCTCCGTCCGAAGTTTACCCATCTTATTACAGAACACGGATTAAGTACTTGGTTTAGAAGTGAAAAAATCCTAGTCTTTGGTTTAAACTGTTTCCTGTACTAAAATAGCAAAATGGTTTTTTTGTAAAAATTCGCTAATTTCCAAGAACTGTAATCAAATTATTTTGAAAATCTTTGGGAGAGGCCTATGTCCAGCAATGGACGTTATGTGGCTGAAATAAATGATGATGATGATAAAATCAAATACTTTTACAGATGATGTATTTCCGTAAAAATAAAATAAAAATAATGGTCAGGAACCATTCGTGTGCGAGTCCGACTTGCACTTGGCTGGTTATTTCTTACGTTAAAACAAACATTTTCTTAATAGTATCAAGGGCGTCGCCAAGGGGGGGCAGGGAGGGGCAGCTGCCCCCCCCCCCCCTAGAGATTCTAAAAAAGTTGCCAAAATATAATGCAACCAAAGTCCTAAGTCTTTGAGTTGATTTGCTTGAAGTTCAAGCCTTGAACAATCATTCCCGTACGTCGTACGAAAAACGGCCACTTTTAGCTAATGTGCGTAGAAAAGCTTCACGTTTGCACTTTAAATTATAAACAATAGTTCATAAAATAGTTAAAAGGGTTATCTAGGGTTTGGTCTAGACGAAATTTTAATTGATATCACCGTTTCCTTTCAAATGAAATATTTCAAATGGGGGCGCCACTGGACCCCGGAAAATTTGGGTATGGCCTTAAGTAAGACCATCTCATTTTTAGACGAGATTAATCTTTAGACCACTTCTGTTACGACATGCGATTTAGACAATAGGCATGACGAATGGAAAAATATTTTTGGTCCATCGATTAGATTATTAAAAAATATTGTATACGTATTTTTTCTTTTCTCTGAGAAACCAAAAATGACAAAGATACAGCGCATTGAAATTTCGCGTGACGTCATATTTAAGCACGATTTTTACTTAAGTGTGACGTCGCAAGCCCCCACTCCGGAACTTTGACGCTCCGTATCTTTGTAAATATTTACTTTTTTGGTAAACTGAAAAATACGGGTCCATTATTTTTGGATAACCTAAAAGGCGGACTAATTAACATACTTTTCGGACCCTGTCGTCACCCCTATAACCGTCTATAAAAGTTATAAAACGCAGACTAACTTTGTTACTAGGTTAAACTAGGTTTAGACCATTATACAAATACAAATTAACTTTATTGGACGATGATATACATCAAAAATGACCAAATCAAGTTGACATCTAGTAATATTCCATTGTATCATCTGAAATGTTAGACTAGTTACTATAAAAATAGACTATTTTCGTCTTACTATGAAATGAGAACGAACTTTACGACTAATTTTAACCATTAATCAACCTGGTCAAGTTGACAGTGACATATAGCGGGAAGTCATCGTGTTTTGGGCGGATAATGGTTTAAACCAAGTACTAAGTTAGTCCAAGTTTTATAATAAGACGGTTTGCGTTAAAGACCATTAGATACTTGCCTCCCAAATGTGCTATTTTGTACTTAAAAGTTGTTTAGCCTGATGAGCATTTTCCAGAGACAGACCACCTAATCATAAAACGCAGACTAACTTTGTTACTAGGTTTAAACCATTATCCGACTAAATCAAGTTGACATCTAGTAAAATACCATTGTTTCATCTAAAAATGACAACTTGATTTGGTCGGATAATGGTTTAAACCTAGTAACAAAGAAGTCCACACGAACGAAGTCGCGGGCTCCGGCTAGTTATAGAATATCTGAAAACCAGCGGTTTGAAGGAGCGGGCTTCGGCTAGTTTATAATTTAGAATATTTGGTAACCATAGCGGTTCCAAAAGAAAACTCTCAAAGGTTACGACAATGTCACGATAACGTATCTCACAGTACAAGGTCAGGGCCTCCGGGCTGTTTACGCGAAGGTCAAGGACAGCCCCTGGATCGATACGGATGCTGTGGGGGAAAGAGACAGCGATATACAAGCTGTTGCAGGTGAGAAAGGGATGGGAAAAGCGCGGTTTACTCTCGGTTCGTGGATCGTCGAAGGATTTAATGCATTCGATGTGTTGGAAAGTGGGTTCTGTTTTATGTTATAAATAGTTTTGGCAATGTTATACACGAATGTTCATATACAACGTGGAAGAAACATACCCGTAATCAATTGAACCACGGGCTATACTAGACCACAATTATAGTTAAAATTAAAATAACAGTCAAAATCTAAAAAAAAGGCATTTCCATACAAGTGTGGAGCCCCTGGCAATTAGTATGGGAATGTTGATATTTTTTTGTATTTTGACGTGATCTAGTATAGCCTGTGGTTCAATTGATTACGGGTATGTCCCTTCCACGTTGTTTAAATGTCGCAGTTGGATTGTATAATCCGTTGTTTGACAAAACCTCTAGTTGTTTGGCATTACAGCTCGGTTTTGTAAAACAGCTGAAAATCGGCAATCACGTCTTCATCATTGGCGAAAGGGTATCATTTCATAGCTTCAAACAAAAATTCCCAGTAGTCCTACCGGTAGGACAAACTTTTTAGGACTACGGAAATAGCTTACATTTTCGCCTATTCCCTCGACCAGCTTTTACGATCTACGCGGGATAACTAGCAGCTATATGGAAGACTAGCTGGTGCCCGCGACTTCGTCTACGTTTTCTGTAGCCTATGTGTTATTCTGATGTATACTATATTATTGTAAAGTGTCATTAAAATCGTAGGAACGTAATCTTCCGTTGTTTTAACTGAAGCGTCAGTCGGAGCGTTGTCATATCTTCAGTCAAATCAATAACTGTTGAGTTGCTGTACAGCTCCGAACTAGTTTCAGATGTCTCTAAGTTGATTACTTCAATTTTAGTTTCGCTCATTGTCATTCAGCCAGTAACTGCAGGTTTAACGTCATCATGAGCAGATTTAGACGTGGCACATAGAAGTGGCAAAGAAGCCAATGAGTAATCATCCATCCATATTTACAAACTTTCACGTTTATAATATTAGTAGGATATAAATAAATACGTAAGTATTTAAAGCGGCTACCACGCCCGATGACATTTCTAATGTCTCTGAATGGTATTTCATTACATTCCATCCATCATTCGTGTGGGGCCGCAAATGAGGGTCGATGACCTCGTGACAGCTGTCTCAAGGACATGCACGTTATCGTTTATCAGCTTAATCAAGTAGGTCCTCATAAAATATACAGGGTGTTTTTTTTAAGGTTATGGCTCCATCGTTTAGCCAAAACGATGATTTTGCCAATGTCAAGGTTGAGGATGACACGATTATGTAGGTAGAAGTAAATTTAATAACTTTTGACCGGTTGAAGAAGAGCAGTGTGCAATCTAAAACAACACAACACGTAAGATTAGTAGATATTGATGATGATGTCAGTAGATTATTTGTATACTTGTGTGGATATATTTCTACAATTGAGGAGTGGGGAAGAGTTAAATGCGTGTTAATTATTCAAGAATCTGCTAGGAGACAACAAATCAAATCGGACACTTTTTTCTAAACGTCAAACCGAAAAAACCTTAAATTTATAAACTGTCCTGAGTCTTGGATGTTTATCTAAATATGTTTGTTATAAAATAAAGTATCGTTGAGTTAGTATCCCATAACACAAGTCTAAAACTTACTTTGGAGCTAGCTCAATCATTGTAATTTGTCCCTATATATTTTTTTATTTATGGAAAATGTATGAACTTTATAACTGTGACGTCATACTTTTTGCAGTCAAATAACGCTCTCATCATCAGTTTTTCTGCAATTAGGATGGTGTAATCCTATGACCCAAACACAGATGTGCAAAGCAAAGGACAAATTATGAAATAAAAAAAGTTTTGCAAACCTTACTGTGTCATAGGTATATGTAACTAGCTGTACCCGCGGGCTTCGCTCCCCGTGAAAATTTCGGGATAAATTGTACCCTATGTCTTTCCCCAAGTCTCAAACTATATACATAAACAAACAAACAAATATACAAACTCACTTTCGCATTTATAATATTAGTAGGATTAGTAGGATGGAAGGGCTCATTATGAGGATCGCAAATATATTTTTGTTATTATTGTAAAATAAATAGTTTTGATTTTATTCATGAAAGAAGACGGAAATTGACCATCCCCCCATGATCTCCGAAACTACGGAGCTTAAAATTTGGAAAAAAAATCGAAATATAGTTCATTCCTTTTAGATTACAGAAAAACGATAAGAATTCTATCAGTTATCAATAAAGTGGTAAACTCTTACAATACGTTCCCTGGATTATAGTTCTCGCATCTTACTGTGAGAATTTCAAATGTGATTAACTTTGGCATTTTACGGAACCCTCTCCAAGCGAGTTCAACTCGCACTTGGCCAGTTTTTTATATGGAAAATCCATTAACTTAGGTGACGCCGCTTTTCAAAAATGTCACTTCAGACCCGTGTCAAACACAGGCTCCACTAAGCAAACCTAATCCATCCCAGACTTAAGAAGATAAATGACAGGATCGAGATACTTAATCTACTAACCCTGAGTAAGGCGATCTTGAAGTTCAGACACGTAAATCGCCTCAATTGCTAAGCTCCTTGTTCGCCCCACAACCTAGCTACCCATTGACCGATTTGGCTCAAGTTTAAATACTAAAAACTTCTAAAGGTTGCATGCCTCTAGTTCACTTTCTTTGTTACATCCCCATGCCAACCAAATGTCATAAAGCTCCGAATAAAATTACTAAGTTATCGTCAAACATACATACATACTCACATACATAGGTGATATTACGCGCTAACCCTTGGTAAAGCGATCTTGAAGTTCTAGCACGTAATAAATGGCCAAAAATTGCTAGGTCACGGATCTGGAGAATATCTTTAGAAATATCTTTGTTACCGTTTTTTTTTTAGAGTTCAAGACTCTCTCTTTTTCTCGGATAGAGATAGATGGAGAAGAGACGGAGAGGCCCAGCAGTGGGACACTACATTTTGCTATTTAAAAAAGAAATCACTCTTCTACTATAAGAGCCAGGCCTTGTCGGTATCAGTGTGCGAAAATAGATGAATAACAGTGACAATTTTAGGCATAGATAATGGAGTGATGGTTAGATAATCTGACCATATATGGTTGCAGACCGCTCTACCTCTAGGTCAGTCATTTAGGAAACACTTGTCATTGTCACTTTACTTGCAAAAACGACGAAATTTTGACGAAATTTTGACCGATGCATATAGGTTTCAATCACAATAAAACCATTTCATCCAAATCGGATTGCGCATTGGCATCATCATTACATTGTCAGGTATCATTAGCGGCCATAATGCTGTCTGGGAACTGGGTCTCAATGACCATTTTCACCATTGCGACATCGCCCGATTGTGTGGTCGTACAATGGTTGAATAAACAAAACAGTCTGGGCTCGAATTGGGTTACTTTTTGGCTGTTAACAAAATACC
This sequence comes from Acrobasis consociella, assembly GCA_963555685.1. Classification (NCBI taxonomy): domain Eukaryota; kingdom Metazoa; phylum Arthropoda; class Insecta; order Lepidoptera; family Pyralidae; genus Acrobasis; species Acrobasis consociella. The sequence continues at coordinate 1,790,922 of OY743119.1, read as the reverse complement.
TTTTTACAAGTTGTTTCACCTGTCTTGTTGTCTGTCTGTAAAATCATGCAAGTCAAATTTGACCCACTCCAAGGTTTCCGACTGAGAATTGAAATTAAAAAAAAAAACCGAAGCACGGAATCATCTTTCTTTTCGGATAATCAGATGATTCAATCCTGCAGTATCATAACCAGACTGAAAACAATTTTTCACAAAGTATGCTTCCCAGTGGGATTCAAACCTTGATCACAAGGCGAACAACTTAACCACTAGGCCACGGAGGTAGTCATAAAAGCGTAAGTGAGAAAAGAAAATGCCCATGAAAATAAGCTCTTGATTCTTCATACCCATAGACCTAGAATGTGTTCTTACCTAATGATTCTATCTCGCTTTGGCTAATGTGACATTAAATTTTATGAAAGCAAAACACCGCCGTGGCGAAAAAAATTGCCTCATGATGTCCACTGATATGAAGCCTATATTTCTTCCATAGAGGAATTTCTTCCATGAGGAAGTTCCCACATGGAAGAAATATAGACTTCATTTGAGATGACGCCAATCAAAACCGGCATGCATCCTGCCGGCAGGTCGTCTGACCATCATGTAGATGGATGTTCTACGTTGCACATGCCATGATGGTGATCATCTGCTGATGGGACAGAAAGAACGGCGATTCTTTCTGTCCCTTGAGCCAAAGATTCATCGCGCTTTGTGCCCTCCACTGATATTTTAACAAGCTAATCCGCTATTTTATGTCAATTTGTTTTGCTATATGGATTACCTCATCCATCCTTCGCTCATTGAATTAACAATACTATTCCAGCTTTAGAATCGAGGCTAATCAACATTTGATTTCAGATAAAGGTGCAAAAGCTTCAAAGAATCAGCCAACAAAGGAATTGAACTTAAATTGCAAAGCGTTAGTGCTAATGCAATCTCTTTCGTCTATTGCAGTGGAAAAGTTTCTTAAAGTAGCAAAAGCGCAGTTCTTTGTTCGTATACGATAGTTATATTAAGAAAAAAAATAGCAATGTACGATTTCACAGAATTTTCCGGGTTCCAGTGCTGCCTGATCCCGTTTGAAAGGAAACGGAGATATCATTTAAAATTATGTCTTGATTAAGGCTTAGATAACCCTTCAAACTATTTTATGATCTACTGTTTATAGTTCAAAGTGAGAACGTGAAGCTTTTCTACGCACATTTGGGAAAAACGGCCTTATATTAATCAGAATATTTTATAAGCAAACATATTTTGTAAATTTTTTTTTCTTTATTCAAATGCGCTAGATTTAATGCACGTTCATTGTTTTACTTTGTTTTTAGATTTCCCCGCCGTTCGTCCTTTAAATGCATAAGTGCTTATTTTTGTTAATCCTTCTGATTGCCCGCGATACAGGCTTGTGCCTAGTGCGGGAATCATTGTTAATCATACAGTGTATTAAGTTTCTCGTTAAATAAATGATTTTTGTAGATAAGTTGAACGTTCTCACTTTTAACTGTAAACAGTAGTTCATTAAATCGTTGGATTGTAGTTTCCTAGGACTTCGATGGCTCGTTAACCATCAGAAAATCCAAACGTGTAACTATAAACTAAGCTATTTGTTACATTTCTTATTGATACAGATGTCAGACGACATTGCTAGGCCGCGACCTCATTCGTAGGCAAATAAAATATTTAGTTGTGTTTGTTTAGGTGTCGAAACCTACGCAATACGGGATAAACAAAGATAGTGATGTAGTGTTTCTTTACTCGGGATTTACAATGGGATTTCCTTTTCAAAACGCTCCAAATTTTACTTAACGGCTCTGGAATGCTTTACCTGTTGACATCAGGGAAATTTCTACTAAATTATCGTTTAAAAGAAAAGTTAACGCCCACCTCCTCAATTTCTTCATAAAGTATTATTTAGTTCCTCTCTTCTTAACTAGGTACTTTCCTATTTATATGTTAGTATAAGTAGTTTAAGTTAATGTGTGTATTATATAAGTAGATATTAATTCTGATATTTATATATCATAGGTATATAATGTAATTGTATATAATTTAGTATTATTTTATAATGCGTAAGTATATTGTGTTGCTTTTTGTGCCGCTTAATTTTCTCTGTTTATCCCTATGGTTGAGACGGAGAAAATGCTCTTAGCATTGAGTCCGCCATTTGTTAAAAGTAAAAGTACTTTGGAAAAATCAACTTTGGTAAAAAAAATAGCACTTCTGATTCTTAAGCAATTAGTAGATTTGGTGGTATTAGTAGATTAGGGCGGACTCGGAAATGAACAGAACAGCATTCTGTTCATTTCCGAGTCCGCCCAGCTAGCAGATGCTGCAAGAGCGTAAGAATGAGGTCTACTTTGGACATTGCATCATCAGTCATCATCACGCTTGCAATCCAGAGCCGACACATGTACTGAGCCCTACCACCTGCACCACTAAACGTGACTTCAGACAACGCTGTGAAAGTGGGGACCTTCTAGAGGGGAAAATCTGATTTTAAAATGAGCTTTCGACACGAGAAGAAGAAGACATGTACCGTCCTCAGCTCTTCGAAGTGAATTGATTTGAATTGAAAATTTGCAGTCAGGGAGTAGGAGAGACGGAGTTGTTTAAACTGACCCTATACTAAAACAATTAGTAAGGCCCCTGACTATTAAAACGCCATGTAGTGATGAGTAGCGGAACTGTACCGTAAACCTTATATCCTTATATCCGTAAACCTATCTATTAATTCAGTAATTTTAGCTGAAAATTTGGCAAAATATATGGAGTTATCGTTTTAGATCGTAGTTAGAATTTATCAAGTCTCCCCCCCCCCCCCCCCCCTCCCGAGGCGAGCGTCACCCCCCGCGCCATAAAAGTGCCCCGAAAACCAGCTTCTATCATTTAAAAAAAAACCGTACATGACACATCAAAAATGTCTACCAAGGAAATGATCTTTATTATATTTACTATCAATCTTTCATGCACACTAAAGACATATTACTAATAGTTGACGAGAAATCAGCCACTGATTATGAAAACTTTTCGTATTTATGTAATTTAATTAATAAAAGTCTAGTTTTCTTTCAAACACGACAAAAGCATGAATAACTAAAGTCTTCTTCTTCTTCTTCTTCAGCCTTCATTTACCCATTGTTGGGTATAGGCCTCTTCATGGTGTTTCCACTTGACCCGGTCTTCTGCAGTTCGCATCCAGGTTTTGCCCAATATTTTATAGATGTCATCGGCCCAGCGCATAGGTGGTCTCCCAACATTTCTCCGGCCAGGCCGAGGTCTCCATTCGGCAATTTTACGCGCCCAACGTCCATCTTCTCTTCTACTCATATGTCCAGCCCATCTCCATTTCGACCTCGTCACTATTACTGCGATATCAGTGACTCCAGTGCGTTTCCGTATGATGTTATTTCTTAATAACTTTAATAACTAAAGTAATTAAGGAATATTATTTTTAATTATAATTCCTTATGTACTTCTAAAACTTGTACAAAAGGCCAAACTCAATCCAGGACAAAGTCCAGGACTACCTTTTACGAATTAGGAACACAATATGTGAAAGCCCTATTGTTCATTATAATGCCCTATAGAGGTAGCCAGAGCCACAAAATACATAATACCACATTTATTACCTAGTAAGTGAGCCTAACTAAAACATGTACCTACAAGAATAAGCTGTAAGCCTAATCTGGGACCTTGAACAGATTGGGAACACAATATGTGAAAGCCCTTTTGCACCTAACAATACCTAATATAACAAAGCACTTGATCCTTTTAGGTCCTACAGAGATGACAATTGCACGTATTATACCTATATATTAGTTATTCTGTGGTATTATAAAGAAAATAATTCTTCTTATCGTGTGTTAGTGACTAACACTAGTGTCAGAGTTTTTAAACCGCCTTAAAGACTTCTGACATGGTTTTAGGTAACGACCAATGTCAAAGACAGTGACCGGGACCGACGGCTTATCGTGCCCTCTGAAGCACGGATCATCTTACTTATCAGACAATCAGGTGATCAGCCTACAATGTCCTAACCAAACTAGGACAACAACACAAAGTTGTTGCTCCCGCCGGGAAACGAACCCACGACCTCCGGGTATGAGCCGAACGCTCTAATCACTACACCACGGAGGCAGTTTTAAGGAAAATTTTAATGGCAGGATTAATCTGGAAGAGATGGCTTTAAACTATGACCAATTGTACTCATTTTTTTATTACTTATTTTGTGTATTTATGGCCTTTTCTAACAGTCAGCTAACAGGAGATGCTGAGAAAGCAATCTTTTGGGGTAAGTACACCAGAAACTAACTAAAAAGACAAAAATAAAAGAGGTAGGCTTAGGACTTACAGTAGTGGGTGGGCGGCAATAGTTTGCATGAACTAACTGGTGGCGGAATCACACAAAGTAATTCCAATCACACAGTATGTAACTTTGAATTCCGCAAAGTAACACCTGTGACCATTACCACTACGACTGTGAAAAACACGCTGTGTTGAGAAACACACAATATATTTTTACAATTTCTGCCTTGTATTTTGAGTTGTGGAAGCAACAAGAGGACAACTGGACACTTCCTACTAGTTAATTTGCCAGGCAAATAAAAAACCCCGACTTTTAAGCGTTCTGAGCGTTCACCGTTGCGAAGCGCTGGTATTCGTAAAAAAATTAATTACATTTTGATATACACTACACGTAAAGATAAAGATAAAATTTCTTTATTGGACCAACTAAGTATGACAATAATCAAAAGTACATTTCAAATATATTTAGTATTTATTTAGTACTAGCCGAAGACCGCGACTTCGTTCGCGTGGACTTTATGTCTCTGGAAAATGCTCATCAGGCTGAACAACTTTTACTAAGGAGACATTTTTATATATCTTATATAGTTTAGCTGGACCATTATGGTTCTGCATCAGGCGTTCTATTTTCCAAAATCATTTATATCCTATATGTTGCGCAGGCTTAATAGCTATATAACAAAAAATGTTTTATTCGAATCCGTCCAGTATTTCCGGAAATTAGCGGGTACAAACAGACAACAGACAAACAGACAAACAGACAGTTTTTTTTTTTAATTTTGTAACTATGTCTCCATCGCCCTCAAGTTTTTTTTTTTTGGAAATATATTTAATGTACAGACACACTTTTTTTACTGTTTTATTATATGTATAGATATAGATTTAGTATTTATAGAAGGTACAAAGGCGGACTTATCACTAAAGTGATTTCTTCCAGCCAACCTTTGGGTAAAGAAGACTATAAAAGATGTGGGGGACTCGTAATGTAAGAGGCGAAACACGTGTCGCGTATACGACGTCCTATGTTGCTGCAGCCACAGCGGATGCAGCAGCATAGGAGGGGTCATGCATTGTCTGTTGGTGGCGGGTGCACACGGGCTGCTGGTGGCAGGTATGCTGGGACTAACAGTAGTGGGTGGGCGCCGGCCGGCAATAGTTTGCATGAACTAACTGGTGGCGGAATCACACAAATTAATTCAAATCACATAGTATGTAAATTATATATATACTTATTGACGTGTAAAAGTGCCTAAGGTCTGATTACTGAATAAACATTTAAATTTTGACTTCAACATTCATATTTCACCCCTATTAACATTAAGTTTTGCTGCTGAACCGATTTTTAACCCTCAATAAAAATAAGAGTGTTAAAAGTTTGACGCCAATGTCTGTCTGTGCCATCGTAGCTCTCGAACGGATGGATCGATTTTGATGCGTTTTTTTTTTTACCTGAAAGCAAGTTTCCGGTCGTGGTTTGAGTTGAGCTAGTCCCAATAGTCCTATCAGGTTTGTTCTGCCAGTAGGACTAGGAATTTTTGTCCTTACAGTGCTATCAGTAGGACTACTGGGAATTTTTGTCAATATAGATCTACTACAGACTACTGGAAATTTCAGTCCCAGTAGTCTTTGTGGTAGGTCTATTAGGAGGATTGGGACCAAAATCCCAGTAGTCCTTTGTTAAAATATTAAGTCATTTTATTTAGGTGACTTAAGACTTAAGTGCTCACTTAATTAAGTGTAATATCATCATATTATTGTGTTATTTTATTAAATATTGTTATTAAAAAATGCATTAAAATATAAAATTGTAACTAAAATAATTAACATTACTTACATTGACAGTCGTGAATGTTAAGAAAGATTAAATAATTAAAAATGAAAAATATTTAATAATTGGCACCATACATTATGAACCATATTGTTCACATTTAGATTTAAAATTTAGTTTGTAATTTAATTGTATTATACTTAGTAAAAGTATTTATAATAAAGAATGATTTTGAAAAAAAAAACAAAATTTAATTGTAATTTAATTCTACTGTAAAATTTAAAATTCAAATTATCCTCACCAATACCTCTTCAGTTAAGACGGAGGTATACATAGATATCTGAAGACTCTTGAAATAATGACCGTCCAATTTTCCCAATACGTCCCTGTTTTAAAATTCAAATTTAGAAATATGGATTTTCTCTTCATTGAGAACAGTGATGTTGTTATTTTCTCAAGCGTTGCAAATGAGATTCTTTCGAATTAATTATAAATATTGGGGTATGATACCATGAATTGTCATTTTGTCCCATGCTGGTCTAGAAGAAATAAAAAAACTTAGAATGTACCAGCTGCTTCTCTTCCCACGCAGATCGTAAAAGCCGATCGAGGGAATGGGCAAAAATGCAAATCATGTTAACAGGCGATGCGGCTAGCAACCCATCACTGTATTGATTGCTTTTCCATCTTCTCGCCCACCATGACGCTAAAAGTGGCTTTTGGGTCTTGCGGCCCTGGGCTCTGCATAGAACCGCAAGACCCAAAATGCTCTGTCTGCCCTATTAGGGATAAAGACGTGATAGTATGTATGTAGTATGTATGTATGTATACCATGAAAAACTTTCTCCAATAAACCTATGTTGATCATCATCATCATCCGAGCGTATTTTCCCGGTTGCATCCTCAGCAGTGATGTTTCAGAGCCCGGGGTCCGCTACCAACCAACCAAGGAGATTTCACGAAGTTACTGGTTTTTACCAAGAGCGACTGCCGTCTGACCTCCGCAACCAAAGGGTAAACCAGAACCAATCCTTGGGTAGTTTGATGATTGAGCGCTAGATGGCGTTTGGGACCCACAGTTTACACGTGCCTTCCGAAACACGGAATCATCTTTCTTTTCGGATAATCAGGTGATTCAGCCTGCAATATCCTAACCAGACTGGTAACAACTTTTCACAAAGTAAGCTTCCCAGTGGGATTCAAAACCATGACCTCACAAAGCGAACGCCCCAGCCTGACCACAGGACCACAGGGGCACTCAAAAAACCTATGTTGTGATTGTGATATAGTGGAGTATAGAGTATAGTAAATAGTCTTTACCTACCCCTGTGGGAGAAAAGCATAATAGTATGTATGAGGTTAAATGCTCTGAATCCCTGAAAATAACTTTTACGGCTTTTTTTTTTTAATTTATTTATTTCTCAAACTTACATCTATTTACAATTTAATTTAGTTTGCCAATCTGCCAGGCAGTTTGGCAAACTAAATTAAATTGAACCGAATAACATTAAACATAACTAAGAACTGTTGGATTATGGAAGCCAATGAAAGACGAAATTAAATATAATATGATTGTTTATTTCACTGTTAAATTGAAAGGTGTATTTTATGTGCGGCAACGCTAGGTTCAGACAAGGGCCGGGAACTCACTAAGTTCTGAGGGAGCCTAGATGTACCTCTATGTAACTCGGACTTCGATATTAAAGACTCTTTGTTTAATACATAAACAAACTGACTGAAAGGGACAGACTTCCTGAAGTTAGAGAGAGACAAATTTATTTTTGTATATTCCAACAAGAACCTTCCTTTCACGTGAAAAAAAAACCGCGAAATAGGTCTCTTCCTTCGAGAGCTACAATGCCACCGACAGACACACAGAAGTAAGCATCAAACTTATAAAACCCCTCTTTTTATGGGGGGTTAGGAGACTATTGACAGTAATAGCACACATTTCAGTCTGACAACGTTGAGTAACACCTTGATCTAGAGTAGGTAGTAACCTGAGACGACCTTTGTCAGGTCGTTTACTCACGCGCTCTCACAGGTTTGTTTCAGCGCCGGTTGCCATGGCGACCAGCGACCTCGACCCGACCTGCAATTAAAGAAGGGTACCTATTAGAACACGTGTATTTTGGTAGCTTCCGTATTTAGTTTGTATTTTCAGCTTACTCCAAAAAAGGATGATTCGAATATATTTTTTTGTATGTTCAAGGAAACGCTTGGACCAATTTGGAAAATTCTTTTTCTGTTTGAAAGGACCTACTTGTTAGGTGGTCCCATAGAATTTTACCAAAATCGGTTGTGTAGTTTGGTGTTGAAGTATTAGTTTCAAATAAGCGGCCAAGTGCGAGTCGGACTCGCCCATGAAGGGTTCCGTAGTAGCAAATAACATAATATAAAAGTCTTGTAGTATGTTTTTTTAATTTTTTATATTTGAGTTGATTGAATGAAAGGTAAATTGCCGTTTATGATTTATGACGTATTAAAAATAACTACTTACTAGATATCGTTCAAACCAATTTTCGCTGGTAGTTTTTATGGTAATGAACATCATGTATTTTTTTTTTAGTTTTATAATTCCCTTATTTTAGAAGTTACGGGGTGTGGGGACACACACTTTTTTCCACTTTGGTATTCGGTTTAGAAAAAAATGATATTAGAAACCTCAATATCATTTTTGAAGACCTATCCATAGATACCCCACACGTATGGGTTTGATGAAAAATAAATTTTTGAGTTTCAGTTCTAAGTATGGGGAACCCCCAAAATTTATTGTTTTTTTTCTATTTTTGTGTCAAAACCTTAACGCGGTTCACATAATACACCTACTTACCAAGTTTCAACAGTATAGGTCTTATAGTTTCTGAAAAAAGTGGCTGTGACATACGGACGGACAGACAGACAGACATGACGAATCTATAAGGGTTCCGTTTTTGCCATTTGGCTACGGAACCCTAAAAATTATAGTCTGGTGAAATAAAAGACGTGAATAATTTAAATTGCAGATCTTTCAATATTCTATAAATACGATAATATATCTACAATACGAAAATTTGTATGTATGTAAGCGTACATACATACATACAAATTTTCACGCCTGTTTTCCGTGGGGGCAGGCAGAGACTATGGATTTCCACTTACTACGATCCTTGCAAACCTCTTTTGCTTAGTCGCCTTTGGGTAAGCGTAGCCTTTGGGTAGCCTTTGCGTAGCCTTTGGGTATTACAGCCTTGGGAACTATCTACCCCGTCTGGGATAATGATGTTAAAATGTACCTGTGCCGTTTTAAGTAGATCGTTTTAACTTTAACATTTCTCTCAATCTCTATCTAAACCAAACAATTTGCTGCCATACCAAAATATACAGAACCAAAATGTGGCATCGAAATTTAAAAATTTAGTAAAATAAAAGTTTATTTAGTAATTAGACCTTTACAGGTACTTTTACACGTCAATAAGTATAATTAACATAACGTGTAGTGTATTAAGTGTATATTAAAATTTAATTGACAACAGCGCATCGACACGACCACTGCTGAAATGAAACGCCGTAAGAAACTTATTTTCACATCATTATGTGCCTTACCTTTTCCCATTTTATTTGAGGTCGGCACAGTATGTCTCATCCCTCCACATCCCTCTATTCCCCGTCATTCCTTCATCCACCCCAACTATAGTCATGCTTAACGCACTCCGTCCATCTCTTCTTTGGTCTTCCTCTTCCTTTATCATCATTTCAGCCGCATAACGTTCACAGCAGGACATAGGCCTCTCCCAAAACTTTCCAAAATGACCGATCTAGAGCGGCTTGCATCCAGAAATATTTTAAACATTTAACATCTTCCTTTATGTCCGTAAGAAACCCATTTTCGCAGTATAAATAAATTCAAAATTCATGCCTAAGATGGAACAATGGATAACAGAACGTTATTTGATAACAAAATATTGGCAAAGTTAAATCGAACAAGTTGACTAATGGTTTAAGTTAAACATGATAGATGATTCTCGATTATAGTTGCCTTTGTTTAGCAAAATGTCAAAGTCATAATAATTTATTTTAACACTTGATTATTGTAAATTTTTCTTTCGATTTTATAATAGTGGCTGATTCATATCACTTCTTGAGCGCAGGTGCAGAAGAAGCGGCAACAAATTGCTCTGCAGCATTTTCTCCAATAAAATAAGATTATTAATAATTTTTGTTTTGAATAAGGTACAAGGTTTTTTTTGCAAAGACATTTTACTATTTAATAACATTGAAATATAGTTTAAAATAAGATATGGACTGAGAAAACATTGTTATGGTTGTGAACCGTGATATCGTGAGGGTTCCGGTCTAGAATAGGACCACTCCAATTGGTAACCATAAGGCATCTTTATAGGGCTTTTTAGGCATTCAAGAAGCAATACTAAAGTACTTAAACTAATTATTGAAATAAAAAAACCGTAAAAGTATTTGGTAACCGCATTCGCTACCACTATTGCTGTAGCCTACTTCTGGCCAGGAGTTATAATTAACTAGTTCTGCCCGTAGGCTTCGCTCCCCGTGAGAATTTCGGGATAAAAACTATCCTACGTCCTTCCCAGGGTATCAAACTATATCCATATTAAATTTCATCTACATAGGTTCAGTGGTTGAAGCGTAAAGTGGTAATATTCATGGTCGTAAAAAAATTGTCCTGTATCATAATGGTTAAAAAAATAGTTTTTAATATTATTTTAACCCCATAACTTCGATGCCTGAACTGATTAGAATCTTACATCATTAAATAATTTTAATGTCAACTGTACATTTGCAGTTAGGTTACTATTCATTTTATTATTTAACAATAAAATCGAACTAAATAATAATTAGGCAACTTAGGAAATGCAAGCTAAACAAAGCTTTTTTACATCAATGAGACCTCACCAGCCCGCCTAACCAGCTTGGAGAGTGTAGGCCAAGTCCTCTGGCTGCTCTGGCCAAATGGTTGTGGTAATACAGAGAGGGTCGCGCTCCTGCAGTGGAGACAAAACGACCTGATGATTATGATGATTTGGTCCGGCAGATGCGAGTACAGCAACATGTTCACGGCGTCTGCGTCGGTGGCGCTGTTCGGGCTGACGGTGTTCTACAGCGTGGCCATCTTCGGGCTCTACCTCTCCGACACATTCCACTTCGAGCGCCGCGCGCCGCACGCGCCGCTCGCGCCGCCCGCGCCCAACAACTAGGCTGCACGCAGTGACGTCACCAACTCCCTTGACTCAAGTAAAGTGCCATATTCACAATCCATCCTGCTGTACGTCCGTTCAAGGCCGTGCACGATGCCCGATGCAAAAGTACCGTGAATACGCTTGACGTACGGCGTGACAGAAATAAACTTACAAACATATATACAAACTCACTTTCGCATTTATAATATTAGGAAGTAGATTTTTACATTTCAGGCATCCACACGACCGAAGAAGAAAAAAATGATTATGCATGAAATTGGTTTCTTTTTTTATTTAACCTGTACTGTCCCACTGCTGGGCTAAGGTCTCCCCCATCTCCTTCCAAATATCTCGATCGTGTGCTACTTCCCACCATTCCCTCTTAAACTGACGCAAGTCGTCGCACCAACGTTTCCGGGGCCTACCTCTCTTCCTTCGACCATCTTTGGGAGTCCACCTTTGTTACCAAAGTTGCCCATTGTATGAAATTGAAATTGGTCTTAAGATGCTAAATTATTACTTTGGACGGCATTGCGAAGTTACTACACAGCGCGGGTTTAGACAGTTGATGTCCGGAAGGCAAACCCGCTTTTCATTCAAGAAACAGGTGAAGGCACCCTTTTCTTCAAAAACTGTCAGATAGATCATAGTATATTTATGTATAAATTGTATATTTTAGCCGTATCTATTTTTTCCTTTCGCCGTGGAGACTTTAGGGGTGTGGAGGCGCGTCAAATTTTTAAAGAAATCTCCACACGCCTGATCCACGTTTCTGGGGATCTAAGAGCTGGTGCGCATTTTGGCCAAAGATTAAGCCTGGCCATACAACGAGGCAATGTCGCCAGTCTTTTAGGTACCTTGCCCTGCGACCGTAGCGATCTGGGGTCTATTTTTTATTTAATATAATGTTTTATTTTTAATTATATTATTTTAGTTTATAGTTTTATAATTTAGGTAGGTTATTTAGTTTTTATGAAATGAGAATAGCAATAATTTATTTATAATCAAATTGATAGTTTATGGGTTTGTTGAATATTTTAGGAACTATATACAATAAAGTGTGTGTTATGCAGGGATCGGATATTCCAGTGCATATTTACCTAAACTTCGAGGAGCTACATAACATCAGTGGATTTTCGAGGTGATAACCTCGAAAATTTTAAATCATATTTATAATACAGGGATTTCTTAATCATGAGTTGTTATTTTATTGCATAAAAATAATAAAACTTTAGGTAAAAGTTTTTGATTGAAGGATATTAGTCCATTTTCTAGAGTTTCTTCTAAAAATTATGTCAAATAAATCAACTCTAAAAATATAATAAATTATGCTTCAATAAATAAGTTGTATCCGATTTCTTTTATTATTTCAATGCAATAAAGTAACAACTCATGATTTTTAAATCCCTATATTATAATTAATATTTAATATTTTCGAGGTGGTATTATCCACTGATGTTATGTAGTTCCTCGAAGTTAAGGTAAATATACACTGGATCATCATCATCACTGGATATCCGATCCCTGAATTTTATGTATTTCAAATTCGGGCAGCACTGGCCCGAAAATTTCAGGTGGGCTAAAACTAACTAACTATTATTTAACTTGAATTTTTAGTGGTCTAGTGCTGCCAAACACAATGTACCAACAACTCCTTACAAAGAACACAAATTGCATAGCGTGATAGGCCCAAGGTTTGCTCGTCCGGTTTTTATTCAAAGCCAATGAACTTCATGTTTCATTGACTCTTATTACAAGGTACTAAAGTGTATTTCATTGTAGATTTGTTTGTATGAAGTTGTATTGCTGTGGGAAGTTCAAGGTTGCATTTCCGGAGATAGGAAGGTTGTTTGTTAACTTTTGTGTTTGTGAGGATAGTTTTGACGTAACGTTATTTGTGCTATTTATAAACCACGTAATCATTTTAATATTTAGGCCCAACGCAGACGACAGACTATCCGTGACGCACTTTTTAGTTTGTGATAGTCTGTGAAAATAGAACCTATGGAATCATACGCAGTACGCACACGACGCGCAAAAAGTCCGGCGCGCATCGTGTGCGTTACTGCGTGAGATCTATTTTCACAAACTAAAAAGTGCGGCACGGATCTGTCATCTGCGTTGGGTCTTAGGTAAAAACTTTATCCTAAATCAAGTTGACACTTCGACTACTCGCCACTATCTCATCCGGAAACAACAGTTCGTTTTTATACGGATACCTAGCTAACCTAGTAAAATAACACTATTTCTTCTGTCAATATATCAACTTTATTAATATCTATCAGTTGACCAAGCGAGCGAAGTAACGTCTCAGTTTTAATATTGCCAAAACTGCTTTTGTCCGTCTGTCAGTCTGTTCTCGCCTATAGGTCACATTTTTCAACCGATTTTCGTGAAATTTTGAGAGCAGGTTTGATAATCACTTATCTAAATAAAATAAAAACTGTCGATTCAGTTTTTAAAATGGATAGCGTGCCGTCGCTCTCTCTCGCCCTTGCTAATGAAAGTTCTGAGCGACAGAGAAGGATAGCAATATGCGAAAGTGCTGGTCCGTGCTGACAACCCAACCCTTACGAGGTCTACTGCTCACATAGTGCCATAGCACCACTTGTATACACGTTCCTCCACGTTTTATCTCACGGATATAGTTGAAAACTGTTTTATTCTTCTTCAATATAGTTAGGGAGGCGAATAGGGGAATTTTCTGCAATACTCGAGCGTGGCAGTTTAAGATATGAGAGATACCTTAGACCTAATAGAACAACCTTGTAAAGTATTTAGCTCTATATGTAGTGACGCGCGCCTAGGATAGACGATCAGATTAGTAAAAAAAATCGATAGTCTGAAATACTCGAGCGCGTCAGATTAAGATATTGGGGGTTGATTTTAGTGTTTAAAGACTAAATTTAACTAATCTGACGATAAGTCCTTGACGCCGCCGAGTTATAGGGTCGCGAACTTGTAAAAAAAAAACGTTAATCAGGCATTCTCGAGCGCGATTTTTTTATTTTTTATTTTGAAGAATATAATCTAAAACTTACTAAAAATACAAAATCTGCCGGTTTCCGCATGACCGAAAGTGTGGAGGAGCCATTTCGTCTTCCTAAGAACGCGTTGCGGCATATAAGTCGCGAACGATACATTTTACGAAAAAAAAGTTTAAATAAACATTTACGTTGGTTGTATCTATCGCTTTATTGTCATTCTGAAATTCCCCGTTTTATCAAGGAGAAAGAAAGGAAAAAAAAGAAACCAAAAAACCTTTTTCGGTCAGATTAAGAGAACCCACCAACTTTTTTGTCAGATTAAAAAAATATGCTTTTAAATAATAATAATAAATAAATTCATTTATTTCAGATGTCAGAGATCCATATATGATACACTTATTAGAAGTTCACAAAATACACAATTAAATAGCAATAAAAAATGACACACAATACTTGAATTAAAATTGAAATAATAATTAAATAAAAATGTCACAAATCACTACTATCTACTAAATACTTATAAATACCTTCTCTGCGGCATAGGTACTGCGACGTGTCTGTCGCTGCAGTGCCGGAGGTAGGTACAGTCCAATCTGTCAGCGATCATCTTCAGGATGACATTGGAGCTGCCTCGCACTCTGCGCACCAAGGAGGCGCCCCGCTTACGTATAGTTGTGTGAAAACAATCTGTGCGGGCTTTCGCGAACATGCCCGAGGCGCTACAGTATCGTGGCAACCCCAAAATCACCCTAAAAGCATTATTGTACAGGACGCGGAGGTCATTGTAAGCCCGCTTTGTATAATTTGCCCACAAGCTGCAGGTGTATAATGATGTACAATACGATCGGAAAAGTGTATTTTTGACCTCCTGTGAACATCGTGCAAACCTGCGTGCAATCATATTGGCTCTAATAGACAATGCCCTTCGCTCCCTCCCAATATCAGCATTGTCATCAAGGCCGGCAGTAATTAGGTGACCCAGGTATTTAAATTGACCTACCCATTCCAAAGTTATATTATTTATTTTTAGAGGTGGTCTATTCTGAGGACACTTTGTACCCGCCTTGAACACCATGCACTGACTTTTTTTTTACATTATATTTTAGACCGTGGCTACATGCATACTCCTCGAAAATCCGCACAAGCCTCCGTGAACCGCAAATTGACGCACGTTTTAGGATACCGAGATATACCTTCCCTATGAAAATCTGACGCACTTGAGTATTTCAAAAAAACTTTTTTTTTTGCATTTTCAAAAATTCATCGTAACTTATCGTCACGCCGAAATCGTCAATTTTTCTAAAGGGAGCTTCCTTGGGGCCTACTTAACACCCCTTCCAAAAATCTGAAGCGCTCGAGTAATTTTTTTTTTTTGCATTTTTGACTACTTCATATGCCTGCCCCCACCACGCAAACCGGCAGATTAGTATACCGTTGTTATCAGAGGCACTTGGGGCATACGTAGTATGAATATCTGACGCGCTCGAGAATGCCCAAGTTACTGTTTTTTTTAACATTTTTGAAAAACCGTACACTCCAAACCCACCGCTAAAATGGTTTTGACCATACGAGCTTTTCTTTTCGAAATTATTTTATCTTTCGATTTTGATAGGTCTCGACGGCGCCGTTGAATTACGCCATTTAGCTACCTCGCCTCCCTAACTAATATTGTAACTGAGACTCAAGAAGATACATTATTTAAGCCAAAACCAGCGAGAGAAAGCGGGTACTTGAAGTAATCCGTTTAATTTGATAACCGCGAGAAAGTCGCAATTAACTGCGATGTTAATTAATTTATTTAATTTTGCAGCAAACGACGTGTGAAGATTTGACAGCTGACTCACATATTAGAGGGTATCGTGAAGAAGAAGGTATTACATAATTTTACCAAAACTAAAAAGTTTGTAAGCAGCACAGCTAAGAATGCAACCAAGAACGTGGTAAGATGAATGCAGTTATAAAATTGTAGACAAGTTTATTTGAAGGGAAATTAAAAAGCCCCCGACGACGCCATCTAATGATATAAGCGGAACTTCCATTCATATTCCAAATGCGCGATGTTAAGTGGAATTGACATCTGCAGCGCCATCTATTGTTTGCCAGGTTAATTATAAAACAGCCTGACTTTCAAGCGAATCACTGAACTGATTTCCATCAAACATATAGCTATGTTTGATGGAAATCAGTTCAGTGATTCGCTCAAAACCACAAAGACTTGATTTCACTAAAAAAAAAACGGCAACGAAATTGGTCCATCCATTTGAGAGCTACGATGTCACAGACAGATACACAGACAAACATTAGCGTCAAACTTATAACACCCTAGAAATTTGCGAATTTCTTGGCCGTGTTTTTTTTTTTAATTTTTAAATATATAGGGACAAATTACACTGATTGAGCTAGCCCCAAAGTAAGTTCGAGACTTGTGTTATGGGATACTAACTCAACGATACTATATTTTATAACAAATACATATATAGATAAACATCCAAGACCCAGGACAATTTGAAAAAGGCCATTTTCCAACTTGCCCTGGCTGGGGATCGAACCCAGGACCTCCGGATTGGCGGTCTAGCGTGTTGACCATTACGCCACGGAGGTCGTCAATAGTAATAATTAAGAATTACAACATTTTACAACTCAATTTGCGTGGCATTGTGCTTATTCTCACAAAACAAAGCGAAATTACAAAAAACTGAGATGTGTAGCAATTAGCGCGACTTCGACCTTCAAAGTTACCAAACAGTTTGTAAATAAACGTTGGAAACTTTTGGAGAGTTATGTTTTTAAGTTTTGTTTGACGAGATACATTTTTTCAAGATTTTTTTTTTTAATTTTTGCTGCAACGCTAGTGACAGCCGCGAAAACTATTCACCTTCTTATACATTGTGACATTTTACCCACCTGCTAAATTTTTGGAGCAAATTCAATCCATGATACTGAACTACTTTCTAAGAAAAAATTTATTAAAAATTAATAAAAAAATATTTTCTCCTACCATTCATATTCAACTTGTCAAAATTTATTATCATGTTTCGATATAAATATGTTCCTTCGAAAAAATTGTTCAGTATCATGGACTGAATTTAGCCTTAAAATAGTTTCAGTATAATTCGTTAGACTATGTACAGGTAGGTATATATAATTATGTATAATATGACTAAAGTACCCGTAACCGAAGGGCATGTATGAAGAGATTGATGAGTTTAGATGAAGCAAAAGAGGTTTGTCAGGATCGTAGCAAGTGGAGGTTCATAGTCTCTGCCTACCCCTGCGGGAAACAGGCGTGATATTATGTATGTATGTATAATATAACTAAAAACCAACTTCACCCCCAAACTACACCACCGATTTGATAAATTTCTATGGAACCGCCTGACAAGACCCTTTAAGGGGACGCACCGTGAAAATGGTCATTTTCTATTTCTTATTTCTCAGCGAATATCAGAAATTTAGAACTAATACTTGCTAATAGCATACTAGAACGCTTTTCTAGCATAATTGTGGTTGTGGATACATAATTAGTTAATTTTTGTAACACAAACTTGCTCGTCAAAAACACCTCTACCAAAAGATATATGGTCTAATTTCTCACAAACGAGAGGGACTTCAGCTTTGAAACTTTTTATGCAGATCAGTAATTATGTAATCTTCAAAATTGTGGTTCAAATTTTTTTTTGTTCGGCTTTAGTTTTAATTTTAGAGCTATTTTTATATAATTGATCAGTTTTGCGTGGCTTTAGATTTCAGTCATATAAGCCCTTTTACCTTCCTGAAATTTATTGTAATTGCCGTCTCGCTTTTTCGCGAGTGTATTTAAATAAAGTGTTCTTGTTGCACAGATTTTTGACAGTTATACATCAAATTGTCAGATGGCCGATGGGCCTCGCGGAGCAAGGACGCGTCGCTCTTCACAAAAAAAAATGACATTTAATTTCGTAAAATTATTGTCACAGTGTAAAATAATATCACGAATATATATGGGTCGAACAGTCTGTAAACAAACGTGCGAGTAACTTTCTTACACTGTGGCACTTGTCATAATGTCAAAGGAAGTGTCAAAGTATAGCGTGGCATAGATTGATTACCTGACAGACATGGTCGGCATAGATTTTTTTTCATACAAGTACCGTACATACAATATCGATTTATAATATTTTAGTTTTATTTAATTACCAGTTTTGTGGCAATAAATTAATTTTATAATAGCCAAAGAAACTTATCTATAGATCCTCTTCGGATTTATTTACTTTTAGATTTCGAGAAATATACACGTACATACTGTACCACTGACTGACTGGCTGACTGATTGATATGGTTGTTTGACCTGCGCCGTGCTGATAGCCGTAAGGAGTGAAGCTCACTTGCTTGGTGGGGGAGCAGAGAGGGGAGGGGGGGTTTTCTGCTTATCCCTCTAAACAAGCAACCAAGTGAAGCTTAAGGCCTAAGGCAGAGGTCACCTACGAGGCCGTAGGCCGAGCCACTCCCACCACGTGCTTCGTCGTTCTTTTTTTTGCAAACCAAGATGGCCGCCGAAAGCATTTTTTTGGAATCCAGGATGGCGTCTGGGCTTTAGAAATTTTTTTTCGTTAGTAACGTCTCACTGGGACTTTGTAGGAGTAAGATTTTTGCATGAGGGGGTAAAGCACCCTGCGGAACTCGAAACTGGATTCAGATTTTGGATCCAAAATGGCCGCCCACACATTTTTCTTGTTTTCTTAAGTAACTGGAGCTTTTATCCATTTTATGAACTGGAAAAATATCCTAGCCTACCTCAACAGCTGCACGAAAAACCGCGGGCTGCTTGCAGCTTGCGTAACGCCTAAAGAGCTAGTACATTTGTTAAAATTGATATAAAATATCGATGAATAAGTATAAAATATCGTTAGTCTATATACTATATTTGTGGCCTTAAAAAACCATAACAATATCGATAGGACTATTGATTATATTGATTACTGATAGTTTACAGTAATATCGATGACAAGTAAAACTATCGACAGTTTGTAGGGTTCCGTTTTAAACAAGGAACCCTTATACTTTCATCATGTCTGTCTGTTTGTCTGTCATCCGACGTTTTATTTATAAATACTAAAAAAGCTATAATTTGGCATGGGTATATTAATCATGCCAAAAAACAGTGAAGTAAAATAGGGAAAATCTTTTACCTATAAACGAGCAATTCTTGTATATGTATTTATTTATAAATTTCTATGATCTCGAAAACGGCTCTAACGATTTCGCTGAAAATTGGTATATGGGGGTTTTTGGGGGTAAACAATCGATCTAGATTAGTCTTATGTTTGGAAAAATGCGTGTTTTCGAGTTTCTTTCTACGCAGAATATGGTCGCTAATTTCGTCGCACCGGCCGCCATCCGGTTAGCTCAGCGGTTAAGGATACTGACTGCTAGAAAGAGTGTTACGGGTTCGAATCCCACTCGGTGACTTATTTTTGTTTTTTTTTTATGTTCAAGTTTATATATAATTTTTTATTTCGTACTGTTTTTAGACAAGTTTTAAAAAATATAGTTAATGTTTGAGATGAAACCGACCGAGCAAAACTCGGTCACCCAGGTACTATGATATTGTAGCTCCCATGAAAGTTTTTTTTTCGACTAACCCATCGTGTAGGGTATCGTTAAATAGGTCTTTCAAAATATTTTGAGCTTTGTTACGCCGAGCTAAATCTTTGCGTATTATCGCTTGCACTGTCCCCAACGACGACTCATGCAGACCGCCGGAAAGCGCTACGTCGACACTTCGCGGCGGGCACTAACCAGAATTTGGATGCACCTGTGTCCCAAGTGATTCAATCGAATGAACTAAATTTAATGGCATTATTGATCCAACTTTGATCGTAATCAATCATTTATATGTTAATTGTAACTTTTAATTGAAATAAACTAAGTTATCTCCGGAAACCTATCTTTTTTCTGCGACCTTTTCTGTAGAAAACGTAAATGGCGCAGTCTACGGGATACTTGTAAAAACTAGAATACTATAGACAAGTGTCCGAACCTACGAGTGAAAGTGATTTCTACAGTGAGTGATCTGAAAATCGATTGTGCAGGAAAAAGATACCGGAGCATTATGCTGTAAGTACTTTGAATCTTTCTTAGTCCTTGCTATCCTACTTTTAGTCCTTCCTACTTTTATCTATGATTTTTTTGTATGCGATTTTATTTTTCGTGTGTGATTTTTTTTGTGTGAGTTTAACATACGGCCGCCAAGATTTTCCATCCGGGAGAGTCACGGAATAGTAGGTTAGGGAATAGAAATAGTAATAGAGATAGTTCGATCGACGAACGTAGGAATTTAGAGAATATTTTAGAAGAAGATAGTGATTTAGAAGAAAATATGGCAAACAATAGTAACCCGGTTGATTTGATCTATAAATCACTTAGACTAGTTCCAGACTTTGATGGAAACCCGCACGTTTTAACGCGTTTCATAAATTTGTGCGATCAGTTAGTACTTACGCACTTCAATACTCAGCCTGGGCATGAATTAACTAATCTTGCTCTAATTAATGGAATTTTAAATAAAATATCAGGCTCTGCGGCTAGACTTATTAATTCTAATGGGATACCTGAAAATTGGCAAGGAATTAGAAGTGCACTTATTAATAACTTTGCCGATCATCGCGACGAGACCGCGTTATATAGTGACCTATCATTGCAGACACAAGGATGTAGCACACCGCAAGAGTTCTATGAGCGGTGCCAAAATTTATTCAGCACGATTATGACTTATATTTCGTTACATGAATCTCTTCCTACGACTATTGAGGCTAAGCGTTCACTATACAAAAAGCTTACTCTTCAGGCGTACTTGCGTGGTTTAAAAGATCCTTTAGGTTCTAGGATTCGTTGCATGCGTCCTGAGAGCATAGAAAAAGCCCTCGAGTTTTTCAGAATGAGCTCAACACATTATATATGCAACAGCGTAGTGATAGTGACTCTAATAGAAAAGATTGGACAGGCCCATTTTCCCATAGTACTCATTTACCTTTAAATAATTTTGTACCTCAGGCTTTACCATTTAATCATCCTGGACCTTCAAAGCCACAGGGATTTAATATGCCAAGAGTAGCACCCCAATTTTCTAGCCGCCCCCAGCCTACTCAAGGGTGGAGGCCTAATTTTCCTCCTCAATTTACACCACCTCAAGGTCCTACTCGTACTCAACAAATCATGCGTGCGCACCCTCCTAATTACAACCCTCAAAGCAATGTATTCAGACTACCTAACAGGCCACAGCCTTACCACGTTAGCAATTCTCCGCGTCCTATGAGTGGTGTGAGCCATTTCGTACCGAAAGTTTTACCACCTACGGGACATGATTGGCGTAGATTTGGAAATCCGCCACCGAGTAATTATTTCAAAACGCGTGAAGCTAATTTTAATGAGTTCGATTGCTATGACTATGAATATAACTATCCAGAATACGATGAAAATTGGTATGACTATGAGCAGAACAACGAGTTTTGCTATGACAATGAAATAAACTATTGCTCGGAGGCCCCTGTAATTCAGGAAGTTGATCAGAGTCCAATCCCGGTCAGTGATGAAAATTTTCAGAAGGTGTCGAAGTCCGACAAGCCAAAATAGAATTAAATTTCCATATTCAGAGACAGTTAGGCTATATACAGATTAGTAATCCTCCCCTTAAGCTGTTGATTGATACCGGTGCTAATCAATCTTTCATAAGTCCCGAAGTAGTTGAAAAGTACTTCAGTCATCTGCCTTTAAACTATG
The DNA here is from genome assembly GCA_963555685.1 of Acrobasis consociella. Taxonomy (NCBI): domain Eukaryota; kingdom Metazoa; phylum Arthropoda; class Insecta; order Lepidoptera; family Pyralidae; genus Acrobasis; species Acrobasis consociella. The sequence goes on along the minus strand of OY743119.1, from coordinate 1,768,936 downwards.
AACCGTTTCAAATTACTACCGTACACGCTACAAGTAAAAATGATTAGTCTATAACTTTGCCATGCTTCCAAGAGTTTAATGAATCAAAAGATATAACGCTTTTCATTTACAAATTCCACGACTATTTCGATGGTCTACTAGGCATTGATCTACTAGATGCATGGGATTCAAATATCGATCTTAAGAATAAAATACTAGCTACTCGTAATTGTAGGGTACCTATACAAATGTATGACTCACGTAATGCTAACCTATTTGAGGACATCATACCAGCAAATTCTTCGAAACTAGTTAGACTACCTATCAATGCACAGGATGGTGAAGTGTCAGTCGAAAATCAAATGATTAGTAATTGCCTTATTTCAGACTGTCTAACCAAAGTAGAAAATAATAGAGGATGGGTAGAGTTAAGAAATCCTTCGTCCAATGATATCATATTTTCAATGGATAGGCCTGTAGAAGCTCAAGCATTAAATGCTGACTGTTATAGTGCTGAAATTTTATCAGACCGTACTGCAGAAGTATTATCCCGCCTTCGCACTGGTCATTTGAATGAAGAAGAACGTTTTAATTTAGAGGCATTATGTGCGAACTACGCAGATGTGTTTTATCTTGATGGAGAACCACTTACATTCACCAACAAGATCAAACATAAGATACGAACCACTGATGAGATTCCAGTACACACTAAGAGCTACAGGTATCCTTATGTTCATCGTCAAGAGGTTCGAGACCAAATCAATAAGATGCTTAAACAGAATATTATAAGACCCGAAAAAATCTGATGCATCAGGAAAGGTTAAGTGGCGTCTTGTCGTTGATTTCAGGAAAGTCAATGATAAAACAATTGACGATACCCAATATTACAGACGTATTAGATAAACTTGGTAGGTGCCAATACTTTAGCACTCTTGACCTAGCCTCTGGGTTTTACCAGGTCGAGATGGATAGCGCAGATATTCATAAAACAGCATTTAACGTCGAAAACGGACATTTTGAGTTTCTTCGAATGCCGATAGGACTTAAAAATTCACCATCAACCTTTCAACGGGTGATGGACAATCTTCTCAAAGACCTGCAAACCATCTGTCTTGTCTATTTAGACGACATAATCGTTTTCAGTACTTCCCTACAGGAACATATCCTAAACCTAGAAAAAGTATTCAAAAGACTTCGAGAATCTAATTTCAAGATTCAGATGGACAAATCCGAATTCTTGAAGTTAGAAACTGAATTTTTGGGCCATGTTATCTGTAAGGAAGGTGTGAAACCTAACCCTAATAAAATTCATGCAATAGAAAACTACCCTTTACCGGAAACTCCTACTGAAATCAAACGTTTTCTCGGTCTTTTAGGCTATTATAGAAAATTTGTACCCGATTTTGCACGTCTTACCAAACCACTAACCCAATGTTTAAAGAAAGGCTCAAAAATTACTTTAGATCAAAATTATGTTAATTGCTTTAATCACTGTAAAACCCTTCTCACTAACGATCCCATCTTGCAATACCCAGACTTCAATAAAGAATTCATCCTAACTACAGATGCCTCAAATGTCGCGATAGGTGCAGTCTTATCTCAGGGTACAATTGGTTCTGACAAGCCTATCGCGTATGCGTCTAGAACTTTAAACTCAAGTGAGCTTAACTATAGTACTATTGAAAAAGAACTTCTCGCTATAGTTTGGGCCTGCAAGTACTTCAGACCATACTTGTTCGGAAGAAAATTTAAAATTTTTACCGATCACAAACCACTTCAGTGGGTTATGAGTATCAAAGAACCCAATTCACGTCTCACTAGATGGCGTCTTAGGCTTAGCGAGTACGACTTCACAGTCGTATATAAGCAGGGTAAATTTAACACGAACGCGGATGCCCTTTCTCGTATTGAGCTACACAATGAAGAGCACATGTCACTTATAGCTAATATTTCTGACAAGACCCCAACTTTAGATGATAATAGTTCTAAAACTCTAACTGCTCCAGACAATGGTAGTAATTCTAATACTGTTACAGTTCATACTGATAATGAAAATCCTATTCTAGAAGTACCTATAACGGATGAACCTTTAAATAAGTTCACTAAGCAAATTATATTTAATGTGGTAGGCGATATTAAAAGTAGACCTATTGTAACTAAACCTTTCGATAGCCATACGCGTATATCTATTCAAGTTTCTAAATCTAACCTAGAAAAAGACGTCATAAATGCTATAAAAGAATATGTACATCCTAAAACTAAAACTGGTATATTAATAAATCCTTACCTAGAAATGTATGAGATAGTACCTATTATACAGAGAACGTTTAAGAATTCATCCATAAACCTGTTCATTGCTAAAAGAGAAGTAGAGAATATCAGGGAGTATTTAAAACAACAAGATATTATTAGCAAATACCACGATGGAAAAACGAATCATCGGGGCATAAACGAATGCTACTTAGCTCTTTCTTACAAGTACTTTTGGCCAAAAATGCGTGAGCAAATTACTAAATTTATTAACGAATGTACAGTGTGTGGTCAGGCAAAGTATGACCGCAATCCTGTGAGGCCACATCTTAGAGTTGTCCCCTCAGCTTCAAAGCCCTTTGAATTAGTTCATTTGGATCTATTAACTATTCAAAATGAAAAATTTCTAACCATAGTAGACGCATTTTCTAAATACGGTCAAGCCTATTACTTACGCGACGGAACTGCAGTCAGTGTAGTAGAAGCCTTTTTAAATTTTTGTACCCATCACGGTATGCCTATAACGATCGTCACTGATAATGGTACAGAATTCACTAATCAATTGTTAGCGGAGTTTGTGAAAGTGCATAAAATTCAACATCATAAAGTAGCCCCTCATGCTCCTAATGAAAATGGTATAGTCGAGAGGTTCCATTCAACGATACTAGAACATTTACGTATACTAAAATTAACCGAAAGCTCCGAATCTGTTAAAAGTCTCATGCCATATGCCCTGCTAGGTTATAATAGTAGCATTCATAGTTTTACAAAATGCAAACCTATAGAAGTGGTTACAGGTCACTATGTCCCTCGCGATCCTTTCGATATAGACCTAACGGCTCATCTATTACAGCAGTATATGTATAATCACAAACAAAAAATGACTATTGCGTATAACTCTATTCAGGATCATTGTAATTTAACTCGTAAAGAACTTACAGATAACCGCAATAAAAGCCGGGAAGCTGAAGTAGACTACTCACCCGAACAGCAGATTTTCGTTAAAAATCCGTTTGCTTCGAGGCAAAAGCTAGCTCCCCGCTATACACATGACGTAGTTATGACTGACCTCCCTATTCATATCTATACAAAGAAGAAGAGAGGCCCAGTAGCTAAAACTAGACTAAAAAGAGTCCCTAAAAGCGCCCAATTGTTGCAGGACACTTCTGGTGGTACACCTTCTACTGACCCCAGCACTGATGCAGGAAATAAAACTTGAAAGCCTGGACAATGGGCCGGGCATCCTACCTTTTAAACTTGGACCAGCTAAGATCGTCTCCCACTATCATTCCTTTCTACGCTACATCGATTTCAGTAACATTCATGAAGTAGTTACCTCTATTAATAGACAAATAGATACAGTTAGCCCAGAACTTAACAATCGTACAAAATTTTTATTCGAACCCCACATGACATACCTGAAAAGTAAGCTCAATAACGTAGTTAAGCATTTAGAAACTTTCGAGGCAAGTCGTAGTAAGAGAGGACTCGTAGATGGTCTCTTCGGTAATTTGGACTACACAGATGCATTGCATTATAATCAGGCTATAAAATCATTGCAAGATAATGAAAATAAGTTAGTTTCGGAATTTAATACGCACGTTAGTTTGTCTAAGGATTGGATAGCTCAACATTCTAAAATTATAGAGAGTATTATGGATAATCAAAATAGAATAGAACATTTAGTAGAAAAGATAAATCAGAATGAAGCTACTAGAGATGATGACCTAGTTAAGTATGCTCATTTATTTCAGGTTTTTTCTATTCTTGGTGACAACATAGATTATATATCTCAAGAACTCATTAAATTAGAGAACGTTTTAGCTTTTATAAGAACGTCTACTGCTCATCATGCCGTTTTAGACTTAAATAGTATAAAAGATATTATAAAAAACTTAACTAAGATATATAAGAAAGAGAACATAGTTGACTTAGATGCTAGGGAAATATATGATATAATTAGACTAGGTTCTTATTATACGGGAAATAAAATCGTTATAGTATATAAAATTCCTATCCTTGTCCCTTCTACTTATGATTTATATAAATTATGTATGATTCCCAATAAATTAAATCAAGTCCTTTCTCCACCTCATCCATTCCTTGCCCTTCATAAGAAAGAATTCAGGTATATAGTGACAGAATGTCCGAAGACGAGCAAATGGTATCTATGTGAAGAATTGAATAGTATGCACAATCAGGCAGCATCAGATTGTATCCAGCAGCTGATCACCACTCAACAAGTAGCGACTTCGTGCAGCCCTGTCACAGTATCACTGATAAGACCGGCTTGAACTCTAAAAACTCGATGATAGACACTACAGCATCAGTCTTCCAACGCCCACAAAAGTACATCTGTCCTGCGGACGAGATCTCTTTGACACCTTGCAAGGCAGCTATCTAGCTATAATACCTCATACCTGCTACCTAGAAACGCCGGATTTTAAAATTATTAACGAAAAGGATCGCCTTAAAGGACAAGCGTTGAAGATCATCGACGTTCCTGCAGACAACTCAACTTCATGGCAACGCCCAAAGGTTTCCGCATCAAGTTTTAAGTTAAACTCTATCAGCTTGGCTCATCTACATGAAACTAGTGTGAAGATGTCTCTGCAGCCACCACTTAATTTGAATGAGAATAGCAACTACAACGTGTACCATACCACTATACCGATGTATGTTATACTATTCGTCGCAATCATCTTTCTGACTATTCTGCTGTACCGAAGATATGTTCTGAAAAGAAAAGCAATGATTGCGCAAGCGGTTACAGAGAACAACCAGATAGAACTTCAAGGAGTCTACACTGCTCCTGTTCCTGGCCCCAGCAGGGTTGATCCGGACCAACCTCCAGCTCAATTTACGACATCTGTCTTCAATACTCGCTGTTCTACGGGTGGAGGTGTTACGCCGAGCTAAATCTTTGCGTATTATCGCTTGCACTGTCCCCAACGACGACTCATGCAGACCGCCGGAAAGCGCTACGTCGACACTTCGCGGCGGGCACTAACCAGAATTTGGATGCACCTGTGTCCCAAGTGATTCAATCGAATGAACTAAATTTAATGGCATTATTGATCCAACTTTGATCGTAATCAATCATTTATATGTTAATTGTAACTTTTAATTGAAATAAACTAAGTTATCTCCGGAAACCTATCTTTTTTCTGCGACCTTTTCTGTAGAAAACGTAAATGCTTGTTAACACCATGTTTTATTTAAGAATCCGTTTCTAGAATATTTGTATTAAATAAAAGTTAAAATAAAACTATCAAACCTAATAAGGGTTAACGAATTTAAAAAAATCATAAAATGAAAATAAAATAAGTTTTTAGACGTTTTTGGTGGCGTAGACTTGGCTTGGCCGGACGATTTTACCATTTGGGTACGGAACCCTAAAAAGATAAAAGATCTAGTTTAACTTTAAAAAATTGGGTAAAAATAAAGGACTGAATCACCCTTTCTTGGCACTTGTTTAAAATTTTGCCCATCGTTAACAGTAGCACAACTGTACTATAGACAAACCTGAATACATAAGATTGTTCTCCTAGCATTTCACTTCATAGACACTCCGCAAATTTGACGTCAGTTTAAAATAAATGTAGTGCCCACAGTAGTGCCAATATACAACGTGGAAGGGTTATACCCGTAATAAATCGAACCACGGGCTACACTAGACCACTAACTATAATCAAATAAAAATCACAACCAAAAACTAAAAAAAATTGGCATTTCAATACAAAAGTGTGCAGCCGCCTGGAAAATTTGTATGAGAATGTCAAATTCGGTTCTTTTTTACTGTTATTTTATAATTATAATAAAGTGATCTAGTATAGCCTGTGGTTCGATTTATTACGGGTATATCCCTTCCATGCTGTATATTATCTAATTATTTTTTCAACACACTTGCTCGTAAAGTGGCTCTAATTTCATCGGTTTTAGATATATAAAGTAGGTCATAAAACACGCTTGCGTTATAAACATATTAAAAATTACTAAAAACAGCCACTTTTGACACTTTTTGTAAAGGTTCCTAAAGCTGATAGTATTTCAATGACTTTCGAGGTTCTAATGAAACTTAAGGATACTAGCTTAAAAGTTGTGCGAGGATTTCTGATAATCTCACTTACAGAAAGATAAATTATTTTTTCTGTATTTTCAAGGTCGCTAGCGCTGGTAGCAGCCTTAAATAAAAATCAGTTTAGATATAAGTGTATTGAAAAACGTCGTGCGATATATACGTGTGTATATTAGTTAAAACACTTTCAGCTCTACTAGGCCCTCGCTTTCGGCTCGGGCTGAAAAATTATCACACACTAAACTTATATCATAACGTACAACTATTTTGCAATTTTGAAAATATTACTTACTTTAATATAAATAATTGAATAATGCAGCTCTTTTTATATAGTTACTTATTTACCCCTTAGTAATTTAGTACATACATGCTGACTTTTCATTGGTTTTGAAAAAAAAACTATTGTAAATAAATTCCTCTATCCATATACTTCATTCAAATTTGTGTATGACCTAAGATAAAAAAATCGAGACCACGTAGTTACGCCCGATCAAAAACTACCGCATGACCTCGATGATCTCCGGCCGGCCGGACGGAGGTGGTGCCTGGTGGTACTACTAATTGATCTCACGATTTTACTTTGTTTTTGAATTTTTATTTCGACTAGCTAATTAGTTTTACTAACGACCCTTATAAAGTGGCCCTTAGCTTCAAAAACAATGAAAAATCACTGTGTATATTTTAAAATTAAAATAAACTATTTTTGTTTTTTCTAAAGGCTGACCGGTAGACAAAGCATCAGCATTAAGTCCTTGTACGGACATGACATACATAATATGTTACAAAAATATAAACATATTAGATTTATTTCATTACGTCATGTCTTCCATACTGTAACCTCTATATATTTTTAACTCTATCTGCATTGCGTTTAGACATTACTACAAACCTAGCGGAAAAGAACGGACAACTTTTGAATCAATTTTGACAGATTTTGAAAAATAAAAGCGTAGAGCCAAGCCTTAAAACAAAAAAATAATATTTCAAATCAGTCCTGGCGTCTTTGAATAATCGGTGAAAATACAAAAAAAAAAGATGGCGATGATTTGATAACCTAACCTCCTTCTTTTCGGAAGACGGTTTTAAAAACGAGTCTTTCCCCAAATACCTATTTTACTTCAGAGATGAAAAGATTTTTATCTTTTTCGACATCAAAGTGTTCGATTGCCCATCTATCTGTCATATTTGCCCGTGTAAATTCAATCAGGTAATGCTAATCCCGTTCGAGCAAAGGAAATCAGATATTCTCAATTCAATTTCCGGTTTCCGGCAGGTATGCGATACGTGTGAAATGGTTGGACCAGGGAAAACTGGCACTGGAAACATGGCAGGACCAAAGTTTTTGAGCAATTAATTCATGATATTGAACTACTTTCTATAAAAATTATTAAAAGTCGATAAAAAAATTTCGTCCTCCATTCAAAATCTGTCTGTTTGTATTTAAAGCTGAATATTTTTTGTTTTTATGGACAAAACTTGCTGCAACAATAAGTCGACTTGGGGAGGCGGTTGCAACCGAGCAAACAGAAACAAAGCGAGCTTATTTAAACAAACTGTATGTATATCTATACATATAATGAAATAGTTAAAAAAATGTGTCCGTACATTGAATAATGAATATATTTTCAAAAAAGATATTTGGAGCGATGGAGACATAATAATAGAGTAAGAATTTTTTTAAAAACTGTCTCTTTGTACACACTAATCTCCGGAAATACTGGATGGATTCAAATGAAACTGAAACTTTTTTGTTATACAATATCCTTTTTTATTAAGTACAAATATTTTAAGGGGTGATTCAGTCCATCATTTTGAACAACTTTTCCCAATAAATGTATATCGAAATACGCAATGATGCAAAACCATAATGGTCCAGCTAAATAACGCCTTAGCAAAAGTTATTGAGCCTGATAAGCATTTACTGGAGTCATAAAGTCCACGCGAATGAAATCGCGGGCTTCAGCTAGCAATAAATGAGCATAAATATACATACATCAGAGCTATATTATCTGTATAGATAGTAGGGCTCGGATCGCATTCCACTCTCCGTAAATAACTTTAGTTACTCGCATTGGAAGTGTAACTATACGCATAATATCGTTCGTCGAACCATTAGTAAGCTGAAACGGTCATGGAGGTTCGTATTTGGGTCGTATTGGAGTTTGACTAGTATTTCGAATTTGCTACAGTTCAGCTCTTTGTTTACAAGCTTTTATTTAGTTTCACTTGTCCCGTTATCTGTCTGTAATCAAATCTTGAATTTGATCAAATGAAATGAAAGTTAAATTTGTCAAATTTTTCAGTTTCCAATCGAGCTGAAATTTTAAACACATACGTTTCATCATCTTAATCATCAGGTCTTTTTGTACTACCCTCTCTGTACTACTACAGCTATATTTTGCCAGAGCAGCGAGAGGATTTGGCCTACACTCTCCACGCTGGTCACACGGGTTGGAGATTGGAGAGGTCTCATTGTATTTCATGATAGGCCAAGTCTTCTGGCTGTTCTGGCCAAGTATGGCTCTAGTAGAACAGAGAGGAAGTACAGAGTACGTGCTCCTGCAATGAAGACAAAAATACCTGATGATGATGACAGATAACCTATCGAACGGCGATGGAAAAAGAACCCGTCACATCAAACTCTCAACATGTAACATACAGCAATAAACAGTTTCTACGTGACGTGGTCTTATGTCTCCATAAACCAACATACAATCAATATAAACATCTCTTCGTGTATGGCGCAGGCCTAGGTGACAAACGAAGTCTGCGCCGTTCAGGCGTATACTTCTGTATGCTTTCTAATTCGTATTCTCGAAGCTTGGAAGGATTGTCGTATAATTGAAGCCATTGCCATTGCCATGCCGTAAGACTCGTACGAGCATGAGTCACGGCTCCAGTAACGATGGAATTACACTGCTGTGCTCTGTTTTATATGAGTAAGCGCCTAATGGATGGATAACTATACTAAGCAATGATAAATAAGACTTAATAGGACTTAAACGTCAAACGTAGTTTTTCGCACAAGTTACTATCAACTGCATATTGTCTTTAAGATCTTGAACCGAAAGAGTAATAATGTAATTCTTTCACAATTCCTTCCGTTTGCGTTTGATATCATAAACCGACAAAGAGATAGATATAGGTGCGTACGAACTTTATGTACAGGATTACGGGAAAGACATTAATAGCACAAAAATATGTGGCTTGTTTGACGCATACTTCTGTATGCTTTCTAATTCGTATTCTCGAAGCTTGGAAGGATCGTCGTATAATTGAAGCCATTGCCATTGCAATGCCGTACGACTCGTATGAGCCACTCCAGTAACGATGGAATTACACTGCTGTGCTCTGTTTTATATGAGTAAGCGCCTAATGGATGGATAACTATACTAAGCAATGATAAATAAGACTCAATAGGACTTAAACGTCAAACGTAGTTTGTCGCACAAGTTACATAAATCAACTGCATATTGTCTTTAAGATCTTGAACCGAAAGAGTAATAATGTAATTCTTTCACAATTCCTCCCGTTTGCGTTTGATATCATAAACCGACAAAGAGATAGATATAGGTGCGTACGAAATTTATGTACAGGATTACGGGAAAGACATTAATAGCACAAAAATATGTGGCTTGTTTGACGCACACTTCTATACGCTCTCTAATTCGTATTCTCGAAGCTTGGAAGGATTGTCGTATAATTGAAGCCATTGCCATTGCCTCGTATGAGGATGAGTCACGGCTCCAGTAACGATGGAATTGCACTGCTGTGCTCTGTTTTATATGAGTAAGCGCCTAATGGATGAATAACTACCTATGCTACGTAATTATCAATAGGGCTCGAACGTAGTTTGTCGCACAAGTCGCGTAAATCAATTGCATTGTTCGGGATCTTGAACCGAATGACCAACAATAATGTAATTCTTACAGTACTTATTTCTTCTGTGAACGTTATACTTAGGCTTTATAAAGGATGATTATGTGTTTCGTCGCTATGTATGTAGTGAAGATTCATCAGCTCCCTCGTATCTTCCATTTCAAAAACGATTTTACCGTGTCCTATGGAGCACTCAAATACCATAAGTTTGGCCTTACGTTAAATTTCTTTTCAAATGTAAGACAACTTACAACAGTATTAAAGTAACTTACAAAGCAGAGATAAATTTACAAAGCATGATTGCAGATCAAAAAATTCGGAAGGGCGCAATGAAAAAATCACCACCAATACTAAACCTGACTTCTTTGATCTTACCTCGCATGAAGAAGCAACTAGTTCTTTCCTACTACGGGCATGAAGAACAACAGATAGCCTTTCTTAATTGGAATCACAATTCAGTTTTATTGTTATACAGATATTTTTTGGTAAAACCTTTCAGACAAACACGAATTTCACTAGAAATATTTAATCCTACCCTAAGGGCCTTACGAAGCAAGTCGAAGAGCATTTAAAACAATTAGAAGAAAAACCGAAAACGGAATTCTCAAGGGCCTGGGAATTTAGTGTATAATTGGATCTCAGCTTAGCGAAATTCAAATTTTACATTTATTTGCAGACGAGGTACTTTTGCGTGAATTTTGACTTATTTACCTTTCATCTTTATTTCCTTATTTTATTTTACAATCTTACATTATAACAGAAAACATAATGATATCATCGACATAGATACACGGATAGAAGAAGATTGTGAAAGATTGGTGTCTGAGCTAAGAGAAGCTTGTATCTCAGTTGAGTTTTGAGCTGTTAGTGAAGCTGCGCTAAGAATGGGTTCCGTGACCGAAGATGGGTATACATACACGAATACATGTAGGGTATAGGTATAAGATGAAGTCGCAAACGCAAAGATTCAATAAATTTAAGCATGCACCTATTCGGATCCAGATATCATTAGCGAGGACATAGAAAAATGCTGAATGCAGGCCGCTTTAATCTGTCGTTCTAGAAATTCTTTGAATAGGCCTATATCCAGCATTGAAGCTGATAAGCAAATGTTTACTCCATGCTCTTGACCGACAGCGACCAGCGAAGGCAACGGCTTTCCTTGTTCAATCCATTTTCTCTTATTTTCAGAAATTCCCGTAACCGGCGGGCATGCATGAAGAGAGTGAGGAGTGTAGATGTAGCGAAAGAGGTCTGTCAGGATCGTAGCAATAGCGTAGTCTGCCTACCCCTGTGGGAAACAGGCGTAATAATATGTATGCATGTTCAGTTCAGACGTGCTTCTTTTGACGCGACTAAACGCTCCCTGCGTTTAGTCGCATCAAAAGTAGCACGTCTGCCTTAAAATTTTTCATTAACAATGCCAAGAGCTCCATCCAAATACCGCAGAATAAATGGAGATAGATTTCGGAGTTTAAATCTATTTCTGTTGTTAAATAGACTGTTAGTTGAAATGTCTTTTAGAATAATCGACGTTTCTATATTGAGATATTTATCTTTAATCAAAGCTAATGGGTTTTTAGGGAGAGAAAGCGACGGAACGCATCAGCACGGCCGAAGCTGGAGCGTTTCGGTCGCTCTCTCTCGCTCCAGCTAATGACGGTTTTGAGCTACAGAAAAGGATAGCAACATTGAAAAGTCCTGTTCCGTGCTGCCAGATGTAGCCTAACCCTTATGGTTCCGTACCTAAAGGGTAAAATCGGGACCATATTCTGTCGCTTTCGTCACATGTTCGATAGACCTTAGATAAATGAACTGTAGCAATCGATGAAATGTGTATGTATTATCATTATCAATTTACCCGAAAAGCACATCACAATAATCACAATGTCTAGGCAATGTGATAATAAGAAAGTTCAAATTATAATTATTTTCTTAGCCAAAGACGACTGTCATAATTAATAATGCCCGGGCGTTATGAAAAATTACCAAGTTTATTACTTGGTCCATAACATTATGTCTGAAGCTCGTCGCATCGCATCGTATTTACGCAGTTGTGCGTAAATGTGTAGAAAATGCAGTTCTTAGTGCATCGTCCATCATTTCAACGCGTGAAAATGGCTGTCAGGAATTTCACACTTGCGATTTTACATCGACTTTTAGAATCGCACATCGCTGTTAATTATTTTAAAACACATAAGTTTTTCATACGATTATTCGGAATTTCCTTATTTCACTCATTCCATACTCACTTTCCTGGGCTAGGCCAACAAGAATTACAAACTTCGCGTATTCAAATGTAGGCAACATTTCCGAACATGTTCGAGAAAAAGTTCGTTACATAGATCATAACTTTATGTCAAACATCTTACCTAAATGTAGTTTACTTTCCACTTTATTCCCTGGAAATAGCACTTCCTCGTTCATAAACAATGAGCGAGCTCTAATAAAAATACACAACGTTACACGTTATGACCTTCGACATTTTATCTTATTCCCATGTGCGTGAGGAAACAGCCTTATAACATATATCTAACAAGTATTTATGAAAAGTTAAGATAAATAGAGTTCTTGTTTCCTTCTGATACTTATAAAGTTAGTGGTTTTTTCTTGAGGCTTCATAACATCTTTATTTTTAGGGTTCCGTAGCCAAAGCGTAAAAACGGGACCCTATTACTAAGACTCCACAGTCCGTCTGACCGTCTGTCTTTCACCAGGCTGTATCTCATGAACCGTGATAGCTAGACATTTGAAATTTTCACAGATGATGTATTTTCTTTGCCGCCGTAACAAAAAAAAATACTTAAAACAGAATAAAATAAATATAAAAGTGGACTCCCATACAAAAAACGTGACTTTTATAGATAAAACAACGTGGAGGGACATACCCGTAATAAATCAAACCACGGGTTATACAAGATTACTATATAGCAAAATAAAATTAAAATAATCGTCAAAAAAACAAAAAAAAACGCGCCAGTCCGACTCGAATTTAGCCGGTTATTTCTAATACTAATTAGTGTGTGGTATGTTTTGGCAATAAAGGAATATCCTATCTGTTCTAAGTCGGGAGCTTATTTTTTTTTTTAATCCGAGTACATTAACCCACTGCAAATAACTAGTCAGAAGTAAGATGCTTATTCCACCTGGCAATATTCACGGTAGACGGAGCGGAAAGCATGACTGCGTCGGAATTGAGAGGGTTATGCTTTCAGACGATAATTGAAATAATGTCTTTTGAAATATCACTTCATTTCCATGCCACAACGTGTCTCAAGACTTCGTTTTATGCCTTCTTATGGAATCTTAAAACGCAATATTTTTTTAACGTCGTAATAAATTATCGTGACTGTATGAGGTGGTCGTGGCGTGACTGTAGCACGTATGACGTAGCAATAAAATATTATACATCTTATTAGGAACTCCTTTTTTTCCTCTCGCTAAAAGTTGCCTTTGTTGACTAAACTTTGTTTGTTGTTTAAAGTAGGAAGGCCTAGGATGAGATGGATCTCCGCTTTTGACAAAGAATGGCATGAAACAGCTGCAGATAGAAGTGATTGGAAGCAAAAAGGGGAGGTTTGTGCCCAACTATGGGAACTAAATGGCTACTAAAAAAAAAAAAGTTGCCTTTAGGTCTAGTGCAGTGGTTCCCAAACTTATTTTGTCTACTGCCCACTTTGAGAATAAATATTTTTTTAGCGCCCCCATTTTTTCACCTATTTAAAAACCAGCCAACTGATACAGGAATGCACAATTCGGGTTATTTAACAAAAACTTGTTAAAACATGATAGATATCTACGAGTACTAATAACTATTAAAATGCGAAAGTGTGTCTGTTGCCTTTTTATTTGTTTGTTTGTGTCTACTTTCATTACGAAACGGAGCGACCGATTGACATGATTTTAATTTTTTCTATATTCAATAAAATAGGACAGATATATGAACTACGCGGAGAGAAATATAGAACCGAGTTTGAGCAATCTTTTAATTCATATTAGTTGATGTTCACAAGTTGTTGTTGAGAGTCGAGAGCTCTTGCAGTCGTTGTTTAAGAGGCCTCCTAGCTAAATAAAGCTCCTAGCAAAAAAAAAAAAATTTCTTTCTGGGTCTCTTACCGCCCCCCTTGAGACCTGCAGCGCCCACAAGGGGGCGTTATCGCCCACTTTGGGAACCACTGGTCTAGTGGCTCTAGGCCCCGATTACTTAGAGTGGCAAGTCCCAAAATAATTGGTTTACCCAGTTAGGCGTAGACATGTTATAAGTTAAACAAAGCTGATAAACATCAATGAGACCTCTCCAATCAAGTCCTCTAGCTGCTCTGGCCAAGTATGGCTCTGGTAGTCCAGAGAGGGCACTACCCTCTGCTCTCCTGCAGTGGAGACTGCAGACTTGATGATGATGGTGTAAGTACTGTATATACTTAATTATAATTTCTCAAAACTAAAAAACCTACTTCACTCCGATTTTGATAAAATTTCTTAGGGACCACCTTAGTAACAAGTATGCCCTTTTAAACAAAAAGAATTTTCAGAATCAGTCCAGGCGTCTTTAAATAATAAGTGAAGATACATAAAAATTGCGTGTCAGGCCACGCGCAGTGTAGGGTTCCGTAGTTGCGAATGCCAACTTTCAGTTCTTGCCACTAAAAACGTCTAAAACTAATATCTATTGAATTTGTATGAAAATTTATTTTTTCAAGTACATTTTATAAGTTGATCGCCTATAACTTTTTAATTTGTATACCCTACTTGGCTCTGATAGTTTTCCTTCAAACTACATTATATATACTAAAATTGTAATTTTTTTCACGTGGCCATATATAACCGTTTAGCAGATAGAGGGGGGGGGGACAATTGACTCGAACAAAAATTTGAACTTTAAACCCAAATATTTCAGAAACGAATCCCTAAATCGAAAAATGGTTGTCACAAGCTAACAATATTTTTGAAAGACCTATTCAACGATACCCTACTTAATGTGTTTGTCAAGAAAAAAAATACTGACTACGTCTTTACTTCTATGGCAGCTACCCTGAAAAAAAACTTTTTCCATATTTTATTTTACGAATTTTTTGCCATTATTAATATACATATCCATGCCAAATTACAGTTTTCTAGTACTTATAGTTTCTCTGTAGGACCGTGGACGGACAGACAGACAGACAGACAGACAGACATGGCGAAACTATAAGGGTTCCTTGTTTACTACGGAACCCTAAAAAGATTGTAACGAATAAATAGCCTCTTCTTTTTAGAAGTTGGTTAAAAAAGGATCATGCATACTTCATCAAACAAAAGTATCGTGTACTTTACAGCTGGTACACAATTATTACAAAACTTTTTACTCAATCAAGCCAGTCAAATTAACTCCTTTTTCGTTTAATCCGCGTAAAATCCGAAAGTTTACGATTGTGCAAGCGCAAGTCCGTAGCCCTTTGTCTTGTTCACGCTTGACGCTTAATTGACGAGGTACTTGCGAAATTACACTAAGGAGGTACAGGTGATGACTAAAGAATAAAAGGTAAGTATATTTCATTAAGAAAGAAGAAAGAAAGAGAGATAGACCAAAGACAAGATGAGCTTAAAAGCATTCGAACAGGATTGGAAAGTTGAAACCAGAGACAGAGAGTCATGGAGGGAAAGAGGGGAGGCCTTTGCCCAGCAGTGGGACATGAAAGGCTAAATAAAAAATTAAAAAATATATAATTGTAGTGTGGTTTCTGGCAGAGAAGAATAGGGCCTCCCGTGGATGTCGTAGAAGGCGACTTAGGAAATACAAGCTGAACAAAGCTTATGAATATCAATGAGACCTCTCCAACCCGTTTATCCAGCGTGGAGAGTGTAGGCCAAGTCCTCTGGCTGCTTCGGCTAAGTATGGCTCTGGTAGTACAGAAAGGGTCGTGCTTCTGCAGTAGAGACTAAAAGACCTGATGATGATGATGGTATTTAATTATATTACTTAAAACCCGAAATTCTGTGTGTGTCAGAATGAGGAGTGTAATGTTGCGAATCAGTATAAACTAAAAATGGGTCGAATCTACCTTGATTCTCTACCAATAACAAAAAAACAGTTTTCCAAATCGGTCCAGGTGATATTGAATAATCGGTGGAAATACATAAAAAAGATTCCGACGAGTAGATAATCTTCCCCCTTTTTGAAATCGGTTAAAAATAGAGATAATTTAGAAAAAATGGGGATGAACTTAGAAAAGATAGTGATGTTGCTCAAGGTACTCGTTTGATTTATTACAGTGACAAAATATTTATGTATAAACTAGATTTGAAACTGAATTTGATCATCGACTGTTCTAACCGACTGTACATTGTTGTGAGAGTTGATAAAGACCTTGATCGCAAACCAAAAGTTACATAAACTGGTTTGGATAAACAACAACCAAACCCTTCGAAAACTTGAATTGTTCTCTAGAATCGCTTTGTACAAGTCATTTTGAAAGGAAGTAAGTACTTTATTTGGTCATTTTACAATAGCCTCATAACATTTAGCCAAATTTAATATTTTTTAAACACATTGTGACTGGTAGGTCGAGATCACGAGCATTCGAGCGTGTGAGGCATTGAAATTGTTTTTCGAAACAGCGTCGTTCGCGACCACATTCTTCGAGCCCACAAGGCCTCGACCCTATGAAACAGTGAAAAAAAAATTCGCAACGGCGTGCGTCGCAACAGCAGCACTCGAAACCACGTAGGGGACCCAACTGAAACTAGCACCAAAATGGGACCAGTCAGCATATGTCAATATTTTCTTTTCATTTCGAGTCATTTTGTGCATTTTTTTTTTTCATTTTCCAAATCGGTCCATGCTTCTTTGAGTAATCAGGGAACTTACATAAATAAAACTATGTTTAACTAAACTTCCTTCTTTTTTGAAGTCTGTTACAAAGATTGTATGTACGCTCTCGAGCCATAACTCCGGAACTCCTATCATTAAGGACGAAGGTTTTTACATCAAATTATAGCGAGGCAATGCCTTGATGTGTAACGAGCTACAAGGCACAGATGAAGGCAAAAACTGTTATACCATTTATACTACGGAGGTCGGGTCCATAACGCTTCATCGGATTAATAGCGTAGACCATATTATTATGACCGTCGACCTTTGTGGCGTGTCCCCACACTAGTTCGCCGTTCGGAGGTTCCGGGTTTGATCCCCAGCCAGGGCAAGTTGAAAAATTGCCTTTTTTAATTGTCCTCGATCTTGGGTGTTTATATTTATGTTACTCAGCTGTGTTCGTTGAAAAGCGCTATATCGGTAGATTTTTAAATAAATTAAATTTTAATATACACTACACGTTATGTTAATTATACTTATTGACGTAGAAAAGGTCTAATGGAATAAACATTTTAATTTTGAATTTTGGAGGGAATGGCGTAAATGCGGCTCGCAACATAGAAATCTATTTCAATTCCATTTTTTTCATTTTGTGAAGAAAAACTTCGTGAAAAAACTATAGTCCTAATGGAAAAAAACATAAATCAAGCACACTAGTTAAAAAAATGTTAAATGACGTTGTCATGAGTTGACAGTCATTGACCTAGTTCAGTCTATGAAGTAAGAGGGGTCAGGTTCGAAAATCTGACACCAGTGTTACTAACACACTTAATAAAGAGAACTATATTTTCGGTCAAACGTAGTGTAACGAATGACCTACAAGCTACAAGTGAATCGAAGTCTAGTTAGCGAACCCTTAAATAATGTGCGGTAAGGGCCTCCTAATTGAAGTTAATTAGAGATGTTCCGAGTTTAGAGGCCTTCCGGGTTCCAAAGGAGTCACGGTCAAGTTTCCGATGACTTTGAATTTTCTTTTTACGATTAAATTGTATATTTCTTTCTGACTTGGTGATGAATACATACTTATGTACATAAATATATTTAGTATAGTTTTCCACGATCTTTATCACGCCAGCCACACATATTTTCCGCTTGATCCAATGGTTGACAGGGAGAGAATACCATATGGCATTAGGTCCGCCACTTGTACGTTTTTTTACTGTGCAATAAAGTTTAAATCAATAAATAAATAAATGAATTGTTCATTGACAACTGGGTGTGTAACAGAAATAGATTTCTTTTTAGGGAACTAGGTGCGTAGCAAAATTATTTCTTCTTTTTTGACAACAAGTTGCGAAACATAGTTGCCAAAGCGGCAGGAGGGATTTCGTCAAGGAAGTCACTTTTGAACAGGAAAGCTGACTATATCTCAAAAATTCATTGTTATGTAAAGTGGCAACATTTTATTTGTAAGATAAGTAGTAATTTTATTTAGTTTAATCTGTACTTTTTACCTATTTATTTATAACTATTTTTCTTAATACCTACTTAATAAAAACAGATATTGTCAAATTTTACTTGTCATTTTTTTTACTGTCCCACTTCTGGGCAAAAGTCTTCCCTAAAGTCTTGTACATTTATAAATTAATTTAAGTATTTAATGGATTCAGGTGCTACTTTTAGAAAGACAAAATTACGTGCGACTTGTACTATACTTTCTGTACTTTTGCCCCAGTTAGTTCGTACAAACTATTGGTTTTTCTTAAGAATAAAAACCATTTCAGTATTGTAACTTGTAACGAGTAGGATGGATGACTCACAATTGAACTTGGTCGGAACAAGTTCGTATCGATTATTGGTTACTGCCGAGGGTGATGCACCCGACAGCTGTCGTGAAAGTTGTACTGCACGTGTTATTAGACGTTTTAATTGCAGTGTTGTTTAACACTGCGGAAAAATACAGGTACTTTTTGAGACGTATTTCGCGAGAAAACTAAGTGCAGTCTTGAGGTTCGCTTTAAATTATTTTTCATATTGATTTTATTGGACTTTATAATGTGAAATTGGTATTCACTGACATAAAGGTGTGTTGGTGAAATGTTCGTAGGTGAATGAAAGTCCTTTGGATAAAAAGTTGATTGTTGAAAACTTTTTGAATTTGAATTCTTTTGAACAACGGTTCATAGACCAATCGAATGTTGGTAAACCGATTCAATTTCGAAATCGGTGTAGTTTGGTGTTATAAATGCTCATGATCTATATGTTAAATGAGAGAACAGAGTTTATAGTATGTACGACTAAAGTGATATTTGTTTAGAGGAATGTACTGGGCATCTGTAGGCTCCGTCCGCCACTCAATCGGCTATGAAAGTCAGTGGACTCAAAAAAGGAAACGAATGTTGGAATGGAATAGTAGGTGTTTTTTTCTTGTGTCGTTAAACACAGTCTAAAGTACTTTAGCTACAAATTGAAGACAATTATCAACCCAAGCATACCACCAGTTTATGTAAACGAAGCGAACTCCTGCCCACGCACATCTTCATGCCATTCACGCACCGTGGCGCCTGGCCATATGTGGTTTATGTCGAAACTCTATTTGGTTGTACTTAGAATTGTATACAAATACTTGAGAACCGCTAAAGCTTCTATTATGCTTCATTTTGCCGTGAGGTTTTCGGCAGAATAGATACTGGAGGACCACACCAAGTCTTCCCGTGGATGTCGTAGAAGGAATGGTTTAAAATAATTATAATTTTGTTAACAAATATTCGATTTCTCGCAATTTCTCCAGGATCCTATCATCAGACCTGTTGACTACAGGACCATCAGAATCTGGGAAATACACCCTTTTAAACTAAAATCAGATTTTACAAATCGGTTAAGGCAACATCTAATTTACATCTTTGAGTAATCGAGGAACATAGATAAAAAACAATTCTTCTTCAATTTAAGGGCTTTGTTCTTCTTAAATTTAAGATTGTGCTTGTTGGTGGAATAAATGGAGATACCTTCATTCCTTTGTTCCAGGGCTACCATCCTTTTAGAGTCTTGGTACCTTCCCACTTTCAACTTTTATTTAATTTATTGGAAAATTCCATCCTCGGTCTTCGCTGTCCTCTTCTCCCTTCTCTTTCCTTCTACTATTTATCGGTTGAAAAATAAATGCCTAAATAAACCCGGCCAATGCGAGTTGGACTCGGAATTGGCTCCGAACCATTATTTGTAAAAAAAACAAGTTTTTTGTATGGGAGTCCAAATTAAAATAATTTTTTATTCTGACAATATAAGTTAAGCGGCAACAGATATACATCATCTGTGAAAAATTCAACTGTCTAGGAATCACATGTCACATGGCTGTTCATGAGATACAGCCTGGTGACAGTAATAGGGTCCCGTTTTTACCCTTTAGGTACGGAACCCTAAGAATGTCTTTTAATCCAAAACAAACCTGTAACTGGAACTATCTATTCCAGGAGTTGGCTATTTGCCAAACTTTCTCTGAGTTGCATCAGTCCATGCAACGTGTCAGACGTGTCTCGACTGTTTTGAAACTACTCGTATTCCTGATGATATGTCATCATTTTATAGCAGTGGAATTTGCCATCACAGTATCATCTTGTAAAATATACATACTTAACACGTCTTTCTGCCTTACGCGGTAGATAAAACCTAGGGATATAAGAAGAACAAATTCAGCAAGAGAGTGGACCAAAGTTGGTCATCACTTTTTATCATACTAGCTACTGCCCGCGACTTCGTCTGCGCAGGATTATCACACAATATCTTTATAAATTGTACCTTGTATTATTCGGATGTTTAAGCTATATTATTGTAAAGTTTCATTAAAATCCATCTAGTAGTTTTTACGTGAAAGAGCATCACAATCAATTCATCCATCCATACATAAAATATTTTCATCCATACATATAAGATAGAAGATAATTAAGAACGAAGGTCACTGACATAGCCAAGCGGATTAGCTCATTAAAGTGGCAGTGGGCGGGGCACATAGCGCGAAGATCCGATGGCCGATGGGGCAGAAAGGTTCTCGAATGGCGGCCACGTACCGGCAAGCGCAGTGTAGGGCGCCCACCTG
This sequence comes from Acrobasis consociella, assembly GCA_963555685.1. Taxonomy (NCBI): domain Eukaryota; kingdom Metazoa; phylum Arthropoda; class Insecta; order Lepidoptera; family Pyralidae; genus Acrobasis; species Acrobasis consociella. Next base: position 1,747,864 of record OY743119.1, on the reverse strand, counting down.
CTAGATGGTCAGACGACCTACGCAATGTTGCAGGAATGCGCTGGATGCAGGCCGCTTCCGATCGGTCGTTTTGGAAATCCTTGGGGGAGGCCTATGTCCAGCAGTGGACTTCCTGTGGCTGATATGATGATGATGATGATGATGATGATGATCCATACATAAAAACTTTCGCGTTTATAATATTAGTAGGATCCTTTCCTCTTTTCCCTTCTATCTTTCCTTCTACTATTTATCGGTTGAACAAGATGCTTAAATAAAACCGGCCAAGTGCGAGTCGGACTCGCGCACTAATGGTTCCGTATCATTATCTATAAAAATAAAGTTTTTTGTATGGGTATATATTTATTTTATTTTGTTTTTAGTATTTGTTGTTATAACGGCAACAGAAATACATAATTTGTGAAAATTTAAAATTTCTAGCTATCGCGGTTCTTGAGATACAGCCTGGTGACAGACAGACGGACAGACGGACAGACAGCGAAGTCTTAGTAATAGGGTCCCGTTTTTACCCTTTGGGTACGGAACCCTAAAAACGGGACCCTATTACTAAGACTACGGTGTCCGTCCGTCCGAAAATAAAATCTTATATATATATATATATATACAAGAATTGCTCGTTATATATTATATATATATTTATAAATTTCTGTAATCTCGAAAATGGCTCTAACGATTTCGCAGAAAATTTGTATATGGGGGTTTTCATAAAAAAAACTTGAATTTTATAAGATAATAGTACGGAACCCTTCGTGCGCGAGTCCGACTCGCACTTGGCCGGTTTTTCCCTTTTGGGTACAAAACCCTAATAAAACGGCAGTGTTTATGTCCACTCCCGTGGCCTTTCTATCAATGTCTGTTTATGGTGGATATAGATTGACTTATGTTAGTCCGTCAAATTGGGTTATTTGTAAGATGTTATCCCGACTACATACATACATACATACTATCACGTCTTTATCCCTAATGGGGCAGACAGAGCATTTTGGGTCTTGCGGCTCTATGCAGAGCCCAGGGCCGCAAGACCCAAAAGCCACTTTTAGCGTCATGGTGGGCGGGAAGATGGAAAAGCAATCAATACAGTGATGGGTTGCTAGCCGCATCGCCTGTTAACATGATTCGCATTTTGCCCGACTAGCATGTAACAAATGTAACAATAAACATCCAAATAAAACAATAGAAGCACACCACGTAACACACGAGTGTTCGGACACTGTAAGTAGATTTGGTCAAATCGAATTAAGTTTCACGCATTCGGTAACCAGATTACTGTGTTACAGGCAGCAAAGTAACAAAGTTATGTTTCCGAAGGTCGCCTTTGTTTTATAGATACGAATTTGGATAAGTAAGGCTTCATCTTAGTTTGTACTCGATTGCGTACTTTGCAGTGCTACTTTGAAATGTTTCTACAGTGTAAAAGACTATTTAAAAGACAACTTGATTTAATTTTTTATTTTATTATTATTATTATTGATTTTGAATTTTATAATGTTATTTAATTACTCATTTAATTTGATTTATAATTATTTTTTTGCCTATAAATTTGACCATATATTATATTTATTGTATGTCCATCAAGGGCAGGTCACAGTGGCACTTGTATATATATTTTAAGATCCTTTTGTAACCTGTGTTTCCACAATAAAGATGTTTTGATTTGATTTTTGATTTGATTTTGATTTGAGAAGTCACCTGGGAGTTTACTCCAAAAGTATAACGCAAGACGGACGTTACTGCGTAAGCGTATTAAAATCATTTAATAAAAAATGCGTATTATCATATCAATGACTATTTATCATCACCTGAGAAAAATTATTAGAAATAGTTGACTGCAAATTGTAATTGTATAATTTAAATGTATAGCTTAAGTGTAAATCTGTATTGTAATTGTAACATAGCCCATCAGGCTGGGTAGGGACCAACACTGAACTGGGTTTCTTTCGGCGTAATCTTCCCAGCAGTGGTCGTTCCGAAACGCTAGCAGTTTTTAGCTTTCGCACTAAATTATTTAAAAAATTAATATATTATTATTAATATTATTTAAAAAAATGACCTTCCATAAGAGATAAATTTATCCTACATTGAATAAGAAATAGACCTATATTCATAAAAAATCAGTCATATACTTCAATTCAAATTCAATTCGAATATATCTTTAATATAGGGTCGCTGGAAAGCGCTGGATGTAGGCCGCTCTTGATCGGTCATTTTGGAAATCTTTGGCAGCAGTGGACGTTATGCAGCTGAAATGATGATGATGATGATATCTTTAATATCATAGGATATCTATAATATCTCTGAATAATCGTCATTGTTTTGTTGCACAATGGTTTTGTTGACGTCAAATAGTTACTTACAGCTAAGTTTACTGCCGCTTCCAAAGCGCTAGTGCAGAAGAAGCGGTAACAAACTGCACTGCAGCATTTTCTCCAAGGACGTCAACTCACAATGTGTATGCTACCAATTTAAGAAGTTGTGACGTAGTGATTATTTTGAAAGAAACAATGTGCAGACTTTTATTGGATTAAGAGAAAAATTAGCGCTTCTAAAATCGCTTGCATTCTACAATATAACTTGCCACGTGCGAAGCAAGGTCGCAGGCAAGGCAGGAAGTAGGTGCAGCTGTGTGTTAATCACAATCAGACGAGCTCGTTGGCTTAGCGGTGTGGAGTTGTACATCATATCTCAGATTCTATACCCTCTACCGAGTACCGGGAAGGCCTCTGTTTTATTCTGTATCAAATACAAATTATAAAGAACAATAGGCGAACTTAACGCTAGAAGCGTTGTCTACCAGTCAACCTTTTCTACAGATTATCATAGATAGTCTAAACGTAGGTTGCAAGATAAAGATAGTACATAGAACATCTGTTCTTTTTATTTATTTATTTAATAAACTGAAGATGAAGACCTCCGGATGAGGTCGAAACATGTCGGCAGTAGTTGAGTTGTAACCCTTATAATAAATATAATAAAATCTGTCTTCCACACCCATTTCAATCCAGTACTGTTCTTCTATTATTCTAGATAAAACCTCCGACTTTGACTGTATTGGTATCGTCAATCTAATCTTTGCTAGACATCTTATGCTTCTCTTACTCGTTCTGTCAACGGATGTAAGGTTAATCGTCAAAATAAGTGTTACAGGAATCACCTGGTTCACATGGTTCCGTGGCTTTTTACTGCGAGTAGGCTCTTCTAGCTCCTTTCACGTGAGGAGACTCTCTTAGGGCATAATGTCGATCAATTTGATATACATAATACAACAACTAGAAAGAAAGTAACTCCACCTTTTCACCATGTTATTTTGTAAGATTTAAATTTTAAAATAATATAGGGACAAATTACACTGATTGAGCTAGCCCCAAAATAAGTTCGAGACTTGTGTTATGGGATACTAACTAAACGATACTATATTTTATAACAAATACATATATAGATAAACATCCAAGACCCAGGACAATTTGAAAAAGCCCATTTTCCAACTTGCCCTGTCCGGGAATCGAACCCGGGACCTCTGGGTGGCGGACTAGCATGGTGACCACTACGCCACGGAGGTCGTCAAGATAGATAAGACTAACATGAGACACAGATATTATTATACATATTGAACGGGTAACTAGCAGTAGCTGACTCTATACGTGAGTAACCCGTTCACTAAGTATAATAATGATAGATAAGACGTTTATTTGTAGCTATAGTCATACACAAACCGAATAAAAAAAACAAAATTACTAAACAAAACATGATAAAACATCGTAATGGGGAATTGGAAACATATATCAATAATAAAATAAATATAAAAGAAATTAGAATAGAGCAAAAGTAACAATGGACAAAGAAAGATCTCTCTGAATTAAAAATATGATGACAACATGTTTAAAAAATAATGATTTTATTTTAAAACCCTACCTACACAAAAGCACTTGAAATAGAAATGATTCCCAGTAAACCACTTTAATCTGATCCGATCTGAGGCTGTCATAATTCCGGATAGGGATTGTCACTAAAGTAAGCCTCTTCAGCCGTGTAGGGCCACGAAATAGTCAACAAGTTCCTTGTCCGACAGTTGCTTTAATTAAAGATTAACTTAACGTATGTCGTTGCGTAGATTTACGCGAGAATGCATTGTTTAACTATTGTGGGGTGCGTATTGCTTGATATAATTACATTTTATATATTTACATTTTAATAACGTTCATAAGATATAATGTTAATTTGACATAATCATTAAGGTATATATTTTTAATAGCTATAATATTTATTACATTTTCATTTTAAAAAGCATAAAATCATTTATATAACGTTTATGTACACTAAGCATCACCTGTTATACAACTTGTGCGGTATACAGGACAAAAAGTATATCATTCAAAAAGTATATTGTTGAAAAGACATATCATTCAAAACATATAACTATCAAATTCATATTGTTTAGAAGATATATGACTTATAAACCATACCATCTAAAAAGTATAGACAGGCAGACGAAAATAATTTAAATTTGGGAAATCTCATAAACTTTAATTTTCTTATAAAAAAAACTCAAGGTATAGGATAGGTTTATAAAGGTGCAAAGTTTAAACAAAGAAGTAGGCAATGTTCATTAAGATATTTTATAACATAAAAGAAACTGTGAAGAAGATACCCAAAAGTGGGGGCAAACAGAATAATAAAATATCTAAATTTGTCAGTAAACGATTAGATTAGTAAAAAAATCTGACTAGAAAATAGTAAAAAAAGAAGTCATATCATAAAGGCTACAAAAGCTAACCAATTTTTTTATCACCAAAAAAATCTTGCCAATAGCCAAGCTATGAAAACAAATTTTTCACCCAAGCCTCAAGGTATGAAAAATTTGGTTACACGTACAAAATGCGCGCGCATTTTGTACGTGTAACCAAAATTTTCCGCCCAAGCCCCAAGGTATGAAAAATTTGGTTACACGTACAAAATGCGCGCGCATTTTGTACGTGTAACCAAATTTTCCGCACAAGCCCCAAGGTATGAAAGAAATAAAAAAAAAACTAACTTATTTTTTAAGAACCGAAGCCCGCGACTTCGCTCGCGTGGACTTTATGTCTCTTGAAAATGCTCATCAGGCTGAACAACTTTTACTAAGGCACCATTTTTATATCTTTTATAGTTTAGCTAGACCAGTATAGTTCTGCATCAGGTGTTCTTTCAAAATTATTTATACCCTGTATGTTGCCCAGGCTTACAGCTATATAACTAAAAAAGTTTAATTTGAATCCGTCCAGCATTTCCGGAGATTAGCGTGTAATAACAGACAAACAGACACATAGACAAACAGACAGACTTTTTTTAAAATTCTTACTCCATTACTATATCTCCTTCGACCTAATATTATTTTTGAAATATATCTAATGTACAGACACTTTTTTACTGTTTTATTATATGTATGATATAGATTTAATTTCACTTATTATTGTTTTGTCTATTTTCATTGTAAGAGTAACCATTCACAAATAAGACTATTTCGTACTTTTAAACGTTTCGCACTTATTTTTTATTTATGGCTAACAAACGAAAATTTGAGGAAGGAAATTATCTATTAATGTTAATACGTAATCAGTAATAAAATTATTTTTGTACTTCATATAAATCATATTTAATTAATTTTAGTACTACTTTATTTAAATAATAGTATTAAATATTTTTAAGTTATAATTATTACTATAATTTATTTAATTACACACAAAATAACTAAAAACTAAATATAATCAGTAATTACATTATGTGACTGCGACATATTAATATATTATTTTCAACCCTCCTGCATTGGCTTGTCTTAATAAAATTATCCGCAACATACTGCCAGGCGCTATATCAAAAGTTTGTTATATCTAATGATGATAATATATAAAGAATCTTCTACTAATCGATTCATATACGCAATGATTATTATGCTTAATAATATATCTACAGAAAGTTTATTATACGTAACGTTAATAGATTTCGAGAATTTTATACGACTTTAAATGTATACGAAAGGTTTGTTAGGTTAAATAATTAATATTTAAACGATTTTATGGGTAAGAAAAGTATGATTTATGATTTTTATCTTTATTGATAATTATACCGACCAAAATTATACATTTCGTTGGTATTTATTCAAAATAATATATATATTGTTGTTCTGTCTTATATTACTTACCCACTATTGTGTCTGATTTTCCGGCATTCAAGGTGTCGTTAAAGTTGTTATGTTGTTACCGAAAACCGACCGACTTTTTTTTTATCGCGATCCTTTATTATTTGTATGTCCACCGATTAATCGAAGACGCCTAAACAGATTTGGAGAATTCTTTATTTGTTAGAAAGAATAAACTTGTCAGGTGGTCCCATAGATTTTCATCAAAATCGGTTATGTAGTTTGGAGATAAAGACGATTTTTAGTTCTGAAAAATTATATAGTTTATTACTAACCTTTTTACGTTTAATTACTCAAATGAAGGCATGCAAAAGTTATTAAAATCTATTAAATGCATTTTCAAATAGGTGCGGGATTTGACAGTTCCTCAACTGTCAACTACCAGACAAAAGACTTACTTACGCCATCCCGCTTTTCTCGTGGCCCCAAAGCATCAGTCTTGACATAGATATCTGTTTAATTGCTTCCGAGCGTTTTCGTCCGATAACGTCCTTACTCGTTCGCTTTTACACTATCCCCAATTTCAATAAAACATTATTCCTGTTAACTAATCCTTATCTAAAGACTTATCCCTTTGTAGAGGATAAGCCACTGGAGCAAGTGAAATAAGAAGTAAATGTCTTTAAAAGCATCACTGGAGCAATTAAATGAGAAGGTTTGGAGAGAGTTGATGCGTTGACGATCAAAGATTTTATCATTTCTAAAGCAGGGGCACGAACCCGTCCGTAGACGGGTTGGAGAGGTCTCATTGATGTTTAAAAGTTTGTTTAGCTTGTATTTCCTAAGTCGCCTTCTATAAAATTGTCTGGGTCTTGGATGTTTATCTATATATGTATTTGTTATAAAAATATAGTATCGTTGAGTTAGTATCCCATAACACAAGTCTCGAACTTACTTTGGGGATAGCTCAATCAGTGTATTTTGTCCCTATATATTTATTTATTTACGACATCCATGGTAGGACTTGGAGTGTGGTCCTATTCTACTCTGCCGGACACCACACGGCAACTCTAAATCAAAAAATTATTTTACTGGTAGTAAAGTGGGGAAAATTGACCAGGTTTCGATCTATTTAGGCGATCTTCTTCTTCTTATGTCGATGTAATAGGAGCCATCCGCGGCACACCTTGTAACAGCTAGATTCGGTATCGCACAATCTAAATCGACTAATCCTTTCACCACGATGGTACCACAAATAAGACGATCATCATCAAGGCGAGTGTTAGGAGCGCCAACCCGTCTTTGTCGCTGCTGCCCCAACGTCGGTTTCACCGACTATCTATACTACGTGAGGTAAACGTTGTAATAAATAATTAAATTTATCTGAGTCACTTACTGCTTTGTTTCGTCAATCCAAATAGTATCTAGCCTCCAACGACTAAAAATAGTAGCTTACTCCTTTAGCTTGTGTTAACTTTTTAATATTTTAAATGATCTTTACCTGAAACAAGTGAAAAATTAATTAGAAAAAAAATTACCATACACTTTTAGTCTTCGATTTTGATTTTACTTGTAAGATTAAATAATACTTTGATGCTATTTTACAAGTATATCATCATCATCATCATCAGATCTTTGTGTCTCCACTGCAGGAGCACGACCCTCGTACCTACTTTATTGGTTAAATAAAGGGTTGTAGAGGCAGATTCCCCGTTATCTGCGTTTTGTATTAAGAGTCCTTACCCTAGACCAAAATACAACTTTCCATACAAATGTAGTCTACGTTTTATTTTAAAACGACATGTCCGATTTCGGCAAAATTTTGTAATTTCAAAGATATTGCAATTATCTAGGGTTATAATTGGTTTCCTACAGTAAAAATATGAACTTAAAATGGAATATAGTGTTTTATATCATTTTTGACCATTAGTATGGGAAACTTCTAAATCGTTATATTTTCTTTCCAGTTCATAATTTTTTAGTTAACCTAGATAATTGCAATTTCTTTACAATTACCAATTTTTAGCGGAATCTGACATGTGGTTTCAAAATTAAGCGTAGACTACGTTTGTATGAAGAAGTCTAGGGTAAGGACTCTTAAGACGAATTATGTGCTAATTTGAGCCTTTTCATATTGTATGTTCTCATGCAGTAATTATTTATAATAACTGTAAAAAAACTGTTCTATCACAATTTTTCTCAGATATGTTCTAGCCCGAACTCATTTCAAACCACAAGCCACAAACGACACCCCTGTTAACGAATACGCCATTTCTCCAAAACTTTGCGGTAACTCATTTATATTTCAGGTAAAGAGACCATTTTTGTCTGTTTATGCTTGTTAAATTCACAAACAGCTATGAGAATAACTTTCTGGCAACATAAATACTTGGAAAAAAGAAATAAAGAGCCACATTTGGCTGTTCCCCATAGACTCGGGAAACCGAGAGCATGCCCCACATTACCCACCCTACTCCTTATAAACATAATTACTTCTCTTCCTCGACTATAGATGACGTTATAAGGTATAAATTAAAACATTGAAAACTTTTATTACTATTATTTAAATACTAGTAGTACTCTAATTTATTAAATATGACATATTAAATGCAATAATATTTTTAAAGTATATTCAACATTTCTTTGTCAATTTTTTGCTAGTCGTGTGTGCTGCCATCTCTGTGTGCCTACCCGCAATTACCAGTTTTGCCTAATTTCGGGCCCTCCAGTCGTTAAATGGCGTTGAGTATCTGTGACCTTAGTAACTTTATCTTTGCTTTCGGATTATATTCTACTCTGTCACTACGCGTCTAAACAATTTAGAAAGATTGTAGCGGCACGAAACTCTAGCGCTGACCGTTATTGCGCAGAATTCAAAAAATAATACTGTATCAATGCGCAGTATCCCCTCTACCACTACCACTCTAAATTTTATTGAACGCTAAACTTACGTGCCGCTTACTTGTACCTTACTTTTTGTGCTTAAAACCTTACCTACTTTTATAACGTCCTTGCATCTCGAATTTATGTCAAGTGAGTCCTCGAGCGTGCTTTGAAATTATGCACATTTCTGCTTCCCGCGCAAGTGCGCACCCTTCGCTGGTAATGGGAGGAAAACAGGTTGAATATGTAGAATGTTTTAGCATTTACATATCTTTTTTCTTGTCTTTTTTAATTTCATTTTTCACATAAAGTTATTTGGCTGTAGAGGTTGGAGGCTGCAGATGATAATGAAAGTTATTATTTCTACACTCGTCTTTTATAATCATCATCAGCATCGGCAACCCTTAGATTTGGAGAATAAAAAGTGGGAAAGCACCCAGTACTCCGGGGCAGCACAGCTGAGCTTGCAACCAGGATAACACATTAGTAGCTTTCGGCTCAATTAAGTTTTAAATAAAGGTTAAGTCTAGTCCAATATTTCTCAAAAAGCATAAATGTCATCCATACCAAAAGAGGTTTACAGAACCATTATCATTATCATCATCAAGTATTTTTGTCTCCCTTGCAGGAGCACGACCCTCTCTGTAAGTACTACAGTCATACTTGGTCAGAGCAGCCAGAGGACTTGGCCTACACTCTCCACGCTCGCCAGTCGGATTGGAGAGGCCTCATTGATGTTTATAAGCTTTGTTTAGCTTTTATTCCCTTAGTCGCCTTCTACGACACTCACGGAGGACTTGGAGTGGCCCTTTTTTACTCTGCTGGAAACCACATGGCATTACACGACCATTTTAAGAAGAAAGTCTTTTATTCATCACAACATAATTTGTTGACATCTCTTGGAAGTCATAAATGATGCATATTGCGGCCCCAACTTCGTACAAAGCAGGCAAGTACACACTTAACCTGTATCTAGTGAACTTTATTATGTTTTGTTGCTTGCCACTGCTTTCGTAGCCACGAAAATAATGAGGTCTCTTTCAGGAGTTGTTTTGAAAGTTTCAGTTCATTATGAGTTTCAACATATGAAAAAAGAACGATTCAAATCATGATACAAGATTCAAAATTCAAATGTTTATGTAACTAGACCTTTAAAGGCACTTTTACACGTCAATAAGTATAATCTACATTACGTGTAGGTAAAGTATATCAAAATTTAATTCATTTTTTTACCGACTTCTAAAAAAGAAGGTTAAGCATTCGTCACGATTTTCAAATGTATGTTCACCGATCATTCCGATAAGCCTGGACCGATTTGGAAAATTCTATTTTTGTTTGAAAGGGTGTATACTTGCGAGGTTGTGTAGTTTAGGGGTAAAGTCGGTTGGTTTGAAAAGTTAGAAATCTATCGATACCTGTTCTTCGCAACGACCACAGCTGTACAGCCTGCTTTCAATGAAGCGTGCATATCGTAGAATGAGTTGATAATGACTGCATACCGAGCTGCCGAGTCGCTTACATCACAAAAGATTCCCTTTGTTCGTTCGTATCCTAATGGTTACCGTGTTACGCGTATAACGATACATTGACAGATATATTATGTTAAAACACATTTTTAGATAAGACTGAAAAGAGGCCATATGCAACCCTGCCTCATCGAGTAGCAAAATGTGACATATCTAGGGTGTTGCATATTACAAAATGCTGTATAAAATGCTTTAGGTCATGCCCAGGCAACCCTGTACATTAAGGCATATCTTTTGAATGAGACGTCTCCAACCCGCCTAGCCAGCGAGGAGAGTGTAGGCCAAGCTCTGGCCAAGTATGGCTCTAGTAGTACAGAGAGGGTCGTGTTCCTGCAGTGGAGACAAAAAGACCTGATGATGATGAAGATGAAACACGCTTAGGTCAATGGAGATCCAAATTTTGTTAAGATACATTAGTTTAAATGTTACAATACTGCGTTAAATCAGTGTTATGTTATTACGGTCACGAAACATTAACCTGAGTTCGATAATTTACAGCCTATTTACGTCACGTTACATCTGGTGGGTTTAAATCTGTCTCGCAATAATGATAGCTGCATTTTAATGAGATTTATCGTTAATCAACGAAATTAAAGTCCTTACCAAACCGATATTATAAACTTGAAAGTGTAATTTCGTGAATCCTTCCGTCATTAAAAAAAAATTAAAACTAACGTGAGATACAATCATTATTATATTTAGTGAACGGGTTACTTACGTATAGAGTCAGCTACTGCCGACATGTTTCGACCTCATCCAGAGTCTTCATTAGGGTGAATATGTCCTTTCGTCATGTCAACACGAAACAATTTCTCTCTTTCATCTCAGCGTATATTTACATTTGCATTTGCTTTAATGTTGTGAAATCCACTTTCCGACTTTTACTTTTCCACTTCGCACGGTCTTGAGCATCCTTGGGTGTAATATCGTTGGCATGCATATCATCCTTGACGACGTCAAGCAAGAGCGTCGACCCTGTGGGTGCTCGGGGGCTTGAGCACCCAAGAAATTCCTTTGGGCTATCACGACTGCCAACGAAGCAACTTTAAAAAATTTCAGAATTTCTATAGGACCTTACAAGTATGCCCTTCAAACAAAATATTTTTTTCAAATCGGTCTAGATGTCTTTAAATGATCGGCGCACGGTGACAATTCAGTTCTGTTCATCTGAGTCCGCCCAGCCAGCGGTTACACTGCAAGAGTTTATGCATGAGGTCTACCTTGGTGAGTACATCATCACGCTCGCAAACCAAATGTGTACCGTCCTCAGTTCCTCAAACTTGGCGATGCTAAACCTCATTATACCACTCTCCAAAAAACCAGTTGGACTCATAGATAGGGATAGAGGAGTGTAAGAGATATTCGCAGTCAGAAAGTAGGAGAGAGAGGGAGTTGAAAGAACCGACCGAATACTTGCATTAAATCAATGTGAGGAGGATAGGTATAAGTTTCGCTGTTATCATTGAAGCGGAGCGGAGATTTCGAGCATTGTGATTGGTCAATTCATGCACCGCCAAGCTCCTCTCCGCTCTGCTCCGCTTCAGTTGAAACGCAGCCTTATACTTGTGTGTAATATATAAGGCCTAACAAAATATACTGAAACTATTTTATGGGTGAATTCAGTCCGTGATACTGAACAACTTTCCCCAAGGAACATATATCAAAATATGAAAAGTAATTTTTAGCCTGCCATACAAGTTGACCGATCAGCTGATCCCAGTTTCTATGGAAAGCCAAATATTGTTTTTCATATCTCAACATATGTTCCTTGGGGAAATTTGTTCAGTATCATGGACTGAATTTACTCTGAAAATAGCTACTTGGAAGGAGTCTTTAAATAATCGGTGAACATACTTAAGGGTCCCCCGACCCTAGACCAAAATACAATTTTCCATACAAACGTAGTCTACGTTTTATTTCAAAACGACATGTCCGATTTGGGCAAAATTTTGTAATTTCAAAGATATTGCAATTATCTAGGTTTATAACTAGTTTCCGACTGTAAAAATATGAACTTGAAATCGAATATAGTGTTTTATATCATTTTTGACCATTAGTATGGGAAACTTCTAAATCGTTATATTTTCTTTCCAGTTCATAATGTTACTATAGGAAACCCAATATAACCCTAGATAATTGCAATTTCTTTACAATTACCAATTTTTACCGGAATCTGACATGTGGTTTTAAAATTTAACGTAGACTACGTTTGTATGGAGAAGTCTAGGGTAAGGGGACTCTTAAAAAAGAGATCGCGACGAATTAATATTCTCCTCCTTTTTGAAATTCGGTTAATAAATGTACACATACGTATCATGCAATTTATCGGTTATTGAATAGTGTGGAGATTATGGGGCCGGCGAGGTAACTTGTGTAATGGGTTTTTTAAACCCATGTTTTTATCTTCTTTATGATATACTAGCTCTGCCCGTGGGCTTCGCTCCCCTTAGGAATTTCGGGATAAAAACTATGTCCTTCCCTGGGTATCAAACTATATTCGTATCAATTTTTGTCTAAATAGGTTCAGTGGTTGAAGCGTGAAGTGGTAACAAACAAACAAATATACAAACTCACTTTCGCATTTATAATATCAGTAGGACAAGGAGCATATCGACATTGTAGTTATATGAAACCTATTAACTGACTTCAAAAAAGGAGGTTACAATTCGTTGAAATCTTTTATTATTGTGTAACTCTTCTTATTTTTTATGTATTTCATCGATTATTCTACTAGTTTTTTTGCCATGTCTTGTAGATTTAATAATATCTCTATGAACTTTTATTTATAAACATATCAATAACTTAAATAACACAAATAAACTATAGTATGATTAAACTAAATATAACCATTGATAAAAAACTAAACTAGATATAAATACCATAAAAAACATCAAATTATATAAAATTGAGCATAAATCACATCTGTGCTCGCAGGGTAGGGTGCCCAAGAGGCTGGCGGCATTTCCGCATTGAATTTCTAAACTCAGCCTTTGGCCAAAATGCGCACCAGCCAACCCTTTATAATAAAAATAGAATTTGAAGTACATAGTTACAATAAAATTTAAAAATAATTTATTTATCTTGAGATATTTGTATCACATGATTATTGTCAATTTTTCTTGTGGTTTTATAATAGTTATTGATGTCAGATGATTTACTTTACAACTTAATTATCTAGATATTAGATTTCCCTTTTGTATTTCTAAATGATGTGTAAATATTTTATAGAATACTTGATTATGATTATGGAATGTAATCAATTCAGTTGCGCAAATTGCTCACTAAATATAAGTATACTAGCTGATGCCCGCGACTTCGTTCGCATGGACTTTATTGAGATGTAAGCTATCCTATCTTTCAAGTTGGATCAAATTGCACACGGTGTGCAAATTAAATTTAAAATCAGTTCATTAGTTTAGAATCCATCGCGGAAAAACAACATGACACGTAATTTTTATATACACGCTGACTTTTCATTGGTTTTGGAAAAGAAAATGACGTATAGTAAATAAATTACTCTATTCATATATCATATCTATTCATATACGTAATCCAAATTTGTGTATGACATAAGATAAAAAAGTTACAAAAATGATTTTCGATCAAGACCACGTAGTACACTCGTCCAAAACTGGTGCGTGAACTCGCGTGACCCCGGCGGCCGGTTGGCGGCGGCATTACTTATTGATCTCACGATTTTACTTTCGAGTTTTAGTCAAAAAATTTTGGTTCTGAATTTTTATTTTGACTAGCTAATTAGGTCTTACTAACGATTCTTATAAAGTGGCCTTCAGCTCCAAAACCAATAAAAAAATCACCGTGTATAAAGATGTAGTTTAGAAGATATAATGCATCATTCAAGGTTACTACGAATTTGCATTGCATACAACTCACAATGACGTCACCAGACTAGAGATGACAAAACAGTACAGAATCCATTAACACGAACCAGTTTAAGCCGGATTACATGTACTGGGAAACGTCAGTCAAATTCTAGGAAGTGTTTGTTTGTTTGCAAGTGCGTTTATCTGTTACTTTCGTTGAGTGAAAGTCCTTATTTGTTTATGAAGTGATTATCACTTAGTACTTTGGACATTTACTTGTTGGTATTGTTCACAAAGTATGTGTACTGCTTTGCTGGTCTGGGAGAATAAAACATACATACTATCACGTCTTTATTCCTAACGGTTTGGGTCTTGCGGCTCTAAGCAGACATCAGCATGGCCGCAAAACTCGTAAGCCACTTTTAGCGTGATATTGGGCGAGAAGGTGGAAAAGGGAATCAAAATAGTGATAGGTTGCTAGCATCGCCCATTAAAATACTTCTACGATCTGCGCGGGAAGAGAAGCAGCTGGTACATTCAGTTAATTTTTCTTTAGTTTCACCTGTCCCGTTGTCTGTCTGTCTGTTATTATCTTGCAAGTTAAATTTGACCCACTTCCCGGTTTCCGATGAATCTGATGATGGAGCTGGAAGGTGGCTATAGGAACTCTGTAGTGAAACGACGCAACTACATGGAGTCTAGGCTCGTTTGATGCGTTTTGTGAAGCACTTTAAGCTTTCAATTATATTGTTTTAGATGAAAGCTTGTTTAATTTTTTTTAATAATGACTTGTTTTTCTTTCAAACTCAAATGAAAGTAATACATACATACATACATACATACATACTATCACGTCTTTATCCCTAATGGGGCAGACAGAGCATTTTGGGTCTTGCGGCTCTATGCAGAGCCCAGGACTCAAAAGCCACTTTTAGCGTCATGGTGGGCGAGAAGATGGAAAAGCAATCAATACAGTGACGGGTTGCTAGCCGCATCGCCTGTTAAAATGATTCGCATTTTTGCCCATTCCCTCGATCGGCTTTTACGATCTGCGCGGGAAGAGAAGCAGCTGGTACATTCTAAGTTTTTTCGTTTCTCCCAGACCAGCATGGGATGGGATTCTAAAAGGTATGTAATGAACAATTATGCAAAATGCACGGTATGTCACGTACAGGTAACGGCACTCGTCCTAAACGACGTCTCACCGCGACCTGCGTCTTTAGGGCCTAGTGGTAGTGATGCTTAACCCCGCTTAGGTCGTTAACATCCCTGGGATGATGCAGAAACTGAACAAAATGCTAGGAAAATAAAAAAATCCTTGACAACGCCATCTAGTGATAAGTGATGGAAATACGTAAGTAGCGCCATCTATTATTTGCTATATATTATTTATTTGAATGAATGAATGAATGAATGATTTATTCCTCTAAACATGAATACAAACACTATTACAAAAGAGTCACTGTAAGCTTTAACATTTTTTAAAATCTAAGATCAGTAGACAGTCTTACCCCTATTTAATTTATTTACTAACATTTACTTATAAGGTGGATATTTTACTGTATTGCGTATTTTTTTAAAGTCATTAACATACTTTAACGTTCTAGTAATGATTACAAAAGGGGACCACAAAGTGGGTACCTACTAGCTACTTGATATGAAAAACGTATTAAGTACTTACTGATGTATGTTTATTTATAATAGTAAAAAACTTTATTTAAAAAAAATAACCTAAAAAATGCAATACGATTTGGTAATAACTTTAGCTAGGTAAACAAGTCTTTATTGACGTGTAAAAGTGCCTGTAAAGGTCTTAATGCCGAATAATCATTTAAATCTTTTAATCTTGAATCCAGGTAAATTAAAAAATCCCGACTTTGAAGCTTTAACACCTAATAACTTTTAAAACAACAGAGCCGATTTTCATCAAACATGACTAAGAATTACCGCAAGGGAAGTTTCTTTCACGTAAGAATACCGAATTGAAATCGGTTAATCCGTTCAAGCGTTACGATGCCGGAGACAGATATTCATGCAGACAGACAGATAAACATCAGCGTAAAGCTTATAGAGTTATAACACACATTTTTTAAATAGAATTGGGTACTTTCCTTGGTCAAAAATAAATTATTTTGTACTAATAGAAAAATAAAGCGTCGCAAAATAATGTCACTTGTCTTTAAACATATCCATTTTAACGTTATTTTAAATTTATTATAGTAGAAAAACTGATAATAAGAGCGCTATTTGACTCCAAAAATCTATGACGTCATCTGCCTGTATTTCATACAAAATCCCATAGAAACTGTTTGTTTTGACGTTTAGAAAAAAGTTGCTGATTTGACTTGTTGGAAAATAGCGTATTGTTAAAAATAGAATTTCTTAAAACTGAAAAAGGAGCGGCATCCAAATCGGATGATCGGATAACAAAAATAGGAAAATTTGTGAAGTTTTCGACAGCAAAAACTCAAAGAGACTCAACTTATTTATCATGCAAAATTCTGAATAAATTAAGCTGGGATCAAATATAAAACAAACAAACAAAGCGCCTAAAAGCAAAAAGATAAAAAGGATTGGGACGAAAATTAAAAATCGGAATGGGATTCTAATGAAAACTTCGTCGGAGTCGACAAAGACGATTATGTCCACAGAGCGAATGAGGTTTATACATTGACTTCAATTATTTTTCACGCTGGACTAAATCATCATCAGGCCTTTTAGTCTCCACTGCAAGAGTAAGTAAACCCTATCTGTCTGTACTACCAGAGCCATACTAGGCCAGAGCAGCCAGAGGACTTGGAGTTCACTCCTCGCTGGCCTGACAGGTTAGAGAGGTCTCATTGATGTTTATAAGCTTTGTTTAGCTTGTATTCTCTAAGTCGCCTTCTACAAAATCCACGAGAGGACTTGGAGTGGCCCTATTCTACTCTGCCGGAAACCACACGGGAAGACTAAATGAATCTTCAAAATTATTAACTCCGGACAAAAAAGAGGGTGTTATAAGTTTGACAATAATGTCTGCATGTCTGTGTGTCTGTCTGTGGCAACGTAGCACTCGAACGGATGGACCATTTCGATGCGGTTTTTACGTGAAAAGTAAGTTCCCTTGCAAAAACAAGGTTGGTCTTAGCTTGATAAAAATCGGTTCACCGTTTAAATGCTATTGGGGATATACTTCCCATGCTGGTCTGGGAGAAATAAAAAACTTATAATATACCAGCTGCTTCTCTTCCGGCGCAGATCGTAAAAGCCGATCGAGGGAATGGGCAAAAATGCGAATCATGTTAACAGGCGATGCGGCTAGCAACCCATCACTGTATTGATTGCTTTTCCATCTTCTCGCCCACCATAACGCTAAAAGTGGCTTTTGGGTCTTGCGGCCCTGGGCTCTGCATAGAACCGCAAGACCTAAAATGCTCTGTCTGCCCCATAAGGGATAAAGACGTGATAGTATGTATGTATGTATGTATGTATGTATACACTTGAGGGTTGCGCTTTTTTAACTTGCCTAGTAAATAATACACACACTCATTACTAGATGGCGTTTTTGAAAGTTGAAGGTTTTTTATTGGCCTGGCAAATAACATGTTGTTTAAGAGTTTTTGCTTCTAAAAAGCAACTAATCACTTCTATCTCTCTTTATTCAAAGTAAAGCCTACTTTGTTTTTGTAGATTGAAACATGTATTTAATCTTTTTTTCTGAGTTGTTTTACAAAACTGTTTCTAGATTAGGAACTGAATGAATAAAGGTACTTTTATATTTAACTTAACTTTGGTAAATGTTATCTTTTCATTAAGTAAATGCCTCTTTTGAGATTAATCTTAACAATAACAATGGACAAAATGTATGTGCTAATGGCTATGATAAAAGGTAAAATCGGTTTTGAAGTCTTCAGTCTGTGAATTTTTTTTTGAAAAATCTGAAAATGCGATTTTATTTCAGTACATTGGTATACATATTTGTAAATTGACGTAGTTGCTTTGGGAGATACTCCTAATATTGATATACTTGTCGCGTTTCATAAATTAAGTATATGATACAAAGCATACATACTTTATCTACACGCAGTATCACAATTTTTTTAATTTCTAATCAAATGTTGATTTATTTAAACTACTCACTAATGTACGCAATTTATTTCGAATTCACATGATCAGTCTAATAATTGTACCAGAAGGTCGGTGGGTTCAAAACTCTTAAAAAGAAATTCAAGTATTTTTACTGATTTATAAACGGTGGGAGAGCCTCTGAAAAAGGGATACGAAAATTAATAAATAACATTGAGTAAAATGACGTTATTTTCCTACTTTGTATCAGCCTACTGAGAGCGTCACAGCCGTGGGCGTAGCCGACAAACAAAGACTTCTACAGTCTTGGTCGTTTTCAGATCTAGTCATTTCAGCGATTAGGTGAATTTATAGTTGCGATACACGCTGACTTTTCATTGGTTTTGGAAAAAAGATGTTGTATAGTAAATAAATTCCTTTATGTATACACGTAATCCAAATTTGTGTATAACATAAGATAATAAAGTTGCGAAAATGATTTTTGATCGAGACCACGTAGTTACGCCCGTCCAAAACTGTCACGTGAACTCGCGTGACCCCATGAACTCCAGGCGGCCGGCCGGCCGGCGGTACTACTAATTAATCTCACGATTTTACTTTCGAGTTTTAGTCATCATTTTTAGGTCCTGAACTTTTATTTTGACTAGCTAATTAGGTCTTACTAACGATCTCTATTAAGTAGCCTTCGTCTCCAAAACCAATAAAAATTCACCGTGTATAGATACAGCTAGTTTACGATAATCGAAAGCTCAAATCATGTATTGTTTTGAATGACATCGTAAACAAAGCCGACCTGGCGCTGTTATTGCTAAACTAACATCACAATGTTATGATTACCATTGAGTACACTGTACACAACCGATTGTTTGGACATGTAAACGTCAGCTGGCGTTGGTGATTCATAATAGACCTTTGATGTTATGTTATGTCACATTACTTGTTTGAGTTTTGTTATTGACGAGTATTGAACTGCATATGTCTTTAAGGGCTTTGTCTGATAGACAAACGACATAGTATAGTAAAAGGGATCTCTTCTGTTCGGCCAGAGGGACAAAGGACAGCGACAGTTTAAGGACAAGCTGTCGTCATCTATATAAACAATCCTACTATCCTATCCTACTATCCTACTATCCTACTATCCTACTAATCCTACTATCCTACTAATATTATAAATGCGAAAGTGAGTTTGTATATTTGTTTGTTTGTTTGTTTGTTTGTTACTTCTTTACGCTTAAACTACTGAACCGATTTGGATGAAATTTGATATGGATATAGTTTGAGACTCGGGGAAGGACATAGGGTACTCTTTATCCCGAAATTCCCACGGGGAGCGAAGCTCGCGGGGACAGCTAGTTTTAAGGGAAGAATTACAGTCGCGAATAAAAATTCGCTGCTTCATACATTTATTTGAGATAGGTATGTAATTACTATGGAGCAGGGAATTTCTTTTTCGCAATTTCGGTTTTTTTTCTCTTAGTAAAAGTTGTTTGTATAGATGGCAACAGCATGACTGTAAATTATCGCAAGTGTATGTCCGAACACATTGCATACATTGAATTCAACGCTTAGCTCCAACACAGAGCGTCTGGAATATTTTCATGTTACCCCTCTTAATATAAGTCCAGACTACATCAATCTAGTACTTCTTTATAAAATTATTCACTGCGTCCTAGAATCTCCTTCCCTTCTTTCTGCAATTCAAAATTCAAAATTCAGAATTCAAAACTCTTTATTTTTTCTCCACAATCTTACATATTATTACATAAAATATATTAACTTTAATACCCGGTTTAGATCTAGAAATCGAAATTTTAATGCATTTAGTCTTCAAATTTATTCCAACAATACCTCATAACATAATACAATCCCATCGTTAGAATGCGTCGCCAATATAATGAAATCCTGGTTACTAATAGAGACATAGACATTTACCACTTCTCATGACACAAATTCCGGCGGCAAATATTTATTCACTTAACCAGATAAAGTAATCAATTAATGTTTTTATTTATATTTTTTATTTGTGAGCGCTTCGCTATCTTTTCTAGTTTGTAATATTTTAATTATATCAAGAAAATTATGTCGAACTCAGGCGCATAAACTTGAGATATAAATTGTATTTAGACTTTTTAGGATACATATGTCAGGAAAATAATCTAGATCAACATTTAAAACTTATATTGTACTTTGTACCTACATAAGAATATGATTGTTAGGTATCTGTTTTGTGTGCTAAATAGAGAAATAGAAAATAAAAATTCTAAGCCAAAGAAGAAATTAACAACTAAATATTAAAATAAGGAAAATAAGCTGCCAAGTGCGAGTCGGACTCGCCCATGAAGGGTTCCGTAGTAGCAAATAACATAATATAAAAGTCTTGTAGTATGTTTTTTTAATTTTTATATTTGAGTTGATTGAATGAAAGGTAAATTGCCGTTTACGATTTATGACGTATTAAACAAAAAACCACTTACTAGATCTCGTTCAAACCAATTTTCGCTGGTAGTTTTCATGGTAATGAAAAACATATATTTTATTTTATCATTCTCTTATTTTAGAAGTTACGGGGGGGGGGGGGGCACACTTTTTTCCACTTTGGAAGTGTCTCTCACGCAAATTATTCGGTTTAGAAAAAAATGCTATTAGAAACCTCAATATCATTTTCAGTTCTAAGTATGGGGAACCCCCAATATTTACTTTTTTTTTCTATTTTTGTGTCAAAACCTTAATGCGGTTCACATAATACATCTACTTACCAAGTTTCATACATATACATTCATATAGACATATAGTTACATAGCGCGACGAACCGATGGCCGATGGGGCAAAAAGGTTCTTGAATGGCGACCGCGTCCTGGCAAGCGAAGCGTAGGGCACCCACCTACAAGGTGGTCAGATGACCTGACCAGGGTCGCTGGAAAGCGCTGGATGCAGGCCGCTCTTGATCGGTCATTTTGGAAATCTTTGGGAGAGGCCTATGTCCAGCAGTGGACGTTATGCGGCTGAAATGATGATGATGATGATGACCAAGTTTCAACAGTATAGGTCTTATAGTTTCGGAAAAAAGTGGCTGTGACATACGGAAGGACAGACAGACAGACATGACGAATCTATAAGGGTTCCGTTTTTGCCATTTGGCTACGTACGGAACCCTAAAAAGTCGTAGACGTCTGGGCTGCGCCGTAGCATACACGAAAAACACGATCAAGCGTTGCAGTATAAACCATTAGGCACATCCACAAATCAATTAAATGGCGGAAGGAACAACTTTTACCGAAAGAGTTTAGTATTCCTGCTACGCACGTGATAGATAGATGCGAATGCGCCTATATTTGGTATAGAAGAAAACAAGTCTCGAGATGTAGCGAAAAGTTTGGCAGTATACAATGTCCTTTTTTATTAAGTACAAATATTTTAAGGGGTAATTCAGCCCATAATTTTGAACAACTTTTCCCAGTAATTTTTTATCGAAATACGAAAAAATAATTTTCATTTTCCATAGTAATGATATCACGTGACTACTTCGATTTCTATGAAAACCTAAAAAATATTTTTCCTATTTCGATATACATTTATTGGGAAAAGTTGTTCAAAATGATGGTCTGATTCACCCCTTACAATACTTGTACTTAATAAAAAAGGACATTGTATAGTAGTCTTCTTCTTCTACATGGGTTGGGATACATCTGGCAACACGGAACAGAACTTTCTTACCTATCATCGTCGTTATCAAACCTGTCAAGTGCGAGTCGGACCCGCGCACACAGGGTTTCGTACCATTATCTATAAAAATAAGTTTCTTGTATGGGACCCCACCTAATACATCTGTTAAAATTTCAATGGTCTTCCTATCACGGTTCATGAGATACAGCATAGTGACAGACAGACATACAGACCGACGGACGGACAAACGGACAACGGAGGCTAAGTGATAGGGTTTTTTGTACGGGACCCTAAAAAGAAAGAAAAGGGTTTGCTGCTGCTAACTTGGTCCACAAATGACTCAAATCATAAACTTTACGGCAAAATAAGCCCTAAACCTATTAACACAAGGTGTATGTTACCGTATACATGTATTGCCAGGGCCGTATTAAGGTCAGGCCATTTCTCTCGCAGCGTTTATTGCTGTTTAGATTGATTTCGGGACCTTACGAACTAATCGTGGGCAGAAACATGAGACTTTTATGGCTTGCTATTTAAGGTGTCAAACCGAAAATATGTACGTACTAAATACAGAAAATATGTCGTATTTATTCGATACATCCATCAATCCTTATTTGAGTAAATGATTCCTCATTATTTTTTACACGACTACGCCAAAAAGGAGTGTAAAGTTTTTAACAATTAGACCTTTACAGGCACTTTTGGACTTTTACACGTCAATATTATAAATTACATTACGTGAAGTGTATAATTTTTTTTTGACGTGATAACGTCTTTAAAATCGTTTTAGTCGGGTGACATGTTCAGAAACTTGTGTCACACCAAAACCTCACGAGCGCGATCGCAGGTATAACGAGAGAGAGACGGACCGATCTCCCGTCTCATCTCGAGCGCTGCCAGAAGACGTTATCACGTAAACATCTCGATCGTAAACCTACTTTACAAACAACCAATTTTTTAACTCAATTTTTGTGAGTTACAAAGCAGTCGCGAGATTGATAAATTGTACGACAATTTTGTAAATCTTTTTTTTTAAAGAAAATCTACCTATTCCGGCGCTTCGCATGACCACTGCAGAGACGAAACGCCGAAGAAACTCATTTTTACAAATAAGTTATCTAATAGGTTTATAAAGTGTCATTCTTTGATTTAATGTGAAAGGAAGTTCCTCATTGAGAGTTGCAATCTGAGAGGGATAAAAAAGAAAAAGTCAACTGAGTAGGTCGAGGGCGTCCTCTCGATCGTGTCGACCCAGATGCCGGTAGGAAGGCTAAATTAGAGCATGTAAAGGAAAAAGTGATCTTTTAGGGTCGGGATTTAATTATCTGTCAGCACAGAACAACACTTTTCTATGCTGCTATTCTTTTCTGTCGCTTAGAACCGTAATTTGCTAGAGCGAGAGTGAGCGACGGAACGCTTAGGCACTGGCCATGCTGAAGCGTTACGTCGCTCACTCTCGCTCTAGCAAATTACGGTTCTGAGCGACAGAATAAGGATAGCAGCATATAAGTGCTAATCCGTGCTCACAGATGTTGCCCCCAAGACAGCTAGGGTAGGGTATAGTGGCGCCCTCATCATCATCATCATTTTAGTCTCCACTGCAGGAGCACGACCCTCCTGTACTATTACAGCCATACTTGGCCAGAGCAGCCAGAGGATTTGGCCTACACTCTCCTCGCTGGCCAGACGGGTTGGAGATGTCTCATTGATGTTTAGGATGAGTGCCGCCCTCCATCCTTGAAACAAATCACTCCTCCGCCATACATACATACATACTATCACGTCTTTTTCCCTAATGGGGCAGACAGAGCATTTTGGGTCTTGCGGTTCTATGCAGAGCCCTGGTCTCTGCATAGAGCCGCAAGACCCAAAAGCCACTTTTAGCGTCATGGTGGGCGAGAAGATGGAAAAGCAATCAATACAGTGATGGGTTGCTAGCCGCATCGCCTGTTAACATGATTTGCATTTTTGCCCATTCCCTCGATCGGCTTTTAGGATCTGCGTAGGAAGAGAAGCAGCTGGTACATTCTAAGTTTTTTTTTATTTCTCCCAGACCAGCATGGGAGATCTCCTCCTCAGCATGGGAGATGATGGCGGAGATCTCTTTCGCCATCATTTGAAATAAATGCTTAAATCATTAATGTGGTTTTCATTGACATTTTGCAAATTGTTATGCATTAGATGGACCTTTAAATTATTTTATGAATAACCTTTGAATATATCATTAGAGTCCGACTAGCTTTAAAACTTGTTTCTGCTAAAAGTGGAAATTTTTGGCGAAAACAGATTTGAAAACTAGACGGACTAACTTATTTACAATCAACAGTTCTTCATAAAATAATTTAAAGGTCTATTTCACCACATATACGATTAAAAAATTTATTTCAAAGGGGGGTGCCACGTATACGCTGTCATCGCATAAGTGGCGCCCTCCTTAAGATACGAGTAGCCATTTTGAAAAGTAAAGTAATACGTTTACCGAATTTATGTTTCCAAGATTAGTAGGAAGAAATGAGACCAAATGAAGTGTGAGGTTAACTACGTCACAAATTATTCAAAACCTTGACTGTTTTACTAATTAAGTTACCTAACCAGATCAGAAAGTCAAATTAGATTCAGAATTAGAAACCTAATTACGTCGTGGCCAGGGCTGAACTTGGGGACAGTTGAACGACCGTCTTTGTTACAGAGCAGGACTCAGGGTTCAGATTCAGATACAAACAGTATAGTGTCCATGAGCTCACCATTTATATAAATTATCCTTGTTCGAACTTTTCAAATTGGTCAAAAAAGTATATTTCGACCGCTTTTAAAGGACCTATTACATACTTTTGGTTTTATTGAAAAAGATCAATCAAGACCTAAAAACATCATTAACTGCGTAAGACCACGCAGTTAATTATGTGCTTTATTATCTACTTTTTGTTTTGTTTTGGGTCTTTAAAAGATTCTGTTATCAAAAGAACAATTGACCGTCCCATACAAAATGTCAGCTGAACACGTTTTTAGTTTAATATTCAAGTTTTTGTAATAAAATAAAGGTTGTTATAAAATCTGTAAGGTTTATAAAGAAACTACTTTACAAGTACTACATACATACATACATACTGTCAAGTCCTAATGGGGCAGACAGAGTATTTTGCATCTTGCGGCTTAGCAGAGCCCAGGGCCCCAAGACTCAAAAGCCACTTTCAGCATGATAATAGGAGAGAAGATGGAAAAGTAATCCATATATTGATGTGATACTAGCCACATCGCCTATTAACAGTATTTACATTTTTGCCCCTTTCCTCAATCGGCTTCTGCGATCTGCGCGAGAAGACAAGCAGCTAGTACATTCCAAGTTTTTCTTTTCTCCCAGACCAGCATGAAAGAGATACAGGCACTATATCGACAAATACTCAGATACTAAGTTGTATGGTCACCCTACATAAGGGCGTTGACAGACATCGCCGGCAGCCACTGAGGTGACAAATAAATCTCTAACAGACAACATTTACGAGTTCATCTGGCATGTACCGAGCTTTGTACTTAAGGGCACTAAAATAGTATCCATTTGCAGTTTTAGTATGGAATTAAGTGGTTTCTTCTGTGCTGGTGTGGAAAGAAGGAAAACGTAGGACGTACCTACTAGCTACTTCTAAAACAGCAAAAGCCAATTGCTTATGTCAATAGGCGACGCGACGGTGCTAGACAACGCAACATGATCGGCTGTCGCCTGTCGCTATAACCAGCGTGCGTGATGAACAGACGTGTATTGGTATAATTATATTTTAACTACGATTTAAATTTTCGTGGTCCGTTTTCAGACTGTTTCTAGTTTCAGGCAGTTTTCTATTATTTGTAGCCCAAAAACAAGAAAAAAGTGAAATTTTGAAAAAAATCACAGGTCTTTTGATATAAATGTCCCAACTTGCATGATATTCTGAATTCTTGTGTATAGCTACGTAGTGATTATAATACATAAGGTCTAAAAAAATAATTTGAAACAATTTTAAGGTTGCATTCAGTCCGTGATAGTGAACAACTTTCCCCAAGGAACATATGTCGAGAGAGATAAATAGTTTCAGTATATTTTGTTACACCTTGTATAATATGCTCTTTGGTAATGCCAATGACTCGCCGACCTTCCCATATCGGCGTGAAAATTACAACCTAGCTTATCACCAAAGTGCCATTTGAAGCGAGTCGCAAAATACTAAACTACATGTCATAATGTCACATAACAGTGACATAACACGGAACTGCTAGTCACTGTAGCGTAGCAGAAAATGTCAGACCATAGGTGTTCAGAGCACTGATACATTCAAATGGTAGGGGACAGGTAAAGTGGGATATTTATTTTTCAAACGTCTCTTTTTTAAAAACGTTCTATTTTACAGCCACTGTTGGACTACAGGCCTCTATCAATAAACGGGCCAAGTGCGAGTCGGACTCGCTCACGAAGGATTCGGTACCATGTTCTATAATAATCACGTTTGTTGTATGGGAGCCCCACTTATTTATTTCATTTTGTTTTTAGTATTTGTTGTAATAGCTGCTAGTCAATGTAAACAACTTGCCGGCATAGTGTCATATCTTTAATTTCTACTTTTTTGAACAACTGAGAATATATCAACTGAACAACTGAAACAATATCCTCACTACAATTATCCGCCAAAACCGGTACGCAAGTCGGACCTGCGTATCCGCGTTTCAGTTGTAAGCAACATTGAGCACTAACGTTATGATGACAAGGCTAATTTGGATGGACATAGAAGCAGGACTATCAGAAGAAAATCGTATTATATCATAAAGTACCCCCCTTGTCTGATTAACTGACACAAAACCGTTCTCCATTGGTCAGTTTTAAAAAAACACGGTATAAACAACTCTATGTCGTTATGACGTAACAATCATGCCCGGTTTGCCCGCGCCATATACGCCAGGCAGTGTCACCAAAAGGAAATTGGATGGAGATGAGCTGCCTGAATAGCCATTTCAATTAATGGCATGTCATGTTCAGGTCCATGCAGTTCAGGTCCATTATTTCGTAGGAAGGTTTATTATTAAACTAGCTGGCCCGGCGAACTTTGTTCCGCTTGTTTGCATTTCCGCTCTCGTTCCCGCTCTCGCTTCCGGTTCCGTTCCTGGTTCTTTTTCCGTTCCCACTACCATTCTCGTTCCCGTTCCCGTTCCCGTTCCCGTACCCGTACCCGTACCCGTTCCCGTTCCCGCTCCCGCTCCCGCTCCCGCTCCCGCTCCCGCTCCCGCTCCCGCTCCCGCTCCCGTTCCCGTTCCCGTTCCCGTTCCCGTTCCCGTTCCCGTTCCCGTTCCCGTTCCCGTTCCCGTTCCCGTTCCCGTTCCCGTACCCCTTCCCGTTCCCGTTCCCGTTCCCGTTCCCGTTCCCGTTCCCAGTTCCGTTCTCGTGGCAATTGTTTTTTCTCTCGTGGAGTTCCACAGAAGAGGGAAATAACTAAAAAATCTGTCAAATCGGTTCAGCCGTTCTCAAGTTTTGCGTTTAGCAAAATTTCTTTTTATTTGTATAGTTCACAGCATTTTGTTTATTTGAATTGTACAAAAAAAATCGAAAGAGCCAATATACAATGGCGGATCCCTGAATCTCTTCCAGTTAACTCGCGATATAATTGAGAGGCTTTAGATTACTTTTATTGTATTACTAGATAGCTTTATTCCGCGACTTTATCTGCGTAAAGTTAGTACTTTAGGTTAACTAAATAGGATTTCCCATAAAAAGTTCTACTCCTCTTTTCATTCTCTAGGGTGTTTTTAGAATAAAAATCTCTCAAACTTTTTTTTTATATATCCATACCAAAGGTCATCGAAATCGGTTTAGTGGCTAAAGCCTGAAGAGTAAACGACAGGCAAGCAGACTGAGTAACTTTCACATTTATAATACAAATAGCTGCGCCCCGTGGTTTTACCCGCAGAAAAAGCCTGTGTTGATCAGGATGTCAGCTGCATATACCAAATTTTATCAAAATTGATCCAGCCGTTTGCGCGTAAAGAAGTAAAAAACAAACATACACACACACACACACTCACAAACATTCGCCTTTATAATATAAGTGTGATGTGATATTATCTTGTATAAATATAAGATTTACAATAAGCAAAGTTATTATTTGTCTGCTAAGTATTGCAGCTCAATAATACACGCTTCTCAACTTATAACAAGCTAAGTAGATTTAAACTTTCAAAGGAAGGAAATAGGATTGAAGCGAACAATGCAGCTCGTGAATAAAATAGTAAATCTAACCGTGGGATAGAAATAGCGGGATGTCTTCTAGTTGGAAGCAAATCTGTACTACTTCTTATAGAGTCGAAATATCTTTTTCAAATTATCTTTGACCAGGGCCCTGTTTGATAAAGATTACAATCCGACAATTTTGTAAATAAGTGACGTAAAATTGTACGACAAGTGCTGTTTAATAAACCTTACAATTATGTAAGAAAGTTACACATGAAAACTTTACAAATATTGTAATTACAAATGCTGTTCAATAAATATTTACAAGTGCAGAAAACGCCTGTAGATTTCGATGAAATATTGTAAGTACAAATTTGTAGTTGTAAATTACAACTTACATTAAATGTAAATTTTTATATAAATTAATAAATTGACATACTTCTTTAGAATTTGGTTTTACTGTTTGATTTCCTATTTGTTTGATTCATTACCAAAGTAATGG
The DNA here is from genome assembly GCA_963555685.1 of Acrobasis consociella. Taxonomy (NCBI): domain Eukaryota; kingdom Metazoa; phylum Arthropoda; class Insecta; order Lepidoptera; family Pyralidae; genus Acrobasis; species Acrobasis consociella. The sequence goes on along the minus strand of OY743119.1, from coordinate 1,719,096 downwards.
AGCACAATAACAAAATTACAATTTTGTCTCAAATATACGAGAATAAAGATATTTTATTCGGTAGGTTAAGCGAAAAACTAACTCACGATATAAAAATAAAAAAAGTCTAAAGACATTGCGGAACAATTAAAATCTTTGAGCATCTACAACAAAGACTAAAAATAGGTGCCTATGTGACACAACATGACAAAAGTTTAGACAAAGGACCATCGTAAGTAGATTATTAAGTTGTTTATAATAGTTATTGTTATACTGGATATAAGAAAAAGGTGTTATGGCCGAATTATTCCTATTACATTTTAATCTCCAATCAATTGTAAAGTTCTGTCACACGATGAGTCCACCTGTCAGAATTGTACTACAATTTACAAAATATGTAAACTTGTTATTACAATTATGTGTTCAATAGAACAGTTTTTCCTACAAATATGTAAATTATCACTTGTAAAGAGAAAAATTTTATTAAACAGAAATATGTAAAATTGTAGGTATAATTTTACAATTTTGTAGATTTTCCACCATTGTAAATTTATAAGTCGCAGATTATGGCCACGGCGATCCCTCTGTCCATAGCCTCATTAAGGTCCTCTATGGTACGTGTACGTATGGTCGTAGGGCAGTTCGGACACGGCAGAAGGTGGTCCATTGATTGGATGGCGCCGCAATCGTAATCTGTACTTTGTTTTGTCTTAGGAAACAAGAAATGCCTCAGTTTTAATAACTCTAAGCATACACAAGTCATATCGTTCTCTAAATATGCATCAGTTGTCATAAAAGTGTTTTTATTGATTCAGCAGCGAAACAAATTGATTTTCATTGGTAAAATTGTGATAATTGGCTATTTCAATTAATTTACGAGCATGCAATCACGCATATGCATTTATGAGCGATATGCATCAATGTATCTTCATTTGAAGCTAGGCATGAATTAAAGTGCCGCCATCTTTTGAAGTTAACTATAGAAAACAAAGATCTAAATCAATTTCCAAAAGATGGCGCGGATTTTCTTGAAAACTTACATCAACATCAATTTCCGAAAGATGGCGTGGAACATGATTTATGCTAATTACTTCAATATTTATGATAAAGACTGTACTAAATAATATTTTTAGATCAGAATGTTAGAATTTTAGATGAGTAGGAAGGGGGTGACGGACGGGTTGACTGGAGACAGAACAAAGTGAAAGGAACTCACAAGCTGTGCTGACCCACGTTAGAACTGAGACAAGGGTAAGGCAGAAGAGAAGAGTGCGAATTATAGATTTTAATGTACACAAAAGTAAATAAAAATAACTTTCTTTAGTTTTTATTACGTGACAAGAACTTGGTGATACGCTGATGTTATGCTATGTCTATTATAAATCGAGTAGATGATTGATAGTAAACGATGCGTGCGTGGAATAATGAATAATATCGTGTCGTTATTCGTCGTATTATTTTAGTTGAGTAAAATCTATACATATAATAAAATAGTAAAAAAAGTGTGTCTGTACATTGAATATATTTCCAAAAAAAATATTCGGGGCGATGGCTACGTAGTAATAGAGTAAGAATTTAAAAAAAATGTCTGTCTGTTTGTACACGCTAATCTCCGGAAATACTGGACGGATTCGAATGAAACTTTATTTGTTATATAGCTATTAAGCCTGGGCAACATATAGGGTATGAATGATTTTGGAAAATGGAACGCCTGATGCAGAACCATAATGGTCCAGCCAAACTAAATAAGAGATATAAAAATGCCGCCTTAGTAAAAGTTGTTTAGCCTGATGAGCATTTTCCAGAGACATCAAGTCCACGCGAACGAAGTCGCGGGCTTCGGCTAGTAAATAAATACGAACAAATCGCATATATTGAGCTAGCCCCAAAATAAGTTCTAGATTTGTGTTATAGGATACTATTGTAACTAACTCAACGCAAGACCCAGGTTTACTGACCGGGAATCGAACCCGGGACCTCTGGTGTGGGTCACATACTTAAAACTGTGTTATGCTATGTAAATAAAAACATCTAAGATTAATTTGAAAATATAATTCTTTATCTTGTTAAGGCTGAGGATCGAACCTTAGACCCTATGGTTCAGAGGATGGTTATATGGTGCTCTTTTAAAGCCTGCCATAGGTAATAAACCGCCAAAGTTGATTATATTAATCATCATAAAGAACGAAGAAGAAAATAGACAAAGAGGGTCGTGCTCCTGCAGTGGAGACAAAAAGACCTAATTATTATGATAATGATGAAAATAGACAAACAAATTGTTTGCGTTTGACAAAGTATGGAAAAAGAGCTGGAAGAGACTGATTTATAGATACACAGTTATTGGAACCAAGGTGTTGTAAGCTGTAAAGAAAAAGTTATCAACAAATAAGCGGCCAAGTGCGAGTCGGACTCGCCCATGAAGGGTTCCGTAGTAGCAAATAACATAATATAAAAGTCTTGTAGTTGTTTTTTTTTTAAATTTTATATTTGAGTTGATTGAATGAAAGGTAAATTGCCGTTTATGATTTATGACGTATAAAAAAAAAACTACTTACTAGATATCGTTCAAACCAATTTTCGCTGGTAGTTTTTATGGTAATAAACATCATGTATTTTTTTTAGTTTTATAATTCCTTTATTTTAGAAGTTACGGGGGGGGGGACACACTTTTTTCCACTTTGGAAGTGTCTCCCGCGCAAAGTATTCGGTTTAGAAAAAAATGATATTAGAAACCTCAATATCATTTTTGAAGACCTATCCATAGATACCCCACACGTATGGGTTTGATGAAAAATATTTTTTTGAGTTTCAGTTCTAAGTATGGGGAACCCCCAAAATTTATTGTTTTTTTTCTATTTTTGTGTCAAAACCTTAATGCGGTTCACATAATACATCTATTTACCAAGTTTCAACAGTATAGGTCTTATAGTTTCTGAAAAAAGTGGCTGTGACATACGGACGGACAGACAGACAGACAGACAGACATGACGAATCTATAAGGGTTCCGTTTTTGCCATTTGGCTACGGAACCCTAAAAATGAAACAAAAACTTTTGAACTTTTATGCCTACAGTGAATGAACCAAACAATGCCATTGTAATTTTAGTATCAAAGCTCAAAAGTTTATTTTCTTTACATTGCAAGAGCTTTGCCGTCAGTTGTTCGCTATCTCCGGATTTGGAAGTGTCTAAGCCGACCAGAAATAGAAGTGAGATCCTCGAGGGACGAGGTACAAGGAAATATTTTATAAGCTTCGTTGCTATTGATGGGTTATTTTTGAGAAAATCTGTTAGGATCGGTATGATATTGACGTATATTTTGAGCTTTATACGGTACTGTAATGTAAATATAATAAATTCGTGAAACTTTAGGCAAAATTGTAGAAATATATGCATATTAAATGAATGTAAAAAATACTACATTTTTTTTGTTCAATGCTTGTATTTATTCATTATAAAACTGTTACAGTATATATTGTGACAAACATAATAAATAAGTATATAAATCATATTTAATCAATTCAAGAAATCTAAATTAAAAAACTAAATTAAAAATCTAAATCTTGATCATGTGGCATGGTATATAAATAGTTATCTACAATCTAAATGCAGTGCATGCATTATGTACCTGGAAAAATGATTAGCCAAAGTGATGTAAATAGAAGCGTACGAATAAAATTTCTATATTGCACCAATTAAGACAATAATCAAAAGTACATTTAAAATATAGTAGGTACAAAGGCGGGCTTATCACTAAAGCGATTTCTTCCAGCCAACCTTTGGGTAAAGAAGACTATAATATGGGGGAGTTGGCGCAGTTAGAGTACTAAAGTTAAGAAGAATTTGAGTTTACAATTAAATAACATATATATATGCTTTTAGATATAAGTACCCTTGGCATATATCAGCTGACCATATGTACGGCCAGTGGCGTGTTAAATCAGTACAATTTGCCGGTTCAGCGCACGCGGCTAACCTACTTCAGTATCTTATAAATCTGGGACTCGGCATGCATTTATTTATTTACTAACTGAAGCCAGCGACTTTGCATGGACTTTATGACTGGAAAATGCTCATCAGGCTGAACAACTTTTGCTAAGGGGTCATTTTTATGTCTCATAGTTTAGCTGGACCATTATGGTTCTGCATCAGGTATTCCATTTTCCGAAATCATGTATACCCTATATGTTAACAGCTGTATAACAAAAAAGTTTCATTCGAATCCATCGAGTATTTCCGGAGTTAGACAGAGACAGACAAACAGACTTTTTTAAAATTATTTATCTATACTAAGTATGTCTCCATCGCCACCAATATTTTTTTCGGAAATATATTTAATGTACAGACACTTTTTTTACTGTTTTATTATTATTATATGTATAGATTTAAACTTCTCTACCAGTCAACCTTCGGGATAAATAAAAATCTAGCGTAGTAGGCGCAAAAGTAATATATTCAACAGGTAATAAGTACTTACGACAAACATACAACACGCTACATACATATAATAACTACTTTGTATGTTTACTTTTCTGATTTGTATCTGTGTTCTTTCTTGTGTACAATAAAGCTTTATAAACAACAAACAAACAAACTTTGTATACCAAAATCCAGTAAAGATAGATGATGAACTAATTCCGCGAACCAGATACGCAATCAAGTGTAAAATCGCCGGTCAAACCTAAATTTCACTATTTTCCGACCTATTTCGGCCCCGGTAAACAGGTCAATCGGATAGTGAAGGTTATATGCATATTATGATCTATCATCCTTATAATTATTATTTTTTTATTTAACTTTATTACAAAATATGTAATAGGCGGACTTAAAGCCATGGGTTTTATCTACCAGTCAACCCACTGGTGATGCCGAGAATAAGAAATCTGTCGAAGGAGGAATAATTATGGGTAATATTATCACCAGGTCTTTTTGTCTCCACTGCAGGAGCACGACCCTCTCTGTACTTAGGCAGAGTAGCCAGAGGACTTTGGTGTACACTCTCCTCGCTGGACAGACGGAGAAGTCTCATTAATGTTTATAAGCTTTGTTTAGCTGCTATCTCCTAAGTCGCTTTCTACAACATCCACGGGAAGACTTAGAGTGGTTCTATTCTACTCTGCCGGAAACCACACGGCAATATAAGTAAGTATTATAAATCATTTCAAGTAATTCTTCCTTTCTAAATAAATCATACTCTAGGCTTTAATACATAATTAAACACAGCAGCTGTTTGTAGGTATAACACATTTATTAGTTATTACATATTTAATTTTCATTCTATTTCTTTCTATTATCAGTAAGTATTTCAAGTATTTTAATCGACTTCCAAAAAATAAGAAGTTATAAATTCGACGCAATCTTTTTATATGTATTCACTGATTATCCGAAGACCTGAACCGATTTGGAAAATAAACTTTAAAAAAATATTGACTAAAAACAATCCTGAAGACATCTGGAGACATTGATCAGCGATCACTATTGGGATAGAAATTTCTCGAGCTTGTTCATGCTTCAGAAGGCACAAAGCCGTCGATACCGACTGTAATTATGAAAAATTTATTGTGATGAAATTGATTACATAAGTAAATTTTCTTTTTTTTTATCTAATGTATGTAATTATGGCGTTCTAAGTACGTACCTATAGTCTATTTTAAGAACTAGGAGAAATTGTAACCTTATTTCGGAGGTGGGCGTTGACATCTGCGACACAGTTATTTATTTAACTACTGCAGGTGTCATCGTTAGCCCATATGTTTATTGTGTCATGAATTTCCTGTTCCTACCTAAATAAAAAAAAAATCATTTTCATTTTTCATCCCGACTGTCATAATTGCTTGGCAGCCGCCATCAAGTTTATTCATGCCTTCAAAAAGCTTGGCAAAACAGATGCTAATCTTGGCCGTTTACATGAAAAAAACTAAACATTCAGTGTAGAGATTATCAGACATTCCAACGTCAGAACGCAATATCACCGAACGTCACGTAATGAATTCTCGAACGCATGCTTTTTGCTCGCATTCTAAATGCAAACAAATTGGTTGTAATGATCTAATGATAGTGCGGCATGATCTGTACGGGTATCGAACCTGGAAAATAATTTGTATATCTACGACAAGTATACATGGATCTTTATAAAGAAGACAAATTTTTAAATTATCCTTATCATCATCCGAGCTTATTCCCGATTGCATCCTCATCGGTAGCGCTTCAGAGCCCGGAGTCCGCTACCTAACCAAGGTGATTTCATGGTACAATAAAATAAGGTATTCTCTTCCCGTGACAGCTGATGACGTAGGTGGAACTTGACTACGTCATCAGTTTGATATGTTGCCACTGTGTGAAATTGAATTACCTGAGCGTAATGCATTTTTGAACTTTATATACCAATTTCGAATTAATAATCCATTATATCAATTTATGAAATATTGAATTGATAAATCACGCGAGAATCGCGAGATACTAAATTGCTAAGTTACTTAATATTTTTTTAAATATTCATGAACTAATTGAGAAAGTCCTTAAATTTACCGAAAAGAAATATCAGTGGCAACACTTTGTGACGTAGTCAAGTTCCATCTCGGGAAGAGAATACCTGTTTTATTATACCATGGGTGATTTGAAGAGATTACTAGTTTTTACACAGAGCAACTGCTGTCTGATCTCTCCAACCTGAAGAGTACACCCAGAACCAATCCTTGGATAAGTTTGTGCAAACGCTAGATGGCATTCGGGATTCCCACAGTTTATACGTGCCTTCCGAAACACGAATCATCTTTCTTTTCGGATAATCAGGTGATTCAATCCTGCAATATCCTAACCAGACTGGAAACCACTTTTAACAAAGTATGCTTCCCAGTGGGATTCGAACTCATGAGCTCTGGATCAAAAGGCAAAGGCCGTGACTAACACCACGGAAGCAGTTGAGCACAATTTTTTTTATAATAAACATTGTCCAGTGCCATTGATTTGACTCGTTCCAACGCAGAGTAGTACCTACTCATATCCTGTCTTTTGGGCTGCAACAGAATATCTGTTTATCCCTTCAGTTAGTTGGCTGGGAGAGAATGCTTTTAACGTTAATTCTGGAATTGTGAAAGAATTAAGTTTTAATAAATAAATAAAACCGACAGAGCAAATATGTGATTCACGACAATAGAAGATGCTGCTAGCAACATAGCAACCCATTACAATTATGATTAAATTCATTGTTAAATTTTTTAAAAATATTTATGGCTCGTGTTATTTGTTTGTTACATTTAAATATAAACAAATGAGGTACAAAACATAATATTCATTAAAAAATTACAATTACGGCGGGCTTATTCCATTGAGGAATTTCTTCCAGCCCGTTGGCTGGAAGAAATTCAAAGCGTCTGAAAAAACAGGAAGAAAGCATCTCGGGAGTCGTGCAACAAAAACGTAACAATAATAAATACCTAACACATATTATAAACTAATATAAATACTAATATTACCTATACAAAATACATAAACATACATAAATATAAATTGCTGAATTGTATTAACAATCGAAGTAAAATTTTCTAACACGACTTTTAAAAAAGAATCAGCGTCAGCAGAGATTGCTAACCTTATATCCAAGGGAAGTGAATGCACAGTAAATGTATGTGTACGCAAAAACTTCTTGTCAAATCATGTTCTACATTTGTCATATTCAATTGGGTAACCTTGCTGTCAATTAGTGATCAATCCAACCGGGTTTCCACTGTGTAAACAATGAAGTCAGGCGACTATTTTGGTCATCCATCCCATTTTTGGGCCACAAGGCCAGGGTTATTTTAGATCTGAATGAGATTGCATCTGCTCGTTACATGTGAATGAAGCTTAATTAGGTGTAGACTGTTTTATGTTTGTTAAAGATGGTATCTACCTACATTAAAACTAATTTATGTGCTTTGAAACTAGCTCACACATAACAGACACACGTTTTTACCATTTAAATATTATAATTAAATAAATATATAAGGACAAATCACACAGATTCATCAGATTTCCGCTCTAGATAGGTCATTTTGGAAATCTTTGGGAGGCCTATGACCAGCAGTGGACGTTGTGCGGCTGAAATGATGAAACACAGTTTAGCAGCCCCAAAGTAAGCTTGAGCTTGTTTTATGGGATACTTACCTTTATATATAAATACAAAAGACCCAGGACAATTTGAAAAAGGCCATTTTGCAACTTGCCCGGCCGGGATCGTACCCAGAACCTACGAACGGCGGCGGACAACACCATCCCGGAGTCGTAATTTATTTTTTGTTTATTAATTTTCTATCTTCAATAGAAACTTTAGCTAGCTCAATGTTCAAGAAGTGCACGCAAGTACCGGAGCAGTAATTCGATCCAGAAAGGAAGTTTGCGAGTGAATACGCGTGCATGCAAATTCAGTGTTGTTGGGAACCAGAGCATAACTGAGATTTCCGCGTTTGAGTGTTGTTTGTTGAACTCTTTTGTTCAATGTTGTTGATTCTTTTTAGAAGGAAGAAAATCTAGAAGAGTTATCGCTTTCCGCATCCGCATAAATGAAAATGACAGTAAAGGTCAAACGCCTAAAATTAAAAATATCGTAAGCTTACAAAATAAATAACAGTATTAGGCTATGGTTTTTAAATATTTATATAATAAAATAAAATGTGAAAATGTGAAATGCTGTCAACTATAGTAAATAAATAAAAAACTACTTATAAAAGATAAAAATAGATGTGTAGATAACTGAGTAAGTCATCCACGAGAACAACTGCCGACAAACTGCTGTGCAGTTTGGCAGACTTTGTATAATGAAATTGTACTGTTTTTATAAATGAATAAATGTTATAAAAAATAAAAAAAGGTGTCAAGAATAGGACTAAAGGCACAAAATTAAAAGTATTATGTAGTTGGCTAGTGTGACAAAATGATCGTACTTGTTCCATCATGAGACTAATTCATTGGAATTTAATTTTTAAAATTTCAAAATTTTAAGATAATGTCAAGTTATAGATTCAGTATGTACCAAAATATTCATCTGTACTAAGCCCTTTTACCGAGTCCTTTCTTTAAAGATTGTATCTGCAAATTGTTACTGCAGATTGTCATCTTTTAGCTACCTTGGTACCTTTCTCTGTACCTGTGCGTCGAAAAGAGGCATAAGATAAGAGTGGCAACTCACTAGAGGGACATAATATAGGGCAATTTGAGCCAATCGACACGATAAGAAGAAGAAGGTATCATCTCTTGTCACTGTCAACTTCATTTGGGCGAACAATGGTTCAAAAACTCGTTTCATAATAATAAGACGTAGGTATAACGACTTAGACACAGACCGTCTTATTATAAAACGCAGACTAACTATGTTACTAGGTTTAAACCATTATCCGACCAAATCAAGTAGACATTTTCAGATGAGACAGAGGCATATTACTAGATGTCAACTTGATTTGGTCGGATAATGGTTTAAACCTAGTAACAAAGATAGTCTGCGTTTTATAATAAGACGGAGAAGGTACGGAATGAGCTCATACAAATACAACGTGGAAGGGACATACCCGTAATAAATCGAACCACAGGCTATACTATATCATAAAGATAATAACAGTCAAAAAACAAAAGAAATACGACATTCCCATACAAATTGCCCGGGGACTGCACACTTTTGTACAGAAATGCCGATTTTTTTACTGTTATTTTAATTTCATTATACTATTGTGGTCTATTATTAGCCCGTGGTTCGATTTATTACGGACTAGCCGAAGCCCGCGACTTCGTTCGCGTGGACTTTTAGTCTCTGGAAAATGCTCATCAGGCTGAACAACTTTTACTAAGGCACACATTTTTTTGTATATTCTTACTCTATTACTACGTCTCCATCGCCCCCAATATTTTTTTTGGAAATATATTTAATGTACAGACACACTTTTTTTACTGTTTTATTATATGTATATAGATATGTCCTTTTCACGTTGTGTATAATGTAAGCAAGATCATAATCGCTGCAATATGCTGCACTCATGCACTTCGCTTGGCAGACGAGGTCGCTGGGAAACGTCGAGGGTCACCTTGGTTCCCCCAACATCACTTACCGAGCCGTGATCAACCCAATGACAGTTTAATATGCTCTGTTGTTATACTAAACTAACTTATATCCTGCTTCTTTGCTATTTTTTATTAATTACTATGAAAAAACCAAGTTCTCCGAATCTACTTATACTTTACAAAATTCATGTACACAAAATACGAACACAGAAACAAACGAAGTAAGAACATTGAGTACATAGGTTCTGCTTATTGAAGTGAAAACTTCTTTAGCGGCGTTGTGCACTTTTTTTGGAATGGGTAAAAAATTATAAACTCGCGTCAGGACACGTGGCCCGATCGAAAATTCGTAAGACGGCGCAGGGCGCTTGCGCGAATGTTCGTGTGTGTTTATGTTACAGCGTGCTACGCGCATCCATGGATGGTGACAGCTGATGGCTCGACCGTCTGTGTAGTGGCCATAATGCTGTGTATTTGAAAATGATTTTGTTGAAAATGAATTTGGTCATGCTTGTGACATTTGTGACAGACTGTGGTTCAGAAAAGATTTGAAATATTTTATACTGATAATTAAAGCAATTCGTGCAAAATTATTCCCTAACCATTCCAAAATATCAAAAATGCACAACGTTAATATTCAAGTTTTCACTTCTGCCGGCACTCCCAGAGTGCAACCCGTCGTTTTTTTTATAAGAAATCTCTTCTAGCAGACCCAGAAGAGGAAAAGAGAAGAAAACAGGACGGGAAACGGGGATGCATATTGCGCAGGACCTCAGGAGTTGCGTAGAGCTACTCGAGAATTGTGTCTGATATTCCGGCATTCAAGGGGTTAATTCTGTGCTTCAGAAAGCAACAAAGCTTATTACAGTGGTACATAACCTATTACCTATTAAGCCTCGTCGTAACAAGGTGTCTCCTACGACAGACAGACTCGCATGCTAATGAGCGTGTACGTACATAATATATGTGCAATGCATGACACGTGCAGATTAGCACGTAATTTGTACCGAGGGAATGACAGAAGATAAGAGTGCAAGTGAATGCAAATACCAATAGCTTACTTGGCGATTCTGTACTTTTTTTAATTCTGTGATTATGTTACAGGGATACTGATAGTTGTAAAGAACGTGAAAGTAACATACCCGTATTAAATCAAACCAAGTGCTATACCAGATCACTACATAGTATAATGAATTAGAATATTAGTAAAAAAACAAAAAGAAAATTCGGCACTTACATACAAAAGTGTACAGCCGCCCGAGCAATTTGTATGGAAATGTCGTTTTTTTTTGTTTTTTTCACCGTTATTGTAATTAATTTTATTATACTATAGTGATCTAGTATAGGTTCCATTCATTACGGGTATGTCCCTTCAACTTTGTATACTGTCCTTTTATAATAAGTACAAATATTTTAAGGGGTAATTTGGTCCATCATATTGAACAACTTTCCCAATTGGATATCAAAATACATATAAAAAAAATCCTCAGCCTGATTTGAGAAGCTCCATATAACACGACGCCATTTTGCAATGAGGATCAAACCAAAAATCCGCAACAATGGATGACGTCACGACCCGCTAAATGCACCGACCTCGATGGTTTCAACCAGAGATTTCGACAGAGTTGCATCTGCTAGAGCTTGATATATGTAGAAAAAAATGTAGATTCTATTGTCAGTCTATTGCGTGATATACTTAACCTTTCTCGTACAAAATACTACATGTAATGTGATTGTGATATCTGAATTATCTGGCAAGCGAAGCGTGGGACACCAACCTACTAGGTGGTCAGACGACCTGATCAAGGTTGGTCAGCGTTGGATGCAGGTCGCTCTAAATCGGTCTTTTTGGAAATCCTTGGAAGAGGCCTATGTCCAGCAGTGGACGTTATGTGGCTTATGATGACGATGATTCGTCTTTAGAGCACTTTAAACTTTTAGGTTAACTGCTTTAGATAAAAGCTTTTTTAAAAAATAAAAACTTAGTTAAGTACCTTAAAACTACAGGATTATTGCGACTTAACTCATTCATGGACACTAAGCCAGACACAATAGAAAAAACAATTGATGATTTCTATAGAAGTCCTACTGTCTATTAACGTGTTAATACCCGTATTTACTTTTTTTTTATATTTTTAATGGTGACAAAATAATGCCACAGTCAATCAAGCCCGGGCTCAGTGAACCAAAATCTGTTTTTTTTTTCATGGTTGTTTCATACATTCAACGGTGAAAACATTTTTTGTTAAGAAACAGTAATATTTGATGTTTTATTTTTAATTAGATTATTTTAGTTTATAGTTTTATTATTTTAGTTTAGGTAGGTTTTAGTTAAATTAGTTTATATAGTTATTTATAGTATAGTATAGTTGTATTATACAATGTCCTTTTTTATTAAGTACAAATATTTTAAGGGGTGATTCAGTCCATCATTTCGAACTTTTCCCAATAAATGCATATCGAAATACGAAAAAAAATTTTTAGGTTTTCATAGAAATCGAAGTAGTCACGTGATATCATTACTATAAAAATATTTTTTTTTTTTTTGTATTTCTATATACATTTATTGGGAAAAGTTGTTCGAAATGATGGACTGAATCACCCCTTAAAATATTCGTACTTAATAAAAAAGGACATTGTATAGTTATAGTTATTTAATTATTTAGTTTAAGTTAAATTAATTATTGTGTCTTGTATCTATTTATTTTGTTCAATAAAGGGAAATTTTAATAAAATAAAATAAAGTAACATTTCTCATCGCAAAAAGAAAATAAGTATTATACTGTCTTAAAAGTTTATGCTAGCCAGAGAAAACAGATGAAGTGCTAACAAAACGAACAAGCTCATTTCCATAACTTGTATTACAAGGAAATATGCACAAATGCAAAAAATGTCAAGACAATAAACTGCAGCAAAGTTCAGGGTGCATCGCTGCAGACTAATGCGATAAGTCCGGTTAAGCAACTTGTGATGTCACTTTACGACAACGTTAATAAGATAACATTGCTTTTAGAAGCGAAAACGCTTCGCTTATAAAAGCAGTGTACAATATAGATAATTATAAGATGATAATGGGTTTAATTTAAAATGTTAGAGCTTACAATACGCTATTTTCGAACAAGTCAAATCAGATACTTTTTTCCAAACGTCAAAACAAACTAATTCTATGGGATTTTGTATGAAATACAGGCAGATGACGTCATTGTTTTTTGGAGTCAAATAGAGCTCTGATTATCAGTATTTCTGCAATAATAAATTTAAAATCACGTTAAAATGGATATGTTCAAAGACAAGTGACATGATTTTGCGACGTTTTATTTTGTTAACAGTACAAAATAATTTATTTTTAGCTTAGGAAAATACCCAATTAGAGTAATAGCCAGGGTCAAAAGTAAATTATTTTGTACTATTGAGAGATATAAATAACTTATAAAGATATAACATTTTGTGATGGATGACTGAAGCTATTTGACTCTAAAAAACAATGACGTCACGATGTGGTCATTCGTACAAATTCCATAGAAAGTTTTTGTTTTCACATTTAGAATAATCAGTCAAGTGCGAAAGAGCACGAAAGATTCCTTATCACTATCTATGTAAAATCACGTTTGTTGTATGGGATCCGCACTTAAATATTTATTTTGTTCTGTTTTTAGTATGTGTTGTTATAGCGGCAACATAAATATATCATCTGTTAAAAATTTAAACTTTCTAGCTTTTACAGTTCATGAGATACAGCCTGATGATAGATAGACGGACAACAGTCTTAGTTATAGGGTCTCGTTTTTACTCTTTGGAAACAGAATTCTAAAACAGTATCTGATTTGACTTGTTGAAAACTATCGGATAACACACCAGTGAACTATTGTGCGGGTTCCCTCACGATGATTTTTTTTCTTCACTTCACCGAAATTAAATCAAGAATCCTTGACAAGTTTCACTTCTTCGCAAATCTCGGCCTCATCGACCTACAGTTTGAATGTCACTGTAAAGTTCGCAAAATTTATGTTGTTCTCTGTCGGGTAATTATGGTAATGTATGTCAAAGCATTAATATCATTAATATTAGATATTTGAGCATGTAAGCATGTTGTGTCATATTCAATTTGATTATGAAGTATTTGCATGTTTAATTGAGTCTGTGAGACAGCTCATTAGTTTAAGTTTTACCATATTTTATTTATTCGGTTACTTTATAGTATAGAATAAACACTAGTACTGCTTACAGCTAGATGTTTTAAATATATTGGTATCTATTCAGTTCTTACCTACCTAAGTATTCGAAATCTTTAGGACATTATTTTCGAAAATCCTAGGGCTTCTCGGGTCCCTGAAGGTATCAAAATTACCTAACCAAAATTCGTAAAACGTTCCCTAAAATTTAAAAATATCCATCGCTAGGGGTTGTGGTTTCTGGTTGACGTGTGGTTTCCGGCAGAGTAGAATAGGACCACTCCAAGTTTTTCCTTGGTTCCGTAGAAGGCGACTTAGAAAAAACAAGCTAAACAAAGCTTATAAACATCAATGAGACCTCTCCAACCCGTCTGGCCAGCGTGGAGAGTGTAGGCCAAGACCTCAAGCTGCTCTGGCCAAGTACGGCTCTGGTAGTACAGAGAAGGTCGTGCTCCTGCAGTGGTGACAAAAAAGACCTGATGATGATGGTGATGATTAGTGCTTCAATAAAATGGTATGCAACAGGAAAGAAACTAGCCCCGTCTAAATAAGCCTTTACAGTCAGCTATCTATTTTATAATTAGCGAAAAAGAGATTAACCACTATCTTTATGATCTCGGTATTACATCACTAAACTACTTTACTTACTGTTTCGTATCAGAAAACTGACCGACTAATCTCTGCAGCAATTTGCCGGCGATTCTACAATACATCAGTTGCGCAAGCGACTCTCACTGCAGGCCGATGATTTTGTTGCAAGCGATCGGTATCATTACTAATAGCGTAAAATACAACGTGGAAGGAATATACCCGTAATAAATCGAACCACGGGCTATACTAGATCACCTTATTATAATAACATTATAAAGTAAAGTAAAGTAAAAAGTATATTTATTTTCTCCATTAATCTTTAACAGAAATAAAGACTACTTAAAGAATACAAATTAATTTAAGTTATGCTATAGATTAAAGGAGACTGGAGCCTGAAGAAGGCTGAGCCTGTGTCACAGTACTCCAGTGCTCCCTCACCCGTACACTTGATGTGTTTTACACTAAATATCACATCCACAACTTATCTACTAAAAAATTAGGTCTATTCCTCCTCAAATTATAATAATAATGTAGGTAGATGTGGGTTTTGCATAGTTGTATGCATATGCATTGACATAACAATTGGGTATTTTCCTAAGCCAAAAATAAATTATTTTGTACTGATAACAAAATATAACGTCGCAAAATAATTTCACTTGTCTTTGAACATATCCTAGCCTGTAACATATCCTTATAACAGTACGAAAAAGGCATGTCCATACCAAAGTGTGCAGCCCTCCAATTCGCCATCCAATTCCTATCCCATAGAATACAATTTGTCACCACTCCATTCACCACCCGATTTCCTATCCATAGAATACCATTTGTCACCAGTCACCATCCGATTCCTCTCCCATAGAATACAATTTGTCACCAGTCACCACCCGATTCCTCTCTGCATGATTTACCTTATTCCAACGAAACAAAAGATACGTGACTTGTTTTTGTAAAATAAAATATGAGCGTCACATGTCACGTAAACATAGAAAAGACAAGTGACATGACAAGGCAGACAAATCAGGGAAAGTTAATTACGTATGGCGTACAAACATACATACATTTGCGTACACTACTGGCCACGGCGTGGCGCCTCGGTTACGAAACAAAGTGAAGATAATGGTATATTCTGTACTATCTATTACGTCATAAACGAAAACTGAATCTTTATTCAAAGGAAGGGTAATGATTTTAGCAGTCTCATCATCATGATCATCGTGTCTTTTAATCTCCACTGAAGAAGCACGACCCTCTCTGTACTACATAGAGCCATACTTGGCTAGAGCAGCTAGAGGATTTGGCCTACACTCTTCATGTTGGCCAGACGGGTTGGAGAGGTCTCATTGATGTTTATAAGCTTTGTTTAGCTAATATTTCCTAAGTCGAACTCCTACGACATCCATGGGAAGACTTGGAGTGGTCCTATTCTATTTAGCCGAAAACCACACAGCAATTTTAGCAGTCTATGTTTTCTTTTTCCACAGATTTTTATGCATCTTCTTCGTCTTAGCTCGTTTTCGGTGGCATCTTCAGTTGTGCTGCTTCAGAGTCCGGGGTAGGCGTTCCCGTTTTTTACAAATATAATATCTATGCAATCAAAGTAAATGGTCATCAAAGAATAACGAGGACTTGCGAAATCGAGAAGAAATTGCTTTTTATAGCTGTGTAGATCGTAGAATAACTCCCCGACGTCGTAAATTCCAGTTTAAACAAATCGCGCGGTGTTGCAACGAGGCTCGAATTAAACGACTGACAGATCATTATTCTGTGACTTGTTACGCCGCACACTTTAGACTTTACGTGACTTTCATGTTTAAAGGGTGCGGTAAAATTTTATTAGGTTTCGTACTTTAAAAGACAAAATTATATAACTCATTGTAGGAACAAAGATTCTTACAAGCTTTAAATTTAAAGTTCCGTAATTTTATTTTCAATAAATACTTTACCAATAATATTGCATCGTCACATTTACATTACTGCATCAAAAACTGGGCTGAGTGTTTACCTGAAACAATAAAGCAAACATATAGATTCATGGACCCTTCACAAATATTTCATTAAGTTACTTCGCAACAGAAATAGGTTAACAACACAATAAAATACAAATCACATCGTTAAAATTATCGCAGCATGTACTAGCGAGCATTAACAATTGATTTTACTACAGCCAGCTACATATAGAATCCATACTATGCTATGCTAATTTAGTACAATACTGTTTGTATTATAGATAAAATACAACAACTAACTAACGTACTGTACAGATTTGAATAACAAAATAACAATCTTATTGTACAACTCTCAATTCCCAAAGCTAGTCTACAGTGTATGCCTATTATTTTTATTAAAAACTTCAAATTTCAACTCTATATTCTCGTAGTTAAGGTCTATGGTGTATCTGTTATGTGAGTTTGAGAATTAGGTTACATTCGCATTAGATTTTGATGATAATTGAATTATGGTCGTGTCGACGGCTGCGGTTGTTGCGACAGTGATTGTGTTCAATTTGGACAATTTTTGATTTATTGCGGTTATGTCAATTAATTTATTGAGAGTCCTCACTAGAAAGCAATCAAAGTAGTATAAAAAAATAATCCTTACTAGAAAGTTATCAAAGTAATAAATAAATCTTAAAGTAAATCTTACAAAAACTAAAATAATACAGTTCCGTTATTATCACAAAGAAAAATACGATTTAAATATACACGACTCAAATACAAAAATAGAAGAGGTGAAACAAAACAACTTTTTAGATTATAATTTGAATTGGAAAACGCATATTGAAAAAACTAATAAGAAAATATCTAGCTACTGTTTTGCTCTGTCCATACTGTCTGAAAATGCTTCAGTAGAGGTAACACGGGCTGCCTACTATGGTAATGTCTATCCACATCTCACCTAGTATAATATACTGGGGAAATTCTGTAGATGTCCAAACTACTTTTCTCCTACAGAAAAGATGTTTAAGAATTATTTTTAACATGTACTCTGATGAGACATTAAGAAATGTATTCAAAGAAAACCGTTACCTCACGTTAACTAACATCTACATACTTGAATTATGTTTATTTGTCAGAAACAACATGAACAATTTTAAGAGAAAGATTGAACTTAGAGGCAACTTGAGAGATTTATACAAGCATGACCTATATCTACCCATTGTAAATAACGAGACGTTCAAAAAAAGTGCATTTATTTGTGGAATCAAAGTTTTTAATCATTTACCAACAAACATAAAAAGCATATATGACATAATTTTTTTTAAACGCGCACTGAAATTTGGCTGTTGAAACATGTATGTAGTGTAATTTTGAAGTTTGAAGTTTGAAAGTGCTAGGTCTTAAGGGGAACCCAACTCGAATGAAGTTGCAGGCTTGAGAGAGTCCTCATTAGAAAGTGCTAGAAGTCTAAAAGGGAACCCAAATCGAATGAGGTTCATGTTGATATAGATATTGCCGTGTGGTTATCGGCAGAGTAGAATAGGACCACTCCAAGTCTTTCCGTAGAAGGAGGACTTAGGAAATACAAGCTTAACATAGCTTACAAACATTAATGAGACCACTCCAACCATTCTGGCCAGCGTGGAGAGTATAGACTAAACCCTCTGTACCTATACTGTAGCCAAGTATGGCGCTAGTACAGAGAGGGTCGTGCTCCTGCAGCGAAGACTAAAAGACCTGATGATGATATAGAAAAACACCTAAGTTAGGTAGCGGACCCCGGGCTCTGAAACGTTACTGCTGAGGATGCAACCAGGAGGATGATGATGATTTAGAAAAATGCCATAGTAAACGCAGGATATCTGTTTACCTTCTTCTTTTTCTATATATAGCTATATCATTTCAGTCTACGATAATTATGAAATCTCCTTTACTTAAATTAGTAGTTTTTAGGGCAATGTTATAAATACTAAACTTTCACCAAAAAATTTACATGGTATGATTTGTTTGCAGTACTTAGTTGCTCATTTTCTAAAATTGGAAAAACGGGCGGTCGCTCGTATGGGATGCAACATGCGTAGATACTGTTGCTCCATCTCATATACGAGCGACTGCTCGTACGGCTGGCGCAGCTGCGGCGACGGCAGAAGCCAATAAGAAGCGAAAGTATGCGGCTTTGGGAGAGCCCTATATTTTTGCTCCTTTTGCCGTGGAGACCTTGGGGCCTTGGGGTGCGGAAGCTCGTCAGTTGTATAAAGAGATCTCCGCACGCCTAATCGACGCCTCAGGGGATCCAAGGGCTGGTGCGCATTTTGGCCAAAGGCTTAGCTTGGCCATTCAACGCGGAAATGCCGCCAGTCTCTTGGGCACTCTACCCTGCGAGCGCAGCGATTTAGGCTCAATTTTTTATATAAATTGATGTTTGTTTTTTATTGTTTTTATATCTAGTTTTGTTTTTATCAATACTTAGTTTTTAGTTAGTTTATATAAATAAATAAATATTTTCTAAATAAGATATCTACGTGTAAAGCTGTAAAGCACATCACAGAAAATCCCTTTTTTTGTGATAAAACTAACTTTCCTAAGCCAATAAAGTTACAATAGTTTCCATATCGCTCGCGGTGGACGTCGACCGCACTAAATTGAGTCCGCCCGCCCCTGTTTCTGCATTTTGATAGCATGCACTAACTAAATGACAGGCATTTAACGTTTGTAGCGGAGGCATTTAATGTTGTGTGAAAATGGCTTTGAGGAAATAGAGTTTGGTATATCATTTCCCGTCTCACGAGGATCAAACCAAATTTCTGTACTTAGATGACAACAAGGCAAATAAGACACTTTTTTCTAAACGTAAAAACAAACACTTTCCATGGGATTTGTATGAAATACAAAAGCGTGGCGTCATGCTTTTTTAAAGTCAAATTCTACATTAATAAATCCAAAATCTTATACCTTTAAACGAGCAATTCTTGTATATTTATATCTTATCTTCTATTATATCTGTGATCTCGAAAACGGCTCTAACGATTTCGCTGAAAATTGGTACATATATGGGGGATTTCGGGGGTAAACAATCGATCTAGATTAGTCGTATGTTTGGGAAAACGCGTGTTTTCGAGTTTTTATGCGTTTTTCTTTCCAGGCAGATGGTCGCTAATTTCGTCCTGCGAGCCACTATCCGTCTGGCCCAGCAGTTAAGACGCGGACGGCAATAAAGAGTGTTACGGATTCGAATCCAAATCAGCGACTTACATTTGTATTTTAAAAATTCAAGTTTAAATATAATTTTTTTAATTTATATTGTTTTTAGACAAGTTTAAAAAAATGTAGTTAATGTTTGAGATATAACCGAGCAAAGCTCGGTCGCCCAGGTACTCATGTTTAAAATAGATATGATCAATAAAAAGTGACACTATATTATGGCGGTTTATTTTATGAACTATACCGATTTTTTTTAACCAGTCATCTATGCGTCCGCCTATGCGATGGTTTGTTAGACATAATCAAAGTCGCGGGTCACACCTGGATGAGAGCAGCACAGGACCGAGATGGGTGGTGTCGACGAAGAGAGGCCTATGCTCAGCAGTGGGCGGAAGATGGGCTGGGATGTTGATGATGATGACCCAGCCATCTACGCAATTTGATGGACGGATGACCTACTTAAGTAATTCATTTCCTCAAAACCCATTTTAACACAACGCTACTAACATGAAATGCCTGTTATTTAGTTAGAAACAAGTTGTGTACGCTATCAAACTGCAGAAACAGGGCCGGACTCAATCTAGTGCGGTCGACGACCACAGCGAGCGATATGGAAACTAACTTTATTGGCTTTGAAACGGTTTTATTTTCAGTAAAAATGCCTTTATTTCCTTGCCTGGTTTATATATGTCGCAGTTGGATTGTATAATCCGCTGTTAATCAAAAACTCTAGCTATTTGGCATTACAGCTCGGTTTTGTAATATAGCTGAAAATTTATCAGCTAGATCGTCCAATGTGTTACGTTTAACAAACTAGCTTACGTAAGATTGTAGAACGATTAGTTCCGAATTCTGCCACTTGTGGCTTGTCATAACAACAAATATGGCCTCCCATAAAGTAAATTCTTCGCCGCGTTCCGGGACTAAGCTGTTTTTATCGAGAGATATCGGGGGCATCGTTTTTAATTTCGGAGTGCAAAAGATTGAAAAGAATAAAGCAGACCTTTAGCTTGGATCCCATATTGTTATTTCGACGCCCGCCTTCCGGCATGATGGAAAATTCACGTGGATCAGTTGGCCGTAAGAAATCGCTGCGCGATTGAGTTGTCGGGTTTACAAAATTTCTATATTTCTAATCTAATTGCATCGAGCTGATTATCACTCTTAATTAGTGTTTTATAGTGTTGGAGACTGAATTATTTAGTAAGGAGTTTGAGAATTGAGGTTTTATTTCCATCCCACGAGTAATATAAAAATAATTAAGAACAACTATTGTCCCCTCATATATTATTTTGTTTGGTAACACAGTTCTATTCAATAATGGTAACCCTATATGCTATCTCAACGCTAGCTGTTTTGTTAAACGTAATTACGTAACTCATTGACAATCGAGCTGAACTATTTTCAGCTGTTTTACAAAACCGAGCTGTATTACCAAACAGCTAGAGTTTTTGAATAACAACGGATTATACAATTCAACTGCGACATATAGACATATATATTTGACACAAGATAAGCAAATATATTGGCACCACTAAGCATTGTCATATGCTGAGTGGTGCCATTTTGGTGTAAAACTAGTTTCAAGTAAGTATTCAGTGTTATGTTACCTCTGTAAAATTGCACCAAATAAAGTATTT
Source organism: Acrobasis consociella (assembly GCA_963555685.1). Lineage (NCBI taxonomy): Eukaryota > Metazoa > Arthropoda > Insecta > Lepidoptera > Pyralidae > Acrobasis > Acrobasis consociella. The sequence goes on along the minus strand of OY743119.1, from coordinate 1,697,549 downwards.
TTCTTTCTTTCAAATACTGAAAGCAAACTATTCAGAAAGACTTTCTATCTGATAATAAGGATAGAAAAGTAGCTGAAGAACAAAGAAGCAATAAAGGAAGTAAACACATCAAACATTTGTAGTAAGACGCTCTCTAAATACACAACTACGACATCCAGGGAAAGAGTTGGAGTGGCCCTATTCTGCTTTGCCAGAACCCTTACAGCTACGGCTTAGATAAATAAATTGTCAATAAATTCAATCATATCTGGGATCTACATGCAGCAACATAAGTAAACGGCAATAAAAATATATATTGCGTAGACGGCGCCTGGAACATTAGAAAGGGGTTGCTGTGTAAGTTCTAAGTAAGTACTTAAACTAAACAACCCCTGATTGTGTTCATTTGAGGATGATGTTTAGAATAATGAGGATATAGCGAAAGATGTTAATTAAAATTCAATCTGTTTTTTTATTTTATTAACTATTTTCAGAATAAACTACAAATAGACAAACTCGAAACACATGTGAAGATCTAACATAGCAACAAAACGACTTTAACTATTATACTTTAAACAGCTACTGCTAAAAAAATAAATTATATCATCAGTTTCATAATCACAATTCGTGAACTATCATTAAAATAAAGTGTATAATCATGAAACATAATCATCGTGATGACTAGCTATGAAATATGACTTTTCACCGAAGTATTTACTTTTGTTATATAATAGTCATTAACTTTAATTGTCTTTAAGTGTATCGCTATAACTTCATATATTTGTTAACAATTTCAGCTAGAGTTAGGATCACATCGATGTCTGTTTTATTGAAACTATTTGGTTTAGGTGTTTAAGATGTGTATCATTGAGTATTTTGATCAAAAAATACTATAATTTCAGACAATATATTACAGTTTACACATACACTTTAAAAAACATATAAATCCTCATATAAATATACATAGAATCCGATATTAATGTAATTTTATGTGTAGCTAATTAAATAATGGAAATTGATGCAAAAATTCAATCGCCTTGTAAATTTCCTAAAAAAAAATTTGGCTTGCCACAGGGAAGTGTCTTTGGTTCAATATTATTGTTGATTGCGTTGCTTGAATTTTAATTGCGGTGTCCAATTAATTCTCAAAATCACGTTTGCTTATTGTAATGTTTTGTACATTAGTACGACCTTACAAGTAATCTGATGCGTCTATAAGAGTTCAGCAACCTTGCAATTACATGGAGTTAATTGGAGTGAGACAGTGAAAGGCGATGCGGGAAAGTCGGGGGTGTGAAAGAGACAGCTATACCACGATCTGGACGTTTACCGTAACGTTATCCGAAAAAATCTGGGTTAAAAAAATAATGAGGGAAGAACGTTAGTTGGACTGTTTACATTTTGTGCGAAATTTATATAGTTAGGGTGGAATAAATTATTTTAAATTATAAAATTTTTAGGCGTTTAAAAAAGCATAAAACTATTTTCCGATATTGAACAAATTTGCAATCAAATCAAAAGCAGAAGAAAGTCTTAAATGACTGAGATGAGAGGTACTTATTTAGAGAATCTCGAAAAAAAACCCGTTAATTTTTAGCAGCAGTTAACAAAAAGTTGTTATAATTACCGGTTAAACAAAAACCCATTTATCAAAGGGTAGAACAAAAAATAGTTATCGCATCTCGCAGTAAGGATATGTTGAATCTACAATTAATGTTAGTACCTAAAAAAATCAATTAATGTTGGTACGGAAAAAAAATCGGTACGACTCGGAAAAACAAAACAAGTTCCTATCTATAAAATTGAACTCAAAAAGTCTAGATTGAATCTTACTACCGAATTACCTATTCACCTTTTTCCGTTCAATTTTTAAAGTAATAAAAACGCCGTAACTCACCACAAATCAGCTGTCGTAGGGTCTAAAAGGGCATATTTACCCTAAGGGTTAAAGATCAAAGTTCAGATATCGCAGGAAAAGGGGTTTCCATGCGATGGTCATTTGTACCAGACGAGTTTTAAAAATGTATAGGTCATTGGAAGGGTTAATTGAATACATAATAAATAGGTAGGTAGGATATGTTTGGATTCTTTATTTATAACATACTAGCCGTGCCGGTGGGCTTCGCTCCCCGTGAGAATCCCGGGATAAAAACTATCCTATGTCCTTCCCTGGGTATCAAACGATATCCATGTCACTTCAAAAATTCTAGGTCTATGGTCTATTTTCCTGTCGCTCAGAAACGTCATTAACTAGAGCGTCATTAATTAACTTCATTATAATATATATGTCTCTAAGCGACAGAAAATAATAGCAGCATAGCAAAGCAATTTTTCTTTTGCTATTTGTAGAAGAGTGCTGTTTTCCGTGCTGACAGATGCACCCTACCTCTGCTCTTTCCTTTTTGAGGCATTGTGTAGATTAAGAGAATAGCTGAAAGGGTAATCTGTCGATACTTAAATATTGTACCACCTATTTTTACACAGTTTATGCAATAAAGAATTTTGAAGTTTGAAGTAATAAAATCCTAGTATCATACTAATATTATAAATGCGAAAGTCAGTTTGTATATTTGTTTGTTTGTTTGTTACCACTTCACGCTTCAACCACTGAACCTATTTACATAAAATGTTATATGGATATAGTTTGATACCCAGGGAAGGACATAGGATAGTTTTTATACCTAAATTCCCACGGGGAGCGAAGCCCACGGGCACAGCTCGTGTAACATAAATATAAATATATTCGCAACATCGCCTTGAAATATTTTTGTAAACTTTTAGTAGGTAATTCTATTGCGATAATCTAGCATTATCGTAGATCTCAGCATTAGATTAGGAAATAATTAATCCGCCAAATTAAGTTACTGACCTTTCTAAAGTGCAACTGTTGCAAAGTGCAATTATCATAGCTGTAAATTTCAACAGCTTAAGTATATAAGTAAATATTAATGTATTAACGTAAATATTTATAATGTTATTCATATTTTAATCCTTAGCAAAGCCAGTTTATAAGCCTCATCATAATCACCAAGGAATATTTCCTAATGGTCATCATAAATATCGATCTGGGATGTAAGCAATCTGGTATGTAACATACCAGATTGCTTTCGATGTTCTAGCACAGAAAAAATACTAGTACGTTCTGGTGGTAATTTTATGTTAGAACTAATGCGACAAGGGGAGAATATGAGTGTTGGTAATGTTTGTTGAATGTTGTTTAGCTAATGCATAATTGTTCGCTAAATATAAATTGTGACCAAATTTACCATTAAAATTTCAAATAAGGGCGCCACTTCCGAGTATTATTCGCCTGAATATCATAATGGCGAAAGTATGTGAGTGTGTGGGTATGTTTGTTACTTCTTTACGCGCAAACAGCTAGACCAATTTTGATAAAATTTGGTAGGAAGCTGAAACCCTGTATTAACACATACTTTAGGCGCAGGTATCACACACACCGCGGGACGCAGCTAGTCAAAATAAAAGAAAGAAAGAAAGAAAGAAAAGAAAGAATATTATTTAGATGTTAAGGTTTCTTGCCATATTCAGTTCTAGAATTTCGTGATAGGGTTTCCTATAATTACTATGTGTCATTGTGACAAAAACGTCCCACGCATAAGGCTGGGATGCTGTGACATGATTGATGTGGGTTATCATGAGATAAAACGCTGCGACCTTCATCTTGCGGAAAGAAGTTAATTATGTAGAAGATAAGAATTTGCTACTCATTTAGTTCGTGGGAAGAGTAGGTGTAAATATTGAAGATTTATAAGAAGATCTATGACCAGAGATAAATTGTAATCCTATTTTAAAGCAGCAGAATACCAATTTGCTATTGACAGCGTCAAAACACGATACATGTTGAAACGGAGAATACCGATTCAGATTTGACGTAAGCAAACCCGCGGAAAACTGTTAACATTCTGTCATCTATGACAATAAAGTCAAGTCGTATCAAGTTATTTCAACCAGAATCAAGTCGATTTGTATGACAAAAATGTTGCAGAATACCAATTTACAACTGACAAGCTGCTTTTGTGTCAAAGTTTATAGAACTAACAGGCCAGAATTGAACTGCTGATGTTACACGATTTTTAAGAATCCATCCCACAGACATGCCTCTCGTCTCTACCCAAGATATCTTTCCTTCCAATGGCCATGAGTCAACAAGTTAATATTTTATACAAATATTCTAGGTACTGTACTTCAATTAAAAAAAAAATAAGCGACAGTTTATTATAGGCACACGAAATTACTAATTAAAGTACTTACTTACCATTTTCACTTCTTGTAAATAACCCATGGGAAACAATGGGACTTTGCCCGCTGTGTTTTAAAGTAATAATTAGGTACATAATTAAAAATTTACAGTTAATGAAAGTTCTGTCTTTTTAATAAAATTAAGCAATAAATCTATAAGAGCCCTTATCTTTTTGGAATGTCTTCGTTGATCGACTATTTTCTGGAGGAAAAGAAGTAAAGGACCACCTAAAAAGACGTGGCAGAAAGAATGTATGAAATAGGACTTGAAGACAAAAACAAGAAGAAAAAAGTGGAAAAGAAAATGATGTAAATTAACCCTAGCATAAAATTATAGGGGCTTTCATCAGTTCTAGGTAATTAGCTATAGTTATCAATAAATTAAATTTGATATTAAGTAAACCATGCCCAGTTAATGCCTTTACATAACCCTGCTAGGAAGTGCGTGCGTTCCTGCTGTGCTGCCTACCTTCGCTTCCTAAACCATAACGTTTATTTTAATGTCAAGTTATGTAATCTTGTTCCTTAGAAAGTTTAACCATTCTATTAAGTTTAGTGCTAATTAAGAAGAGGTATTGGCCAAGCGTTCAGGTCCTAGGAGTTACTGCATAAAATAATACAATAGTCCGATAATGACGTTCTATTTCTACATACATACTATCACGTCTTTATCCCTAATGGGGCAGACAGAGCATTTTTGGTCTTGCGGTTCTATGCAGAGCCCAGGGCCGCAAGACCCAAAAGCCACTTTTAGCGTCATGGTGGGCGAGAAGATGGAAAAGCAATCAATACAGTGATGGGTTGCTAGCCGCATCGCCTGTTAACATGATTTGCATTTTTGCCCATTCCCTCGATCGGCTTTTTGGAAGAGAAGCAGCTGGTACATTTTATGTTTTTTTTTTATTTCTTCCAGACCAGCATTCTATTTCTAAGTCAAATCAAATTAGACGTAGTGCTCAATTTTGATTTTCACTGAAAGCGAATACACAGTATCGGTTTTGGAGTAACTCCCCAGGCTGTTTGTCTCCACCAGGCTTTGGCAGACATGGTACCTAGATCCAATAAAGGCTGGCATGACGTCGTCAAGGATGATATACGTGCCGATGGTTTTACTATCAAGGAAGATGAATTGATGACCGTGCAAAATAGAGAAGAAAAAGCCGGTCAAGTGGACCCCAGGTTTCATAGTATAGCTGGTGATGCAACTGTGAATAGGTATGTTGATGTAAGAGAGTGTGTGAGCAGAGCTGTTCAATTGCCTAAACTAGATCCTTATAGGGCAAGTAAAGTCAATGCTACTGAACAACTCTTCCCAATAAACTTGTGGCGAAGTACGAAAAAGATTGAAACCGCGGTGTTAGGTTTCCGCGGTTAGAGTAGGTTATGTGTTAATCCTGCATTCTGCATACCAAATTTCAATACACATACACACACTCACAAACTTTCGCCTTTCTAATGTTAGAGTGTATGTTGGTTCGCTTTTCAGCGACAGGTCCATGGTCTGATCCTTCGAAGCGCTCATGGGGCCAAATGCCAACATGAAGAGACCTTTTCAAAAAGGTACACTTTTTATCTAAAATGTGAGACGGCTGCATCTATGGTCTATGGAGTTAGTGTGATTACTATTCGTGTAAAATATAGTGTAATATGATGTGATAGGAATGTTGCAATATGAGTACCTACACCAATGCCTCATGTATAATATAGGTAGTAAACTGTAAAGATTGATAGAGTTAATTGATATTGCGGTGTACAATGTACATTCCGATCGAAAATGAATAAGTTGAGTAAACAGAAGGGCTGGCGCGGACAAAACAGCTCGTGTTACGGCAATGAAGAGAAGTAGTAATGTAAGCTCAGCATTCCGGGAATCTTACACATCATTCATCAGGGCATTATGAATAAAAATGACAAGTGTGTAAATTGACACATGATTAACATCTAGACATGGATTCTTACCTCTCCATGAAGTTAGAGGGTTCTCTAACGTATGATGATAGGAATATAGACAAAATAAAAAAATATTTTGGCTTATTTATTAGATAGATTAATAAAAAGTATGGTATACGTATTTTCGTCTTGCGTGACGTCACAATCAGCTACGATTTTTAATCAAAGGAGACGTAAAGGGGCTCTCTGAAACTTCGAAGCGTTGTATCTTGGTGAATATTTACTACTTTGCTAAACAATAAAATTAGGGTCCTTTATTTTTGTATAATCTACATGACGGACTACATACATACATACATACTATCACGTCTTTATCCCTAATAGATGGGGCAGACAGAGCATTTTGGGTCTTGCGGCTCTATGCAGAGCCCAGGGCCGCAAGACCCAAAAGCCACTTTTAGCGTCATGGTGGGCGAGAAGATGGAAAAGCAATCAATACAGTGATGGGTTGCTACCCGCATCGTCTGTTAACATGATTCGCATTTTTGCCCATTCCCTCGATCGGCTTTTACGATCTGCGCGGGAAGAGAAGCAGCTGGTACATTCTAAGTTTTTTCATTTCTCTCAGACCAGCATGGGAGTCCCAGACCAACATATGACGACTAAATAAAATAATATATGTTTTACCCACTCCTCATCACTTAGGTCACACATACACTTCTTACTATAAATCACAAACTATGTAGCTTGGTGTAAACCATTATTCACCTAAGTTGACAGTGACAAAAGAGAAGAATGACATCCTATTGCGAGATGTTTTCTTGATTTCGCCGGATAACGATTTTAACCATAAACCTAGATTTTTTATGGTTTTAACCAAGCAAGTACCAAAGTTAAACCACGATTTATGATAAAACGTTTATCATTTATTTTTAGTTTTAAATGTTGTCTAATTTACTAAATTTTTTCAACAACAATATTTTTTCCAGCGTTAAAGATTAGACAAGTCATCATTTCGTAGTACCGTTAGTAAAATCCACTCTAAATTATATGTACGTGTACGTAGCTGCAAGAAAAATCTATCGTCAAAAGAAACAGCACATTAAGCAAACCTGCAAAACACTATTCTCAAAGTCAATATAAAAATCCTGTAATACGCTACGTAATTTGGAAGCGCCGGTCGCTTTCCACCATATCCCGTTATCAAGTTATCCGGAAAATAAGATTTTAGATATATCCGTATTTTCAGAAAGATATTTTCGGCGCATATATCCGGGTACGCCACGACGACGTAACTAAGCCGACCTTGATAGAATCAGTGAGCTCTTTGAACCTCATTTCGCGTCTTTGGTGTATTTGGATGATATTGGCGTGCGGTACAGAAAATAGGTATAGCGATTTGTTAAGTTTTCGGGAGTCACAAAGAAAGGATCAACATTGTTTTTATAACGCAAAAAGGGTTGTGCTTAACATCGTATTGAATGATTTTTACGAAATATAAGACGCAAATATAGTTGGCTTAGCAAAAAAGGTAAATAGGTGCTTACCGAAATATGTTTTGCGTCAATTCTCAGTATGTATTAGGTAATTTAGTAATGATGCAACGTGATAGTTTAAAGTTAGGCCACCAAATAAATACTAGTTATTAGGCGTAGCATATAGGCACCTACTTTCAGCTAAGTAGATATCTATTACTTCACTGTATTACCATTTACCATAAAATATTGTTAGATTTATAGTTGACCGCCATGTTATTGAATTTTAACCTAAATATAAACAATTAATTTTAAACAGTGAAAGCATCCAATGTTAAATCAAAAGCAATTTTCGCAAACATTTAGGCAATTTCGAAACTTACTACCGTCAAAACCAGAGATCTATAACAAAAACGATGACTCAGCCATTTACCTGGCAGAAAATTCATCCCATCTCGTGTGCATTTCCAATTTTCGGCAAAACAAGGCTCTTTCCCGGCATTCCCGAGAATTCCCGTGAGTCACCGAGCCGTCCCTGAGCAATATCTACGATGACTCAGCCTCTAATGACACCATTCATACGAGAACAGATAAGCCATTGTTTGATGTCTTCTGTATGGTCAGTTCTGAGAAGCCAAGTAGCAAATATTCTGCGTGTGGAATTAATTGTGTTTAATTTTTTACCCCCCAAATAAAGGGTTTTGTAAGTTTGACGCTAACGTCTGTCGGTCTGTCTGTGGCGTCATAGCACTCGAACGGATAGACCTATTTCGGTGCGGTTTTTTTTTTGTGAAAGAAAGTTCCTTGTTATGTTTCTTATCTATGTTTGATTAAAATCGGCAATGTTACAAAATTAAGGGCATAATGAGATAAATCCAAAACTTTACGGCCTGCGTTTAGTAGGGACCTATTTACTATTAATACTTATAAATTAAGATAATGCGATGTCTAAAGGTAAAGTAAATATATACATAGAGATTTATCAGGTCTTTGTCCATAACGGGGTGGACAGGACCTAGATCCATAAGCCAAGGTCATCATCTGCGCCGGTGGGGAAGGTATATATATCTAATGTTTATTCTCCAAACCATTATGTAAATATGACAGTGACACGAGTGATATAGTGACTGTCTGATACTGCTGTAATTTGTCTGGAATTTCGTATATTTATTTATGTTAGACCACTGATAGTTAATAATGATACAAGGAAGGATTCTAAAAAAGAATTTTTCAAAAGTAAGTGGTAATTTTTTGGCTACTGGAGGAAACTTTAAGGTGACGTACTTAACTCCTCCAGACTGTTTGGCTCGGCAGTCACTAATATTTAGGGACACCGATCAAAGTGCGCGTAATAGTATTATAGTCTCTCTCAAGAAAGTACGATGGGTCCAAAACGAGGCTGGGACGACGGACTATGACGGTCGCCGACAAGTTTCGCGGAGTGCCGCTAGTCTGTTAGAGCCCTTAGGTTCACCGTCAGTTCATGTTCAAATGACGTAAATAAAAGTCCAAGTTCAGTAACAAACAGCCGGATATTCGCACGTAACAATTACAGAGTGAATTCTTCCCAAGAAAGCGCGTCCGTGCGTGCGCGTTTTTATCATACGAGTAAACATGGACGTAGCTAGAGGGGGCAACGGGGGTGGTACCCACCCTAGAAGCTGTTCTTAGCAATTAAGTTCAACAAAAAAGACTGGCACTAAATCACGTTTATAGTATACATACGCACGTGTTCAAAATGCGACTTAAAACTTAGTAGGTGAAGGTTGAAATATATTACAGTTTTTAGGGTTCCGTAGTAAACAAGAAACTATTATAGTTTCGCCATGTCTGTCTGTCCTTCCGCGGTCCTACTCAAATACTATAAGAACTAGAAAGCTGTAATTTGGCATGGATATGCATATTAATAATGCCAAAAAGCGATAAAATAAAATCTGGTTTTTTTTAGGGTAGTTGAACTCACTCACAGTCAACAAATAAAGTGGGGAGTCAATTTATTTTTTCTAGACTAACACATTGTGTGGGCTATCGTTGAATAGGACTTACAAAAATATTGTTAGCTTGTGAACATCATTTTTCGATTTAAGGACCCATTTCTGAAAAATTCAATTTTTTTAGAGTCACTGTTACTGTAGTTTACTTATGTACCACTCTAAAATAGATCTCTGGATACGCCAATAACTACTAATTGATGCTAAACTCTCTACTGACAAAAAGTGCTAGCTGGGGTGTGAAATCCGATGACAGGTATCACTGGACCCATCTGCTTACACAGATCTGTATGAATGATATGTATCAATTAGTAAGTAGGTAATCTTGATTCAATGCTCGTCTGGACGAAAGAAATAACTGGCCAAGTGCGAGTCGGACTCACGCACGAAGGTTCTATAAAAATCACGTTTTTTTGTGAACCTCACTAAAATATTTATTTTATTCTTTTTTTTAGTATTTGTTGTTATTCCGGCAACAGAACTTCATCTGTGAAAATTTCAACTGTCTAGCTGTCACTATGACGGTTGATGAGATACAGCCTGGTGACAGACAGACGGACTGACAGACATCCATAAGTCACGGACAGCGGAGTCTTAGTATTAGGTCTTGTTTTTACCCGTTTGGGTACGGTACCCTAAAAAAAAAAACACAGAATCGTATCAGTTGCTGCTCTTCCCGCGCAAACGTGAAGGCTGGTCGATGAGATGGACGAAAATCTGGATTATGTCAATAGGTCTGGATCATGTTAGCAGGTAGAGATATCTATTTACCGAAAAGGTCTGTCAGCAACACCTTTTCCCACCTTCACACACTCCCACAATCACGCTAAGAATGGCCTTTAGGTCACGTGGCCCTAGGCTCCGCCTACCCTCCGAGCCATGTCACTTTTACTTCATCAACTTCGCTATTTGGAATGCAGATTTTCACAAAGTGCTCCCGCGATGTGAAGGCTTGAGATCGATCTATTAGAGCTTTCAGCGTCCATTAATTCGGCAGCTCCTCTTAATGACGTTCGTTTATTGACGGCTACAAGACATTATTGCTTTTATAAAGGGTGTTTTAGGAAAATTAAGAGATATATTGCCTTGAGATTTCCGGCAGAGTATAATAGGGCCACTTCAAGTCGTCCCGTGGATTTCGTAGAAGGCGACTTAGGAATACAAGCTAAACAAAGCCTATAAACATCAATGAGACCTCTCCAATCTGTCTGGCCAGCGCGGAGAGTGAAGGGCAAAGTCCTCTGGCTGCTCTGGCTAAGTATGGCTCTGGTAGTACAGAGAGGGACGAGCTCCTGCAGTGGAGACAAAAATACCTGATGATGATGATGAAATATTATTTTAAAGGTATGCTCAGTAAAAAAATATTAAATAGCTCTGTAAGGAAAGAAATGTCAAAATAAATTAATTGACCGAGCGAGCGGAGTGAGCGAAGCGTCTCAGTTTCGAGCTTGGAAACAAATGCTTTTGTCCAGCTGTGCAGTTTGTCTGTTTGTCCGGGTGTTTTCGTCTACAGGTCGCATTTTCAACGGATTCTCGTGAAATTTTGTGAACAGGATCAATTTTTTTTGTCGATTCGGTTTTTGTAACTGAATTTGAAAACTTCAAAGATAATATTTCAGCTATTTCTAAAATGTTGTTAATCTTTTTTTGTAACCCTTTTTAAAACGCAACTTTTTTGTCTGAACCACTTTTTTATTCAATAAACTTCAACGGGTTGACCCGCGAAGTTTTTACTTTTTATATAATAGGTACTAATATTTATTTTGTATTTTACTTTTTATGACCGTAAAAAAAGCCTAGCTAATAAAGAATAAAGGTTACCTATATTTATTACATTCCATGGTCACATTTCTATATAAAAAAAAGTAAAAACGATATTGTAAAACCGAATAGTCGATAACACGGCTAATGGTCGGCTACCGTTCAGTAATCGTTGTTTTCAAGCTTTCTCCACAAATTGGATTTTAATGGTGGAAACTGTTTTGTTGATAAAATGTTTTGTGTATTTGGGTGAACTAGTGATATACGTACTTACACATGTATATCACTAGTACACGGTACACGGCCATGGCTTTTATAAAAGATTCTAGCGTAAGGATTAGATATTTTGAAAAAGTTAAAGATGCTAGATGAGACCAGCACAAGAACAAGAAAGATCACTGAATAAATATGTGAATTTTGAATTTTTGAGTTTGGTATTGTGTCAACTAAGAGAGGGTTATGCTCAGCAGGATCTCTAATGATGCTTTTATACATAATCATCATTACTCTTAATGAATTTTTATATTTTTTAAACATTAGTACCTATTTATTTATCGTAAGTTCACGCTATTTGACTTCCAGAAACTATGACGTTATTAGTTTCTATTTCATAGAACTCCCATGAATTTTTTTTTTTCAACTTTGGACTAAAAAAGTTATCTGTAAATTGTCTACTCATTCGAACAGAAAGATTAGGCACGAACCGGCTGCGAATGCTTTTGGTTTTTTAGGAAAAAATCAACATTACTTTTAGCATCAATGATGTAAGTATAATTTGTGTAATGCAAGACGCAAAATGTTCTGTCTGTCCCATTGTTATTTTGTTTTGACTAATGTAAAAGATAATGTAGAGGTAGTATTTTCAAGGTCGTCAACTCAATTTCATCATCATCATCATCATTTCAGCCGCATAACGTCCACTGCTGGACATAGGCCTCTCCCAAAGATTTCCAAATGACGATCAAGAGCGGCCTGCATCAACTCAATTTGTTGATCTGAAATTACGGCTCAACTAAGGGTTATTTAACAAAAGTTAAAAAAATATTTAGTTTTAGTTCTAAGTTTTTGTTCACGTGACTCCAAAGCGCATGTTCACAACAAAACCTCTTTTGTTTCATCCTTTGTTCTGCCTAAAGTCTTATTTTAACGTCTTGGGTTACAAAACCATTGTGACAGCAGTGTCAAGCGGTATTGTTAACTGTGACATTATGTTAAACAATATGCTTACATAATACAACAATGCAATATAGGTATAGCTTTGCATCTTTGGGAATAATGTGCTGAGCGAGTGACATGTTTACATGCTAACGCTAACGTCTTCATTTTAGTAAATTATACTTATGTGCTGATGCTAAAAACATTAAGAAACTAATAAAGATTTAGTAACCTTTCAGGTAACTACTAAATGTTTATTTTAATTTGTATTTACTTTAATTGTGATTTCATGATACTGAGCAACTTTCCCCAAGGAACACGTATCGAAATATGAAAAGTAATTTTTGGCCTGCCATACAAGTTGACCGATCAGCTGATCCAGGTTTCTATGGAAAGCCAAATATTATTTATCATATTTCGACATATATATTTTCCTTGAAGAAGTTGTTCAGTATCACAGACTGAATTCACAATTTAAATAGTTTCAGTATAATTTGTTAGACCTTATTTGCTGAACTCCCTGCTGTGTTGTGTTTCAGTAAGATGTTTTTTTTTGTTTTTAGTTAAGTTAAACAGTCCAACTCAAATTAGGCACCGAAAACATCGATATTGGCTGGATAAAGTCCATAAATAAGTGAAACAAACTGATAAAAACTGTTTATCTTCTGACCTTTTGAAGAACGGAATAACAATCAAGGGACGAGAGTTTCGTGAACCCGAAAGTTCATGATTTGTGGAGCAGTTGTCCTGCAAACTCCTAGCGCGGCATAAAACACTTGATTTATATAAAAACCCTTTTTTTAAAGGCATGTCTATAAAATACGCATTTAGTTACTAGGTATAGTCAGGCCTGTCTCACTCCGCGGTAGGTATTAAAAACGCAAGTACAAAAAAAGTACGTACGGTGGCCACGCCAGCGTGGCTAATCAGTGCGGCAGAAAAGGTAAGCGTTACGCGATAGAAAGAGACGGAAAGAGAACAAAGGTGAATATAACTGTAGGTTATTAGCGATGTGCGACCTGAATTGAACTTAATTGTATCGTAGCGAGAGTCGCTATTCCTTTAATTGATTTTCCGGAGTGAATCTTCTGTAATTGTACTATTATATTGTATTCTGTGGTATAGTTCAGACAAATTGTGTTTTTACTAGGAAAGTTTTAAAGCAGTGGACGTTATGCCGCTGAAATGATGATGATAGAAAAGTTTTGGGGTAATTCAGATTTTTTCTATTCTGTATGTTTTTTGGGGTGTTAAATCCGAATCTGAGGTTTGCCAACATTTCGTGACGCAATATTAACAAAATGCAAAAAGTGATAAAATTCTAGATTTCGGATTTTTGCTTAAAACTCGGAAATTTTTACTTTTAGTAAATGGCCTGTTTACAGATATTAGAGAACTTGATAAGCTTTAAAGTCTGGATCTTTCTGTTTATTTGAACGCCCCCTAATGTGAAGCTAACAGGTCATGCCCCAGAATGGATTGTGCTGTAAAAAAATGCAAACTAGATTTTTTAGGGCTTCAATATTGCCTAAAACGAGATAAGAGTTTCAATAAAGAAGTTTTTAATTCAATTTAAAGTTAATGTTCTTGAAAGTAGGACTAGATTAATTGTTTAGATAATCGATAATATGGCAAAAATCATCATTTTGTTAACCATGAGGCGTTAGATAGACTGATTCAAGTAATTATTTTAGTCCGTCTAGTTTTATTAAACATATTTTAGCAAAAGTTCTCGCTTTAAGCAAAAACTTGTTTTAAAAAGGAGAAATGAGCATAGCCAACTTTTTTGGCAGTTTTTTTACCGTACATTTTCGTTTATTAATCTGAAATAAATAAGAACGTCACTATCTTTAGATATATATAGTAAAGGTGATATTTGCAAACCCATTTACACGACTGCTAAAAAGAAGAGTAGATTTTTTTTCCAGATTTCATACATGTGAGATTTTTTTTTGCCGCCAAAACTTCTACATTCTTGGACTAATTTGGATGTGTGATAAATTGACAATAATACACGTAGTCGTAAAAATTCTTACTTAAATCATGATGAGAAAAAAAATAGGCTTCAAGAAAGTAGTTTTTTTTTTAAATATTTGCTTATTATAAAAATACTTTTTAGAGCAGTTTAACGTTAGCAGATAAAACTACATAATAATATAAAAAGTGTTCTGAAATATTTGCAGGAATTATCTTTTATACAGATTGGAGATTCTGTAATATATTCCAGAGCTTAATGCCATTAAAATAAATGAAAAAGGGATCTGATAAAATCTTGACTGATGGTGAGCTTAAACATTCTGCGATTACATTTAAAGTGATATAAACTTTTAATGCATAAAGCATTTTTGACTTTTTTGTCATCTGAATGATTTTGATACAATGCAAGGGTATCTCATATCGTAAACCAAGGGTATAGCAACTTTAATTTCCTTTAATACGTCAATATATAACAGTCAATATAGTCTGGTGCCTACGTCAAATAGTTGCCTTACTGCTACTAAAAAGGACGACTATCTATTAAAAATATACTTAATAGTCCCTACGTATTTTAAAAATGTACGTTGCGTCTGTATCTAATCGAAATTTTTCATATTTTATAGGTGTACTCATTCCTGAGTTTAGGCTAGATTGTAATATTATTAGCGTACTTAATTATTTTAGTTAATTAGGAACGTTAAGAAAGGAAAAAATATATATTTAATAGGTGCCAATATAGATATGAATAGGTAAACTACAGTATATAATATACCAACATATGAGTAAGCGAAATTACAGTCCGGCATGCATGAAGAGAGTGATGACTTGATGAGTGTAGAACTGTAGATGAAGCGAAAGAGGTCTGTCAGGATCGTAGCAAGTGGAGGTCCATAGTCTCTGCCTACCCCTGTAAACAGGCGTGATAATATATATGTATGTATGAGTAAGCATATGGTTTACTCGTTTTACGAATACAAGCCCTGAACGTCTGCGAATTCGCGCTAAATATTCACTGAACTCACACTCATATGGCATAAAGGGGGCATTGTCAGGCATTCCTCGCTTGTGACGTAGACTATAGCTGAGCATTGTCGCAACATCTGGCCTACACTACACACACCTGCTGTTTGAATTCAAACGTCATGGCACAAATATTAAGACTTGTAATAATTTTTAAAACTAAAAACCGTCTTCACTCCCAAACTACACAACCGATTCTGATAAAATTTCTATGGGACCACCTCGCAAGAATAGCCTTTCAAACAGAAAAAGATTTTTTCTAATCGGTATAGGCGTCTTTGAATAATCGATGAACATACATAAAAAAAAACGCGACTAATTGATAACCTTCTCTTTTTTGAAGTCAATTAAAAAAGTTTTATACGTCATCTGCGTTCCACAACCCGTCTGTCTACCGTAATATCTAAGTACCTGGGCGACCGAGCTTTGCTCGGTTACATCTCAAACATTAACCAATTTTTTTAAACTTGTCTAAAAACAATGCAAAATAAAAAATTATACATTAACTTAAACATAAAAAAAACAAAAGTAAGTCACCGAGTGGGATTCGAACCCGTAACACTCTTTCTAGCGGTCGGTATCCTTAACCGCTGAGCTAAAAACAAGGCGGTCGGCGCGACGAAATTAGCGACCATATTCTGCGTGGAAAGAAAAACGAAACGAACGAAAAAAAAAAACTAATCTAAATCGATTGTTTACCCCCGAAAACCCCCATATATGTACAAATTTTCAGCGAAATCGTTAGAGCCGTTTTCGAGATCACAGAAATTTATAAATATATATATATATATATATATATACAAGAATTGCTCGATTAAAGGTATAAGATTATGGGCAAATCCTTCCGTAATTGGGAAAAGCCTAGTCTCCCAGTGGACTGATCGGCTGGTAAAAACAAAATACCTACACGACACGACTCGATAGAAAACAATAGTAGGTAAAGTTTACCGACGTGACCGCTCTTATATAATAGGTTATAGAAAAGACGAAATAAATCGAACCACGGGCTAATACTACTCGACACTATTGCACAATGAAAAATAACAGTCAAAATATTTAAAAAAAACGAATTTCAAAACTTAGCAGCTGCCTGGGCAATTTGTATGGGAAGGTCTAATTTTTTTGTTTGTTTTTTGTATGTTATTATATTAAGTATACTAAAGTGATCTAGGTTTATTACGAGTGTGTCCCTTCCACGTTATATATATACTTACTTAGATGTTTATCTATATATGTATTTGTTATAAAATATAGTATCGTTGACTTAGTATATCCCATAACACAAGTCTCGAACTTTGGCGCTAGCTCAATCAGTGTAATTTGTCTCTATAAATATTTTTATTTATATTTAAGGTTAACTTTGTTATTTGAATATAAACTATAGGTCAGGTAAGTTAATAATACTACACAAAGTTACTAGAAAAGTAGAACCACTGACAGGAATAAACAACTTCTGCCTACACACGAAAAGCAAACAAAAAAAAAGCACGCCCACTTCAAACAGTAAAAAATCTACTTTACGTGACGATCTGGTTCTTAACCGAGTGTATCGTATTACTAAAAAACCGAGCCCGCATCCTGTCTAGAAATAAACCGCTGAGCTCGATCCGAGCGACTCAGACGACATAGTAAGGAAACTACATATTATTTAAGAATCCCCTTACCCTAGACTTTTCCATATAAACGTAGTCTACGTTTTATTTTGAAGCCACATGTCAGATTTCGGTAAAAAAACTTTAAAGAAATTGCAATTATCTATACTCCATTTGGTTAGGTATTTAAATAAATGTAAACCATCTTGCTTATTACAAAGTAATTATGTTATAAATCACATAATTACGTTATAATTTGCAAAGGTATTGATTAATAAAGTGTATATTTCAATAAAAAGACAGGTCAAGATTGTTTACATTTATTTAATTACCTAACTAAATGGAGTATAGGGTAGAAATTGGTTTCCTACAGTAAAATTGGGAAGAAAATATAAGGATGTAGAAGTTTCCCATACTGGTCAAAAATGATATAACACACTATATTCTATTTCAAGTTTATATTTTTATTGTCTGAAACCAATAATATCTTTGAAATTACAAAATTTCGCCGAAATTGGGCATGTCGTTTCGAAATAAAACGTAGACTACGTTTGTATGGAAAAGTGTAGTTTGGTCTAGGGTAAGGGGACTCTTAACTTGTCGGTGGAATGAAATGCGAATGTTAAGATGATCGGCGGTAATCATAGACATAGAATTTTTTTAATGGGCACGATGGTACGATCACGTCATAAGGAGGCCTACCGATACTGAGGAAAGTAATGGACTTCAAGTCGTTCCCAAGACACCCGGGCAGGCCTAGATTAACATGGATGTCTGTCATAAATAAAGACCTAAAGAACGCCGACACAAAATAATCGACGACCCAAGAGACCTCTTTGGAGAAGAAAGATTAGGACAATCGACCCAACTAGGAATGGGATAAGGCCGGAGGAAGAAGCTCTTGTCGGTGGAGTATGTTTTTTTTTTCACTTTTCTCTCCCTTCCGCCAGCTGTTTTACTTCGCTGTACGACACGACGTTCACCTTCTTCTTTATCTGCTTTATGTAGCTATGCTTCAGTCAATATATTAAAGACACTATATTCTTGAAATATACCTACGGACATTTATGCAACGACAAAAAGATATATTTCTTAAACATATGGTTCAACCAAAAAAAGGATGGGGAAAATGATCTCGAGCTCTTCCTTGCTTCAGAAGGCACGCTCAGCTATTGGTCCCTGCTTTCGTCATTATATGGCAGTCATCAATCTAGGTCAGATAAATGCCCTTGAGCAGCTAAAAAAATTCACACCAGCACCACTTGGACAAACGAAAAAAAAATACTTTACTACATTACAGTAAACTAAAGTGCACATAGTAAATATTTATCTAGCTTTTCAATTCTTGCTTTATCCACTAGACACAGCTTTGCCTTTAACCTGGTTTCACTTCACTCAACCTTTTCTCTCTCACTTAGCGAAGACTTAAGCAGATTTTATGAAATCCCGTTTCCAGCGAGTGGAAATTGAGTTAGTCTCCAGTTTTCGACAATAGAACTTAAGATTAAGTGCTACTAGCGTCGAGATCACTTGAGTTTCGCTTCCCCAGGCTACCACGAGAAATTAGAATTTCAATTCGGTGAACGAGCTAAGCGCTAACTTAAGTCTTATGTAAGAGCCTTAACTTTTTATTCTATTATTTAAGTCTATCTGAAATAGTCGTTTAGTTGATTTAGAGACATTTTCTGTGATTTCCACACAGACCCCTGTGTGGAAATCACAGAAAAGTGCATATAAATCTCTTTAATTCTTGAACATGTATTAGATGACAATATTCTAAATATTTTACTTAAATTAACCAATAGTTGTATTTTCCTTTGTTTCTTTTTGTATAAGGTTAAAGTTTTGTAAATTTAGTTTTTCGAACATTGCTCAACCCAAATACATTTTAATTTATCTAGATAGTTACATTCGATTGCACCAATTTAAGGAAAAATAGAATTAGTAGCATGAGTCTAATTTATTTCAGTACAGATATAATTATTCCACTTTGCTACATTAGAACTTCAGTTAAGCAAGTAGCGTCTTGGAAATCTTAAATATTCTCCTTAGTCCTTAGGCACAGCTTAAGTCAAACTTTTAAAGGTATTATATTTCTAAGAAACTGTTATTGGAGTTGTTTTAAACTACCTCTAGAGTATTAATTAAACAGGAGATTTAAAAGTAACGTCCCAACAAATAGGTAGGGCGGCTAGAACCAACAACTTTATTTGAACGCTTATTGACGAAGTTTTTCTACCGACATTTTTCATCAACCCCTAACATAAACACACTTGAACGTTGGGGTTTCGAGTTGTGAACTTGTGAATTAATACCGGCCATGGGACGAGGTGCTAATGTACGGACTTTTAACTTGGTTTGGGAATGCTATAAGTCTAATAACGAACTTTTCCCAAAACTCCGTCTAAAAAATACTTGTAATTTTTAAATAAATTAGATTTTCGCACGGCTTAATAGTTAGATAAAATCTTTTTTTACAACATGGTTAGGTCTACAAACTCTTGATTTGATGATTGTCGACCATAGGCTTAAGGCGGAAAAGACGCGACGAGTGCGTCTTTTCATCTCTTTGGTTTGCTTCAACAATTTTTCTTTAAAATACATATAAGTACTTGACTTGTTTGATATTATATGTGAGCAAGTTATAAGTACAATTATTTATGACTGTTTCATTGTCTTCGCAATGTCACGGTTAAATGCTTAGATTGATTTATGAAAATCAATTTCGTTTTTTTAATAAATAGGTCTTTAGAATTTAATTAAATAAAACAATAGCTGCATCTTACCAAGCCGATTTTTTTGGAACGAAGTTCCTTATCGGAAGGTACGAACTTTGCGGATTGGAGCTAGGCGAAAAAAAGTGTAATATTTTTCCGTCCGTCCGTCCGAACTTATTTAGGGGCTTGAACTTAGGGTTTTTAAGGGGCTTCAATTTTTGTAACTACATTTCGACCGAGTGTTTCACGACACCCAGTTATTCTTGCTCAATCCGAGCGTACATAACATTAATTGGTTAATCAATTTAGCAGAAAATTAATTGTTTAGAGTACTGCCTATTTTATGTACGCTTTTTTTTTAAAGAAAATGTAAGCATAGCGCCTATAAGAAAATGTTGTCTTATTCATGACCGGCTCATTAGACACCGCAAACGAATGCACATAGAAAGACCTAATTAACTTAGACAAAGAAACCTACTAAGTGTAACAGATTAAAAACCTAATTTATATTCCATTCGGCTTGAGTCGACGCCGTTATAAAGTGATTAAGACGTACATTAAAAATAAATCACTTCTTTATTATAATATTTATTCCATCTTATACCACTAAAATATTTTGGGCATACGAATTGTAAAGCTATCTACACACGACACGATCTGACATACAATCTGGTACTGTACTGCAGATTGTATGTGTGCAGTCGTGTTGTGGCCCTATACACATCTACAGTTATACACTTAAATAACCATATAACATTTTGTGTCGTGTATGCATATACACAATATAATGTTTATAGAGTGTAGTTACTTAAGAATCACCTTACCCAAGACTTTTCCATACAAACGTAGTCTACATTTTATTTTGAAACCACATGTCAGATCTCGGTAAAAGAAATTACAATTATCTAGGGTTGTAATTGGTTTCCGCCTGTTTAATTGTGAACTGGAAAGAAAATATAAGGATGTAGAAATTTCTCATTCTGATGGTCAAAATTAATATACCTAACACACTATATTCTATTTCAAGTTCATAATTTTACTGTGAAAACCAGTTCCATCTCCATGCCTAGATATGTGCAATCATCATCATCATCATCATATCAGCCACAGGAAGTCCACTGCTGGACATAGGCCTCCCCCAAGGATTTCCAAAACGATATGTGCAATAATATCTTTGAAATTACAAAATTTTGCCGAAATCTGGCATGTCGTTTCGAAATAAAACGTAAACTACGTTTGTATGGAAAAGTGTAGTTTGGTCTAGGGTAAGGGGACTCATAAGAAACGGAATACATTTTGTTAATCTTTTTGTTATAGTCGAGTACGTCTATTATATCTAATAACATGTGAACATCACGTATCTCGGTTGGTGGTAACTTTGTATTAGCTTTTGTATCGAGTTCTGCGGTGAGGTCAAGCATTTCATTATTATCGTCTGTAATATTAATTATATGCTTCGTAATCAAGTCTTGTGATATTTTTATTGGAATTGTTAGTTGTAATCACTTCAAACCAAGTCATCGAAGATTTTTACTAGCTAAATATATGTACTCAGGTTTATTTGTATTTAAGTCGATGCTTTATGATTCATAAGCGTTTAGAGCTGCAAATTTTGTTAAAAATTATCCGATAATAGGTACACTTGTGACCTGTGAACGTCATAAGATGTATAATGTTTATAAATAGATAAGAACTAAACTATATAATCTATAAAAATACAGCTTCTGTGGCTTTAACACTAAAAGTTCTCTTCTAAATTTTCTGTGTTCTGGAAATTATTGGATTCTTTTAGAATTACGTCAAATAACTTCTACAGTAGAATATAATTATGTACTCGTGTTAATGTAACATATTACCGTCATTGTATAACATCATCACCAATATTATCTTTTTGGCGATTTTAGTGGGGTGTCATCTTTCTGTGACGTGATGTATCTTCAAGACACAAGGACTCTTCAATGTGGTTTCAAACATGCGATTTTTTCTTTGATTAATAGTCTATCATGTTGATTATTTTACTTCAAAGTAGTCATGTTTTTCATGATTAGAATAAGGGAATTTGACTGACAGATAAATCTCTTTATCCTTTTCCTGTATATATGTACAAATCTTAAATACACTTTTAGCTGGAAATACTGAAACGGTGAAACCCAAGTTCTAATAGTCAATTCCATTGATGATTTAGATACCTGATCTTGGTTTGCTTTCTTTACATTCCTTCATCGCCAAAAAATACCACGTGTCCACGTTCAACCAACCAAGAGTTTTAATGAAAACATTTTTTGCCATGAAAATTTTTATACAAAAGATTTCCAAAGTAAACAAAACTCTTTTGTTAAGTCATGTTGCTCATTGCTGAGTCGTCTTTACATCATTTTTTAAACTATGTATTAGTCATTATACCTTCTTTGCCTTATGCTCATAAAGGTCTTCGGGTTTCTTCTCAAAAATGTACTGCAAATAATCGTAGACAGCACTCGTATTCGTTCTTAATTTCATACAATCTCTATGTCAACAGTTCCTTATTTCTTCAGAATATCAAAAGCCAACAATTCAATCATGAACACTTGGATTTTTATATCGAATCGGCAAATAGCTAAGTATATATCGAACTAACCAATCAAAAGTAACTAAACTACTCGCTAAGTTCGAAAACCTGACATATTTTTTGTCAGACAGCAGGGAAACCGGCTCGACGGGACTACTAGTCAACAGGTAGGGTGCAGGGCACTGACCTACAGTGCATGGCATGAATGACGTTCAGCTGGCACTGCACTTAATGAAATATCGATTGTTTTGACTCTAATTTCTACTGCACTGACAAAAAGCAATCAGTAAATCCAGAAAATTATACATTTGCGTTTTCATTGCGTATTTTCGGTCAAATATTTACAGATGGTGTTGACTCTTAAGTGTTAAAGTAATTAATCGCAAAGTTGATTCATCAACTCATTTGGAAAACCAAACGAGTACAGGATCTTGCTCAGATATTGGACTTAAGGTCGTTTGTCGATTAAAAAATCAAGCAAACGCGTTGATAAGTTCTCGCGCTCAATGGAAACTTTTTTCGTTTAGTACTGTAAGAGAATAAAACAAGTCCAGTCTTAAAAGATAAGGCTTGTTTAAAAATAGGTAAGCCATTCAATGCCATGCAATGTAACGTACGTGAGATAGTTTACATACGACGAACGTGAGAAGATAACATAGGTCAAACTAAATCCTTACTAACTACTGCTACAGTTACCTACAATAACAAAGTTTGATGAGCTTGGGAAGTATTGAAGATTAAGTAGGTAAAGTAAAATGCCACTCACCTCTCGCAAACTGCAGGCGAAACGAGTCGTTTCGAGCTAGTTGCAAGCGGCCCGTGTCCTTATGAACTCAACAAAGGTCTACTTTCACCAGACGCCAGCCCCCAGAGTCATCCATATACGGCCCTCTTGCGTTGCGATGAGACTCCGTCTACTTACGCGCTTTTTTATTGAACGAAGCAGTAACGTTCAATTGAAACGGTAAATTACGATCGCAAAAAATCGTAAACGCACTTCACAAACACTTCTCAGGATCCAACACTGTGACCGCACCGCACTAATACCGTTGTAATGACCGAGAAAAATTTATCAAGGGCCCGAGTTTAAAAAAAAAAGTTGGAAACTTTTCGAACGCCAATTCGTGGATGACGCGAACGTGCGACACGGGGCGAAGTCGCCGCGCGAATGAATACAGAATACCGGCTTCAGTTCGCCGCGCGGCGATGAGAACAAAACGAAACGCTGGAGAAGCGGAGCGTGCGATCGCGACAGAGCATGCGCGTCGCACGTTAGAGCGAGAGAGACAAACAACAGAACCGTTTGCTCGCCTCCCCCGGCCCGCACCCCGCGCGTGCCAAATTTAAGGGGAAGTAAAACACCTGCTCAAGTTGTATATAATTTTATTCATAAATCGTTTTATGGTACTTTTGATTACTGATAAAGTAATTTGGCAGTTGGGCAATAAAACAATAAAAGTGAAAGACGGTTTAAGTATTACAGATAAAAACATCTCTAAAATAGGAGATAAAATTAATTAAAAAATCTACAAGTTACAGTACAGCCTTAAGACATTATTCAGTCTAAACTTTACAAACTATAAAAAATAAAGACTGTTCCTTGCAAAGACAATTCCATACCCATCGTGATTGTTACGTTTTAATCACACTATTATTATATAGAAGTTTGTGAGTGTATGTATGTATGTTTGTTAGTTCTTCACGCGCAAACGACTGGACCAATTGTGATAAAATTGGGTATGCAGGAAGCTGACACCCTGGATTAAGATATAGGCTACTTTTTATACACGAGCATACAAGTATATCTGATAAAAACCGGGGAAAACCGCGGGGCGCAGCTAGTTTCAAATAATCCTTTTCTGCTAAATAAATACTTATAGCCAAATGGGTAATCAGATGAAAAGCGAGATATAATTTTTAACCGCCTTAAAAAATGGAAGGTTTTCTATAAGACCCTTATGTTATTTTTACATACATACATACTATCACGTCTTTATCCCTAATGGGGCAGACAGAGCATTTTGGGTCCTATAGAGTTATTGGTTCCCTCGATCGGCTTTTACGATCTGCGTGGGAAGAAAAGTAGCTGGTACATTCTAAGTTTTTTTATTTCTCCCAGACCAGCATGGGAGGTGTTATGTTATGTTATTTTTAATGTATTTTACGCGATATCTTCGCCACTTGTGAACCGATTTTGATGAGTTTTTTTATGAACCAAGCAAGTTCCCCTAGCTATGATTGATGGAAATCGGTTCAGCTTTTTAAGTTATTGGGGTTTAACGCTTGAAAGTCAGGGCTTTCTCTAGCAAATAATAGATGGCGCCACGGAAATCAAGTCGTATCGGTAGTTCCGCTACTCATGACTAAATAGCGTTCTTCACGGTCGGAGTTTTTCTAATTCGCCTAGTAAACAAACTTGTAAGCCTTTATAACCAAGTTATTCCCACATTAATTTGGCGAAAACATATCATGATGACAAATTTTGCAACTATGGAAGCTGTTTATTTGTGTTATAAATTTAATTTTTCAGTACTGAATGTATCTTTGATGGAATCATTTTTTCCCATAAATATTGGGAATATTCCCGTAAATTTAAAATATTTCCAGTGGCACATTACTATTTTTTTTTTTCATAGTCATACATAACCCGGGAAAACTATAATGTCATTGACTTTTTCTTCTTCTTACTATGAATGATGATGTAGTAACTATACTAGCTGGTACTAACTAAAAGATACATTCATCTTTGATAGAATCATTTTTTTCCATAAATATTGGGAATATTCCCTTAAATTTGAAATATTTCCAGCGGCACATTACTATTTTTTTTTTCATAGTCATACATAACCCGGGAAAACTATAATGTCATTGACTTTTTTTCTTCTTATTGTGAATAATGATGTAGTGACTATACTAGCTGGTACTAACTAAAATATACTTTCATTTAAAATACACATCAATACATAGAAGATATATGATAAAGCCACTTCCTGCTGTTTGTACCACTATATGTAAGTTCAATAAATAAATAAATATAAATATATAAAGGACACGTAAGTAGAATAGAAGAAGGGAGAGAGACATGGAAAGCACTCCACCGACAAGAGCCCAGCTCTTAAATATAAGAAGAAGAAGAAGTAGAATAGAATAGAAAAAAAATCAGTAATAAGGGTACATTTATGTATGTATGTGTATTCTTAGATCTTTGAAACTATGCTACGGATTTCCATGTGGATTTCGTCAACAGATAGTGATTCAAGAGAAAGTTTTATATGTCCATATTACATACTTATGTTTATATGTAAAAACAGTTAGTACCTACATACCTGCAAAACCTAGTTATCAAAATAATATAAAATGCATTAAGATGCATACATATCACAAATACAAACAAGTAGATAGCTTAAAATACTAGAAAGCAAGCACAATTAAAACCTTATAATGTTATTAAATCCAAATTAAGAAATAAATTCTTAAAAAATATTCGATTTTTCTCTTCTACTTTGTTGGGGGTAAAGTTAAATTTAATTCGACCTTGTAATGTTTGTAGTTATGTTTGTATGTCAAATATAGCAAGTTTAAGTCCTGGTACATTATAGACCTCCAATCTTACAATGCACCACATACCATGACATTGGAGCTAGTTTTACTTTTTTAACCTCTTGACAAAAAAAAAGGGTGTTACAAGTTTGACGTCTATATGTCTGTTTGTAGAATTGTAGCGTCTAAACGAATGGGCTGATTTTGATGCAGTTTTATTGTTTAAAAGCCAAATTGATTTGCATCACACATAGCTAAGAACAAACTCGTTAGTTACTACCACTTACAACTTAGCTATATTGATGAAAATCAATTCAGCCGTCAAAAGTTACGGGGGAGGGGGAGGGGAGGGAGGCCTGAAAAAATTTTTTTTTACATCCAACCCACCCTCTCTAAGGGGTATGATTAAGCCAAAGCTTTTAAATAGAAATGAGTTTCTTTTTTACGCAAAATAATAAATATCATAAACAATAAAAACCTCAATATTATCAATAAAAATAATAAACAATACATTCACAATATTTGATCCAATAATAAAAATATAAAATTTTACTTACATCATTCTTATACTTAACATTATACATACATAGACTTAGTAATGTCAAGAGAGGTCAGTAAGATTTTAAAATAAAAAAATCTTATATACAAAATATTTAAAAATTAATAACTAAATTAACTATCATTGTTTCACTAAATCTACAGGAACACTTAATTCAGGGGTAACTAACAACTGATTCACCTGCCTCTTCTCTTCAAACATTTTCTTTTGCGATAACACCTGAGGTGCTACTTTCTTGAATAATAATGTTCTTACGGATAACACTAGTGTATTTATAAACCCTATTATAAAATAAATGCCTCCGATAACGGCAAACAGTCTTAACATGAATTGAAGCACATTTTCTCTTTCTTGATGAACTTTGATTTTCAAAGCGGCCATATCATATTTAAAAAATATTCCTGGAACGCCATGGGAGCCACGGGAATGACTTATCGGTCTTTCTAACTCTTTAACAGAGTATTGAAACGTCTTTATAGACTCAAAAGTGGTATCGACGTCTGTTGGAACAACGTCAATGAAATATTGATACAACATGTTTTCGTCCTTTGTCATCTTCTCGTCACCTTCTAGAGGATAGATTATGCCGTAAGCCGGACTCCCGAAACTTAGTCTGTGTATCCTATGACTGAAGTTCTGAGGTATATCATCAAAGAGCATATTCAAGTGAATGTGACCTCTAGGCAAATGTAAACTCTTACCAGCAGTTATATGGAAGTTTCCGGCAACTTTATTCAAAGTTAATACTCCATGGAGTCGACAGGCGTCTGGCCGTCGATTAGGTTTAGTCTTCCGAGCCGGTATCGTCGCTCTGACGGATCCATGGCCTTTTTTCCACAAAAGTTGCCATACTGAATGGTACTCTTCTCTGAGATAGGAATTTATATACTTCACTGCATCAAATGAGTCTTGTTGCTCCTGAGTCAGTTCGAACCAAGTATCTTCTTCTTGTAGCTCTCCAAATCCAAAGACACTTTGTGAGGTGGAATCCAAAATATCTGCCCCTATGTTTGAGCATGGCATAGCTACTGTGATATCAATATTAATTCGTAACTTTTCGTCCATATCCGTGTCCGGCAAGAATTTAAATACTAAGTTACTATCTAAATAATACGTCACTTCACTGTACACTAGCCAGAGGATAATAAAAAAAGTGATAACAGAGAAAGTACCGCCGACCGGTGTACTATCGACATATTCTTCAGGAACTTTCGGAAAAGCGTCTAGCTCTTTGACTTTATCCAACACCTTCTTCTTCCCTCGATATCTCAGCATGTTAACTTTGAGACGTACAAAAAGAATAAAAACAAATATTTCTTTAAATTTCATCTACTCTGTGCAGTTTCGTTCGTTGACGTGTTTTTGACTTTTTGATTATTTACACGGAGTGACACTTGACAGTAACCTAGGGTTCAAATTCTTTGACAGTAACAGTCCAAAATAAAAAAAATCTTAGCAAAGAAACCTTGGGAATTCGAGACAAGGAGATCCATTTTTGAACGTGGGCATTCTACTAACTACAAGATTTGATTTGTGCGATGCAAGCGTTTCCAAAGTCAAAAATACAGTGCTATTCTATGATTACGTACTACGACTACGAGTACTACGACTGACATTTGTTTCTTTGGAACGCCATTAACGACTTGGAAAATTACACGTTTTTAACTTCACTGAATCTTGCGTTTAAAAATAGGTCCATGCTTAACGAAATATGGGCAGGGCACGAAGTTAGAGGATGGTTAGAGGGTTCTAAATGGGGTTGTTCATCCGAGTTAGAATCAGTAATTTTTTTTTTGCTCTTTGGCTCCATTATGCTATTAAAAGGAACTTCATGTTTGACCCAGTATACATGTACCTCTCCTCTCGATATAAAACGTTGATATGACATTTCCTGCATTTGCTGTCACTGTCATTGTCAATACTAGCTCATTGTGTCACTGTCATTGTTTCCTTTTCCTCGTCAGAAGAAATCGCTGCGAAAATACGGAATTTTCTATTTTTATCCGCATTACAGGTTAATAATACAAATATTTATGCAGTCCGACGACGAAAACTGTCTGCTGCATTCATGCTTCGATTCCTTGAAGAGCGCAGTCATGGGATGCTGCTACAGTATATGCCACAAAGAAAACGATCCACAGGTATTTTTACGCCTCTTTTCATGCATTTAAACATTGTTTTATAGTTCAATCTGACTAAAATATGCGTCTGACCTCAAACTCCGCTTCACTGGCTGTAAATGCGTTATTAAAATTAGATTTTTAAAAGTTTATTCAGTTAAAACGTTTGTTAAATAATATATATAGTTTTGTTATCACTATTTCCTAGTGTCTGGTTTTTATCTATCATTTTATTGTAAATATGGAAGTAATCGTTTATTCACGGCTCATAAACTACTTGCCAGTGTCACATCAGGTCATTTACACACTTGTAATGTTTTGTTAAAGTTTTGTTGTTGTTAAATAAGTGTAGGTATGTGATGTACTTTAGATGTTTGAATTTTCAAATTTAAATGGAGTTTAGGCATGTAATTTTTTGCCTACTGTTTTTATCAAACAGATACATTATCACATCTCTATCTACTGTTTTTATTATCTTTTGAGAACAGATGTTTTATGAATCATTAGTGACAACATATGTCATTTCCTTTGTTGAAACAATTGTATAGGTGTAATGTTATAATTTGTTTACATACCTATGCAATCTACACTTAGCTATATGAAAAATAAATGGTGTTTTTGAGTAAAATTGAAATACACAAAAAATTAACACAAAATCCAGTAAGATTTTGTGTTAATTTTTTGTATAAGAATCATCAAGTTCTGTTCTTAACACAAATGTGATCCCATATATAGTCCATTTAGGAAATTGATTCACCATCAGTGTGCCCACAAAGCGGCATCTTCCTTTTCAAAGGCATGTCTTTTGTGACGCATGCAATTCAACAAATGAAATAAAATCTTATCATGGATAAATAATCTCCCATGCTGGTCTGGGAAAAATAAAAAAACTTAGAATGTACCAGCTGCTTCTCTTCCCACACAGATCGTAAAAGCCGATCGAGGGAATGGGCAAAAATGCAAATCATGTTAACAGGCGATGCGGCTAGCAACCCATCACTGTATTGATTGCTTTTCCATCTTCTCGCCCACCATGACGCTAAAAGTGGCTTTTGGGTCTTGCAGCCCTGGGCTCTTCATAGAACCGCAAGACCCAAAATGCTCTGTCTGCCCCATTAGGGATAAAGACGTGATAGTATGTATGTATGTATGGATAAATAATTATACATACATAATATCACGCCTGTTTCCCGAATTAAATAATTATTACTTTTACATATATCATTATTCTTCATCATCATCATTTCAGCCGCATAACGTCCACTGCTGGACATAGGCCTCTACCAAAGATTTCCAAAATAACCGATCCAGAATGGAGTTCATCAATACAATTTGATATTAAATCATTATTATATAATAACAAATAGTATGTATTCAATACGACCAGATGACCTCCGTGGCCTAGTGGTCACCATGCTAGTCCGCCACCTAGAGGTCCCGGGTTTGATCCCCAGTCAGGGCAAGTTGGAAAATAGCTTTTTTCAAATTGGCCTGGGTCTTGGATTTTTATCTATATATGTATTTATTATAAAAAATATAGTACCGTTGAGTTACTATCCCATAACACAAGTCTGGAACTTACTTTGGGGCTAGCTCAATCAGTGTAAATTGTCCCTATACATATA
Organism: Acrobasis consociella; assembly: GCA_963555685.1. Taxonomy (NCBI): domain Eukaryota; kingdom Metazoa; phylum Arthropoda; class Insecta; order Lepidoptera; family Pyralidae; genus Acrobasis; species Acrobasis consociella. Next base: position 1,667,340 of record OY743119.1, on the reverse strand, counting down.
TTATTTATTTATTTATTGATCCATAGAGCAATCTAATTAACCCATAAAGATGTGGTGTTTCATAAAGGCAACATAGATTTTTTTAAATAATTATTTTTATTACTTTATATTTTTTTAAACGTTAAATTTCAATCTCCTTTTCGTATTTAAATACTAAATTTTTTATTGTTTACATTAAATCTTTTTAATTTTTTTCTTTGTTTGTCCATGCCAAGTCAACTTTCTTGCAACAACAAACCATAGAGCCAAAAACTATATTTATTAAAATAAATATAATGTATAGTATACACTTAAAATGGTCAAATTTACACAAAATATATCGGGAAATTAAACATATTTTCCGATTATTTTATTTTATAAAGGGGGCTTTTTTTCGAAAATTTTGTACTTTTCAAACATTAGCCATAGAACAAAGCAAATAATTTTCATTATTTTTCCCATGTTATTTTAACTATGTAGTAAGTACCAACCATTAATGTAAGTTTTATGAAAATTGGAAAAATCACACATTTAGGTTTCTAGTTTACTAATTGTTTTTTTTAATTTACCGTTTGTAGAAGTTGTTGTTGTTTGTTGTATAAGTTTATGGGGAAGTTTAGCATCAGCTTTTTGTCTCCAGTGTAGGAGCACGACCCTCTCTGTGCTACCAGAGCCATACTTGGCCAGAGCAGCCAGAGGACTTGGCCTACACTCTCCTTGCTGGCCAGACGACTTGAAGAGGTCTTATTGCCGTTTATAAGCTTTGTTTAGCTTGTATTTCCTAAGTCGCCTTCTACGACATCCACGGGACGAGGACGAGGAGGGAGGACGTGGAGTGGCCCTATACTACTCTGCCGGATACCACACTGCACAATATAAACTACAGCACAAATACAATTATGGGAAAGTTAAACACATCTTTTTATTTGTTGCAGGAAAACATAGTGAATGAAAGGACCCACCTGCTAGAGGTGGCAGAACAACAGCAGGAGGCGCCGCCGCCGGCCGCGTCCGCGAGCACCCCGCCGCGCAAGCCCGATGAGCAAAATGCTCTCAGTAGGATATTGCATGAGACTGCTACGTAAGTTGTATTTTGAGATGTTTATCTATACATGTATTGCGATGTAAAGACTAGAGATGGACTTATCAAGTCACGAAATGGCTTGGTCCAATGGGAAAGATGGTTGGATGACATCGTAGAAGTCGCAGGAAAAAAGGGCCAAGAATAGAGAATGATGGAAAAATATGGAGTAGGCTTTTACCCTTAAGGTACTGCATGTCCAAGAAACCAAAAATAATAACTAAAATTGTAACTAGAGCCTGGAACATGTGGAAATAAAAAGCTAATAATAAAATAATCTATACATGTATTAAGACCTCTGTGGAGTAATGGTCAACACACATGTGGAGTAGAGTTTTTGGGTTCGATCCCCAGCCAGGGCAATTTGGAAAATGGCCTTTTTCGAATTGTCCTGGGTTTTGGGTGTTTGTTTTATGTATTCGTTATAAAATATAGTAATGTTGAAATGGTATCCCATAACACAAGTCTCAAACTTAGGGGCTAGCTCATGCAGTCTGTGTAATTTGTCTGTATATATTTATTTATTTATTTTCTAGGTCTGACCTAGTAAGTCTTATCGAAATACCAGATAAGTGCGAGTCGGACTCGCGCACGAAGTGTTCCGTGTCATCATCTTTAAAAAATCACATTTGTTGTATAAGAGCCCCACTGAAATATTTATTTTATATTAGTTTTTAGTATTTGTTGTTATAGCGGCAACAGAAATGCGTCATCTGTGAAAATTTCAACTTTCTAGCTCTTAAGTTTAATGAGATACAGCCTGGTGACAGACAGACGGACGACCAGACAGGCAGACGGACAGACAGACAGCAGAGTCTTAGTAATAGGGTTCCGCTTTTACCCTTTGGGTAGGGAACCCCTTAAAACAACAGAGTTTAATTGTTTTTCAGGAGTTTATTCCATATCTTTAGAATTCTTCATCATGTTTTCTACTACTACTAAAGGCTCTACTACTACTAAATAAATAAAAGAAACCTCCTAACACTCGCCCTGAGGATGATAGTCAAAACCGATCGAAACTAGTCCGCCTTTTATGTCTACATTTTGTTAAATATTTCATAATTTACTTTCAGAAATGTAATCGACGTGGGAGCCCTAGGACCGTACGCGCTAGAGCCCGGCGCGTACAGCGAGCGCGTGCGCGCGTACACTGCGCGCGTCGCATCGGCGCCCACTGTCCCCGTGCCGCCGCCGCGGCTGCTGGCGGATGTGCCGCTGGCCGAGAGGAACGGGCTGCTCAGCAAACCGGCGCTTAGTCAAGACGATAAGGAACTAGTGAGTACTAAACGCACCCTCTTAATACTGGGTGTTATGTTACCCCATAAAATAATTCGAAAGTCGTCCTATTTCTAAGTCAAATATTTCTGGAAAATTCATGTACCTTGACCCTCTGTGACCCAGACTTAGAATGTTCGAATGTTGACCCGTGTAAACTCGGGATTATTCTCGAAAAATCACAACCTTCTACATAATTTGTTATTATTCTGGATTATTCTTTAACTTCTGGAAGATTTCATATTGTTCTGGAACTTGCTAGACTTACTCTTCTCGGATGTTCTATTTCTAATAGCTTCGCGGCAATTGTATTATTGACCGAGCAAGCGAAGCATCTCAGTTAGGAGATTGGCAAAAAAATTGAAAATTCAAAGATTCAAATGTTTATTCAGTAATTAGACCTTTCCAGGAAATTTTACATGGTAATAAGTATAATTTTCATTACATATAAGTAGAGTAAAGCAATTTTTTTACAGTATTGGTCACCTACTACGGAATAGACCTAAATTTCTAGTGGATAAGTTGTGGATGTGATATTTAGTGTTAAACACATCAAGTGTACGGGTGAGGGAGCACTGGAGTACTGTGACACAGGCTCAGCCTTCTTCAGGCTCCAATCTCCTTTAATCTATAGCATAACTTAAATTAATTTTTATTCTTTAAGTAGTCTTTATTTCTGTTTAAGATTAATGGAGAAAATAAATATACTTTTTACTCGCCAGAAGGGCTTTGCCCCACCCAATATAGAAGCTTTGTAGAGGCGGCGGCAGCCATACTGTCACGTCTTTATCCCTATCTTATTTATCTGACAATCAGGTAATCAGCCTGCAATGTCCTGACCAAACTAGGACAAAGTCGTTGCCCCCGCCGGGAATCGCGACCTCCGGGTATGAGTCGAACGCTCTAACCACTACACCACGGAGGCAGTTATTATACTTACTAGTAACGTGGAGTATTTAACTTTTCACTATGCCAATCTGTGCGATAAACGACAATTAATGGACTGTATGAAATTTTGAGTCTCTTCATAAACCGAACGAGACTGCTGAATATTTCGAGAAGGTTATTACTCTGACAAAGAATTGCGATATGACTTACCTCTGGAGATCTTCTTGGACGAAGTTCTGTTCCCTCTTGAGCAGATCAATCAGCGCTGTACATTGCTGGGCCCAGATATACTTTACCAATTTTCTACTGCTGTTCTTGGAAACATACACAGATTATCTTGTCACTTCGCAATCGTTCGTTACAACTGAATTTATAAACTTATAGTATCTTGCTACACTGCCTTGTGCACGAAAAGTAGGTATTTAACACGACAATTGGAGATTTAACGACTATTTTATCTCTATTTCGATAAAAGCATGGTTTGACCATGCCGCGATGCCAGCTTAACGAAAAGTGTTCAATTCGAACTTGAAACGGAAGGAATGAAAACACTGAGTTGCCATACTACAAACATGACAAAATGACAACTAGTGTTGTCTATTGATAAATTAAATAACTACTAATGGCAATATCCAACATTCCGCCCACCTAAATACGACGACAAGCGCAAGAATGCCGTGATATTTACCCATTAACGATAAAGAAATTCGAAAATACGAAAAGATGCTGTTGAGAAACAGCTAAAATAAACGATAACTACACATAGCTTGGTGTTAGTCAGGGCTATGTGATCGATACAAAAATAAAAACTAAGCGTCATTTGCCAATGGCAAAGGACAAATTTTTACAACCGGTCTCTTGTACTGCCCAGTGGCAGTCCTAACCGTGACGACACGACAGATGCCATCTGTACCTGGGTGCAGGGCAACGATACGACCTAGTGGCCATTTAAATGGATCTAAATTTTCATTAACTATGAGCACCATTGCTCCTACTTTGATATTACAATTGGTTTTGTCCCACTTTGCTCTCTGCTGTAGTGTATGTATGTACTCACTTTGCCATCGGTACCAGAAGGACTGATGGATTTGTTGGATAAGTTTCCACCGTTGCTGAACGCTAATGTTTAAGTCTACGAGATTTTCTTCGGGCAAAATCGAAAGAGGTTCCAAAGTTAGGAAATGTCCCGGAGTTAATGCTACGAGATCATTAGCGTCCGAACTAAGAGGCGTCAATGGTCGCGAATTTAACATCGACTCTACCTGTGTCAACACTGTATAAAATTCCTCGAAAGTCAAACGCTGTGTGCCGATAGCGCGAGCAATATGTGTCTTGACCGATTTGATTCCGGCTTCGGCCAATCCATTAAGGTGCGGACTTCCAGGAGCACTGAACGAGAATTTAAGCTGCTGAGACTCAGCAGCATTTTGCATAAGGGTCCCCAGATAGTTGCTTGCACCGATGAAGTTTCGGCCTTGATCGGAAACAAGACGGTTGCATCGACCACGGCGAGCGATAAAACGTCGCAAAGCGGCGAGAAAGGCCTCAGTTGTCAATTCGGATGCAAGTTCGATATGGATAGCTTTCGTAGCGGTGCACACGAAAACACAAATATAACCTTTAAAGGTCTTAGCACCACGACCACGTCCGAGAGCTATGTTATAAGGACCACCGTAATCGACAACAGAGCTCGAAAAACATTTAATTTGATTAACACGATACGATGGATAATTTCCCATTAGAGGAGCAGGGGCAAGTTGAGGACGAACACGAAAGCATTTAATACAGCCTGAGATTACCGATCGAATGGCGCGTTTACACGACAATATCCAGAAATTTTGTGCAAGGAGATTCTGAAGAGTTTGCGCACCAGGATGCATAAAGCGAGTATGATACTCTTGAATGATCAAGGTAGTAAGACGATGGCTGCGGGGTAATAGAAGCGGGTGCTTGGCTTCAAAACAAATTTTAGCATTAGCCAGGCGACCGCCCACCCTGAGAAGACCCGCCTCATCAACGAAAGGACATAATTTGCGAAAACTCTTAGGAAGTGAATTGGGAGAACCCTTTTTTAAATACTCCAACTCTGACGAAAATTCCTTCTCTTGTACAAACTTGACTAGAAACTTGAGCGCTTTGTCAATCTCAAATGGTTGTAATGAACTAACGACACGATTTTCGATAAGATTTTGTTTGCAATTTTCTGTAAACCGAAAACAATAAGCTAAGACACTTTGAAGTGTCTTCAGAGATGAAAACCTCTCTAAAAGGTTTCCTACTAAATTATCATTATTGGACGTTACGAGAACAGTTATCTTTTGTTCATCATTAACAATATCTCTATCTAAAGATAGCGCTGACCTAGGCCACTGTTCAATAGGGTGCTTGAGCCAAGTTGGTCCGTTCCACCAACAACTAAGGTTCACCAAATCGTTAGGTAGAAGCCCACGAGAACCACAGTCTGCTGGATTGTCAGTAGTTCGGACATGATGCCAGCAGTCGGGAGGAATTATATCCTGAATATGGCTTACGCGATTGGCGACGAATGTCTTCCATTTGGATGGACACGATTTGATCCAAGTCAACGCGACACTAGAATCCGACCAAGCGAAAATCTCGCCTATTGCATAAAAAGGTTTTAAAGCCTCTACCACTGATGCCATCAAGTCCGACAATAGAGATGATGCGACTAATTCTAGACGTGGAATTGACAACCTGCGTAACGGCGCAGCTCTAGATTTAGCGCAAACCAAGTGTATAGCAATATCATTATTTTTACTCAATGTGCGACAGTAGATAACTGCACAATAGCCACGTTCAGATGCGTCACAAAATCCGTGAAGCTGGAGTTGCTTGAACTCTCCGACAATACGACGTGGAACATTCACTGAACTCAATGACGACATCTGAGCCTTAAACTTTTGCCATTCAAGCCTAATATTTTCCGGAACATCGTCATCCCAAGAGACACCGGAAATCCAAAGCAACTGCATTAGGTACTTGGCAAGAAAGGTTACTGGCGAAAGAAAGCCTAACGGGTCGTAAATCCGGGCTATCTCCGAAAGAATGGTACGTTTCGTCCAACGACCTTGATGAGTGTCTACGACACGAAAACGAAACGAATCTAATTGAGGTTGCCACCGCAATCCTAATATTTTAAGCGAAATGTCAGACATTTCTTCGAAATTTATAAAATCCTGTGAGTAGAGATCAGAGGATGGAAGGCTTGCTAAGAATTCACGGCTGTTGGAGGTCCACTTCCTCAGATGAAAACCACCCGACGACAAAATGGTAGTGAGTTCCGTCTGAAGTGAGCGAGCCTGTTCGATAGAGTCCGCCCCCGTGACGACGTCATCGACATAGATATCGCGAGCGAGAACAGCTGCACCATCTGGGTAGGTGTGTGTGGCATCAACGGCAAGTTGAGCCATGGTGCGAAGAGCCTGGAACGGTGCAGCAGAGACACCATATGTCACTGTTTTAAGACGATAATCACGTACGGGACCGGAAGCGGAGGGTCGCCAAAGAATTCGCTGATAATCAGCATCCTCTCCAAACACCAATATCTGCCTATACATTTGCATTACATCGCCTGTGAAGACGACAGCATGCCAGCGAAAACGAACGAGAAGGTCAAAAATATTAGTTTGGAGCTTAGGACCAGATAAGAGGGTGGAATTTAACGAAAATCCTCTGGTGTCTTTGGCGCTAGCGTCGAAGACAACGCGCAGAGGTGTTGTGACGGAGTCGCGCAGTATACCATGATGTGGAATGTAATAGAACTGGCCCTCACTAGTAGCAGGAGGATCGACCTCTTCTAGATGACCACGAGTCTCATAATCTTCCATAAATTCGAAATACGATTTTTTAAACTCTGGATTAATATTGAACTTGCGTTCCAATGATAAAAAACGTTTCAAAGCGATTTCGCGTGAGTTGAAGAAATTAGGTCTGTTTGTTGGATCGACAAAAGGTAGGGGGACAACAAACCTGCCTTCCTTATTACGACAATATTTTTTGGCGAACCAATCCTCGCAGAGTTGGTCCTCCTTCGACAAAATAGGTTTGCTCGGAGAGCTTACATTTTCTAATTCCCAGAACTTCTTCAAGGAATTGTCGAGATTCGATACGAAAAGACAATGTTTATTATTATTACGATGATTCGACTTGAGCTGACTCCTGTCACACTCGCCCATGATAATCCACCCGAACACGGTATTTAATGCGGTGGGTTGTCCAGGCTTTCCTCGCCGAAGGCCAGGTAACAATGACGAAGCGAAAATGTCTGCACTAAGCAGTATGTCCACTGGCCCTGGACGGGAGAAATCAGGATCAGCAAGTGATAAGTTGTTGATGTGTGACCACCTCGACGGATCGACAAGTTGAATCGGCTGGTCAGCACATATTGATGGTAAGACAAGAGCCTCGAATCTGACATTCGACGAAAAGGTTTGTTTGCCAAGAGGCCTAATCTCACACACGAGTGAGCCGAGTGGCTTAGCGACAGAGTTGCCAATGCCGGACACAGCATGTTGGCCACGACGAAAATCCAATCCTAATGCATTAGCACAGGATTCCGAAATAAAATTGCACGCGCTAGCGCAATCGAGAAGTGCACGCACTGGACGGAAGTTACCAAAACTATCCTTAATTAAAATTTTTATAGTCGAAAATAAAATGGTATTTTCCCCAGTTAGTGAAGTTAGAACCGTATTACTACTGCAGCTACTGCCAGCCAACGCATTACCAGTATCTGTAGGAACAGGTGTTTCTGTATTTTTTGTGAAATGTAATAAAGTATGATGTGAGCGACTACACACACCACAACGAGAGGCACGACAAACTTTCACTCGATGATTATTCGAAAAACATAAAATACAAAGACCCTTTTCCTTTACAAAATTAAAACGTTTGTTATTGTCCATTTTTAGAAAATCACTACAACTGCTAAGACTGTGTTGGCCAGTACAAAAGACACAGGTCGGCTTCGAAACGATAAATGCTGCTTTATTTTTAGTCACTGGTTTAACATTTGACAGCTTAATATTTGAATTTTCTAAAGCTTTACTTCTTTTTTCAATAAAATTTTTCAAATCATCAAACATCGGAACGTCAACATTAGAAGTAAGTTGTAATTCATATGCTTCACGAGTAGCGATATCCAATTTTGACCATAATAAATAATACAGCATGAAATTCTGATCAGGAAGATTAAATTTTGACAAAATATTTAAGTTTTCGTTAAATGTTCTAAAAACTCTTTCTAAATCATGTTTGTTTTTAGCTGCTTCGCAGTTCAACATCTTTTCATAATATAAAACCGCAATTTGTCTCTTCCGATCATAATAATTAGACAGAGTCTCATAAGCAATGACATAATTATCATTCGACAAGGGAAAGCCTTTAATTAATTCATAAGCGGAACCCTGGACACTCGACAATAAATAATGTAATTTTTCAACATCAGAAATATTGGTTCGCTGATGAATTAACGAATCGAAAAGTTGTTTGAAAGATACCCATTTCTCTAGTTTCGAATCAAAAGGCTTAAGGGAGATCTTTGGCAGTCTAGCTATATTATCTTGCATCACAACAGGCTTAGTATCACTGACACTTTGACGATTCTGTCTTAATCTAGATTTTACCGACCTTAGTCTATCCTCAAATTCCATTGTAACTGTATATTCAGCTTTACGTTGCAATTGTGAAAGCGGCCGCAAAATACGCAGTTGGGCGCTGTGGAAGTCTTTTTCGATGTCCATAAAATCAGACTCATTATAACCTTGCAGGTCCGAAGATTCTATGTGTTCTAACCGCATTACGCAATAATCCCGGGCAACGCGGAACGCATCTATTGCAACTGACACTTCCAAATCGCTATCGTTATCACTCATGTTTATTTAAAAAACCGAAAATTAAGTTAATAATAAAATAAGCACGATAACAAGGTTATGTTTACTAAACGTCACTTGATAGCCGAATTGACGTTTCAATGACTTTGACAGTCAAATTGACGTTTCAATGACTTTGACAGTTGATAGACAACAAGCAAAAACGAAAAAGAACGAATGAAATTTTTGCTGGCAACAAACGAAAACGAACGATAATGAAGTTGGTGTAAGTTGTACTGCCAACCTAGCGAAAACGACAACGAGAAAAGATGGCGTACAACAAACGTAACGAAGGACAAAATACCTGTTAATGTTTTTAAGCTTTGTTTAGCTTGTATTTCCTAAGTCGCCTTCTACGACATCCACGGGAGGACTTGGAGTGGTCCTATTCTACTCTGCCGGAAACCACACGGCTAACGACAAAAACACAAGGCAATTCAGCAAGTACCTTCAAAAATAAAGTTAAATTCATGCAAAATCACGCTCGATCATGCAAAGACTCACGACAAAGGTACTAATACAATAAAATTCGGCCGAAAGGACCAAAAATGTGCGATAAACGACAATTAATGGACTGTATGAAATTTTGAGTCTCTTCATAAACCGAACGAGACTGCTGAATATTTCGAGAAGGTTATTACTCTGACAAAGAATTGCGATATGACTTACCTCTGGAGATCTTCTTGGACGAAGTTCTGTTCCCTCTTGAGCAGATCAATCAGCGCTGTACATTGCTGGGCCCAGATATACTTTACCAATTTTCTACTGCTGTTCTTGGAAACATACACAGATTATCTTGTCACTTCGCAATCGTTCGTTACAACTGAATTTATAAACTTATAGTATCTTGCTACACTGCCTTGTGCACGAAAAGTAGGTATTTAACACGACAATTGGAGATTTAACGACTATTTTATCTCTATTTCGATAAAAGCATGGTTTGACCATGCCGCGATGCCAGCTTAACGAAAAGTGTTCAATTCGAACTTGAAACGGAAGGAATGAAAACACTGAGTTGCCATACTACAAACATGACAAAATGACAACTAGTGTTGTCTATTGATAAATTAAATAACTACTAATGGCAATATCCAACACAATCTAATATTTCACTTTGCAAAGATAAGGAAAGTTAAACAACAAATGACACAAAACGTTTTAATTTCCAGATTACGAATGCTGTGAAGAAAGCAGCGGCTGCCATATCAGAGCTGCGTGTAGAGCATCACGAGGACTTGGTCGTGCCGTTCAGGGTGCCATAGCAGAGGACCTCCTCCTACTGTGGGGACTGAGACAGCGGGTGAGTGTATGATAATCTATAATCGGAATGAATGAATGAATGAATGAATGAATGAATGAATTAATGAATTAATGATTGAATGAATGAATGAAAACTCTTTATTGCACCAATACACAAGAGAAAAAAAAATATACAATAGAAAATACTTATATAAAAAATAAATTAGGTACAATGGGCGGTCTTACCGCTTAAAGCGATCTCTTCCAGACAACCGATGGATGGAGAGGAAATGTAGGTATGTCAGAAATAACGGTGGTGCAAAGAAAACTAAAAGTTAAATAGATAGTTAAGGATACCTATAATTTACATAATACACTACACGTATATTATATAATATACTTACATAAAAAACTACATATATACAATACAATATATCTACATAAATAAGTATAATAAATATTACATACATTTACATAATACATATCATTTTATATGGAAAAGAAAAAAGGTAGGAATCGGAGCAGTTAGATTGATTTGATGTGCTTGAATCATGAACAGTCATGGAAATCATATGATTTAGTTTCTTTCGACTTAATTTTTTTAATGTACTAGTAACGACCTGACCAAGGTCGCTGGAAAGCGCTGGATGCAGGTCGCTCTAGATCGGTCATTTTGGAAATCCGTGGGAGAGGCCTATTTCCAGCAGTGGACGTTGTGCGGCTAAAATGATGAATGTACTTATGGATAATATACCCCATCATTTGAAATGTATAGAAAGCTTGTAAAACATTTTCCCAATTTGTTTGGAGTCGGTGCAGTGGATCCATGAGGGCTTGATCATGATGAAATTTTAAATGATATCTCCGTTTCCTTTCAAATAATTTATTCAAAATGGGAACAGCGTTGGTTAAGACGGTAATAAGACCTGCTTTGTTGTATGGAGGCGAATGTTGGGCTACGAAGAAGAGAGAAGAACATAGGTTACATGTAGCAGAGATGCGAATGCTTAGGTGGATGTGTGGGGTGACGAAGATGGATAAGATCAGGAATGAATATATAAGAGGGAGTTTGAAGGTAGCACCGATTGTAGAAAAGTTAAAAAGCCACCGTTTAACATGGTACGGCCATGTCAAGAGGCGAGATGCCGAACATCTGGCAAATAAAATGGTTAGCTTAAAGGTAGATGGCCACAAAGATAGAGGACGACCTAAAAAGACGTGGGGGGAATGTGTAAGGCGGGACATGGAGGAGAGGGGGGTTAGTACAAATATGGTAAATGATAGAAAACTGTGGAGGGAGTTGACATACAGAGCCGACCCCAAATAGGGATAAGGCGAGGAAGATGATGATGGGGACAGCATTGGTCCCCGAAAAATTTAGGTACCGCCTACTTGAATGTACTTTTAGTGGGGTAATTTGACGACCTCTGTGGTATAGTGGTCACCATGCTAGTCCGCCACCCAGAGGTCCCGGGTTCGATTCCCGGTCAGGGCAAGTTGTAAAATGGCCTTCTTCAAATTGTCCTGGGTCTGGGATGTTTATCTATATATGTATTTGTATCGTTGAGCAAGTATCCTATAACACAAGTCTCGAACTTACTTTGGGGCTAGCTCAATCGGTGTAATTTGTCCCTAAATAATTATTTTTAATTATTTATTTAATTATTATAATTATATTTTTGTTGCGGTTGATGATGATCCTCCCATAGCACTTAGTATTGCAGTTAACTATCCTACTTCCTACTAATATTATAAATGCGAAAGTGAGTTTGTATATTTGTTTGTTTTTTACAACTTCACACTTCAACCACTTAACCTATTTAGATGAAATTTGATATGGATATAGTTTGATACCCAGGAAAGCACATAGGATAGTTTTTATCCCGAAATTTATGGGGAGCGAAGCCCACGGGCACAGCTAGTATACCATAATAACAGATATTTAAATGCACATTTCTTATTTCCAGGTATAATTACTCTCGAAGAATCCATAGTTAAAACTAAAGCTGTATGTATTTCATTAAGTTAATTTGGTTAACCGGAGAATTATGTGCAATTGTAAATTAAAAATTGACTGAATCGGCTTCGGACCAAAAATATATTCATTTATGTCATTATATAAAATGTCTAAACCTCGTGTTCATAAAATTTTTAACCTGTTTTAATTATAACATATTTTGTCCCTTTCACTCTTTTCATAGGGTAAACTTGCTAGTCATTGGACGCTTACAATAATTGGAAAAAAAACTTACTTATTAAGATTGATTTCAGAACGGTAACATTTTAGTTACAGAGTATAAAAGCTATCAGCTGATGGAACGTACACAATATAACAATATTTATTAATAAATTTTAGCGTCCATTGACTGGTTTTACTCTAAGGTAACAACGATAACACAGTAAGAACGAGACAAAACATGGTTTTTTTTTAACTAAAAGAGGCTTAGAAAAAGTTTTTAATTTTTATGAATTTATGGGGTTACAAAATATACTTTAAATTATTTTTAGGGTGTATTCAGTTTTTGCCCAACAATGGGACACTACAGGCTCATAAAAAAAACAGTTTTTAATACTGAAAAGCTTTCCCCAAGGTAAATATACAGAAATAGGAAAAATGTGCCTGATTTGACTTATTGTCATCTAGCGGAATATGCCTATCTTATAACGTGTATAATATGAAAAATAGTTTTTCATATTTCGGAATTTTTTAATATTTATCGAAATATGAGAAATATTTTTTCATATTTCGATAAATATTAAAAAAAATCGAAATATGAAAAACTATTTTTTATATTTCGATAAATATTTCTTAGGGAAAGTTGTTTAGTATCATAGACTGAATACACCCTTATTATAGTTTCAGTATATTTTGTTAGACTGTACTTGTTTAAGTCATAGAAGTAGTAGTGTAACCAGTATTTCTTTCATAATCAGTTTTACTTATATTAACCACAATAAAACTAAGGGAAATCTGTAACGGCCATTATATAACATCTATATCACACACATAATGTGTGAGAGTTTTTATCTACCCACATAAAAGTTTCTGTGATACTATTATCATTCGTGTTTTAATACCCCTTATTATACAACAGTTGCATATCATCATCAAGTCTCTTTGTCTCCACTGCAGAAGCATGACCCTCTCTGTACTACCAGAGCCATACTTGGCCAGAGCAGCCAGAGGACTTGGCCTACGCTCTCTTCGCTGGCCAGACGGATTGGAGAGGTCACATTGATGTTTATAAGCTTTATTTAGCTTGTATTTCATAAATATGTATGTAACTATTTCAGAACCGCGTAGGCGATACGGCACCGCAAAGCGGTTATGCATTTCAGCTCTAACTTTTTCTAATTATAAAAATACGTTATGCGACTGAAATGATGATGAAGATAAGATAAAAATACAGCGAAATGAGCAAATTGAGTCTTTTTAAAGTTGATAGTTTATTGCTTGTGTCCTTACTAAAGTTTCAGTATATTTTCATAGAGATTACAGATAACGTACATTCTTATAAATAACAAGAATTTCGTTTGAAAATGGCCGTTAGGGTATACCTATCTAATATTTTTAGTGTCAACTAATCCACTTCATGTTTTTTTAAAATAGTTTTACATTACTCCGCTGCGGCGCTGCGCGATTACATTTTGGTGGTATTTGTTACCCTTAAAGCCTGCGCCGACGAGGGATTTTTATCCGCGGACTTTTTTGTCAGCTAAAATAGATCGCTTACAACTGTATCAAGTAACGCAAACGAGGGATTAAAAGTACCGCGTACAAAAAATCCCCCGAATAACCGAGGACATGCAGGGAGCGGACCGGACAAAAGTACGGAAAAAAATAGAACTCGTGTTACTAGGCGAAGCAACGCACATGGCGGACTTTAGTCCGCGTTGTGCGCTGTATTGAGTGACGTACGTATGTACGGCGTGTGCGTTGAGTTCGCGGTAAATCCGCGGCGGACTTTATTCGCGGAGCGTACTTTTTTCTCCGCCGCTGAGAAAACTCCGTCGTCTGCGCAGGCCTTTAAGCTTGAATTACATTTTGACAAGTGACAAGTAAACACTGACAAGTGACAAGAAGGTGCTTACACATCAATGACAAGTGGATATGCAGAAGAATTATTACATGCTTATATGTCGTTCTTGACGTGTCGGCTACATCAGAGGGGGTGGGCGGGTGCGGGGTAAGCGAGGTAGCGCGGGGGGAGCTATTTGTCAGAGAATAGAACAGACTTCTATTCACTCGCACTTGTCAGTGCCTGTTTACACGCACTAAACACTCGTCACTTGCCACTCGCAGTTGTCACTTGTCAGTGACAGTTCACATGCACTAAACACTTGTCACTTGCACTTGTCAGTGCCTGTTTCCACGCACTAAACACTCGTTACTTGCCACTCGCACTTGTCACTTGTCAATATGTAAACCGGATCAAACAGTGCCGCCGCTGCGTAGTGTGTGAACGTTCACAGGATGATATGTTTTTACGATTGCATGATTTCATTTTAATTACAAACCCAGCTGAACAAAAATATTAAGTTTACTAATTTTAGATTCACTAGTATTTTCTGGAAAGGCAAGTTCAGACCGTAATATCTAATTATTTTTTATTAAAGCTAAAACTATTATTAAAATATTTCACTTATAAAAATTATTATTATGAACATTTATACGTAGAACTTTGGCAAGCAGAACATCCAAATATTACGATTGGAAACGACAAGCGAAACTACGCCTTATGTCATATTGAATAAATTCTAAAGTTGTTTAACTCACACTCGTGTACACTAACACCACACATACCTGCCTCGATGTTTCGCGAATCGAACCAAACATTCCTCAATTTTGTTTATGTTCCTTGGAGAAATTGGTTCAGTATTGTGGACTTAACGTGGCCTTAAGAGAATACTAGCAAATTTAAATAAAGAGAAAACTAATACTATAAGGGTCATAAGCACAATGTTTTCTTAGACATGGTACAAACTCAATTTTCTTACTTTTTGCAGCTAACTATAATACAATGGAAAAGTAATTTCAAACATTATCAAAAACAAATGTCTGTCTGAGACAACTACAACTGTCTTCCATCGTGCGACTCGGCCAAGTAATTTTTGGCTCAATTTACACCGCGGCGGAAGCGAAGCATCCAATTCGCCGCTATCGCTAGAAAACGTGCGAAGTCGTGCGACTTCGCCAAGTCTCGCCGGTTCGCTAGACTTCGGCACTTCCCGGGCACCCGCGACTGCGCGGGAATCCGCCGCTCGATGCGCGATTACTTTTTGATAATGATTATTTATTCACATAAAATAGAGTACATAAAATCTGAAATAACAAATTTTGAGCTCAAATTTAGTTTAAACATTATACAATTGACATTAAGCTCATTATTCTATGTACGATTTTGTTCCAAAAAGTCGATTCGCTTCGATTCTGCCTCAGTGTAAATTAAGCCATTGACGGAAAAAGCGATGTATGTTAAATTGCTACTGAAGGCGTATTTTTTGATTTTACTTCGAAATGATTAAAGTTCGCTGCTTTTTTGTAAATCATTGTTATATTCATAATATATTTCATTATTTAAATCGTTCATATACTTGTGTGTACTTCTATGCCGGCATATGCCCAGACCGAGAGCTATAAAAACCTGTCTACTCCGTAAGGAATAAAGTCGTTATTAGGAAGTAAATAAATAGGGCTGCTAATGTCTTTACCAGAATAAACAAATGCATCACTATTTTGACGTGTGATAGCGTGCCGTCGCTCTTTCTCGCTTTGGCAAATGACGGTTCTGAGCGATAGAAAAGGATAGCAGCGTGCGAAAGTGCTGTTTCGTGTAGCTAAACCCCTCTGTGATGCGGTCTCGATGATTCTCGGTCCAGGTGTATTGGTTCTCTAGGCTTATAATTGGCTAGAAAAATAAATTCCTAAGTGTAACGAGAACAGAGCTAAAAATGCGACTGAATGTAGATATATATATATAGATCTATATATGTGTAGCCATAGCTTAAAGTGTACTGTATATGAACGTGTAGTGACCAAATACTCAAATGCATTTTAAGAACGCCCTTACCTTACTAACGAACATATAAAAACGTATACTCTAACTTTTATGTTAGAATGACATGTCAGATTTCGACAAAATTTTCTAATTTTTAAACGTAATTGTAAAGAAATTGCAGTCTAGAATTTAATTGGTTGTCCATAAATTTTAAAATATAGTAAGTTCTTAAGTGTAAAGTTTTGATGGTCAAAATGAATACAATAAAAAACGACTTAAATCAATACTATATAAATGTTAGAATGCAAGTTTTGTTTACGAATACAAGAGGAGATCACCTATTTATTTTATAATTAAAAAAACGTTTTTTATAGTAAAAAAAAATATTTATACGATGGACATGAATCATATTTGTGCCATGGGAACCTGTTAAAATATGTTTGAGTATTTGGTCGTAACTTATGATGGGAACCGCTAGAAATGTGCGTTCTTTTTCAAGAAAAGCACTTTCTTAGCTCGACTGGTTTGTAACAGGCTTTGTATATTGCGTTGTTTTATTTTAATGTAGTAATATTGTACAGATCTCGAGACGTGAGCTCAGCTTTGTATTTGTGTGAGTGCACACAGATGGTGTAGGTGAGTTTATATAAACCGGTTTATACTGGTTTTTGAAACTCGGCCTGAGACACAACACGACCCTCACGCGTCATCTTCCTGTCAGTTTCCGCCTGCACCTTTGGCACCGCTAGCAGCTTGACGTTCCAGTGTTGTGTTTGAATTATTGGTGAAATACACTAACATTAAAAATACTAAAAATACAAAATCACATCGTATTTTTAAATAATCAAAATGGTTCATTTCTTTCTAATAAATCATTGATTTTACTTTGATGTAATTTTTTGACTGTCTATTTTTGGCGCCCACTCACACTAATGCACAGCTGAGCTTTACGCATCGAGGGCTGTAACAGCTTATTAATTTATGTAAGAGCTTTCATAACAAATGTATAAACGCAGTGTTGTCATTACTCTAAGTTAAATAATGGCGATTATTTCACCTTTTTGTACCACTTCGTCAATGTTTTTGACACATTTTTGTATTTAAATACAGAATGTTGTGTCGCCGATTTTGTTTTTCATGTCTACTTGTTAAATTCTCTTTCGTTGTAGTGAACATAATTGTCTATAATTTCTTTTGGAATCGGCTAATTATTTTTCCAAGTAGATATGATTGTATAGAATAGAATAGATAGTGCTCTAACAAATGTTTAAATATTATCTCTCATTATAAATTTTATTAAAATAACATCGATATTTTTGTCTATGTAAGGGCTGTGCCTAAATTGTGTATTTTGACATATTTATTCTCATATATGTTTTTATAGTTTCAATCGTCAGTTTTGCGATGTCTAATTCCGGATAGAGATGTGATAAAAATATATGTGGGAATATACGTCAGTACACGTCCAATAGGGAATATGCATGAATAAGAATTGTGTTATCTAACCAGTTTATCCATAAATATTCAAAAATAAAGTACTAACAGTGAAAACAGAATTAAAATTGGTTGAAAAACGAACAAGATATAACGATTTTACGAAAATATGTCTATCTCACTCGCAAAAACGCTATTTTCTATGGCAAATGTATGGGTGATATGGACTTTGACGTCACCAGTCCATTTCGGACTTCTCTTTCTAATTGAAACTTAAAAGTATCACATGTTCGTCGCTGATTAAGATATTTTATAAATTCTTCCACATTAGTTTATTATGGTTAATAAGGGTTTTATTCAGGAAATAAAAAAAAATACGTGCATATTCTCTATTCTTTGTGTAATGTATATTGCAATTAGATATTTCTGTCAATATTATATTTAATTGTTGGACTTGGCGGGAGCACTACCCGTACCCAGATGTTTTATACGAAGTAGTGGCTAAAATATTGACAGGATATCTAATATTTTGATGTCAATATGGTTACAGTCTATTATTTAATTTTTTTAAATTCAGATGTATAAAAAAAAGTTGAAGAATGTCAAATATTTCGTATAGTTTCGATATAGATTCTAAATGTGTCCTAATTCCAGTGAAATGCGACGAATACGCGTTTATATATTTTTATTATTAATTAAGGTGAATTCAGGGCATAAGTGGTGGCCTCATTTGAAATAAATTGTTTTATCGTAAATATGGTGATAATTAACATTCTACTTACCTTCAGAAATAAGATACTTTTAAATTATTATGTTATAAACTACGCCGTTTTCGCCAAAAGTAGCGACTTTTAGCAAAAATGCGTTTTAAAGCTATAACGATACCAATGAGACTTTCAAAGGTTATTTACATACATACATACTATCACGTCTGTTTCCCACAGGGTTAGGCAGAGACTATGAACCTCCACTTGCTACGATCCTGACACACCTAGGTTATTTAAATATTTAAATAATATACAAACCTACATTACCACTCACTCACTCACTGAGTGACATAGTTGTTTGCCCTGTTGCGGGGTTGGTGGGGTTTAGGTTGATGTGTGGTCGTATAGAGGGTGCTCCAGTGAGTACCAGAAAAATCTGACATTTGAGGATCTGTGGAAACCTAATGTGAAAGGGGTACGGCCTGCGAAAACGGTTGGGGTTAGGGGCGTGTTTTTTTTTTCTAAATGTAGGGGCTTGTGTGCAATTTGACAAGCGTCATTTGTTTATGATTTTTTCCAAAATCCAAGATGGCCGCCATACAAGGACAATTTTCCTCCGTACAAACTTACCCGTTTCTGAACTGGAAACATATTTTAGCAAACCTCAACAGCTGCACGAAAGACCGCGGGCTGCTTGCAGCCCGCGCAACGCCCAAAAAGCTAGTTTAAATAATAAATATAAAATAATTTATAGGTCTATCTAATGTCTGAAGATTAGCAAAATGTAAATTATCACTATATTTAAGATAAAAAAATTAATTTCCAATAAGAGCGCCACTTAAGCCCTGTATTCACATTAAGTTAAAATGTTTAAATAATTGGCTGTAACACTATTTAGGTGTAATTAAGAATTATTATAAGATGATTGGTTATTTTGTTATATTATGCACATTATAATTTAAATAATAAATAAAGTGATATTTCTATCTTGGTGTTATTCGTTATAGTTTCTTGTTACCCGTAAGGGCCGCGCTACACTGGATTCGCATGGCATGGCAACGGAAGCGACGCGTCATTTCAAACAAGCTTTATGTCAAGTGATATAAGATGCATAACCGCTTGAACGCGGAAAGCCGGCCGGTGGCCTGCCGCGCACTCCCGCGGAAAAGACGCCATCGGGCGGTTATGCATCTTATATCGCTTGACATAAAGCTTGTTTGAAATGACGCGTCGCTTTCGTTGCCATGCCATGCCAATTCAATGTAGCGCGGCCCTTACTCCTAAGGGCGAGTGGAACTTTGTCGACGGCCGGTTAATGGCAACCGTCGCCATCTGTCGACGGCAGCTGTCGACGCGAAAGGTGAAGAGCCATGAATTCTGCTAGCCACACACCATGTCGACAACTGCCGTCGACAGATGGCGGAAGGCATCTGCCGTCAACAAAGTGCCGCTTGACTGTATGAGTTATGACTTATGAGTCCTTAGGGTCATTTCTTTATGACACTAAAATACACTTTAAACATCATTTTGGTCATGATTAAACATTTAGAGACTATAAGCGTTCGTTCTAAAACGAGCCTTCTAATTCTAAAACGCCAAAAGCGGCCACTTCTGGCTATAACTAGTTTTTAAATTAGGCAGATTATCAATAATACTTTCAAAGGTTATTCATAAAACAATTTAAAGGTCTTTTTACAGATTATTGGAATTAAAATTTTAATTATCACCATATTTACTTTTAAACAATTTATTTTAAATGAGGGCGCCACTTCTGCTACCATTTCGCCTTAATGGGCGGTCCTATTAATTTAGTTTCAATTTTTTACGCAATATGGTGAGGTCAACTAACGTTTACTTTTTATACCACCTCCTTGCATTATAGTATCATTTCATAATAATAAGTCTGACATTCACATCAAACTGAAAGTTCAACATTTTGCTGACCTATCTTCGACCTTTCTCGTGTTTTGTGTTATTTATAATTTTTTTATTTATAAAAAAGATGTCCGTGTTCGATGGAGAGATCGAGTTCCAATCTGTGTACATGGTCGACTATCCCAAGAAAATTAAACCGTAAGTTATTTGGCAACCTACCTATCTGACGTAATGATGTACAAGACTTGAGTCCTCCAAGTCCTCTTACCTAGGACTCGGAGTCATTTACAGGGCTCGCTCGACGAATCGGAGTGTTAAGGAAAGGCTCGACGACTGCGAGCCTTTGGCGAGCTTTGAGCCTTTAACACTCCGAGTGGTTGAGCCATTTCGCCTTAAGTGAGCCTCGGAGCGTGAGATTAGAGCTCTTTCTGCACCCGAGCCTTTTTCTGCACCAGCGACTTTTTACCCGACTGCGAAGAGCGAGGTTTATGCTTTTTTCCAAAAGCATTTTACAACTTAGGACAAATTGACTGGGGATTGAACCAGGAACCTCGACTAGCATAGTGACCACTACGCCACGGAGGTCGTTGTTTTTTTTCCTTTCTCCCAAAACAGCATGGAAGGTACTCGTATGTAAGTCGAAAATGTGTACCTACTTTTACATGAGCATCACATTTTCAGTGTTAGTCCTCGTCGCCATCCAGTGGACGACGATTGCCTGATCGTGGGACTGAGTCGGGACTCTCTGAAAGCCAAAGATGCACCCAGGAAGTGTCCAGACGTGCTGTGTCCTGTTGACCATGAGTATTACAAAAAGGCAGTCGAAAGGGTGGGTGTAGCAGATAGTATAAGCCTTGCCATTACCAATTTGTTTACGAAGTAGCCTTGCCATTGCCAATTTGTTTACGAAGTAGCCTTGCCATCGCCGATTTGTTTACGAAGTCGCCTTGCCCGACGCCGCTTTGTTTACGAAGCAGCCTCGGCATCGCCGATTTGTTTACGAAGCAGCCTTGGCATCGCCGATTTATTTACGAAGCAACCTTGGCATCGCCAATTTATGTACGAAGTAGCCTTGCCATTGCCGATTTGTTTGCCTAAATCTTTTGCTGTTATGGGTGCACATTTCTGGAACATTACTTTGAACTCCTTCAAAAATTGGAATTCATTATTTTATGAAAGTTCCTAACTTGAATCGAGTTAAGTATAAATTGCTTAAACCGCATCGAAATTGGTTCATCCTTTCGTGATCGTAGCCACAAAAAGACCGACAGACATCGGCATAAAACTTATAACATTATTCCTCTTTTTGCCTCGGAGGTAAAAAAATAATGCTTATTGCAGCTAAAATACTCTACAGATATACATTTTCTCGCCTGACGGGGTAGATAAATACTTGTAAATACTATTACAGCCTACAATCTCTTATTGTTCTGTATTATTTACCTACTGAGTAAAATTTCGCCTTAGTTTACAGAGGACCACCCGAAGCTTGCCAAAATGTACATGACGAAAGACATCGACCCCACGCCGATAGACCACGAGATACAAGACCTCAAGAGGACCGAATATCTAACTAAATATTGCTCCAGAGGTACAAACTTAAGAGTCCCCTTACCTTAGACCAAAATACAACTTTCCATACAAAAGTACTTAGTTTACGTTTTATTTCAAAACGACATGCCCGATTTCAGCAAAATTTTGTAATTTCAAAGATATTGCAATTAACTAGGGTAATAACTGGTTTCCGACACTAAAAATATGAATTTGAAATAGAATATAGTGTTTTATATAATTTTTGACCATCAGTATGGGAAACTTCTAAATCGTTATATTTTCTTTCCAGTTCATAGTTTACTGTAGGAAACCTGAGATAATTGCAATTTCTTTACAATTACCAATTTTTACCGGAATCTGACATGTGGTTTCAAAATTAAACGAAGACTACGTTTGTATAGAGAAGTCTAGGTTAAGGGGACTCTAAAGTGTTAGGACTGTTAAGGTCCAACCTTTAAATTTTTCTTGTCAGAAACTGGCACCCCTTTATTTCAGCAAAAGCAACATTAGCAACCCCATTGTCTTGTCATTTTCTATAATTATTTTTTTCATAAATTGCAGTATTTCAGAAATGTTCCCTTATTAAAACCACCGTAGGTTGACTGGCCTACGGCCTCCACTGATTACAATTTCATGTACTAAATAAAATTAAATAAAACACAAAAAGTAAAAAGGAAAAAGTATTTATTTTCAGATTTTTTGTTACTTCTATCGCCATCAGTCTATGAATGCCAAAAGCATCTTATAAGTAAGTATGTGTATTTAAATGTGTCTGTTAAAAGCCGTTTAAAATTGTGGTAGCGCAACAGTAGCAAATGTTTAAAATTAAAAGGAAGCGCCAATACTTATAATATTAGCTTCTTATTAAAAAACGCGTATTAACTTTAGTATGCCAAATAAGAAGACTTCCCGCAATATGTCACCTCCTTTTTTGTCTCGTATCAATTTCATTTGGGCGAGTAAAAATTTAAACTAAGTTGTCTGCGTTTTATAATAAGACTGGAAGAGTTTTAATTTTCACGAAACGCCATCTTTGATCACTATTTTATATGGAGAACAAATACTCCCAACAAAATTTGTATTATTTAAACCAACCAACCGACCAACCGTATTTAACAAAGAGGTGATAATGTATTGTGTACCCTCTTCACTTACAGACCTACCATTCATGTCCGTGAACCTGACGCGCCGAGCCCGTGCTCTTCAGACCTTACGCCTTCCCGACGACATCTACATCCCCGACACGAGCTACAAGGGCTCCTACCGCCAGCCCCGGCCTGAGAAATATGCTGAGCCACCCTCGGCGATGTCTTTGAGGCCGAAATATGATCCTTCTTTGACGAGTAAGTTGCTTTGTTTGCCTTTCGTGTATGTAAGCAGCCAACACTAGTGTCAGATTTTTCAAGCTGACTAAAGGCATGGATGCAGGCCGCTCTTGGTCGGTTATTTTGGAAATCTTTAGGCGAGGTCTAGTCCAGCAGTGGACGTTATGCGGCTGAAATGATGATGATGATGATGATGAAGAAAGGCATCTGACATAACTTGAAGACTGCCATGCACTTGCCGTGTTATTTCTAGCAGAGTAAATAGGGCCAATTAATATCTCCCTTGGATGTCGTAGGAGGCGACTTAGGAGATACGCTAAACAAAATTTATAAACATCAATGAAACCTCTCCAGCCGTCTTGCCAGCGAGGAGAGTGTAGGCCAAAGTCCTCTGGCTGCTCTGGTTAAGTATGGCTCTAGTAGTACAAAGAGGGTTGTGCTCCTCCAATGGAGACAAAAAGACCTGATGAAGTCACCCATCTAAGTGCGGACCACGCCCTGTGTTACTTTACCCACCGGGCTACCGAGTTTCTCAACATATTTACCAGAGGATTTGGCTTACACTCTGCACGCTGGCCATAAGGGTTGGACAGGCCTTTTTGATGTTTATAAGGCCCAACGCAGACGACAGACTAAACCGCGCCGCACTTTTTAGTCTGTGAAAATAGAACCTATGGAATCACATGCTATTTTCACAGACTATCACAGACTAAAAAGTGCATCACGGATAGTCTGTCGTCTGAGTTGGGCCTAAGCTTCGTTTAGCTTATAATTTCTAAGTCGCCTTCTACGACATCCACGGCAAAAATTAAAGTGGTCGTATCCTATTCTAGGCTAAAACACGGCTTGGTAGGCTAAAACGCTGCGTTCTAGCTGCTTCTATGCCAATGAGGCGTTTTCCAGTGAAAAGGTGAGGTGAAAATAAGGTTAAAAACATTGTCAATAGATGGCGATAACAGTTTTGAAATCGTTCTGTCAAAAAAGAAAGAGGCCGTTTGGTTCAATACTTTTAGTAAAATTGTAATTTATTAACCTGTGTTGTAATTTACTATAATTTAGTTAAAAAATACATATTTACAAACAATAATTATATTTTAAAGTAAATTTAATAAAATAAAAATATTAAATATTCCAAAACGTAGTGATTATATTATCTTTGATTCCAAAGACAAACCCTCACTATGAAAATTTTATATGAATTAGACATTGACAGATATATTTATGTGATCGCTGGCGGCATCTATGTCACGTGAAGGAACTAATTTTTTTTTTAAGAAAACGTCTCATTGCTTATTCTCTTTTATTCTTTATATATGCAATACTTTTGTTATTTATGGAAAGGTTTTAATGCGAAATCTTAGCTTTTTTCAATACATCAGATTTGACTTTCTGTTTTGACTTCGCAGAGGAACTCCGTCGCATCCTGAAGGTGCGAACTGGAGACACCTCGTACCAAGCTTGCCACAGTCTACTCGCCAGGGTGATATTGGACGAGAAACCGTTTGGACCACCGAGGGAAGAGCCGAAGTATGGCAGATGGCTCAACCCGTACACGTACACTTACAGGATTTAAATGTATTTACATTGATGATATCGTAATTTCTTGTATTGGCTATAGTGTAGAAATTTAACTTCCATGAGCGATAGAATCGAGATAATATGGTCACCACGCCATGCTCTTTTATTGTTGTTTTTTTTTTTTATAACAGAACGAAATTTCATTACCAAAATATTCATTGCATAAACAGTTATTGTCCTCTAAATAATTGTAAAAAATCTGCATTCTGTAATCTTAAGTTAGTCATTTATTGCATATGCTACCAATTTAAAGAGACGTCTTATGCAACTGACCGAAAAAATGCTCTTTGTCAGTAGGTAACGTTGTACCTTATATCTGGTTTAAGGATTGCAGATTTTATATGAATAGATTCAGCGGATAGAGTAAGTATTGTGTGTTTCATATTGGAAGCTTTACTGAGTTTTGAAGGAATTATAATACTTATTATTGAACCCTCTTTTATTTCCCCTACATTATTTTAAGGTACTTCTTCTTCTTATCGTGTGTGTTAGTGACTAACACTAGTGTCAGAGTTTTTAAACCGCCATAAAGGCCTCTGACATGGTTTTAGGTAACGACCAATGTCAAAGACAGTGACCGGGACCGACGGCTTAACGTGCCCTCCGTAGCACGGATCATCTTACTTATCAGACAATCAGGTGATCAGCCTGAAATGTCCTAAACAAACTAGGACAACAACGCAAAGTCGTTGCCCCCGCCGGGAATCGAACCCGCGACCTCCGGGTATGAGCCGAACGCTCTAACCACTACACCACGGAGGCAGTTTTTAAGGTACTTAAGTAAGTTAACTTAGCTCTTATTTTAAAGCGAAGTTGACCTACTGGTTACCCTATAAAGTTACAGGTACTCGTACAACACGATAGTTGTAGTATCGAAAATATCGTCATTTCAATGTCACGCCAAATTTTCCTTTACGTCAGAAGTACTTTTATTGATCAGTACCATTGATGGTATAATTTAGTAGCGTTTAATATTCCTTGATTCTGCAATGCGGGTACATAGCCACGTACGTATATCGTGTCACTGTTGTTGGGTAGGTTCGCACTTAGCTAGGTACGCAAGGATGTCAAAAAACTTGCGTAGTGGGGTAGGAATAGCCGAAACAGTTTAAATGATTTGCTATGTTTACCCGGCTGTGTCAGAAGGAGGGTCATGTTTGTCGGGTATAATTGTATTATGTATATATGGGACGTTCTGCAGCCTAAACTGCTTGATTGATTTAGGCTTAAGAGGAGTCGTTAGATCCGTCTTAACTCTGAGAGTGACACATGGGTAATGGGTATAATATAAATAGGCATTTATAGGGGCTTTGGCCTACTATCTCCTCGCTGGCCAGACGGGTTGGAAAGGTCTCATTGGTAAACACCACCCTTTTTTTTTTTTTTTATCGCGGAGAAAATCCCTTCGGATACCTTACCAGTTACGGGAGACCGGTAAGGTTATGTGGTGTTACCACTAAAAACTCCGCGGTGTCACCTCTCAGCCGCTATGGGCCGGGGCCGTGTGCTATTCGCGCTCCATAGCCCCGGCGCGGCGACCGCTTTGGCGGTCTCTGCTCGCTCTGGGGGTGCCTCTCAATGCGAGAGGTTGTCAGAGCGAGCCTGTGGGGGGGCCTATCAGCCTCCAACTCCACCCAAAAGGGTTAAGGCGTGGTGACACCCGACGCCTTACACCCGGAGAGCCGTTAAGTCGAGCAACGGAATCCCGTTTCCGCCACTCGACCGACCCTTACTATGGGGGCTGCAGTTGCAGGCCATAGGCCCGCCTCCTGCGCCCAGTGCGCCGGCGGCGGATGGCGTGGTCGTGGTAAACACCACCCTGGCTTATCTGGCCAAGTATGGCTTTGGGAGTACAGAAAGGGTTGTGCTCCTGCAGTGGAGACAAAAAGATCTAATTAATGATGATGGTGATGATGTTGTCTTTAATACAAGCCTGCCTGACGTCAATGCATTAGTATACACCCTAAAACCAAAAGAGTTTCGTACCCGCCAACCTGTCCTCACCCTTAAACGCCAGCAAAAATCAAGTCGGCGTGACTGATGTCATTCAGATATTGACAACACAATGCAATAACAGTCTTACAAATAATGTAAAAAAAATTGGCGAAAAATCCAAAATTTTTAGTACCTAGTGATGCGAAGACCTGGCGATCCGTAGACAGACATGGATCATTATTTGACAACCTACAGGAAAGACTACCTATGGCCCAACTTGCCAGGGTCAGGGGGCGGAGTGGGAGGTGGCGGTGCAAAGGGGGGAACGGGAGAGTAAGTATTTTTTACATACATACATACATATTATCACGCCGGTTTGAACAGGGTAAGCAGAGCTGACTGAGAGATCCTGACAGACCTGTTCCACTTCATCTACATTCATCATTCTGCTATACTTACATGCCGGTTACGAGTACCTACTCGCACGGAACCCTAAAAAAGTCTTAAAGAAGTATTAGGCACGTTTAGAAGTACCTACTTCTAAACTTTTTCTTCTTTCTTGTTTTCTCTTCTTCCAGGGTTGCGTATTGAAAAGGTAAAAACGGGACCCTTATTACTAAGACTCCGTTGTTCGTCTGTCAGTCTGTCTGTCACCATCTCTTGTATCTGCTCTGTATCTCATGAACCGAGATAGCTAGACAGTTGAAATTTTCACAGATGATGTATTTCTATTGCTGCTATAACAACAAATACTAGAAGCAATAAAATAAATATTTAAGTTATAAAACAAACGTGATTTTTAGGGTTCTTTTTAGGGTTCCGTACACAAGGGTAAAAACGAGACCCTATTACTAAGACTTCGCTGTCTGTCCGTCTGTTCGTCTGTCCGTCTGTCACCAGGCTGTATCTCAAGAACCGCGATAGCTAGACAGTTAAAATTTTCACAAATTATGTAGATATTTCTGTTGCCGCTATAACAAAAATACTAAAAACAAAATACAATAAATATTTAAGGTGGCTCCCATAAAACAAACGCGATTTTTTATAGAATATGGTACGGTACCCTTCGTGCGCGAGTCCGACTCGCACTTGGCCAGTTATTTTAAGTATTATATTATATTGCTCTAGTCCATATTAGACCGTTGTCCAAGATTGGACTAGAAGCGGCTAATTATGATAATGATCCGATGATGTGCCGTGTGGTTTCCGAGTTCCGTTTCAGAGTAGAATAGGGCCACTCCAAGTCCTTCCGTGGATGTCGTAGAAGGCGACTTAGGAAATACAAGCTAACAAAGAACATCAATGAGACCTCTCCAACCCGTCTGGCCAGCAAGGAGAGTGTAGGCCAAGCCCTCTCTCTGCTCCACCCAAGTAGGGCTCTAATGGTACAAAGAGGGTCGTGCTCCTGCAGTGGAGATAAAAATACCTGATGATGATGATTACAAAGCTATTCAAGAGCCAAAATAACTGGACTGATTTACTCGCTATTGGCCAAACAAATACCTACTAAATAAAGCCTTCATTACACCCTCTTTTACGCAACTCAATTGAATAGCTGATTATGATATTCCAAATAATGTAACTGTCGATCGTATTATTACATAACGTGTATAGAGTTTTCTATTTCTGTCTCTGCTGCTGACTACAGAGGACCGCCGAAGCTGTCTGATGAAGAGCTGGCATTCTACCAAGCATGCATGCAGCATACTCGGCCACCGGACTGTCGGTGTCCGCAGTATTCTGGAGGGGAGATGCCGCAGCTACCACCTGGGAAGGAGGGTGGTTGGAGCAGAAACGAGGTAAGTTTGCCACAATTTTTGCCTCAAAGTACTGAAGATTTGTGATCGGTTTACAACCATTTTTGCCTATATCCAAGTAGTGAACATAGGCGATCAGTTTAGCACCATTTTTGCCGATATCCAAATAGTGAAGATTTACGATCAGTTAACCACCATTTTTGCCTATATGCAGTAGTGAAGTTTTGCGATCAGTTTACCACCATTTTTGCCTATACCCAAGTAGTGAAGATTTGCGATCACCATTTTTGCTGAGAGGTATATCCTAGTACCTTAGTGAAGATTTGCGATTAGTTTTGTACAGGAATATCTTTGATTTAAGCTCGCCGGAACAACTCAGCAGAGCTTGCTACCCCAGTCTACTCTCGTCAGTGTTTCGTAGCCTGAATATCTTTATCCTCCTAACCTTTCTTTGACTTTACATCATAAGCTGAAGGAGATAGATTCGATGTAAAACATGACCTGACAAAGGCAGCATTAGATTATTGTCCGGTTGACCAACGTAGGTGGCTCATTTGCAGTTTGTCGGCAATGTTACATAAGAACTCTATCATAACTGTTTGATGATTTCAGATCATGGGACCATTGTTGGACCCCAAGTTGTACCCCGTGCGAGTTGGTGCGGCTCCTGAGACGCCAACGTCGAGATACGACCAACCCAATGCATTCTTAGACAAGGCAAGTTGTTCAAGAAAATTTCAAAATTATTCTGTAATTTAGAAAAGAATATTCCAAGTCCTTTCGTGGATGTTGTAGAAGGCGACTTTGGGAATACGAGCTAAGCAAAGCTTAAAAACATATTATCATTGAGACTTCTCCAACCCGTCTGGCGAGGAGAGTGTAGGCCAAATCCTCTAGCTGCTCTGGACAAGTATGGCTGTGGTAGTACATAAAGTGGTTGTGCTCCTGCAGTGGAGACAAAAAGATCTGAGGATGATGATTTGTAATTCTACTAAGTTGCACGTAAGGATGTTTGTTCCGTTCTCAAGCCAAAACGGCTGAACGGATTGTATTAAAAGGTATAAATGTAACAGCTGAGAGCAGGGTGGCGTTCAGAGCTCACATTGCAAGCAACCTCGGAAATGGTCTGCAATGTGATGGGTAATTATATCACAAGTGGTATACAATTTTCTCGAGATTCTCCGTGTAGTGGAAGTCCCGGCTATCATCGTTGGCAGTTGTTAAGCAGTGAGATGCCTTAAGGCAGCCTGAAAAATCTGACACCAGCTATGTTAGCGTCAAGAACAATAAATGACCTCCAAAAAGGTGAGGGTGGATCGATGGGACAGTAACAAGTAGCGGCACGTAAGTTTAGCGCTGAGTAAAATGTAGAGGGAATACTGCGCAAGGGTAAAGTACTAATTTTTGACTTCTGCGCAATTACGGTCAGCACTTGAGTTTCATACCGCTACCTGTATGCTTGATCGCATCACTATGGTCTTTTCTTTTAATTACAGCTTCAGTCAAAGTACCCTATGCTGTTCAGCATTCTGCAAAATGAGGCATCTCCAGAACTGAAGCAGAGGATCGATAGGGACCGTAACAAAACGACCTACCAGGTCGACTACTGCGAAAGTGGTTAGTAGTCGGACCATTTCTATGCAGCGTAAGGTCGTAGCTACAGTCTTTTAACGGAGGGGAGGGGGAGAGAAACCAAGAATTTGCATTAGGTACTCGTACAGGGAGCGCGGGCATGAAAGTCGTTGCAAAGTACACAACTATTTGTCATAAACTAAAATAAAAATTCCAGAGGAAGAATGAAATATAGCCATGCACATGCACGTTTTCCGTCTGTGTGCCTGTCAAAATAAGGGACACAAAAGTCATCCTATAAGAATTCCGTTTCCGTCCTTTAAGGGTACGGAACCCAAAAAATAAGTATTTCGTATAGGCTATGACCTACTTAGTCCTAAAGTAGTTATGTTACATTTTTAAACATTGAAATGAAATCGTGCTATCGCTGACGTATATTAAACATATATCTCGATACTTTCTGTTGACCTAGAACTATGATATTTGGCAAGTAATATCGTTATACTACAAGTAGACAAAAAGTGTGAAAACTATACTTTTGCAATTAAATCCTTAAAACAGAGTCTTTAAGCATGGGACGGGGGGTCCAAATTTTGAAGCGAGTGAAAGAATGTGGGAAACCTAAACAGAGTACGAATCCCTCGGTGGGTCTGACCTGCACTCGTCCGGTTTTGTTTTTGTAGGTCCCGGCGCAAAATTCGAAGGCCTACAGCGCGCCTCAGACGAGAGTGGGACTGGGCCTTGTGCTCAGCCGATGCGGCTTCCTGGGGACCCATGCAGGGTGGGGCCCAAAGCCAGGATGTCAACGCCGAAGACCATATCCAAGCAGGCGGGCGCGGGCGGGGCCAGCGACCCGAGAGCCAAATGCGGTAAGGGCACCTTCATCATCATCATCCGAGCGTATACCCGGTTGCATCCTCAGTGGTAACGCTTCAAAAGCGTGGGGCCGCTACCTAACCTAGGTGATTTGACGAGGTTACTGGTTTTTACTAAAAACAACTGCCGTCTGACCTCCGTAACCCAAAAGGTAGACTAGAACCAATTCTTGGATAGGTTTGATAGGCAAACGCTAGATGGCGTTCAGGACTCACAGTTTATACGTGCCTAAACACGGAATCAACGTCATTTTCATTATCAACGTCATTTTCATTATCATCATCACTTCATAGTTTTTTATAGGTCACGACTAAAATTTTAAACAGAATATAATTACTTAATGCTGTGCCATGGTACTAGTGGATAAATCAGTGTCATTTGTACCATTAATTTCACTTCCCAATGGAAAGGGAGGTCGGGCGCGATTTTTTTAAAATCATTGATCGTAAGTTGCATTGGACAGCCAAGTTTGGAAGGATATGGTGGAGGCCTTTTTCCAGGAGTGCAACTTTTCTTCATCATGTCTTCACCAAATTGATATGGGACTAACTACCTATCGATAGTAAAAGAACAAAAATAAAAATACTTGTTAGTTCATACATACATACTTATTGTCATTATTATCATCTGACAGAGACGACCTCGGCAGTTCCTCCACTCGGCAGGACAGAATACCAAGATGGCGTCTCGAAGCTGGGAGCTATCATCATGCGGGACAAACTACATCGAAAATAACAAAACAATCATGGATCAATGTTTTTTTACTAAGTTGGACATTATATTGTTCGGAGATCCAATGCCTTTCATTTCTTATCATTTTAGCCGCATAACGTCCACAGCTGGACATAGGCCTACTCTCCCTAAGATTTCCAAAATGATCGTAAGTACCAGATTTTTGACTTCGTATAACAGTATATGCTAGGGAAAGAATGCCTATTATGAAGGCGCTGGATGCAAGCCGCTCTAGATCAGTCGTTTTGGGAATCTTTGGGAGAGGCCTATGTCTAGCAATGGACGTTGTGCGGCTAAAATGGAATAACAGCCTATAACTGGCAAGTCCTGGAGTGTGAAGGACCCCCAGGACAAGCGAAAAGTTGTTCGTCTCAAGCAAATCTAGCGGAGTTGACTTCATAACAGCCTAACAACAAAAGAAGCAGGGGTTTGCTTTCCTCCATTGGTAGAATTAGTCTTTATTTAGGTAGTTTCTCGTATAGTGACTGCAGAGGAGAATACGATTGGCTACCTTTATTTTCGCAAAGGTGGCCGATCCAAGTAGACCTGGTGCACAGTTGCGGTGGAGATGAAGGATGATGGATGAGAATTGGTCTTTGACTCCGATATTGATTTCAGGCCTTAACTGGCCTGAAATCAAGACCGGAGTTGAAAATCGATCTCTATGGAGCAACTGTTGAATCCCTCTGCCCCAACGGGGGGCCTTAAAACCTTTCAACAGCTTATATCAGTTCACTGCTGGACAAAACGCCAGGTCTGCGTTACCTACATCTGCCTCCATACGGCCAACTAGCTATACAATGTCCTTTTTTATTAAGTACAAATATTTTAAGGGGTGATTCAGTCCATCATTTTGAACAACTTTTCCCAATAAATGTATATTGAAATACGAAAAATATTTTTTCGGTTTTCATACAAACGAAGTAGTCACGTGATATCATTACTATGGAAAATGAAAATTTTCTTTTCGTATTTCGATATACATTTACTGGGAAAAGTTGTTCAATATGATGGACTGAATCATCCCTTAAAATATTTGTACTTAATAAAAAAGGACATTGTATACTTAAATTATATAATTAGCTAAATAAGTTACACCGCTCCAAGCCGTCTCGCCAAAGTGGAGAGTGTAAGCCAAATCCTCTGGCTACTCCAGCCAAGTATGGTTCTGGTAGTACATTGAGTCGTAGGTACGCCTGCAGTGACAACCTGATAACTGTACTGGACTTTTTAAAATAAAACATAGTGTGATAAATAGACGTTTATGTATAAAAACACGTATATAATCTGTCACGTGGTCGGCGACCGCGCGCTTGAAATCAGCTCTCCTCTTTTGTACAGCATAGTGCCTTCTTTCTTCACCTCTTCTCTCCTGACCGTCTGGTCAGAGCCGTCTCTCCTGGAGAGCTGTTCTTCTCTCCTGACGGACTGTTCTTCTCTCCTTAGCATCTGTTCTTGGCGGTTTGCGACTCTTCTTGCGCTGATGGTGCTCTCGTCATGTTGACGGAGAACCACTGCTCGGGCGTCTGATGTGTTGCGTTCTCTGCAAAGATGTTAATAAGAATTAGCGGTAAAGATTGTTTATTAATAACGAGAGCTAACGAACGTGTGAGAACGTATTTTTAATTAACTTCAAACGAAGAGGTGGATATATAGGCAAAGTGTTGGAAACTCTCTAGACTTATAATATTGAGGATTCTTAATCACCTCTGTTCAAAGGGTGATTCAGAATGCTTAATATACACGGTAAATTTTCATTGATTTTGGAGCCGAAGGCCACTTCATAGGAATCGTTAGTAAGACATAATTAAATAGTCAAAATAAAAATTCTGAACCAAAAAATTCTGTATAAACCTCGAAAGAAAAATCGTAAGATCAATTGCCGCCCGTAGTTTATGGGGTCACGCGAGTTCACACGACAGTTTTGGACGAGTGTTACTACGTGGTCTCTCGATTGAAAATAATTTTCGCAACTTTTATATATTAGATCATACTCAAATTTGGATTACGTATATGGATAGAGTAATTTATTTACTATACGACATTTTCTTTTTCAAAACCAATGAAAAGTTAGCGTGTATATCTACTACCTCTAACCCTCATTTTTCTCTGCGATTTAACTTGTCCCAACACATGTCGTAGGTAATTAAGTTATGTTTTTCAATGTGTTTTAATAGCGGGTAGCCATCTTCCTTGCTCTCAGTGCCTAATTACCAGGAATGGGAGGATTTGCACATAATCACCCCACTAGGTAGATGCTATAAAGCTAACCTCAATCATGCTTTAATGAAAGATGGAGGGTTCATTCTCAAAGATGGCTGTCATCAGCCCGACCATAAAACCACAGTCAAATTGTTTAAATGCCCTCCCCCCCTGCCCTTTCTAACCGTCAATACAAGCTGTAAGTGCAATGCATAGTCATCTTTCGAGAAAAGTATTTTTCTGTCCATCGACATGCAAACCTTTAAAAAAGAAAAAACAGGTGTCACGCAACCCAGCTCTAAAGCAGACCGGACCCCGTAACCGTGAGTAGGCACTACTTAGTTCGTCGCTTGATATAAATATGTGGATATATAAATTATCGACAGTGTCATGCTGAGGCAGCTACTCACCTTCCGAGCGATATAAGCCTGTCAATGTCAATGTTGTCCGGCTGTTTGGTGGTCCGCCGCACCTCGCCGGCTGCGGACAGCGTGACGCGCACGGCGGACG
The DNA here is from genome assembly GCA_963555685.1 of Acrobasis consociella. Taxonomy (NCBI): domain Eukaryota; kingdom Metazoa; phylum Arthropoda; class Insecta; order Lepidoptera; family Pyralidae; genus Acrobasis; species Acrobasis consociella. The sequence goes on along the minus strand of OY743119.1, from coordinate 1,632,931 downwards.
ACAGTACGGGTGGAGGGGAGGCGGGGGGACTCGACGCTGCCGATGCGGATGCGGACGCTCCCGACGGAGACGCAGATGCGGACGCCGCGGACGATCCCACTGCTGGACAACAACAATAGTTTGAAAACGTCTATACTCCATTTGGTTAGGTATTTAAATAAATGTAAACAATCTTGACATGTCATTTTATTGAAATATACACTTTATAAATCAATACCTTTGCAAATTACAAAGTAATTATGTTATGTTATAAATAACATAATTATACCTACCTAATGGAGTATAGTGTCTTATTATAAAACGCATACTTTAGTGTTACGAAATTAGGGTTCGAGATTTGGAGTAAAACGCCAACAATCTTCTTAAGGAATTTATTCACCACGGAAACAAAGATTATTTATAAACCTCTAGAACATTCTTCATTATTCTGGAACTTCTCTTCTGAAATGTTTTACTTCTAGTAGCTTCGCGACTCTGGGGTCAACCATTATCCGACCAAATCAAGTTGATATTTTAAAAAGACACAATGGCAATTACTATAGATTTCAACTTGATTTGGTCGGAAATGGCTTAAACCTAGTAACAAAGTAAGTCTGCGTTTTATAATGACGGCTAATGTTTTAGTACCTGGGTGACCGAGCTTTGCTCGGTCGGTAACATCTCAAACATTAACTACATTTTTTTAAACTTGTCTAAAAACAGTACAAAATAAAAAATTATATATAAACTTGAACATAAAAAAAAACAAAAGTAAGTCACTGAGTGGGATTCGAACCCGTAACACTCTTTCTAGCGGTCAGCATCCTTAACCACGGAGCTAAGCGGATGGCGGCCGGCGCGAGGAAATTAGCGACCATATTCTGCGTGGAAAGAAAAACGAATGAAAACTCGAAAACACGCGTTTTCCCAAACATAAGACTAATCTAGATCGATTGTTTACCCCCAAAAACCCCCATATACCAATTTTCAGCAAAATCGTTAGAGCCGTTTTCGAGATCACAGAAATTTATAAATATATAAATAAATAAATATACAAGAATTGCTCGTTTAAAGGTATAAGATAAAGATTTTCCCCTTCGAGGATTCCCTGTTGAGACGTTAAATATGTTAGAATGTTGGAATTTTTAAGGAGTGTTTAAAGAAGCGGGTGTCGCGTGTATGTCGTAAGACTGACTTATTGCTACTATTTGTACGTAGTATATTATTACTCTGTGCTACTATGACTACTATCCAAGTAAACAATTTGATGTCAGCATTACTATGAATAATGCAAATGAAGAAACTCGCTTGTACCCTGGGTATCCTTGATTTATTGTCTCAAGCAAATTAGCGTCGTTAGCGCAACTTGAATCTGAGCACATTAGATATACTATTGGGATAGAAGTTCAATAAGATGAAATTGAACTGCGAGATGCCTGTCAAACAACCTATTAAATTGGTGCAGCAACCAAAAAAGGAATAGACTACCTATATAAATTTCTTGCAATCTTGCTAACGCCAATTTACGATCTTCAATTCCTTGGTTTTTAGGTTCCTTGGTATTTCCGTACCCAAAGGGTAAAAACGGGACCCTATTACTAAGACACCCACCCACAAGGTGGTCTGACGTCCTAACCAAGGTCGCTGGAAGGCGCTGGATGCAAGCCGCTCTAGATCGGTCATTTTGGAAATCTTTGGGAGAGGCCTATGTCCAGCAGTGGACGTTGTGCGGCTGAAATGATGATTACTAAGACTTCGCTGTCCGTCCGTCTGTCCGTCTGTCTGTCACCAAGCTGTATCGCAAGAACCGCAATAGCTACACTGTCGAACTTTTCACAAATTATGTATTTCTGTTGCCGCTATAACAACAAATACTAAAAACAAAATAAATATTTAAGGGGGGCTCCCATACAACGAACGCGATTTTTTATAGATAATGGTACGGAACCCTTAGTGCGCGAATCCGATTCGCACTTGGCCGGTTTTTCCATGCTACCTAGTTTCCGTCTTCTCTCAGCTGTGATAACCTTAGTATAAGATCTTATGAAGGAATTTTTCGCTGCAAAACTATAATTATTTTTGACATCACCAGTGGATTGACTGGTATTATATTTTGTATGGGGTAGGGGTTCGTATTCGATGAAAAGTCCGCTTTGAATGGTATAGTGCTTATAAAGTGGTCGTAAAAGTGATGTCACATGTGACATTGCGGGCCCCTGGAGGAATGTTTATTGTCCCATGAAACACAATGAGACACTATTACACAGGTATTTAAAATAAAATCAGTGTCAATCAACGCAGTGCACTTTCTAATAGATTAATGGTAGACTAGTTAGACGTACGTAACGCGGTTGGTAAGTGATATCACACTACCCTACATTTCGAGCAAAAGTAATAATATAAAATAAGAATGACAATTAGAGGTCTGTAAGCGCGTTGCCTACACATTTGTAATAAAATTGAAATAAATAAATAGAAACTAGCTCATTCTCTTCCCTCAAGGTCCTTCGAGTCGCCATAGTCTATAGAACTAACTAAATGTTACCTGACGCTGCTGAGGATCCCACAGCAGAGTCCCTCTTGGCAGAGGACTCTGAGCCGGAGGTGGAGCGGCGCCGCGGCGGCGGCGCGGGGCGCGCGCGCGACACGGACGCCGCGGGGATGTGCAGCGACGCCTTGATGATGCAGCTGTCGTCGTCAGACCCGCCCAACGTCTGCGAAACATCGAGGATCAGTATTCCTAATGGGGTAGACAGACTCTCTGCCTGTTGGAACCAAATGCAACGTGTAGCGTGAAGGTGGAAAAGTGGAATCAGAAAATGTTTTGACGTTGAGAAAAAAGTATCTCATTTGAGTAGTTGGAAAATAGCAAATTCTTCATATTCTTAAATTGTTTAACTTCTTGTCCCTCACAGCTTGTATTGGCCATTGCTGGACCAAGACCTCCCCTAGTAATCAATGCTTGCTTCAACTTAACTGACTATCCACACACGCAGTTCTTCAAAAAATTCATCATTATCACCAAGTCTTTTTGTCTCCACTGCAGGAGCACGACCCTCTCTATACTACCAGAGCCATACTTGGCCAGAGCAGCCAGAGGACCTACACTCTCCTCGCTGGCCAGACGAGTTAGAGAGGTCTCATTCCCATTGATGTTTATAAGCTTTGCTTAGGTTGTAATTCCTAAGTCGCCTTCTACGACATCCAGGGGAGGACTTAGAGCAAGAATGCATCAGGTCAAAAAGCAATTTTATACATTTACTAGGTAATAGTGGTACTTATGTAGGACATTATTATCTATAATCTCTCTGTGAATTATGGTACTAACCTCATTGTAGTCAGAGGCGGAGTCGTTGGAGTCTGCCGTTGAGTCCCGCGTGTGAGACACGCTCGCGATGCCGCTGCTGCCTTCACTGCTGCGAAGCCTGAAAATAAAGTGAACAAGCATAAACAAAAATCAAACTTTCAATAAACAATTAATGAAGAAGTGCCGACGAAAGATGACCAAAGAGGAGATTGGAACTTCACTTCTTTGGAATTGGAAGATCGGGTGCTCTAAAGACACTTGGAAATAAATGTACTAGAAGAAGTAAGGAAGATCGGAAAGACTTGGAGCAAGCTCGAAGGCTGCAGACCGATTGAGATGGAGAGTCATTGTTTTCTTCCTCTGCTTCAGATAAAGAACATATGACCACAATCTAATGATTTTGTAGTCCTAGTATTATATACTTATACTATTGACAATACGTTAAGTTTGTGTCAAATGCTTTATGCAGCTTGCCAAGTCTGACACTGTTGGCGACTACGTTCTACATTCAAGTAAAAGTATCAATTAAAATTGGAAGCGATTGTTTACCTTGTAACTATAGTCATGGCCGAAGATAATGACCCAGACGATGTGTCCGAAGCCTCTCTCGTCCTTCGCGTACGAGAATACGTTTTCTCACTGCCCCTGTTGACAACATCAGGGTTAATTTGTGAAAATAAAAAGAATCTTTGGCATTTCCTTTCTGAATGGAGACAAGCTAATACAGAGTGATACCCCAAGAATGAGAAATGAAGTAACTGCTAACGTTTCAATTGGATTGCACCGACTTCGGTCTCAGCATGACTGAACATGGATAATGAAGTGTTGGTCATCCGGCACCCAGGTGCAGTCCAATCTCCTCCCCCTTTATTCGAAGATACCTTTAGTCCAGTGCGGTCTGATGTATGTAAAGTAAGAAATACAGACCTGGAATCCTTCTACATACATACCTCGCCCTTGCTATAGTCCGACCCCCTATATTGAGAGATACCTTTAGTCCAACAGTGGAATGATGTAGTTTGAGTAAGAAAGAAAGACCTGGAATCTTGTCCACCGGTGGCGGCGGCACCATGCAGGAATTCCTCGCGCGAGTACATGCGTCGCACCGCGCTGTCTGATGCCGACGCCATTACCGGGTGTTCCATCGGCGCACTCCTAAAGAAAAAACAGAGTATTCAGAGACGAGTGATGGACTTAAGTGGACCCTGCAATAAAAGAAACTCAGAGGAACACCCAGAAAGCGATGAAAGGATTACGTCGTATTCGTCGAGAGTCGAGAGAATAGGCAAGTAAACATGACAGTAGCACCCACAACAGAAAAGCTTATGATGTAGTTGCGTAACATAGTCAACATGCACTGGATGAAATATAATCCTCTATAAAAACAGGTCTACCTAGTAAGTTAACAAGCGCAAAACATTGTCAGATGCTTTTTTTCAATTTCGTCTTCGGCATTCGATCGTTTATTTGGAGCGCTGTGCCCAGCAGCTGACGAAATGCAGTTGAAATTATGTTGATAATATAACATAAAATAAAGACTTTTTGACCATAATGAGATATAGATTCAAAAGGATCAAATCTTTTGATTTAGACAAACTATCGAGATCAAATAAAAGGAATTTGGCAGAAACAAACTCACTCGGCTCTTCTCAGCAGGAGAGCGTCGAGGCAAGCCGGCTGCGTGTGTAAGAGCTGCACGTACGCCTGGTGCAGAGACTCCGCGGGTAACGTCCACAGCTCCGACTGCCTCTCCACTAGCATCCGCACCACATTGATCACGTCCGTTCGCTCCGACAGCTCACCAGAACTGAAATTTGAATATATGAATTTCTTTATAAATATCAGTATGAATTTAACACTTTTTTAATTTCAAAGACCTAGATGAACAATTTCGCTTCGCAGATACGGCGGAGTCCGTCCTGTCTGAGTTTGACGTCAAAAAAATCGCTTAATTTTTTTCGTCTTTCCCTCCACTTCACACTATTTTTGGCATCCTTCGGTAACTATTGAATTGATTAGATGACTGGGTCAAAAATAAATTATTCGGTACAGTTCATAAAACATGATTTCAGATTTATGACACGCACTTGGCCAAATATTGTAGAAGACATAGCTGGAAAACGCAAGCCAGCTTCCGAAGCAGCACAGTTAAATGCGACCTACGATAAGGAGGTAAAATAAGAAGGAGATTACTCACGTGGCAGTCTCATTCGGTTTGTTCCTATGCAGTATGCTTGGCGCAATGATGGTGGCAATGTTGGCTGCCGTCATCAAGTTGCCGGGCGGCGCGTCCTGGTTGTTTTCGGAATGCGTGGCGAGCTGCGCCAGGAATGACAGGAGTGCGTTGAGGGTGTCTCTATGGGCCGCCGGTAGCAACTGCACGATGAGGCGGAGCACCTCGAACTGCGTGCGCCGGCTGCGGATTTCTGGAAAAGTTGTAAAGAACTTAATGAACAAAATGAAAAATCATAAGGCTCCAGGGGCCTTACTATGAACTTTATCAAAAACATGATGGATTCGTTCCGTTTTGATCATTCAACGGGCTATGAACGAGTATAAAGAACTTGACGAAGAAAATGAAAAATCATAAGACTCAAAGTTAGGTGACTTCGGGCTATGGAGATAATCAGGATTGAGGATCGTAGAAGAACTGGAAATAATTATACAGAACTTAATGAACAAAATGCGAAATCATAAGGCTCCAGGTTACCAAATGGGTTCTGGAGAGCATCAAGAAAGAGGATCGTAGAAGAACTGAAGTCACTGTCATAGCCCAGCGGATAAGCTTGTGGCGACCTCTATGCCACTACGATTAACTACAGCTACAAAAAATAATGAAGCGACAACCGACCACATAGTTCACAAGACGCATAAGAGATGGCGTCAGTATTATCCTTCATCTCGATCTTCGAGTTCTAGTTGCCATGACTATATATAAAACCTCCGACGATACACCGTCGGAGCCGCGGTTCTGGTCTGGCGGTCTGGCGGGAAGATCTTCCCTTTGTGGTGGTCGGGCATAACACCTTGCTCCCGCAGCCCGCTACAAGCTCATTGGATTGCAAAAATTTTCCCCAAGGAGGCGATGCATGCTTCTTGGAAAAAATTGTTCCGTATCATTAACTGAATTTAGTCTTAAAAAAGTTTCTAGGTTAGGTATACTCACTCTGCGTGTGCAAGAAGGCCTGGTACAGGTCTCTGCACAGCAATGGGTCCGGGAGGTCCCTTAGGAACTCCTTGAGTAGTGTGGCGACGTCGTGGGGACACGTCGTCTGGTCCAGGGGGGACGCTTGACATCGCTCCCACTCTTCTCGTAACTGGAAAGGCAAAAGAGATTTTTATTTTATTTGAGCAGTACGTTAGTTACGGCTGATTTTAAAGTTTTTAAGTAACTCTTCTGTATTTATATTTAAGTGTGTTGTTTCTAGCAGCTGCATCCGTAAGTGTGTTGTTTTTTAACGAAAATGCTAATCCTTTTAACCGTTTCTTTACCGCCAATACCAGACATAATAGTAAGACAATGAACGTGGCATTTATTAATGTCGTGCGGGTCTTGACCGGTTAATAGGCGATGCGGCTAGCAACCCATCACTATTTCAATTCCTTTTATCAACCTTCTCGCCCACCATCACGCTAAAAGTGGGCTTTTAGTTCTGCAGCTCTGGGCTCTGTCTACTTAGAGCCGTAAGACCCAAAGTGCTCTGTCTGTTCCGTTAGATAAAGACAAAATAGTGTGTATGTGTGTGTAATGTGTATGTATAAGTTCACAATCACAAACATCGCTGGGGCATCGCACTCTCGAATGCATTACAGAGTAATCTAATACCTACGCAAACACTAAGTTTCAACCGGGCGGGAAGATTGTTATAAATCCACGAAAGTGGGTCGAGGCGCCGGATCGCCACCAGCAAAGTTTGGAAAACTTCTAATTTTGTCTGCCGATGAAAACATCTCGCGTATCGTTAAGATTTTAATAGCAGAAACACATTAGGCTCTCAACGGCACATTCTAGCGTTCATACGTATGTACGTAGATCTCGCAGACAGTCAGATGGAACAGTGAGTTCACGAAAGCTGACGATGATGATGATAAATAAATATATACGGACAAATCATGAATAAATAAATAGGGACAAATCACACAGATTGAACTAGCCCTAAAGTAAGTTCAAGACTTGTGTTATGGGTTATGGGATACTAACTAAAAAAAGATTGCAACTAATTAATAACCTGATTGCACAAAATAAATTAATACAGAACATAATTATCTTAAAAAATTGGAAATACGCAAAAGGCCTCCTTTTTAAATATTGGTGATGTAGGTAATACGGTTTTAAATATTGAGCAACAAAAGTCCAGGACGAGAAGAGGCTACATTCAGCCGAAATGAGGATGTGAAGTGTGGATAGGATTACAAATGATGTAAGGGGAAGTTTAAAGGTAGCACCAATAAACGAGAAAGTACGAAGCAATCAGTTGTCATGTTTTGGAAATGTAATGAGAAGAGAAGATCAACACGCAACAAAAAGAACTTTAAATATGAAGGTAAATGGAAATAGAGGAAGGGGGAGACCAAAAAAGAGGTGGATGGAATGCGTAAGGCCAATAGATAGAGAAGACATACTGCGCCGACCCCAGATAATGGGATAAGGTGAGGCAGATTATGATAATGATAAATAACAATCATCTTACCTGTCTAACCCTCTTAATGGAAGCTGAGACCCGGAACAGGCCTATCGTGTGTAAGCCGTATCTCCTGAGGTGCGCCAGGCAGGCGGTGACCAGCCCTGGCACTTTGGGCCCTCCCTCCACGTCTTCCAGCCCTGCCCAGGCCCAGTCGCCAGAGTCGCAGGATTCATTCTGGAAAACATAAAATGAAGTCAAGTCAAAATCAAAGTCAAAAATCATTTATTTATCTTTGGATATTACGGTAATTTTTCTTCTATTTCTTCCGATATTCTAATAGGTAAATGTTGACGTCAGATCATTTACTTAGGTACAGCTAAGTTTACTGCCGCTTCCTAAGCGCTAAGTAGTTAAAAATAAGTTACGTAATTTATCGTTACTCTGATAGTAAAAAATTATGGACAAAGTGATTAAGGCAATATGTGAATTATCAGCGGTTCAATGCTACTCCCATTTGAAAGGAAACGGATCATTTTAAATTGTGTCTTGACTAAGCCCTAGATGAGTTATCTAGGGCTTAGTCCTAGATGAGTTATCTAGGGCTTAGTCAAGACACTATTTTATAAACTACTGTTTATAGTTTAAAGGGAGAAGCTTTTCTTCGCACATTAGCCAAAGTGGTTTCGCAAATAAAATAATAAGGCTTGTGTCAAGACTAGTCCATTAGATGTGATTATCTCGCTTAAAGTGCCATCATTCATGATCATATCACATAACGAGTACATCATTATAATAAATACTTAAGCACGCTCAGACAAACGCTTCAATTTGATTTGTAGGTAAACAACCATTAAATTTTATTATGAACACTCATAAATCATATTTCGCGGGTGGTAAATGCGTATAAATCGTTATAAGTACGAGTCTATCAATGATTTGAGATATTAACATATAAAACCGATTCAAAATATGTATATATTTCAATATTTCTGCCGTGTGGTTTCCTGCAGAGTAGAATAGGGCCACTCCAAGTCCTCCCGTGGATGTCGTAGAAGGCGAATTAAGAAATACAAGCTAAACAAAGCTTATAAATATCGATAGACCTCTCCAACCCGTCTGGCCAGCGTGGAGAGTGTAAGCTAAGTCCTCTGGCTGCTCTAGCCAAGTGTAAGAGGGTCGTGCTAATGCAGTGGAGACAAAGAGACCTGCTGATGGTGATGAATAAGATATATCAACACTTCAGTGATTACGTCTATAATAAAGTCTAAATCGCAACTTCTCTTACAGGCGTAAGAGAAATTGCCATAGAGAGTTTGCCGTCTAGCGAAGTTGCCCTTTAGCGAACGAAGGAACTGACATATAGCTTCTGGTTAATTTTCGATTAAAGGCATCTGACGTACGTATGCTTAGCTTTGTATTTGTGTGAGTGCACACACACAGATCTATAGTGTAGGTAAAACACTGGCTTGAGGCACGGCACGGCCCGAACCAGTAAAGACTGGTTTTTGAAACAAAAAAAAAACGTCTCGAAATCGTTCCATCCGCTAAAGAGCTTCGATGCCACAGCAGACTGACACACAGACAGAGAGACAGTACCGCCAAACTCTACGATACTAAAGACTGACACAGATAGAGAGACATTACCGCCAAACTCATCCCTCTTTTTTATCTGGGGTTAAAAAGACCCAAGAGTCACGCAGCTCCCACTAACCTTCCCGTGTCATATACATACAGCTGTACTTTCATAGTATATGTTTTTTTAATAGCCTGAAGCGTCATCCGATAAAATTATCCTGACCTTAATGACGGCTGAAACCTGACGCCCGTGACGTCACGTGACGTAACAACCCATCGACCCCGACGCTGACGTGCGCGTGCGCGTGTCGCAACCACATTAAATTTATAGCGTTTTACGAAGCCAGATGGTATTCTATTAGCTTACGCTTTTATTCTTCATATCGTATCCATAAAATATCTACATTAAGTACAATACCTCTGATTTTCTTCATCATCATCAGGTCTTTTTAGTCTCCACTGCAGGAGCACGACCCTCTCTGTACTACTAGAGCCATACTAGGCCAGTGCAGCCACAGGATTTGGCCTACATCGGACGAGTTGGAGAGGTCTCATGACGTTTATAAACTTTGTTTAGCGTACTTATTCTTCTTTCACAATCTTCTGATGTGATAAGTTTTTATTAGTTTCATCTGTCCCGTTGCAAATTAAATTAAACGAACTGGCCGGTTTCAGATTGAGATAAAATTTTGCACGCATAATAATGCATTGCGTGACAAAACAATACAATGTCGTGCATACAATGACGTGGATGTATTTTATGATCCTATTAGAGTATTTATCCTCAATTTAATTACTTATTTAAATTCTATTAATTACATAATTTAAGCTATGACATGAAATTATTTAAATGTATTCATTATTATTAATTAATGACTGTGACGTAAATTTGAGAATCGACTTGATTGACAATTCATTTTAATTATTCTGTTTGTAAGTCTCTAGCATGCAGATATTTTGGTGTAAATATACTGTAAATCTGTATGTACAATTATTAAAAAAAAAAATAAAAAAAAAATAAAAAAAAAAAAAAAAATAAAAAAAAAAACAATACTATGATGACATGGAGCTGAACTGATAATGGAGCTGGAGGATGGCTATAGGACTCTGTAATGAAACGACGCTATATCGCATCGAGTTTATTACATTTCTTTGGATAAGTACTTACTTACCTATCTCTTTAGTCTTTACTTTCCTATTGTTTAGAAAAGGACACATTTTATGACGTTTTGTGGAGTTGTTCCCATTACTTTCTGTATTTCACACACTAGTTAACTTAATAGTTGTGTGCAAGTTTCCTCACTATGTTTTCCTTCATCGAAAGTAACTATACCCGCCCCTCCGCAGTCTGTTTGCAAATAAAGTAATATTAAATTCTATTCTGGTATTTATGGTAAAGTAATAATGCCTATAATTAGGTGACTGGTCCAATTTTACTTTGATATAATGTTATATTTGGATTTTACTATGTTATATTCAGGTTAACTTGCCCTCGATACGGGTTTAGATGTTACGTGAATGTTATTTTCGATTTTTACGGCCACCATATTGGATTTTAATATGCAAGTAACTTTGTTTGGAACCGCAATTTCTATTTTTCTTTTAAAAATATAAGATTGTAACATACTTATCTACTTTTTTAAAACCTTTTTTTATTTAACTTGCAATGTATCTAGTATGAAAGAATCTAGCTATGATTGTACCAAAATTTTGCATACTTGTGTAAGTCGGATGACAATGCAATATTCTTATGACAAGCTAATCTGAAAATGGAGCCGGAAGGTGGACATAGCAACCCTGGGCTTGCATGTGTGATAAGCACTTTGAAAAACTTGTACATATTTGTTTGTTTAAAAACCTTATAGTAGGTACCTTCTACTTCACTTACTCTTAAGTTAGGGTATTTCTCAAAGCGCAACTATTTTAAGACGCACCTTTACTATTCCTCTAGTTGCAGTTGATAATGTAATTACTAAGAGGAAGCGCAACAAGGTGCTCTTCGAGTAATTAAAAAAATAAGGAGTCTTATTTCAAAAATATTAAATTTGTATTCCTCGAAGCGCACTTTTGAATTTGACAATGGTTGCTCTTGGAAGTCTTTAAGTTTGTACTCATGTACGGCAATTTTCAACTACCATCACTTGCTTCCAGTAAATAAAAACATCTTGCGAAAACCTGCACACAAGTTCACTGGTGTGACTTTGTTACTAAATGACAGTCGTTGAGTACGTCAAATACCTTTAGGCAGCTCAAAAAATCTTACATCAGTTTTAGCTATTAAACACACTCGGTAAGAAGAGAAGCTGCAAACTGTAGACGAAATGAACCATAAAATTCACAAGCGCAGAACGTCCAGTCATTCAGAACAATTTTCCACCGCACACTTAACGTTATTCCGAGAAATTGTCCAGTTAACGACGTCATAAACAACTTGCATGCATTGTTTAAAGTGAGCCAAATTATATACCGTTCAAAGTTTTGTTTTGCTGAGGAGCTCGGTGGCATAATAATTTCTCGAGCACCTCCGTGCTTCGGAAGGTACGTTAAGCAGTTAGTCCCGGTTGTCATTAGTGGTGTAGCTATGTAAGACGCCTTTAGCTAACGCTTCTTACACGCATAAGAAACAAATAAATAAACGGCCAAGTGCGAGTCGGACTCGCGCACGAAGTAATATTTCTAGGAATGGCTCAAACTATTAAAACTTAATTTTTCAAAGTGCACCCATGTTAAAAAAGTGCGCTCCGAGGTATATAGGTATACCCTAAAATATTACAATTTAATTATCCGTACCATAAAAGTAGCGTTTGTTGTATGGATCCTTAACTCTTTTATCATTAAATCTGTTTTTAGTTCTGTTATAGCGGCAACAGAAATACATCATCTGTGAAAATTTCAACTGTGTAGCTCACGGTTCAAGAGCTACAGCCTGGTGACAGACAGACAGACCGCGGAGTCTCAGTAATAGGGTCCCGTTTTCACCCTTTGGGTACGGCACCCTAATAAAAGTTTCTCTCTACCTCTGATAAAACCGACGCTACGTTTGTAACGCCACCAACAAAGTGTGCAAATCATTTAGGCTGTTAAAAGCACACTTTTCAGAAAATAAACTCCAAAATCACATGTCGGACACGCACTTGGCTACTTATACCCTTTGGGTACGGAACACTTATAAGGTTTCTTTCTATCTCTGATAAAACCGGCGCTACCTTTGTAAAGCCACCAACAAAGCGAGCAAATCATTTGAGAAGAAGAATTGTGCTGTTAAAAGCACACTTTTCAGAAAATAAACTCCAAAATCACATGTCGGACACGCATTTGGCTAATTATACCCTTTGGGTACGGAACACTTATAAGGTTTCTTTCTATCTCTGATAAATCCGACGCTACCTTTGTAAGGCCACCAACAAAGCGAGCAAATCATTTGAGAAGAAGAATTGTGCTGTTAAAAGCACACTTCTCAGAAAATAAACTCCGAAATCACCCATGTTTCCGCGAAAAGTGCAACAGTGTCCACTTCTGCATGTTGATGGGCCCAGGTGCAGGCCACGTCACCGTTACGTGGCTTGGCCGCCTCTCTAGAACTATTTCCGAGCGCTCAAATGCCGAATGCCAACAGTCACCAGACCACTCAAATATGACCTACTCTTAACTAATTTCAAATTAAAGAATTTTATTAGAGATAATTGACCGACGCATTTTTAAAACGACAAGAAATTAGAGTTAGTCTTGATTGGTCTGTAATGCATAGTATATGTAGAAACTCGTCTCGTGACTCGTATAGCAACTCGCCTAATTTGTAAGTAGTCTCAAATGTCATTTTGACTAAATTGCGGCTTAATCCCTATGTTATTATGTCTACTGCTGAAATTGGTCTAAATATCAAATATAATCGCTCCGTATCGTTTCTTTTTTATTTTATTTATTTGTTTTCAAGGGGATCCAACAGCTAATACAATAAAAAACACAATTTGAATGGATATCGGAAAGCCAATAAAAGGATCTCTCGAAAAGGATTTCTCGCTAAAAAGATTTACATCGCTATACAACGTGGAAATGCTGCTAGCATTATGGTAACCTTTGGGCCAGGGACGATTCGAGGCGGTTTATTAGATTGACAATTTTGACAAAGCATGTTGCGGATAGGTACTTATTTCATCATCATCAGGTCTTTAAGTCTGAACTGCAGGAGCAACGACCCTCTCTGTACTACCAGAGCCATACTTGGCCAGGGCAGATAGAGGACTTGGCCTACACTCTCCACGCTGGCCAGACAGGTTGGAGGGAGAGGACTCATTGATGTTTATAAGCTATGTTTAGCTTATTTGTAAGTAGGTATCTAAGTACAACTTTCTGTACGTTTAGAATGTCTTTGTACATTTTTTTACGTAGATACCTAATTTGTTGCTGATGAATCTTCTTTGTAATGAAAGAAACAATTTTTAATTTCAAATTACAATTTTAAAACCTTTGTTTATTCCATCTTCATGCTGGTCTGGGTGACTGGCGTTATTGACAGTCACGGTTTTTTTAATTTGCCTAGCAAATAAACTTATTTAACAATCCCACGGGATCCTTTTATTTTTCCGGGATAACCAACCTACCCTAGTTGGGGATCGAACCCAGAGCGTTTAGGCCACGTAGGACGTCTAATTTTTAAAATTCAAAAAATTGTTAAAACATGTCTTAACACTTTTTTGTTACTCTTATTAAGACGCAACTTTTTTGTCCGAAAACCTTTTTATTGGAGCAAGACCCACTACGAATAAAGAAGTGAAAGTGATGTGTAGAATTAACATCAAAACTTCTAGTAGGAAAATCATTGTCATTATATCAGCCACAAGAAGTCCACTGGACATAGGCCTTCCCCAAGGATTTCCAAAACGACCGATCGGAATCTGCCTGTATCCAGCGCCTGCAACCTTGCGCAAGTCGTCTGACCATCTAACCGGTGGGTGTCCTACGCTGCGCTTGCCGGTACGTGGCCTCCATTCGAGAACCTTTCTGCCCCATCGGCCTTCGGTTCTTCGGAAGCGCCCTGCATCCAGCGCCTTAAGAAAAGAACTCACATCATCCCCTTTCTCTAACGCGCTGAGGGACGCCAGGGAAGCCCTGGAGCCCAAGAGCTGCTGTCTCCGCAGCGCCTTCTCCGCCTCCACGCACTGCGTGAGCGGCACGCCGAACACCGCATGCGCATCTGGAAGAAGGAATCATATATAAACCAGTGGCCGGAGTTCATGGGGTCACGTGGCAGTTTTGGACGGCCATAACTACGTGGTCTCGATCAAACGCAACTTTTTTATGTTATGTCATACAGAAATTTAGATTACGTATATGAATAGAGGAATTTATTAACCATACGACATTTTGTTTTCCAAAACTAATTAAGAGCGTTTATGAACATCGACACGCTAAGAAGTGAAGTTTATCACATCCACAGAAACAACGACGCAATGAATGTATTTGCGAAAACCATAGACGTATTTCACACAGACGATGACTAAAGTCAATTCACACACTCAATACAAATAACCAATCACATCAACACATGCCGAGATCTCTGGTACACTTGCAAATTCGCTCCACACCTCGAACGCATCGTAATTGTCTAAAGGCCGGCCTATTTCCGTCGCGCTATTCGAGGCGGGCTAAAGTTATCAGCACAATAGCATAAAGGTGGGATGCTTTTAGACTCGCGTCATCAACTGTTGGTGGTCTATCTTGTCGGACAACAAGATTATTGCTCTATGATAATGATATCGATGTAGTCTACAAAATAATAGCTCTATAGATACATATTATCACGCCTGTTTCTCACAAAGGTAGACTTCAACTTGCTACGATCTTGACAGACCTATATATAGCCCGAGATTTCATGATTTTTATGACAAAAGTTATGTGAGAAATCTATGCGCTGGACTAATGAAATCTACAATTTTTTGGCAAGACTTAGATGCAGACTGCAAAAGACCGGGTTAAATGGAAATGGTCATACGGAAACACGAAGAAGTATGATAAAATTGTAATCTATTTGAGGCGGACTAAAGTTATCAGCACAATAGAATAAAGGTGGGATGCTTTTAGACTCGCGTCATCAACTGTTGGTGGTCTGTCTTGTCGGACAACAAGATTATTGCTATATGTGTGTATATAATGATATCTTAGTCTACAAACTACTGTATGTAGCTCTATACAGCCCGAGCTTTTAATGAGTTGTATGATAAAAGTTTTTCGAGAGAAAAGTTAGGAAATCATTGGTGACATCTACAAAATATTGGGCAAGACTTGGATGCGGACTGCAGAAAATTGGGTCAAATAGAAATGGTAAATTGGAATCATGATGAAGAGGCCTACACACTATACATCCAACAATGTGTAAAAAAAGGCAGAACAAGTAAGTAGAATGATAATGATGGAAGCTGTTCGAGGCGGGTTAAAGTTATCAGCAGAATAGCTAGGTGGGATGATTTTAGACTCGCGTCATCAATTGTCTGTTTTGTCGAACAAGCAGGCTAACAATGGGATCTTATGTCCTTAGCTTGACTACTGAAATCTGACCAAGGACATAAAACAGTGGACGTGGTTTCATCAAACTAACAACGCAATCTGACCTATATACAGAAGGCTATACAGCAGCTCTATATCGTCTAAATAAGTAGCTGAAAGTGAAAAGTTGGGAAACCACCTCGCTGGTCCAATGACATCTACAAATATTGGTTTTTAAACTATCGAGCTTTAAACACATTATTCATATTTTTTTTATATAAACGGGGCTCAACACGAACCTCTATTTTGTTTTGTCTAACATTTCGAATAGGAGTTACATCCTTCGTGGTTGCAGACTGGTTGGAGTGCAGCGATGTTTCCTTGTTGACGGTGAACACAGATTTTGCCAAAGATGTCTGGCCGACTTGAAAAATTCTTTTTTTTGTCTGAAAAGACACATTTGTCAGGTGGGCCCAGAGAAATTTTATCAAAATTGGTTGTGTAGTTTCAGGGCCAAGACAGAGAAATAAATTTGATTTTATCTAACATTAAAATAGTTTCAGTATATAAATAGTTAATAGTTTTCTTAGACTTTATGTATATTATAGCCAAGGCAGCACATTGCTTCCATCGACGAACCGCGGCCCTGAAACGTTTCACGTTGAGAACAATGTTTCCATACGCCCGTTATTTACACTTGTCGACCCGGCGCCCGCGCCGCCTTCCGCCGGCTATTTTAAATTTGATGTTAAAATTACAATTTCTTAGGTCACGTATAAAACTAAGTATGACTATATTTTTAGTCAGAATTGAACAGTTTAAATAAATGTACAATTTATTTTTATTTTCACAATTGATTTTCGGACACCGTTACCGTCATAGCATTTAAAGATAATAATTGACATTTAATACTTTTTTTCATAGCACTTACATAAAACATCAATATGATTAATAGCTTAAGACCACTCAAGATACTAGGCCAAACCAATTCAGAGTAACTTTTTAACCAACTGAACTTGCTCTAAAAATTTGGCCGGCTAATAAATAAATTTTATTTATACCATAATAGACATGACAAATAGAAAAATATTTTCTTTTCTCTGAGAAACAAAAAGTGACAAAGATACAGCGCGTTTAAATTTCGCATGACGTCACGGTTAAGTACGATTTTCACTTAGCGGTGACGTCGCAAGCCTCCACTTCCGAACATTAATGATTCTCCGTATCTTTGTTAACTTTTTTTGTAAATTGAAAAATATGAGTCTATTCTTTTTAGATACTTTAAAGGACATAATTACAATCATAATTTTCTGACCCTGTCGTCACCCCTTTTATAAATACTTATGTCAGTCAGAGAAGTATTATGGCCACAATGTATGCCAAAAACTGCTTTTCAAAAATGATCCTCCCGATTACAATTGAGAGAAAATCAACTAAATAAAATCAAGAAAACACAAATAACACAAGTTTCGCGAGTTTTCGCGTGAGAAAAAGTCGTGCGTGACCCAATTTCGTTGGTTTAGGAAACACTTTTACAAAATATATAGTTGGCTCAAGTTCAACGTAAACATATATATATTGGTCATATTATATATGTAGGTAAACAATGTACACAACGTTTGAGAATTCGAGTAAATAGCAACGAAATATTTTATTGAAATAAGTAGGAAAACATAATTTACATATTTACAAATATATAGAAAAAATTAACTTCTAATTTAGTCAAAAAAATTGTGCTCATGTGGCATAGTGCCAAGAATGCTGGCCGCATTTCCGCGTTGGATCGCAATACTGATTCCTTGTGCGAGAAAACAGCCAGCCAAGCGTCGCCGTCGGTGGAGTTCCTTTCATTCTTGTCTGTCTTCAGCTGGCGTTTTCACATTTTATAAATAAATAATAAATAAATAAATATATAGGGACAAATTACACCGATTGAGCTAGCCCCAAAGTAAGTTCGAGGCTTGTATTATGGGATACTAACTCAACGATACTATATTTTATAACAAATACAGGGTGGCCAAATAACAGGTATACACTTTAGTTTTGTATTTTTATTTTATGAAATATTAAATATATCAAGTATTCCTTGTTAAATATAATATTTAGGGCCGGCAGTTAAACATGGAAAATAATGTTAGACATGTCCACCTCTAGCAGCATCACAGATGTGAACCCTTTTCATCGCGGTTTTCATCACATTTTCACACATTTCCTACGTTATCTCAGTGACTGTGTCTCGAATATTTTGATTTAATTGCTGAAGGTTCATTGGCCTGTTAGCATAGACACGTCCCTTTAGATAGCCCCACAGAAAAAAGTCAGGAGCTGTTAAATCAGGCGATTTTGGGGACCAATCAATGTCACCGTTTCTCGAAATTAATCGACCGGGAAACATTATTTTTAATGTTTCGTTAAACGTTTTAATAATTAAAACACGTTGTTCCGTCGTAAAACGCTCCATAATAAATTTGCCGTATCTATACAAAGTAATATTCATGCAACAACTGTCATATTTACCGCCAAAACAAAATGGCGGCAAAAAAAAGTTGTATACCTCCAAGTTGGCCACCCTGTACATAAATAGATAAACATCCAAGACCCAGGACAATTTGAAAAAGGCCACTTTCCAACTTGCCCTGACCGGGAATCGAACCCGGGACCTCTGGGTGGCGGACTAGCATGGTGACCACTACGCCACGGAGGTCGTCAAAATTTTGGTACCACACCACTACATTCTCCTCTGTTTGCTTCATGAATTTATGTCTATGGGTTTTCCTCTTCCTCTAGTAACAAATGACAATTAGTATTGGGACACTACGGGCTCGAGTCCTCCAGAAAGTCGCTCATGTCAGAATAGTTCCTTTCAGGTTAAACCTAAGCTTAGTCTTTAGTATCTTAGTTAACCCCAAACCATTAGTATCCTAGTTAACCCTAAAAATTATAATAAAAAGGCCGGCGGGCATCAAAAATGTGTGTTTACGTTGGTCGGGCCAGAACAATCTATCGCGCTCCGATGACGGACAATCCGCGCACACGCAGCTATTTTTACCGACTTTGTACGCGGCGCCTACACTATTTTCTTTTCATATTTTACGCTAGAATACTGTTATCCATACATACATACTATCACGACTTTATAATGGGGCAGACAGAGCACTTTGGGTCTTGCAGCTCTGAGCAGATAAAGCCCAGGGCCGCAAGACTTAAAGGCTCATATTTTGTGCTAGAATACTTTTATACATACATACTATCACGTGTTTATAATGGGGCAGACAGAGCATTTTGGGTCTTGCGGTTCAAGCAGACAAAGCCCAGGACTGCAAGACTCAAAGGCCACTTTTAGTGTCATGGTGAAAAAAGAATCAAATAGTGATGGGTTGCTAGCCGCATCGCATTTTCGCCCAGTCTTAGGGACTGGGCGAAAATGCGATGCTGGCTTCTACGATCAGCGCAGGAAGAAAAGCAGCTGGTACATTTTATGATTTTTTTTTATCTCAAAATTGTGTTATAATATATATTGGTTGGTTGCTGTGTAGTTACATGGAGGTTTATCCTTTATAGTACCTACCTACAGGACTATACACAATAATACTTAACTTTTTTATGTAGAATGTACCTTCTATACTCGTGAAAATCGTAAAAGCCGACCGAGGAAAAGGGCGACAATGCGAAACATGTTAATATGCTCTTACATACATACATACATACATACTATCACGTCTTTATCCCTAATGGGGCAGACAGAGCATTTTGGGTCTTGCGGCTCTATGCATTGCCTAGGGCCGCAAGACTCAAAAGCCACTTTTAGCATCATGGTGGGCGAGAAGATGGAAAAGCAATCAATACAGTGACGGGTTGCTAGCCGCATCGCCTGTTAAAATGATTCGCATTTTTGCCCATTCCCTTGATCGGCTTTTACGATCTGCGTGGGCAGAGAAGCAGCTGGTACATTCTAAGTTTTTTCGTTTCTCCCAGACCAGCATGGGAGCATAATATGCTCTTAGCAACCCATCTATAGGTATTGCTACCTTTTGCCATCTTCACGCCAACTATCAGACTAAACGTAGTTTGCTCTTCTCTTCCCACGCAGATCGTTAAGGGGTCCAGTGCTGCCTACATCTATATCTATACATATAATAAAACAGTAAAAAAAGTGTGTCTGTACATTAAATATATTTCCAAAAAAATATTGGGGGCGATGAAGACATAGTAATAGAGTAAGAATTTTAAAAAAAATGTCTGTCTGTTTGTCTGTATGTCTGTTTGTCTGTTTGTACACGCTAATCTCCGGAAATACTGGACGGATTCGAATAAAACTTTTTTTGTTATATAGCTATTAAGCCTGGGCAACATATAGGGTATAAATGATTTTGGAAAATGGAACGCCTGATGCAGGACCATAATGGTCAAGCTAAACTATAAGAGATATAAAAATATCGCCTTAGCAAAAGTTGTTCAGCCTGATGAGCATTTTCCAGAGACATAAAGTCCACGCGAACCAAGTCGCGGGCTTCGGCTAGTTTAAAATAAATTATTTGAAAGTTCTATCAAATCAGTTTAAAAATAAAAATGTCTTCATTGTCTGTGACTCCAGCAAGGAAAATGCCTCGACCATTTGTTTAAAAAATGCACCGAGAGACAATGCGGGGGCAGGGCAGCTCTGCCAACCGTCTACGACGAATATCAAGCGATCTTTAATATCAACACATATATCAAGTAATGCGTAATATCAACAGAAATCAAACAGACTTTTAACTCGACTTTGTTGGCTCTTTGAAGTCTGTCGCTGGATCTATGAAGAGAAAGTTTGGTAAACAGTGCGATTTTTAAAACTTTTGCGTTTTTCGAAGTGATGTCAGGGTTAGGTACATCATTGTCTATTTAGTCCATCACATACTAAAAATGCTTACTTACAATGGAAAAACAATTATTATTAGATAGAGCTCAGTAGCCCAACGTGAGTTCGCATCGCTTTCACAAGTTAAGTTACCGCGGGCGTGGTCCGCACTTGGATGGGCGACCACAAAATTTAAATATTCTCTAGGAAGGCACGTAAACCCATTCGTCCTGACTGTCTTTATTGTCATAATAATAAAACGAGCAAACCCGCTCTAGGGGGTAAACCTCGTGATGGTGAAACCGGAGCCGCACCTCTCGACACCCTCAGCTGCTTACATTGTGTTGCAACCTGGCCGCTTCTTCGTGGCTAGTTAGGGTGCCCACAGGCAGTGTAGCCAACGAGCAGCAAGTCACCATGTACCAGGTTAAAATTGTTGTGAGAGATTTTTAGGTAGATGTCCGTATCTCAGTCCATAACCCAGTTATCCGGTCTACTAACATTCCATCCACATAGCCCAAACCAAGGTAATCCCTCCCTGGCAATAGTTCGGCAGCTATGGAGGACTGTTCGTTTGTTCATCTTAATAATACATTAAGGTATAACAGTCCATGGATGCAGCCATCACACTTTTTAAATAAGAAGGTACTAAAAAGCCACTTCATGTTGGCTTTGGTCCCATGAACGCCTCAAAGGACCGGGCGTGGCTGAAAAGCGTACTAACAATTAATACATACATATTGTCACGTCTTTATCCCTATAGCGCAAACATAGCATTTTTGGGGTTTGCGGCTCTAAGCAGACAGAGCCCAAGGTCGCAAGACTAGACGGCCACTTTTAGCATGATGGTGGGCAAGAAGGTGAAAAATAAATCAAAATAGTGATAGGTTGCTAGCCACATTGCCTATTTTCTCCCACTCCACCCATATCTCTCCCGATAGATATGGGTGGAACAAAGCTTTTAAAACAGCTGGTACGTTATAAGTTTTTCTTTTCTCCCAGACCAGCAAGGTATTAATACGGACAGCTTCCATAAACACTTGGTTTATCACGTCAATCCTGAAGGCCCTCGAAGCGATTTGATAGTTCAAGCCTTCGGAGTTTGGACCTGCGACGATTGGAGCGTCGACCTCATCATACGTCGTTATTATATTCTTATCATCAGGTCTTTTAGTCTCAACTGCAGGAGCACGAGCCACTCTGTACTACTAGAGCCATATTTGGTCAGAGCAGCCAGAGGATTTGGCCTACACTCTCAACGCTGGCCGGACGGGTTGAAGAGGTCTCATGATCTTTAAAAGCTTTGTTTTGCTTTTATTTCCTAAGTCGCCTTCTACGATATCCACGGGTAGACTTGAAAGTGGTCCTATTCTACTCTGCCGGAAACCACCACGGCATCTATCCACACGACATTTATATCCTAAATCAATTTTTAATAAAAACGCTTGTTTTTCATTCACATCATCTCCATATCCATAAACATGTCATGTCGATCAGCCAAAGCTTTCGCGTTTATTGTATGGACTGCCATGCAATAAAATAAACGCTTTTTATATCCATGTTTACATATTTCTAGTTATATCCACTGTCAGTCGGGATTTATCAGAGGTTAGAAAAAATCAGAGAATCATTTTGATAGTTTGTTGCTGTTAATTTGTCAAATAGTACGAGTAGTCTAGGCATTTTCAAAGTTTGTGCACACTTAGGCCCAACGCAGACGACAGACTAATCCGTGCCGCACTTTTTAGTCTGTGAAAATAGAAGCCATGGAATCATCTGTAACGCACATGACGCGCAAAAAGTCCGCGCATTTTTTGGAAACTTCTATCCATTTTCCTAGGTTAGGGCAAATCTATAGGTTAGGTTATGTTAGAACTGCGACCAACAACGCCAAGCGAGCGAAGCGAGCGTGCCGCGGCAGCGGCCGGCGAGTGCTAGAAATCTTCTATCCATTTTCCTAGGTTAGGGCAAACCTATAGGTTAGGTTAAGTTAGAACTGCAACCAACTTCTATCCATTTTTTGAAAACTTTTATCCATTTTCCTAGGTTAGGGCAAACCTATAGGTTAGGTTATGTTAGAACTGCGACCAACACATTAGGACATAATATGTTAGTTATTATGTGTACCGTTACATATTGAAACATGTTTTTATGAACAGTTTTATCGATAACTTCATACTTTATATGAAATGTTAGTTTGATATACCGTTTTTCTATAAAAGAAAACCATTTTAAAATATATATTTTTTAATTTTGTTGTTATAATATGAAACTGCAATGATAAACTATTCGTTTTATTAAGAAAAAAATGTATTAAAAATCGTGGAATAGTTTTCAGGGACATGAAATTCGATGTCAAAAAAATCTGTATTCTAATAGACACCCATAAAAAAAAGGTCGCAACGAATTGATATCATCCTCCTTTTTAGGAAGTCGGTTGGTTACAATCAGTTATATGATAAAACGCAGACCAACTTTAGAACCTATTTCGTTCTCTCCTATAATGTCTCTAAACGAGCTCTAAATCTCAATAAAGCTATCACATAATTCAGCATCGGCTAATGAATACATCACACTGATTTGTAGAACGTTACCGCAGCTGAGGAATATAAAGAATTTTATATACAGATCTGGGTTTCATCACTTGTTATAAAATGTACCTACATTTACTATAGTGGCTCTGAGAGCAGTAAACCTCGCGAGTCCTCCAACCCATTAAAGTTTATCGGATTGGATTGTCATCGTAACACTGTAATTAATCAATTAATAGATTTTAATAGCCCATCAGGCTGGGTAGGGACCAATACTGAACTGGGTTTCTTTTGGCGTAATCTTCCTAGCAGTAGTCGTTCCGAAACGCTAGTCGTATAAGTCGTTTTAAGCATTTGCACTAAAATAATATTAAAAAAATGACCTTTAATCAGAGATAAAGTTATCCTACATTGATTTTTATTTTTTATTTTTTTGACTTTCATGATGATTTACACCTCCTCTTTATAACTTTTTTACCTATACTTTTTTACCATTATACAGCACATAGTTTCAGAATAAGAAATGAGGATATTCGTAAGAAAACAAAAGTCACTAACATAAGGGAGAAGATCTAAACAGTGACGTAAAGAGGTGCGCGCACAGCGCGCATGCTTCTTGTGTTACTTGACAGTTTCCCCTTCCATCAGATTTTAAAAGCTACAAACTTACTTATTTTTAAGCAGACTAAAAAAAATTTGGTTTCTGATTATGTTACTTATTGGTATGATCAAAATAATTGAATAAAATATCGTCATATAATAAGTGCTAAAATTTTTATTTTAGTCCGTCAACACATTACAATGAAAATAAATTACAATTCATAATCAAAATTAAATAAATTTAAGTGCAAAGGTGCCCAGAACACTGGCCGCGTTACCGCGCTGTATAACAATGGCCATTCCTTGCACCAGAAACGAGCCAGAGCCAGAGTCCCCAGTCTTTTTAGGGTTCCGTAGCCAAATGGCAAAAACGGAACCCTTATAGATTCGTCATGTCTGTCTGTCTGTCTGTCCGTCCGTATGTCACAGTCACTTTTTTCCGAAACTATAAGACCTATACTGTTGAAACTTGGTAAGTAGATGTATGTGAACCGCATTAAGGTTTTGACACAAAAATAGAAAATAAAAAGTAAATTTTGGGGGTTCCCCATACTTAGAACTGAAACTCAAAAATTTATTTTTCATCAAACCCATACATGTGGGGTATCTATGGATAGGTATTCAAAAATGATATTGAGGTTTCTAATAGCATTTTTTTCTAAACCGAATACTTTGCGCGAGAGACACTTCCAAAGTGGAAAAAAGTGTGTCCCCCCCCCCCCCCCCCCCCGTAACTTCTAAAATAAGGGAATGATAAAACTAAATAAAATATATGTTGTTCATTACCATGAAAACTACCAGCAAAAATTGGTTTGAACGATATCTAGTAAGTAGTTTTTTTTTTAATACGTCGTAAATCGTAAACGGCAATAGTCCTTTCATTCAATCAACTCAAATATAAAAATTAAAAAAACATACTACAAGACTTTTATATTATGTTATTTGCTACTACGGAACCCTTTATGGGCGAGTCCGACTCGCACTTGGCCGCTTATTTGCAATTCGTTGACCTATCTCCCTTATAAGGCGCTTAGCGTCCGAACGCCAGCTGCCCATAGTCTCTATAGTGCTAAAATTATTATATACTTGACCAAATAAAGCTCAATTTGGCTGGTGGTTTGTAGATAATGATGACTAGTGTTTATCTTATACCTTTAAACGAGCAATTCTTGTATGTATGTATGTATATATATATATTTATTTATACATTTCTGTGATCTCGAAAACGGCTCTAACGATTTCGCTGAAAATTTGTATATGGGGGTTTTTGGGGGTAAACAATCGATCTAGATTAGTTTTATGTTTGGGAAAACGCGTGTTTTCGAGTTTTCATGCGTTTTTCTTTCCACGCAGAATATGGTCGCTAATTTCGTCGCGGCGCGACCGCCTTGATTTAGCTCAGTGGTTAAGGATAGCGAGCGCTATAAAGAGTGTTACAGGTTCGAATCCCACTCAGTGACTTACTTTTGTTTTTTTTTATGTTTAAGTTTATATATTTTTTTTTATTTTGCATTGTTATTAGACAAGTTAGAATTAGTTAAAAAAAAATGTTAATGTTTGAGATGTATCCGAGCAAAGCTCGGTCGCCCAGGTACTGAAATCATTTAAATCAATATCAATGCAACAGATGTTCTTTTTCTACTTCGGAATGTTGTTTTGCGTGCAACGTCGGTTACTCTCCGAATTTGACACGCGGGTATTGGCAGACGGTACTGTTAGTCATAGTCATAGCATTGACATATATACCTACACAGTGCACATAGTTGACACCTAATAGGTATAGTATGTTGATGACTGTCTGTTGTGAAACGCATATTGTGTCGCTGGATGCATTTGGATTTTAAATGGTTAACTATGACTATGTCATTTTATTATAAACACCTAAGGCCTAGGACAATTTGGCCTTATAACATCGTCCTTATGAATTCGTCGTGCCGTGCTCAGTATCCTAACATATTTCCTTACATATTTTTATAAAAAATAGAGAAAAAAAAACTTTATTTCCGAAAACATTTTCGCCTTTTCTGTTCAAGACTTTTGTATGTTATTTTTTTTACTCTTATTTAGCACCAGACCTCGAATGCTTCTCATTATTATATATTATTTTAAAATAAAATATCTTTAATGTGCCTTAATAGGAAAGAAAAGAGGACTGGTGGGGCGAAATAGAAAAAAAAAGAAAAATGGTTGGTCACTAATACAACATGATTATTTTAAAAATACTAAAAGGAGAGATAAAAGATAGAAAATGTCCAGGAAGACCAAGAAAGAGCTATGTGGACTAACTTGAAAAGAAACTGACTATTTATTAACAAAAGCAAAAGACTAAGGCGGTAGACCGGGAAGATCGGCGCATACATACTTCACGGACAAGAGCCACTGAGCTTTTAAATAAGAAGAAAAAGAAACGCGAGCCCTGAGAATAAGACATTCAAACAGTAGAACCACAGAATTACTATGCGTGTTACATACAGAATGGAATCCTCTCTCCTTTCTTGCTTTGTGGAGAAAAATGTTGAGCGGTCAGCTGCCGGCGCCTGCGGCCTCCTCGCCAAGGTGAGAACGGGGTAGAGGTGCGGGGACGGGGAACGGGGACGCATATTGCGCGGGACCTTAGAAGATTCCGTTATTTTTCCGTTCCGTTGTTCCGATAAGTAAATAACACTAAAAATTCCTCTCCCTGAAAGTCTCAGGGCGGGATTTCAGCAAAACTCCAATCTTGAATAGGTTGCGAAAAAGAAAAACAATACAATGTAATAATTACATTAATTGTGTGGCAGAACATAAGTAAACAGTGACATACCCTTGTCCTTGTCGTCCTTGCGGCTCTGCTCGAAGAACCCCGTGGTCAGAGCCTTCTTCTTCAGCAGGATGGCGCGCCGCTTGGGCTTGGTGGCGGCGGCAGCGGTCGCGTTCTCTACGACAGATACATCAAGTTAATTCCCTTTATAATGTTTTTTAAGACAGACACCTACATCACCATAATACTCTTTAAAATGTTCTCTTAGACAGATATATCAAGTTAAATCTCTTTAAAATGTTCTCTAATACAGATCTATTAAGTTAAATCTCTCGTTAATGTTCTTTAAGACATATATTAAGTTAATTCTCTTAATAATAGCAGCAGATACATTAGTTAATTCTCTTTTCAGAGAAGTCAGATTCAAGAAGTCAGATTCAATAAGTTATTTCTCTTTTAAATGTTTTCTAGGACAGTTAACTGTATAATCACAGAGTAAATACTTGTATAATACCACACATAATACCTTAAAAGCTGATCAAGGGAATGGACGAAAATACGAATCATGTTAATACTTGATGAGGCTAGCAATTCATTACTATTATGATATCTTTTCGACCAGCTAGTTGTGTTAAAAGTAGCCTTTGGGTTTTGTGCCCTTGGCTCTGTCTGCCTATTAGGAATAAACTGCCAAGGCAGCAGCAACTGCCTTGGCAGTTTATTCCTAATAGGCAGACAGAGCTATTATATAATAAGATATCATAATATTAATGAATTGCTAGCCTCATCAAGTATTAACATGATTCGTATTTTCGTCCATTCCCTTGATCGGCTTTAAAGGTCCAAGCGGAATGTGAAGCATCTGCTACATTATAATATTTTTTCTCTCATGGTGCTTGAAAGAAATTCGATATATTTAATAAATGACACGCATTTGTTGCGTGCAAGTTCAAAGTGGTCGACTATCCTCAAATAAAACGCAAAATAAACAGACAGACAGTATTACGGTAGTGCGGAACCCGACACCTGTTTTGATAGAGTGGAAGGTGCGCATTTTTCTCGACTTCATCGTGGAAAATACTTTAGTGCCAAACTCATAAAAAAATAACGACAGTGATAAGTAGCTGGCTGCATCTCGCCTATTAAAATGATAAGCATTTTCGCCTAATCTCTCAATCGGGTTCTACAATCTGCGCGGGAAGAAAAGCAGCTGGAACATTCTTAGTTTTTTCTTTTCTCCCAGACCAGCATGGAAGATAGGAATGTATACGAACTAAATAACTAGGTATATAACGGTTGCATACCTGAGTGTTTAAAGCGTTAAATAGAAAAACACGTAAATGTCTCCTTATATTTTGTCTGACATTCGGGGGACCTACCACTGTAATAATAAAGATAGTATGATATTCGAGTAATCGAGGCGACGGCACGGCAAAGTAGCAAGGCAAAAAGCCATGTGTCAGAGTAGAATATGGACAAATTGTGTCCACCACTTAATTCCATATCCCCCGGTTGCCGTAAGCCTTAGAGATTCCTTGCTCGTGTAAGTGACAAACACTGGTGACAGGCATCTGATCTGACATAGGTTGACAAATGCTATACAACCACGTCCAATCAAGACCCACGGCATTACGTGCCGGCTGGAGCACAGTGGTGGTCGATAACTTATTTTTCATTATTCCACAGGGCCGTAAGAGGTGACTTAGGGATGTCTAGGTGTCTAGAATGAAAAGCAGCGTCGTATTAAAAAAAATTTACACCATTTACTGCAATCGCAACCCTCCTAGTCACAATCTGCCTTCCTGCCATATGTCATCTTCATTGGCTGCAGTTTCCGAGATTTCGTAATGAGTGAGTGATTTTCGCTTTTTTATTCCAACAATATAATCGTTCGAGTTCCGTTCGAGTTGTGATCGAGGTAACGTAGTAGACCACTCGTTGACAAGGTGGGCAGCGAAGTAAATAAGCGGATCGGCTGGCGCTGCGCTCGGAATAATGTCGCACTTGCGCACTAATTATGTTAATAAAGATTTATTTGACAGCCCTGACACGCACATTACGCGAGCAGATGGTTGATAGAAAGGTTTGGGGAAAGGCTGGTCGTAAATTACATTATGACTAACTGAAGTGCCATATTTAATTCTATTTTCTCAACTACGTGGGTAACAAAGGGTGGATATATCGTTGAAAAGGTCTTTTAAAAATATCGTAAGTTTGTGAACACCGTTTTTCGATTTAGGAATCCGTTTTGTAAATATTGGGTTTTATAGTAAACATTTTTTAGAGGTTTTAAGTGTCCCTCTTTATCTGCTAAACGGTTATATTACGAAGTTTAAAGGAAACAGAGGTAAGAAGGGTTTACAAATTGAAAACTTATAGGCAACGAAAATTAGTTTTTAAACGTTTTTGTCGCGTGAACTCAAAGTCAGCATTCGCAACTAAAGAAACCCGACTGCGCATGGCCCGACACGCACTTGGCCGGCTATTTAAATTTACTGACATCTCCGTACCGTTGGATAAAACTACATCTACAAGCCACAAATATCTATGCCTCATAATTTATTCAGTCCATTCCAATGCACTAGATTCATACGAAATGCAAATATTTCAAGCAGATACCATCTCTCTCCCACGACCTGGCGACAGTTCCCAACCATTTGGTCTACTGCCATGGCTCATATGTCAACTGTGCGCAGGTTTAGTGGGTTTTAATTGCCCGATATCATCTCCATCGAGATCGGCAATTAGTAATGCTAATAATAGTGGAATCGCGATTTATGTTGGCTCGTATTTCGTCATTTATTTAGGGCTTTTAGTCATCACTGAGTACACTGAATTGGCATTCCGATCTCTTGTACGTCGTTAACGTCGGACGTCTATATTCTTTCTTATCGATCATGTCTCTTCCATGTCAGCTCTTTGCCACTACGAGGAACCACCACAAAACAATGAAGCGACCACGGACAACGTAGTTCACAAGAAGTATACAAGATGGCGCCAGCAGTATTCTACATCTCGATCTCAGAGTTCGCTGCATATATGCAACCTCCGAAGATAAACCGGAGCCGCCGTTCCCAAGGAGGCCTGGATTATGCCTGGAGGGAAGACCTTTCCTTTGTGGCGGTCCAGCATATCACCTCCCTTACCGCTACACAGCGTATTCCTAGTTGTATCCTCATCCTCAAGTGGGGAAGAACTAGCTCAAACCATTTGAAGGATTTGGCTATAGGTTTATGCCTCCACTACACTACCAGCGGTCATCGTTATTCGGCATGATCATCGTGCAAGCGTCTACACAATCGTCTGTAGTAGTTTGTCGAACGGCAGCGTACACGATGGACGTGGAATGTATTGCTGCTTCAACATTATAATTCAATGGCTCATCTTTTACCTTATCTTTAGGTCTTTTAAGTCTCCACTGCTGAAGCACGACCCTCTCTGTACTACCATACTTGGGCAGTGCAGCCAGAGGATTTAGCCTACACTCTCCTCGCTGGCCAGACGGGTTGGAGAGGTCTTATTGATGTTTATAAGCCTTTTTTAGCTTGAATTCCCTACGACATCCACAAAAAGACGTGGAGTGGTCCTATTCTACTACTACTATAAGGCAATTCAATGGCTACAACCATTTATTTAAAGCGATTGCCTGCTTGCCATAAACACTTCCAGGGAATGCATTTGTGCGAAAACTTGCACAATAAATACAATATAGCCTCTTTATTTTTGAAACTCAGCAGTTCAAAGGGAGATAACCGTGAGAACACATTCCAGCCGACCAGAGCATAGCAACCGGCGCAGGAATCCGCAAACTGAGACAGCAGCGTAACTCGTGGAGCTAAAAATACGCGCGCGGAATCCGCGGCACGCGGCGGTCTTTATCTTAATACGCGTGACATTTGCAGATGCATCGATTGCAAAACGATGAGGTTTATGACTCATCATCATTCTCCTTGCCATTTCCCTATTTGGGGTCGGCTCTGTATGTCAACTGTTTCCACTTCATTCTGTCATTCTTGTAAGCTTCGCTTCCAGTTTCTAATATTTTAATTTTATCAAAAAAAATGTGTCAAACTCTAGCCCATAAACTTTTGGTTTTAATTGTATTAAGACTTTTTAGGCATACATGTGTAAGGAAAACAATCTAGATTAACACTAAAAACCTATAATGTACCTACATCAAATTATGATTGTTAACTGTTTTGTGTGCTAAATAAAGAAATGAAACGCAATTCACCATATTTGCACTAGCCCCCCGTTCCTTCATATCTGTCCTTACACACTCTTTCCACGTCTTTCTCGGTCTCCCTATCCCTCTGCAGCCCTCCACCTCCAAATGGACCATCCTCTTAGTCAGATGTTCGACACCTAATGACGTGGCCATATACCACGTGAGACGATGGCTTTTCAACTTCTTAGAAGTTCTGAGTTTGATCAGTTTGATCTTTCCCCCGCCAGGGAAAGTTGGAAAATGGCCTTTTTCAATTGTTCTGGTTCTTGGGTGTTTTTATGTATTATAAATAAAGTATCTTTGAGTTAGTAACTATCCCATAATGCAAGTGTTAACTTATTTTGCAAGTAGCTCAATCAAAGTGATTTATTCTTATTTATTTTAGTA
Organism: Acrobasis consociella; assembly: GCA_963555685.1. NCBI lineage: Eukaryota > Metazoa > Arthropoda > Insecta > Lepidoptera > Pyralidae > Acrobasis > Acrobasis consociella. The sequence goes on along the minus strand of OY743119.1, from coordinate 1,601,639 downwards.
TTTAATATACAGGGTCTAACAAAACATACTGAAACAATTTTAAGGCTGAATTCAGTCCATGGTACTAAACAACTTTCCCCAAGAAACATATATCGAAATGTGAAACATTTTTGATCTTAAATACAAGTCAACCCATCAGCCGATCAGTTTCATCAGATCCAACAAATTAATCGTCTCGTGCCGTCCCGTTCTATCAATCCTCGTTAAAAACAACCCGGGTCCCAAACCAGAAGCTAAAAATACAAACAAGAATGAAGTAACATCAGAAGAACGTCATTGCGAACTTAATCGAGAAATAACCTCGGGGAACCCTGTAAACCCTTCATCAGTACGGACGCAGTAACAATCGAATTTATAAACTAATCGCCCACGTCAGCTGACTGATTGAAAATAATCGCTAAACCCACTCATTAAAAGAAGAGTCATGTGATCGAGCGACCACGCTCCGTCGCGGTGCCAAGTAGAAAGGTATACGTACAGGTCGATGCATGCTTTGTCTTCGTTTGAGAAGTAGTTGAGCATGCACACAGTACACAGAACTAAAAATGTTTTATATACAATGTCCTTTTTTATTAAGTACAAATATTTTAACAGGCGATTCAGTCCATAATTTTGAATAACTTTTCCTAATAAATGTATATCAAAATATGAAAAAATTCTACCGCATTGTATGAAAACCAATTTTTTTTTCGTATTTCGGTATACATTTATTGAGAAAAGATGGACTAAATTACCCCTTATTATATTTGTAATAAAATAGGACATTGTATAGGGATTTTCGGCTTTTTAACCGATTAAAAAAAAGGCCAATATGAATGTTGTCAATGGAATATAAAGCATGCTAAACCAATTAGGAAAATACTTTATGTTTAAAGGGCATACCTACTTGTTATTGTCAGGTAATCCGATAGAAATTTTATCAAAATCGTTTGTGTATAGTTTGGTATTGAAGTGGGTTTAGTTTTGAAAAGTACTCTCCTCCATTTCGGTCTTGAGCATCGTCGGTGTAAGACCCTCAAGAAGCTAACGTTTATAGTAATATTTTACTTTTACAACTGTCAAAGTTGACGACCTCCGTGGCGTAGTGGTCACCATGCTAGTCCGCCACCCAGAAGAGAATGGCCCTTTTCAAATTGTCCTGGGTCTTGGATGTTTATCTATATATGTATTTGTTATAAAATATAGTATCGTTGAGTTAGTATCCCATAACACAAGTCTCGAACTTACTTTGGGGCTAACTCAATCAGTGTAATTTATCCCTATATATTTATTTATTTAAAGTCACCTTGTTTTAGGTAAATGCGGCCACCCGGGCTCCAAGCTGATGGGATACTAACTTAAAGATACTATATTGTATAACAAATACATATATAGATAATCATCCAAGACCCAGGTCATTTTGAAAAAGGCCGTTTTCCAACTTGCCCTGACCGGGGATCGAACCCGGGACCTCTGGGTGGCGGACTAGCATGGTGACCACTACGCCACGGAGGTTGTCATGTATGCAACCGAGAACGTGGTACGATGAAGAAGAATCACTTTAGTCACTTTATGACTTCGCCACGTGTATGCAGGCTTTATTTTCGTCAGAATTACGTTATTTTTTCTTATTTTCAGGCATCTGACGCACTGGCGGTTATGACTCGTAAAATTGTTTATATCAACTATCGCGGAAGAGCTTTGAAGTTCGGCTTGGGAGCCTATCAACGAGCTTTTATTGTTACTAAAAATATAACTTTCAACAGCAGGAAATTTTGAAAATATTTTTGAATAAATGTTGCCAGCTTTGCAAAACAAATTACCCCGTCTAAAGTAAATTCAGGTACGCGGTATTTATAAACTACTTACATCACTATTTTGCACAAATGCGACTAACTACTAAACAAGTTTATTGAAAGGAAAATTTTTAAAAAAGAAAAATTACTCTTGTATCTCAACTGACTTCTAATCTGTAGACATTTCAACACTTTTTTTATATATATTTTTTCTTTTACTGTACCTTATAAACATTTGTTTAAATTAAAAGTAAATATTAGTAGAAATCTTTGTGACAGCATGTATTAACAAACAATTTATATGACTTTGTATGCCTAACGGCGCAACACAGTGATACTTAATTTTTATGTACCTAACACCCATTGTACCTGTGATTGACAAAATAAATGATTATGATTTAAAAATGGCGCCGCTCATTACTAAATAGGTATATAATATAATATTTACCAGGTAGACCAAAAAAACCCCGACTTTCAAGCGTTAACCCCTATATCGTTTGGTGGCGTTACCCCAATGGAAAAGTAATCAATATAGTGATATAGGGTTGCTAGCCGCATCGCTTATTAACATGATTCACCTTATTACATAAATTTGTAGATACAATTTGCATTAAAACATATTGATCTTTGATCTAATATATAAATTTCTTAATTTTAGACTACTTGCATTTTGTACGAATTGCTATTTAGACCATTTGCAGCAGTAGACTTAATATAGGGGACTACCCGCAATTGAGTCAAAATCGATACTAACTCAATCAAACATCCTGTACAAGCTATACAACGAATTGTCACAGCCCGTGACGCCATCCTACGTCACGTTTGCGTAACGCGCGCATTGCTACGTATTTATTGCGCCCGCGCCGCCATCTAGGAAATGCTGTCTTGTCAATGTATTTTGGGAGTACTGTCGAGTAGGTCATCCGCGTAGGGTTCAAGCATCTGAGGAGTGTTCGCCTAAAGAGCAACTCTGTTACAGGATAGGTTGAGGAGTTTGGTGGTAGGAGGTAGTTCGCTTTCGTAAGGTAAGCAACCCGGGCGTGGTCGGCATTTGAGTAAGTGACGTTTTGTGGCATAAAAATGTCTCGAGCTCTTCTTCTTCTGGTGGTACTTGTAGCCATTGGTCCCGGAATATGAGTCGTCATATAAATGTCGACTCATATTCCGGTTATATATATGTACATACATACATACATACTATCACGTCTTTATCCCTAATGGGGCAGACAGAGCATTTTGGGTCTTGCGGTTCTATGCAGAGCCCAGGGCCGCAAGACCCAAAAGCCACTTTTAGCGTCATGGTAGGCCAGAAGATGGAAAAGCAATCAATACAGTGATGGGTTGCTAGCCGCATCGCCTGTTAACATGATTTGCATTTTTGCCCATTCCCTCGATCGGCTTTTACGATCTGCGTGGGAAGAGAAGCAGCTGGTACATTCTAAGTTTTTTTATTTCTCCCAGACCAGCATGGGAGTATATATGTTATATGTAATAAATAAGTTTTAACTAATTCATACCAGTAGTTATGACACTTGTTAAACCAAAACGATATTAGAATTTCTATTATATTTAGTTATAAATTCCAACATTCTCTAAATGCTACAAATGGTAAACCCGTTGCATTTGATTATGCATTTCATAAATCTTTGTATGACAATCGTCAGATGCATATAGGCTTGAAAACCTTGCTTTCCATACAAACTTGAATCAGATCAGTCAACTTGTATGGAAGGTCAAAAATTATATTTCATATTTATACATCAATTATGTTCCGCTCAGAATCGTATCTGATGCAACGAATATCGCTGGCAATACAGCGGGGTAATGCCGCAAGCGTCATGGGCACATTTGCATCAGGTACGATTCAGGGCGGATTGTTTGACTGACGTACTCAACGTCAAAATGACATATTTATGTGAAATTTAATTTGTAATGTGAATTTTGATTAATAAATTGGTTGTATTATGTTCCTTGGGGAAAATTGTTCAATAACACGGACTGAATTCACCCTTACAATAGTTTTATTATATTTTGTTGCACCTGTATAAACATGCCTCGGTAACAACCTAAAGATGCCTCGTAAGTCTAACAACTGCACTATATTATCACGTCTTTTTCCCTAATGGGGCAGACAGAGCATATTGGATCTAACCACTTTCTCAAGGTCACACAAAAAACATGGACTTTTCACTAATATCTTTAATTTTTTTCATTGTTAAAACACTTTAGGCACAAAAAATAATAGTTCGCGTTATGAAAAAGCACTCGTTCGATCCAGAATCGTGGCTGAAAATATACTGCGCGCGCGTCGGGTTGCAATCTGGTTTCAGGCCAGGACAGCGAATTTGAGTATCCGACATTCTATGTTTCGGCACTTAACACATTGCAGGACACTCGGCCAGACACAATTGAATTACGTCCACAGCCGTAAGTGTCCTGCAATGTGTTAAGTATATCTGAATATCTGCGCTAGTTAGACATGGGTAATCTCGACTCCGAGAAGCGTTTCGGCTCACCTGATCTTAATTCTCATTATGTACCGACTCATTTTATTGATTCCTACTCCCTTATCGACTCCGACTCCATGATCTGCTAAGTTTCGCTATTGGATATAACGAACTCATATTCACGTATACAGAAAATAGTTAGCAAAACAGCAAACTGAGAAAACAGTCAAATATATATCTCATTCATAACTATAGAAAAAATATTCGCTTCTTATTCTATCATTTGCGGTTGGTTGGCGGCGCACGATGAATAACCGAAGCCTCCGTCTGATTCCTTCCGAGTCCCGAGTATTTTCGATTCCGACACCCGTAACGCGGTTGACGACGGGATGCGACGAGAGCCGTTGAGATGATATAATAACTCGCGGGAGCCGGTAACAATTGCTTGAAGCTGATAAGGTTATCGGCTCCTGTTGATGATTCGGCTCATTGAATCTTTTAATCCTACCCACGTCTAGTTATACAGATATTTTTCACACATACTACTTAACAAACAAGTTTATTTGGCAAGCAAATTAAAAAAACCCCGACTGTTAAAAACGCCATCTAGTGATGAGCGGTACTACCGATACGACTTGATGTCCAGAGCGTCATCTATTTTTTTCTAGCTAAAGAAAATAATTTGCTTTCAAGTGAAAAAACCGCATCGAAATCGGTCCTTCCGTGCCGGAGGTTATCTACGCTTATTTGCGAAAAACGGCCACTTATGGCTAATGTGCGATAAAAAGCTTCACGTTCTCACTTTAAACTATAAACAGTAGTTCATACAAAAGTTTGAAGGGTTGTCTAGGGTTTGGTCAAGACAAAATTTTAAATGATATCACCGTTTCCTTTCAAATAATTTATTTTAATTGGGGGCAGCACTAGACCCCGGAAAGTTCAGGCATGGCCTTAAATAACTAATCGGTTTGTCTACGACAGTGCTACGAAGGTGTAGACCCCAATGCATCGTAGCACATTCGCTACAATACCAGAGCCACGCTACGGGTCTACGAAATGTGTAGCGCTCACTCGCTTGTGTCACATTCGTTTGAAACTATGTTTATAACTTAATCTCGTAGAAACGGCTGATCAGATTTGAATGAAATTTAGCATGTGGATAGCTTATAAATAACTTGGCCGTGTCACTTCCGGCCTAGAATAGGACCCCTCCAACTCTTTCTGTGGAAGTCGTCAGGGGCGACTAAAGGTTGAGCCACATCTGTCAGCACGAAACTGAACTTTTGCATGCAGCTGTTCTTTTCTCTCGCTCTAGTTAATGAAAGTTCTGAGCGACAGATGTACCAGATGTAGCCCAATCCCAAAGACCTAAGCACAAACATCCCGGGCTGTGCTAGAAAGCACCCAACAAACTTTCTCCTTTATAATATTAGTGTGATTAACCAAAAACAGAGAGGACGAAAGATGGAGCCAAAAAAACAATGGACTGGCGACCATGGTTAGGCCGCAGATGCCGCGGCAGACCAATGACAAGATGGAGAGATGACATCGTCAAAGCAGCCGGTCCACTATGGAAAAGAAAGGCGCAACATCGGGAGGAATGGCGTGCAATGGAGGAGGCCTATATCCTGCAGTGGATAGATTCGGCTGTAAAAGAAGAAGAAGAACCAAAAACATACACAGTAAAATAGCCTATTCTATAAATACAATAGTTTTTATCCAAAAAAATCTCAAGTACCCGTAGGATTGTCAAATAACGAACATGTAGCTAGTTAACTATTACGTCCCAATAACCACATCCGCGCCCGTCCATTTTATGTGTGTCTGAATGAGTGTAGCTCGTAAACTTAACGCGCGTCTGTCTGTGGTCTACCAGCTATAATTACGAGGTGACTAATGTGGCGAGGACATCTATTTTTGTTAATTGTATTTAATATGGGTGTTAGCTCTTCTTCTTATCGTTTGTGTTAGTGACTAACACCAGTGTCAGAGTTTTTAAACCGCCTTAAAGGCCTCTGAAATGGTTCTTTAGGTAACGATCAATGTCAAAGACAGTGACCGGGACCGACGGCTTAACGTGCCCTCCGAAGCACGGATCATCTTACTTATCAGACAATTAGGTGATCAGCCTAATGACCTAACCAAACTAAGACAACAACACAAAGTCGTTACCCCCGCCGGGAATCGAACCCGCGACCTCCTGGTATGAGCCGAACGCTCTAACCACTACACCACGGAGGGTGTTAGCTGTGCGTACACCATCACGTATATTCCTACAGAGCTAACTTAACAGAAGACTTGGAGTGTTCCTATTCTACTCTGCCGAAAACCACACGGCACCTATATGTATTTGTTGAGGTACAATACAGTTATTACAAACAAAAAACAAGAAATTACAATATATGATCTTAGAGTTTCGCGGTCCCAATAACTGATAATAGTATTACGGGACTTACCGCGATTAATATTGTTTTTTGCCAGATATTTCGACGACCCTTCTGCTGTCATGGTTGCTAGCCGACTGAGTAAGGAAGTTGAGTCCCGTAATAGTAATAAATAAATAAATATATAGGGACAAATCACACAGATTGAGCTAGCCCCAAAGTAAGTTTCACACTTGTGTTATGGGATACTAATTCAACGATACTATATTTTATAACAAATATATATATAGATAAACATCTAAGACACTGGACAATTTGGAAATGGCCATTTTCCAACTTTCCCCTTACCGGGGGTCGAACCCGGAACCTCTGGGTGGCGGACTATCATGGTGACCACTACGCCACGGAGGTATTGGTTTTGGTACAATAAAGTTATTACAAACAAAAAAACCGTGTGGTTTCCGGCAGCGTAGAATAGGGCCACTCTAAATCCTCTCGTGGATGTCGTAGAAGGCGACTTAGGAAATACAAGCTAAACAAAGCTTATAAACATCAATGAGGCCTCTCCAACCCATCTGGCCAGCGAGGAGAGTGCAGGCCAGAGTCCTCTAGCTGCGCTGGCCAAGTATAACTCTATGGTCGTGCTCCTGCAGTGAAGACAAAAAGACCTGACGATAATAATGAAACAGAAAAAGACGTGTGGCACTCGGGGACTGCCGCGGTAAAGCTATTGCAAACAAGGAAGGACGGCAACGTCGCAAACGGACGACGGAGACGAAGCGGCAACCGGGAGCGTGAGGTTTTTTCGTTACGGAATATCTGGATTCGGTTCCCGCGCTCAAGGCCCGCGATAGAAGCTATGCAATAGCTTAAAAACAACAAATTACAACAAATCTCGTCTTACCTTCCGGTATCTTGATGGGGATGCCGAGCTTCATCTCCTGCAGCCGCGCGAGCGCCACCTGCTGCAGCGCGCGCCGCTCCGCCTCGCACAGCGCCAGCAGCGACGTGTCCGCGAGCCGCACGCAGCGCCCGCTGCTGTCTACCCAGCGACAGCTGCCCTGCACATAACGCGTGACGTCATCACACCACCATTGTGCACATTGTTACAAAGGCGAATAGGTATACGTCTTTGTAACCTTTGTAACCTGGCCTACCTAGGCTAGGTAGCCGAGGTAGGCCAGGTTTAACCCTTTAACCGCGAACGTCAGATTTATCCGACAAACATTGTCGGGCCTATTCCGCGAACGTCGGATATTTCCGACAAAAGAAATGCTCGTTTGGCACAAAACTTACGTATCCATATCCGTTTTTGTGGTAGGTATTTATTTTAGATTTACCATGCTTCGCGCTCTGGGCACGACAAATGATATAAGTCTCGCGGTGAAAGTGTTAATTTAATTATTTTATTATTTAATTATTACTGATACCCAACGCCATAGAAACAGTGGGCCTGTAAGTAAGCAAAACGGGAGGAGGTACACAGAGATGGCAGCACACATGACTAGCAATAAAGTACGAGTAACTAAGAAAGTGTTGAATAGAATTATTAAGCAGGTAACCAGTAGTGTGTGTTGTGTTGTGAAAGTGCATTGATATTTTGTGACTACTAAGTGTGCATTATTAATTAAGAAAGTTGCTGAAAATCCGGGTGAGAGGTTTCCAAATAATATCATCTAATTTTCTGAACATTAACACAAAAGGACTTGACTGAAATTAGGTGGAATATATAATACCAGAAAATATGCATGCTCGAGGTATTTTGTTAGATTTAAGATGCATGTCGGTACAATTTTAAATTTGATACATGTACTTCTAGGCAGTTTCGTTGAATTGGACAAGGTACAAATCTTTATGATTAGACTCCACGTCCTCGCACTGCAAAGTACGGTAAATTGCTTTTGATAATAGCAGACATATATTCCATTTGTTTCATCAACGCGGAGTGAGTGTGTGGTGTGTTGTGGGAGTACAGACGAAGTTTAGTGATTACTACGGAGTAAAGTGCGTTATTAATTTAGTGAATCTCGGAAAAAAGTCCTAGTGAGAGAGACTCACCTTCTTCACTCCGTATAACATACCTACCTAAAAGTTTTTAATTAACCCGACATCTAGGAACATTTTAATCACGTCAGCTTTTAAACCAAGAAAACCGCATCATAATCGGTCCTTTAATTTGGGAGCTGCGATGCTGCGGCTAGGCGAACAGACACACAGTTACGTCAAACTTACAACACCTCTCTTTTTGCGTCAGGGGTTAAAAAATCATGACGTGGTGTGATCAAAGAACGCATGCGTATCATGTTTTGACTAGATTTGGGATGCAGGTGCGTATAATTTTATATTTGACAAAGAATATTCCATGGTAATGCAACTACATAGTTGACTTGGAATCTCAATAAAAGGCTCCGTAGCACTCCAAATATTTTAAATTACAACGTCGCTAAAGATGATGCAATCCAGCGTCAACGCCAGAGCAGGTAGCCGGCCGCTATTGTTTCACGCCTGACCCTCGCCATCTGCGCTGCATGTGGGTGCACTTACAGGGCGAGAAGATCATTGGACGGATAGACGACGCTTACGGATAGGACAATTCTAGGAAACCTGCCTACGGACCCCAAGATAAAAGAAAATATTAATTACCACAAATAAATACGTAGATAAATATATTGTTCCATAAAATAGAAGAAATAAAAAGTAATGCCAGGGACGCAGGGACCAATCTCCGCGAGGACCTACATTAAAGGAAAAAAAAGACATCGAGCGACCAGGTCGATAAAAGAAGACTTTAGAGGAAAACGTCAGAAGAATATGGAACTTAAATCAGGAGTATACTTACACAGAACACAACATACAATGCTATTTCCACGACTACCACTGCGTGAAGCAAGATGCAGCCTACCTCGCTCTTCGAAATATGCATCAGGAAGTGAAGATCATCGGCAGCAAAAAAAAATCGCAGTCATATATCCCATCCTTTTTATTTATTACACACCAAGTATAGTATACTATTCCTATATGTTTACTTGTTGCTGGTATACGGTAGACTCTAACTTCCCCTTGTCTTTCCCATCCCCCAGACTGCAACCCCCCACACGCTCCATAATATCCTATATACGTGCTCACCTGGTTTCTCGAGTCTGGTACTGGTTCAACGAGGTCTGACTTGGCTGCGCTAGTAGAACAGGACCGATAAGTACCCATATCGGCCCGTAGCTGTAAGTGCAGTCAAGTTCTTTCTAAAGTGGACCTAGCTCCAACGCTCTTGCTGCGAAAGCTGGCTGGGTGAGCACAGAACTGAACTGAACTGAACAGTAACTAAGAAAGTGTTGAATACGCTTTAAAAATATTTATTGCATTTCATATAAGTCGTTTTTAATTGATTAGAGTACTACTTTATTTAAATTATAGTAATAAAAGAGCTTGTTTAAATAATGACCTATACATAGCATCACCTAGTGACAAGGAAGATAAATAATTATGTTTATAAGGGGATGGGTAAAAAATAACTTTTCAAAACTAAAACTGACTGGTGGTCCCATAACCCTGACAAGTGTGCCCCTTAAAACAAAAAAAGGATTTTCTAAATCCGTCCAGGCGTCTCATAAAAGATTCTGATGAATTGACAACCTCCTCCTTTTTTTGTAGTCTGTTAAAAAAAGTAAAAACCGCGTCTGTGTAGATTTGATTAATTTATGAAAAATTATTTTTCTTGACACCAAAAGTTTCAACCTCCAAAAAAAAATTAAATGCAAAGTTGTTTACTGTTTATTAATCGAAAATTGAAAGTTTTTTTTCGAAGTCAATTATTATGACAAATGGAAAAATATTTTTGGTCGATCGGTTAGATTAATAAAAAATATTGTACATGTATTTTTTCTTTTCTCCGAGAAACCAAAATTGACAAAGATACAGCGCATGTAAATTTCGCATGACGTCACGGCTCGGTACGATTTTTACTTAGCAGTGAGGTCACAAGCTCCCACTCCGGAACTTTGACACTCCGTATCTTAGTGAATTTTTACTTTTTTGGTAAACTGAAAAATGCGAGTCAATTTATAGTAAGTCAATAATAGTCAATTTATGAATAATTGAGACGGACTAATTACAATCATACTTTTCGGACCCTGTCGTCAGAATCAGAATCAGAATCAGAAATCATTTATTGCACAGCCGTGTTTATAAAGATGTTACATAATGAGATAAATAAGTTTCAACAGTTTGCCCTTTCAGGCATGCAGTAGTGACAAATTGACAATGTAATATCATTTACATATTAAATTACTTAATAATCGTCATCCCTATTCATGCAGCTTCTCTTATATGAAGGCCCTCCCTGGCCCCTATACCCGGCCCTGGACCGCACGCCGAGAACGCGGAAAAACGAAGAAGAAATTGTCTCACTTTATCAAATGGCGAATCTCTGCCACTTGAAATAATTCGGCAGAAAATGTGGCAACACTTTGAAGCCGCCGTGCCACGTTCAAGGTCGCGTCCACGTCAACACGTGCCGAATGCCGGCAGATAAAATGTGAAAACAAATGATGATCAGGAAAATAAGCAATCCACGGGTATCGTTTGTTCACAATGACAGGTATTTGGTAAGCAAATAAGATTTACACTTTATTGCATTGCAATGGTGTGTTGAGTGGATAACAAAAGTAATAATCTGTTTAGTAATTTATAGTAGTACTAATGTAAAGAATCTCTTTTGGATAGTAAATTTACATTCTATCATTTATCTGTCATAGCTATTTCATTCCTTATTGCGCTGTAAATTGGATTTTTTTTGTTAGTCAGAGAAAAGAAAATTTACGCAAGAAAGGAATATTTTTTGATTCGACAAGCTTTTTAATACACTATCTTTTTTGTTTAAATTTCTTTCCATATAATTACGCTCTAGAATACGTAGATCTACGCTATAGAGCTCTTAAATGTATTAGATAAGAAAGAAAAAAGAGTTTGGGTTGTGCATTTTACGTCTCCACTGCAGGAGCATGACCCTCTCTGTACTACCAAAGCCAAACTTGGCCAGAGCAGCCAGAGCATCAACCTAAACAAGCTGAAAGACCACAAAATCAAATTTCATGAAAAAAACTGTTTCATCCCCTTTTTGCTTAACCACTTACATATAACTGAAATAACGTCCTCTGCTGGACAGGCCTCTCTCAAGGATTTCCAAAATGACCGACAGTTTGACGACCTAGCTAGGTCGCTGGAAGGCGCTGGATGCAGGCCGCTCTAGGTCAGTCATTTTGAAAATAATATATATAGTTGGATATAATTAATATAAATTATACATATAGATAGTATATTTTTTGTCACAAAAAAGTGCCTCAACCTCTAGACTGTCTACCACAATCTGTCAGTCCATCATAAGGGTCCCCCGACCCTAGACCAAAATACAACTTTCCATACAAACGTAGTCTACGTTTTATTTCAAAACGACATGTCCGATTTGGGCAAAATTTTGTAATTTCAAAGATATTGCAATTATCTAGGTTTATAACTAGTTTCCCACTGTAAAAATATGAACTTGAAATAGAATATAGTGTTTTATATCATTTTTGACCATTAGTATGGGAAACTTCTAAATCGTTATATTTTCTTTCCAGTTCATAATTTTACCATAGCAAACCAGTTATAACCCTAGATAATTGCAATTTCTTTACAAATCGGAATCTGACATGTGGTTTCAACATTAAACGTAGACTACGTTTGTATGGAGAAGTCTAGGGTCGGGGGACTCATAAGACCTCTTCACTCCATGTTTGTTCCCAATCTCTCACTTCTTCTTCTTATCGAGTCGAAGATCTCTCACTACTCATGTGCAAACGCAGCCTCTTCAAATCGCCTAACGACAGATCGCCCGTAGCTGGCAACTATTATTTTTAGACTATTTCAGACGTATCGATAAATTGCGAGTGGGTTAGTATTGTACTGTCATGTTTATTTTTCACCTCGCGTTGAGTGGTTTCTTGCGGTTTGCTCAGTTCTAGTTCTAGTATAATTTTATGAGTAATCTATTGTCGCGATCAAGAAACTATGTATACAAAAATACATTTATATAAGGCCTATAACAATAACTCCCATGCTGGTCTGGAAGAAATGAAAAAACTTAGAATATACCAGCTGCTTCTCTTCCCGCGCAGATCGTAAAAGCCGATCGAGGGAATGGGCAAAAATGCGAATCATGTTAACAGGCGATGCGGCTAGCAACCCATCACTGTATTGATTGCTTTTCCATCTTCTCGCCCAACATGACGCTAAAAGTGGCTTTTGGGTGTTGCGGCCCTGGGTTCTGCATAGAGTCGCAAGACCCAAAATGCTCTGTCTGCCCCATTAGGGATAAAGACGTGATAGTATGTATGTATAACAATATATACTGAAACTATTTTAAGGGTGAACTCATTCCATGATACTGAACGACTTTCCCCAAGGAACGAATGTCGAAATCCTACTAATATTATAAACGTGAAAGTTTGTAAGTATGGATAGTTACATGTGTTAGTCTTTCACGCGCAAACGGCTGAACCAATATTGATAAAATTTGGTACGCAGGAAGCTGACACCCTTGATTAACACATAGGCTACTATTTAGGCGGGGGAACACCTGGGGCGCAGCTAGTATAAAAAATAGTTTTTGGCCTTCCAAGTTGACCGATCAGCTGATCCAAGTTTATATGGAATGACAAAAATATTTAAAAAATATATTTTATTAGTCTTAGCTTTATACACCATTTAAATTACATACTATCACGTCTTTATCCCTAACGGGGCAGACAGAGCATTTTGGGTCTTGCGGCTCTATGCAGGGCCGCAAGATCCAAAAGCCACTTTTAGCGTCATGGTGGGCGAGAAGATGGAAAAGCAATCAATACAATGATGGGTTGCTAGCCGCATCGCCTGTTAATATGATTCGCATTTTCGCCCATTCCCTCGATTTAAATTTTTTAAACACATTTAAATTATTTATCTAAAAAATTAAAAATATATACACAGTCGATTTCACAAATGAATATATATATACTAAATTAAACTATAAATAAACGTTAAACTAAACTATAATTATTATATATGAATTTATTTATTTGAAAGACGAATATACAAATCATTATCATAATTACAGCCGCATAACGTCCACTGCTGGACATAGGCCTAATAGTACAAATATCTCGTATTTATTTTAAAAATACCATAATAGTTAATACTAAACGCGGTGATAACAAAAGCGGCTGGCTGACATACGAAAGTATAGAAAATATAAAAAAAGCATTTGAATTTCTTTTTACACCTATCATAAAGAAAAATGAAGAGGGGTATAAGTTTGACGCTAATGTTTGTCTGTCTGTCTATCCGTGTATCGGTCTGTGGCATCGTGGCGCTCGAACGGATGGACCGATTTCTATGCGGTACGTGAAAGCAAATTCTCTTGCGGTGGTTCTTAGTTAAGTTTGATGAAAATCGGTTGAGACGTTCAAAATTTATTGATGTTAACGCTTAAAAGTCAGGTCTTTTTTAGCAAATAATACAAAGCGCTACGGATATCAATCTAGCGATGAGTAGTGGAACTACCGAAGTCGTATGCTCGATGGCGTCTTCTTGCTAAAATCGCTAAAGCTTGCATCGTAACCTGCGCCACTCGAATTTATTACGGCTCTGGATTAGTATCCAGAGCCGTAATAGTATTAGAAGTAGCAGTGCCGGTTTTAGCACTACCAGCGCCCTGGGCGAGATTCATATTGCGCCCCCCTCCCCCTTATTTTACCTGCGCCTTCTAACTGCAAACCCATTCGAAAAAACTGGCCAAGCACGAATTGGATTCGCACTCGAAGGGTTCCATACCAGCAAACAAAAACAACATTTTAAAGTACTTACGTTATAGGCAGGCGAATACGATTATATCATCGAGGTAAGCAAATATTCATATATAGACACCCTATTTTTTTTAAAGATTTTGCCACAAATGTTCTGTTTTCAGATTTATTCCTGTAATTCTGATCTATAACGATGTTACTTGCCAAATTTTATTTCGCCGATTCCGTTCCGTCAAAAATGAAAGTGTGTTTCTCTATGGTCGGGAATTCCCGCGTTGCGGATTGAATAGTGCGGACCATTTTAGTGTTTCCAACATAATAATATAATGATTTTCCCCTAAATTTAGGGAATTTTCATATAAATATATAAACGCCGTTCAAAAAGGGGCGCCGCTCCCCTTTTCCCCAGCGCCCTGGGGGGTCGCCCAACCGCACCCTACCCTAACGCCGCTCTGAGTAGTAGAAAGATGAGCTCTAATCTAAAGGACAAGTGTCCTTTAGATTAGAGTTAATCTTTGTTTTTTCACATCTTTATTCCTAACACTACTGTACAATCAAAGGTTGGTGCAGGTCATTTGATAGTTCCCCCCCGATGTGGTTCCCATCTTGTCGCGATGGGGGAGCTCAGTACCTGCGGTTGCCTCGGCCGCAGGGAAGCTAAGAGGAACCCATTGCCCGGGTTGAGGCTTAAGCCTCCCCGGGCCCGGCGGAGGCCATTCCTGGCGGGAATGGCCTGGCTGTGAGGGAAGGGGGTGACGACGACCTCCCTACCATCACAGCCGTGGTAGGGGTCGCGGGGGAAGAGGAGTGTCGGTGTTTCGTTGCCGCTCGCCCTATCCTCCGCGACCAAGCGCGGCCGTGGCGCTTGGCACGGCATCGGTGGGGCCGCAGGGGAAGAGGAGTGTCGGTGTTACGTTGCCGCTCTCCCTATCCCCTGCGGCCGGCTGTGTGGGCCCCGGTCGCCGTCAGGTGGACTGGGGCAGGGCCTGCTTCCGCAGGCCCCAAATTATGAGGGCTGGTTGGACGGTGGAAACGGGATTCCATCGTCCAACGGACAGCCCTCCGGAGTGGAAGGCAGGCGCGTGTGCGTGTCAGCGCGTCTGTCCTTGGGCCAAGAGGTCAAGGCGGCGGTTACTCCGGCCCCTCTGATTCAGCAGAGGGTGCCGTGAGGCCGTTGGCGATCCGGGGCCGCTTAAGTAGCGGCCGGCCGTGCCGGGGCTGTGGAGCATGAAGAAGCACACGGTCCCGGCCGATAGCGGCTGAGAGGTGACACCGCGGAGTTTTTAGTGGTAACACCACATAACCTTACCGTTGTCCCGTAACCGGTAAGGTATCCGAAGGGATTTTCTCCGCGTCAAAAAAAAAAAAAGGTCATTTGATAGTTGTATAACTACAAACGATGTGGTTATTTTTTTAATTCCGATGATAAACGAGTCGGTGCGGCTTGTAGTCACATTCGCCCTGATGAAGACCTCCGGATGAGGTCGAAACATGGCGGCAGTAGCTGACTCTATTCATGTGTAGAGTAATAGAGTAACCCGTTAACTAAGTACGGTGTACTAAAATAAAATTTTAAAAGTTCCTAACTAACATGTATGAAGGTAGACTGGTCTGAAACTGGTTGCTAAACCACGTTTTATATTATTTGTGGTGCAAATAATAGACTATCCAGCTTAAACAGTTTATTTTTATTACATTTTTTCATCAAGTATCAAATATTACAAAACTATAAAAATGAATATTCATTTCCCAATAAAATACTATCACATAAACTGCAGTTAAACTAGAAAGTAGTCGTAAAGTTGAATAAAATGAAGTTGTTGACGTAAATAATGTGATTACAATTTTATATTTATATAAAAAGCATACGTTTGTGTATTTCTCGAAATATAGAGCTGTGGGATTCGGAATAATAAAAAGACGAGACTGAGTGGCGAAAATAACCAAAAGCAATAGGTGCAATGTAAATTAATGTAATTGCTTTATAAAATGCTAACAGAAATAATAAAACATTAAAAAATGCGTCTGTACACTAACGAATATATTTACAAAAAAAAATTGGGGCTATATGTATATACAGACATAGTAAAAGAGTAAGAATTTTAAAAAAATGTCAAAGAGGGCAACCAGGTCCCCCCACAAAAGACTTCGAAAAAATATTATTCAAATTCAGATTCCGTAAACACTAGTGAACAACTTTTCCTTTGATTTTTTTTTTCGCTGATTTTACGTCTGGTTTCACAATAAACAATTTATTAAAAAACTCGATTTAAAATAATTGTTTAATTTATTTGAAAAATAATTTGGGGCCAGGGGCCTCCACTTCTTTTGTTGGCCTCCAGATCTCTTATCCCTGCCCATACCGCATAGTTATACCAACAGACCTTCTGCAATTCATAGTATAGCCTTTCTTGTCCATCTTTTTAGTTTCATACTCGACGCCCTCCGTTGCGTAGTGGTCACCTTGCTTGTCCGCCACCCAGAGGTTCCAGCTTCGATCTTCGGTCTGGGCAAGTTGGAAAATGGCCTTTTCCAAATTGTCCTGGGATTTGGATGTTTATCTATATATGTATTTGTTATAAAATATAGTATCGTTGAGTTAGTATCCCATAACACAAGTCTCGAACTTACTTTGGGGCTAGCTCAGTCTGTGTGATTGGTCCGTCTATATTTATTTACTAGCTGAAGCCCGCGACTTCGTTCGCGTGAACTTTATGTCTCTGGGAAATGCTCATCAGGTTGAACAACTTTTACTAAGGCGACATTTTTATATCTCTTATAGTTTAGCTGGACCATTACGGTTCTGCATCAGGCGTTCTATTTTCCAAAATTATTTATACCCTATATGTTGCCCAGGCTTAATAGCTATATAACAAAAAAAGTTTCATTCGAATCCGTCCAGTATTTCCGGAGATTAGCGTGTACAAACAGACAAACAGACAGACATTTTTTTTTAAATTCTTACTCTATTACTATGTCTCCATCGCCCCCAATATTTTTTTTGGAAATATATTTAATGTACAGACACACTTTTTTTACTGTTTTATTATATGTATAGATTTATACGAGAGACATGTCCGGCCCACTCTCACTGCAACTTCTCCGATAGTTTTTACTATTTCTGCCACGCGGCGTCTTTACTTTCCCAGTCTCGTAGCGATAGTGACTCAACGAAAGATAAAATATGTGTTTTGTCTCTCCCGCGCCCACGGCGACTTTTATACTATTTTCCCAGAATCTTAGAAATAAATGCGAATGTTCTATCACAAAGGGCGGCCATTCCTCACGGTCGGGTGACACTAAATTGTTACAAGAATAAAATTATTTATTTGTTTCGTCAATGTCTCAATTTTTGTGCAGTTATTTTTAGATACACGGGCTGTGCGGTCACGAGTGACAATAGAAGCTTGCAACTATTAGGTTTTAACCCCTAACAAAAAAGAGGGGTATCGTGCCATGCTAAGGGGTTTCTAATTTTGGAACGTAGTTCCTTATCGCGCGTTGCGAAAGGGAGCTAGACGGAAAAAAATTAAGACCAAAAGTTGTAACGACACTTTTTGCTATAGTTGTAAGCCGTGCGGCGTGCGCGTGTTTCTCTGTCTGTCTCTCTCTCTCTCTCTCTCTCTCATAGAAAGCAAGCCAGTTATTTTCGTTTCGTCTTTCTATTTCGCATTGAACAGTGTGTTGTCGCGACGATTATTTTTGTTGAGTGTATACATGTTTTTTTAAAATATTATTATAACATTAAAAAAATAAAATTTTATTACAATTCCTTCACTAATTAATCGAAAGGAACTTCGTTCCATCCGGGTGTCCCTTGACACCTCTCAAGTTTTTTATTTCTTTTACTAGTATATTACATGTAACATAATTCAAGAATGAAGTTATTTATTTGTTTCGTGTCTAAATTTTTGTGCAGTTATTTTTAGATACACGGGCTGTGCGGTCACAAATGACAATAGAAGCTTGCAACTATTAGGTTTTTAACCCTTAACAAAAAAGAGGGGTATCTATTATAAGTTTGGTGCCATGCTAGGGGGTTACTAATTTTTATTCCTTTTACTAGTATATTACATGTAATCTCCCATGCTGGTCTGGGAGAAATGAAAAAACTTAGAATGTACCAGCTGCTTCTCTTTCCGCGCAGATCGTAAAAGCCGATCGAGGGAATGGGCAAAAATGCGAATCATGTTAACAGGCGATGCGGCTAGCAACCCATCACTGTATTGATTGCTTTTCCATCTTCTCGCCTACCATGACGCTAAAAGTGGCTTTTTGGTCTTGCGGCCCTGGGCTGTGCATAGAGCCGCAAGACCCAAAACGCTCTGTCTGCCCCATTAGGGATAAAGACGTGATAGTATTTATGTATGTTACATGTAACAAAATTCAAGAATGAAGTTATTTATTTGTTTCGTCAATGTCTCAATTTTTGTGCAGTTATTTTTAGATACACGGGCTGTGCGGTCACGAATGACAATACTTGCTTGCAACTATTTAAGAACCTTGTGCTTTTTAAACCCGTCAAAAAAGAGGGGTATTATAAGTTTGGGGCCATGCTTAGGGGTTACTAATTTTTATTTCTTTTACTAGTATATCACATGTAACATAATTCACGTTTATTGTACATAAAGCAGCCATTACGCGTGAGTTACTGAATGTTTGACCTCAGGGCATAATTTAGAGAATGGTTCAACTCACTCGTAAATTGCTTCGTAGCGTTTTAAACTAGGTACATAAAATGGTAGTTAGAACATAAAAGTATGCACTTTCTTTACTTATTTTTAATTTTTTACCAATTTATGTACAGGGAAAATGAATAATAGATGTACCCGCGGGCTTCGCTCCTCGAGGGAATTTCGGGATAAGGAGTACCCTACTGTCCTTTCCCAAGTCTCAAACTATATTCATACCAAATTTCATCCAAATCGGTTCAGTAGTTTAAGCGTAAAGAGGTAACAAATAAACAAATAAATAAATAAGTACGAAGTAAGATAGGAATTAGGATATAGATTTTTTGACGCGAACACTCACTTGTCGTTTCATCTTATATGCCAAACTATTAAAAGTTTTTAGGGGAGAATGCTTGAAAGTCGATTTTTTTAATTTACTTAGTAAATAAACTTGTTACATGGAGAAATGGCTAACCCACCACTCACCCACATCAAAAAAAGTATTATAAAAAAAACCACATCAAATTTCGTGTAGTTTCCCAAACGAGAATCAGCTGATATGACGTCATCATCATCATCAGGTCTTTTTTAGTCTTCACTGCAGGAGCACGACCCTCTCTGTATAACAAGAGCCATACTTGGCCAGAGCAGCCAGAGGATTTGGTCTACATTCTCCTCGCTGGCCAGACTGATTGGATCTCATTGATTTTTTAAGCTTTGTCTAGCTTGTATTTCCTAAGTCCCCTTTTACGACATCCACGGGAGGACTTGGAGTGTTCCTTTCTACTCGTACTCTGCCGAATACTACACGGCTAAATCACTAAATTAATTTCGGACAGTCATATTAAAAAAGCATTAGTAACTCATATTTACACATATTAACACAGTATAGAAGCATGTCAAGGAATGTTAGAGTGCGTGGGCGCGAAGGTGTGTCAAATTATTGGCGCGAAGTGGACTCTTAACCTCACTCGATGGGCGAATTTGCTGAATTCTTTAAACATTACGAGCTGAAAGATAATTGACCAAATTTTTAACTACCCTAACCCGCTTTGGACGTTTAATACGGTATTTGTAATCGAGTTCCGAATGCCGATGGGGACGAGCTGATAGGGACGAACCGATGTCCGATGGGGCAAAAAGGTTCTCGTTGGCGACCACGTACTGGCAAGCGAAGCGTAGGACACCCACCTACAAGGTCTGACGACCTAACCAAGGTCACTGGAAGGCACTGGAAGCAATCCGCTCTAGCTCTACTTCTAGGCCTATGTCCAGCAGTGGACGTTATGCGGCTGAAATGATGATGATGATGATACATCGACTTTTAAAAAAAGGAGGAGGTTATCAATTCGTCGCCATCTTTTTTAAGTATGTTCATCGATTATTCGAAAACTCCTGAACCCATTTAGAAGGATATTATTGCGAGGTGGTCCCAAAGAAATGTTATCAAAATCGTTTGTGTAGTTTGGTGGATAAGGCGGTTTTTAGTTTCGAAAAATATATATACATACATACATAATATCATACCAGTTTCCCACAGGAGTAGGCAGAGGCTATGAACCTCCACTTGCTACGATCCTGACAAACCTCTTTTGCTTCATCTAATCTAAACTCATCAATCTCTTCATACACGCCCTTCGGTTACGGGTACTTTTTACTTTAAAAAAAATATATAGCTATATATAAAACATACAAAGCTTAAATGCTCAAGGTCTACACACACACTACCGCGTCTCTATCCCGCGTTTTCAACATGAAGTTAAGAGGATATAAGCATGTTCATCAGTTGACAGTTTCTTTTGCTCCGTCAAATGTATCTAATAACAGCAGCGTATTGTACCTGGGTATGCTGGTTTCTGATGTCTCATATCTTTGAAAACCCTCAATGCTTCACGCTCTCAAATAAAATGACATAATAAGTATACAACGTGGAAGGAAAATGAACTCCCCTCCACTAATTATGATTATTTCAATGTGTGGGAGTAAATATAATTACTACATACCCGTAATAAATCGAACCACCGGCTATACTAGATCACTATAGTATAGTGATAAAAAAACAACATCCAAAAAAAACAAAAATGCCCATGCTAATTGCCCGGGCGGCTGCATACTATATGTATGGAAATGCCGATTTTTTAAATTATGATTGTAATTTTAATTTCATTATACTATAATAATCTAGTATAGCCGGTGGTTCGATTTATTACGTGTATGTAGTAATTATATTTACTCCACACATTGAAATAATCATAATTAGTGAAGGAGAGTTCATTATGGGCTTAAAGATCTATAAAGATTTTCGCATTTATAATTTAGTAAGAATATTACATACATAATATTCTTCAGAGTTGTTGTATGTGTATACGCATGCATGCAATATTTCCGAAACCGGGAAGTTGATTACAGACAGACAGACAACGAGACAGGTGAAACTAAAAATAAATAAAAACAAAAGAGCTTGTAAAAAAGCTCTGTCTGCCCCATTAGGGATAAAAATGTGATAGTTATTATATACTAAGCTATTTCTGGAATGTTCGCCCCCTATCCATCACAGATGCCTGACCAGTGTATGTCTGTTTACACGTTCGTTCTCATCACCAAATTATTTAACCGAACAATAACACGCCGGTTATAAGTATGTCGGCTTTGTAAAATTTATTATTTATTTATTGTAAGGTATTAAAATATGCGATGAGAAAAACGTGTTTCGGTTTTTTTTGTATTATTTATTGACCAGTCATATCAGTATGCTTTTTCTTTTTCCGTCTTCCAAAAAGGAGATTATAATTTTTTTGCTGCGCATTTTGGCCAAAGATTAGGTCTGGCCATACAACGAGGCAATGCCGCCAGTCTCTTAGGTACCCTGCCCTGCGACCGTAGCGATCTGGGGTCTATTTTTTATTTAATATAATGTTTTATTTTAATTAGATTATTTTAGTTGATAGTTTTATTATTTTAATTTAGGTAGGTTATTTATTTTTTAGTTAAATAATTATTGTGTCCTGTAGATATTTAATTATTTAATAAAATTTATTTTTTATTGTATGTTCACCAATTATTCAAAGACACCCAGACCGATTTGGAGATCTTTTTTTTTTTGCAAGGGCTTGTAAGGTGATCCCAAAGAATTTTTATCTAAATAGGTCGTGTAGTTTGAGAGTGAAGTCGGTTTTCAGTTTTGAAACATTATTTGATACACACTTTTCATGCAATTTTGTTTTTCAATTCAATTCATTTATTGCATTTATAATATCCTACTAATATTATAAACGCGAAAGTTTGTAAGTACGATTATGGGTGGATGGGTGTTTGTTACTCTTTCACGTAAAAACTACTGAATGGATTTCAATGAAACTTTACAATAATATAGCTTATACATCAGAATAACACATAGGCTACAATTTATAAATATACTGCGCAGACGAAGTCGCGGGCACCAGCTACTTATACATAGTTTTTAGTCTTTAAGTGTTTATCTATTTAGTATTTGTTATAAAATATAGTATCGTCACAGAGTAATAATATACTACGTACAAATATCGTTGAGTTAGTATCCCATAATACAAGTCTCGAAATTACTTTGGGGCTAGCTCAATCAGTGTAATTTGTCCCTATATATTTAATTATTTATTAATACAATATGAACCATGTTGCGTTTTGTAAAAATAAGATGAAACGGCAAGCGGGTGTTTTCTTGAAAACTATACATTGCATAAAATTAATAAAAAATACTACCATTTAATGTTCCTAGTTTAAAATCGATACGAAGTTATTTACGAGTTAGCTAAATCATTCTCTAAATTTGCAGTATGCCCTGAGGTCAAACATTCAGTAACTCGTATAAGATGCATTATATATAATAAACGTAAATTATTTTACATTTACAGGTAAAGGGAATCAAAATCATTGCATTGTATCTGATTCATTATCATCGTCATCATCAAATCTTTTTACCTTTGTACCTACTATATTTTAAATGTACTTTTGATTATTGTCATACTTAGTTGGTGCAATAAAGAAATTTTATCCTATCTTATCTTTTCGTCTCCAATGCAGGAGCACGACCCTCTCTGTACAGCAGAGCCATACTTGGCCAGAGCTCCTCATCTGATTCGTCTCAATAAAAAATATTTTGATTCTAATACATAAAAAGCTTGTAATCAAAACATGATAAGGAAAATGCCAAGAGAACCAGCTTGTTGAACGCGAAATCAGCCGCAGAAAACATTTAATTACGCCCAAGGTCAGAAAGGCGAAATCTAAAATGAGAATATTAAAGATGTCAGCTGTAGTCTAGTGGATTTAAAAATAAACTTGAGATTATAGCGTTGTTGGTGTCGCGCGGACACTTGCGGGTAAATAAACAACTCTTCGCCACTGACAGCTCTAACAAGCTGAAGTTGATCAGCACATGTTGAGCAAAGAATTGCTAAGTACCAGAGAAATTAAAGATATCCAGTGAATTAAAAAACGTGATTATAGTTTAGTGTTGTTGTAAAATCAGTAGTTTCAATCGAAAAATGCCAAACTCTCGATAGCTTTAAAGTCATTCGGGGTAACTGAGCGCAGCGCGTGAGTCTCCCGAACGGGGAGCGGGGGGGATATCATTTGTTCGGACAGAACAGAAAACGCCCGCGTGACATTTAATCGCGACAAGTCACAGTGTCCTGTGGTGGACGAAGAATTTTTTTTAACAATATGGTGTCGCGCAACACACACTTTCGGGTAAATAAACAACTCTTTGCCACTGACAGCTCTAACAAGCTGAAGTTAACAGTAGCACATGTTGAGCAAAGAATACGCTATTTTCCAACAAGTCAAATCAGCAACTTTTTTCTAAACGTCAAAACAAACAGTTTCTATGGGATTTTGTATGAAATACAGGCAGATGACGTCATAGATTTTTGGAGTCAAATAGCGCTCTTATTATCAGTTTTTCTACAATAATAAATTTAAAATAACGTTAAAATAGATATGTTCAAAGACAAGAAACATTATTTTGCGACGCTTTATTTTTTTATTTGTACAAAATAATTTATTTTTGACTTAGGAAAGCACCCAATTGCTGAGTACCTACTTCATCCCTTACGGGTAGAGAGAGCTAGTCAGTCTATTGGATTAAAAAAAAACGAGATTATAGTAATACAATACAAATTAACTTTATTGCACCATGAAATTACAACAACAACAAGAAACAATATAGGCACAAGTAATGTTGCTGTTAAATCGATAGTTTCAATCTAAAAATGCTAATCTATGGCATATATAATAATAGGCCTATCGGTAGCTGTTCTAGAGCAATTCTATTAATATCCAACAATACTAGACAAGCAATATATCGATACTATCGATAGTATTGCGTTTTATAAACTACGAGTATCGTTAGTATTGATGGTTTGAAATACTGCACAGACTATCTCTTAAATATTCACTTCTCCCTCTACCCAAAGGTTGACTGGAAGAGATTGCTATGCGATAAGTCCGCCTTTGTATCATATTTCTGTCTTCAGTTTTTATGGTTCCGTACAAAAAATGAAATACGGAACTCTTATAAGATCACTCGTGTATCTGTCTGTCCGTCCGTCTGTCACAGCCAATTTGCTCCAAGTCTACCGGACCTCAGGTGAAATTTGGTAGGATGGTGTAATTGTATGACCCAAACAAAGATGTAAAAAAACTCTATATATCTATATTATTTAAGAGCTCTTGTCGGTGAAGTATGTTTTTTTTTCTACTTTTCTCTCTCGTCCGCCAGCTGTTTTACTTCGTTGTACGACACGACGTTCACCTTCTTCTTTATCTGCTTCATGGAGCCATGCCTCGGTCTTCCTGGTCCTCTTTTCCCTTCTATCTTTCCTTCAATGATGATTTTTATGAAATCGTCGTGTCGTATCAGATGACCTAACATCTTTCCTCTTCTATTCTCTATTAAGGCCAGAATGCATCTACTCTCTCTTACTCTTTTCAGGACTTCTTCATAGGTCATTTTTTTTGTAAAAAAAGTAATGTAAAAAGTTTTTTTTTTGAATAATGTTTACCGGGGCAAATTAGGAAATAAAAAAAGTTTTGCCAACCTTACTGTGTCATATATAACTAGTAGTTCGCCGTGAACTTAGACCTCGCGATTATTATTCTATAATTATAACATAAAATCATTCAAACATCACAAAGTTAGAACGCGCTATGGTTTCGTTTGCTACATAATCGCGGGCTTTTTTATTAATATTTCAAAAACAACTGAACCGTACTTGAAAATTCTATTGATATTTCCTACATGCCTACCACATTTCATCAAAGTCAGACCATCGGTTCGGGAGTTATCGCGATACAAACATACATACATACATAGGTACAATGTGTTTTCGCCCCCAACTCGATTTAGAAACCTCGTTCGCTTTAATCGCTCGGTCAACGAATAAAAGGGCTCCCTATGAGGATTTCAAATATATGTTTGTAATGATAGTAAAATAATCAATTTTGATTTTTTCATGAAAGAAGACGAAAATTGACGCCAGATTTACAACGTCCAAACTGACAGGAGAGGGGTACGGAACGATGTTATCACACTGAACTGAGCACTGAACGCGGCTACTAGTTCTTATGACATTTGTAGCAGTAGTGGCTAACTCATGAGAAATAAATTGTTTATCGGTTTTTATTTTTTTAATAAGAGGGATAAAAGAAAATTTTCCGAATTTGTCTCTAAATATTTTAGTGGTTCTAATTAATCACAAGAATTAAATGTTAATGTATGTATATACGGAATTAAAAGTATGTTATGTAGTTTAGTCATAGTCTTGAAAGAAATTACGAAAAGGGGTTGGTATAGGATTTTTTTTATCGAGTGAAGTTTGTTAAATCATGTTTCTGGATGGATCTTTAACTAGACCACAGAATTAATAATAGTATTACATACAGAACGGAAACTCGCACCGTCCCCCGCAATCTGGTGTCCCCGCAACCCTTCCCCCGTTATTGTGAGGTGTGAGCAGCAGTAAAACAGGGTTACTGGTAGTCGCACGTTGACATTACGCGAGTCACATAAGATTATTGAATTATAATGGTGAGAAACTGCGCACATTATCATTGTTTATCCACCGAAAACAATAAATAACGAAAATTTTAAGATTTCCAAGTGATGAAAACAGGTAAGCAAAGCAACAAATTCTGTGGTGGCGACCCTGATTGTTTCACTCACACATTTGACGTGTGCACGGACGGATTGTTTCGTTTGTAGTAGTACTAGGTATATATACTGCTCCGTTTGTATGAAGTGCCATACCTGTGACTAGACTATACTCCATTTGTTTAGGTATTTAAATAAATGTAAACAATCTTGACGTATCTTGTTATTGAAATATACACTTTATAAATCAATAATTTTGCTAATTACAAAGTAATTATGTTATAAATTATAAATTACATAATTACTTTGTAATTTGCAAAGGTATTGATTTATAAAGTGTATATGTCAATAAAAAGACATGTCAAGATTGTTTACATTTATTTAAATACCTAACCAAATGGAGTATAGATCCTTAAGTAAGACTTATCTTTGTCAGATTTTAAAAACACTGTTTTCTATGTTTCAGATGGTTTTAAAAACTCGATCTATTTAGCCTTAATACACCTCCATGACACAGATTAATCATTATTATTTCAGGCCCACTAACTTAGGTGTTGACCTATATTTATAGGGATTTGTACCAGAGGCCAGATCTCCATAAGACCTTCCTCATCTTTTTAACAATATCTTATTTCCTCATTCAACAACAATTATCAATAGCTTAATTTAGTTTTATTTGTTCTTATTTCTTTTTTCTCAATTATATGTCATATATTTATTTATTTTGTGCAATCACCGTACTTATAGTTGGTTAAAAACAACAATCAGAATAGGGGTGACGACAGGGTCCGAAAAGTATGATTGTTTTTAGTCCGTCTTTAAGATTATCCAAAAATAATGGAACCGTATTTTTCAGTTTACCAAAAAAGTAAAAATTCACTAAGATGCGGAGCGTCAAAGTGGGGGCTTGCAACGTCACCGCTAAGTAAAAATCGTACCCAGCCGTGACGTCATGCGAAATTTCAATGCGCTGTATCTTTGTCATTTTTTGTTTCTCAGAGAAAAGAAAAAATACGTGTTCAATATTTTTTTATAATCTAACCGATGGACCAAAGATATTGTTCTATTCATTATTATCAGTAGAATGTAATGCGACTGACCTGAGGCGTCCACGCGGTGGCGCGGCTGGAGCTGCGGCTTCTGGTGCGGAACAGCTTCCTGCTGACGCTCTGCAGCACCACGCTGCCCGTGGAGCGCGACTTCTGCATGCCACCTGCGGGAGGGGGAGCGATGTGGGCGGGCGCATTCCGGCCCAGCAGCGTCGACAAGAACGAGTGCGACTGCGACGGCGACGGCGGCGACGTCGGCGTCGACGCGACAGACGCGAATTGTAACTCCCTATACGTCAATATCCACCCTTCTTCTGTTTGACAACCTTTGTTTGGACCATCGTCGTCTACCTCCCCCGGCGCGCGCGGCTTAATGTTACGCAAATTCTTGTCGTAGTTAATACGCTTGAAGCGATCCGCTTTGTCAGCGTCCACGCTCTTCTTCCTAGCCATGCGTAAGTAACGCTTGATTGTGTCGCTGACTGATTGGGAGACGTCGTCGTGGTCGACGCTCGAGCGGCGTCGCGTGGCTTTCCGATCAGGAGGCGGGCTGGTCGGGCTTGTTGGGGCCGTCGCCGCCTCCTGCTTCTCTCTGTAAGCCCGTTCGATTTCCAGCAGAACTTCCTCCGGTATGGGCAGCGTCTGAGTCCCGCAATCAACGAATTTATCTTCAACCAACTCGTGCACCTCAATGAGTGGCGGCGGCGACATGGGCGGCGACCGCATCGAGTCCTCGCCATCGCTGCCGAAACGCGATGATACACCAAGAGTCTGTGTACGCAAACCACCACGCACAAGGCCACTCCCACTCGGAAATCCACTAGGTCTATAACCACCGCCACTACCACCACTTCTGCCACCCCTATACGGCTTCGTTTTACGAAGATCATGATACAGTCTTTTCAGTAGACTCCTATCGGTTAATATGTCCTGCACTATGGTATCCCTGTTCGGTGCACTACAATAATATCTACTGAGGTTATCCAACAGGGTTCTTTGGGACGGATCGGCGTCGGCGTCGGCGGGTGCTTTGTCCGCCTGCCGCTTCAGGTACCTTCTCAAGGCCCGGTTGAGTTCTTCACTCTCAGAACTTTTGGTAACTCCCGTATCTTCTTCTACTTTCAGGTACTTGCGAAGTAAATCGACTAGAGTGTTTTCTTCCTCCTCCGCCGGCTTTGGTGCGGAATTCAATGCCAATGAAGATCCAGAGTTGAATCCCGAGGTAGAAGGCGGCGGCGGGGCCGCGAAGAAGTCTCGCCTGAGCTTGGCGATGTCGAAGCGTCCACCGGAAGTGTGACCGATGTAAAGGTCTGTGGGCCTGACCGGTGGCGGAGCATCGTCGGACGGGGAGCGGGCCCGGACGGAGCCGCCTCGCTGGCGCTTTTTCCGCCGCGGGCGAGGCAAGGCGCCCGGGTACGAGCTCTTCCTCCACAGCAGGAACCGCGGCTCCTTCGCGCACACGTCCTGGAAGTAAGCCTCTATCCGCGGCACGTCCTCGGGCCTGTTCTGGGCGCCTTCGGGGATGAGCCGGCGGCCGGCGTCGGACATGTACTTCCAGGTCTTGCGCGTGAGAAGCCATCGCTCGCGCGGCTTCTCGCGGCGTCGCGCGACTTTCGTCATGGGGTCGACGTCGAGGCGCGCGGGGCGACGGCGGCGCTCCATGGCCGGTCACCGGGTCAGGCGCGGCCGCGTCGCATGTCCGCACACCTGCCCGCACGAAACTGAGCACTCGCCACCGTGGAGAATATTATGCGCCGAAATAGCCGTCTGTTAATAGAGCGGCCATGAACTGAATATAGGGTGCGCGTGCGCGCGGCGAGACCGGCGCGGGCGGCGGCGGCGGCGCTGCCACTGCCGCGTAAACAAAACCGCCCGCCCAGCGAAGCCGCCCCGCGCTTCCTTGACCTATGCGGTGACATGCCCTGGCGGCACTGATTGATGATGGTCATGGCTCGTCATTGCATCCTTGCAGTCAGCTGACTCGGTTCAATTGAGCGCAACATTTCATTTTATACATCTTAATTATTTTTCGGAGGTGGCTAATGACTGGTCCAAAGTGCAGTAGTTATTTTAGAATCTTTTGTTTATAGTTTCAGCGAAATTTGCAGTGTGTAGAAAAGTAATTATTTTTTTCGCACTGAGCTATTTTACAAACTTCTGGTAGATGAGTTTTAAAACTAATTTTTGAGTGGAAGCTAAGTGTGTAATAAAAAAAGAATATTTTTTGACAGAGCTAAGATCCCATGTTTATATCAGCCTAGCCTTTGCGTGAAAAAATCCTGTATTTTATTTTATTGGTTCATGCATGTACACTTGAAAAGTTTACAAGTAAACATAGTACATAAGTAAGTGTTACTTATTTCTAATGAAATTTCTTCCTGTAGACCCATTAGAAGTAGTTCAATAAAGTAGTATTTTTAATTGTGTTTAATTTTAATATTTAGTAAGAACAAATGTAATACACGGTGATTTTTAAATGGTTTTGCAGCCGAAGGCCACTTCATAAGGATTCTTAGTAAGACCTAATGAGCTAGTCAAAATAAAAATACAGACACAAAAAATGTTGAATAAAATTCGAAAGTAAAATCGAGAGATCAAATCGTGCTACCGCCACCAGGCGCAGCCGGCCGGCCGGAGTTCATCCGAAGTCACGCGGGTCTCGATCAAAAATCATTTTTGCAACTTTTTTATCTTCCTATTCTCTTCTGCCTGCCTGCTAGTAAGTACAACTACCTATCAAAAATTTTGTTTGCTCAGTATTTGCGAATATTTTAAGTTTCTCTTCCCATGGTAGGCATCGCAGAAGGGAGACTAAGAAATGAAAGTGCTACAGCAGATGGCCTTATCAGAGGGTCCGATTTTTTTTTTAAGTATTCAATGGGGAAAAACGGGACCCTATTAGGTATAAGACTTCGCTGTCCGTTTGTTCGTCTGTCTGTCACCAGACCGTATCTCATGAACCGTGACAGCAGTAGAAGATTTATTCACAGATGATGTATTTTTGTTGCCGCTATAACAACAAACACTATAAACAGAATAAAATAAATTAATGAAGTGGGGCTTCCATATAATAAACGTGATTTTTTATAGATACCGGTATCTACCGTGCGGGAGTCTGACTCGCACTTGGCCGTTTTTTTTTTAAGTCGAAGATTGCACATATCTCTCGTCATGCATTTTTTGAAGTGAAAACTTCTTAAGCGGCGTTGTGCACTTTTTTTGGAATGGGTAAAAAATGTTAAACTCGCGTCAGGACACGCTCGCGTCAGGACACGTGACCTGATCGAAAATTCGTAAGACGGATGGAGAATAGACAGCTGGCGCGGCGTAGAAGAGGGAGTATCCCCCTGTCTTTCTACGGCGCGGCGAAAATGTATGCCTGCGCCTGCTGTTTCGTTTAGGCGGCGCAGGGCGCTTGCGCGAATGTTCGTGTGTGTTTATGTTACAGCGTGCTACGCGCATCCATGGATGGTGACAGCTGATGGCTCGACCGTCTGTGTAGTGGCCATACTGCTGTGTTTTCACTTCTGCCGGCACTCCCAGAGTGCAACCCGTCGTTTTTTTTGAGCTTGCATAACTGGCGTCCACTTTTGTCTCGGAATGTTCAAAAAGGTATTTTTACATGGCGTTGCCTAAAAATAAACTATTATTTTTGGCGACAATACCATATGACTCGATGTCAATACATTGACGTGTTATCACGAGTCCAAACATCGTCACGCCATTCACTATGAATACTGAGCCGCAAATAAACCAATTAACTTTGTAGCACTGTCAATACTAAGATAAATTATTTTTCGGTTTTTTAAAATTAATTATTTTCCTCTCGTCTTCATTTGAAATAAGTTATTTGTAAAGAAAACGGGATCATTTAAATTGTTGTCTCATAACCCTTTAACCTATTTTATGAACTAATGTTTATAGGTTAAAGTGAGAACATGAAGCTTTTGTAAGCACATGTCCATTTTCTTTTTCCTTATACAATGTCCTTTTTAATTAAGTACAAATATTTTAAGAGGTGATTCAGTTCATCATTCCCAACAACTATTCCCAATAAATGTATATCGAAATACGAAAAAATTTTTTTCATTTTCCATAGTAATGATATCACGTGACTACTTCGATTCGTATGAGAACCTAAATTTTTTTTTCGTATTTCGATATACATTCATTGGGAAAATTTGTTCAAAATAATGGACTGAACCACCCCTTAAAATATTTGTACTTTATTAAAAAGGACATTGTATAATGATGTTAGTCTAGTTGTTAGTATATTTTTTTTGTTTAGATATCACTTTCACTATTAGTTTCTTTTATTTGTGTATTTTTTTTCAATGTTAGGTTTTTAAGCTATTGCATAGCTTCTATCGCGGGCCTTGAGCGCGGGGACCGAATCTAGAAATTCCGTAACGAAAAAACCTCACGCTCTCCACTCCGCCTACCATGTAGGTTGCCGCTTCGTCTCCGTCGTCCGTTAGCGACGTTGCCGTCCTTCCTTGTAAAAATTCACCGACCGAACGGAACCACCTTAATGCAATAGCTTTACCGCGGCAGTCCCCGAGTGCCACACGTCTTTTTAGGGTTCCGTAGCCAAATGGCAAAAACGGAACCCTTATAGATTCGTCATGTCTGTCTGTCTGTCTGTCCGTCCGTATGTCACAGCCACTTTTTTCCGAAACTATAAGACCTATACTGTTGGAACTTGGTAAGTAGATGTATTGTGTAAACCGCATTAAGGTTTTGACACAAAAATAGAAAAAAACAGTAAATTTTGGGGGTTCCCCATACTTAGAACTAAAACTCAAAAATTTATTTTTCATCAAACCCATACGTGTGGGGTATCTATGGATAGGTCTTCAAAAATGATATTGAGGTTTCTAATAGCATTTTTTTCTAAACCGAATACTTTGCGCGAGACACACTTCCAATGTGGAAAAAAGTGTGTCCCCCCCCCGTAACTTCTAAAATAAGAGAATGATAAAACTAAAAAAAATATATAATGTTCATTACCATGAAAACTACTAGCGAAAATTGGTTTGAACGAGATCTTTTAGTAAGTAGTTTTTTTTAATACGTCATCATCATAAACGGCAATTTACCTTTCATTCAATCAACTCAAATATAAAAATTAAAAAAAAACATACTACAAGACTTTTATATTATGTTATTTGCTACTACGGAACCCTTCATGGGCGAGTCCGACTCGCACTTGGCCGTTTATTTTGTTTTTATTTTTGTTAATTTAAACTTATTTAACTTAACTTTTTAATATTATTTTATTTGTGTGTTGGTTAGTTTTCACTAGATATGGACCCCTCTTGGGTAGAGGCCCCCTCCAAACTGCTTCACTGTCCTCTTTCCTGTGCCTTCCTTTGCCACTTCTTGCCAGCCAATGCTACTATATCATCAGACCATCGAGTTGGACAATTATTGAGCGTAAAATAATTTATCAAAACTAAAAACCGACTTCACCTCTAAACTACACAACCTATTTCTGAGCATTTTACCGACAGTGGCTTCGGTGTCTTTGCTCATTCGTTTTAGGATATATTCTTTCTATAGTCTTTGGTCAAGAATTTCGTTTTAGGATATATTATCTTAAGTCACACCGTTTCTTACACCTTATACATGGCTGTTTACTTAGAGCCGCATAACCCAAAATGCTCTGTCTGCCTCATTAGGAATAAAGACGTGATAGTATATGTATTTAAACGCTCCGAAGCTCTGACCACCCCGGCATGCAGACGTGTAATGGATATCGACGGCCCACTCTATAATAAGGCGGGTTGCTATTACTCCCATCCCGCACCATGATGTAATACACCAGTATTGTTTAATGAGATGTTAAATTAGTTATGTTTTGGATACTGAGTATTCAAGGTTAACTAACACTTTTCGAAGCACTGTCGGCGAAAGACGGAAATCAATTGTAGTTTTTATAATGTCTGAAAAAGTGTCGCGCGAGTTATTATGTTGATGCTAAGAATTCGATATACTCGTCATCATCATCAACATCAGGTCTTTTGTCTCCACTGCAGGAGCACGACCCTCTCTGTACTACTAGAGCCAGAGCAGCCAGACGACTATGGCCTACACTTGCCTCGCTGGCTAGACAGGTTGTGGAGAGGTCTTATTGCTGTTTATAAGCTTTGTTTAGCTTGTATTTCCTAAGTCGCCTTCAACGACATCCACGGGAGGTTTTGGTGTGGCCCTATTCTGCTCTGACGAAATCCACACGGCCAGATGTGTAGTGTACAACACACAAAATTCAGTATTACATAAAAAAGTTTTAACATCTTTTTGCTGCCAAAGAAAATTTTATTATTTTTAATTTTTTTTTAGGGTTCCGTACCCAAAGGGTAAAAACGGGACCCTATTACTAAGACTTCGCTGTCTGTCCGTCAGTCCGTCTGTCTGTCACCAGGCTGTATCTCAAGAACCGCGATAGCTAGACAGTTGAAATTTTTACAAATTATGTATTTTATTTCTATTGCCGCTATAACAACAAATACTAAAAACAAAATAAAATAAATATTTAAGGGGGGCTCCCATACTACAAACGCGATTTTTTTGCCCTTTTTTGCTCGATATCAATAATGGCAACAAGGGGGGCTCCCATACAAAAACTAGATTTTTGTAGATAATGGTACGGAGCCCTTCGTGCGCGTCCGACTCGCACTTGGCCGGTTTTTATTTTACTTTAAATGATTTTTTGATTTGAGCATGCGCAATCTGCATAAAATAAATAGCTATATGGGATCCCCTATGAAACTCATAGTTTAGATTCGAAGTTCAGTCTTAACTCTAAATTAAGTGCATATAATGTATGAAAGATACCGTCATTTTGCTCTCTCAGAAATTATGAACACATCCATATATTGAAATTTTTTACATGCTTATTATATACTTCAAATATCTTTTTGATATTAAAAATATTGGGTCTTTTGTAACCAATTTAATTTCTTAATCTATGCCTTTTCAACTTTCTCGCGATAACTATACATAGAGTCAAAATTTATATTTATTTGAAAAAAAATTAGATTCAGATTTTAAAAAATATAAAGGCACAAGTTAGGACTTCAATAATTTTGGATTGTTTTATAAATTTTAGTCATAAAACAAAGCAATTGTTTTTCCATGTTTGGACTATTATTCACCAAAGATAAAAGCTTTATGAAATACAAATTCATGTATTAAAGGGTTAAGGGCACGGATGACAGATTACTAATAAGTTCTTTAAAAAAAAACATTATTCAAATCATTTCTCATTTTCTAAATAAAAATATAATCTATTAATAATATTTTAAATTCATGTATTAAAGGGTTAAGGGCATGGATGACAGATTACTAATAAGTTCTATAAAAAAAAACATTATTCAAATCATTTCTCATTTTCTAAATAAAAATATAACCTATTAATAATATTTTAAATTCATGTATTAAAGGGTTAAGGGCACGGATGACAGATTACTAATAAGTTCTATAAAAAAAAACATTATTCAAATCATTTCTCATTTTATAAATAAAAATATATCGAAAATAATATTTTCTTTTCATATATGGCAAGTTAAAAAAAAAGACGTAACAATAGTTAAAAAAAATAAAAACAGAACAATGTATCTTCCTAGCGACGTTCAAAAATGTGTTTACGGCTAGTCCGCGAATTACACGTCGGAATGTCGGAATGGCAGAAAAAGCTGCTTTTATTATCAACGCAATAAAAACACCTTAAGATCTCAATAAAGAATGAAGTCACTAAAAACTTTCCCACGGCGCGAGCGTATCGAAAAACGTTTTATTACTGTACTAAATCAATAAAAATAACGCCATGCCACATCTGTATCTAAGTGCGTAGAAATCTCTCGATATTGCAACCTCTTCGTAGTTTCGTACATTTACTGGCCACTTATAAAGTGCTCCAATTTAAAAATAAACGCTTGACAACATAAACAAAAATGGCGCCTTCCGCGTCGACTAGCGCCATCTGGTGGTTGCGTTGTGAACGTGGAAAATTGAAACCGTGCCAAGTGTGTGCTTTTCTTGTTTTGAAACAGGTTTGAGTCTGTGTACGTTTTCTTCGTTCGTTAATCTGTTGGTAGATGGCACTACAATGCAAATAGGACAGATTGGAATTTTACCAGACTATTTTATTTTATTATATTACATTTATTTACTACTATGTAAGCACAGTACGAGTAAAATGTTATAAAAAATTATCCTTACGAAATAAGTTAAAAATATATTTAAGTAAGCATTGATTTTCTTGAATTCTGACGTAGGCAAATTCTAGAAAGCCTTCTTATCAAAAAAATCTTGAATCCCGATCAAGTCACCTTTCAAACAAAAAACTTAATAAAATCGGTTCAGCCGTTTAGAAGCTACGCTGACTCAGACAGACGCACAGATGCACACGTCAAATTTATAATTCGCACCCCTCTGTTTGCGTCATTGGTTAAAAATTATAATTGAATCGATTTAACACTCGATTTAATCGAATGGCATTGTTTGTATTTTGGCATGCGCTCGCGCATTGTATCACGCGCCCCAATTTTTGCGATTCCATATTGGATATTCTGTATTGTGATATTGACAATAGTCAATAGGCTATTTTCGGATCGAGCAACACCTAAGGTAGACATAGGATAGGTGAAACAAAAGAATGATAAATAACTGGCCAAGTGCGTGTCGGGCCACGCTCAAAGTAGACTTCCGAAGTATCGCGTTACAATATAAGGCCTTTTTTTAAATAATTTTACAAGTTAACTTTTTAATTTTTTTATTCAAAAAGGAGTATTTTATAAGTTTCGGCTATAACTCTTAACGGACTGAAATAGGCGCAAAAGCTGTCTTTTAAAGTTTAATACAAAATATACAACGTGAAAGGAACATACCCGAATCACTGTAGTTTAATGATAATAAAATAATAATAGTAAAACAAAAAAAAATTACATTGCCATACAAATTTCCCGAGCGACTGCACAATTTCCAATAAATGACGAAATTTTTAAAATTTTTGTCTGTTTTAATTTAGTTTCATTGTTATTTATGCTAACGCTTTACCCGAAAAATAATTAAGTAGATAATTTAATATTTTGCATATTTTTTTTTAATCAACATCTAAAAAAACGCAGAATACATGAAATTGAGAACTACCAGCTTTTTTAAGTCAACTAATGAAATATTTAAAAAAAACGGGACTAAATGTGAACTGTCACATTACACAATTAATTTAGCGAAGTTCATTACACTCTAAGGTCGATGGCTTTTTCATTGGAAAAATAATGTTCACGCAATTTAGATACTTTAGTAAGTCGATCCTAAACGGACATTCTGGTTTTTGGCAAGGTATCCAAAAATATTAACTATTTAAGTTTTTCTATAGATTTCCAACAGTTGAAATCGAGTCTACCACTCAATGCCGACAGACAAAATTTCGGTAAACACCTATACCGACATCAGTTCATTTACTTTAAGTGCATTAGACCGACAGAAGGGGTCAAGGGGGGAAGGGGGGTTAGCTCGGCCTTCGGCCTGCGGCCTCGCGGGTAGGCGGCATTTGTATGAATTTTGTATGGAGGACAAGGACTGAAGTCTATCCCGACTGTTAGTTGGACTGATACAGCATTAAATCGATTAACAAACCCTTTCCACACCTTTTATTCTACGATTTTAGTAGTGAAATTAAAATTTAAATAATTAACGGATAGTTTTACGTGCTTTTGACAGTACCACGAAAAATCCCAACCTTGTGAATTTCATTCATTCCGACCAAATAATATACAAGATTCCGCCAAAACCGAGCGTTTCTTAGTGTTGCCCATGGTCGACTATCGATATTCAATCGATAGCCAACCAATCCCAAGACTATAGATACTATTGTGGTGCGGTAATAAAAAACTACTATCAATAGTTTTTTCAACTATTTTAGACTATCGATATTTAGTCTGCCAATTTGCAATAGTATAGGGTATGTTTTTGCATATAATGTAATTAAGATTATCGATAGTCTAACAACTATCGTTAACTACCGATAGTCTAAAACAATCGATACTGTCAACAGTATTGTTGTCCGTTAATAAAAAGCCAATTATTCTCTATAGCTTTTTAATTAGCAACAACAATACTATCGATAGTGTCGTAACTGTCGTTCTCCTTCGATGGATTATCATTTCTGAGTAACAATACTATCGCATTCATTCGATAGTATTGCCACGTACTGAGCTATCGATTAGATAATCTAATAGGTTCAATAGTAAATCGATAGTACAGTGACCCAACGAGATACCTAGGCCGGACCTCTACCTATATCTTGAATTTTCTCTTAAACTTTTAAAGTAATATAACAAGAAAATGTCAGAAAAATTTAAATGAAGTCCTTCTGAACAAACATCTTCATGGAAATATTATTTTGGGTTTAAAAGAAAATTTAAAATATAGAGAGCGCCAGCCCAGGTGTCTCGATCGCCCACTGTATGAGTATTTCCACTTTGCTTTTTCAGATGTAAATTATCGACAGTAAAACTATCGATAGATCGTCAACACTAGTGTCTATCCAACAGTTTACAGCTAATATCCGCTGTAGTTACTCACCGTGTATTTTTATCAGTCATTTCCCCACCTTAGATTGTGTCTGCCAAGGAATTTGGATTCGCAAATCAACCGCACGGGCATTAATCTCGCTGGTTTGGTTCTGCCTACAGCCCGATCGCTGCTTATTAAAATATCTTCAAGAATGTTTGTTAATGATAGGGCTATTTCTTCTCGATTTCTCATGGTCTTCAACATCCTTGGGTGACCATTTATATTACATTTGGTACGTAACAATAAGAAAACGTAAAGAACGGACCCCGGCTACAAAGCAACACGGCTGAGGATTAAACGAGCTAGTCCCAGTAGTCCTACCAAGTTTGTTCTACCAGTAGGACTGATGGGAATTTTTGTCCCAATAGACCTACCATTAGTAATACTGGGAATTTAATTCCCAGATGTCCTACTGGTAGGTCTGATGGGACAAAAATTCCCAGTAGTCCTACCAACTTCTTTTCTGTGCCCAGAATCCACCCTATTTACATTTTTTTATAAAGAGTTAAGTATTGTTTGTTAGGGGATACACAGGTCTTTTAGGTCTCCCCTGCAGGAGCATGACCCACTCTGTACTACTAGAGCCATACTTGGCCACAGTTTAATTACAGAGGTATGGCCTACTCTCCACGCTGGCCAGACCTAAGGAGGTCTTATTGATGTTTTCTAAGAGCTTTGTTTAGCTTGTGTTTCCTAAGTCGCCTTCTACGACATCCACGTGAGAGTTGGAATCGCCCTATTCTACTCTGCCGGAAACAACATATATATTCTTCATGACGAATGATCAATCATCTTTCAAACACAGATTAGAGTCTCCCATTTCCGACTGTTCGCCATAAACACTACGCTTTTCGCTCCGCAGAGAGATTTGCATCCTTTATCCTCTTCACTTCTTCAAGCTGCTAAAGTTGTCAGCCTGATATTTATTTATTTTATTTATTAACTACCATATTCATAAAAATTAACAACCGCTCGCTAAAACTATTTTAGTTAAAACATGATTTGTCCCTTTCTTTCAATATTTGACAATAAAAGAACGAGACAAAACGTAGTTTAACTAAAATTAGTTAAGAATAACATACTTTTCTAATTTTTTTATGAATACGAGGGTAAAACTTTATAGTTCCACAATAAACAATTGTTAACAATTGGCGGCAAAAATAGTTCTCTTCCAGTAAACCACATTATTTCAGTTTTTAGTCCTTTACTGATACCTTCAGCATAAATATTACTTCCTGTCCCAGGACATTGATTAGGAAAATGTTGTTTGTTCTCTTCTTGGGCGGTAAACGTTGAATCTCATAATTCGTTTGCTCTTGCGATTTCTCTCCAGCATCAGCTGACATATCACGTGACAACTTCCTTAATTTGATCCATAAACACAACGTCCCATCGAATTTTCTTACACGTGTCAAAGTCGAAATATACCTGTCTATATTTTCAAGGTTTTTTAGACATTCAAGATGGCTCCATTGGTAAGAGCATGGTCGTATCAAGACCATGGTCGCTGGTTAAGTCCCGCTCGCGTGGTATTTTTTTACCATTTCTTATTTGATTCATCATTATCATCATCATCAGGTCTCTTTGTCGCCACTGCAGGAGCTCGACCCTCTCTGTACTACTAGAACCATACTTGGCAAGAGCAGCCAGAGGACTTGGCCTACACTCTCCACGCTGGCCAGACGAGTTGGAGAGGTCTCATTGATGTTAAAAGCTTTGTTTAGCTTGTATTTCCTAAGTCGCCTTCTACGACATCCACGGATTGGAGTGGCCCAATTTCACTCGGCCGGAAACCAAACGGCAAATTATCTTACTTGATTATTTAGTTTGAATAATCTTTTCTATAAAGCTGTCGCTGCGTCAACTCAAAGTTTTTGGCACATTAGCGAATTTGAGGAAATTTCGTTTCAACGAGAAAATGTGAAAAATCAGTAACCGCACAATTCACACAAAATCGTCACACGTCACGCCGCGTCGCAGTCGCATCGTCTCTCGACATTGAACTTACACTAAAATTAACAAATATTACCGCAAACTAAAGAGAGTTACAGATGTTACACCTCATACAATACGCCAGTAGCGAGCATTTCATACAGACACAGAATTTGTCTACAATCTCCACTCTAATATAATGTCGGATACTAACGATAAAATGTAGTTCGTTCGATATGTTGACGTTCTCGTTAATTAGGCAAGATTGATGCCTATCCTTCAAAAAATAGTTGACACTGCAATACGTGTTAATGGCAAGTAAGTTCAGAGAAAATTAGAAAAAAAGTACGAGATTTTGTTCTCCAGTGTGTAATTATTTTACATAAAATTCGACGTTCGTCCGTCAAACGGAAAGTCCGGCAGGATTGAATAATTCTATTTACAAAAGAAAATACAAAATCACTATTTAAACATAGCGAAACCTTTTTTCGTCGAAAGCTGGTCGAAACCTTTTTATCGTATTGTTAATGTTTTTGTATAATATAGTTTATGTTATCAATGCCTGAATTTTGTGTTAAAAACTACATAGGTACAACGTGTGATCCATTTAAAAAATGGAATTAATTTGTATGAGATGTCCTTCTGTCTCTCTCTTTAATTCGTGATTACGTTCAGAAATAGTCGTCTGCGTATTTCGGCCAAACGTTTTCAACGTTTGATCTCTCGTGTTTTGATATGCTTTAATTTGTACAACTGATGATCAAAATAAATAATGTAGCGTAAAGAGTACGCTGAAAGATCGTTTTGTGAAAAACACATTTGACATTGTCTGAACATTTTCATTATCCTTCTGTATGAACTTCATTTTAGATCAGAAAAAAAAAACTTAAATTAGAATTGAATACAAATTGTACCTATTAAATGTAGACATTAGCAAACTTTTTAAATACCAGTCAAATATCCATAACAAATTCGGAACTATTATTTTCTAAACTGCTCTTAAAATTTGGCTGGCGGTTAAATAGCATAGAACAGACATATAAAGGTAAGCAGACCAAACATTATTGTAAGTATAATACACAGAAAGCCGCGTGGTATGAATTTACACTTAAGCTACATTAGTTTTATTCATTTTTTAAAACTTAATTGGTAATATTTGGAACAAAATTAGTAAAGTACTATACTTATGAATATAAAAGAGTACTTTAGTATACAAACACCCGCAATAACTGTTTATAAATATATTATATTCGACAATTCAAAAATAAGCTACGAGTGAAAAATTGCCACGCGTTATATGTACGTAATGTTTGGTCTGCTTCCCTTTTTATGTCTGTGTTAAATAGTGACTCTGAATGAATAGGCAAAACTTAAAAAAAAAACTACGTCACGTAATTTTTTTAAGAATGCCATGGTGTCATGATGCATACCACCAATGGCACCACATCCTGGTTTCATTATTCATCATTACACTATACTTACATGCACTATTAGTATAACTGACAGTATTTTCCACTTGTATTCCCATGGCTGTGACGTCACGTCATGTCATTCACTGTGATCCGGTCGAAGGGAGGCCCTTCACTACCACTTTTGCACTTTACATTATTCTCACTTTGTCACTATCACTTCACATCACTTTTCACCTGGAATTTAATTTTTTATCATTTTACAAACCTATTTCATATTTTCAAAAGACATCACATCTGTATCTCTTATAAGGTAAACAGAGCCCGTAAAAATATTAATTTGTTAAGAAATATACATATTTTCAGTTTTCTCCTTGACTTTTCGAAATATGAAAAAAAATAGATGCCTCAACATTTTCTTTCGTGAAATTAATTATAAGAAAATAATATAAAAGTACAAAAGATACTTAATGAAAATTAATTAAATACACCCAAAAATATAGATTTTTAAAATGCTCAGAATCAAAACAATTACTGATCAAAACCTTAATGAAAAGGCGAAAATTTCGAAAATTTAAAAAAGTATATTGGTAAAAATCGAAAATTACATGACCGAGGTTTGTAAAAGGATAAAAAAATTACTAAACCCGAAATAAAATAACTTGTCTAGTGGAATGTTAGGCGGCGTGCGCGCGCGCATCCCGCTCCGCGCACAGAACCGTTGTCACATGGCGCCATCTGAAATGGAAAAAGCTTAGTTAGTTTAGGGTTCCGTACACTTTTAAAGGTACACACGACTACGTACGTTCTTTATCGCCCCACCTTTTATTTTTTAGCACAATACTTGTGAAATTACTATATACAATGTCCTTTTTAATTAAGTACAAATATTTTAAGGGGTGATTCAGTCCATCATTTCGAACAACTATTCCCAATAAATGTATATCGAAATACGAAAAAAAATATTTCATTTTCGATAGTAATGATATCACGTGACTACTTCGATTCGTATGAAAACCTAAAAATTTTTTTACGTATTTCGATTAACATTCATTGGGAAAAGTTGTTCAAAATGATGGCCTGAACCACCCCTTAAAATATTTGTACTTAATTAAAAAGGTCATTGTATATACTAGCTACGCCCCGCAATGTTACCCGCGGTTAAAGTAGTAACAAACATACACACACAGAAACTTTCTCCTTTATAATAATATTATAATGTGATATACTTAAAAACAAGCAAAAAAACAATTTATATTTTTTTATTAAATTTTATTACAAAAATGTTACAGGAGGACTTGAATGTTCTGGGGTGCTGCCCCTTTTTGAAATAAATCATTTAAAAGGAAATGTAGACATAATTTAAAATTGTGTCTTTGCCAAGCTCTAGATACCCATTCTTATATTTTTGAAACTACTCTTTTTAGTTTAAAGTGAGAACGTGAAGCTTTTATACGCACATTTACGCCCTTTTGGACCCATTAAAAATAAATTATTTGAAAGGAAACGGAGATATCATTTAAAATTGTGTATTGATCAAGCCCTAGATAACCCTTCAAACTATTTTATGAATTACTGTTAACAATTTAAAGTGAAAACGAGCTTTTCTACGCTCATTTGCGAAAAACGGCCACTGTTGGCTGATGTGCGTAGAAAAGCTAAAAGCTAATGTGCGTACGCAACGC
Organism: Acrobasis consociella; assembly: GCA_963555685.1. Classification (NCBI taxonomy): domain Eukaryota; kingdom Metazoa; phylum Arthropoda; class Insecta; order Lepidoptera; family Pyralidae; genus Acrobasis; species Acrobasis consociella. The sequence goes on along the minus strand of OY743119.1, from coordinate 1,558,761 downwards.
CCAAGGCCTTTTTGTTGTGCTGATAAAAGCAAATTTTAGATGAAAGTTGTAAATAGTTAATTAGTATACTAATTTTAGTTTCTAAATTTAGTTACGGAACCACAGGTGCACGAGGCCGACTTGTGCTCGGCCGGTTTATTTTTGTAATCGGAACTATTCGAGAATGCGGAATGCCCATCTGAAGATTACAACTGTAAGTGGGTCACAAAGGTAGCTATTTCAGAAGAAAACTTTGATTAATTAAGTTTTTTAGAGGTGACGACAGTGACAAAAAAGTATGGTTGTAATTATTCCGTTTTTTTGATTATCCAAAGTATGACAGCTATATATAGCTAACCCAGCCAGTGTTCTGGGCACCTTTACACCGGAAACACTAAGGTTGTAACTTTATTTTGTATTTATTTTAAACATGAATTGCATTTGTTTTCATTGTAATACATATATAAATAAACATTATTTATTTTAATTTTAAGTAAACTAAGAAAGTAAAATTTCACAAAGATACAGAGCATAAAAACTCTGGAGTCACCACTCCAGCTTGCGACGTCACCGCTGAATAAAATTCGTACCGATACCGAGCCATGTCTTTTTTTGTTTCTTGGAGAAAAGAAAAAATACATGTACAATATTTTTTAATAATCTAACTGATAAGCCAATGATATTTTTATAGCGTCATGCCTATTTCACGTATATTTTTTGATAACAATACAATACAACATTTTCAATCGCTGGCCGTATGGCTTCCGGCCTAGAATAGGACCACTCCATCTCTTCCAAGCCACTAAGCACAAACAGCTCGTACTACAACTGCATTCCCAAGGAGGGTTGACGTCAGGCAGGCGGCCACTCGTAAAACTACAGCCAAATCTTTCAAATGGTTCCAGCTTCTTCTTCTTTGCGTGTCGATGGTTTATTTGCTTTAGTTTATATTCTATCAGCCCAATATTGAGCTACTAGCATAATTTAGTATAAGTATATTTTATAGCATAGCTTAGTTTTGTTTTATTTATCTTTATTCTTGTTCTTATTTATTTTTCTCAGTAACTAAATAAATCTTGAAGGATAACAAACGGACGAAAGCTGTCGTGAAACTCGTGTTCATAAAATATGTAATTGAAAGACATGACAACTATGAAAACATGATAAATGAACGACACGGACTTGCCCTATTAAACGGTCTGCTTCTCACGCCTCCACCAGATCAATCACGAGAAACCTACACAAATACATACAGAAATATGTTTGTAGAGTCTACAAGTGACAGACTATTTTATTTTTTAAACTAATGGTTCGCCGCGAAATTAGACCTCGCGATTATTATTCCAAAATAGAATCCCACCAAAAACATTTTCATGTAAAAATGGTGCCAAGACGAGTCTACATAGCTTACCATGTGAAAAAGTTATCAGATCTCGTATAAAGCCAAGCCCTAAAGACTACACGCATTAAACCTACAAGCTCTACACTACACCTTAATCAAAATCTATTGTTACGAAACTGGGTTCGAGATTTGGAGAAAAACGCCAAAGTTCGTATGAGGGTTTTTATTCTCTACGGAACCCAAAGGTTGACACGTGAAGATGGTCTTCCTGATGTCCAAGTCCAGAAAAGAGTGCCGGTTTTGGTCCTTACCTATCACCGACCGAGCATTTGTTCATAGTCGTACACAGTTATTTTTTTCATGGTTGCATAAGCCTAAAAAAATAATTGTATCATTAATATGTCTTTCTCTTTATTCAGACTTGTAACAGAAACTTAAATTATAAAATAATTCAATTGGTTTATCCAAATATCCATTAATGAGGGAACCACTTTCGTATAGTCAGTAAGAAATATTGAACATCAAGATCAAAAGTAAAATAAGAATTTTTGCTTAATTCATTCAGTCTGATTGAATCATTTTCATAAATCATACTTAGCTTACAAAGTTCAAGATTCAAGATCCACATTCGAGCGTCACTCAGTATAAATATCGATCCGATAGCTGCATCAAAAAACGTTGGGATGTGGAGGGCATTACGTAAACTGACGTATTTTTAGCCCGTGTCATCGACGTCATCTCTATCAGCATCACTCTGGTAAAATTGAACCGAGAAGTGGCACTGCACAGTCGTCGCCGCATTGGACAAAATTTCTCCTTACTTAAGTAAAGTTAAGTAAAATAACCGACCAAGTGCGAGTCGGACTCGCGCACGAAGGGTTCCGTACCATTATCTATAAAAATCAAGTTTTTTGTATGGGAGCCCCCCTTAAATATTTATTTTATTTCGTTTTTAGTATTTGTTGTTATAGCAGCAACAGAAATACATAATTTGTGAAATTTTCAACTGTCTAGCTATCGCGGTTCTTAAGATACAGCCTGGTGACAGACAGACGGACAGACGGCCAGACGGAAAGACGGACAGACAGCGAAGTCTTAGTAATAGGGTCCCGTTTTTACCATTTGGGTACGGAACCCTAAAAATCAGTACATTGAATACATTGAATAGGCCATAAAGCGCTGGCGAGACGGTCTAGACGCATTTCAGAAGGGATGGACGAGCCTAACACAGGAAAGAGATAAGTGGAAGAGGATGGGAGAGACCTTTGCCCAACAATGGGACAAAACAGGTTAAAAAAAACATTGAATACATTTCCAAAAAATATATTTGGGGCTTTGGAGACATAGTAAAAGAGTAGGAATGAATGAAATGAGTCTGTATGTTGTCTGTTTGTTCACGCAATATCGGGTCTGAGAAGCTCGTCTACTTTCCCATCCTATTACTTGCCCAGAGCAGGCCTGTGTCACTCACAAAATATACCTACACTCGTATGTGTAGAGTAATAAGAATGAAGAAGAAAGAAGATTAGCAATGCAGCTCTATACTCCATTTGTTTAGGTATTTAAATAAATGTAAACAATCTTGACATGTCTTTTTATTGAAATATACACTTTATAAATTAATAATTTTGCCATTACAAAGTAATATGTTATAAATTATGAATTACTTTGTAATTTGCAAAGGTGTTGGTTTAGATTTATTGGAATATCTAACCAAATGGACTATAGGTATTTAAACGAAAAGGTGCCGAGCTCTGACGCAAGCTAAATTAAACCATATCGCTAACTACATTGAGTAGATATTTCTATGAATGTTTGCTGAGTAAGACTTCTGTACGTGAGTAGTACTTATTCTATGCCCAGAAGGCCATCGTCTGGTAAAGTTGAAGGTGTAGCATTGGCCTACCACGGTGGCAGTAACCTCAAAGTGGCCTACTGCATCGCGACGTATGCTTTCCGAACTTTCGGAATGTTGGTTGAACCATATCGCTAACGACATTGAGTAGATATTTCTTTAAATGTCTTTGCTGAGTAAGACTTCTGTACGTGAGTAGTACTTATTCTATGCCCAGAGAGTCATCTGGTAAAGTTGAAGGTGTCGAGTTCTGACGCGAGCTAAATTGAACCATATCGCTAACGACATTGAGTAGATATTTCTTTAAATGTCTTTGCTGAGTAAGACTTCTGTACGTCAGTTAGAGTACTTAGTCTATGCCCAGAAAGTCATCGTCTGGTAAAGTTGAAGGTGTAGCATTGGCCTACCACGGTGGCAGTAACCTCAAAGTGGCCTACTGCACCGCGACGCTTGCTTTCCGAATTTTCGGAATGTTGGCACGGGAAGCTCGCCAGAAATACTGTCACACCCACTGTTTTTCAGTGTAAACTCAGCTGTCATGTTCTGATTAGCTGGAAATATGTGGAGGACTGACTAATTGAAGGAGAAATGGATCTTTTCGAATTAAGACCTGTGAGGGTGAAATAGAAAATAGGAGAGGAAACATGATTGTTCACTTAATACGATATAGCGACCACTAAGGCTAATGAAACCCATTGGATCTGGTTCGATCCATCACTGTCTACAGGCCAGGAGTGGCAACGGGATAATGGATAATTTATTTGATTATTGCAAAGTATTTATACTAAAACATTGAACAGTGTTATATTGAATCTACACGTCCAGTTAGTACGTGATGCGCTTAATTAACAACAGAAATTATTTACTTATCAATTAAATATATATATCCTAGTTGACATCACGTACAACTATAGGGATGCTGTCATATACTCATACGACATAACTCCAAACTTACTACAGTTAAATATAAAAGGCAAAGAGGTCTAGAGCTCTGACAGAGAAGCGACATGACCGCGACACTTGTCGCCGACTGACAAAGAAAGAGCTATATAAACAAACTGATAGAAAAAGCAGGGTTCACATTGTGGCAAGCGCTAAGGCTGAAGACCGAGAAGTTTGAAAGCCACTATAAGCACTTAAATAAGAAGAAGAATTGTGTTAATTGCATTGCTCGGATTTTTATTTACATGAAACATACTTAAATCATAACTTTAGAAGACTTGGAAGTTACCAGTTTTATACATGGAATAGGCAGACAGCATCACAGAAGGTAAATAAATATATTCTTGTTATCGAGCCGAAAATTAATTAAATTCCGAACCAACATCATGCTTTTCACCACGCAAGACGGGACCGGTCAAATCGGGCCAAATTGCGGAAATAAATGTTTTTAATGGAATATAAAAAATATAATACCACCATCATACTAACCATGGCATTTGGGTCTTACGGGCCAGGACTCGGTCTACATTTTCCTTCTTTATTAAGTAAAAATATTTTAAGGGGTGATTCAGTCTATCATTTTGAACAATTTTCCTAATAAATGTTTACAGAAATACGAAAAAAAATGTTTAGGTTCTCATACAAATCGAGTAGTCACGTGATATCATTACTATGGAAAATGATTTTTTTCGTATTTCGATATGCATTTATTATGAAAGAAAAGTTAAAGTTAACACGAAAACAAAACCGAATAAAATTTAATAAAAAAAAAACCGAATTAAATTGTATTTAAAATAAAATTTGTTTTGAACTAAACGTTTATGTGAAACATACGAATTCATGCGCTGCCGTTCGCAATACATTTAAATTTTTAATGTTTGTACACTCATAAATCCTGAAGTGATTCCTCAAAATAATGCTCCCTCTGAATATATTACGCGCAATAAATAATCCCAAATGCGAAAAAGGAAACGTGTTCCATCACTTGAAATGAAAATAAAAGTGGAAAAGTCGCTTTACATCTTAATGAAAATATCGACTGACAATTGGCGCGCCGAAAAAACGTAGACTTCCGCCTCTTTCCAATTTAAACGTCCATAAGACTGACTAAATTTAGCGGGAATACGCTTAATGACTGATTTACGAAATTGCGACTACATTGGCTGAAGATTTATTTAAAAGTGGAAAGAATTAGAATGGAAATCTTTAAGGGAAGACTATGTCCAGTAGTGGACTTCCTGTGGCTGATTTGATGATGATAATGATTTTTATTAGCTGTAAAAATTATGTCATGGTTTGCAGCAGATAACTAGCAGTACTTTCGCAAGAAAAGCAACCTAGGACGAGCACCTAAAAAGCAGCATAAAAAATTCTCGAACTCTAAAAGAAGCTTCGGAAGGCACGTAAAGCCGTTGCTAAAAACACAAGAATACGTAAAAATTTAAACTACAATGACGAACAAACTAATTTACAAAACTAATAATTGTCTCGGATCGTAGACAAAGATATTTGTTACGTGTCATATTCAACATTGAAATGCTCAAAATATCGTCTGAGTAAATGACACATACCTACTTTACGCTTTCATGAGTTGATATGTGAAAATTTGTTTTATCTTGGCGCATTCCCGGTTACATCCTAGAGCACACATTACACATTACCACAGAATGAATATGAGTATTATATACAGAACGGAATCTCCGTAAGGTCCCGCGCAATATGTATCTCCGTTCCACGTCCTCGCACCTCTCCCCTGTTCTTGAGTCTTTTGGGCGTCTGGCCGCCTCGACAAGATGAAAACGGGGGAGAGGTGCAGGGACTGGGAAAGGGTACGCAAAATGCGCGGGATCATAGGAGATTCCGTTCTGTGTTTAACTAATACTTATATTAATTCTGTCTTTGACATTGCCACAGGTATGGCACTTCATACAAACGGAACAGCATATATACCTAGTACTACTACAAACGAAACAATCCGTCCGTGCACACGTCAAATGTGTGAGTTAAACAATCAGGGTCGCCACCACAGAACTTGTTGCTTTGTTTACCTGTTTTTATCACTCGGAAATCTATAAAATTTTCGTTATTTATTGTTTTCCGTGGATAAACAATGATAATGTGCGCAGTTTCTCATTATAATTCAATAATCCTAAGTGACTCGCGTAATATCAACGTGCGACTAGCAATAACCCTGTTTTACTGCCGCTTACACCTCACAATAACGGGGGAAGGGTTGCGGGGACACCAGATTGCGGGGGACGGTGCGAGTTTCCATTCTGTATGTAATACTATTATTAATTCTGTGACATTGGTCGTTACCTAAAACCATGTCAGAGGCCTTTAAGGCGGTTCTAAAACTCTGACACTAGTGTTAGTCACTAACACACACGATAAGAAGAAGAAGAATTCTGTGACAATACGCCGTCGTGGCAGCTGTTTTCGCCACGGGTTGTGTTTTATCAGTATTTGAACAGACTCTTACACGGTCACAGATATGCCACTACATAGAAAGGAGTATCATTTACATCCGTGCACGCGTCAATGTGTGTGTTTGCCTCCCAACACACGCGACAAGCCGAGAACGGGGGAGAGGTGCGGGGACGCATATTGCGAAACCTAGCAGTTTCCGTTCTGTATCTTCTTCTTATCGTGTGTGTTAGTGACTAACACTAGTGTCAGAGTTTTTAAACCGCCTTAAAGGTCTCCGACATGGTTTTAGGTAACGACCAATGTCAAAGACAGTGACCGGGACCGACGGCTTAACGTGCCCTCCGAAGCACGGATCATCTTACTTATCGGACAATCAGGTGATCAGCCTACAATATCCTAACCAAACTAGAACAACAACACAATGTCGTTGCCCCCGCCGGGAATCGAACCCGCGACCTCCGGGGATGAGCCGAACGCTCTAACCACTACACCACAGAGGCAGTTAGTTCCGTTCTGTATGTAATACTTTTATTAATTTTGTGATATGATGCCGCTATGGCAGCCTAAAAATCACTGCCGCGAACTAACAAAATGCAAACCGTTAGGGTAGACCAATCTTTGGTGACCTTACAAGGATTAGTTCTGGTCTACCCTTTGGGTTCCGGAGGTCAGACGGCAGTCACTTTTACAAATCACCTTGGTTAGGATAGGTTGGGACCCCGGGTTTGAAAACGTTACCGCACTTACCGCTGAGGATGCGACCGGAAATACGCTCGGATGATGATGCTCTGAAGATGCAAATGGGAATACACTCGGATGATGACGTTCTAAGGATGCAACAGGGAATACGCTCGGATGACGATTCTTTAAGGATGCAACAGGGAATACGCTCGGATGACGATTCTATAAGGATGCAACCAGGAGTACGCTCGGATGACGATTCTATAAGGATGCAACCAGGAGTACGCTCGGATGACGATTCTATAAGGATGCAACCAGGAGTACGCTCGGATGACGGTTCTATAAGGATGCAACTGAGAATACGCTCAAATAATGATATTCTAAGGATGTGACCGAGAGTACGCTCGGATGATGACTCTCCAAGGATGCAACCAGGAACGCGCTATGAGATCTTCACAACAATGAGCTAATCCACCAGTCTGTCCACCAATTGCTAGTAATCAATAAACATTTGTCGCCAGAGACCTCGGCTCGTTCTGCGTGTGACGCAAAGGGCCGAAACTTCACCTTGTGTTGTAAGCATCCAGTAAATCACTCCCGCCCTTCGACGATAATAGCTTATTAACTGTGGTAACGGACAGTTCAATCAAAATGTCTATTTTTCATTGCTATTTGTTTTCGAAAGAACAGCGCTCGGTGCTTACGTTGGGAGTAAAGGAAAAATGTATCATCGTCAGGTCTTTTTGTCTCCAATGCAGGAGCACGAACCTCTCTGTACTACCAGAGCCATACTTGGTCAGAGCAGCCCGAAGACTTGGCCTACACTCTACTCGCTGGCCAGACGGGTTGGAGAGGTCTCATTGATGATTTATACGCTTTGTTTAGCTTGCAAAATGTATATAAAGAGGCAAAAATAATATAATAAAAACGACTTACGTTGTTAGTAATGAGGGTTTTCAAAAATATGGGACCACAGATTGAACAGTGAAGTCTGGTCCAACATGAAAAACGAACATTAGATACATTCGAAAGAAAAAGATAGCAGCATTGAAAAGTGCTGAAGCCCTTGCTAACAGATGTAGCCCAACCCCTAAAGACACTGCTCAATCCTTACAGGAAGGGTTTTCAAGAATATGTGACACCACATGGCAACACAGAGGTATCAGGTCCAACCGACTGTTGTCATTGGACCGAAAAGTATATTTTGCCCTGTCAAATGTACGACAGACCTTTGCCCAACAATGGGACAAAACAGGTTAGTAAACTGAAACAAGTATACCGCTATAAATAAAAAAGGAGTTGGTAGGAGTAGGACCACTAGGATTTTCTTCAAAATTTGTAGCACTACTGAAATTAGCTCCACTTTCACGCTTTGGTGGTGGAAGTGGCTTATTTCGCACACAAAGATACTTTTTTGGCACAGGAGAACGTAAAATAACGAATGTAAACATTTACAATAGACAAATTTTTTATCCATCTTTGTTTTAGAATACGAGCTGGCATTTACATAGACAGTTCTATAAAAACCTGAAAAACTACGACATATTTATTGAAAATAATTGACATTCTGTTCGATAGTGAGCTAACTAGCCGGCTTGTGTCCTCAACTCCTCGCTACAGTCGCTGTAGTGTCGGTGATTCACGGTCGCGAATTAATAACGCATGCGTGACACCTTATTTTTATCCAGACTACAAGACGATTCACTCGGGAGTCAGCCGGTTCGTCGCGTCGTTTTATTCGATTTTGGTACTAAATCGGACTTTGGATCGGATGTTTTGGTTTCAAACTGTGCATTGAATTATTGTGGAAGACTGAAGCATACCTAATCCTGTTGAAGCTGGATTAGAAGTACTTTATCTGAATGCTAGTCTGGGAGAAAATAAAAACCCAACCAAACCACGTGTTCATAAAAATTACTGAACGGTTGTTAATCTCTTTCAGTTAAAATATGTTTTGTCACGTTCTCGTAGAGAAGGGGGAAAGAGACAATAAGTCATTTTAACTTAAAGAGGTTCAATAATACCGTACACAGTTTATGCCATGTGGGTATTCTACTCAAAGATCTATTAAGAACAAATCCTACTGATAATCATTAGTTTCTTTTTTTAAATTGTTACATAAGCCAGTAGTCATAGTCATTGAAGGCGCCAACATAATCCAACAGAAGTCAGTTAGTCACAACATGTCACCAAGGAGTATTAATATATGTCACTGAGTCAGCATTGTCGTCAGACGCTAGGCAGACGATGTGACTAATCCTGACTAAGGACTACGCGTCAGAGTCATAATTCTGCTTCATCATCATTTCAGCCGAAAAACGTCCACTGCTGGACATAGGCCTCACCAAAATATTTCCAAAATGACTTATCAAGAGCGGCCTGCATTCAGCGCTTTCTATCGGTGATCGGACGATCTTAGTAAGGGTGCAGAAAAACGCTGGATGCACGCCTCCAATCGGTCGTTTTGGAAAACTTTGGGGGAGGCCTATGTCCAGTAGGAGACCTCCAGCGGCTGACTTTTTTAAAATTTTAAAACGCCGCTCTTTTCGGTTGATTTTCTTCCATTCCTGCGTCTGTGTACAGCCAAACTTTTGATGCCTTGGTACGACATCACTTCTACTTTCTCCTTTATTTGCTTTTCATAGCTGTGTCTGGGGTTTCCCCTTTCGCTTCTTCCTTCTTTTTGCTTTCTATTATCTTCTTTAGGAGTTCTACGTGCCTGCGGCTTATATGATGATGATAATGTAGCACGAGATAATTATACTTAGTTCTTTACTCGCTTCTTACGACATCCACAGAAAGAAATAGAGTGGTCCTATTCTAATCCCGGAAACCTGAAGATTTCTTCACGGAAACTGATTGGTAATCAATGACGTCATCAGTTGAAAATAAACCAGCAACTACATATATACAAGCTAATTCTGCGCTCTGTTCGTCAAGGCGCTTGTCTGTTTCCATCGACAAGTGCGGTGATTAGTCGGAACCGAACGAAAATATAAACACCGGAATTGTTAAAAACTGATTGAGTTTGATGATAACAGAAGAAATAGCTTATTACACGAAAAACAGATAAATAAAAACTTAACTAAACTATAAATTCATCATTATCATCTGTACGGCGCAGGCTTCGGTTGTCACCTAGGCCCGCGCCGTACATGAAGAGATGATGATGTTGAGGTTGTAAGATGTCGGTGTGGAGACACAAGACCACGTCACGTCGAAACGGTTTATTTCTGATAAGTATTACATGTTGTAATTGGGTGTGATGGGTCCTTTCTCGATCGCTGTTCTATAGTATCTCAATTGAAGTGTTTAATAGATGTAAAATGTAAAGGTAAAACAGCTGACACGCGACCTACATAGGATGTGGCCGCGTGCAGCTGAAATGTGCGAGCATTGTTCGAACATCATCAGCATCAGGTCCTTTGGTCTTCACTGCAGAAGCACGACCCTCTCTGTACGACCAGAGCCATACTTGGCCAAAGCAGCCAGAAGGTTTGGCCTACACTCTCCACGCTGGCCGGACGGGTTGGAGAGGTCTCATTTATAAGGTTTGTTCGGCTTGCATTTCCTAAGTCACCTTCTACGACATCCACGGGAAGACTTGGACCACACTGCATACGGCATTCTATAAATTACACAATCTGTTCTGTTGTACACTGAATGAATTTACTAAGTGGGATAGCAAGGTATACGATAAGTTATGATATTAGGAGGATATGGTAGATATAACGCAACTAATAAATTGGGAAAATTCCTGTAAAGTAGTTGTAAGTGGAAACAAATAAACAAACAATCGAACCATTTGAATATTCAGTCGTGTCAACGCCATGTCCCGGGAGGATAGTCTTGAAAAAAGATTAGGGAAACCAATATAGGTTAATAAAACGAATATTTCCAGCTTTAACTTTTAGCCTTCCACTTTTGTCATGACAAATGTAAAAGGGACAGTAGTAAAGGGTCGGCCTCGGCGAACACTTTGCGAACAAATTGCAGACGTTCTAAAAAAAGGAGAGGTAAAAAGTACCCGTAACTGAAGGGCATGTATGAAGAGATTGATGATTGTAGATGAAACAAAAGAGGTTTGTCAGGGTCGTAGCAAGTGGAGGTCCACATAGTCTCTGCCTACCCCTGTGGGAAACAGCCGTGATATTATGTATGTATGTAACTTTTAGCCCTTGAACTTCCATCACACCATGTCCTCCGAATTTCGCGATAAAACAGATAATGCTCCGGGCAGATGTCGCGCCACTGTGCGCAACCCAAACGGCGAAGGTCTTTCACAACACCACTCATGAAATGGGTTTACGATCGCCAATAAACCAGCATGCAGCTCGGGTGTGGTGCGTCTGACAGCGAAACCTATTGCATTTCTAAGTATATTTATTTTATGTTGTCTATTCGCCCAAATGATTTACAATGATCAAATCGGCGGCCCAGCAAAGGCGACGCCAGCCGCATCAAATACGCCGTTTATACTACATTTCGCAAAGCACATTGGTGCGTTTTATTTGGCACTAGCTGGTGCCCGCGACTTCGTCTACGAAGAATACGCTATTTTCCAACAAGGCAAATATAATACTTTATTCTAAACGTCAAAACAAACAGTTTCTATAGGATTTTTTTATGAAATACAGGCAGATGACGTCATAGTTTTTTGAAGTCAAATAGCGCTCTTATTATCAGTTTTTCTGCAATAATAAATTTAAAATCACATTGAAATGGATATGTTCAAAGACAAGTGACATTATTTTGCGACGCTTTATTTTTTTATCAGTACAAAATATATATTTTTTTGACTTAGGAAAGTACCCAATTGTAGCCTATGTGTTATTCTGATGTATAAGCTATATTATTGTGAAGTTTCATTAAAATCCATTTAGTATTTTTTACGTGAAAGAGTAACAAACATCCATCCTTCCATACTTACAAATTTTATAATATTATATAAATAGGACAGTATAATCATTTATCTCAACAGCTAAACATATATAATTGACACTCAATCAAAATGATTTGCAAGATAAATTAATGAGGAGAGAGGAAAACTGCGTTGTAATGTAAGATAAGTTCTGATCATGAAAATAAATCGGAACAGAGAGGGAGGCTAACAAGAAGGTGGATGGAGTGTGTGAATTAGGACATGACTAGTAAGGATATCACCGTTAAGGATCAAGTAAAGTGGAAGTGATTTACATGCGTTTCTGATCCTACCTAAAGTAGGATGCCGAAAGAAAGAATTTTTGTAATAACTAAATAAGAATATTTTTACGAGCTTTTATTTAACTTGCAATGTATTTTGTATATGGTTTGTATGTTTGTTTAGGTTAAATCTTGCAACTTAACTTTCAACCAGTTATCCTCAACCAATTGGGCTGAAATTTGCATACTTCCTTGTGTAAGTCGAATGACAATACAATATTATCAATGTGCTGTTGATGGAGCCGGGAGATATTCGACGGAACTCAGATGTAAAACAAAATAACCTCATTCAAAATGCAAGTAGACTTGTTGATCTGTCTTGACAAGCACTATAACGGAGACGGAAGGTGGTCAATGGAACTCAGTAATATAACAACGTAACTCCATCGAGTTTGGTCTTATTTCATTTGTCTTAAAAGTATTGCGGCATCACAATAAAAGCTTGTACAAAAAATGATTTTTTAAGACCTTATTCAACTCCCTCCTACGCTGCTAGTTACACCACGCCCGAACTGAAGCAACCACTTGTGCGAAACATGGTTTGACGTCAGTGTTTGCTCCCATTTCTCCGTTTGTTAGTGCACACATTAGCGGCTTTTAGAGCGTAATAACCCATTATGATGCTGTCTATCTGCTGTCTTCGTTGTGTTATGAAAAAACTGTGTTTATTCTCAAAACACGAGCATATACTGTTCTTTTGTCGGTGTGGTTTCCGGCAGAGTAGAATATGACCACTCTAACCCTTCCTTTGATGTCGTAGAAGGCGACTTAGAAAACATATGCTAAACAAAGCTTAAAAATGAGACCTCTCCAACTCATCTGGCCAGCGTGGAGAGTGTAGGCCGAATCATCTGGCTGCTCTGACCAAATATGGCTCTAATAGTAAAGAGAGGGTAGTGCTCCTGCAGTGGAGACTAAAAAGACCTGATGATGATGTCGGTGTTGATATAAAGTACTTAGATAGAAGAAAAACATGACATGTTATTTTTAAAAACAATGCTTTTATAATTAACACGGATATATAAGCCGCCTTTTGCGCATTTTCTACTTTTTAAGATAATTATGTGCTATATTTTATTATGTACAATAAAGGGTATTGTATTTTATTTATAAAAGAGATAAAAAAAGTATGTAAATTTTACTAATATGGAAGTTTGGCATATAATGTTTTATAAATTACTAGCTGTTGCCCAAATATTTAATAAGTACATTCCTTTTTTTTACTTTTCCGTGTAAGTGGCCAACACTAGTGTTAGAATTTAAAGCAGCCTAAAGGGATCCAACATAGCTTAACTACTTACTGCCATACAATGATGACAGCTGGGACAATTGTATGGCAGTAAGTAGAATTTTTTTAACATACATTTAAGAATCATTAATCGTTTTAGCAGTGCACGCGCCATAGTCACGTTTATAGGTAAATTTTTGATACCTTAGATTATATTATTGGAATTTTCGTAGAGATCTTCAATTTCTAAAAATAAAACGATTTCTAAAAATAAAATTACTCACCGATAAAGTAGTTTTCTAAAGGAAACGAAATTTTAAAATAGAATTGCATAAGATGAGTGTATTTATTACAAACAATCAAATCTTTTCTCTTTAAAATGTTAGTCTAAATTAAACCCAACAAACTGCGTCCTACCCTAACCCGTTACGAATACGAACCGCTCCTATCATAAATCTATTTCCTTCTACAATAACCTCTGTAATACCTCTACAACATTACAAAATCGAAGATGTTGCGCAGTCTCGCATCTCGAAGCATATTTTTTGATCTGGCATCAATAAAATGTTTGTATAGCGGATTACGAAGCTTTATTATGATTGATGTGTGTTATATTATCGTGTCTAAGGTTATCAGAGAGAAATAAAATGATTGATTTACGTAAAGTTTTATTATAGTATAGATATAGTATCTGAAGTTTTATTTTTATTTACTATAGTAGTTCGCTTCTAACTGTGAACTTGCGAACGCCATATCTCGGTAACCCCTTGACCGATTTGGCTCATGTTTAAACTTAAAAATTCTACTGGCTATATCTACCCATGGTATAATAAAATAAGGTATTCTCTCTCCGTGACAGCTGATGACGTAGGAAGAACTTGACTACGTCATCAGTGTAATATGTTGCCTCTGTGTGAAATTGAATTACCCGAGCGTAATGCATTTTTGAACTTTATATACCAATTTCAAATTAATAATCCATTTTATCAATTTATAAAATTTTGAATTGATGAATGACGCGAGAATCGCGAGATTCTTAATAGCTAAGTTACTTAACATTTTATTTAATATTAATGAACTAATTGAGAAAGTCCTTAAATTTACTGAAAAGAACAATCAGTGGCAACACTTTCGTGACGTAGTCAAGTTCGTTCTCGGACAGAGAATACCTTATTTTATTATACCATGTATCTACCCACCTGTGTCAAATAAAGCATTTTTCTTTCTTTACCTACCAAATTTCATGAAGCTCCGATTAAAGATACTCAAGTTATCGTCAAACAAACATACATACATGCAAACGCCGGATTGTTCAAGTTTAGTATAGAATCGGAAATCTTCGCTCGCTTCAGTCTCACATTTAAGGCCATACCCAAATTATACCATAGACACAATTTTAAATGATATATCCGTTTCCTTTAAAATGATTTATTTTAAATTGCGGCGCCACTGGACGCCGGAAAATTTGGGTATGGCCTTAATAAAATACCATGGTTTATAAATATCGGAAATTAATACATAGGTACTTAATCGTACTTAGAAAAGTTTTCCTTATTATTCCAAGTTGTTATTCAAACACGCAAATAACTAAACAAGTACTTTTTCATTGAAAGAAAATTCATTCAAATGCGAGGAATCTCAAAGCTCTCATATCACTTCCACTGTAAAAATATCATGCGTGGTCTACATGACAAATTAAAGATCGTAACAGATGGAGCCTCATAAGATTTTCTTGCCACCTCACAACAAAGCGTTGAAGACTTTTCCTTCCTACCTTGAATTTTTTCAAACGTGAGTTTGTCGACATCTATAGTCCATTTGTTTAGGTATTTAAATAAATGTAAACAATCAAGACATGTCTTTTTATTGAAATTATACACTTTATAAATCAATAATTGTGCTAATTACAGAGTAATTATGTAATAAATTATAAATCGCATAATTACTTTGTAATTTGCAAAGGCATTAATTTTTATAAAGTGTATATTTAAATAAAAAGACATGTCAAGATTGTTTACATTTATTTAAATACCTAAACAAATGGAGTATTAGTAGGCTTTAATTTTTAAAACTAAAAACTGACTTCACCCCTAAGCTACAACCAATTTTGATAAAATTCCATGGGACCTGCCTGACAAGTATGCTCTTTCAAACAAAAGAATTTTACAAATCTGTCCAGAGGTGCTATTTTTCAAACGCGGAGTCACTAAACGAACGGTTTTTTGTATGGAAAAACCATTCGTTTAGGTGATTCCGAATTTCAAAAATTGTACTTCAGGCGTCTTCGAATAATCGGTGAACATACGTAAAAAAAATATAGCGACGAATTGATAACCCCCTCCTTTTTAGAAGCCTTTTTGATTAAAACTAACGTGAGATACAATCATTCTTCTTCTTATCGTGTGTGTTAGTGACTATTACTAGTGTCTGAGTTTTTAAACCGCCTTAAAGGCCTCTGACATGGTTTTAGGTAACGACCAATGTCATTAAAGACAGTGACCGGGACCGACGGGTTAACGTGCCCTCCAAAGCACGGATCATCTTACTTATTTGGTTAGGACATTGTAGGCTGATCACCTGATAGTCTGATACAATCATTATTTATTAAGTGAACGGGTTACTCACGTATAGAGTCAGCTACTGCCGACAATCAGTGTGTGGCGAGCCGGTGCGGTGTACGGGCCTGTAGTCACATTCGCCATGATGAAGACCTCCGGATGAGGTCGAAACATATCGGCAGTAGCTGACTCTATACGTGAGTAACCGGTTCGCTAAATAAAATAATTTTTATAAGTCGGTTAAAACTTAAATGTGCAAGGTTGCAGGAAAAGCCAATTCCAATCGGTCAAGGGCGAGGCCTATGTCCAGTCTAGACTTACTGTGGATCAAATAATAATTATTAACTATAGTGACATTACTAAAGAATAAAAAATAAATTAATAATTACTTAATAAAATATTAATTAAAACTAAATAAGAACTAAAACTAAAAAAATACATATGTAGTATGTTACTTATGTATACTTGGGAAAAGTACTTTACAGAATAATATTACCCAGCATAACAATCATTAAATGTAAAAAGTATAAAAGATGAAAGAGAGAGGCCAAAGAACTTGAGAAGACAACACTTTTTTTCGCTGTTTTATTACCTAGACTATGACTCGTAAACATGTTATCTCGGAAATGTGACACACATTCATATAAGTTCTAAAATACTGAACGGGGGAATTCACCCCCGAGATTCTTCTTATCATGTGTGTTAGTGACTAACACTAGTGTCAGAGTTTTTAAACCGCCTTACAGGCCTCTGACATGGTTTAAGGTTACGACCATTCAAAGACAGTGACCGGGACCGACGGCTTAACGTGCCCTCCGAAGCACGGATCATCTTACATATCAGACAATCAGGTGATCAGCCTACAATGTCCTAACCAAACTAGGACAACAACACAAAATCGATGCCCCGGTCGGGAATCGAACCCGCGACCTCCTGGTACGAGCCGAACGCTCTAACCACTACACCACAGAGGCAGTTACCCCCGAGAAGATGTACCTGATTGTTCTCCGCAAATCGGTATAAAATGTTTGGATAGATATAAAATAAGGTTCGTCGGTACGAATCTGACATAACTTTACCACTGAAATACAATAACAAGACAGTTGGGTAAAATATACATTGGTAAAATAAGTAATTCTACGATAGCCCTAGGTTTCACTTAGCCACGAACGCGTGTGTATACGAACGCTGTCTATAGCTGTTTTGTCAATTTTGCTCAAAATGTGTTTATAAAGCTTCACAGCTGTGTTGTTTATTTATTTATTTGGGTCGCTAACTGTCTGAACAACACACAAGTTTATAAAAAAAACTAATTAGAGCATAACAAGTTGCTAACCTACTTAAAGCGTACACAGCATACACATAAAAAAATGCTCTTAGTCATTTTACATGGAAAATTAAATTACATTACTACCTCCCATGCTGGTCTGGGAGAAATAAAAAAAAACTTAGAATGTTCCAGCTGCTTCTCTTCCCACGCAGATCGTAAAAGCCGATCGAGGGAATGGGCAAAAATGCAAATCATGTTAACAGGCGATGCGGCTAGCAACCCATCACTGTATTGATTGCTTTTCCATCTTCTCGCCCACCATGACGCTAAAAGTGGCTTTTGGGTCTTGCGGCCCTGGGCTCTGCATAGAACCGCAAGACCCAAAATGCTCTGTCTGCCCCATTAGGGATAGAGACGTGATAGTATGTATGTATAACTACTACTTAATTTTTTTTAATTAGGTACGTATACGGGATTTATACGACAGCCGCAGTCGACCAACCTCGTCAAGAAGACGCCACTGACGCGTGCGCACACACGCTCTCCGTCATGGCCAGTAATTTTTCGGTTGTTCTCTGAATTACGTAATAAGGGTAGCATATTAATAGAAATATAGAAATAGAAAAATCTTTTATTAGAGCATATATACAACAACAAAAGGTACAGAACGTCACACCAAAATGGTTTCTCTCAGCTTTTGTGTCAAAGCTTTTCGGAGCCAAGACGCTGATTTTCAGAGAAACCAATTGAACAGATATGGCTCTGCCTTACATTAACTATAATGCACAGTCACTAAGTAATTCTTATTAAGTGACTGTGCATAACAAACATATATTTTATTATATGTTATCAAAGTTAAGCAACTTCTAATATCGCATAAGGTTATCCTGTAAAGAAAGAGATATAAGTTTGTGGAATAAAAAAATACTAAAAACGAAATATCCTTCTGTCCACGAGGTATTTTATCCCTTGGTGTACAATTTGCAATTAGCGGTGTGCGGTTGGCAGCTCGCCCGACGCTGATTTACGGCTACCAACATCACGGAATTAACCCTGTGGGGTTCGGACGCTGCTTTCGGAGCTTTCGGCTTTTTTGGGCTGGTTTATTTTAGATCTTCGTCCTTTGGAAAGAATGTGCTGTGATTGAGGAAGTTGCGATGAAAGGTATTGTACTGTATTGTCCTGCGAAACATCATCTAGATCGATCACTTGTCATCGTCAACCTATGGGCGACCCTACATACAAGAAAATAACGTATCATTGCTGTACCTCTCTCTTGATCTAGAATCTGGATCATCATCAGGTCTTTTTGTCTCCACTGCAGGAACACGACCCTCTCTGTCCTACCAGAGTCATACTTGGCCAGAGCAGCCAGAGGACCTGGCCTACACGCTAATCGCTGGTTAGGCGGGTTGGAGAGGTCTCATTGATGTTTATAAGCTTTGTTTAGCTTGTATTTCCTAAGTCGCCTTCTACGACATCCACGGAAACACTTGGAGTGGCCGTATTCTACTCTGCCGGAAACCACACGGCATCAGAATCTGGATGCTCTTTCCTAATCCTACATACTATACTATCACGTCTTTATCCTTAACGGGGCAGACAGAGCACTTTGAGTCTTTCAGCGCAAAGCAGACAGAGCCCAGGGCCGCAAAACACAAGGCTTTTAGGGTGAGGGTGGGCGAGAAGGTGGAAAAAGGAGTCAAATCCGCGTCGCCTATTAAATTAACAGTACCTGGGCGACCGAGCTTTACTCGGTTACATCTCAAACATTAACATTTTTTTTTTAAACTTGTCTAAAAACAATGCAAAATAAAAAATTATATATAAACTTAAACATAAAAAAAAACAAAATCAAGTCACCGAGTGGGATTCAAACCCGTAACACTCTTTCTAGCGGTCGGAATCCTTAACCACTGAGCTAAAAACAAGGCGGTCGGCGCGACGAAATTAGCGACCATATTCTGCGTGGAAAGAAAAACGCATGAAAACTCTAAAACACGCGTTTTCCCAAACATAAAACTAATCTAGATCGATTGTTTACCCCTGAAAACCCCCATATACAAATTTTCTGCGAAATTGTTAGAGCCGTTTTCGAGATCACAGAAATTTATAAATAAATATATATATATACAATAATTGCTCGTTTAAAGGTATAAGATTTTTACCCAGCACCACTCTATGATCTGCGCGGGACATTCTAAGTTTTTTCTTTTCTCCCAGACTAGCATGAAGTATTTTCTAATCCATCAATATAAACCCGACCCACTGCACCCGCCGCTGCGATAAACAGCTGCTACATCGCAAAACGCCAATAACCATTAAATTCTGACATTGAATCGAATGACTTGCAAGTGGATATAAAAACTAAAAATGGCTTTACTGCGAATCTTAGGTGTATATGATTTTTTATTATGACGATAAATACTATAAGTATCTTTATATTGGTCACGGTAGCTTGAGAAACACTATCGATTTCATCCAACTTTTTTCTAATACTTTGTAAAAGGATTGTTGTGTTGGCTACATATACACAGGAAAAGCAAGCAAGCACGGACAGAAGAAAGAAAGTGGACAACGTTTGTCGGGTCAGTTAATATTAAAAGTACCTGGGCGACCGAGCTTTGCTCGGTTACATCTCAAACAATAACTACATTTTTAATAAACTTGTCTAAAAACAATACAAAATAAAAAATTATATTTAAATTTGAACATAAAAAAAACAAAAGTAAGTCACCGAGTGGGATTCCCACCCGTAACACTCTTTCTAGCGGTCCGCATCATAAACCGCTGAGCCAAAATGGATGGCGGCCGGCGCGACGAAATTAGCAATCATATTCTGCGTGGAAAGAAAAACGTATGAAAACTCGAAAACACGCGTTTTCCCGAACATAAGACTAATCTAGATCGATTGTTTACCCCCGAAAACCCCCATATACCAATTTTCAGCGAAATCGTTAGAGCCGTTTTCGAGATCACAGAAATTTATAAATATATAAATAAATTAAAGGTATAAGATAAATACGAGTACATACGAGTAGACAACGTGGAAGGAACACACCCGTAATAAATCAAACCACGGGCTATACTAGATCACTATATTATAATGAAATTAAAATAACAGATACAAAACCCCAAAAAAGGCGGCATGTAAACACAAAAGTGTGCAGCCAAGGCTATTTGTATGGAAATGTCGATTTTGTTGTCGTATTTTGTCTTTTATTTTCCGTGGTTCGATTTATTACGGGTATGTCCCGTCCACGTTGTATATTTCATCATCATCAGCATCATCATCATCATCATCATCATCATATATAAGGTCTAACAAAATATACTGAAACTATTTTAGACCGTGCAAGTTGTCTATTGCTGCAATAAAATGGCATGCAACGGGCAAGAAACTTGCACCGTCTAAATGGGCCTTAAGGGTGAATTCAGTCCGTAATACTGAACAACTCTCGTGAGAAACATATGTCGATATATGAAAAATAAATTTTGGTTGTCCGTACAAACTCAGATCAGCTGATCGGTCAACTTGTATGGAAGTCCAAAAATTACTTTTCATATTTCAATACGTATTTTTTGGGGAAAGTTGTTCAGTATCACGGACTGAATTCACCCTTAAAATAATTTCAGTATATTTTGTTAGACCTTATATATATGTAAACAGATAAACACCAAAGACCCAGATCCATCTGATAAGGCCTTTTTCCAACTTGCATTTTCCAGAGAATCGAATCTAGAACCTCCGAGTGACGTACTAGCGTACTTTATCATAAAATCGTCTCATTTCGTAACAGTTCACTTGAGTATCTAGTTATTTACACAGATATATGCATGATACTGACTGACTAAGGAAAACCTGTCCACTTAATAGAGTCATGTAATAGATGCAATGACCTATGCTTGCAATATGAGTTTATTTTTACTTTATTTTTCATTCCGGGCAATCCCAACTAATATTGTAAATGCGAAAGTGAGTTTGTATATTTATATATAAACATCTATATATATATAGATGTTTGTTTGTTTGTTACCTCTTCAAGATTCAACCACTGAAAGATGAAATTTGGTATGGATATCGTTTGAGAACCAGGGAAGGACATAGGGTACTTTTTATTCCGAAATTCCCACGGGGAGCGAAGCCCGCGGGTTCAGCTAGTAGTTATATGCATGATACTGACTAAATAATACAAGGAAAACCTGTCCACTTAATATAGCCATTTAATAGATGCAATGACCTATGCTTGCAATATTTGTTTATTTTTATTACTTTATTTTTCATTCCGGGCAATCCCAACTAATATTATAAATGCGAAGGAAAGTTTATATATTTGTTTGTTTGTTACCTCTTTAAGATTCAACCACTGAACCTATTTAGATGAATTGTGGTATGGATATAGTTTGAAAACTAGGGAAGGACATAGGATAGTTTTATCCCGAAATTACCACTGGGAGCGAATCCCGCAAGCACAGCTAGTAAATATTTAAAGTACTGTCATTCAGTGAAATGTTATATCATAACACTGAGCTATGAGTAGTACGCAAAAAACGTGGTAGTATGAGGAGATTTTAATAGTATTTTATGCAACAGTTGTATAAGGAAGGTCAAAAAATGCGAGTGGCGCAGGTTAAGATGCGAGCTTTAGCGAGCATCATAAGAAGACGCCATCGAGCATTTTTTGCCGTACTTATACAACGTTTCATACAATACTTTTTTTACGACTCTGAGAACTATATTTACTAAATAAAATACAAAAATAAACAAAGAAAAATATGAAATGTTTGACATAATTAGGTTTGGTAGATAAAACTTATCTATGGTCTATGGTAAACGTTTTTTTAAACTAACATGATCTATTTATTTAAATATAAATTTTTAGGTCGAAAGAACAGAGTAATAACAAAAATAAGGGCCAGACTGGAGCAGGCATCTGACAAGACGAGGTGATATAAGAGTTGGAGTAGAAAGCTGATAGAGTGGTGGCTCTTAAATGGCAAGCGTAGTGCGGGTCGTCCGAAAGCTAGATGGGTCGATGATATAGGAAATCGAGGATTAAAACAAATTTCATAGACCGAGGGGGACTGAGATAAGCCTATTCCCAACAGTGCTGAACAGTGCCCAGACTGTCGATGATAATGATGAATAGGGTGGTAATGATGAATAGAAAAAAAACTTGCAAATGCAAAAAAAAAAACAATTAAAATGCGTTGATTAATAGATTTAATAATACGCAGTTATTATGATTCAACAATAGTATATACCTATCTTTATAATATACAGGGTATAACAAAATATACTGATTATAATATCAATCAATAAATAAATAAAAAACAATTAATCATCTAAAACAAATCAAAATAATTATTTGTTTGGACTAGAAAATGTATTTATCAGTCAGTTTATTACAACACTATGACAACAGCAATGGTATAACCATATCCACCCATCGTCGCGTTGGAGACACTGTGGATCTTAGCTTGTATCACGTAAAGAGAAGCGTGGATCCATCAAGACTTCCTGTGAAACCCTCCCATCTTAGTGGTGATGAGCGGAACAGAGAGGAAAATGAAATGGTTGAAGCAACGGCATCACCGACATGCGAAAAGCTTCCTTCAGATCTTCCTCCAATTGAGCCCTCAACTTCAAATAGAAGATCCGCCTATGCGAAGAGATCGTATCTTTAGCAGTAACTGAGTAGTACTTGGATATCGCAGGGCTGCTCACAGCATTCGCTGATAATCCCCTGTCTCTTGCTTCGTACCACCCCGAGACCTGTCGACTTTGGATAAAACCAGGGCCAGTTGTTTTGCCACCTCTCCAATCTTTCTGATCTCTTCGCTCGAGGTCCGTCTTCTTCATACAGACAAAGGTATGCTAAAGTCCGAGCCAGTTTTCTCCCGCAGTATACCTGAGGTTCTGTTGTTGCCAAGGAAAATACCGCAGCCATGATCAGGAAAATAATTTGGATCTTCATGGTGTTTAGAATTTTAGATGCTAGTGTTAGAACGGATGAAGCTAAAATGTGTTTAGAACAGGGATGTGTGGTATTTTATACTAGGGAACAGCTGATTAATATGCATAAAGGTAGTGTGGGGTGCACGTGCGTCTTCCAGGTCAGATAACTGAAGTCTACAAGGACTACGTCTGTTCCATGAAACGGGAAGACTTTGACGTCATTAAAATAATCAGAACAGTAGAAAATTAACATTACTTTGCATGTTAGCAATGCGTATGGAACTGAACTGGTATTTTCCTGTTATCTATGCAGTTTGTCGCGAAACACTGGCGCGTCTGTCGGGTATAAATAGATGTCTATTTGAGATTGTTTACATGGATGTATTACTTTCTGACAAAAAGTTCCGCTACATTAAATTTGATATCTTATTTTTTTGTATTCGACTTATCTTTACCTGTCTTCGTCAGTCAACAACTGGACTATAGGTAAAACAATAAAGGAAGGATTTGCTCACGATTATGCGCAGGCGATTTGGTGATCGCAGCAGATGGTATGAAGTCGTTATACAGAAGACTCTGCTACCTACCGTTTTCTGGCTCTTATGTCGAGTTATCCCAAAAGTTCTACCAAGTTTGTTTTACTTTAGTTGAGCCAGACTATTTACTTATTCCGCTCTTAGAAAGACTCCACAGTTTGCGCTTCTGAACACAGCTCTGCCGCTGGTACCCCGACCCTTTAAAGTTTATCGCGTGAAAAAGTTGCTCCTCTCATGGGTAACAATTTTTTTATGTGACATTTTCGAAATGATTGACACGTAGACCTATTTTTTTACGAAATATGATATTTTCACATTTTCTAACTCACATGGCTCCGCCATTTTGAAAAGTACTTAACTAGACAAACAAATATATAATGATAGAAACTGCCCATATAATTTCACGACGATCAATCTCAGTAGATCCAATGTCCAGATCCATCATGGATCTAGTGAGATATTATTTTCTCAGTAGATCCCAGGTTCGACAGTGTGGATCTACTGAGAAGTATTTTTCTCGCTAGATCCAGTAACCAGATCCAGAATCGGTTAAGAAATGCGGCCTGTAGAGGAGATTACAGCCAGCCAGACTTAAAAGCTTTCCCTTTTACTCATCCCATTATTTTACATCCACCTAAACTTCTCTAACAACTCAAAGTTAAACTGTTAGATAATGCTTTCAGCATTAAGCCTATTGTGCCATACAAATTGGATTTTGTACAATAAATCTGTATCTTTATCTTTACATATAATAAAACAGTAAAAAAAGTGTGTCTGTAGATTAAATATATTTCCAAAAAAAAAAATGGGGGCGATGGATACGTAGTAATAGAGTAAGAATTTAAAAAAAAATGTCTGTCTGTTTGTCTGTATGTCTGTTTGTACACGCTAATCTCCGGAAATACTGGACGGATTCGAATGAAACTTTTTTTGTTATATAGCTATTAAGCCTGGGCAACATATAGGGTATAAATGATTTTGGAAAATGGAACGCCTGATGCAGAACCATAATGGTCCAGCTAAACTATAAGAGATATAAAAATGCCGCCATAGTAAAAGTTGTTCAGCCTGATGAGCATTTTCCAGAGACATAAAGTCCACGCGAACGAAGTCGCGGGCTTCGGCTAGTAATAAATAAATAAATTTTGCCTAAGTTCGCGCTCGTCAATTATTGGCAACCCACATGCACACACGGATAGTAGTAGTAATCTATAAGGGGCAGTTGGCAATAAACTTAGCGTCAAGGAAAGGGCTCGGTATAAATACTGCGGCAGTTCTACGAACGAGCAGAAATAGCGGCGCATCATGCACTTGTCATGACACGGTGACGACATGAGCGCGAGCAAGTGCCTAGAGAGTACGCTGTCTTTTTAATTTGTGGGGTAATAGAAGAACAAGTGTAGCCGTGCGGTTTCCAGCAGAGTAGAATAGGGCCACTCCAAGTCCTGCCGTAGATGTCATAGAGGAACTACATGCTAAGAAAGCGTATAAACATCAATAAGACCTCTCCAACTCGTCTGGCCAGCGAGGAGAGTGTAGGCCAAGTCTGCTCCAGCTCGTAGTAGAAGTATGGCTCTGTTAGTACAGAGAGAGTCGTGCTCCTGCAGTGGAGACTAAAAGACCTGATAATACAAACAGAATAACAAAACCCTCTACTGTCAAGAACACCATCTAATAATAAGTAGCGTCGTCTATTTTTGTTAGCGAAAGCCCTGACTATCAAGCATTAACCCTCAATAACTTGTAAACGCTGAACCGATTTTATCAAGCATCATAGCTAAGAACTACCGAAAGGGTACTTGCTTTTACGTCAAAAATCGCATCGAAATCTGGCCATCTATTCGTGCGCTACGATGACACAAAAAGAAAAAAACAGTAGAACACTCACAACGAATGTTATATCATTGTTTACAACACTGTTGAATCAACCGTCCGCGGTGACTCGATGTTATTGTATACGATACAAGGAATAGCAGTCGGTTATACCCTGTAGCATACACCACTGCACTTTAGCATAATATCTATTATGTTATCATTGAGATTTTCCTTGAGCTACATTACAAACAAAACAACATCGATTTCTAAACTTTTCTAAATTAAAAGCATTAGACATCGCATTTACATAATTATGACTATAGAAGTCATTTAAATTAAGTACTCATATTTATTTGAGGGATTGAGATTGATCCACAATTATAATTGTTTACAATTGGCGGACCTAAGAGCATTCTCTCCCAGCCAACCACAGGGATAAACAGATTAATTTTTGTGGCGCAAAAAGTTACAACACACGAAAGTGTATTCATACATTGGAGGAAAAAAACAATTTTGTTATTAAGGACGTTACGAGTAGATAGATAGATTTATTATAACATTAAATGTTTTAATAATAATAACTGTATTCTTATGATGAATAATTGAAACATTTTATTACTTGTATCATTTTGGAGTCACTGGTCTTTTCGCCCTGGTTCTTTGAGAGGCTTGCGTGGGATACGGATCCAACACGTGTAGAGGCCCTTTGGAGAAGTTGATGTTATGTGACGCTCCCTTGAATAGGCTTCGACAGGAGAATGATCTTTTGCAAAAAAGGGAAAGATTATGTAATGAGGTTGTGTTGGACTGATGTTGGGATACTGAAATATTTATTATTATAACTTTACCAACATGCAACCTCGTGATGCAACCCATAGTTGTCTATGGATAGACGGGCACAAACAATTTTACTAGAAAACTTGGAACGCGGTAAGTTATCAATTATCATCTACATACCTATATCTCCTTACTTAAAATTTGCTTTTTTAACTAGGCGACTGGTTTTTCCACAGACAATTGCTTAGCTCTTTATGAGGAGAAGAATTAGGCAACTAAAATTGATTTGAAATGTGTTTTTTAACCATTTAATAGGTCTTCCGAAATATAATTTAGCCTTGTCGTGGTTAAGCACACTTTTATAGTAATTTACAACAGATCAAAAAGCGTCTTTCACTTTTTCACAATGTAAATTCCATATTTGGCCACCAATGGACCGAATTGGCAATATTAGTAAATAATTGTTGCATACATAACCCAAAACTTGCATATTTCGTGTCATCACAATTAGATCCCGATGCAGGGGAAGGTAAACACGATGGAATTAGAATCAGTAAACAATGTGTTGAGTAATTCAGGTCATTTGCATATCCCGGGTATGTTTATCATGCTTGGATTGGTGACTACAAGAAGCATAAAATAACTTGAGCATGAATATCTTGAATAAGGATCATTTTCAAGAAATTTAAGAACCAGGATTTTGTCAGTGGAGTATTTTCCATATCCCCCTATTTTCCGCTAAATGCTTGACCAACTTTTGCTTTTTTAAATGGGATATAAAGTCATGTGGACTTAACTTTTTTTTCTTATCTCTGCATTAGCAAATAATGTCGAAGATACATCTACATTTCGCGTGACGTCACGATTAGCTCCGATTTTAACCAAAGGTGGCGTAAATCACGCCTACGCCAAAACTTCGAAGCGTTGTAGCTTTATGAATTTTTACTAAAAAAATATGAGTAATTTAATTTTTAATAATCTAGCTGAAGGGTTAAATAAAATAATATTATAGTTTTACTCTGTCCATATCCCTATTTCAAATGCCAGTTGTCAAGTTATGTTAGATGCCTATACCATATCAAAAATAATAAAAGTCGGAGGCCATTACCAGATTCATCAGTGAAACCCGCATCAAAATCACATATACAGAATTCATCAGTACCTACCACTTCACCATAACACACTTTCTAAATGCAAATGCTTGATTTATTATTTAAAAAATTGGAATCAATATTTAACATAGGACATTTGAGGAGTATACCGTTCCCTCGATTTCTGGAGGATTCCATCATCATATTTTTCACCTGGTGACAACTGGACCAACTTGCGTGTATAAACCAAGAATTTAATGAGGAACATATATATATATACTTAGTTACAATGTAATAGGCATGACGAATAGAAAAATATTTTTGGTCCATCGGTTAGATTATTCAAAAATATCGAACACTTATTTTTTATGATACTGAAACGATTTTCTTTAAGAAACCATAAATGACAAAGATACAGCGCATTTAAATTTCGCATGACGTCACGATTTTAACTTAAGTGTGAAGTCGCAAGCCCCCACACCGCAACTTTGACGCTCCGTATCTTTTTGAATTTTTACTTCTTTGGAAAACTAAAAAACACTGGTCCATTATTTTTGGATAATCTAAAAGACGGACTAATTACAATCATACTTTTCGGACCCTGTCGTCACCCCTATTGAAAAGTTCCTTTTTAAGGTCCAAGTATACTCTTTCAAACAAGTGAACATTATTAAAAAAAAGATCGCCTCGAATTGATAACCTCCTCCTTTTTAAGGTTCATAGGTAGACAGACAGTAGAAAATTTTCACACATGATGTTATTCCTGTTTCTAAAAGAAACAGGCTAAATTAAATATTTGAGTGGGGCTCCCATACAACAAACGTGATTTTTTTATAGCTATTGGACGGAACCCTATGTGCGCGAGTCCGACTCGCACTTGGCCGGTCGTTTTTGAAGTTGCCGACTATATAAATTTCCCGTACCGTTGTATATATTATGTACTCCCGAAGTGGGTTAGGTAAACGTATCAC
This sequence comes from Acrobasis consociella, assembly GCA_963555685.1. Taxonomy (NCBI): domain Eukaryota; kingdom Metazoa; phylum Arthropoda; class Insecta; order Lepidoptera; family Pyralidae; genus Acrobasis; species Acrobasis consociella. The sequence goes on along the minus strand of OY743119.1, from coordinate 1,530,125 downwards.
TGACCGAGATCTCGCTTTGAAGTCGCAAACTAACAGACACACACAAACCCGCTTTGTGGCGTACCGGACGTGTCGTGTTGGATCTGGCAATTAGTTGGCCAAGTAGACCACCTGTCAGAAATATCACGACATCATAATTTTTAAATCTTGACACTTCTTATGTTGACATTTTGACTCAAAACAAGGATATGTACATTCCAGAAGTTGGTCATATCATATGCGACGTTGGTTGAAGAGTTGAAGAGAGATTGGTTTAAAGTATAAAAATATTTTTGAAAGCAGATGAGATAATAAATAATGAATATACCTATACATACGGACACATCACACAGATTAAACTAGCCCTAAAGTAAGTTCGAGACTAGACTTTATTAATATTCGATATATACAAGTTACGTAGAAAGTCAGCTACATGTTTCGACCTCATCCGGAGGTCTTCAGGGCGAATGTAACTTGAGCTGTGGTTTGGGACGATATTACGACTTATAGTATCGCATATTTGATAAGGGAAATAATTTGAATAAATACCTTTGTGTTATGCAATATGTATACATATTTTCAGTTCGAGACTTGTGTTGTGTGTTATAGATACAACTCATCAATACATTTTTATGACAAATACCCTTTTCCATCTTGACCTGACCGGGGATCGAACCCTGGACCTCCAGACTCCAGTGTGACAGCGTGGCATGACAACCACTAGGCCACAGATGCCGTGTATTAGCAAAGTAGAAGTTGAAGAGAGATTGGGTCAAAGTATAAAAGATATTTTTGAAAGTAGATGACATGCCCGGCCGTGGCGGCAGAGTGGAATACTATTCGTCACCACCCCTTGCCTCTTCCAATGTCGTCGACTAACGTGAAGCTTTTCTTCCCATATTAGCCTAAAGTGACAGTTTATGTCACTTTAGGCTAATAAAGTTCAGTACCCGGGCGACCGAGCTTTGCTCGGTTTAATCTCAAACATCAACTACACTTTTTTTTTAAACTTGTCTAAAAACAATACAAAAAAAAATATATAAAAACTTGAACAAAAAAAAAACAAAAGTAAGTCACCGAGCGGGATTCGAACCCGTAACACTCTTTCTAGCGATCCGCATCCTAGATTGCTGAGCCATAACGGATAGCGGCCGGTGCGACTAAATTAGCGACCATATTCTGCGTGGAAAGAAAAACGCATGAAATCTCGAAAACACGCGTTTTCCCAAACATAAGAATAATCTAAATCGATTGTTTACCCCCGAAACCCTCAATATACTAATTTTCAGCGAAATCGTTAGAGCCGTTTTCGAGATCACAGAAATTTATAAATATACAAGAATTGCTCGTTTAATGGTATAAGATAAAATAGTTTGAAGAGTTATCGAGTGCATGATCAGACCAACATTTTTAATTGATGTTTATCTCCGTTTCCTTTCAAATAATTTATTTCAGATGGAGGCAGCGCTGGACCACGAAAAATTCATTCAGGTAGGGTTACACACACCGCGTAGATATGATACGCGACGCATCTTGCGTCGCGTTATTGGTGACGAACGTGGAAAAGACACCCGTAATAAATCGAATCACGGGCTATAGATCACTGTGTGATAATGATAATAAAATATCAGTCAAAAAACAACAAAAAATGACATTTCCATACAAATTCTCCGGGCTGCACACTTTTGTATGGAAATACTTACCAGTTTTGTTTTGACTGTTATTTTAATTTCATTCTAGTAATTCAAAATTCATTTATTTTAGGTTTTCATGCACATACAATTGTAAAACTTAAATCTAGAGTTTACAAAGTGCACATGAGACCCTGGTAGGGCGCTACATTTAATAAAAATTAGTACTACATTTACACTTAATGTGATTATTATATTTCTAACAATTTAAACTATAGTGGTTCGATTAATTACGTTTAATATCCCTTCCACTTTGTATAATTTTTACCCAGCGTTCTTACCATGCGCTACAGAACTTCTATCATCGACGTCATCATGCGTGTGATTCGACACTAACACAAGAACAAACAACTTTGCACCGCCCCACTAATCGTAGCCTCGCGACAAAAGTGTCAAACACCCCGGCACTCCTGTTTACAAACGCCGGTGTCGAATCTGAGCCGCGACACCGGTCGCCTGCTGGTGTTACTGTCGACTAGTGTCATGTCAACACAGCGGGACTCAACCGAGGAAAACATACCCAATGATTTCATTTCACTTTGGACACCTTCTATTCTACTTTGCCGTGTGGTATCCGGCAGAATAGAATAGAACCACTCCAAGTCCTCCCGTGGATGTCGTAGAAGGCGACTTAGGGATTACAAGCTAAAAAAAGTTTATAAACATCAGTGAGACCTCTCCAACCCGTCTGGCCAGCGTGGAGAGTGTAGGCCAAGTCCTCTGGCTGCTCTGGCTAAGTATGGCTCTGGTAGTACAAAGAAGGTTGTGCTCCTCGATGGAGACAGAAAGACCTGATGATGATGATGAACTTTGGACACAGAATCAGAAAAGGAAGACCAGGAAAAGGAAGGCCAAGAAGGTCGTTCGTGGTTGAAGTAAAAGAAAAGGCAAAAGTTGTGACGTATAAGGAGGTCAAGCATTTAGCGGAAAATAGGGAGACATGGAAAATACTCCACCGATGTGTTGTCACACACACATTGACGCCTGCACAGATATACTGTTTCATTTGTAGTAGTAGGCATAAAAAATACTCCGCTTGTATGAAGTGCCATACCTGTGCGTTGGAGTAAAGATGGTCCGGGATTATTTGCAGGAAAAAAGCAACCTTCTAAAGTCTCCAGGAGGCGTAGAGCATCTTTTTTTTAAACCTACTTTCAAAAATAGGAGGTTATCAATTCGTAGCGATCTTTTTTATTTTAATGTTTTATGTATGTTTACCGATTATTCAAAAACGCCTAGACAGACCCATTTGGAGAATTCTTTTTTTGTTTGGAAGGGTATCCTTGCGAGATGGTCCCATAGAAATTTTATCAAAATCAATTGTGTGGTTTGGGGGTGAAGCCGGTTTTTTTTAGTTTTGAAAAAATATTTCAGCTATAAGTATTTGTTGTTAGTACCTAATTATATTAGCATAAATTGTCCCAGCAGTGGGAATCAGACGGAACACATTCTAAATAACTCAGTATATATGGGTATTTGTACGTCTTTTAAAACAGCAGCTTAAGCCATCAAACCAGCCCGTAAATTTTAACAGCCACTAAAAATATGAACATTTCACATTTATAAGTTGAAACATAATTCTGTCTTTATTAATACATCGCGTGTCAAACGTTCTGGAAAGTCAGTTTATTTTTGTGGCCATGATCGGGTGACGTCCAACTCATTTCATCAAAACAATGCGGATTAATTTAAAACACTTACTTCAAGCACCAGTATTACAATATTTTTTAAATCCTTATTTTTTTTATACATACAAATCGCACAGATTGAGCTAGCCCCAAAGTAAGTTTGAGACTTGTGTTATCGAATACTAACTCAACGATACTATATTTTATGACAAATACATATATAGATACACATCCAAGACCCAGGACAATTTGAAAAAGGCTATTTCCCAACTTGCCCTGACCGGGGATCGAACCCGGAACCTCTGGATGGCGGACTAGCATGATGACCGCTATGCCACGGAGGTCGTTAAATTAACTATTCCAGATATCGAATCTAGTCTTACTAGACCCCACTAATGCTATCCTTTTTGCTTGGACGCATATCAAAAATATAGGTATAGTACCTAGAAAATATACCCAGAAACTTCATCTTCATCATCTTTCTTGTGCAATTAATTGAATCATTCGGGTTTATAACTAGTGCATAAATTATCGTTTATGATACAAGTATGGTAATTGTTCAATAGAGTCGAGGCGGGTTGACACACAAGCGGGTGAAGCTGAAGCCTGCGCATGTCTATGGAGCCGAGACGATAATTTCAACAATTCGTCACACGTGTATCATACAACGTTTTTTAACACATTTGTGACGAAAAAATGTAATTTAAAATCTCGCTATAGCAAATATGTTACAGCACTTACACGTCTTTAATCTCGTAGGGATAGAGAGAGCCAACGGTCGCTAGACCCAAACCCCAAACGTCAAGCTTAGCAAGATTTTTTTTGCACAAGCTTTTATTACGAGACCCATGAACGTATCAAGACAAATCATAAGCCCAAACACGAGAGGTTTTCTTCATTTTTTGTAGGATTAAGTACTTTCTTTCTCTGGCTACTTCCTGACTTCAATATCAGTCTAACTCTATGACATAATTTTATTGCATATCGTTTGATTGATATGCAATTTTTCGAATTGATCGGTTGAGGATAACTGCTTCAAAATGCTTTGCAAGATTTGATCCAAACAAACATATACTTACACCAAGAAAGCGCTGGCGAGACGATTTCAACGAATCCAAAAAAAATGGTTGAGCCTAACATGGGAAAGAGATAAGTGGAAGAAGATAAGAGAGACCTTTGCCTAACAATGGGACAAAGCAACAAAAAAAAATATATATAAACACATTGCAATTCAAATAAAAACGCATCGATTGAAGTAAAATTTATCGAAACTTTGGTGCATTGCCTAGGTTTTATCCAGGTCAGTAAGTTACGAGTCTGTTTATATGAACTTCTTGATCATAATTCACTCGAATGCACGAGGCGCATTTGCGATTCAAATTAATTCACTGTCTAATAAAAGTCGTAGAAGGGATTAAGGTCGTGATATAATGCTTTCAGTCGCACAGGAGTTTAAATGCTATAAATCTTTCGCCACTTCTTTATAGATCCAGTAATACAACTGTTTTATAACCTTCTTTGATCCTCTTTACTGTTTACTTGTTAAACAACGGTTAACAAAGGAAGTTCAAACGTTTGCGAGTAACGGAACGGCTGGGAATTTATCTGTGCGTGGAATGATCAGTCAGCTATTTTTAAAAATGTCATTTCTCGTAGTGATCTTGTCCTTGACTTCACGCCAAATAAAAACAATAATTACGTGTAAAATATAATAAATGTGAAGGTTGAATAGATAGACAAGGTTAAATTACCATGGCATGTTTGGAAAATCTTCCACAGGTCGATGTCACTCGGGTTCACTCGATAGATAAACTGTCACACAATATTCGATTATTCAAATCGATTGAAACACTGTAACAACATTGGCAGTTTATAACACGGCACATAAAAAATTCAGATTTGATGATAAAATTCGAAATTCAAATTGGTGTCACTCGCGGTCGCTTAGGCGGGAAAATCGGAGGGCGCACCACCCGGCGCAAGCGCGTTGCCACTGAAACTGGCGATTTCGAGCCAAGCTTACCACTGCTACGTCACGTAAGCCAACCGAACGTTGGTTGACCTTTGGCAAAGCCGCCAACATCCGCGACGCCCAATTTTCAGATGTGTCGATTGTATCGTTAACGCAAAGGGAATCAACTAGGAAATAAACTAACACTAGGGCAGAAACTAATAGTAGGTATAGTTTCTCGTCATTCTTCACGTCTTTATCCTGGGGCTACGGAGCTGTTGGGTCTTGCTGCTCTAAGCAGACAGAGCCAGGGCCGCAAGACTCAAAAGCCACTTTTATCGTGATGGTGGATGAGAAGGTAGAATAATAATCAGGCAAGTGCGAGTCGGACTCGCGCGCACGAAAGGGAAAGGGTCCGTACTATTTATTATCTATAAAAAGTCACGTTTGTTATATCGAAGCCCTACTTAAATATTTATTATATTTTATATTTGTTGTTAAAACGGCAACAGAAATACATCATCTGTGAATTTCAAATTTAAACTGTCTAGCTATCACGATTCACGAGACAGACAGACAGGTGGTGACAGACGGACGGACAGACAGACACCGGAGTCTTAATAATAGGGTCCCGCTTTTACCCTTTTGGTTAGGAACCCTAAAAATAAATAAATATATAGGGACAAATTACACTGATTGAGCTAGTCCCAAAGTAAGTTCGAGACTTGTGTTATGGGATACTAACTCAAAAAAATCAAAACAGTGTTAAATTGCTAGGCGCGCCGCATGATTCGCCTTTTTACCTTAGGAATGAAACGTTGGTTCGCGTTTGCCCAACGTTCCGTTTTGACGCAGTTTAACGACACATAAAATGGAGTTATTTTGATATTACGATCGTCTTATAATACGCTTGATATCGATACTAAACAAAGTTTACGCAGGTCTGCGGAATTGGAGTAAGGACGGCGGGAATTGGCTAGAAAACGAAATAGTTGGACCGTCGCCGCAAAATACGTAATCGCAATCTAAACAGTATTGAAACCACACATCTCTTACCGTGTGGTTTGCTGCAGAGTAGAATAGGGCCACTCCAAGTCCACCAGTGGGATGTCGTAGAAGGCGACTTAGGAAATACAAGCTTAACAAAGCTTATAAATATCAATGAGACCTCTCCATCCCGTCTGGCCAGCGTGGAGAGTGTAGGTCAAGTCCTCTGGCTGCTCTGGCCAAGTATGGCTCTGGTAGGACAGAGAGGGTCGTGCTCCTGCAGTGGAGACAGAAAGACTTGATGATGATGATGACATCTCTTACCGCATTCCCGGTCGCATCCTCAGCTGCAATTACTTGGAGCCCGGGGCGTGCGTGTTGGAGAAGAAAAAGTAAGAAAGCGAACCCCTGGCCAAAGCAGCACATCTGAGTAAGCCACCGGAAACGTGGTGTAAAATGTGTGGTATCGCAATCTAAACAATATTGAAATCACACATCTCCCGGTCGCATCCTCAGCTGTACTGCCTTAGAGACCGGGGTGCACGTGTTGGAGAAGAAAAGGCAAGAAAGCGAACCCTTGGCCAAAGCAGCACAGCTCACCTGGGAACGCGGTATAAAATATGTGGTTAACGCTAAGGGACCATCTATAAATTACGTCACACGAGTTTCATGACTTTTGACTCTGCATTCCTATTTATCACAGTATAGGTCATAATTTTGAGACCACACCCCGTAGCGTGAGGTCAAAGATACTGGTTTTTTATTTATAAAAAAAAAGCGACTAAATCTGATAAATCTGGAAATATTTTAAAGTTTATTTATTAAGTACTAGCCGAAGCCCGCGACTTCGTTCGCGTGGACTTTATGTCTCTGGAAAATGCTCATCAGGCTGAACAACTTTTACTAAGGCGACATTTTTATATCTCTTATAGTTTAGCTGGACCATTATGGTTCTGCATCAGGCGTTTCATTTTCCAAAATCATTTATACCCTATATGTTGCCCAGGCTTAATAGCTATATAACAAAAAAAGTTGCATTTGAATCCGTCCAGTATTTCCGGAGATTAGCGTGTACAAACAGACAAACAGACAAACAGACATACAGACAAACAGACAAACAGACAAACAGACAAACAGACAGACATACCAGTACCTACTAGGCAAATGGGGGTCTTAGAATTTTGACTTTGTTAACTCCGTAAGAAATAAAATACAGATAAGAAGGTAGGTAACTTAAACAACAAACGTAAGAAAAATATACCATTGTACCAAAAAACACACATTTCAGGATCATTCATACAAATATTTACAATGCAAAAACTTCAAAGAGATTATCTCGTATGGTTACCGCATAAAAAACCGAAATTATTGAAAAGTATCCGTTCCCTTCCATATCCACATTACGATTTCTCACTTTGTTTAAACCAAAGGAGCGATGACGCTATATTTTCACAAGATGTCGCATTTGATACAAAATATTCTAAAGTAATGTGAACGAACACTTCTACACAACACAACTCTAATTAATCTGACAGTAATTATTTTTATTGATTGGGGCTAGTCCTAGTATTTTTGCTCTGCAGGCCTCCATATATGGCCAGGTATGAACTAGTTAGCAAGCAATAATTGCCATTTAATATAATCGTGCAGGAGCACGACTCTATCTGTATTACCAGAGCTATACTTGCCAATAGTCGTTACGCCGACTGCGGTTACCCCCACATGCTGTATATCGACTGTAAATGACCCTGTCGATGGAAAACTCTCGCACCTCGAATTCGAGCTACATCAACTAATGAAAACGGTTACCCGCATGCGTTTCAGAAATCTCCCTCACCCCTAATACGTCCCAAAATAGCCAGTGAAAAGGAGCCTTTAGACTTAGTACTATGGCAAAAACACTTTTTTCTTGTGAAATATGTAGATATTTTAATATTTTGCTGCTACATCTACAAATTTCTTTACAAAGGAGATCACAAAAGGCACCACAGAACAAAGGGCGGTGACGCAGCTCGTTCGGGGCCTTCAAAGAGATGTTTGAACTAAAAACAAGAAAATCGACCGGCTGTTAAACGGGTAAGACCCGGAAGAGACGGTTTGATGTCCGCTTTTAATGTCTACATCACGCTGAAAGCAAATAATCATGACCCCACACAACACTACCTACTTATTTTTTTGGAAGTAAGCATTTCGTTATAATTAGGTATAGGTTCATGTTAACTTTCAACAAACTTAGGAGTATTAGTACATTATTTAGCGGATTTGCTTTTTGAAGTGGACGGGACACAATCGGCCCCCATGGGAAATGTCGAAAGCGAACCAAAAAAGGTTTTCGTATGGCGACCGCGTACTCACAAGCGAAGCGCAGGGCACCTATCCAAAAGTTAGTCAGACGACCTGATGAAGGTGGCTGCAAAGCGCTGGATGCAGGCCGCTCTAGATCAATCATTTTGAAAATCTTTGATAGAGTTGCCTAGCATAGCAGCAGCAGATGTTATTGCGGCTGAAATTATATAATTATTTGTAAAATAAAACAAGATTTTTTCAGCACCTATATGTATTTATTTATGGGAATCTAATGAAAAAGTCTCATCACTAAAGATGATCCACTTTCTACGAAATTTGGTTACAAACGATTCCCTGAAATTGTGTATGAACTTAAAAATGACTCCCTTCAGTCTCGCTCTGAGAACAAATCGTTTAGAGAGATTTAGGATGTTTCCTTAGAAACATTGTGGTTATTTATTCATCATTCTAATGGTCGTGCGAAAGTGTGTTTCTTAGAAATATGTAAGTATTGGATATAAAATAAAAATAGGTACTAAACGAAAATGTTGGTTTCCTTGTATTTTTTTTTGTTCTTCTTCTTATATTTAAGAGCTGGGCTCTTGTCGGTGGAGTGCTTTTTTTTGTTACGACTCTATAATTGTAGGAGGTGTAAAGAGGCGCTCCTTCTGCAGGGTGACTGTTTAACCACAACGAAATTTTTGTAGCAAGTCCTATCCATGGTACTGTATTACTTTTCATGAAAACAATTATCAAAAACGAAAAAAAAGGCTTTCCACAAATCAGCACTCAGCAGAAATTTTAAATGGGACGAATTTTTTTTATCGACTTTTTTCTGAGTAACATGAACTGAATTTGCTTAAAAAATTTGGCTGGTGGTGGGTAAAAATTCACTCTGTATATCACGTCACGTCCTGCCTGATGTCAACCCTATTTGTTGATAAAAATATATACGAACAAATCACACAGATTGAGCTAGCTCCAAGGTAAGTACGAGACTTGTGTTATGGATCAACGATACAATTTTTTTAAAACAAATACAGTCAAGACCCAGGCCAGATTGACCTGGGTCTAATAAATCATTTTCCATCTTGACCTGACCAGAGATCGAACCCGAGACCTCCAGGGTGACAGCGTGGCATGATGACCACTGACACCAACATACACAACTTCATTTATTTTGAACAAAGACTACAAAACAAGAATTTCGAACACACAAATTTATTGTCAAGGACTTATTATTTCTAAACTATAACAAAAGCATAAATATTATATTTGAATTAACGTGAACATTTCACGAAACCCGACATAAACAACGGATTGTTAAAACGTTCAATAAATTGACGTCAAAAAGCGGAGCTTGTTTATAATGTACTTCCTACAGTTAAACAAACAAACAAAATTGTTTTGCAGGAATGTGTGATACAGTGAGTCTGAGTGGACATTGTATAAGACACGTGGTAGAAACAGCTTTTGAATTTGCTGTATTTTGTAGTGAAATATAATTAAATTTATTTCGTGTTTGAACGCGTGTTTCCGTTGTCACACGACATTGTTACGATTTGAGCTTATATCAGAAGCAAAAAGAGGATCCAGTCAAGCAAGACATAAAAGTATTGTAGAAGGAAAAAAAAGGTGGGGAGAAAGAGGAAGAACTAGAAAGTTTTTCTAGCAAATAAAACGGCAGAGAAAAGACAAGGTCTCGACAATAGATAAAGGATGGACAAGAGCTCTTAAATCACAAGAAGAAAAAGCCGCTAGTCGCCCAGTAGCGGACGGCGACATTAAACTGGTAGATTTTTGTCATGTACTTGCCGGCTGATTAACCGAGGAAGCGAATCGAGCGAGGTCTCTGAATCGAGTTGGGGCCAATTTACACGTTGTTAGTATGTATATATTAGGGTGTCCCTTATATGGGTGAAAAAATCTCTCGGTTTTCGGATATCGGAATGCATACCCCTTAATTCTTTTTACACTACCTAGACTTACTCAAATACAAAATTTCATCTTTCTATGTCAACATTAACCCGTGCCGACAGGGCTGTGAAGATTTTAAAAATCGCCGTCTTTAACCCCTTACGTTATGTAGCTTAATCAAATGAAATATTTATAATTATAAAAATAACAATAAAAAAAAAGTTAGAAAATAACTGCTTTTTTTGTAAAAGAGAATAAAATTATAGATCAACAAGTTTATTTTATTTTAAGGGTCTTTTTATTTACAGTCTGGATACAGATTATTTCGCTCTTGCACACAGCAGCGTAGCAAAAATTCTTTTAGTTCTACCTTTGTAGTGATCAATCCATAAAAATCTTGCATAAGTTTTGCAGCTCTTTCAGCTGTATCATTTACTACCTTTCAAGAAAAACCTTCTTTTTCACTGTAAATAGTCAACATCGTCCCACGAACAAAAAGGTTTCTTCAAGAAGCTTACATCAAGTTTTTAACGAGACAATAAATGTATGCTCTTGTCAGACTCAAAATCACTTAATGATTTTAGTATCAGTTTATTAAAAACGGTTTAAGATTTAAAACTATATTCCCAGTTACCATACAAATAATCTTTTTTATTTACAGTCTGGATACAAATAATCAGCCATATCTTTTTTCAAGCCATATCTTGAAGGGATTGTATCTTTCTTCCCAGAATCATACAAACTCTCTTTTTGTAATTTCACTACAATATTTCCCTTGGTTTGGTTTATCAATTTCATCATCAAATAGTGATAAAACAGTATTTTTTCTGACAAGTACCAGAGATGTTGACTAAACTTGGTCAGGGCTGCTTTAGAGTTCTCTTTGTCAACAGTTTCGTATTCCTTGGGCCTAAGGAAGCTTAAAAGCGCAAATCTTGATTTCGTGCGTTCACCGCCAGACTGAATCCAAGACATGATTTCACATATATATAACTGTAATGAGTAAACAGACGTCTTGAAGACACTTGTAGTGCTCGTTTATCCTTGGCGTTCATTTTAAACTGAGATTGCAACACACATATTTTCAAAGAGTAAATAGCTCTAGCTTTCCACCATGCTTGCTTGATGTATTGCTCCAGGTGGATCTTGTTAATTTTTTTTCTCATCATCTTTAAAGAAAATAATAGATAGTCTAATCAATTCCCGATAAGTCCTCACGGCGTTTGTAAACATCGTGTTTTTTTTTGCCTCTCTCTCCGTCTATGGTGAAGATCCACAAGGTTTTTTACACATTAAGCATAGCTCTGGTAGGTATTCTAGCTTCTTCTCAGAATATAATAGACTTTCGAACAATGAGATTGGGGCTTTCATTAACAGTTAATTTAACTTCGCGAATTTGAAAAAAGAGGACTGTTTGGCCGTAACCTAGCTCTAGTTATTTGATGGTTCACGTTCACTAACTAAAAGGTTACTTTTTTAATTGCTTTTTAATTTCACTTTAATTTTAAATGCAAAACAATATGTGTTAATCCCGAGACTAACTTAGAACAAATGACAAATACGGCGAATGCGTGCCGCCACTTCTGCGTAATTTGTATGAATATGATTCGATGCAAGTCGGCACGGGTTATCGTTCTCCAAATGAGGTAAAAATTTATTTCTGAGTGTTTTAGCAACAAAAGAACAAAACTAAGACCTATGCGTTAAAAAATAAAAACTTCGAAAAATAAGGGACACCCTAGTATATATGTATGTTTGTACCGCAATAACTACCGAACCGATGGTCTGATTTTGATGTAATTTGGTAGGCACGTAGGAAATATCAATGGAATTTTCAAGTTTGTTGGGCATCAAAATCGGTTCAGTAGTTTTTGTAATATTAGTAAAAATTCCGCGATTATGTAGCAAACGAAATCATAGCACATTCTAACTTTGGATAGCTCCATCTAGGTATTATTTTGGGAACTGATTTGTTTTAGAAATGTCGAAACTAGTAAATATTATAATCAACATCAAAATTGCTTTAGTTGAGCTAACAAAATTACCTTTTCATTAGACGTTGTATAGCTACGGGGTTCCGAAAGTGGATCAAACACCACTTCATGACCGGGAATATGTAAAAAAACACAAAAAAGCTTGCATTCGACAATGGAAACCCGTTGGCCACATGCCAGAGAGTTTCGTCAACTGAAACCAACACTGCTCCACATGAAATAGGCGATGACGCCCGCGGTTCACCGGGTCATCAATACTAATTCGGAAAGTGATAGGGAAAAATTCTTTGCTTGATAAATATATCTCTTACTAGCTGCGCCCCGCAGTGTTACCCGCGCCTAAAGTAGCCTATATAATCCAGGGTGTCTTCCTGCGTACCAAACTTTATCAATATTGCGTTAATAATAATTTCGCGTTTATAATATATAGGATTAAAGGTCAAAGTCAATTTTTTTATTTTAATGTATATTAAATATACCTCTTATTAAAGGTAATTTTTGGAGTTCCGTGCCCAAAGGGTAAAAAAGGGTATACAAATAATCCGCTGTCCGTCTGTCTCTCACCAGGCTTCTCGTGACATTTTCACAGATGATGTATTTCTGTTGCCGCTATAACAACAAATACTAAAAACAGAATATAAATATTTAAGTGGGACTCCCCTCCCATCATTTAACAAACGTGATTTTTCATAGATAATGGTACGGAACTCTTCGTGCACATGGACAGTTAGTTATTTATAATACCAATGATTTGAAATTATTTTTCATAACTCAAATTTTCTTTAGTTCTTTCTTTTAGATTACAAGCTCTGAAGAACATTTCCTGGAAAAAATAAGACTTACATTTTCTCAAAACGCGCAACATGTGTGGTCTTTTGTACCGTCATGTCACCTAAACTTCATGATTAACTGCCGTATTCATCCACAAAGCGAATTTTCCCAGAAAAAATTTTTATTGCAAAATTACAGGCTGCGGTGGGGAAAGATCGAATTTCCCGGTATCGGTTAGTTAGTCCGACTTAGTCCACAGCTTCCGGTATGAAGGAGTGTATAAACCAGTTTATATGCCAAGCAAATTAAAAAGCCCCGGCTTTCAAGCATTCATATCCCATAACTTTCAAACTGCTGAACCGATCCCGATCAAACATAGTTAAGAACCACTTCTGTAACTGTATTCTCAGTCCACTTATAATAATTTTAATATCAGTTTAAGCACAGAGTAATAATATACGTTTAAGTAACTTGACGTATTTGAAAAAATAAAAACTTGAGAGGTGTCAAGGGACACCCGGATGGAACGAAGTTTCTTTCGATTATTGAGAGAGAGAGAGAGAGAGACAGACAGAGAAACACGCGCACGCCGCACAGCTTACAACTATAGCAAAAAGTGTCGTTACAACTTTTGGTCTTAATTTTTTCCGTCTAGCCCCCTCTCGCAACGTGCGATAAGGAACTTCGTTCCAATAAAACATTAGATATAAACTTGAACATAAAGAAAAAACAAAAGTAAGTCACCGAGCGGGATTCGAACCCGTAACACTCTTTCTAGCGGTCAGCATCCTTAACCGCTGAGCTAAGCGGATGGCGGCACTATCCGTCTGGCTCAGCGGTTAAAGACGCGGACTGCTAGAAAGAGTGTTACGGGTTCGAATTCCACTCGGTGACTTACTTTTGTTTTTTTATGTTCAAGTTTAAATATATTTTTTTAATTTTTATTGTTTTTAGCCAAGTTTAAAATTATGTAGTTAAGGTTTGAGATGTAACCGAGCAAAGCTCGGTCGACCAGGTACTAAATAAATTAATATACAAGAATTGCTCGTTTAAAGGTATAAGATAAATACCTATACAAGAATTGCTCGTTTAAAGATATAAGAAACTATAGGTAGGTTAGGTACTTAGTAGGAATATCTACATCTGAGGAGCTTGATGATTCAGAATGGCCAACGCTAAGCGTGGAAATTCAATTTTTAGATTGATGACCTAAAGTTGTGTTATATCTATCGCATGTCCCGAAAACGCCATCTACCGGCAGCTCCGTGATCATCACATTCCGATAAATGATTTCGTTTAATTTTGATTTCGTGATATCTTCTAAACTATACATTTGATTGCCATACTGTAAAGGACAATGTTAATCTACTTTAAAAAAACAAGGTAACTAAACTATTTAAAAGGATAAGGATTAATATCCTGTCGGTGAAAATATTATTTAAAATTTGTACGCGTAACATAAACTTAAAAATGGTTATTGTGATCTAACCTTAGGAGATAGACATATGCTATCGCGGACTTTTTTGTAGACCTTATAAAGACCTACAACTTTCTCATACCTTGTTTTTATGTAACTTTTAAATCTTAGCCAGCGTTAGCTCTGAAAGTGCCTGACGCAGTGTCCGAAATCAATTTTTTGACAAAAACTACAGTAAATATTAATAAAATACATGCAAATTATTTATATAAATCATCTGGAATAAACGATCTGTCTAATAGTGAAAACTGCAACAAAATCTGTTCAGTAGTTTTTTAGTTATAAGCGTACAGACAGGCATACGCGGCGAGGGACTTCATTTTATACCATGTACCTATAGAAAGTGTCGTTACAACTTTTGGTCTTAATTTTTTCCGTCTAGCCTCCTTTCGCAACGCGCGATAAGGAACTACGTTCCAAAAATCCATTACAGTTTGCTGTTACACTTCTTCAGTACTTGCACAGAAAGCGGCAGTAAACTTAGCTGTAAGTAAATGATCTGAGGTCAACAACTACCTATTATCAAATACAAACATCCAAAGATAAATAAATGATCTTTGACTTTGACTTCGATTAAGACAGCTTATAAAAAAAACGAATTCAGCAATTCGAGAAATTTGACTCCATTAAATATATGGGTGTATTCCACTATGCATCGCCTGTTAACATGATTTGCGTTTTTGCCCATTCCCTCGATCGGCTTTTACGATCTGCGTGGGAAGAGAAGCAGCTGGTACATTCTAAGTTTTTTTTATTTCTCCCAGACCAGCATGGGAATACAAAATAGAAATAGTGGGACAAGCGATATTTTCAATTTTCATCCCATTATTTCTATTGCGACCAAAAAACGCTACCCGCACGACTGCTATACGACCTATTCACATGCTCGGTTTTGCTCTTCATTGGTTTTGGACCAGCGGTTTTTACAGATTATATCCCATTATTTCTATTGCTACAAAAAAACGCAGTTATGTTAGGTATTTACCACTTTTAATGAATAGTTTAAGTTTCTGTATGCACGCCGTCATAAGAGGTGATAATGCAGCGTTTTTTTTTTGAGCCGCGACCCGTCCACCCACCAGCTTAACCCACCAGTGGGTCCACGGGGAATTTCGGTTTACCCGTGCACCCACTGTAACCTTATGCATAAAGCGGGGAAAATGATATATCGATAAACAGAAATTCCCCGTGGACCCACTGGTGGGTGAACGGGTCGCGGCTCTTTTTTTTTGACGCAGCCCACAGCAGTAGAAATAGTGAGACAATCAGTCTGAATCAGGCCCAGGATTTCTATCAATAGAAATACCTAATAGAAATAGTGTAGTGGGATACACCCAAATATATGAGCGTATTACCAGATATTCATTTTAAATACCGTATTATTTTCAATATCCCATGCTGGTCTGGGAGAAATAAAAAAACTTAGAATGTACCAGCTGCTTCTCTTCCCACGCAGATCGCAAAAGCCGATCGAGGGAATGGGCAAAAATGCAAATCATGTTAACAGGCGATGCGGCTAGCAACCCATCACTGTATTGATTGCTTTTTCATCTTCTCGCCCACCATGACGCTAAAAGTGGCTTTTGGGTCTTGCGGCCCTGGGCTCTGCATAGAACCGCAAGACCCAAAATGCTCTGTCTGCCCCAATAGGGATAAAGACGTGATAGTATGTATGTATGTATGTATTATTTTCAATGGAGTTAAGTTTAAATAAACGAGTTTTAATTTTGTGTGCATGAAACCCTACCGGTTGCAAATTCCTGCGCTTGCATAAACATCTCAGCCATCAGCGCCATCACTCGACACCCGGGCTGCTTGCACCCATCAAAACATGCAATCGGATGCTCCGCGTCTAGCGAGCCAGACATCGAATACAGTGTATAAATATTCTTGACTTACACTACATGTGGTAACTGGTAACACGCCGTGGGGTATCCGGCAGAGTAGAATAGGGCCACTCCAAGTTTTCGCGTAGATGTGGTAGAAGGCGACTTAAGGTAATACAACTAAATGCTAACTGCCTCCGTGGTGTAGTTGTTAGAGCGTTCGGCTCATACCCGGAGGTCGCGGGTTCGATTCCCGGCGGGAGCAACGACTTTGACTTGTTGTCCTAGTTTGGTTAGGACATTGTAGGCTGATCACCTGATTGTCTGATAAGAAAGATGATCTGTGCTTCGGAGGGTACGTTAAGCCGTCGGTCCCGGTCACTGTCTTTGACATTGCGTTACCTAAAACCATGTCAGAGGCCTTTAAGGCGGTTTGTTAGTCACTAACACACGATAAGAAGAAGAACTAAACTAAATACTAAACAAAGCTTATTATAAACATCAATGAAACCTCCCCGTCTGGTCAGCGTGGAGCTCTGGCCAAGTATGGCTCTGCTAGAACAGAGGGTCATGCTCCTGCAGTGGAGACAAAAGGACATGACGATGATGATGACGTGTCAAAGTGTTTATAAAAGTCTAGTTACTGAATAAACATCTGAATCTTAAATTTCGACAAGTTTATTTGTCAGGCAAATTATAAACCCCGGGCTTTCAAAGGTTCATACTCAATAACTTTTGAACGGCTAAATCGATTTTCATCAAACATTGCTAAGAACCACCACAAGGAAACTTGCTTTTAGGTAAAAAACCGCATCGAAATCGGTCCATCCGTACGAGAGCTACGATACCACAGACAGAGACATTGGCTTTAACTTATAATACCCCTCTTTTTGTGTCAGGAATTAAAAAAAACACATTTCCGGCTAAGGATACATTTTTATTAGAAAAATATATTTTTTTTATCAAAAAGTAAAATGTGTATAAGTAAAACTACCTACTGTTACTATTGAATTAAATATTAATTAACATGTATGTAGACTATTTAAACAAAATAACATAAACTATTATCTATGCCTTATCTAATCGAGAAACTATGCACATAACTAAATGATCTCGATACATATTTTTTTTGCTTGGATTTCTGGTTTTTAATTATATCCAATCAAAACAGTCGATAATCCATTACCAATGGACTCTCCCCTTTTAATTAAAGCTGTTACCTACGTAAAATAGGTTTCACTAAGGAAAAAATCTCTAATGAAACTTCTAGACATTATAATATGAAATAATGTCAAACAAGACACTAAAGTACAGCGCCAACGAAGGACTATCATGAATCTTCTAGATACCTAACTTCAGAATCCTAAAAGACAATCTATTAGTCCCTACGATGTAACATCTCAAGATCCTTCTAGCTAGATATATACATAACGTAAGTTTCACGAAGGAAAAACCTTCTCATGAAACTTTTAGACATTATAAAATAAAAGAATGTCGAACAAAAGACCTTGTCTAGTACAGCGTCGTAGGAACATCGTGAATCTTCTAAATCCAACTACAGAATCCCAAAATTCACACTTAGTACAGCCTCTCTCCGTCGTAAGGCGCCCCATCAAGCTCGGGTTGCCGCTCCCCATCCGGGGGCAGACCCCATATGGGTCGACACCCGTTGTGCGCGTGGTAGCGCGGGATGCGGTTGTCCCGTACCATCTCGTAGGCCAGCCGAGCGATGCCGTTCTGGTAGTCTGTGATCCCGGTCTTGTACAGGCGTGGACGTACGTAGCCAAGAACTGCGGACGAAAAGCATTTGATTTAAACAAGTTTGGATTGCAATCCCTATGCAAAGACTGCCTTCGTGGTCCAGTGGTCAAGGTGTTCGCTTTGTGATCCGGAGGTCGTAGCTTCGAATCCCACTTTGAATAGACTTTGTGAGAAGTTGTTTCGTCTGGTTAGGATAGCGAGGGTATCGGTAGCTTTTCTTCAAAAATAAATTAAATTTTAATATACATACACTACACGTATGTAATGTAAATAAGACTTATTGACGTGTAAAAGTGTTGGTAAAGGTATAATTAGTAAATAAACATTAGAAGTACCTGGGCGACCGAGCTTTGCTCGGTTACATCTCAAACATCGAAAATACGCGTTTTCCGAAACATAAGACTAATCTAGATCGATTGTTTACCCCCGAAAACCGCCATATACCGATTTTCAGCGAAATCGTTAGAGCCGTTAGAGAAATATATAAATAAATATACAAGAATTGCTCGTTTAAAGGTATAAGATTCAGAATTTTTAAATTTTGAGTACTTACTAACTTCATCACTGTCTTGCTGGTGACACTAGTCCGACAGCGCGATAGACTGGATTTATCAACGGTGCAATGCCACAGAATAAGAACTCATGTAGCTATGCTAAGCAGTTTGTTTTGACTGCTATTCAAACATGAAATACCTACTGCATAATATCTGTTACACTCACCTTAAACATAATCCCACGTCCGCCAGAAATAGAGAATGTTACACGTTTAGTAGAATATATGCATCATTAGGTATAATTAACTATAAAAAATTAATAGGTTTATATATTATAATAAAAATATTATTAAATCGTAGTTAACTGGAAAAAAAAGAAAAAGAAAAAAAAAAAGAAAAGAAAAAAAAAGTAAAAAAAAAAATGTTAAGTTTTTTTTATTTTGTTAAGTGGAAGAAAAGAGAGGAAAAGGAGGACCAAGAAGGGCGTTCGTGGATGAAGTAAAAGAAAAGGCAAAAGTGTCATATAGGGAGGTCAAGCATTTAGCCTAAAATAGCGAGACATGGAAAATACTTCACCGACAAGAACCTACTTTAGTTCATTTATTGATGACAACTATTAGTTTGCCCCGAACTGTTACATCACGAACTCTACCTCTAATAGATATTTTATTTTATTTAAACTTTATTTACCAAAACAATATGGTACAAAAGGCGGACTTAATGCTAATAGCATTCTCTACCAGTCAACCTTCGGGATAAAAAGATCTTAAATATATTTATTTATTAATCTTAATAAGTTAATACCTATCTTCGTTTTCCATCACGAGGATACCACTCTGTAACGTCTTTTGACCATTTATTTCTCTTACTTCTTAAAGTATGACCAATCCATTTCCATTTTAGCCTACGAACGAAAGGAAGGGAGGACAGAGGAGGAGATAGGAAGATGAAATCAAGAAAGCAGCTGGAGGGTTATGGAGAAGGAAAACAAGAAATAGAATGCTATGGAGACAGCTGGGGGAGGCCTTTGCCAAAGGGCAAGTTGACGACCAACAACCATAACAGCCACAACAGGAAAGCAGAGGATGTCAGCAAGAGAGGCTGCAGTAAGTAAGTAAGTAAGTAATACCTATCTAGACTGAATGAAAACTAGAAAACTTTGGCCGGGAAGTTTGTTTCGTATGCTCCCTGTGACATTATAATTCAAGAAACTACTGAAAACTAAGTTGTTATGGTAATTTTGCTGCAATGTCCTTGACCTAAAACACAACATTGGTAAAACTTCGTAGTCTAAAATAAAAATAAAAAAACTATTTATATTGTTAGCTTGCTACCAAAGTAAATGTCGTCGTTCACTGCTGGATATAGACCACTCACTCCTAACGGAGAGAGTTACCGGAGACCAATCTTTACGTCCACTGGTTTTCAATTCAATTTATTTATTGCTTTGCACATTGTGCTTTCGGACGGCGCCTTAGATGCCTATTACAATCCGCTAAATATATATCACTACCGCTGTATATGACCTCTTTAACAAATTCACATATTGTTCATGAGCATAATGAGCATTTACCTATAACACCAAACTACACCAATTCCGTATTATTAGTCGTCTATCAAACTCCAACTGGACTGCCCGCAAAAAACTCCGGACCCAGTCTACATCCCTATCTAATACTTACTTACTATCCTAACTCAGCGACCCAAAATGAGTTTTGGCCTCCAGCACAAGAGCACGCTAGAACTCTCAGCCCTTAGATTGCGCGAGCTTCAAGTTGGCGGCAACTGGCTCTTGCTACTTGAAGCTCCCGCAAGTCATTACTACGTCGCTCCAACGATACCTGGGACGGCCCACCGGCCTCTGACCGGCCCTGATATGGTCTCTTCACCTCCCGATCCTCTTCCATTCTTTTAACGTTTCGAAACCAGCAAAGACGGTGCGCTTTAACTTCGCCCATGAGGTCTTCTATTTCGGTATTGGTTCTTATTCTCCATACACCATCCTCATCCCTAACTAATTTTTATATATGAAAATTACGTGTCACGTTATTTTTCCGCGATGAACTCCTAAACTACTGAATCGATTTTAAAGATTTGCACACCGAGTGCTTTTTGATTCAACTTGAAAGATAGGATAGCTTACATATCAATTTATAGTCGCAATATTGTATTATTCAATGGACTGATGCAGATACGCCGGAGTCATAAAGTCGCGGGCATCAGCTAGTAAGAAAATGAAATTCAAAACAAACTTCTTTGGTGTGTCGCCAACGGCTCTAAGGTGGGTTTGTCCATGTCCTGCTCGTACAGATCCTTGGCTATCTTCATGATCTCGGTGTCCTTCAGCGCGAGCCCCGGCGGCGGCGGCGCCACGGCCTCCTCCGCCTCTTTGGTCTTGTCTTTGGTGGCACAGACCTTCTTCTTCGGACGCGGGACGAACTCGCGCGTCTTGAATTCTGGTGGAATATTTTAAAACACTTAATTTAAAAGTGTGTCCTGCACACTGCTGAAGCCTTGCTTAAGAATAATGTTACGCCTTGTGATTCTAAATTTAAATTTAAGCATATTGGTCCCAAAGATATAATAGATGCATATAAACAGTTAAATTTAAAAAAATCTGAAGATCATTGGGGCATGTCCGTTGCTGTAGTAAGCCATATCATATGTGCTGATTTAGCTTTTATATTTAACTAATGTATTGATGAAGACATATTTCCTAACCTAATGAAATGTAGTAAACTAATCCCCTTATTTAAAAAAGGAGAAAAAACAGATCCTGGCAACTACAGACCTATATCTTTCCTGCCAGTTTTGAGGAAGGTGTTCGAAAAGATAATGCTCAATCAAATGCTGCTTCACTTTAAGACCTACAACCTTTTCCATAGCCAACAATTTGGCTTTACTGGCGGGAAATCGACCACCAATGCGGGAGTAGCACTCGTTACTCATATATACGACGCATGGGAGAACAAAAATGATGGAATTGGATCATTTTGTGATCTCTTCAAAGCATTTGATTGCGTAGATCATCCGACACTTTTGCTTAAATTTCGTCAATACGGTTTTGATGATAATTCAATCAAACTTATACACAGTGACTTTTTATTGGTTCTGAAGCCGAAGGCCACTTCATAGTCATCGTTAGTGAGATCTAATTAGCTGGTCAAAATAAAAATTCAGAAACAAAAAATGTTGACTAAAACTCGAAAGTAAAATTGTGAGGTCAATTAGTAGTACCGCCGCCATACACCGCCCGCCGGCCGGCCGGGGTCATCGACATTACGCAGCGTATAACTACGTGGTCTCGATCGAAAATCATTTACGCAACTTTTTTATCTTATGGCATACAGAAATTTGGAGTACATATATGAATAGAGGAATTTATTTACTATACGACATTTTTTTTCCAAAACCAATGAAAAGTCAGCGTGTAGAATCTTATTTAACAGATAGGCATCAGACTGTTGATTTAAATGGCATAAAATCGCACGGATCTAATGTTAAGATAGGCGTACCGCAAGGTTCAATTCTTGGACCTTTCCTTTTCTTGGTTTATGTCAATGACTTGCCTTACATGGTTGAGAGGCAGGCTGGCATAGTGCTGTTTGCTGATGACACCTCGCTTATATTCAAACTAGATCGACATAGCACAAACGCTAGTGCGGTGAACAGCACCTTGTCTTCCATTTCTGATTGGTTTTCTGCCAAAAACCTCATGTTAAATGCGAAAAAGACTCAATGCGTTCGATTTTCTCTTCCCAATGTGAGACAGGGCTGCGTTGACATAATGATAGATGGTGAAAAACTCGATCTTGTTGAAAGTACTACCTTCTTAGGAATTACAATAGACTCGAAACTTCAATGGGGTGCTCATATTATTATAACTAAACTTTCAAATAGGCTTAGTTCTGCGGCTTATGTTGTTAGGAGAATAAGACAATTGACAGATGTAGCAACTGCTAGACTAGTGTACTTAAGTTACTTTCATAGTGTAATGTCTTACGGCATACTCCTGTGGGGGAATGCAGCCGATATTCAGACTATTTTCATTTTACAAAAACGGGCAATTCGTGCTATTTACGGGTTAGGATCTAGAGACTCACTCAGAGAATTATTCAAGAAAATAGATATACTTACCTTAGCATCACAGTATATATTTGAAAATATAATGTATGTAAGGAAAAACATTTCCTCATACAATAAAGTAAGCGATTTTACCAATAGAAACTTACGTAATAAGAATGACTTAGTTGCCCCGTTTTATAGGCTTAAATCAATTAATAAGACGTTTATGGGGAACTGTATACTTTTTTATAATAAATTGCCAAAATCGATCCTTAATATGCCAGACAAAAAATTCTAAACTTATGTAAAGAAAGTACTTTGTGACAAGGCTTATTATAGGACCGATGACTACCTTAAAGACAAAAAAGTCTGGCTTGAGCTTGACGCGGGTCCCTCTAAAAGTTTGTAATATAGGTACTCGAAAATGTCATAATTTGGTACATTTTGTACAAACTGAATCTACAACTAGACATTATTTTAAAATTTTGACATTCTAAAAATTAAATTTAAATTATGATATGACATAACAAACAATGTATTCTCTGTCCACTAACTTTAAGTATTAATTTAATTGTGAGTTGACGTCCTTGGAGAAAATGCTGCAGTGCAGCTTTTTCTGCACTAGCACTTTGAAAGCGGTAGTAAACTTAGCTGTAATGTAAGTAACCATTTGACGTCAACAATTGTGCAACAAAATAATGACGATTATTAAGAGATATTATAAATATCCCATGATAATAAAGATATATTTGAATTTGAATATTTGAATTGAATTTGAACAATAAAATATTTTCTGACGATTTAAAAAAATCTCACGCCAAGGTATTATGCGTGATGTACAAACAATGTGTTTTCGCCCCCCACTCGATTTAAAGACCTCGCTCGCTCGGTCAATTAGTAGGTTTATTATATTACCTTCCGATAGATGGGCGCAATAATCGTTGTAATAACAGGACTGTCCGCGCAGCCGCTTCATGGTGGCCTTGATGAAGGCTTCGATTTCTTCGTCAGTCCATGCTTTCTGAAAACATCACTTATCTGATATCATTTTTAAAACTAAAAACCGATTCACTCCCAAACTACACGACCGATTTTGATAAAATTTCTATGGGACCACCTCGGAAGTGTACCCTTTTAAACAAAAATGATTTTTTCAATTCTGTCCCGGCGTCTTCAAATAATCGGTGAACATACATTGAAAACAGATCGCAATGATGGATAACATCCTTATTTAAAAGTTAAAATAAAAAAGGACGGGTTCGAAGTACCTACTGTAACCGGCGGGCTTGCATGTTATGAGGATGACTGTAGGAGATACGTCTATCAGGACCTTAGCAAGTGGAGGTATAATATATCTGCTTACCCCTTTGGACAGTGTTACCATAATATACGGATTTGTCCGTATCTGTACGGATTTTGGAAATCAAATACGGATAAACTATAATTACGGATTTTTATACGAATTTACGTCAGGCGGCTTTATATGACGGAATTACGTCCGGCGTTAATCTAAGAGGCGAGATCGAATATTATTCCGTGATATAGCACACAAGTTGCAAGAGAATCGCCTACGCCTGTTAAAAAAATCAATATAACGTCTTTATCCCTAACAGGGTACACAGAGCGTGGAAAACAAGTATAAAAGACACAGCTGTGAAACACACATCCGAGGATATGCAATTAAGAACGCGCTGTCGAGATGAGCGGTACATAAATTGTTCCTACTGCAGTCCTAGTCCCAGTCATCCTGATATTATGTTTTATTAGTATTTATTCTATTTTATATATATTGTACGTTATGTATAGACATATAGTACCTGGGCGACCGAGCTTTGCTCGGTTACATCTCAAACATTAACAATTTTTTTTTAAACTTGTCTAAAAACAATGCAAAATAATAAAAAAATATAAACTTAAACATAAAAAAAAAACAAAAGTAAGTCGGAGAGTGGGATTCGAACCCGTAACACTCTTTCTAGCGGTCGCTATCCTTAACCGCTGAGCTAAATCAAGGCGGTCGCGGCGCGACGAAATTAGCGACCATATTCTGCGTGGAAAGAAAAACGCATGAAAACTCGAAAACACGCGTTTTCCTAAACATAAAACTAATCTAGATCGATTGTTTACCCCCGAAAACCCCCATATACAAATTTTCAGCGAAATCGTTAAAGCCGTTTTCGAGATCACAGAAATTTATAAATAAATATATATATATATATACATACATACATACAAGAATTGCTCGTTTAAAGGTATAAGATTATACCTATGTTTAATAGTTGATTCTTGTAATGTATATGTATTTTTGAGTATACATACTTATGTAGATAAATATATTTAGTATACTTTTCCACGTTCTTTATCACGCTAGCCACACATATATTCCGCTTGGTCCAATGGTAGACCGGGAGAGAATGCCATATGACATTAGGTCCGCCACTTGTACGTTTTTTTACTGTGCAATAAAGTTTAAATAAATAAATAAAATGAGAGAATCTTTGAACAAGTGGTTCAACTTACATCTTGAGTGCCAACTTTCGGATCTAGCCACTTGCCTTCGAGCTTCGCCCATCTGTGCTCTGGTCGGCACCTGGACAAAAATTTTTCAAATACATCATCATCAGCTTTCAAAAACCCACTGCTGGGCATAAGCCTCCCTTTGTCTGCGCCATCCCGTTCTGTCCGCGGCCGCTGCTATCCAGTTCTTACCAGCGACTTGCCTGATATCGTTGACCCACCGAGCCAGTGGACGTCCCACACTGCTAAACTAAACAAATTTTTCAATATTCAGCTTTAAAATTTTTCCAAATATTAAAATTAACCTAGGAATGTAAAATTTTTATTCTTGACAAATATAATAGGTACCTATGCATGTCAATAGTCACCCAAGGATTTCTGACCTTGCGAAGTGGGGAATAATTGGCCAAAATGATTTGGCTAAATTACTTCGCCGACCTGTGTGCCCTACTAGCTATAGTGGTCATCGTGGTCATCATGCCAGGCAGTCACACCGGAGGTCCCGGGTTCGAGATATGATGGATGCTATTGAGTAAATGGCATCAAATTGTTCGAGAAAGAGATAAGAGAAGAGGAGAAAGGAAAGCCTTTTCCCAGCAGTGGGACACATAATCAGGCTATTTAAAAATGTTTGCTGGCTTACATTTTGGTTTTCCTGATGGGATGCTGTCGGTACTCGTCGAAGTATTCCGTTAAGAAGGACATCTTGTTCTATAAAACTACGATTTTAGCGCGACTCCAAAATTCCTTTCGTAAACAAAATCATGTAAATAAACTTGAAATAAACTAAAAAAACAACAACGTCAGACTTCAAACGCCTGTCAGATATTATTTGTGACTTCCCTTTATAGGTCTGTTCAGGGCCTATTTCATGAAGTATTTATTAGATTTAGGCAGAGATATGGGACTTAGGTAAACAAGTTTTATGATTTTAGGCACTTTGTGACCTATAAACATTTCTAGGTCTATGTGAATATGACCTACATTAACACTTTCCTTAGAACATAGCGCCTGCAATATTACCGAAATATATGACATTCAAATTAATCGCAATTAACCCTGTAGATTTATATATTTCTAAGATTTAAAAAAAATTGGTACTTATAATAGTTTTACTCTTTGGGAAGATTTGAGAAGCGTTCTGTATCTTGAATACTGTAAGGTTTTCTATAAGGACTATTATACTATAATTTACCCAAAGAGATGAATTGTTTTAATTTTTCAGAAATATTATGACCAAAAAAGCACTCTACACTGTCTGCAACAACAATTCGAGACAAGGACTAAAACATGCATTATCCCTAATAAGAAATCACGATCGTAAAATCCATGAAAAACACCCCCTTTTCACAATACTTTCAAGTTAAACTGCGGTTACAGTAATGCCTGGTAATGCGATAAGTTTCGGCGGGCTGTAGCGACTGACTCTAAAAGTTATATTTCTTTCCCTCGCAATAAGAAATAAGAAGGCAGGTTACGGCGGGCTCGCATGTCGGCACGGTTTTACGACGACCATTTTTCGCTTTAGTTTTGCTGCTATAATAATGTTTGTGGATTACTTGATTTTTGTGTTGGGGTTATTTTATTCGCAAAGTTTCAGTTGCGGAGTTCTTTACATATGTTTGTTGGAAATTAGTAACATAGCTTCCGTGCGATCCTGTCGTCAATGTTTGTGTGTTTGTAATAGGTACTTTGTTGTAATTTCATTCTGTTTATGAAAAACATGTAAGTAGATGAAGCGAAATAGGTCTGTCAGGATTCAGGATATGGTCAGGATCGTAGCATGTGAAGAAAAACATAGTCTCTGCCTAAGCCTTTGGGAAACAGGCGTGATAATATGTAAGTATGTATCTACATTACACAAAAAAGGCAATTCAAAAGAACCCATTAAATATCCCATGTACCTCCTAAGTATTTCTCTAATCAACAATTTTTTTTATCGTCAAAATCAAAAATAAGATCTTTGAAATAAATCACAGCGGTCCCAACATATTACCTTGAGGCACTCAAACAATAGTTATAAAGGTGAAATTTTAAGTGTGTATGTTTATTACTTCTTTTTCTTTCTTTACTTCTTTCAGCTGGACCAATTTTGATAAAATTTGGTATGCAGGGAAGCTGACACCCTGGAACATACAGGCTACTTTAGGCGCGGGTAACTACAACGTCGAAGGGACATACCCGTCATAAATCGAACCAAAGGCTATACAAGATCCCTATAGTATAATGGTAATACAATAACAGTCAAAACAAACAAAAATTCGTCATTCCCATACAAATTGCCCGGGCGACTTTTTTAAATATTGATGAATATTATTTTCATTATTTATTTTAGAACATATATTAGGTTTTTATAATACATTTATAAAAAGATTATTTATTTTTATTATTATTATATAGTAGGTTAAAAGTACCCGTAACTGAAGGGCATGTATAAAGAGATTGATGAGTTTAGATTAAACAAAAGGTTGTCAGAGTCGTCCATAGTCTCTGCCTACCCCTGTGGGAAACAGGTGTGATATTATGTATGTAGGTATGTATTTTCATTATACTAGAGGTATAGTGATCCATTATAGCCCGTGGTTCGATTTATTACGGGTATGTCCCTTCCCCGTTGTATTGTATCTGTCGCAGTTGAATTGTATAATCCGTTGTTATTCAAAAACTCTAGCTGTTTGGCAATACAGCTCGGTTTTGTTAAATAGCTGAAAATAGTTCAGCTCGATTGTCAATGAGTTACGTAATTACGTTTAACAAAACAGCTAGCGTTGAGATAGCATATAGGGTTACTATTATTGAATATAACTGTGTTACCAAACAAAATAATATATGAGGGGACAATAGTTGTTCTTTATTATTTAAATATTACTTGTGGGATGGAAATAAAACCTCAATTCAACTCCTTACTAAATAATTCATTCTCCAACACCATAAAACACTAATGAAGAGTGATAATCAGCTCGATGCAATTGGATTGGAAATATAGAAATTTTTTAAACCCGAGAACTCAATGGCGCAGCGATTTCTTACGGCCAATTAATTGATCTACGTGAATTTTCCATTTTGCCGGAAGGCGGGCATCGAAATAACAATATGGGATCCAAGCTAAAGGTCTGCTTTATTCTTTTCAATCTTTTGCACTCCGAAATCATAAACGATGCCCCCGATATCTCTCGATAAAAACAGCTCAGTCCTGGAACGCGGCGAAGAATTTACTTCATGGGAGGCCAAATTTGTTGTTATGACACTGACACTTAACAAGCCACAAGTGGCAGAATTCCGAACTAATCGTTCTACAATCTAACGTAAGCTAGTTTGTTAAATGTAACACATTGGACGACCTAGCTGATAGATTTTCAGCTATATTACAAAACCGAGCTGTAATGCCAATTAGCTAGAGTTTTTGAATAACAGCGGATTATACAATCCAACTGCGACATATCTATAACTTACCAAGGACAAACCAAGTATACTTATCTCTTGGTATACGTAGATGTTCATTGTCAGAAGATACGTCACTGCGGAGGGATGCGTGACCACGCAACGTAAATCATGTCGCGTATTTTTAGCGGCACTTGGTCGTAAACTTGATCTGAAGTTTCAGGGTCGACTATGCGAAAACATGCAAGATTTGATCGGAACAAACATACATACATTGCAAATTAAATAAAGGCATAAAATGTTTATTCGCCAGGCAAATTAGAAAACCCCTGCCTGACGCTTGAAGCGTTCATCCCCAATAAATTTTGAACATCTAAACAGATTTCAATTAAACAAAAAACCGTTGTGAAATCGGTCCATTTTTTGAGGAGCTACAATACTGTCGCGAACGAGATAGATGTAGAATATTCGCGAGTAAGAACTCTGCTGGCGAGATAGACTTGGAATGTTCGCGAGTGGAATCATGCAAGCGAAACTAGGCCTTATATTCTTACGGCATAAAGGCTAGAGTTCTTTGAATGGTCGTCGGCTTATTCGCACTCACACATACATATCGGCGTCTCGATGTTTCCCGTCAATCGAAATACATTCGTCAAGTAATGAGAATATTCGAGAAAAGTGTAGACCTCTGTATCGGCGCATATAAAAAGGCGATCGAGTGCGCGTCCCGCCAGTTCAGTACGAGCTACGAAAGCGATAACTTCGAAGCGAACCGAAGCGAAGGAAACCTACCTCAGTGCGACAAGTGGAAGTACCTGCGACAACTTTGGCGATATACCTGGACCTCAGCTGCTACGCGACTTGGACTTGGACATCAGGAAGACCATCTTCACGTGTCAACCTTTGGGTTCCGTAGTGAATAAAAACCCTCATACGAACTTTGGCGTTTTTCTCCAAATCTCGAACCCAGTTTCGTAACATTTGGTGTCGGAAGTGGATTTGGAGATGCCAGTTCTACCAAGAGAAGAAGAGGATACCACCAGGGAGGGCGTCAGGACCAGGGCCCAGCGTGCCATGGAGGCTCAAGAGGGCGTGGCTCAGGCCACGCCTACTGAACCTCAAGCCACGCCCACTGACCCTGAGGCCACGCCTACCGCCTATCAGGCCACGCCCACCGCCCATCAGGCTCCGCCCACTGGACAACAAGCCCCGCCTACTGAGCCTCAAGCCACGCCCACCAGTAATCAAGCCACGCCCACTGGACCTCAAGCCACGCCCACCAGACGTCTAGCTCCGCCCACTGGCCCCGCCCACCTTGGCCAGGCCACGCCTACTGACCACGCCCACCAAGCAGTGCCAAGTTCATTAGAGACGCCGAACGATTCAAATAACTTAGTACACATATTAGAACTAATTCAACAACGACTGCACCGTATAGAAGAGACACAAGATTTACGACTTCAACGTATAGAAGAGAAACAAGATTTACGATTTGCACGCTTGAGTGAGCAACAGCAAATAGTCTTGGGAAATTTCTGCAAACTCAACCAATCAGTGGAGCAGATCCGAAATGATGTAGACGTTGTCGAAAACCGTGTGACTGATCTGGAAAACAAGGTGGAAAATAGAGTAACCTTTTTGGAAAAGAAAGTATTGCGTCTAGAGACAGTGGGAACCCCAAGTACATCCGGCTGTGAAACTAAGGGGCCAAGTGTAAAAGTGCCATCTTATGACGGTACCACATCTTGGGCCGCATACAAACAACAATTCCAGACCGTCGCTAGTTTAAACGGTTGGACCGATGAACAGAGCCATACAGCCCTTACTGTTGCTCTAAAAGGCTCAGCACTATCAGTCCTAGAGGCACTGCCTAGCTCTGGAAGCACCTTCAAAGAATTGATGGAGGCATTAGAAGCCAGGTATGGAGAACGTCATCTCGAACACGTTTTTCGAGCCCAGCTGCGTGAAAGGGTTCAGCGCCCAGGAGAAGGACTTCAACAGTGGGCATTGGAAATAGAAAAACTAGTGCGTAAAGCCTACTCGTCTGTTGACTCCAAAATGGTCGACACGAACATTTTACAAGCATTTATTGCTGGGATTAGAGATGTTGAGGTAAGGGCTGCAGTGGGGACTCAACATCACGCGTCACTAAAAGATGCCTTGGCACATGCTCTAGAGTACGAAGCTTTAAGGCAGGACATGCGCACACATAAGTTGCGAGAAGTCACGGAAGACGTAAAGGCAATCAAGAGCCCGCCAAAGAAGACCAATAGCTCTGCGCCTACTTGCTACAGGTGTGGTGAAAGAGGACATTTGCGGCTCTCTTGTCCAGAAAAGCCGGAAATAACCAAATTAAGAGAAGAGCTGAAGGAAATTACGAAAAGGCAGGAGTCCTCGTTTCCTGCAAGAAACCAGGGAAACGAGTAACAGCCAGGACTAAGGGGCGGGTACTGGCTGGCGCAGAGAAAGCCCCAGCAATTGTCATCTCACAAGTAAGCAATAGGAGCAGTTTGACGATATGCGGACATGTGAATAGGACAGATTGCAAATTGACCATAGACACCGGAGCCTCCAGAACAATAATCAACCCACATCTGGTGAAAGCTGCGATGAAATACAAGAACGTCGATTGTCGGCTTCTGTCTGCCTCTGGCCAGCCAATACCTGTCCTAGGAGAGACGACAGTGACAATATACGTGGGAGATTCACCATACACGCATGATGTCATTGTGGCTGAAATTATGGATGAGTGCATATTGGGCCTAGATTTCATGAAGAAATACAATTGTAAAATCGATGTCGCAAATGGAGTTTTTAAGTGTGGTAATGAGGAAATTTTCATACTTGGAGGCCCCACCGGAAAAGTGACTTGTTTAAATAAAATCGTCGTACCTGGTCGAACACAAGCACAAATAATGGTGAAACTGCCATCACCTAAAACACACAAGCCAACTAGATGCGTTCTTATTGAGGATACATCAAACAAGCCAACTCAAAGATTCCTGACAGCAAGAACATTAGTCACTGGAAAGGATACTGCAGTAGTGAGAATAGTCAATCTAGAGGACCATGAGATCATCTTAAATGAAGGAGATGTTGTTGGAAGATGCGAGGAAGTTGTCTGGATGAAAAAGTGCCAATTAACACCAAACTCAGACGCATCTAAAACCTCTAGTTGTTCTACAGTTTACGACCTTCTAAAAGATTGCAAAAGCAACCTAACTTATTCACAAAGCTTGAAGGCAAAGAAGTTGCTGCTGGATTTTGCTGACATTTTCTCTTCCAAGGAAGGTGATCTAGGAAGAACTTCGCTAGTTCAGCACAGAATTGATACTGGAAGCGAAAGACCTATACGTCAGCGAGCGAGAAGAATTCCATATGCTAAGGAAAAGGAAGTACAAGATCTGCTGGAGGACATGAAAAGAAATAAAATCATCGAACCGTCTGCAAGTCCATGGTGCTCCCCGGTTGTTTTAGTCAAGAAGAAAGACGGCAGCACACGATTTTGTGTCGACTATAGACGACTGAACGACGTCACAAAGAAGGACAGCTACCCATTACCAAGAATTGATGACACGTTGGACACCCTTAGCGGAATGCAGTGGTTTTCAACCCTAGACTTGAAATCTGGTTACTGGCAGGTGGAAATTCATTCTAAGGATAAAGAAAAGACAGCATTCTCAACAGGAAAAGGTTTATGGCAGTTCAATGTTATGCCTTTTGGATTATGCAACGCCCCCGCCACTTTTGAAAGACTTATGGAGTGTGTACTAGCAGGATTAGTAGGAGACGCCTGCCTAGTTTATCTGGATGACGTCATCATCATGGGTCGAGACTTTGAAGATCATCTACGGAATCTGGAGCAAGTCTTGATGAAGATACGGGGTGCCAAATTAAAACTAAATCCAAAGAAATGCAGTCTATTCAGAAACAAAGTGAATTATCTCGGACACGTTATCACCAGCGAGGGCATCCAAACTGATCCTGATAAAGTTGCAGCTGTGAAAAACTGGCCTACCCCCAAAGACAAGACAGAAGTACGAGCATTTATGGGATTATGCTCTTACTACAGGCGATTTGTAAAGGGATTTTCTGAAATCGCTAAACCACTGCATCGTCTGACAGAAGACAAACAGCCTTTTAAATGGGATGATACCTGTGAAAATGCCTTTCTCATACTAAAAGAATGCCTTTGCAATACTCCAATCTTGGGATACCCGCAAGCTAGTGGCGAATTCATCGTTGACACAGACGCTAGCAACACAGCGATCGGAGGGGTACTATCTCAAAAACAGGGTGAAAATGAAATAGTAATTGGATATTTCAGCAAATCTTTGTCAAGGCCTGAAAGGAATTATTGTGTTACTAGAAGAGAACTCTTGGCCGTTGTGAAGACACTGCAACACTTCAATAAATATCTCATTGGTAGACAGTTCAAACTTCGCACAGACCATGCTGCTTTGAAATGGCTGTTACAATTTAAAAATCCGGAAGGCCAAGTTGCACGTTGGATTGAACAACTCCAAGAATTTGACTTTGTTACTGAGCACCGTAATGGAAAGGCCCATGGAAATGCTGATGCACTCTCAAGAAGACCATGTGTGGAAGACTGCAAGCATTGCGTTAAACAAGAGACAAAAGAGCTTACGGTTAACATCACAAGAACAACCCCTACAGGGCAATGGGACGATGACAACTTTAGAGAAGCCCAGGAAGATGATGAAGATATAAGGCTCATCATCGCATGGAAAGAACGTAGTGCTGACAAACCTAGATGGGCAGAAGTTGCACCTACGAGCCCCACCACCAAAGCTTATTGGGCTCAATGGGACAGTTTTATCCTGCAGAATGGAATACTTTACCGTAAATGGGAGAAACCAAACGGCAAAGAGTTTCACCTACAGGTTGTTGTTCCAAGAGACAGAGTGAAAGACGTTCTCCGTGAAGTGCATGATGGTGTAACAGGTGGACATCTAGGCATTAAGAGAACGTTAACAAAGATTCGGGAACGGTTTTACTGGCTGAATTGTCGGGACGATGTTCAGGATTGGTGCCGCAAATGTACAACTTGTGCAGCCGTGAAAGGCCCGTCAACAAGAACTCGAGGAAGTCTACAGCTGTACAATGTCGGCGCGCCCTGGGAACGGATTGCAGTAGACATTGCCGGACCATTCCCCGTAACTGAATCAGGAAATAAGTACTTCATGGTTGTCATGGACTATTTTAGCAAGTGGCCAGAAGTATTTGCCATACCTAACCAAGAAGCTTCGACAGTAGCCTCCAAGTTGGTTGAGGAAGTAATCTGCCGGTTTGGTGTACCACTAGAAATCCACTCAGATCAAGGAAGAAACTTCGAGTCGCAACTATTTCAAGAAATCTGCAAACTTCTGGGGATTCATAAAACGAGGACCACTCCATATCACCCTCAGTCTGATGGCATGGTGGAGAGATTTAACCAGACTCTGGAGAGACATCTAGCGAAACTGGTTGACAAACATCAGAAAGACTGGGACAAATACATACCGCTTTTTCTCCTGGCTTATAGGAGATCCGAGCATGAAAGCACAAAACTTACCCCAGCTCAGGTGAATTTCGGCAGAGAACTTAGATTACCTGTGGATCTCCTAACGGGGAGGCCACCAGAAGACTCATGTACTGTGCCAGACTACGTCTTCGATCTTCGAGAGCGAATATGGAACATCTATGACTTAGTTCGCGAAAATGGTTTACAAGCAAGTGAAAACATGAAGACTAGATATGACCGAAGAGCGAACTCACGTGGCTTTGAAGAAGGAGTCTTAGTATGGCTTCATAACCCGATTCGCCGGAAAGGAAAATCACCGAAATTACAAACGAGATGGGAAGGTCCATACAAAATCATTACGCGAATAAACGACGTGACTTATCGGATCCAACGTCAACCAAGAGGGGCACTCAAAGTGGTGCACATAGACCGTCTAGCACGTTATCATGGCAGCAATAGTGTAGTGACGCTCGGGACGCGCGTCTTTAAGAAGGGGGCAGTGTCGCGAACGAGATAGATGTAGAATATTCGCGAGTAAGAACTCTGCTGGCGAGATAGACTTGGAATGTTCGCGAGTGGAATCATGCAAGCGAAACTAGGCCTTATATTCTTACGGCATAAAGGCTAGAGTTCTTTGAATGGTCGTCGGCTTATTCGCACTCACACATACATATCGGCGTCTCGATGTTTCCCGTCAATCGAAATACATTCGTCAAGTAATGAGACTATTCGAGAAAAGTGTAGACCTCTGTATCGGCGCATATAAAAAGGCGATCGAGTGCGCGTCCCGCCAGTTCAGTACGAGCTACGAAAGCGATAACTTCGAAGCGAACCGAAGCGAAGGAAACCTACCTCAGTGCGACAAGTGGAAGTACCTGCGACAACTTTGGCGATATACCTGGACCTCAGCTGCTACGCGACTTGGACTTGGACATCAGGAAGACCATCTTCACGTGTCAACCTTTGGGTTCCGTAGTGAATAAAAACCCTCATACGAACTTTGGCGTTTTTCTCCAAATCTCGAACCCAGTTTCGTAACAATACCATAGGCAGACACACAGACATGTCAGATTTAAACACCCCTCTTTATTCGACGGAGGTTAAAATGCACATTGACATTGGTTCTAGGTTCGATCTCTGGCCGGGGCAAGTTACAAATATTTCAAAATGTGTTTTGAACTTTTCCTATCAAATCATTACGAAAACAAAATAGGTTCTCATACAAATCGAAGTAGTCACGTGATTTAGTTACTATGTGATGCGATGCGAGAGAAAGTGAGTTTATATATTTGTTTGTAACTACTTCACAATTCAACCACTGAACCTATTTAGATAAAATTTGTTATGGATAGTTTGATACCCAGGAAAGGACAAAGGATAGATTTCATCCGGAAATTCCCACGGGGAGCGAAGCCCACGGGCACAGATACGTGTAGTTAAATATATAGGGACAAATCACACACATTGAGCTAGCACTAAAGTATGTGTTATGGCATACTAACTCAACGATACTATATTTATAGCAAATACATAATATACCTAATATAGCAAAATAAAAGTGTATATTTATGATTTTTTTGATTAAAACTAACGTGTGATACAATCATTGTTTTATTTAGAGAACGGGTTACTCACGTATAGAGTCAGCTACTGCCGATATGTTTCGACCTCATCCGGAGGTCTTCATCATGGCGAATGTGACGAGAGGCCCGTTACACCGCACCGGCTCGCGACACACTGATGACTCTATACGTGAGTAACCCGTTCTCTAAATAAAACAATATATTTATGATGAAAATAAAACGATCAGTAATAATTTATAATTATTTTATTAGTTATCTGATCATGTCAGTCATGTACATGTTATACGATGTGCACACTCACATCGTGTTTGTCTACCTACATACAACATAGGTTCACAAATACCACAATTTCTTTGAACATGAGTGCAATTTCAATCAGTATTTAATGGACGCTTATACCCAGCGATCAAACTTTTTAAAATATAGGTTGGGTTTTGAGATGCTGTTTATTTAGGCTTATTTTCTCAGTAGCTATAATTTCGAAGCTTTTGCTATAATTAGTCCGCCTTTGTGCCTATATTGTTTCTTGTTGTAATTTTTTTGTTGTTGTTGTAATTTATTTTGTTTATCGTGGTGCAATAAAGTTAATTTGTATTTGTATTTGCTTTATACTTTTTATACTGATGTGATTACACTATACCCTCGATTATTACTATCAAACATCACTAAGATTTGTGGACTAAACCTTCTCGTTGTTATTATGTGTATGTTTTTCCTATTTTATCCGACTTCCAAAAAAGGAGGAGGCTATCAATTCGTCGCGACCTTTTTTTATTCAGACCGATTTGGAAAATTCTCTTTTGCTTGAAATTTTCTATGGGACGTATGGTACCAAGTATACCCATACTAATTTTATCAAAAGCGGTGAAGTTGGTTTTTAGTTTTTAAAATGTTATTTTGACGTCAAATATTTAAAGAGAGATTGAGACAAAACATACTTAAATTATATTAAATTGATTTTTCTTTATTACGGGTAATTTATACATAACACAT
This sequence comes from Acrobasis consociella, assembly GCA_963555685.1. Lineage (NCBI taxonomy): Eukaryota > Metazoa > Arthropoda > Insecta > Lepidoptera > Pyralidae > Acrobasis > Acrobasis consociella. The sequence continues at coordinate 1,493,300 of OY743119.1, read as the reverse complement.
CGTATATCGAAATTAATTCACTTATTTCAAATGCATTCTTTAATTTTGTCTGATTTTTCATTACATAGTTGATTCTAAATTCATAAGTCGTTCCATACTATATTTTAAAAAGTTTAACGGGCACCCATTGGGTGTATTTTTAACCAAGCGATTTGTTTAAAGTGTACATATACATATCCGTATTTTGTACGAAAGAATTATTGCAACACCAAATGAGCGCGCGCTCTAAAAGTATAAGAAAACTCCACTTTGTACAATCGTGTAATGTACTACTTATTGATAGATATCTATTAAACATTAAATGCAACCAACGTCACTTCGCTACTATGTACTAGCATTTAAAATTAGTCCTCAACCAAACGTGAAAGTGTCTGTACACTCATTCATACAAAATACAAATAAAAAATGTGCTTATCTCAATTTATTTACGCTAAAATAACCTTAAAACTAATCAATATTGGAGAAGTCACAATGATTTTAAAATTTTCAACATTCAATTTGATGTTACAAAATATTTTAAGCTCAACCACTATGTTGATAACCTCGACATATGAGGGTCCAGTAAATAAATAAAATAAATATTTAAATATATACGGACAAATCACACGGAAAAAGCTAGCCCCAAAGTAAGTTCAAGACTTGTGTTATGGGATACTAACTCAACGATACAAACAAATATTTTTATTTGTAAATTTGTAGTGAGTAGTTTTTTAATCTTTATTTTAGTTTTTAAGAAAATTTAATGTGTATATATAATTTTTTTTCGTCTATCAGATCACAGATATCGTCAATAACTAATAATTGAACATTTCTGTGAAGTCATCTTTTAAAGAAAAAGCCTAAAACACTCCGGGCTCCGAAGCAGAAAAGCTAGTAAAGAATGCTACCGGGAAAAATTATAGCGTCATGATTACAGGTCTATAAACGTAGTAGAAGAGCTTTACGTTCTAGATACATGTTTAAAATCATTTACATAATCTTCAATAGAAATCGGATTGGATCGAAAATTCGAAACATCGCCAACGAATACAGATAGATGGCGCTGTAATCATTTGTGTACAAATATATAGGATAAGAGATATAAACATATATTTTGATCGTTTGAATAATTCTTGTCAAACTGTAATTTAAAATATTCGCCACCGAAAGTGTTTCTATTGCCTTTGATACAGTAATATTTGATATCGATATTACTGCTTATATTTCCTGTTTCCAGCAACCAGTCTTTACAGAAAATCGTCCTATTATTTCATAGTCACAAATACAATTAATTTAATTATAGTCCGTAGTCCGTAAACCTACAAGTATAAATAAAAAAAACACAATAAAATTACAATCCGCCCCTTAGATTTCATTAATATAATTTAATTAATAATACATATTTAATGTCTCAAAACTAATAAAGTTTAATATGATGAGGAGCGGTTACAGAACTAGTCTTAGTAGTAAAGGGGGGGGGGGCGAGAAGGAATGCATTCGACGTTAGTCTCTATTGCTTTCCATTGCCATTAGAAATGTCACTACAAATTATTTACATTACAGATAAATCAGATGAGGAAAAGTGTTGCATATTTTATCGATACAGAATCTTGCATGATAAATCTGCTATAGTACAGAAAAGGCAAAGACGATTTTTGACAAGTGCCAGTCAACTTATTCTTCAGAAATATGGAGGGTGACAAATGATGGACAAAAATACGCTCAAATCTCCTTACAGCTTAGCGCGTAGTCAATTCTTTTGGCGTACTTTTAGATCTCGTTCGTAGTAGCGGTAAGGTAGGTCAGAAAGAAAGGGGGGGGGGGACAATAATACGCTCAAACCGTCTTGCTGCTTAGCGCGCAGTCGAGTCTTTTGGCGTATTTATTAATCTCGTTCGTGGTAGCGGTAAGGTAGATCAGAAACATAGAGGGGGAGGGGGGCGACGGACAATAATACGCTCAAATCTCCTTACAGCTTAACGCGTAGTCGAGTCTTGGCGTACTTATAGATCTCGTTCATTGTAGCGGTAAGGTAGGTCAAGAACAGAGGGGGGAGGGGGGGAGGTCAGATAAAAATACGCTCAAACCTCCTTAGAACCGGGCGCGTATATACACGGCAGCGACGATATAGTTGTCGTAGCCGAGCCGCTTGGGGTTTGAAGATCTCTTTAGAAGCGGCAGTGAAGTTACACCAGAAACACAGAGGCGGGAGCGGAGTAGGGGGTGACGGACAAAAATACGTTCAAACCTCCTCAGAACCGGGCGCGTATAAACACGACAGCAACGTCAAAGTTGGCGCAGCCGAGTCGCTTAAAGATCTCTTTAGCACCGGCGGTGAATTTACGCCAGAAACATAGAGTGGGGGGGTGACGGACAAAAATACGCTCAAACCTCCTTACAGCTACCTAGCGCTGGTCTCAGAACCGGGCGCGTATATACACGGCTGCGACGTCATGGTTGGCGTAGCCTAGTCGTTTAGCGTGTTTGAAGATCTCGTTGGTTGTAGCAGTTAGGGGCAAAGACTGCTCGAGAGTGTCTCCGAGCCCCAATGCCAGTTTCAGGTCCTTCTGCATGTGCGTCAGCGGCTGATGGGTCGAGTAAGAAGACTCGATCATGGCTGGAAAGAGAGAAAAAGAAGTGAGTAGAGAAAGTAAAACCATCATCATCATGTCTTTTTGTCTCCACTGCAGGAGCACGACCCTCTCTGTACTACCAGAGCTATACTTGGCCAGAGCAGCCTTTATTTATTTTATCATTTCACCTGCATACCTTAGCGCGTGAAGAAGTAACAAATATAGACACACACACTCGCAAACTTTCGCCTTTATAATATTAGCGTGATTATTAGCGACCACTCGCGGGTGGGTATTATACTTAAATTATAAACCTTCCTCTTGAATCACGTAACAGGATGTATCGTAGATCTATATCTATTAATGAAAAGCGCATTAAAATTATTACAGTGAAGTTAGAGCCAGTATATCCAACAAGTCAGCCTAATTTAACCCCGCCCTGTCTGCCAAGGCCAGTCCTTCTGCCAGAGCGGCCAGAAACACCCACCAAACATTAGAAGTAAAAACTCACCTCTCCCTTTCAATATGAGATGTGGCGACGCAAGTGGAGTAAGAGCCAGTACATCCAGCAAGTCAGCCTGGTTTAACCCCGCACTGTCTGCCAAGGCCAGTCCTTCTGCCAGAGCGGCCAGAAACACCCCACCAAACATTAGAAATAAAAAGGTAAAAACTCACCTCTCCCTTTCAATATGAGATGTGGCGACGCAAGTGGAGTTAGAGCCAGTACATCCAGCAAGTCAGCCTAATTTAACCCCGCCCCTGTCTGTTAAGGCCAGTCTTTCTGCCAGAGCGGCCAGAAACACCCCACCAAACATTAGAAGTAGGGTAAAAACTCACCTCTCCCTTTCAATATGAGATGCGGCGACGCAAGTGGAGTTAGAGCGAGCACATCTAGCAAGTCAGCCTGGTTTAACCCCGCTCTTTCTGCTAAGGCCAGTCCTTCTGCCAGAGCTGCCAGAAACACCCCACCAAACATTAGAAGTAAGGTAAAAACTCACCTCTCCCTTTCAATATGAGATGTGGCGACGCAAGTGGAGTTGGAGCCAGTACATCCAGCAAGTCAGCCTGGTTTAACCCCGCTCTGTCTGCCAAGGCCAGTCCTTCTGCCAGAGCGGCCAGAAACACCCACCAAACATTAGAAGTAAAAACTCACCTCTCCCTTTCAATATGAGATGTGGCGACGCAAGTGGAGTTAGAGCCAGTACATCCAGCAAGTCAGCCTGGTTCAACCCCGCTCTGTCTGCCAAGGCCAGTCCTTCTGCCAGAGCTGCCAGAGAGACCCCGCCGACCACTTGCAACACGGAGTTCATCTTGGATGCGTTGCCAATGTCACCTGGAATGTTAAACGAGGGGTAAATAATGTTTGTCATCATTATTTCTTTCATGGTTTGGAAGAAAAGGAAAACTTTAGGGTATAACCTAACCTTCTTAAACTTTTTTGCAAAAACATGTGTGTAATGTAAATTTAACTTGGTTCTGCATCATGTGTTTACAGATCTTAGATTTATATACCTCAATAAATGATGCTCATCAAGCTGAACGACTTTAGCTAAGATTTTTATCTTGTAGTTTAGCTGGACCATTATGGTTCTGCATCAGGTGATCCATTTTCCAAAATCAAGTATACCCTATATGTAGCCCAGGCTTAACAGCTATATAACAAAAATTTTATTCAATTCCGTCCAGTATTTTCGAAGATAAGCTTGTACAAACCAATAGACTGATAATGTATTTGTGTTAAAAAAAGGAAATTAATTATTATTATTAAGTATAAGGTACAGAACGGAATTTCCTGCGCGGGACCTTCCCGAGCAGTATATCCCCCGTTCTCGTCTTGTTGGGATTCAATTCATCACATCAATTCTTGTGGAGGGTATTTAGCGCCTCAATACCGCTAAACACCCTCCACAGGCGCATCCCACTAGTACCATAATTCTGAATAACAAGAATTTATCTATCTTTTGATCTCCACGGACCAACATCTGTGGATTGGTTAAAAGTACTTAAACACTATGGAAGTTATTACGAAATACAAATCAAAAGACTAATAAAACATTTAAAAATATAAAAAAATTATAACAAAAGGAGTAAATGTTTACGTTTCATGCACATGCAATTTTTCGGCGCTCGGATTTGACAGTTGACACTTAAAAAGGATACAAAATTCTCTACTAAAAATAATGAAATTATAAAAATACTAAAATACAGGTATTCAAAGTAAAATAAAGAACAAAAAGAGTATGCACTCGCTAAGCAATACATAAAGAAATTGGGAAAAACGAAAGGAAACATTCAACTATTTCACATTTTCACACTTATTAACAAGCAAATATTGAAGAAATAAAAAATAAATACAGCTTTACACCAATAGCAGCCAGCCAGTGCATTCTCAACTAAAACTGAACCATATAACCATCCACTAAGGTGTACTTTAGAAGAGCAAGTGTCAACGAGCAACGTTCCTCGCGCCGTCAACCGGAGAAGCTGACTACTACCAAGGTAAAAGGAGTTCTTGCTCATGGCCTTGAAGCAGGACTGGCAGTCGTCGAACAGGGAGCGGTCGCCGGCCGCCAGGATGATGAGGGTGCCTTCCTCCGCTTGCGTTTTTGAGCCTTGGATCTGGAAAGTGATAAAATGGAAAATTTACCTTACAGTTCACAGCACTTAGGGTTTTTTTCAGCAGTGGTCGTTGCCCTAGAAACGATAAAGATATAAAAAAAAAAATATATACATGTAGTATAGTAAGATGCCGTGTTGTTACCGGCAGAGTAGAATAGAACCACTCCAAGTCTTCCTGTGGATGTCGTAGAAGGCGACTTTGGAAATACAAGCTAAACAAAGCATATAAACATCAATAGGACCTCTCCAACCCGTCTGGCCAGCGTGGAGAGCGTAGGCCAAATCCTCTGGCTGCTCTGGCCAAGTATGGCTCTGGTAGTACAGAGAGGGTCGTGCCCCTGCAGTGGAGACAAACAGACCTGATTATGATGATGCTTTGACATGAAATTGTTACAAGGTATTAATTATTATGACTGCCAGGTAAATTTGAGAATCAAATTGATTGACAATTAATTTTAATTATTCTGTTTGTAAGTCTCTAGCATGCACCTATTTTGGTGGAATTATTTAATGATTTATGTAAAATTATTAAATAAATTAAATAGGATAAGATATTTGCTACTCACTTGCGCCTCTAGATATCGTCCTCCTTTTCCACTGATCGCCTCGACGATGTCGTGCGAAGTGTCAGCGTCGATGGACGTCATTTCCACGTAGCCCTTCGACTCCAGCGATGGACAGTGCAGGACGCCGCAGTTGCCGAACACCATCTAGAAATGAAGAAAAGAAAATCGTAGGGTTTGGGCCATAAAAAATTGTAGGTCTTGGGTCTATGGTGTGGCATAGGTAAGGCATAAGTTTGCTTGGCAGTTGTCGAAATAGGAGATCATATGTCAATAATTATGTTTGACATATCATCTCCTATTTCGACCACTATAGATATGTTTCCGAAGCCATGTAGTTTCCGGCAGAGTAGAAATGGACCACTCCAAGTCCTTCTGTGGATGTCGTAGATGGCGACTAAGGAAATACAAGCTAAACAAAGCTTATAAACATTAATGAGACCTCTCCAACCCGTCTGGCCAGCGAGGAGAGTGTAGACCAAGTCCTCTGGCTGCTCTGGCCAAGTATGGCTTTGGTGGTACGTAGAGATTCGTGCTCCTGCAGTGGAGACAAAAAGACCTGATGATGATGATGTCCATAATATTAGTTCAAACATGAAGGGGCATTATATACGACTGCCACTCCTTATAACCCATGGTACATGGTATTGTATTGAGAATATTACAACTCGCGCACTAAAGGTTCCGTACTATTATTACACTAATCACACAAATGATTAAGGCGAAAGTTTGTAAGTGTGTTTGGGTGTGTGTGTGTTTGTTACTTTTTCACGCGCAAACGGCTGGACCAATTTTGATAACATCTGGTATGCAGGAAGCAGACACCCTGGTTTAACACATAGGCTACTTTTTGCGCGAGTAACAACGCGGGCCGCAGCTAGTTATCTATAAAAAATCACGTTTGTTGTATGGGAAACACTGAAGTATTTATTTTATTCCGTTGCTGTTAGAGCGGCAACGGAAATACATAATCTGTAAAATTTCAACTGTCTAGCTATCACGTTTTATGAGATACAGCCTGGTGACAGACAGACGGACAGGGGAGTCTTAGTACCCTGTTTTCGTTACCCTACGGGTACGGAACCCTCAGAAGATCGGAATAGATTCGAATATTCAAGTACAATTTCTTCAAAACCATGAAATATTAGTTATATTAGACACAAATAATCTTATTATATGTACCTATAGTATGCGAAGTTCACACAAATAAAAACCTACTAGAAAGAAGAAACCTACTAGAGAGAAGCTAAGAAAAACCTACACGCAACGGAGCGAAATCATTATTAAAACTTGCGATATAAGTTCTTTTAGTAATTTCATGCAATTATAATCAGGGCAAAATAGGCGTATAACAATATATTTTCTACGGTAATATTCATTCATATTTTGTTACTATGGGACGTTTATACGATTATTAAAATATAAAGCAGTAATTTGATTTAGTATTTTGATTTAGGTAACGCCCACTATCACGGTAAGCGTGGCCTTTGGGCTTTGGGTCTTTCAGCCTTGGGCTCTGCCTACCCCGTCAGGGAAAAGACGTAAAAATGTATCTATTTAATAAATAAAGCAATACATAATAGCAAAAAACTTACAAGAAATTATAATTTTCTCATCATCATCATCGTCTTTAAGTCTTTTTTTTATTAGTCTCCACAGCAGGAGCACGGCCCTCTCTGTGCTTCTAGAGCCATACTTGGCCAAAGCAGCCAGAGGATTTGGTCTACACTCTTCTCTCTGGCCAGACGGGTTGGAGAGGTCTCATTGGTGTTTATAAGCTTTGTTTAGCTTGTATTTACTAAGTCGACATCCAAGGTGAGACTTTGCTTGGAGTGGTCCTAATTTTCTCTACTGGAAACCACACGGCAAGCATATATAATTTTTTTAATCGGCTTGTCATAGGATATCTTGGCAATTATAATTTAAACTAAGAAGGCCTAATAACATTGAAAAATATAGGACACCAGATGGCAGTACAGTGAAGTCAGGACTCAGGTCCAATAAGCAGCTACTATTGGACATTTAACGGAACAACAGTCGAGACTTGTCGTCAATGTGTTGAGAAAGCTTTCATTATTTAATGCATCGAGGTCTTATTAAAAAATATAAGGAGGAAACTTTCCAAGTAAAGTTTACTTAAAGCGTGGTTTCTGCTTAAATGATTTTTTAAGGCTATACAACTCTGTTTTTCAGATTTTTCATACAATATTACTAGCTTCACCCGGCATGCGTTGCTATGGCACAGAAACTCTCGCGGGCGTCCCCAGAAGGCCCTACCAAGCTTTCATCATAATTGAATATGGCTATAGAGATATTTAGGAAAGTTTAGAAACGTATAGAAAACAAACTATGGCCTAGTGGTAACGGGGTCGATCCCCGATCAGGTCCAGAAAAATATATTTTTCAGATTGACCTGGGTATCGGATGTTTGGCTGGATGTTCAAGATGCCTCTCTTACATAAACATCTCCTCTCACAGGCCTACTGGAAGAGATCTCTTTTGAGATAAGTAGTGCCTTTGTACAACTTTTATTTTATGAATTCTCTGTTAACATTTTCCGTGTGCGTAAATAAATAAATAAAATATAGAGAGCCCTGTTAGACGGACGGACAGACAAACAGTGGAATCCCATTAGTAGCATCTTACTTTACTAATATTAGATCGATGGTAATAGAGTCCCCTTGGCACCTTTTGGGTATAACGCTAGAAACGACTACGAGTATGAACTTTGCAATAAAATACCTTATATAGTATAAATCAAGTGACGTCAATACTAAACGTAAGTAAGTGCTAAGTACACTTTATCTAGATCAATCCACTCACAAAAGCCATTAACCACGGATGTCCTAGTACAGTCAAAGGCAAGATAAGCTTATCCACATGAACATACAGTGTTATGGGGTCAAAATTAAATTCTCTACTTTCCAACACAGGCTATACTAGATCACTATATTATATTATAATGATAATATAACAGTCAAAAAACATTCCCATACAAATTGCCAGAGCGGATGCACACTTTAGTATCGAATAACCAATTTTTTTATAATTTTTGACTGATATTTTAATTTCATTATACTATAGTGATCTAGTATTATAGCCCGTATCACTTATATGAAATGCAACAAATATTTTAAAGCATATTCAACACTTTCTTTGTCACTTTTTTACTAATCTTATGTGCTGCCATCTCTGTGTGCCTTCCCGCAACTACCAGTATTGCCTACTTACAAGCCCTCCAATAGTTTCAAGTTTAAAGTTTGAACCATTATCCGGCCAAATCAAATTGACATCTAGTAATATGCCATTGTCTCATCTAAAAATGTCAACTTCATTTGGTCGGATAATGACTTAAACCTAGTAACAAAGTTAGTCTGCGTTTTATAATAAGGCGGATCTGGGGGCACGGCAGTGCCCCCACCAAGTCGAGCAAAAAAGCGTCACGGCCGTACCATCCTTTTCTCGAAGCAATTCAGACCATTTTCGACCCCCTGTAACTTCGTTGTGGATAAAACTAGAAGACTGAAATTTTCAGTAACCATGCAGGCATGTAAAGACACGGTATATTTTAAATTTCATTCAATTTGAACCAGTATTTTAAGAATTATAACGGGTCAAATTTCTTAATTTTGTCACTCACTGACTCACCGATCATCAAAATTCTAAGGCACTTCTAGCAGACCTAGAAGCTTCAAATTTGGAATATAAGTAGTGTTCGGTGTATGAATTAAGGAAAAACTAAAAAATCTAGAAAAGACCGCAAAGAAAATTAAGCCCATACAGCCAAGTCTTCAGTTAAATTTTTCAATATTGGCTTTATTCGTAACGATGTTTTACGGCAGTTATTATTATTGCGTGCGAAGCCGCGGGTTTAAGCTAGTCCCATATAAATATAGGCGCATGGTAGTGCCCCTGCCAAATCGAGCAAAAAATGGATATTCCCGTCATGAAAACACGTGTAAATTAAATTATTTAATGCAAAAAACGTACCTACGTGCGTATTCGTACTTATTACGAGTGCGTAAGGTTGTAAATTAATTATTATACCACGCGCTGCGATGCTAGCGAGTGAGCGCGGGCCGTTACTACGCGCTGCGCGGTGCTAGCGCGAGGGCGCGGGGCGATGACAGTGGCGGGGCGCGCGGAAAGGTGAATGTCGCCGAGCGAGCAGCAGCCGCGCTCATACGCGCGAGCGACCCAATGCTGTTCGGATGTGCCCAGAATTTTTACCTATAAGTTTGCGATTTTCATTGATAATTTCGATTGCTATATTAGTTTGACGACTAAAGGCTACTCTCATGTCTACAAAATACAAAAAGAAATGAGATCCCATCAAAAACAATACTTGTCAAAAAAACCAAGTCTCGCAACTCAGTTGTTCTGCGGTAAAAAGTTGTGAGATCCATGTAATACCAAGTCGGTTATTAATTTATTCAGTCTCTACTTAAGCGACTTTCTGTCTTAATACGTCCAGTCTCTAAGACCACGATCGTGGTCCATAACAATTGAAAATCAATTGTGTCTGGAATCTCCGTACTCGAAGCATTAAGTTGTTACGTAATAATTAACAGCATCTTATAGTGACGCATATCAATATTAAAATTCTTTAATGTTTTATATAAATATATTGAGACTTGGCCATCGCCTGAAAACACGTGTAAATTCAATCGCCTGAAAACACATGTAAATTCAATTATTTAGTGCGATGGCCAAGTCTCGATATATTTATATAAAACGTTAAAGAATTTTAATATTGATATGCGTCACTATAAGATGCTGTTAATTATTACGTAACAACTTAATGCTTCGAGTACGGAGATTCCAGACACAATTGATTTTCAATTGTTATGGACCACGATCGTGGTCTTAGAGACTGGACGTATTAAGACAGAAAGTCGCTTAAGTAGAGACTGAATAAATTAATAACCGACTTGGTATTACATGGATCTCACAACTTTTTACCGCAGAACAACTGAGTTGCGAGACTTGGTTTTTTTGACAAGTATTGTTTTTGATGGGATTATCTCTGACTGTACGTATAGACCGCTCCCAAGCGCATTCTGTCATCCATCACGATCGCAGAGGTCGCGGAAAGGTCAATGGCAGCCGTTCCGACCTGACCTTTGGGTTCGGATGACGTGTCCCGGGGGTTGGAAATATCCCTATCTCGTTGTAGAAAGATATTTATTATTGTAGCCTGAAAAATTGACCTTGTATGTTGCGTAGGTGTGGAATGCTATTTTACTTATGGTTTTTATATGTGACATTATATTATGTAGTTTGAACACGAGGGGTGACGACCGGGTCGGAATAGTATGACTGTAATTAGTCCGTCTTTTAAATTATCCAAAAATAATGGACTCATATTTTTCAGTTTACCAAAAAAGTATTTTTTAATGGTTGACCACAAGTGGCATACAAATTTCTCGAGGTCCGGCGCGCTTCGGATGTATCAGCCGTTGGTCCCGGCTTTCATTGTTGTATGGCAGTCGTTAAGGGTCCCCCGACCCTAGACCAAGATACATCTTTCCATACAAACGTAGTCTACGTTTTATTTCAAAACGACATGTCCGATTTGGGCAAAATTTTGTAATTTCAAAGATATTGCAATTATCTAGGTTTATAACTAGTAAAAAAAAAAAAACTTTTCTTTCTAGTTCATAATTTTACTATAGGAAACCAGTTATAACCCTAGATAATTGCAATTTCTTTACAATTACCAATTTTTACCAGAATCTGACATGTGGTTTCAAAATTAAACGTAGACTGCGTTTGTATGGAGAAGTCTAGGGTAAGGGGACTCTTAAGCTATGTCAGATGCCATTAGGCAGCTTGAAAAATCTGACACCAGTGTTCATTTACACACACGATAAACAAAATTACCTATGTGACGGTACGATTTAATTTGTTTCTGGGTGCCATATTAAATTAACTGTGACATCATATAGCTCATAACCCGCGAACAGTCAAGACGCGTCAAACGGTCTGATTTGTCCAGGTATCATGGATATCATTGAAGATACGAGGGCTGGGAAACCACCAGTAAACTGATGCAAGCTTGTATATAGTAAAGAATGGTGTCTTCATTATACAAATATTATAGGTAAAATTATAGTACAAATTAAATACCAGTTTGGCAATTAGAAAACAGGCTACTTTTCTGGGTCTAAAATAAATTAATTATTACTGTTAAAAAATGTTGCGTCACAAAATAGTGTCACTTGTCATTAATCACATCCATTTTCAACGTGATTTTAGATTTATAACAGCAGAAAAACTGATATTCTATTTGACTCCAAGAAACTATGACGTCGTTTGCCTGTATTCATTCAAATTCCATAAAAAATGTTCGTTTTGACGTTTAGAAAAAAGTCGTTAAGTTGTTGGAATGTAGCGAACAGCGCCCCTATGTTTTCTAGACTTATAATACTTACAGACTCGAAGGACGTACTTATATATTCATTGTAACAATCCATTAATTCAATGTTACCTACTACAAACAAAACATCAAAACGAAGATTGCCAAGAAACATGATAAATAATCACAATACAGACAGACAGAGAACGTTATTAGCATAATGGGCTCCGTGTTTTGGAAAGCGCATCTATTTTCGTTTCCATTGTTTAGTCTTTTCATGAGAAGTTTTATTTTGCTATGTTAAACGACTAGAATAATAAAGAAATGACATCTATATGCATCTGCTTAAAAATAACTGAAAGAAAACGAAGTTGTATGTAAGTTATTTAATATACATATAATTAAGGTTGCCATCCGTCCAGGTTCCCCCGGATTTTTTTCAACTGATTTTTATTACACTGACTATGTTTAAAAAAACCCTGTCGACATGTCCGGGTTGTGGGCTCTAAAATCCGGAGATTTCACGCGTCTTGTACTGATTGCAAAATTTTTGAGATGGCAGCTTTAAATATAATTAAACAGTAAAAATCGAATGAAAATGTCTGTTGAATAAATTTGTGAGAAAATGTAGGTGATAATAAAAAAGCCACTGAACACAAAAAACATAAAAAATTGTCTGTATGTACGTTCATGCTAATCTTCGAAACTACTAGACATATATGTACGCGATTTTTATTAATTGATTAAGCGCAGCTCAGATGTTGCCAGCTGATGACATATAATGAGCTAGGCCCAAAGTTAGTATACATATGGGAAATGTTTAAAGTGGACAGCCATAGTGCGTCTGTACTAATATTTATTAGCGGACTTCGGTGGGCATCTTCAGTGAGCTCTAAAGGACTAGTATCCAGACCCGTAAAATATTATTTAAAAAAATAGCAAATTGTGCGGTTTTAGAAAATAAGTTCACTATTTGCGTTTATAACACACGCGTGTTTTATGAGCTGCTTTATATATCTTAAACCGGTAAAATTTGATCTACTTAACGAGCAAGTGTGTTGAAAAGGCCATTTACCAAATTGTCTTAGCCTAGCCGAGGATCGAACCCAAAACCTCCGAGTGGCGAACTAGCGTGGTCACCAATACGTATGTATGCCACTTGAGCATCTTTGTTTGATCGGAACTTTATAACTATTTTGCCCTGAAATGAACGTTTGAACAAGCCGAGCAGGCTCATGATCAAAGTTAAAAACTCTATTAGCCTCAACTTCTTGCCTAACATTTCTAGCCTTCATTGCTCGCTTCGCCCTTATTACTACAACGACCTACACGGGTTACAAAAGTTAATTCTAGCTTTGGCCAGCAATTTGCAAACTTCCAAACAGCAATCTTGTAACGATACCATCTTTATTAGGCAGAGTCATTGTTTTCGTTTCCTTTCTCCATTGTTTGTATCTGGGTCACGTATGACGTCATTATCTGCGATTGCGACTTACTGATCATTATTTATGGATATTCTTGACAAGTTTAACACAAAATAACATTCTAAGAGTCGATTTCACCAAATATGACTTTATTCCAGAATAACTATCCTTGGTATAACTTTATACCTAGAATTTAGTCTAGGATTACTTTGTTTACATTTCACCACTCTACACGAGAGTAAATTTACTCTCGCATAGTTATTCTGTGATTCGGAACAAATCTAAATGATTTCAGAACGACTGTGATAAACCACCTAAAATAAATCGTCCGCTTCTCTCATATTAAGTTTTGTTTACTGAGTATTTTTCTTTTGGGTATGTATATGTCAATATTTTAAAAATATTGACAAAACTTTTTAACAAAATCTATATCATCCATAGACATAGAATTTTTTTTACTACATCATAGTCAAGTCATTATTGTTTCTTTCTTGTATTCATCTTGTTTGCCTCGGTAAATAGCTGTCAAAGAGTCAGCTGTTACACTCGGGCCGCCATATTGAAATCTTATCCATGGTATAATATAAGCTCAATACTCCATGGAAATTGGCGGAGTAGTGATTTACTCGAGAATAGCCGTATAATCCTAGTATAAGTCTATGGTGAAACGTAAAAATAGTTGCCGTAATTCTCTGGAATAAAATTTATTCTTGTTTGGTGAAATCGAGTCTATGGAATAGTTGTCATAAAAATATTTAAAATAGGAAGTTTCCATTTCCATGTTCTCTTTCTGGTTTGTTTTTTTTTTGTGGCCAGCACTGGTGTCAGATTTTTCAGGCTGCCTGAAGACTTAGCTTGACGACTGCCATACGATGATGATAGCCAGGACCAACGGCTTATACGTGCCTACCGAAGCACGGAGGAGCTCGAGAAAATTTTATGCCACTTGTGGTAACCCATCCAAGTGCCTAGTGTCGCTTTACTCGAGAAAGCGCCAGTAGTACGCACTCCCGCCAGTCCACTGAGTTCCTTGTCTACTGATATGACGATGTCTAACCCTCAATATATTCTGTCCTCCCTTCCTTCCTTGCAGCAGGTGTGTGACTCATTGAGTGTTACCAGTTTACCGTACCAATCCTCATAATAAAAACTAATATCTTATCTTATACCTTTAAACGAGCAATTCTTGTATGTATATATATATATTTATTTATAAATTTCTGTGATCTCGAAAACGGCTCTAACGATTTCGCAGAAAATTTGTATATGGGGGTTTTCGGGGGTAAACAATCGATCTAGATTAGTTTTATGTTTGGGAAAACGCGTGTTTTCGAGTTTTCATGCGTTTTTCTTTCCACGCAGAATATGGTCGCTAATTTCGTCGCGCCGCGACCGCCTTGATTTAGCTCAGTGGTTAAGGATAGCGACCGCTAGAAAGAGTGTTACGGGTTCGAATCCCACTCGGTGACTTACTTTTGTTTTTTTTATGTTTAAGTTTATATATATTTTTTTATTTTGCATTGTTTTTAGACAAGTTTAAAAAAAATTAGTTAATGTTTGAGATGTAACCGAGCAAAGCTCGGTCGCCCAGGTACTAACAATTAAAGACAGCAAAGATATCATATAGCGATGTTACAAATAACCGGAAAGCGGCCGGAATTCGGAAACAAGCGATGGTTTGATAAACAACTGATGAATTGGGGCACGATAGCCGCTGAACAATTTTTAACCGACTTTCAAAAAAGGAAGGTATTGATAATAAAAAAAAATTGTATGTTCACCGATTTATTCGAAGACGCCTAGACCGATTTGGAAATTTCTTTCATTTGAAAGGGTATACTTGGCAACAAATAGAAAATTTCTTACTAGTAGTTCGCCGCGAACTTAGACCTCGCGGTTATTATTCTATATTATAACATAAAATCATTCCCTAAGTAACACCTATCCAAAGTTCAAACGCGCTATGGTTTCGTTTGCTACATAATCGCGAACATTTTTATTAATATTTTAAAAACTACTGAACCGATTTTGATGCCCAACGAACTTGAAAATTCTACTGATATTTCCTACTTGCCTACCAAATTTCATCAAAATCAGACCGACGGATCGGCAGTTATCGCGGTACAAACATACATACATACATACATACATACATACATACATACATACATACATACATACATACAATGTGTTTTTGCCCCCGACTCGATTTAGAGACCTTGCTCGCTTCGCTCGCTCGGTCAACAAAGTTAAGCAATTTTTTATTTCTTACAAAAATGTGTGCATTGATACAGATCTGTGTTAAAATGAATGTAAGTATATGCATTGTACAAAGTGTAATGTGAAATGGAACAAGATCTTTTGCCAGGCAAATTAAAACACGGACCGACTTTCATGCGTTCACCCCACAGGTTCACTCCCAATAACTTTGAAAGGCTAAACCAATCTTCGTCAAACAAAGCTAAGAACTACCGCAAAGAAATTCGCTTTCTCGTAAAAAAACCGTATCGAGACTGACCCATTCGTTCAAGATCTACGATGCCACAGACAGACACAGACGGACAAACAGACTTTGGTGTGAAACTTTTAACACCAGATAGTGCAAATTCCCTGCAGTTGTACTGTATGTATTATTATATTTGGGACAAAACCTCTAAGACTGATGGCCAGGGACCGGATTAGCAGCTAATTTTTAAAATCCCTTGAAGTGGTCATCCTTACGATAGGCTTACCCTCACGTTTGTGTTAGCCTGTAAAAAGCTTATCCAGCGAAAGGCTTACCGTATCCCCCCTATAGGGCAGGGACCGGAAAACCCCTTTATTTGATTAAGTCTATCGATAGAGTAACTCCATCATAAGCTTACCCTTTGTTACAGTTAGCATATCGATAGACTTACCCTAACGTTATGGTAACTCCTTTGAATCAGTTGACTAATGGTAACTGGACTTACTAGTAACCTTAAAGTTCCGATTATACCTGTTAGCATTAAGTTGGTCACCCTTTCCCCCTCTTTGTTCTACAGTTTTGTCTACTACTTCCAAACTCATAGAAACGACTGTAAACAATGTAATATAAGTCTTATGTGTATGCAATTAGTTTAATTATTAAATAGCTGTTTGGACATCCACAAAGCCTGCCTTCTTTTTCTAGCCCGATGCGTCGTCTCGCTAACCCTATAAACTTTTTGCACAAGCAGTTTTGTGTTGTATGCTATTCAAATAAAGATTAAATTGCTTGAGGCCGTATAAATAATATTGATAGGGTAAGCCAATCATAGGGTTTTGCGATATTGGTTAGTGCTTAGTTGAATTAACTGTATTGTACTAGTAAGCCTTTTGTCAGGGTAAGCAAATGATATGGTTAACAAATCATTAGGGTTTACGAAAACCAGTCGATCAAAAACCCGAACGAAAACCCTTCAAAAGGTAAGCGGTTCCGGTCCCTGCTATAGGGTAACCCTATCCTTATGATAGGCTAAGCGTTTACCAAATCATTGGAAGGGGTATTTTTTTCCGCTTTTTTGAAAGGGTTTTTTCCCCCCACATATCCCCCCCGCCCCGTGGCCGCCAGGAAAAGCGCTTAAAGGGATAGCCTATGAGATAGGGTTACCCTATGAGAAATGGTTTTTGTAAGGGTAATGTAACGTGCATGTTTTAACAACTTATTTAAAGGGAAACCCTTTTAAAGTCTTTCCATATGATACGGTTAGTCGATCGAAAGAGTTACCCAGCGATAGGGGTTTTTGATCCAATAAAAATATTCAAGCCTATCAATTAGCTGCTAAAAACCCACGTTAGGGAAAGCGCTTCCTGTCCCTGCTGATGGCAGTACCAACTTGGGACCTATCGACTGATATATCACTCAATAGATTTCCTTTCAGTGCTTGTTTTCGTACTGATTGATGGGAAGTACACAACATCAGCCAGTCTAGTTTGTGTCGAAAGTACATTTTACATACAAGTAAACTTGTTATTACAAACTCTGAGTTGTAGCACAGGTATGGCATTTCATAGAAGCGGAGTAACATTTATGCCTAATACTACTACAGACTATACTATATAAGGTCTAACAAAATATACTGAAACTATTTTAAGGGTGCATTCAGTCCAAAGATACTGAATAACTTTCCCCTAGGAACACGTGTCGAAATATGAAAAGTCATTTTTGGTTTCCCATACAAGTTGAGCGATAAGCTGATCCAAGTTTGCATAGAAAGCCAAAAATTATTTTTCATATCTCGACATATGTACCTTTGGAAAAATTCAGTATCATGGACTGAATTCAGTCTTAAAATAGTTTAAAAATATTTTGTTAGACCATATACATCCGTGCACGAGAACGGGGGACGGGGACACTTCCGTATGTATTACTCATTTCTGTGGTTGTAGCCCAAAAAATCTACTCTGGCTAGATAATATAGGTACCTCCTTAGCCGCCTGAGGGTCTGCCACACACGAGAACGTGATGTCCGCTTCCTCCACCACGTCGCAAGGTGTCACCGCTATCGTCGCGCCGACCTTCTCGAAGTCTTTGCACTGAAACAAACAATGTTTTCTATTAGATAACTGTAGGGACATATCTCATTTACATCATACATGTTAAGCTTCTATGAAAAAAAGTTGTGTTAAATAATCTCGTAGTTCATCTTAGACGACCTAACCAAAGTCGCTGGAAGGCGCTGGATGCAATCTGGATGCGGTAATTTTGAAAATCATTGACTTTATGCGGCTGAAATGATGATGATGATCTTTGACAGGGCAAAACGAATCGCTATGCTTAGAAGGTAATGCCTGAATGTAAAGAAAATAATAATATTTAAGAAGGTAATAAAAAATGTTTGCTTTCAGAGACTGATTTGTAAAAAAATGCTTTTAGATTATTCCTTTCATACATAATCACTAAACACCATTTGATTCGTACTTCACCAAAATTTCCAAAACTTAAATAAAAGCGCGCCATCTACCGACACACGCTCACAACTCTAGTTCGCTCATCGCTTGCTAGATGTCGCCGCGCGTCGGCTACCAGTTGAATCAATAGCGTCCCGGCCGGCGACGCGGTGCGTCAACGACCGCCCGCGAAGCCCCGCGCGCCGCCGCCATTTTGATAACGGCTTTTTCTTCGCCGACATTGACACGGTGCTAAATTATCACCGGATTCACCGGCCGGATGCCACATGGGAAACAGTACGATGTTAGATAACGAGTTGCTTGCGAAAATTGTAATGAAAATACCTACTTATTGAGCATCATTTTTGAGTTAAATTTTTGAGAAGCAATCAAATAATATTTAACTGATTACTGTAGGTTAGTATACCTCGACAGTCGAAGTAGTACCTATACATATAGTATAGCTTAACGACTGCATAAGGACCTATATAAAAGGATAGATAAGGCATAAATATGCGATAGGTAACTTATAGTTTTGGTTATTTATGCTACTTTATTAATTGAACCGCTATTATTTTTATTTTTAAATTAACAATGCAGTTATATGTATTTTAACAATTAATAATATAGTTAAAATATCAGTTCTTTTTTCGGTTAATAAGCGCCATCTATCGACGCTTAAGAACGCCTTAGACCGTTTGCGTACGACGGCGCGGCGATGTAATATACAATCGCTTTTATTGTCAAGCGCTATAAGGAAGAAAGAGCTCTAAAAACAAAAGGTTGTTAATTACGTAACAATTGTTAAGACTAATCGCTGTCCCATTTGGTAATACTGCCTAATTGCGTTTTGTTATCTTGGATAAGTTGAGCAACGTTTTGTTTAACGCTTATTGATTTTACTTTCGTCGCTTTGTCAGTACCTAGGTATGTCTTTAATGTTTTAACTGTGTCGCACTTTGACTGACTTTGAATGGTCATGTTTGCATTTATGTACCTATCCTAAATGCAAACATGACCATTTGACTATTCCTTCAAGTTCATTTAAATTGAACAAAAGTCATGCATAGAGCATTCTAAAGTGCTGCAATGCAGCTATTTTCCAGGATTTTTCAAAGATTAAAAGTGGTAGATGCCAATCCTCTCGGGCTTTAAATTTGACGCGGATCTGTTTAGTCCTGGAGACGAGGCTATTTAAATTGAAATGTATTTTAAAACCTCAGTTAAAACCCTGAAACCAATCACAAAGTGTTAGTCTGTTTTTGATTATGACGAATTTGCGATAAGCGCGTCTGGCGAGTCATCGAAGGTCAATTTATACTTGTAACTATACCGGTGCGGATAATTTTTGCAAATGAACTAGACAAGATGAAAAACTACATTTCTTGATCGCCGAGTTTTATAGGGAGAGTTTAAATCATCAAGTATTTACAGCACTGGAGGGCAAAGAAATAGACGAATTTGCGACAAACACGTCTTTAGTGTCAGAAAAGGTCAATTTATGTTTGCACAGATGGATACCAGCTATTTTCATAAGAACCATCCACGAAAAAACTACAACATTTATAAATATTCTCAACATAGGTATATACTTGAATGAGCTACTTCCCAATTGTCATGTATTTATAGCACTGGAGGGCAAAGAAATATACGAATTCGCAACAAACACGTCTAAAGAGTCAACAAATATCAATTTATGTTTTCACAGATGGATATGGATACCAGCTATTTTCACAAGAACCACCCACGGAAAAACGACAAGGTTTATAAATCTTCTCAGTGTGTACTTGTAAGTATACTTCCCATTTATAAATCTTTTCAGTGTGTAGTTTTAAGTATACTTCCCAATTACCAAGTGTTTACAGCACTAAAGCGCAGGCAAATAGAGGAATTTGCGACAAACACGTCTGTAGAGTCAACGAAGGTCAATTTATGTTTGCACAGACGCCCGTTACGCTGCCGCTACGGATCATTTTCGCGTCTTTGAGACACAAATCGCACACGGAAATATTTATAAAGATGTTTTACATTTAGAAATTATTAATGATATGAAGAACTTCGAAATGATTTTCGTCTTTTAAGTAAAAGTCACGTTAGGTAACGATCAAATCCAAAGATTAATAATATGATCGAATTGTCCCTGTATGATGTTGGATAAGAAACTAAAAAAAATATAACTATTGCCAATGCTGCTGAACAACACCTAATACCATCCATAATCATTAAATTGCTTAGAAACCTTACATGTTTGATTCTAATCATGAAATAAAAAGAACACACCTCGGCCAGTTTCACAATTAGACACATAATGAAAAGCGAGGTCAAGACCAAACTGAAGCACCGGAATAGCGAATGGCTTCGTCTGACGTCACGGACAAAAGCCTCCCCAGGTAGACGAAGGGTGCAAAGATGTGAGCGAAATGCCGACTGATGAAAAATAACAACTCGTAACTCGGTTTCATTGTAAAACTTGTAGATATTGTAGAAAAGTGAATAAGCAAGCGAAGTTTTTGGTCTAGGAAAATACGGCGATTGATGTATGTTTCTTCAACGACAACTCGAGTAGTTTTGATGCGTCATGAAATTCGGTAGGCGTGTAGAAGTGGTCAATAGAATTTTTAAGTCAAATCGGTCAAGGAGTTCGTAAATTAACAATTTCGGGGCGAACTAATTAGTTATGGTGTAATTTAATTAATATTTTAGACAAAGTCGCAAAAATAATTAAAATTGACAAATACAAAAGACTAAACTTTAAATGAAATTAAGTAGTATTATTAGATAGACTTAGTGTTTTAGAAGGATCAGTCTAATGGTTCAGAAGGACCAGTCTCATAGCATGGTAATATTTTCAATCACGCTGCTGATTCACCCATTAGTGCCATTCCCGACAATGACAAAGGAGTAAAAGGAATTTAAGTTAACTTGAGAAAAACACCGGGGACATTGGTTTCTATGATTTTTAATGACAAAATTGAGACAAAGAAGTTAAAGTAATTAATGGTTATTTTAGAAAAATCACCGCGAAGGTTAGTTTCTATTCTAAGATTTTTAATGACTAAGGAGTGAAAGTAATATGAGGTGACTTTAGAAAAACGACGCGAAAATTAATGTCTATAATTGTTAATGTCAAAGGAGTGAAAGTAATATAAGTTGACTTAAGAAAAACAACAAGAAAATAATTTGTACGATTTTTTGTAGCTCGATGCGCTAATCGTCATAGCCACATAACTATATAAGTAGTAATCCTAGCTCTAGCTTAGCATACGAAGGGTAACATGACATGATATACGAGTATTACATAATACCACCGCATTACGTAATATGTTGTGTACGTATCATATTTGTTGTAATATCTATACAAAACATTGCTCGGGAAACGCGAGGGTTCGAAGATTCCAATAAGCGACCGCTGTTTGTTTTTCGTGTGTGTAAGTGGCTAATACCAGCGTATTCGATTTTTCAGGCTGCCTAGATTTCAGGATGCCTTTGCTATCTGACGTATCTAACATAAC
The DNA here is from genome assembly GCA_963555685.1 of Acrobasis consociella. Lineage (NCBI taxonomy): Eukaryota > Metazoa > Arthropoda > Insecta > Lepidoptera > Pyralidae > Acrobasis > Acrobasis consociella. The sequence goes on along the minus strand of OY743119.1, from coordinate 1,471,382 downwards.
TCACATAGCTTGCGACTGTCATACGATGACAGCTGGGATCAAAGACATGTGAAGCGGGAGGTTCTCAACAATTTTTTATGCCACTTGTGGTCACATCCAAATACGGACCACGCCGGGTGTTGCTTTACTTACGAAAGCGCTAGTAATGCACACTTCCGCTGGGCCACCGAGCTCCAAAATATGAGGGAATATCATTAACAACAAAATTAAATTTGAAATATAAATGTCTATAACAAAATTGATACGAAAATAAAATTAAAACTCATTCAATGCAACGTTATCGCCATATGGCATTCAAATTAGTCACAACCACAATCAAAATATTATCTAGCTGTAACACTGAACAGTACCTTTCAAACCGATACAAGTGGTTTGATCAATAAAAGCAGTCGCTCGCTTCCAATATAAAATGTATTGTACGTCTACAAAATGTAATTTGAAAAACATGTATTTTTAGGACTTGTATAATCTACGCCTGTATTGTGAAAAGGTTAATTCAAGGGTGTGTTATGAAAGGATAAAAACGTTTCTAACGTTTTGTTCCATTATTTGTATAGCGACTGGCGCCATTAATACCAACCAGAAGTTACCTCCCAACTCCAACCTCCTATTTTATTCTAAAACAAATGAATCGAAATTCTATTGTTTTAGTTTGATTGTTGACAAAGACTAAAATCCAAGAGTGACTAAAAATACATAGCAATGCTGAATTAAGGAGAGATGTTAGGTACAGATTTCACTGACATATAACAGAAGCCAAGATTCCCGATGTAGCAAAAAACCAGGGTCAATAGCGCACGAGGAATAACATTAATTTCTTTTGGCAACGTATCCATCCATATCAAATATTTGTTCAGAAACTAGGCCTTCGCAAACCTAACCCGAACTAAAAAGTACAGCTGAAGGAGGGTCATGTTTTCAAGCACATATATTTCTTCCGCAATATTCAAACATTGTTTAACTACTGCATTTCTTAGTTTCCAACTCAAGTCTCGAATAACTTATATACAAGACATTAATTTGCAAGTTTACATTATTAAACCTCAAAAAAGCCTTTACACTGCTGTATAATTAGACCACATTTAGACGCTTACTGAGCCAAGTCAGAAAAAATGCCGTGCAAGGTGACATCCATCATTTCTCCTAAATCAGAGGATTCCAGTGCGTGCCACTTTATATAGAAATATTTATTGTACGAACGAGCGATAAGAGTCTTGAATAATCTAGCGTTTGTATATGTATGCGAGGATGTACGAGTGTATTTGTTCGGCTATAACTTAAGTATTTGGTTAGGAGGTTAATGTTTGGTAAGCGTATAGATGAAGAAAAGAATCAGCTAGATGGCAACTTGTAAAACCAGACACTTCTTTCTAAACGTAAAAGCAAACATTTTCTATGGGATTTGTATGAAATACAAAAGTGTGACGTCATGCTTTTTTGGAATCAAATAGCGCTCCTAATATCAGTTTTTCTGCATTAATAAATCTAAATGGATATGATCAATGTAAAGGGACACTATTATGTGACGTTTTATTCTATGAACTGTACCGAATAATTTATTTTTGACCCAGTCATCTGCACAATTTGCCAAATCGGTCAAGAGGTTGCTAAAATATGGAGTCACGATCTTAGTTATGATTTGTTTAAACTTGCTTCAGACATTTTCACGAATTCGGACCGGAGGCAGAGGGATTCATTCTCTAAAGAACAAACAATAAAGAGGAATGTTTGATATGAAGTGAATAAACTGTGAGATTAACAGTCTTTTGATAGCGAAGAGGAAACTTATAAATAGAACTGTGATACCGAGTTATAACATAGTGTCATTAGAGTCAAAGATTACCTACGTTTATCTCTTTTGTAATTATTACAGTATGTATATTTTCATATTCATGATCTTTAGTACCGAGTAAGAAATTCTCTTTGTCGATGAGTGTTTTACACTCTCACAAGTAGAAAATAATAAATAAATAAAATATTTTTGTTAGACCAACCAAGGATCATAATATAATATTACCTACATTTATGTTTTTCATTATATTATTGTTTTTGTTTTCTTTTTGTATGATTGTGTGGAGGAAATAAACTACTTTTTTACTTTGTGTTAGTACCAGAAAAATAAAACTTAAGTTATTAAAACTAGTGAAGTCTAGAGGTCTTTGTTTTTTGTAAGTATATGAATCATTGAGCAGTGATTCACATACTGACAATCAAGCCTATTTGCCAGCGTTTTTAGGATGTTGTTGGCGCTGCCGTGTTGTGCCGTGAAGTGAAAAAGCCGTGAAATTTCTTGCAAAATGAAATCACTTGCTAGATTCAATGACTACCGTAATTTACTAACTGCATCAGGTTTTTATTCATCTGTACTCAATCATACTTCGATATTTTATTGTTTAGAACCGTAAGCATCAACTGTTACTAATGTATCCATAGCTCCATTGTGACGTAACATCCTATAATCATTGTTTTAACAATAACCTCGAGTACAAACAGTATTTCATACGTACTGTCGGGCCGTGACCTGTATTCGTAATGATAATACTACACTCTACACACTAATACTAGTTTTTTAATCTTGGCTTAACGCATTTGCATTTTTAGCCATGCACAAGTTGATAAAATGTGTACAACTATATCGGGAAAAATAAAAGCTAAAGAGTTGGAAAGCGTGAGCATGTATGGAAACAGTGATATTAAATAGCATAAATAAATAACTTATTATAAATTTATTTTATTACAATTGAAAAAATTACAACATTAGATTTTTTTAAATAGATTTAGAATTTAAACGAAGAAGAGACATAACATGGTTCGAAAGCGGGTTTTTTCATCAAAAATGATTTTTTAGAAGGGAGCAACTCAAAAGGATATGTTTAAAGTCACCAACTCCCATAGCAAAGCAGCAACTATTATTGTCAAAGACTCCAATTCGTCTATTTGTTTATTAAACTTATTCAGAACCTGTGCCCAAATGAGGCTCGAATTGACAATTTATTTCTTTCTTTCCCTTCGATTAGGTTCGTGTGGTCTCTAGCATTATCTATCAAATACTAGTGTATAATTTTTACCATCTTGTTAAATATACATGGAATATTGTTAGTACAGTCTGCTAACGAATTTGGCCCGGCCGGCCCTCTATCTATATTTTGAATTTTATCTTAAACTCACAATAATATTAACATGACAACATATACGCTGACTTTTTATTGGTTTTGGGAAAAAAATGTCGTATAGTAAATAAATTCCTCTATCCATATATGTAATCCAAATTTATGTATGTCATAAGATAAAAAAAGTTGCGTAAATGATTTTCGATCGAGACCACGTAGTTATACGCCGGCCGCCAGCTGCGTAATGTCGATAACCCCGGCCGGCCGGCGGGCGGTGTATGACGGCAGTACTACTAATTGATCTCACAATTTTACTTTCGAGTTTTAGACAACATTTTTTGTTTCTGAATTTTTATTTTGCATAGCTAATTAGGTCTCACTAACGATGCCTATGAAGTGGACTTCGGCTTCAAAACCAATGAAAAATCACCGTGTATATTCAGAAAGATTTTAATGAAGTCTTTCTAAATAATTTATGAGAAAATTCAAGATATAGGTAGAGGGCCGGCCCAGGTATCTCGTTAGCCTACTAGTTGCAATATTCCGGTTGTTAGTCCGGTTAAAACTTGTCATCTAAATAAATGATGGTGTCATTCTCATCTCATCTATCAATGTCAACTTTGTTTGTGTCCTCAATGGTCTAAATATTAATATAGTGTTTTTTAAAACCGTATATTTTTTTGATTAAAGCTTTGAATTCAAAGTTGAATTTGCAAATCAATATACTTCGTCCATAACTCGAATAACCAAATGCCAAAGTTCAATTTGTCCCATAATGAGCCTGTATATTTGTAACGGAAGCAAAAGGGCCGGGAAGGGAAGGGCAGGTGTTGGGTAACAGGTCAGCTAGCTAGACACGCTTGGTGTGGCGCCTGTGGCCTTATCGAATGCCAGTAGAAAAGGTTATAATGAAACCGTTGCTCTTGAGAATCGTTTACTTCTTTTAAATTTATTTATTTACTAGCTGTACCTGCGGGCTTTGCTACCCGTGGGAATTTCGGGATAAAGAGTATTCTATGTCCTTCCCCGAGTCTCAAAATATATCCATACCAAATTTCATCCAAATCGGTTTAGTAGTCAAAGCGTGAAGTAAGAAATAAACAAACTCACTTTCGCATTTATTGTTATATTATATGATAAATTTATTGATCCACGGGATTTGTAGTTCAGGGAGGGTCGTGCTCTTGAAGTGGAGACAAAAAGACCTGATGATGATGATATAGCATTTATTTTTTCTGACGTTAGTAAATCTGTAACTACTAAGTAATGGATTAACTGTGGTGCGATTTTTCAAACGCGGAGTCACTAAACGAACGATTTTTTGTATGGAAAAACCATTCGTTTTGGTGACTCCGCGTTTCAAAAATAGCACTTCTGTACTGTAACCGCAGAAGTACGCTGCGATCGCGAAGTAGCTCAAGAACACGCGACCTTGAACTCGGAATTGGGTTGGGGTGCGTTTGTTCAAGGAACAACGGCGGCAATCTGGGACACCCATTGTCTGCAAAATTGGCCTAAATGAAGAAAAATGGGCTGTTTTTGCATTAGCTGATTCATATATTTTCGCTGTGTTAAACCCTTAAACCATATGTCATAATAAGGATCTATCAAAATATACTGACAAAATTTGAAGAGTGAATTCAGTCAGTGATACTGAACACTCCTACATATTGAGGTTGTATGGAAAGCCAAAAAATATTTTTTATATTTCGATATAATGTTACTTGGGAAGTGTTCAGTAAATCATTCAAATGAATTCAGTCTTAAAATTGTTTTAGTATATTTTGCTAGAAGTAGGATTGTTTATGCTGTTGATCAACTTTATCAATTAAACTTATCGCGTCTAATGGCCTTACGGGGTAAAGAGAGTCAAGAACCGGAAGGCCCAAAGGCCACTTTTGGCGTGATGAGGGGTGTATAAGTGGTGACGGTGCTAGCCGTATCGCCTATAGACTTGAATTCGAGATATATTCGCAAATACCTTCGATAAAATTCTACTATTTGTGCAAGAACAATGTATAACCACATTGTACTTTTTTCTCCCAGACTAAAATGGAAGCAAAGAATCTATGTTATTACAAAAACTAATTGGAAATCAATTGAGCAGTTTTCTAGAAACGCCAGTCCCTAATTGATTCCATTCCAGCTAAATATAGAAACAGCGAACACGCGAAGAGGGACTTACTTCTAAGTAAATATTGATCTTGTAGGAATAATTGAACAAGGCGACGTCTACGACTAATACATCTTATCTACACATTATTACACGTAGTAGCACAGATTACTAATAAGTTACTAGTAGTAGGCATGGTATAATAAAACAAGGTATTCTCTTCCCGTGACAGCTGATGACGTAGGTGGAACTTGACTACGTCATCAGTCTGATGTGTTGCCACTGTGTGAATTTGATTTACCCGAGCGTAATGCATTTTTGAACTTTATATACCAATTTCGAATTAATAATCCATTAAATCAATTTCTAAAATATTGAATCACGCGAGAATCGCTAGATACTAAATAGCTAAGTTACTTAATTTTGTATTTAATATTCATGAACTAATTGAGAAAGTCCTTAAATTTACTGCAAAGAACAATCAGTGGCCAAAATTTCGTGACGTAGTCAAGTTCCATCTCGGGAAGAGAATACCTTGTTTTATTATACAATGGTAGTAGGTACTAAATGTAAGGCTTAGCGATGTCTCTAGACGTAGGTAAACTATTTTCATCCTCACGTGTTTAGTCAGGAACCATTTATAACACTAAGAAGACCTTGTGATCATCGACCAGAGCATTATGGGTGTGGGTCTTGCGGCTCTTAGCAGCCAGAGCCCAGGGTCGCAAAACGCAAAGACCACTTTTGGCGAGATGTTGAGCGAGGTGGAAACGTTGACCTGATGTAATGGATACTTTTATTAACTCCGTGGTAATGGGCTGCTAAACTCTGATTTATGATCTATTAAATGTCAATTTACTTTTATTAAGTTTGTAATGTGATCTATTTCTATATTTACATATAACAAAACAGTAAAAGATGTGTCTGTACATAGAATACATTTAGAAAAAAAGGGACGATGGAGAATTAGTAATAGAGTAATAATTTTTTCTTTGTTTCTCTGTATCTGTTTGGAAACGCCAACACGTTGTTTGTACACGGAAATACTGAACAGATTCAAATGAAACTTTTATTGTTATATAGCTGTTAAACCTGAGCAACATATAGGGTATCATTGATTTTGGAAAATGAAACACCTGATGCAGAACCATAATGCGGTCCAGCTAAACTATAAGAAATATAAAAATGACGCCTTAGAAAAAGGTGTTCAGCCTGATAAGCATTTTCCGGAGACATAAAGACCACGCAAACGAAGTCGCGGGCTTCTAGTCTACAAATATGTACGTCCAACAATGGACCAAGCAATAAAGTAGACAACAAACTACCAGAGACTATCAACGATAGACAGGCACCAATCTCCTTACACATAATGAATTCATGGAACGGTTGAATGGTGCGAAATATTTAGCGCGTGGACTTGAATACATAAACCCTGGTGGGTGACGCACAAAATTATAGGAAGCCGTCGGGGGAGCTTCTGTCGACGTAAGTACTTACATTTTTGGCGACTGGCCATACGTACATGTGCCATTAGGTGACAAGACTGCTGGTCTGGTTTTTTTTTAATATTCAAGCCAAGTAGTAGATAGAGAAGAGTTTATTGTCCTATTGGACAAATCACACATAGTCCCAAATTAGTTCGAGACTTGTGTTATGGGATACTAATTCAACGATACTATATTTAAGGACAAATACATATACATATATTTATAATACCTATAGATAAACATAGACGAAATATTGTTATACAATACAATATACATATATAATACATACATATAGATTTCAAAAGTATAAGTACTGTAAGGCGACAAAAAAACACAGAGACTGAAGGAAAACGAGAAAGAGATCGTTTTGAAGATTATGTGATTGTTATATTACCATGTATGTTAATATTGTATATATGTATATTGAGTTGGATGCAGATTTCTAAATATAATACTTAGTTTAGGTAATGGCTTATCCCCTCAATCAGATTTCAACCGTAAAAACGCAGCACCAAACTTCTAATAATTATTGTGGTCACCTAGCATGCAATTTTATAATTTCATGAAAACCGGCGCATCCAGTTTCGGCCGGTCATTCGTTAATGACATTATCATGATCAGGCGATATTGCCATTCACCTTGTGTTTTACCCATTATTGCCAAATGGCAATCTGTACAAACATTGACATAATTTACAAAAATGCGATAGTCATAATATTTATTTCATTAAATTTATCTTTCATCTGACGTTTTTATTAATAGACTAGCCGAAGCCCGCGACTTCGTTCGCGTGGACTTTATGTCTCTGGAAAATGCTCATCAGGCTGAACAACTTTTACTACGGCGGCATTTTTATATCTCTTATAGTTTAGCTGGACCATTATGGTTCTGCATCAGGCGTTCCATTTTCCAAAATCATTTATACCCTATATGTTGCCCAGGCTTAATAGCTATATAACAAAAAAAGTTTCATTCCAATCCGTCCAGTATTTCCGGAGATTAGCGTGTACAAACAGACAAACAGACATACATTTTTTTTTTTAATTTTTGCTTCATTACTATGTCTCCATCGCCCCCAATATTTTTTTTGGAAATATATTTAATGTACAGACACACTTTTTTTACTGTTTTATTATATGTATATAGATTGCAGCTCTTCATCAGATCAGTCATTTTGGAAATCTTTGGGTGAGGCCTATGACCAGCAGTGGACGTTATGCGGCTGAAATTATGATGATGACGTTTTAACATAACTCACTGCGCCTAAGTTGTCTAGATGAGTCACTTACTCATTACCCATGACCCTGTCGTTATTAACTTCACCTTTGTGTTTTACAATTTTTCTACGAAATATGTAAATTGATGACGTACGTAAAACATTTTTACGTAGTAGAGTACTTATCTTAATTATCATAACTCACAAACACTGTTCTTTACGTCATTTTCTAAACTACTATTGCGACCTACATTTAAAAAAGTTTCCGGCGAATTGATAACATCCTCCTTTTTGGACGTCGGTTAAAAAAACAATCGACTGATGATGCAAACAACCTGTCCAAAGAACAACAGCAAGTTGACGATGCACTAGAAGTTAACAAGCATTCTCTTTGTTTACATATAATTTGTTTGCGAAATAGTAATAGCACAGACGATGTTGACGTCACCGCAAAACTGTGACGTCTGTGAACAAGCCGCGTATGTTTGAGGATTCACCGGTATTATCAGATTTAGATTATTTTAGATACCGCACCGCAATTTGAGGAGCAATTCAAATAATGCTGATGATAGGTCTATGAAAAGTGTCTGTGTGCATTAGATATTTGTCTTGTCTGGAATGCTAGAAACTCACATGCTTCTTATGTTCTATGAAACTCTTTATTAATTATTTGTAAAAGCAATACAGCGAATAGCATTGACGACATTGACGTCACCGCAAAACTGTGAACAAGCTGCGTATGTTTGACGATTCACCGGTATTAACAGATTTAGATTATTTTACACACCTACCGTGCCGTAATTTAAGGAGCAATTCAAATAATACTAATGATAGTTCCATTAAAAGTGTCAGAAGGAACGATAGTATAAGATTATTGTCTCCTCTGGAATGATAGAAACTCACATGTATCCATTCTAGTTAACAACCATTCTGTCGTTTAAAATTTGTTATTAATTTTTTAAATAGCAATACAGCGAATAGCTTTGGCGACATGGACGGCAAAACTATAACGCTTGGGAACAAGCGTACCGCGTACGTTTGAGAATTTAAATACCGCACCGAAATTTGAGGAGCAATTCAATTCAAGAGGTTCATGAAAAGTGTCAGAATTAATGATAGTATTAGATGTTGTCTTCTCTGGAATGGTAGAAACTCACATACATCCACTACTGCAGCATAGCAACACATACAGCTTTGACGACATTGACGTCACCACATAACTATAACGCCTGTGAACAAGCCGCGATGTTTGAGGATTCACCGGTCTTAAGAAGTCTTAACCGATTTAGATATCGTGCCGCATTTTCAGGTAAAAATTAGAATGATGATGATACAACTTACAATGACTTTAAAAGTTTATACTGTCTTCTCTGAGGCGAGAAAGTAGAAAGAGAAATCAAAATAGTGAAGGATCGCTAGCTTGTATAGCCTCTTAACATAAGTCACATTACTGACAGTAATATAATAAAAAGCATCATCTCATAAATCACAAAGTGACGGGTTACTATATAGGGTGTAACTATAAAAAGGCAGAGGTAATCAATAACACTGGACATATCAACTTTAGTAATCTTGTTAAAGGAATACAATAGGAACAAATTAACTATATTGCACCTTGATAAACATAAAAAAATTACAACAACAACAAGAAACAATACAGGCACAAGGGGGAACTTATCGCTATAAATGCCAATCTCTTCCAGCCAACCTTTGGGTCGAGGAATAAAATAAATCAAGGCTAAAATCTAAAGCAAACCTTCATCCGTAATGAAGGTTGTACTGTACGTAGTATATTAGTACCTGGGCGACCCAGCTTTGCCCGGTTACATCTCAAACATTAACTAAATTTTTTTAAACTTGTCTAAAAACAATACAAAATAAAAAATTGTAAACTTGAACATAAAAAAAACAAAAGTAAATCACCGAGTGGGATTCGAACCCGTAACACTCTTTCTAGTGGTCATAAACCGCTGAGCCAAAATGGATGGCGGCCGGCGCGACGAAATTAGCGATCATATCGTGCGTGGAATGAAAAACGCATGAAAACTCGAAAACACGCGTTTTCCCAAACATAAGACTAATCTAGATCGATTTTTTACCCCCGAAAACCCCCATATACCAATTTTCAGCGAAATCGTTAGAGCCGTTTTCGAGATCACAGAAATTTATAAACATATAAATATATAAATATACAAGAATTGCTCGTTTAAAGGTATAAGATTTACATTGTGCTGATTCCGCGAAAAACTCCAGCAATGGATTCGCTGTAGTCGTGTTCAGCTTAATACAAAAATATAGAGAAAACCGGTCTCCGCTTCATGAATAACAATGTGAAACGCAGAAAACGCAGTAAAGAAAATTCTAAGTCTATGCCGAAAACAAATTCTACGCGAAAGAAACATTTAAAACGTTTCGTTCGACGCTTCGCTTACAACCTTACAAGCATGGCTTGGATATGCAATAAATTAGGAAAAGTAAAAGCAATTTTTTTTCGAATATTTCTACTATGTTGTTTACGATCGTAAAAGCCGATCAAAGATACGGGCGAGAATAGGCAGACTGGTTAAAAAATATTTCATGTATTTTATATAATTACTTTTTTGAAGTGAAAACTTCTTTAGCGGCGTTGTGCACTTTTTTTGGAATGGGTAAAAAATCTAAAACTCGCGTCAGGACACGTGACCTGATCGAAAATTCGTAAGACGGCGCAGGGCGCTTGCGCGAATGTTCGTGTGTGTTTATGTTACAGCGTGCTAATAAAATGTCATGTTTGTGTACGATAGCCCAATAAATAAATATTGTATTCTACCACATAAATGAGAGTACTTTTATACTGATAATTAAAGCAATTCGTGCAAAATTATTCCCTAACCATTCCAAAATATCAAAAATGCACAACGTTAATATTCAAGTTTTCACTTCTGCCGGCACTCTCAGAGTGCAACCCGTCGTTTTTTTTTTTTAAATATAATAGTACAGGTGGAAAATAAAGGACTTATTTTTTTTTTAGTTTAGCTAAGTAAGTATTAACATTTTACAAATATACAACGTGGAAGGGACATGCCCGTAATATAAATCGAATCACAGGCTACTAGATCACTAAAACCAAAAAAAAAAACCATTTCGGGCAATTTGTATGGGAATCTCGATTTTTTTTTCTTGACTGTTACTTTAATTTTATTATGCTATAGTGATCTAGTATAGCCCGTGGTTTAATTAATTACGGCTATGTCCGTTTCACGTTGTATACAGCGCTTCAAAGTTTGGGAGTGGGGGTGATTTATGTACCGCTGCTGCTCGTGACGTCACGCGAAATGTAAATGCACTGTATCTTCGTCATTATTTGCTAAACAGAAAAAAGAAAAAATCCGTATACCATATTTTAAATATTCTATCTAATGAGATAGAAAAAAGTAAGATAGAATATTTAAAATATGGTATATAATCGGCTCATTGGCCGAAATATTTTTAGCCCGCATCCGTATTAACTACCAGATTTTAGGATGTTCCAAATGTTCCAATCAATGATAATAATATGTACTTGAGTTATCATCGCACACACATATAAATGCTGGATGTCCAAATAGACTGAGAACTTCTCTTGTTCTAGTTCCTTGTTTCAGTTAACAGAGTCATTAGTAGAGTGAACTGTTAATAATTAGCTGAAATTACCGGTCGAAGTGTATATTTGTAATGATACAGTAAAGTTGGCAGTTTTCCTATTGAGCCATCGGCGCCGAGGTGCCCCTATTCTGACATCCGTTCGACTTTGATTTCTGTTGATGTCGCCATAACTGAACGCATCATCGATTTAATTTAAAATATACAAAAACAGCTATGCCTATGCATTGATAATTGTTTAGTTTTTGCAAGAACAAAAACTTATAAATTTAATATTTTTTGCTATTATAAATCAGTACTTATTTGTGATGTTGAAATTAAAGATTGATCTATTTAGAATATTCATCACTATAACAAAATACGTGTAGCAATCCTACATGTTACAAACGTCTTGCATCTATAAAACTAGTGACTTAAATAGTGGCAAAGGTACTAAATACTTTCAAACATCAAAATTCAATATGCAGGTATTATAGGAGGCTACAAAAATGTATAACCCCTTCACTTCTAACAACAGCCACAAACTGATATAGGTAGTCCAGTACAATAATGAAACTATAAAAACATCGGTCGGAAACATTACAGCCCTAGCTAAGATTACAGCTAAGGATGCAAAGTGACTACGTGTTAAGACGACAAAGAAAAGAATCCAACCCAATAAAACCGTGCGATTGCACTCATACTTTATCATCATCTAAGAGCGTTCGAAACACAAATCGCTTTTCAATAATAACCCTCGGAAGCGTTTCGACGTGGGCGGTGCTGGCAGGCGTCGCGTGACCCGCGCCTGCGCCGCACGAGATAAAAAAAAATGCCACGACCATGTGGCTTCGAGCGACTGCTAAATCTAACGGACTTTTTACTGGATATAGTGAAAAAATGTCTACGAGTGTGGGAACTATCTGAGCATTTACGCTATAGCTACCTACTGAGTAGATTGTTTCGGCGTAGGCATCTTCTAGCTTTCGCATTAAAAATAATTTTTAGAATACCTTCAGTGTGATAAATTTATAATAAATTATCTATTGTATTTTTTGTTGATTCAACTTTTACCTTGCAACACAGGTGAAAATACCTAGTCGAATTGAGTATTCGGGCGTAAGTAAAAAATATGTACAGCAAAATGTATGCAAAAAATAAACGACGGGTTGCACTATGGGAGTGCCGGCAGAAGTGAAAACTTGAATATTAACGTTGTGCATTTTTGATATTTTGGAATGGTTAGGGAATAATTTTGCACGAATTGCTTTAATTATCAGTATAAAATATTTCAAATCTTTTCTGAACCACAGTCTGTCACAAATGTCACAAGCATGACCAAATTCATTTTCAAATACACAGCAATATGGCCACTACACAGACGGTCGAGCCATCAGCTGTCACCATCCATGGATGCGCGTAGCACGCTGTAACATAAACACACACGAACATTCGCGCAAGCGCCCTGCGCCGTCTTACGAATTTTCGATCAGGCCACGTGTCCTGACGCGAGTTTTACATTTTTTACCCATTCCAAAAAAAGTGCACAACGCCGCTAAAGAAGTTTTCACTTCAAAAATGCATGTAAAAAATGGAAGAATATTCGTACTCCACACCGACAAGAGCATAGCTGTTAAATAAAGATATACTTACATATAGATAGATTGTATAATAAAGATATACATACAGATAGATTGTATAGCATTAAAGACTTCAAAGCAGGAAAGAAACATACATCTTCATTAACCTGTATCTGAGCTCAGGCGCTGGTGATAAGATTGCCTTGGATATTATCCGTATCATAAAACATGTATTAGGGTAATACACATCTCAATTTTATCTCCGCTACACTATTTACTAACGTTATTACTACGAAAGAAGGAACCTCAATTCGCAAAACGTCATTAAAAATACAATTCAAGACATTTTAATACACATTACGCAATATTAAAAATTAATCGTAAACATCCGATTCGCAAAAAGACAGACCTATAAAATTTTATTATTAAATTATCTGATTTATTATATTTTTTTTAGATAAAGAATTTATGTTAACCCTATCTAAATTTTTCTTAATCTAAGTTTAATGTATATAAAGCAAGTCATTTTGCAAATCATAATATTTCCTTGTCGTTTTGCGAATCATTTAGCGCCGATCACAGCGTGTAATAATACACAAGTAAGAATGTTATCTCTCATACGTTAACGTAACACGAAGGGAAAACGAGCAGATGGCGCGTAAATCACTATTATCGATTTTACGATGTCGACTGTCGTTAACATCATTCTTTGGGATGAGTAAAGAGACAGAAAGCTTTATTCTACAATACGTGTCGTTTTGCGAATTAACGCCAGTCACCGATAATATCGGTGTAATACACATATCAGAACGTCACGTCATAACATAAATGTTAACGTTGCACGACAAGGAAGACGAGCAGATGGCGCGTAAATCACCAACGTCGATTTTACGATCTCCATCGCTCTGCAAACATACGAATCTTTGAGATGAGTAACGAGAAAAACCATTAGGTACTTATATCTGAAACAAACTTTATTAATTTCATTAGGTACTTTTATCTACTTTATATGCTTAAGTTATCTCTGAAACAAACTTGATCAATTTCAGTATTTGGTTCTTTACTTTATATGCTTGGCTTTTAAGTAAGTAACATATTAGAATACTAACACGTCCGTCGGGTATACTACTTGTACGTTTTGTCGACTTTGGCTATAAATAATGCAGCTTCCGACTTCTAAAACAAAGCTAAAATAGTTAGCTTTTTTAGACCGCGAGCACTCGTCTTATTTTAAGAGCAAACTCTTACCAGGAAGGTTTACTTTTTATTAATATATAATCAGAAAACTTTCTTATTTCCTACAGTTGAAGAAATTTCTTAGCTGACCTCATCTCATTACTAATCTATCCGTTTAACTTACATAAAAACTGTTTCACTAATATACAACAGAGCCTAAAATGACGACAGAATTGCTATCATTTATCTTATCTGTTAACGGAGAGATTGAGTTTATCTTTGGGAGGGCGCGATATTCGTTAAACTTATTTGGTTTCTACATTATCCAGCCAGCAATATCAGGTTGATGAAATTTAACGTGACCTTTAGGTCTTACGGCCTTGGGTTGTTTAACCCGTTAGCAAAAGAGACGTGATTAATGTAAATGAAATCTTTAATAAGCATTACGAATGGACAAAATATGGTTGGCCCATCGCATCGGTGAGATTATTAAAAAATATTGTACATATGTATTTTTCTTTTCTTTGAAAAATAAAGAATTACAAAGATTACATTTCGCATGAAGTCACGGCTAGGTACGATTTTTATTTAGCCGTGACGTCGCAAACAGAGAGGAGTCCGGAACTTTACTGCTCCGTATTTTTGAATGTTTACTTTTTTGATAAACTGCAAAACATGGGTCCATTATTATTTTTTTGATAATCTAAGAGACGGACCAACTACTATCATACTCATTTCTGACCCTGTCGTCACCCCTAAAACAGGCGTATACTTTACAACAATAATGAAATTAAAATTTAAAATGCATTATCGAAGCCGCGGCCACGTGAAACGTAGATAAAATTGTGCAGAGGTATAGGTGGTGGCCGTTTAATAATTCTGTAGGTAAATGTGTCGATAAGCCGCGGCTTCGATCGCGCACAGGTGTTTCCTATTTATATCAGTCCAGTCTTCACCGGTATAAATACCGTCTATAAGCCTCAGTGTATGTATGGGTGCATCCGCTTTAAAGATTCTGCGTCGCTAATAGCTCATCTAAACTGGCACTTTGGCACTGCCAAATTATTTGTAAAGTGCTTTTAGCAGACATAGAGGTAATATTTTAAAGGTTCGTAATTCTGCACGCATGTAGACAATAAAATAAAATTTTAACAATCTAAAACTCACAAGCTCTTCCTTACGTCTGTTGTAATATTAATTATTAATTAGGTTAGGTATATATATTCTACAGAAATGTTATGGGGAGGACGGAGTCATAACACAGGTCCTAATTCTAATAATACAGTAAAGGAACATCAAACAAAAAGAAACTGGATGGAATGTGTTAAGTAATATATAAAAGACTGTAGCGATAGAACAAACTGACATACTGTATGGGTTAAAGATAACGATAAGATTAGTGTATAAATAGGTTAGGTCATATAAATCTGTGTATTATATAAGTATGTAATATTATTATGATATTGTTTTTTAAAATTAAACAACTACAAACTATTAGCATTTCTGAATGACAACTGCTGATAAGAAACGCCGATAGAAACTCATTAAGTGTCACTTTTTCTCCCAACATTTCTTTCTTTCATTACAGCATTAATACAACTCAATGCCAGATACAATGTGAGTTAAGACGTAAGTTCGCTGCAGGACAAAAGTTATTTCAGAGCGTTGCTAGTCGATTAACCTTTTAATAGTCGTTTTATGACGCCAATGATGGCAGTTCGCACAATATCCGGACCTAGTACCTACCTCGAATGTCAACAAGAGGTTGTTGAATGTCGAAAGTTTAAAATAGCGAAAAAACAATGCAGAAAGATTTCTGGTATGTAACCTTTTTAAGGTTTTAAAGAAAATAACGCACGTAGTACGATCGGAATAAATTAAATCTGGACATGTTATTTTTACTTAAAATTTTAATAACACAGCCTTTTAGAATAAAAACAATTTAAGTATAAATATAGCGTAATAAAGAAATTTATATCACCGGTCAGGGCAAGTTGGAAAATGGTATGGAAGTGTAATTTGTCCCTATTTATATTTATTTATTTATACAATACATGAACCCTGAAAACATCAGAATAATTTTTGGGGCAGTAGTGTAAAAAGAAAAAATACTTTATGACCCTTCTTCTTCTTATCGTGTGTGTTAGTGACTAGCACTAGTGTCAGAGTTTTTGAACCGCCTTAAAGGCCTCTGACATGGTTTTAGGTAACGACCAATGTCAAAGACAGTGACCGGGACCGACGGCTTAACGTGCCCTCCGAAGCACGGATCATCTTACTTATTAGACAATCAGGTGATCAGCCTGCAATGTCCTAACCAAACTAGGACAACAACACAAAGTCGTTGCCCCCGCCGGGAATCGAACCCGCGACCTCCGGGTATGAGCCGAACGCTCTAACCATTACACCACGGAGGCAGTTTAAGGCAGACCCTAAAGGTTTGCAACTTATGTTGTGGTTTTTGAAGTATCCTTATCAATATCACTAATAGCAACATGGAAGTCAAAGAATAAAATAATGTACGTTTTTATTATTATTATGCTCACAACAAAGCTTATAAATCAATAATAAGGAAAACTTAACACGAAAACCAACAATGAAACATCAAAAACGTATAAATAATAATATTTTTGGTACGAGTCCGATTTTCATGCAGTTTTTACTAACATATACTCAAAGCATTTTATCAGGAAGGTTCACGTGTTAAGACCGTTAATAATGCAATTCGGTCTGCTTGTTAGCTACGGTAATTATTATAATGATAGCAAGAGAGTTTTAGCGTTCGATTAATCAGGACATTTTGCGAATACGTCACAGAATCAACAAAATGACTTTTTGCGAATCGGGCATTCCAAACAGGTAACACTATTCCTTGCAAAACGAGATCATCCGATCCGTGATTTCCGATCCTTAAATACAAATACAAATACGAATACGAATACGAATAGTACAAATACAAATACAAATACAAATACAAATACAAATACAAATACAAATACAAATACAAATACAAATACAAATACAAATACAAATACAAATACAAATACAAATACAAATACAAATACAAATACAAATACAAATACAAATACAAATACAAATACAAATACAAATACAAATACAAATACAAATACAAATACAAATACAAATACAAATACAAATACAAATACAAATACAAATACAAATACAAATACAAATACAAATACAAATACAAATACAAATACAAATACAAATACAAATACAAATACAAATACAAATACAAATACAAATACAAATACAAATACAAATACAAATACAAATACAAATACAAATACAAATACAAATACAAAGAGTTTTTATTGTGGAACACAAATTAATTTTTAGAGAAGGACGTAATTTTTTATCTTTTCAGGTTCCTTGGAGAAAGGTATTCAGTATCATATACCGACCTTGCTCCAAAAATGTAATTGGTATTAATAAAGTCTGTATTGTGTACACAGAATAAGTACTGTACTAGTACTCATGTACAGAAGACTTACTCAGCAAAGGAATTTAAAGAAATATCTACTCAATGTCGTTAGCGATATGGTTTAATTTAGCTCGCGTCAGAACTCGACACCTCTTCGTTTAGATACCTAGAAGGGCATTGCAAGCCAATTTTATTCTTATAACTCTAGACATACGATTCACGTCACTGAATTTGCTACTTCTCGGAGTGGTCGCCGCGCGCATAGTAATAAGTACCTGGGCGACCGAGCTTTGCTCGGTTACCTCTCAAACATTAACTACATTTTTTTAAACTTGTCTAAAAACAATACAAAATAAAAAATTATAAACTTGAACATAAAAAAAAACAACAGAAAGTCATTGAGTCGGATTCAAACCCGTAACTTTTCTTTTTCTAGCGGTCCGCATCTTAAACCGCTGAGCCAAACGGATAGCGGCCGGAGCGACGAAATTAGCGACCATATTCTGCGTGGAAAGAAAAACGCATGAAAACTCGAAAACAAGCGTTTTCCCAAACATAAGACATCTAGATCGATTGGTTACCCCCGAAAACCCCCATATACCAACATTCAGCGAAATCGTTAGAGCCGTTTTCGAGATCACAGAAATTTATATACATATATAAATAAATAATTATACAAGAATTGCTCGTTTAAAGGTATAAGATGTAGGTATATTTTCGATACCTGAACGGGGAGTGACTGTAACACAGGCCTGATTCAGGTTCCTTGGAGTAAGCTCCAAAAAATTAGTTGGTATTAATAAAGTCTGTCTGCAACGAGTCCTATTTGTCCTTGGCCCATGTTCTGCACTGTATTATCTGAATGTATTTCACATTCGCATCATAAAACATTGGTTACTAAGTGACGATTATTGCTCGGCCTCGATTGCTAGTTGCCAAACGACCATTTATTGACCGACTTCAAATAAAAAGAGGATGTTCCTCAATATAGACCCACTTATTTACAGTGTAATATTGTTTACGCAAGTAATTTGACCTGAAACGTTGGTGGCGGTTTATAATACATAGACATGTACTTATGTAAGTTTTATAAAAAGAGGAGTTTTTGTTTTTCGTTTATGTAAGTGGCCAGTACTGGTGTCAGAATCTTCAAGCTGTGCCGTAAGGCATTAGATACAAGTAGGCAATGTATTTACCTCCTGAATACATTTTCATATATGTATTTATCCCTAATGGGGTAAACAGAGACCTGGTCATGATAGTGAAAAATTATTTTTTTTAATTTTTTATGATAAATGCAAAAGTGAGTTTGTACATTTGTTTGTTTGTTTGTTACCTCTTAACACTTAAACTACTGAACCGATTTGGATGAAATTTGGTATGGATATAGTTTGAGACTCGGGTAAGGACAAAGGGTACAATTTATCCCGAAATTCCCACGGGGAGCGAAGCCCGCGGGTACAGCTAGTCCTACTAATCCTACTAATATTATAAATGCGAAAGTGAGTTTGTATATTTGTTTGTTTGTTTGTTACCTCTTCACGCTCAAACTACTGAACTGATTTGGATGAAATTTGGTATGGATATAGTTTGAGACTCGGGGAAGGACATAGGGTACAATTTATCCCGGAATTCCCACGGGAAGCGAAGCCCGCGGGTACAGCTAGTCCTTCCTACTAATATTATAAATGCGAAAGTGAGTTTGTATATTTGTTTGTTTGTTTGTTACCTCTTCACGCTTAAACTACTGAACTGATTTGGATGAAATTTGGTATGGATATAGTTTGAGACTCGGGGAATGACATAGGGTACAATTTATCCCGGAATTCCCACGGGGAACGAAGCCCGCGGGTAAAGCTACTCTTCTATAAAATAACCTTCTTTTATAATAATTTATGATTAGCAGCCAACGAAACACAAGGTAATTAAGGTACCTATTAAATAACATTGTATTTTCCTTATGTAAGTTGACAACTATTATGTTTTATTTATTTTTTAAAATTTATTGTCAACAATTGTACGCCGATTTCAAATATTTTTTATCTGTTCAAAGTTAGTTCGATAAGTTAAATAGGCAATGTACTTTACATGGAAAATATCTCATTCTACCACTTTTCATTAAGTAAGTATTCAAATTCAAACCTACTGTTCCTTGCCGCATTTCTGACATAATACGATATGACAAAGGTCCCAGAAATATGAATAATAATTGAAACATTATTAGAGACTACCACAGAAACCTAAGGGTCAGTTCAGACAGAGAAAAATTGTCCAAACAATTTACTAACTCAATTGAAAATAAGACCGTATTACCATAGCCTATAGCCTAAAGTGTATAAACGTTTAAACATGACACTCAACGCGGTCTTCATACCGCGCATTTTGTGGTGTTTAGACGTTTATACACCTTAGGGTCCTTAGGCTATGGTCAGGGACCGGATTAGCATATAATTTTTAAAACCCCTTCAAGTGGACATCCTTACGATAGGCTTACCCTCACGTCTATGCTATCCTATAAAAAGCTTATTCAGCTTACCAAATCATTGGAAGGGGGTTTTTTTCCGCTTTATTGAAAGAGTTTTCCCCCCCCATGTCTCCCCCCCGCCCGGTGGCCGCCAGGGAAAGCGCTTCTTAAAGGGTTAGCCTATGAGATAGGGTTACCCTAAGAGAAATTGATTTTGTAAGGGTAACGTAACGTGCATGTTTTAACAACTTATTTAAAGGGAAACCCTTTTAAAGGCTTTCCATATGATACGGTTAGTCGATCGAAAGAGTTACCCAGCGATAGGGGTTTTTGATCCAATAAAAATATTCAAGCCTATCAATTTTATTAGCCGCTAAAAACCCGCGTTAGGGAAAGCGCTTCCTGTCCCTGGCTATGGTTATACTACGGTCTCATTTACAATAGGTTATTTTACAGTGTGTATCAGATTTTAAAACCTTATCACTTACTTGTAGTTATTATTGAACAGATTAAAAGACCTTTTTGTTTTTTGATCTTTTGGTTTCGAATTAGGTTACTTATTGATAAGAATACATACATACATACTTTCACGTCTTTATCCCTAATGGGGCAGACAGAGCATTTTGGGTCTTGCGGATCTATGCAGAACCCAGGGCCGCAAGACCCAAAAGCCACTTTTAGCGTCATGGTGGGCGAGAAGATGGTAAAGCAATCAATACATTGATGGGTTGCTAGCCGCATCGCCTGTTAACTAACATGATTCGCATTTTTGCCCATTCCCTCGATCGGCTTTTACGATCTGCGCGGGAAGAGAAGCAGCTTGTACATTCTAAGTTTTTTCATTTCTCCCAGACCAGCATGGGAGATAAGAATAATAAAAATTATTGAGTAAAATACCGTATTGAGTTATATTGCTCGTGCATTTTTCCCCTCTGTCTGTACTGTCCCTAAGCAACGGTATCGAGTGAATGCCTGTCGTGGGTGGTTCGCCAAATAAACGCCCTTGGGCTGCCATACACTACCACACACAGTCACAAGGCTAGACTAGGCACCCATTACATAATATGTTAGTTACTTGTTAGGAGCCTAATACATAAGCTTCTGCCTAAAGCTAGTGAACTGAGTTTCTTGCGGCGTATTCTTCCCAGCAGTGGTCGTTCCGAAACAAGTTTTTCGCTTTTGCACTAAAATAATATTTAAAAAATAACTTTCAATAAGAGATTAAAAAATCTACATAGATTTTTTTTACTTTGACCCCTATTCTTTACATTTTTTATACAAAATGTTATTGTGAGGCCAATTATTAAACAGGAACTTATTAACTTAAGAAAAAAAAAATTAGTTTAAGTTCAAACTCGATGGATTTGTGTCGTTTTATTACTGAGTTCCATCGATCACCTTCCGTCTTCGTGATCAGACCCTAGGTATCGTCTGCCATAAAGTGCTCGTCAAGACTAATCAAACGAGTCCTACTCAATGAGGTTATGTTGTTTTATAACTGAGTTTTATGATGTCATCCGACTTACACAAGTAGGGTACCTATGTACAATTTTAGCTCAATCGCTTGGCGACAACTGCAAGATTTGACTTAAACAAACATACCTATCTTATACCTTTAAACGAGCAAGTCTTGTATATTTAAAAATTTCTGTGATCTCGAAAACGGCTCTAACGATTTCGCTGAAAATTGGTATATGGGGGTTTTCGGGAGTAAACAATCGATCTAGATTAGTCTTATGTTTGAGAAAACGCGTGTTTTTGAGTTTTAATGTATTTTTCTTTCTACGCAGAATATGGTCGCTAATTTCGTCGCGCCGGCCGCTATCCGTTTTGGCTCAGCAGTTTAGGATGCGGACCGCTAGAAAGAGTGTTACGGGTTCGAATCCCACTCGGTGACGTACTTTTGTTTTTTGTTTATGTTCAAGTTTATATATAATTTATTATTTTGTATTGTTTTAAGACAAGTTAAAAAAATTTAGTTAATGTTTGAGATGTAAACGACCGAGCAAAGCTAGGTCGCCCAGGTACTGTATATACATACATACAATATACATTGCAAGTTAAATAAAAGGTTGTGGTCAAATCTCCTGTTAATTAGCAATAAGAACGAAAATAGCCATTTTGCTATCGAAGTAGGTACATAGTCGGCAAAAGATAACTATTATGATTAGATACGTTACGGTTCACTCAATCACGATGAACTTTTGCTGATATCAACCAAATAAAATATATGTATTTATTTTTATCTCATGCTACGGCATTATTAAAAATGTTTCTATGTTAAAACTAACGGCCCGACCGACTTCGCACGGGTACGTATGATATACAAACAGTCAGGTCAGTAGACTGATAAAATCTTTGTAATAATAATAATACATACATACTATCACGTCTTTATCCCTAATGGAGCAGACAGAGCATTTTGGCTTGCGGTTCTATGCAGAGCCCAGGGCCGCAAGACCCAAAAGCCACTTTTAGCGTCATGGTGGGCGAGAAGATGGAAAAGCAACCAATACAGTGATGGGTTGCTAGCCGCATCGCCTGTTAACATGATTTGCATTTTTGCCCATTCCCTCGATCGGCTTTTACGATCTGCGTGGGAAGAGAAGCAGCTGGTACATTCTAAGTTTTTTTTTATTTCTCCCAGACCAGCATGGGAGTAATAATAATAAGTAGGTATAAATCTCATTCCATAGACCTTTCCCTTTTTCTTGCAATAGATCTTTCTCCTGCCGAAACCTATTCAAGGGTACACCTTTCATAGGTATATCCAGGAAAGGGTTTTGGCGGGAGCGCCACATGACAACAACTTCTCCAAAGGGCCTCTACGTGTTGGATCTGTATCCCCGCGCAAGCCTCTCAAAAGACCGGGGTAAAAAGACCCGTGATTCTCAAAGAAGATACAAAATAAATAAGTAGGTATACAATTACACATCTAACTCTCATCAAGTAAATAGTAGAAGCTGTTCAATAATCAATGGAAAGAAAAAAGTACCTATTTAGTAATGACTAGTGTCACCATAATTTTAGTATTTGCGAGGACAGAATACTAATAAAAAATATCTTGGTAAAAAATTGGTTCCGTATCTAATTTTTAAATTGAAAATCACTATTTTTTATTTAGTAATGACTAGTGTCACCATAATTTAGTATTTGCAAGGACAAATACTAATAAAAGTTTTGGTAAAAAATTGGTTCCGTATCTATTTTTAAATTGAAAATCGCTATTATTTCCAGAATTGAAGCATTTTTTAAAAGGCAATTGCTTTTTTAAATTAATCATGAATACATAATAATGATACCGTAGGAGTTTTTGTTTTTATTGCGAAAAAAGCCGCACGTGACATAAATTCTGGTATGCACATTATACTATACTTGCCGAAAGTGGCAAAAATATGTTTCAATAAAATTTTATTGAAGCAAATAACAATTCACAAAATTGCGCTTAGTTATTTATAATTTTTTTAAATTTGGTTCTTTTATTTTTTTTAATGATACAAAATTGACGTTATTTTCTTAGAATTTAGTTTTTTTTTTCCTTACAATCAAGTTAATTAGACAAAAACGACTTTTTTTCTTAAAAAATAAATATTTTCCCTTTTAAAGATTCCTTTAATTTACGTAGTATTTCAAAATCAAACCTACGTATTTCAGCGTTAACCCGGGGTTTAAAGCTTAAAATTAGAATAGACTGTGATAAAAAAACAAGATAGCGCCCATAATGCATAATGTACGCTATTAAGCACCTACACCTACTAATTTTACAGTTAATTCTTTTTCTGCGCGTTCCTTCATTCATTATGTGTTTAACAACATCGAATCGTGTAAATTATCCACTACAAGTCGGTTAAACAAACAGCGAAGTCATTAACCAAATTACTGGCGAACTATTCCACACGGCAAAATTGTCTACGAAGCCCGAAGCGAAGCCCTAGGGCGACAAGGCCAAGATCATTTCACATCGTTTACATTCACGTGCAAGACAAAACAACTGGCATCTCTTTCTCAACTATAGTATTGATCGAAAGTTAGAGTGAGATAGCAATAGCGTAACTCTAGACAGGTAAGTGGCGTTAGTGTTAACTGGATAAATTAAAGTCTCGTGTCTTTGGAGCAAAAAATATCACGTGTTGGGTCTATTTTCATGTCCCTTTCGCAGGTACGCGTCATGAATGAGAAACCAAACACGTGCCTCAACCGGTTTCGCTTGAAATTGTATTAATATTACTTAATTATACGATGGCTCTCTCAAATTGACTGTCTCGGATGTTGCTGATGTTTACTTTGGGTGTTCGCCAAATGAACGGGTTTTCCATGAAGATAAAGCTATCAAACGTTTCACGCAGATAAACTACACCACAAACTGCTTAGCCAATATGATAAGAAACGTGGAATTTGAAATTGCCCTTATGAAATTGGCTTTAATAAAGTATCTAATGACCTGACTACATATTATCATGACTGTAAATAGTAAATCTTGATTTTGCTAATTCGAATGCTTTAAAATATACTAAATGATCGACCTTTTTTATATTTAAAAACCAATAAAATCTAGGTACATTCCGCGTTCATTCCACGCCTACATTCTCCAGTCAGTCGAAATATGTAGACTGCGGGGTGCCTCGCGGATCGCCCGCATTTCATTAGACAGGGCCATTGGACGCCAGAATTGCTGAACTGAGAAAAACGAATTATTCTTACTAACCGAAGCCAACGGCTTTGCTCGCCTGGTAAAATTTTTGTCAATCCGCGCATTCTCTTGCTGTTTAGCTGTTGTTAGCTGAATTTTATTTAAAATTTCACTTCTCGTTTTACCACCTTCAAGTTTATTAAAGTCATTGATTTTTATTCCTAAAAAACGAGCATTCGACCTTCGAACCTGTGATTTATAGTTTCTAACAAGAGATTAGATTAAAATCAGGCACTTTCAATTTTGATACTCACGTTACGAAAAATAGGTTGAGAAACCGAATGACAATCAAATGTAATGGATCGTTAGGCATTATCAATCACGCATACTCGGTCTGCTATCTCGCGTTGCCCATTATTTTCAAGCCTCACACATTTGGACGCACATGACTAATATATCTATCGCGATTTGAGCGCAAAATAAATTCAGAAGAAATATTACAAAGTCGAGTACCGACAGAGAAATTAATCGAGCTAAACTTCCTTTATTATTGTTTTTATTTATTCATATGATGGAGAGAGCCAGACTACTATTTGTAAAACTCTTCAGTGTAAAAATGCTACGCTTGTATCCTTTACAGTACATTTTTATGCAGATTCATTTCTGGAAAAAATCTATCTATCTATCAGTACTCCAATTTTCAGAAATTTCAGTCCGTGATATTAATATGAAGTGAATTTCTAATAACTGTATAATATCTCTGACATCTGACATAAATAAATAAATAATTATTATTATGTTGGTACGCTTTTCATCCATGGGGATTGGGGACCAGGTCTTTTGAGGCGTTCATGGGGCTAAAGTCAACATGAAGAGACCTTTTAGTACCTTTTTATCTAAAAAGTTAGATGGCTTATTATTATTAATAACATTATAAAAGACACGTGGCGAAGTATAGAAAAATTGTACTAAAGTATATTTACCGGCTGATCGCGATTCATATCGTGTTATTGTACACATTAGTTCTACAAAAACTACGTCATTCAAAAGGAGTTTAAGCAAACAACGAGCACAGTGCATGGCCTTTATCACCAAAGCGTGTTATATTAGCAACATATTGAAGGTGACAGTATAAACCGGTTCTGTCGACATAGAACCAGTCTCAGACTGAAAACTTCAAGTTGCATGGTTTTAAGTGCTGTAACGACGTATCATTACACGTTTCTTTAGAAATTTTAATTGCATCCTAGTAATACTTAATTACAGAAAATGTTTACTTGAAGCTTGAATGTCAGTTACATATACCATAACTAAAGGATTACAATCAGGACGAGCTAAGAAAAATGTACACTATTTTGTAATATTTTCTTTCCGAGCCTTCACAAACTTGAGCTATTTATTAGTAAATAATTGAAATACTGCCAGTTACAACAAAAACAGAACTGTTTTCGTCACAGTGTTATCAGTTTTCTTTACATTTATCCTAAACATTTCTACAATGCAAATTCATAAAATAACTTATATTTTACAGCATGATAAGTTGATAACTGTGACAATGCATAGTCTTAGCAATTATTAAACATAAAATGGCAAACATAATATAACCCAGTTGCATAATATTTTGCCATTAATGTTGCCCGCAGACAAGGCTTACTAGGGCAAACCGGTTTTCTATTTTAACACAAGCAACCAGCAGTTCTTTTCTTAGTAAATATTTAAAAAGATGTATTTAATAAAGGTTAACACGACGTTATTGAAATAAAACTATGAATGATATTATTTAGTAATAGTCCGAATTGCGAAAATTGGAATCATTTGAAAGTTATTCTAAATGAATTTTGTCTCTAGCACAAACAGAAAATGCTCTAAATAGCAAAGAATGAAACAGTGTTCTCTGATTTAACTAGTGATGACAAAGTTTATATGCTCCCAGTCTCCTAGAGATAAAAGATTTCCGGCTTAAAGAATCCCTTTGATACAGAAAATACACAAACAGCTCCCCATAAAAGTTGCACATCACAATGACGAGATAAATCGTTATAAAATATCCTACAATCTCTCTCCATGCTGGTCTGGGAAAAGAGAAAACGTTAAATGTAGCAGTTACTTCTGTTCCTGCGCACAAATCTAAATCAATTTAATAGGAGACTAGAAAAAAAACTACCCATTTTCCATCTTCAAGCCCACAATCACGCTAAGTTTGGCTTATGGCCCTAGGCTCTGAATATCCCTATAAGGACAAAGCCGAGACAGTGCATGTACTAAAGTTTTTATTTGTCTCATCTACTCGTTGTGATAGTGTAGGTAATTAGGTATGTAATACCTCGTGACGTGGCAAAAATCTGCAATTCAAATTGCAAACGAGATTGATTGACGTGACGTTTATTAAATTTGCCACGAATTTCTGCTATATTCCTAACTTTGTATTCATTTTAAATAAACCTTTTGTTATCAGTTGGAAACAAAGCGGAAAAAACACACCAACGTTACAAAGGAGTATTGTTTCAATATAATGAAGTAGACTAATAGCAAACGTAAGTAACCAAATTATTAAATTTATAGTTACCTTGTCTTTAAGGTAGTCTAACAATTTGTCTTTGTTACTTCTACAATTTACAATTCTCGAGCTTCTCCGTGCTTCGGAAGGCACGTATAAGCTGTTGGTTGGTCCCGGCTGTCATCATTGTATGGCAGTCATCGAGATATGTCAGATTCATTTAGACAGCTTGTAAAATCCACTAGTGTTCGCCACTTACACACACGAAAAGCAAGCAAGGCAAGATTATAGATTGTATTGTAGGCTGTAGAAATAATCGTAAATAGTGACATGTTGCTCGCCTCTTGCCTACTTATAACGATCACACATTACCCAACATCACGCCCGCTTTCTTGATTAAATCCCACAATGTGCGGGATAAAAAGCAGCTGAATCATTAAAATAAATTATTTTCCAGACGGCTGCTGCAAAAACGATTAACATTAACAAAAGGCTTCGCTGAAAATTGGAACGCGCGAGCAGAATACAATCGGTAACGGATATTTGCATGCAAGGCCGTTTGTAGCTTCTCGACTCTCTGCTATCGGCTTTAGCACTTCCTGAGTCACTGCAATGTGCAAGATATAAAATAGTATGCCTGACACTTTTCTACGATAAATATAACAGGCTTTCTGCGCACGGATTCGAACATGCATGACAAAGAATCAAAATCATTTAAATGCATTTCGCGTACTATATAGACTAGACACACCGTTTTTGTGTCATTAAAAGTTAGCCCTAGTACGTGTCCTGATTAACGAATTTTTATTTTTGTCGAAATTAGTACCTACATTACAAAATTAAAGATCAGGATATCCCGGAAATTCCGGTACTCCTGGTCACACTACAAATGCGACAAAATATTTCAAAAGATAAAAAGGTCAAGGTTGTATTGAATTTGACATTTAATCGCGTCAATATTGGCTAGCTGTTGATAAAAGTGAACATAACAATTTAATTTAAAAAGAATTATCTATAGGCACGTCCCCATTTGAAGTGTATCGTAAAACGAACGCGCGATAACGAGCATACTTTATACATTAAGACGATACCTCCGCAAAAAAGGTTGTGTTGAGTCTAATTTATCTCGCAAAGTATTTGAAATATAAATTTGAAATTTAAGGATATGATTTTTTACTCTTTTCTTAGTTAATTGATAAGATGAAAACATGATTGAAAAGAAAAATCTCGATAGAAATATTTTTCGAAATATGGTCTTACTTAGCAAACTTGTCAATATTATCGCTCGAATAGGACGACTTAAAAGAAACCGTTTGAACTATAAGTAAGATTTTCAGACATTTTTATTAATAACAAGATGAAATTTTGATTGATCATTTAATTTTGCCGTAAATTATTAATAAAGGTTTTGGCGGTTACGACCTATTCGTTCATGTGGATTGGAACCCCAATTGAACACACCCACCGTATACCTCTCTCGGCCCCACGCGCGTCAACTCGCCGAGCGCTATCTCTTGCCACAGCTTGCTCAGTCTGCGTATGGATTCCTTGGACGTAAGACCTGTGCCAGTCGTCCGCACATCCCAACGTTTCGAATGATCGATCTTTTATTTGTAAAAATTAAGTTTTAGGCCCAACGCAGACGACAGACTAATCCGAGCCGCACTTTTTGGTCTGTGAAAATAGAACCCTATTTTCACTTACTGTTTTACATTGTGATTGTGTACATAAGTATAATAATAATAGGTAAAATAGAAAACGGGAACGGAAAAGCAAGCATGATGAGACAAAAATTTAATAGATGGTAAGTACTTACCTACCTCAATGTTTCTAAATAAGTGGCTTATATTGATAAAATATGTAAAGTTTGTAAGAAAGGGAGTAGGTATGTCAATAAGTGCCTACCAATCTTACTGACTACTCAAAATATAGGTACCTACTAGGTATAAGTTGTATCATACTGAGATGGCACCGTACTGTCCTACTTTCAAACCATAATTACCTACTTATGTTATTTTCATACGTATCTACCTTTTTGTCTAATTCTACTGTTACAAGTTACAACTTATTCTACCCAACTAACATTTTGGATAATATGCACCTACCAAATAACTTCGAAGTAAATCCGACAATATAAAAGTACTACTGTTTTCAGGCCAAAAAAAAATCCTCTTTTATCAGAGTTTGATGACTTTGTCCGCGTCGCGATTCGTCGCCGCCGCAAGAAGAACAAGGAGGTGTAATTGATATGGAGTCGGATTTACAAATTATGGATCTGGACAATCAAAATATTTCGTCAGGATCACTACAGGTGGAATGGAAAGGTGTGTATTTTAAATAGAACTTAATAGAATACATACTTTCAAATATGACAATATTTTAAGTTATTTTTTAATCTCGTAAACGGGCATTTCGCCTGGTCGCAGATAGACGGACGGACGGACAGACAGACAGTAAGAGGGGTGTTATAAGTTTGATGCCGATGTCTGTTTGTCTGTGACATCGAAGTTCTTTCAGTATTGCGGTCTGAAATTACCTTTATCTATATAGTTTTGCATATGTATACCTAATAGCATGAAATAAAAATTACAATATGGTATTTGTTTCAGGATGAATTTAATGAAAATATTTCTGGACATCGTATAGTGAACATCAAGTACTTCTTTAAAGAATTAAATAAAAATAGCCACCAGTCGCTTTGTGATTGTGGGTTAAATACCATCAATATTGTATCAGAAAAATGTACGGGAATAACATCAAATTGCTTTTTATCATGCTCCATTTGCAACGAACAATTTACAATAAAGAATACATTGGAGGATGTTAATAAAGATGGAGTAGCAGGAGCTATAGTAGCAGGTTGTGGTCACCCCCAACTCAAACAAATTAGTGCCTGCCTCCTTAGATATACCAATTATGTCTGAGCGCATTTACAACCGTGCACATGACAAAATATGCGAAAACTGGGGGACCACAGCTTAGGACGAAATGAAAAAAGCTGGACAAAGAGAAAAAGCTGCTGCGATTGAAGAGGGTAAAATAGATAAAAATGGCAATGCCATAATTGATGTTATACTGGATGGTTGCTGGTGAAAGAGACTCTTGAGAGAAATTACTCCGCTTTGTCTGGTGCTGCAACTATGATAGGGAGGCGATTTACACAAGTGCTCAAATGTGTGTGAAAAATAAATACTGCTGTATTGGGCAATAAATATTTTTCTGATTCTTTGAACATAATGTAATCTTATTAGCAGTTGATTGTCCAGGTCAAACTTTATCAAGATTATTATATTACTTAGGATGCTTTTTATTTTTATGTTTAATACATCAGTCTCATCGTATAATCAAAAGATATCAATTATTATTGTTATTATTCTATTTTTATTGTATATGTTTAGCAATAAATCTATGAAAAATTGTTTTATATTTTTATTTTGTACACCTATATATATAAATACATTGAAACTATTTTACGAAATATACTGAATATTTTTCTTTTACATATTCCATACCTATGTTTTAATGTGTGTAATTTTCCCCAAAGACCTTATCATTGTATCGAAATATAAGGTCTAACAAAATATACTGAAACTATTTTAAAGGTAGGTCCAGTCCGTGATACTGAACAACTTTCCCCAAGGAACACATAGCGAAATATAAAAAATATATTTTTTATATATCACCCACCTTTGACTGCTATGTGCCTCGCCGCTCTACCCGACACATCAGCTGTATGCAGCAAAGGACGTCTACACACGCTACGATTACACTCATTCACAAACAATCACATGTTGTCCTAGTAGTCATTAGGTAGTCATATGTAATTTAATCAATTCACAACACACTTTGAATTAAGTACCTAAGAAATTAAGATTATTTTTATTATTTCGACAAGTATCTTTACAATGTGCAAACAGTTAATAACGACATTATTCACAACAGTAAAACACATTCCAAATTAATATTTTGATACAGTCAAAAATATTCAAACATCTCATGCGATAGGTTATTAATAAGAAAAATCTAATTTACACTAAACTCGCATATTTTGGAGACTGAACTACCTATTCACAAGAGCAACAAAAGTCAACTGATGTTATTAGTCGGTTTTGTTTCTTGCTATAATAAGTAAAAACATGTTATTCACATGAGGCGGTATTTCTTTGAATATGACAACAAAGGATTTTGTAGTAAAAATTCACCGGTTCAATTTTTGCCGGCTTTTATGATGTTTTGTTTGTTTCTTTTGTCGGCATTTTACTTACAAAAATACTGTTCACAACAAGCAAAAAATGTGCAATAAAATTTAAGTTAGCTCGTGCCTGCGGCGAGAACAAAAGGGGCCATAAATGTTAACCGTGGGAACGCTAACTGAAAACAAATAAACAAACAAAAAAACTTTCCAAGGTCTGGTCAGTTTTGAGTTGGAACTGATGCAAATAGCATCGTGCGTACGTTTTCTTTATGCCAAATTATAGGCAGTTATTCAAAAATACCTAGTCATATTGTGTGTAATCAAAACGCCAGCCTAGATACTTTTACATCAAACTTAGGTGACTTGCGCCATTTTATTTATTTTCTTATTGTTTTAATAACTTCATGCATCATGTAATAGACGCGGGTCTACTTGAGGTTTAATAGGGTACAGAATAAATACTAGTTGCCTTAGGCAAGTGATATCAAAAATAATAAATCACTCGACTAATTTGATGAATTTGTTTTGTGACTGTGATTGTGTTGTGAAGTCGTGCCATAAAGTTCGAGTGATGTCGCGACCTCGCGCCATTTAGCTACGTTTGTGGCTGCCTTTAGGTATTGCGGCGATGAGCGGACGGCGCGGCATGTGCGGTCGAAGGTCAGTGTATGTAAAAAATAAACTTCATATTTCACTATATGTTTCTTGAGAAAATTTGTTCAGTATCACGGACTGAGCCTACTGTTAAAATAGTTTCAGTATATTTTGTTAGACCTTATATATAATGTCCTTTTTTATTAAGTACAAATATTTTAAGGGGTGAATCAGACCATCATTTTGAACAACTTTTCCCAATAAATGTATATCGAAATAGGAAAAAAAATTTTTAGGTTTTCATAGAAATCGAAGTAGTCACGTGATATCATTACTATGGAAAATGAAAATTATTTTGTCGTATTTCGATAAAAATTTACTGGGAAAAGTTGTTCAAAATTGTGGACTGAATCACCCCTTAAAATATTTGTACTTAATAAAAAAGGACATTGTATAAAGAACAATATTTTCTGATCAGCCGACCGGTCAATTTGTAACTATATTTATATATTTTGTCTTTTGATTTCTTGGCGAAAGCAACATAAAAGTTGTTAACTTTATTGTATGAAAAAAATACCATACATAAAGACCATAGTAACTAGATGACGTGACTACTTCGATTTGTTTGAGAACGTTATTTTTTTTCGTATTTCAATATACATGTACTGCTATAAGTTGTTCAAATTGATGGACCGAATCACCTCTTTTAACATATTTGTATCTACTGAATTAAAAATATTATTGTAAACATATCTGTCTGCTATCTCCATACGTTCTAAGCTCCCGAGTTCATGAACATGTTCTCGGCAGTGCGCGTAAATATAATATCAAGGAAAGCGCCCCCTCGCGCAATCGACACGATACGTCTAGCTCCGCCCACAAATGAGGTACATAATTTTTGTGGTATCGTCTTAAAACACGCAATTCGCGAGTTTTTACTTTATTATTTTTGTCTGCAAATCGAATATAGAGCACTGAGGCACAGAATACATACTAGTACTGAGGTGGGTGTTTGGTGGCACCTCACAAATGAATGTGGCAATCTACAGCCTCCCTAGGTGGCTGCAGAAGACTGTTGGCCAAATGAAACTCATAATTAATGGCTGTCTCATATTTATAATGTCTGTCATATTTCCTCAATGTTAATTTTATCCATATTTCCTCTTAGATATGTTTTTTGTACTTTACAGACACAATTATTTATTTATTAAAAAGGTAAACTTATACAAACCCGATGCCTATGATGACACATAGATAAAAAGATAAGACATAAATGTTATTACTTCCAAAAACATATCAAATCACGACTCACGTGTACTTGCAATCAGCAAATAAGTTAATATAATACTTATTACCTGATAGCGATGATCGATTTGGCAACTTTCCTTCTATAAGTAAATTTATAAGTCTACGTACACAAACAGTCTAATTTTAAAATTATTTTAAGAATACTGATATGAAAAAATAATAGAAAATGCTGTGTTCATAAATATTATGATGTCATCTTTGAACATTTTAACCCATTTCCCTGTAATTTTTACCCATTTAGTAACTTGTGTAATCTACTAATCTGTGAAGAAAGGTCAAGGTCAAGATTTATCTTAAGCTAATGCATGTTCTACAGTTTGATTTACTAAATGGCCCAAGGATATGCTAATCCCGTGAGGAATAAGACGTGCTCACGTATTTTCCCTCGGGCGAGACAAGGGCCTCGACCCGAAGAAGTAGAACGTTTTAAGGTTGCTGCTACAATTTAGCATATTATTTCCAGGTGCAAAGGGTACCTAATCAGAAACTACAACTAAATTAATAAACTTTTGACTTTCGGATTGCCTTTCGGCACGTTAGTTCCTTGTATAGACATTCGGATTGCCGGAATGTCTAGTCCGTTCATTAGGTCTATTTTCCTAAACGTCCTTGGAACTCCACTTCCCTGAAAGTCTTAATTCCCTGAAGGTATACTTAGTTGAAAGTGTACTATTATTTAGGTACTCAGCAGATATTCAGAAGTTCCCTCCTCACAGAGGCTCGCCATATGGGAAAAGCAATAGATCAATACCAGTATCCAATAAAAGTATGTATGGTTATATCTAAAAGAATTGTTTTATACCACATAAATAAGTCATTCAGGAAACTTTGGTTGACTAAGTACAATCACAGGCATTTTGAATGGAAATTGGTTGACACATTTTGCTTAATTCGCGTAGTGTCGAATGGATCCTGGGTCAAACATAGATTATTTAGTTCTGTAAAGGAAATAAAACGTCATGAAATCATGACACTTGTCATGATATTCGTTCTCAATGTGATTTTAGATTTATTATTACAGAAAAACTGATATTAAGAGCGCTATTTGACTCCAAGAAACTATGACGTCATCGCCTGTATTTCATACAAATCCCACAGATTGATTGTTTTGACGTTTAGAAAAAAAGTACCTAATTTGAATTGTTGGAAAATAGCGGATTGTATTATTCGTTCACACTGCACAGGAGAAGCAACCGGCACATCCTACGATTTTCTCTCACGGCACCAAGGTCGTGCTTACATAACAGGAAATTGTACGTAGAGACAACGCTAGACTTTATACCATCTACTGCGATGTCAACTTTGAAATATAAGAAGAGAAACAGCTATCTTACTATTTTCTTTCAAAGCTACGAAAGGTCGTGTCTTGTCTATAATATTACATAGGAAATTGTACGTGACTAGGCGACGATAAGTAAAGATTATTTAACCGCGCCTACATGTGCCGCACAAATGCAAAGGTCAACTAAGCCGGCGAACAATACTAGGTGCCAATAGTTTGTATAAGGACATTCATGATTTTTTATTCTTACTAATACATGTATTAAGCTAAGTAGAAAAAAGTTTGAATTCACTGCTTGGTAGTAATTTATGTATAGGAATTACCTAGATACTTCAGGACTACGATTTTTAGTATGATATTTAAAGAAATAATAACTTTTCACCTTTAATCCTACTTCAAATTGATAAGTCGAAGTGAATAGCCTAGAGTCTTACAAAATGCAGGTAGGCAAGTTACTACAATAGGAAATTGGTCAATAAACAGCATTGCCAACAGTAGCTAGCTATCTATTATAAAGACTGTATTTTCCTTGTAAATCACGGATGACGGAAATATACTCACTATCTCACTAAGTTACCAAACAGATACGAAATTAATTGATCATCATCATCATTTCAGCCGCATAACTTCCACTGCTGGACGTAGGCCTCTCCCAAAGATTTCCATAATAACCGATCTAGAGCGGCTTGCATCAAATTATTTGACCTTAGTATTTATTTCACTGTTTACCCAAAATATAAATTTAATACATGCGAAATTATGAAAACTTAGTTTCGATAAAAATAATCTATACTTACGCATGCATATAAAGTATTAACGATCAATCCGTCATGCATGCCTATGTATTAGCGAAATATAAACTGCCTCCGCAAATACATAAAATTTTCATGAAACGGAACCCTAATAAAATATCTCGCAGTTCCTTCCTACGAGCCAAGAAAATCTACTTCAAGAATGCAAGTTGGACACACGAACGAGCGGTTCCCGAACCGAAAGCACTTTCGCCTACACTCGGCCTCTATCGGCTATCTTCGCTCCCCACAGCTGACTGGGCCAATGCGCGAGCGAGACGCCCATACGCTGCGCCGCCATGACAGAAAAGGACGACGTTCCGCGCAACTCCGGCAGTCGCCCTTTATTTCTTTTCAGTGCTCGCCTCCGCCGTAGTGACAGCGTTCATCATTATATCAATAGCGAAGAGCTTATTCGTTCTACTTGTGAATTTAATATATTAAATTTTACGCAAAAGTTATAAAAGTGATGCGCTGTCGTTTTGTGATCGCGTGAAATGTTATTTAAAGTGAATTATTCGTAAAGGAATCGCGGGTGACAAACGGAATGTTCGGTCTGTTCGCATCTGTTGTCAACACAAAACGTGGATTATGCAAGATTGTAGTTAAAATGTGGCTATTATAAGTGATTCTAAAGAAATATACGTGTATCAGTCGATGTTTCCGTGCTGTGTCTGTGTTCTAACCGTGGAATGCTTTGATGGGAATGTGCTGGAGGTACTTAAATGAAAGCAGTATACGAAAGGTAAGTCTGCTTCACTGTCTTGCAAACGTCCGCGAGAGGCGAGCAATTAAGTAAATATAGTTGCCTAATTGTTACCGTACTAACGATCTATTGTCCATAGAAATCTATCAGAAAACATGATCAATTTTGTTACTTGAAAATCTTGTACAAGTGCGTGCAATGTGCTACATCAATTTATTCAATTAAAAGTACAACAACGATAATGTATGTTTACGCATAGGAAATTGTTAAATGAGTTGCACAAACACTTGATAGAGTCAATTTGTAATTATAAAAAGCATATAAAAATGGTAAAGTTTGTCTGTTTCTGTTGTTGCAGTAAATAAGACTATGTGGGTTGCAATATAATGCAGTGGGTGCACAAAATATTGACGCTGGCAGTAATTTGCACGGCGGTGGAGGCCACAGGGTGTCCCTCCAGTTGCACATGCACCCAAACCCGTCTCGCATGCTCCGGTAACAGTGTCCCGGAGAACCGCCTCACCCAGGCCCAGCTCCAGCCCTTCGGAACCACTCTCCGGGAAATATCATGGACCGATTCCAAAGTAACCACACTGGATCCGCATCTGTTCGATGGGCTCCTCAGTCTAGAGTACATTGACTTGAGTAGAAACGAAATCAATAGGACTGAACACGGGCTGTTTGCAAGACTGAGCCGCTTAAAGCACTTGAACATATCGAGGAACCGTCTTGAAGATATACCCAGATCCACTTTCAATGATTTAGTGAATCTGGAGGTCTTAGATGTGTCTCACAACCAACTCGATGTCATACCATTCCAGGTCTTTGGGAAAATGATTAGATTGCAATATTTGGATATATCGCATAACAAAATACGTACTATCTTAGATTTCCACTTTAATCCTAATCGCCAACTGAAAGCACTGTTCCTAAATAATAATAGCCTAGTCAAAATAACGTCTAACGCTCTAGTCAACTTAAGGGAATTGGAGACATTGGATTTATCTAGTAATCTATTACACTATATTCCTAAATCTATGTTCGACACCTTCGAACAGCTGAGAGAGCTCAACCTGAGTTACAATCAGTTTGAAAACATATCACATGATGCTTTTAAAAATCTATTAAATCTAAGGTGGCTAAACATGGGCGGAAACAGAATGAGGATCTTGCCAGAAACGCTCTTCCAATATAACAAAAACTTGATAACTCTCTACCTCGAATACACTGAAATAACAGTAATACAAAATACTAATTTCAACGGCTTAAGTAGTCTACAGCAACTTTACATAAGGAATAATTCATATTTACGCGAGATAGAACAATTTGTATTTCAAGATACTCCAGAAATTACACATTTGGACATAAGTTTTAACATTTTAACCAACCTGCCAACGTCTCTCCAAGCCCTGCTGAAGCTAGAAGAGCTGAGAATAAATGGGAATCCTTGGGCTTGTGACTGCAGGATGGCGTGGTTCGCCGTGTGGGGCGAGGACAAGCACAAGAAAAACATAACTAAGAATGATCTGAGTTGTGGCCTGGCGTATCCCAACGACATGTTGCTTTTCCTGCATCACATACACTGCACGCCGCCCGTGTTGGAAGAAAGAAGCCCGCTGACGCTAACCAGGCTCCGGACAGATGCGTTACTGGAATGCAAGTTTAGCGGGAACCCTCCGCCGTCAATAACCTGGATCACGCCCACGAGGAATGTTTATCACTGGAACCCCGACCCGCTTATCCCCGATATCTTCTACAAACACGGTGTGGCACACGACCAGCTCTACAACACCATAGATAACATTCAATCTAGACTGAGTATCCGCGACGACGGATCCCTATTCATAGCAGATATACATAGAGAAGACAGTGGAACTTACTTATGCTTTGCAACGAACCCTTCGGGCAATGTTTCGACTGAAGTCGTCCTGAACATCGACCCGATGACGATGTATGAAATTAAAATATACAGTTTACTTTGCGGCGGGATTTGCGCGGCGGCGTTTTTAGGTCTCACATTGTTGGTGCAAGCGATACGTTATATATTTCACAGGTTAGTATTTTATTACGTATTACGCAAGTTTATATCTATGAAATATATGGTGTATTAAGTTTGATAATTGTTTTATTAATGGGTGTTTTAATGGGATTTCAGGTTCCATCTCATGGAAACGTGTTGTAGCTGTTGTACTTGCGTCAGCCGCGACGCGCCGCGCTCCCGTCAGATCTACAGCATGCTCGACAACATCGAACAGTACAAAAGGCAGCAGTTGGAGAAATTACGTGAGAATTATGCTATACAAGTATGTAGTCGTTGTCAAATCGACGTCGATCGATGTTTGTGACCTTTGCACGGTTATCATTGCTATTTTTGTTTGTAGGTGCACAGAATAAAGGAGAACTGCACTCAGCAGATGGAATGGATACAGAACAGTTACTCGACGCAGGCGGGGCACCTGAAGAACATAAGAGACATCGGGAGTAACCACTTGTCGTCTATGAGAGACAATTATTATGATCAGGTATGTACATGAATATTCATCGACTATCTTGTGTTAACGGTCTAGTTGTTATGTGATCTATGTCAGTGGTCTGTTGTCAATTCTTTTTGAGTTATGTAATATGCTCTCATTACTCGTTGCAGTTATAATGAAAGTCTACAATATTTACATAAGATAGTATTATTTTGTTTCGATAAAGACTTGCTCTGTCGTTTTAAAGATATTCGTATGTGTCTTTCTTATAATACATTAGTTGTTTTCGAAATCACAATATTTTCAGTTGAAAACAAGAATCAGAAAATGTGGCTTATTTTTAGAGAACATCATGATAGACTTGTCAATTTAATCTTGTTGTGTTCAGGTGAAACGCGTGCGCGACTACTCCACGTGTCAGCTGAACTGGGTGCGCGAGAACTACGTGTTCCAAAGGAACAAGATCCGCAAGTTCTCCGCGCACCAGATCCTGCGGCTGCGCGAGTCCTACAAGTACCAGCAGCAGACCCTCAACAAGGTGCTGGAGAACCTGCCCAGCCTGTACTTCGAGAACTGCCGCAGCGGCTCCTGCGGGCGCAGCGACTCGATGGCCTTCGACCCGGACGTCGAGGTCATAGACATGTACTTGAAGACGAAGATCGAGAAGCTGTCCAGACTGCCGAACCCTATCGCGGACGACGAGAGCAAGATATCGGTCTACTACACTCCCACAGAGCGGTCCGTCAACTCGCGGCGGAATTCCCCGGTGCCCGAGGGCATCCACATCAACATGATCGAGCGCGGGCCGCCGCGGCTGCTGGCGATGATCCGGCCGCTGCAGGCGCCGCCGCCCACCGAGGACGGCTCGCCGGGGCCGTCGGCGCCGCTCGAGCTGGTCACGTGCGGCGCGCCCATCCGCCGCTCGGACCCCAGCACCAGCAAGTACAAGGAGCCCAAGGAGAAGCCGGCCAGCGAGCCGCTGCTGGGGCGGCGCGGCGGGCCGCTGGCGGGCAGCGCCAGCTCGCCCGAGCTGGCGCGGGACCCCGACGAGCTGCAGCGGCTGCACGTGGCGGCGCGCGAGCTGCTGGCCGTGGAGCTGGCGCGGCCGTGCGCCTGCGCCGCGCCCTTGTAGTGCCGGCTGTTCAAGGTGTACGCCGTGGCGGGCCGCACGCTGCGCCGCCCCGGGCCCGCCTTCGTGTGACGCGACCGTCGCGCCGGACCGCTACTACTTCTAAGTGAGCTGTGATAGACTTTGAATTACCGTACGTTAGTGACTATTTCGTACCGTCTAGTGATAGGTTGTAAGGTGTCCGAGTCGACTGTAGTGTGGTTTAAGCGTTCTGTGGTTTAGGTCTCGTGAATACGTCAGTTTGTTTCAATCGTTTTCCATTTTGATGTATTTTTAGGGTAAACTTAGAGCGTTATGCATTTTTATATTTGTTTAACTTGAATTGAACGTAGACTAAAGTGAGGTTTAAGGAAGTTGTTACTGTCTTGTTGTAATTGTTGCGCGGTTGTCGTTTGGTGTATCCGGCCGGGAGCACGTCTCGGCAGCTGAACGATCACACTCATCCGTAGTATATAAACTCGACTCATTCGACATCTAGTGTCATCTAATTAAACTTTTAACATAATCTGATAGAGTATTTATGTATACTTAATATATATTTTGTGAAATTGTCGTACAGTTTGCATGAAATGAGTCTTGCAGTGATATGCCAAATAATACAATCCAGCAATGATTATATTGTATAACGTTTCTTAATATAAAAATATACAAATATTGTTGAACATTTTCTAAATATATAGCAAGAGTAAGCAGCTAACTATGGAGAATAAATTATTTTTCAATGTAATATTTGGTATCATTTACTCTCATCATTTGCAAAGATTTACTACTTCACAAGTTATATTTCGATTAAGTATATTTTATTAAAGAATAACTAAATCTAATTCTATAAAATCGGTATCTGGTAGGAAATATTTAAGGTAATCTTAACAAAAATAAAAAAATAGCTTGCTTTTAGCAAGAAAATTATCATCTCGGTGTTAAAAGTATGAACTTAGATCTATTTGAACAATTTCTTACTACAATCTACTCTTCATTGTCAAAGTACACAACTAATAAATCGAATGAACACGATAACATTCCTCACTCTAATTTGAACTCTAAATCTTATGTATAAGGATTAAAAAAGGATATTTCTACCCGTAAATCGCGTTAAATGAAACACTTACATTTTATCATCGCTTTATTGGCACGAAAAGTGTCGACACAACACACTCATGACGACAGTAACAAGTGTCATAAAATCTATATTTAAAATAAAACTAACACCGGATTGACTAAAAATATGCTAGCGAAATGTTGCAGATACGCTCCATCCCGGCTTCGCATGTGCAGCCAAAAAAGCTTAGAAAATAATATGTAGGAATTAGTATTTAGAAGTCTTTATTGTAAGTACGA
The DNA here is from genome assembly GCA_963555685.1 of Acrobasis consociella. Lineage (NCBI taxonomy): Eukaryota > Metazoa > Arthropoda > Insecta > Lepidoptera > Pyralidae > Acrobasis > Acrobasis consociella. The sequence continues at coordinate 1,430,247 of OY743119.1, read as the reverse complement.
AAGAGGTCGGCCTAGGCGAACATTCTGCGACCAAATTGCAAATGTTCTAAAAAAGGAGAGGAATAAAGTACCCCTAACCGAAGGGCATGTATGAAGAGATTGATGAGTGTAGATGAAGCAAAAGAGGTTTGTCAGGATCGTAGCAAGTGGAGGTCCATAGTCTGTTTTTGTGTATGTATGTTTATTGCAAATACCTAATACGCTACGAGTTGAATCGGATACTACTGTACTATTTTCTAACCGTCAAATCCTGTGACGTCATAGTTTATTGCTTCGGTATCATATAATAAATAATATCCCGCCAAAGATATGATCAATTGATTTGTGATGTTTTATTACTTTGGGACTATCTCAATATATGTTTTCCGTATATATTCATTGACCGACCTAATATGTCCAGCAGTGGATTTCCTGTGGCTGATATAATGATGATGATGACAAAAGCAATAAGTTAAAGTGAGGGAAACCTAACTATAGCAATAGGAGGATATTTAATCCAGCGCGTTTATCTTTGAACTAGCCGAAGCCCGCGACTTCGCTCGCGTGGACTTTATGTCTCTGGAAAACGCTCATCAGGCTGAACAATTTTTACAAAGGCGGCATTTTTATATCTCTTATAGTTTAGCTGCACCATTATGGTTCTGCATCAGGAGATCCATTTTCCAAAATCACTTATACCCTATATGTTGCCCAGGCTTAATAGCTATATATAAAAAAAAGATTCATTCGAATCCGTCCAGTATTTCCGGAGATTAGCGTGTACAAACAGACAAACAGACATACAGACAAACAGACAGACATTTTTTTTTTGGAAATATATTTAATGTACAGACACACTTTTTTACTGTTTTATTATATGTATAGATGAGCAAGCGATTATCCAAAAAAATAGCCTATAATATTTTTTACTTCGAACTTAAGCGACATTGTTTAGCTAGCGGTAAATAGATGTCGAGTAATATAAAAATAGTACCGATCAAATGTTATGTCGGTCATATGTCTGCCGGACAACGGTTTGTCCCACAACTGTAGTACTTTCGTTTTCGAGATATAGTACGCGAGGTCACTTTGGGGCGAACTACTAATTACTGCAACTTTAGTACATGATAATGATAACATAATTTTAATAAGTACTTGAAAATAATTTGACTCATAATAACGCGCGATCATCTTCAGATCTATTATAAAAGAAAGTCGTGTTAGTTACACCATTTATAACTCAAGAACGGCTGGATCGATTTAGAGGAAATTTAATATGGACATAGGTTGAGACCTGTGGGAGAACGTACGATAGTTTTTATCCTGAAATTTTCACGGGAGCGAAGCCCACGGGCACAGCTAGTTATAAAAGTGTTTTTTTTTTGCGTTTGTAATATTTGCGTTAATAATAATTATTAACTTATTTATGTAGTATAATAAGAAAGTTAAATAAAGTTTCTATCCTGATTCATGAACTAAACTTCATCATCATCAGGTCTTTTAGTCTCCACTGCAGGAGCACGACCTTCTCTGTACTACCAGAGCCATACTTGGCCAGAGCAGCCAGAGGACTTGGCCTACACTCTCCACGCTGGCCAGGCGGGTTGGAGAAGTCTCATTGATGTTTATAAGCTTTGTTTAGCTAGTATTTCCTAAGTCACCTTTACCTACACGGAAGGACATGGAATGGCACTATTCTACTCTGCCGGAAACCACACGGCAAGAACTAAACTTGCTATTGGTAAAAGAGTTTTTTTTTTACTTTTTGATATTATGTAATCTGTAAAACTTTCTGTTTCAAAAAATTTACAAATTAATGTCAATCAATGTCATGAATGTCGACCAACACTCCTAATAAATAAAATAACTGTAAACACCAAAGATTTAGAATATACAAGTACTTAATGGTAAACACGAAAATTCATTAAAATGATAAAATTACGAACCCGAAGTTAAACTGTTTATTTTACGGAGCGAGACAATCATCATAAAATTGTTTTTAGGTAATTTGGTTCACAAAAAGGGTCGCTTGGTAAGGTCACCTTTTTGTACAATTCACGTTATGTTTATTAATTTTGCGATGTTAAAATATCTATTTTAGAAATTGTGAAACATTAAAAATATCTATTTTACAAACTTCAAACGTCTGTGTACCAACATCATTTTATGTTAATACTAGGTGTGCCCTTGGGCTTCGCTCCCCGGAATTTCGGAATAAAAACTATCCTATGTCCTTCCCTGGGTATCACACTATGTCCATATTAAATTTCATATAATAATATATAGGTTCACTTGTTGAAGCGTGAAGTCATCATCATCAGGTCTTTTTGTCTCCACTGCAGGAGCACGACCCTCTCTGTACTACCCGAGCCAAACTTGGCAAGAGCTGCCAGAGGTTTTGGCCTACACTCCCCACGCTGGCCAGACGGGTTGGAGAGGTCTCATTGATGTTTATAAGCTTAGTTTAGCTTGTGTTTAGCTTGTATTCGGAAACCACACGGCAAGCGTGAAGTGGTAACAAACAAATAAATATACAAACTCACTTTCGCATTTATAAAAATCAGATTGTAGATCAAGTAGGATTGAACTTTCGCTCTAAACGCTTTTTTTTACTTGCCTAATGTATTCCAAAGCTGAGCAAAGGCCTCCATCTTTTCTTACAGTTCTCTGTCAGTGGCAACATATCGCCAGTTTTCAAACGCAGATAGATCGTGTTCCCTACATGTTCTTGAACGGACTCTTCCCCGTCAGTCTGCAGGGACCCAATTTTTACCCGACTTCAAAGTCAAACGGTAGAGTAATGATTCTAGCAGTCTATGTATGTAAGTAAGTATTTATGTATGTATGTAAGTAGGTTATATGTCTGTTCCACCGTAGCATCCGAACCGCTAATCCAATTTTCACAAATGAGATGTCAATCGATTCGTCATTATTGTCCGGGTGACATAGGCTACAATTTGTATGCAATAAGTAATTATGCTATGGACCAGTGGTTCCCAAACTTATTTTGTCTACTGCTCACTTTGAGAATAAATATTTTTTAAGCGCCCCCATTTTTTCACCTATTTAAAAACCACTATAACTTCAAATTAAATTAATTAATTATTGTGACCTATATATGTATATTATGTAAATATTTATTCTCAAAGTCGAGGATGATATTTATGTGGTTGTTGTTGAGAGTCGAGAGCTCTTGCAGTCGTTGTTTAAGAGGCCTCCTAGCTAAATAGAGCTCCTAGCAAAAAAAAAACATTTTCTTTCTGGGTCTCTTACCGCCCCCCTTAAGACCGGCAGCGCCCACAAGGGGGCGTTATCGCCCACTTTGGGAAAGACTGCTATGGACGAAGTGATAAATTGTGACATTATATAATGCCTGGGCGTTATAAGTGTCTTATTAATCACTTTGTCCATAACATATAACAATTGTTACATACAAATAGTGCGAGTCAAAATTTACCTACTACATAAGCCTTGAAAAATGGTGTTTCGTACACGGTAAGCAATAATTCAATTTATAGGTACAGGCTAGAGAGGTCATCAACATCCTACTTCCTACTAATATTATAAATGCGAAAGTGAGTTTGTATATTTGTTTGTTACCACTTCACGCTTCAACTACTGAACCTATTTAGATGAAATTTGATACGGATATCGTTTGATACCCAGAGAAGGACATAGGATAGTTCTTATCCCGAAATTCCCACGGGGAGCGAAGCCCGCGGGTACAGCTAGTACATACATATAATTGCCTGTTTAGCTGTATATGACAGAAATCAGCGTCGTGTGCTGTAAGCTGATACTAAGCAAACAACCCGTCATATCAACCTAGAATCAGGTTACCCACACTTACGTGACGCTAGGCTTAACGTTATAAGGAGGTTTGCGAAATCGTTATTGCAAAAAAAGGCACAGAATATCTACAACTTTATCCATACTAATATATAAAGCTGAAGAGTTTGTTTGTTTGTTTGTTTGTTTGTTTGTTTGTTTGTTTGTTTGTTTGTTTGTTTGTTTGTTTGTTTGTTTGTTTGAACGCGCTAATCTCAGGAAACACTGGTCCGATTAAAAAAAAATCTTTCGGTATTAGATAGGTCGTTTATCGAGGAGGGCTATAGGCTATATTGCATCACGCCCGCGACTTCACACGTGTGGTTAACGCGGGCGAAGCCGCGCGCTGCCTCTAGTAAATAATATTACAAAGGTTCTCGAATGGCGACCACGTACAGGCAAGCGAAGCGTAGGACACCCACCCACAAGGTGATTTGACGACCTGACCAAGGTCGCTGGAAGGCGCTGGATGCAGGCCGCTCTTGATCGTTCATTTTGGAAATCTTTGGGAGAGGCCTATGTCCAGCAGTGGACGTTATGCGGCTGAAATGATGATCTACAAACTTAGATATGGGTAGGGGACTAGGGGAAAATGTCATCATATGAAATTAATCAATAAATATATAGGGACAAATTACACTGATTGATCTAGCCCCAAAGTAAGTTCGAGACTTGTGTTATGGGACACTAACTCAACGATACTATATTTTATAACAAATACATATATAGATAAACATCCAAGACCCAGGACAATTTGAAAAAGGCCATTTTCCAACTTGCCTTGACCATTAGGTCCGCCACTTATAATTTTTTTTTACTTTGCAATTTAGTTTTAATATATACCTAAATACTTCAGTACTCTTATGTATTCTCTGATATGGGAATCGTAGGAAAGGGCGTTAATCCGTTAGGTGACCGACCACAAATCAAATCAGCCCCTTTTTTCTAAACGTCAAAACAAACATTTCCTATAAGATTTGTCTGAAATACAATACGCTATTTTCCAACAAGTCAAATCAGCAACTTTTTTCTAAACGTCAAAACAAACAGTTTCTATGGGATTTTGTATGAAATACAGGCAGATGACGTCATAGATTTTTGGAGTCAAATAGCGCTCTCATTATCAGTTTTTCAACAATAATAAATTTAAAATAACGTTAAAATGGATATGTTCAAAGACAAGTGACATTATTTTGCGACGCTTTATTTTATTATTAGTACAAAATAATTTATTTTTGACTTCGGAAAGTACCCAATTGTATATTGAATATTGTATATTGAATATTTTACAATTATTTTACATTAAAATGAAGTGTATAATTAAATGTAGAAAGACTTATTATTAACATCATAATGTGCGCGCAGTAGAAATTTTAATACATTATTATTTAAGAGCTCCGCGTCAACTCTACTAGGGTGACAGCTGAAAATCAGCGGTTGTTCAACACGAGCAACATTTCGCTGAGCTGTAGCCTTTTTGTGCTTCTGTGGCACACATGATGCATGTTAGGTTAAGTTAGTATTAAGATGTTCAATGATGTAATTTTTTCTTTGTATAATGTGTGTTACAGACAAAACAAATAAATCTTTTATCTATCTAATTGAAGTCAAATGTTATGGAGGAGGCTCGGTGGCCCGGCAGAAGTACGCATAACTAGCGCTTTCGCAAGTAAAGCGACACCGGGCGTGGTCCACACTTGGATGGGTGAACACAAATGGCACAAAAATTTCTCGAGCTTCTCCGTGCTTCGGAAGGAACGTTAAGCCGTCCTGGCTGTCATCACTGTATGGCAGTCGTCAAGCTATGCCTGCTGAAGCGCTCCATCGCTCTCTCTCGCTCTAACAAATGACAGTTCTGAGCGACAAAAAAGGATAGCAGGATATAAAAGTCCTGTTTCGTACTGACAAATGAGATCCCACCCTATATGACAAGACAGCATCATGCTAATGTTCCTGGGGATGTACTCCACAAGCAGTACGCAAGACGGACGTTACTGCGTATCCGCGTTTCAGTGTCAAGCAACATTTAACATTAAGAGTCCGGCGACCCTAGACTTCTCCATACAAACGTGGTCTACGTTTAATTTTGAAACCACATGTCAGATTCCGGTAAAAATTGGTAATTGTAAAGAAATTGCAATTATCTAGGGTTATAACTGGTTTCCTATTATAAAATTATAATATATATAAACCTAGATAATTGCAATATCTTTGAAATTACAAAGTTTTGCCCAAATCGGACATGTCGTTTTAAAATAAAACGTAGACTACGTTTGTATGGAAAGTTGTATTTTGGTTAGGGTCGGGGGACCCTTAACGTATGACGATGGGGGAGGGGGGTAGGGTACTACTGAAGTGGCCTACTACTGGGCTGATCAAATATAAAAAATCCATTGACACGCAAAGAAGAAGAACGTATGACGATAAATTCTAATTTGGTTTGACATAGAAATAGGACGTCACTATCGTACATACATACATACATACTATCACGTCTTTATCCCTACTGGGGCAGACAGAGCATTTTGGGTCTTGCGGTTCTATGCAGAGCCCAGGGCCGCAAGACCCAAAAGCCACTTTTAGCGTCATGGTGGGCGAGAAGATGGAAAAGCAATCAATACAGTGATAGGTTGCTAGCCGCATCGCCTGTTAACATGATTTGCATTTTTGCCCATTCCCTCGATTTTACGATCTGCGTGGGAAGAGAAGCAGCTGGTACATTCTAAGTATTTTTTTTTATTTATCCCAGACCAGCTTGGGAGCACTATCGTACGACTAACGTTTTACTCGTATTTTATGGAGTAACCATTCGTAAAACTGATTCGTAAATCAATGTATTATAAACACTCGTACGCCGTACACCCACGGTAATTAGTGTTTTCGTTCAATATCCTCGTATAACGTGAACGACCGGCAATCGAGTTATTTATTGCCTTTTTTACAAGTCTAATAAAAATGCCGACCTGCCAAATGTGTATTTTGGATGTAAACTACATTTTAGTTATAGTCAACTTATGTAGGTATTAAGTCATCAAGTTTAAAAATTCATCTCCGAAATAAAAAGTAAAAGATAATTTTTCGAAACTAAAAACGACTTCACCCCTAATCTTCACAACCGATTTTGATGAAATTCCTATGGAACCACCTGACAAGTATGCCCAAACAACAAAATAATTTTCTAAACCGGTCCAGGGTGAACATAAAAAAAAAAAAGAAAATATTCCGATAAATTGAAAATCCCGTCCTTTTTAGAAGTCAGCCCCAGTATACACAATACAGTATAGGTTGATAATGACTCCAAAAAAAAAAGTATAAAACTTTTTCAAGAAATTTCAAAGAAAATACTAGAAATTTTTTCTCATGTGGCAGAACGTTCTACACCATCTGGAACCTGTAGCTATACCTCTCCACTCACTTATCTCAAGCTAAATCAGACGGGAGAATGCTTGGTATTGGGCCCTTAATAAGCTCGATTGGCACTCTCTAACGAGGAATCAAATTACTTGCTAAAACAAACAACCTGTAAAGACAATCAACAAGCCCCTAGCCATGCCTACCCATCGCCTATAAAAAAAAATCTGTCCCTTGTCACTAGATGGCGCTATAGGTAATAATTAAAACATAAAATCTTTTATTACTATTATTTAAATAAAGCAGTATTCTACTTAAATATGACTTACATATATGAAATGCAAAAAATATTTTTAAAGTACATTCAACACTGTCTTTGTCACTTTTTTGCTAGTTGTGTGTGCTGCCATGTCTGTGAGGCATCTCTAAATTTTGCCTACTTACCCTCCTATAGTTTCTATAACGTGGGTTATCTGTTACGTTAGTAATTATATTATCTTTGGTCTAGCTGATTCTGGGCCACTAGATATGCCTATTATCCCTAATAGTCACTCCTGCCGGCTGCCTTGTTACATTAAGAGTCCGGCGACCCTAGACTTCTCCATACAAACGTAGTACACGTTTAATTTTGAAACCACATGTCAGATTCCGGTAAAAATTGGTAATTGTAAAGAAATAGCAATTATCTAGGGTTATAACTGGATTCCTATAGTAAAATTATGAACTGGAAAGAAAATATAACGATTTAGAAGTTTCCCATACTAATGGTCAAAAATGATATAAAACACTAAATTCTATTTCAAGTTCATATTTTTACTGTCGGAAACTAAATATAAACCTAGATAATTGCAATATCTTTGAAATTACAAAATTTTGCCCAAATCGGACATGTCGTTTTGAAATAAAACGTAGACTACGTTTGTATGGAAAGTTGTATTTTGGTCTAGGGTCGGGGGACCCTTAAGCTCAGTAGCCCGCTACATCGCGGTCAACTATTTAAACTGCGGGTTAAAGAGACATCGTGTGCGCGCGTCTCTAGTCTCATCCCTATTCTAAGCTTCTGGATGTCGAAACGTGTCGGCTAATAACTTACTCTCTACGTCATCATCAGGTCTTTTTGTCTCCACTGCAGGAGCACTCCCCTCTCTGTACTACCAGAGCCATACTTGACCAGAGCAGCCGGAGGTCTTTGGCCTACACTCTTCACGCTGGCCAGACGGGTTGGAGAGGTCTCTTTGATGTTTATAAGCTTTGTTTAGCGTATTAGCTTGCATTACCTAAGTCGCCTTCTACGACATCAACGGGAGACCTTGGAGTGGCCCTATTCTGCTCTGCCGGAAACCACACAACTCTCTTCGTAAGTAACCCGTATATCGCACATTAACGTTATCAACAAACATTCATCACGACATACAAACGGTAGTCTACGTTTTATTTTAAAACCACATGTCAGATTTTATAAAAAAATAAGGTAAAATTTTGTAATCTTAAAGAAATTGCACAAAATTATGAAAGAAATTGCACAACTGGTTTTTACATGAAGGAGAATATAGTTTGTATATAATTTTCGACCATCAGTATGGGAAACTTCTACACCCTTATATTTTCTTTCAAGTTTATATTTTAAATTCGAATACCAGTAATATGCCTAAAGGTATGCTATTTCTTTGAAATTACAAAATTTTACCGAAATCTGACATGTAATTTAAAAATAAAAGCTAGCCTACGTTTGTATACAAATGTCAGTGGTAAGGGGACTCTTAAGACCTAGGTGGTTTGGTTACTCCATAAAACAATAAGTTAGTCGTACAATAGTGACGTCCTATTTCTATGTCAAACCAAATTAGACTTTATCGTCATAAGTTAGTGCTCAATGTGGCTTGACACGCAGTAACGTCCCTCTTGCGTACCGCTTTTGGAGTAACACCCCTGCAATGCCTCAGAATTATCGACTGGCAGCAACGCTCACAAGTCCGCAAGAAATGGCGCCATCTAGTGTCGGAGGTCAAGATTCTCTTTAGGCCGTTGCGCCACCGTAGCAGGCCTGTGTCACTCCCCGTTCAGGTATCGAAAATAAACCTACATCCTACATTATTATTATTATGCGCGCGGCGATCACTTCGGAGACGTGGTAACCTCGGAGACATGAATCGAACGTCTAGAGTAATAAGAATGAAATTGGCTTGCAATGCACTTCTAGGTATCTACACGAAAAAGTGCCGAGTTCTGACGCGAACTAAATTAAACCATATCACTAACAACATTGAGTAGATATTTCTTTGAATTCCTTCATTGAATGAGACTTCTATACGTGAGTACTACAATGTGACCATAGTTTTTTTATTCAATGTAAGATAAATTTATCTCTTATTGAAGGTAATTTTTTTTATTTTTTTTTGTAACTTCTTTTGTTTTTTTATTTTATACAAAAGCTAAAATATACATACTAGCGTTTCGGAACGACCACTGCTGGGAAGATTACCAAAACGAAACCCAGTTCAGTATTGGTCCCTAGTCTCTACCCAGACTGATGGGCTATGTTACAATTACAATACAGATTTACACTTATTTTTTTTTTGTTGGGCAAGAAGTAACACGAGCAATGTATGTTTAGTACCCGTATAGCACATACATTAGAACAACACCTACCTTCTATTACAGTCACTGACAGCTTTCCTATGACCAACCCATCGAGATACAGATTGACATCTAGTTTAAGGAGAGGTCTCCCATGGGACTGGCTTGTGAGTGCCCACAATATGTAATTATGTTTTTAGACATATAAGTACCTACTTAAGTTTGTGTTGGTAAATAAACACTTTATTTACTTATATATTTAAATGTATAGCACATTTCAATAATACAATTACAATTTGCAGTCAACTATTTCCAAGAATTTTGCTTAAATGATGATAAATAGTCATTTACATGGCACAATTTGCAATCAACTATTTCCAAGAATTTTGCTCAGATGATGAAAAATAGTCATTTACATGGCACAATTTGCAGTCAACTATTTCCAAGAATTTTGTTTAAATGATGATAAATAGTCATTTACATGGCACAATTTGCAATCAACTTTTTCCTAGAATTTTGCTCAGATGATGAAAAATAGTCATTTACATGGCACAAATTGCAGTCAAATATTTCCACGAATTTTGCTCAGATGATGATGTTTAGTTATCAACAAACATACAAGACAAGCTTCACTTACCTTGGCAGCGGTGCGGTTCCACACCAGAACCTTGTGCCCTGAGTTGAGCAGATTCTTCACGATGCCACTGCCCATGATGCCAAGTCCGAGGAAGCCGAACTTCATCTGGCTAGCCTTGATGTTCTTCTCCAGCAGAGTCTCTGACACGTTCTCCAGGTCCAGCGGTGGAGTGTCCTGCAACATTCACAGTTTATAGACACACATCATCATCAGGTCTTATAAGGTACAGTACCTGGGCGGCCGAGCTTTGCTCGGTTAAATCACAAACATTAACTACATTTTTTAAACTTGTCTAAAACAATACAAAATAACAAATTATACGTATATAAACTTGAACATAAAATAAAACAAATGTAAGTCACCGAGTGGGATTCGAACCCTTAACAATCTTTCTAGCGGTCTGCACCTTAAACCGCTGAGCTAAACGGATAACGGCCGGCGCGACAAAATTAGCGACCATATTCTGCGTCAAAAGAAAAACGTTTACCCCCGAAAACCCCCATATAGCAATTTTCAGCGAAATCGTTAGAGCCGTTTTCGAGATCACAGAAATTTATATATAAATAAATGAATATACAAGAATTGCTCGTTTAAAGGTATAAGATTTTGGCTCATTCAGCGCACGCTAGGCAATAAGTCCAAAGCCATGTGCGGCGTGCAAACTAAATGAGACTTTACTACGCTGTAACTTCTTCTTATCGTGTGTGTTAGTGACTAACACTAGTGTCAGAGTTTTTAAACCGCCTTAAAGGCCTCTGACATGGTTTTAGGTAACGACCAATGTCAAAGACAGTGACCGGGACCGACGGCTTAACGTGCTCTCCGAAGCACGGATCATCTCACTTATCAGACAATCAGGTGATCAGCCTGCAATGTCCTAACCAAACTAGGACAACAACGCAGTCGTTGCCCCCGCCGGGAATCGAACCCGCGACCTCCGGGTATGAGCCGAATGCTCTAACTACTACACCACGGAGGCAGTTTACGGCACTACACCACGCTGTAACTGGGTTCTATTTAGCAAATTTCCTATCAAAGAGTGATTCTTCTGTCATCATCATCATCATCATCAGGTCTTCTGTCTCCACTGCAGTGCACTCTCTCTCTCATCGCCTATTAACGTTCAGATTCTCGGCCATTCCCTCGATCGGTTTTATGCGATCTGCTCAGGAAGAGAAGCAGCTGGTATGCATTCTAAGTTTCTTCTTTTTTCCAACTAGCATGGACGATAGGCCCATACCAGTTACAAGTCAAGTTCATCAACCACTTGACCTGTTTTTTTCGTGTATATGTTGGCAATCCTGGCGTCAAATTTTTCAAGCTGCCTAAAGTCATCGTAGCTGGACTAAAACTGTATAAACATTTGGTAGAACAAACTCTTACAGGTCTTAGGTACAAGTCAAGTTCACCAACTACTTTACTTGTTTTTTTTCGTGTGTAAGTATATGTTGGCAACCCTGGCGTCATATTTTTCAAGCTGCCTAAAGCCATCATAACTAGACTAAAACTGTCTAAACATTTGGCAAAACAAACTTACAGGTTTCAGGTACAAGTCAAGTTCACCACCCACTTCACCTGTTTTTTAAGTGAGTGCAAGTATATGTTGGCAACCCTGATGTCAGATTTTTCAAGCTGCTTAAGGCATCCGTCATAACTAGACTAAAACTGTCTAAACATTTGGCAAAACAAACTAACAGGTCTCAGCTACAAGTCAAGTTCACCAAACACAAATAAATAAATAAAAAACCACTTGACCTGTTCTTTTTTTTCGTGGGTAGGTATATGTTGCCAACCCTGACGTCAGATTTTTCAAGTTGCCTAAAGGCATCTATCATAAAGACAAACTATCTAAACATTTGGTAAAACTTACAGGTCTCAGGTGAAAGTTAAGTTCACCAACCACTTGACCTGTTTTTTTTCGTATGTATGTTGGCAACTCTGACGTCAGATTTTTCAAGCTGCCTGAAGGCATCTGTCTAACTAGACTAAAACTGTGTAAAAATTAGGCAAAACAAACTTACAGGTCTCAGGATGTTCGAGGGGCGATGCAGCAAGCTGGACTTCTTCGAGAACGAGTGGTTCAGCATAGAAGGCTTGTTTTCATCGCTGTCGAACGAGCGGCTCGACTTGACCTTCTTTCGTGGAGTCTTGGCCGAACCCGACGACGACCGTTTGATAGGCTTCACCTTTGAAATGCCCAAACGTATCTATAAACGTTAAAGAGGTGAGTGCCAGCTCCTAGACTGAGGAAGCATGCACATAGATATACAAGAACATCATAATTTCAGCCGCATAACGTCCACTGCTGGACATAGGTAAAAATTTATCAACACGTCGCAGCCTCAACGAGTGGCATAGTTTCAATTTAGGTTATATAGTACCTGGGCGACCGAGCTTTGCTCGGTTACATCTCAAACATTAACTAATTTTTTTTAAACTTGTCTAAAAACAATGCAAAATAAAAAATTATATATAAACTTAAACATAAAATAAAATAAAAGTAAGTCACCGAGTGGGATTCGAACCCGTAACACTTTTTCTAGCAGTCGGTATCCTTAACCACTGAACTAAAATCAAGGTCATCGGCGCGACGAAATTAGCGACCAAATTCTGCGTGGAAAGAAAAACGCATGAAAACTCGAAAACACGCGTTTTCCCAAACATAAAACTAATCTAGATCGATTATTTACCCCCGAAAACCCCCATATACAAATTTTCAGCGAAATCGTTAGAGCCGTTTTCGAGATCACAGAAATTTATAAATAAATATATATACATATATACATACATACAAGAATTGCTCATTTAAAGGTATAAGATTATACATTTTAGGTTAATTGATATGGGCCTGGATGTTTATTTTTTGTAAACTCTTTTGTTGACTGAAATAAAACAATAAAATAAAATAAAAAGGCATTTTCCAAAGATTTCCTAGATCAGTCAATTTGGTAATCTTTGAGAGATATACAAGATATACGTTTGTACACCGGCGAAGTGCAAGTCGGATTCGCAGACAAGGGTTCCGTACCATTATCTATAACGAATCACGTTTGTTGTGTGGGAGCCCTAGTAAATAGTTATTTTATTCTGTTTTTAACTTTTTAGTGTTTGTTCTTATAGCGGAAACAAAAATTTATTATCTGTGAAAAAGTGTCTAGGTTACTGAGATACAGCCTTGTGATAGACAGACAGATTTACAGACAGACAGCAAAGTCTTGGTAAAAGGGTCCTGACTTTACCCTTTGGGTACAGAATTCTAAAAACTAATACCAGACTACGGGAGACATATACAGCTAAGCTAACAATGCATATGTCGCAGTTGAATTGTATAATCCGTTGTTATTCAAAAACTCTAGCTGTTTGGCAAAACAGCTCGGTTTTGTAAAACAGCTGAAAATAGTTCAGCTCGATTGTCAATGAGTTACGTAATTACTTTTAACAAAACAGCTAGCATTGAGGGTTACCATTATCGAATAAAACTGTGTTACCAAACGAAATAATATATGAGGAGACAATAGTTGTTCTTTATTATTTTTATATTACTCGTGGGATGGAAATAAAACCTCAATTCAACTCCTTACTAAAATAATTCAGTCTCCAACATCATAAAACACCAATGAGGAATGATAATCAGCTCGATGCAATTGGATTAGAAATTTTGTAAACCCGACAACTCAATGGCGCAGCGATTTCTTACGGCAATTGATCCACGTGAATTTTCCATATTCCTGGAAGGCGGAAATAACAATATGGGATCCAAGCTAAAGGTCTGCTTTATTCTTTTCAATCTTTTGCACTCCGAAATCACAAACGATGCCCCCGATGTCTCTCGATAAAAAAAGCTTGGTCCCGGAACGCGGCTAAGAATTTACTTTATGGGAGGCCATATTTGTTGTTATGACACTGACACTTCACAAGCCACAAGACCCACAAGTGGCAGAATTCCGAACTAATCGTTCCACAATCTTACGTTAGCTAGTTTGTTAAACGTAACACATTAGACGATCTAGCTGAATGATTTTCAGCTATATTACAAAACAGAGCTGTAATGCCAAACAGCTAGTTTTTGAATAACAGCGGATTATACAATCCAACTGCGACACATATATTTTTGAAATGTGCTAATTAAGACTTTTTATGTGATTGCTCATCAATATCGAAATAAAAATATATATTTTTTACTATCCCCTTTTTTGTATGTAACATTCATTATATATTTTTTTGTATACAAATTCTATCCACTTTAACTAGGGCGTGCCCTGCGTTAAGCGAAAACACACGACGTGTTCAGCCTTTCTGTCACAAACGCTACGTGCGAAAGAGATAGCAGAATACGTCGCACGTAGTTTGTGATCCCGATGGTTCCGCCTAATGCAGCGTACGCCCTTATGGATCTGTTGAATAGGAAACTGTCAAGTGTTGAGACTATTCAAATTCCCTCTATCGGCTTTTACTCTAAACACAAACGGTGCGTTTTACAGAAGTCGAAATGTTAATATCAACTTTTCTACATTAACAAATCTAGAATCACTTTCAAAATGGATGTGATCAATGACAGCTGACATTCATTATGTTGTATTGTGTATTACATTAATTTACAGATACAGATACATTTTCACGTCTATATCCCCGACGGGATAGACAGGGCCCAGGACCGTTAAGCCCAAAGGCCACGCTTAGCGTGGTTGTGAGCGTTAAGATGAAAAAGGAATCAAAATAGTGATGGGTTGCTAGCCGCATCGCCTATTACCATAATTCAAATCTCGCCCATTCCCTCGATCGGCTCTTACAATCTTCGTGGGTAGAGAAGCAGCTGGTACATTCTAAGTTTTTTCTTTTCTCCCAGACCAGCATTAATTTACATTGATTTGTAACGTTTTATTACAAAATAATTCATTTTTGACCCTGGATACTACCCTATTCAGGCCAGGTGCTCTTTCCAGTTTAGGTATGAAGCTAAGCGGCCCTCTAACGTGGCTTATTTATAGACATAAGGTTGAAATTGTTAAAAATTTAACGCTAGAGACAAGCTAGAGATAAAGGAATATGGACCGTCACTTCTCAGACGTTAAGTACATTTTGGCTTGTTTGGCGCACGCTAGGCTAAATATGCGCGGCATACAAACTAAATGGGACTTCATTACGCTGTAACTGTGTTTCATCATCATCATCAGGTCTTTTTGTCTCCACTGCAGGACTACGACCTCTGTAATGCCTGAGCCATACTTGGCCAGAGCAGCCAGACAACTTGGCCTATACTCTCCTCGCTGACCAGACGGGTTAGAGAGGTCTCATTGATGTGTATAAGCTTTGTTTAGCTTGTATTTCCTAAGCCACCTTCTACGACATATACGGGAGGACTTGGAGTGGCCCAATTCTACTCTGCCGGAAACCACACGGCACTTGTGAAGAAACTGCATTTGTCGTACACCCTAGCTTACGAAGCTAGGGTGTACATAACATCATCTTTCAGTCTTTTAATGTCCACTGTAGGAGCACTGCTCTGTACTACCAGAGCCATAATTGGCCAGAGCAGCCAGAGGACTTCGCCTACACTCTCCAAGCTGTCATAACATACATACTATCACATCTTTATTCCTAATGGGGCAGACAGAGCATTTTGAGTCTTGCGGTTCTAAGCAGATAGAGCCTAGGGCTGCAAGACTCAAAGGCCACTTTTAGCTTGATGTTGGCAAAAAGGTGGATGAAGGAATCAAAATACTGATAGGTTGCTAGCCGCATCGCCTATTAACATGATTCGTTTTTTTGCCCATTCCCTTGATCGGCTCTTAAGATCTGCCAGGAAAGAGAAGCAGCTGGAACATTCTAAGTTTTTTCTTTTCTCTCACACCAGCATGGAAGAATCGCTGCTATAACGATTTTGAAATATCATATCTACCTTGGGTGTGGCGCTCTTCTTCTTCTTCTCCTCGGCCGGGGCCTCGTCCGCGGCCGCGGCCTCGGCCTCGGCCTCGCCCTCCAACACGTCCTTGAGCTTGTCGAACTCCTCCTCCGCGTTCACCGCGTGCTCGTCGATGTCGCCGAATTTCTACGACCAAATCACTTTTTTAAACAACTAAACATTATTATACTTTGTGATTACTCACGTATAGAGTCACCTAACTAGCAACCTTTACCATCTACCGGACTGTCGCTGCGGGCGCAGAAGGCGATCGCCCGCGCCGCCCGCGCGCCCCGTGCCACCCACAACTAACATCCGTGTGTCGCGAGCCGGTGCGGTGTACGGGCCTGTAGTCACATTCGCCCTGATGAAGACCTCCGGATGAGGTCAAAACATGTCGGCAGTAGCTGACTCTATACGTGAGTAGCCCGTTCACTAAATATAATAATGTCTGTGTCTCACGTTGTTTTAATCAAAAAATCTGACTAGGCAGGCATGTCTACCCATTGTCATATAAACATAATTATTTCTATTCCTTGGCACTAGATGGCGCTTTATGGTAATAATTAAAATATTAAAATCTTTTACTACTATTATTTAAATAAAGTAATACTCTAATTAATAGGGGTGACGACAGGGTCCAAAAAGTATGATTGTAATTAGTCCGTCTTTTTGATTATCCAAAAATAATGAACTTGTAATTTTCAATTTACCAAAAAAGTAAAAATTCACATAGATACGGAGCGTCAAAGTTCCGGAGTGGGGGCTTGCGACATCACACTTAAGTAAAAATCGTACCCAGCCGTGACGTCACGCGAAATTTATATGCGCTGTATCTTTGCCATTATTGGTTTCTCAGAGAAAAAAAAATGAACATGTTCAATATTTTTTAATAATCTAACCGATGGACCAAAAATATTTTTCCATTCGTCATGCCTATAGACACTTGAACAGCATTTAAATTATTATTATTTTGTGTATGTATATATTTTATATTACTCTTAATTCTTGATGTCCTTTTTGGGTCTTGTAATCTGAAATCGACAAATTTTATTGTTACAACTCGGCATAAGGCATGCCTATCCATCGTAATTTAAACATAATTCAGTATTTTACTTAACTATTTTATTATAAGTAAAATAATCCGAAACCGAAAACAAAAAGTTTTTTTTTAATCTGCCCAAAAATAAGTTAGATATAAGCTTTTAAATCTGATGGAAAGGGAAACTGTCAAGTAACAGAAAAGGATGCACGTACAGCGCTGTTGACGTCACGCTGTTAGGTCTCGCGCGTGCGAAAGAGATAGTAAGAAGTCCCCAGCACGCTCCCACTCTTATATTTGAAATATTAATTACTGCTTTATTATGTTACCAACTTTTATGCTGTTTTCAAAAAAATCTTTCCTTTCAGTGGTTTTTGTTTTATATAAAATAATAGCTGTACCCGCGGGCTTCGCTCCCCGTGGGAGTTCCGGGATAAAGAGTACCCTATGTCCTTCCCCGAGTCTCAAACTATATCCATACCAAATTTCATCTAAATCGGTTCAGAAGTTTAAGCGTGAAAAGGTCAAAAACAAATATACAAACTCACTTTGCATTTATAATATTAGTAGGATAGGATTAACCGAAAACATACACAGTAAATCAGCCTATTATTTCTCTTCCTTGTCATTAGATAGCGCTATAAGGCAGTAATCAAAATCTTTTTTTGTTTAAATTTAAAACATGTTTTGTCCTTTTCACTCTTTTGAATAATAGACATTAAAAGAACGAGATGGAATATATTTTAACTAAAATATTTATTATTTTTTATATAATTATATAATATAATTTGTTATTTTTTTTGAATAAAGGGGTATATGTTGTTAAGTCGCGACGACGCCCCGTCTAAGCCCTGCGCGCCCGGTTTGCGTCTTACGTCTTTTTTGTGTGTCCGGCGCCTTAGTTGGGTTAAGAGTTAAGGCATGCAGGGGTTAGCACTGAGAGTGCCTAACTAAAGAGTAATGAAGTTTTTTCCTCACTAATGTGTTGAAAAAAATAGTATGTATGGCACACGTGTGACCAATCACAAATTGTTCATTACAAGTCTCGGCTCCATAGAAAAACGCGCGGGCTTCGCCCGCTTGTTTGTGAGCCCGGCTCGACTGTAATGTAAAAAACTACTAAAACTTTTAAGTATCTTGGAACCAGGAAATAACCTGAAAGTGGTTTTACCTAATATTACTTACGGTGAAATTTAATACGATTGTATCCCACACGTTAATATAATTTTGGAAATTCTAGT
Source organism: Acrobasis consociella (assembly GCA_963555685.1). Taxonomy (NCBI): domain Eukaryota; kingdom Metazoa; phylum Arthropoda; class Insecta; order Lepidoptera; family Pyralidae; genus Acrobasis; species Acrobasis consociella. Next base: position 1,411,690 of record OY743119.1, on the reverse strand, counting down.
CGAGTCTGCATTAAACCGGGTCCGCTGCGCCAGTTTTTGAACATGTTAAAAAACATATGAAAGGGGCGTGGCCTAAATGTTTTGATGAACGTGTTTGTCGGAGTTAGTGAAAAACACCCCCGCGTTCGACTGCGGGCGGGGGGAATCGTTCAATTTATACATACATACTATCACGTCTTTATCCCTAATGGGGCAGACAGAGCATTTTGGGTCTTGCGGTTCTATGCAGAGCCCAGGGCCGCAAGACCCAAAAGCCACTTTTAGCGTCATGGTGGGCGAGAAGATGGAAAAGCAATCAATACAGTGATGGGTTGCTAGCCGCATCGCCTGTTAACATGATTTGCATTTTTGCCCATTCCCTCGATCGGCTTTTACGATCTGCGTGGGAAGAGAAGCAGCTGGTACATTCTAAGTTTTTTATTTCTCCCAGACAAGCATGGGAGTTCATTTTATGAACAATGTTATTTAAAAAATAAAATAAACAGGCTTATACCTAAAACAATGAATTTAAAAGTTTAAAGTGCTCCTCAAGGCGAATCAGACAAGCCCTAACTCGATGAGTTGCATCATTTCATTACAGAGTTCCTAACTACCTTCTGGCTCCATCCTCATACCATACCCAGATTTCTTATGATGTTCTTTTGCCTTTCAACTCACTTGAGACAAAACCAACCTCGTGATTTGATTAGAGTGCAACGTTTGTGCAAGATCACTCTCTAGAAAAGGTACATTTTGTTAATCTGGAGTTGGCATATACTAAGCATTACCGAAGGGAACACAAGTTACCGAAGGGAAATTTGACCCTCATATTTCACCCCTTTTTAAGAAATACGGGGGTAAAATATTTTAAAATTGCGTCACGTAGTATTGTTATGTTTCCTTATAACTAGGCAGTTCTGCTAAGAATCTGCCACGTAGGATTGACTCTGAGTACATCCTAGCAAAAGATTATGACACCCTCTTTCTTAAATCACAGTTCAGAGCTCACCAATAACAGAAACTTGTTTGTATATTTTATTTGAGTTTTGTTGCCAACGGTATTCGCCGTATCTTGTGACACAAAAGCCTCCTCTAGCTTTTTCCAAACTTCTGTAGCTAATGTAGCTATGTATTTTTACCCGATTGCGTCAGCAGGAGGGTTATGTTTTTTGAGTGTAGGTATGTATATTTCTATGAAACGCTCTGCAGCCTAAACAGCTTAATTGATGGATTTAAGTTCAAAAAGTGTCGTAAGATTAGTCTTAGTCGGAATGTGGACAAATTTTTTTTTGGCTCATTCGATAGTTTATTAAAAAGTATGATATACGTGTTTTTTCTTTACTATGATTAGCAAATAATAACGAAAATACAGCGCATTAAAATTTCGCGTGACGTCACAATTGGCTTTGATTTTGAACCAACGGTGACGTAAATCACCCCTAGTCCAAAACTTCGAAGCGCCATCTTCGAGAATTTTGACTACTCTTAAACAAAAAAATATGTTTCCTTTATTTTGGAATAATCTAGTTGCCGGACTAAAAAAAATAGCATATTTTTGACCCAATCCGCATATTTTGAGTGCCACTGGATATATAAAAAATAGGCTTTTTTTTAAAATAATTACTTGTTGCTTTGTTATTTTATTTGCTAGAGGGTTTTGGTTTAATGCTCGGTGACAAGCCAGGTTCGGTAGTTTGTATATTAGAGAACCTAAAATGAATGTTATAACATCAGAACCTGTTATCGTCTTACCTCCGGATTCACAATGTACTCCTCAATCTGGTTGACGGCCTCCTTAAAGGCGAGCGTCTTGCAGGACTTGATCAGCTGCTCCTTGTGCTCCTGGTATGGCTTGATGTTGTTCTCTTCGATCCAGGCACTGTTGGCGGATATATGTTGTTAGCAAGGGCTCTCATAGAAGATGCTACTTAAGGTTGAACTAGTCGCAGACTCAAACTCACAGGTGGGCGTGGCCTAAAGCATGTTGTTTCATCTAACATTGTGGCGGGCGAAAGCAGTGTGGTGAAACGGAGCGAAAAATTATGGTAAATCGAGCGCGTAAAACAATACGTAAAGTCATTTGGGAAAAGGGATTTTAAGCAAAAACTACTGAATTAATCAATTACAAATAAAGTTTATTATAATCTTCGATAATTAAGCTGTGTCGGTACGGTCTTTGTTTTGGAGATTTTACACTTCTTATATTACTTATTTACGCCGAAAGTTGTGTAAAAATTAGCAAGAAAAACGAATCTTTGATGGCTCATAACTTTTTAATGGCTTTTTATTTTACTATTCTTTATCCATACCGACAACATTTATAATGAGACAAAACGATATCATGCTAAACTTTCGATGTACAATGTCAAACAGTGGAGGAAATCCCCTCCGCAATTTGTATGGAAAAAGTATCGACTAGCTCAACCTTAATCCATCAACCACATAAATTATACACAATGAATTCAATGATTCTTTGGGCTGGATCCGGCCGATAGGTGGTTGAAAGACTTCACTGGCGAAATTTAAAATAAATTGTTTAAAATATGTTGATAATAAAAAAATTTACTTCCAAGTAATTGTAGAAAGTCCTTTGAATTATTTTATTAATGACCTTTGAAAGTATTATAAATAATCTGTCTAGTTTTAAAATGAGTTTTCGCCAAAAGTGGCCGCTTTCTACACTTCTGCTACCATTTGGCCTTAACAAATTTGTCTTTGGAAGGTTCCTAAAACACCCGAGAACCGTTGTGGAGGCTTAGTAAGCTTCCTGCAGGAGCTAGGCTGGTTCAAGAACTAAGGCCAGTGTCAACTCCCCACTCAAAACAAGTAGAGTCAATCCGGGTTTAATTACATAAAAAATGTCCTCGAGGGACGTAAGAAGTATCTTTACTGTAACCGCATTTAAAGTTCTGAAAGAAAAAAAATTAAAAGAGTTGTGTTCTTCACTCGAATTTCTCTTTTATGACTCTAAGCATAGTAAAAGAGACAAAAGATGCATGAACAAGTCTTATAGAAACAGTATATTTGAAAAGTATTTAATAGAGAATGTGGAGGCCACTTAGCATCACCAAGGTTGCCATCTGTCTGGCTTAAGTTGGACATGTTTGGCTTTTGCAGGTCATGTCTGGGCAAATTATTTGTGTCCAGTTCTCAGCTTGTTAGGTTTTTTTGGCAGAAAGTATGACTTGTCTGGGCTTGACCTATATCGCCCACTTAAAATTTTGATCTTGCTCCACCAGTTTATCTTTGTCTGGCATTTAGGGCAGAATGTCCGGCTTAACTCAGTGTTTAGTCTGGCTTTTTCATTTTTGAAGCTGGCAAACCTAGACATCACACTTGTTAATGTCTAAGTTTATCTCAACTTACATTGTATTACAGTCGCTGTTATATAACCCTTTAACTGTCGGACGCCCGGAGCGGGCGTCTGATGTATTGTTTTACTATTGTGTCTGCTATGCCGACATTTGAAGGGATAAGATTCCCAATGCTCCAAAAAATGCTCTATAATAATGGTGTTTAGAAGACTAATAGTAACAAAATATGAAGAACCAATCACAGGCAAAAAAAATACTCGAATGGTGACCGTAAAGTGGCAAGAACATATGACACCCAGACACGAGGTTGTCAGACCAAGTTCACTAGAAGGCCTCACTGGATGCAGGCCGCTCCTGATCGGTTGTTTTAGAAATCTTTAAGAGAGCCCTAAGTCCAGCAGTGGATGTTATGCAGCTAAAGTGATGATGGTGAATAACTAATTCATACTTACTAGTTATTAGTGCCAAAGAAGTAAATGCACTGAACATTTGTTGCCTTTTTAGGAGGCTTCAGTTCAGGGGTGGGGATGGCTACCTGAAAAACCACATCAGCTCTGATTACAAATAGGTTACTTTTCTGGTCACAACAAACAAGCTATTTGACAGTAGGACCCATATGACTTTGGCAGCCCGTCGAACAGTTCTAGGTCGTCTTCAAACATGACACATTAGCAAGAGGAAAAGGAATCACAAAATAGAATTTTCCCGCCCATAATAATGTTTATGTTTGACACATTACAAAAACAAGCACTTAGAGAAAGCTGCCTAGGCTTGACCATCCGGATTTTTTATATAATCACAACATTTTCAAGTCATTTAGGTTTTTTTGGGATATTTATAAAGAAGAGTCACTTACCCGGCCGGGCCAGGGGCTAAAGCCCTTCATCTTTGCCCTGAAACAAATGCACAAGTTGAGTTACACATGCTGAAATAACACTAGGAATAAGAATAATTATATTTTGCTTATATTTTTTCTACATACCAAACTAGATCACCAAGTTTATAAGCAACAGACATGACGCACGTCCTTTCTTCACGAATTTCCACGACGAACTAACCAAAGACAACAATCAAACAAACATAGAACTCAAATGTCAGCGTCTTTTTTGTCTATTGTCTATAGTATAGTTTAGTAACTGAAAAAAATTACCGATAATTTACCGATTGAACGTGTGAAGTATACTTTATTTATTTATTGTAAATGGTAACATTTGAATACTCTTTTGTCTTTGGTTATCTGTCATTGTCATTTCTATGAAATATTATTGTTTGTTGTGGCCGCCAAAATTAAATAATTATAATTTCTTTTTTTATCTCTTTCAGCAATGAAAACATTATTAATATTTTAAAATGTCGAAACGGTTCATATTTCCACAACAGCAGGGTGAACGAAAAAAGGCCAAACTTGATGTAACAATATCTGATCACAATTTTCCTTTGAGTCAAAACCCAGGACAAGGACAAGGTACATTCAGCTATTTATGCCTTATCTAAATCCTCTTATTTCTATCACATTTTATTATTCCATATGCATCATAAATTATAAATTTCTGGTCTTAATTCAGGTAAATTGGTGATTGTTTACATCATAACCTCTCAAAATATTTTTGTTGTTTTTCACCAGACGCGGACCTAGATAACTGGGGAGATGATAATGACGATGAAATCCTTCTGTTGGCCAGTCAAGCTTGCGAGCAAGCCTACAACAATGACGTCAGTTCTTTACCCGACTATAGTATATGTATGCAACCACAATCCACTAGTACCCAGCTCTTTGACCCAGGGCCTAGCACATCAAAGACCGGATTTACATTTAAAAAACCAAGTCTCTCCATAGCCAACACAATATCTACTAACCTCAAGAACAAATGCTCAACAATATCGTCTCCGTTGCCTGGAATGTCTATGAAAGTAATGTCAAAAGTCACGGAACCCGTCAACTTAACTGATGATTTAATATTTAATGATAAAGTGTATAAAGGACAGGATTCTGATCAATTGTACAGACAGTTGCTGCAAATGCAAGAGGAAAATGCCAAATTAAAATCGGAAAATGGGAAGTTGTTAGAGAAATGTGTTACGAAGGAGGGTGAAGCGTCCATACTGAGGACACAGTTGAAGACGTGTCAGGTAGCAGTGGATAATGCGAGGTTGGAGAAGATCAAGGCTCAGGAGAAGGTGCAGATGGAGTGGACGGAGAAATTGTCCTCTGCTAACACGCAGTTGCATGATTTGAGGACGCAGTTGGATTTTAAGGTAAAACTGTACTGTATTGTGTAATCTTTCCTTTATGGTTAATTTTTTTGCTAGTCTAATCTTTTTATTTCATTACAAACAATATTTAAATTATTAAAATAAAGAATTAAAAAATTATTTATTTATTATTTAATTTTGACTATATTTTTGTGCCTTTTGGCGTGGAGACTTTCGGACCTTGGGACCCCAGCGCTAGGGGTCTCCTTAAAGATATATCTCCAAGACTAATCTGCGCCGCTGGTCACAAGAGGGCTGGCTGTTTTTTTTTGCGATCCAATGCGAAAATGCGGCCAGCATTCTTGGCACTATGCCACGTGGGCATGATTTCTAAGACTAAATTAGTAGTTAACTTTTTTCTGTGTGTATATTTGAAATGATGATGATGATATTTGTAAATATATATTTTTCTTTTCATATGAATAAAAAATTAGAAAATTAACTTAAGAGTCCGGTGACCCTAGACTTCTCCATACAAACGTAGTACACGTTTAATTTTGAAACCACATGTCAGATTCCGGTAAAAATTGGTAATTGTAAAGAAATTGCAATTATCTAGGGTTATATTGGGTTTCCTATAATAAAATTATGAACTGGAAAGAAAATATAACGATTTAGAAGTTTCCCATACTAATGGTCAAAAATGATATAAAACACTATATTCTATTTCAAGTTCATATTTTTATTGTCGGAAACTAAATATAAACCTAGATAATTGCAATATCTTTGAAATTACAAAATTTTGCCCAAATCGGACATGTCGTTTTGAAATAAAACGTAGACTACGTTTGTATGGAAAGTTGTATTTTGGTCTAGGGTCGGAGGACCCTTAAGGGTCCCCCGACCCTAGACTTCTCCATACAAACGTAGTCTACGTTTAATTTTGAAACCACATTTCAGAAGTCAGATTCCGGTAAAAATTGGTAATTGTAAAGAAATTGCAATTATCTAGGGTTATAACTGGTTTCCTATAGTAAAATTATGAATACAAAATGGAAAGAAAATATAACGATTTAGAAGTTTCCCATACTAATGGTCAAAAATGATATAAAACACTATATTCTATTTCAAGTTCATATTTTTACTGTCGGAAACCAGTTATAAACCAAGATAATTGCAATATCTTTGAGGAGGACCCTTAAGGGTCCCCCGACCCTAGACTTCTCCATACAAACGTAGTCTACGTTTAATTTTGAAACCACATTTCAGAAGTCAGATTCCGGTAAAAATTGGTAATTGTAAAGAAATTGCAATTATCTAGGGTTATAACTGGTTTCCTATAGTAAAATTATGAACTGGAAAGAAAATATAACGATTTAGAAGTTTCCCATACTAATAGTCAAAAATGATATAAAACACTATATTCTATTTCAAGTTCATATTTTTACTGTCGGAAACCAGTTATAAACCAAGATAATTGCAATATCTTTGAAATTACAAAATTTTGCCCAAATCAGACATGTCATTTTGAAATAAAACGTAGACTACGTTTGTATGGAAAGTTGTATTTTGGTCTAGGGTCCGGGGACCCTTAAACTAAACTAATGACTGGATCTTATTTATCAGCACAAAACACTTTTCTATGCTGCCAAATGAGTCCCAGCCCTTAATAGTTGGATGTGTTGTCAATATCATATTAAAATTACAATAAGTCTTATTCGCAAAAGGGTTCTTCTTTTTGGAACAAATTGTAACTTAATTCACTTAAGTCGGCCTACACTACTTTCATGATACAACTTATTTTTTTACTTTTTCTTCTTTTTTTTCTAGAATTTGGAAATAATTAGCATAAAAGAAAAATGTAAGAAGTTGGAATCTTCAAAAATAAGACTGACTCAAGTTACTTTGGGTAACAATGACATATCTTCAAGGTATTTATATTTTTTATTGTGGGATCTTTATGAGTACCTAGCTTTCCTTGACTATTTCCGACGATATTTTGATGGCACTGATAAAATATGTCCTTTATTATATTTTATTTGTGGTTATAGGTCCTTTGTAAGTATGCCTGTATAAGCTATGCCCCATATGCCAAGTTTAATTAATTTAGTTGTTTGTTGACCACCTTACATTACAAGTATCTCCTTGCAAACAAGAAAAGCATTTTCCAAATCAGTTTAGGCGTCTTTGAATAGTCGGTGAAAATACGTAAAGAAGATAGCAATGAATTGATATCCTGCTCTTTTTTTTAAAGTCTGTTAAAAATAGATTTGTATATTATTTAGTTAAAATCTTAATTGCACCAAAACATAAAGTTACATAGTAATAGATACATAAAACAGATGTCAAAAGGCGGCCTTATCGCAACTGCAATCTCTTCCAGGCAACCAAGATTATTACAAATATTCCAATATATCAGTTTATTTAATTTTTTTTTTAACGTTTTTAATTTTTTTTTCAGTCATAGAAACAACAATAGCATAGCGCTACATAATGACGCCATCCCACAAAGAAGAGTGACAACTGCCACCAGTGCGGTGCAGACAGCTCAAGTTAGGGACCACTTTATAAGGTTGAACAAGAGCTGTGCTTTAGGTAAGATTCAATCACATTATCACACTTATTACACTAATATTATAAGGGCGAAAGTTTGTGTGTATGTCTGCATGTTTGTTATTTCTTCACGTGCAAACAGCTGAGCCAATTTTGATAAAATTTGGTATGCAGGAAGCTAATAAATACATACATACATACATACTATCACGTCCTTATCCCTAACGGGGCAGACAGAGCATTTTGGGTCTTGCGGCTCTATGCAGAGCCCAGGGCCGCAAGATCCAAAAGCCACTTTTAGCGTCATGGTGGGCGAGAAGATGGAAAAGCAATCAATAAAGTGATGGGTTGCTAGCCGCATCGCCTGTTAATATGATTCGCATTTTCGCCCATTCCCTCGATCGGGCCTTTACGATGTGCGCGGGAAGAGAAGCAGCTGATAAATTCTATGTTTTTTCTTTTCTCCCAGACCAGCATGGAAGAGAAGTAATAAATAATAATAATAAATAAACATATAGGGACAAATAACACTGATTGAGCTAGCCCCAAAGTAAGTTCGAGACTTGTGTTACGGGATACTAACTCAACGATACTATATTTTATAATAAATACATTCATTTATCGTGTCGGACGTTTTTCGTGCTGGACATTTTTCGTAATGGACGTTAATAATTTATGTCATTAGTAGTGTAAATCATATAGATAAACACCAAGACCCAGGACAATTTGAAATAAGGTAATTTTCCAACTTGCCCTGACCAGCTGACACCCTGGATTAACACATAGGCTACTTTAGGCGCGGGTAACACCGCGGGGCGCAGCTAATTAATGATAAATGCACAATTTTGTCCAGCAGTGGACTTCCTGTTGCAGTTATGATGATGATGATGATATTAAACAAATAGGTATTGGGTTCGATTCCCGGTTAGGTCACGATGGAAAATTACCTTTTTCAGTTTTACCTGGATCTTGGATGTTTATCTATACATATACATTATTAAACATATATGTATTTTTTATAAAATATAGAATCGTTGAGTTAGTATTTAGGTCAAATCTTGCAACGAAATTTTGCAAACTTGCATATATTAGATGACAATACAATCTCAATGAGCTGTTCTGATGATGGTCTTGACAAGCATTTTATGGTAGTCTGATCACAGAGACAGAAGGTGATCAACGCTGACGCAACTCCATCTAGTCTGGGCTTCTTTCATTTGTCTCAATAAGAACTTTGGCCTTAAAATATAAGCCTGTACAAAAAATGTAATTTTATAAAAACACTTTTTTTTTGTTTTCAGAAAGCACAGATCTTACCGAAATCCTGCCACTGATCCTCGAGCCCACTGCCCAGCACCACAACATACTAGACTACAACGAAAAGCTACAGAAACACACAGATTCTCAAAACAAATGTAGAGTATACAGCACATTCCACAGGTCAATTCTCATTTATTTACTTTGGGTTCATTTTTTGAGAAGAAAGAGGGTTGTTGTATGTTTGACGCTAATGTCTGTCGGTCTGTCTGTCTGTCTGTGTCATCCTAGCGCTCGAACGAATTAACCGATTACTATGCGGTATTTTTACGTGAAAGCAAGTTCCCTTGCGATGGGTCTTAGCTATGCTTGATGTAAACCGGTTCAACCGAATAAAAGTTATTGGGGGGGGGGTAACGCTTAAAAGTCAAGGTTTTCCCTAGCAAATAATAGATGGCGCTATGGGTATCAAGTCGTATCGATAGTTCTGCTACTCGTCACTAGATGGCGTCTTGACAGTTAGGGTTTTTTTTAATTTGCTTGTCAAATATACTTATTCGTGAGTGTAAGGCAGAGCTGGTGACAAATTTTTTTTTAAATGCCATTAGACATAGCTTGACGACTGCTGAGACCAACGGCTTTACGTGCCTTTCGAAGCACGGAGGAGCTCGAGCAAGTTTTATGCCACTTGTGGTACTCTAAAGACTATTTTGCATTATTACAATTTCAAGCCTAATTATTATTTCTTTGTATTATTTTTTTAATATGTTATTTATGTTTCTCTGTACGTGAATGTTTATTATTTTGAGAAATAAAAAAATCTTTAACCATATTTTTTTCTGAATTACAGGCTTCCGTCCACGCCCACTAGTGGGAAAGAGGTCGGGAGGAATAAAGTGGTCCTCACGAGTGTGTACGAAGATCTGACCCATATAGCTGCAGGCAGGCCGTTTGAAGAGTTGGTTGATAAGTACTGTAATGTAAGTTATGTAAGTAAATATACAGCGTGGGAGGGAGATACCCGAAATAAATCGAACCACGGGCTATACTAGATCACTATACTTTAATGATAATAAAATAACAGTAAAAAAAAAAACGACGGGTTGCACTCTGGGAGTGCCGGCAAAAGTGAAAACTTGAATATTAACGTTGTGCATTTTTGATATTTTGGAATGGTTAGGGAATAATTTTGCACGAATTGCTTTAATTATCAGTATAAAATATTTCAAATCTTTTCTGAACCACAGTCTATCACAAATGTCACAAGCATGACACATTACACACACGAACGTAACGTAACATAAACACACACGAACATTCGCGCAAGCGCCCTGCGCCGTCTTACGAATTTTCGATCAGGTCACGTGTCCTGACGCGAGTTTTAGATTTTTTACCCATTCCAAAAAAAGTGCACAACGCCGCTAAAGAAGTTTTCACTTCAAAAATTGACATTCTCATACAAATTGCCCGGGCGGCTGAACACTTTCGTATGAAAATGCTAGATATTAAAAAAAACCTTTGCACATCTGTGTTTGGGTCATAGGATTACACCATTTTAACAAATTTCACCTGATTTAGTCCAGTAGATTCGGAGCAAATCGGCTGTGACAGAAGGACAGACAGACAGACGCACGAGTGAAGGGTTCCGTTTTTTATTTTATGTATGAAACCCTAAAAATAAATTAAATTTTAATATACACTACATGTAATATAAATAATATTATTGACTCTCTTCGCTGGCAAGACGGGTTGGAGAGGTCTCATTAATGTTTAAAAGCTTTGTTTAGCTTGTATTTCCTAAGTCGATTTCGTCCTTCTACGACATCCACTTAGAGTGGTCCTATTCTACTCTGCCGGAAACCACACGGCGTATGTTAATCGCCTAAGGTACTGATTCTCGTGAAATCCTGGGAATTTTAGTCATATCCATACTTTTGACAGCATTAGCACCCGTAATTCTGATCTATATTCATGAGATACAGCCTGGTGACAAGCAGACAAAAGCTTAATGTTGCAGGTATTCAGAGCTGTGAAGTCAGTACTACTTGAGACGCAGCGCGAGCTGGTACAAGTATCGCGGCGCGCCGGCGCGGCGTTCCGGAAGGACGCGGACGAGCTCTACGTCGACGTCACTTCCGGCCATCTCAGTGTAAGGACACGGCAGCTGCTGATGGGGAGGTAGTAAATAATTGCAAAAAAAAAGCTTTGTTTGGAAAAAAGTTAAGTTACATCACACTGAATCACCTCTTAAAATATTTGTATTGAGTTAAAAATGTTCGTGCTAAGCCCCGTTTTTTTATACAATGATAATGTGTTCAAAGCGCAATGTTTTAAAAACCAATAAGGTTCATTTAAAAAAGTCAAATACACTTTGACTTTTCATTGGTTTGGAAAAAAATCGTATAGTATATAAATTCTTCTTAAAGTTGTGAAAATTATTTTCGATCGAGATCACGTAGTTAACCCCATCCAAAATTGCCGCGTGAGCTCGATGAACTCCGGTCGACCGGCCAGCGGCGCCTGGCGGCGTTACTACAGATCGATCTCACGATTTTATTTTCGAGTTTTTTCAACATTTTTATTTCTGATTTTTTATTTTGACTAGCTAATTAGGTTTTACTAACGATCCTTATGAAGTGGCCTTCGACTCCAAAACCATTAAAAATTACCGTGTATTTGACCATCTTAATTGAACCTTCGTTTCCTTTCAAATGATTAATTTTAAATGTGTGAATTCTAGTAAACCTTTCTTATTTTTTTCTCAGTTCTATCTTTGATTGTGAAGAGCTTTTCCTATGCAATATCTCTAATATTTGACATATATTTTCAGGAGTCTATACAAAGACGAACAAGCACTGTTAGCCAGAAGAATGGTTGCTTTGTTAGCGTTTCTTCTACAAAACAGTAAAGCGCTAGATTTGTTTAGGAGATTTGATGACAATAAAAGTGGTTCTACGTCTAACGAAGAGAGTAGTCAATTCCTGGATGTTGTTCAAAGTATATGCAATTTACTTGATAGCACGGTGAGTTATTTTACCTTTATACAAATACCTGTATACTATATAAAATACAAATGCTATATAATCTTTTTCAGATTTGTTATAAAATATAGTATCGTTGAGTTAGTATATATATAACACAAGTCTCGAACTTACTTTGGGGCTAGCTCAGTCTGTGTGATTGGTCCGTCTATATTTCTTTACTAGCTGAAGCCCGCGACTTCGTTCGCGTGGACTTTATGTCTCTGGAAAATGCTCATTAGGCTGAACAACTTTTACTAAGGCGGCATTTTTATATCTCTTTTAGTTTAGCTGGACCATTATGGTTCTGCATCAGGCGTTTCATTTTCCAAAATCATTTATACCCTATATGTTGCCCAGGCTTAATAGCTATATAACAAAAAAAGTTTCATTTGAATCCGTCCGGTATTTCCGGAGATTAGCGTGTACAAACAGACATACAGACAAACAGACAGACATTTTTTTTTTAATTCTTACTCTATTACTACGTCTCCATCGCCACCAATATTTTTTTTGGAAATATATTTAATGTACAGACACACGTTTTTTTACTGTTTTATTATATGTATAGATTTATTATTTAACAGAATATCACACACTATTTTAAGGCTTAAATTAGTCTGTGATACTGAACAACTTTCCCACGCCCGCTCCGGGCGTCCGACATTTAAAGGGATAACACAAGTCTCGAACTTACTCTGGGGCTTGCTCAACCTGTATGATTTGTCCGTATATATTTATTTATTTTACACTGACAAAACTATATCTACAAATCTACATATAAAAAGGCATTCAAACTAACCGCCTTTTATAATTTACCGTGCAAAGTTGCCTAAAACGCTGGCAGCATTGGCACGCTGGATCGCAATGGCCATCCGTTGCACGAGAAACGAACCTGAGCTGGAGTCACCAGTTTATTTTATGGTTTTACTTTTTATTTTTTCGTGTGTGTAAGTGGCCAACACTGGTGTCAGATTTTTCAGGCTGCCTAAAGGCATCTGACATAGCTTGACGACGGCCATAATGATGACAGCCGGGACCAACGGCTTATACGTGCCTTCCGAAGCACGGAGGAGCTCGAGAAGTTTTTATGCCATTTGTGGTCACCCATCCAAGTGGGGACCACGCCCAGTGTCGCTGAACTTGCGAAAGACAATATTGTTTTGTTTCCAGTCATGCGCGACTCTCTACAGCGGTCTCCTGCTATCAACAGCCACCCTTATCCGTATCACTCAGCAACATATACTGACTATCACGAAAACTATAATATCCTCTCGACCCATGCCGTTTGTGGCGTGCGATATGTTAAAAGTTGTGGAAAGTATGGACGGAGGGTTAAAGAAGTTGTGCCCTGGTGGCGCGGGGAACCTCAAGCTGGATTATGATCAAGGAGTGCTGTTGTATAAGAAAGGTAAGGTGCATTTAAATCTAGATTCTTCTTCTTCTTCTTTAGGTGCCGCTTCATTCCTGAAGATTGGCAGTCAGCTCTTTAAATCTTGGTTTGTCCATGGCAAGCCTGAACAGTTGCTCTAGTTTTGATACCAGTCCATTGTCGGATTCCCCTTGACCTTGCGCTTTCCGGCAACTTTACCCATCATTATGGTCTGGAGTAGATGATATTGTGGGTTTCTGAACACGTGACCAAGATATGTGATTTTTCTTATTTTAATGGTTCGAACGAGTTCTACTGTTTTGCCCATGCGCTCTAGAACTTCGACATTAGAAATGTGATCCGTCCAGCTTATGCGTAGCATTCTACGGTACGACCACATCTCAAACGGTTCCAGTTTCTTTCGGAGGTCTTCCTTCAGGGTCCACGCTTCGCAACCATATAACAAGAGGCCAAACATAGCACTGAAGCAACCTTGTTCGCAGTCTGATGGAGAGATCTCGACTACACAACACTTTTCACATCTTTTCAAAGGCTGCTCGTGCTATTTCTTAGATTGAGATTCTTACATTTGTCATCATCATCATCATATCAGCCACAGGAAGTCCACTGCTGGACATCGGCCTCCCCCAAGGATTTCCAAAACGACCGATCGGAAGCGGCCTGCATCCAGCGCCTTCCTGCAACCTTGCGTAGGTCGTCTGACCATCTAGCAGGTGGGTGTCCTTGCCGGTACGTGGCCGCCATTCGAGAACCTTTCTGCCCCATCGGCCATCGGATCTTCGCGCTATGTGCCCCGCCCACTGCCACTTTAATGAGCTAATCCGCTTGGCTATGTCAGTGACCTTCGTTCTTCTACGGATCTCCTCATTTCTGATTGGATCACGTAGAGAAACACCGAGCATAGTCCTCTCCATAGCCCGTTGAGCGACCTTGAGCTTTCTTATGAGACCCATAGTAAGGGACCTCTTGAGTAAGAGATCTTTACTTAAATTAGTAATTTAGGATAACTTATTTTTTACCGACTTAAAAAAAGGAGGTTTTTCGTTTAAAATTTAATTATTGGCTAAATTAAACATACATAGATACATATTTTTCCATGGGGGTAGGCAGAGACTATGGATTTTCACTTGCTACGATCCTGCAAACCTCTTTTGCTTCGTCAACACTCATTACTCTTTTCATGCAAGCTCTCCGGTTATGGGTACTCCTTACATCACCTTTCTTCAGAACGTCTGCAATTTGGTCGCAAAACGTACATCGTGGTCGACCCGGTTCGGTCCTCCCATCCACATCCGCTAAATTAAGAAATAAATAAATACAGGGTGACTTTTTAACCACCAGCCAAATTTTTAAGCAAGCTTAGTCCATAATACTAAACTACTTGCTAGAAAACTGCGTGGTGTAATGGCGTTTGGCTCATACCCGGAGGTCGCGGGTTCGATTCCCAGCGGGGGCAACGACTTTGTGTTGTTGTCCTAGTTTGGTTAGGACATTGCAGGCTGAGTGATCACCTGATTGTCTGATAAGTAAGATGATCCGTGCTTCGGAGGGCACGTTAAGCCGTCGGTCCCGGTCACTGTCTTTGACATTGGTCGTTACCTAAAACCATGTCAGAGGCCTTTAAGGTGCTAGTGAGGTGCTAGGGGAAATTAGTGCAGTAATTGAAAGTGTTGATGTTGAAAGTGTTTTTGTTATGGGAGATTTTAATGCCCATCCTCACGAACAATTTTATACTGAAATGACAAACTTCTGTTCCGATGAGTCTCTAGTCTGTGCCGACGTAGAGAAACTTGGTATAGGATCGGGTAGCTATACTTTTGTCAGTGATGCTCATGGAAGTAGGCGTTGGCTTGACCATTGTATCGTTTCGAATTCCGCGTGGCAAACAATCCTGAATGTAGATATTTTAGACGACGTTTATGTATCTGATCATAGGCCCCTAAGTATTACCTGTGATATGAGGGTGGTTAGGACAAAAATTCAGGCGTGTAGCTTTCCTCAGAACTCGGTGATTTGGGGTGAGAGAAAAGAGTGTCAGATAGATAAGTACCATGAGCTGTGTCATTCAAGATTACGAAATGTACATATGCCTACTGATTTTGAGGAATGTAGCCGAGGTAGATGTAGTAAAATCGAGCATAGGCATGTTTTAGATGAAATGTACGGTGAAATTATAGACATATTATGTACTGCAGCCAAGGAAACTGGTGGAGATCGTACAGCTAAGCCCAAAAAAGGCAGGTCCTTATGCGGTTGGAACCAGTATGTTCGGGATGCCCATAGGGAGGCCAGACGGAGTTTCGAAACTTGGGTCTTGTGTAACAAACCAACCGAGGGTATTATATATGAGCAAATGTGCCAATCACGAAAAACTTTCAAAAGTCGCTTGAAGTGGTGTCAGAAAAGTCAAGATAAATTTAAAATGGACATTTTAGCTAAACACAGATCTTCAAATGATTTTAGTAAGTTTTGGAAGACCACAGGGAAGAGTGGGGCTAAGTCTGGTCTCTCGGCATGTGTTGATGGTAAAAACGAGCCTACAACTATTGCTAATATGTTTAAGGATCATTTTGGCGTGCAGTCTCCACTTGGTTCTTCTGTCTCATCATCAGACGATATGTCTGAATGTGTGGATGAGATACAATCTCTTACTTGTTTCAATGGGAAACAGGTGAGAGAGGTTCTCAAAAAAATGAAGGGAGGTAAATCGCCTGGTCTCGACGGACTTAGTGTCGAGCATTTGAGACATGCTGGGGTGCACTTGCCGAGGGTACTTGCGGTGTTCTTCACAATGTGTATTAGTCACTCTTATTTACCCCATGATATGATGAAAACAGTCGTTGTACCCATTGTGAAGAACAGAACCGGGGATATTTCTGATAAGAGAAATTATCGGCCTATCTCTTTGGCGACGATTATGGCCAAGGTGCTGGATGGTTTGCTTGATACGTGTTTACAAAAATACCTTAACCTGCATGATGCTCAATTTGGTTTTCAGCCTGGGCTGTCCACTGAAAGTGCCATTTTAAGTCT
The DNA here is from genome assembly GCA_963555685.1 of Acrobasis consociella. Classification (NCBI taxonomy): domain Eukaryota; kingdom Metazoa; phylum Arthropoda; class Insecta; order Lepidoptera; family Pyralidae; genus Acrobasis; species Acrobasis consociella. The sequence continues at coordinate 1,394,948 of OY743119.1, read as the reverse complement.
CAAGCATACCGTTCAGTACTATACTGACCGTAGGACGCCGGTGTACGTTTGTTTCCTCGATCTATCCAGGGCGTTCGATCTTGTGTCCTATGATGCGTTGTGGACGAAACTGAGGGACAGAGGGGTACCAACAGAGGTTCGGAATATTTTTAAATATTGGTACAATGGTCAAACCAACTACGTGAGGTGGGCCAACTGTTTGTCGGATCCATATGTGTTGGAATGTGGGGTGAGGCAGGGCGGGTTGACCTCGCCCAAACTTTTTAACATATATGTAGACGACCTTATCGCTGAGCTGAGCAGCACCCGTGTGGGCTGTAGTATAGGAGGCGTGAGTATAAATAACATAAGCTACGCGGATGACATGGTGTTGCTGAGCCCAACGGTGGGGGGTCTTAGACAATTGTTGTCTATATGTGAGAGGTATGCTATCAAACATGGTTTGGCATATAATGTAAATAAATGTGAATACATGATTTTTAAGGCCGCCGGTAAATGCCCAGAAGCTATACCCGAAATAAAATTAAATGGGGTATGCATAAAGCGTGTACATGAGTTTAAATATCTAGGCCATTTCCTTACCGACGACCTTAGAGATGATGTGGACATTGAAAGAGAACGCAGAGCTCTATCAGTGAGAGGTAATATGCTAGCCCGTAGATTTTCCGTGTGTACAGATCAAGTGAAAGTGACATTATTTAAAGCTTACTGTCAGACTTTTTACACGGGGAATCTATGGGTTGCACATACCAAAAGAACATTAGATATCCTGCGTGTTCTTTACAATAATGTATTCAGAATGCTGTTGGGGCTGCCTCGCTTTTGTAGCGCATCGGGGATGTTTGCGCACTACCGCACTGATAGCTTTCATGCTATTATACGCAAAAAAACAGCATCCCTGATCAACAGAGTTAGGGGTAGTCAGAACAGCATCCTGAAGACAGTGGCTGATAGTATGACCTCTCCACTATGGAAGTGTCTGGTGAGAAGAACTATATAGGCAATTTTAATATGATAACTTCTAACATGATAACTTGTATTAAATTAAATTTAAATCAATTAATGCATGAATTTATAAATTAAATTGAATTTTTGTTGTAATTTTGAATTTTGTTATATAATTAATTAATAACCTCAATTAGACATAAGTTTGTAAATATGGATTTTAATTATCTGAAATAAAAAAATTATTATTATTATTATTATTTAAGGCGGTTTAAAAACTCAGACACTAGTGTTAGTGCCTAACACACACGATAAGAAGAAGAAGCTAGAAAAAAGTTTGTAAAAATCAATAAAAAAAATTCATCGCGATACAAAACCCGACTGCTTAAAAATTTCCGAAACACCGCTTTTTTGCTTTTGTTTAATTTGCTTCTAATCTTGTAACTAATATAGCTTTTAAGCATACTTGTTTTAAGATTGCAGTCTAGACCGGCTCTAATGTTATCTACCTAATTTGTTTATCTTTTTGTGTGTGTGTTTTTTTTATGTTATAAGTCGGCAAACGAGCAAGCGAGCCTCCTGATGGTAAAAGGTCATCGCTGCCCATGGACACATACAACACCGGAGGTGCCGTCTATGCGTTGCCGTCTATGTGTTTGTAATCTGTCGAGTGAGCTAATAAATAAATCACTTAGGTTGGGTATCGGACTCCGGGCTCTGAAGCGTTACCGCTGAGGATGCAACTGGGAATGCGTTTGGATGGTGATGTGTCTCATCATCATCATGTCTTTTTGTCTCCACTGCAGGAGCACGACTCTCTCTTTACTACCAGAGCCATACTTGGCCAGACCAGCCAGAGGACTTGGCCTACTCTCCTCGCTGGCCCAGACGGGTTGGAGAGGTCTCATTGATGTTTATAAGCTTTGTTAAGCTTGTACTTCCTAAGTCGCCTTCTACGACATCCACGGGAGGACTTGGAGTGGCCGTATTCTACTCTGCCGGAAACCACACGGCCATGATGTGATGATGTGTCTTTAAAATGTTTATCTTATTGTTGTAGATTCATGTCACGTCCAAGTGCTTTTGAAACAGATCGAAGCCGCACTGAAGTGTATGGAAAAGCAATCCGCAACCGAAGCAGCAATGGATGTCACGAGAAACCTGTTAGATTTACACAGCGGTATGAACGTTGAACATTTTGAGATGAATGCCGATGAGAAACAGTCTAAGTAAGTTATGTTTGTGTATTGCCGACGCTTCTTTTTAGGGTTCCGTACCCAAAGGGTAAAAACGGGACCTTACTAAGACTTCGCTGTCTGTCCGTCTGTCTGTCACCACCAGGCTGTATCTCGAGAACCGCGATAGCTAGACAGTTGAAATTTTCACAAATTATGCATTTCTGTTGCCGCTATAACAACAAATACTAAAAACAAAATAAAATAAATATTTAAGCCCAAACAACAAATGCGATTTTTTATAAATAATGTTACGGAACCCTTAGTGCACGAATCCGATTCGCACTTGGCCGGTTATTTTATTTCTCGTGGCCTCCGTGCTTCGAAAGGCACGTATTAGATTTTGGTCCCGGCTGTCATCATTCAAGTAAAATCAGATGCCTTTAGGCAGCCTGAAAATCTGACACCAGTATTGGACATTTAGATACACGAAAAACAAACAAATTAACCCTTTCATTTAAGACTTTCAATTAAGACTTTATATCAGTTGTCGTGCCCCCAGCGCGAGACATGGTAAATCTAACATACCTATCTACAACCAAAAACGGATATGGATACGTAAGTTATGTGCCATACGAGCATTTTTTTGTCGCAAATATGCGACCTTCGCGGAATGGGCCCGACAATGCTTGTCACATATATGCGACGCTCGCGGTTAAAGGGTTAACAAACAGTGCTCTAGTATAGCCCATGGTTCGATTTATGACGGATATGTCCAAGTTGTATACCTCTTATATGATCTAATTGTTTGGCTGTTGGTGGATTAATTTCTGTGTCTCTCGTATCACTAGACTCGCGCATGCGCGAAATGCGCCTAGAAAAAGAAAAACTAAGCGCGCCATATTTAAAATTTTCTTTACCGAGATTTAAAAATGTTTTTACCGGAATTAACCATACAAATCGCTCCACCAAGAACGGCCATGCACCACCACCCACCGAATCAAGAAAGAGCTGTTAATCTGTCAATCCTTCCGGTGTCCGGGCCTGGTGAGATTTCCCGTGTTGAGTCAAATTAAGCCGCAGGCTCCACTCCTGGTGGTGCCCTTCCGTCAATTCCTTTAAGTTTCAGCTTTGCAACCATACTCCCCCCGGAGTCCAAAATCTTATTGAAGTTCTTTTTTTCTCACTTTAGATAGATAGATAGATAAAACGTTTATTTGTGAAAACTGCACAAACACAATCACACACAAAGAAATACACGAATTATTTTTTAGTATATCAAGTACAAGTTTTTAGCGATGTGATGTGTATGCTGCAGTTGCACAAAAAGGTCGTAGGCTCTTTACCACACTTGTATTATAAACTACTATTGTTTCAGATGCGACTGCCAGCTAGTGCTTGTTCAAGTTATTGTCTATGCTCTCAGAATATGCGCTGGAATTCTGAAGAGTGGCGAATCTAGTAGTAGCCGTGGTAAGTGGATTAATGATACTTGAATTTTCCATTTAGTCATTTATGAATTGAGTTTTCCACTCAGTCGTTTTTGAGTTGAGTTTTTCATTCAATCGTTTTTGAATTGAGTTTTCCATTTCCATTCATTCGTTCTTAAGTTTTTCATTCAGTCGTTAGTGAATCTAATTTTTTTTTTAATTGAGTTTTCATTTATTTGTTTTTTATTGAGTTTTCATTCATTAGTTTTTAAGTTGAGTTTTTATTCTGTCGTTTTTGAATTGAGTTTTCCATTTATTTGTTTTTAATTAAGTTTTCCATTTATTCGTTTTTAAATAGATTTTTCCCTTTAGTCGTTTTTGAATTCAGTCCATTTTCCGCTTGTAGAATCGAAACAGCACCAAAAAGCCCTGCTGGCGGTTTGCCGCAGCGGCGCGCGCGCACTGTACGGCGGCGCACTGCGCGACGTGGAGTTCGGTTCCCAGCTCGGGTACGACGAGGGACACCTCATAGAGTTCTGCGAGATACTCAAGGGGTACGGCCATAGCGAGTTATACGGTGAGTAACGCAGAAAACATTAAAATATCAGCTCTAGTCTTCCGCTTAGTGACGCGGGCGCATGCGACGGGTTACAGTCTATCTCTGTCACAAACGCTACGTGCGACAGAGACAGGTGACCCGCGACGGATTCTGCTATCTCATTCGCACGTAGTTTGCGTGCGCCGCGCGTCATTTAGTGAGGGTTGAGATTTCCAGGGTCCAGTGCTGCCCCCGTTTAAAATAATTATTTTAAGGGAAACTGAATAATTTAATTTTTTTTTTGATTGAGCCCTAGATAACCCTTCCAACTAATTTATGAACTACTGTTCACAGTTTAAAGTCAGAACGTGAAGCTTTTCTAAAATGTACGTACAAAATTTTAAATTATATCTGTTTCCTTTCAAGTAATTTATCTCAAATGGGAGCAGCACTGGTCCCCGAAGAAACTCCCTTAAAGCGCATATTTGAATTTCGCTAACCCCTTAAATGAGGACTTTCAAAAATATGAGACACCAGAAGGGCTATTTTTGAAACGCGGAGTCACATAAACAAATGGTTTTTCCATACAAAAAATCGTTCGTTTAGTGACTCCGCGTTTGAAAAATAGCACCTCAGATGGCAGCACAGTGAAGTCAGTTCCAATTAGCTGCTGTTATTGGATAGTTTGATGGAATCAGAACCTGTCAACTGATGGTCCCATTCCAATACAACAGTCGATTGGACCAGGGGGTTGCTCCATAAAATAATACGTTAGTCCTACGATAGGGACGTCCTTACATACATACATACTATCACGTCTTTATTCCTAATGGGGCAGACAAAGCATTTTGGGTCTTGCGGCTCTATGCAGAGCCCAGGGCCGCAAGACCCAAAAGCCACTTTTAGCGTCATGGTGGGCGAGAAGATGGAAAAGCAATCAATACAGTGATGGGTTGCTAGCCGCATCGCCTGTTAACATGATTTGCATTTTTGCCCATTCCCTCGATCGGCTTTTACGATCCGCGTGGGAAGAGAAGCAGCTGGTACATTCTAAGTTCTTTTTATTTCTCCCAGACCAGCATGGGAGGGACGTCCTTATTCTATGATAAACCAAATTAGACTTTATCTATATACATTAGTGATCAATGTTGCTTGACACTGAAACGTGGATACGCAGTTACGTTCGCCTTGCGTACCGCTTTTAGAGTAGCCCCCCTGATGACACTGCTGCCATCTGGTGGCATATATTTTTGGAAAGTGTCGTTGTAGCACTAGTACGGCGCTATTTTTTAAAAATGTATCGACAGTCATTGTTTGTATAAGAATATCTGAACGACCGAGCTTAGGTTGATAAAAACAAGAAAATCAAAAGTACAAAAGAAAGAATCAAAAAGTTAGACTTACAGAAATTCGAACCTTGAATGTTCAGGTTCATAGTCTGTCAGAAACTGATTTTTAGGAGCACTATCTATCTTCAAGAAACTATGACGTCACGACGTGCGATTACATACAGATCCCATTCTTCTTCTTATATTTAAGAGCTGGGCTCTTGTCGGTGGAGTGCTTTCCATGTCTCTCTTCCTTCCGCTAAGTTCTTAACCTCTTTACTTTTTAGGGTTCCGTAGCCAAATGGCAAAAAACGGAACCCTTATAGATTCGTCAAGTCTGTCTGTCTGTCTGTCCGTCCGTATGTCACAGCCACTTTTTTCCGATACTATAAGACCTTTACTGTTGAAACTTGGTAAGTAGATGTATTCTGTGAACCGCATTAAGGTTTTGACACAAAAATAGAAAAAAAAACCAATACATTTTTAGGGTCCCCATAGTTAGAACTGAAACTAAAAAAAATATTTTTCATCTAACCCATACGGGTTATCTATGGATAGGTCTTCAAAAATAATATTGAGGTTTCTAATATCATTTTTTTTGTAAATTAAATACTTTGCGCGAGAGACAGTTTCAAAGTGGAAAAAAGTGTGTGTGTCCCCCCCCCCCCCCCCGTAACTTCTAAAATAAGAGAATGATATAACTAAAAAAAATATATGATGTTCATTACCATGAAAACTACCAGCGAAAATTGGTTTGAACGAGATTTAGTAAGTAGTTTTTTTTTTCTTCTTCTTTATCGTGTGTGTTAGTTTTTTTTTAATACTTCATAAACCATAAACCGCAATTTACCTTTCATTTAATCAAATCAAACATAAAAAAAAACGTACTGCAAGACTTTTATATTATGTTACTTGCTGCTACGGAACCCTTCATGGGCGAGTCCGACTCGCACTTGGCCGCTTTTTTACTTTTCTTAATTTTGACTCCATTTTAGGGATATAGAACGGTGGTTTCCCCATTTGCCTTCCGTACCGTACAGATCCCATACACAGTGTTTATTTTGACGACTAGTAAAAAGTTTGTGATTTAACTTGTTGGAAACATGGTACAAAAGTATATTGTTGTTGCAGGAAACATGTTGTTGGAGATATCCGGTACTTTCCAGCCGTCGCCGGAAGACATGCCGACCTCGTACCATAGACAAGCGTGGCTCAACAGCTTCCAAAACTTCTCTTTGGCCGACTAAATTTAAAAAGAACTCAGACCATATGCATAAGTGCTATTTTTGAAATGCGTAGTTACTTAAACGAATGGTTATTCCATACAAACAAATCGTTCGTTTAGTGACTCCGCGTTTGAAAAATAGCACCTCTGATCTGTGAAAGAGGCTATCTTTTTTAAGGTGAATACAGACTAGCAGTGGCGTCCTCATTTGAAATAAATTGTTTACTTTCAACGGTTATTTATGAAATTATTTAAAGGTTTATCTGATGCCTGACCGTTAGCAAATTGTTAATTATTACCATATGTACGATTAAAACCATTTCAAATGACCACTTTTGCACGGTATTCGTCGTAAATAGGGAGATATATGCCATATTGACTGTAAATATGTGAATAATATAAAAAATAAGCTAATATTTTCAAATACAATTATTGAATTTTGTATATTATCAAATGAATTGTTAAAAGGTTCAGACTGTTTTAAAAACTTTTGAAAGTATTATTTTTTCAAAAGTCTTTGTATAATAGGTGCCTAAGAAAAGAGAGAAGAGAAAGAGGGAGTTTATATATATTTATATTTATTGGTAGATTGTTGCTTAGAGCCAATGCGCGTTGAAAGAGAAATCCCAATTTATAGTGTACATTCATTGCGGCACCTGGTGGCGGCTAATGGAACTACTTAATAAAAGTTATGCTTTTTAAATGTTTTTTCAGAGTGCGTATTTGAATTATTATTTTTTTGGTGTACAATAAAGTATTACTTAACAAATATGATAGTACAAAATTTATTAGATATAAGAATTATAAAATAGGCCTGACGAATCAAAAAATATTTTTGGCCTATTGGTTAGATTGTCAAAAAATATTGTACACGTATTTTTTCTTTTCTCTGAGAATCAAAAAAATTACAAAGATACAGCGCATTCAAATTGTGCATAACGTCACGGCTGGGTACTATTTTTACTTAGCGGTGACGTCGCAAGCCCCCACTTCGGAACTTTGACGCTCCGTATCTTTGTGAATTTTTACTTTTTTGGTAAACTTGAAAATACGAGTCAATTATTTTTAGATAATCTAAAAGACAGACTAACCTGTCTGTGACTGTCGTCACCCCTTTGGCGCTGTGTTTAACAGTCGGATGCGCGAATTTGCGAGCGAGGTATTAAGGCCTATTTATGCATAGTGCTAGTTTTTTCCTGAATGAAATTGAAACTATACAATGTGTAACAAAAAGGAGGTATCAACCCGTAAAAGAGTCCGTTTATTCCCGGTCGTCCCCACTGGGTACGAGTGGGAAAAAAAAGTTTCGTTCGTCCCCAGTGGTGACGATTGGCACTTTTTATTTCCCACTCGTTCCGCTATAGACCGAGAGTCAAAATAGGTACAAGGGGGTTTCAATAAGAGATTGTGCGGTTTGCTAAAATGCTAAGCAAGACTGAACAATGTTTTGACTGAACATTGAAAGTAACTAAAATTAGCCTCAGTCTTTTAGTTACTTTCAACGTTCAAATCAATGTGAACAACTTTTACTATAGGACCATCCTTGAAAAGGCAAAAAAGAATCGCCATACATTTTGGCACGGTGGGTTGGCTACGCCATTCAGACACTATTTATAGAATGTAGGTATTTAATTTCGTATGGAGCTGCAATTTTTTTTCTTCCTTTTCCCAAGTTAGTAAAAGTTGTTCGCATTGATAAGTATGTTTACTCCCTTTCATGTTGATACCCCATTTCCGTTAAACGTTGTAGATGTATATAATATCACCATATATAATATATAATATACCAGTTTTCGCATTTAACCAGTCTGCACCTTTTGAAAACTAATTTTGTACTTCCTGTGATTATTTAAAACTAAATAAAAACAATATTTTTAAATATAATATGTATTTTTATTTATTAAATTCAAATTAACAATACTTATCTATACAAAAAATAAAATAAAATTTCTGGCATAGGAATGTCTTAATTTTAGAAATAACTCCAAGCAACTAAATATTGTACAAAACACATGTTTGGAGATTGTTTTTAACCGACTGAAAAAGGAAGAAGTCATTAAATGTGTATTTTACAAAAAAAACAGTCTTAAATTACAAATTAACACTAAAATCACATACAACATTAAATCTTGTTGTGCCTCAAAAATGCCAAAATTACAATTATTTTTTAGAATATTACATGGAAAATTATTTAAAGACTAGCTTAGGTACTATTTTTTACATCATGAAGGCAGATGCAGTTAAATCGACATATGTGCCAACACTGAGCCCATTTTCTAGATCGGCTTTTACAATCTGCGTGGAAAGAGAAGCAGCTGGTACGTTCTAAGTTTTTTCCTTTTGTCCCAGACAAGCATGAAAGATAATAAAACTGCTAAAAAATCAAATAATGAAATTAAGTAATTGTTTTTAACTCAGTCGGCATTCGGAACTACGGAACCCTTTACTGCACGCGGCCCGACATGCACTTGGCCTGTTTTATTGAAAATACCAAAAATGCCGTGCTCATAAACTAAAGGGTAACAGTTAGTTACAAGCTTTTATTTAGTTTTACCGGTCCTGTTGTCTGTCTGTAATCTAATCTTGTAAGTTAAATTTTTTTTTGTTTCCGTTTGAGCTGAAATTTTGCACGCATACCTATATCACGTGACAATGCATTATTATATTATATATTATCTCATTATTATATTAGACTGATTCGTCTTGAAGAACTTCAACCTTTTTAGGTCATTCTAATAGATAAAAGCCTGTTTTAAAAAATATTTTTTAAATTAATTACTTGTTTTATAATAAATATATAAGGAACACTATAAAGGTTTGCTAGATGTTAAGGCAAAATGAGAGAGGCCTATATCTAACAGTCATTTAGACAAAGAGTAAAGCAAAGATGTCATACAGTTTATAACCAGCGGACAGCCAAGTGCTCTCAATGATACCTCATTTCTCAAAATATCATGGATATCATTGGAAATACACGGAAACAGATAAACATACATAGCAGCGAAACACATAACCCCCTTTAGGTTTCGTCGTAGTCGGATAAAAATATAATAAATCTAAAAAAAGTTAAAAATTACGTATTCGCCCGAGTTGTGGTTACGATCAAAGCAGGTGGCGTCACTGCGCTAGGACTCGGAGTATGGAAGAAGTATAACATGAACCCTGTAGCTAGCAAGAAATGTGCTCCCAATATACACCCTATTAGGATGGGGAAGTATTTAGATTTCCTCAAAGCTGGCATCAGCCAAAAGATGAGAACTGCTCCGGAGACGAAAGCAGCGACCATCACGAATAGCCATTGCAGCCAGGAGACCTGGATCGTCCAAAGAACCGCTACTGGGATGTAAATGGCCAGAGAGTAACCGTATAAGCAGAAGAGAGACATCATGGTTGGGACTGGTGATTGCTGAAACAAAAAAAAATTGACTTTAACAAAAAGTTTGTTCTTATTTTATTGTTTTAATAAGCATGAAGAATGGAAAAATATCTTTAGCCCGTCGGTAAGTCTATTAATAGTATTTTATGCAACAGTTGTATAAGAACGGTCAAAAAATGCGAGTGGCGCAGGTTACGATGCGAGCTTTAGCGAGCATCGTAAGAAGACGCCATCGAGCATTTTTTGACGTACTTAAACAACGTTGCATACAATACTTTTTCTACGACTATATTAACTAAATAAATTACAAAAACAAACAATAAAAAATATGAAAATGTTTGACGTATGTTTGGGGATATCTACAGTATGTACTTCTACATCTATAAAGTGTCTACGGTAAACTTAATTTTTTTTTTTAATTGACGTCTTTTTAATGACTATGTTAAAAAATGGAAATGGAATCATACTTTGTCGTCACCTCTATTATTATCTTGTAAATATGTTTTATAATAATACACGGTTATTTTTCAGTGCTTTTGGAGCCTACTTCACAAGGATCATTATAGTAAGACCTAATTAGCTAGTCAAAATAAAATTTCTAAATGTTACTAAAACTCGAAAGTAAAATCGTGAGATCAATTAGTAGTCCCGCCGGCCGGCCGGAGTTCATTGAGGTCACGCGGTTTTGGACGGGCGTAACTACGTGGTCTCGATCGAAAATCATTTTCGCAACTGTTTTATGTAATGTCATACACAAATTTGGATTACGTACAGGGTGGCCAAATAACAGGTATACACTTTAGTTTTGTATTTTTATTCTATAAAATATAAAATATATCAAGTATTCCTTGTTAAATATAATATTTAGGGCCGGCAGTTATACATGGAAAATAATGTCAGACATGTCCACCTCTAGCAGTATCACAGATGTGAACCCTTTTCATCGCGTTTTTCATCACATTCTCACACATTTCCTACGTTATCTCAGTGACGGTGTCTCGAATATTTTGATTTAATTGCTGAAGGTTCATTGGCCTATTAGCATAGACACGTCCCTTTAGATAGCCCCACAGAAAAAAGTCAGGAGCTGTTAAATCAGGCGATCTTGGGGACCAATCAATGTCACCGTTTCTCGAAATTAATCGACCGGGAAACATTATTTTTAATGTTTCGTTAAACGTTTTAATAATCAAAAGACGTTGTTCCGTCGTAAAACGCTCCATAATAAATTTGCCGTATCTACACAAAGTAATATTCATGCAACAACTGTCATATTTACCGCGAAAACATAATGGCGGCAAAAAAAAGTTGTATACCTCCAAATTGGCCACCCTGTATATGGATAGAGGAATTTATTTACTATACATACATACATAATATCGCCTGTTTCCCACAGGGGTAGGCAGAGACTATGGACCTCCACTTGCTACAATCCTGACAAACCTCTTTTGCCTCATCTAAACTTATTAATCTCTTCATAAATGCCCTTCGGTTATGGGTACTTTTTGCCTATCCTTTTCTTAGGACGTCTGCAATTTGGTCGCAGAATGTTCGCCGTGGCCGACCCTTTCCTACTGTTCCTTTCACATTTGTTGTATAAATATTTACGATACATTTTTTTTACAAATCCAATGAAAAGTCAGCGTGTATATACCCTGCCTAGAGCGTTGTTGACTCCATCTTTTGCTCCAATATAATTAGCTTTAGTAAAATCATGTAACAAATTGCAAATATTTATGCCTGACCTGATCCTCAATTTCATCCTGCCCGGGCGGTGGGGTGGAGAACTTCAGAGCTGCCCAGAGCGCAAGCGGGACCACCCACACGTAGCATACGATGGCTGTCGCGGCGTACGAGACCAGGTGAAAGTCATACCGCCAATGAACTGCTTTGTTTGCGTTCTGCAGGTAACTAGCTATGTTGCCGCTTACGGCTATGGTGAAGATCTGAAAATAAATATTTTTTTAGGTATACATAGATTAACAACTAAGTTTTAGTGGACCTAAAATGATGGCGCAACCAGTCCTTTTTGTAACGTAGTTCCTTATCGCGCGTTGCGAAAAGGGGCTCGACGAAAAAAATTAAGACTAATTAAATTTTAGTACAATTACTTCACTAATTAATCAAAAGGAACTTCGTTCCATCCGGGTGTCCCTTGAGACCTCTCAAGTTTTAATCTGTGTTATGGAATTTAGATTTATAACCCCTGACAAAAAAAGGGCTGTTGAGCCTCAAACTTATGAGCAGGGACAGGAAGCGCTTTCCCTAACGTGGGTTTTTAGCGGCTAATTGATAGGCTTTAATATTTTTATTGGATCAAAAACCCCTATCGCTGGGTAACTCTTTCGATCAACTAACCGTATCATATGGAAAGCCTTTAAAAGGGTTTCCCTTTAAATAAGTTGTTAAAACATGCACGTTACGTTATCCTTACAAAAACCATTTCTCATAGGGTAACCCTTTAAGAAGCGCTTTCCCTGGCGGCCACGGGGATGGGGGGATACGTGGGGGGAAAAACCCTTTCAAAATAGCGGAAAAAAATACCCCTTCCAATGATTTGGTAAACGCTTAGCATATCATAAGGATAGGGTTACCCTTTAGGGGATACGTAAGGATGACCACTTAAAGGGGTTTTAAAAATTAGCTGCTAATCCGGTCCCTGCTTATGAGGCTTACGTCTGTCGGTCTGTCTGTCTGTGGCATCGTAGTGCTCGATATAGATGGACCGATGTTGATGTGGTTTTCATTACGTGAAAGCAATTTTCCCTTGCGGTAATTCTTAGCTATGTTTAATCGGATGAAGGTTAACGCTTGAAAGTTAGGGCTTTACCTAGCAAAATATATGGCACTATGGATATCAAGTCTATCAGTAGTTCTGCTACTCATAACTAGATGGCATACTTGACAGTCAGGGGTTTATTAATTAAGAAAATAAACTAGTTTCTGCAATATGTTAGCCTTTATGCAGATTTTATATACCCATTTTGCAGTTCCTACGACTCGGGTTTCAAAGTTCATGGGAAGAAACTTCAACTTTCGCTCAAATTAAAGATCTTTAAAAGAAGAGCCTCGATAGATCAAGTAAAGGAAATATATAATGTCGTGTCTATAGGAAGGTCAAAAGGATGGCTTAAAAGAGGGATACATTAAAATTTATCCACCTCTAAAAACAACAACAGCTTGCCCTTTATCCTTTATAGGGAAGTCGTAACATAGTAATTTGTTATCCTGTCTAACATGAATAGTAGTAACATTATATTATTTACCAGTTACAGATATCCATATGGGGCCAAACAAGTTGGGCTTGCTCTTTATTCTTTATAGGGATTTTAAGCCATTAGATAACAGTTTTTACAAGTGTTAATTTGTTATCATGTCTATCAAAAATAGTAGTTACATTATTTTACTTACCAGAGTTACAGATATCCATATGGGGCCATACAGGTCAGGCTTGCCCTTTATCCGCTCATCAAAGTAGTTAGGAGACACCTTCTGCGGCAGCACGGAAGATATGATTCTCTCTACGACCTCACTGGTCTGAACGTCAAAGTACTTTTGGTAGTACTCAATGGTCCAGAAGTTGTGGTTTCCTGGGAATAATTTGATTTTTATTAGTTTCAAGGGATATCCTTCACTATTTGTTATTGAGCCCTCTTTTTGCTATCTGGTTTGATGCCAAATATGTGCATATGTACAGTCGGAATATGAGATACCTGGGCCAGCCCTCTACCTATATCTTATACTAGCAGTCCATCCCGGCTTCGCCCGTGGTACATACATAGCCTATGTCACTCAGGGATAACATACCTATCCAACAGTGAAAGAATTTTTAAAATCGATCCAGTAGTTTCGGAGCCTATTCAATACAATCAAACAAACAAACAAACAAACAAATCTTTCCTCTTTATAATATTAGTGTAGATTAACATTCAAGACAAGACTTCATTAAAATCTTTCTGTATATACATTTTCATGTTAATATTATTTTGAGTATAACTCTTCAAGCTGCACCAATACCAGACACAATAGTTAAACAATTGAAGTCAGGAGGAGTTCCAGTGCCAGCTTAGAGGATAAGAAAAAATTTAAGATATAGGGTGAGAGAGGACCAGCCCAGATATCTCACTGGCCCAATGTACTATCCAGCCGAATATTAGATAGAACATTTTTGTGCTATTTAACTTTGTGGAACTACTAGACATAATTTGTTATTTTCTCCAACCATCTTTGGTTTCCTTGTCTCGTCAGCAACTATAACTCATACCCATGTCGCAATGAACAAAGAATTATCTAAAAAACTGATCAGCCATTTTTTTCCTTGGTTTTCTGTCCATAGGTACAGCAAGAGAAATAAGTTTATTCTACATTGCCTTTCTCCCAGATCATAATAGAATCTTATAGCACTTTAGCTAACACTATTTGCATTACAACCACTATGTACAATTATAATTAAAATTAAACTTTAAAATTACCCATACAACTTTACTATGTGCTCCTCCCGCACTATATATCGGCCGCAGTAAGGCGCACTGTTAAGTTGTACGGGATGTAGAAGCAAAATGAATAAGTAAACAGAATAGTATTTGCATGTCGCGTCTATATAGTACGGCTTATTAGAGGATATCCATATAAATTTAGTCTACTAACCTTGGGGTTTAGCTTGCTCCTCTTCCACAATCTTCGGTTCTTCAGCCTCAAAATCGTAATTTGGGTTGCTCATTGCACTGTTGTATTGATTCGTGTGGACTGCTTCCACGTCAATCCTGGCACTGCGGTCATTGTGCTCAGGGGAATAGTCCTGGAAATTTAAAAGCTGGCCCGTGTTCACGTTCGACATCGTCACTTTTTTCCAATGATGTTGGGATTCCAATGAAGAGAAATTATTTTATTTTTGTAAAAATAAAATTCACACATCCACACAAAAAGTTATGACATGTGACATTGACATGCAAGCGCTTGACATGTTGACATTGTTAGTTTTGAGGCACACAAACGTATAAAATTCTTACAGCCAAGTCTTTTTAATCTTTTACCCGATTGTTGAAAAAGGGGGGTTTTGATTTGAGTAGGTAACAAAAATCTACTCCAAAGATATAATAATAATATGCAAAATGGTCTTCGAAAACTGCAAAGTTAAGAAAAAAATTATAGCACTAATCACACGGATTCAACTAGATTCCTAAACCTACTTCTATTCTGTAGAGATGGGCATCTACCCGGGTATTTACCCACGCTTGGGTATTTACCCGATATGCACCGGGTATATACCCGAATCTACCCGTTTGGGTGGGTAGATTGGAAAATTTATTTAAAATTTAGTGCGGGTCCACTATTTATGTGTAGAAATGTACAAAAACGTTATTTAATGTATAAAACAATAATTATCTCTAAAAGAAAAAATAACGAACATTAAAAATCACTGATGCTATCCATATTAAATATATACATACCATCTTATTTGTTATCTGATTGCTTATTATAACATATAATTAGGTCAACAAACATTTGCCAGCAAAATATATGAACTTTGACCTGTCACTTTATATGTTCCCATACAACGGGCTAGATACAGGTAAATACCCGGCATACCATTTTGCGGGAAATGTTATAATAAGTTGATGGGAAATCAAAGAACTCATTGATATGAATTTCTTTTGTTTCGAGACCAACTCCAAAATCAGTAGTTTTGGCTTTTATATGAGCAGTCAAAGATACCTACTCTCTATATATGTATGAGAGTGCTCGTATATTGACATCGCATTTGATGACTGATTGCTTATTTTAACATCTAGTTAGGTCTACAAAAATTTGACAGCAAAAAATATAAACTTAGACCTGTAAATTTGTATGTTCCCATACAACGGGTAGATACGGGTAAATACCCGGCATACTATTTTGCAGGAAATGTAATAACAAGTTGATAGGGAATCGAAGA
The DNA here is from genome assembly GCA_963555685.1 of Acrobasis consociella. Lineage (NCBI taxonomy): Eukaryota > Metazoa > Arthropoda > Insecta > Lepidoptera > Pyralidae > Acrobasis > Acrobasis consociella. The sequence continues at coordinate 1,378,996 of OY743119.1, read as the reverse complement.
ACTCGTCTATACGAACATCTTTTGTTCTGAGACGAACCCCGAAATCAGTAGTTTTGGCTCTTGGATGAGCAGTCAAAGATACCTACTCTCTATACATGTATGAGGGTGCTCGTATATTGACATCGCATTTGATGACTGATTGCTTATTTTACTATATAATTAGGTCTTTAAACATTTGCCAGCAAAAAATATAAACTTAGACCTGTAAATTTGTATGTTCCCATACAACGGGTAGATACAGGTAAATACCCGGCATACAATTTTGCGGGAAATGTTATAATAAGTTGATGGGGGATCAAAGAACTCATTGATATGAATATCTTTTGTTTCGAGGCCCACCCCAAAATCAGTAGTTTTGGCTTTTATATGAGCAGTCAAAGATACCTACTCTCTATATATGTATGAGAGTGCTCGTATATTGACATCGCATTTGATGATTGATTGCTTATTTTAACATCTAGTTAAGTCTACAAATATTTGCCAGCAAAAAATATAAACTTAGACCTGTTAATTTGTATGTTCCCATACAACGGGTAGATACGGGTAAATACCCGGCATTCTATTTTGTGGGAAATGTTAAAACAAAATGATAGGGGATCGAAGAACTCGTCTATACGAATATCTTTTGCTCCGAGACCAACCCCGAAATCAGTAGTTTTGACTCTTGGATGAGCAGTTAAAGATACCTACTCTCTACACATGTATGAGGGTGCTCGTATATTGACGTCGCATTTGATGACTGATTGCTTATTTTAACATCTAATTAGGACTACAAATATTTGCCAGCAAAAAATATAAACTTAGACCTGTAAATTTGTATGTTCCCATACAACGGGTATATACGGGTAAATACCCGGCATACCATTTTGCGGGAAATGTTATAATAAGTTGATGGGAAATCAAAGAACTCATTGATATAAATATCTTTTGTTCCGAGACCAACCCCAAAATCAGTAGTTTTGGCTTTTATATGAGCAGTCAAAGATACCTACTCTCTATATATGTATGAGAGTGCTCGTATATTGACATCGCATTTGATGACTGATTGCTTATTTTAACATCTAGTTAGGTCTACAAACATTTGCCAGCAAAAAATATAAACTTAGACCTGTGAATTTGTATGTTCCCATACAACGGGTAGATACAGGTAAATACCCGGCATACTATTTTGCGGGAAATGTTATAATAAGTTGATGGGGGATCAAAGAACTCATTGATATGAATATCTTTTGTTCCGTGGCCCACCCCGAAATCAGTAGTTTTGGCTCTTTTATGAGCAGTCAAAGATACCTACTCTTTATACATGTATGAGGGTGCTCGTATATTGACATCGCATTTGATGACTGATTGCTTATTTTAACATCTAGTTAGGTCTACAAATATTTGACAGCAAAAAATATAAACTTTGACCTGTGAATTTCTATGTTCCCATACAACGGGTAGATACAGGTAAATACCCGGCATACTGTTTTGCGGGAAATGTTATAATAAGTTGATGGGAAATCAAAGAACTCATTGATACGAATATCTTTTGTTCCGGGACCAACCCCAAAATCAGTAGTTTTGGCTTTTATATGAGCAGTCAAAGATACCTACTCTCTATACATGTATGAGAGTGCTCGTATATTGACATCGCATTTGATGACTGATTGCTTATTTTAACATCTAGTTAGGTCTACAAATATTTGACATCAAAAAATATAAACTTAGACCTGTGAATTTGTATGTTCCCATACAACGGGTAGATACAGGTAAATACACGGCATACTATTTTGCGGGAAATGTTATAATAAGTTGATGGAAAATCAAAGAACTCATTGATACAAATATCTTTTGTTCCGGGACCAACCCCAAAATCAGTAGTTTTGGCTTTTATATGAGCAGTCAAAGATACCTACTCTCTATACATGTATGAGAGTGCTCGTATATTGACATCGCATTTGATGACTGATTGCTTATTTTAACATCTAGTTTGGTCTACAAATATTTGCCAGCAAAAAATATAAACTTAGACCTGTTAATTTGTATGTTCCCATACAACGGGTAGATACGGGTAAATACCCGGCATTCTATTTTGTGGGAAATGTTAAAACAAAATGATAGGGGATCGAAGAACTCGTCTATACGAATATCTTTTGTTTCGAGACTAACCCCGAAATCAGTAGTTTTGGCTCTTGGATGAGGAGTCAAAGATACCTACTCTCTATACATGTATGAGGGTGCTCGTATATTGACATCGCATTTGATGGCTGATTGCTTATTTTAACATCTAATTAGGTCTACAAATATTTGCCAGCAAAAAATATAAACTTAGACCTGTAAATTTGTATGTTCCCATACAACGGGTAGATACAGGTAAATACCCGGCATACTATTTTGCGGGAAATGTTATAATAAGTTGATGGGGGATCAAAGAACTCATTGATATGAATATCTTTTGTTCCGAGACCAACCCCAAAATCAGTAGTTTTGGCTTTTATATGAGCAGTCAAAGATACCTACTCTCTATATATGTATGAGAGTGCTCGTATATTGACATCGCATTTGATGTCTGATTGCTTATTTTACTATATAATTAGGTCTTTAAACATTTGCCAGCAAAAAATATAAACTTAGACCTGTAAATTTGTATGTTCCCATACAACGGGTAGATACAGGTAAATACCTGGCATACAATTTTGCGGGAAATGTTATAATAAGTTGATGGGGGATCAAAGAACTCATTGATATGAATATCTTTTGTTCCGAGACCAACCCCAAAATCAGTAGTTTTGGCTGTTATATGAGCAGTCAAAGATACCTACTCTCTATACAATGTCCTTTTTAATTAAGTACAAATATTTTAAGGGGTGGTTCAGTCCATCATTTTGAACAACTTTTCCCAATGAATGTATATCGAAATACGAAAAAAATATTTTAGGTTTTCATACAAATCAAAGTAGTCACGTGATATCATTAGTATCGAAAATGAAAAATTTTTTTTCGTATTTCGATATACATTTATTGGGAATAGTTGTCCGAAATGATGGACTGAATCACCTCTTAAAATATTTGTACTTAATTAAAAAGGACATTGTATATGTATGAGAGTGCTCGTATATTGACATCGCATTTGATGACTGATTGCTTATTTTAACATCTAGTTAGGTCTACAAATATTTGACAGCAAAAAATATAAACTTAGACCTGTAAATTTGTATGTTCCCATACAACGGGTAGATACGGGTAAATACCCGGCATACTATTTTGCAGGAAATGTAACAACAAGTTGATAGGGAATTGAAGAACTCGTCTATACGAATATCTTTTGTTCCGAGACCAACCCCGAAATCAGTAGTTTTGCCTTTTTTATGAGCAGTCAAAAATACTACTCTCTATATATGTATGCGGGTGCTTATATATTTACATCCCATTTGATGTCTGATTGCTCATTGAAACACCTATAAGTATGTGTTTGCGCACCTCCCAGCAAAAAAATGATAATAAATCAAAGAAGCCTACTTTCAAAGTATGATTAGTATGGTGGTTTTCATATACTTTAATGTCAGATTTGACGTTTACCTGCATTTTAAGCATTTTAAAGCCCTTGCACACACGTTCGGACACGATTTGCGAAGTAATTACTCATAAAATTCAATCTACCCACCAAATGGGTAGATACGGGTATTTACCGGGTATTTACCCAATCTACCGGGTATATTCCCAAATGGGTAGATTGGGTATATACCCACCGCCCATCAGTGGCGTAGCGTGGGTGGGGCGGAGGGGGCGGCCCGCCCCGGGCGGCAGCCTGCGGGGGCGGGTCGCCGGTGAAGCGAGATGGCCGTCACAGGTCAAGCAGTAAAACGAGTCACTGAAACGCGCTGGAGCGCTAGACATGTAGCTGTCAAGATGCTTAAAAATAAGTTTGAGGTAGTTCTTGAGGTACTGGAACAATTAACGGATTCATCTCAAACTTCCGAAACAAGATCGGGAGCCAGTCTTCTCCTGACAGCCATGCAGTCATTTAACTTCCTAACTTTTCTTGGCTTTTGGGCTGCAGTGCTACCTGAAGTAGATGACGCACAGATTTACTTTTTTTTTTTTTTTTTTGACGCGGAGAAAATCCCTTCGGATACCTTACCGGTTACGGGACACCGGTAAGGTTATGTGGTGTTACCACTAAAAACTCCGCGGTGTCACCTCTCAGCCGCTATCGGCCGGGACCGTGTGCTTCTTCATGCTCCACAGCCCCGGCCGCGCCGGGGCTACTTAAGCGGCCCCGGATCGCCAACGGCCTCACGGCACCCTCTGCTGAATCAGAGGGGCCGGAGTAACCGCCGCCTTGGCCTCTTGGCCCAAGGACAGGCGCGCTGACACGCACACGCGCCTGCCTTCCACTCCGGAGGGCTGTCCGTTGATCGATGGAATCCCGTTTCCACCGTCCAACCAGCCCTCATAATTTGGGGCCTGCGAAAGCAGGCCCTGCCCCAGTCCACCTGACGGCGACCGGGGCCCACACAGCCGGCCGCAGGGGATAGGGAGAGCGGCAACGTAACACCGACACTCCTCTTCCCCTGCGGCCCCACCGATGCCGTGCCAAGCGCCACGGCCGCGCTTGGTCGCGGAGGATAGGGCGAGCGGCAACGACACACCGACACTCCTCTTCCCCCGCGACCCCTACCACGGCTGTGATGGTAGGGGGGTCATCGTCACCCCCCTTCCCCCACAGCCAGGCCATTCCCTCCAGGAATGGCCTCCGCCGGGCCCGGGGTGGCCTAAGCCTCAACCCGGGCAATGGGTTCCTCTTAGCTTCCCTGCGGCCAAGGCAACCGCAGGTACTGAGCCCCCCCATCGCGACAAGATGGGAACCACATCGGGGGGGCGCACAGATTTACCTGCAGCAACGAGGACTAAGTGTGGATAAGTGTGCTCAGAAACTCTGCGCTTTGAAAACCCTCTTAGTGGAAAGTAGAGACCGTTTCGTGCAAGAAGCAATTGACTTTGCTAAGACTCTCTGCGAAAAACTCAAAATCGAACTCAAAACGAGAAGAATTCGCAGGAAAAAACGCATGCATGGCGATGAATCTTCTGAAGATGCAGCTTTGTCTCACGAACAGGAAATCCGTCGAGAGGTGATCGCATCTTTGGACAAGATCATTCAAGAAATTACGACTCGATTCCAGCAAATTCAAGAAATATCGGACAAGTTCGGATTTTTGATGCCAGCGAAACTTTTGGACAGCAAGTTCGAGTGTGATCTTTCCCATGTATTAGAAGACATCGACAAGGACGAGTTTCAGGTGGAGCGGAAGCGTCTTCAGCAGTTTGTTGTTGTTGCCTGTTCTGAATCAGAGGAAGATATAAGTGGTAAAGGACCACTGGAGCTCCTCCAGTTCATTCAAAAACTGAATTTTGGAATTTCGGTTCCAAATATAGTCATCTTGATTTGTATATATTTGACTTTGGCGATTAGTGTTGCAAGTTGTGAGAGAAGTTTTTCGAAGTTGAAGCTAATAAAAAGTTACCTCAGATCTACTATGAGCTCCGCTAGACTATCAAACTTGGCTATATTGTCGATTGAACAAGAATTGGCTGCTAATATTAATTTTGACAAAGTTATTTCTGACTTCGCTGCTCATAAGGCCCGTAGAATCCGCTTGTAAAACCGCTCTATTTTAACTTCAATAAAAGGTACTTCATTGCATGTGAAATTTAATTTTAATTAAGCACCTATAGAATGGGGGCGGCAAAATGGGTCTCCCGCCCCAGGCGCCGAGATGGCACGCTACGCCACTGCCGCCCATCTCTAATTCTGTCTGACTTTATGACTTGACTGTATATCTCAAGGCTCGAGTCGGCTCGACTAACCACTGCTAAATTGTGTTTTAATAATTTATAAATATTGTAATGTTTTGGAATAAACATTTGTTTAGGTGACTCCGTGGCGACCGTGGCACTTAAATCGTATTCAACTTAAGTTTTTATTCGACTCGAGTCCCGACGACCCGTGCTCGACTCGAGTCCCGAGCCGACTACTTGTGCTCGACTCAACTCTGACTTGTGAATGTACAAAGCATGCAAAATAATAATTAACAAAAGAGTTTACACATGCAGACATAGGGCCTCTTTCGTCATAGTCATCATAACTCATAACATACATACCTAATCATCATATCAGCCGCAGGAAATCGACGGCTAGACAGAGGCCTCCCCCAAGATTTTCCATCGATTGGAAGCGGCCGGCATCAAGCGTTTTCCTGTAACTTTTCTAAAGTCGTCCGACCACCTAGTTGTAGTTGGTGGGTGTCCTACGCTGTAATTGGTCAATTGGACTCTAGTTTTTTTTACAATACTAGTCTTGGCTCCTGGCCATCGGTAGTGCAAACGGAACTGTCTAGTAATCAATGTGATTAGTACCGCAGGTAGGCAGTCCAATGGCTTATTGTGCCTTTTGAATCTAAAGTAGATACGATACTGGAGGAACACGAGTACGATATATTAGATGATGATTAAGCCTGTTCTGTTATCCCTTAAGCGTATAAAACCGATGCATGTTGCATAAAACCTGTGCATACAACATTGAATGTTGAGTTTAGGATTGAGGATATGAAAAGAATATTTGGTTACCTACTTATTAGTGCACCGGTTTTATACGCATAAATAAGGGGTTGACTTGGCTAGTTTTAACATCTTATATTTAGACAGTCTACTTATAATCTCTATGCTGACATTAATTAGAAATAGAATAATTTTTATTCAGCGATAAATTATTTAATTACTTGAGTTATTGTTTTTACTTTGTAAAGTTTTAAAAACTAGCCAGGGCAAATGTTGAGATGAGATTATTATACTTATTTTTTTTTACATTCTCTAAAGAACTTGGTTGGTTGGTATGGCACCTATTTAGATCGGTGAAGGAAGTCGTACGTCGCCCTATGTAATAGTCATACATAACATAACATAACATAAGTCATAATACTCATAATATTGAACTTGGCTCCCATTTTCACTATTATGTTTCTGGTATTTATTATGAACCTGAACAAAAATAGAACGTATTTAAGTCCCATAACTCTCTGACAAAACGTATATAGGTACTTGCCACTTCTGTCAATTCAATTGTCAGATAAATGATTGTCAATGTCAGCTGTTAAAATAACCTAGCGATTTACCTGAGTTATTTACTTTTAATTTAAAATTTGAATAAAACTGTATAAAATCCTTATAAAGGTACACCATGTGGCCCAGAAATGTTTTCAGCCGAATCAGAAATCACTGTCTAAAAAGTCCCAAGTGTCGTAAGTACAGCGTAATAGCTTCTGTGCTGGAAAAAGCGAACATCGGTGAATCAACCCAAGTAAAGGTGATATTTCATTGTATTTTTCCATATTCTGTCTGTAAACTGTTTAAAAATTACATAAACAATGTAGTTTACGTATTTTAGGGCTGGGTGAAGAACTTACGCGTCCAAAAAGAGTTTATATTCGCAGATGTGAGCGATGGATCCTGCGCTCAAAGGTTGCAGATATTAATCCCAAAAAGCTTGAAAACTGACTCATTATCATACGGTAGCTCCGTTCACATTACAGGGAAACTATCCAAAAGTCCTAGAGGTCAGTTAGAATTGGTTGCGGAAAATGTTAAAGTGCTTGGGGATTGTATTGTGTTAGAGGGATATCCGTTTAACCCTAGGACGACCCATCCGCCTGAGTACGTCCGTCAGTTCATACATTTACGCTCAAGAACAAACTACATCTCCTCAATACTCCGAGTTCGGAATGCTGTGAGTAAACACATACATGATTATTATACATCTCATAAGTATCTTAATATTCACACACCAATCCTTACTTCAAATGACTGTGAAGGGGCCGGAGAAGTGTTTAAAATACAGCCAGATTGCGAAGAAACAGTGAAGGCTATGATGCAAGAAGGTCGAGATCTAGACACTGTGTATTTCGGGTCTAAAACTTATTTGACCGTATCGGGCCAGTTGCATTTAGAGGCAATATGTAGAGGAATGGGCAATGTTTACACCCTAGGTCCAACATTCCGAGCCGAAAACAATAGATCACGCCTGCATTTATCAGAGTTCTATATGCTAGAAGCTGAACTGGCCTTCTGTGATCATTTAGAAATACTTCAAGACAATATAGAGGATTTACTTAAATATGTTTACGTAGAAACTAGGAATACGAATGAAGCGGACTTGTGTTTGATAGATAAGGAGAATAGTACGGCTCCTACATGGTTGAACAAGAGTTTTGTGACTCTGTCTTATGAGGAAGCTAAGGCTATATTGGAGAAGAAGAAGATTGCATCAACGGAGGAAGGTTTGAATAAGGAGCAGGAGTTGGCTCTGGTGGACCACTGTGGTGGAGTGCCCGTGTTTGTGGTGAAATGGCCGAAAGACCTTAAGAGCTTTTATATGAAGGAATGTCAGGAAGACAGCAGCAAGGTAACTAAATATTTTGGATATTTTTTTTTGTATATGGATTTATATTCATCTGGATATAAATCCATATATTTTTTGTTTTTATCCATATATTATTATCCATATATTTTGATTGTTTAGTAGAATCTATTTCTTAAAGCTTTTTCTCATAATAAACTTCTATTATCTGTATCAGTCAGGGGTCCACTATGCTGAATTAAGATTTAGTAATTAAGCTTGTTTAATGTTTAATACAGCTTATCAAAATTGTATTTTTTTTAAACTAGTAATGAACATAACATCACCATTTGTCCTTATAGTACAAATGGTTAGTATTTCCATATTTTGTCTGTCATCCTAGACTACTTGAAATTTAAGTATGTACATATCATATGCAAGTAAGATCTAATTTTTTCTTACATTCTTCCACTTCTTGAAATTGTACAGGTACATGTTATATGCAAATGATTCTTAGGGTTCCTATGTTGCTATCCTTTTCTGTCATTCAGAACTGTCATTTGTTAAAGCGAGAAAGGTAGAAAAGGCGAAAGTTCCGTTCCGTGCTTACAGACATCCTAAGTTTCCAACCCTTTTCTCTCGCCACTTTTTGCAGGCCTCCGTAGCACCCTTTATTTGTTTTTTATTTAACTCTTTATACATATTTCCTTACAGGTAGACGCGTTGGATCTCCTAGCTCCTATAACTGGCGAAATAGTCGGCGGCAGTCTTCGTGAAGACAGCTACGACAAATTGAAGAAGAAGCTGCCTTCAGACAAGCTGAACTGGTATTTGGAATTGAGAAAGTTTGGGAATATACCCACGGGGGGCTATGGATTGGGCTTAGAACGGTTGTTACAGACTATGTGTAGGGTTCCTAATATTAAAGACACATTGCCGTTTCCTAGGTGGCCTCATAATTGTAGTATGTAATATATCAGCCAGTCCTAAATGAAGGTTTTCAAAAATATGGACCATCAAATAGCAGCACATTTAGTCAGGTGCAATAAGCATATGCATGTTGAACTTCGTACAGACTCAACTTTTGTAAAAAAGATTTTTTTCAAAATGATTGTACAAGTTTTCATACATATGTCCCGTATGGAAAGTTTGGTCAGCGCAATACGAAAAAAGCTTCAAAACTTCAAAATTCTTTATTGAAAGCTTTAGAATAAAACGCTGTGTAAGATTTCCCACAGAGAAATTCGCGACTGTGCATAATTTATAAGCTTTATGTATAATATAGAAGTATGTTCTTTTAAAAAAATTAGTATTTGTGTGCCCGTAATTTCAATTTCTGGAATTACACGGCGGGAATTATTTCCTAGAAAATTGGTTTTACGTCTTTTTTTTTACTAGGACAATGAAGCCACTACGGAACCACCGGCATTTTTATACTGTGATCTGTGCTGTGACATATACAGCGTTGTATCCTGCTTATCTAGAAACAGTATCACTCATTTGGTCGACTTTGCAACTTCGTTCTTAACTGCTGACTAAACAAATGCATGTCGAATTAATTCCAGATAAGACCCAACAGACATCTCTGTACATATAAATTTTCTGTGCGAAATTATAAATACTTAAAAACTGGCCAACTTTTTTGACTTCATTCAACAAAGCTTATCTGAAATCAAACCAACTACACACATAATTTGACTGATTGTTGTATCATTACGTTTATAAATGTGTAATTAACTAATAAGGATGTTACAAATAAAAGATATCAAATCATCAGTGTAAACATTTATTTACATATTAACTATAATTGAAACAATTGATTCAGAAAGAAAAGTACATCATAGGTTACACCTTTATTAAATTAGAGAAAAAAAGAACCACTATCAGTGGAAAAAGGTAATTGGCAGTAGCCAAGAGTTGTGATAAAAATAAGTCTTATCTATTCATTTATTATGCTAAAACGCGAAGACAAGAGATTCAATATAGTACAGAGCTAACTCAAATGTCCACGTAAATTTATATACACCTAATATACAAATTGCAACCCTTATATACACTTTATAATTACATAGTCAATAGATAAAGCATATGGATGCAACGAAGGAACTTAACATTAATATCACATTTCATTAAATAAAATGATACCACCATTGTTTAATTTTATGGAAACCATTTTTTTAGTAGCTACTAAGTAAAGCTACTTATTTGATTAAATTTATTTTAAACTAACTAAACACACTTGTGATTTAATACTTTAAAATCAACCGTATTTTTTGATAATCACTCTTCTGACTAAAACAAAAATTTAATTGGTAAAAATTGTGATTTTATTTGTACTACGTTTGTAAGTACTTTAAACCACAATAACATCCTTTCCCAATCCCTTGCACCCAACATTAAAACTAGAGTCTTTTGAACTTATTTGTAAAAGCTAGTGGTAAATGATTATATTTACCATACATTCTCAATTACAAATTGTAATCCACTCTGATAATAGGCATGACAAATGAAAAAAGTTTTTAGCCCATGTGTTAGATTATCAAAAAACATTGTACACGTATTTTTTTTGACGTGATAACGTCTTTAAAATCGTTTTAGTCGGGTGACATGTTCAGAAACTTGTGTCACACCAAAACCTCACGAGCGCGATCGCAGGTATAACGAGAGAGAGACGGACCGATCTCCCGTCTCATCTCGAGCGCTGCCAGTCATTCCGTGAAACGACGTTATCACGTAAACATCTCGATCGTAAACCTACTTTACAAACAACCAATTTTTTTTGAGAAACAAAAAATGACAAAGATACAGCACATTTAAATTTCGCATGACGTCACAGCTAAGTACGATTTTACTTAGCGATAACTTCGCAAGCTACTTTTTTGGGAAACTGAAAATATGGGTCCATTATTTTTGGATAATCTAAAACACGGACTAATTACAATCATACTTTTATGACCCTGTCGTCACTCCTATTCCGATTTTAAAGCAGTAAGTACATCAAATTTAAATGCTTCTCTGATGCATATCATAAATATTCATATTACCATGTATTTTGTTTAGATTTATAATCGACTTAATCATAATTGCTAACTACATACTTGCTTCGAAAAAGCGTATGATATTTTGTGTATGTACTGTATTAAAATCGGTTTTTTTTCTAAATAGGTACATTGATTCATTAAAAAGAAATAAAACAATGTCAATTCCATGTTAAACATAGAAAACGGCTATACGTATAACACTGAATTTGTAGCACTGTTTTCACATTGAGCCCTGTGTCCATATAAGTTGATCTTCTCAATTTTATACACACATGGGATAGCCAATATCTCGATTATATAATTTATTACACATTGTAGTTTGCAACAGTACTGAGCAGTAACATAATAGAAAATAGTCCGGAGAGTTCCGTTTACACAAGCTGCCTTCGAAATGTATTCTTTAGTCTTTCACAGCATTATTTATTCACCGCTATCTTCAAGGATCCATAGGTCTTGAACTCTAAAGCAGCTCATCTTAGGATGCTACTTGGAACACTCTCAGAAGGATAGTATGCTTCATATAGGATATATCCCACCTTACATACTCATGGATCTGCTCCTGAGTTCGGATAATTATCCCATGTCACCGGGGTCTGCCTGTATGTATGTATGCCTTCCAAGCTCGGCTTAAATTTATACTCCAATTCATGTTCTTCATCCAGTGGCTCAGGAGAGATATCTTCCAGTCTCTGGTCTTCTTAATGAACGTTGAGTCCTTAGAAAGTCCATCTTTTCTCATAAACATAGTTACATAATAGAACACAGCCCGGACAACTCATTCCCTCTCTGCACGGGGGGCTGCCTGCTAAAGTGTATGCCTTCCAAGCCGGGCTTCAGCTTATACTCCAGCTCCGGTTCCTCACCTGGAGGCAGGGGTTCATCGTCTACACTGATGTCTTCCAAACTTGGCTCGTGCTGGGTGTTGGTGGTGAAGGAGAGCTTGGAGATGTTGATCCGGATAGGGGCGAGTGCGGTAGCGGCGGCGGCTGCGGGCGCGTGCAGCTGCACGTTGCCGTCGATGGTGGACAGCACGCCAGGCTGCGGGCTGGCCGTGACCGGCGCCGGCACCTCCTCCGCCGTTATGATTGGCTCGTCGTCTGTTGATCGAATGGGTAATTAGCTAGCTTCTCACACTTATTGTAAAGGCTTGTAAGTGTGTGTGTATGTTTGTGACTTCTTCACGCGCAAACGGCTGGACCAATTTTAACAAAATTTGGTATGCAGAAAATTTGGTTTTCCGCGGGTAACACAGCCAATATTTTATTCTGTTTCTAGTATTTTTTATTACAGCAGCAACAGAAATACATCATCTGTGTAAATTTCAACAGTCACAGTTTATTAGATATAGTCCAGTGACAGACAGACGGACAACGGAGTTTTTACATAGGTACATAATACATAATATCACTCCTGTTTCCCATAGGGGTGGGTAGGCAGAGAAAAGGTCAAACGTGTCGGTCTCGGCGAACATTCTGCGACCAAATTGCAGAAGTTTTAAAAAGGGAGAGGTAAATAATGCACAAAATACCCTTATACGAGGTGCATGTATGGAAATTGAGTGTAGATGAAGCGAAAGAGGTTTTTCAGGACCGTAGCAAGTGGGGGTCCATAGTCTCTGCCTACTCCCTGTAAAGTCTTCTTCTTCTTATCGTGTGCGTTAGTAACTAACACTAGTGTCAGAGTTTTAAAGTCTTATAGAACCTAGAAAGCAATACAAACTCACCAGGGTCGATAGGTTCCTGCTTGATCTTGATATTAGCGAGCAGTTCCCGCGCCTCCTTGTCTCGCTCGGCCCTACTATTGGCGGTCTCATCGTCGGTGTCCGCGTCGTCTTCCACCACCACTTGCTCCACAGGCTCGGCTTTGAACACCACGTCATCTTCTTCGCCTTCGTCGATCTAGTGAAAAAAACGAATATAAAAAGAATTCCTGTGCTAGGCTCGTCCATCCCTTCTGAAATGCGTCGATATCGTGTCGCCAACGCTTTCATGGCACAGGAAAGAGATAAGTGGAAGACGATGGGAGATACCTTTGTCCAACAATGGGAAAAAACAGGTTAATAAAAAAAAAAAAAAAGTTAATATAATAATTTTATATTTTGCTATTTAATCAGTCATTATTTATTTATTCAACTTTATTACAGTACATGTAAATGGCAGACTTAAGGCCTGAGGCCTTTTTATAATAATTATTTTAGAAGTTTAAGTTTTTGAGTCATTTTTAGGGTTCCGTAGCCAAATGGCAAAAACGGAACCCTTATAGATTCGTCAAGTCTGTCTGTCTGTCCGCCTGTATGTCACAGCCACTTTTTTCCGAAACTATAAGACCTATACTGTTGAAACTTGGTAAGTAGATGTATTATGTGAACCGCATTAAGGTTTTGACACAAAAATAGAAAAAAAACAATAAATTTTGGGGGTTCCCCATACTAAGAACTGAAACTCAAAAATTTATTTTTCATCAAACCCATACGTGTGGGGTATCTATGCATAGGTCTTCAAAAATGATATTGAGGTTTCTAATATCATTTTCTTCTGAACCGAATACTTTGCGCGGGAGACACTTTCAAAGTGGAAAAAAGTGTGTCCCCCCCCCGTAACTTCTAAAATAAGAGAATGATAAAACTAAAAAAAAATTATGATGTTCATTACCATAAAAACTACCAGCGAAAATTGGTTTGAACGAGATCTAGTAAGTAGTTTTTTTTTAATACGTCATAAATCATAAACGGCAATTTACCTTTCATTCAATCAACTCAAATATAAAAATTAATAAAAACATACTACAAGACTTATATATTATGTTATTTGCTACTACGGAACCCTTCATGGGCGAGTCCGACTCGCACTTGGCCACTTTTTTTTTATTAATGTTCGAGCAATGCTCGCACATTTCGGCTGCACGCGGCCACATACTATGTAGGTCGCGTGTCAGCTGTTTTACCTTTACATTTAACATCTATTAAACACTACATTTGAGATACTATCGAACAGCGATCGAGAAAGGACCCGTCACACCCAACTTCAACACGTAACATATATAACAATAAACAGTTTCTACGTGACGTGGTCTTGTGTCTCCATAACATCATCAAACAACAACATCATCTCTTCATGTATGGCGCGGGCCTAGGTGACAACCGAAGCCTGCGCCGTACATAATGGTCCTTCGAGCCGGATGGATTTCGGTCCCCTTTGCGATACCTAACGGATCGGTTTACTGGCCTCCCACAAGCGGGTCTCACCAGTTGAATTGAGAAGACACATATATCGCACGGGCGCGAATACTCCGAACAACAACGCAAACATGGAACTAAACGAAGCTGTTCACCAAAAAGCTATCATGAACAAGAACATCAGTTAAACCACAGTGTTATTTGCAACATCTACCATCATCATCAAGTAAGTTCCGGCGCTACCTTACAATCATCTACAAACATTGGAGCTTCCCCGCCAACAGTGGGAAGTCTTCGCGTCGTCCTGTTGGACGATCACACATTGGAGCTTCGCCGCACACAGTGGGAAGTCTTCGCCGTTCAACTGGACATACATTAGGAGCATCACCACAAACAGTGGGTTGTCTTCGTCGTACAGCTGGACGTCAACATACATACAAAGGAGCTTCGCCGCACACAGTGGGAAGTCTCAGGCGTTCAGCTGGACAAACATACATGGGGCTTCACCGCACACAGTGGGAAGTCTTCGTTCGGCTGGACACACATTGGAGCTTCGCCGACAACAGAGGGAAGTCTTCGCCATTCAGCTGGACACCAACAGTCAACTAACATTCATTGAAGGTACGCCGTGAACAAGGTCGAGGAGTCTTCGCCTTTTCGAGAGGGATAGAACACCTTAACATTGAGATTTTATAATAAACAGCAAGATTAATTCGGAAAACTACGAATGCTGTGGTGACTGAATGTGGAACATAAATCTCTATTGAAAATATAGGTACTCAGAAAGAGTTATTTTAACAAACATAATTACAATTACAAAAAATATCCGATCCATTCAAGAAATGCATTAGAACACCACATGTCATTGCAATATCACAAGTTCAATGACATAAATTGAACAAGGCCAGTGACAACTATTTGCAAGCTTGCAAAACTGCGCGCCTACTGATTGCACCGGACACCGGACACTTGGAATAATAAAATACGTCACATTGGACAATAACAATTATGAACAAGCCATTTCAACAAGTTCGAGTGGACCGGGTCGGGAGGATGCGCAGCAGCAGCAGCAACAGCAGCGGCGGCAGCGGACAGACAACGCCAGGACGATTCCAGCGATCGTAAACGTCGCCAGCAGTACATAACAGCACAACATTCAATTACTTATCTACAACATACAACTATCTTGTCAAGTGGCGGCTTCTTTCTCGATCTACATTTCATCTTTCGGGTTTGGGAGTATGTTCGAGCAATGCTCGCACATTTCGGCTGCACGCGGCCACATACTATGTAGGTCGCGTGTCAGCTGTTTTACCTTTACATTTAACATCTATTAAACACTACATTTGAGATACTATCGAGCAGCGATCGAGAAAGGACCCGTCACACCCAACTACACCATGTAATACATTCAACAATAAACAGTTTCTACGTGACGTGGTCTTGTGTCTCCAAAACCAACATGTAACAACCTCAACATCATCATCTCTTCATGTATGGCGCGGGCCTAGGTGACAACCGAAGCCCGCGCCGTTCAATTAAGTTTAAACTAATGTAAACCAATTGCTTTCAGTGATGGAAACATCGTTAGAGTAATTATATTATCTTTGCTAGTCTGTAATAATTACTCATTATTTTCACTAGATGACAGTCATTGAGCTGTGTCAAATGGCTTTAGAAAGCTCGAAAAATCTTTCACCAGTGTTAGTTAATACAAGAGAGGATTATGATCAATCCTCCCTTTA
This sequence comes from Acrobasis consociella, assembly GCA_963555685.1. Lineage (NCBI taxonomy): Eukaryota > Metazoa > Arthropoda > Insecta > Lepidoptera > Pyralidae > Acrobasis > Acrobasis consociella. Next base: position 1,362,661 of record OY743119.1, on the reverse strand, counting down.
TTGGAAGATACCTAAGACTAGCAGTTGTTGGTCTACTAAACGGAAAAGGGAAAAGGATGTGAAGTACTTACCTCGACAGGTTCAGGTATAGCTTCTTCCGGTTCAACGACCTCCACGACAGACTCGTTGTCCGACTGCGAGTTGATCTCGTCCGCGTCTTTGATCTCTATGGCTTCGTCCGGGTCTAGCTTGTCTATGGTCACGTCTTCTATGACTTCCGCTTCTGGCTCTTCTTTTGTGAGTGACGCCTGAGAAAAAATATTGAACATGTAGGTATTTTTATTTATTATTTAATCATTATTGTTTATAATAATAGGCGAACTGAATGTTATAGCGTTGTCTACATTTTAACCTTCGGGTTACACAGATAGTGTAAATGTGGGTTGCAAGATAAAAGTATAGTACATAAAAAAATATTAAAACAATAATACACAGTGATTTGTTATTGGTTTTAGTCGAAGGCCACTTTATGAGGATCTTTAGTAAAACTAATTAGCTAGTCAAAACAATAATTCAGAAACAAAACATGTAGACTTAAACTCGAAAGTTAAATCGTGAGATCAATTTGTAGTACAGCCGCTAGGCGCCGACGGCCGGCCGGAGTTCATCGAGGTCACGCGGCACTTTTTGACAGGCTTATGCGGATATTATATTTTATATTATCTACCGGAGTCGTATCGGTGGTTCCGATCTAGATGGATATCCGTAGTGCTATCTATTATTTGCTAGAGAAAGCTCCGATTTCGAAGTGTTAATCCCCAATAAGTTTTAAACGACTGAACTGATAGAACCATTGCAAGGAAAACCTGCTTTCACGTAAAAAAGCCGCATTTAAATCGGTACAGACACAGACATTCACTAGCGTCAAACTTACAACACCCTTCTATTGTCGAGGCTAAATAAAGTTACCTTATAGTCCTCGAAGCACAGCGGGTGGTAGTTGTCCCCGTTGTGGCGCACGGAGTTCCTGAGATGCCACTCCTCCTTGTCCTCGTTGTAGAACTGGTGGAAGCTGTCCCCGCACAGCGCGCAGGCGGCGTGCTGCGGCGCGCCGGCCGCCACGCTGGGCGCCTCGCCCGCCTCCGACGGCGAGCGCGAGCGCGGCGCCGCGCAGCCCGCGCCGCCCGTCTCGAACCAGCTCTTTTCTGCAAACGAACGTACATTATAGCCTAGGGATAAAGTCGAAAATTCTTGAGATGGGCTGGGCTGTAACCTATGGTGCTCAAACGTGGTCAATGACGGAGGAGATTTTTTATAACAGATACATATATACATAAACATCCAAGATGATGTGGCACATAAAACCGGCTTGCTAAAGTGGAATTGGGCAGGGCATGTCGATAGGATGCACAGCAAACGATGGGCCAGAACGGGACAAAACAGGTTAGCACCCAATCAGACAAATCTTAATGCCTGCTTCCCGTTTAGCCCAATCCCTTCCTCTCCTGCTCTGTCGAAAGTACAAACCACTGGCTGTATCTGACGGTGTGTTTCTACTTAGTACCTATATACAAGTGACGCCAAGCAACTCACCTCTCTCCTCCAAGTCCTCGACCTCCTCGTACTGCACCCAGTCCGACAGGTCGTAGTGCCAGTGCCGGCTGTGTGCCCGCCGCGCCGAGTCCCGCTCTCTCCTATTCTGGCGGAAGTGCCAGTCTAAATGCTGGCTGTATCTAACGGTGTGCTCGGGCGGGAAGCGCGCGCCGCAGCCGCTGCACTGCATGCCGCCGTACAGCTTCGCCACCAGAGCTGGTTGTTTGCTGTAACAATACCATTACGTACTTTATCGACTCAAAAAAAATTGTATAGGGTCTAGCAAAATTTCTGTTTGCTCCAATAAGCTCCAATAGTAGAGTTAAAAAGTCATCGACCCAGGCCAAACATATAGCTAAGAGAATGGTCCATTTGGAGGTGAAGGGCTGCAGAGGGATAGAAAGACCGAGAAAGACGTGGATAGAATGTGTAAGGACAGATATGAAGGAACGAGGGACTAGTGCAAAGGGGAAACGTTTCATACGGTACTAGAGTTTACCATATGGTGAATGACACTAAAGAAGTTGAAATAGTTGACATACAGAGAAGAACAGAAATAAGGAAATGGCGTAGAGAATGATAAAGATATGGTCTAACAATACCTATTTTAAGGGTGAATTCAGTCCATGATACTCAACAACTGTCCCTAAAGAACGTATAACAATTTATGAAAAATAATTTTCGACCTCCCATATTAGTTGTTCACCCATCAGCTGAACCGAGTTTATACGGAAAGCAAAAGAATATTTTTGTGTGTGTGAAGTCGGTGCCCGCGACTTCGTTTGCGTCAAATTGAAGTCTTTTAGATTTGATCCGCCAATACCAAAATCAATGAAAGCCGCATCATATGATGCCATGCGAGTCTTGACCGGTTAGTAATAGATTTGTTAACTGCCTCCGTGGTGTAGTGGTTAGGGCGTTCGGCTCATACCCGGCGATTCGATTCCCGGCGGGGGCAACGACTTTGTGTTGTTGTCCTAGTTTGGTTAGGACATTGTAGGCTGATGACCCAGGGACGTGCTGTCCATAGAGACGCAGAGACATTGTCTACCCGGAGCTTCCCTAATATATCCGCATTTTTTATATTAAAATAAATTAAATAAATAGGCCCTATTTTCAAATAAACGCGCGCTTCCCCGTCCGTTTCCCATCGCGCCATATGCAGGCCACCGCCACGTATACTGTCATGTACTCTAGGGGCTACCTACCTAAAAGACAATTGTCCATCGTGTCTCGATTTGCACACATTCACAACGCATGGATAAGGATTTGCGTCTGTGGTATGATCGTCAACGTACTTCACCGACGCACACAAACATGAAGTATACGCGCACACAACTAATATTTTAGACTTTGCCTACTGAATGCCATTTTTGAAACGCATTAGTAACAAACAAAGCAAATTTTAGTATGGAAAAAACCAGTAAGTAAGTGAAACGCTGTTTTTCAAAAATGGCCCTTATCTTTAAGCTATTTCTGTCTCAATAATCAACGTTTTTTATCTCTTTTCACTTTTGACCAATAAGGAATGATATCGATTTTAGGCCTATTCATTTGTTCCTGTGATGAAAACTAGAAAGTTATTGGTTCTCGCTTGTGTTATGCTACCAATTTAAATACGCGGAAGATGGTCGAGGATAAAACGGAACACGAAGATTTTTGTGTTAGTCGTATATATTTGATAATTTTTCTTGTCCAATGATAATTATTTGCATTGTCGCATTACAAATGATTACGTGTTGCGCTCTGCTCTGAACTTTGTTATGTTTGCGATAACAGATGAAATTAGAAGAAGTTTCTTATTTTTATTTTCTATTATTACCTCTTTAAAACAGTTTGCAATGTAAAGTTTTTCATGTGGGAGTTGTGCCCCAGGTGTTTGTTTGCTAAAACTGAAAAGTTACGCGTTTAACCATTTAACTTTTGAGGAAAAAAGTGCAATAATCATAAATGGCCGATGCCAGCCTATTTTGGATTTAGTTCAAACAAGCGGTAAGCTAAAAGGAACATTTATGAATATTAAACAATATGACGCGTATAAGTGGCTCTCAGGATGTAAACACACTAAGTAATAGGGTCAGTTCAGTCAGAGAGCTTTATTTTTGTCCCACTGCTGGGCAAAGGCCCCAAAATTAGTCTACCCTGCAATAATCGGTGATGCACGTCCCTGTGATCACCTGATTGTCTGATAAGTAAGATGATCCCTGCCAGTGGCGGATTTACCAGCAGGCTAAGTAGGCTGGAGCCTAGGGCGGCACATTTCAGGGGGCGGCAATATCGAATATTTCTCACCGCTACCCTGAATAGGGCAGGCATAATCAAGCGCTCCCAGGTTTTATTTTAAGTAACCAGGGCGGCTGACTGATACGTACCTATTTCCACTTCTTCGCCACAGAAAAAGCTGCACATGAAGGATCCGAAAAAGGATGGGTAGGGGCGGCAAAATATAATTAGCCTACTGGCGGCAAATGTGTAAATCCGCTACTGATCCCTGCTTCGGAGGGCACGTTAAGCCGTCGGTCCCGGTCACTGTCTTTGACATTGGTCGTTACCTAAAACCATGTCAGAGGCCTTTCAAAAACTCTGACACTAGTGTTAGTCACTAACACACACGATAAGAAGAAGAAGAATAGATGTTTTAGGACGATTTACATACTGATAAAAAAAATACCTCGATTAATAGCTCAAACTTTATTGGTAGTGTTTGAACAGTTAATTATCCAATAACGAGTCATTAAGCATTTAAAACCTGACAGACGTCGCACGCGGAAAGCGATCGGGAGCGGACTGAAGTACAAAAGCGAGCGAGTGAGCTGTCAAGGCGAAGTTTTAGCACGGGAGGTATATAAACTTTTTCATTCTATCGTGATAATATTTCTGTGGGTTCAACCAATTTTCACCTTGGGAGTTCACAAAGCGATTTCACCCGAGCAAGAATATATTTAATGGACTACATCTGAATATTTGAAAATTCTGAAAATCAAAAAGGGTGAAAATGGCTTGCCTCTATTAAGTCTCATGAAGTCTCGAGTTGGCTGGTTCAACCCACTATCACCCTTATGAACTACAGTGATAAAGATACTTACACTTTGAGCGTCTCCGGCCTTAGCAGATCGACTCTGTGCACCACACTCTTGTCCTCCTTCGGCTTCGCTTTCTCTGGAGTAGGCTCGGCCTTCGGCTCCAACTTAGCGAGTGATTTACACCTTTATGAACTACAGTGATAAAGATACTTACACTTTGAGCGTCTCCGGCCTTAGCAGATCGACTCTGTGCACCACACTCTTGTCCTCCTTCGGCTTCGCTTTCTCTGGAGTAGGCTCGGCCTTCGGCTCCAACTTAGCGAGTGATTTACACCCTTATGAACTCTATAGTGATAAAGATACTTACACTTTGAGCGTCTCCGGCCTCAGCAGATCGACTCTGTGCACCACACTCTTGTCCTCTTTCGGCTTCGCTTTCTCCGGACTGGGCTCGGCCTTCGGCTCCTCTTTCGGGTCAGTCTTCACTTGCACCAGCCCCGTCGCTACCAACTTCGCGAACAAGTCGTTGACGTTCATATCTAGCATGGGGATGTTCAGGGGGTTGGGTTTCTCGTCGGCGGGGGTCTCTAGGCCGGGGATCTTGTCCGGTTTGAGGAAGAGCGGCTCGGCCGAGCTGTACTCGGAGGCCGAGGCGGGCGCGATGCTGGATGGCATCACGCTGGCTAGCATGTCCAGGCCTGGTGGGAAAGACATACAAATTAACTTTTTCTACTCCTGTACTTTACGTTGTGTTTTAAATAGTCACGAACACTAATATAAGAACAATTATTGTCCAGTAACTTTTGCTACTCCTGTATATGTCTTTATAATAGTCACGAACACGTATGTTGTAATTTTTATGTTTATCATGGTGCAATAAGGTTAATTTGTATTGCATTGTATTTGAACATTAATACAAGAAAAATGATAATTTACGGTTTTAGGAAAGTCTATTCTCCATAATAGCACATGTGTCGTAATACGCCTTGCCTAGGAATTAAGTTTTTTCTATTACCCATACTGCCAACACAAATAATTAATCAATCAAACCCACATCAAGTTTGTGCAGTTTATCACATAACATGCCATCATTATAATCATTTAAACGACTTTTTGTGTGCGTGAAATTATAATGAATTCCTACCTTGGTTTTCGAGGTTCGTCTCGGGACTGGGCGTCTTTTGCGGCCTGGGCACCTCCTGGTCCACATCCATGGAGTTCTGGTCGTGGATCTTCTCAAAGCCGAGAACAGGCATCTCAGGCGGCGGGGGAAGCGGCGCGCCCTCCATGTTGGCAATCTGAACATGCCCAGGTTTGATAAACCGGGGTAACGCAGAAAATCTAATAAAATACTTCTCATTCCCCACAGTTATCGGCTTTGGTAAATCTCCAAACTCCACTTTGAACGGTTGCTCGTTGATCAAGACAGTCCGCAACGAATCAACAAATCGAATCGTAAATTGCTGGTTGTTTATCTGAAACTTCTGCACTTTGGCATCCAAATACACCGGGCACATGTGTGTAGCATTTACAATTAGATTAATCTTCCCTGCTACCAAGTCTTGCCGCTTGGTTTTCCCAATATCCACTTGGGGAAGCGGTCCTTCTAAATGCACTAATCTGGGTTTGCCATCGATGATTACTCCTAAAGGCTGGCCACCGAAGAAACACTCAAACCATCGACCGTTTATGTACAACTCTCTTGTAGGAGCACCAAATCTCACATCGAAAACTTGGTCATCAATTTCTACTTGCTTATAACCTTCGTTAAAAGATAATACTACTGAGTCCTTATTATCAAAAGTGATTCTCCGACATCCTGGCAAGAATTTCAGCTCTCTCGGATCATCCCAATCCATCATTATAACAGCTGTTTCTCCGTAGAACCTTATTTCTCTGGGAATACCATCAATTTGTATAGTTTTGACGGGGTCTTGGTCTATGTATTCTATGATTCTGAAGTCTGTTGGTGGGATTATAACGTTAGGAGCGCCTAAAGGCGGAGGCGTGACGCTTCTTTCGTACGGTACTAGAGGGCATTCACCTTGACACATTCCCATTTGAGGCATCGGTAAAGGAGGTGGCATTGGGCGAGGTGGTTCGAAAGTCGGTCTTTGCGTTCTGTTTCCTCTGTAATACGGTGGGACGGGTGCTCTAAACCTCCTCGGAGTGTACTCTTCAACTCTTGGTCTTGGTCCCCTCCACATTGGAGGGAAGGGTCCAGGCGCAGGCGCAGATGTAAACACCGGCATCATGGGCGGTAGAGGAAGTAACTTCTTCTTATGGGGTCCGTCAATCATATCCATATGGTTCATTCTCATATCGGAGTCTTTCAGGAACTCTTGATTATCAGAAGGAGTATCTAAGAAGACAGCTGGTGTGATTCTCTCGTCGATATCTCCGAATTTGTTCCTGTCGCTAGGTGAGGACTTTGGACTGGCTACTTGTTTGTCTATGGTGTGCGCTTTGAGTTTCCTCTTGGACTGTTCGAGGGACTCTCTCTGCTTCGCCTCCTTTAGCTTGAGTTTCTCGTTAAGTTGTAAGACTTGGTACATGAGCGCGTTATACTGGTTCTTATCGAGGTGGCCGTCGCTGTACTGTTCCTTCGCCTGGCTCATGATGATGGAGATGGTCTTCTTGTGGTCCTCCGCATCGAAGTCCTCGGGGTTCTCCATGCGGAGGTCCGTGTCTTCTGAGCTGAGTGTGCGACGTCTTTCTTTTTCAATGCCTAGAAGAGGAAAATACCAGTTAAAGGCGTACCCGCTTTAAACAATTACCTCCATGATAAAGATATAGGCAGATCTCCCCACGAGAACAAACACCATAAGAGCTAGCGTCTGCTAATTTACGATCTTGCTACTAATTTTACAGACAATTGCATAAAAAACACTTATTCGTCGCTTTATTATCCGTTGCATATGGTCCTCAAATTACGAGACTACTAAAATTATAGAGTTAATCAACTTTAAAAAATATCTTAAAAATTATTGCATTTAAATAAAAAAAAATAAGCTACTATTGGTCCACCTGTCATACCCCAACTACCCAAATCCAATACAATACAATAGACGACTAACTCCGCTAATCAGGGCCGCATGGGTGTAAAAGTAGTCTAGTCTCCCCCCCCCCCCCCCTACCCCCCAGCACATTTCTAGTATGCCCACAATCCAGTAACAAAACCACTACAATTCGCTAAGAAGATTACTTGAAATGCTCAAAAGCACTTACTGGGCGATTTGCTGAACAGCAGCGGCCTGCCCAGCCCATCCTTGACCTTCGTGGCTTCGGCTAGCTTGGCGCGGACCATGTCCAACTTGGACGGGGTCTTCTTCACCTCTTCGGACTTCTCTTTCACCTCGTTCCAGTCCTGAAAACGGGGGTCACATTAGCGTTTCTGACAAATAAGGGCAGATGCTTAACAAATCTTAACCACTTGCTTTTGGTAAAAGAAAGAAAAAAAACATGGTGTAAAAGAAAGAAAGAAAACATGGTGAAGGCAAATAATGTTGGTTGTCCTTCACTCTAGCAAAGATAATAAAATTAGAATGACTAATGTAACAAGTACCTTACTCAGAAACTATTGGAGGACACTAATTGCCGACGGTCGCCAACTATCATAAAGAAGTTTGCTAGCGTATGAAATGGATGAGGCATTACACTGACAAAGACTACTTACTATTACATACATATCTATCTCTGCCTAAAAAGGATTGGATAAATTATAATAGTTTTACCTTCGTAGGAGACCGCGCCGCCGGCTCCTCTAGGTCGACATCTTCCATCTTGTCGACAGGTTTGTGAGGTCGGCTAGTAAAAAGATAATAAAAAGAAGATTTACCTTCCTAGGAGACCGCGCCGCCGGCTTGTCTATGTCGACATCCTGTTCCATCTTGTCAACAGGTTTGTGAGGTCGGCTAGTAAATAGATAATGAAAAGATTTACCTTCCTAGGAGACCGCGCCGCCGGCTCCTCCAAGTCCACATCCTCTTCCATTTTGTCGTCAGGTTTGTGAGGTTTGGGGGAGTCGTTTAGCGTCGGCGGGGGCGGGGCCGCTAGCTCCTCCACTTGGAGTAGCTTGGGGCGGAGGTCGACGTCTTCGTTGCCGAAGAGGCTGCACACAGAAATATGCTTTAGGGTCAGTTTAGGCAGAGAGAATTTTATGACACTCGAATTCAAATTGAACCGATGAAATATCTTTCAAGGTGAAATCATAGCAGAAACTAATAGCGAAAACGAAGTGACTGTGTAGTAAAGTGTAATATATGTACAATGTGAAAAGCAATAAATGAATTGAGAAATGGCGCTCTCATTTAAAATTAATTGTAAATAGTCTCATAATTAAAAAATTTACTTCCAACAATAAGAAAGACCTTTAAAATATTTTAAATCTAGATGGACTTAAGCAATTACTTTCAGAGGGTTGGAAGTCAAATTTTTAATTATCACCATATTTACTTTTAAACTATTCATTACAAATGAGGACGCCACTTCTGCTACCATTTCGCTTTAAACTATTGGCATATAGTGCAAGCCGAGAGCGAGCTCGTGCGGTCTTGAGCATGTTGTCATGTTCATTTTGGAGTTCGAAAATTCAAAATTCAAATGTAATATGTGGACGGTTCTTAACGACGCACTTTTTAGTCTGTGATAGTCTGTAAAAATATAACCCATGGAATAAAAAGTGCGGCACGGTTTAGTCTGTGGTCTGCGTTGGGCCTAAACCTTACGGGGCATACGAAGCCTACTGTCTCCAAGTAACAGAAGTCTGAACAAATACTTACATATCAAACTTTTCAAGCTTATTCTTCTTTGTTTTTCCTTCTAGCAGCTCAGTCGAGGGTCTCTTCTGACTAACTGGCGCTGGCTTCACCTCCACCGCGGGCAAAACCCTAAGGTCGACATCCTTGTTCTCGACAATTTCCGGGCCATCTGAAAATACGACTTAATTTTTATGTAATCAGAGTCTATAATCAAATGAACTGTTTGTCTATATCACCATGAGCGTTGACCCTTGTTACTCACATGTCCGGTGTGCCTCAAGGAGCGATACTCGGTCACACTATTATTTTACTTTTGTCTTTATTTTGTCAAATTAAATTGCTCGAGTGTAAACATTAATTATTATTTTCCGTAAGTATTCGATTCACTTTTTTAAATCCCCTTTGTATGGAGTACAGTCACAAGAAGAGGGTTAAGACTTTTTGGTGGCCTATCTTTATTTTGAACCCATTTGTCGCTTATTGTAGTACAGCACCAAATGTGTTAAAAATAAATACTGCCAAAGTCTTTTAATTGTAAGTTTTTAGAGAAAATGCATAATGCTGCAGTACAGTTCGTTACCGCTTCTTCTGTACTTGCGCTTAGGAAGCGGAAGTAAACTTAACTGTAAGTAAAGTTCTGACGTCAACATTTAAGAGATCGAAAGAAAAAAAGTGACAATTATCAAATGATACAAATATCCAAACATAAATAAAAAAAAATTACTTTGACTTTGCACCGCACTTAGAGTGGTTAGAAAACTCTACTTTTAGTTTCGCCAAAATACCACCTAGGGCCCAGCCAAGCGAGCGTAATTTTTTGAGTGATACGTCGCCGAAAATGTGTTGCGTAATTTCTGTTCAACACAAATTTACACTTTTGCATCACCTGTTGTTTGACTGGTAGAAAACGTCTCTGGCCTTAAGTTCGCCATTTACATGTATTGTAATGAAGTCAGAGCCGGATTTCGGGAAGGGCAACCGGGGCTACAACCCCGGCCCTCCTCAAAAGAGAGATCCCCACAACAGACTTTAAAAAAAACCTTTTGAATTCAGACTAGTAAACATCTTTTTCCTTGATGTCTTTCACTGTTTTACCTTTGGTTTCACAATAAATTATTTATTAACAAATTTCACTGAAAAAACTATATTCTAAACACTTATTTACTCACGTAGTAAAGTTGGTAAAAGCCGACTAGTTAGTAATTTTAGTAATGTAAAAAATATTAAGTTATAATTTAATAATATTGACCAAAAAAAATTAATTTTATTTGAAAAATAATTTATGGCCAGAGGCCCTCCTCCACTCCTTTATTGCCCCGAGGCCTTCAGACCTCTAAATTCGGCCCTGAATGAAGTAAAATATATAAAAATGAACCTGCACAAACAGGACAGTTACTCCTAGTTACAGTAATAACGCTCAATGTTGCTTGACTTTCCGTAAGTCTGTCGTCTACTTTTGGAGTATAGGTAGGTCCTGGACTTTCGTATAAAAACGAATGCAGCGGAAAGCCAGAAAATACGCAACTCATGTTCGGCGACTCACAGCTACAAAATGACTCATTCATTTCCCACGAGATTTTGTATTTTATTTTACAGAATTCAGATTATTCTACATATTTTATATAAAAAGGAACTAATGTAAACCTCTAAGCGGGCTTCTAAAACATGGTAGTATATGTTTTTCGATTTCTGGAACATATTGCAGGTATAGTGCCAACGAGATACTAGTACCTGAGACGGCCCTCTACTTATGTCTGAAATTTTCTCTTAAACTTAATAATATTACATTTGCATATTCAGAAAGATTTTGATTAAGTCTTTATAAATATACATTTTCATGTTAATATTGAGTTTAAGAAATAAAATAAGATATATGTAGGGGGCCGGCCAAGGTACCTCTTTTGCCCACTGTACCTATTATTAATTATCTATGCGACTGTACATTAGTAAGTGACTTACATTTACTTTACAAAATAGTGTTAGTGGAATGTGATTTATTTACTTGCAACATCTCTTTTATGATTACTAGATTAGATAGATATCCTTGCTTATTATAAAAACTTAAAATTAATTTTATCTTAAAATTATGAAACATACTTGTACATACTATCACGACGTCTTTATACCTTTCGGGGCAGAGGCAGATGGAGCCCAAGGCCGCAAGACTCAAAGGCCACTTTAAGCATGATGAATATAATAAAAACGTAAACTAAATTGGTCATTTCCTGAAACTGTTTTACTCATTTTTGAGTCGAAATTGCCAACTAGTTTCGAGTGTTCAGAAGTGAGAGGGTGAAACAAGTCAGGGCACCGATTTGGTCCTCGAGGTAAGTCAAACCATTTCGTGGCCACCCCACTACATCTAAACGAAACAAAAGAAAGCTGGCCATTCCAACAAAATACCTGAGTAAAAAAGTAATCCACATTGCCTCGACTTACTAACAGCTGGAATTTGGAGTTACTAGTTCTTTTCTTTAGCTTTTCTCCTACTTAAGATGCACAGAAGACCACGTCTACTTCTAAAAGAAATACTGATAACGACGAAGACGTTTTCAGTGTTTTTGGGAGTCTACGGCTTAAATTATGTTAATGTTATAATTACTTTATGTATGTTTAATAATATATTTTTAGAACCTTAAATAACCAGAAGGAAGCGTTATCCAGGAAAGGTTTATCTGTGTAATTATAGTGTGATGTTAAAATAACGTTTTATCGGGCTGGGCACTAACGTATATGTTAACTGTTTAGTAATGGTTGAAAATAACAAAGAGGGGCCTTTGACTAGCTATAAACAGCTAAATAAAAAAGTGTATGTATGCCAAGTGAGGTACAGGTTAACGGCCGCGTCCGTCCAAAAAAAATCTGAAATTTACCTGTAGCGCCATGAACTGGACACATTTAAAGATACATTATTACGTCTTTACCCCTGACGGAGAAGACAGAGCCCAGGGACGTAAAACCTTAAGGCCGCGCTTAGGGTGATGGTGGCTTTATTATATTTATAATAATTGCTATAAAAAACTTAATATTTTTTCAAAACTAAAAACCGACTTAACCACCAATTTAAACTACACAACCGATTTTGATAAAACAAAAGACCAACTGAAAAGTGTGTATAAAAATATGCCCTTTCAAACTAAAAAGAAAATTTCCAAATTGGTACAGGCATCTTCATCTCAAGCGCAAATAATCGGTAAACATACAAAAAAAAAATCGCGCTGAATCGATGGCCCTCTTTTTTGGAAGTCAGTTAAAAGGAAAAGTTAGGAGGAAAGTCCTACCAGGACATTGAGGGCGTCCGCTAAGTGACGCATGTTGAGGGTCCAGTCTATCTCTGTCACAAACTCTACATGTAACAGAGACAGGTGACCCGCGACGGATTCTGCTCTCTTTCGCACTTAGAGTTTGTGACAGAGATAGTCTTAAACCCGCCGCGTGCGTCCGCGTCACTTAGCGGATGCCCTAAAAAGATAGCAGAGAAAAAAGAAGAATGGAGGTATCTTCACTTAACTCCACCAACGCAAATGCAATGATAAAATCCTATACCCAGCACGGCCCCCTAAAATTAAGGTAGATAATGAGTGTCTGTTGTAATAAATTAAGAAAACTGTGACTTAAAATACATAACAGCTTAGTAAGTACATGATTATGTACACAGGCACTTAATTTTTATTATTAATTAGTCTGCTAATGAGATAAGTAAGATAAACTACTCGTAGTTCTACAAGTTTATGGTTATATCTATTGTTTCTATGGATAGGTTTAATATTTTTTATGTAAAATTTACTAGAAATTTTAATAGATTTTTTAGTAGATAATATATTTTCTATGCTTATTACAAATAAAATTGTTTCTCAAATATTTCTTTTTGTCTAATTGTATTAGTCAATCCAGCATCCCCAAAGTAGAATTAAGAATCGAAATTATGGTTAAAGGGATGGACCCCGAAAAATTCAAGTGCTTTGAAATAAATTACTTGAAAGAAACGGAGACATCATTTAAAATGTTGTCTTGATCAAGCCCTAGATTACCCTTTAAGCTATTTTATGAACTACTATTTATAGTTTAAACTTTATAAAAGGCCCCATTTTGCTCCAGCTGGTAAGGCCAGAATCAAATTTTTACTAAGATAAATTGTGTTTCCGCCAGTTATATATCACAAAAATCCTTGAAAATCAAAACGTTGGGCAGTATGTATCTAATTTTTAATTTTTCTGATTTGAAATAAGAAAAATTAAAAAAAAATCCTGTGCTACACCCATCCAGGTGCTACTAAATCGTAAGCATAGGCGGACGATATGACGAGGAAGAAGGCAGCAGATAAGTGGCGTTAACGAAGGGAGGTGTATGCTCAGCAGTGAGCGGAGGAAGGGCTGGATTGCTGGAATGATGATAAAGAAGCGTTTTTACGGAAAAATTTGACTGGCCTACCTGGTCCGACAGTGTTTGTAGTTGACGTGGTTAAGAAGCTCCATACTTACCCTTTTAGATTAGTTTAGATAGAGACGTGTATGTTTAGGTTGAGTGTGTTTTGTATGAATGTATGCTATTGTATACTCAAAACTTAAAAAACAGTTTGGTATAGCCGAAAAATCAGTAGGAAGAGAAAACGGTCAAATAACAGTAAAATAATGCATGTACTGTTATATGACGTCACTGCCATTAGGTGTCGCGCGTATGAAAGAAATAGCGAGATATGCCCACGCTCACAATTAATTTTCTTCATAGCAATATTTAAAATGCTAATAGCTCCTTCATTTAATTACCAATTCCCTTGCCGTTTTAAGAAAAATATTTCTTTTTAGTGCTATTTCTTATTTAGTATAAAATATTTTACAAAACCGGATACCCCATTCGAAATCATCCCAAACTCTAAAAATTATCTATAATATTCAAGATGTAAAAGCGACGTTAAAATCTTCCATATGACCTGTCGGTGATAGTGTCAAACTAAACGATAAGTATTGTGGTGTTTTCTTTCAGTGACGTATTTCCCACTAGACCACTTGATCAAGTGTCTATATTTACTATAATTAATACATGATGATACATATAAAGAAGAAAATTAATTATTCCGCTCTAAATTTCTTAAAGAAATGTAACTCTGCGATAATTGTATTTTTCGGTGTCCAGTCCCTATTTGAAATAAACTGTTTTAATGTAAACGAAGATATCATTTAAATTTTGTCTTATCCAACCCCTAGATAACCCTTTGAAATATATTATGAACTTCTGTTTACAGTTTAAGGGTCCCCCGACCCTAGACCAAAATACAACTTTCCATACAAACGTAGTCTACGTTTTATTTCAAAACGACATGTCCGATTTGGGCAAAATTTTGTAATTTTAAAGATATTGCAATTATCTAGGTTTATAACTAGTTTCCTACAGTAAAAATATGAACTTGAAATAGAATATAGTGTTTTATATCATTTTTGACCATTAGTATGGGAAACTTCTAAATCGTTATATTTTCTTTCCAGTTCATAATTTATTGTAGGAAACCAGTTATAACCCTAGATAATTGCAATTTCTTTACAATTACCAATTTTTACCGGAATCTGACATGTGGTTTCAAAATTAAACGTGTATTACGTTTGTATGGAGAAGTCTAGGGTCGCCGGACTCTTAAAGTGAGAACGCAATGTACTTCTCTTCGGACTTTAGCGAAAAACGGCCTCTTTAAAAAAAAAAGCTTCACATTCCTACTTTAAACTGTAAACAGTAGTTCATAAAATAGATAAGGCTAATCTTGGTAAGGTCTAGGGTTAATCTTGGGCTTGGTCAAGACAATTTTTTTAATTAATATCTCCGTTTCCTTTCAAATACTTTTTTTTTTAATAGAGGCGTCACTGGAGCACCAGAAATTTATTAATCCCCTTAATGCCTAAAATTCATACAGATGTACTACCTAGGGCAGACAAGGCATATTGGGCCTTGTAGTTCTAAGCAGACAGATGCGGTTTTGGCGTGATGTTGGCCGAAGTGGAAAAAGGAACATACAGTAGTAATTTCACACGTTTGTCGCGTTTATCAAGCTACTAGTAATAAATGAATCTTCTTACAGTGTAAATTGTATCTTATGGTACGACCAATTTCAAGTTATCAGATCCAGTACACTTCTATGACGTCATTAATTTATGTCGCAGTTGGATTTTATAATCCACTGTTTGATAAAATCTCTAGTTGCTTGGCATTACAGCTCGGTTTTGTAAAACAGCTGAAAATCGTTCAGCTAGATCGTCCAATGTGTAACGTTTAACAAAATAGCTAACGTAAGATTGTAGATTTTAGTTCCGAATTCTGCCACTTGCGGCTTGTGGTTGTCAGTGTCGTAAAAAATATGTCAATATGCAAAAGGTTGAGAAGAATAAAGCAAACCTTTAGCTTGGATCCCATATTGTTATTTCGACGTCTGCCTTCCGGCAAGATGGAAAATTCACGTGGATCAAATAAAGGCCGTAAGAAATCGCTACGCCATTGAGTTGTCGAGTTTACAAAATTTCAATATCCAATTGCATCGAGCTGATTATCATTCTTCATTGGTGTTTTATGATGTTGGAGACTGGATTACATAGGAAGGAGTTGAATTAAGATTTTATTTCCATGCCAAGAGTAAAAAAAAAATACTAAAAAATAACAACTATTGTCATATATTACTTTGTTAGATAACGGTTTTATTTAATAATGGTAACCCTACATGTGGTCTAAACGTTAGCGGTTTTGTAAAACGTAATTACGTAACTCATTGACAAGCCAGCTGAATTATTTGCAGCTGTTTTACAAAACCAAGCTGTAATGCCCAATTTCTAGAGGTGTTGTCAAACAACCTATTATATAATCCACCTGCGACGTAAACATTAATGTGTTTAAAGCGCGATAGTTTAAAAACAAATACTTCTATGAAGTATTTAGTGTTCCAGTTTAGGTATACTTAATAAGCGTAGTAATCTTAGCTGTTAGTATCTAATTGACGTTAACTGTTGAGCAACAAAAAGTGACGATTATTAAAAGATATTATAAATATCCTATGACATGATAAAGATATATTTGAATTGAATTTGAAGAAGTTAATTATTTTCTTGATTTTCTTGCTACCTTCAGGAGCTCAGAGTCGGCCTTACAGCTTTTGTCAGGGATATGTAGAGAGATAATAAGGGACGCCCTTGTTTAGCAGCGGAACACCGAACATGAACAACTGAGACTTTGGTAAAATGATTTACACTATTTAGCCATTTCATTTTTCATAATTATTAGAAATGTTTGCGAAAAGTTTGTTGTCAAAATTCCCATTTTCTCAAAAAGTTTTTTGAAAATAATTAATGTTGAATTTTAAGAGTTTGCGAATATTAGTTCCTGTCCTGATAATAATATACTGTAAGCAGATCCCAAATACTTTTAACTAACGAAACTAATAGTAAACTCGTAGCGATCTGGTGTCAGAAGCAAAGAAACATTTACTCGCATTGACGAATCCAGTCAGAGAGCCGAGTTACGTAGACCAGATTTAACCATCTTCCATCAGGAACGTCTTGAAATGTTCACAGATTTCGTCTGCACTCTTCTATCCACATCAGTCTTCCTTTGGTCCTAAGCTTGTTCATTTGTTTTTTTTTTACTTTCCTACTTAGTTTTGAGACGTTGCAAGTAAAATCACTAGTGTTAATCACAATAAGAAACCCATAGAAAACTTGTGTGCAAAGTGATACGGGTCTTGCCAGGGCAAACTCTGTGACTGTGCTATTGAACACTTACAACACTTCAGCCTTAATAGTAGAGGGTAGAATGATCCGTCGAGAAACACGTTAATATGAATACTCCAAGAGTTGAAAAATATTTTATTTTCACACAACTTGTTGGCGTTCCTATACTAGTATCACAGTTGACGACTAGAGTTTAATTATTATCGATCTAACCTCGCATTCTGTTAACATAGAATGATATCTTACTTGATGACTCTGTTTGTGGTTTTTCCTCCGGGGTGTCTGGGACGGTTTTCTCGGGGCTTTCAGACTTTTCCTTGTTTCTCCTCATGTAGTTGCGCTCCTTGTGGTGGCAGTTCTTAAGCTCCTTGAACGCGACCACTTCGTTCTCAGCCGGCTGCTTCTCCTCCTGTTCCTTTTGTTCCTTCTCCTTTTTCTTTTTCTCTTTGCTCTTAGTACGTTTCTCGGGAGAGGAGTTGTTAGAGTTGGAATTGGAGTCTTTCCCGCTGCCGCCGTCGCGTCGCGGCTTTTTCTCGACGCGAGCGACTTCCTTCTTTTCCCGTTCGTCCTTTCGTTTCTTGGGGGACTCTTTGGACTCGTCCGTTTTGGGGATTTTGGGGATCGGCGGCAGTTTGCTGATCTTTTTGATGTCGGGTATTTTGGTAATGTAATCCGGGATCGGTTCCGGCTCGGGGTCTTTCTCGTCCTTCTTTTCGAGTTCGATTCTCTTAGACTCCTCTCGCTTGCGCTCCTCTCTGCGCGCGCGCACTTTCTCCCTGCGCTCGAGGCGCGGGTCCCTGCGGCGCGGGTCGCGCGGCCGCGGGGGCTGCGCGTCTATGGCGTCGGGTTGGACGTCTATGGTGATGACGTTCTTGCGCTTGTGCACCCGCTCGAGGGGCTTGATGTCGAACACGTTGGGTGCGATGGGGGGCTGCAGCGCGGGCGGCGGCAGCGGCGCGGGCGCGGGCGGCGGCCCCGCGCCGCGTAGGCGCGCCAGGCGCGGGTCGCGGCGCGCGGACGCCAGCGCGGCGCTCACGGGCGCGATGCGGGAGTGTTTGCTGACCGGCTGTAAACAAACGTAACCATTTTTATGACAAAAGAACATTACTGCAGAGGGCGGGAAGTGGGGTATTGCCAGAGGAGTATTTGATTTAATTGACAATAATTACGAGACCGGCATTCCTTTTCCCGCAGAGTACTTTTCTCAATAAATGTAAGGAAATAATTAAAGATATTTGTTTTTATTAAAGATATTTCTTTAATATTTACTATTTATATTGACTAGGCTGTATGAGCTATGTTTCCTTTGCACTAATTGATAATTGAAAATTAAAAAAGAAAAACACGGGAAGGTAACAAGTTACTATTAAAAAATTTATATAGAATTCTAGATTGTATGTAATTTCTTAGTTTGGAGCAGCGGCCAGGAATAAATTTTCATACTTACTTTCCTGGCCTAGGCCAAGAATTACAAACTTCCTGTCTTCTTTTTACTACAATAATGCCTACATTTCCGATCAACCGTTTGCTAAACTTGTTTTACTTAAAATATGTTTCGCTCCTTCCTACTATGTAAAATGTGAGGGCAAAATCGAACATTGACGGTGTACAAACAATGTCTATTTAACTTTAACTCAATCCAATATGTGGTACAGACCTTGAGCTTACTGCAAAGATATTTTTAACTGTGACAGTAACAAATTTTTTTGCAAGGCCTACCCATCGCCATATAAACAATTATTTCTCTTCCTAGTCACTACATGGCGCTTTATGGTAATAATTAAAACATTAAAATCTTTCTTCCTATTATTTAAATAAAGTAGTACTCTAATTAATTAAATATGACTTATGAAATGCAACAAATATTTTTATTCAACACTTCCTTTGTCACTTTTTTGCTAGTCGTGTGTGCTGCCATCTCTGTGTGCCTACCCTGCAACTCCAGTATTACTAATAGTTTCTATGGCGTTGAGTATCTGTTACGTTACTAATTATATTATCTTCGGCCAGGCAAATTAAAATTACCGGCCAAGTGGGAGTCGGATACGTCTAGACTAGTCATGAGTAGCGGAACGATCCGTAGCGCCATCATTTGCCAGGAAAATTACAAAAACCTCAACTTTTAACTGATAACTTGATCGAACTAATTTTCATCAAACATAGGTAATAACCACCGCAAGGTAACTTGCTTTCACGTAAAAAAACCGCATCTACATTGGCCCGTCCGTTCGAGCGCTACTATGCCACAGAGAGACAGACAGACATACACTAGTGTCCAACTTATATACCAACACCCTCCTTTTTTTGTCGGTAGTTAATTATAAACATCTATACATCTAATAAAACAGTGACAAAAAGGCGTCTATACATTGAATATATTAAAAAATATTTGAGGCAATGGAGACAGTAGTAGAGTAAGAATTTAATTAAAAAAATAAATGTATCTGTTTATCTATTTGTCTGTTTGTACACGATAATCTCCGAAAATACTGGACGGATTCAAATGAAACTTTTTTGTTAAATAGCTGTTAAGCCTGGGCAACATACAGGGTATAATGATTATGGAAAATGGAACACCTGATGAGCATTTTCCGGAGTCATAAACTGCACGCAAACGAAGCCGCGGGCTTCGGCTAGTCTAAAATAAATACCTACAACCAAAAAGGGATGATATATGCCTAAAATTTATGTGCAATACGAGCAGTGGTTTTTTGTCGGCAATATCCGAAGCACGCGAAATGGGTACGACAGTGTTTGTCGGATAAGGCCCAATGCAGACGACAGACAATCCGTGACGCACTTTTTAGTCTGTGAAAATAGATCCTATGGAATCATACGCAGTAACGCACACGACTCGCGCCAGACTTTTTGCGCGTCGTGTGCGTTACTGCAAGTGATTCAATAGGTTCTATTTTCATAGACTAAAAAGTGCGTCACGGATTGTCTGTCGTCTGCGTTAGGGCTAAATCTAACGTTCCCGGTGAAAGGGTTAAAATTTTTATTTCTTCCCGTTAGTCTCGTCGTAGTCATGACAACGTAATGAGCAAGACAATATGACTTACCGGCCCAAGCCTTTGCTTGACGGGCAGCGCTGCCACTTCCGCGGGCACGGGTAACACTGGAGCGACCACAGGGTTGACAAGGGCGCGGGGGATCGACGGTGCCACCGTCGCGCTTGGCGGGGTTATGTTCGGTGTCTGTGAACAACAAAAACATAGGTTTACTTAATGTTAACCTCAAGTCCTCTGGCTGCTTTGGCCAAGGATGGCTCTGGTAGTACAGAGAGGGTCGTGCTCCTGCAGTGGAGACAAAATGATCTGATGATGATGATGATGATGATTACCACTCCAAGTCTTCCCGTGGATGTCGTAGATGGCGACTTAGGAAATACAAGCTTATAAACATCAGTGAGGCCTCTCTAACCCGTCGGGCCAGCGTGGAGAGTGTAGGGCAAGTCCTCTGGCTGCTACGGCCAAGTATGGCTCTAGTAATACAGAGAGGGTCGTGCTCCTGCAGTGGAGACTAAAAAGACCTAAAGATGATGTTGATGAAGCTGATCAACCCTATATTTTCAATGTTCAGCCTATAGACACAGAATCAATATGAGTACAGTAGGTAGGTACTACATACAGAACGGAATCTCCTAAGGTTCGGCGCAATATGAATCCCTCCTAGAGAAATTTAAATCTCGAGATATTGATCCCCGCCTTCGTTCTAGCAATATCCTTTTTTTTAGACATTCCCAATTACTCAATTACTAAGTTATGGCTGCACAACTCTCCTCTGGTTGTAGGGTTGACTGGAAGAGATCCCTGACAGGGATAAGTCCGCCTTTGTACTGTTGTGTTTCATCTATGTTTAAATTGTGTCGATTTATGTACAATAAAGAATTTACAATACAATACAATATGCGTCTTCGTCCCCGTTCTCGCCTTGTGGAGGGGTTTTGAGTGGTCGGGGGAATCATGTTGCGCCCCCTTGTTAAGGTCCCCTTAGGAGATTCCGTTCTGTATGTAATACTTATATTAATTCTCTATCTATAGAGCCCACATAACCGCGTTGCGGTGGCACAAGGCAAAGACCTTCCAACATTTCGATTTCCACGGTTGAGGGCCTACGAGGTGTTATTCTCAGTAGGAAAAAAGTTTGAAAGAAAAAACAGAAATCTTTATTTTGGTTATCTATCCATCTTTTCCCAGTGACACTTCCACAGTGACAAGTTTAGCCATCTATATTTTTCTGAATTATTTATTTTTTTAATCTTTATTGCTCATCAAATACAAATTGTACGACATATTAACTAAAAGGCTCAAAATAAAACTATTATATTATTTCAGCCTAGAATATTTTTTTTCAAAACTAAAAACTGACTTCACCTCAATCTACACCACCGATTTTGATAAAATTTCTATGAGACCACCTGACAAGTATAGGGTATACTTGTCAGGTGGTCTCATAGAATTTTTTTAAACAGAAAAATAATTTTACAGGCATCTTCGAAAGTGAACATAGATTAAAAAGATCGCGACGTATTGATAACCTCATTTTTTGGAAGTCAGTCAAAAAGGTATTTTGATATTTGCTAAATCGACTTAGTGCGTCATCACAGTTACGTAAAGACAAGCCGAAAAATCCCGATGTAGGCCCGTCGACCGAACTCAACCCAGATTAGGTGAAAGTATGTGACACTTTCACGTGCGTCCTTGCTTTTTTAAACTACCTGTCGGGTAACCAAGCAAACTGCTCGTTTGACAGTAAAGTATAGCCTTTTATTGGCGAATATGTGGGAATATTCATAAAAAATGCTCTTATGGCCCAACGCAGACGACAGATTATCCGTGGCGCACTTTTAAGTCTGTGAAAATAGATCTATATGGAATCATACGCAGTAATACACACGACGCGCGCCGGACTTTTTGCGCGTCGTATGCGTTACTGCATGTGATTCCATGGGTTCTATTTTCACAGACTAAAAAGTGTACCACGGATTAGTATGCGTTGGGCCTAAATGAGAAGGAGTGCACACTTTTAAGTGCAATACACGGAAAAAAACTGTACTCTTAAAATCGGTTGTGTTGTATTTTTTAAGAAATCTTTTATAGATCGAGAAAAATTAGAACTGTCTGTGTAGAGCCGTAAGAGACCCAAAATTCTGTCTGCCCCATCTTAATATATAAAACAGTAGTTACACTATTTACAGCTCAAGAACGGTTCGACCGATTTAGATGAAATTTGGTATAGGTAGTTTAAGACCCTTCTAAGGACAATAGTTTTGAATCAGGAACAAGTGAAGGATTGGAACGATTGAATCACGACTGCTGGGAGTGATTTTTGATATGAAGCATTGTTTATTAACTAAGTACCTGGGTGACCGAGCTTTGCTCGGTCGGTTACATCTCAAACATTTTCTATTTTTTTTAAACTTGTCTAAAAACAGTACAAAATAAAAAATTATATATAAACTTGAACATAAAAAAAAAAACAAAAGTAAGTCACCGAGTGGGATTCGAACCCGTAACACTCTTTCTAGCGGTCAGCATCCCCACTGAGCTAAGCCGATGGCGGCCGGCGCGCCGAAATTAGCGACCATATTCTGCGTGGAAAGAAAAACGCATGAAAACTCGAAAACACTCGTTTTCCCAAACATAAAATTAATCTAGATCGATAGTTTACCCCCGAAAACCCCCATTTACAAATTTTCAGCGAAATCGTTAGAGCCGTTTTCGAGATCACAGAAATTTATAAATAAATATATATACATACAAGAATTGCTCGTTTAAAGGTATAAGATAAGTGTAATTTAAATTTTTCTTAACACGTTAACGGACAGTAGGACTTCTATAGCATTCATCAATAGTTTTTTCTATTGTGTCTGGATTAGTGTCCGTGAATGAGTTAAGCTTAAAAAATATTTATTTCATATAAGTAATATATAGTTAATTAGAGTACTACTTTATTTTAATAATATTAATAAAAGATTATAACGTTTTTTATTCTAAATTGTTATAATTGATTAATTAATGAATTAATATTATTTAATTATTTGTATTTAGTTAACTACTTTTACTTTGACTCTATTTCGAAACATTATTTATTCAATTAAGTAGTTATTTTATTAATTGTATTTAGTTAACGACTTCTCTATTTCTAAACTTACTTCCTTAAGATATTGAAAAATATAAACGAAATACAACAGAGCTTGTAATATGATGCCGCATTTACACATTCGCGCGAACCGCGAGGCGAATAACGAACTCGCATATGTAAACAGTGAGTTCGCTATTTTCCTCGCGGTTCGTCTCGCAATTCGCGTCTTTGTACTGACGAATACGAATAATAAATATTATAAATAAATAATCTATACATATAATAAAACAGTAAAAAAAGTGTCTGTACATTAAATATATTACCAAAAAAAATATTGGGGGCGATTGAGATGTAGTAATAGAGTAAGAATTAAAAAAAATGTCTGTCTGTTTATCTGTTTGTACACGCTAAACTCCGGAAATACTGGACGGATTCGAATGAAACTTTTTTTGTTATATAGCTATTAAGCCTGGGCAACATATAAGGTATAAATGGTTTAGGAAAATGAAACGCCTGATGCAGAACCATAATAGTCCAGCTAAACTATAAGATATATAAAAATGCCGCCTTAGTAAAAGTTGTTCAGCCTGATGAGCATTTTCCGGAGACATTAAGTCCACGCGAACGAAGTCGCGGGCTTCGGCTAGTAATAAATAAATAACGAAAACGTATGTGTGAATGCGGTATGACTGTTGCTGGGTAAATACCCAGCTTTGTGACTCACCGTATTTACGAGATAATGTAACAATAACAACTATAAATACGAGGCAAAGATAGATTAGTTCAAAACATGGTATTTTTATAAGGTATGAGGGGCAGGTATGTGCCTATTTTAGAACAGTTTAATAATAACCATAACAACAAAAAGTCGATTCACCTATTTAGTTAATTACTTTTACTTTCAATCTATACATAATGTAGAATATTCTACGAAATACAATAAAGCTTATAGACAATTGCTGGGTAAACACCCAGCTTTATGACACATCGCATTTAAAGAAATAATTTAAGAACTACAAATATGAGGAAAAGATAAATTAGTACAATAACATCAAGATATTCTTTTATGACTGGCAAGTATGGTGCTTTTTTGTTAATTGAATAATAGATACATAAATGGATAATGATAGACAATAACATAAGTACCGAGAATTTTTAAAGACCAAAAAAGGGATTAGTAAGGTATTTTAAAGAGTGTAATAAATAAGACAAGTGCAAACAATAGTTATCCGAGGTTTCTTTTTTACGATTCGCTATTTTCCAACTATTCAAACCAGACAAAAAGAGTTTAGACAAAAGAATTTTAGATAAATAAGTACTTTAAGTAAATAGCAAGGTTAATAACTGATTGGTATTTACCGAGAATTTGAAATGAAGGATGTAGAAATATAATGGCCTAATTTTTAAAGAGGGTTAGATAGTTCGAGTATTTGCATTAAGGGGCTACATGAATTTTCCGGGTCCATTTAAAACAAATTATTTGAAAAGAAACGGAAATATCAGTTAAAAATTAACATAGTAGATAACCCTTCAAACTATTTTATGAACTACTGTTTATAGTTTGAAATGAGCCCGTTAACTTTAAAATTTGTTAATTTTAGATCAATGTAGATTTTTATGGTTTACACGCTGGTGCCCGCGACTTCGTCTGCGCAGACAATATCTTTATAAATTGTAGCCTATGTGTTATTCTGATGTATAGACTAAATTATTGTGAAGTTTCATTAAAATCCATTCAGTAGTTTTTAAGTGAAAGCAAACATCCATCCATACTTACAAACTTTCGCGTTTATAATATTAGAAGGATTTCAATCATATTAAATCTAAGATTGATGAAAAGGATACAGGCGCGATATTATGTATTGTATGTATGTATGAATATAATATTATTAAAAATAATATTACTTTGTGGCAGCCAGGAAATACGCTCGGTGATGATGATTTCCATCATATTAAACCAGGAAAGGAAAAGGTTATTTTTAATACGAAATTATTATTTGAAGTCACTTTATTTTTCCGATATTTACTGTTTCTGTTTCGTCATGCATGAGAGCGTGAAATAAGACACGGATCGATAATGATTACTTAGATTACGACATGTTCGTGCCTACTCGATATATTTATGGTGAATATATACTGATTTTATCTATACTTACTTATGTATTATACAGGTCTTAAAGAGCTTATACAGTGGACCTCATAGAATAGAGGTAAATATACCAATAAGGAGTTTCCTGGGCCAAAAGGAAATTATTTGGTTTCATACAAATCTTATAGAAAATGTTTGTTTTGACGATTAGGAAAAAGTACCAGATCTTAGTTGTTGGAAACTTTTTTTATGATGTATTGTTTAATACATTTAATTTTTTATTAATCAGGATAAGAGGATTAAATTAGTACTCATGAAAATGGTGAAACCAGGGCGTGGTCAGGCTTGTGTCACTCACGTTTAGGTATCGAAAATACATATACCTATGCGCGCGGCGACCACTCCTAAGTAGGAATTTCAGTTATATGAATCATATGTCTAGAGTAATAAGAATGAAATTAGCTTGCATTTCTAGGTATCTAAACGAAAAGGTGCAGAGTTCTGTCGCGAGCTTAATAAAACCATATCGCGAGAACGACGACATTGAGTAGTTATTTGTTTGTTGAGTGAGACTTCTGTACGTGAGTTCAAGTATTATTCTGTGGCATGGTCAAATGAAAGTTAGAAATGCTGGGCGTGTGTCGCAGTGCGCCATATCATAAGATAGCTAGATTCCACAGATACAATATATCAAACTGATAAGACCCCTTATGATAAAAAAAGAAGTAAATAAACTCACCAATCTAGAAGTTTTCTCTGTGATCTCGAGCTGCTTGCGGGCCTGCTCGAGTTCCATCTCAATCTTCTTTCGTTGCAGCATCAGCAATTCCTTTTCTTTCTTCGCAACGATGCTGCGCATACTCTCCTCGTCTTCCGTTGACGGTGCAGTCACAGTGCTGGTTGTGGCCACCGGCTGAGTGAAAAACATAAGTTTAGTTGTATAACCAAGCGAATACTATGGTTTAAAAATTTTGAAAAGGTCACTGAGGGCGTAGGGTCAAAGGCCAATGTGATAAATAGGCTGAGCTTGATGAGCAAATTTATACTTTTCAGTTTAGAAGGATGAGCTACATTATGACATTAAAGCATTATGTAAATGGGTATTTCAAAAGACAAATGTATTCATTAATGATGCAAATGATGTAGGTCGCTGTTGATGTAATGGGAATTTACAAAACTACGAATATTATAGATTTTGAGCAAGTCAGCATGAAAAGATACTTAAATATGAAACTGAACCAATATGAAAACATAATCAACTAAAAAACACCTTTTTCAGAAAATTTGGATTTACATGGATGGTGGACTGCGGCTGCATCTGGGCTTGTATGGGCCACGCCGGGTCGATCAAGTTCACTTTCACATCCAACTGGTACAACTTGGTAGCTGGGAACACATCGTGCCACGTCTCACGCAGTTTAAACATCTGCGACCTTACTTTTTCGTCAACCTGCAGAAGAGAACAGCATTAACCAAAATCCTACAAGCAAAAATATAAAATCAATGCATTAAATATGATACTTTCAGTTACATACCTGTTTAAAAGTCCTTGTGAACATGTTGACTATGCTTTGAGAGAATTTTTGAGTGTACGCCCGTCCGACATTCTTGATAATGGAATCAACTAAATAGAGAACAGGCAGCTTGATGTCTGGTTGGACCTGCGTAGAGGAAACATATTGTCTAGTCCCAAACCCCGGCTGACCAAGTCTGCGACTCACATCAACCTTTTCCCATTGTTTGTAATAGAAATGGTATGGGAAAGAATAAGACAAAGTTTTGTTAGGAACCTGTTTAATGTTCAGCATGCGAAAAATAAATGAGAACTCAGTTTTGAAAACCTTTATTTTAAAATTCGCTTACACAACTGAATGCTGTTTGCGGTTTCTACATACCGTAGCGGTACATTTGTAAAAGATTGTGTTTGTAACTCTGAACAGGCATCTCCGGTATTTCACAATGTATTTTAAAATAAATATTGCATATCATGAGAAAGGATCTAAAATTGGGCATGATGAGGTTAATTATTGCTATTGATAAAACAGGTATAATTTGTGATCAGACACAGTAATTTAGTGTACCTATCATCAAAATAAATACATCAATCAAATAATATGTTTTGCTACAATCTCCAGCCATTCAAAAAGCAGCATTTTTATCGCATCAACATGATTTGCTCAGTATTGTAATGTGGTGATTCTTCCAGATATAGTTTTCTAGAACAAATTTGCTCAAGGAGATACCTGTTCTGGTCTTGTCACAAATTGGGTCGACACACAGCCGACATACAAACATGCTTGGCACGACAAACCGTGCGTCATCCATTGCAAGCACTTTCCCTAGTCTTCGTACGGCTCACGTGACATCGTGGCATTTATTACAACACTCCACGGGACCGTGATATTTAAAAATTGAAATTCACCTTCTCCAAATGCTTCTCGACGGTCTCAACGATAACCCCGGCGTGGTCGATGTTTTCCTCCGCGAGGATCGTGAGCATGTTGATCAGGGGCTTGCTGTTGACGGTCAAGTCCGCCAAACTCGACGCGTATTCCTCCGCTATTTCCTTCGACATGTTGGCTGTAGACCGTAGTCCCTGCTTTCACCATGCCACGCACTGTCTTCAACTGCACATTACTGTAATCGAACAAAACGATGCTAAACTCTCGGATTACTACGTGGTTTCTCAATATGGCGATATTTTACAAGGAAACACGTAGACTTACGTTATCGAAGATAACACAGCTCTGGTTGATCATCACACATTGAATAAGTTATCACCTCACGTACCACTTAATTGTCCATATTTTAAAACTATAAATGAACACGACCGCGTCTAAATCGTGTAATTTCTAAAATTACAAAATGCGAAATGATTTTTGGCCGTGTGTTGACGTAATCTTCCTTCGCTTTTGTGAAAACAAAATGGCTGCCGGCCGACCGAGGAAGCGGAGTGGAGGGAGGCGGTGTAATCGGGGTTGTCCCACGAAAAAAATCTATGTCTATGGTCCTACGAATCGATTAAACAAACGCTCAACGACAGTGCATCATAGTGCATGTGTAGCGCCTGCTTTACAACTGGCAAGCACTTAAAGGAGTGACGTTGGACTGTGGCAGGCAACACTAACGAAATACCTGTCAAAAACTGACAAACTGACATTTAGCAAATCATGCATGTTGGATTTTTGATCGCGTTCTAGACGAAGAATTTGTGATAAAATAACTGTATTTTATATTCATTGTGCGTGCGTGTTATTACTGTAATACCAAGTAAGTGACTCTGCTTTTGATTCAGTAATAAAATAGGTGAATCCACCACAAATTGTAAAATTGTCACTTCGTGTACTTCGATCATTCAATAAATTTGTTCACTGGATAAATAATTGATCAGTGAAACAGGTTTTCTCGTAATGAGTCCTTGGTTGTCATTTATGCTAATAGTTACTACGTGAAGACTTTATTGTAGACTCCGTCCGTAACGCAAAGGTTGCCGCGTAGTGGTCTGGTTAAAATTTCATTGATGTCCCACTGAGCTACTTTTTGTGGTGTACTTTAGTACTTTCTCTATCATTTATAAAGCTAGTTTACGTGTAAACGGTATGTATTCAATTTCTTTATGTTTTTAATAGCTAGAGTCAACTAGCACCAACACTAAGTACTTTTATCGGGCAGTTTTATCTACTGATAATGTACTTTTTATCATAAACTTGTACATGTGAACATTGAGTGTCTGGTTTGTTTTATCAAATCATCGTTATTCTTGCATAGTAAGACTTAGTTAAACCTGTATTTGTAAGTTTTTCCTCTCATAGATTCTATTTGCCTAACTGACATTAGTTTTATGGGTTCTGAATCTCTAAAGAAAAAACATACCCTTATAAGGGCCCCCCGATAGATGAGGGACACTGTGTCACACTGTCACTTGTCTGTCATAGCCCTAAGATCGCTAATGTGTTGGGTTGTTAGTGTTAGGGCTATGATTGTATTTGGGTGTTAGCTTTAATAAAGACAGGCTTAGTATGTTGCTTTTTATACAATTAAGTAGTATATTGGAGGTTGCAAAAAGTGTTGGCCCAAAATTAATCTGATAAGCAATGAAAAAGTAATGATTAAAATCATAATCATAAATTTGATTAGGATTAATTAATTAATTGTTAATTTGATCAACCTTTTGCATGCCACAGAATTTTTCATACCCAATTTTAGATATGTTAGAATGTTTCTCTGATCAATTATTTAGATCATTTTTCATCATAATGCTGTGATTATCTGTCTTATTATAAAACGAGGACTAACTTTGTTACCAAGTTTTAACCATCATCCACCCAAATCAAGTTGGCATCTAGTAAAGTGACACTATCTCATCTGTCAGTGTCAACTTGTTTTGGGTAGATAATGTTAGAAAGGGTAGAAAATTTTTGGCGTGTGTAAGTGGCCAATGGTGATCTCCTCTGTGCTTCAGAGGGCATGCTAAGCTTTTGGTCTTGACTGTCATCATTGTATGGCAGTCGTCAATCAGATGCCTATAGGCAGCTTGTAAAATCTACCACCATTGGTAACTTACAAGGCAAAAAACACCAACAGCTTACGAGTCTTTTTAATTCATATTTATTTAATTACTAACTGCAATTCACCATGCAGTTTTTCTTAATACCTTGTCATTTATTTTATCCTTGAAGAAATCTTATTGTTTGTTCATTATATGTGAATGTGGCAATTGCTAATAGAAATATGGTAATTTGTCAGAGGTGCCACCATTGTTTATTTCTGATTTCTGTTATAACTGTCACATTAAGATCTATGCGGTCATGACTTTGAGCAATTACTTGTGCTACAGGTAATATTTTAATAATATGCAATTGTTCAACATTTCACTTTTAAGAAATCGAAAGAAATGGAAAAATTTACAATTATCAAGTGATACAAATATCCAAAGATAAATAAATGATTTTTGGCTTTTGACAAACAATTTAAAACAACAAATACTAAAAACAGAATAAAATAAGTATTTAAGTGGGGCTCCCATTAAAAAAACGTGATTTGTTATACATAATGGTACGGAACCCTTTCTTGCGTGAGACGCGCATATGTCCGGTTATTACTCTCCCAGATCAGCATGAAAGTTAATTTGACATAAGTACAATAAATGCCTTGTTCACAGAAAATGCCAGAACAAGTGGACCCACAAGCCGGCGACACGGGCCCGCCGAAGGGCATCCCGGCGCTGAAGGCCCACGTCATCGCGAACAAAGTGGACGTCGCCCTCTGGGGCATCCGGCTGCTCACAGTACTATGTACCATAGGATATGTCATACCTATTTTTAATAAGTAAGTCCTGATATCGTTTTATAATGTATAGGATTATAATGTCTTTAAATAGATAAATAAATACGACTAGGCCAAATTAGTAAAAAAAAAATTGGGTTTGGGATGTTTTTTTTAAAAAAAGCATTCCTTACTATATTTTTTGAATAAATGTAGAGATAAATAAAACAATTTATGAATGTCCATTTTCCAACTCACACTGACATTGAACCCAGAACCTTTGGAGTGGTGGCCTAGCTTCTTAACCATTACGCCTCAACTCAAGTAAAATGATTAAATAAGGCCATAACCTACCACATATGTGATTTTGTACTAGACATGGGTAATCTCGACTCCGAGGTGCGTTTCAGCTCACCTAATCTAAATCCTCATTCGGTACCGACTCGTCTTATTGATTCCTACTCCCTTACCGACTCCGGCTCCATGATCTGCTAAGTTTCGCTATCAGATCTTGGATCGAAAGAATACACACGTCCGTTTTGGTACCGGTTTCAATATATATTTAAACCGATACCGGGCTCTGTTTGTAGCTGTATTGGATCAAACAATGTAACTACACGAGGAAATATAACATTTAAATGTGAAAAATTCGTTGTAATTACCAGGAAGTTAATGTTGAAATTAATTAGGTTTACTAGTTACCTACTTCTGTTATCTGATCTGATTGTTTAATTTATTAATTATAATGTTATAAGAAGTAGGTGCTAGCATAGAATAAGTACTAGCCTTACTCAGCAAAGGATCAAAGAAATATCTACTCAATCTTAAATTCAATTTATTAGCTTGCGTCAGAACTCTTACCTAGAAGTGCTTTGCAAGCTAATTTAAATAATAACAAAATATTTTTTCTAAACTTATAACCGACATCATCCAATCGATTTTAATAAAATTTCTATAGGACCGCCTCGGAAGTGCACTCTTTCGAATAAAAAATTTGAAAATCGGTCCAGAGTTAATTGAGAAATCGGTAAACAAACATAAAAAAATATACAGTCGAACACAGAACCTCCTTCTTTTTTGAAGTCGGTTAGTAAAAGAATCTACGATGAGTTTCAACACTATGCGTCATGTAGTTTAATATTCGTACATTTTTCTAATTGAGTGTGTTAATAGTAGCTAACACTAGTGTTGCCGAATCAATAGTTTCAATCGAAAAATGTCAAACTATCAATAGACCTATCGATGTTGTTTTAAAGTAACACTATTAATAACTAACAATACTATCGATTCGATACTATCGGTCGATGTTAATAATTTTACAACAAAGTAGAAGGGTAGTAAATCAAACCACGGGCTACACTAGATCACTATAGTATAGTAAAATTAAAATAACAGTTAAAAAAACAAAAAAAAAAAAACGAAATTCCAGTTCCTTCCATATTGTATGTTAATAGGTATAATTTGACATGACATGACCTATCTGAAAAACTACCAGACAAATCAGTCTTTTTTTGGATATTTTATTGATAAATACTAAAATAAAACCGCTTACCGTTCTTTTTTTTTCCTATTGCAATGTCCTATCAGAGTTCATGTTGTACCTACTAATGTAAGAAGTGACTTTGTAGTATCGATATGTACAATGTGAAAATGTCGATGAGCAAACTAACGATATTATCGATAGTAATGCAATATATAAACTATCGATGGTAATGATTATATATGTACTATCGATAATATCGATAATTTCTGATTATCGATAGTATCGATAATTTATGATTATCGATAGTATCGATAATTTATGTACTAACGATAGCATCGATAATTTATGAACCATCAATAGTTATTGAAAATTTTTTTTACTTTTTGTCACCAGTCCAGTGTCAGCATTCTACAAGGCGCTGCTAGCCAACGCGGCCACGTCAGCACTGCGACTTCACCAGCGCATCCCGCCGCGCGAGATCTCCCTCTCCAGGGAGTTCCTCACCAGGTTCTTCCTGGAAGACAGCGCGCATTACCTCTTCTACTCGCTCATCTTCATGAACGTCGCGCCCAATTTGTGTATCCTTTTTAATCGTTTGGTTCTTTACAAGCTTTTAGTTTCATGTTCCGTTGTCTGTCTATAATCAAATCTTGCAAGTTTTGTGACCCACTTCACGGTTTTCGATTGAGCTGAAATTTTGCACGCCTACGTAGGTATATCGCGTGACATGGAGCTGATCTGATGATAAAACTGGAAAGGGGGCCGTAGGAACTCTGTAATAAAAATAAATAAATGAAACGACGCAGCCTCATCGTGATTGGGCTCGATTGATTTGTCATTAAGAGCACTTTAGCCTTTTAAGGTCATTGTAAAAAAAAAAACTTATTTTTTTAATTACTTATTTACGTGTGCGTAGGACTTGT
Source organism: Acrobasis consociella (assembly GCA_963555685.1). NCBI lineage: Eukaryota > Metazoa > Arthropoda > Insecta > Lepidoptera > Pyralidae > Acrobasis > Acrobasis consociella. The sequence goes on along the minus strand of OY743119.1, from coordinate 1,329,795 downwards.
ATTATGTTTTAATCTAACAGTGGACATATATAGGCTGTAAAGTGTGTACAATGGTCGACACTGGTGTCAGATTTCCCAAGCTACCTAATAAGCTGAGGACTGATTGATAGTAGCTAATCAGAGTTTGCAGGGAATTAGCTTTTTCGATAGTGAATTTATGAGCTAAAATGAAAATTTATTGTTGCAAACCCTTAACGATTTTAGGACCTGTTTAATGATACCCTTCAGTATAGGGCAAGTTCATAAAAAAAACTGCTCCATAAATTTGTGCAGGTACAGTATTTTTTTTTAAATTTTACTGCTATGTCAGCGTACTTAGCACTAAGCATATTATATTTAAATTACAGCTTTCTAATGCTAGGGGTTTCTGATTTAGGCCGCGGACGCACAGACGGATGTACTGGATATACCGAAACTAAAGAGTTTCTTGTAGGTACGTCATAACTCTACATTTTTTTCAAAACTAAACCGACTTCAACAACTAACTACGCATTCGATCCTAACAAAACTTCTATGGGACAAGTATGCTTTTTCAAACAAAAAAGGAATTCTTAAATTGGTTTAGGCGTTTTCGAGTAATCTGGGAATATACATGAAAAAAATATATACATTACGAATTGAATCTGATTTATTTATTAAAACTTTATTGATCCACAATTAAAATTGTTTACAATTGGCGGACTTAACGCTAAGAGCGTTCTCTCCCAGTCAACCATAGGGATAAACAGATAAATTGTTTCGGAGCAAAAATAAAAAATATATATAAAAATAATATTATATATTACAAAAAAATTATTATTCTGATAACCTCCTTCTTTTTTAAAAGCGGTTGAAATGAGCAATAACAAGATACTTTAAATGTCATTGACATTTTAATGGTAATTCAAGTAGATTTTCATACTTAATATATACGTAAGTAGAAAAAAAACATGACTTACTACAGCAGTGGGGGTTAATTACCCATAACAATGAGTACGAGTTGTACTTTAATCAACTTCAAGGTGAACGCATCATATACAGTTTTTTTATGCGCCAATATTTACAGTAAGGTTATTTTATGATAATAAACAAGCTCCCGTCGCATCGGTTGCTCCCGATTAAGGCTCAGTAGGCAGAGTTTTTGAGTCTTTAAAACCATCTGAGATATATAAAATAGTGTTTTAAAATCTGAGAAAAGGTTGTCTTAATTAAGGATCTTATCTAGTCGAATTAGCATTCAGTTACGTGATCTAACATTCTTAACTCGATAAAAAATAATCCTAAAGTAACCCCTTTTTGTAATATTTTTCAAAACTACGACTAAACTCATACGGTTACATTTTTCTTGTGTATCCTTCATAGTTCACCGCAGAAGTTTGCAAACCACAGTAATCTCTTCACCGAACGAAATAGCGCTATATGTGAGCGAGACGACGATAACAATGAAAGCATGGGCTGGGCTCAGTATGACATCTTGTCAATTTGATGTGTTTCTTGCCACTGTGTGTAATTGAATTACCCCCAGCAAAATGCATTTTTGATCTTTATGGTATATAAACTTGTATATTACGAAATATTAATTCATTATTTCACTTTATAAAATATAAAAAAAATGAACCACCAGAGATATTAAATAGCTAAGTTAGTTAATATTTTATTTAACATTCATGAACTAATTGAACTCCCATGCTGGTCTGGTAGAAATAAAAAAACCTAGAATGTACCAGCTGCTTCTCTTCCCACGCAGATCGTAAAAGCCGATCGAGGGAATGGGCAAAAATGCAAATCATGTTAACAGGCGATGCGGCTAGCAACCTATCACTGTATTGATTGCTTTTCCATCCTCTCGCCCACCATGACGCTAAAAGTGGCTTTTGGGTCTTGCGGCCCTGGGCTCTGCATAGAACCGCAAGACCCAAAATGCTCTGTCTGCCCCATTAGGGATAAAGACGTGATAGTATGTATGTATCAAGATTTATTTGAAAGTAAAAAAAAAAACCCTTGACTCATACACAGTAATTTTGACACCAATATTCCTGTTCGCGCTACTTCACGCTGCATCGTACTCACTCACCATTCTTGATGTAAGTATTCCATTTTATTATTTATGTCTATATTATTTAAGTGCAATGCTCTTGTCGGAGGAGTGTGTATTTATTTTAAACTCATATTACGCATTATAGTATATACGTAATATCAGAATAAAAAAAAAAACTCTTATTACGTTTATAGTATATCTATACATATATACGCTGACTTTTTATTTTGAAAAAAGAAATGATGTATAGTGAGTAAATTCCTCTATACATATGCGTAATCCAAATTTGTGTATGACTTATAATAAAAAAGTTGCGAAAATGATTTTCGATTCAAACCACGTAGTTATGCCGCGTGCAATCGATGACCTCCGGCCGGCGGCGCCTAGCGACGGCACTACTATATAATTTTCGAGTTTTAGTCAACATTTTTTGTTTCTGGTTTTTTATTTTGACTAGCAAGTTAGGTCTTACTAACGATCCTTATGAAGTGGCCTTCGCCTCCAAAACCAACAAAAAATCACCGTGTATATAGTATATACGTAATCTTAATTTATAAAACAAAGTCGTTTTAGTTACATTACTTATAACTAGTCAAGAACGACTGGACCGATTTAAATGAAATTTTGTATGGATATAGTTTGGGTGCTGGTAAAGACATAGGATTGTTTTTATCCTGAAATTCTCACGGGGAGCGGAGCCCGCGAGCACAGTTAGTATGAGAATAAAAAAATTAAGAGAATATTTAAATTCCACCGACAAGAGCATACTCATATACAAGGACAAGGTGAAAAACATAACCCTGCTTCGGGCGCAGTCGGGTAAAAATGCGATAATTGCAGCCAAACGTTACTTTCTCTGCGTCAGGCACGTCGTTCGATCACGCACGACCGAGCGCATTACCAATATTGATCGAAAGCAAAATCAAACAAGATACAAATATACTCGTCATTATTTTAATTTTCAATTCGACTGTTATATGGAATTTAAAATATTGAGTGTTAAGGAATACAGTTTCACATAAATGTGTAAATAACATACTGTGTAAATAAAACAAAACTAAAATACTTAATTAAAAGTTATAAATAAATAAATATATTCAGGTACAAATTACACTGATTGAGCTAGCCCCAAAGTAAGTTCGACTTGTGTTATGGGACACTAACTCAACGGTACTATATTTTATAAAAAATACATATGTAAGGTCTAACAAAATATGCTGAAACTATTTATAGGGTGAATTCGTTCCATGACACTGAACAACTTTCCCCAAGCAACACTTATCGAAATATGAAAAGTAATTTTTGGCCTCTCATACAAGTTGACTGATCAGCTAACTAATCCGAGTTTGTATGGGAAGTCGAAAAATATTTTTCATATTTCGACATATGTTACTTGCGGAAAGTAGTTGATTATCACTGACTGAATGCACCTTTAAACATTTTTCAGTACATTTTGTTAGACCTTACATAGATAAAAATTTGTATACCCGGGATAAAACTTGTTTATACTTAATACATGCTTTGATTTAGTCGGCACTTTTTTAAATATCAAATCCTGATGCGTGCGTATTTGCAATAAAATTTTCAATCTCAATAACTTGAGATTATAAAAATATCATTAAACTGAGACTTATTTGCTAACTAATAAACTATACACAGTTCAAGATTTCTGAATATGAAAATGTATTTAGCGCTCTTGCTCAAATAGCAGATGTCATTGGCTATGTAGGTACTTGAATATTCAATGATGTTTTTGAGGCTTGTGCGTTGTGTATAATAATCAGTGATCGGATAATCGGGCGCTTATACAATATCCTTTTTTATTAAGTACAAATATTTTAAGGGGTGATTCAGTCCATCACTTTGAACAACTTTTCCCAATAAATGTATATCGAAATACGAAAAATATTTTTTCGGTTTTCATACAAATCGAAGTAGTCACGTGATATCATTACTATGGAAAATGAAAATTTTCTTTTCGTATTTCGATATACATTTATTGGGAAAAGTTGTTCTATATGATGGACTGAATCACCCCTTAAAATATTTGTACTTAATAAAAAAGGACAATGTATACCTAAACTTCTTTTCTTGAAAGAATAATATGGATATTCCTTCCGGAATTAACCCTTTCACCGCGAGACTTTATATCAATTGTCGTGCCCCCAGCGCGAGACATGGTAAATCTAACATACCTATTGACAACCAAAAACGGATATGGATACGTAAGTTATGTGCCATACGAACATTTTTTTTTTGTCACGAATATGTGACCTTCGCGGAATGGGCCCGACAATGTTTGTCACATATATGCGACGCTCGCGGTTAAAGGGTTAATAAGTAATCCCTTGTTTATTTTACTAACTTCTAAATGCCAGAACCGACTTAAAAGTGTGGTATTGCTAGAATTCTCAGGTCATCCCGAGTGACATAGAATAAGCTAATTGTCCAAAACCACCGTAAAAAAAATTGAAAGTACGAGAGGGTATGTAAGCATTATATAAAAAAAATATATCGTTTTCATTACGAGTTCTACCTATATTTTGTAGGCATGTAACATTTTTAGCAATCAGGAATTTCAAACCAAAAGGCATATCCGTATTATTCTTTCGTAGGGATAAAAATGAAATTTAGGCATTTCAGCGCCCGATTATCCGATCTATGATAATAATACTAATATAATAAATTGTTTATTTCGGACAACAAAATTCATACAAAGGGTTAATAACAAAGTAACAATTGGTCTTAAAAAGCTAGGGTGTTAACAATAAATACAATAGCAGACAGACACACATAAATAGTACCTACTCAGCGATGTTAGCAGGACACTGCAAGGACGCAAGCGGGAGCTCTTCAATCTTCAATGATATTTTGTGTTTAAATAACGTCTAACAACATATACTGAAAGTATTTTAAGGCTGAATTCAGTCCGTGATACTGAACAACTTTCCCCAAAGAACATATGTCGAAATATGCAAAATATTTTTGGCTTTTCATAAAACTCTTATTAGCTGATCGGGTAACGTGTATGGAGGTCATTTTTTCATATTTGGATGTACGTTCCTTACACTATACACAACGCTCAAGCATCAACATTATTAAATATTCAAGTACCTAAATAGCCAATGACATAACAATGTATTCTCAGTCCACATATCTGATTTGAATATCAGTATAATTGTAAGTTGACGTTTTTGTAAAAAATGTGCAGTACCGTTTGTTACTGCTTCTTCTGTACTTGCGCTTGGGAAGCGGCAGTAAACTTAGCTATAAGTACATGATCTGACGTCAACATTTACCTTAGGAATAAACGTGATATCAAGTGATACAAATATCCAAAGATAAATAAATGATTTTCTGACATCTGCTATTTGAGCTAGAGCGCTAAATACATTTTTATATTTAGAAATCATAAACTGTTGTGTATCAGTGGCGTTGGGTAACAATTTGGGCTAGTACACCTAAATTAGATACCTACCTTATACCCAGCTCTTAAATATAAGAAGAAGAAGAAGACCTTATACTAGTTCTGTAAAAGTTATTAAGCCAATCAATGTCCGGCTTATAATTCTCATATTTTTATTGGCTTAGTATGAGTAATCTAATATATATCTGAGCATGGTTATACAAAATTTATAATTGTAAGTGTATATTAAAGTGTATTTTAAATAATCAGCGAAAATTTTCGTATTTTAAATTATATAGGTGTGTGTAATCCAGTCATGCTGCTAGTTTACGGCTCATGAAAATAGTAAATGGACATTTTAATGCGCGGTGCATCGATATAGGTTTTATTATAATAGTTGTTGGTAATAAATGCATAAATATTAGATACCCCTAAGGTAACTCGATGGGAATCAGCTTCTAAAGAGCCCCCGCTACTACTCTGTGTATAGTATAATTTATAGTAATATTTGCCTAGCGAATAAACTTGTTTTAACATATATCTGTTATTGTTTTTGCTTTCAGACTCTCGGGCAGAATTCGATGTGGGTGGCGCGTCTGCTCATCTCGTTGGTGGAGTTCCAGTCCCGGAACATCCTGCGGGCGGCGGCGCTCGCTGAAATCATTCTGTTCCCCATCGTGCTACTTATGGCCCTAGGGTGAGTTGGCCCTGGTCTTCAAGTTCCATGAGTTCTAGATTTTCATCATACTGTTGTATAAGAAGCGTCGAAAAATGCGAGATTTAACAAGCATCATAAGAAGACACTATCAAACAATTTTGACGTACTTATGTACGTTGCATACAATAATTTTTCTACGACTATAATATAATTTACATAATAAAATATAAAAATAAACGAAGAAAAATATTAAAATGTTTGATATATGTTTGGTATATATGGTAAACTTTATTTTTAATTGCTTTTAAGTGACTATGTTAAAATAGTAGTTTATGATACAAGTGTGGTAAATTGTTCATTACAGTCGAGGCGGGTTGATAAATAAGCGGGCGAAGCCCGCGCGTTTTTATATGGAGCTGAGACATGTGACGAATAATACCACACGTGTGTACAATAAATTTCAATAAAGAAAATTATAAATATGGGGGCCTCCCTTTTTTTTCTAGGCGCATTGATTTTTTTTAATTTTAAATAAACTCAACTATTAAACTGTTATGTAAACTGATACCGTTCCCGCTGTTTTACGCGGCGCGCTGTCTATTGGCAGGTGCCGCGCGGCGTTAAGCCAGTTCCAAAAATGAAAAAAAAAAAACAATGAAATAGCAAATAGTGCGGTTATAAAATATAACTTCATTATTTGCGTTTATAACGCGTGTTGTATGAGCTTCTTTACATATCCAAAAGCTAGTTTACGAGCAAACAAAACAATAGTAAGGTCCTCCATCCACAGCGGCTACTGCGGGCTGCTGACGCCGTTCGTGTACTACTACTTCGTGACGTGGCGCTACGCGTCGCGCCGCAACCCCTACACGCGCAACACGTGCCGCGAGCTGCGCGAGCTCGCCGAGCGCACCGCGCACAGGCCCGCCCTTCCTGCGCCGCTGCGCGCCGCCATACTGGCGGGGGTGCAGCTCGTCTGCCGCATGGCGCCGCCTCTCGAAGCGCAGCAGTGAGTGCACAGATAATATCATTACTTACGTCAACAGATGGGTATCTATACATAGAGTTACGGGCAGGCACACAGAGATGGCAGCACACACGTCTAACAAAAAGTGCGATGCACAGCAGTCAGTGCACAGTTAAAAGTTCTAATTTCAAATTCAAATATATCTTTATTATCATAGAATTTAAAAACTCGGTGACCCGGCGGTAGTGTGCATTGCTGGCACTTTTACAAATAAAGCGACACCAAGCGTGATCCGCACTGAATAGGTGACCACAAATGTATAAGCCGTTGGTCCAGGCTGTCATCATTGAATGGCAGTCGTCAAGCTATGTCAGATGCCTTTAGGCAGCCTGAAAAATCTGACATCATTGTTGGCCACTTACATACACGAAAAACAACAACGGTTTTGTTTCACGACTCTGCATACTAGTCCTTTAAAGCCAATCCTTATTTTTTTTCACATCTTTGTTCGCAACCTTATTAACCACAGATAATATAATTACTAACGTCAACAGATACCCAACGCCATAGAAACTATAAGAGTAACTAGTGAAGTAGGCAATACTAAAATCACGGGTAGGCACACAGAGATGGCAGCACAAACGACTAGAAAAAAAGTGCCAAAGAAAGAGTTGAATATGCTTTTAAAATATTTCTTGCATGTCATATAAGTATTTAATTAATTAGAGTACTACTTTATTTAAATAATACGATTTGTCAAAATGTTTTAGTAACTATCATAAAGCGCCATCTAGTAACAACATCGAGAAATAATTATGTTTATATGGCAATGGGTAGGCATGCCATCACCCTAACTATACAGAGGTTGGTATAGGTCCTTTGATTGTCCGTCCGCTATTTAACTGGCTATGAAAACTAATAGAAATACGAATCCACTAGTTTTCATAGTCGGTTAAGTAGCGGACGGCGCCTAAAGACGTCCACCGAATTCCACAAATAAATATCACTACAGCTGCACTATGACTGTCCACTTTAAACATTTTACTTATTGCCTATAAGAATAAGCATTTATAACACCAAACTACACCAATTTCATATTATAAAGTCCCTAAAAAGTGATTAAAGAGGACAATTTATGTGTATAATAATATAATACATACCCGTGCAAAGCCGGTACGGGCCGCTAGTTTAATAAAACTTTTTTTTTACTTTCAGATAATGTCCGCAAAGCGACATCTGGTGGGAGCCAATCAGCTGAGTCGCAACAGTATCCAAACGGGTCGCTCATTTATATCAAGTTTTAAACCTTTGTGAAGCACACACTTATTCTCACAGCGACAAAAATCTTCTATTCAATTAAATTGGCACTAAATTGTCAATTAAAAAAAAATAAAAACGGCACGTCTTTTTTTTATAAAAGCATTTGAGCGAAGTGCCAAGATTACTGTACAGTTAATTCTACATGTAGACTTTTTAACGCCAAAATTAGCAAACTAGCATGATATTATAAGACATCATTGGTACCCAGCGAGCTATAATATTATGCAAAAGTAATTTTAAACATTATCATCGCGCGGAACTGCTGTATGAAATGTATATATATAGATAGCTGTCGCATGACGTAACGTCAACTAAAAATAATAATAATAAAAAAGTTTTAATTGTGGAAAGGTACTCTACATACATGGAGTATACAAAATTTTAATGACAAAGTGGTGGTGGCGGGGTGGGAAGAACCAGGTGAACAGACAGCACTAGAGCCAAACTAGGTCCAGCCTGTATTTTGGAGGTCTGCCTATCCACCAGGCTCCACACCATCCCGCCTCAATTCAAACTGTCGGCCATTTTCCGCTATGACGCAGCGAGATGCCGGTAATTGGTCCAGCAATTGGCTTGAAGTTACGTCAGTAACGGTATCAGCGGTAAACTAGTTTTAAAGCAATCGTATCTACTTGATTATGCTTTTGATTGTGTAATTTATGCGTTTATGCTTTCATAGTTTTATAGTTCGCTCTTGGTTCCATACTGGAAAATATTAGCAGTGAAATATCAGTCTTATTTGTATCGAAATAAGGTTGACTTTCATTGCACTTGTAATTCAGTGACGTGCCGTGATTTAAAAGTTCACAAAGACAAAATGCCAAATTATCATTATCTATGGAAGGTGTTAAGTGTGTGCACTCGATTCAATATAGACCAAAGGTGATAGACTATGCTTGAGAAAGAAATTCTCAAACAAGGTCTAAGTTTCGCCTGCTCTGTAAAAAATCATTATTGATAAGGGTTTTTGACGGCAATGTGAATCTTCAATTCCCCAAATGTATTTAAATCATTTCACGTCAAATGTTTTTCTGCTATATCGATGTATTCTTTCGCTAAGGCTATAACCCTTGTTTAGCCACACTTTCAGTATTCTATTGCGTTAGATGGTTCGACGGGTCGCGCCACGTCTTGATGCTCATAATTGCAAGACTCCACTAAAGTTGAGCAGTCATTAAATTTTGTATCTCCTATTGGAATCACGGGTCTTTTCACCCGGTTTTTATCCGACTTGCGTGTGGATAAAAAAAATTTGAAACACCAGAAATCGTTTGATGTGTCTCTATAACGAAATCTTGTTGGTTGTTTTAGCTGTACATAACTCACGAACAGCGCTTAAGTGGCAACTTACCTGAGAAAAAAAGACCCTTAACACGTAAAAAATTGTTTGCCCCACTTCGGAGTCTCGCCCTTACTGGCGTAAAATCCATACAAAAATGGCATATCCTCGATGTGGCGCGACCAAAATGTCGCTATTTTCTTATATTACCTAAGAACAAATGTAATATACTGTACAAACTATAACTGACACAAGTTACCTTGCATTTCTTACTTTTGGTTGTATTCAATCATAATATACTTACGGTATAAGAACGGTATTATATTAAGTTATTTAATATCAATGGTCCAATTTAAGTTAAGGAATAAAGATTTTAAGTTAGACTGGTAAGAAAATCCTGAGGTTTGCAACGATTTTAACGTGTCAGCAGAATTTAGTCTCTTTTCTGATTATAAATAAAAAATTAACGTTTTATTTTAGTGTGAGTCCGTTTCAAATAAATATATAAAGGACAAATCACACGGATTGAGTTAGCCCCAAAGTGTATGGGACACTTACTCAACGATAATGTATTAAAGTACCTATTTTGCTTTTGTAAATAAAATGTATTATGTGGGGTTTTTACATAGCTATGAAAATATCAAATTATCGAAAGTAAAAATCGTGTATTATGCAATCACAAAAACATTTTTTATCTATTCATAAAATTATGTTCAATAATTAAGACTTATATAGTGGACATTCCATTTTATTTAATCCTTAAATTCTGTTTAACTCCAACTGATACTATGTAAGGGCAATTTCAGTCCATGAAGATAAAATACGAAAAAAATTATAACTATTAAGCAACTTGCCGATTCAGGGGAAACATGAATTTTCCGTATTTCAGTGCTGCCCGCATTTGAAATAAATTATCTGAAAACGGAGATATTATTTAAATTTTTTGACTCATTATAACCTAGCCCAGGCACAGATAAATGAAGCAAGTCAACCACATTTGTAAACTTGCGGCTTCTTATGGCAAATGTTCTAAGAAAATCTTCACGTTTTCACTTTAAACTATAAACAATAGTTCATAAAAGAGTTTAAAGTGTTATCTAGGGCCGTATGAGACCAAAACTTTAAATGATATCTCAGTTTCCTTTCAAATAATTTATATCAAATGAGGGCAGCGCTGAACCCCGGAAAATTTAGGTACCCCGTTAAGTTTTTATTAAGTATGATATAAATATACCATAGACTAAAAGTGTCCTTAGATTGTTATCGTTAGATCTGCGGATGAATCCCGATGTAAAGCTGACACTGTATTTAGTTATCATAACGATGCACTTGGTTTGGGGTGATTGTAGTCATGTTTTTTTGAATAAAATGTTGATAAAAACGAACTTGCTTTCATTGGCTTTGTTACAATGACTTGTGATTGTGACAGAGGTTTCTGCAATCATCATCATCAGGTCTTTTTGTCTCCACTGCAGGAGCACGACCCTCTCTGTACTACCCGAGCCATAATTGGCTAGAGCAGCCAGAGGACTTGGCCTACACTCTCCTTGCTGGCCAGACGGATTGGAGAGGTCTCATGATGTTTTTTTAGCTTGTATTTCCTAGTCTAGAGGTTTAGGAGTGGCCCTATTCTACTCTGTCGGAAACCACACAGTAAATTAATCTTTTTCTGTGAATTCTGAAATTCTGCAATAATATCAAATTGTATATGTCCGTTTGTTCCCGATAGGTAACACCCTCATGAGTACCACTGTTACTCAAGGGGGAAAAACTGCCTGATGAGCTAATACCTTTTACATGCATATATAGCATGTCGGTGAGGCTCACAGGAATGCCAGGAGGTGCTTTACTGAATGGGTACAGAGTGGGAGGCCTAAGTCCGGTTTCATGTACGATGCAATGTGTAAAAGCCGAAAAATATTCAAATCACGTTTATAATGGTGTCAGGATCATCAAGATCAGATAAAAATGGATGCACTAGCTGAAAAACATTCTAGTGGTAACTTTCGAGGTTTCTGGAAGAGTACGAATATAATAAATGTAAAACCTGGCCTTCCTGTAAGTGTTGACGGGGAGTGTGACCACAAACTCATTGCCGATGGGTTTAAAGACCATTTTTCTATAAAATCTTCCTTGGGACCCGTGCTGAGGTGTTTAATGCTAAAGCGCTGGATGGGTAGGTGTGGGTGCAGTTTCGCGCAAAAGATGTGGCAGAAATTGTCAAAGGGATGACGAGAGGCAAATCCCCTGGTCACGATGGGCTGAGTATTGAACACCTCCAACATGCGGGGCCGCATGCTCCCAGAGTCCTGTCTATGCTCTACTCGCTATGCGTGAGCCACTCTTACCTGCCGACAGACTTTATGAAAACAGTTGTTGTGCCTATAGTAAAAAATAAAACCAGTGACTTAGCGGATAAATGTAACTATAGGCCTATCTCTTTAGCCACTGTGATAGCTAAGATATTTGACGGTTTGCTGATATGCAGTTGGACAAATATGGGTCAAAGTTACCGGAAATAAATGTATTTTATTTTATTTTTATTTACGCACGAAACAGGAAGCGCCTCGGTGTCGCGCCCGGGGTGCGGCAGGCGCGCCTCAACATCATTGTTTGTTTTGTTTTTCATGTGTCTAAGTAGCCAACACCCGTGTCTGACTTTTCAGGCTGCCTAAAGGCATCTGACATAGCTGGACGACTGTCATACCATGCTTGATGACATCCGGGCTTATACGTGCCTTCCGAAGCAAGCTCGAGAATTTTTTAAGCCACTTTTGGTCACCCATCCAAGTGCGGACCACGCCCGGTGTCACTTTACTTGCGAAAGCGCTAGTAATGCGCACTCCCGCCGGTCCACTGACATGGTTAGTCGAGTTAGGAGCTCGGTGGCCTCAACATCATCATTTCAGCCGCATAACGTCCACTGCTGGACATAGGCCTCTCCCAAGGATTTCTAAAATTACCGATCTAAAGCGGACGCTGCATCCAGCGCCCTTGGTCAGGTCGTCAGACTACTTGTGGGTGGTTGTCCTACGCTCCGCTTGCCAGTAAGTGATCGCCATTCGAGAACGTTTTGTTTCATCAGCCATCGGTTCGTCGCACTCTGTCTCGCCCATTGCTATTTCAACTTAGGTACAACTATCCTAACTCTGATTTCAACGAGCTAATCCGCTGGGCTACGTCCGTGACTTTATTCTCCTACGAATTTCCACATTTTTGATTCGATCACGTAGAGAAACACCGAGCATAGCCTACTCCAAAGCGCGTTTCACGACCTTGAGCCTTCTTGTAAGACCCATAGTAAGGGACCACGTTTCGGAGCCCTAAGTAATTACTGGTAACACACATCGGGGTCAAATCCGGAACCTTATAGCGGACTAGCGTGCAGATCCCTGCATTCCATAGAGACATTGAGACTTCGTCTACCTTGTCGATTGCTATTTTATATAACTTACTAAAACAGTGCATTTTTCCTTGTAAACAAATTTTGCTATATTTGAACATATCAGGGCTTGCTGTGAGCTAATAATGTGTAATACTGTTGATTTTGTGATGAATAAATAAATAAAAAAATACTCTTTCATTTCTCTAAGGCGCAACATTTTGTTGGGGTTACGCATTCTGTGAATGTTGTGTAACAAATTTATTGCTTGTATAAACTAATAATCCTTACAAATGGCCACTGATTTTCATAATCGACATCATCACCAGGTCTTTTCGTCTCCACTGCAGGAGCACGACCTTCTTTCCTACCAGAGTCATACTTGGGTCAGAACAACCAAAGGACTTTGGCCAACACTCTTCGCTGGCGAGGAGTTTATAAGCTTGTCTCTCCATTTCAATGTGGATTTGACCCTGAATCTTGAGCTCGAATTCCTTTTTCTTTAAATTTTTTCTTAATCACAGTTATTTTTTTAATTTTTGATGTAGAAATTGCCTTAATTTTACCTATTATCCCATTATTTAATTAAGTATTTTTTTTAATTTTATTTAAAGTTAGTTTATTTTTTATTATTATCAAAGTCGCCTTCTACATCTACAGGAAGATTAAAGAGTAAAAAGTTGTTAAATAAAACAGCGCCGTATAGCTTTAAAAGTGTATATTATAGCTTATGACTAAGCGGTGGCGGGCACGGGCGGCGGCAGCGGCGCGGGCTGCAGCGCGCGCACGTCGGACGTGGGCTCCAGCGGCGCCGGCTCGTCCTTGGGCTCCGTCACCAGGATGTGGTCCGGCTGCGGCTTCTTCGGCCCGTTCTTGCCCTGCTGGTCCCACGGCAACATGATCTTCACCTGGGACCAAACAATATTGTTTAAGATCGACGTCATCAAGTCTTTAACTTTTAGGAGGTTATCAATTCTCGATCTTTTTTAAAGTATGTTCACCGATAATTCGAGGACGCTTGAAACAATCGGGTATTTTCCTAAGTCAAAAATAAATTATTTTGTACTGTTATCAAAATAAAACATCGCAAAATAACGACACTTGTCTTTGAACATATCGATTTTAAGGTAATTTCATTTTTTTATTGCAGAAAAACTGATAATAAGAGCGCTGTTCGACTCAAAAAAACTATGACATCATCTGCCTGTATTTCATACAAAATCCCATAGAAACTGTTTGTTTTGACGTTTAGAAAAAAGTATCTGATTTGACTTGTTGGAAAATAGCGTATTAACGCTTTCCAACTGGCAAGATTTGATTACAGACAGACAGACACATGTGAAACTAAATAAAAGCTTGTAATGAATGAATGAGCGACCGACACCCACAAGGTGGTCTGACGACCTGACCAAGGTCGCTGGAAGGCGCTGGATGCAAGCCGCTCTAGATCGGTCATTTTGGAAATCTTTGGGAGAGGCCTATGTCTAGCAGTGGACGTTATGCGGCTGAAATGATGATGAATGAATGAACGCTCGCTCAGTTGCACTTGTACTTAAAATACCGTATCGAAACCGGTCCACCCGTTTCAGTACTACGATGCCACAGACAGTGGGACAGATAGACATAAGCGTCAAACTTATAACACCATCTTTTTGTCGGGGTTAAAAAAATACCCGTGCAAAGACGAGGCGGACCGCTAGTATTAAATAAATACATATAAGCAAATACTTTGCCACAGATTGAAAAAAATAATATTCTAGCATCAAAACATTTTTCGCCTGTGCTAGCTATAGTCTATTGTATTTTTATAACTGACGTCAAAACACATGTTCAGCAAGCACCGTACAAGAGCCTGTATGGACAAACCCTCCAATAAACTTGCTGCTTGTTATCCCACAATTAATTAGACCACAAGCCACAGGGCTTGCAATCCCTGATTTGTGGTGTCAAGGATCATATTGTAATGTAAAAACGTATGCCATGATAGC
Organism: Acrobasis consociella; assembly: GCA_963555685.1. Classification (NCBI taxonomy): domain Eukaryota; kingdom Metazoa; phylum Arthropoda; class Insecta; order Lepidoptera; family Pyralidae; genus Acrobasis; species Acrobasis consociella. The sequence continues at coordinate 1,314,778 of OY743119.1, read as the reverse complement.
CAAGTCTGTTCGCCGAGAGTTGATGTTAGTACCTATAATTCCGTGTCTAAGACTAGCGACTGTCGCTTTATTATTGCAAACTGTACGGCGGCCGTCACTTCTCTCCCGCTTTCGCCGTTTGCGTGGTACGGGGCACGCAGTTGATGTCTACCGCGGCTCGAACGGGCGAGCGAACACGGCGGCCATATATTGCCATTCTGTTCTGGAATGCGCTTCGATTGAGTAGTTTAGGTGTTTGCGTGTTGTTTTCCGTTTTCTTCTTCTTCTTCTTCTTTTACAGCCTAATCTATCCACTGCAGGATATAGGCTTCCTCCATTGCACGCCATTCCTCCCGATGTTGCGCCTTTTTTGCCGTTTTCCGTTTTATACAGTTAATAATTGGTTTGAAATAATAAGGGAGCTCCCCACGCAAAACAGACCCGGCAAATTCGTGCCTAATTGCGGAAAATTGACCTCGAGGGTAGTAAGAAGTAATAAGCGGGCTGCAATTTAAATATAAAAAGCCCTGAATTTACCAACACTCTGTGAACAAAACTGCCTTATTACGCTTGTTAGACTTCTCCAGTGATGGAAATAATCAAGCCCTGAATTTACCAACACTCCGTGAACAAAACTGCCTTATTGCGCTTGTTAGACTTCACCAGTGATGGAAATAACATTTAAAACTTAACAAACCTTAATTCCAAGCACTCCTTGCCTAAGCAGCACGTGCCTAGTGGCTGTGTTGACGTAGTCATTGCACGGGTCTCCGGAGTGGATCATCAGTCCGTCCACGAACTTCATGGACTTGGCTCGCTGACCTCGCAGCTTGCCGGACACCACCACCTCACAGCCGCGGGCGCCGGACTCCATAATGAACCTCAGTACACCGTAGCACGCACGACGGACCGCAAGGCCTAGAATAAATTTCAACATATTTTTTTTATAACCGGTCTAGCATGACATTAATAAATGTCACGTTAATTGTTTTACTATTGTGTCTGGTATTGGCGGTAAAGGAATAGTTAAAGGATAGAAAGTGTGTATCGTGTTACGTTACTTGCAAAACGGTTGACTGAGTAGCAATTGATGACTGAGAAGCAATTGATGTCTGAGACAGTCTGCACATCTATTTCATTCAGCATAGAAATAATAGGGAATATGCATGCAAAAAATATGTGTTATCTAACCAGTTTATCCATAAATATTCAAATGTAAAGTACTAACAGTGAAAATAGAATAAAAATTGGTTAAAAAATGAATATAACAATTTTACAAAAACATCTATCTCACTCGCAAAAACTCTATTTTCTATGGTAAATGTATAGATGATATGGACTTTGATGTCACCAGTCAATATCAGACTTCTCTTTCTAATTGAAACTTTAAAGTATCAAGTTCTTTGCTGATCAATATATTTTAAAAATATTATATAAATTGTTTTCTGTGGATAATAAGGATTTTATGAAGCAATTAAAAAAATAACATGCATATTCTCTATTATTATGGGCACATCACACTACCTATGCTAAAATACATTATTGCTATTACAAGCATATTTTTTGGTGTTTGATCTACATTATGGAGATAATGAGTAGTTTCCCAAAGTTCACTTTTTAATTGTAAGGTTTATCTTTTGATTATATATGCATGTCAGTCGCCAGAGAATATGTAAGTGAAGAATAAGTTTAAATGTTTTTTGATTAAAACTAACATGAGATACAGACATTATTAAAATGAGTTAATGGGTTACTCACATATATAGACAGCTCTGAATGAGGTCGAAACATGTCGGCAGGAGCTGACTCTATGCCTGAGTAACTCATTGTAATAAAGTTTAAATGTTTATAACAAATGAATCCTATTATCCCAATCAAAGCTTACAATCTTCAAACTAATTTATTTGTTCAGCAAGCACCGTACAAGAGCCTGTATGGACAAACCCTCCAATAAACTTGCTGCTTGATATCCCACAATTAATTAGACCACAAGCCACAGGGCTTGCAATCCCTGATTTGTGGAAAAGACACTAAAGAATGACCACTTATCTCTAGAAAATCTAAGGAAAGTATAATTTGACAAGTATAATATTATTTAATATTTTATATTATTAGAGCACTTTTAAATTAAATGTGCGTCAGCATCACACTTTAGGGTAGTGTATGATCAAAGTAAGAATTGAAATAAACTCTACTTTTCATCAATGAAAATAAAAATGAGACTAACCTCCAATAAGTTTGTATCTCAAAGATTCAGCTTGTGCGATGGCGCAGAGCCCTCGGGTGGCGACTTTCTCGGCGTACAGCTCAACGGACTGCTCGGGAATGTTGAACCTCTTCTGTACGACGGAGGTTAGCTCGCGGATTCTGCGGCCCTTCTCTCCCAAGACGCTCTGTGTCCTGGTCGCCATAATGATGATCTCCGACCGAGTCGGGGTGACGCGCACCTCCACACCGGAATAGCCATCTTCAGCAAGTTCCCGAGTAAGGAACTCATTCAGTTCCGCCTTGAAAACTCCGTCTCCGACGAACTGAAAAGTTGACGAGAGGTTATGTTTTGGTCATGAATTTTTGCACTTACCGCGATAATAATGCGTCAAAGACATGGTTTTGTCAACACAAATGCGTAAGGAACTGTAAATTTATGCCGATGAATTCAATTTGTATCCCAAAAACATTACAATAACAGCAAAACGCAAGTACTGAGTTCATCCACTAACATCACACTTTTCACTTGAAAAACGAAATAACTATCCACAATTATGGATTCATCAAACCTTCTCCTACGCATTGGCAAACGTATTTTCATAATTCACTAAGGAATTTCAACGTACTTTTCGCTTTTTAGAAATGTTGTTCACCGCCATGATTGCAACGGGGGCTGAGAAAACCTGAAAGGCCGGAAACAGTCAAATAAAATGTCAATGTCAAAATTTTGTTGCGTTCCAAATAGAATAAAATTTAAGCATGACCCTATACATGTGCCAATGTCTACGAAAACTATACATTTGATGAAAAACGATTGAAATATCGAAGATGAACCTAACTACCTAACTAGACGTAAATCGTCCTATTCGCAACTCGTCCATATCGCAACTTGTCCTATTCGCAACTTGTTCCATTCTCAACTCGTCACATTCGCAGTTTGTCCAAATCGCAACTTGTCCTATTCGCAACTTGTCCCATTCTCAACTCGTCCCAATCGCAGCTCGTCCCGAAGACGTATTTTTGAAATCACTTATCACATTACGAAGGGTTTGCGCGAGCGTTTTCAAACGGGTGCATTTTTGAATCGGTAATTTGCGAAGGATTTGCAACGAGTGGTCTTTCTTGACCACTCGTAATTTTGACATTTGTAGCGTAGATATTTCATCGAAACCAATCATGGGAAATTCGTTAAATTTCACGTTGCTTTTTTTTTATTCATGTTCGAATTTTTAGAAAAGCATAGACCAATTATCGATGTTTTCTGCGTTAAACAATATTGTTTTTCGCTGACACGACGGTTTCAAAAATACGATCAAATTGTATTTTACGCGAGCGGTGAGTTGGAAAATATACACGTTTTGTGTTTCGCTGAGCCCCTCAATGCAAAATAGCACTCCTGTTCGCAACTCGTCCTGAAGTGCCATTTTTGAAACGCGGAGTCATCTAAACGAATGGTTTTGTCCATACAAAAAACCGTTCGTGTAGTGAATCCGCGTTTGAAAAATAGCACCTCTGTTTTTAATTTTTTTTCGCAACTCCTCCCGTCTTGTAATTTTTTGTTCAAGTGCGAGTTGGACTCTTACATGAAGTCTTCCGTACCTCCGTACTATTTGTTGTTATAGATGAAAGGTAAATTGCGGTTTACGATTTATGATGTATTTATTACCACTAGAGATGGGCGGCGGGTAAATACCCAATCTACCCATTTGGGAATATACCCGGTAGATTGGGTAAATACCCGGTATATACCCGTATCTACCCATTTGGTGGGTAGATTGAATTTTATGAGTAATTACTTCGCAATTCGTGTCGGAAAGTGTGTGCAAGCGCTGTAATATGCTTAAAATGCAGGTTGACATCAAATCTGACATTAAAGTATATGAAACCACCATACTAATCATACTTTGATAATAGGCTTTTTTGATTTATTATAATTTTTTTGTTGGGAGGTGCGCAAAGACATACTTAAAAGTGGTTAAATGAGTAAGAAGATATAAAATGCGATGTCAATATATGGGCACCCTCATACATGTATAGAGAGTAGGTATCTTTGACTGCTCATCCAAGAGCCTAAACTACTGATTTCGGGGTTGGTCTCAGAACAAAAGATATTCGTTTAGACGAGTTCTTCGATCCCCTATCAACTTGTCATAACATTTCTCACAAAATAGTATGCGGGTATTTACTCGTATCTACCCGTTGTATGGGAACATACAAATTTACAGGTCTAAGTTTACATTTTTTGCTGGCAAACGTAAGTAGACCTAATAAGATGCTAAAATGAGCAATCAGAGATCAAATGCGATGTCAATATACGAACACCCTCATACATGTATAGAGATTAGGTATCTTTGACTGCTAATTTAAGAGCCAAAACTACTGATTTCGGGGTTGGTCTCGGAACAAAAGATATTCGTATAGATGAGTTCTTCGATCCCCCATCAACTTGTCATAACATTTCCCACAAAATAGTATGCCGGGTATTTACCCGTATCTACCCGTTGTATGGGAACATACAAATTGACAGGTCTAACTTTATATTTTTTGCTGGAAAATATTTTTAAACCTAACTAGATGTTAAAATGTGCAATCAGACATCAAATGCGATGTCAATATACGAGCACCCTCATACATGTATAGAGAGTAGGTATCTTTGACTGCTCATCCAAGAGCCAAAACTACTGATTTCGGGGTTGGTCTCGGAACAAAAGATATTCGTATAGACGAGGTCTTCGATCCCCCATCAACTTGTCATAACATTTCCCACAAAATAGTATGCCGGGTATTTACCCGTATCTACCCGTTGTATGGGAACATACAAATTTACAGGTCTGTTTACATTTTTTACTGGCAAACGTAAGTAGATCTAATAAGATGCTAAAATGAGCAATCAGAGATCAAATGCGATGTCAATATACGAACACCCTCATACATGTATAGAGATTAGGTATCTTTGACTGCTAATTTAAGAGCCAAAACTACTGATTTCGGGGTTGGTCTCGGAACAAAAGATATTCGTATAGATGAGTTCTTCGATCCCCCATCAACTTGTCATAACATTTCCCACAAAATAGTATGCCGGGTATTTACCCGTATCTACCCGTTGTATGGGAACATACAAATTGACAGGTCTAACTTTATATTTTTTGCTGGAAAATATTTTTAGACCTAACTAGATGTTAAAATGTGCAATCAGACATCAAATGCGATGTCAATATACGAGCACCCTCATACATGTATAGAGAGTAGGTATCTTTGACTGCTCATCCAAGAGCCAAAACTACTGATTTCGGGGTTGGTCTCGGAACAAAAGATATTCGTATAGACGAGGTCTTCGATCCCCCATTAACTTGTCATAACATTTCCCACAAAATAGTATGCCGGGTATTTACCCGTATCTACCCGTTGTATGGGAACATACAAATTTACAGGTCTGTTTACATTTTTTACTGGCAAACGTAAGTAGATCTAATAAGATGCTAAAATGAGCAATCAGAGATCAAATGCGATGTCAATATACGAGCACCCTCATACATGTATAGAGATTAGGTATCTTTGACTGCTAATTTAAGAGCCAAAACTACTGATTTCGGGGTTGGTCTCGGAACAAAAGATATTCGTATAGACGAGTTCTTCGATCCCCCATCAACTTGTCATAACATTTCCCACAAAATAGTATGCCGGGTATTTACCCGTATCTACCCGTTGTATGGAAACATACAAATTAACAGGTCTAAGATTACACTTTTTGCTGGCAAATATTTTAAGACCTAAGTAGATGTTAAAATGTGCAATCAGACATCAAATGCGATGTCAATATACGAGCACCCTCATACATGTATAGAGATTAGGTATCTTTGACTGCTAATTTAAGAGCCAAAACTACTGATTTCGGGGTTGGTCTCGGAACAAAAGATATTCGTATAGATGAGTTCTTCGATCCCCCATCAACTTGTCACAACATTTCCCATAAAATAGTATGCGAGTATTTACCCGTATCTACCCGTTGTATGGGAACATACAAATTTACAGGTCTAAGTTTACATTTTTTACTGGCAAACGTAAGTAGACCTAATAAGATGCTAAAATGAGCAATCAGAGATCAAATGCGATGTCAATATACGAGCACCCTCATACATGTATAGAGATTAGGTATCTTTGACTGCTAATTTAAGAGCCAAAACTACTGATTTCGGGGTTGGTCTCGAAACAAAAGATATTCGTTAAGACAAGTTCTTCGATACCCCATCAACTTGTCATAACATTTCCCACAAAATAGTATGCGGGTATTTACCCGTATCTACCCGTTGTATGGGAACATACAAATTTACAGGTCTAAGTTTACATTTTTTGCTGGCAAACGTAAGTAGACCTAATAAGATGCTAAAATTAGCAATCAGAGATCAAATGCGATGTCAATATACGAGCACCCTCATACATGTATAGAGATTAGGTATCTTTGACTGCTAATTTAAGAGCCAAAACTACTGATTTCGGGGTTGGTCTCGGAACAAAAGATATTTGTTAAGACAAGTTCTTCGATACCCCATCAACTTGTCATAACATTTCCCACAAAATAGTATGCGGGTATTTACCCGTATCTACCCGTTGTATGGGAACATACAAATTTACAGGTCTAAGTTTTCATTTTTTGCTGGCAAACGTAAGTAGATCTAATAAGATGCTAAAATTAGCAATCAGAGATCAAATACGATGTCAATATACGAGCACCCTCATACATGTATAGAAATTAGGTATCTTTGACTGCTAATTTAAGAGCCAAAACTACTGATTTCGGGGTTGGTCTCGGAACAAAAGATATTCGTATAGATGAGTTCTTCGATCCCCCATCAACTTGTCATAACATTTCCCACAAAATAGTATGCCGGGTATTTACCCGTATCTACCCGTTGTATGGAAACATACAAATTGACAGGTCTAACTTTATATTTTTTGCTGGCAAATATTTTTAGACCTAACTAGATGTTAAAATGTGCAATCAGACATCAAATGCGATGTCAATATACGAACACCCTCATACATGTATAGAGATTAGGTATCTTTGACTGCTATTTTAAGAGCCAAAACTACTGATTTCGGGGTTGGTCTCGAAACAAAAGATATTCGTTAAGACGAGTTCTTCGATCCTCCATTAACTTGTCATAACATTTCCCACAAAATAGTACGCGGGTATTTACCCGTATCTACCCGTTGTATGGGAACATACAAATTTACAGGTCTAAGTTAACATTTTTTACTGGCAAACGTAAGTAGACCTAATAAGATGCTAAAATGAGCAATCAGAGATCAAATGCGATGTCAATATACGAGCACCCTCATACATGTATAGAGATTAGGTATCTTTGACTGCTAATTTAAGAGCCAAAACTACTGATTTCGGGGTTGGTCTCGGAACATAAGATATTCGAATAGATGAGTTCTTCGATCCCATATCAACTTGTCATAACATTTCCCACAAAATAGTATGCCGGGTATTTACCCGTATCTACCCGTTGTATGGAAACATACAAATTGACAGGTCTAACTTTATATTTTTTGCTGGCAAATATTTTAAGACCTAACTAGATGTTAAAATGTGCAATCAGACATCAAATGCGATGTCAATATACGAGCACCCTCATACATGTATAGAGATTAGGTATCTTTGACTGCTAATTTAAGACCCAAAACTACTGATTTCGGGGTTGTTCTCGGAACAAAAGATATTCGTTAAGACGAGTTCTTTGATCCTCCATTAACTTGTCATAACATTTCCTACAAAATAGTATAGTAGAAAGCATATGACAAAGTCTTACATAAAATATTGCTTAACAAGTTATACGGAGTAGGTATTAGGGGCTTAGCTCACAATTGGTTTTCGTCATATCTGAAAAATCGGGAACAAGTAGTAGAAGTAGAAAACTATGACCACGACACCGGGAAAATTACTACGGTAAGATCAGATGTAGAATGTTTGAAATGTTCGATTCCCCAAGGAAGTGTTATCGGATGTTTATTGTTCCTTATCTACATCAATGACTTACCTAAAACAATGACCCAGACATGTGTACTATTCGCGGATGATGTATTACTGACACCTTACACGAAACCTGACAATTTAAATAATATGCTCACAGAAAATTTGGACAAAGTAACATCGTGGTTGACTGATCATAATTTAGAAATAAATTTTAACAAAACGAAAATAATAGAATTCAGGCCACACCAAAAAGAATCTCTAAATATAAAATTTAGTTATAATTTGACAGATATTGAATCTGTAAAATCTTTTGAACTGCTCGGATTAGTGTTAGACACACACGTTAACTGGAAAGATCATATAGACAAAATAGCAAAAAAATTATCTACGTTCACATACGCACTCTGGGAACTGAAAAAATCCACCAATAAAAAAACGGCGATAACAGCATATTATGCATATGCATATTCATGGCTCACATATGGGGTTACACTCTGGGGTAACAGTACCGATGCGAATAAACTATTAATCCTCCAAAAGAAATGTATACGCATTATAGTTGATATTAAGGAGAGAGATAGCTGTAAGCCGTATTTTAAAGATTAAAAAATTCTGACATTGCCATGCATATATATCTTCGAAACCAGCAAATTTGTACGAAAATACCCCCAGTACTACACAAAAAAAGACGACTTACCGCGACGCTATCCTACAAGGAAAAAGAATATGTTAGCTAGGCCAAATTCTACTCGTAATTTAGAAATTTTTAACTCCGGACCGCTTGCAATGTCAATAAAAGTCTATAACACCCTTCCAGATCTGCTAAGAGCAGAGAAGAAAGATACCATTTTTTATAAAAGATTAAAAGCACTGCTTGTAGAAAAAAATTATTACACATTGGACGAGTTTTTTAATGATAAAGATTTGAAAAAATATAAAATAAATGACGAATAACGTATATATTATAAGTACATTGGACAATGGAAAAAATAAATGATAATAATAAAAAGAAAATTGACATTTAAAAGAATAAAACCAACAATATAAATGTAAAGGACATAAATATACGAGTAAATACACAAATATAGCTAATATTGAATGAATTAAAATACTGACTTTGTTATACAAACTGACATTACCTACTCGTATTAATAACCCACTAAACAAATCAATCTTCATTTAAATAATTACTAACTAATTTTATATTATATAAATACTAACGAAAAATAAAACCGCATGCCGTTCCATATTTTTTCTTTTGCAATGCCCTGTCAGGGCTCATTTTGTACCTACTAACTTAAGAAATGACTATGTAGTAAAGTGTTATATATGTACAATATCAAAAGCAATAAATGAATTGAATTGAATTGAATGCGGGTATTTACCCGTATCTACCCGTTGTATGGGAACATACAAATTTACAGGTCTAAGTTTACATTTTTTACTGGCAAACGTAAGTAGACCTAATAAGATGCTAAAATGAGCAATCAGAGATCAAATGCGATGTCAATATACGAGCACCCTCATACATGTATAGAGATTAGGTATCTTTGACTGCTAATTTAAGAGCCAAAACTACTGATTTCGGGGTTGGTCTCGGAACAAAAGAAATTCGTTAAGACAAGTTCTTCGATACCCCATCAACTTGTCATAACATTTCCCACAAAATAGTATGCGGGTATTTACCCGTATCTACCCGTTGTATGGGAACATACAAATTTACAGGTCTAAGTTTACATTTTTTGCTGGCAAACGTAAGTAGACCTAATAAGATGCTAAAATGAGCAATCAGAGATCAAATGCGATGTCAATATACGAGCACCCTCATACATGTATAGAGATTAGGTATTTTTGACTGCTAATTTAAGAGCCAAAACTACTGATTTCGGGGTTGGTCTCGGAACAAAAGATATTCGTTAAGACGAGTTCTTCGATCCCCCATCAACTTATCATAACATTTCCCACAAAATAGTATGCGGGTATTTACCCGTATCTACCCGTTGTATGGGAACATACAAATTTACAGGTCTAAGTTTACATTTTTTGCTGGCAAACGTAAGTAGACCTAATAAGATGCTAAAATGAGCAATCAGAGATCAAATGCGATGTCAATATACGAGCACCCTCATACATGTATACAGATTAGGTATTTTGACTGCTAATTAAGAGCCAAAACTACTGATTTCGGGGTTGGTCTCGGAACAAAAGATATTCGTATAGATGAGTTCTTCGATCCCCCACCAACTTGTCATAACATTTCCCACAAAATAGTATGCCAGGTATTTACCCGTATCTACCCGTTGTATGGGAATATACAAATTGACAGGTCTAACTTTATATTTTTTGCTGGCAAATATTTTAAGACCTAACTAGATGTTAAAATGTGCAATCAGACATCAAATGCGATGTCAATATACGAGCACCCTCATACATGTATAGAGATTAGGTATCTTTGACTGCTAATTTAAGAGCCAAAACTACTGATTTCGGGGTTGGTCTCGGAACAAAAGATATTCGTATAGATGAGTTCTTCGATCCCCCATCAACTTTTCATAACATTTCCCATAAAATAGTATGCCGGGTATTTACCCGTATCTACCCGTTGTATGGGAACATACAAATTTACAGGTCTAAGTTTACATTTTTTGCTGGCAAACGTAAGTAGACCTAATAAGATGCTAAAATTAGCAATCAGAGATCAAATGCGATGTCAATATACGAGCACCCTCATACATGTATAGAGATTAGGTATCTTTGACTGCTAATTTAAGAGCCAAAACTACTGATTTCGGGGTTGGTCTCGGAACAAAAGATATTCGTATAGATGAGTTCTTCGATCCCCCATCAACTTGTCATAACATTTCCCATAAAATAGTATGCCGGGTATTTACCCGTATATACCCGTTGTATGGGAACATACAAATTTACAGGTCTAAGTTTACATTTTTTGCTGGCAAACGTAAGTAGACCTAATAAGATGCTAAAATTAGCAATCAGAGATCAAATGCGATGTCAATATACGAGCACCCTCATACATGTATAGAGATTAGGTATCTTTGACTGCTAATTTAAGAGCCAAAACTACTGATTTCTGGGTTGGTCTCGGAACAAAAGATATTCGTGAAGACGAGTTCTTTGATCCACCATCAACTTGTCATAACATTTCCTACAAAATAGTATGCGGGTATTTACCCGTATCTACCCGTTGTGTGGGAACATACAAATTTACAGGTCTAAGTTCACTTTTTTTGCTGGCAAACGTAAGTAGACCTAATAAGATGCTAAAATGAGCAATCAGAGATCAAATGCGATGTCAATATACGAACACCCTCATACATGTATAGAGATTAGGTATCTTTGACTGCTAATTTAAGAGCCAAAACTACTGATTTCGGGGTTGGTCTCGGAACAAAAGATATTCGTTAAGACGAGTTCTTCGATCCCCCATCATTTTGTCATAACATTTCCCACAAAATAGTATGCCGGGTATTTACCCGTATCTACCCGTTGTATGGAAACATACAAATTAACAGGTCTAAGATTACACTTTTTGCTGGCAAATATTTTAAGACCTAAGTAGATGTTAAAATGTGCAATCAGACATCAAATGCGATGTCAATATACGAGCACCCTCATACATGTATAGAGATTAGGTATCTTTGACTGCTAATTTAAGAGCCAAAACTACTGATTTCGGGGTTGGTCTCGGAACAAAAGATATTCGTATAGATGAGTTCTTCGATCCCCCATCAACTTGTCATAACATTTCCCATAAAATAGTATGCCGGGTATTTACCCGTATCTACCCGTTGTATGGGAACATACAAATTTACAGGTCTAAGTTTACATTTTTTGCTGGCAAACGTAAGTAGACCTAATAAGATGCTAAAATGAGCAATCAGAGATCAAATGCGATGTCAATATACGAGCACCCTCATACATGTATAGAGATTAGGTATCTTTGACTGCTAATTTAAGAGCCAAAACTACTGATTTCGGGGTTGGTCTCGGAACAAAAGATATTCGTATAGATGAGTTCTTCGATCCCCCATCAACATGTCATAACATTTCCCACAAAATAGTATGCCGGGTATTTACCCGTATCTTCCCGTTGTATGGAAACATACAAATTGACAGGTCTAACTTTATATTTTTTGCTGGCAAATATTTTTAGACCTAACTAGGTGTTAAAATGTGCAATCAGACATCAAATGCGATGTCAATATACGAGCACCCTCATACATGTATAGAGATTAGGTATCTTTGACTGCTAATTTAAGAGCCAAAACTACTGATTTCGGGGTTGGTCTCGGAACAAAAGATTTCGTTAAGACGAGTTCTTCGATCCTCCATTAACTTGTCATAACATTTCCCACAAAATAGTATGCGGGTATTTACCCGTATCTACCCGTTGTATGGGAACATACAAATTGACAGGTCTAACTTTATATTTTTTGCTAGCAAATATTTTAAGACCTAACTAGATGTTAAAATGTGCAATCAGACATCAAATGCGATGTCAATATACGAGCACCCTCATACATGTATAGAGATTAGGTATCTTTGACTGCTAATTTAAGAGCCAAAACTGCTGATTTCGGGGTTGGTCTCGGAACAAAAGATATTTGTATAGATGAGTTCTTCGATCCCCCATCAACTTGTCATAACATTTCCCATAAAATAGTATGCCGGGTATTTACCCGTATCTACCCGTTGTATGGGAACATACAAATTGACAGGTCTAACTTTATATTTTTTGCTAGCAAATATTTTAAGACCTAACTAGATGTTAAAATGTGCAATCAGACATCAAATGCGATGTCAATATACGAGCACCCTCATACATGTATAGAGATTAGGTATCTTTGACTGCTAATTTAAGAGCCAAAACTGCTGATTTCGGGGTTGGTCTCGGAATAAAAGATATTCGTATAGATGAGTTCTTCGATCCCCCATCAACTTGTCATAACATTTCCCACAAAATAGTATGCCGGGTATTTACCCGTATCTACCCGTTGTATGGAAACATACAAATTGACAGGTCTAACTTTATATTTTTTGCTGGCAAATATTTTTAGACCTAACTAGGTGTTAAAATGTGCAATCAGACATCAAATGCGATGTCAATATACGAGCACCCTCATACATGTATAGAGATTAGGTATCTTTGACTGCTAATTTAAGAGCCAAAACTACTGATTTCGGGGTTGGTCTCGGAACAAAAGATATTCGTTAAGACGAGTTCTTCGATCCTCCATTAACTTGTCATAACATTTCCCACAAAATTATGTATGTATGTATGCGGGTATTTACCCGTATCTACCCGTTGTATGGGAACATACAAATTTACAGGTCTAAGTTTACATTTTTTACTGGCAAACGTAAGTAGACCTAATAAGATGCTAAAATGAGCAATCAGACATCAAATGCGATGTCAATATACGAGCACCCTCATACATGTATAGAGATTAGGTATCTTTGACTGCTAATTTAAGAGCCAAAACTACTGATTTCGGGGTTGGTTGTGATTTGCAAAGATTTTTAAATAGGAAAAATAATAATAACAGTCAAAAGCAACCAACACGGCGGAATACTTGTGTTTCTTGTGAGGATGTCGGGCTAAATACTAATAGTGAACCAAATGTTGTAAAGAAAAAGTCGAGTAAAGTGCATTGTGAATGTAACGAACAAAGTATTGCAGATAAAGCCGTGGTCACGTACAACGATCAAGCAAGTAGCGTTCAAGAAGTCGAAGGACATACGCAAACTGAAGGGAAACTGAACCGCTCACGCTCAAAATAGTGGTCCGGATAACGATGCTACCATTTCAGATGGTGTTATAGTAGCGCATAATAGCATTTCCGAGTCGGCAAAAGTACACCGTTCCCTTTTAAAGGTAGTGCCGGTCAGTGTGTCTGGCCCTAAAGGTACTGTTAATACATTTGCACTACTTGATGACGGCTCGACTGCTACTTTGGTCGATTCATCCGTTGCCGACGCCGTAGGTGCTACTGGTAAGCGGTCCGTTCTCCGGGTGAATGCTGTAGGCGGGATGTCAAAGGAATCTGACGTCACTTTCGTGTCTCTTGAGGTTAAAGGTCGTCGTAGCTCACAAACCTTTAGGTTAGAGAACGTTCGGTCCATCTCAAACCTTTCTCTATCAAGTCAGATCATTAAATCTAAAGATTTACTCGCTTACGATCACCTAGCAGACCTAATTGAGGAACTGAGCTACGACGAAGCCAAGCCAATGTTACTGATTGGTGTCGACAACTGGCACTTGACCGTGCCTCACATGGTCAGACGTGGTAATCGGCGTGAACCGGTAGCGACGTTGACTTCGCTCGGTTGGGTCCTTTTCGGATGCATGAAGTCGAAGTCGTCGCCGGTAGAGTTCATTAATCATTGTTACTTAAGTGACTCGGATTCCTTAGACCTACAGCTTAGAGAATATTTTCGTGTGGATTCCATAGGGATCTCTAAAAAGGAATATTTTTCCGAGAATGATAAGCGAGCTATCGACATTTTAGACAAAACCACTCGCCGGCTTGACGACGGAAGGTTTGAAACCGGACTTTTGTGGCGAGCTAATATCAATGATATACCAAACAGTCGAGAACTCGCATTTTCTCGCTTTGCCAGCCTAGAGAGAAAAATGAGGAAGGACAAAAATTATGCGGATGCTTATAGGGAGAATATTCGTTTAACTATCCAAAAAGGATACGCGGAACTTTGTAACACACTACCAAATAGCAACAGCATAGTTTGGTACCTTCCCCATTTCGGAGTCATGCACCCTCAGAAGCGCAAGCTTCGTGTGGTTTTCGATGCCGCGGCAACGTCATCAGGAGTAAGCTTAAATTCGCTCCTTTTACCAGGTCCAGATCTGCTACAGCCTCTTTTAGCGATTCTGATGCGATTCAGAGAGGGAGAAGTGGCAGTCAATGGTGACATCCGTGAAATGTTCCCTCAGACTAAAATAAGGCTCGAAGATCGTGACGCTCAGAGGTTCCTTTGGCGTGACGATCCATCACGCCCTGTCCAGGAATACCGAATGACGTCTATGATCTTCGGTGCTACTTCAAGCCCAACTACCGCAAACTACTTAAAGAATCGGAATGCTGAGGAACACAGGGCACTCTCATCCACTGCCGCTGATGCCATAATTAAGAACCATTATATGGACGATTATTTAGGCAGTTTTGATACGGTCGCAGAAGCTGCTCAAGTGGCCTCAGACATCGTCAAAATTCATTCCAAAGCATGTTTGGAAATGAGATCTTGGGTGTCAAACCGACCTGAAGCTCTATCTGAAATGGTAGCATCAAAGTTTACAATCACGTTGCGATCTCGATGGACATGCTTTGCATACGAAAGGGAGAGGGACCCTGTAAGAAAATTTCGCATGGAACTCCTATCCGAGTTTCTCAAGCTCAAAGCGGCACCAATTCTTGATAAGTTCTCCTCCGGCGAATACGAAGGGCTGGTGATTTGATATGCCCTTCTAAAAAAGAGCCAGTCTGTTGGCTTATTTCCGTCAAATATAGGTAAATTCACACTGACCTTCGGAACGCTACGGGAACCTGCAGCGACGGCGATCTTAGCGACGGCTTCAGCTAATTGTAAAGTGTCATTTTTATTAGAGCTAATATTTTTATTAAAACAATAATAAGCGTTTGGACGTGTATGTGTATCCACTTCAGCTGGACAGATAGGCCTTCCGCTGCAGCTGGGCACCTCCGTACATACGGCTCTGGGATCTGGAGCGGGCGCAGTGGCGTAGAACGTGCCACTTTGTGACGCCAACGTATATATAGGTGCACTGAAATAAGTAGGACAATAAGTACTCGTAGTTTTATGTAAATTATTTTGGTCATGATGAAGCGATGCGGATGTAAAACATAGTGAGGTTGGGATCGTATTTGGAAGCTCTTGCCCTGATGCAGACGAGGCGACGCCTAAAGGCGACACAATCATCGCGCCCACAGGTGCCTGGTAGGGCACGGACGCTGGGATGAGAGTGTGCGACGTCTCCTTTGGTTCCTGAGGTGGGCATGAAAAAGCAATAGGATCACCATTTCCTGTATCTCCACGTTCTAACCAGTCCTGTAAAATGGTAGCATCGTTATCCGGACTACTATTTTGAGCGGCATCATCAATGTTACTATCAATATGGGTCACGGTTACTTGTGGCACATCCCTATGTAGCAAGGTGTGATGGGTACCTTTATTAAAACAGTTTGTCTTTTCACACGAAAACTTTTTGCACTTGCGATAAAAATGATTACCTTTTACGAAACATTTGTGGCAAACTTTTTTGTCGGTTACCCATTTCCACCTTTCATCAATTGAAATCAAACAAAGTTTTGCAGTCTACCGTAATATGACCTTCTTTGTTACAGAATAGACAATTGTTGTGACATGACATCTGATAGGTTTAACATTGACAATGTCATGTTTGACTATGTTGGGAATATAATCGTATTTTGATTTGATCTCCGCCTCGAGCTTGAGAAACTCGGATAGGAGTTCCATGCGAAATTTTCTTACAGGGTCCCTCTCCCTTTCGTATGCAAAGCATGTCCATCGAGATCGCAACGTGATTGTAAACTTTCCTACGATCTCGTTGGAAAGCTCAGGGGAAGCATACTCAGGCATATTGAGCAGCCGCAATACTTCAAGGCAGTGCCGCACTCTACATGAGAAAGCATTTATTTCCTTCGCCGTCTCCTGATTGGAAATCCTAGGCAATGCTCTAATTAAGGCTAATTGGTCTAGGACAATGCGTTCCGGCCTAGCAAATTCAACCTCAAGAGAGCTTATCACGTCGAGCGGATCGGACCCGGCTGCCAACATGACCGCTACAGCGTCACGGGCTGGCCCTCTCAAAGCGGCACCAATTCTTGATAAGTTCTCCTCCGGCGAATACGAAGGGTCGTTAAGACGAGTTCTTCGATCCACCATCAACTTGTCATAACATTTCCTACAAAATAGTATGCGGGTATTTACCCGTATCTACCCGTTGTGTGGGAACATACAAATTTACAGGTCTAAGTTAACTTTTTTTGCTGGCAAACGTAAGTAGACCTAATAAGATGCTAAAATGAGCAATCAGAGATCAAATGCGATGTCAATATACGAACACCCTCATACATGTATAGAGATTAGGTATCTTTGACTGCTAATTTAAGAGCCAAAACTACTGATTTCGGGGTTGGTCTCGGAACAAAAGATATTCGTATAGATGAGTTCTTCGATCCCCCATCAACTTGTTATAACATTTTCCACAAAATAGTATGCCGGGTATTTACCCGTATCTACCCGTTGTATGGAAACATACAAATTAACAGGTCTAAGATTACACTTTTTGCTGGCAAACGTAATTAGACCTAATAAGATGCTAAAATGAGCAATCAGAGATCAAATGCGATGTCAATATACGAGCACCCTCATACATGTATAGAGATTAGGTATCTTTGACTGCTAATTTAAGAGCCAAAACTACTGATTTCGGTGTTGGTCTCGGAACAAAAGATATTCGTATAGATGAGTTCTTCGATCCCCCATCAACTTGTCATAACATTTCCCACAAAATAGTATGCCGGGTATTTACCCGTATCTACCCGTTGTATGGGAATATACAAATTAACAGGTCTAACTTTATATTTTTTGCTGGCAAATATTTTAAGACCTAACTAGATGTTAAAATGTGCAATCAGAGATCAAATGCGATGTCAATATACGAGCACCCTCATACATGTATAGAGATTAGGTATCTTTGACTGCTAATTTAAGAGCCAAAACTACTGATTTCGGGGTTGGTCTCGGAACAAAAGATATTCGTTAAGACGATTTCTTCGATCCCCCATCATTTTGTCATAACATTTCCCACAAAATAGTATGCCGGGTATTTACCCGTATCTACCCGTTGTATGGAAACATACAAATTAACAGGTCTAAGATTACACTTTTTGCTGGCAAATATTTTAAGACCTAAGTAGATGTTAAAATGTGCAATCAGACATCAAATGCGATGTCATTATACGAGCACCCTCATACATGTATAGAGATTAGGTATCTTTGACTGCTAATTTAAGAGCCAAAACTACTGATTTCGGGGTTGGTCTCGGAACAAAAGATATTCGTATAGATGAGTTCTTCGATCCCCCATCAACTTGTCATAACATTTCCCATAAAATAGTATGCCGGGTATTTACCCGTATCTACCCGTTGTATGGGAACATACAAATTTACAGGTCTAAGTTTACAGTTTTTGCTGGCAAATGTAAGTAGACCTAATAAGATGCTAAAATTAGCAATCAGAGATCAAATGCGATGTCAATATACGAGCACCCTCATACATGTTTAGAGATTAGGTATCTTTGACTGCTAATTTAAGACCCAAAACTACTGATTTCGGGGTTGGTCTCGGAACAAAAGATATTCGTTAAGACGAGTTCTTCGATCCACCATCAACTTGTCATAACATTTCCTACAAAATAGTATGCGGGTATTTACCCGTATCTACCCGTTGTATGGGAACATACAAATTTACAGGTCTAAGTTTACTTTTTTTGCTGGCAAACGTAAGTAGACCTAATAAGATGCTAAAATGAGCAATCAGAGATCAAATGCGATGTCAATATACGAACACCCTCATACATGTATAGAGATTAGGTATCTTTGACTGCTAATTTAAGAGCCAAAACTACTGATTTCGGGGTTGGTCTCGGAACAAAAGATATTCGTATAGATGAGTTCTTCGATCCCCCATCAACTTGTCATAACATTTCCCACAAAATAGTATGCCGGGTATTTACCGGTATCTACCCGTTGTATGGAAACATACAAATTAACAGGTCTAAGATTACACTTTTTGCTGGCAAACGTAAGTAGACCTAATAAGATGTTAAATTGAGCAATCAGAGATCAAATGCGATGTCAGTATACGAGCACCCTCTTACATGTATAGAGATTAGGTATCTTTGACTGCTCATCCAAGAGCCAAAACTACTGATTTCGGGGTTGGTCTCGGAACAAAAGATATTCGTATAGATGAGTTCTTCGATCCCCCATCAACTTGTTATAACATTTCCCACAAAATAGTATGCCGGGTATTTACCCGTATCTACCCTTTGTATGGGAACATACGAATTGACAGGTCTATGTTTACATTTTTTTCTGGCAAACGTAAGTAGACCTAATTATATGTTAAAATAAGTTATCAGATAACAAATAAGATGGCATTTGTATATTTAATATGGAAAGCATCAGTGATTTTAATCTTTGATATTTTTTCTTTTAGAGATATTCATTGTTTTATACATTATATAACCTTTTTGTACATTTCTACACATAAATAGTGGACTCACACAAATTATTAAATAAATATTCCAATCTACCCACCCAAACGGGTAGATACGGGTATATACCCGGTGCATATCGGGTAAATACCCAAGCGTGGGTAAATACCCGGGTAGATGCCCATCTCTAATTACCACAGATAAGATCGTTACCTAAGTTGCTGAGGAAGTCATCGAGTTGATATCTACCAAACCAATTTTCGGTGGAAGTTTGGTTATTTTTTTTTAGTTTTATCATTCTTTTTTTTAGAAGTTACAGGGGGGGGGGGGTAACACATTTTACCATTTGGAAGTGTCTCTCGCACAAACTATTTAGTTTAAAAAAAAATAATATTAGAAACCTCAGTATCATTTTTGAAGACCTATTCATAGATACCCCACATGTATGGGTTTGATGAAAAAAAATTGCTGATAAAACTCCGTCGAGTTGTAAAATACAAATGGGACGACCTGCGAATGGGTCGAGTTTACAACAGGGCGTGCTGCGAATGGGATGAGTTGCGAATGGGACGAGCTGCGAATGGGACGAGTTACGAATGTGGGACGATTTGCGTCACACCCCAAAATTACAGGTTCACGTCTTCAACAGTCAATAATACTAATTAATCTTTTCATGCATGCTCGCTCTCCAGGTTTTGGGCACTTTTCGTTACGTCACCATTTTCATTTATCGGAAACAGGGGGGTTACTCCAAAAGCGGACGTTACGTTACTGTCATCATCGTACGACTAACATATTATTTTATGGAGTAATACCCCGGAGAGCACACTTAAGACTACACCAGAAGAGATACGAGCCGCGATTATGTTCTTCAGAAAGGGTTATGCTGGCGGACTCGAGGGCTCCTCAGCAACTTAGGTAACGATCTTATCTGTGGTATACAGAAGCACAGCCTTCCTGGCGAAACTGACGCGACTCGTAAATCTTATGCTTTCGGGTCAGGTTTGTGAATAGGTACTGGACGTACTCTATGATGCCAACTTAAGTGCACTTCAGTTGCTGTAGTATCCACCGCGTAGCTTTCAAATTTGCTGTAGGCAGGCACATCATCCATCTTACTCAACGTACAACACGAGTTTCAACCAATACTAAGGCTTTGGAACTAAGGGGAATGTAAGTAAATAAATATACGGATAAATCACACAGCAGATCAGATTGAGCTACCCTCAAAGTAAAATCAAGACTTGTATTATTGTATTTGAGACTTGTACCTTATTATAAAACGCAGACTAACTTTGTTACTAGGTTTAAACCATTATCCGACCAAATCAAGTTGTTATTTTCAGATGAGACAATGGCATATTACTAGATGTCAACTTGATTTGGTCGGATAATGGTTTAAACCTTCATAGTAACAAAGTTAGTCTGCGTTTTATAATAAGACTGATATTGTACTAACTAAAGGATCATTATTTTATAACAAAATCATAGATAAACATCCAGGACTCAGGTCAATCTAAAAAAAGATTAATATCCACCTTGACCTGATCGGGAATCGAACCATTGGATGTGAGGCAGCCGTAAATGCGGCTCGCACCGCTTCAAAGTTTAACCGTTTGGCTTAGCCCAAAAAGAGTGGTTAGTGAAGAAAATAAAACTTGTTTTTATTCAATGCAATTTATTTATTACTCAAGATCTTTTCGTTACATACAAACGCACCATATACTTAGCATAACAATAATTTATAACGGACATACTGCCCTGTAAAATATTGAAAAATTAGACTTGTGTCCGAAAACTAACAACAGACGTATTGCAACGTAAAATTACACTATAAAAGACACGTCTATATTTTAACTACATATTAAAACAATTGATAGTTTAAATAAATATTAAAGCACGGGAGTGCACGGAAAATCTAGTATGTGATATACATTTACTAAAGTTTTGACAACATGATTAACAAATCTAAGTGAACATAGTAATCGTCTACGCATGAATGTAAGGCAATTCATGCCAGTTACATTTGCTGCTTTTTCATTACTCTAAAAAGAAAAACGAACGTCTGTCAAAAAAAATGTAAAATATTGACAGACACATAATGCGGTTCATGTTTAACATTCTACAGCAGGATGCTAACTAGAAAGGGTGTAAGTGTAACCAAAAATGTCTTTTCATCTGCCGTTTGCTTTGATTTTAATAAAAATATAGGTTAACAACTAAGTTAGTAGAACTGAAATGATGGCGCCCCCGAGCCACCGACGGTTTTTTAATCTGTGTCATGGGTGACGCCATGTTAAATTTAGTTCCGATTTTTCCCGCAATATACCTAGGTCCACTAACTTATTTGTTATCCTCTGTAACAGCTACCTAGATTTTCTATATTATGTTAGTACCTGCGTTATAATCTGCCGCAAAAAAACCGTAACTTTAAATTACCTAAAAATAATAAAACATCCACAGATATTAAAATTAGTATAGACATCGCAGTGCCGTTAAAACATTTTAAAAAATGCTAACGACCTAAATGGTACTACTTCTACGTTTCTACCTACAATAATATTACTATGTTATTGTTATATCATATAGGTACGTTCAACAATATTATTTAGTTAAGATATAACTAAACTAAGCGATTCGCAAGGCTGTACACGTGAAGTTGAGAAGCGATCCGGAATCTGAAAGCTCTGCAGACGAAAGCGAGCAAAGCCAGAGGCCTTACTCTAAAACTGAGGACATCAACACGCAACTGCGTGTCGGTGCCGTATCAAGCCATATTGAGCTCTGTATGGTAATGAGTATGCTTCGTTGCTGGTACGTTTTAGAGCAAGGTCTCAAAGTATGCGGTGAACACTTCATATCAGTTGCTATGACTGACATAAGAGTTATACAACCAGAATACTACCTCAGAACATACAACGTTCAATCATCAAATTATTTACTTCATTTTCATTATTAAATGCTTATAAATTGAATTTCGCTTACAATTAAATGGACAGTGATTATTATATTACACAAGGTGTACTTACGTCTATAAACAATAAATTAATTTTATTTATTCTATGCCAACATTGACCTATATTATCTTATTATAATGGACAGATTGCGTGTCAGTTGCGTGTTCGATCAAAAAGTGTGGCGTGCCGCGTGACGCGTGTTGGAATCATGTAGACGACTATACTTATACAAAACAGGTGCAGATTTGCGATATTTGAA
Organism: Acrobasis consociella; assembly: GCA_963555685.1. Classification (NCBI taxonomy): domain Eukaryota; kingdom Metazoa; phylum Arthropoda; class Insecta; order Lepidoptera; family Pyralidae; genus Acrobasis; species Acrobasis consociella. The sequence goes on along the minus strand of OY743119.1, from coordinate 1,292,092 downwards.
CGCTTAAAAATTAACTAGAAACATCATGTAATTCAATTACTTTTTAAAATTTGCCGTGACCAAGAAAAACGCGGGAAGAGCTCTGATGCATACATATTTATACACAAAGATTTTAACAGTAATATAAGTTTCTAATTGGGGCTATCAGGAATATGAGAATTTCTCTATGCTACTAAATACAAACGAAGGTGATAGATTATTCTAGATACAGGCAGAATTAAGCGAAGACTACACCTAGAGTAGAAGATACTACAATATTTGGGTTCTAGATAGACGCTACCATGGGACGTGAGAATAAGGGATAAGAATCGTTTGTACAATTTCTAGAAATAGCTAGATTAAAGGTTGGACCTCTTTTGGACATATTGAGCTACACAAAAATACAGCATTTACGTTACGTCTACGATTTTAATGCACAATTTTTAATGTGCCATTCCATGTCAATAGAGTGTCCAACCAAAAAGTAAAACCGAAATTCTATATTCTAGAAATCATTACCTATTTAATAGTAGTCTGAAAGTACTTGATGTTAAATAGATTTCGTTTATATCTGATTTGTTATATTATATTTGGCACAGTATAGGAAAAGAGAAGGGATATGACTATGAGTGCTATATGCCTACATCACAGAACGAAAGGAGCGTAGCGGGAGAGAAGCAAAAATACAGCTTATATTTGAATATTATTGTAATATATGCATGTTCGTTTTTGAACTTATGTAAATAAATTAGATACGACTGCTAAAGCCTTAAAATAGACTCAGCTTTATATATTTCAATTCTTTTTAAATTTAAATCTGTTTCTATAAAGCCTACGTTGAAATTCGCCACAATAATGTGACTGTATCCTGTAATTAATTTTTTAATTACATTGACTTGTCTCCAAAGTTGGAATTCGCCCTTTTTGTGATTAAACATGCTCGAATTGTGAACTTAGATTCGTAATTTAGACACAGTACCAAATTAGTGTAAGTAACTATAAATCAAATAATAAATATAAAATTAAAAAAGAAAAAAAATGTGAATCATAAAAAAGGGGTAAATAATAAAAACAAAATCAAAACTTCAATACAACCATTTAATGAAAACCAAAACGCTATAACAATGTCAAATAATAAAAATTAAGTACTTGTACCCATCACCAAGATCGAACAGGAATGTAGTAAACGCTGTTAGTCAAAAATACTTTTAAGAACATGTCAATTATGTCATCTTTTAATTTATTTAATTAAATAAAATACATAAATATATTGCATTCGTAAGTAAAAAAGTACAATTAAATTGCAATAAATATAACTATTTAAGTACATACAATCACAAAAATTGGACGCTAATAATTTGAAAATAATTCATAAATGAATACTTTTAAAATAATACATTAAGTTTCCGATTAAGTACGCGGATAAAGTTTATATTTCCTATGGCACTACGTAATAAAATCAAACCATAATAATTAATTAGTATATAAATAAAATCTTATTAAATAAGTAACTATATTCATTAATACATGAAATTGGAATGTCATCATAGCTTTAAAATTTGCACTTACCACTAATTACCTATAATACATTTGAATAAAAGGTATTTTTCTGACGTGTTAAGTGGCTTTATAGTCCGGTTGTGTCTTGTACTATTAATAAAAAACAAGTATTATACTAATCACAAAATGTCGCACCGACTATTTATATAACTAAAATACTATAAAATAAAGGTACCGTTTGCTAAAGCTTACAAATTTATATTAAAATAAAAGAAAAAAATTGGTTGCCTGTAAAGTCGGTATACGGGCGAAAGTTTTACGTGACAACGACTTTTTATGTCTGTCTCTCTCGCTCTTAGGCGGGCTAACCATGCCCGAGTGGAAGGGACGCGTGCCTCTCACTCGCTCTCATTGTGAGCGCATAACGTGAGCGGAGCGTAACGCAGTTTCTTGAAGTGTCACCCGGCAAACCAATTTATAAGACGTTGTCACGTCAAAAAAATGTATTGCCTGGATCGTCATAATTTGTAGTTATGCAGTTGATTTTTACAATATAGGATATAGAAGGTATTTACTTACCTACTCATACCAGAAAATGCCTAAACTTCATGTACTTTTCTCGATCTTAAACGATTTTTATTTGAATTGCTGCTGAGGCGCAGACTTTTGTTAATCCTATAGGTGCCCAATTTGAATCTCCTTATACAAACAGAGGATAAGTATCGTTAATGTTAACACTATTATGGGTCGAAGCAATGGAAAACAATTGGTCAAACCTTTTGTTTATAACATGGTCAAAGCTTGTTTATAAAAAATGGCTTTTTATGAAGTGTTTAAGCGCCAAATGTCCTTATATAAGCGCCTCACGGACTCATATGATGTTAGCTACAAAGGTCAGATCATTTTTTAACCAACTGACAAAGTAGAGAACTAAGTAGATATCCTTTTATCACTTGAGAGAGGAGAACTCATGGGTGTCCCACTTAGTCGGCGCCCCCGCTAGTCTTAGATGGCACTATACACTAAATACTACCATTGTTTAGTTAGTACGACCATAAGTTAATTTTATTAACAGTACAGATGAAATCGGACATTCACTTCTGCGTTTATGCTACTTTTATCTACTTCTAAACAATGGTTACGATTGCGACGAAAAATGCGTGATATTACATCTTTAAAAAGACGTATAACAAGATACGCTCTTTTTAGTTAGGACTACCTGTCTTCTCGTCGCTTTTTATTTTTACACGTGCGAGGGAAATAGAAGACATTCGAATTCAACTTGTTGACGTTTCATATAAAAGGATGTAAGATGCAATTTTAGTCGCGATCTGAGTAGAATAGACGTAGTAACTCTCAGTAACGTTGTTGGTACTCGTGGTGCCATCTGTTGAAGTCTATGTGGAATACCACCAGGGATCCATTCTCGAGACCCGCTAAAAGGAACCTGGAAAGACGAACAAATGTCGAATAAGTAATATTTACAACTCACGCTTTAGCATATAGTTCAATGACTGTCTAACTCCTTATTTCATTGTTTATTAAGCTTTTCATAATAGTTATTTGGATCGGCAACAGCTGGTGTTGGGACCACGGTGATCAAAATGGTAATTAATTAATAACAAAACTACAGCTGGTATATGAATTTTAAGCAAACCAATATTATAATAGCGTCACTAATATTTAGTAACATTTCCAAAAGTATGTGTTGGGACTGGGACTCGTGAGAGAGAGAGGGTGGTGCTTATAAAAAAAAACACCTTGTCCAATATTAAAATATTCTTTTAGATCTGAATTGGAAAGAAGCTTTAAATTAATTTATCTAGTTACGTACGGTCTATTTTGTGAATATAAGAAGACGAGGTCTCAAATTGTAAGTTTTTGTAAGGTGAAATGCAGTTTAGTCAAGTCTAAAAACCTCTGCCTTAAGAGCGGTCACACATAAATACAGGCACTTTAAAGAAGCGGAGTATCATTAATGTTTACTACTACAAACAAAACTATGCATCCGTGCACAAGTTAATGTTGTGTGTTTGTCCCCCGACATTCGCAACAAGGCGAGAACGAGGAAGAGGTGCGTGGATGGGGGAACGGGCACGCATATTGCGCGGGACTCTAGGAGTTTCCATTTTATATGTAATAATAATATTAATTCTATGGTATAATGCCACATGTGGCGTGATAAATACTAGCAAAATCCAAGCACAGCGGCGGAAACAAAAGTAAAGAAACAAAGGTACTGACTTCTGGTCATGCGAGAGCGCGAGCGAGCAGACGGGCGCGCCGGCGGGCGGGAAGGCGTAGAGCGGCGCCAGCGTGAAGGCGCGCCACACCTCCACCACGCCCGCGTCGCCGCCGCACACCAGGTACTCGCCGCAGCGCGACAGCGCCAGGCACTGCGACCGAAAGCGGGCTCTTATTAAACATCGTATCTTATAAACATTTATCTAAATTGGAAGTAATTATTAATGGAAATCTTTGTAACCGCATGTATTACCAATCAATTTTATGACTGTATGCCTAACGACGCAACACAGTGATACTTGAATTTATGTATCTAGCACTCATTGTAACTGTAATTGACAAAATAAATAATTAGATTACGATTATGGCAGTAAATCTGTAATAAAAATTATCTTATACACATTTGTTAAAAAATAAATTCCGAAACAAAATCATAATCTGGGTCCGTGATCCACACCCTCACGTGATAGGGCAAGCTGCTGTGAGGCGTTATGGCTTCCGCGGCCGACACCACTCAGAGCATTTTGCCGAATGTCAATGACAAAATAATAACTAACCTGGAAATTATCGTTGTGGGTCTCGTGCCTGAGCCGGCGTCCGTTGAGCGTGAACGCGGCGAGGTGTCCGCGCGCGTACGCGACCACGACGACGCCCTCGCGGGACAGCGCCAGCTGCTGCGGCGACGCCACGCCCTCCGCGGCCGGCAGCGCTCGGAGCAGCTCGCCGAATGTCGTGTGGATTAGCACGGGGCCGTCTGGAAGATAAATAACATTGATTGTTAATTCAAAATTAACATGTTTTGTCTATGATTGTTTGATAAACTTGTCAGGTTGGCATTACCTTTTCACTTGTTCAACTTGCCGCCATTGTTCCGAGCGGACTAACTCAGTGTCAATCATTGTAATTTTATTAAAAATTAAAAATCAGTACAAAATTCAGTGGATTTTATTGCAAGACGCCACCAAATGTACTCAAGGTATCCAGGATTGGATATGTAGTTACAATGATAACATTAAACAAATTACATCATGCACTTTTCGTTTTATACATTTCGAGCTCCATTCCTACGGCCCACAATCGCATGTCTCACAAGTAAAGCGACACTGGGCGTGGTCCTCCCTTGGATGTCTGACCACAAGTGGCATAAAAATTTATTGAGCGCCTCCGTGCTTCGGAAGGGACGTGGCTGTCCTTGTATGGCAGTCGTCAAGCAATGTCAAGATGCGTTTAGGCAGCTTGAAAAAGTGTTGGCCACTTGCACACATGAAAAAGCAAAGTAACTGTAAGAGGCAGGAACCTCGTCAAGAGTAATAGTAACCAGCAGTTTCATACACACACGGACACATGTGTTCAAACTTTGTATCAAAATCAAATTCTTGGTCATAGCTAACAGAAAGGAAAACTAAACAACTATTAAATATTGTCTTTGAAATTTCAGCTACAGGAAGTTTAAATGGAGGCTGATACGCAAAGATACAGGAAGAGATAAAAACAATTTGAACAAACATTGATTTTGTAGCACATTTAGAAAACTATTGTTGTTTCGTACAAATGTATCAAGTAGCACAGGAAGTGAATGGTTAAATAGATTATTACTATTGACTATTTAATATTGTGTACGTTTTATATAAAAATAAATAACCATTGAAAAGAAATATTTTTTTGGAAACAGCAAGAAAACTAGTTAATTAATGTAGCAGCAATTAGCATTTAAAATATAAGAGTGAGATCGTAATGGGGACATCTCACTATCTCATTCGTACGCGCGAGACCTAATAGCAGTGACGTCAAGAACGCTGTACGTGCATCCTTTTTTGTTACTTGACAGTTTCACTCTCCATCAGATTATAAAAGCTTACAACTTACTTGTTTTTGGGCAAAGTAAAAAATAATTTTACATACATAGTTGTTTCCCATGGGGGGAGGCAGAGACTAAAAAATAAATTTGTTTTCGGTTTCGGTTTATTTTCGGTTATGAATAATAAAAATAATTGATTAAAATACCGTTCTGTATATCAGTTGGTAACAGTTATTTATAGTAACAAAATGCTCCCAAGAGGTCTAGTATATGCGGTACACTCACTGACGGACGAGGAGATGACGAGCCCCAGCTCGGCCGACACGAGCACCCCGTTGATGGGCGCGTCGTGCCCCGTGAGGGTCACCCGCGGCGCCGGCGTCTCGCCCTCGCCCACGATGCCGCCGTGACGGGCTGACCTGTGCACAATCGATACAATTTATTGAAATTGTTTTTATTTTTAATTTTGCATCTGTGACGTACAATATAGGTGTTTTAAGTACATTAAATTAGAATCGTACAGTTGTTGTTTCTAGCACGCAAAAATATTTATATACCTATTTTTAAAACAAACGAAATAGTACCTAGTCAAATAAATGCCAAGATAATACAATACAATGTCAGTTATTTGTATACTCGTGAAGGAAATTTACAGACTACAATTAAATTCGATTTGTTTAATAATATGTAGTTGAATCTTCTTAAGTTTAAGCAATCAACAATCCTTGGTAAACTCTTTATTTATTTACCCCTATGTTCATAAAAACCTGAGTGATGTTTTGTTGTAATAAAACAAAAATCGATAAGAATATTTCCTAAACAGATATATGTTTTCTAACCATGTAACTTATACTTACTATCGAAAGTTGCGTTATTTTTAGTTAACCTAGACAGCAAAATTCATTCTAAAACATACCAATTTTCAATATTTTGCAACAAAAGGTCTGTATACTTACCAATGCCACAGAAGGACAGTGCAGTCCTCTGATCCAGAGGCGATGTAGCAATCCGAGGTGATGTTACACTCGGAGCGGGACACGCACGTCACCACGCCGTAGTGGCCGAAAATTATTTGGACTATCTTGGCTGGAAAGAAAAAACACAGGAATATAAGTCTTAAAAATGACCAAAATGAATAGAAAATTATCAAAAAATATACTTTTAAATTTTATTTATTTATTTATTTTATACATTCGGATGACCAACAGCTATACTTACAATATAAGATACACAATAGTAAACAAAACGCCAATAACAGGTCTTCACAAATAGAAACATAGTACAATTATGAGTTTACGGTTTATGTCGAAAAGGATTTATGTTTGGACTACAGCGATGACGTAAGTCTTATAAAAACCTTAAAATCAATCAAATGGATGAATCATTGGTTTGATTTTGCAGTCGTTAAATCGCTGGAGGTGCTAGACGTTCGTCGACTGTCTATACGATTTATAGTATTGGACAATATGTATTTTGGTTAATGTTTTACATATTAAAAATATTGAAATCTAATGATCCTAATTATATAAGTCGGTCCATTTTTTTACATAACAATAAAATTGACAATATTTAACATTTTTCAACTACTTATCCTTAACAACAGCACAATAAAAATTACAATCCACTTCTTAGCGTCTCCGCCGTGGTGCGAAGGTGCCTAAAACACTAGCCGCGTTGCCGCGCTGTATTGCTATGGCCATTTTTTTACTAAATTTGCTAAGATTTGTTACAGAAGATGATACCTGTTTCCGTGGAAAAGACGCGGAAGCTGTTATCCCAGAACCCGGCCGCGATCAGGAACCGCGAGTCAACGGTGGTGACGAAACAGTTGCTGCGCGCGCGCACGCGCTGCGAGAAGTTGTCCCCGAGCTGACGACGGGACAGTGCTTGGGCGCCGCCAGCCGCTGTAAGTAGAAACGAAAATTTAATAATTAAAAATTAATACACTTGGATTATTTTATAACTAAAAATTGAAGCGAAGTGATACTAAGTTAGAATATCGTAAATTCACAAGCGTCTTTTTTGCTTTGCAGAAAAACTGTTGTTTGACTCCAAGAAATTATGACGTCACTAGTATATATTTCATACAATAAAATTTATGATTTGACTTGTAAAGTAGCGAATAGATTCGTATGATCTGTAATGTAATGGTGTAAGAGAGGCGCTCACCCCAGACGGGGTCCATGAGCAGCGGGTGTGTGGGCGGCGCGGGCGCGTGGTCGGCGTGGCGCGGCGCGTGCGGCGCGTGCGCGCAGCCGCCGCCCCAGCGGTGCCCCGCGAACGCGCGCGCCGCGCTCACCTGCCACACATACAATAACAGTATAGTAGTTAAAATACAAGTGTGGTAAATTGTTCTTTACAGTCGACGCGGGTTCACAAGCAAGCGGGCGAAGCCCGCGCGTTTGTCTATGGAGCCGAGACTTGTGATGGATAATATCACACGTGTGCTATACGTTTTTCAGCACATTAGTGAGAAAAATGGAACTTCAGTAATAAAACAATTTTAAATCTCGCTAAAGAAAATTTTCTTTTTCTTGGCGCATTTTGCACATACGCCAATCTGTAGTGATACGAGAGACACAGATATTAATCCATAAACAGCCAACCGATTATATAAAAAAATGATTTTTTTTTTCAAACAGGGCAGATTTATAAATTCATTTTAGTGTTGTTACAATAATTTGACTCACATACAACAAGGTTTCAGTATGAGTCTAGGCTGGCTTCATGCAGAGATTTTATGTTTCAAAAATTATATTCGATATTTTGGATTTATAGAATCTTATTCTTAGACTCACCGTGACACAAGCGGGCATTGCCAGCTGAGGGTAAGTATTAGCTGAGACGTGAACTACAGCAGCATTTGAGGGAAGTTTCAGCCTCAAACACACGTCATCTGGAGCCGCAGCGAACATCAGCGGCGCTAGATGCATGGTCGACGCCCTCGGCGGGTGGGGTTCGTTCAGTAGTTGCGCGGGAGTCTGACCGAAGCTGCGGATTTGGTCTTCTACAGCCGCTCGGGTCACGGGTTCCGTGATTTGTTCGAGACGGACCCCGCCCTCGTAGGTTAGGTAGTAGAAGACGTTTGTAGCACGTACTGCCTCGGGTCCTGGAAACATTTAGTTAGTTAGTAAGTTAGTTAGAATCTTTATTGCATCAAAACATAAAGTTACAGAGTAATAGATACATAAAACAGATGTCAAAAGAAAACAATTTTAAAAGAGATTTTATTTTGAGGGAACATAAAGGCGAATTTCTCAGAGCTAAGGGTTCGCGTTCCACCATTTTTGATCTGCTGAAAATGCACTGTACATATATGTTTTCGTTTTGGATAAAAACACACACGGTGTGTTGTTTCATCTTGCAGCACCATTGAAGAACATAAGGCAGTATCATAAAATGCGTGGGAGAGAGAGAGAAAGTAACAATTTAAACGAAAAAAATCAAAAGGATTTACTTTACGCGACAATATTGGTAAAAGGTATAAGGAAGAATCAACTCAAACGGTGAAGGTACAGTTATTCTGTGTCAGAAATTCATACAATGATGCTTTTAGAAGGCTATGCTGTCTCTTTATCTCGCTCTAGCAAATAACGGTTCTGAGCCACAGACAAGGATATGAGCATAGGACAGCGCTGTCCGCGCTGCCAGATTTGTCCCATCCTCAAAAATGTCTAAAGATGCATTTTTGATAAAAACTAACGTGAATGAGTTAACGGGTTACTCACGTATAGAATCAGCTACTGACCGCCATGTTTCGACCTCATCCGGAGGTCTTCATCAGGGCGAATGTAACTAAAGGCCCGTACACCGCACCGGCTCGCGATGCTCTATACGTGAGTAGCCCGTGAACTCATTTTAATAACATCTTTTGAAAAATCTAACACCAGTGTTGGGCTTACACGAGAAATCAAACAATTTGACAGTAAAAACTTTTCAATGCAATCATCATCAAGTCTTTTTAGTCTCCACTGCAAGAGCACGATTCTCTCTGAACTGCTAACGTCATACTTGACCAGAGCCGCCAGAGGATTCGGCCTATACTCTCCTCGCTGGCCAGACCGGTTGGAGAGGTTTCAATGCAATGTTACTATAGATTACTAAATCAATACCTCTCTGTTTGATTGGTGCAACTGGCAGCTCACGAACTCTCGACTCCAGAGAAATCGGACTCTAGTGTTGGACTTACACGAAAAACGAAACAATAAGACACTAAAAACTTTTCAATTAATATTACCATTGATTCAATACCTCTCTGTTTGTATCCGAAGATCAGGTCAATCCATTGATGCAGCTGGCAGCTCACGAACTCTGACTCCAGGGCCATCCTGTTGATCCTCACGAACTCCTCGGCGGAGGAGGCCCACGGCGGCAGGATGACGTCACCGGAAGGCGAGTCCGGGATGCCGAGCCGGTAGCCCGAGCTGTTCACCAGCATCTCCGGCAGGAAGAACAGCTCGGGGATCAGTTCCTGAAATAAAATAAATAAATAAATATACAGAGACAAATCACACAGATTGAGCTAGCCCCAAAGTAAGGTACTTAGTTGTCTACTTGATTCAAGAATTTGGAGAAAAAATTGGGGAACTCATTGCCCAATGGGATTGTAAGTGCTTTCGCAAGTTAAGCAAGTCTGGCGAGGTCCGCACTTGGATTGAACAAGTTATGTCAGATGTCTTTAAGCGGTTTAAAAATTTTGACACCAGTGTTGGCCACTAACACACACGAAAAATCAACTTTTATTTATATTTAGTAACTACGAAGATAATTATCACACAAATATTAAAAATGCGAAAGTTTGTGAGTGAGCGTGAGTGTGTGTGTGTACGGCTGAACCAATTTTGATAAAATTTGGTATGAAGGAAGCTGACACCCTGGATAAACACATAGGCTACTTTAAGAGTCCCCCGACCCTAGACTTCTCCATACAAACGTAGTCTACGTTTAATTTTGAAACCACAAGTCAGATTCCGGTAAAAATTGGTAATTGTAAAGAAATTGCAATTATCTAGGGTTATAACTGGTTTCCTACAATAAATTATGAACTGGAAAGAAAATATAACGATTTAGAAGTTTCCCATACTAATGGTCAAAAATGATAAAAACACTATATTCTAATTCAAGTTCATATTTTTACAGTCGGAAACCAGTTATTACCCTAGATAATTGTAATATCTTTGAAATTACAAAATTTTGCCGAAATCGGACATGTCGTTTCGAAATAAAACGTAGACTATGTTTGTATGGAAAGTTGTATTTTGGTCTAGGGTAAGGGGACTCTTAAGTGCTTATGGTATAGTAAGTACCGCAAGGTTGTAAGTTTAGTATACTTACTTAGGTACTGAGTTATTTGATGGAATAGTATAGTAGTCAGAATTTAGAAGATAACATTTCCTTTTCTCACACAACAACATAATACTATAATAAACTAGAATAGGTGAACTTCCTTTATGACAGTTTACATTACCTAAGTAGTTTGGATAAGTATAGTTGTTGATATAAATAGAAACGCATTTGTTCAAAACAAAGGCCAAAAGAACAAAAAACAGCATGAAAATGTCTAAAAATAACGCTTTCCTTTCTCAGCCATTACAATTATCCATTCATTCGGCTGAAATTTCACAAAATCCACGAGATCGTTCACCTCGGTATTGTCCCGAAATGAATGCTCGTTACGTAATAATACCTGGTGGTTTCCGACTACTCAAGTTATAGGATACAGCGTTTTTCCATTTTTTTGAAACATGCCTAAACGTTTCTCTTCGCAGAATGTAAACACAGTGCCTAAATTTATTATCATTTGTGCTTTGCGCATTAGAAAAAAATAAAATACTTGGTTAATACTGGTTAGTACCGGTCTAAAAACCTATAGTACTTAACTGTATATAATCAGAGCTCACCGGGATAAAGATGAAAATTAATTAAATTAAATAAACAGGAGTCGCAGTCACCGGATACGATGTGGACGACATGATGATGATAATGTGAATAATGAAACCTTCCAAAAAATCCGTTTTAAGTCACGGTTTTACGTACCTAGTTGCGTAAAACCATGGTGTTAAAAAACTTTTCTCTAATTCAATGTTTTTTTTTACTATGGCCTTATTTTGCGTTAAATGTATTTATTCAAAACGACTATTTCTCATGAGTTGGATCTGCCTTGTGAAAACTAGGCGCGCTTCACTAACGGACCGAATCGGCCCCGTTTTATGTGATTAACTTTTGCGAAAACATTATATTCGCACGAGCGTAGCCAGGGGGAGCAAGGGTGGGCTTCGCATACTGTCGGGGATTTGAAAATCTGGCCATTCTCAGATGTGTAATCAGTTCTGTAACTAGGACAATGCCAGCAGTGGGAGGGGCAAACTAGGACCACAAATAATTCCTATTATTTTATAAAATTGACTTCTTACAGGTAAATAGTATAACTATTATCAAAGACGATCAAAAGTACTTTACAGCTCCAATTGTTGTGTACATCGTCGTGGCGCGGTGCACTTATAGTGAGGAGGCAAACAAATGGCATCAATTTTTTTTGCCACGATTTGCCTTATGGGAAATTCGCTGCTATAAACCCCTTTCACCACTTCCAGAAAAACTACAGTGTAAAGAATTTATAAAGAATTATTATATTATAAGTTTTACAACTCAAATCTACGCTGCATGGTAATAAAGAAACTACTTAGAAGAACCACAAATTAGTTATCACTAGGCGTTTCTAACACAGATACACTACTTATCAAATCTCAATCCCGAAGTCTAAAAGCTATACTTAGCAAGGTGGTTATAAATAATGCATAGATGATAAACGGGAATGGGAAAAAGTGACAATATACAGTCGCTTATTTAGAACGATCTTCAGGTTTCGAGGATTCAATCGCAGACCATAGACATCAAATGATGATAATATGTGTAAAAAAATGATGCAGTCAAGTTTTTTTTTCCTCAGACCAGGCATAAATATAATATTCATCAGTCGCATCCATCATCGCTCCCCCTATCCCTGAGGAAATACCCATGGCTACGCCAATGTACGAGTAGAAATATTTGCGTAAAATTATGATAATCTAACAAAGAACTATTACAAACATAATAAGCCAGCAATAAGGAATAACTACTGTTCTTCCTCAAAACATCAAAAAGACTGTCGTTATATGCGTTTTATGTAAATAGATCACCCATTTGCATTGTTGTACTTATTCCAAATGTCGCCTAGCCTGATTAAGTACGACTTCTGAGTATAAAGTACCTAAATGCATTTAAAATGCATACCTACTCGGGGTAAGGAATCTTTGTTCTACGAGTAAATAGACTTTGTAATTTCCGTATGGTTACGCATACGTGAACAAAGACATTTTAGGAAACTTTTTGCATGTTGTGTGGCTGGTTTTCAGTTGTAGTACGTCATTACATGATATACTTGTATTTAAGGATGTGTTATTCGTCGCGTTGAAGAGTACCTATAGAAAGTATCTCTATCAGTAGGTACCACTTCTGAATGTATGAATTTATAAGTCTTAAAAATATGTCGTACTTGTATTATTCACATTGTTTTTGTTTGTTTTTCGAGTGTGTAAGTGGCCAACACTGGTGTCAAGTTTTTCAGGCTGCCTCAAGGCATCTGACATAGCTTGACGACTGCCATACAATGATGACAGCCGGGACCAACGGCTTATACGGAAGTGCCTTTCGAAGCACGGAATTATTCATATTATATTTCGTTTTTAATTGTTTTGTCATGATTATCAAAACAAAGGGAGGATATAATGATTACTCTGGGTTGGTGACCGTAGTAGATGGTTTGCTTGGTTTTCGTGTGTGTAAGTGGCGAACAGTGGAGTGTTGATACCGTAGAAGATGTTGTAGGTATTCGTTAAACACAGAAGGACTCTGCTGCGCGTTATTTTCTACTTATAAGGCTGCTTAAGGGTTGGGACTCATTTGTCAGCATGTAACAGCACTTTTCTATGCTGCTATCCTTTTCTGTCGCTCAGAACTGACAATTGCTAGAGCGAGAGAGAGACGGAAAACTTCAGCACGGCCGGTGCTGAAGCGTTCCGTTGCCGTAGCAGCATGCGAAAGTTCCGTTCCGTCTACAGAACACGTAAGAATAGGTACCTATATAACACCTATTTTTGCGTGTTGTATGGCACTTCAAAGAAACGGAGTAACAAATATACCTAGTACTACTACAAATGCAACAATATATCTGTGCACACGTCAAATGTGTGAGTTAATCAATCAGGGTTGCCACCACAGAATTTGTTGCTTTGCTTACCTGTTTTCATCACTCGGAAATTTATAAAATTTTTGTTCTTTATTGTTTTCCGCGGATAAACAATGATCAAATGCGTAGTTTCTCACCATTATGATTTAATAATCATTAAGTGACTCGCGTAACGTCAACGTGCGACTAGAAACAACCCTGATTTAGGCGCTTACAAGGCCCAAAAGCGGGGGAGGGGTTGCGGAAACGCCAGATTGCGGGGGACAGTGCGAGTTTCCGTGCTGTATGTAAAACTATTATTAATTCTGTGGTTCCGTGCTGACAGATGGGATCCAACCTAAAGTCGCATCTGACTATACTCATTGGAAAGGAGAGACGTGTTCTCACCTTGACGTCAGACGTGTCTCGCTGGCAGTTCTTCCACGACAGAGCGATGGACGAGAACAGCCTGTTGGGGTGGTCGAACTTGCCGCCCTGCAGCGCCAGGAACATCGTCGTCATTGGTTCCTGTAAAACAATATTAAATTGTACATTGAATGAGAAATTCTTGTATTTATAATTTGGATCTCGAAAACGGCTTCACCGTTTTGATGAAAATTGGCACCCATGTTGGGGGTTTCAAGGGTAAAAATCAATCTAGTATATAGCTAGACTTCATTGTTTAGAAAACAAACCTGTTTTAATTTAATTAGATAAACGATAGCATATTTATTTTCTAAAATAATACCACTTTACTTAGCTACTGCTCCAAAAATAAAACAAAAAGTTTAAAACTCTTCCCCTTACTAGTAATTCTGAAAACCGAACTTTTTGTGTTTCAAACCACTTGCGCGCACGCGTTTCCCGCCCTTAACTTAAGCCGACAGCGAAAAAGGAAAAAAGTTTAAAGCTCGCCGAAGCGCCACCGCCGGGAATAGATCGAGAGCTTTTTTAGTCCTTTGGTGGTTTTGCCTTGCAAAAGGTGGTGTAAAAGCGTAAAAGCTATTCTTAGCAAGATGGTTATGTACAATGCATTACATGGTACACGGGAATGTGAAAAGTGACAGTATACTATACATATACAGTATCGCTATTTAGAACGATCCTCAGGTTTTGCGTATTCCTTATTTTATGCTTATTTTGACGTAATAGCAGATAAAGAATTTTGGGTTTTGCGAGTCTAATTGCGATAAAGCCCGGGGCTACAAGAATCAAAGGCCACTTTTAGCGTGATGGTGGAAAAGGACAGGAGATTTCATATTTTAATGTGGCTTATCTTCAATTCCAGTGACTCGCGCCCAGGGTTTTATTGAAATGCGATATCTCTTCCACGAACGGGTATTTGACCAATCTGGGCGGCCAAAAGTCAATTTTTCAAATATTATTGCACGTAATAAAAATTAATCGTACGAACTAAAAGATAAGTCTGGCAACATTAAACAAGCGCTTTTGCGCCCGCACATACTGAATTTCCTCGAGTATTGTTAGTCGGAATTTGATCTTGCGACAGCTAGTACGTTCTTGTTTTCGACACGCTCGATTTGTTATCATTTTGACAATTTATATTTATTTTTCGGAGATTATTTTGAAAGGTTTTGTGATGGATTCTGATAAATCAGGTAAGACATAATATATTACAATACATTTTTGTGAATAAATTTAATTACTTCTATTTAATTTTTAATTTTAAATATACCCTGTTACATAAACATATTTTTGAATATTTAACTTAGATAATCGAGGTTTTGTTGTACTTCCGGGTTCGTCCCGGCCGTAATTCTTTAAGATACTAATAATTTAGACCTTTCTTTTGTTAAATAACAAAAAAGTAGCTGCTCCTACCCGCGATTTTGGAAATTAGGTAGGATTTAAAAAAAAAAGGAAAATATAAGTAAAATTATCAATTATTTATAACGTTGGGTATAATAAGTTTTTATTTGTTATAGGTTTACCGGATAGTTCAGGGATGAACCTTGTAACTCGTAAGTACTTGTTTCTTCAAATACAACAACAAAACTTACCTAGTTTTGAACAAAAACTGAAACATTTGGAAAATCATCTTTTGTCGTGCGAGGGGTATACAGAGACGCAAATTAATGATATGAAACATAAATTTTTATATTAAAAGTCCGAAATGAAACAAAGGTGGTTGAAAGCCGTTAGAAAAGGAGAAACATTTTTTAAAAATAACGAGTCTTGGTTGAATGGAACTTTCGAAATTCCTGTAATACAAAGTCGACCAGGCAGGCCAAGTAAATCGTTTGAGGAATCAAGCGAGCGAATTAAAAGAAGAAAAACAGAAGACATTCGCGCTACCACAGATGACGAAGTAATGATCTATGCTGCGAAGTTGAAATAACAAACTAGTGGCAAAAGAGATGCTTCACAAATTATGAACGAGATCACAAGTTCTCCAACACGTGCGACAAAGTACAAAAGAGCATATTCTCAAACAACACAAGATAAAATCGTACAAGTGACACCTGAACAGGCTTTGTCAATGTTTGTAGAAGCAGGTTTAACTAAACTAGGCGGTTTTACTTAACTAGGCGTCAATACGAAGTTATTAGGAGCACAAATAAAAAAATGTATCCATGCTATAGCGTTTTGCAAAAATCTAAACAAGAGTGCTATCCACCCAAGGAAACCTACCGTGTAACAAGGACTTGCGCTGAAACTAACCTGCAAACCCTAATTGATCCCAAAGTTACACGTTTATGCAAGTACCTGAATGAGGTTCTCATAACTTTGAATGAATCTGAAAAAAAATCCCTAAAACTAATTTGTAAATGGGATTGTGATGGATCCCAACAATCACAATTCAAACAAAAGTTTGAGAACGATGCAGATTCTAACGCAAATATATTTCTGAGCGAATTGTTTGGCAAAATCCCACACCATCTTCTCCCCGATTTTGCAGGCCGATAAGATTCCGTTTCTTGAAAGAAACCACGGATATCACCGAAGAAGAGATCAGCAATGTTAAAAACGCAGCTAAATCTTTAGCCAAAACTGATGTCAATGGAAAGTGAGGAAGAAGATGATTCTGAAGAAGAATTTTAGTTAAATAAAGTATTATGGAACAATTTAAATAATATTTTTAATAATACATAATAGGTATATAGTTGTATGAGAATTTGTTTGATAATATTTTTTTTAATAAATGATTTTTTTATAACAAGAACACGTTGTGTTAACTAAAAAATAAATTTAAAATAATCAAAACCCTAAAAATAATTTTGGCCGCCCATATTGGTCAAATACCCCTATGTGCTGCGCCAATACCAGACACAATAGTTAAACAATTGAAGTCGGGAGGAATTCGTCCAAGTGCCGGCTTAGAAGATATAGGGTTACTCACGTAGAAAGTGTACTGTTTGAAAGTCATCCCAAAGGGTTGCCTAACTTAAGAGTCCGGCGACCCTAGACTTCTCCATACAAACGTAGTACACGTTTAATTTTGAAACCACATGTCAGATTCCGGTAAAAATTGGTAATTGTAAAGAAATTGCAATTATGTAGGGTTAGATTGGGTTTCCTATACTAAAATTATGAACTGGAAAGAAAATATAACGATTTAGAAGTTTCCCATACTAATGGTCAAAAATGATATAAAACACTATATTCTATTTCAAGTTCATATTTTTACTGTCGGAAACTAATATAAACCTAGATAATTGCAATATCTTTGAAATTACAAAATTTTGCCCAAATCGGACATGTCGTTTTGAAATAAAACGTAGACTACGTTTGTATGGAAAGTTGTATTTTGGTCTAGGGTCGGGGGACCCTTAACATGCGTACACTAATAATGTGCAAGCTCGCTGAGTCGTCAAGCTTCACATATTAATCGCTAGGCGAAGCCCGCGAATTCGTTCGTGTGGGCTTTGTCTTGGGAAAATGATTATCAGGCGGAACACTTTTGCTACGACGTCATTTTTATTTTTTTTATAGTTTAGCTGGACCATTATGGTTCTGCATTAGGTGTTCCCTTTTTCAAAATCAATTATATCATATATGTTGCCCAGGCTTAACTCCTATATAACAAATAAAAGTTTCATTCGAATCTGTCCAGTATTTTCGGAGATTAGCGTGAACAAACAGACAAACAGACAGTAATTTTTTTTAAATTCTTACTCTATTACTATTTCTGCACCCTATTTTTTTTAAATATATTCAATGCACAGATACATTTTTTTACTGTTTTATTATATGTGTAGATAAACTAGAAAATGAACAACTAAGTTAATCAACAAATCGTAATGGTAACATAGCTTGAAAACAATTAGCAAACGGTCAAGCATGCCTTTATGTAAGACATCTGACGTGCTTCCTTAACCGGCTTTAGCACTAAGTGCTTAGTTCGTAATATTGTTATTTTTCCTTCCCTTACAGCACTCTTGATTAAATCGGCATATATTTTCTTTTCTATATTTTTAGTTTTAAATTACACCTTGTTACTTCTCTTTTTGTCACATTTACAATATTTTTTTGCACTTTGAGACATTTCTGTTTATCAGATATCTGAATTCGTCTATAGAACTTATCGTTGATCGAGGAAAAAGTCATTACTATTTGTAAAGTAAAAAAAAGAAAATCTAAATAAGTTAAGTGCGAGTCGGACTCGCGAAGGTAGGATTCCGTACCACTATAAAAAATCACGTTGGTTATATGGGGGCTCCACTAAAATATGTATTTTCTTCTGTTTTTAGTATTTGTTGTTATAGCGGCAACAGAAATAAATCATCTGTGAAGATTTCAACTGTCTAGCACCCCACCTTCAACTGTATATTACGGTTCATGGGTTCATGGGAGCCTGGTAACATACAGACGGACGAACAGTGGAGCGCTAGTAATAGGATCCCGTTTTTAGCCTTTGGGTACGGAACCCAAAAGAAATAAAAGAGTAAGAGTTAGACCTATTTGATTATCTAGCTCTAAGCTCATGTAACATCATCATTATAATGATGTGGTAGTCATTTAATTGTTGCTATATTGACGTAATTCACCCGTGTAAGACATTTATGCGCCAGTGGTTACCATAATAATTGTTAATTAATTACGTTTATGATACTTTGTTTATTCATTGATAAAACTGTGATTCCTTTTGACAATAGGCAAGCTTAGCTTAGCAATTTATAAAGAAATTCAGCATTATTCGTCAACTGGGTACTTTCCTGGGTCAAAAATAAATTAGTTGGTACAGTTAGGGAAATTAAACGTCAGTATAATGTCATTTTCATTGATAGTATAAATTTTCAACATGATTTTAGATTGATTATTGCGGAAAAACTGATATTAAGAGCGCTGTTTGACTCCAATATTATATGACGACATTAGCCTGTATTTTATACAAATACCACATAAAATGTTTGTTTCGACATTTAGAAAAAAATATTTGATTTGCGTTGTTGGAAAGTAGCGTATTCTTTAGGTACATTATTAAAGTTTTATTTTTTTTCATTTTTTCATTTTGCACACTTTACGTTTGACTATACTCCATTTGTTTAGGTAATTATCATAAGAATCGTGATTGATGGGTAGAAATAGTTTATGGCAATTCCAACGTTTGGAAAATCTCTAGTGAGATTATATAGTGTTGTTTGTGCATGCATTTGATTGTATATTATTGTTAGAAATAAAGAAAAAAAAATTAAATAAACGTAAACAATATTGACATGTCTTCTTATTAAAATATACACTTTATAAATCAATACCTTTGCAAATTACAAAGTAATTATGTCATTTATAATTTATATAATTACTTTGTAATTAGCAACATTATTGATTTATAAAGTGTATATTTCATTAAAAAGACATGTCAATATTGTTTACATTTATTTAAATACCTACACAAATGTAGTATAGAAGGATATAAGGGTGCAGTCAAAATATCTACATAATGGGTAATAAGTATATTTGACCGCTGTGAACTTAAGCATTGAACTGCCAAACACCCTTACATCCTTGTTTACTGACACAATTAGTGACAACGGTTCGAAAAATCGTAAAATTGCATCGAAATTAAACCGAGTCACGGCTGTTTCGTTTCCTTACAATGAACATAATTGGCATCGCTGACAAATACTGCGGTGACCGGCTGACCGGCCACTAGGGTTGCTAGAACGAATACCTAGAGAGATTCGACTTAACATTTAATTGGGAGAAAAACAGGTAAAGTTGCGTGAAAATGCCTCTACATATTTTTTATCTGTAAGCACTGGGGAGTGCTGAAACTTCCAATGGCTTCTAACTTAGCATCTGGTTGACCGGCCACTAGGGATGCTAGAACGAATACCTAATGAGATTTTACTTAACATTTTATTTAGAGAAGAACAGGTGAAGTTGCGTAAAATGCCCCCGAATATTTTTTATCTGTGCAGCGGTGCTGAAACTTCCAATGGCTTCTAACTTACCATGTGGTTATTTCTTGACAATACTTTTAAATAATACCCTAACACTACAATTTAGATAAATAAATACTTATATGATGTTTTAGGTACCGCGTACCTTACAAACTGCGATTGAAGACCTTTTTTTTTTCAGGGTTTCGTACCTAAAGGGTAAAAACGGGACCCTATTACTAAAACTCCACTGTCCGTCATCTTTTGAACCGTGATACCCAGACAGTTAAAATTTTCACAGATGATATATTTCTGTTGCCGCTATTACACCAAATACTAAAAACAGAATAAAATAGATATTTAAGTGGAGCTCCCATACAACAAACGTGATTTCTTATAGACAATGGTACGGAACCCTTCGTGCGCGAGTTACCACTCGCAACTTGGCCGGTATTTCCTGTTTCTTTGTCGTAATTAAAAATAAGTAATTAAAAGTATTTTAATGATAACCCTATCGGTGAGTCGGTGACCAATGAACTCGAATTACAGAAATTACCGGAATTCCGGCAGGTCACCGCGGAATCGGATAATTAAAACATACTGATAATGAAAATAGTTGTTTATTATAGGAAACACGCCAAGCTTTGTAGTAGTATCCACCGACTGGAAATAATAGTTATCGGTACTGAAGAAAATGATCACAAGTAACATTTTTGCAATAACTTAAAATGTCAATTAAACCTGCAAATTATGAAAATGAAACACCGTTTGCTAAATCTGTTTAAATTTTAAAAAAAATACCTTTCTCTCTTTTCAATATTTGACATATTAAGAAAAAGAAAAAACACATTTTTAACCGACTTAAAAAATGAGGAGGTTATCAATTCAACGGAATCTTTTTTAATGTATGTTCACCGATTACTCGAAGACGGCAGGACCAATTTGAAAGGTCTTTTTTGTTTGAAAGGGCATACCTGTCAGATGGTCTCAATTTTATCGAAATCAGTTGTGTAGTTTAGTGTTGAAGTAGGTTTTTAATTCTGAAAATTTTAAGGTTTAGAGGTTATGAATATGGCGGATAATATATCTTACCCGAGATTCGCATTGGAGTAATTTCGACAGAAAAATCGATCGAAATACTCACAATTCGAACGAGCCAGTTGAGAACGAAGGCAGCAGTGGAGTAGTGGGTGCCATAATGGAACGGAGGTGTTGACTCGTGCTCCCAGGTGTTGTACCGTTCCTCGAAGTATGCTCTCCGGCTGGGGTTGAGGGCGCCGATAGGCTGGAAGAAAAGAATTGATGAGAAAACATCACGACTTGTAAATTGCAGATAGCTAACATTGGTATCAGATTATTGGTATTTAGAGCTGCTTAAAGGCAACTTATTAGCTTTTAAGGCCCATTTAGACGGTGCAAGTTTCTTGCGTGTTGCATACAATTTTATTGAAGCAATAAACGATTTGTATGGCTGACATTTCGTTTAGACCATGCAAGTTGTTTATTGCTGCAATAAAATGGCATGCAACGGGCAAGAAACTTGCACTGTCTAAATAGGCCTTTAATGTATGTAAGGACCAACACTGGTGGTAGATTTTTTGATAACTAAGCTTGATGATTGCCGTACAATGATGACAGCCGGGACCAATGGCTTAACGTGCCTTCACCTCCTCACACCTCAGTGGTCACCCATTTAAGTGCGGACTACATCCAGTATTATGAAACCACAAGTAATGCGTAGGTAGATTGCATTTATAGCGATAAGTCCGCCTTTGTGCCTATATTGTTTCTTGTTGTTGTTGTAATTTTTTATGTTTATCATGGTGCAATAAAGTTAATTTGTATTGTATTGTATTGTACTCCTACCAGGCCACCGAGTTCCTCCACTAAAGGCAACTGATAGAGCCAGATATTTACATACATACATACATATTTTCACGCCTGTTTCCCATGGGGGTAGGCAGAGACTATAGATTTCCACTTACTATGATCCTTGCAAACCTCTTTTGCTTCGTCAACACTCAAGCCAGATATTTGTTTTCTATATACCTAAATTAGGAGAGGTAAAAAGTACCCGTAACCGAAAGGCATGTATGAAGACTTTACTTTAAATAGGTTTGTCAGGATCGTAGCAAGTGGAGGTCCATAGTCTCTGTCTACCTCTGTGGGAAACAGGCGTGATATTATGTATGCATACACCTAAATTACCAGTTTCCGCAAGTCAGAAGACAGAAGCAAGAATGCTGGTATGTACTGAATGTAGTAGATTTAGGCCGATTTTTAATCGGAAATCCTTGGAAATCCTTGGGTGAGGTTTAGAAATGCAGCTGGAATGACGATGACGATGAAAACAACAAAGACATACCTTAGACAAGTCCCTGTAGTTGGAGGGCTGGCTGAGGTCCAGCTCCTCGCTCTCGTAGTTGGTCAGCACCCACGGGAACACGGGGTACTGGTTCAGGTCGTTGTACGTGCGGCCTGCGAACAACAGGATAAACATAACATCAGTAGTTAGAAACATTAGCCAGTAATGTTCGGATTATTATCTAAAATTAAAACGTGTGATGAAAAATTTCGCCACGAGATTCGGACCCACGACTCTCACGTTATTAAGTTTAATATTTCTTAAGGCGAAGTGTTATATTTCTGCAAATGTGTGCG
Organism: Acrobasis consociella; assembly: GCA_963555685.1. Taxonomy (NCBI): domain Eukaryota; kingdom Metazoa; phylum Arthropoda; class Insecta; order Lepidoptera; family Pyralidae; genus Acrobasis; species Acrobasis consociella. Next base: position 1,269,360 of record OY743119.1, on the reverse strand, counting down.
CCACGTTCTAACATATATACATACATACTATCACGTCTTTATCCTTATTGGGGCAGACAGAGCATTTTGGGTCTTGCGGTTCTATGCAGAGCCCAGGGCCGCAAGACCCAAAAGCCACTTTTAGCGTCTAACATATATGATTTATCATAAGTGATTTAAGAAGTACCTACTTTTTATGAATAAACTAGTTAGTTTATCCATTTCACTTATAACTGCGTTTCTCAAATATCACTTAATTGCACAAATAAACAAACATACAAAGAAACTCTGAACAACAATAAAAGTAAAAAGTGTCGCGTGTTCGAGCTTGAGTAACGTCTCAACCAATTACTACGTTTGGACGTCCCTGTCACAACTTATTTAGCTGTGTGTTTGTCTGTTTGTCTGTACCGTTTGGAAGCTTAATATAGACATGCTTTTTAGGGTGCGAAAGCGAAGCTACTTGTTTCTTCTGAAATAATTGTCTGTTACTTACTACAGAAGTTATTTCAGGTTTCAAATGTTTATATAAGTTACAGAATCCAAAATATGGATGTTGATCATTTGAATAACACACACATAGGATACTTTTTAATACCGTTAGATTTTAATAAGTTACCGTTACTTTTTAATAGGTAAGAGCGCGCAAAAAAGATAGCAATGCAAAAAATTTGGAAAAAAGTAAAAAAAATAATAAGTTTCCCCTTGAATGCAAACAAAAATTATTTTGACGACGGTGATAAGTGGGCCATATATGCCGAATCAGAAGACGAACATTGGAGAAAAGAAGTGCTGGAGTGGAGCCCTAGAACTGACCGCAGAAGCGTTGGTAAACCAGTCACCTGGACGACGATTCGATCAAAGTTGCCGGAAAGTCGTGAATGAGGAAAGCCCAAGATCGAAGGGAATGGCGTGCATTGTTAGAGGCCTTCACTCAGCATTAGGAGAAAATGGGCTGAGGAAGAAAAGGGAAGATGTTACCTGAGTGATCTTAATATTCTAATGATACTCGACGACCTCCGTGGCGTAGTGGTCACCATGCTAGTCCGCCACCCAGAGGTCCCGGGTTCGATTCCCGGTCAGGGCAAGTTGGAAAATGGCCTTTTTCAAATTGTCCTGGGTCTTGGATGTTTATCTATATATGAATTTGTTATAAAATATAGTATCGTTGAGTTAGTATCCCATAACACAAGTCTCGAACTTACTTTGGGGCTAACTCAATCAGTGTAATTTGTCCCTATATATTTATTATTATTATTATACTGATTTGAGTTCTTGCTTCGGAGGGCACGTATAAGCCGTTGGTCCCGGCTGTCATTAATGTATGGCAGATGCCTTACGGCAGCTTAAAAAATCTGACACCAGTGTTGGCCACTGAGACACACGAAAAACAAACAACTGTTTTGAGTTGTTTAAAAGTTGCGAATTATTTTTGGGACAGTTATGTAAAAATATTTTACACTTATCTCAGCGCAACAGTTTCAATTACAGAGCCATTATTTTTTCGCAAAGCCATGGGCCATGGGACAGTTGCCCGCTAGCATGACGACCATTTCACAAAACTTTCAAAACTACTGAAAGAAGACCATAGACTTCATAACCAATAGATCTGGTTTTAACTCTTTCACGGACACTAAGCCAGACACAATTGATGTATTCTATAGAAGTCCTACTGTCCATTAACGTGTCAACTTGTTTTAAATAATCTATACAAATAATAAAACAGTAAAAAGTGTGTGTACAACAAATATATTTCCATAAAAAATTTTGGGGGCGATGGAGACAGTAAAAGAGTAAGAAATTAAAAAAATTGGCTGTCTGTTTGTAGTTGTACACGCAAATCTCCGGAAATACTGGACGGATTCGAATGAAACTTTTTTTTGCTATTTAGCTGTTAAGCCTGGGCAACATATAGGGTGTAAATGATTTTGGAGATTGGAACATCTGATGCAGAACTATAATGGTTCAGCTAAACTGTAAAAAATATAAAAATGACGCCTTAGCAAAAGTTGTTCAGCCTGATGAGCATTTCCCAGAGACAAATTCCACGCGAACGAAGTCGCGGGTTTCAGAAAGTGTTCAATATTTCCAATCAAATGGGTATATATTTTTTCTTAAATAAAATACATTTTTGAGGAGCGATACACTGTGATTGGAATTCATTCCTGGTACAAACTACGTAGATTGGTTTAATCTTATCTTTCAAGTGGGCCATCTAGGTTTATTTATTAAATTATTATATGTATTTGAAACCACTTTTATGAGCACTTATTGAATGTCATTATATTTAACGTTTAAAAATATTTTCAGTTACAGTATGGACGACGGCTCTTCCGTTAAATAACTCTGTGGTCGCAACTAAATGTCTTTGACAATGCGACATCGTCACCATGGCGCGACCTCATTAAGTTGCGCAACAGTTTCCCAACATTCTTTCGCGACTCCTTGACATTGTTTTAGGCTAGGTCTAATTGTTAAGCTGACTAAGGTTAGAACGCCCTGGTAATGCATTAGACCAGTGAAAACCCTTTTTTCTTTAACTGGTTTATTAATACTTTTAAGTTTCTTGTAAAGTTTATTTCGTCGTTTTTTCTGAGCAGTGGTTATTCCGAAAGGTTATTAAGCTCTTTATCTTACTTAATACACGAGATTAATAATTTATTAAATTTATAGAGTTTATAAAAGATGCTTTAAACGACCTAGTTTCTGACATCAAACTTGATCCTTTGATTACATACCCACAGTTAAAATTAAACCATCAAAAACATAAATGTGAAAATGGGAGCCAAGTTCAAAATCCTCCAAAAAAATCAAGATCTAAGTAGCAGCCAAGTTGGGTAGAGAAATTTAAAATTTATTTATTAGAATATAGAACATTAACAAAGAACCTGGCTTTTGACTGTTCTCTAAAAACTAACTCGCTCTGTTGCGCGTTCATTTTTTTACCTCATCATCATCATACCAGCCACAGGAAGTCCAATGACATAGGCCTCCCCCAAGGACTTCCAAAACGACCGATTAGAAGCGGCCTGTATCCAGCGCCTTCCTGCAACCCTGCTCAGGTCGTCTGACCATCTAGCAGGTGGGTGTCCCATGCTGCGCTTACCAGTACGTGGCCGCCATTCGGAAACCTTTCTGCCCCATTTTCAGACCTACATCACAGAATTAATCTTATACCTTTAAACGAGCAATTCTTGTATGTATATATATATATATTTATTTATAAATTTCTGTGATCTCGAAAACGGCTCTAACGATTTCGCTGAAAATTTGTATATGGGGGTTTTCGGGGGTAAACTATCGATCTAGATTAGTTTTATGTTTGGGAAAACGCGTGTTTTCGAGTTTTCATGCGTTTTTCTTTCCACGCAGAATATGGTCGCTAATTTCGTCGCGCCGCGACCGCCTTGATTTAGCTCAGTTGTTAAGGATAGCGACCGCTAGAAAGAGTGTAACGGGTTCGAATCTCACTCGGTGACTTACTTTTGTTTTTTTTTTATGTTTAAGTTTATATATATTTTTTTATTTTGCATTGCTTTTAGACAAGTTTAAAAAAAATTAGTTAATGTTTGAGATGTAACCGAGCAAAGCTCGGTCGCCCAGGTACTAATAGTATTATATACAGAACGGAAACTCGCACCGTCCCCCGCAACCTGACGTCCCCGCAACCCCTCCCCCGCTTTTGGGCCTTGTAAGTGCCTGTAAAACAGGGCTGTTGCTAGTCGCACGTTGATGTTACGCGAGTTACGATTATTGAATCATAATGTGAGAAACTGCGCATATTATCATTGTTTATCCACTGAAAACAATAAAGAACGAAAATTTTATAGATTTCCGAGTGATGAAAACAGTGGGCAAAGCAACAAATTCTGTGGCGGCGACCCTGATTGTTTAACTCACACATTTGACGTGTGCACCGATGTATTGCTTCGTTTGTAGTAGTACTAGGTATATATGCTGCTCCGTTTTTATGAAGTGCTATACCTGTGCCTACATTGTGAAAATTAAAAACAAGGATATGTCATTTCTCTCGTTACATAACATGACACGCTGTCATAATTTACCGGTGAGTACGTTCGCCTTGTCTGTTTGCATGTGGGACCGGCATTGGTGTTAGGGCTGTTAATGAAATAAAACAGTCGACAGCTATGTCAAGGTGTGAAGGCACTAGATAATGTGATTTTGCAATGTTTATTAGGTCTAGGTTCGCTTCCATGCTGGTCTAGGAGAAAATATTGTTTAATAATGCCAACGGCTTAACGTCCAAAGCACGGAGAAGCTTTATTTTTATGCTACTTAGGTCCAACGCAGACGACAGACTAATCCGTGCCGCACTTTTTACTCTTTCTTTGTGGTAGACAGCGTTTAGCATTAAGATTATACCTATTGTACATAAATCTGAAAGATTTTAAGTGCAATCTCCTTCTTCTCGTGTGTGTTAGTGACTAACACTAGTGTCAGAGTTTTTAAACCGCCTTAAAGGCCTCTGACATGGTTTTAGGTAACGACCAGTGTCAAAGACAGTGACCGGGACCGACGGCTTAACGTGCCCTCCGAAGCACGGATCATTTTACTTATCGGACAATCAGGTGATCAGCCTACAATGTCCTAACCAAACTAGGACAACAACACAAAGTCGTTGCCCCCGCCGGAAATCGAACCCGCGACCTCCGGGTATGAGCCGAACGCTCTAACCACTACACCACGATGGCAGTTAAGTGCAATACATTAAATAAATAAATGGTCACCAAGTCAAGTGTAAATAAATAACTATATATGGACAAATCATACCTACTGATTGAGCTTGCCCCAAAGTAAGTTTAAACTTGTTAGGTATGGTATACTATAAGTCAACGATACTGTATTTTATTATAAATACATTCATAGATAAACACATACATTTTTTGACGACCTCCGTGGGGTAATAGTTAACACGCTAGTCCGGGTTCGATCCCCAACCAATTGCGCTGCAGCACAATTTGAATAAGGCCATTTTCGAACTTGATCGAACCTATCCTCCGGATTGGCGGACTAGCGTGTGGACCGTTACGCCACAGAGGTCGTCAAAATAATGTAGATTTCATTTATCGGATATATTCTTTCCGAAGGCATAAAGGTAAGGCCAAGGAGGGCGTAAGACATATCTGGAGTCTGTAACCTCCTCGAAATGTCCAGTCTCGAAGTCCAGAAGTGATGCTGTTCTCACGAAAGCCGTCAAAGAACAGCACCCAACAGAAAACAAGTACACATATAAGATGCATCATATGACGTACATATGTTGTCGATTTATACTAACAACCCCGCTTTGTCAGTTATCGACGGTTTATCTGAGTTCAAAGGTGTATCATACAGCGATAAATAAATATATATAAAGGGACAAATTACACTGATTGAGCTGGCCTCAAAGTGAGTTTGAGACTTGTATAATGGGATTCTTACTCAACGTGCGTGGGAAACGTATCTAGATGTTGTTGACATATCTTCACAGCTTATATTAGTCTTTCATGCTAGTCTCAACTCAAAACAAAACTCAAATCTTCTTAAAATAGTGGGAGAGTAAAAAAAACTAAATATATAATGTTTCAGAATAATATTTAGTGCTTTGATTCTAAACACCTCGTCATGATTAGCACATCGACGTCACCGTAGTAGCAAACATTGTGAACATTACAGTGTGGTACATCATCGACATTAAGTAGTAATACTCTACAACGCAAAATGTTCTTGAGAAAAAGTCATTTAGCATACTTACTTACTTTCATGCTAGATGGTCAGACGACACCCACCTGCTAGATGGTCAGACGACCTGCGCAATATTGCAGGAAAGCGCTGGATGCAGGCCGCTTCCGATCGGTCGTTTTGGAAATCCTTGCGGGAGGCCTATGTCCAGCAGTGGACTTCCTGTGGCTGATATGATGATGATGATGATCATATTTATTACATCACGAACGCACAATGTTATAAACACCGGTATGTTTCAAACATACGTACCGGGTTTGAATGTACGATCGACTCATACTTTCAGAAGTTGGCCACTCACCCCAGTCCAGTTCATTTTCTTTTATTTATTTTTTGCAACCTAACAGATACTGCTTTATTTTAAAACACGGACTAACTTTAATACTTGGTTTAAACCATTATCCCCCCAAAACAAGATAACCTTCCGCACTATGTCCCTTTCTCTTTCATCTCTGTCAGCTTCATATGGGTGAATAAAAGTTTAAACCGAGTCGTAAAGTTTTATAATAAGACTGATACATATTGTTTATATTAATAAACCGATTACTGCCAATTTACTTTCTGGACTAATTGGAAAAGGTCAAAGATGGCTCATGTGATATAGTTTAACAATACAAAATGCTATAAAAATTCTATTAGTCTAGTTTATATAGGCATTAATAACAAAATAGGCCTTAAAAGGGCACATAATAAAAGAAACAGTTAACTGATAAAGCGATACTTAATTTAGCCACGTTTGCATGCAATAAACATGAGCGCTTAGAGTGAACTTTGACCTAGATGTCACGCTGGTAAATAATACTTAGCACGTGTTAATGTAGCCATTATCTGGGGTCCATCCACTGCATCTCTTCTATTGTTGTCACGTGGTCGTGGCTACTTTTCCCGTCTGGCGACCGGGCGGGGCATTCGTCAAACGGTTGCCAACTTTCGCAGTCGTCAACACGAAAAATAATAACGCGAATCTAACAGACAGTTTACAATAAAAGTGTTGCAACAGTAACTCGGGCGAAAGTGAGAGTGGAACGAAACGTAGTTACTAGTTACAGTCACATGGAATTCGCGGCAAAATCCCGCGTCATCTACGCCGGGGTGCGGGTTTGTTTTTTTAATTCTGCCGCGGTCAAAAGTGACGTTGCTAATTTGGCGCGTAAACAAATGACAGTCGGTGATATTAAAGTGTTCGAAATACGAATTTCTGGAGCGCGCGATGCGGATCAAAATTAAAGCGATGGAGATCTTGAAAAGGTAAGTTTTGTCAAGATAATAATCATTTTTGTTGGATAAATAACGGCGTCAGTACTTTGTTAGTGACTAATTCGTATATATTCTAAATATTAATTTGGTTAACCCAAATACAACTAGTAGTTCGCCACGAACTTAGACCTCGCGATTATTATTTCAGAATAATGTACCTGATTTGGATGAATTTTATTATCGGTGCAGGTTTACCGATATGCGGATTCATGGTTGTGACCAAATTAGTTGCCAATCACAGCCCTTTCTTCAAATGACTTTCGATCTAGCTCTGAAATGTCAGGAGCACCTTCCAACCATACAATCCCATGGATATGAGGTCTACCGTGATGCTGAAATTCAGTTCTGTATTAGTAGTCTTTCACCGAAAAATAACCCATCATTTTTCAAATGACAAAGTCAGCTCGTTGTTGGAAAAACCAGGTTTAAATGTTTATTTGTATTGCCATGGCTCTATGCCGCTGCTCATTGGTTTCTTACTTTCTTCGTAAAGCTACTTCGCGGGCTTTGATTGCTGTTAATCTCTCGTTAGTTCGTAGCATAATTACTAATACTACTACAGAAGCACAGACAAGTAGCGATAGCGATTGAACAAAAGTTCGCTCAACAAAATTGCTAAATTTAATAAACAAGCCAACAATCAATCGAAATAAGCAAAACCTGAAAAAAAAACTAATCGTAAAATAAGCAAAACCCTTTTATTTTAAGTCGGTTAAATATGATAAAATTTATAGAACTACTTATGAAACTCAAAATAATAACCATAATAGTTATTCAGAGAAAATATTTCGTGGACCCCAGGGGAGATATGTATTTTTAAGAAAGTTGTTCAGTAACCCGGACTGAATTCACCCTTATACGATAATTCACTCGTATACTTTCAGTATATTGAAGATTTGTATTGTATATCCGTCACGGCTTAGTCAGCTAGACTTCGCGAGTCACCCTAAACCCGTTTAAGTATAACGTATAAAAAAGTTGTTCAGACAAAAAAATTGTTCAAATAAAAAAATATCGTTTTTATAATGGCAACAAAAAATTCTAATGACATTTTTGAAAATATTTTGAAATGGCGGGTATGTGACAGTTTTAAAATTTTAAACCCCCATATTTCCGCCATTTTGAAAAATTTCTAAAAACTGGCTCAACAAAAAAATTCTATTTAGTTGCTGAACCTGCTTACAAAATTTCAAGAGAATCGGTTAAGAAATGCGACCTGTAGGCGAGAACAGACAGACAGACAGACAGACAGACAGACAGACAGACAGACGGACAAAAGAATTTTTGGCTAATCTCGAAACTGAGACGCTTCGCTCACTTCGCTCGCTCGGTCAATAAAAAATCGCGTTTGTTGTATGGGAGCGTCCCTTAAATATTTATTTTATTTTGTTTTGTTTTTAGTATTTGTTGTTATTATAAAATTTCAACTATCTAGCTATCGCGGTTCTTGCGATACAGCCTGGTGACAGACAGACGGACAGACAGCGAAGTCTTAGTAATAGGGACCCGTTTTTATCCTTTGGGTACGGAACCCTAAGAAAAGAGTGTGTGTACTCGATGGCGTGTACTTATGTACAATCTACACGCCTTAGTTAGAAGTAATACTTCTTTGGCGTGAACATAAATACCGAGAAGATAGGTACGATCGCAGATTTTTTATATAATATATCCAATGAATATTTGATATTTAATATAAATATCCCATAAAATAATTTAAACAACGACTTTATGAACTATGTCCAGGTGGTCCAGGTATTGCTAATTTGATTGTTCATGTAGTAGATTAGATAAGTCACGTTCAGAAGTTCGTAGGTTTATTGTGAAATTCTAAATAAAAAGTAAAGAATATTTTTTCGGTAGTATTCATTGTAGGTAATCAATACATACATTAGTAAGTATTTATTTTTTGTTTATGAATAGGTACATGTTTACCTACTAAGTATATACCTATCATTATTTCTTTGAATTGTTAAATGTTTTGAAAAAATATTTGTTTCAGTTTCAGAACGCACTCTTAGATATCGTAGAAATTAGAAATATTGGGGAGACTTGGAGAGAAATGCATTCGGTTTCAAAAGCAAACTGCGTTGCCGTCTCGTGCCGCTATGTACCTACTACACTTTGCGCGTTGCCTGCTGCTGCTGGAACGGCAACGTTGCATTATTTTCACGCTGAGTCTTCTGACTTATTTTCTAAGCTTATTTTATGTAAAAGATATAATATATACCTATTTACCCAAATAGATAAGAACTATGTCTTATTAAATAATAGTATTTGAGTATGGTATCAAACTAAGAAAACAATTATTTTTAATTTGGGAAGAATACACTTAGCCTAGTGGCTATCCTTTTTATTACAGCGCCATCTAGATGATGTCTAAGTACGAGTATGTCGTTGCAAGCATTGAGCTGTCAAAGTAGACAAATGCGGTAGTTTGTAATAAATCTGCTAGATGTCACCCCAAAATGAATTCTATTTATTACACACACATTGTTAAAAATGTTAATTTTTGTCTTGTTTTAAATATCGTTTTTCTTGTAAAGTACTATAAATTATTATGACAGATTGTAAAGGCGAGCACTACTACTTCATGAAAATTGGAAAATCGATTGTAATATGAGAAACACTATCCACATTAAGAGAATTGCTGTAAAACAAAATGTATGGACGACCAAGGTTCGCAATCACCTTAAGTTTCATAAATTCGGCAATTTCATAGATATTAGAGGCAGGGGAGAGGTATGAGTATATTTTCAATAGTAAAACTTTTATTTATTTATTTTTGTATTGGTGCAATAAAAAGTTGTTCATTAATTCATTTCATTATTTCAATTATTACTCATTATTACAATACTCATCATATGAGAAACATACGAAATTGCGTAATTCGATATAGCATACTTTCTAGTTCACGTAAATCGTTTTCATATACTTTCTGGATACAGTACATCGATTTTTTAACTTTCGACGTTCAGTAGGACAGTCATCATAAATGTAAGACATAAATAAGTATACTTACATGGTTAATAATTACAGATACATTATTTAGAGGCATAGGCAAAGGCCTCCCTCTCGGCTCTCCATTTCTCTCTGTCTTGCGCTTTTGCCTGCCATTCCTTCGAGTAGGCTTCTAAGTCGTCACGCCATCTATGCCGGGGTTTTCTAGGAAGCCGACGTCCGTTCGTTGGGGTCCACAAAGTTGTTTTGGCCCCTAGTTCGGTCGGCATGCGGCTTACGTGACCGGCCCAATCCCATTTTAATTTAGGCCGCTAAACGTCACCGCCGGGTGACGTTCACGTTTGCAACTTTTGTGATGAATCGCAGGGTGGTGTTGCGGACTCTATCTATTCTCTTGATATAAGCATACTGCGCTCCATGGCACGCTAATTACAGATACAGGTACCTATTTATAAAATAGTGCCAATGGCGTAACACAGTATATTGTATGACATCTTCACCGTTTCCCATCCTCCGTCAGAACTAACCCCAAATCGAACGATTAGCATACAATCAAACTGAACAGGTTAAGTAGCGGTCTAAGGAGGAATTCCTCATTTGGCGACCATAGACATAACAATGCAAATACGGCAATTACACGCAATCATCGTGACGTCCAGTAATTGCCGGTGGTTATCTCGTGTTTACCTCCTTTGATTGGAATTAAACGTGAATTTTCTTTAAATGGCATCCACTACTAGCCAAGACTTGGCTTAGGTATACCTATATACTATACAGTAATATTACGTAACACAGATTTTATTCTCAGGGTCTATTTAAACAATCCGGTGTCCAATTTACCCGTATAAAATGTTGGAATACTTGTCCAATGATAATCACTATCTTTATTCTTTTTTCTATATTTTCGTCCTTCACTAAAAGTGGTTTTTGGTTCTAGCAGCCCTGGGCTCTGTCTGACCCATTAGGGAGATGATAGTGTTCTGTGATTCTAGGTCGTAACTCGTAAGAAATAATTAGGTAATATTTTATATTCTATAGAAAAAAATAAGTTCGTAACATCTTTATTCTCACAGATTTTTAATCTAAATTCTTTGTTCAAATTGCTAAAAAAGGGAAAGTACCTAGAAGTGAAACCTCGACCGCAAATTATAGTTTTTCAATTTTATTGTTTTCATGTGCATATTTAATACTTTTATAGCGGGTCATAAAAAAATAGTATGTGCCTTTTATAGTGCTCTCTCAATCTTGTATTTGTACATTAGTATTTACAGTTTTGCACTCCTCATATTTAAATTGTGAAAACCTCAAAAAAATCAATAAAAATTAAGTGTAAGTATAGATTTTTTTAAGTTACAACAAAAGAAAATTATAGAAACTCTATAGTAAACTACGGATTAAAACCATAGATAGAGGACGCAGCAATGGAATAAGCCCGAAGTCGACACCAGTGACGCGTCTATTAGAAAATATTGTCATTGCAACGAATCACCAGTCGTCCTCATCGTGTGACGCGTCTATTAGAAAACATCATGTGTTCGTACAATAAAATTTTAGAGGTCGTAGAGCACGACATGAATAGAAGCAGAGAATAAATATATTTATTACCTATACAATATAACCGTTACAAGAAATTACAAGTGCTGAGATACGTTATTCGTATCAGAAGTGAAAATGGAATGAGTCAAAAATGATGAGCAAGGAATGTCTGGAATTTAAAAATTTAGTTTAAGAACGAAATTTGCAGATAATGATAGAAAGGAGATGGGCAAGAACATGAAGCATGGTGCTTAGCAACATCGTTACAATCCTGAGATATGGTAACCCTAGATGCGACTCCATGATGCGTTTATTAGAAAATAAGCATCATTGCAGGCCAATTTAGAGTCACTTAGCGTCACATGCATCGTGAAGTGGCACCCTTCTCGTCACGCGCCTATTCCGGCGGAGGCTGGTCGATTACACCTTTAGGAATGCTTGGTCATACAACTCTCAAACGTGGCGTAGTTTTATGAAAAGACTCACAAGCAGAAAGTTTAGTCTTAGAAATGGTTATTTTGACATTGAATGTCTTTTTGTTCGCTTCAGTGCAGGCTCCGAAGGCAGTGTAGGTTTTTTCGCAAGAAAGTGCGATTTCCTTATATCTCGGAGAGTTGTGAAGATATGATATATAAAAAAAGCTCAAAAGTTGTGTATTCACAAGAGCTGTAAGTGCCTAAAGAATGATTCGAGTTACAAACGAAACAATTTAGGGTAGCTCCTAAACATGTGAAGTAGGAGTTAATTTTTTCTGTAAACGGTTGTGTACGGACACAAAAAAAAAAAATTGCGGCAGTAATATAAATAACAAAGAACAGAAAAACTATAAGATTTAAGTAGTGTTTACAAATTAAAAAGTTAGAGCGACCAACTTCATACAAATTCAATAGGAAATTAGTTTTTTAGACGTTTTTAGTCGCGTGAACTAAAAGTTGTTTGTAACTACGGAACCCTACACTGCGCTTGACTCGACACGCACTTGGCCGGTTATTATATAACTCTATGATATTACATGTTATCACATTTGACGTATACCCCATTGACCCCAAAAACTTTTGCTCCTAATGCTACTCTCAAAAGTAGAAATGATTTGTTTGCTAAACAAACAAAGCAGGTTGAGACATTGTGATAATGGCTGATCGTCCTCAATCCCTCAATACATATATTGGTGGCCACATACCTTTTGTTGAAAACTTTACAAGAAAGCCAAAACATAGAGTCAACAAAAATGTTTGTATACTATAAAATCTATATTATGCAGATATTGATTATGGATTCTCATGTTATTGTACTTAACTATATAGATTATGGATGGACGTCATTCATCCATGCATAATAAATAATCATGCATCATGATCATCATCATTCTACTCGCCATTTTTCTATTTGGGGTCGGCTCTGTATGTCAACTGTTTCCACTTCTTTCTGTCATTCACCTTATTTCCACTAGCCCATCATCATCGTTCCGTCATATCTGTCCTTACACATTCTTTCCACGTCTTCCTCGGTCTTCCTATCCCTCTGCAGCCTTCCACCAATAAATAATCATGCATAAAGATGAAAATCATGATGTTGCTGATACATACTATCACGTCTTTATCCCTAATGGGGCAGACAGAGCATTTTGGGTCTTGCGGTTCTATGCAGCGCCCAGGGCCGCAAGACCCAAAAGCCACTTTTAGTGTCATGGTGGGCGAGAAGATGGAAGAGCAATCAATACAGTGTTGGGTTGCTAGCCGCATCGCCTGTTAACATGATTTGCATTTTTGCCTATTCCCTCGATCGGCTTTTATGATCTGCGTGGGAAGAGAAGCAGCTGGTAAATTCTAAGTTTTTTATTTCTCCCAGACCAGCATGGGAGTTGCAGCATGTTGCTGATGTCACTGAATAAATACTATGATGTATAAATTTGTAAGTATGAGAACATAACTGTTATGGAACGATCTAAAATCTATTAGGCTTGTTGCTTAAAAACATATTTGCCAAACTTGTTGCGTGTACACGACTGCTGGAATTTTTAGAGTGCTCCGAAGTTTTGAATCGTGTTGCTTATGTAAAATTACATAAGGATTTGAATCTTTGCAGTAATAATAACGTAGTAATTAAAGCTAAAACAATATTCTAGGTAGTATTATATAACAGTAAACACTTCTTCCTACGACGCTGTTGTAAGACCCTTTATAAGACTATCTTCTTCACCTTTTTTTCTTGCAGTTTGTCCACTATTCACGGATGAAGGCTGCTGTAAATACGGGAGGTTCTCACGCGGAATTTTTGTGAAACTCAGCAAATACATCGCACCTTTTTTATAACCTACTGTGACAAAAAGTTCCTGCTTATGCCTGCCTACATGTCCCACTGATATACTTTCCTGCACTTCCGGTTCAATCGTGTGTGATAATCAACGAAGATTATATTCAGCATCATAAATATAACGTCTTAAAGATGGCAGGCCAGTAACAAACCAAAATGACGACAAATCGTCGTGAAGGCCAAGATCCATAAAGGGGAGGGGTAGTACCATAGAATTAAAATAAGTATTACATACAGAACGGAAACTCCTAGGGTCCCGCGCAATATGCATCCCCGTCCCCCGACTCCGCACCTCTCGCCTTGTCAAGCGTGAGGCGGGCGAACACACACACTTTGACGTGTGCACGGATGTATAGTTTCGTTTGTAGTAGTAGTAGGCATAAATGATACTCCGCTTCTATGAAGTGCCGTTCCTATGGTTCCGCCAAAGAAAATAAGTAATATCGAAGACTGTGATGATAAAGTACATACCAGCGATGGTGTTAAGGAACATGAGGTACTCGAAGTTGGAGATCTCCCGCCGCTGCCACTTCTGCGTCATATTGGAGTTGCGCATCAGTTGGCGCGGGGACATCATGGATGCTCGTCTGAAACAAACAGAAGTTACTGTCAGTATGTTTATTGCAGCTTCTTCTGTATTTGCGCCATTACTGTTTAGGAAAAAGATGAAGTTATGTGAATAGATTCTTGCTGTGTGGTATCCGACAGAGTAGGATAGGACCACTCCAAGTCTTCCCGTGGATGTCGTAGAAGACTTCTAGGGATTACAAGCTAAATAAAGCTTATAAACATCATGAGACCTCTCCAACCCGTCTGGTTAGCGTGGAGAGTGTAGGCCAAATCCTCTGGATGCTCTGATTCTATTATAGCTCTAGTAGTACAGAGAGTGTAGTAATCCTGCAGTGGAGAGAAAAAAACTAATGATGATGTGAATAGATAACACAAAAATATTATTTGTAGAATCCTTTCATCGCTATGTCTTGATAATTGTTATTATGGTAATACAATGCATTGTTTGTTCCGCTGTGGGAAATATCAATAAACACCTAAGTATTATAATAACTTATTAAAGTTATTACTTACTTACGTAATTTTATCTACCTTTTGTTTGTTACATACAATTTATTGCATGACATCTCTCAACATACCTTCTTGAAAACAATTGACCTCATTTTATCATCATCTTATATTTATTATGTTAGCAAAAAGGTTTCCAGAGAGCGATGAGGCAAAGTATACATACATACATACATACTATCACGTCTTTATCCCTAATGGGGCAGACAGAGCATTTTGGGTCTTGCGGTTCTGTGCAGAGTCCAGGGCCGCAAGACCCAAAAGCCACTTTTAGCGTCATGGTGGGCGAGAAGATGGAAAAGCAATTAATACAGTGATGGGTTGCTAGCCGCATCGCCTGTTAACATGATTTGCATTTTTGCCCACTCCCTCGATCTGCGTGGGAAGAGAAGCAGCTGGTACATTCTAAGTTTTTGTATTTCTCCCAGACCAGCATGGGAGTATGCTATCGAGTATAGATAGATTAAGGTATCGGTAGCTTTACTTATACAAAATTATTAAATTTTAATATACTTCAATACTACAAGTAATGTAAATTATACTGATTGACGTGTAAAAGTGCCTGTAAAGGTCACTTAATAAACATCATTAGAATTTTAAATTGTTTGTCAGCCAAATTGGTGATGTGGAGGATGACGAGGTAGAAAAAGGATAGGTATTGATTTACCACAAAAGCTAAAATGACCTAGCTAATGAACTCTATATGAACCTTCCTTTATATATGCAAATGGTATATAAGTGTACTCTTATCATGTGATTTATTGTTTTTTTTTAACTCTTTTATATCTAAAAGTTGGCAGAAACAGAAATGTAAAGAGCAGCGACCGCAAGATTATTTTTTGCTAAGGAGATACATGAATTTTTCAGGGTCCAGTGCTGCCCCAAAATTTTTTTTCAAATGGGGGAGCATTGGACTCTGAAAAACTAGTGTATCCCCTTAAACAAATTCATAGCATAATTTGTAATGTTATTTGTGATATAAGTACAATAAATAAGCGACGAGTACAATAGAGTCATCAACATTGTGTGACATTGTACAGGAACTGAGAAATATAATGCACACGTCGGAATATTGTAAAATACGACATATTGTTGATTGTATATAAAGTGATAAATTGTTTCAATATGATATTGTTTAGCCGTGTGGTTCACACACCATCTCACTATTTGGTTGTTTTGGACTTGGCAGACATGTCGTGCAAAAACTAGAATAAAAAGAATGTAATTCCAAATATTTGATTTCATTTACTTTTAGAACTCGACTTTTGTTTAATGAAGATACCTACTAGAAACAAACGTAGGTAAAATATTATTTTTTCTTTCTGTTATTTTTTTTTAAATTTACATTATGTTCAATGCAACGGATTTGATCTAATATAAAACAGTACAATCCAAGTTGTTGATTTTTTTCTCCCTGACCAGCATGGAAGAAATTAAATATTTCTATATCTACTGCCGTCAATACTTGGATTCTAATTTTTTTTATAAAAGATCATGAAAGTCTTGATTGTATCTTCATTCTTCATGGAAATTGACTTAAAAATATTGACATATAATAAGAAGAAATATTTTATTAACGGTACAAAGCTATGAAAGAAACAAATAATAATAATGTATCTTATCGTAGAGTAAAAGAATGAATAGGTACCTAACTGGTTTGATATTTTATTTCAAGTCCATCTGTCATTGATCGATGGAATCTTTTTTTATGAATTTATTAATCTATTTTAAGAATATTGATTTAAGAATAATTAAGATTTGGCAAACACGTTTGAGTGGGTTTGCCATGGTGATGTTTCATTGAACTTACTATATAATACTTCAGATGTCCAAGGAACTGTGCAAGTTATGTTTTACCGTTATATTCGAATAGTGAATTATAAAAATTGACATTAATATAATTCATAAGATGGATATCGAATCAGGTGTCCCACAAGGTAACGTGTTGACCCCACTACATCAAATGAAATCAAATCATGATATATTTCGAATAAGCTAAAATCGTTTGTCAAACTGCAAGCTACCTACAACCGCAGACAGTGTGTCGCGGGTCGACAACCGCTCGCCCTTGACATACTTCCCACTCTGGCATGCAATACGGAAGTCTACTAGTACTGACTAGAGGGTCAGAAACAGTTTAAATTAGAATCAGTGTGTCACATCTTTGTCTTCCTTTGTAGTGCTTTGCGATAACATCGTATGTATTACAACTTACAACAAAAACATATTTGTCTCATCATCATCATTTTAGCCGCATAACGTCCACTGCTGGAAATAAGCCTGAATCAAAGATTACCAAAATGACCGATCAAGAGCGGCCTTATCCAGCGCTTTCTAGCGACCCTGGTCAGGTCATCTGACCACCTTGTAGTTAGTTGCCCTACGCTTCGCTTGCCAGGTCTCGCGGTCGCTATTCGAGAACCTTTCTTAGCCCATCGGCCATTGGTTTATCGCGCTATATTTGTCACATCAAAACCTTTCTTCGATTCAAGTTTTTCTTTTCAAATTTCAATCGGAGAAAGATCTTCATATCATGGACATTGAATGAATCTGTTATAAACTAGTTTCAATATCTTTTGTTAAACTTTATACACGTAGGAACTTACTCGTATTTTCTCTCTTTTTTGGGAATATAAATAAACTAACTAATAAGAAGGTGTAGCTTATCAGACCAAGAACGGCGTTGTACATTTGCATCGTTTCTTTTTGACCGAATGTAGGTAAGTTTTTAATTTTTACTAGTCGCCCAATCATTATAGAAAAATAAGCTTTAGGCGTATTAATATAAGAGCGCTGTGAAATAATTATTTAAATAATTTGTAATATTGTTAGTTAATTAATTAAGCATGACACAATTGACACATGATAATAAAAATTAAACAGTATTATTGAAGATACAAAAAACGATCAGATCACAGTGGCATTTGTAAAAAAATCATAGTAAAAACGATGTAGAAAATCGATATTTTTTACATATATCGAATGAATGTCGAGTAAACATGGCTAGTTTTGGTTATCATTACAGTGATACACTTAAATAACAATATTTATTAAATTTAGTAAACGGGTTACTCACGTATAGAGTCAGCTACTGCCGACATGTTTCGTATACGTGAGTAAGTAGTGTATACGTGAGTAATCCGTTAACTAAATTTAATAATGAGTGTATCTCACGTTACTTTTAATCAAAAAATTAATAATATTTGATGTATTTTAACGCCATGCCATGAGTAGGATTCGAACCCACTATCTCTTATCTCTCGAGTGCTTAACCAACTGAGCCCCCGTGACTTTAAATCATCCTATAGCAATATTAATTTTATTAAAATTAATAAACAGTTAGTTGTATTAAAATAAAGATTGAATCACACTAATTTTACAAAGGCGAAAGTTTGTGAGTGTGTGTGTGTATATGTTTGTTACTTCTTCACGCGCAAAAGGCTGGACTAATTTTGATAAAATTTGGTATGCAGGAAGTCGACACCCTGGATTGACACATAAGCTACCTTTTTCGCGGATAACACTGCAGGGCACAGTTAGTGTGAACATAAATATTTATTGGCATGCGAAATGATAAGTGTATCTCTGAATATAAATTATGACGACGCATCGCTGTATTAAACAAATAAACTACATTTTATTTGTAAGAATACCTCTCTTTTTTAGTAGAGATAAAATAAAATGTAAATAAACTTTAAAATAAAGTAAACAAAGGATTGCAAGATGTAACGCAGTATGCCCCATAATCGCGTGGGTGTCAAGGCACTACCTAATTCTATAGATCAAAATGGGCATTGACTAAACTGAAACTACTTTAAATAATTAATATACGTCGCAAAAAACACTATTTCCGACTGGTAATTGTATTTATGTACGGTTGGAAATTAAAGAGAGAACAGAACGATAACTGGGGTCAGATGAGCCGATTCCGACAACCTTATACTGGACATAAAACTAGTAGGTACCTCTGTGACCTTCCGAAAATTAGAGAGATATGATTTTTTTAAAGTTTTCTGAACTGATACTTATTTACCTTTATGAAAACTTTCGAAAAACTGAATCGACAATTTTATAATTTTTGAACTTGCTTACAAGAATCGTTCAGAAAATGCGACCATGGCAAGAACAGCTAATCTGGATAATTCGGAATTCGGAAACACATCTCGGACAAACGGCTCGACGAACAATTGGGAAAGTATTCAGCAAAACGTCGTTTGTTATCGGGTTCTGTAAATTTTCCAAACGCAACCCTCAACAAAAGACAAGATTTGGAAAGAGTCAGTAAGGTAAGATGGGACGGACAAAAAATATTGGGGGCGATGGAGACATAGTAATAGAGTAAGAATTTTAAAAAAATGTTTGTATGTTTGTACACGCTAATCTCCGGAAATACTGGACGGATTCGAATAAAACTTTTTTGTTATATAGCTATTGAGCCTGGCCAAAATATACCGTCTTATTATAAAAACAGGTCTAACTTTGTTACTAGGTTTAAACCATTATCCGACCTAATTAAGTTGACATTTAGTAAAGTGAAACTAACTCATCTGTCAATGTCAACTTGATTTGGGTGGATAATGGTTTAAACCTAGTAACAAAGTTAATCCTGTTTTTATAATAAGACGGATAGGGTATAAATTATTTTGGAAAATGAAACGCCTGATGAAGAACCATAATGGTCCAGCTAAACTATAAGAGATATAAAAATGTCGCCTTAGTAAAAGTTGTTCAGCCTGATGAGCATTTTCCAGAGACAAAAAGTCCACGCGAACGAAGTCTGGGGCTTCAGCTAGTACCTAATATATGTGTTTTGGACGTTTAGAAAAATGTGTCGGATTTGACTGTTGTCATCTAGCGGATTTTGATTGATAACCTATTAGTTAGTAGTTCATAATAGAGTTTCTATTCTGTTCTATATATATTTTGCGACAAAGTCTCACGACCTCTGCTCAGTTTCCGGTCGGATTCGTAAATAAAATATAGTATTACCGTTTTGCGCCTACGCAAGGCGTGACACTCTGAAATATGTACACTACCGTGTTTAATTTTGTATGAAATCGCATTGTTTATTTAATAATTGCCTACTTTCTGAGCTTTTAAAATCAATTTATTTTGTTTCTGATGAATTCTTTAGAGTACAATTATTAACAGCTACCTTTGTCCTAGTTCTAGTGGTGTGAATTTGTTAGGTACCTATGTGTGTTTGTTTTATTTTTGTGTGTGTATATAAGCCAACATTGGTGTTAGATTTTTAGCTCAAAAATCGAACAACATGAAAAAAACAATTGTATTTTTAATCAGACAACCTAAATCATAATCTTCAATCTAACATATACTCTTTCGATTAAAGGTCTACGTTCAATACTCAATCAGATTTCAAATGGTATCATTTGACCAAAGAATTGAATATTTTATTTGAGGTATCAGTTGACCAAAGAATTGGATATTTTATTTGAAAGAGTTTGATCTTTAGATACAAAAAGAAATTGTGTTAAAAATGGATCATGGTCTATAATTTGTTTTAATCAGCAAAACAAGTTCAGCAGTAATATATTAAAAATATTTTAGTAAGTGAATATAATATCATAAAAATATATTATAAGTAAATGATTCAATGTGAATTTAAAAAGGAACACCCATAATGTTCCACAAAGTTATATTTGCGCTCGCGCAAGGTCACTTCATAATAAAGTAACAATATTTTCGCCGACCTCTGTACAGTTCGAGTAAGTTACAAATAATATTTACAAAAGGCTTTGTACGCTTGTTTTAAATTATTTTCTAACAGGTACATAAGTTTTAAAAGATAATACAGAATAATAGATGAGAAATTAGATAATTATATTTATAGGTACAAATAAATAAAGCGTACCTTGACCTTGACCATTAAAAATGAAAATATGCATGTCTCAAATAACTTAGGTCTCACAATAATTAAGCTACACCATTTGTTTTTTTTTAATGAGGCATATTTTTGTAGCAACTCGTACTTTCTATAAAAATCACGAAAAACGAAAAAATCGCTTTCAATTACTAATAAGGACGGGATCTTCGTTATTAAAAAGTGGATAAAAAGTCATTCTGTATATTATCTTAACTAAATATATTCTTTATTTCATGACATAATAATAATACATACATACATACTATCACGTCTTTATCCCTAATGGGGCAGACAGAGCATTTTGGGTCTTGCGGCTCTATGCAGAGCCCAGGGCCGCAAGACCCAAAAGCCACTTTTAGCGTCATGATGGGCGAGAAGATGGAAAAGCAATCAATACAGTGATGGGTTGCTAGCCGCATCGCCTGTTAACATGATTTGCATTTTTGCCTATTCCCTCGATCGGCTTTTACGATCTGCGTGGGAAGAGAAGCAGCTGGTACATTCTAAGTTTTTTTTTATTTCTCCCAGACCAGCATGGGAGCTGTATGTGTATATAATAATAATAAATCTTTATTTCAGATGTCAATCCATAATTTTTGTTAGTGCTTAGTATAGTAGGTATTTTTTTATATGAAATTATCCAGATTTTTGCATAGAACTTATCGTAGTCATACATCATTTATGTTTTTTTATTAGTTTTTTTAAATATTAGAGGTGAGAGACCAAGGTAAAAGAACGCATTGCACACTGAAAAACTATTATCAACTATATTCACTATTATATTGTGATTTTTTGCAAGTTTTTTGATGATAAAGATTTGCATTATAAATTGAATTACATAATGCGAATCATGTAATTTAATCTGTAATCTAAACTATAATTACGCAGATTAAAGATTTAAATTATTGCTCAGTTAGTGTGTTCATAAAAAACAAGTATTAAATATAGCGTTCGTTTATAAAAAATATTTTTTGAGGCGTGCTGCCTAGTATAGGTTTTGTTAATTTGTAAATACATAGTAGGTAGTTTTATTCTAATACCAAAAGTATAAATATACTTAAATTTTTAATTCTTAAATACAAATACACATACGTTTGTGTTATGTCACTTAGATATTATTTTTTCTTTTCTATTACTACCTATAAGTAACTATGTATCAATATATTTTTCTTGTTCTTTTTAATCGTTACAAATTTATTCATTTTAATTAGAATAAAACAATAATTAAAAATATTCTAATTAATTAAAATCTAAATATAAATATAAATTAAAAGTAATTAGTAAAAAAAAAACATTTATGTAGGTATTTACTATTCATTCTTATTTTCCATTCATTCTTACAAAAATAACAAAACTCGAAAAAACTGTTTTCTTCCGCAGGGTTTATGTATTTTATAACACAAATAACTACTATTAACAAAGGCACATCGTAAATAGTTAAATAAATCGTGTTTACGCGAACGCAGTCGCATGGAAAATTATGTATCAGGATGACGGTATCATTAAATCGTATATTTTGCCCGTCATATTTTTTTTTCATAAAAAACTTAGCGTACGTATTATGCTAAAATTCCAGTGGGTTATTTGGCCGGTCAAAAATAACTTAATTTTAATAATCTATGCGCGATCTTGTAACGAGGTATGAAATAAGTCATATAACTTGTATCGTAAATATAAGTCTAGTTTTTCTGATACTTCAAAAAGTCTTTATAAAAGATCAGTAACCTATCAAGTGTGAGTCAAAGTCAAGAAGAGGGTTTAGTACTTATTTTTGAAATTTCTGCATGAGAATGTTATTAAGAATTAGAGCTATTTATTACGACTTATATTGAAAGTTACGTTATATAGGCCTAGATTTCCTGCAGGTAATCGATTTTTTCAAAAATTTATCAATAATGGAAGCGAAAAAGGTAATAAGTAATAAATTTCATAAACATCTAGTTAGCAATGTATTATTGTAAAAAGGAACGATATTGATATCAATATCACCGAACAATTGTAAATTATGCAATTAGTCAATTTCCTTTCCTTTGAGGTGAGGTGATTATGATAATAGAATACGATAGTAAATAATTTTTAAAAACTAAAAACCGTCTTCTCTCTCCCTCAACATACACTTCTGATAAAATTTCCATAGGACAACCTTACAAGTATACCTAAACAAAAAAAAGAAGAAGATGTACATTCTTTTTACCTTATATTCAGAACCCTAAAAGAATTGTTTAATCATTTATCATCCCTTTAGTTAAGTAGGTAGTTAGTAAAACAAATTAGATACTAGGTTGTACACAAATTAGTGTTTTCAATTAGGTTCTCTTACTTTGTAGTGCAGAAATACACAGTCATCTTTCGTCGGACGACACATATGCTCGTGAAAAGCGGTGGTTAGTTAAATAACTACTTGAGAATGTATGATTTAAATGTATTGTCATATCGTGAATACGACAAATGAGATATTCAGACAATTTAAACAATCGTTTTTAATTTTAGCTAATTTGTTACCAATTATTTTTACGAAGTATGACTTGGTAAGGTTGATTGCTATGGCCCATTTTAAACTGTAATTACTCGACCAAATAAGGCTAACCACAAATTAAAGTACTTGCTTGGCGCTTATTGAAATAATAACTTCAATATTGCTCAACTGAACTCCGAATAATCCGAATAATAAAATACAGAGAAGACCTGTTTTTGAAACATCGGAACCAAGCAACATCAAATAATCTGATGTAAACCAAGAAAATACTTTGCGCTTAACTTTAGCACCGAATATTTAATACAAAACAACGTCTAGAGTTTCTTAATGCGCGACTAAAGCGCCTGACACAAGTATGGCAAAAAGTCACACGCGCTCGATTAATCTTTATTAATCTCAGCGTTGTAGCCAGCCTTAAAGCTTTACTTTTCGGAAAACAAATATTACTCCGTTTCGATAGGAATTGCTTCAATTTCCTAATACGCGACAAAAAAGCCCGACGAATATGATAAACAGTCGCACGATTAATCTCAGCGTTGTAGCCAACCTAAAAGCTCCTTCCTCTCGGAGAGTTCGTCCACCAGGATCCCCCCGCCTGCTCCCCCAGGGGATCAAATAGGTAGTGTTACAGTTTCCTAATGCCTGCAAAAGCGTCCGACAAACATGGCAAATAGTCGCACGCGCACGATTAATCTCAGCGTTGTAGCCAACCTAAAAGCTCCTTCCTCTCGGAAGATAAATAGGAAGTGTTACAGTTTCCTAATGCCTGCAAAAGCGTCCGACAAATATGGCAAATAGTCGCACGCGCACGATTAATCTCAGCGTTGTAGCCAACCTAAAAGCTCCTTCCTCTCGGAAGATAAATAGGAAGTGTTACAGTTTCCTAATGCCTGCAAAAGCGTCCGACAAATATGGCAAATAGTCGCACGCGCACGATTAATCTCAGCGTTGTAGCCAACCTAAAAGCTCCTTCCTCTCGGAAGATAAACATTAACCCGTTTCGATAGGAAGTGTTACAGTTCCTCGTCGAATTAACATTTATCGCATTGTTTCATATGTTTTATAAGTTTATTTATATACCGCCTACAGTCGCCGGTCTCCACGTCATTCTTGTGTAATAAACAACATACATCAATTCTTGACTTAATTTTAAATTGCACCTGATGTTATGGCGTTATTTATATCTCCTATATGTAGAAGTTTTTTTTATTTGCGGCTTATTGTATTAAACTTTTCACGTTTAAAACATTTCTTTATCGGATAGTCATATATCTACACAAACAGACGTCATTGAGAAAAATGACTTACCTATTTGGATAAATATAGATAAAAAAAAGATTCAAAATTAACAAATGTTTGTTGTTTCAATGTCAAACATTTAAAAGACATTTAAGGACAAAATAGATTTTAAGTAAAACCTTTAACAAGCAATTTTTTGATCAAAACTAATGTGAGACATTATTAGCATGGGTTAACGGGTTACTCACGTAGAGTCATCTACTGCCGACATGTTTCGACCTCATCCGGAGGTCTTCACCACGGAGAATGTGACTAAAGGACGCGTATACGAAGACCTTTCCTGTCCTTTAGTCACATTCGGCCTGAAGAAGACTTCCAGATGAGTTCGAAATATGTCGGCAGTAGCTGACTCCGTGAGTAACCCGTTAACCCATGCTTATAATGTTTTCAATTGAATAGACGAGGGTTAAACTTAATTGTATATCAGGACAGCTATGTTAGAAAGTTTTAGCGTTTGCTCTGTATGTATTAACCTTGCAGTCCCTTGTACACTTCGTTTGTAGGTGAGTGGGTAAACGTCACAGTTCTGCATATCGGTGTAGGGCGGCACGATCACGCTTGGCCGGGGTAACGACTTCGCTGACAATGTCAAGAGCGAGCGGAACACACACCGATCTTATGTCAAATATTGTATTACAATATTTTTTCTTCTTGAAATTGATTCTGTGTAAGTTCTTGAATTATTTTATTACAATATTTTTTATTCTTGATATTGACTCCGTGAAGAAGAAAAGATATAAGTAATATAACACAGTTCTGTAGAATTTGATCTGAAATTGTTCCGAGATTACGTCTAAAATTCACATCTACCACAAGTACTAAATTAAACTAATATTATATAACCTCATACTACCTTGAAAATAAATTACGTAAAATAAAGAAACCTTTCCTACATGTTTTGTAATTAAAAATGAAAAGAAGCCTTTATATATCATTATGAACCTCTAACCGACGGAGAAGTAACGTACGTGACATGTAAAAAAGAACACATAACACTTATATTTAACCCCCGAGGCAAAAAGAGGGGTCTAAATTTGACGTCAATGTCTGTCTGTGGCATCGTAGCTCTCGAACGAATGGACCGATTTCAATGCGGTTTTTGACGTGATAGGAAGTTCTATGCGGTCGTAGTTAGCTATGCTTGATAAAAAACGGTTCGTTTAGGAAATCATTTGGGTATACGTGACATATAAAGTTGTCCTCTGAGTCTCTGACATAAAGTTACACCTGACACCTGATATGCATATAGTCCAAACTACAAAGTGTCGTTGCGTCAGACCACGATTACAATAATATAAATGTCACAACTAAAGGGTAAAAATATAAATAAGTATTTTTCTGTTGTTTTAATTAAGTAAGAATGAATCAAAAGTCAAACTCAAAATGTCTCCATTTTATTTTTTTGGAATGTGGAATAGAATATTTATTCATTTCTTTAAACTTTTACTACTTTAATAAATATACAAGGTATTGTTATACGACTACGGTATTTCTTCCAGTATCGTCGACTACGACGATACTGGAAGAAATACCTACCTGGGATAAGCCTTCCATTGTAAATTTTTTATAGTTTATTACACAGTACGGAATTGGCGGATGGGAGCTAGGCGAAAAAAGTGTAAGATTTTTTTTCATTATAAACTTTTTTTAGGGGCTACAATTTTTGTAATTTAGTCAAAACACTCAGTTTTTTATTTATGTTATTTTTACGATAAAGAGATAACCACGGAACAAAGAGATAACAAATAAACAAAATAATCTCATTTTGGCCATAACTTTCTTCGGAAAGGTACAAATATCATGGATAAAGCTAAAAAAAAAAACACTGAAAAACCTTCGCTTTTAAGGTTTTCCTCAATTTTTTTACTTAAAAACGTACAGTTTTTTTCTCGTAGTAATAAAAAAAACCGCAAAGTTTGGAGGCAAAGTGACGAATGCCTAATTGTCATGCACTCAGTCTATATTCCTATAAACGCACTGCATACAAAAATCGAAATGGTAAAACCCAAGCACGACTCAATTATTTTTTCCTCAATTTAGCTTACTTGGACAATTGTAATGAATATGATTAATATCTAATAGGGGTCCGATACTTTTTAATAATTAGATAATTATAAATACGTATAAATCGATGTCCTGTTTACTTACTTAACTATATAACATTTTTTAAAGTACTACTTCCGAATAATTATTTCTTAGAATAACTTAGAATTAACTTAACTAATTCACACGGGAATTAACGCAAAACATACCTTTTTGACCGACTTCAAAAAAAGAGGAGGTTATCTATTCGTCGCGATCATTTTTTATTTATGTTCACTTGAAAATTCTTCCTTTTGTTTGCAAGGTCATACTAGTCACTCAGTCCCAAAGAAATTTTATCAATTTCGGTTGTGTAGTTTGAGGGTGAAGTCTTTTTTAATTTTGAAAAATTATTTATGTATGTTTGCTGACTTTGCTTTCGTCCCTTGCCTGAATTAATTTAGTAATGATGCAATTTTAGAAGTAGTTAAGTAGGAAACTTAAATAAAAGTAAGTCATTGTATGTACTTAATTTTTTCTCGGCATTCATAGATAATTTTAGTGTTATTGTTTAACAACACATATGAATTAGGAGTGTACTATTCAAAAGGCTATACGTAGAAATGTTACGTATGTCTACGTTTTTATATAGAATATGATCGCTGACATCACTGTCCATACTAGTGAAACTCGGCATGATACCAAATAGTTAATTCCGGTAACTACTCAATGAGGACATAAATGCGCGTTAAAAGTCAAGAAAACTGACTTAATATGCTTTGATCAACAAAACTCGGAAAATCTGTGTGGTGAAGTGATTTCCAAAAATCATTTTAATATGTAAATTCTAACTAATGGTTCAAATTCTTAAACTACTTCAAATAAGTATTAAAATTGATTGTTTAAATAAATACGTCACGCAGTTTTCCTGAGAAACTACTCTCTAGCAGGAACAACTAAAACATTGAATAATACTGCAAGAGCTGATGTTGCATACAAGTCATGACGTTCAGGAAATAATCTCAGGTAGAGGTATTGGTAAATACTTTGTGCACGAGATATTGTTACACGTGACTGTGTTATGAGAATGTGAGATGTTTGGTATTTTTAATATTGTATGTTTTAAAATATTTAAAAATATACCTATCTATTGTTCTCTTCTTTTAAAAACGCATTGTTAGCGTTAAAATCTCAACTTTGTCCATCTTTTCCCATGATCAAAGAAGTGTTGAAGTTGTTCCAAATATTTTTTTACAAAGAGTAAACTTTACCCACACTTTTTTTTTTTAACTAAAAGTATGAGGATATCTATGTTGAATATATGTAAAAAAATACTCATGTGAATAATTTTCATAACATTTTTAAACAAAGTTCAAATATGCAAATCACCAGTATAGTTGCATAAATAATTAAATTATTTTTAACAAAAAAAAAAAAAAAACAACCGACTTCAATTTCTTTCAGAAGTTTCTTCCGTATCTCAAAAGTTCTTCATCATGTCTTCACCAAATTAATATGGGACCAACTTGGGAGGAGGCTTTCAAATAAAAAAAGAATCATCAAAATCGGTCCACGGTTGACGAAGATATCGCGTAACATACATTAAAAAACATACATTCGAATTTGTAACCTCCTCCTGAAGTCAGTTAAAAAAGCTTGTAATATCGAGTCTATGATAGTCGAATATTAACTCTGCATTACAAACACTAGTAGTGTGAGAATCACATGTAAAACCGTTATCTCTAATGCCATTGTGTTCGCCATTGAACCTCATTGAAAACACAACAACTCCCATCAATTAAAAAGAAACATATTCTTAAGGCCCTATGTATAGATAGCCTTATCAATTCGTTTGTTTTTTAGTACGTAATTCATATTCTTAAGGCTAATTAGTTTTTGTAAGAAAGCAATTAATTTAACTAATGATTAATTTTAAAAAAGTGCTTCGGCAGACACGTATAAGCCGTTGGCCCGGCTGTCATTGTATGGCAGTCTTCAAGCTATGTCAGATGCCTTTAGCCTGAAAAATCTGACACCAGTGTTGGCCACTTAAACACACAAAAAACAAAAATTGAAAAAATATAGCTTCTGTCAGCAACCTGAGAGTTCAATACAATCATGCTTATAGAGTGCTTTAGTGACTGCCTAGGTTCTGCAGCGCCTCAGGGATGTTCGGGGATGCAGGAGTAAACAATTTTCTTGCAATTTTACGCAAGAAATCTGCGTCTCTGATGCGCAAGAGCATTTATGGCCTTAAAACTGAGACGCTTCGCTCGTTTCCCTCGCTCAGTCAATCAATACCTACCTTTGCAAATTACGAATTCATTATTTTATAAAGTATAAGCTGCGCCGCGTTACTGTGTGTTGTGTGTGAAATGTACTAATCCAGGGTGTCAGCTTCCTGCATACAAAATTTTATAAAAATTGGTCCAGCCGTTTGCGCGTGAAAAAGTAACAAACATACTTACACACACTCAAAAACTTTCACCTTTATAATTTTAGTGTGATAAATACATTAATTTATAATGTGTAAAGACATTAATTTGTAAGGTGTATATTTTAAGAAAAATACATGTCTAGGTTCCGGATTCCGGAGGTCCTGGGTTCGATCCCCAGCCAGGGCAAGTTGGAAAATGGCATTTTTCAAATTGTCCTGGGTCTTGGATGTTTATCTATATATGTATTTGTTATAAAATATAGTATCGTTGAGTTAGTATCTCATGACACAAGTGTCGAACTTACTTTGGGGCTAGCTCAATCAGTGTAATTTGTCCCTATATATTTATTTATTTATTTATTAAGATTATAAACATTTTCTCAAACACCTAACCAAATGGAGTAAACGTACATAGATGGTTTTACTGCGATCATATCATTATACAAATTACAGGGAAACGATATCTGACAAAGGTAACATGTCTTTACATAACGCGTACCTATGTGTGTGACACGAGGTAGGTTATGCGAGCTATCTAAGGTTACGATATGAGTGCAATTGAGATACTGCGGGCTCAAACTAATAAAATTACTGATATAACAGTCGTAAATAATGTACTGGAAACAAACAAACGTTGTTGTATCTTTCGGGTTAACTGCTACTTAAAATAAATAAGTCTAGTAAGAAGTTATCTACGACAAGTTTATTTGGCAGATAAAATTAAAAAAACCTTCCATCCGATAAACCAATTTCATCAAACTTAGCTAAGAACCACCTCGATTAAATGAGCTTTCAAACAAAAAAACCTCATCAAAATCGGCCTATGCGTCTAGGCGCCACGATGACACAGATACACAGACACGAAACGTCAATATTATAACACCCGTCGTTTTCGTCCATAGTTAAAGTACCTACCTAAACGTGCTAGCTAGCAACCAATCGATACTATTTTTTACACGGTTACCTTAAAATGTGCTGGAACAACATTACTTACGTGTCAAACAAATACCTAATATTTACTTCTACGAAAAATACATAAATTAACTTTAATACACAGCCAATGCGTACAAATACAATTCAAAGCCTAAACCTTTAAGAATATCAAACGTGTTCTAAACCTATTTTAGTTGTCTCTTTCTTCTACATCAAAAAAAGAAAAAAAAAAGGTTTAGCAGAAACTCTATACTTCGGGTATAATTATTTAATAATTAAAATTGCTTTGAATGATGCTCCTTACTTCTTTCTCTTTACCTTATCCCACTTTACGTGGGGTCGGGACAGCATGTGAGTCTTTTCCATTTTACTCTATCCTTTATCAAGGCACTTGTTACTCCTTGAATGACGCTCCTTACATACCTAATTAATATTTAATAAAAATTAATCGAACTTCACTATGTAAGTTCTTTTAATCAAGTTTAATTATGTTTACAATAACTTATCTAACCTATGTGTGTACGTAGTTAAGCCAATTAGTATTGGATATATAAGTAAGTAAATCGTACTGACATCTACTCTGACTCGCATGATGATAGATTTTAATTACATATCTACTACAGATAACATATCAGACGCATTGTTACATCATATAAATTATAGAAAACAATCAGTGCAGTCGGCAACACTGACGAATATCGTTATGCAATGCGTAATTGCATTGCATGCGATATGTCTGTAAAATAAAACGCGTACATAACAGACACTTTATACAATGCCGCTGAATCATCGTTTATACACACGAAATCTCAAAGTAAAACATCCGATCGTGCGTTGTAATTACCTGGGTAACATATACTTTATTAGGATTTGCTACTACCTACTACAACCACCTCTTGTACCTCATTACATGTTGTTATTTAATAAGTGTTGTAAAATTGTAAATGTCTTTTGGCGCAATAAAGCTTTTTTTGTATATTTTTTTGCTATTTGACTCCAAGAAACTATGACGTCATAAGTCTGTATTTTATACAAATTTCATGCAATGTTTGTTTTGACGTTTAGAAAAAAGTATATGATTTGAGTTGTTGGAAAGTAGCAGACAAAAACCTTGCACTTTAATGACATTGTATTATAATAATAATTGTATTATATGAATTAACGGGTTACTCACGTTCTATACGTGAGTCCGCTACTGCCGACATGTTTCGACCTCATCCGGAGGTCTTCATTAGGAATGTGACTACAAGCCCGTACACCGCACCGGCTCGCGACACACTCACCGTAACGCGTTAACTCATTCATAACATAATCTTAGTTCAAGAAAAATCCTTTAAAAATCCTTTTTACTAAATATACACACACAGCGAACTGTTATATGTTTGTATGTTGTAGTTATCTCAAATTACTTTTATTGTTATCTTAGTCTCAAGAAGATAAGTACCTACTTTTATCTTTGTAAACAATAGGTAGGTAATTTCATATAAAATCCTGTCAACGCCTTGCCGGACACTATAATTCATCAGGTCAGTCGTATTGTGCGCCATGTAAACTAAATTTAAATTTAAGAGCTACAAACAATACCATCTACGAAATAAAAAAAGTTTCGAAGGAAATATATTATATACCTATATACACGTATATTCTCAAAAAAAAAAAATAGAGACTGTTAAAATGCTTGACCCTGAGATTTTGAGAGTAAACCACTACCTCAACGCTCCGCTTATGAGGCGAAACGAAAGTGAAACGATATAATAAATTACGAAGTTATACATGAATGAATGACGTTTCTTTTTAAGTAGGTATAAAACAATGCATGGTCTATACTTCCATCCTTTCATTATTTTCTGATGCGATCTTCTGATAACATGATTCTGCCTGTCTCTTCCGCTGCAAGCTGCAATTATGTACTCGTGCAGTATGTACTTGCACTACAAAATCGCAGTGGAAAAACCTCAGGTAAAATAGAAGTTCGTTTCGTAACTGCGTTTCAAATATGACACTATGGTTAAGTAATATTAGACATATGCAATGCCACAAATGTAAAATGAATCCCACAAAAACTTAAATGTGAAAATGGGAGCCAAGTTCAAAATCCAACGAAAGAATTGAGATCTAAATGATCGCCAAGTCTGTATAGAGAATCCAAAAATTTATTTATAAGAATCTTAACATTTGACCTGGCTAGTTTTATGTAACAGCAATTCGGATATTTAGAAGAATAGGGCCTTATAATTAGATACAAAAACGTATAACGTAAAGATGATAAGTTGATTAGGCAAATATAAGTAGGCACGCTAAAACATTTTTAATTTTGGATTCAAGATGAAAAGGTAAATTTCATGTATTTAGGTTACATAGGTTTCGATTTGTATAGGGGTCAAAAGTAGCTCGAAATCACGGTACAGATATCTGCACCGTGTCGAAATGGTTCGTGTAGTAAATATACACACATCTGCTGCATCGTCAGTTCCTTTCTTTGAACTTGGCTCTGAACGCTGCCGCGTGTCTAGTTTTATTTTGTAATATCATTTTATCTTTTTGTTGATATTCTCTGATTGTGTCTGTTGATATTAAAATGTTATGTTAATGAACAAATTGAATTTAACTCTTGACTCTTATATGAAGAAGTAGGTACTATGACAAATGATCTATCTCGTCACTCGTCATCTGATATTCCGATCTAAAAGACAATCCGACAATACACTTTCTCCAGCTCTATCTATCCAGTTCACTAGGACACGTGGGGAGCCCAATCAATTTAGTGGTGCCATTTTTAAAACGCTTAGTCTAAATCTAACAGTATTGAAACCATTCGTTCACTGAGACTCAGCATTTCAAAAGTGGCCCTTCAGGATGTCTGCGACAAAACACGTCTACGAATGGAGGCTCGTGTTAGATAGCGTCGATCTAGTCCGCTATCTGATAACTCGCTATACAATACAGTAGGCCACTACTGTTGGGAAAGTAAGACCACTACTTCACAAATACTACTGTAGTATTTATAAAAAAATCTGCGGCTGGCAGCCCATCACTATTTTTAATCCCTTTTCCACTTTCTTGGGCATCATCAATTCATCACGCATCAACTATCGATTGCATCAAAAAAAAATCTGTCGCCTAGTGGTCGTCATGGTACGTATTCACCCCGGACGTCCTGGCTTCGATCCCCGGTCAGGTCAAGATTGAAAATGATCTGTTTCAGATTGAGATATAATATATTTTGTTAGAATTATAGTAGAATTCCAATGATTTAAGGAGCGCGCTGATTCTTGATTGTTGAATAAAATTGGAACCTACCATAATGATACTTCACTAAATGACTGATTTAGAAAGGCTGATTTTTATGAAGCAAGTTTTTTTAAATTTATTTGGTTCTCTAACTGGTAGAACAGCACACAAAATAGTGCATATAGATTCTCATTATAAGAATACTCATTTCACTATATTCGTTCACACAACTACTACATACACAGTTTTTGGCCCTAGGCTCGGTCTACCCCGTAACAGTGGGATTATCACGCATGTATCTTCGCATTTCCTAAGTGGAAGAAAATGACTTGAGCAACATGATCATTGCCTGTCATCATCGTGGGCTGCGGTTTCCGCCATTCGTCTGGTCTTCTCAGAAGATCCTTGGTGACAGGCACCCGTGCACCACGTGGCATTAGGCTCAAATTTTATAGGGAAGGAATTTTTATTACAAGCTTTTATAGAGCTTGCCCTGTTTGTTGTTGTTTTTAGGATTCCGTATCCAATTCATAAAAACGGGAGCCTATTACTAAGAATCCACTAATAATCTGTGGTTTTGTGTGTCCGTCTGTCTGTCACCAGGCTATATCTCATGAACCGTGACAGCTAGACAGTTGACATTTTTACAGATGATATATTTCTGTTGCCGCTACAACAAATACTAGAAACAGAATGAAATAAATATTTAAGTGGGGTTCCTATACAACAAACGTGATTTTATATAAATGTACGGAACCCTTCGTGCGCGAGTCTGAATCGCACACGGCCAGGACTTAGTTATTTTAGGTCAACATTTTAGCAACTTCCCGGTTTCTACTACTACTAATACTTCTTCTATATAACGTAAATTAGAATACAATGCAACACTATTGTGACAAGAAGCTGATCTGGTGATGGAGCTGGAAGGTGGCCATAGGAACCCTGTGATCAAGCGACACAACCCTATCGAGTTTGGGACACAACCCTATCGACATATTAGATTTGTCTTGATAAGTACTTAGGGCTCACAATAAAAACTTGTAAAAAAAAGTTTTATTTTTAAATTTATTTAATGTAATTTTATGTAGATGTGATTTAATAATGCAGAAAACTTATTAACAGAGCTATTTAACTTTAATACAAATCCTATAAAAAATGTTTGTTTTGATGTAAAAAGTATCTGATTTGACTTGGTGGAAAGTATATTCTAAATCTTTGTTGGAAACTAGCGGATTGTTTTGGAGAATCACTAAACATGACAGAAGTAATGACATCACGAATAAATGTAGACGCTGTGGCAGACGTTTTTAATCGAGCAAATTTTAACATATCCTAATTCGCAAGCATGTACTTACTTACATAATACCTAGCACTTTGTTCGCAAACCATTTTTTAGGTCTCTCTTTGAGTTAGTGTTGCCCAAAAGTGATTTGGAGTGTTTCTAAGTGATGTTAATAAATCACGTTAAAATGTATATAGAATAGGCCTCTGAAAATATACCTAACCTACATTATTACTATGCGCGCAACGACCACTCCAGGAAATTCAGTTATACGCGCTGGCTTTTCATTGGTTTGGAAAAAAGTCATGTAGTTAATAAATTCCTCTATGCATAATAATCCAGGTTTAGTAATCCAGATTCGTGTATAACTTAAGACACGCCCGTACAAAACTGCCGCGTGAGCGTGACCCCATGAACTCCGGCTGGCCCGCCGACGGCGCCTAGCGGCGGTACTACTGATTGATCTCACGATTTTACTTTCGAGTTTTAGTCAACATTTTTGTTTCTGAATTTTTATTTGGCTAGCTAATTAGGTCTTACTAACGACCTCTATGAAGTGGCCTTCGGCTCCAAAACCATTGAAATATTTTACGTTTCGTTTCGTTTGTCTAGTAGAATAGTATGAATGAAATTATCTTGCAAAGAATTTCTAGGTTAAACGAAAAGGTGCTGAGTTCTGACGCGAGCTAAATTTAACCATATCGCTAACCACATTAAGGCCATACCCAAATTTTCCGGGGTCCAGTGGCGCCGCCATTTAAAATAAATCATTTAAAAGGAAACGGAGATATCATTCAAAATTGTGTCTTGGTCAAGCCCTAGATAACCCTTAAAACTATTTAATGAACTACTGTTTATAATTTAAAGTGCGAACGTGAAGCTTTTCTACGCACATTAGCTAAAAGTGGCCGTTTTTCGCAAATGTGCGTAGAAAAGCTTCACGTTCTCACTTTAAACTACAAAAAGTAGTTTAAAAAATACTTTGAATGGGTATCTAGAACTTGACCAAGACACAATTTTAAATGATATCTCCGTTTCCTTTTAAATGATTTATTTTAAATGGCGGCGCCACTGGACCCCGGAAAATTTGGGTATGGCCTTAAGTAGATGTTTCTGTATGTGAGTACTAGACTTATTCTGTGACAGAATGAAGCTAAGTGGCTACACCGTATTTGTTTTGATATGACATTATGGAAATTTCATGCTATTTGCGACTATTGTGTAAGAATAGAATTGCTTATTCAATGAAGTGAAAATCATATTATGTATAAGGTATATAGTTACATGCTACCCTGATAGATGTAGTACGTATGTGTTATGATATTATTAAATACTGCTGAATCCAGGCTTCGAAACATAAGGATCACCGGGAACGTGCTAAGATGAGAGAACTTTATGTTTTTGAAGTACTTTATTGATATTACTCAGCTTTTAAGGGACAGGTACTTTTTATTAAGCATGCCCTGTTTATCCTTTTTTTGTTTCTGGGTTAAAATTTGAGCCATTTCCCGATTTTCGATTGAGATGAAATTACTAGGTATTGTTTAGTATTCTACTAAATTTAAATATATATTGCTGTCTCCCTCTCGCCCTATTCCGTCCGCACATGTACGCACCATGTGTCTGAGTTATTTTAATAGTTTAAAATTCTTAAAAACAGTGCTGCTATTGTAAACCTTGTGGTCAATAAATGTAGTGAACATAGTGTTTGCGTAAAGAAAAAAAAAATCTGCTCCTTCGAGCCGGATCTGAACCAACGACCTATGGATTGGTGTGATATGGTCTTCTTGTATTCGTCATTGTCTTCGTTAATTTGTTATTATGATTGTATTTTTTATTTGTATATCAAATAAACAATTTTTATTATTCTACTATGAAATAAAAAGGTAAAAAAGTAGAATATCGTAAATTTCGATTAAAAAAATGGGCGAAAGCTGGGGAATTCTATCTCTACAAAAGACGATGGGCTAGCAATATATGTTATCTCCATTTTCACGAAGTTTTAAGTTGCCTACTCAGTAAGGCATGAGAAGTGACTGCAGACGCAGTCACTTTTCATGCGTCAGATTTTCTAGAATTATATCAAAGTTTCTTTTACAGTCCATTCGCCCAAATGATAGGAATAGTGTCAGCGCGCCGATAAAGACAGTATCTGATCATTTAACAAACAATAAATATCTGCTTTTTCAAAGATGTGGCCTTTGTAGCTCGCTGACAGTATGCACAGCATTTCAGTGAACGAGCTGTTCATATATTTAATAAACAAAAAACTATAATAGTAACTTAACCAATTGCAACTTCCTGATTAAATCAAAATTTACGATACAACAAAAACAAATATCGATTAAAAATACAGCTTCTTTATCAATAAAAAACGATAAATAACAGTTTTTCCGCGTGCTTTATATCCATAAATTACTCGAGTGTCAGTGGGCAGTGTTCCACAAAAGGGTGACAGTCAGGCGCGCAGTCACACATTATCTGTGTGTAGCGCACGGTAAAAGTTATGACAACAATAACGCGTTATAAAACACGAGGAGTGAACGAAAAGCCGCTTCAGTTCGCCCGAGAACTGCGCAAGGTCAAGAGCATCGGGGCGCTTTTCAAAACAGTCGATCGCCAGTTCCAAACGTGATGTGACATAGCCACAATAAAAAAATAAAAATAACAAAAAGTTTATTGAACAAAAAAAAAAAGAAAGAAATACTAGCAGCTAATTCGCAAATTAAAAACAAAGTCGCGTGCGCACGTGCGTGCCTTCTAAATTTAAACGCAAGCTCTCGTGCGGATCTTTCCCGCGTAAAAGCTGTGGTGAACAATTTGTGATTCGGAGGATTTGTTTATTTGATACCATTTTAAACGAAATACAATCTGTGTTATTTTTGTAACAAGTGTTGGGAGTTCGTTATTTGATTACCAGTGAGTATTTGTATATTTGAAGCTTATTTGCGTAAGTTTTTAATAAGATTTTCTACGAAAAAGTTCGTAGTCGATTATATATTTAGAGTTTTTATTATTAGGTAAACTTCCTGAAAAAAAACTTAAATTACAGATCTCGAAAGAGTAAAATTGTTTTCTTTAGGAATCCGTAACTAAGAAAAATTACCATAAGTTTAAAAACAAAAGTCGCTAATAATCGTACATCTAAATTAGCGCTACAGAAACTACCATTAAAAAATATATTTATTTGTTTAATTGCGACATAAGTAAAGTTTACCTAATAAAAATATTATTTACATAGTAACTATATCATATTACAATACACACAAATATGTATAAAAGTTTAGTTATAGCATGGAGATATTTAAATGAGTTGGGACTTTTCCTTTGCTTCTTTGGTCATCAAAACACGACAATAAAAACGAAATATCAAAAATCTTTCTAAAAATAATTTTCTAGAAGAGTTTGCCTCAAATAATATCGATAAATTTTAAGATATAATTCAAATAAGTCGTGTGCATGTTAAATTAATGTTAATTAGGTAATTGTGTCGCAGGTGACACTAATTTTCATTCACGAGACTAATGTAATGAATGGCCCATTAATTTTATCGATACTTCCATATTTATAGATTTAGCGATCGTATTCAAACTTATAAAATTTAATCTCTAATTTAGATATTATTTTTTAAATTTGGTATTTTTCTTATAATAATAGTATTCAAATGGTTACAAAGTTTCCATATGTGAGTTGAGTAGTGGTAATAATATGTCAGTAAAATAAAAAGTAAAACGTTAATTTCATAAATTTGTAGTAGGTACGTGAATTTAACTCGAATTAAGTACCTTATTCTACAACGAAAGATAAAACTGTCACAAAAACAATAATAAGAAATAAAGAACGTGAACAAACCTTTGGGTCCTACGCCCAAGGATCTGTCTACCTGTTAGGAATAATAATAGTGTGTCTATAACTCGAAAAAAAAAATTGACCCCAGGTCATACAACTTATTTTCACGCCAAAATCTGATCAGCGATAATCAGTAAAAGTAATCACTTTTTTCACACTCGAATAAATTTATCGACGTGTTGTGTTGTGTGTCACCGATCCGCCGCGCCTCATCTCACACGGTTCACGGCTGTTTATCGATGTGATTACTGATGTGACGACAACACTACTTTTCTCGCGAAACCGACCTGTTTTCACTGATTAGTTGCGATAATGTCATCAGCCGATGCTGTGTTTTCGGAAAAGTAAGTTTCGAATAAAAATAATCGGCTAAGAAATCGATGTATGAACAGTGAAAATGTGTTTTTTTGGAAAAGTGCCAGATTAGAGATGGAAAGCAACGTGACGGGACGGAAATAGATTCTGATGTTTATTGGGATTAATGTTTATAAGTTTTTACAAAAGAACACGTGGATTTACAAATCACTTTTTAGAAAAGTTAATCTTTAAAAAAATTTGGGGTAACCTAATTTTTAGGTAGGTAGGGCGTATGTTTATTTGTCACTTTAGTGTGTCAGTGTGTTTTCTCTCTTTAAATAAGTACTAACTTGTATAAATTAAAATTAAATCGACAGCTCATCAATAAAAACTTAATTAAGGAAAAATAAGAAGAATTGAATGTTTGTTAATCTGAAATAAAATAAAAATCTACAGTTTATAATTAATGCAGAAAGGTCTCAATAATTAAATTTTGACGTACCTAAGATACTAAGATGTAAAAAAAATCCATAACATCTTATTTGAAGTGAAGTGCATTTAATACAACAAGACAGAAGACACTCTTCTTCATAATGGTGATCAGATCAGACAGGTTATCTTTAAATATATTTGCCGCCCATCAAAAGTCTTTAAAGAAAATGCAGTACTACATATTTTGACATTACGCGAAGGAAATAGCTTCTGATGCGAGTAAAAAGAATCTAAATGAAAATATTTAGCCTAGCTGACTAAACACGCGTCCAACTATCAGCATTTGAGACACCCGAGAACGAGAACAATAGTATTTGTTTGACAAACATGCACGTGTTTAATTATGAAAAAAAATGACGTCCGGACGCCTCAGTGATAGTGGTCTAAATAGTGTGTGACGGTCGGTAAAAGCACGTAGGCGTGAATGGGTTAAATTAAATGGTGTATTCTACGTATAATAATAGTAAGTCGTTCGCACCGAAATGATGAGATCTTTATAAAAGTTTTTGGGCGTTAAGATATGACCAATTTTATGTTCGAACAAGAAGTTGCTAAAATACCCGCTGATTTTTCATTGGTTTTGAAAAAATATAGTTACTAAATTCGTCTATCCATAAACGTAATAAAATTTGTGTGTGACTTATGATAAAAAAGTTGTGACAATGATTTTCTATCGAGATCACGTAGTTATGATCGTCCAAAACTGCCGCGTGACCTCGATGAACTGCGGCAGGCCGGCCGGCGGAGGTACTACTAATTGATCTCACGATTTTTTAGGTTTTGGTCAACTTTCTTTGTTTCTTAATTTTAATTTTGACTAGCGAATTAGGTTTTACTAACGATCCTTATGAAGTGGCCTTCGGCTTAAAATCAATGAAAAATCACAGTGTATATTGGCAACTTTTTGATAATTTGGCTGATGTTCGAACTTAAAATTGGTCATATCTAAACGCCCACAAACTTACATAAAGATCTCATTAAAAATACGTAATTTATCGTTAAAAAACACACATACAAACGTCGGATTGTTCAATTTGAAAGAAGAAGTTCGGGCGCTCGTTCAAAAATGTATTATTGGATATAAATATGTAGTGATTGAGAAAAGAAGGAAGAAACAGCGCTAATCAATAATTCACTTATATTGTCCATATATATTTATATTTTCCTTATCTCAGGGGAACTAGATGTTATTATTTTTTGATATTCAGCGCGCGAATGTGCATATTTTATTGCTTACAAAAATTAACAAAAAATAAAAACAGTGGCACTACGGGAGTGCCGACAGAAAATGGTGTGGATGCGGTTTGTGCATCGGCCATCTTGGTGTCGGTAACAGTGGCGCGAGTTCAATGGTTTTTCCCATCTCAAAAAAAATCTTTCCATGTTTGCCCAAGGCCAAGGCGCCTAAGCAATATTTTTCTTAAAAAACTAGAATTAGAGTAAAAATAATAACAAAGCATTTGATAAGACGTCTTGTGATAGTGATAACAATACAAGGATACTGGTCTAAACTGCGCTTTTATTTACATCTATATACTGATGTCTGTCTGCACCGTAATCTTTGTGATAGCGATACCAATACTGATACTGATCTAAACTGGGCTTTTATGTTTTGATTTACATCTAATATAAGTTCTAACAAAATATACTGAAACAATTTTAAGGGTGAATTCAGTCCATGATACTAAATCTTTATAGGGCAGGATATGTTTAAAGTTTATTTATGTACTCAATTTTATAGAAACCATAGATTTATAGAAAACAAAGCTTAAGTGTAAATCTGTATTGTAATTGTAACATAGCCCATCAGGCTGGGTAGGGACCAATACTGAACTGGGTTTCTTTCGGCGTAATCTTCCCAGCAGTGGTCGTTCCGAAACGCTAGTAGTTTTTAGCTTCTGCACTAAAAAAAAATATTAAAAAAAAATGACCTTCAATAAGAGATAAATTTATCCTACATTGAATAAAAAATTTTGACTTTGACTTGACAATGATACTGATAAAATTTCCCATCAAATATTTATAATAGTCACATCAGTAAACAATTTCCTAGTTTCATTATTTATATTATTTAAAATCAGAAACCTTTTTGAGGGGCGAAATAATATTTATGGAATCTTAGGATAACTTGGGAAGTCGACCAAGAGAAAACAAACGTTTTCATCCCAATTTCTGTATTTCATTGATAGTAAGTATAAAGCCACACTTGGCGCGTTTCCTAATGAGCATACGTAGTACTTAGGTTCACAACCAGGTCATTCCTAAATAAAACAGAAATTTAATGGCCCATTGCCAATAATGCGAAAATACATAACTGCAATAACAGATCTATTGAGAGATAGACCGAATAAGAAACCATTTGGCTTGGCGAACGCATGGCGTTTGCAGTGACGTCGTATGTTGATCAGATCAATTTAAAACATATAAGCTTATTTGCCTGATGAATTAAAAAACTCACGTTCACCCCAAATAACTTTTGATCAGCTGAACCGACTTTCATAAAATACAGCTAAGAACCACCGCAAGCGAATTTCCTTTAATCATAGAAATCGGTCTATCCGTTCGAGAGCTACGATGCCACAGACAGACAGACTTTGGCGTCATAATTATAACATCCCTTTTTGCGTCGGGTGTTAAAAATTGATACATGTAAGAGACGTTTTAAATAATGTCGGTAGATAAGATATCAAATGTCTATTTTTTTTTGGTTACATCTAATGAAAGGCACACTCGCTGTATTTTCTAGTTACATTTACCCTGGGGAAGACCTCCGTATGAGGTCGAAACATGTCGGTAGTAGCTGACTCTATACTTGGGTAACCCGTATATCGCATAATAATGTTGTCTATTGTTAATTTTCATGGCATGGCACCAATCTTAAAACAAAAGATGGACTCCTACCAAGTTAAAGGTGCTGCAACATACATTCACTCAAAAAGTAATTATCTATTTATTTAAATTATGGAAAAAAGCACGAACAGTCAAAAAAGGTCAGCTTTTTAATTAAGTTTCTATCTGAAAATTATAAAGTTACAAGGCCGGCTACCAATAAATAAATAGATGATATAAATAACTTTAATCTATACTTATTATTATCAAGTGAAAATATTTGATTTTATGTTTGTTTGTAATAAATAAGAGCGAGAAACATAAGCAACATTTAACTTTTGAAACGCGAGCAGCGCCGACCGAAAACGTTAGTAACCAATATACTCGTATTGATATGAGACCGATTGGTATGGAAAAAATAACGTTTGGAGTGACGTCATAAGTTGACCCGACCAATTTAAAAGATAAAGAATAATACGTTTGAAAGATAAAATATACTGCTGCTATAATAGTGTTTGTAAACAAAGCGTTATATACCTATTTTTGATTTTTAGAGCGTGACACCAATAGTCACAGTATTAAATAAATAATTAGCAAATTAGCAATTAACAATTGCTGTCTTTGTTTTTACGGTATATATAATCACTATTATGTAATTTAATTATTGAAAAACAATATTAAACTAAGATATCAACTAAAAACTGAATTAAAAATTTATAAAAACGATCAGCTCATGGACCTAGCTCGTGTAAATCTATGGATCAGTTTTTTCTCTCCGGCCGTTTTGGCAAATGTTTCTAAAAAGTAGATTGTTGTTAAAAAAGAGGTTATATTCTTTGGGGAAAGTTACTCAGTACCATGCACTGAAAATCACCCTTACATTTATATATTTTGTTACACGATAAGTAACTATAATGCATCTTATGTTTCTCTGCATCTTTATATGCTCTTACAAAGTATAATCATCATCTTCTGCCTTATCAGAATCATATCTATTGTGTATAAACAAGTATATTTGAATGGAATATTTGATAATGATATGATAACATTCTCCGGATATGTGACAATATTCACGTTACTAGGATTTTATTTTTTTAAATTATTTTCTTTAAGGTTTTTCGTCGCTTATCCATATTTATTTTTTAAAAACTACTTATTTTACAGCTTTTATCAAAAACACTAAACTTTTAAGTTTAAAGTGTTCTTAAGACTAATCAAATGAGCCCAAACTCGATGTGGTTGAGTCGTTTCAATACAGAGTTTCTACTTTCCTATTTGCAAGATTTGATCACAGACAGACAGACAAACAACGGGACAGGTGAAACTAAACAAAAGCTTCTAATAATTTGCTTAGTGTAATTTTAAAGTCACTTAAAACTAATAGAGCATAGAGCCGCAAGACCCAAAATGCTCTGTCTGCCCCATTAGGGATAAAGACGTGATGTAGAATGAATGAAGTATGTATGTATGTATTAAAACTAATAAAAAATTTTTTATTGGTATTAGCGACCTTTAATATCATACATACAAATATTATGAGATATATTTTGTATTAGGTACCAATATTACAAATCAATTAAGTACGTAAGTAAAGAGTATTCTAGATTATTGGCACTCATATGAAATCTTTTATAGATAAGCAATAAATAAATCTATCGTTATATAAATATAGCGAGTGTATCGCTTGCATCACGTACCTACTTCGTATGAGTGGTACTTCAAGTTAACAATTAAAACAAACACTGTTCTTTGTAAAATAATATCACTTATCGTTATAGCAGTATGATATGAGTGTAAGGTCAATGTGGTATAAAGCGTCATATTTTTTTGCAAGTTCACTTTGATAGAACTTTATTACATGTTAAGTCTACCCATCGCGTTATAAACATAAATATTTCTCTTAGTTGTCACTAGATGGCGCTATAGATAATAATTAAAACATTTAAATCTTTTATTACTATTATTTAAATAAAAAAGTACTCTAATGAATTAAATATGACTTATATGTAATGCAATGAATATTTTAAAGGCATATTCAACACTTTCTTTGTCACTTTTTTGCTAGTCGTTTGTGCTGCCATCTCTGTGAGCCTGACCACACTCATTTTTGCCCACTTACGCCCTCCAGTAGTTTCTATGGCGTTAGGTATCTGTTACGTAAGTAATTATATATTATCTTTGTATATGTTTATTTACGTTTTTTACAGATCTGATTTATGTAATTGGTGGAGAATTTCATTAGCTATTAGGATAGCAT
The DNA here is from genome assembly GCA_963555685.1 of Acrobasis consociella. Classification (NCBI taxonomy): domain Eukaryota; kingdom Metazoa; phylum Arthropoda; class Insecta; order Lepidoptera; family Pyralidae; genus Acrobasis; species Acrobasis consociella. Next base: position 1,225,213 of record OY743119.1, on the reverse strand, counting down.
CATAAAAATATTTTTTCTTCTGTGTATATTTTAATAAAATGTGTTTTATAAAAAGAAGCCCCGCGAAAGTGGGGTCAAACGATTTCGGCAAAGGAGGATAATTGTTGAAACCAAGGACCTACTAAAGTTTGCGTTTTATAATAAGACAACAAGTATAAGTACAGTGCTAGTCGAAAAGGGCAAACGGAGCTGAAAGGGAGTCCTACATCTTTTTAATTTTAAAAGTTTTAGTTAATTAAAATGTTTATGGCACCAAAACATAATAAGGTTTTAGGTTCAGAAACATCAGCAAAAACATCTAGTTCTCCCATAGGCAAAATGCACAAAGTTTAATCCTTTAAAATTGTCACCTTTATAAAGAAATGATCGATGATCAGCTGATCACTGAGTTCTAAATAAGAACTTTAACATTTAGTTTGGAACTTAATTCAAATTAATTAAGTATTTTTCGACAAAATGTCTCCCTGTTTTACACGTATAAGTATAGTCTTCTTCTTATCGTATGTGTTAGTGACTAACACTAGTGTCAGAGTTTTTTTAAACCGCCCTAAAGGCCTCACATGGTTTTAGGTAACGACCAATGTCAAAGACAAAGACCGGGACCGATGGCTTAACGTGCCCTCCGAAGCACGGATAAATATAGTTTTTAAATAGTTTATTATGTTTGTCCGCAGACGCGCTCGGAGCGCTCGCGCTGCGTCCTGCTCGAGCGCGGCGCGGTGGGGCGAGCGGCGCGCGCGCAACATGCTCGCGAGCATCAAGGGCTTCTGGAAGGTGTGCAGATATGGCGACCTCTACATGGTGCGTAACATTCTATTATAAAATATAGATAAAAGGAAAGGAAAATCAAGGAGCTATTCTGCTTGTGTGGCCTAGTGACCGCTGTCACACCGGAGGTCCCGGGAAAGCGATTTTTGAAAGCGTATCATGGCTCATTTTGATTTGTCGATATGTACTGCATGCGGGGACTCCACGTCAGTATAGTAATACCCCACATGCTGTATATCGACTGTATTTTATATTACTCTATCGACTAGTAAAAAGGGCTCCCCGCATGCGTTACAGAAATCTCTCGCACCCCGAATTCGAGCTACATCAAGCAATGAAAACGGTTACCCGCATGCGTACCCTATGGCATGTGTTTTAGAAATCTTCCGAACCCCGAATGCCTGCCATAACAAAAGATGAAAATGAGCCTTATAGGTGACCTTACAATAACTCAGAAATGAAGACTCATCGATATGTGCACCTTGTTCAGGTTACTTTACCCCCGACGACAAGATGCTTTAAAAGAAACTTCTACTTTGTTTTACATTAATAAATGTATAAAATCGTAATTCAATAAATAAAAATTGAAATATTGTAGCGACACACCGCCTTTTGCATATAACAATCTGAATCCGATTTTGGCTAGGTCAGCATTCCTTATAACCAGAAACGGCGATATTATGAATGAGTTCACATTTACCGACACTTTGTTTTGCAATATTTTGTGTTTAAGGTAAAAAGCAATAACAATCATCGTGGGTGATACGCCTTGCCTTGTGACAACTATTTGGTGCGAATTTCGTAAATTTGGGACAATGTCACATACGCCTAAAGACTGTTTTTGCGAGCATGTGTAATGCCATCTTTTCAATTCCCTGTCTACAAATAAAGAACAATAGTAAAACAATTAATTTGATCATAGTTAGTTATATAATATGATACAAGGGGCAGCCTGTTAAAATGTATACAACATGGAAGAGATATACCCGTAATAAATCGAACCACGGGCTATAGTAGTCACAATATTGTCATCATAATAAAATAACAGTCAAAAAACAACAATAAAAATTGTAAATTACCATAAAATTGCCCGAGCGACTGTTAGGTGTGGAAAAGCAGTTTTTTTTTTAAATTTCTGACTTTTATTTTAATTTCGTTACATTACATTTTATTAATTGAAATGCATATACTTCGGTCTCTTTGCAAGATATTTTTTTTCAGTACATACGCGATTTTTTAAACCATGTATGATAAATTGCGTTCCCCAAGAAATCTTTGACGTCTAATGTTCTATATAGTAGTGTTACAGTTTTTGTTTATCTTATCTCATGTTAAAGCGGTAAACATTTGGCAGAAATTAGAATAAACTAAAAGCTATATACTATAAATTAAAACTATTATTAAAAATAATTCCAACAAAGTAGGTACCAATTTTTCGGTACACAGTAGGTACTAATTTTCTAAAAATAACTAGCATCTCGCTCTAGAAACAAAAAGATGACGTGCGTCCGATTCACACGAGATGCATCCAAAAAAATTAAGGGTCCGGCGGACCTAGACCAAAATACAACTTTCCATACAAACGTAGTCTACGTTTTATTTCAAAACGACATGTCCGATTTGGGCAAAATTTTGTAATTTCAAAGATATTGCAATTATCTAGGTTTATATTAAGTTTCCGACAGTAAAAATATGAACTTGAAATAGAATATAGTGTTTTATATCATTTTTGACCATTAGTATGGGAAACTTCTAAATCGTTATATTTTCTTTCCAGTTCATAATTTTACTATAGGAAACCCAATATAACCCTAGATAATTGCAATTTCTTTACAATTACCAATTTTTACTGGAATCTGACATGTGGTTTCAAAATTAAACGTGTACTACGTTTGTATGGAGAAGTCTAGGGTCGCCGGACTCTTAACACACCGATCGCCGACAAAAACATAATATAAATGCAACTATTCATGACGCTTTTATTTTGTGACGCAATTGTCTCCACGCTTTGCTTGTTTTTGGACAAAAACTAAGCTAAACTGTACAAGTGTAAATTGCACCATAATAAGCAAATGGTTTTTAATATAATATTGTTTTTTGTGCGAATCTGTTATCTAGTTATTTTTGCCCAAGTCCGCGATTAAGCTTATTTACGGCAAAACAGTACTTATATACAATAAAAGATTTCATCAGTCGATCGTGCGATTAGGAAAGATTGTTTTGCGTATTTTTAACTGACTTCAAAAGAGGAAGAGGTTATAGATTCGAATGTGTATGTTTAAGTCGAAGACGCCTAGACCGATATGGAACATTCTTTTTTTGTTTGAAACTTATATAACTATTCTTGTCAGGTGCCTATAGTCTTATATAAATGTGTTGTGTAGGTTGGTTTTGAAGTCAGTTTTTAGTTTTTTTTTTCATATATTTAATAGGGATAGTTCAGAATGATTGTCTAAACTTGAAACATTAACTGCGCTGCGCATTGAAGAAAATGCTTAATACGTTATTACACGCTAAGGCCCTAAAACACGTTAGTTTTATATGAAAATCAGGTTACTATGTCGAATTGTACCATTTGGTGAGTGACCATAGCCAATTGTTTCTATTAAATGTTTGTTTCGCGATAGTCACGGTGAAAAATGAACAGCAATTTATTTTATTATTCTTATCTTAGCGCGGTCCCCGTTCTGCTTCGGAGCCAGGGGTACGTTTACCAGCTTTTTCTTATAAAAAAAATAAGTCTATGGTTATTAAAAGAAGAAAGTGAACAAGAAGAAGCTGGAATCATTAAAACTATTCGTTTGTGTTTTTACGACTACTGTCGCCGACTATCATCGACCAACCCCGACGACAATCGTGACCATCTGTCGCGCATTGCATCTGTCCTAAGAGACGTTAAAAATATAATGATAAATAAACATAATATTAAAAGTTCAAATATTAATTTAAATAGCATTACAAAGCTCGAAAAAATGTCTAAGGGTTCTCGGGACTCATTTGGCAGAATGGCACAGCACTTTTCTGTGCTACTATTTTTTTCAGTCGCTCAGAACCGTCATTTGCTAGAGCGAGAGATGGCGACGGAACCATGCCATGCTGTCGTGCAAGTATCCGTCGCTCTCTCTTGCTAATAATTAAATAATCGTTTGTTAATATTAATTAATTGATATGTCAAAACAACACACACAACAAACATTTATGATATTCATTATTATTATATTATTATATTATATTTATGATTTTATTAATATTTATTTATTTAAACTTTATTGCACAGTAAAAAAACGTACAAGTGGCGGACCTAATGCCATATGGCATTCTCTCCCGGTCAACCATTGGACCAAGCGAAAGCAATTAATACGAGTATAGGTTAAAAAGGGGATGGGATCCAGGATGCTTCCCTGTGGAACTCCGTAGTTTTTCAATGGGATGTGTATAAATACATCTGTTTATTATATCAATGTATTATTTGGTCCTACTCGTATTCTAGGGCGGAAGCCAGACGGCAGCTATTTTCTAGATTTATTTCTCGACCCAGGGAATTAGTCACACACTGATTGATCTACATACGATAGCCAATGTCACACGGCAGTGGATGGTGACTGGTGACCGATAGTATCTTATCGTATACTTCGGAACCTGCGTGTCAACCGACCACTTCCGGTTCCGGCTATTAAACTATAAATCACCTTCTCATTTGCGACATACGTGTATATGTATTATGTTTCGCAATAGCATAGAATGAATATAAGTTTTACACACAAAACGGAAACTCGAGTCCCGTGCAATATGCTTTCTCGTTTACTATCCCCGCACTTCTCCCCCGTTCTAGCCTTGTTGAGTTAGTTGAGGGGCGAATACAATGACGTCATTGTGTGTAAATGGGTAAAATCTTGGTTTTGTTACTTATAGAGAGCAAAAAGCGGCGAAATAACAAACGATTGCCACAGGTATGGCACTTCATAGAGGTGGAGTATCATTTATGCGTTTACTACTACAAACGAAAATATACATCCGTGCATATGTCAATGTGTGTGTTCGCCCGCCAACACTCTCGACAAGGCGAGAACAGGGGAGAGATGCGGGGACAGGGAACGGGGACGCATGTTGCGCGGGACCGTACGAGTTTCCGTTCTATATATAATACTATAGATATAATTCTATGGATATGGCAAAAGCTACGTTGACGTCACACACGCATCGAGCTATCGCACCGTGACGCTAATGGCACAGCTGGCACTGAACTTGACTTCCACCACGACCACGACCAATGTCAAAAGTAACGCTACACCTATTCTGCATGTCGGTGATATCGGAGAACAATATAGAATATGCACGCATTTTTTTTTTGCTTTAAAAAACTAAATTAATCACAGTAAACAAATATGAAAGAATTTATAAATATTTTAATCAGCGAAGAAGATGCGATACAGTTTTAGTTAGAAAGAGAAGTCCGATATGGACTGGTGACGTCAAAGTACGTATCGTTCGAAAATAGCGTTCTTGCGAGAGATAGACATATTTTCGTAAAATTGTTATATCTAAAAAAACTACAGTTGACTTGCTGTTTAATTCATCTTTTTTTATAAAGTTGAAAATAAGTTGTAAATGCCAAGATAATATTTGATTGACCAAAACTTTGCTAGCCAAGTTTTACAACATAGTTCATTCATGTTACTAAACTACTTCTACTACTAGTTTATTTTATTTGTACATTTTCAAGTGTACATCGATCAATAAAATAAAATAAAGAAATAAAAAAATATTGCAAGACCCACCGCTGTAACTACGAATATTGTTTCACAATACTATCTCAATGTGTGAAGGCTCTTAATATCATATTCGGCACTGAACTTGACACTGCCAAGTCCAATGTTAAAACTTATGCAACACGCGGTCTATCATTACATTAGAGGGCATTATACTATGATTGCACTATTTGCTAGTTTTAAATACTATGAGATTACATATTTGTTTCCTTCTAATTGTGGGAAAATAGAATTATTGTATTTTACGCAAAAAGTGGCTTTAAGGTCTTCGACCCTGGGTCCTTCCATCCCACACGTGACAAAGATGTGAATAAATCAAATCCAATTTTTATTTGCTAATAAGAGTTTTACGTGAGGTCTTATAATTAATACACTCCGTCTGAACAACCCTTTCGGCACAGCAAATATTTCGTAGTTATATAGAGATAGGTATTATATAATTGCTACATTAAAAGTTTTTTATTTTATATTAGGTACTAATTCAGATCTTTTATCACAATAGTTTTACTTTCTACTTTTATAATTGAAGTGAAAACTTCTTTAGCGGCGTTGTGCACTTTTTTTGGAATGGGTAAAAAACGTTAAACTCGCGTCAGGACACGTGACCTGATCGAAAATTCGTAAGACGGATGGAGAGTAGACAGCTGGCGCGGCGTAGGAGAGGGAGTATCCCCCTCTCTTTCTACGGCGCGGCGAAAATTTATGGCGCCTGCTGTTTCGTTTAGGCGGCGCAGGGCGCTTGCGCGAATGTTCGTGTGTGTTTATGTTACAGCGTGCTACGCGCATCCATGGATGGTGACAGCTGATGGCTCGACCGTCTGTGTAGTGGCCATACTGCTGTGTTTTCACTTCTGCCGGCACTCCCAGAGTGCAACCCGTCGTTTTTTTTATATTGCACATTTTATCTACGAATATCGTTCAATACTCCCATGCTGGTCTGGGAGAAAAAAAAAAACATAGAATGTACCAGCTGCTTCTCTTCCCACGCAGATCGTAAAAGCCGATCGAGGGAATGGGCAAAAATGCAAATCATGTTAACAGGCGATGCGGCTAGCAACCCATCACTGTATTGATTGCTTTTCCATCTTCTCGCCCACCATGACGCTAAAAGTGGCTTTTGGGTCTTGCGGCCCTGGGCTTTGCATAGAACCGCAAGACCCAAAATGCTCTGTCTGCCCCATTAGGGATAAAGACGTGATAGTATGTATGTATGTATCGTTCAATGTGCGAAGGCTATAGCATATTCGGCACTGAACTTCACACTGCCACGGCCAATGTTAGAACTTATGCAACATGCGGTCTATCTTTACATTAGAGGGAATTGAACTATAATTACTGCACTATTTGCTGGTTTAAAATAAGCGGGGGAATAGATAATAGAATTATTGCATTTGACGCAAAAAGTGGCTTTAAGGTCCTTCCATCCCATACGTGACAAAGATGTGACTAGAGTTTAGCCTAGCGTGACAGCTACTAGTTACTGCGAATATCGTTCAATGTGCCAAGGCTGTACTGTGCAATGTGCATATTCAGCACTGAACTTGACACTGCCACGGCCAATGTCAAAAGTTATGCAATACATGGTCCATCATTAGAGGGCGCTATACTATAATTACAGCGCTTTTTTGCGCGGTTTATTATTGGATGCTGGATGCGGCGTAGAAAAACTAGTTTACGATTAAGCTAAAAAAGATCCATGCACTGTCCGGTGCATAAATGGGTTTATTAATATGTAGGTGGTAGATTGCATAATTATTACACAATAACTTATTAATTAGATAATCAATTTCAATGTGGATAAAGTCCGTAAAATTAGCCTAGAGAAAAATCACTTCTTAAGATATATGCTTTCTTTAAAAGGCATTTTCTCTTTTTTGAAAATTAGAAATTAATGGGCTCCAAACTGAAGTAAGAGAGGAAGACCAAAAAGAGATGAAGACCTTACACAGTTTGAAAAATAATGGCAGATTACGTCTAGGGACCGCGATGGAAGAAAACAAAGAGGAGAGGCTTTTGCCCAACGATGGGACCTATAAGCTAAAAAATAGTATAGAATGGATGTATTTTAAAGCCTAGTGTAATGAAGCCAAATCAAGGGTGATGGCTAGCACGAAGGTGGAAAAGGACATCAAAATAATGATGGGTTACTTAGTGCACACGATAAGAAGAATCGCATTGCCCATTATGATTCTTCAGATTAATTCCCTCGATCCAAAAGAAGTTACTTTTCGGCACACCAATGGGGGGAACAAATATGGCTTTAGTAGTATAGAGAGAGTCGTACTCCTGCAGTGGAGGCGAAAGACCTGATGATGATGATAAATGGGAGGAACCAAAAGTTGAAAACAATAGAATTCTGAAGCTGGTAAAAAATGGCAGGATTTAAAATGAAGATCATCTACCGAATGAATAAAAAGTCTAGTATTTCAGCAATAAAAACGTAATACAGCTTTTATACATTTCCCGTGTATATAAAAAATTAAATGCGACAAGTGTCACAAGTAAAAAACCCATTCGAGCTGGGACGTATGTAGATACAGCGAAAAACTTCCACTGCAGACAAAAAATGGACAGAAATAGATTACCTACCTAATGGATATTTTACGGGTAATTAATTTACACATTGGAAAATACTGTATAAAAATGTGATCATCAGGCATTTTAGAAATCCTGGGTATTTTAGTTCCCACAATAAACATAGGCGTCCACGTTAAGCAGGACTGGTTAGTACAGTGATTGTGTTTAAATCTCAGATCAAATCATGATTGGATTAGAGATTGTCAACACGCATAGTTATAACTTGCTGATGGACCGTATTTACGTCCAGTTTTTCCGTAGGTTGACAAATAAGCTAGTGGGCCGCGCCATACTTCGGAAACAACAAACAAACATACATATATATTATCATGCCTGTATCCCATTAGGGGTTTTCAACCATCAGAAATTCTTTAGGAGGAGCATAAAAATGTTGTAAAACAAAGCGTTCCCAACGATTTGTCGACTTCAAACGTTTGGGCAGAACGTTCTTTACATTCTATTTATCAGTCTATGCACTGATGAAAATGGATTAAAGGGAAGATTTTACTTTGGCGTCGCATATGAAGTTTTTTTTACATTTCACGATATCCGACTTTCAATAAAAATTGAGAGAAACACTAACTGGTAGATGAACATTTCACCGAGAGGGATGGGGCTTGATATCATTCTGGGACCACGGTCAATCCGATTAAAATGTCAGCGAATAAATAAAAAAACCTCGCATTAATTCAAAACAAAAAAATACTCCAAAGTAAGATTATAAATAATAATAAAGTATTTTAAAATAATGTACTCACGAGTCACGACTGTTATAAGTATTACGGGACTAACCGCGATTAATATCGTTTTTTGCCAGATACTGTCCCGTATGTCCCGTAATAATAATAACAGTAATTGTGACCACGAAACTAAAATCATATGTGATCACGAGACGCACACAACAGAACATTCCTGAATCTAATTATAAAATTCTAGAATCTAACATTATCCTCATTTACATACTCAATTATGATAATAGATCGATTCTCGACTCTTGTTGCAGTATTGTTATTTAATGGGTCGACGACCAGCCTTGCCAAATGTTAAGGTTATTTTAAATGTGTATCAGTTAACTTATGTAATTTTCCCTTACAGTAATGATTGCGAGTATTGGGATACAAAAACTTTGAGTTATTTATGTGTATTGCAGTGGTAATTGCATTGCATATTTTAAAGTGAACATGTTTATAAAATAAAAACGATTTACAATATATATATATTAAATTTTTGGGAACTTGTTCTTGAAACAAGGTAACATGCACGTAAATTTAATTTCTTTTTCAACAAGAATAGCTCTTATTTCTGCCGGTCTTACTTATAATAAGCAGTATTTTCACTTCTCGATTCTCAATAAAATGAAATACCTTTAACCAAAGTAGAACCCAGCTGTTTCATGAAGTACTTGGATGATAGCGAAGTACCTATGCAGACTATTAAAATAAAGTACTCTCAGATACCCATATGTACTAGGCAAACCAACTCAGTCAGCATGACAAGTTACTAGGAGCACAAAACGTGCAAAGAGAACGGTTCAGAGAAAAATACACGTTCAAGGCGCCATAAATATCCACCCAGTTATTAGATTAATTTAACATCCTTCCGTCTTATAGTCTCCTGGTACATGGTCTACGGAAGCTGACAAAAGTTCGCGGAAAGTTTAGGGTTGTTGACCTAAAGAACTGTCATGGCCGCTAGTATTGTATCAATTAGCAGTATTTTTGCTTTAAACTGTACATTTCCTGAAATTGATACTGTAATTATGCTTATTAGTGTACTTCATCTGAAATTGTATTTCGATAAGGTTAAATACTTTTATAATTTAATGCCCCTTTATAATCGACATTGGTTTTATAAAGAGTAAAAAGGACTAGATATTGTCTCTTTTTACAGTATTATGTAAATTTTCCGTTAAACGTTTTGGAGTCTACGAGTTTTTGTATCTGATAAAAATGTCTTACCTAAGTGTAAAATACACATATAATAACTACGTATCCATGGAAAACGCATATGTCCTTACATTCACTCGATTACTGACACAGAGCATTGAGACACCTAGAAGAGACTTTTTAAAATAAACTATTCATTAAGATAATAATAAATAGAACATGTGACACACATTTGGTAGAGAATTTGAGAAAAAGTACATTGTGTCTAACTAAAAAAAAATGTTGCTTGCAATGTTTAATTATGTATGTAGCTTTTTGCTTTACAAATAAATACACTTCTATTACAGAATGTAACCAGATCTTTATATCTTTAAAGATTTTTTTAAAAGTAAACCGACTTTTACACCAAATTAGACAACCGATTTTGATAAAAAGTATTCTATTTTAAACAATGCTTTTTCCAAATTGGTCAGTAATCGGGGAACAAATATAAAAAATACATATATGTACATATAGGTATAGGTGCCTTCGAATTTTCAACTTTCCTTTTTTGAAGACTGTCAAAAATTGGTAAGAAAACAACGTGTTAGTTTTCAATTTTGGTAGACTTCTTATTCTTCTTATTAAAGAGCTAAGCTCTTGTCTGTAGAGCAGCCAATGCCTTCCATCTCTCTCTGTCTAAAGTCAACTCCGTAACATCCTTGTAGTTTGAAACATTAATTTGATCCTTTCGTTTTTTATAAAACTATCTCTAGGTCTTCCTTCTATTTTGCCCTCAAAATTCACCATGTCTAATTAGGTGTCCTTACATTTTCCTAGAATTAATATAAACTCCAAATTTTGATAGACATTTCTAGATATTTTATTTCATGATGTGTGCACCGATTGATATAAATAGACCAAGCTTTGGTTGTCAAGGTTTAGTCCGCTTGTCGACGGTGGGATGTATAAGTCGAGACAATTAGATTTCGAGTCTATTGGCGACTGTTTGACTGTAAGTATACCGCAAATTTCTATATATTCATATTTTGTTACGGAACCGATGATTACCTTAAAGACAAAAACGTCTGGCTTAAGCTTGGAGCCGGTTCCTTTTAAAGGTTTGTATTTGTACATAATAGTTGACATATTTGGAGAAAATGCTGCAGTACACACAGTTTGTTGCCGCTTCTTCTGCATTTGCGCTTAGGAAAGTAAGTGGCAATAAACTTAGCTGTAAGTAAACTAACAACAACTATCAGTTACGAAATCGAAAGAGAAATTGACAATTATCAAGATTGATACAAATATCTAACGACAAATATATGATTTTTGACTTATGCAGATTTTTTATAACTAATTATAGACAAACAGACTTACTCGATAGTCAAAGGTTAGCCTAATTTGCAACACTCGCTTCATAAGAGATGCTTACGCGCATTACCGATCTTAATTTTCATTTTCGAATATAGTTCTAAAATGTATTTATAATGATGATGATTTTTCAAATCTGAAGCTCCTTCGGAAAATCTATTTAGATAATTTCTTAAGTTCTAAAGAATGTTACATAATTTTGTCTAAAATACGCTACATAAAAGTCAAAGATTTTATTATGATTCATTTCTCAAAGATTTTACTTTGTACCTAACAAAGTAAAATAACCGGTTAAGTTCGAATCTGATTCACGCACAAGGGTTCCGTACCATTAGAATTGTCCTAGTCCCACAAATACAAATCTGAAACTCTACAGAATGATCACTGCCTTATATGTATGTATAAATTCTGATAACACGTTAATCGTTTCGACTTATTGCATAACTATAAATGGCGGTAACAATGATTAAGATAGTGTGGTATAGTAGTATATAGTAGGCACGTAAAGTTGTTGGTCCCGGCTGTCATTGTAAGGCAGTCGTCAAGCTATGTCAGATGCCTTTCATTAAAAAATTTGAGACCAGTTGGCCACGAAAGAAAGAAGAAAGAGTGTGGTATAGTGCTGCTCAAGACTGCCGAACGACTATTGTTGTTGGAAAATAGGTTGAAATCTAAAGAAGTTAGAGAAGATCCAACAACCGTAGTCGTTAGGTGGTTCTCCTCTAACTTCTTGGAAGAATTACACCAAAAGCATCGTCACGAGAAATAAATGCTGCCACTATTACTGTTCATTAAAGAGATTACAGATGCGACGTCTTGTAAAATATACGTATCTTTTTGTGTTAATCATGTGCAGTGCAATGTAATTATTAAATAAATAAAGACAATATCCAAAGTCCTAAAACAGACCAAAATTCCGATTTTTAGAACTTTTTACTGTTTACTCAATCACAAAGTATGCTTACGTGATATTTTAGAGGTGTGGTTGTTTTGATACAGTGGATATAGATCGTTGTGGGTTGTGATGCAGTGGACATTTTGATATAGTGGACGTTTTGATACGGTGGACATAATGATACAGTGGACATTATGTAGAGTGGATATACAGATATTGTGGACATTTTGATATAGTGGACGTTTTGATACGGTGGACATTTTAATGTAGTGGTCATTTTGAGACTAAAGGAATTTTCGATATTCACATAACATTCATTTTCAGTCAAGAGATCTTTATTGAATTCAAAAACACAAATGTCACTATCGGAAACAAACTACATGAATTACGAGTATTAGTTTTTTTAAAGAATAAAAACAGAAATGGGACGTGACTCCATAAGCGGTACGCAAGACAAGCGACATTGAGCACTAACGTATAATGATAATTAGAACTGACGGATTGCATTTTTATTATAAGACCTCATGTAAAACTCTTATTAGCAAATAAAGATATTTGATTTGATTTGATAAAGTCTAATTTGGTTTGACATAGAAATAGGACGTCACTATCATACGACTAACCTTTTATGTTGTGGAGTAAACCCCCAGTATTTATTTGCTTGTACTTTTTGTGCCATGGCGTTTTACGATTGCACAAAAATTTGATTGTCTGCATGTACGTAAGTGCATAAAAGAGTTAGTCGTTCTGTTGATAATGTCATTTTGCGCTATTAGCTACCGCGAGCTAAGTACTTGCAGTTTATTACCGAGTACATAAGGATTCATTCGTTACGCTCTCTGAGCACAATTTCAGACTTGGCTCTGCGACGGGAAATTACATTTGATGGTGATTTGATGGAAGATTTGGTCTAAAATGGTCGCAGTCGTTATATTGTTGAAGTAACAACTTTTTTGAGAAATAATTACAATTATGTTTCATTCAACAATGCGAGTTTAACATACATACATACATACTATCACGTCTTTATCCCTAATGGGGCAGACAGAGCATTTTGGGTCTTGCGGTTCTATGCAGAGCCCAGGGCCGCAAGACCCAAAAGTCACTTTTAGCGTCATGGTGGCTCCCATGCTGGTCTGGGAGAAATAAAAAAACTTAGAATGTACCAGCTGCTTCTCTTCCCACGCAGATCGTAAAAGCCGATCGAGGGAATGAGCAAAAATGCAAATCATGTAAACAGGCGATGCGGCTAGCAACCCATCACTGTATTGATTGCTTTTCCATCTTCTCGCGAGTTTAAAAACATTTTTATTTGTTTTAGTCACTACTCACTACGCTTAGCATTTTTATCCCACTTCCTTTCAATCTCTTATTTTAAGTATGTTCACTAATATTCGAAGACGCCTGGACCGATTTGGCAAATTCTTTTCCTGTTTAAAAAGATATATTTGTCAGGTGGTCCCAAGTTTTATTAAAAATTGGTAGTGAATTTTGGGGATGCAGTCGGTTTTTAGCTTTGAAAAATGATTCTGTCATATAAAACAGACTACAAAACAAAAAATATTAAAAAAAAAGGTACCGTGGGCCTTGACAACGGTGCAAGGCCCGAGCTACCGTGTCCAGGAGTACTGCCTTCTCAAATCTGACCCTTGACCCAGCTGTTTAGCGAAAGAGTAAGGTGTTGGTCAAGATTCTTCGCTACAAGACCGTTCGCCGACTACCGGGATAATAATCTTCGACCCACATCTCACGTCATCATCAGGCTTTTTTGTCTTCACTGCAGTAGCACGACCCTCTCTGTACTACCAGAGCCATACTCGGCCAGAGCAGCCTGACCTAGCCTACACTCTCCTCGCTGGCCAGACGGTTTGGAGAGCTTTCCTTGATGTTTGTAAGCTTTGTTTAGCTTGTCAAATCTCACGTAGCAGTCACCTATTATTTTATTATCATGTAGGTATTTTGTTTTAGCCAAGTTTACTAAGATTGCGCAACAAATACAACAATGCATTAGCAGACAGTATTTTAATAATTGTTTATATGAAGTCATGATCATTAAGTGCGAGACCATTCCAAATTGCCGGCTAACATCGTGCGGATTAAAGAAACAAAACAAATTGTTTTATTGTAAACAAGCGAGCCGAGTGAGTGAAGTTCTTGGAGTTTTATTGGACAAACAATCTGACATTTGTATGTTGGTATGTTTGTTTGAAAATAACTCTAGTTCTTAAATCAAAAGTTTATAAAATTTTGCAGCTAGATCAGTTAATGAAAATAAAACATTTAAGTTTAAACATGAGCCAAATCGGTAAACGTGTTACTGAGATATGAGGTCGTAAAGGGGCCGAAATTTTATAGTTAAGGGCGAATCTTGACTACCTTGATCTGGTAGCAAATAGAGCTTATCAAGCTAGAAAATTAAAATGATAAAAACAATAATTTTAATGAAACATTTTTTACTTAGTCTATACAAATAAATGATTTTTGTGTAACAAACAATGTATTCTCTTTTCACATAACAACTTTAAATATCCTTTAAAAATTGTGAGTTGACGTCCTTGGAGAAAATGCTGCAGTGCGGTTTGTTACCGCTTCTTCTGCACTAGCGCTTTGGAAACGGCAGTTATTAGCTGTAAGTTACCATTTGACGTCAATATAAGGGGTGACGACAGGGTCAGAAAAGGACCGTCTTTTAGATTATCTAAAAATAAAGTAAAAAGTCACAATAATGCGGAGCATCAAAGTTCCGAAGTGGAGGTTTGAGATGTCACCGCTAAGTAAAAACCGTACCTAGCCATGACGTTCAATGCGCTGTATCGTTGTAAGTTTTTGTTTCTCAGAGAAAAAATACGTGTTCTTACAATAATTTTTAATAATCTAATCGATGAACTAGAAATATTATTCCAGTGTCATGTCTATTGTGCAACAATACAAAGTGAGGATTGTTAAGAGATATTATACTCTAATATATGACCTATTATATTATATGATTATATGATAATTTATGGCCTATGATAATAAAGATATTTTTGAATTTGAATAAACACACATATTCAATGCTTCAAACACATGGCATGTTTATACAGGAAGCAATTTATTTAACATTGTTTCTCAAGTATAACTAATGCTCTACAAACCTATTTATACCAAGTAATTTTAAATACATCGACTATTGCTTGTAATTCAAATAAGTTCTGTTAAAAGACTTATAAGTTATAAATGATTTTCATACAGCGTAAGAATTCATTTTTGAATAGAAAACATGAGATCATTTCTTAATGATGTGTTTTGATATGATACTTTTGTATAAATATTTGAATCTTTTAATCTTACAGATATCTACTTTAAGGGCGGTTTAGTTCCAAAAGACACGCTTAGTTAGTCCTCTAAAGATTTCTAACTGGAATTAGGTATAATAATAGGCCGAAAGTCGACCAAGTAGGGCCTTTCGACATTATGAGCTGTAGTTGCTGGGCCCAAAATAAAATCTGCATTTCCATACAAAAGTTTGCAGCGGCCCGGGCAATTTGCATGGGAATGTCGAAATTTATTTCGTTTTTTTTTACTATTATTTTTTTATCATTAGGTATGCTATAGTTATGCCTGTGGTTTGATTTATTACGGGTTACCCTTTCACGTTGTATACTTACAGAATAATTTCTTTTTTTGTAGTCCGAATATAAAATTGTGGTAGAATCTGAATAGTGCCAGGTCTAGTCGCATAACATGACACGTCCTGTTATGATGCATCGTCCATTCCCTCGATCGGTTTTTATGATCACTCAAGATGGCACATACACTCTATAATTTTCCTTTTTTTCCTCTATCAGCATATAGTTGTTTTTATAAACTGTTGTATTCTACTAGGACATCATATTTGGTTGCAGGTGTTGGCGGCGCTCGCCGCGCAGTCCATCAACATATCGGTGGGCTTCTGCCAGGGCTTCTCGGCAGTGCTGCTGCCCCAGTACACACACGAGTACCCTAACATCACATACGAACAGAGCTCATGGATAGGTAAGGTTTTTTTTTACATTAAATCACATTATCCTTACAAGAACCCAAAGTCCATCCACTCCCGACGCACTCCCGACTGGCTAGTCGGGAGTGCGAAGTCTATTGACATAATTTGGGCTATTTGGGATTCCTGCTACCCTAGACCACACGCTAGTACCCCAACATATATACGAACATAGCTCATGGGTAGGTAATGTTTTATCAAAGACCTAGAAATGTTTCTAAATCTATGGGTTTTATTACATTACATCATTTTACCCCTAACGAGATCCCAAAGTCCACCCACCATTCTTCTTTTTAGCCATTTGGGATGGCCTAGTCTATCAACATATCAGTGGGCTTCTGGGCATTCCTGCTATCCTAGTACACACACGCGTAACAGAAGAACAGAGTAAATGGATAAGTGATTACTTTTCTACTTTTTGTCGTTAAATACTTTTCCCATTTATGATTTCGAGTCACTATTATGTCTTTAGGCTTTTGCCTAACGACATAAATAAATAGATAGCTATAAAATAAGTGTCAATAATTGGTTGTACTCTCAGTGGTTGTAATCGCCACTTTCTAGTTGTTGCTGCCTTAGTAGAATAAGCTGCTGCGATGGTTTGTTGACATGATGGCAGGAGTTGGTACTATTTATGGTATGTCGAAATACTTTGGCTATGTATGATTCATGGAATAAAATCTTCAATACGATAAACACGAAACAAGATTGAAGTGTAACACCTATTTATGTTCGGTAATGAAATGTGTCCGTGATAAATATACCAACGTGTAGAAACACGTGCGTTTACCTACTTTATGTAGTAAACGAGGTAGGTGTATACATATAATACTTATATACAATATAATACCTCAATGCATAGATTTTCTCTTCATTCCTAGTTGTACCTTTTCTCCTCATACTTATAGTATCAGCAGTTTTTCTTTAAAAAATTAAATTTTATAAACAGTAATTGATGTAAATTATACTTATTGACGTGAAAGAATGTGTAAAGGTATAATTAACTAATAAACATTTCAGTTTGAGCAAGGGTCGTGCGTTCTTATCCCACTCGTGGCGATATTTTTCATCACATGTTTTATTTCGCATAATGTACATATTTACCGAGTCTGCCTCCGTGGTCTAGTGGTCAAGTTTGTGATCCGGAGGTCGTGGGTTCGAATCCCACTGAGAATATATAGCATACTTTGTCAAAAATTTGTTTCCAGTCTGGTTAGGATATTGCATGCTTAAATTACCTGATTATCCTAAAAGAAAGATGACTCCGTATTTCGAAAGGCACCATAAACTGTGGGTCCCGATCGGCATCTAGCGTTTGTTCAAACCTATCTAAGGATTGGTTCTGGTCTACCGTTTGGGTTGCGGAGGTCAGACGGCAGTCGCTCTGTGTAACC
Source organism: Acrobasis consociella (assembly GCA_963555685.1). Taxonomy (NCBI): domain Eukaryota; kingdom Metazoa; phylum Arthropoda; class Insecta; order Lepidoptera; family Pyralidae; genus Acrobasis; species Acrobasis consociella. Next base: position 1,207,553 of record OY743119.1, on the reverse strand, counting down.
AGTAACCTCGTCAAATCACCTAGGTTAGACAGCGGACCCCGGGCTCTGAAGCGTTACCGCTGAGGATGCAACCGGGAATACGCTCGGATGATAATGATGACATATTTACAAATTGTCACAATGTTTATCACAAAGCCAGTGGTAATAACCTTAAGCTATTATTAACGTATCCATTGACCTGAACGAACATAACACTCGTCGTGATGTTCTGCGAGCCCCTTGGCACGGCCCACGGTCCGCGAAAATATGTTCATTCGTCCTAAGTTCATTCACATTTCGTAGTCTATTTATACCTTTAGGCTTTTAAGCTTTGGGCTTTGTTCTTGTTTGGAACAAAAAAGAGGTTATAGGTTTGACGCTGATGTCTGTCTGTCTGTGGCATCGTAGCGTTCTGTTGTTCGTACTTTTGTAGATGAAAATCAGCTGCGCCATTTAAGTTATCGGGGATTAAGAGTCCCCTTACCCTAGACCAAAAAACAACTTTCCATGCAAACGTAGTCTACGTTTTATTTCAAAATGACATGTCTGATTTCGGCAAAATTTTGTAATTTCAAAGATATTGCCATTATCTAGGGTAATAACTGGTTTCCGACAGTATAAATATGAACTTGAAATAGAATATAGTGTTTTATATCATTTTTGACCATCAGTATGAGAAACTTCTAAATCGTTATATTATCTTACCAGTTTATAATTTTACCGTAGGAAGCCAGTTATTACCCTAGATAATTGCAATTTCTTTACAATTACCAATTTTTACCGGAATCTGACATGTGGTTTCAAAATTAAACGTAGACTACGTTTGTATGGAGAAATCTAGGGGACTCTTAACTTGAAAGTCAGAGCTTTCTCTGGCAAATAATAGATGGCCTTTCCTTCTAGGGATAAGTAGCGGGGTTCCGCTTCTCATCCCTAGAAGGAAATCCGTAGTTAAAGATACAACATCGGTAGTTTTGCTACTCTTTACTAAATGGTGTTCTTGACAATCGAGGTTTTTTTTTAATTTACCTAACTAGCAAAACTTGTTATATGAACTAGTACTCTGTTACCCTCTCTTTTATCAAGTGGGTTTATAGAACACTGGTGTCAGATTTTACGAGCTGCCTAAAAGGCATCTGACGTAGCTCAATGATTGTCATCAAGTCATTACACACTAGTGAACTTGGTGGCCCGACGGGAATGCGCATTACTAGCGCTTTCGCAAGCAAAGCGACACCGGGCGTGGTCCGCTCTTAGATGGGTGACCAGAGGCATAAAAAATTCTCAAACATTGCCCCTTTCTTTTATTGTTGTCTTAACTAAAGTTAGCTAGTTCGTAGTAATTTCGAGTTGTTTCCATTAGATAGGTGTGCATGTCTCTCATTGTTCACTTGTTCACTCTTATCGACGGAAATCGCTTTGTTTGAACAGTACACGTAGTTCGTAGTATCAAGACGATACAACAATATTTTTTATCATGTTATTTTCTTTGCAATGATTTAATCGCCACTACAATCTCTTCTAGTTAATAAACCTTACGACTTTGTGTAGACGTTTGTCTGCTTGGGATATCGTAAAAACCTGTCGAAGGAATGAACGAAAATCTATTTTTATCCTTTTCCATCTCGGCGCTCAACATCACAGTGTTGGCCACACACAAAAAACAAACAACAAATAAACATCACGCGGAAAGTGGTTGTGAGTGGGCGTGAGATTCCATCAACCCCGTACGGGATAAAGACGTGATTTGTATGTAGACCGTTGACTGTACATCTATTTTACATACTTTTCAATAACTTATTCTCTACTTTCCAACAACTTAAATCCGATACTTTTTTCTAAGCGTCAAAACAAACTTTTTCTATGGCTTTGTATGAAATATACTGTGACGTCATACATAAGTCTACTTATGTATGACGTCACCGTTTCTTAGAGTCAAATAACATCAGTTTTTTTGCAATCATAAATTTAAAATCACGTTGTAAATGGACATGATCATAACAAGTGACATTATATTGTGAAGCTTTATTTTCAAAGTAAAAAAAATTAAGGGTAAGCTACTTATGTTCTTTTTTAGGGTTCCGTACCCAAAGGGTAAAAACTGGACCCTATTTCTAAGACTTCGCTGTCTGTCCGTCTGTCCGTCTGTCTGTCACCAGGCTGTATCTCAAGAACCGCGATAGCTAGACAGTTGAAATTTTCACAAATTATGTATTTCTGTTGCCGCTATAACAACAAATACTAAAAATAAAATAAAATAAATATTTAAGGGGGACTCCCAAAGAATAAATACGACTTTTTATAGATTATGGTACGGAACCCTTAGTTCGCGAATCCGATTCGCACTTGGCCGGTTGTTTTATTATTTTTGCTGGCACTGGGCAAAGGTCTCCCCCATATCCTTTCACTTATTCCGATTTTGTGCGACCTGCGACCAATTCTTCTCAAAACATCTGATCTCATCACTCCAACGCTTACGCTTATAGAAAGCATTGGTCTATGTTCTTAACATACATACATACATACTATCACGTCTTTATCCCTAATGGGGCAGACAGAGCATTTTGGGTCTTGCGGCTCTATGCAGAGCCTAGGGCCGCAAGACTCAAAAGCCACTTTTAGCGTCATGGTGGGCGAGAAGATGGAAAAGCAATCAATACAGTGACGGGTTGCTAGCCGCATCGCCTGTTAAAATGATTCGCATTTTTGCCCATTCCCTCGATCGGCTTTTACGATCTGCGCAGGAAGAGAAGCAGCTGGTACATTCAAAGTTTTTTTGTTTCTTCCAGACCAGCATGGGAGTATGTTCTTAACAGAACCAAATAATTTATTTTTGACCCAATCTAATACCCAATTATCCTAAATCCCCGACACCAGCCTCGCCCCATCAAAACGTGCCTGCCAACCAGCCTGCCTGCTTAAACCTTATCTACCACAGTACGTTTATTTGTACTTCACTGTTGAGCACACACTGATATCAGCTGTTAGTTTTTCCACTGGTAATTGCAACACTGTGATGTCTACTATAATGACTGTATGATTGTCTGTCATGTCGGTACACGTGGTGGGTGAAACTGAAACTGTCATTCTATACATTAGATAACAGACATACAAAGGGAAGCAGACCAAACATTTACCGTCTTATTATAAAACGCAGACTAACTTTGATAATATGTTTAAACCATTATCTGACCAAATCAAGTTGACATTTTCAGATGAGACACTGACGTATTACTAGATGTCAACTTGATTTGGTCGGATAATGGTTTAAACCAAGTAACAAAGATAGTCTGCGTTTTATAATAAGACGGTTAATACTTAGAACGCGTGGCAATTTCCCACTCGTAGCTTATTTTTTAATTGCCTAAATAATATATTTCTAAACAAATAATTGCGGATGTTGTATACTAAGAACTCTGTTACATTCATAAGTATAGTCCTTGTTACTTGTACTACTGGTTTTGTTCCAAATATTACTAAGTTAAAGACAAACCACAAAATGTATATAGCCTAAATTCATGCCACGCGGCATTCTTTGCATTAAGCAACAATGTTTAGTCTGCTTTATAGGTAGGATACAATATATAGGTATGAATGAACTTGCCCAAAAATGTAGCTGGTGTTTAAAAATAACCCGGTATAACTTTTTATTTTTTTATTAAAACTTTATTTACCAGTAATAAGTGGTACAAAAGGCGGACTTAATGCTGACAGCCTACTCAGATCTGGCAGAAAATCTTGGTTTATTTATTGAATTTACTAGCGCTGCCTCTTTTTCGAGCATATTGTGAGAGCCAATCGAGTGAGTAGGCGGGAATTTAAATTAGAATATCAATAGGTGATGTGGTTAGCGACACATCACTATTTTGATTCCCATGTTCTATCTTCACACCCACTTTCACACCACACTTAATGTAAGAGAAGGTAACTGCCATAGATTCAAATGTCTATTCTGTTAGGGATTAAAATGTGAGTGTGTTACTTAAAGTCCTTTCCTCCTTTCAGCAAGCTTGGGCGTGATCTCAAATCCCGTGGGAGCATTGCTCGGCGGGATGATGGTGGATGCTGTAGGGAGGAGACTGCTACTGCAGAGCATAGTGCTGCCGAATCTGATCGGGTGGCTGGTCATCGCCTTCTCGGAGACTTACGTGTTCCTTTGCGTTGGCCGGTTTATAACGGGATTTACGATTGGTAAGCATTTCTCTTGATTCAATTAGGAGGTAAAGACAAAAATGGAATTTGTTGTTGCCCATTGTATTTAAGTAGTTAACCAAAAAAGTTGCCGTCTTCAAACTCAGTCGCTTTCTGCTCTAAATATAAGTGCTTTGAACTCATAATAACGGGACTAAGTACAAATATTTTATTTCTTTGTTGAGTCTAAAAAACGTTTTAGCATTGGAAATAAAACATAACCCAATAAATAGCTACTATTGTATTCCGAAACTAATATAAAATTGATCGAAAGAAAAGAATCTAACTTATGAAAAAGAAGAACGCTAAAGCAAGATTTACCATGAAACTACAATTTTATATGTTTCTTTTTCAGGCATGTCAACAGTCTCGTACATCTACGTGGCAGAAATCACAACACCAGAGAAGCGAGGGGTCCTCAGCGCTCTGGGCCCTGGCCTGGTGTCCACGGGCATCTTCATCGTCTACTCCTTAGGGGCCTTTATACATTGGAGGAAAGTCGCAGCCATTTGCGCTGGAGTATCGCTACTGACCCCTACCCTCATGTACTTCGTGCCTGAATCCCCTTTATGGCTAGCCTCCAAAGGCCATATGAAAGAAGCCTACAATGCAATGTTCTGGCTGAGACAAAACAACAGTACCGCTCAACAAGAACTGATGGAGTTCACCAAAGACCGAAAGATTGGCGAAACGATGACTTTCAAGGAAAAGATGTGCTTATTCAAGCGCAGAAGCGTCTTAAAACCTTTCATTCTTTTGATTGTATTCTTTATATTCCAAGAGATGTCTGGCATCTACGTTATTTTGTACTACGCTGTCGATTTCTTCAAATCTGTTGGCACCAGTATGAACGAATTCACAGCTTCCATCATCGTCGGTGGAGTCAGAGTCTTCATGGGCGCTGTTGGAGCGTGCCTCATCAACAGCTTTAGAAGGACGACTTTAGCTGCCACGTCAGGGTTGTTATTAGGCATGGCTATGCTTGGAGCGGCCATTTGTGACAGTGTCAATGGACCACCGTTGGTGAAACTTGCTTGTGTGTTACTACACGTATCATTCAGCATGGTTGGATTCCTACAGCTGCCTTGGATAATGTCAGGGGAGTTGTACCCTCAGGACATTCGAGGCGTCATGTCTGGCGCTACGTCATGTTGCGCTTACGTATTAATTTTCTTCAACATAAAGACATATCCTCAACTGGAGAATTTGTTGACTTCCAATGGCACATTGTATCTTTTTGGTGGATGCGCCTTATTGGGAGCTGCGTATTGCTACTGGTTCCTGCCAGAGACGAAAGGGAAGTCTTTGACTGAAATAATGAAGCAATTCGACGAAAGAAAGGATTCGGACGCTGAAGCTGGGTATACTAAAGAGAAGAGACATAGTATAGAAGGAAGGCCAGTACAAAGGAGGCACAGCGCTGGTGCGGCGGTGTCGTTAGAGAAAAACAAAGAACTATTCACCCCTTACTGGGTGCAAGAGAAAGAAGTGGAAAAGAAATAAGTTCCTCCGTAGCAAAGTATTTTATAGTTACCGAGACTTGTACAGTTTGTGATTTTATTAAGTATTTTACGAGTGATTTTATAGTTTTTAAACTGTTACATTCCTTTAGATGTAATTTAGTGATATTTTGTATACAAGGTGACGATACTACGATGTATTAAATTAACTCTAAGTACAAATGTGTTATCACGTTTGCGCTGGTCGCGACCTAGGACAAGTAATTTTCTTTTTATAGTAAGCGGTAGTTTGTTAGTTAGTAAAATTCATTGAGAATCTATCTCTGTCATCCATTTGCTGAAATGTAGATGCTGTTTTTATATACATTGCTCGTTTTGTAATTATACAGTTTTGACTAATCTTTGACATCTAAAACATGCTATGTATAAAAAATTAGCATTTCAATCAGCATCAGCAGTTAAAATAATTTAATCTGTCCTCTAAGCGTTACTTTTTCAATACAGTCAACATTTTTTAAAGCTATTTCAGTCCATGATACTAAATAATGCTATATAATTTTCAATATATTTTCTATCAAAATTATAAAAAAATTCGTCATCCTATACAATTTCCATCCGAACGCTGATTTGTATGGGAAGCCGAATCGTTTTTCAATAATTGTTTTATGGAAAGTAGTTCAGTATTGCAGACTGAACTTGCCCCAAAAATGTTGCCGGTGTTTAAAGAGTAACGCTGTGTTGTAAGTTAGTGACATTATAGATAGATGTCAATGTGCGATTTTTACTTGCAAACTGGCGCTTAGTATAGACAGACCAGAGGTGCTTTTTTTCAAACGCGGTGTCACAAAAGAACGATTTTTGTACTCTTGACTCTGCGTTTTAAAAATAGCATTTCAGTTTTATATTTTTAGTACTTTTGGCACAAACAGAAGCGATGTTACAGCGCAAAGTTGTTATAAGGTAAATTATTACAGGGTGACTGAGTGTATACTGACTGTGATTCTATGATACTAATGAATATTTTTAATATTATACCGTGTGTGAATAATATAAAGTGTTGTTTTTCAAGTTATTGTTTTATTTCGTCAAGGTTTTATTTGTGCACTATCTTTATAGAAAGAAGTGGGTCTAGATATAAGATATAAATAGCAACCTTTTCATACGACTAGCGCCATCTATACACATCCTCATAAAATAAAACAACGTGACCACATACGTTATCGTTAACGATATCAAAAGCACACCTGTTATATAAAACAGTCAACATCAACCAGTAATAGTTTGGTATCAGAATTATAGATGGCGGCACTATCGATTACTCGTAGTACTCGTGATGAAAATTTGTTTAGGCAATAAATTATTATAAGCTTATCTCATATTAAAATTTTTAAATTGTTTCACATACAAAAATAAATGACTGACTGCAACGGATATGGATCATTTATAGTTATTTCTGATCTTGTCATTTATCAATAGATTTTTTTATTTACAGCCTTTATTTCTCAATGTAAATATAATTTCGGATATCTACTATAAAAAAAATATCAACGATCATGTTAAACAAAAAAGCCGTAAGTAGATAAGTAACTTACCAATAAATTTTTATAATTATAACTAAACTTTTTACTTATCGATATTCAACATCAAATAAATCTCATATTACTAACGAGCAATTCTTTAATAAGTATAATGCGAAAACGGCTCCTACAATTTGGATGCAATTTTGTACGTGGGATGTAAAAAGCATTCACCAAGGTAACAGGTACTAAAAATTAATTTCTACTTCTTACATTTCCTCTCAAAGTAGCTAAAAATCGGTGAGCTACTCTCTGAGCAGCACCAAGCACTGATCTATTACCTTTTTGGATTGCTGTAGCACACAGGATAAAAAGATATTGATATATGTTCCCAATACATGTTTTGTTTTGTTATTTTTGTATATTTATTCTGTATGTGTGTGCCTATCTATTGCTACAAATAAACATCATATCTATCTATCTAACTTTATTGTTGCTGAAGTAGATATCAAATTCCACTGACCTGGTCTGCGGGATGCCGTACTTAATCCCGACGCCGACCCTGGGCAGCGCCTTGATCACCTTCTTCACTGTGGCCTGGTCCGGGAACGCGAAGAAGATCGACGCTGGAACGGAGAAACAGATGTTTCTTTAGTCAAGCTTTTGTTAAATTAAGTAGTTACCCCCATCATCATCATCCCCATATACATTTATTAAATTTTATTACCATTATCAGGTCTTCTTATCTACACTGCAGGAACACGACCCTCTCTGTACTACCAGAGCTATACTTGGCCAGAGCCAGATGACTTGGCCTACACTCTTCTCGCCTGGTCAGACGGGTAGGAGAGGTCTCACTGATGTTTATAAGCTTTGTTTAGCTTGTATTTCCTAAGTCACCTTCTACGACATCCACGGAAGGACTTGGAGTGGCCCTATTCTACTCTGCCGGGAACCACACGGCTAAATTTAATAAAATTTTAAAAAATATTTTTTTATTTTTATTTTTTTCTCCACTTCGCACGGTCTTTGGTATCTTTGAGTGGTCTGATCATTAACATACAAATAAAGCAGGACTATTAAGGATGCAATCGAGAACACGCAAAGTTTATTTTGTTTGTAGAACTAAAAACTGACTTTACCCCCAAACTACAAAACCGATTTTGATAAAATATCTATGAACCAACTCGCAAATATACCCTGTCAAACAAAAAAAAAAAAGAGTGTGTACTTATGTACACGCGTTAGAAGTTATACTACTTTGGGGTGAACATAGATACAGTACAGCCAGATCGTGGGCTAACTTCATACTGTTGTTTTTTTCTGTCAGTGTGCGCGCATCGTAAAAATTTACTCTCATCATTTTTCCCAATCGCGCCAAAAGAAGTATAACTTCAAAAAGATTTTTCCAAATCGGTCCAAGCGTCTTCAAATAACCGGTGAACATACTTTAAAAAAAGATCGCGACGAATTGTTAACCTACTCCTGTTTTGGAAGTCGGTTAAAATACAATTTAAGTGTCCCCCTTACCATAGACATTTTCATACAAACGTAGTCTAGCTTTTATTTTGACATTAAATGTTAGAATTGTGTAAAAAAAATTCAGATAAATTGCATATATCTAGGCATATTACTAGTTTTCAAATTCAAAATATAAACTTGAAAGAGAATATAAGGTTGTAGAAGTTCCCATACTAATGATCAAAAATGATATATACAATGTCCTTTTTTATTAAGTACAAATATTTTAAGGGGTGATTCAGTCCATAATTTTGAACAACTTTTCCCAGTAAATTTCTATCGAAATACGAAAAAATAATTTTCATTTTCCATAGTAATGATATCACGTGACTACTTCGATTTCTATGAAAACCAAAAAAATTTTTTTCCTATTTCGATATACATTTATTGGGAAAAGTTGTTCAAAATGATGATCTGATTCACCCCTTAAAATATTTGTACTTAATAAAAAAGGACATTGTATACTATAGTCTTCTTAAGTCCATATTATGACTGCAAAAACCAGTTATACAATATCCTTTTTTATTAAGTACAAATATTTTAAGGGGTGATTCAGTCCATCATTTTGAACAACTTTTCCCAATAAATGTATATCGAAATAAGAAAAATATTTTTTCGGTTTTCATACAAATCGAAGTAGTCACGTGATATCATTACTATGGAAAATGAAAATTTTCTTTTCGTATTTCGATATACATTTATTGGGAAAAGTTGTTCTATATGATGGACTGAATCAGCCCTTAAAATATTTGTACTTAATAAAAAAGGACAATGTACGCCTGCCTACACGTGTGCAATTTCTTTGAAATTACAAAAATTTACCGAAATCTGACACGTCTTTTTAAAATAAAAGTTAGACTACGCGTGTGTGGAAAAGTCTGATTCTCTCTAGGGTAAAAGAACTCTAAAAAAAAAATAGAAAAAAAGAAAAAAATGAAAAAAAGGAAAAAAGCACAGTACGATTACATCAGTGGAAGAACACTCACTTCTGCTGGCGAGGAACATCTCCACGGCGACGTTCTGCAGCAGGTAGCGCCGCGAGAAGATGGCGCGGATCTCGCTGAAGTACCATTTGCCGTGGAGGTGCTCGCAGTACTTGAGGACCTGGAATGGAAGAGAAAGAGACGTTACTTTATGCAGTCATCATTATCATCAGGTCTTTTTAGTTTTGAGGACCTGGAATGGAAGAGAAACAGATGTTACTTTATGCAGTCGTCATCATCATCATCATCAGGTCTTTTGAGTCTCCACTGCAGGAGCACGACCCTCTCTGTACTACCAGAGTATGTTGTTAGGTGAAGGGATGATGTTAATGAAACACTCTCGTTGTAGGTTCGTAGGTAGGTAGGTAGGTAGGTTTATTATAGAGAACATGGTTTATAGAGGTATATAGTGCACAAATAAGACATAGGTACATTGATGTCATAAGGTATGTTTATCTAGATAGGATGAGTAATCTAGGTGTTCTACATTGAAAGGTTACAAGGTGTAGGACAACAATGAGTTTAAGTACACACACTACAAGATCCATACTTAATCAGAGCAGCCAGAGGATTTGGCCTACACTCTCCTCACTGACCACACGGGTTAGAGAGGTCTAATTAATGTTTATAAGCTTTGTTTAGCTTTTTTCCGAAGTTTATTCAGTAACAATTCATTTTAATGCCTAAACTTTATGCAATAACAATTCATTTTAACGATAAACTTTTTTGTTGACCGTAATATTTATTTTATTAATCGCTTCTTAATCGACTTCCAAAAAGCTTATCTTTCATTAATCGAATCCGACTAAGCTGGTCAGCGTCCGGGAAGCCACGCAGTGTCTTCTCGTCCAAAATACCTCAGTGCCACAAGACTAAAGTCCATAATCATTGTGTGTTACCAATGATGACTTATGGCTTTGAAACTTGGTCCCTTAGTCTCATAAGAAGGCTCGAGATTGATCAATGCACTATGCAGAGGGCTATGCTCAGTGTTTGAAGTGATCAAATCAGAAATAAGGAAATTCGTAGAAGTCAATGACGTAGCCAAACGGATTAGCTCGTTGAAGTGGCAGTGGGCTAACATAGAGCATCAGCTACTGCCGACGACGCAACATGTACAAATACAAATAGTTTATATTGTGGAACACAGGTCTTAAATTATATAATGCTAATAATGATAGTGTCTCGCGTTAGTTTTAATTTAAAAAAAAGCTTTGAAATAGGTATAAACAAAATACCTAACTATAATTAATAACCAATTGTTTTACTCTGCCACAACTTTACGTGTCATCAAATTAAAACCAAAGTGAAACTTTAAACACGCGTCGTAAAAGCGGAGCTAGGGCCGAGCAGTCGTTAGTAGTTAAATTTATTGGTACAATAATCGTGTGTAAATCAGGGAACGCCTTGTTTCTGCGCAGGCGGCACTAAATTATGTTGTTTGCTCGTTGGTTTGTTGATGTCTTAAATCTACGCTTTTTTTTACAAACCAATGGTTGACAAAAACGAGATGGTCTTAGATGCGAATGACGCCGATATACACCCATCTGTTCGATGGATGAAAAGTATTTTTTATCAAATTTAGTACTTCTTTTAAAAGTATAGTGATTAGTGGAAAACTAAATCTGTATAGGACGATTAAAGGTTGGCCAGGTATCAGCTATATGACAATAAGTCATATCAGACACTTTTTTCTAAACGTCAAAACAAACATTTTCTATAGGATTTGTATGAAAGACCCTTATTGAATAATTTCTTTTTGGCCCAGTCATGTACCCAAATGTATAAATGAATAAAAAAAACATAAAAAAGGTTAAAATTTAAAAAAAATTATTCTTTTTTTCTAAAAATCTCATATATGTTTGTGTCATAAGTTGTGGCTAATAATTTGCCAGACAGATTGCCAAAGCTTCAATAAGGCATCTGATAAATCTTAGCAGAAAGCGGGGTCTTAGCTCAGCAGTGGAACCAGCAAAAACGTTAACCATTTTTATGAAGTAAAGTCAGTTATAATAACATAAATAGTAAATTTTCATCTTTCTCAATTCGGTACAAAACAACATCACATGTCTCTTTCCCATACATTAGAAAAATGCAAGGCAAGGGGTGCACGCTGCACACTACAAACTGTTGTTTGGAGATCAATTTATTGCGTTTTCGTGATTTGTGCCATTTGGGTCCTTGAGAGTAGTTTGGGAGAATATGCCACATGTTGTGCATTTTATTGCTATTAACTATGTTGAAAAGAAAGAAGTGTTTATAATTATTTGATTAAATAGCGGCCATGTTTGAATCAAATTGTTTAATTGTAAAGTTACTTCAGTTTACAAGTATAATTAAAATTCTTTACTCATATTATTTGAATAACAATCGTTGAAACTTAACTCGAAGGTATTACTTGTAAACCTGACACAATTGATGGTCACTTACACACACGAAAAAATCTAATAATTAGCCAAGTGCGTGTCGCGCCACGCGCAGTTGTAGGGTTTAGTTGCGAGTGCCAACTTTAAGTTCATGTCACTAAAAACGTCTAAAAACTTTCTATTGAATTTGTATGATTTTCTTTCCAAATACATTTTATAAGTTGTTCGGCTAACTATTTAATTTGTATACCCTACTTAGATCTGACTTCCATTCCACTCATAAAATGTTTATCATTGTTTGCACAACCACCTTAATACTAGTAGTACTGTGACAATGACAACAAAACGAGGGTGTGATATCGCGTGTAATTAGCGAGCGACGTCGGGGGAGCGCGTTGTAGTGATTGTGTTGAGAGGGAGTTGCTCTTTTGTTAGTAGAGAATGGAGTACGGACAGTATCATTACTTAATTAATCACAGATTTAAGGGGGTATGAGAACGCTAGAGGCACCCTCGTCCATGTATCCATTGTCTATCTGTCCTGGATATGCTCTGAAACTACAGGGCAGATTTGATGCGGTTTGCCTAGTATATAAAGTCTTACATTTTAGTGATAATCCCCTTTCCGAGAATCGTCTTTCCCGGAATGGCTTGTACCGTATGTACCTATTAAAAACTTGTGCAAACCCGGGGTTGTCCGCTAGTTTAAGAATAATATCGTATTCTCAAAAATAGGATTTTTACACGTGAATCATCTCAAATATAATCCTTAGACAATACTTTCATCTCCGTTTTTGATAAATTATTTTAAATGAGGAAGCCAGTCTCGTAGGAAAATGACACGCGATAAAAACGTGTACCTACATACTATCATGTATTTATCTATAATCGGATCGACAGAGCATTGGGTCTTGCGGCTCTAAGATTAGAATAAGCTAAACCTTTCAGAATAATTAGACAAAATAGTAGTAAAATCCAATTAAAATTCCCAAAGCCTAAATTACCTGAATCATATTAAATCACAAATTTCCAAACAAACGAACAAACTAAAACACAATTAAAGGGCGCGAGGGAGCGGGGCCGGAGTCCGGAGGGCCTGTCCCATCTCGTTGGGCTCCAATTTGTCAGCGCAGAGGGTTGGTACCCTCAGGAATAGGCATCCCCTTTTATGGGTTTGGTAGCGGAATTTTAAGACTCTTCTATATTTTAAGACTTGGTTGGATGAATGAAAGCGACGAAGCACTTTAGCATCGGCCGTGCTGATGCGATCCGTCGCTCTCTCTCGCTCTAGCAAATAACGGCGACGAACAAGATACCAGCGTGCGAAACTTCCGTTCCCTGCTGACAGATGAGTCCCAACCTTAACCCTACACTTCTACATAATACATTCTTCTTCTTATCGTGTGTGTCAGTGACTAATACTAGTGTCAGAGTTTTTAAATCGCCTTAAAGGCCTCTGACATGGTTTTAGGTAACGACCAATGTCAAAGACAGTGACCGGGACCGACGGCTTAACGTACCCTCCGAAGCACGGATCATCTTACTTATCAGACAATCAGGTGATCAGCCTACAATGTCCTAACCAAACTAGGTTAACAACACAAAGCCCTCGCCGGGAATCGAACCCGCGACCTCCGGGTATGAGCCGAACGCTCTAACCACTACACCACGGAGGCAGTTATCAGTTAGCATAATACATTATCTGTGGTCTATACTACAGATACATTATCACGTCTTTCTACCTGACAGAGCCCAGGGCCGTAAGACCCAAAGGCCACATTAGCGTGATGGTGGGCGTTAAGACGGAAAAAGGAATTAAAATAGTAATGGGTTGCTAGCCGTAAATTGTCCACTCTCGTTCTGCTCTTCCGATCGGCGCGAGAAGAGAAGCAGCTGGTACTTACATTCTAAGTTTTTTCTTTTCTCCCAGACCAGCATGGAAGATCTACTACGGCTTGATAATACTGGTAAATCCCTAAACCATGCTGAGTAAGACACTGCGTAAGACAAAAAGGCATGACAGTTTTCTTCAGACAAATACTTTTTAAGAAAAAACCAGGCGACCAATAATCTGTTATTTTGAGAGACACGTAGGTATATATTGGGTGAGCTGTTTTGTACATATTCATACTTATGTACTATACATGTTTCTACTATATGTTTTGTATTTGGACAGAGAGAGATGGAAGGCATTGGTTGCTCCACAGAGACAAGTTGAATTTTCTTTAGACGTATGTAATTGTATTTTAATTGTATGAATAGATAAACTCTTTTTACAGCAGTGGTTCCCAAACTTATTTTGTCTACTGCCCACTTTGAGAATAAATATTTTTTTAGCGCCCCCATTTTTTCACCTATTTAAAAACCAGCCAACTGATACAGGAATGCACAATTCGGGTTATTTAACAAAAACTTGTTAAAACATGACAGATATCTACGAGTACTAATAACTATTAAAATGCGAAAGTGTGTCTGTTGCCTTTTTATTTGTTTGTTTGTGTCTACTTTCATTACGAAACGGAGCGACCGATTGACATGATTTTCATTTTTTCTATATTCAATAAAATAGGACAGATATATAAACTACGCGGAGAGAAATATAGAACCGAGTTTGAGCAATCTTTTAATTCATATTAGTTGATGTTCACAAGTTGTTGTTGAGAGTCGAGAGCTCTTGCAGTCGTTGTTTAAGAGGCCTCCTAGCTAAATAAAGCTCCTAGCAAAAAAAAAACATTTTCTTTCTGGGTCTCTTACCGCTCCCCTTGAGACCTGCAGCGCCCACAAGGGGGCGTTATCGCCCACTTTGGGAACCACTGTTTTACGGTAATAGTAAAAAGTTGAATAGAAGTGTAAAATAGTTTTTAGTGCCGCCAAACTTTGACCTTTGTGTATAAAATAAATGATTGCTATGTAAGTACCAAAATTTTGAATCATTAATAATGCGATGAATGATCATTGATCATGAAAGTTAATGGTATCTGAACAATTACTTACAGATATTAATAACAAATTATTACGATTCCAAATCCATACTAATATTACAAATAAGAAAGTAACTCTGTATGTTACCTCTTCACTCTTTAACCAATGAATGTATTATGTTTTAGGTGAAGTTTATGGAATCCTGATTCAATAAACTTCACTTAAATTCCGACAATCTGGCCGCTGAATATCAGTGACCATCAGCTAGAAGAATTAAATAACTTTTTTTAATAACGACCTCCGTGGCGTAGTGGTCACCATGCTAGTCCGCCACCCAGAGGTTCCGGGTTCGATCCCCGGTCAGGGCAAGTTGGAAAATGGTCTTTTTCAAATTGTCCTGGGTCTTGGATGTTTATCTATATATGTATTTGTTATAAAATATAGTATCGTTGAGTTAGTATCCCATAACACAAGTCTCGAACTTACTTTGGGGCTAGCTGAATCAGTGTAATTTGTCCCTATATATTTATTTACTTATTTTAGAAAAAAAAATTTTTTTTGGACAATATTTTATATGGCGTTTGCTTTTAAAATTTAGTCTTGACCAAGCCCTAAATAACCCTTGAAATTGTTTTACGAATCAATTCGACGAATACTGCTAGAAAAGAAAATTACATGACCATGCTTTCATTCGTGTAGCACCTTTTAGGCAATAGACCAGATACTTAAATTACCTGAAATTTCTTTCGCAAAAGACCCGATACGCAAATGACCTGAATTTCTGTCGCGGAAGACCGAAACTACTGTTAACAGTTTAAAGTAAGAACGTGAAGCTTTTCTTCGCAAATTTGCCAAAAGTGGTTGTATTTCGCAAATGTGCGAATAAAAGCTTGTAAAATTAGGTAGCCTTTTATCTATATCAAAAAAGTTAAGTACATTATCGACATCAATGTAGGAAAACTTCCACAAGATGCATGTAGCTTCACCAAAAGTTCCCATACAATCAATCACAGTTTTTAGATCGCTATCAAACTGATCCCCCGTGGCTAGCAGTCGGCAGGTTGTGCACACAGATACCAGGTTCAATTCCGAACGCGCGGCCTGGCAAATAAATGTTTACAAAGGACTGAGTGTACGAGAAGATTAAGTGTAGATGTAATGTGATGTTTTAGATAGAGCACGTTTTGATTTTGTTTGCTGAAAATTATATTTAATCCCTAGGTGACCAGACCATAAAAAAAAAATTCAAAACTAAAAACCAACTTCGCCCCCAAACAACATAACCGATTTTGATGAAATATGGGACCACTTCGCGAGTATACCCTTTCAAATAAAGAAAGAATTTTCCTAGTCCAGACTTTTCTATCTTGGTAAAGTGATCAAAACATTGATGGAGCCCCATCGACTATTAACATTTTCGCCGATTTCCTTGATCCGCTTTTAAAATCCGTGCCGTGAAAAAAGAAAAGGAGCGGGTTTATTGTATATTTTACTAGTTTTTGGAACGATGTTTCTTTTCAGACGGTATGGATGGACTTTGCGGATAGGAGCTAGGCCAAAAAAGGTAAGATTTTTCCGTCACGAACATTTTTGGGGCTTCAAGTTTTGTAACTTCGTTTCAACCGAGTGTTTTCTTTTCAAGGCCAGGATCAGCCTTTGGTTGAAAAAGTCTCTGGTCGCCACGCGATTTATAAGTATATTTATTAGTTAATAATAAATTTAAATTAAAAGCGTTACTATTTCCACTCGTGAACCAATTCACTTCAACGAACAGTAATCTTTAATGCGCATAGAAAACACGCAATAGGTGTGAAACAATTAGATTACCCCACAATGAGGATCATGGTCTAATGGGACCTTATCACGAAATATGGCACTTATGGTTCTAAACCTTCACACAGATCTTATTGTAAAGTGTTAGAGACTGTTTTAGATTTTGCGGTGTGATTTGTGAACCAATGTACTAGTACCTACAGAGGGATGCTGAGTGCATCGTGGGAGAAAGCACGGGTGCTTCTGATTTATATCCCGTCATATTTGATAAAAGTTGAGAGGCGAATGCATTAGAAAATGTTTACAAAAATATGGCTAGAGCGTGCTCCCGGTTGCATTTTTGTGCTAGAGATAGCCCTTTCTGCCTTTTCTTCTCTAGTGGATTTCGAAGGCGTCTACTATTGTAAGTTGGAGAAGAAGATGCCGGAATCATTTAAAATATCATTCGGCTGTGCTCAAATGACCGGCTGCCTGTTCGAAGTCCTTGGGAATATAGTTCTAGAAAGCGATATTTATGCTCTTGACGTCAACAAAACATACATACTATCACGTCTTTATCCCTAATGGGGTAAACAGAGCATTTTGGGTCTTGCGATTCCTAGAAGCTGCAAGACTCAAACGCCACTTTTAGCTTGATATGGGCAAAAAGGTGGATAAAGGAATCAAAATAGTCATGTGTTTCTAGCCGCATAACAAAAACCTTTCTTATAAATTCTGTTTATTATTTTTAATTTATTTACATTGAATACATGAATCCTTTAATATCTCCTCTGATCAACTTTTACGATCAATGTAAATAACATTCAAATGATATGAACCCCCCAGATAACGTAAGATATAAAAACTATAACAGATATTTCCGGGGGTAAATTTTAGATATTTCCACGTCGGTTACCAGGGGCTCATGAATATGGAGGAGCTGTCAATAGGCTTGTCGTGACGATGCATCAGTTCGGGGGATACCAGCCCCAAATGTGGTATGGGAGCGGCGATAATATTTTGTATGGAAGTCGGATGTTGTAGATAAAAATGGAAATGAATGATAAAGGGGCTTAACAGTTCGTGGTAGGGATACCTACCTCAGTGTCTTCTCAGCAGTGGTAATTAAAAAATGCTTGTAAGTTGTATCTTTTGTTTAAAAAAATACTATAATTACTTAAACTGAATAAAAAGTATTTATATTCTATGATAGTGAGAGCATTGAATTATTGAGTAAAGATGCTAAGCGAAATGCAATTTCTTATTATATCAACTAATTTATCAAAATATACCTCTAACACAGCTTCAGCTATTTAGCTATCAATGTAGGTAAAGTAAGTACGACTTAAAACTTTTTATTTTTGGTTTACAAACCTGACTTTATTCCAGGTTTTTTATTTATTTTAAGTACTAAAGGTTATATTGATATTTGTTGAAAACCTGTAGCGGAACTAGGTATCGGAAAGGGATCGTATTCGCATATAACGAGTTTTTTACAAGGCGGCCCTGTGCGCGCCTTAGGGCTGACACTACGGAAATATTAAATGTGTAAATAAAATAACAGTCAAAAAACAAAAAAATCTACATTCCTATAAAAATTGCCCGGGTGCTGCACAATTTTGTATGGAAATGCTGAATTTTTTATTTTTTGACTTTTATTTTAATTTCACTACACTATACTTAGTGGTGTAGTATAGCCCGTGGTTCGATTTATTACGGGTAGTCCCTTCCACTGTGTATACGTGTTGTGATACAAAAATCTAATATGGATATAGTCAAATCACGTTATTATTATTTTATATGGTTTCAAAGGAATGTTATGAAACAGAGTTTTAAAAAAAACTAAACGTAACTGTAAGAATTATTTTGAGATTTTGGAAAAAAAAATGTGAATAGTTTTAGTCTACAAAATAGGGTATCTGGTTCATGAACATTGAACATTTATATTTAAGGCATTTGAAATGATCATCATAAACATTCAGCATTTTAGAATATAAAATTTTATTGCAAAAAAAAATTTTTTTTGTCCATTGAAAGACGCTAAGTTTTACTTAATAAAAATCCATGTGGTATAAAATTGCATTCTTTTTTCAAAACAAAAAGAGCTGTCGCCCCTACAAAGATGCGTGGCTCTCGTCCCGCCGGCGATTGTTATCGCGCACCGTAAATAAGGCCGTGTGACAAGTGCGCCCATTAGGACGGTGACGGCGAAAAAATGGCGTGAGGCAGCCCTACCGAACCGTACGGTGTGCAACCAAATTGAAATAAACTATTGTATTTAAAGAGCCTATATCTGAACCGTTATTCCATAAAATGACATGGCAGCCGTCCGATATTTCGTCCTATTTCAATATCAAACCAAATATTCTACTACTAAAATTATAAATGCGAAAGTGAGTTTGTATATTTGTTTGTCACCACTTTAAGCTTCAATCTCTGAACCTATTTAGATGAAATTTGATATGGATATAGTTTGATACCCAGGGAAGGGCATAGGATAGTTAATATCCCAAAATTCCCACGGAGATCGAAGTCCACTTGCACAGCTAGTTAGACTGTATATCATCATTTATTACCGCTTAATGTTTCTTGACATTGCAACGCGGGCATGTACTTGTAGCACAGCACGTATGTCGTGTTGCTTTTGGAGTAAAGACCCTGTCAAAAATAATATAATTACTAACGTAACAGATATCCAACGCCATAGAAACTATTGGAGGTAGGCAAAACTGGGACTTGCGGGTAGGCACACAGAGATGGCAGCACACACGACTAACAAAAAAGTAAGAAAGAAAGTGTTCAATCATATTTTATTAATAAGAGTATTACTTTATTTAAATTAAAGTAGTAAGTTGGTTCTGGATTACTTTTCCGCTCTTATAGGACGAGAAAGAAAAAGCTGGAAAGCACAGCAACTACATCGTAGAACTCCTAACCCGGATTCTACAACTACTTTGTAGTGAAATGTGATTTATGTTGTATTAATTGTTTATAGTACATAATTAGTCAATAGGGATGTGGCCTGGGTAAAAAATATATTATTTTATTTAGTCCGTTAACTTGATTATCCAAAAATAAAGGACCCGTATTTTTTCGTTTAGCACATTTGTGAAAATTCACAAAGTTACAGCGCTTCGAAGTTTCAGAGAGAGGGTGATTAAAAATCATAGCTGGTCGTGGTGGGACTTTTGGTTAAAAATCGTAGCAGATAGTGACATCACGCCAAATTTAACTGCGCCGTATCTTTGTCATTATTTGCTAATCAGGGAACAGAAAAAAAACGTATCCCATACTTTTTAATAATCTACCGAATGAGCTAAAAAATTTTTTGAGTCCACTTCTATTCTGCAGATTCAAACTTACCAAGCGGTTTATATTAAAGTCGGGGGTTTGTTTTTTGTGCACCGTACATGGCAAGGTGTGTCAAAACAGATAGGAAGTATAAATAATAGTGCTGTCGCCACGTGTCGCCGCGTTCTATTACGTTATATTTATATTATTTTAATTCAATACACTTACTATATCATGCTATAATCTTCTATTCGTGTGTGTCAGTGACTAACACTAGTGTCAGAGTTTTTTAAACCGCCTTAAAGGCCTCTGACATGGTTTTAGGTAACGACCAATGTCAAAGACAGTGACCGGGACCGACGGCTTAACGTGCCCTCCGAAGCACGGATCATCTTACTTATCAGACAATCAGGTGATCAGCCTACAATGTCCTAACCAAACTAGGACAACAACACAAAGTCGTTGTCCCCGCCGGGAATCGAACCCGCGACCTCCGGGTATGAGCCGAACGCTCTAACCACTACACCATGGAGGCAGTTGGTCAGCATGCTATAATAACCCCTATCGATAGACTTTAACGATTGTATTTTTTTGTATAGCACACTTTCACACTAATTACACTAATATCACAGGATAAATACTAGTACTTACGTACTATACTATAAAGGCCAAAGTTTGTGTGTGTCTATGTGTGTGTATGTTTGTTACTTCTTCACGCGCAAACGGCTGGACCAATTATGATAAAAGTTGGTTTGCAGGAAGCTGACACCCTGGATAAACACATAGGCTACATTAAGCGCGATGTTTTTTATAGCCATTTCGTGGCGAAAGGATCAGCCTATCTGCGTTACCGGCTAGACTGTCCTCGAAGCTTGCCCAGGGTGCGCAGGAGCGGCTCAGTACGTCACACGGGGAAGCTCCTTTTATATAGCCATAGCCGTCTTTTACTCCACCGGTGGAGGAGGGATGGTGACAAGATGACTGCCATTAATAAAATGACACTAACAACTTTCACTAATACTTCTTGTCGAAATATAAATTATGAAATGTGCTATCGAAGTTGTTGTCTCACCCCATTACAACTAGATTTCGGATGAGTATATAAAATTACTCTTTCGAATTTTCCCTTTAATATTCTCCTATTAGTTAGTAAGTTATCTCTTTATTTTACAAAAATAATTGTTTTATTTTGCCTTTGAACATCCTAAGCACAGTCTGACATTGCTTTATAACCCAGCGTGTCAGTATTTATGTCGTGGGAGCCGAGCGCCGCGCTTCTGAGAACTCCTCGGGGAGAACTCCTGTGACATCCTGGTACCCTAGTACCGGTGACATTCAAGATTTGAATATCCCGTTTTTACAAAAAAAGTAAAAGTAAAGATTTTTTGCTCACCGATGCTTGCTATATATAACTAGACCACTATAGTATAATAATAATACAATAACAGTAAAAAAATTCGCCATTCCCATACAAATTAACCGGGCGGCTGCACACTTACGCATGGAAAAACCGCCTTTTTTTTAGTTTTCGTTTGTTATTTTAATTTCATTATACTAATAGTGGACTAGTTTAGCACGTTGTTCGATTTATTACGGGTATGTCCCTGTATGTCCCACGTTGTATATATAGGTCAGGTATAGAGGTATCCGTAAAAAAAGATAGTGACAGGCAAAGATGATGACGATGTACAGAGTTGACTGTCTGTCGGTAGTACTCTACCGTAGATGAATTATTTCAAGTTAATAGGACAGAACAACAATAAAGTTTTTTCTAAAATATCCGTCTATTAAAAACTTAACCATGTATTTGAACAAATTAGGATAGATTATTTAGGTAGCATTTCTTATTGAAACCTTAATCATAAAAAAATATTGTTCAGACAAAATATGAAATCTTCATTAGGGCAGATCAAACAAACAAACACGTTCGCTGGCGGTGGTCGTCAAAGGAAGTCCTAATTAAAACTCCATACATCACGTCATGTGCGAACGCCACCTCTATTACTGGGGGTCGTACCACTGACAGCGATTTGAACTCGATGAAAACTCGTACCTATATTGCGCGAATATACACCGGTTGTTTGAAAA
Source organism: Acrobasis consociella (assembly GCA_963555685.1). Taxonomy (NCBI): domain Eukaryota; kingdom Metazoa; phylum Arthropoda; class Insecta; order Lepidoptera; family Pyralidae; genus Acrobasis; species Acrobasis consociella. The sequence continues at coordinate 1,185,484 of OY743119.1, read as the reverse complement.
AGATCGCTCTAAGCGATAAGACCGCCGATTTGTACGTATGTATCAATTAGTTTTATTTTTGCATTAGTGCAATAAAAAGTTTTTCCATTAATTAATTCATTCATGCGACTTTTCAGAGTTTAATTATTTAGACGTTTGTTGATTTAAACTTACTTGTACCTACAAGTCACAAATGTTTATCCAATACGTTTAAGAGTTAAGAAAACTCAACATATTCCGATGGAATCATCTATCGTTGAAGATTGGAAAATTCTAGCCCACATCAAGGTAAAAGTGGCCTTTGAGTCTTGCGGCTCTGCCTTAAAACCACAAGACCAAAAATGCTCTGTCTGCCCCATTAGTGATAAAAATGTGATAGTATATTGGAAAAGCAACAATTACAAGTAAAGATTCTAAAGACGAAATGCACACACAAAACAAAATTTAAACTCATTTGAAATCCAATCGAGAACCATTAATAATCCCATTTCCCCATTTCGCAGTTTGTCATCCAGAATGGATAATAAATTCTCTGTCATCGCCCGCTATTTCTGGAACTTATGCTTTTTTTAAAAAACGTCATGCTCTTTCCGTACCCTGATTCAATAAATTGTGAGTCTATTCGTGGATGATTTAAATATTATAGTGTATTTATTTATTACTTTTCTTCAATCATAAACATAGCAGAGAGTTCTATAGTATATACATTTTTTTCCAAAAAAACTATAATCGACTTTTTTTTTTTTCAGGATCGAGTTTCTTCCATATCTCCTAAGTTATTAATTCATATGATCACTAAATAAATATGGGACCAACTAGGTACTAAAAATGAATCGTTAAAATCCGTTCACAAGTGGCGAAGATATCGCGTAACATACAAACCTCCTTTTTTAAGTCAACAAATAATTACCATGGATTAAATTTTCTATTATATATATGTTCATTAAAAAAAACCCAAAGGTTGGCTGTTAGATAATGCCTAGTGTGCTGTACACATTATATTTCGTACAATAAAGGTTAAATAAATAAACAATAGTACCTATTCTATATTGAGGTAGGTAACCCTAAAAATAATGAAACTGATTAATGAAATCATGTTTATTGTTTAAGACAAACCAGATGACCAAGAAATCTTCCGAAGACACTTGCCTTCCATCATCTTATAAACCCTGGGATCGGTGTCTGATAGCTTTACGACGTCACAAAAACAAACTCAGATTTACACGTCCGGGGCCGATTAAGGGATTATGCGGGCTTACCACGGGTTAGCCGGAGATTTGTCAAACTTTTAACAAGCGACCATAATAGGATTGTGCGTAATACTAAATATGGTCGCTTCATATTCGTAAGCAAAATTGATGTTATAAGATGGAGAATAAGCTACGGAAATAGGTATTTGGCTACAGTATACTTACCTGTTACCTTAACTCCGCAAAACCAAGTTACCAAGAAGGATTACCTTACCAGCTCTGAGAAGAACTTTTTATAAACACATGGTAATATTCGTTATGTCAAGAAACAGAGCTACCTCGTACCAATCTGTGTCACTGTTTCTTCTTCTTGGTTTTGCAGAGGTAAGGTAATTCTTCTTGGTAACTTGATTTTGCGGAGGTAAGGTATCAGGTAACTCTCATGCTGGTCTGGGAGAAACGAAAAAACTTAGAATGTACCAGCTGCTTCTCTTCCCGCGCAGATCGTAAAAGCCGATCGAGGGACTGGGCAAAAATGCAAATCATTTTAACAGGGGATGCGGCTAGCAACCCGTCACTGTATTGATTGCTTTTTCCATCTTCTCGCCCACCATGGTATTAATTGAGTACACTTGTCAGGTGGTCTCATAAGAATAGGTGTTCCTCTTTCACGCCAAAATGTTTGAAGTTACTCTTTTCTATAGTACTTATTATATTTCGCTGAACTAAACAAAAACAAATAGGAACATAAAAAATGTTCACTCTCTCGAATGTTTATATTATTTTAGTACGATTTTCTTTTTAATTCTCTTGTACTCTGTATTTAAAGCCGGTGTTCCACCGCGTCCGCGCCGATTAGCGTTTGCGATGACGCGCGAAATTCGCTGCACGTGTCACACACAGCTCACAGGGTTGTCACAATGTCACAATTAGATGAGCATCAATATAATGAGGAATATAACGATCGAACAATAAAACGAACTGATCCATACGTTTAGTATAAGATAGGTCATTAAAGGTACGTACTTACGAAGCAATAACTGGTAGATAAGTAAATAAACACTAAACTACTACGTTTTGTGAACTCGCGACACCTTTTACAACCCCGTATGTTAGGAACTCCTAGACTTTTGCTAATGATTAAACCTTAAATTTCCTTTGGCTTCATTTCATCTACCATCTAAATTTCATGAAGTTCCGATCAAATGTAAGAACTTAAGTTATCGTCAAATAATGCTTAAGTTCATAATTAAGTTTCAACAAACAGCGCATTTTTCACGTAGACTAAATTTTTAACCGGAAAAATGTTCAACGATTTCTAAAACACCATTTAAACATTTTTTTATCTACATGACTAGTTTTAAATATAAATAGCTACTTCAAAATCGACACAGTTTCGCCGGAAGCGCGCACGTGGTATCGGTTAGCGTGGCGCCACCGTCGCCAGCAAAAAAGAGGAAGCTGACAATTTAAATCTCGGATTCAATTTGCTCTAAACGGCGCGCATTACTCGGAAATGTTCTGGAAATTATTTTGTGAGAGTAATATGTTACTGTCGGCATTTGCTTTTTGGTTTGAAAATACCCCTTCAGCCGCTTTGGCAACTTTTTTTCGCAACGAGTTGTTAAAAGAGAAGTAATAAACAGCGTTTCCTTTTAATGGACTAAAAGTTTTATGTGCTATTTGAAGCGGTGCGGTGGTGGCTGTACACGTTTGGGAGGCACTAGTTTGATCCTCAAAGGGCGCGACTAGTACCTCTGAGTTTGTACTCATGTATGGTCAATTGAAACTGCCACCACTTGTTCCCGGTCACAGCTAGGCACTACTACTACAAACGAAACTATACATCCGTGCACACGGCAATGTGTGTGTGTGTTTGCCCGCCAACACACTCGATAAGGCGAGAATGAGGGCGATATTGCGCGGAACCCTAGGAGTTTCTGTTCTGTATGCAATCCTTATATTAATTGTTCACTGGTGTTCAGTAGTGAGCATTTTTGCCTAAGGTAAGGAAAACAGCCGATATCAACGGCTTTACGTGCTTTCCGAAATATAGCTTGAGAAAAGTATGTGCCACTCATGGCCACCCATCCCATCTTATTGTGAGCTACGCCCGGAGTTACTTAACTTGCGAAAGGGCTAGCAATGTGTACTCCTACCAAGCCATTGAGCTCTTCAAAAGTTAATAGAATCTCTCTTATCTTAAGGTAAACGACGAATGATCTCGACAGCGTGTGTCGTCACTACCGTAACGGATAAGAGACGGGTTTACATCGGCAGTTACAGATAGAAGAGCAGTAAAACTTGTGAGGTGCTGTATCTTAATGAGGTGTTTGATGGCGACGAATGGGTCCGATCGTAGAATTTACATTGTTATGTTTTATTATTTAAATAGGCAAGTTTCCGATGAGTCAAATGGATTTTGTACGCGTCTAACAGTTCCATCTTAAAATTACCACCAGAGCAACCCAAAATTATTCTTAACCGCGGGACAACCTCGATACTTATGCTAAAGAAAGGAAAGGGATCGCAAAGGGGAGAGACGAGTGGAAGAAGAAGCCTTTGCCCAGCAGTGGGACATAACACCGACAGGCTAGAAAAAAAAGAAAGTAAATATCCTCTTAATCATTAACTGATTGTCTGGATACCTATAGGACAGAGGTGAGTATCTCGAAGGGATTGAGTCAGTAATCCATAATTATATATAAAGCTGAAGAGTTTGTTTGTTTGAACGCGCTAATCTCAGAAACCACTAGTCCGATTTGAAAAATTCTTTTAGTATTAGATAGGTCGTTTATCGAGGAAGGCTATAGGCTATATTGCATCACGCCCGCAACTTCACTCGAGTGGTTAACGCGGGCGAAGCCGCGCGCTGCCTCTAGTACTAGATAAATTTTCCCATGGAACAACACAAATATTATTCCTGAACTTCCGTACAGGTAGACAGTTAAGCAGATCTGCACATACCGTGCGTAATGTGACAAAAGTGTCCTTCGCGTCTTAAGAGCAAGATTTATTAATGTATTAGTATCGATCAGTTGTTTCTATTTATAACACCTAAGAATCCCTTAGTTGAAAAATCCTAAGAATCCTCTAACCTTTTTCGATACCTTTATTTGAATATGCAGACAGCTCGCATACAAATTATCTCGCGTTGTATGTAAAACATCTTCAGATTAATTAAAGTGGCCACACCGCACACATGTTAACTACTAAATTTACATGCACTCATAAAAACCGGCGAGTTATTTAAATCTGTTTGCATGTGAATTACCTATGGTTCCGATATTCTGTGTTTTGAACAAAGACTGCTACCGCTCCCGAAGCAAAGCGGAGTATCGATTTCTTATTTAAGTTAACAAACTAACTTTATTAACTAGGCCATAAAATTATGAATAACCGGCCAAGTCCGAGTCGGATTTGCGAACGAAAGGATCCGTACCTTTATCTATCACATATGTTTTACGGGACAGGAACCTTACTTGAATATGTTTTTATCGTTTTTATAGGTATTTGTTGTTATAGCGGCAACAAAAATACATTATCTGTGAAGACAACTGTCTAGCTATCACGATTCATGAGATACAGCCAGGTGACAAACAGATTAATGGACGGACAGCGGAGTCTTAGTTAGAGGGTTCCGTTTTTTCCTTTTGTGTACGAAACCCTAAAAACTTTAGAAAATAGAAAAGATTGTGTCACACTCAAATTAGCGTTCATACGAGCAGATTTTCTATGGGAGGACTAAAGATTGTTGCTTCTTGGCAACGAAAGTAATAATTTTAAGAGCTGAACTCATGCAGACCATTTTTTTTAGTCACGTGGTAGATTTTGAATCTTAACAAAGTACTGTACTAATGTTTAAACAGTTTATTAGCTACAACAGAAGACACCTCAGAAAAAAAAACAACGTCGATTTTTTTAACATGTAACAAAAATGCAATAACATACATGCTTCTGGTATCTAACTCCTAAACTATTTATCTTTTACATTTGTTACAAAAAAAATCATTTAATCATTCCTTATTTAAGATGTAGGCTATAAGTATTTTTCTTTGTAAATAATAGCGATCCTCCAATGAGTTATCGATTCATTCCGCTTTGCAGATGGCTTTGTTGCTAATGATACGAAAATACCTCACAAAAGGAAAGCGATACATCCTTATCGCGATCTTTATAATAATTACAACGGACATACGGACGTCTCAATCGTATGCAACCGCGGATACGTTCCCAATTACCGTGCTCGAGGGACCGAAATACCCGAAGAAAAATTATAATTAAAAAAAACGACGCGCACAACCCTAGCGATTCTTCACAAACTTTTCTTCAACTAAATATCAACTCTATTGCAATGTAATAGAGTCGAAATTACTTTGCGTTGCATCTGTACTTTAGCTATTCTATTGTTGAGGCTGTTTGCGGAATAGGCGGGGCTATCCCCACCGCTGCTCCCCAAGGGTGGGACGCGCGTCAGTCGAGCACCAGAAGTGGGGGATGACAGATGGCTGTATCCGCACATCGCTCATACAACACCAACCCGAATTGAATCGGCCATATATTATTTCCCGCTACAAAATGTGTCCCACCTATTACAAGTGACATAGTATGTGTAAACAGCAGATTTGCCAGTGCTAATAGGGAGTATCTGTTGCGTTTGATTATTCTAGGTTTGAGGAAATGTAATGTATTGGGATAGTGATACGGAGGGATTGAAAATTACATCGAAAATTGTATGTGTCGTTCATAATTGTGCGAAGTATGTGTTGAATAAGATTTCTCCACAATTATCTATTTAAATAGAGGTTAAATCTATTTGTACGTGTTTTGACTTCTAACTAGCTAGTACTAATAATGTGACTTCTATTTTTTCAGTCATCTTTCATCTAAGTATAAGACCTATGATTTTATCAGTGGAGAATTTTAGTAATTTATTTAAAAATAATTTAAAAACAGGTCTTACCGAAGTCAATACTTACAATTATTAGTGGTTCTTACTTAAGAGGGGAGTATCCGATTTTCATCAAACAAAATGAATTGATGAAAATCTGTTCAGTGGCGGTTTAAAAATTATCAGGAGTAAATGCTTGAAAGGCAGTTTTTTTTCAAATTTGCCTGGTCAGTAAACTTGTTTATCGTCAAGAGTGTGTATTGAGTACGTGTTGTTAGCGTTTTCCAAAATAAAATGAAAGAACCCCGCGTGTTGCACTCTCGGATGAGTGACCCTAAGTTGCATAGAAGAAACTCTAGCCCCGCCTTAGCACGCCTTTCTTCCTGGCTGTCAATATTGTTACGGCAGTCATCAAGCTTGTTCAGATGCTTTTAGGCAGATTGAAATGTCTTACATCAGTGTTACATTAATAATTGGTTTTAGAGCATAAAATAGTGGTCTACAGATTATTAACAGCACATATGATATTTAAAAAAAATCTTATTGCCATTGTGAATAAAATTCAACCTTTCAGAGATAATAAAAGTTGTATGAATAAAAAGGCAATAATCAAGTCAAATCTTTTAGGTTAGACAGTAAACTATATCTATATATGTGCTTAAAAATATATTTACCAGTAAAACTCTCTTTCTCTATCTAGAGTAAGGCTCCTGGATATGTCTGCATAGAGCCGCAAGGTGCAAAAAGCTCTGTCTGCCCGATTAAGGATAAAGACGTGATAGTATGTATGCATTTACCGGTAAAACACATTATAGGTATATAGTTGTGAGGGATGTAATTTAATTTACATATTTATTAAATTATTTATTAAAACTTTATTGCATAGACTTAGATTTTTTTTTACTGCGTTCTTTAATCTATGGTACCGCTATACAAATTGTCTACAATTCAAATCTATAGCATATGCATAAAAAGTCTACCTCTAAAGGAATAATCATCTGATTTATTAGGTAATGGTAAAATAAATAAATTAAAGCAAATTAACCAGTTAATGCTGTATAGGTAGTTACGAGGGATGCAAACGAACCGCCCCGGACGTCCGGCGGGCGGGGCGCGCCGCCGCCATCTTGCGGACGCGGGGCCTGCGCAATGTGCGAGCTTTTGGAGGCTTTCGGGGAGCTTTATAGAAAAAGGCTGAAGCTACCAAAAGATTTTATTAGCACTGGTGTTTACGAAACGGTGTATGTACTTAGTTTGTAGCTTTTAAATCCTACTAATATTATAAAGCGCGAAAGTTTATAAGTATGGATGGTTGGATGTTTGTTACTCTATCACGTAAAAACTACAGAATTTTAATACACAATTTTAATGAAACTTTACAATGATATAGCTTAAACATTAGAATATCACATAGGCCACACTTTATAAAGATATTGTGTCAAATCCTATGCAGACGAAGTCGCGGCCACTAGCTAGTCGAAAATAAATTGACAAATTACCGTAATTTTTAAGACATATCATTTTGACCACCTATATGACTTTGGAATGTTTGGAATATTTTTCTAGTCAAGCAAAGTAAGTAGCTAAGTAGGTACTTAAAGGTAAAGAGATGGATTCAAAATCTACTTACTAATCGTCTTTTCAAAAATAATTACGTACCTTAAACTCTATTTCATGAAAGATCTTTAAAAATAACGTTTTAAATGAATTTGTTTAGAGAAAAAAAGGCTGTTTTTATTAATCTCGCTAAAACGCATAGTGAATCGACCAAAGCTAAAGACAACTATAGCCGTATTTTCTAAATAAAATAAATACAGCAAAAAATTTAAAAAAAGACTTATTTATTTTCTTGTGAACATTGAATCAACTCGTGACTATCTTCTTCTACTATAATAGATGTAAATTTTCCTAAGCACGTTTATTTATACGTATAATACTCTATTCACAGTTTTTAGGTACTAATATTTCAACATCTTTAAACTGCTTTCATTATTAAAAAGTAAATTTTTTTGCTAGATTTCAAGTAATTTGAAACCACCGATGAAAAAAAAGCAGTTTTACATATAACCATTAATAAACATGTTTTACATAGTTTAAACTATGTTTTTGGCGATCTTCAGCAGGTCATTGGTTGCTTTATTAGTTTAAAGCATATCTCTACAGCCATTAATTATTAAAATTAAGATTTAATATGTGTCTTTTTTTACTTTTATTTTATCGTGAGAAGTTTAATAAAACACGTTATATTTATATCATTCTATCCATGTCAACGAGTTGCTCTAGGTGAGGCTCCAGAATTAATAAAAGTATGGTGATGCTCTGGCCAAGTATGGCTCTGGTAGTACAGAGAGGGTCGTGCTCCTGCAGTGGAAACAAAAAGACCTGATGATGATGATGATGGTGATGCTTATGTACAACAGTGAGCTTTCTGTGGCTTAAAAGATGATGATAATGATAATGATACAGACATGCCATGGGAGAGTGAAAAATTTAAGTTACAGGAAGGGTTTTAGCTATAAGATGAACGCAGAAATAGAGACAATCCAAAGAAGAGATAAATGAACAGTGTGAAAGATAATAGGTAAAAGGAGTATCAAAAGTGATAAAAGTGGATTGATCCAGTTTAAAACGATCACAAGCCCCCTTAGTATGCAACGGCGGCAGCGTTTATCGAGCGCTATCATTATCTTGCTCTACGTCATTATCAAGTGGAATAGCACTAGTTTGTTGCACGATATAAACTTTATCTGGTTTTATCAACGGTGCCACGTGCTACGGCGGCTGGCACGCATTAATAACTTACTTACCTATTAGTCAAAAAACATAAAAAAATCTCGTCAATCAATAAGATTTATGTCATAACAATATAATTATACTAACTGTGCCCGTGGGCTTCGTTCCCTGTGAAAAATAATGTGATAAAAACTATCCTATGTCTTTCCTTGGGTATCAAACTATATCAAGAGGTTCAGTGGTTGAAGCTAGAAGTGGTAACAAACAAACAAATATACAAACTCACTTTCGCATCAATCATATGGGTTAATACTTGCATCCATATGCTCTGGATTAATAAACGGAATTCCCATAGGTACTTATTTAGGTTTATTTCCTTTCCCGGCCTAAAACTATCACCGGCGGATACCAGGCTTGCATGAATAGGTGACACGTGCACGTAAATCAAGCCAGCGCGGGCCATCCATCAAGTGCCGCCGCCACATCAATTCAGAGCCCGAAATAGCGGCATGCCTAACATGGAACCGTTCTAAACTGAACGCTGCTGGGTTATGTTCTCCTGGCATTCTTCATTAACGATCAGACGTTTTGGGAATCTGCCCTTGTTATTTACTTCTAGGTATGATTGACTCTTGAATTTTTAAATAAAGTAGCATTATTTATAAATCCAATTCAAGATGAGACATCCAATTTTTTTATTATTTACTAGCTGTACCCACGGGCTTCGCTCCCCGTGGGAATTTCGCGGAAAAAACTATCAATGTCCTTCCGCGGGTCTCAAACCATATCCATACCAGATTTCATTCAAATCGCTTCAGTGGTTGAAGCGTGATCGAAGAGGTAACAGAAAGACAGACAGACAACTTTTGCATTTATATGTAAGAAAGTATGGAAAGTATAGATTAATTACAGAAATTGTAACAGGCAGATTAAAAACACAGGGCCTTTTGTACCAGACAACTCATAGGTGGTGCTGATAAAAGCCAATTTGAAACATATAAACTAAATTCTCCTGGCATTTCGTGGATTTGGGAGGGTTTTCTATGACTTCACTCGAAATAGGCCTCTAAAGCTGCCATTGAAGTATTTAAAACTAGTCGGCTGCAATTTCTGTATGGTAGTTACGAAAGGAGACAAAAAACTAACATTACATCTGTATAATTTTTCAAAACTACAAACCGATTTCAACACTTAACTACACAAACGTTTTTTATAAAATTTCTATAGACACCACCAGCTGACAAGTATACTAGGAATACTTGTCAGGTGGTGGTTCAAACAAAAATAGAATTTTTCTTATCGGTCCAAGCATCTTAGAATAATCGATGAACATTCATAAAAAATGTAATATAAGATTCTAACTAGCTGAGGACCTTCTCCTTTTTAGAAGTCGGTTAGATGACTGAGACTATCTAAGCGCAAGAAACAAAGGTGTATGATTAAAGTAAACATGTGTTGCAAGTAACTTAAAAACCGATAATAAAATTATAGTTTTATTTTGATGGACTAAGTACGAGTATATTGTTGATGAAGATACAGGTGATTTGACCACTCTTACAATCGACGTATGTTCCTTTTTGGCAAGTTTATACCTCAATTTTATAGTAAAAATTTGTATTTGAAACGTTTAAGAAAGTACACATTTGAGTTACAGCCGAGTTATAATAAAAAGGGTGAACCATTAACTCTCAAAATAAAATCTAACTCATACTTTTGGTTAAATCATTTGAAAGCACACATAAAACACCGGAGTGGTAAAGGGATTAATTTATTAGTTCTTTTTATAACTGCAGTTAATTCTACAATACGTTATGGGGACATAAAAACTTTACGACGTGAAACGAACTCTACCATTTAACAACTTTTTAGAAGTATTTAGACATTTCTCTCCTTTTTTATTGTCTTTTATTTTCGTTGTCAAATTATAGTTTGGTTTATCAATTTTATTATAATTCAGATTATGACCTTTCAACTTGAAATTATTAGTGAACCCAAAAAAATAAAATTATATAAACCTTATTGCAAAACTATAACATTGCTGCTCTTTTTAATTTTTTTATAAAACTTTGTCTTATTTATCCTATAGACTTGCCATTAAGTATTTTGCACTTTTTACAGAACCTTACAGATAGGCTCTAACTCAGAAATTTATTATTTGTAATTAACACACGCGATATTACAAAACGTACCGTAAAAATAAAAAAAATCAGTTAAATTATAATAAATAGACAAACCAACAACGTCAAAATCATTCAAGACCGAATTTAGTAGCCGTAGACAAGCAACAACGTCAAACGATAAAAGATTAACAGAATTTACTCTCCGATCAAATGTATCAATACGCAATTAAGGCGAGATAGCGCTCCGAGAGCGTCGTCATTAATAGAGCCAAACTTGTAGCCGCTACTGAATTAACGAGCCTCGGGTAATTACGCTGGGATACCTACGGCACCGAGGCGGAGCCACAGCACGATCAATACTGCCACTAACACCACCCGAAACATCGCCATCCTTGTCTCACACTACTGCAGTTGTAACAAGAGCGAGCGAGACGTAAAACTTCCCTAACCAGTTGGGAGATTCTCCTCCATGGGCGTTCCCCAACCTTCGTCGCCGGTAATCCGACATGGCTCAGTCGGCTTTGAACCGCGGGGCGCGCGCGTGCGTACCACGGAGCCATGCGCGCGTAGACACAAAGACAGCACCATGCTCGTGCCACCCGAAATGATGGCGGCCCAATCCAAGCTAGTCTACCAAATGAACAAGTACTACAATGAAAGAGTCGCCAACAGAAAGGCGCAAATTGCTAAAACTATCCATGAAGTCTGCAGGATCGTTCAAGACGTCCTCAAAGAGGTTGAACTACAAGAACCGAGGTTCATTTCTTCCCTCACGGATTATAATGGAAGATTCGACGGCTTGGAAGTCGTCTCGCCGCATGAGTTCGAGATTGTCATATACCTGAATCAGATGGGAGTACTGAACTTTGTCGACGACGGCTCTCTACCGGGGTGCGCCGTGCTGAAACTCAGCGACGGCAGGAAGCGCTCCATGTCCCTCTGGGTGGAGTTTATCACCGCTTCAGGATATCTGTCGGCGCGGAAAATTCGTTCCAGATTCCAGACGTTAGTCGCGCAGGCCTGCGACAAGTGTTCCTATAGAGATTGTGTCAAAATGATCGCCGAGACAACTGAAGTGAAACTGCGAATTCGGGAGCGGTATATCGTGCAAATCACGCCGGCTTTCAAATGCGCCGGACTTTGGCCTAGATCGGCCGCACATTGGCCGCTGCCGGCAATACCCTGGCCACATCCGAACATAGTTGCCGAAGTGAAAACTGAAGGCTTCGACTTACTATCAAAAGAATGCCTAGCTCTACAAGGGAAGAATTCGGCCATGGAAGGCGACGCTTGGGTGTTAAGTTTCTTTGAGGCTGAAAACCGTTTACTCCAAGGCGGTTGTCGAAGGAAATGCTTGAGCATACTGAAGACTATTCGGGACAGGCATCTAGACCTACCCGGCAATCCAGTCACATGCTATCACATGAAAACATTACTTCTGTACGAATGCGAAAAGCATCCCAGAGAACACGAATGGGACGAGGCTGCTATAGGAGACAGAATCAATGGGATCTTCCTCCAACTAATCTCTTCGCTCCAATGCCGCAGATGCCCACACTATTTCCTACCACACGTGGACCTATTCAAGGGAAAGTCGCCGACGGCGTTGGAAAACGCCGCGAAGCAAGTTTGGAGGCTGACGAGGGAAATGCTCACCAACTCCAGAGCATTTGAAAAGTTGTGAACGCTAGTTATTTATGTGAGCCTAGTACGTGCAGTGATTTCTCTATATTCGTCATCGAGTCATTTTAGTAGTTTTAGCAGATGCATTTCGTTGTGTGTTGAGTCTAGAAGTGTTATGAGATGAGTGACCTGAACTATGTTTTTTTCTGTGTCTCGAATATTCCATTGGAAGCGGACTGATGTAAGTAGAGGTGATACTACTAATAAACTAGGGACTTTATACGTTATTTTGTGATATACTGTAAATAGCTTGTTGTACAATTTTAGTGATATATTTAATTTAAAAGCATCTTGTATTTATTTGACTGAAATCTTATAAAGTAGTCGTAATATCTATAATATAATCTATAGTAAAAATAAATAATTTGAAATTATAATTAACCACTTTGATTTTGACACCTAACCCGTTGAATCAGAGATAGGCCTAATTGGAATACGCTTGTGTTAAAATGAATGCAAAATTGCACACCAACACAACCAACTAAGTAAAAATCTAAAATGAGCACTAAATTAGAATATACCAACTTCAGCCAGAACAAAAACACGCGATCTTGAAGAAATCTTGTAAGAGAAATCTCTTGCAAAGCAAATTTTTTATACCGACTGCGAAATTTTCGACCGAAATAATCAAAGTTTTCACAATTACTTTTTGTAGGTTCCTCTGTTACTTTACTTTTTACTCTTATAAATATTGTTTATTTATTATAATAATCATCAGATTTTTAATGCATGCGGAGACATAAGTTAATATTTATTATAAAATATACTTAGTATTTAGAGTGACATCCAGAGGAAGGCCTAGGATGAGATGGAGGGACGAGTTATGCGCTTTTGACAAAGAATGGCATGAAACAGCTGCAGATAGAAGTGATTGTAAGCAAATAGGGGAGGCTTTTGCCCAACTATGGGACCTAAACGGCTAAAAAAAATACTTTGCATCGTTAAGTTATTATCCCATAATACAAGTTTGGGGCTAGCACAATCTGTTTCATTTGTCCTTAATACTTTTCTATTCATGTATCTAATCTATCATAATGGTGACTGAGCCAGTCGCTCACATTAAATGTGGTATTGGTTCAATACAAACTGGGAAGTTCAACATGATTTTGCATAAAAATACTCTACGAGTATGGCTAGCCGATTTTTATCTATGGCGTTAGTAGATCATAGTTTAGAATTTGTAAGAAAGTATTCGGGAAACGTGGGACGCAATGCGACGACGTCACTCCTAATATTTTTTCACTAATATCTCTCTTATCACTTTCGAGGTCGGTATACAGAGCACAGGGCAATAAAATTAAAAGAACACTTCGGCGGGTGTGTACATGGATAAAGAAAGATACAAAAAGGTGATGAGTTGCTAGACACATTACCTATTGTTATGAATTAGATTCACGCTCATCTTTCATAAGCGCGGGAAGAGAAGCAGCAGATACTTTCTAAGTTTTTAATTTTCTTACAAATTGCATACAAGTTTAATTATACGGCTTTTGAATTGTTTAAGCTACACCAAGGGCTATACCTACATTACTAAACTGAAATCTCAAAACGACAACCCGCCTCAAAAATAAAAGCCAACGAATAAGAATTAATAAAAGTCACGTGTGCAGTAAATAAGTGGAATTAATATACAAAAGAACACAAGATCTAGGATGGCATTCCTGTGCCTTCGTCCACGGGTGTCAGGTTACGGCGATATTTTAGTACGTGGGTTGCTTTACCCGACGTTGGAATGATTCGCATAATGACCTGTAGTCATAAGGATCATAACATCATTTTACGTCCGTTAAATGTCATGTTCTATAGTAGTAAATTGTACTCTTTTAATAAAAAAAAGATTATAAGTATAATATTTAGGAGTCAGTTTGCTGTCGATGCCATTTATTGTTATAGCAGATATACCTACCATGCTCTCACTCTGTCTGTCTCATTTCATAAGGGATAAAGAGTATTAGAAATAACGGAATATAAAATAAAATTTCGACGATAAATTTATATGATAAATAGTTGCTGTAAATAATAAATAAATACTTACAAGTATTCAAAAAGACTAAAAATCTCAGGAAGAACATTCAAATAAATGGTATGAGATTATAAGGGTTGACTTTTTAGCATCACGATATTCTACAAAAATATCCCATGTCAGTTTAAACTTGGCTGATAGAAACTAAGGGTACTAGGAATAAATACTACTACTAAAAATTACTATTTAAATATTACAAATTTAGAAATTCTGGGTATTTTAGATAGGTACAAAAAAAAATACTTAACTGAAAATAAGACTTCAGAACAAACTAGACAATTGTATTAAAAATTAACATTTGCAGAGAAGGGCATATTGCGATACGCATTTTATAAACATTTTATGAATTAGGTGAAAAACAGATTAAAACCAATGGTTGCAATGCGCAATTTTGCGTTATAGTACCTACTTAACCTGTCTTTTGTATCTAAATTTCATGGGTATTTAAGACACTATAATAAAAATACGATTTTTTAGAAACAACATTTTTGAATAACTTGAGAGTTGACACGCGATTTTTAGTATGAGTCGTTTTGCGAATAAGGTCTTATGCACACTAAAACTCGTGGGCTGATGTGCGCATAAAGATTTCACGCCATACCTTCATACACTGTTAGATATAGAATATAATAAAAACATCAAGGCTGTATTGAATTTCGCACGAGGAAACAGAGATCGTGTCGCTTCGAATGGGAACGTTTATAACATGTTCACATAAATTGTTCTTTTCTAAAGGACATAAATACATAGATGTTAATGTTACAGATTAAATTATTACATACATACATGCTAATCGCGTATTTGTCCCTTATAAGGGAGACTAA
Organism: Acrobasis consociella; assembly: GCA_963555685.1. Classification (NCBI taxonomy): domain Eukaryota; kingdom Metazoa; phylum Arthropoda; class Insecta; order Lepidoptera; family Pyralidae; genus Acrobasis; species Acrobasis consociella. Next base: position 1,170,041 of record OY743119.1, on the reverse strand, counting down.
GCCTAGAGTTGCACGTGAAGATGAAAGAAAATCAAAACAGTCTAAAGACATTATTTCAACAAAAATAATTTGTACCTAAATATATTTATAGTCTCTATTACTTATATGACTAGGAATATTTGAACAATCCATAAAATTGTTACTTACTTATATATTTACTTTAGCGTTTGGGAACCAATAACACGCTATGCATAGCGTGTAGCAAAGGCCACACATATGTGGCCTTTGGGTTTTGCGGTGTGGGCTCTGCTTATAGAGCAGCAAGACCATATTTAGGGATGAAGTATGTAGTATATAGGAACAACCACCATTTTGTTTTTCGTGGGTGAAAGTGGCCGACACTGGTGTCAGATTTCCAAGCTGCCTAAAGGCATCTGACATAGCTTAATGACTGACATACAATGATGACAGCCGGGACCAGTGGCTTATACGTACCTCCCGAAGCGCGGAGGTGCACGAGACATTTTTATACCATTTATGGTCACCCATCGAAGTGCGGACCGAGCCCGGTGTTGCTTTACTTGCAAAAGCGCTAGTAATGAGCAATCTACCCGCCGGGCTACCGAGTTCCTTCATTACCGGCTCCAGTTTCTCCGGAACAACCACTATACTGAAAAGAAACGTCGGAAGAAACTCGTGCGAGTTGTAAAAGTACATATTATTCAATCCTTGTTTTATTTTATTTTGTATTTTTAACTCCTTATATTCACTAGCTGGTATTTGAACAACTCTGCAAGGAGCTGCAATTAAAGTGCCTCCATAAAGTGTCGGCCGGCGCTCCCGCGCCCACGCACGCTGTTTAGTTTTAAGTTTTTAACGTTTATTTTGCGTTTGAGAACAGTGAAATACATACTATAGGATAGGAGCAGAGCCCCATCAAAAGAAACACACGGATAAAACGGTAAAAGTTTGTACTAACACAAATGAAAAATATATATTGTATACGAAGACAGTCATACACAGTGAAGAAGTGCCGCTCTAATTAAAAAAATAATTGTTAAAATATGTGATAATTAACATTTTGCTAATCGTCAGGAATATGACCTTTGAATTATTTTATGAATTACGTACCTACCGTTGAAAGTAAAACTTTAGTCCGTCTAGTTTTAAAAAGAGGTGTTTTCGGCAAAAGTACCTAGTTTTTTTTTAGTGGAAACGCCTTATAAATTATATTCATTGACCACGATGATGATATTTTTAACAAAGAGCTTGGTACTTAAATAATGACTGATTGTTAAAAAAATATTATTAATTAATAATACGACAATTTTTTTATTTCAAATTAAATAAAAAAGGAAACGATAATCATCCGCTGTGAATTTAAATGGATCTCCCACGCGTTTTTGTGTATAAGATTAAGAAACTTAATGCTTGTTACAAACTTTAAGTTCCTATATTTGTATAGAAAACATGTTCTGTTCAATAATTCTAAAAAAGAAATTACACATCTACAATATAAAAATCCTGAATATTACGCAACCGAATGATTTATTAGCATTTTTATGACAAATAACAGTTATAAATAACAAATAACAGTTATAAATAACACAATGGGCGGACGTACACGCCGGGGGATTCAATATAACACAGATTATCGCAGTAATGAAGAGGCGAAAGGGGGCGTAGCGGCGCCGCGTCAAAACACACAAAAAATATATCGCACGGGACTGTTCCGATGGGACGTGTATCGCGAAAGAGGTTATAGGTTCCGTATGGTATTAATAAAATTCAGTAATGCATGTCAAGGAGTATAATTTATCGGATCTGAGGCAAAGGGAGCCGTAGCGGCGCCGCGTCAAAAACACACAAAAAATATATCACATAGGACTGTTCCGATGAAACGTGTATCGCGAAAGAGATTATTGGTTCCGTATGGTATTAATAAATCCATAGATGTTCGGATGAAACGTACTTACATATATCGCGAAAGAGGTTATAGGTTCCATATGGTATTATAAAATCCAGTAAGTAATGCATAATAAAGATTATAATTATCAAAAACTGTGACAAAGGGAGCCGTAGAGGCGCCACGTCAAACACACAAAAAATATATAGCATAGGACTGTTCCGATGAAACTTATATAGCGAAATAAGTTATTGAAAGAGCATAATAGAGATTATAATTATCAATAACTGTGACAAAGCCGTAGCGGCGCCGCGTCAAACACATAAATATATCGCATAGGACTGTAAGTCTTCCGATAAAACGTATATCGCGAAAGAGGTTATTGATTCCGTATGGTATTAATTAAATCCAGTTATGCATGTCAAGGAGTATAATTTTCAGAAACTGTGGCAAAGCGGCGACAAATAACTACAGACACACATAGGTAGTTCCGAAGGTACTTTAATCGCGACAGAGTTTACTTGATACCGTGTGCATATCACTTCTTTATCCCTAATGGGGAAAACAGAGCAATTGCGGCTCTAGCACAGACCCCAAGGCCAAAGGCCACACATCATGGAATAGAACTTTAGAAACGGCAAAAAATGTTATAGAATAATGTTAAAAATTAACACGTGAGAAAGTTTTGGAAATAAACCTTCTGATTAAACTTATAGGGACCCCTAAACAAACGCTTCTCTAGAATGAAAGCATGTTATTATAATAGATTTAGTTTATTTGGATTTCCAAGAAAATTATAGACAATATAGTAATGTTTCATAAAACATAATCAAACAAAGAAAAAAATACAATCAATAAGATCCCGACTGTCACGAAAGGTGTGTATTGTTATCTAAGACCACTCTCTCTCATCCATCCCCTTTTCCATTTTAGTGTCAATTTTTCTTTTAGATAAGTAAGTATAGATTATATTATACACCTATACACATACATACTTCATTTAATAATTAATAACGCTATTTTAATAAGATTTTTTTTTCAATTTTTCCTTGATACTTAGTTAAATAGAAAGAAAATATGACTGATTGCATTGAAAAATCATGTAGGTAAAACAACTTTATTTAAGACCAAATTAAAAATCTAGTGATAGTGGCGTAACTAAAAATTCCAATTGATCTTTTGCGCCATTTATTATTTGCTTTTACAAATTAAAAAAACCTCGACTTTAAAGCGTTAACCCCCAATAACTTTTGAATGGCTGAACCCATTTTCATTAAACATAGCTAAGAAACACCGTAAGAGAACTTTCTTTTACGTTAAAAAACCCGCATCGAAATTGGTCCCTGCATTCGAGAGGTACGATGAAATAGACAGACACGCATACAGACTGACAGACAGACATAAGCGTCAAACTTATAAAAAAGTTTTTTTCAAAAGGTATTTTTTTAAATGCTGATCTGAAATAATATATAAAGCCAAACACCAGCTTATCTATAAAAAAAATCCCATTTATTGTCACTCTTTCCTATATCATCATAATAATAATATGTGAACGACGACCTTTCACTATAAAAAGTATTATAAATTCAAGTGACAGAGTTGTATTATAATATTTATAATACTAATACATGCCGCGGTGTGTACCTATCAGTATGCGTCACGTGATTGCGCAGGCGCCGCTACCTAATAACCGGCCACCGGTACTTCATACGTGATTAAATATCACGTCACATTAATAAGGGTGACAATGACAACAGGGTCCAAAAAGTATGATTATAATAGTCCGTTTTTTAGATTATCCAAAAATAATGGAACGTATTTTTCAGTTTACCAAAAAAGTGAAAATTCACAAAGATACGGAGCGTCAAAGTTCCGGAGTGGGGGCTTGCGGCGTCGTACCCAGCCGTGACGTCACGCGAAATTTATATGCGCTGTATCTTTGTCATTTTTTTTTCTCAGAGAAAAGAAAAAATACTTGTACAATATTTTTAATAATCTAACCGATGGACCAAATATATTTTACCATTCGTCATGCCTATTATTTGATAGGAAAACACTTAGCGTCTTATGGCCCAAGGCTCTGTCTACTTAGAGCCGCGAGACCCAAAATGTTCTGTCTGCCCCATTAGGAATAAAGACGTGATATTCAAGTATCTAGTAAAATGTTTTAGGTACTTAAATATTTATCTCTACTAATAAAACCTGACTTGTACCTACCAAAGTTTCAAAGTTTCTGTACCTTCCGAACCATTAAAGCAAATGCAGGACAGAAGTCATTTTAAATGTACTCATTATCATAATTTCAGCCGCATATCGTCCACTGGTGGACGTAGGCCTCTACCAAGGATTTCCAAAATGACCGATCTAGAGCGGCTTGCATCCAGCACCTCCCTTAAATAATTTTAAATAAATTGTTTGATCATTTGCAGGCAGAGATTAGCCTAGAGCCTTTTTGAATGAGGGCGTCACTTAAAGAGTCCCCTTACCCTAGACCAAAATACAACTTTCCATACAAACGTAGTCTACGTTTTATTTCAAAACGACATGTCCGATTTCGACAAAATTTTGTAATTTCAAAGATATTGCCATTATCTAGGTTAATAACTAGTTTCCAACGGTAAAAATATGAACTTGAAATAGAATATAGTGTTATTAATCATTTTTGACCATCAGTATGGGAAACTTCTAAATCGTTATATTTTCTTTCCAGTTCATAATTTTACTGTAGGAAACCAGTTATAAACCTAGATAATTGCAATTTCTGTACAATTACCAATTTTTAGCGGAACCTGACATGTGGTTTCAAAATTAAACGTAGACTACGTTTGTATGGAGAAGTCTAGGGTAAGGGGACTCTTAAGCCTGAATTCGCTTTAAGTTGAATTTCAAAAATCTTGAATTCCGAGTAAATGTAAGTACTTATAGGTATGTATGTAAGTATACTTTCTGGCAAAGGTATTATCAACATAACGTCATGGCCTGACCATGGAATTGCATTTTCATGCATTCTAAATTCAGCATCAAATACGGCTTAGGCTAAAAACAAAGTAGATCAATGTCTAGACGGCTAAATGTATTCTAGAATTTGTTATACAATGACTGAACACTAAAACAGTGCCTAACTCGATGTCCTAGGTCTTAAGAACGCTTCAGATATTGTTGTTTTTTCGTGTGTGTGGCTAACATACTGCAGCGTACATTACATACAGACACACAGAATTTGTCATGTGGTACCGTATGCCCCATTGACTTGCAGTGTCTAGATCGTACTAGCTAAAGCCCACGGCCTTGCCCGTGTACCCCTTTCACATTTTCCCGCTGTTTAGCCGTTTTAGCTGAATTTCATACAAACTTTCACCCATGATTTTCTTAAAGAATTTTTTAAACGTGAGCTCATATGTAATTTTTTCCATTTCTAACTTCAAAATTGACCAAGTTCCATACAAACTTTCAACCCTCATTTTAACCCTTTAAGGGGTGAATTTCCAAAAAAATATTTCTTTATAGCGGTCTTTTTTTCTCCATAGAAAAATTATAAATACATCACCATTCTCCAGAAACTTAAGGAACGTTTCTGCAAAATTTGATGTTTCTAGAGCCGGTTTCAGCTGTGAGTTGATCGATCAGTCAGCCAACCAGTCAAGTTTCTTTTATATATTTCGATAGATTTTCGAGCAATACACTTTCAATGAATGTATAGACATGTCTTCTAAAATTGCGGACAAATGCTCCAAACATGCAAATGCGGCGAATGACACAGATTTTATCAATTTGGCCTAATGGCCAGTTAACACATTGCAACATTGTAATCCATGGTGCCAGGGGTCAGCAGACACATTCAGTAGCCACTGGTGGACTCCTATTAACCCTAAGGTTTCGATTTACCCAATTAGAAATCAACACTCAAATTAAAATTGTGGAATTTCGGAACTCTGCTCTGAGCGTGACCCGACACGCACGTAACAAATTTATTTTTATTTCTTTATTTCTTCTGGTCTGTAAGAAAAGAAATATGATTTATCAATCAGTCTCCTTCAATGTATTTTTGATGGGGTAATTTCTTTTGCTAGATTACTTTTCCATAGTAATTATTATTCATAGTCTACAATTTACCAGCAGCTTCTCTTCCCGCAGATCGTTAAAGCCGATCGAGGGTATGGGCTAGATTCTGAATCATATCAATAGGCGATGCGGCTAACAACCCATCTCTATTTTGATTCCTTTAAGCCCAGCATCACGCTAAAAGTGGCCTTTAGCTCTTGGTTTTAAGCTATGTCTGCTTTGAACCGCAAGGATCGAAATTCTCTGTCTGCCCCATTAGATATTAAGACGTGATAGTCTATGTATGTATTCAGTCTTCAAACCTTTTGCTTTCGATAGTATTTTCTGTTAAACGCAAGCGCCATCTATATTGCTTGCACTGCATTTTGTACCCTAGTATTATATATGCTTGATGCTATAGGCATCCCTATCAATAAGTGATTCGAGTAGTCGCCACTAGATGTCATATCACGCATACTATTTAAACGATTTTTGAGAACTTCCGTCCTTTGTTTCAACGCGTTTTAGGTAGGTATCGGGCTTCTTTAATATAGGTATGTCTTTTATGACTATCAGGTCCTCCCAAGTGCAGGTGTTTGGGCATATGGGATATGCAAAAAGTAACGATGCCTCGTCTGGGGATCGAACCCAGAACTTCCGGATTGGTGGGCTAGCGTGACACCCGGTGTAAGATTTTCTTGGTAAGCCCAAAGGGAGTCCACCGCAAATTATAGACCCAAGAACAGGTTACCAATATGTGCGTATGTATGGAAATCTGGAAATAATCGAATAAACATCGGGCGGCCATATTGAATAATTCATTGGGCAAATTGTAATATTATACAGATTGAATTTGTCGCCCGGACGCTCGCTCCTGTGTCTTAGGGAATGCTGCAACTAGCCATTTTATGTTGTTTTTGTAGATTTCTTGAAATACCAGAGCTGCTGCCATAGCTAATTTTGAAACTGAAAGAAGGAGCAAGTATTTTGCTCAAAATAGTGATATTAAAACTATGAAAAATTGTGTATGCGACTAGGAACTCTGCAAACGAAGGTAATAGAAAAACTATCTTGCTGAGCAGTAGCGATAGTAAGAAAATAAGTATGTATAGAGTTTGTCTAGAGTCTAGACTATGACAATACAACATGTGGTGTTCTGTAAGCGTTTAGAGGTCACATTGAGGTCATTCCTGTAATACGATAATTTCCCTTTTGATCGCCATTAATTGTACCTATATAATAAATAACTAATTTTAGTAGAAAGATACAATATCTACGAAACCATACGTATAATTTGAAAAGTACTATATATAAGCAATTTTTCAGGTATTCTGCTGTTACTCGAGTTATTGATATAACCCCTTACGTTTTAAAGATAGGTACTAATTTTTTACTATCCTATAGAGCTGCAAAAAGAAACAACTCACGAACGACGCTCACCTGCAAAGCCTAGCTGTTTCCTTTTACGTCCGGTCTATTTGTTTGTAAGTCTACACAGCTGACTAACAATTTTATGTCGCTATTACAAAGAGCGGGCTCCTTGTGGTTTTAAATTAATAATTTAGTAGCCTTTGCCCATCCTGGGGCACGTAGGCGGCCTAGAGTTTCTCAGGCGAGGTTTATAAGAACCTATAACCATTTTACCTTATTAGTTACATGTTGCAAAAGTCGATTGAGGGAATAGGCGAAAATGCGAATTATATTAACCCTTTGTAGCGTCGTGTCGCATATATGCAACGTACAGTTTTTTTTTAATATTATTACTTTTTTTATTACTTTTAATATTTTTAAATTTTTTAAATTCAGTTGTAATATCCTTTTGGTATTTAATAAAAGAAATTAACTGCTCAATAAATCTTTTAATTTTTTTCTTTTTTTTTTCTATGCCAAGTCAACTTTCTTGCGACAACGAACCATAGAGCCATTATCCATTTTTATTTAAAAAAAAATATTTTATATACTTAATATTGTCAAATTGTCACAAAAATAAACTGCATAAAATAGGACATTAAACATATTTTTATAATTCGTATATAAAAATAACGAAAATAAAAAATTATTTTATTTTATAAAGGGGGGAAAAAAACTCTTTTTCGAAAATTCTGGACTTTTTAAAATTTTGGCCGCTAAACAAAGTAAAAAATTTTTTTTTATTTTTTTTCCCGTGTTATTTGGATAATTATTGACCAATGATGTAAGTTTTATGAAAATCGAAAAATTTGCGCTACAAAAGGTTAATAGGCGATGCGGCTAGCAATCCATGACTATTTTGATTCCTTTTTCAACCACGCCCGCCAAAAGTGGCATTTGGATCTTGCGGCTCTGGGCTCTGTCTGCTTAGAGCCGCAGGAACCAAAATGCTGGGCTTTTTTTGCCCCTTTAGACGTGATAATACATCTATCTGTACATGTTATTATTAACTACGCATGTAAGTCTTTTTTTCAATATGTAGTTAATAAAATGATTGTTGATAAAAATCAATTTTCATTCGATATTACAAAAAGATAAACACGTGATAGTGTACCTGTACCTTGAATGCAAATACCCATCACCCATCCGGTACTGCTGTAGGTTCCTTTCCTTCAGTTACCGAATGCAAAGGATCATAGTTTGCCCGTGACCGCCATTTTAATTTCGCGTTTAGCTCTAAGATTTATTGCACCTGTCGCCGCGTCTATATTCTCGTGTGTTATACTGTCTGTGGTCTTCGCATTGTTAGACAGACATACGTGTACACTATCTGTTAGACCATTGGATTTTTGAACTAAACTTAAAATTAATCCTGAGTTTATTGAGATCTTGTATGCGTAAACAAAATTAGGCGTAGACACTATCGTATTTTTGGGGTTCCGTACCCAAAGGGTAAAAACGGGACTCCGTAAGTATAGGTACCTATATTTATTTATTTATTACTAGACTCTCCTGTCCGTCCGTCCGTCCGTCCGTCTGTCACCAGGCTGTATCTCATGAACCGAAAATTTGTCTGATTAGGATATTGCAGGCTAAAATCACCTGATTCTCCAAAACGAAACACGATTTCGTGTATCGGAAACACGTATATAAACAAACTGTGGGTCCAAAACTCCATCTAGCGTTTGGTTTGCTCAAACCTATTCCAGGGTTAGTCCTGGTCTACCCTTTGGGTTGCCGAGGTCAGACGGCAGTCGCTCTGTGTAAAAACCAGTAACCTCGTCAATTCCGTTGAGAATGCAACTGGGAATACGTGTGAGGATGATGAGTTAAGTAAATACATATAAGTACATATAATTATAAGACACATAATTGTACAATATTGTACATACATCTTTAGCTACACTACTATAAGTAAATACAATGTCCTTTTTAATTAAGTACAAATATTTTAAGGGGTGGTTCAGTCCATCATTTTGAACAACTTTTCCCAATGAATGTATATCGAAATACGGAAAAAGAAATTTTCATTTTCGATAGTAATGATATCACGTGACTACTTCGATTTGTATGAAAACCTAAAATTTTTTTTTCGTATTTCGATATTCATTGGGAAAAGTTGTTCAAAATGATGGACTGAACCACCCCTTAAAATATTTGTACTTAATTAAAAAGGACATTGTATATTAAAAATACCCGACTGTCAAGAATGCCATCTAGTAATGAGCAGTGGAATTACATATTCTAATTGATATTTATTTGGTAGGGAAAACCCTGACTTTCAAACGTTAATCCCCAATAACTTGTAAACGGCTGAATCGATTTTCATCAAACATAGCTAAGAACCACCGCAAGATCCGCAAATGAACTTCTTTTCACATACAAAAAAACCACATCGAATAATCCGTTTGAGCGCTACGATTCAACAGACAGAGGACCGACAGATGTTAGCGTCAAACTTAATACCCCCTTTTTGTCGGAGGTTAAAACGCAAGCAACACGAGCGGCCGTCGACACACGAACAAGAACACAGAGCCGCATCGTCGGATATTTCATAATTCATCCGAGTGCGGGTCTGTCGGAGCGTCTAATGCGTACGGACGTGAGTGGGTGGTGCAAGCGATAGGGCAGAGCGGGTGGTTTGCATTACATACTATAGTACAGTAGCGGTTTTTGGGTAGGGCGCGGTTGGGCGACCGCCCAGGGCGCCGGGTACAAAGGGGCGCCACGACTCCCATATATCCCCTCGCTCATTAATCGAGGTCTACTTACTTTTTTATAAATTACTAGCTGTCCCCGTGGGCTTTACTCTCCGTGGGAATTTCGGGATAAAAACTATCCTATGTCCTTGCCTGGGTATCAAACTATATCCAATCAAATTTCATTTAAATAGGTTCAGTGGTTGAAGCGTAAAGTGGTAACAAACAACAACAACCAAACAAACAAATATACAAACTCACTTTCGCATTTATAATATTAGTAGGATTATTTCATTAGGTATATTTTATTGTGGATATCTAAATGTGTTACACCGTAACATCCGAACTGCTGATCCAATTTTCACAAAAGAGATCTCAATCGATTCTTCATTATTGTCCGGATGAAATAGTCTACAATTTGTGTGCAATAAATGTATATAACGAATTCTAGTGGTGTTCCAAATGAAAGGTCTTAATTAGCATGTTTCAAAAATAATTATTGTTAGCTGTAAATAGCTCCCATAGTCGGGTATTAGTTTTTTAAACTTAAATCTTGTTTCGAATGGGTTTGAATTGCAGTTAGGTAGGGGGCACCTTAGAAATTTCGCCCAGGGCGCTTTTAGGGCTAAAACCGGCACTGCTATAGTATACAGGCATATAGACATAAGGGATGAAGATGTGATTGTAGTCGAAATCAATAACTTAGGGCCAATATAGATATCGATTCATCATGATCATCATCATCATCATCATGAGGTATTTTTGTCTCCACTGCAGGAGCACGAGCCTCTCTGTACTACAAGAGCCATACATCATACTTGGCCAGAGCAGCCAGAGTCAAGGCTAAGTCGGCTTTGACTTGTATTTCCTAAGTCGCCTTTTACGACTACCACGGGAGGACTTGGAGTGGCCCTATTGTACTCTGCCGGAAAACACACGGACAGGTTAACAAAATATTTTTTGGTTTGCTAATAATCTTTTTCAACGTATTCCCAGTAGCATTCTCAGCCAAAGACTGGGATACACTTTTCGGCTTTTTCTTCACTTCTCACGCTCTTGAGATCTTTGGTTGTTAGATCATTGGTTCGTTAAACATTCTTGGTGAATGCCGTCGCTCACCGTAGCTAAATAGACCTGACAGCCAGTATTTTTGGATTCTCTACGTCCGCTGGGGCCCGGCGAATGCAGGAGGTAGGCGACTCTTGCAGTTGACCATGAAGGCTCCCGCGAATGGCGTGACTCCACATCCAGCGCAATATTTACATCTCCTTAATACGAATGTATATAAACGGGACTTATTTTGTTAGGTCTAACATTTCGAACTTCGGTCTGCGACCACGAAGTATGTAACTCGTTTTCGAAATGTTAGACCCAACCAAAAAAGTCCCGTTTATAAACAAAATTATGCCAAATGCCTGTTAGTACGTAGATATAACAGCATCCGCTTCAGCCTGTCACTTGTGCACATTATGCACCGGTCCGGAAAACATTGAATTTTTACCGAAACCACCCCAGCTTTTAAGAAATTATATCGCTTTGTTGATAAAGAATAATGTTTGAATTTTCATACAAAGAGCCGCATTATGTTGCCGCATATTGTAGATAATAAGGCAGAAACATGAATGAGTAATTTTAGAGATAAGTCGACGTATATTATTGTAATACCTATTTGAGTGCATGTTATGCTTTGAAAAATAATTGGCCACGATAGAACATCTGCGCAGAGATGTTTACATAGAAATATGGAAATGAAAGGAGATAATACTCAGAATTATGTATTTCAAGAAAACACGAGAATCGTTCATTGTGTTTATTAGATACTAGATTAAACTACAAACATAAGGACAAGTTTGTTGGTTTGTCTTGTTTGTATAATAACTTTATACTGTACACGATTACATCTTTATCCCTAATAAGGCAAATAGAGCATTTTGTCTAGCGGCTCTAAGCAAATAGACCACAGGGCAAGACCCAAAAGCCACTTAAAACTACGTAAAAAAAGAATCAACGTGAGTTAAGGAAACTTGATCCGAAAGGGTCCCATAAGATCGATCACACCATGCTAAAATGAAAGATGTGCAGACTTTTAAGATTAGGAAATCTGTAAGTAATAGAAAACAGTAGACACTGTCTTTGACCAATAAAATATTCTTGTCCAAAATACAGCAGCACCGGACTGCAGACCGACATTCAAACCTTCTAATTTGAATACAAAAGTACCTACGTTCCATCCCGGGACGTCCGCAAACTTTTTTACTGTTTTCTCGACGATAACCGACGACGGCCAAAAAGCATTTCTGTGTCGCCCGAGAAAAAAACGTGCAAGACCGTGACGCATCCTACATTTTTCAATATCGACGCAAAAAAAGATATTAGGCGAATATAAGTACGCGAAGGTAAAAATAAAGGCTATTACAACGCGCCGGTTGACACGGACTTTATCAAAGGGCTACGTTTTGGAGCAGTCAATTAAATTTGCACTGAAACATTTAACAATAAGGCTTAAATTCGAATTGTTGTCTGGAATTATCATCGTTATTGTTTCAAGCAATTCACGCATCGCTTGCTCGTGAGAAGGAAGAACATTTCTCTTCGGGTTGGAACGGGAGAGAGGTATGTATGATGGACGGGCGGCGTCCACTGGTGCGACGTGGGCCGTAGCTCACGCCACACCGCATAGTTTCTCATCGGCGTACTCTAAAATAAACACCAACTTTTTATGCGTTCCTGGTATATTTAGACGATATTGTCGCGATGTTTTCAGTGTAAAAAAAGTGTTAAGTGGATGATTTATATTAAGTGCGGCCCGTTATGGGCGGCTTCCGGCATAATTACTTACTAAACGAATATAGAGTAGCTTTACGAACGGTTTGACCCCTTAATGCGGTAGACGCACAGAATAATTCATTTTTTTGTTGGCTTTGTCGGTCACAAAAAACAAACGCGTTGAATATACAAACAAAAGTTAATTTTCTATTCACAACAATAAATGTCAGCGGATATATAAACGCCGTTAAAATCTATAATCTTATTACACTGACTCGGAGAACAGACGAACCGAAAAATGGCAAAGACAAAGTACTTACATTTACTTACTTTGTCCGATAAGAAACATATTATGTAGTACTCAATCTGCCTTATTATAGAATGCAAACGTACTGTAGTATTTTTTTTAAACCAGGTAATAAAGTAAGTTCGCGGTTTGTAAAATAATACGACAAAATAGGCATATTTTTTTTCTAAAAAAGGTAAAAATTGGAAAAAAAAAATTATTCAAGAATTTCAATTTCATTTATGTTTTCCGCAGATCTATATTTCCTTGACTGACTATATTTATTTGACTGAAAGAGATCCCTATAGGGGATTAGTTCGACGTTGTATGTTTACTTTTCGGAGTTGTATCTGTGTTCTCTCTTATGTACAATAAAGCTTTATAAACTTTAAACAATGTCGGCATACATACATACTATCACGTCTTTATCCCTAATGGGGCAGACAGAGCATTTTGGGTCTTGCGGGTTCGGCATTAATGTCGGCAAATTCTGTATAGTATAATTATGTTTCATTTTGAACACCCTTGCTTCGACATAAGTGCTTAAACATAAGTACCTATAAAAATGTAAAAAATAATGGGCAATCTCATCATGTATCACTATTAGAAGTTTTTTCTGTAATACAATTAACTTCATACGAAAAAGTTGTTCAGTATAAATGATCAGTTTCGCACTTAAATTATACTTATGCGCGTAATTGAAAATTACTTACTAACATTAAAAGGAAAATGGCTTCAAGTCGTACTAATAATTGAAGTCTCATCATAATAATCACTATTACAAGTTTTTTTGTGATACAATTAACTTAATAAAGTTGTTCAGTAAATTATCAGTTTTGCAATTAAATTATATGTGCTTATGCGCGCAATTAAATTCACTTACTTACTAACATTAACAAACATGGAACATTTCATGGCAAATCAAGTTGTTAGGTGATAAATAGTGATAATGAAGTAAGTATTTAGTACAGGCTTAGCAAAAAAAGAATTAGTAAAAAAAATGTGTAACAACAATTTAATAATGGCTGAACGTTTTATTAACCTTCTTTATGTAAATAATATTAATAGATCATGACAGTATATGTATGGTAATTTTAACCAACAAAAGGAAGGAGGTTATCAATTGGTATGTATATATGTTCATTTAAGTATGATCCCTGATTACTCGAAGATGCCTAGACCAATTTGAAAAATTGTAATTTAATATTTGTTTTAAAGGGCATACTTGTCAGTTGTTCCCATAGAAATTTTATCAAAATTGTAGTTGTTTAGTTTGGGAAAATTATTATTAGAAGCATAGAAGACGTCCTTAGTTATTTGTCGTTTAATATTTTATACTAAATTATGTTATTTAAATTACATACTATATGCGTAAAACAATTGATATTTTTGTGTCCGGATGAGCGTCCAGTAAACTATTAAAAAGTTACAAAATTAACCCAATTGTAATTGATACAGTGTAACAACTTGAGAAAGGATAGAGGAAAATGGAAAAGACTCACATGCTGTCCCGACCCCACGTAAAGTGGGATAAGGTGAGGAGAAAGAAGATAGTGTAACAAAATGTGTAATTTAAGCAATAAAAGTAATTTAAATATTATTGGCATGTCGTAAAAAAATTAAGCGCGAAATAGTCCTATAAAAATAATAATTATCCCCATCAAAATATAATAAACACCCAATATCAATTCAAAATGCATTAAGATAATATTGCACTAAAATTTTAGAGTGGTTTAAAAGGACCAATTATGCTACCTTATAGGACTTTGTCCGATAAGAAACGGGCTTGAGGCTTGACCTGTACACGAGAACTTTATCCATTTGCAGACATTCAGATGCTCATTTAATATAAGGTCTAACACAGTATACTGAACTATTTTAAGGGTGAATTCAGTCCGTGATACCGAACAACTTTCCCCAAAAAAACAAATGTCTACATTTGAAAAATATTTTTTGGCTTTGTGCTTTGGCAACTTGTATGGGAGGTCAAAAATTACTTTTAATATTTAGAAAGGAAATATTAAAACTTGGGGACTGAATTCACCCATAAAAAAGTTCCAATATATTTTGTTGTATACTATACATTGCTGGATTTGTCATGAATCAAACCAGGCAATGCAAATAAAATCAGAATAGTGTATTCCCAGCACATGTGTTACGTCGCAATATCTAAATGCTAATTTTACCAAATCCAGTAAATAGAACAAAACTGTAGATATTATCACTAGATAACCAGAGCTTCCAATGCCTAAGGAGACATAACAAATTACAAGATTATAGAGTACATAACCGGCCAAGTGCGAATCGGATTCGCGCACTAAGGGTTCCTTACCATTATCTATAAAAAATCGCGTTTGTTGTATGGGAGCCCCTCTTGAATATTTATTTTATTTTGTTTTTAGTATTTGTTGTTATAGCGGCAACATAAATACATAATTTGTAAAAAATTCAACTGTCTAGCTAACGCGGTTTTTGAAATACAGCGGTGACAGACAGACGGACAGACAGCGAAGTCTTAGTAATCTTCTTCTTCTTATCGTGTGTTTAGTGACTAACACTAGTGTCAGAGTTTTTAAACCGCCTTAAAGGCCTCTGACAT
This sequence comes from Acrobasis consociella, assembly GCA_963555685.1. NCBI lineage: Eukaryota > Metazoa > Arthropoda > Insecta > Lepidoptera > Pyralidae > Acrobasis > Acrobasis consociella. Next base: position 1,154,394 of record OY743119.1, on the reverse strand, counting down.
GGTTTTGGGTAACGACCAATAAAACTGACATGGTCTTAGTAATAGGGTCCCGTTTTTACCCTTTGGGTACGGAACCCTAAAAAAAGTACATTTTAATTGTTACTCTTTATTAGCGTCGTCAAACGGTCGACTTCAAACCGGTCGCGTTTTTATTAAGTTGATTTTCATCATAGTGCACGGTGCGTAGGCGTATTTATCAACTGTCACTTGTACTTGATGATCTCACTGCATGATTTCTATGTTTAGTAGGTTTTTGATCAAAACTTGAGTTGAAGTTTAGACCAAATTGTCATTTGAAATTGCGTTAAAATTAAAAACAAACGATGAAAATTTTGTTATTGAATTGTAGTAGTGTGTGAAAACAAAATGTTTTTTCTAATAAAATATATAGTTTTAAACGGGGGAGTAAAAAATAATAAGTTGTTATATAATTTTAAAAATCCGGTTGCCAAATTACGCCCTGTTACTTTTTCTGCGGTCGCACAATTTGTAGCATTCTTATCATCGTAATCGATAATTGTAATACTTTTCTGCTCCTCTTCAAATCCATTCAAAAGTATAAAACTAAACTTTTTATTGCACATTTAAATATAAACAAGTTGCGAAACATATGCATTAAAAAATAAAAATGTACAACGGCGGGATTATCCCATTGAGGGAATTTCTTCTTCGTTATATTTTTAAAATCCCAAACCATTTTGGAATCGATTTTAGGCTGTTTGTTTGCAATGCTGCAATGCAATAATGCAATAATTTTCAGATAAAAATCATGTAGTGGGATCTCGGACTATCTTAGTAGCGATTTTCATGTATGCTATATGTCATGTTTAGTTTAGTCGAGAGGTAGGCGTAATGGCTCGAATGTTAATTCAGATGAATATTCATTATATGTTTTACAGTCGCTTGAATACTGCTTGACAATCTATCGTCGATGGAAAGATAATAATTGGTATCTTAGCAACAGCAGACTTGTGGTGCCATATTAATTCACGAATTATTTTAGCGGATATTTATTATGTTTATATTTAATCCGTCTTTCTTATTATAAACGTGGTCTCACTTTATTACTAGGTTTTAATTAATATCTGCCTAAATCAAGTTATAATTGAAATCGGTATGGCATTTAACGTATACATACATACATACATACTATCACGTCTTTATCCCTAATGGGGCAGACAGAGCATTTTGGGTCTTGCGGTTCTATGCAGAGCCCAGGGCCGCAAGACCCAAAAGCCACCTTTAGCGTCATGGTGGGCGAGAAGATGGAAAAGCAATCAATACAGTGATGGGTTGCTAGCCGCATTTAACGTATGGTAACTTGTTTTGGGTAGACAATGTTTACTGAATTTTAAACGATTACTTGAATCGTTAGTCCGTTTTATAATAAGTAAGACAGAATGTAATTCTATTTACCAAGCATCATGGATGTCATAGCATTTTTATTAGTAATACATACAGAACGGAAACTCTTAGGATCCCGCACATATTCCTCGTTCTCGCCTTGTCGCATGTGTTTGGGGCCAGCATACACACATTGCCGTGTACACGGATGTAAGTATAGTTTTATTTGTATAATAGTTTATTCTGTAGTAGTAGTAAGCATAAATGATACTCCGGTGCAATGAAATGCCATACCTGTTGCGGTACACAGTTACACAATATGTTTTTATTCCAAAAGGGGTAGATAGAGCCTAGGGCTGTGAAACTCAAAGGCCTGGATGCGTTAAGCTGACAGGGCCTGAAGGTCGAAAAGGGCAATAAATTGAATCATCATCATCCGAACGCATTCCCGATTGCATCGTCAGCAGTAAAACTTCAGAGCCCGGGGTCCGCTACTTAACCTAGGTGATTTGACGAGGTTACGGGTTTTTACACAGAGCGACTGCCGTCTGACCTCCGTAACCCAAAGGGCAGACCAGAACCAATCCTTTAATAGGTTTGAGCAAACACTAGATGGCGTTCGGGAACAAAAGAAAGTGAAAGAGGTTTAAAAACGCAGAATATACCAGCTGCTTCTCTTCCCACACAAATCGTAAAAGTCAAGCTGCAGTTTTAATAAAGTAGGGTTATATAACTCAAAAACTGGTATGTTCCAGACACTGGTAGGTAGTAAAATTTGGCTTAATTACCGAACGGAAAGTACTAAGATAGCATAATGACAGGGAGGTTCATCGGGGGTCCTGGTAGTGAGCTGATGATGAAAGGTTTTTTATTTTGTTCGGCGCTCGGCGGGCGGTAGGCGCCGCGTGCCGCGTGACCGGCGGACCGGGGGCGTACAATAATTAGGTTATAGAAGGATAAAACTTTGGGTTGGGCTTTGATTCTCTACAATAAAGCGAGCAGTTACCTACGAACCTACAACGAGAGTGTTTCATTAAAATCATTCCTTCACGGTAACATCAGAATAGGAACTATCCATAATTTTTCAAATCTAATAACCGATTTCATACCCAAACTACGCAACCGATATTAATAAACTGTGGCAAACTGACCTCTTTTAAATAGACAAAAGAATAATTTTAACCTAAAGTAAAAAAACATTGTCACTTTTAGGTAAGTTACAAATTCAACCACGTATTCGCCAAAACACGTTTACATTTATTATTTACAGCTTTATTTAGTGGAAGTGGCCAATACTAGTGTCAGATTTAAAAAAGGCCAAATTCTAATATACAAATACCAACATTTAAAGTTTCTGGCTCCTCTCACACGACTGAATTAGTAGCCAACTTTTTGATGCTTTTAAAAAAAGAGTTGCATTAATATAAATGTTGCATCTGTTTCTCACTTAAATTTATACTTCGGACGTCGCATAACTTCATACTCGGAGGTCGTATCGTGAGTATGGAATGCAGGGACCTAGAAATATGGACTATCACGTCTTTATTCCGGGTGGGGCAGACAGAGCATTAGAGTCAGTTCAGACATAGAGTAGCGCAGCGGAGAGAATATTATATGACACTCGAAATTAACTTTAAAGTATTAGCATAAACTGCACTGTGTGAGTGAGCAATTTGTCATTTTTAATCGTTTACTTCCAGGTCTTGTCAAAAAGCGCCAGATCATCACACCACATTGTCCTTGGGCGATCTCTTTTACGACGCCTGCCTACCGGCACCCATACTGTAGCAATCTTGGCCCACCTTTCTGGGAGCATCCTACACACATGCCCAGCCCAGTCCCATTTGTGTTTGGCTGCTTTTCTCCTGACCTGGAAGTCGAAAATAAATATGGCGTAATAGAGGGGAGGCCTTTGCCCAGCAGTGGGACAGTATAGGCTATTAAAAAAATCGTTTACACGCTTTAGGCTATGGTAATATGTTCTTATTTTTCATTACTCAATTGTAGTAGTAGTAAGTTGCTAGCGTTTAATCATCAAACTACCCAAGGATTGGTTCTGATCAACTGGTTTACCCTTTGTGTTGCGGACGTCAGACGGCAGTCGCTGCGTGTAAAAAACCAGTAACCTCGCCAAATCTCCTTGGTTAGGTAGCGGACTTCGAGCTTTGAAGCATTACTGCTGAGGATGCAACCGGGAAAATACGGTCGGATGATGATGAGTGCTAGTAAGTTGCTCGGGATTTTTTCAAGATAGAGCCCATCGCCCCAAAACCAAAAGTTAAACATGTATTATAACGATACTACATTTTATAATAAATAAGATAAACACCCAAGACCCAGGCCGAACACAATTTGAAAAAAGGCAATTTCCCTGGCTGGGGATCGAACCCAGAACCTTCTGAGTGGCGGACTGTATAGATTGTATAATCGTAAGGGAGCTAAGTGATCACTTGACGCGTGGAGCTATAAGTACTCTTGACGTAAGTGGTCTTCAAGTTATTAGTACACTAACTTGATGTGGAGAGAGAGGAATTATATTCGAGTACCTACTTAAACTTTATCTCCCTTCAAAAATTTTACGTAGTAGAGCGGCGATTACCCGAACGTCGATCAACTTCCACAAGTTTGTTTGCCTGGCAAATAAAAAAAAACGACTTTTAAGCATTCACCCCCAATAACTTTGCATGGTTAAACAGATAGCTAAACTAAACAGCGGCTGAACAGATTTCCATAAAACATAATTAGCCAAACATAGCAAAGTATAAGTACTGTGATCATGATTAACAACTTTCCCCAAATATAAGAGGTCAAAATGTGAAAAAAAAATGTACTTACCTCATACAAAACTGCTGATCACTTTCGTATGGGAATCTATTTTCTCATATTTCGACCTATGTTCCTTGAGGAAAGTTGTTCAATATGATCAGTATATGTACGAGTATGTACGTTTGAGAATATGGCAAGGTTTATTTATTCGTTTTACACCTTGTTTAAATAAACACCTAATATTTTAATTAAAGTAAAGAAAAGCAAGCGTTAAAAACACAAGAAATTGCAGCGTTTTTATATCGAAAGTACATCGTATTAAAGGGGCGAATATTTTATGATAGATTTCCAGCGTTTATATAAACGGAAATAAATTATATTCATTTAAAAAAACGCCACACGCTGTGAATAATGAACGATGTTTAAATTGCTTTATGACCATATAATGTTTGAACGTTAAATAGATGTTTCGCTTCGTCTAACATGGAACATCTGTATACAAGTACATGATCAATAAATCGATCATAGAAAAATATGACTTAGCTGATCTGATTGACGTAACATGTATGCTGTCTTTTAATATGAATGAGGTTCACGAAGAAATATGGAAAAGGAAAACGCAAAACACGCCGTAGTAGCAGATAAAAAATATTGTTTACAGAAAGTTTTCAGTGTCATAGAGTTAGGAGTAGGTGAACGGACACACAGTAAAAGTGGAAATAAGCGGGACACTTAACTAGAAGAGAAGACAGTCGATCCGATAGACCAAAGCAGTAACCGAGTGGTGGCCGAGACGCAGGGGAACAGACCAGTAGGGAAACCACTGGCTCGTTGGTCACACGATATTGTAAGGTTGATTGGTAAGTAGTGGATTAGAATTGCACAGGACCCTGGGAAAAGGCGCAAAAAGGGAGGTCCAACTATGCCCAGCAGTGGGTTGATGTGGGCTGAAAATGATGAGTTACAAGTAAGTTGTTTCAAGAGATTTCACTCCACCAGCGGACCAGCTGTGGGGTCCAGGGGCTGAGGAAGCACCGTACAGGGGCCTCTCAGCAGCCAAACACTCTTCCTTACCATTCCAGACCACCGCGGACGTAGGCGTGTGTTTTTTTTTAATTTTACGGTAACGTCATAAATTAGCCCTTGAGTAATCATCATCATCATCATCATGTTTTTCTATCTTCACTGCAGGAGTACCACCCTCTCTGTACTACCAGAGCCATACTTGGCTATAGCAGCCAGAGGACTTAGCCTACACTCTTCACGCTGGCTAGACGTGTTGGAGAGGTTTGGAGAGGATATAGTTATAAGCTTTGTTTAGCTTGAGAGTAATACAGTCCACTCTTATTTATCATCCAAATAGATCCACTTAAATTGGTCCTTCGAGCCGGATAGTAAAATTGGAAAAATAATTTAACTAGTTTTCATTACACTTTTTAAAATCGCATCCACGTTCAAGGGCTCTCCTTCCGTATCTCGGGCACATTCCTCTCGGGGTTGTAATCAAAACAAATGACAGGGACGCACGCGCGCGCCGTAAAAAATTCAATTCACGACGCGCCGAAATAGAGAATTGAATTTAATAACGTTTATTTTTCCGCTGCGGTTTGTCCGAGTTAATGATTGCTAGGCGTAAAAAAATCCCGCTTTTTCAGGGATTACTATTCTGGTCTGCGGGATTCCGCATTAACAAACTTGTGTAAGTAGTGTCTGCAGCCTGTAGGCACAGTTTACTCCTTAATGTTTTATAAAGCGATAAAACTTATAAGATTCAACGCAAGATAATTTTAACATAATATACAAATAGAACCTTTAAATTCTTTTAAATAGACCATGCCAATTAAGGATAGGCTAGCGACCACGGGTTCTTATCAATACAATTGATATAAAATCTTTATTAAACAACAAAAAAATGGCACAAAAGGTGAACTTTTGCTAATTAATTTTCTGCCAATTGGTAGTGTATAATCTGTTTTCTGCAGATTAGTGTAAATTCAGACGATATTGACACAACTTAGCGCGATAAGGTTAAAAGCAATACCGTATTCGCGGGATTGTAACTGCGGGATAGAAATCCCTACTCAGCGCTGAATTATGATGTTTATAATTGAATAAGAATTTCAGACGATCATCGCGGCGAGATCGACATTTATAGTTTGTAAATAAGTTGTATAAAACAATGACGATATTTCTGTCCGTCTCTCTAAACAGTTATTAATTTTCATCTCGTTTATTTATCTTTTTTTTCTATTTATGATACATTTTTTGTGCTGCGCTTTGCGCTTTTATCCTACTGATGCCGCGTTAAAGAAATTTTCTATTTTAATTAATAAAACCTTTGAATTGATAAATCAAAATTGGAGTTTATTTTGTGTACCAAAAAAGATTTGAGAATAATTCAAACAGCGGACTTTAATACTTTTTTCGTCTCACTGCTGGGCAAAGGCCTGTGAATTCAGCAAACTATGGTTATATGGAAGCTTAATCAAGCGCAAAGATGACCCCACCTAAAGTACATTCAAATAAACGGTACTTAAAATTACATCGGCAGTAAAGAAATTTTATTTTTGTCTTATGATATAATCAGTCGTAAGCTTTTTCTTTTATTAAATAACTAACATTGATGTTACTGGTTATACGTCAGTTTCACAATTTATTGGCTATTGTTGGAATTATTATATTTGCAAGTAATATTAATAGGATCATGTAAGCGACCTAATATAGTAAAATGCGACCATGCATAGTAGTACACGCACGTTTTTATTATGAGCTTTTTCTCTTATTGTTTTCTAATACGTTGTTTTTGCTGTCTGGTATAATTTTTCCGTAATATTTATAAAAAATTTGCACTCTTTACCAGTTATTCAGGCTCTTAACAAATTATACTGAAACTATTTTAAGAGTGAATTCAGTTCATGATACTAAACGTCTTTTTCCAAAACTAACTCAATATAATACGTTCACTTATGTAAAAAAAAACACTAAAACACAACTAGATAGCTCTAGAAGCTGTTGTTAACTCGCGTCTTACTGTAGGGATTTCAAATGTAATTGACTTTGGCGTTGTAAAGAACCCTCTCCACGTGACTTCAACTCGCACTTGGCTATTTTTTTTTAAATAATTTATTCTACACAGAATTTCCAACAAAGGTAAAATAAAATAAATGTCCTTCCACGTTAAAGTACCTGCTAATGCTGCCATTACACTTTTTCCTTTTAAAATTATTGCGTCCTTTAATGAGTGAGGCTATTTCACAATTACCAGGAAGACAGCACCTGGCGCACCCTGTATTCTATTAATACGTAATCGCTTTAAGATGTCTTTAATGGTCGAGTTCCATTAGGCCACCTCGTAAATTACACCTCCTTACGGAAAATGCTGCCCTGGTACTTAAACTTCATTGGGGACAATTTTAACATGATTTACAAACGCAAATTGAATTTAAAAATATTTTTCTCTACATCTATACATATAATAAAACAGTAAAAAAAAGTATGTCTGTACTTTAAATATATTTCCAAAAAAATATTACGGGCGATGGAGAATTATGTCTGTTTGTTTCTATGTGTGTCTGTTTGTACCGCTAATCTCCGGAAATACTAAACGAATTCGAATGAAACTTTTTTTGTTATATACCGCTATAAAACAAAAAAAGTTTCCCTACCCTATATGTTAATATAGGATATAAATAATTTTGGAAAATGGAACACCTGATGCAGAACTATAACGGTCCAGCTAAACTACAAGAAATATTTAAATGAAGCCTTAGCAAAAGTTGTTCAGCCTGATGAGCATTTTCCAGAGACATAGCGTCCACGCGAACTCAGGAACTTCGGCTATTAGTTGTTCATTAAAAAAGCGAAACTTTAATGTAAAACGTTTTGTCTCTGTACTCGTATAAGCAAACTGCTTACTTTAACCCTACATCTAATACAACTCTGCAAGCTTTCAAAACAATTACATTACAGCCGAGACACCCCAAAATCGCTTCCCGAAAACAAATTAAAAAGCATAAAACACATTTAGCGTACCTCGTTAACCCGACGTTGCTATAAAATTACTGCGCGAATTAACCCCAACCCTATCGCGCGGGTGGGTCGAATCGACCCCATTTTAAATTATGATAGATCGGTGTTTGGTGACAGACAGGACAGTTGTGTATTGTAAGCAAATGTATTAAAAGATGTTCTTTGTGTGCGTATTGTCTGTATTCGAAGTGATTAACACAGATGTTCAGTGTAAGTGCACTTAATTAAATAGATGTACTTATTCATTTAAACTACATTTAGCAGCAAACAAAACATTTTGAGTTAACGATAAAGATTTTAACAAAAATAAAAATTATAAGACTTTGCTAAGATTTCCAAACTGGGAAGTCCTTGTATTTTGGAAACCACAAGGACCGTTAAGAATACTCGTATATAATAAACAGATACATAATTTTATACCTTTAAACGAGCAATTCTTGTATATTTATTTATATATATATTTATTTATAAATTTCTGTGATCTCGAAAACGGCTCTAACGATTTTGCTGAAAATTGGTATATGGCGGTTTTTGGGGGTAAACAATCGATCTAGATTAGTCTTATGTTTGGGAAAACGCGTGTTTTCGAGTTTTCATTCGTTTTACTTTTCACGCAGAATATGGTCGCTAATTTCCTCGCGCCGGCCGCCATCCGCTTAGCTCAGTGGTTAAGGATGCTGACCACTAGAAAGAGTGTTACGGGTTCGAATCCCACTCGGTGACTTACTTTTGTTTTTTTAATGTTCAAGTTTATATATAATTTTTTATTTTGTACTGTTTTTAGACAAGTTTAAAAAAATGTAATTAATGTTTGAGATGTAACCGACCGAGCAAAGCTCGGTCACCCAGGTACTTATAATTGAATTGCCATGTAGTTAAATATTTTTAGAACATATGTTTCTGAATAAATACCGTGTTCCTCCTAAGCGGAGGTACTTTGTATCTTATCAATTACATATTTTAAACAAATTGAAAAGTATTTAAATGTCAATGAGTAACTTATACCGCCTATATGTACATATTATTTTGTCTTTCATTTTTGATCTCAGTTACGGTATACAGATGGTGGAGTCCAAAAAACGTACATCCTCACAGATAACAAGCAGCAAAAAGCAATATCCGCTTACTGTAATGCGGCGGCCCTCGAGAGTTAGTCCCCTGGGGGACAGGTCTCAGGGACCGCGCGCGCACTTTTACAATTTGCCGAATTACTTCAAGGATGTAGTGTTAAAGTTTAAGTCGTGTTTTTATTCCATAAGAAATAGAAAACGGAGATGTTCTTCCAATACAAAAAATCCTAACTTTCTATTCCTTATGAATATAGAAAACTGTGCCGTGTGGTTTCCGGCAGAGTAGAATAGGCCACTCCAAGTCCTCCCGTGAATGTCATAGAAGGCGACTTAGGGAATATACAAGCTAAACAAAGTTATGAACATGATAATGAGACCTTTCCAACCCGTCTGGCCAACGTGAAGAGTGTAGGCCAAGTCCTCTGTCTGCTTTGGTCAGTATGGCTCAGGTAGTACAGAGAAGGTCGTGCTCCTGCAGTGGAGACAAAAAGACCTGATAATGATGATGATGATAGAAAACTGTGATTTTTATCCTGTCTGAATAGAATCTCTTCATCTGAGCTCGTTCCCGGTTGCATCCTCATAGTTCTGCTTCGGAACCCGAGGTGAGCTTTGCCCGCTTTTTCTTTTCCAAATATAATATGTATACAAGTAGCGGCACGTAAGTTTAGCGCTGAGTGAAGTTTAGAGACGATACTGCGCACGGGCACAGTATAAATTTTTGACTTCTGCGCAATAACGGTCAGCGCTAGAGTTTCGTGCAGCTATCTGTAGGCTATAGAACGTTCTGATTGCAATAGTGCAACGCACATGCCCCTTAAAAAGTAGGTCAGAAATTCATACAAAAAAATCGGCCTGACTATCGGTCCTACAAAAAGTCTCGACGTGGGCGGGTGCCCTTATACGTGTCAATGGTCGGTCACCGAAGCACGCCGAAGACCATGCGAAATCAAGTGGAAATCGCCTGAACAGTTTAACATACATGAATTTTTATTACAAACACAGGAACAACACTGGACACCCGGAAAATTCATGTATCCTATATATTAATGTATTATGTATTAAATCATATGGCCGTAGTCATGTGGTTTGGTCTACATCTGGTACACGGACCAGCACTTTCCTATGTTGCTATCCTATTCTATCGTTCAGAACCGTCATTTGCTAGAGCGAGAAAGAGCGACGGTTCTGAGTAATAGAAAAGGATAGCATGCGAAAGTACCGTTCCGTTCCTTCCAACTCTTACGAAATAGCTGGAAACTTCTGCAAGACTAAATACCGTACTGTAATGCGGCTTCCTTATACACATCACGTATATTACTAGGCTAGGGTTTAACCTAAATTCTTACTTAGTAAATCTTTCTTTTTGATATTGGAATAATCAGTAGTATGACTTGGTATTTGACATTTCACTCTAAAAGTAGAAAATGTTCATCCCTAATAGAACGGTACAGTGAGTACGGGCACTAGAGACGCACCCCGGTGTTTTGACTCCGCAGCATCCCACGGATAAATCACATACCTAATGTATCGAAATGACGCACCAGCAAGTGGCAACCCTTACAAAATGTCATTACAAAATCAACTCTATTATTTAAGCTACAAGGTTTGAATTGGCTTGAGACATTTCAGACAGTAGGGTTGGCGCACGCAGATACACGCATTAAAGTGCAATTTTCTTTGTTACAGACACAGTCGTGGTATGATAGAACGAGATCAAACCAAATATTTAATGCTGTTAGAAAATTCGTAGAACAACCTTAAGTAGAACACATAAGGTTGAAAATCAAATGACTTTTGTTTCTGTAAGTGCAAATAAATGTTGGGCCACTTGTAATCCACGCGAAAGCTTTGGGATTAGTGTTTGATGACATCATTATTTTTCAAATGACTATCGAGTTGCGATTTCCTCGGGGGACCAACCCTAGGGTTGAAGTTTTTTTTTAATGTCGTGATTTATCGTTTTTTGTTAGCAATTTCGTAAGTGAAGCTTTATGAAGATTGTTTTTTTCTTTTCTTTCAGGTGTTTCACATCAAAGTGATTAAATTTTATAATACTTACTAGGGTTAACCAAAACCCAAAGGTTGGCTGGAAGAGATTGCATTTACAGCGATAAGTCCGCCTTTGTGCCTATAATTTATTCCGTCGATCGGCTTTTACGATCGGTACGATAATTCTGTCAGCGAGTAAATTCTTAGTTTTTTACTTTTTCCCAAATTAATGTATATTCTCCCAAGATATAAAACGTTTTAAATTTTTTATAAGAGCTTATTTGTAGGCAACTTCCAAAAACGAGGAGGTTATCAAATCATCTTGATTTTTTTATTTATTTTATTATTTGTTTGGAAAATCCTTTTTTGACAGGGCCAGTCAAATGGTCCCATAGAAATTTTATCATCGTTTGGAGGTGAAGTCAGTTTTTAGTTTTGTAAATTATACATGTGAAAAACCTGTCTGGTTTGTACAAACATAACTTAGGCATTAAATACATATTAAAATTTACATTTAAGCCGTCGTTTATTACATATTTATTGTTTAATAAATACTTATAAGAATCAATTTGAATACAATACACTAAAGACTTTAAAAAGAGCATATATTTTGTTAAGTTCAATTTCTTAAGGCCTATTAACATACACTTTTGGATTTTTTTCACTATTGGTGACGTGAATGGCTTCTGACCATGTAGGCCATGTGAGTAATGGTAGAGGACGCAGTAAAAAAAATAGGTCTACAGTTAGAGGTCATTTATAAAGTACACACTGGAATTATATTCCTATATTTTTCATATAAATTCTACTTAATATAATAAGGTCTTAAGGTTTTTACCTACAAAATTATCGTTTTAGTATTGGCTAGTGCTGAAAAACGATACTACTTAGTAGATTTAAAAAAGAATTTAAAACAATTGATTAAATGTGGAAGTTTGTTAGATATTTATTCATAACAATCTATGTACTTTTTTTTTTATTGATTACCTCCATGGCGTAATGGTCAACACGCTAGACCGCCAACCCGGAGGTCCTGGGTTCGATCCCCAGCCAGGGCAAGTTGGAAAATGGCCTTTTTCAATTTTTCCTGGGTCTTGGATGTTTATCTATATATGTATTTGTTATAAAATATAGTATCGTTGAGTTAGTATCCTATAACACAAGTCTCGAACTTACCTTAGGGCTAGCTCAATCAGTGTAATTTGTCCCTATATATTTATTTATTTATTTATTTATAAATAAATATATACGGAGAAATCACAAAGATTGAGCTAGCCCCCAAAATAAGTTCGAGACTTGTGTTATGGGATACTAATTCAACGATACTATATTTTATAACAAATACATAATATCGATAATGGATGTTCATCTGAGACCCAGGTCAATCTGAAAAAGATGATTTTCCATCTTGACCTGTTCGGGGATCGAACCTAATAGGTAATACAATTTATTAGAATTCTACAAACCGCACGTATTTTGGTCTTTCGAGCCGGATAACAGAACCATGAGGGCCGTAGCACGTACAGCTAGTACAATATCAAACCCAAATACAATGAGTTCCTACAGTAACAACAAATCGGTAACTGAATTATTTCGCAATAATCTATCGCAAATCCTAAAAAAATCGCATGGGACTACCACACCACTTCAAAACACTACCAAGCCACTCAAAAACCACCTTAAATCCATCGAAATAACATCTACAACGTCTACATCTCTTATTTTGCTATCAAATTTGTTGACAATCACTAAACAATATCCAAATCAAGCAATTTTCGTTCTAATGCCAACGCAATAAAATATACAATGATAGCAAGATTAAATTTGTGAATCGAACTAGTGATGTTCTCTTGTCCCTTGTTTCAATTTTTCGGCCCACTGATTCCGAGATTGGTCCGTAATGTATGGGATCCGCAGATGTCGCGGGATTCAAAGATGGCGATGCATCAAAAGTTAATGGGCTGTCTAAACCATGCAAATTAATTGCTTCATTATTTGGAACACGTGTTGGGTGAACGTGTGAATAATATAGCTATATTAGATTATCGAAAAAGTGCTTGCGAAGGCCTAGATTCTGAATTATAAATTCATATGGTTCATCGTGGGATTACATGGGTTCCAACAGACGGAGTGAGGTTCAGAAGAAGACCTACATGGAGGGTCTAGTTGATGTAGCTTTTGACAAAGAATTGAGTGAAACAGCTGAAGGTAGATAAAATAGGGGTAAGGACAGGGTCTGAAAATTATGATTGTAATTAGTCCGTCTTTTAGATTATACAAAAATAATGGACCCGTATTTTGCAGTTTACCAATAAAGTAAAAATTCACAAAGATACGGAACATACAAAGCTCCGGAGTGAGGTCTTGCGACGACACCGCTAAGTAAAAATCGTACCCAATCGTGATGTCACGCGTAAATGCGCTTTATGTTTGTCATTTTTTATTTCTCGGAGAAAAAAAATACGTGTCAAATATTTTTAGTAATCTAACTGATGGGCCAACAAAATAAAAACACTACGGGCAAGCAGCGAAAAATTTCAGTTTATGGTTATTCCATGAAAAATCATAGACATTGGGCGAGTTCTCCACTAAATAATAACTAAGGGGTTTACTGGGACTGGGCTAAGTTTTAACATACATACATGCAGACTATCTATCAGACATAGCATTTTGGGTCTTGCGCAAATTTCACAGGCCACAAACTCGTATCATCTGACTGGTCAACATGTAAGGAAGGCCGAAAATTATTTGGCAAAATTTCATATAAGTCCCTTGGGGAAAATTGTTTAGTACAATGGACCGAAGTCACCGTTAAAATAGTTTCACTATATTTCGTTAGACCCTGTATATTATTATTTTTTCATACACAAACTAAAGTTATATCGATGCTACCTATTTTATCTCATTAATTTTTCATCGCATCTTCGTGTACTTTATGTCCTCCTGGTGTATTCAATATTAGCCAAATTTTAGCATGCACTCTGCGAGCGGCGGCGGAGGATCAATTTGTTGCATTATTTAGTGAAAACTCGTTTGAAGGGGTCGGGCACAAATATCGAGGACAGAGAAGAATAACATAAGGATACTTTATACGTTTTACCATTTTCACAAAGTGGTTTCTCTAGTTGCATGACACAAAGCACGGTCTGGAGCCGCAAAAACTTACTTAAGGGTCCCCCGACCCTAGACCAAAATACAACTTTCCATACAAACGTAGTCTACGTTTTATTTCAAAACGACATGTTCGATTTGGGCAAAATTTTGTAATTTCAAAGATATTGCAATTATCTAGGTTTATATTTAGTTTCCTACAGTAAAAATATGAACTTGAAATAGAATATAGTGTTTTATATCATTTTTGACCATTAGTATGGGAAACTTCTAAATCGTCATATTTTCTTTCCAGTTCATAATTTTACTATAGGAAACCCAATATAACCCTAGATAATTGCAATTTCTTTACAATTACCAATTTTTACCGGAATCTGACATGTGGTTTCAAAATTAAACGTGTACTACGTTTGTATGGAGGAGTCTAGGGTCGCCGGACTCTTAAAATCTTGATTGCCAACATCACAATAACCCTCATATTCATAAAAATTAACAAACGTTTGCTAAACCTATTTTCTAAAATATGTTTTATCTCGTTTTTTCAATAAAATTAACAAACGTACTACCCTAAAAGTATTTTTTTCTTAATTTAATCATAGTTATAAACACAAGAAAAATATTATAGCCACAAACACACTACTGCTTAATTTTTTTTAATCAAGGTAGATCTTATAAACGAAACAAAGGCACTACTTATCTCAAAAGAGTTTTTCAATAGGCCTGTGTAAGGAGATGTTTATGTAAGAGAGGCATCCATAGGATAGAGAAATTAGAAAATTAAAATGACATAAAACTACACAAACGAAACCTACCCACAAGGTGGTCTGACGATCTAATTTGGAAATCCTTAGGAGAGACCATGTCTAGCAGTGGACGTTATGCGGCTGAAATTATGATGATGACACAAAATACAAATAAACATAGGGACCAAGTGTGACAATACAGTGAAGTGACAGTTCTGTTTCTTCTTTATTCCAGGGTCGGGGGTTGTAATCCGGGCCCCGGGGGCTCGTAACACGAGACGACGGACAAACAGATAAATTTGTACACACATAACACTACGTTACACTACACGATGGCGCCTGTCACTGCTCGGTGTAAAGTTTCTATTTTGGAGTACTTCTACTTTGTTGGGCTTTTATATTATTTGCCTAGATGCGTAATAAGTTCTTATTACGCATCTAAAGTAATTAAAAAATAGAAACTTTACTGTACTACTACTTTACTATATGTTCATATAATGTACATCACAGACTATTTAGTCGCAAGATGACAAGTAATTATTCAAAATTAATGTTTTTGATAACCGGCCAAGTGTGAGTCGTTCCGTACCATTATCTATAAAAAATCACGTTTGTTGTATGCGAGCCCCACTTAAATATGGATATTCATATTATTCTGTTTTTGTTGTTATAGTGACAGAAATACATCATCTGTGAAAATTTCAACTGTCTAGCTATAACGGTTCATGAGATATAACTGGTGACAGACAGACGGACAGCGAAATCTTAGTAATAGGGACCCGTTTTTACCCCATGGGTACGGAACCCTAAAACGAGCTATTTTCCGATGTCACGCGAACTTGATTTTGAACAAATGATTAATGGCAAACTCAGACCAAATAATTTTATTTGGTCTGAAGTGGCAAATAAGTAAAGGTCTGTTATTTTGGTCCAAGCAAGAAAATACATAATTGCAATACTTCTCATTATTTAGTGCACGGGTTACTCACGTATAGAGTCAGCTTCTTCTTCTTATCGAGAGTGTTAGTGACTAACACTAGTGTCAGAGTTTTTAAACCGCCTTAAAGGCCTCTGACATAGTTTTAGGTAACGACCAATGTCAAATACAGTGACCGGGACCGACGGCTTAACGTGCCCTCCGAAGCACGGATCATCTTACTTATCAGACAATCAGGTGATCAACCTGCAATGTCCTAACCAAACCAGGACAACAACACAAAGTCATTGCCCCCGCCGGGAATCGAACCCGCGACCTCCGGGTATGAGCCGAACGCTCTAACCACTACACCACGGAGGCTGTAAGAGTCAGCTACTGCCGACATGTTTCGACCTCATCCTGAGGTCTTCATCAGGGCGAATGTGACTACAGGCCCGTACACCGCACCGGCTCGCGACACACTGAATACTTCTATTAACAACTATGGTCGTAGAATAAAAAAATGTACTTAATATCTTAGTAGGTACTCATCATCATCATGTCTTTCTGTCTCCACTGCAGGAGCACGACCCTCTCTGTACTACCAGAGCCATACTTGGCCTGAGCAGCCAAAGGGTTTGGCCTACACTCTCCACGCTGACAGTAGACTGTAGCTCTCGTTTGTTTAGCTTGTAATTCCTAAGTCGCTACTACGACATCCACGGGAGGACTTGGAGTGGCCCTATTTCTACTCTGCCGGAAACCACACGGCAAAAATATCTTATTACTATGTCAGTTTATGTCCCCTTTAAACGTGTAAGTTATTCCGGCCTATGATACCATCTCATAAGATAACCGTTGCCATTCCCAATAGACCGATAACCGATAAATAATTGATATTATATGAGTCATTATGCGTAATGTTATCCCGTTTAGTTTTTAATTGGTCGTTATTCTGTAACTTCTTTAGATTGCAATAGGTGTTCCTTTTTTAACCAACTTCCAAAAAAAGGAGGTATCAATTGATCGCAATCTTTTTTTGTTATGTATTTTCACCGATTATATTCAAAGACGCCTAAGGCGATTAAGAAAATTAATTTTTTGTTTGAAAGGAAAAAAGAAATTTTATCAAAAAGTTCTGTAGTTTGGGGCAGAAGTAAGTTTTTAGTTTAAAAATTATAGGCGAAATGATTAGTGACAAAATAAGTAAGAGCTAGCACCTCTTTGGTCCTTAGTTTACTTTAAGCGTGAGCCACATATGGCGGAGGCCTTTTCAATGTAGATATGTATAAACACTTAAACTCTCAAAAAAATTTTACAAAAATAAAATAACGCAGTCCTAAATTAACTTTAAAAATCCCGACGCCAAGTCTCTTACACGCAAACGACTTACCTTCCCTCACCTTATTGCGGCACACACGCGAGCCTTATCAGATCGTCCGAAACATCTCCAGTTTCGCCAACTTACCTGGAAAGATGCAAAGATAAGTTAGTTTGAAGAAAAACAAGAAAAAAGATGATTAATCGCGTAGATGCCGTTTTACTAAGTAATCGATGAATCATAAGCATTAGTGTTATCGTGTTACTTTGACTTCTATTTTTTTGGTTTGGTCCTTCTGGCGTTATTGGTTTGGTATCTACTGATAACAACGGCATTGATTAATCTAACTCATTAAAAAAATTAAAATAAAGAAATTCGTTCTAAAAAGAACCTTAATAGATCGTTTTTTTATTCAAAAGTAACAATAGACGATTGATGATTGTATACAAATGTTAACTCTATCACTATAATAAAACAATCATGGTGTATTTAAAAATGTTACACTAAAAAGTGATGCGATGATACAATTTTTGAAACAAAACCAATGTTCTTAATCGGTTGGTCAATAGGATAATCAAGTGGAATTTTTAACAATTCCTTAGTGTATCTCTATTTTTAGCGTTAAACATTACTACAAAATGCAAACTTATTTCACCTAAAAACAAGTTAACACTTACCACATATGGCCCAATTACTTAGGTATTTGGTGTATTACGGTTAAAATTCGTGTAGATCGTGTAATTTAAAAGTGCTCGTCTCACTTCTCACAAGCAAAATAGTTGTATATTCTCAATACATACAATTTTTTTTCGGCGTTGGTCATTAATTGACTATTAGTAAAAATGCCGAACGGCCACATCTACAAACGAACTACATTCCGTAGTATAAAGTTACAGAAGTCTACGTTTTGGTATAATGCACACAAGTGCTAGCCAGTGGGTCCAAGTAGAGTCAACTAATTGTACAATCTCAAACTCGGACGCTGTTCTAGTGTCACAGATTTGATTAATTCGTTTTAGGAGGCTGCAATCACTAGAGGCTTTATTTACGTAGCTTGATGTATTTTATCTCATTTTACATTAATTTTTTAAATAACTTGGCGCTTAGGAAGTGACATAATATCATATTTCACTATTATACGCCAAATCGATGTCATAATCACATAAATTCATCTATTGTTTGAGTAAAAATTTAGTTTCAATGACTGGGCGTTCATCATCTATATAAAGAACTAGGTTTCTAGGAGTATTTTCCACGTCTGCTAGGGCGTAACGTATTATTTTCCACATCCACATCCATTAATTACGTCACATGAATATTATGACATTTTTACTACCTCATACATTGACGAGACACCACAATTGGACGAGAATCGAGGTTGCAAATGCGACTTGTAAGCGAGAACAGCCGGACAGAGAGACCAACTGAAAGCCAGACAAAAGAGACAAAAGTTTTTTTGGCCAATATCGAAACTGAGACGCTTCGCACGCTCGGTCAATAAGAGAGATATGTAAGTACCTATTACGTACTCAAAAGATATACCCAAGAAAAGTTGGCTTAAGTGCGTCTTTAAAAATGATATGCGTGCCAATAATCTCATAACCAAGGACGCCGAAGAAAGACGTGAAGAAAGAAAAAGCCACTTCGAAAGCCGAAAAAAGCCTAGACGAAGACGAAGCCTCGGGACCCAAAGCGGGGTGGAACGTCAAGTCGAGAAAGATTCAAATAGATAGTGAGATTGCAGATATTCTGAAGAAGGGTGATGTAAAAAGTGCCCATAAACGACGGGCATGCATGAAACGAGTAATGAGTGTTGAGTAGGCGAAAGAGGTTTGCAAGGATTTTTGCAAGTGGAGATCCATAGTCTCTGCCTACCCCCATTGGAAACAGGCGTAAGAATATGTATGGATGTATGTAGCCAGTGAGATAACAGTTAAAAGTTCTCCCAACCCAGAGCGTTTAGAGTTACTACTCTAACAACACATCAAAATAATCAACAAGATAAATTCTCTAGAACATTTATTTCTCTAGAAGACACATTTATCCATGACACTGCGTCGCCTATAAAATCGGATCGCCCATAAAAGGTAAACTGTACCACTTGTACTGATAAACGTAAGTAATAAACTTGAAGTTAACTTAATTAAGATATTTATTAGGCGAGTTAACGGTTAGATAACGTAAGAATTCGACTAGTTTAGATAACGGAATGGTTTTGAACAGTTTTATGGGCAAATGATTCACAGCTTCTATCAAGAATACATAATTATCTTGTTTGATACAGATAGATACTATAATGTTATGGTAACCAATTTTTATTTCAAATTTTGCTAATCTAAAAATTAAACTGAATCGGTTTAACAACAGTCGCTTGCCATGTACCGTTTTGCCCTTAACAATGGCCTTAAAAATTAATTTCTAAATATCAGAATAAAAATAGTAAGTACGTTAAAAAAATAGGGATACTGCAAATATTTAATCGTTTTATTGGATACACCGTAAATAACCGTGGTGAAGAACGCACCAATACTTTTCTTAATAGGTGTTTGAAAAACTGTTGCTAGTCAGATTATTGACTAGATATTTCATTTATTATGTACGTAGTTACACTAACTTTTATGATCCAGCTAGCTGTCCATAATATCTTCTTTTATCCAATACTAGCAGAGAACCTGATATGCATATTAAACAAAGGGTGCGTCTCATACAATCGAGGACGAAGGGAGACGGCTGTCACTTTCGTGGACATTTTAAATTCTGTCCGAGCACATAAATAACTTCAACAGTCGGCGTCCGAACAATCGATGAGCCATGGAGCCGCGTCACCGAGCAGTCAGCGAGCTGCACAAAAAACAGCGAAACACCACTCCGGTCCCGACATAAATATATCAAATCGAAAACAATAGGACGACATCGAGATATCGCATCACACGCTAACCCACAGGCATATTTCAAAAAACGAGATAAAAAGTAAAAACATAAAAACCAACATCGAAAAAAATACGTGATGGGCATTAATTAAAACGGACCCACGACCAGGAATCCAGAAAAACAAAGAGGTTAAACAAACCTGCCCAGTGGGAGCCCCCGCAATGATCATCATCTCACATTTTTAATCATCGGACATAAAATTCCAACTGTCGATCGAAAAGTGACTTTAGTGCGGGGAAATAGAGACAAAACTGGTATTACGTTATCGATAAAAAGCTGTTGAAAATTATTTTTTGGTTGGATTGTCACCGTTGTTTTAATGGTATTACGCATTGAGGAAGGGTTATCTTGTGGGTCCGATCTTGCCAGGTACGGAACCAAGATTGATTGGACAAGACCCGACATTTTTATGCTCGTGCTCGGGATGTCGTCGACTTTGGAAGGTATAGTTTATTAAATTAGTGGTCCATTCAGACGAAAAGGGGACGTTAACGCGTACCTTCGGACGTAGCTAATGTGAAGTGACTCTCGTTGTTCGACGTTTAGTTGTTGTTATTAAATGTCAATTAAAATGATGGGGCATCATTGACGTGGTACTACAGCAGTCAGTATCAATAACCTTTCATATGCCGTTGCGTATAGAGATCTACGCGAAATTATGTTAACTGATATTCCGGCATACAAGGATTTAAATCTAAAATACTGCATGTAAATATGAACGAACTCGTGACTAAGAAACGTCGTACACCTTGAAGATGCTTATAAACTACGATAAATTGTGGAAACGACGTACTTATATAGTCTTATATAGTTTAGACGAAGTATCTCCTTCACCTGCCTACCTACACTTCATCATACCTATGACCTGTAATAGTGCGGGAAGTAGTGTCATAAGGTGCAAATTTTGGTATCGGAAGAATTCACTTAGCACAGATGTAATATACGTAAAGTTAAGCTAATTTAGCCCGGTAGCCATCCCCCACCCCCTGGGGGGTAGGCAGGGGGGGCATTCAAAGTTACTCGCCGCCGCGCTTCAGAAAAAAATCATATCAGCTTCTATTTACCTAACACCTCGAGTATGGTGTCATTTTCTGATAAATCGGGGATGAGGAATTCAATTTTGAGTACAATTTTACATTTAATGAATATGTTAATAGTAAAAAAAAGGAAAATATTGACGAAAATATCAAAATCGGATCGCAGTTTTTTTTATTTTAACAGATTTATTTTATCAGAAACCCGGAATTTTGTGTTTAAAAAAATATTAACTTAAAGAATATTTATCTAGCTTTAAAAAAATATATGCTTTATTATATATAGCTGTCACACATCTATCTGAAAAAAATCGGACATGGCACGCGGCGGTGCCTAGAAACTTTTTCAATCGTCTCAGCTCACATAATTTGTTGCAAGTATTAAGTTGTTTTTTATGAAAAATATAAAGAATACATACTTAACTTAATTATTGACTGTCGCTTATGGTCTTATATATCAATAATAGTATTTTATATTTATATTTGTAATTTTTTTCATCAAATTTTCTACCACAGTGTTATAATTCGGTACATTTTAATAGTTTTCTTAGACAGTTGCACCTAACACTGCACCCTGACTTGCACTTGCACCGAATCAGGTCACAACTAGCGGTAGCAGCCACTGGTGCAGTAGTCCACTTTGGTTTCCAATCCGCCAGACTGGGAGGATTTGGAATCGGCACCATCGCTTGGCCCCAAACGTGCACTGCACACCATGCTAAACAGCTCTTATGATGCCGAAAATTCTCTAGCTGTCAGTCTTTTTTAGAGAATATCTCCCTCCTGCACTCGTTTAACGATATGCACTGACTGGATCTAAAACGAAAATCCGGTAAGTAGGTATTGCATTATTATTTTGGTTAAAATAAAATACAGCTATCATGCTTACTTATCATACATCGTTACTCACTGGGTAACGATGCAGCGGACGAGCTGACACCGGAGGGACCCCTTCCGATGGCCCCGATTCCCTTCACGCAGGTTCTCTCCTTGATCAAGAGTCGTATTGGCGAAGAACTGGCTCAGTCTTGGCAGGCTAAGGAGGCGCTGCCCCAATGAGACAGACGTTTATCCCGACGTCTGTTAGCACTGCCGAGGAGGAACCTACGCCCTATTATTAACATTATTACTGGTCATTGTGCACTAAACAAACACCTTTTCACCCTAGGTTTAAGTAACAGTCCTCGTTGCAGAGCATGCATGGAGGCTGAAGAAACTGCGAGCTATCTCCTCCCGGAGTAATAAGAAAAATGTTCCTAGAACATCCGGAAACCATGACGCAAAACGGAACCGGCAAATTCGGGCCTAATTGCGAAAAATTGTCCTCGAGGGAAGTAAGAAGTAATATCATACATTGTTATGACAAATTTTTAATAATTTGGTCAGAGTTTTCTATGTCT
The DNA here is from genome assembly GCA_963555685.1 of Acrobasis consociella. NCBI lineage: Eukaryota > Metazoa > Arthropoda > Insecta > Lepidoptera > Pyralidae > Acrobasis > Acrobasis consociella. The sequence goes on along the minus strand of OY743119.1, from coordinate 1,131,737 downwards.
CTGTTATTGAACATATTAAATACATTAGTTGCTGATGGAAAAGTATTCCATGCTTCGTCAGCAACATTTATTCTCGTATGAGCATTCAGCTTCGTGGTTACAGGGGTCGATGTTATTTTTACAACGATCGCTGCTGCTAGGAACAGTCTTATGACTGTTCTTAGCAGCTGCTTTTGAAGCATAAAATACTTTTCTATCAGCAACTAATGTATTTAATATGCTCGCTGACAGACACGTAGAAAACTGTGACCAAATTATTCAAAAATTTATCATAACGATGTATAATAAGTGAGCATATAACTGTATTTTATATTAATCAAAATAATGCAATACCTACTTACCTAATTTTCATTTTAGGTCCAGTGTGTAGTGCACATCGTTAAACGAGTGCAGGAGGGAGATTTTCTCTAAAAAGGCTGACAGCTAGAGAATTTTCGGCATCATAAGAGCTGTTTAGTGTTTAGCATGGTGTGCAGTGCACGTTTGGGGCCGAGCGATGGTGCCGATTCCAAATCCTTCCAGTCCGGGGGGATTGGGGATAGGAAATGGAATCAAATGATTGGAAACCAAAGTGGCTGCTACCGCTTGTCGTGAACTGATTCGGTGCAAGTGCAAGTCAGGGTGCAGTGTTAGGTGCAACTGTCTTAAGAAAACTATTAAAATGTACCGAATTATACCACTGTGGTGGAAAATTTGAATGAAAAAATTTACGAATATAAATATAAAATACTATTATTGATATCTAGGACCATAAGCGACAGTCAATAATTAAGTTAAGTATGTATTCTATATATTTTTCATAAAAAAACAACTTAATACTTGCAACAAATTATGTGAGATGAGACGATTGAAAAATTTTCTAGGCAACGCCGCGTGCCAAGTCCAATTTTTTTCAGATAGATGTATGACAGCTATATATAATAAAGTATATATTTTTTTAAAGCTAGATAAATATGCTTTAAGTTAATATTTTTTTAAACACGAAATTTCGGGTTTCTGGCAAAATAAATCTGTTAAAATAAAAAAAACTGCGATCCGATTTTGATATTTTCGTCAATATTTTCCTTTTTTTACTATAAACCTATACATTAAATGTAAAATTGTACTCAAAATTGAATTCCTCATCCCCAATTTATCAGAAAATGACACCATACTCGAGGTGTTAGGTAAATAGAAGCTGATATGATGTTTTTTCTGAAGCGCGGCGGCGAGTAACTTTGAATGCCCCCCCTGCCTACCCCCCAGGGGGTGGGGGATGGCTACCGGGCTAAATTAGCTTAACTTTACGTATATTACATCTGTACCAAGTGAATTCTTCCGATACCAAAATTTGCACCTTCCATACATTGGGTGACACTACTTCCTGCACTATAAGAGGTTTTGAAGATGCATATTAAACAGTATGATGAAATTCGGCAACTACATACTTAAGTAATTTAGGCAAAATTCCTCCTTCACACTTCATCAAACCTCTACAATACTCTACATATCCAAAGTTTGTATGTTTCCTTGATTTACAATGATATGGGCCAGCAATAAGCTTTAGTTTGATTAATTGTATCTTTTCTAAGATGCTCTACCCTTTTTCACTACAATACTACAAAATATTTGATTTCAGGCTGTTACAATTACAAAATACATACATATACCTACAAACTGTAATTATTCATTTGTTATTCAGATCTTAAACCCATAAGGAAAAAATCAATAAGAAATATGCAAATGACCTCATTAGCATGTATTTGCCAAAATCATTATATTTATAACTTTTGTTTCAATTATAAAAGGGATACGCCACCGGGGCGAACGTATTTGTCTTGGACAATGGTTGTCAACACAATCGTTTCGGGGATTATGACGAACAGACGGACAAAGCGGCGGCGCTTGCCTCCGGGAGTATCAGGTTATATTGTAATTTGTTTGAGAGCTATTGTATTTTTCTGTATATATAATTGTTGTTTTTGAAGATTGGAACTTCTGAAAATATGTTTTGTTTTACTTTGGCCGTATGGTTAAGTAGAACCGCTTCCTAAGCGCAAGTACAGAAGAAGCGACAGCAAAGTGCACTGCCGTATTGCACTCTCCAAAGACGTTAACTTACAATTTAACTGCAATTTAATCGCTTTTATCTGCAGTTCTTTTAGCATCTTTAACGACCCCTTTCCAAGACGTCTATGGAGAAAATGCTGCAGTGGGCTACTATTGGTTGTAAAGAAAAAGATTTACTTTAAAAATAAGTTTGCTCAATGTGTCAGCGAACCAAAAATAAACAAAACTTGTTTGACCGCTTTGCCTTTAGCGATATTGTGGATTTTGGATTATTTCGATGTTTAGTTTACTTTTCATTTCCATTTTTGTGTCAATGTTAATTTGTTTTGATGGTATTACTTAGAAACTTGTGGTGGCTTCTAGGCTAAATGTAGGTCGGGTTAGACTATAGCATAGTACCCGTCAACAACGCACTTTGTTTTATCACTATGTTCTAGAAATTTGAAACAAGGAAAGTAAACTAGATATGTAGTATATGATTGAAAGCACAAGTAAGTAGATGTATAAGTGTGTGACGGTGTAACATTCATACACTACGCAATATCTGAATCACGACAGTAACAGTACATAAAAGCATAGATTAAAAACTCTTTTTACTGACAGAAACTAAAATAAAAGTCTGCAGCTCCATACAAAATCAAAAAATAAGATAACGTGCCTACAACAAACGATACAAACACCGAAAATGATACCAGTGCCAGGTGTCAAGTACATCTTCACTATTTTACTATTCTTTACGTCACTACAGCCAAACACAACCAGAGACGACAAAAGTAAGATCAACGATAATAGATCCATACGGATTAACAATAAGATATTGCATTACTAGAAAAAAAAAAGAAAAAACGGCATGAAACGGCACTCGGCCGACAAACAATGCCCGTTGGAGGCTTACGGCTGGATTTGGATTCAAAGGGCCCTTGGTTCAATCCCTTTTGTTTCTGAGGCCTTTTAAATTTCTATAGTTGAGGCAACTGGACCGTGATTCGTATGGCTTGAGTTACAGCGTTTCAATTTCTTGCAGAATGCGGGTTAGATATATCAGAAAAATTGAATTATTTTATTAGAACTCTTGTTTTATACAATTTATTTTATTTTTAATACATACTTTTTTAACAAACCGAAATAATGCTTAGAGCATTTTCTCCCAGTCGACCATAGGAATAAGCAACTCGAATATGTAAAATCTTCTTGTCTGATTTATGATAACTAACTTTTAACTTATACTTTTTTCCTGTATGACTTAACGATGTAACGCGATGGTTTAAAAGTTAGTTTTAAAAGAAGACATCCCAACTCAAGAATGATATCAAAAAAAAAATTAAAAAAAAAAACAATTGCAGCAATGTAAACTCCGCCGTCATTGGTACCACAACTCTACCTAGTTCTCAAGTACTCCGAATCCCTTTTCGGCGTCGGGTCGTCTTTGTGCAAAGCCCTAAAAGGGCGTGTGATTGTAGTGAGAGCAATAGTATTTTTTGCCGCCGCGCGTCAAAAGGGAGGCGCTGTACGCGAGCCCTTATTTACACTTGAGCATTTTGTAATGGATGAGGTTTTTAAGCTATGAATTTTTATACGTGAAAAACTTTACAATTTACTTACCGATTTCAGAAAAAAGCTTACTGATATACATTATGTTAAAAAACCCGTTAGGGATAAAGTGTGCATACAGTATGTTAAAAAAACCCTGTCTGATCCGTTAAGGTAATGTTGGGTAGCTTGTGTAGGTTCTATTTATCGGTTTCTTCCATTCCTGAAATCGCAAAAAAATATTTGCAGCTTCATCCATTTTGAAACGGTAGGTATTTAATTTTGTAAGGAACCGCAGTTTTTTCTTGCGTTTTCAAAGATGGGAGAAACTGATAAACACAAGCTATCCAACATTACCTTAACGGATCGGACAGGGTTTTTTTTAACATACTGTATGCACTCTTTATCCCTAACGGACTAGACAGAGCTCAGGGCTGTGAGATTCAAATGTCACTTTTAGCGTAATGGTGAAAAGAGAGATTTTGTTGATGGATTCGATTCTTTAACCCACGACTAAAAAGAGAGGTGTTATAAGTTTGACGCTAGGATCTGTCTGTGGCATCGTAGCGCTCTAACGGATGGACCAATTTCGATGCGGGTTTTTCACGTGAAAGCAACTGCCATTGCGGTGGTTCTTAGTTATGTTTTGAGTTATTGAGTAACACTAGAAATTCATTTTGGCAAGAAGAATAAATTGTGAAATCCGATCACGGATAAGAGAGGAATTGGAGGGGAGTAGGGGAATGCAATAATAGTGTTGTCCATTTGAGCGTAGATGTGGTCGATAGCGCGGAGACAGAGGTCGCAGCACAGCGGCGGTCATCGAGATATGTAAGTAACTTAGGCACCGTCTAAGTATGTAGCGAGAAGCGATAGGTACGTAACAGTATACTGTAGTTACACTAAGCACGAATACTTACGTCAAAGTGTTCAATTAAAAATGAAAGGTCTCTTAGATGCGCTTTTTTGCATACAAAACGTAACTTAACTGTTAAACTGTTAATTAGACTCACTTAGATCATGCTGTGTATACATAGTTTTGGACAATTTTACTAGATCATAAATATATATAAGTATCTATTAGTTATAATGCAACTTTGTAAAATGACTGTTTTGTGTGCCTATTAAGGTAAAATAAAATAAAATAAAGTAATGCCAGCCTTCTGGGCACGTTACCACAGGGCAGCGATTTACCAGGGCGTTTTATTTATAATTAGGTAAAGCCCTCATTAATTTTGGTTTAGTTAGTTATCATGTGTTTTTTTTTTAATTTACATACCTACACCTACATAAAGATATAAAAAAGAGAGAAAAATGTTTCTAGTAAAACTACTATAACTCAGGGTGTAGACTACCGCACTCGCTCATAGTTTGCATCGTCGCTCAATTAGAAGACAATGCCGTATGCGTCGGCGCAGGATTAGTGCAAGGCAGTGGAGCGCACGCGCGCACCAGACCCGATATAATGCGGCCGGCGCCGGCGACGCCGACAAGCGACGAAGGCTCGTGGACTTGTAAACTTAATATTAAATGGTGACATTTTGTTTTAAAAACAAAATTATGGAATTTCAGCATTGACGCATATTTACAACTAAAACGTTTTTATTTTAATGTAAAAATTGAAATTCTAAATACAAATTTAAGATGTTTTAATGTTTAGTTTTATGAATCTGTTGATTTTGACTTTAGATACACGTGCTATACTGACCTTTGCCCAGCAATACGACGAAATAGGTTAAATAAAAAATATTTTTAAGATTAGATTATGATAAAATACCCTTAAATATCTACATTGCTTCAACTAAAGTAAATATAAAATTTTATAAACACACGTCGAAAAAACTCATTTGTTGCACAAAAAAGAATTGTTAATGTGTAGTTAATAATTCTTTACAACTCATTGACTTGTTAATGAGTTTGGAATGCAATAATGTAAGTACATTAATAATTCAAGTTACAATAACGTAGGTACCTCATATTTACTTGTTATCGCTAAGTGCATTTACGTAATTTACGTAGTATCAACTAAATATAAAGTTTATTTAAATGAAAATTAATGTAAGTAGGTACATTGCATTAAGATAAAGTTCGATTTTGTAAAAGGAAAGTCTAAATATCACACTGCAAAATATGGGTAAGTATGTAAATTATCGAGTACCTTAAAAGGTCTACTTATTAATATTCATAAGTACTTGCATTAGTTTTTTTGTCGTTTATAAAATAGGTAGGTATGGCATAATTAAACAATGTTTAATTAAAAGGGCCGTGTGAGTCAAATGCCCCTTTTAGCGTATAGGGCATCTTAAAGTTATCTGAAAGTAACATAGAGTGACACTAGCTACGTGCAGTAATGACAGCATTGCAGTAATTAATACACGTTTGTAATAAGGAGGCAGTTATTATACAAAACATGTCTTTTTAAGTGTAATGTCTTCATAATTGCACACAAAATGTATAAAATTTCTCGAATTTAAATTTCATAACATAATAACAGTGTAGTCGATCCCCAGCCAGGGCAAGTTGGAAAATGGCCTTTTTCAATTTTTCCTGGGTCTTGGATGTTTATCTGTATATGTATTTGTTATAAAAATATAGTATCTTTAAGTTAGTATCCTATAACACAAGTCTCGAACTTACCTTAGGGCTAGCTCAATCAGTGTAATTTGTCCCTATATATTTATTTATTTATAATATTTCGAGGCATAACTTATGCCACAAAATACTTAAATGTTCAAGGAAAAAAATTCAAGACATTCGATTTAAAAATAATATCAAACTGAACATTTATTAGGACAGCGTCACATAAGTTAGTCTAGCATGAGATATTGTACTTAAAGTGGTAGGTGGTCCAACGTCCGCGTCGCTTGTCAAATCGTATCGATTTCATCGCGAGATGGAGCGTGCTTAACGTTTGATATTAAACGTATCGCGTTACACGTTGCGTCCGATGAATTGGTTATAATGCTTGTTATGCTTTGCCAGTTTGGTCTGCTTTATGACTTTGCATTTTAAGGCAACTAGCGTCCCGTCCCTGGTATGTTTTAACATACAATGCTTGGAGAAAACCGCATCAAAATTAGCCCAGTAGTTAGTTATAGAGTATATAAAAAAAGATATCGGGAATTTAATTTTACTTCAGGGATGTATAGTACTTTGAAATCGGAGGTTTTGTGTAAAATTTAAAGATGGGCTGTATTATTGTGGACATAATGTTAGTTTATTTCTTCCCGTCTTAATCTAAATTACTGTTGCAATATACCTTTACAGACCTAATTAAGATTTAAAATATCATGTAAGTTTTCTAACTTTTATGGTATCGATTGGCTTAAATAACACTATACTATGTCCCTTTACCTGGCCGTATTTTGAGAACATGCCAAACTTATATTGGACTAATGTATATAAAAATGTTATTCTTTTTTACTGGCATTTAAAACTCTGTCATATTGATTTCAAAAAATGTTTTACTAAATCAGTTATATGGTGAGTATGCTTATTAATTTAAAGAGTGCGCACTCTTTAAATTGATTGCTTTTAATGAATTTGACAAATAAAATGAGTACTTTTCAAATCAGTCGCATTTTATAGATATATTATCTACTGAGCATAACTAATAACAAAAAAAACCACTTATGTGAAAATAATCAATAGCGTGTGTAATATGTAGAACAATAAATTGTATGTAGACCGAGCGAAACCCGTGTAAAAATTACACAAATGAGATCATAAAGAACAAAAAAGTGTACTTAATTTTTTGTGTCACTAGTAAGCTGAAACATGTGAACATTCAATAAAATAATAGTTTACTACAATTAGAACGTACATTTACTGTGTGGAAACCGTATTATATTCAATACATTTGCAACTCACACGCTTCAAAGTTAAACACGATGAAGCAATTACCATTACCTTACACACTAGCAATTAAATTCAAAATTTATAAACGAGCGGTAATTAGCAAGATTTAACGACTTTTGCTTAACGTTCCATCCGTTCCGAGTAACCCCCTATCGCGACTAAACATCAAGCAAAAATACGTACTTACATATCAATAAATAAACGAAACACGATTATAAATAACTGAATATTTCTAATTAAAAGCATGTTCTATTAAGAACGTAAAGTAATTTTCTGCCTCCCCGTTGTGATTTTAACGTCTACTAGTAACAGCCCTTTATCATTCATCTGTGTTCAGTCGATAAAACCGAAGACGTAGTGCGGCGGTAAAACCATCGACAAGTTTTATGTGACATCACTAGGCCGGAGGCGGCGTGGCCCCGCCCACTCGGTACGCAACCGAGTAATGAGTATGTCCCTTTCTCGCATTGACGACAAGCGTTTACTCTCTTTTTATACGACTACGTACGGGGATGCCAAAATCTGGGGTTATGATTTTTGCCCCTAAATGTGTATGTAAGTAACGTAAAGTAAGTACTATCTTATTTTTTGACTAGATCATAGTTGACTAAAATTCTCAAGAAATAATATTTATTAATAAAATAAATAAATATAAATTAAGTCAAAACTAGCTAAGTAACGTTTATATTTAAACTTAGTAATAAATAACTAACATTAAAAAAATGAAATTAATTACTAGAGTAAAAAGTATTCAACAAAGCAATATTAAGCTGGCCCTATTTGTATTTTGGGACATGTAAGGCTCTATAAGTAGAACCATAGCTATTATTTTTGTATTGTTATTATGTAGTTACTCAATTGTTTGTTTAAAAAATTAGGAAACTTTAATTACATTTGAAGGATTTTACTTTTTCATCAATAATTTTTATTGTACGACTTTTCGTCTAGTGTCCCATCAGGTGACATCACAGTTGCTTTAATGGGAAGTTATCATCCTCGTAAACTCCTCCGATTTATTGCAGTCGGATAATTGGAACATGTGTAAAGTTCAGCCCTTGACATACATTAAAGGAGGTACAGATCTGTCACCTGCAAATGTTATTTGGAAGCCGGTCTAGATAGGACTGCTGCGTCTATCTGTGTGTACATGTGAATTTTTAAAGATGACTGTGACTAAAGTTTTTAAAAGCGAGATATTTGTCCTTAGCGCACAAATGCATTCCATAGGCATGACGAATGGAAAAATATTTTTGGTCCATCAACGTGTACAATATTTTTTTATAATCTCACCAGATTATAATTTAAATTTTGTCGTCAGGCAGATGTAAGACATGAAGTAAGAGATTTGCCATTTTTTGTGGAATTATACCTAGAGCAAATACGATGAGTTTTGCCTTGATTGAAAATCAGGCCTGGTCTGCTTTTCCATCAAAGCAACTAATAATTGTGTTAATTTTTTTTTCTACTCCTCTACTGTTAACTGCCTTTTACATAGTCACGAACACTATTATAAGAACATTGATTATTTATGACTTCAGGAAAGTCTATAGTCTATTCCCCATAACAGCACTTGTATCGTTATTTCGCCAAAACGATACTCCTAGCCATAGACTTAGAACCTTTTTTTTTTCTTTGAATCTATCATACTGCCAACATAAGAAAAACGTTTTATTAATATATTCGTCATATATTCACTAGGGAGACGTCAATTTAAAAAAAATAAAGTTTACCATAGATGCCTATTATCTACCAAACATAAATGATGTCATACATTTTCATATTTTTCTTTGTTTATTTTTGTATTTTATTTAGTAAATATAGTCGTAGAAAAAGTATTGTATGCAACGTTGTATAAGTACGTCAAAAAATGCTTACATGAAATGAAATACATATTTTTAAAGTAGGTATATTCAACACATTCTTTGTCCCTTTTGTTGCTAGTCGTGTGTGCTGACATCTCTGTCAGGCTACCTCGCAAGTCCAGTATTGCCTACTTACGGGTCCTCCAATAGCATTGGGTATCTGTTACGTTAGTAATTATATTCTCTTTGCCTAAGCGAAGGGATTTTCCACGCCCGGAAACATCAATGAGTAGAAGTCTAAACATTCGGTAAGTAATTTACCAAAAGTCAAAGTCAAAAATCATTTATTTATGTTTGGATATTTGTATTACTTGATAATTGTCTTTTTTTTTTTCTATTTCTTTCGATTTATTCAAAGGTAAATGTAAACGTCTTAAAACAGAGTAGGGCAGTTCAAAAGATGGGACGATGATATTAACGATGATATTAAGACGATTGGAGGAAAACTTTGGAGAAGAAGAGCCAGAAACAGAAACAATTGGAAAATGTTGGAAGATGCCTATGTGTCTCAAGATACGCTGGAAACACAGTCCAGTAAGGGGGCTTAATAATAATAAAAATGTAAGGTCAGATCATTTACTTTCAGCTAAGTTTACTGCCGCTTCCTAAGCGCAAGTACAGAAGAAGCGGTAACAAACTGTACTGCAACATTTTGCTCCAAAACTTACAATTATACTGATACAAGCTGACCCGGCGAACTTCGTACCGCCTAACAGTCAATGAATGTCGTGTTACTTTTTAGCTGAACTAATTTAGGCTTTGATGAACGTAAAACAATGATACAAAATAATATATTTATATAAATAGAAACAAAAAGTATTTTATTAGACAATAGCTCAAAGAGTATATAACCACTACGTATAAATAGCTTATCAAGAAAAATCATTGACAACCTATAAAAAGACAAAATAGTTGTTACACTATTTGACAGGATTGGACAACAAATGTTTGACATGTAATAAACAAATCAGCATCTATTGAAATGATTAAGTATTCATTACACATATCGAGTTTTCATTGTTTTTAAGATGTATTCTGCTATTCGGGACGGAAACAAATCCAACAAACCAAAAACCATGGCAATCGGTCCAGCCGTTCTCGAGTTATAAGTGTTGTAACAAACACGACTTTCTTTTATATATATAGATTAAAATTAGATAACCTGATTTATCCTTCTGTCACTCATCCTATTTTACGTCGGCAAGACACCAATTGATTTCAGGAAAGCAGCTGTCAGTGGGATTTAGTTTTTTAAAGCGTTTAAGGCAATGACAGCTGGTGATGCTAAATCATTCGCTCGTGGAAATAATCCGTGGATTAGATGCGCTTAGCGAAATCCCCGCGACAACACAATTTGTGGTTCATACGAAGACTTGGAATGCTAGTGATATATGAACATGTGTACCAAAAGTCTATCTCTTCTGGGTAAAGCCCAGTCCAATTCTAATAAATAAAATAACATGAAGTGCCATTTTTGAAACGCGGAGTCACTAACCGAACGGTTTTTATGGTAACGGTATGGAAAAACATTAGTTTAGGTGACTTCGCTTTTCAAAAATGGCACTTCAGACCTTGCTGTTTCCTAAAGGATTTGACCGCATCGTACCTCAAGTCATTGGAAATAGACCTTGGTTCACACTTAGATGGGTGACCACAAACAACACAAAAATACCTTGATCTCCTCCATGCTTTGAAAGGCACGTTAAGCCGTTGGTCTCAGCTGTCACCATAGTAATTATGACAGTTGTAAAGCTGAGGCTTACAGCAGCCTGGGAGAAAAATCTGACACTAGAGTTGCCAAAGTTGTACGAAAACCAAATAATAAAAAAAAACCGTACCATAATCTAGAAACGAAACCATGAAAACGGATCGAGTTAAGGCTTTGTTTATTTACCTTAACAAGTTTTTAGTATTTGACGTTATTAGGATTTGATGATAAAACTGAGAAGCTAGTAAAAAAATATATTGAAGAAAAATTGCTTGACATCACGTTATTCGTTTTGTGTCGTTGTTGATCCATTTAAATTAGTAGTCAATGTGTCCTCACGAAAATCCCTTGAGCTGCCAATGAGTTACTGCTGCAGGAAACGCGCGGATAAAATGAATGGGCAGCGATGTGTAACATATTGCAGGGGCGTGGCGGGCTCCTGAAATCGTCCGGATTTCTTACTCTTTGATGTACTTACGTCACACCATCATCAAACGCATCTTCAACCGTATTTTTTAGTTTCAAAACGAGCGAGCCATAAGTTCTCCGAGTCTACATCGACCGTGAGACGTTTGTAGGTATTTCTGTGGGTATATAATGTCTGTTAGACGATAAATTAAGTGTCTGTGATTAGAGCATATAAACGTAGAGTAGATGACTGAAAATGAACCAAATCGATGAAGTATAAGAGGCGAGTTCGCACAGTTATTATTTTTGTCTCATTGGTCGAGGAAGGAAGGGGCAGTTTTCTTCTTCATTCAGGTCTATATTCGTGGTTGTTCGTTACACCATCTGTCCCTGGGTCGGCCAGTTCCCCTTTGCCGTTTGTTTGTACTACTAGGTAGCCGAAAAGTAAACCACCCTTTAAATGAAATTGCAGTTTCAAACATTCATTACTTATTCCCATACAAAAAATCGCATAATTCAAATTACATTAAAATCCACGAGCCATGAAAATCACAGGACTGCATCCGAAATCTCATTTCACGGACCAGGCGAGCAGCGACGCGTAGGAAGTCACCATCACAGGCGTGACGGCTGAGAGCGTGCTAGACACGTGCCTTTACATTTATAATGTCCTAGTTAGGAGTATCTAATTGCATCTCAGATGTAGTCAACTCATGCATTCCAAATTATAAGTTCTTTAGTTTCATAAGATTTCCATAAATATTACAGTTCGAAACGATGGGAAGGCAAATCTTTATTTAGGTTATTACAAGATAGCATTGGCAAGGATTCTAAGTAGGTGATGGAACGGTGATTAGATGGGCTGATTTCTGATTTCTATTCTTCAACCCGCAAACTTGCAAAGCTTGAATTTTATCTTTGAGTAGTTTTGTTCTGTGTGTAAAATAAAGATGTGAAAATTAAAGCATATTATGAATCGTCTCATAACTACTGAAAATCGCCATTATTCTAGTCTTTATAGATGAACTTGAAAGAAATATACGTGTGCATAGAAGTTTTAATATTATCTATAAAAATTCCGTTGGTTGTATGGGAGCCCCACTTAAATATTTATTTTACGCTGTTTTTAGTATTTTTTATAGCGGCAAAACAAAAATATACTTGTAAAATTTTCAACTGTCTAGCTATTACGGTTGAGATATAGCTTGGTGACAGACAGATAGACCGATGGACAGCGGAGTCTTAGTATCATGGTCCCGTTTTTACCCGGAACTTAACCTAAAAAAGGTAGAAAGCTGTCCCCAGGCTTTGGAGCATCACATCTAAGTTGAGAAAGAATAGTATTGACAGTAGAATCGGACGTCGGCCCAGCGATGACACCCAAACAAAAGGCAAACAGGGGTGCTAATGAAATCCGAATTAGATTAGAGGGGGTAATGACCCGCGGGAGGGGGGTAACGAGATTACTGTGCACTAACATGATTGCAACCCTTCGAGGGTGCCAGCGGGACGAATTCCAGGATTCCATTGTGACGTTTTGGAGCGGTAATTATGGTAGCAATTGATACTGTATGTAAGTTTAGCCCTACTCGTTAGATATTCGAACGAAATTAGAGAATAGTTTTTATTTTAATTCTCATATCATCTCTCCACTTGGCCAGAGCAGCTATTGGCCTACACTCTCCACGCTGGCGGGTCTCATTAATTTTTAAAAGCTTTGTTTCACTTGTATTATTTCCCTAGTCGCCTTTTACGACATCCACGGGAAGACTTGGAGTGATGCTATTCTACTCTGCCGGATACCACACGGCGAATTCTCATATCACACCATATAATATTATAAAAGCGAAAGTTTGTGAGGGTGATTGTGTTTGTAACTTCATTACGCGCAAGCGGTTGGACCAATTTTGATAAAATTTGGTATGCACGAAGCTGACACCCTGGATTAACACATAGGCTATTTTTTCCGCGGGTATCACGGCGGTGTCCAGGCTGTTGTCGGTCGGTGGCTTTGTCGACAGACGTGTCTGGTATTACCCTTGGTGTAGTGGTGGTGGGCCGTATGTTTGTTTACCTACTTAATTCATAAAATAAGTAGGTAATTATTTAAAAAAAACGACGGGTTGCACTCTGGGAGTGCCGGCAGAAGTGAAAACACAGCAATATGGCCACTACACAGACAGCCATCAGCTGTCACCATCCATGGATGTGCGTAGCACGCTGTAACATAAACACACACGAACATTCGCGCAAGCGCCCTGCGCCGTCTTACGAATTTTCGATTAGGTCACGTGTCCTGACGCGAGTTTAACATTTTTTACCCATTCCAAAAAAAGTGCACAACGCCGCTAAAGAAGTTTTCACTTCAAAAAAATATTTCTTTAAAACAAGCTTTTATCTAAATAACCGTTCCTAAGGCCAGGTTTATGTCACGCGAAGTATGTGTGCAAAATGTCAGCTCAATCGAAAACCAGGAAGTGGGTCAAATTTAACTTGCAAGATTTGATAACAGAGAGACAGACGGACAGACAACAGGACAGGTAAAACTAAATAAAATAAAACTTGTAATAAGAAGATATAATACAATACAAAACAGTTCTCATATATCTGTCTCGCTGCATCACAACAGAGCAAGGGTCCCAAATTAGATTGTCCGGACCCCATCGACATTAGTTTTCATTTGCACTTATTGCATTATGTCCTTATTGGGTTTACGTAAAGTGCATTCGTACTCGAACAAATTCGTTCAAGTGTTTTTTTATTTGTTCTACATTGCAAATGGATAATACCCTATTTCTAAGATTAACCTATTTCATTTTTAAGAGATTATTAGTAAATTTTAGTAGTTTTATTTTTTTCAAACCCCCGTGCAAAAGAGAAATGTGTGTTTATACGTCTGTCAGTGGCATCGTAGCTCCTCAACGAATGGACCGATTATCATGCGTTCAGAAGCAGATATGGTGATCAAGATGGTTTTTAGCTACAGTTGTGTCAGGGGTTACATACATTTTTAAATTTTATTTCTTGCACTTTTTATATGCATGTACAGAGGAGATTCTTCCTTGGGCGCAATCGGGCGGCTCGTACAAAGGCTGCCCGGCGGCTAACGATGCGGTTATTGATTGATAAATCAACAGCCGCGAGCGCAATCGGCGCATGCGGCCTTTGAGCGCGCCAGCGCGCCGCGAGCACGCAAAGCCATCTCCTGGATTTTCCTGATGCCTTAGTACTTGGCTGTTCTGTGTGTGCCTAAAAGCCGTGTCTTAGAACTTTGGTTGTTTGTTTTATGCGCCTAAAGGCATCTGACGGCCATCTGTGGCGTTTGGGCGCGCTAGGACTGGTTAGCGAGCAGGCAAAGATTTATCTAGATAGTACTAGTACCTTAATACTTTTGGTTGTTTGTTTTATCTAAAGATGACACTTAGGACGACGCCGGCTTCGGGTGCTTTCGAGGCACGTTTTAAGCCGATCCGCTGGACCTTTAAGCGCACTTGTCAGCAACCTCGCAAAGGCAGTAGTTTAGTATAAATTATAAAATACAGCATCGTTTGTATCCCATAATACAAACTTAAACTTATTATACATAGTAATATAAAATGTCAATTTATTTATTTAGTTGTTTTTTTTCGTATGTGGTAATGCTAACACTGATTGCAATTTGCTCTCTCAAGACATCTGACAAATCTTGACAACACAAGCGCAAGCGCGAAACAATTACTACCTTTGTATAGGAAAAAAAGAATAAATGGGCAACAGCTTTTTATAAAAAACCTACGTACAGCTAACAAAAGTACCGAAACTTAAAATTGATAAACCCGATCATCTATCCCACACGCTGATAGATGATTCGCTCTAAAACAAACATACAAACAATGACACGACGCGCACCTTTGATTTATCGCCATCGGCGGCCGGCTCCCTGCCTACCTACGATAAATTATCGTACGTAATGATCACCCGTGATTTATCGTTACGATAAATAAATCGATACGCGGCCGAATAAAGTATCCGATTGGAAATATTCGAATAAGAAAAAGGTTTGCATAGAGCTTAATGATTGGAAGTAATCTGTGTGTAATTGAAATATGAGTTATTTCTTGGATAATTGAGCGGCATATCTTTATCCTTTCATGGTCCAGCTGCTTCTCTTTCTGCGCTGATCGTTATAACCTTTGATCGGTATTTACGAACTAACGGAATGGGTGATAATCTCAAATATCATTTGGTGATGAGGTCAGCAATCCGTTACTACCGCAACACAACACATTCAAACCGTGAAAGCAGATAAGTGCCATTTTTGAAACGAAAAGTCACATAATCGATTGGTTTTTCCATACAAAAACCGTTTGTTTAGTGACTCCATGGATGAAAAATGGCACCTCTGGGCTCGATCGTGTGATATATTGTATAAAAGAAAAAGTAACACTCTGGGAGTGCCAACAGAAGTAAAAACTTGGTGTCGATTAATTTCCCGAGTTCAAACGTTTTTGATAACTGAAAGTGCTCTCCGTGCATTTCCGACGCGAAAACTTCTTTGGAAGTTAGACTAGAGCCTGGACTCCTAAATATAGATAGACTAGTTGCGCACCGCGGTGTTACCCGCGCCTAAGGTAGCCTATGTGTTAATGCAGGGTATCAGCTTCCTGCATACCAAATTTTATCAAAATTGGTCCAGTCTTTTGCGCGTGAAGAATTAACACACATACACACACTCACAAACTTTCGCACATATTATTAGTGTGACTGTCAAAACATGACCAAAATGACATCCACCTGCAACGAAAAGTTGATCCGTGCAGTTGTTAATTCTCTATTCAGAAGTGGGATGTGATGTTGTGTCGCCAGTTTTTCCAGCGCATGTATAATGCATCGCTACACGTGTCCGGTTGTCCGACACGGCCGGCCAGTTTTTACGAGACCACGGCACAGACAGACAGATTCCGAACGCTTGTAGCTGATGTGAAGACTCTAAAGCGTGTTGTTGACGAGATTGGAACAGAAGGACCAAGTTTTTGTGGGAATACCATTTGCGTTGATTTGGGGGGCTCGATGTGGATTCGTGTAAGTGATCAAATCTGGTGTCAGAATTTTCACTGCGTAAAGAAGAAGAACCATTTAATTATGATAGATGTAGATGAATCGAACGAGTTAACATGCTTCGAAATACATATATTTTGGATTTCTTTTAATGTCACTTGTGGTTACCATATTCACCACTTACGGCCATGCTCAAGATTCGACTGTGTAAGTATTTGTATAGTTAATACATGAATTTTCCGGGGTCCAGTTCTGCCCTTGAATCTTTTCTAAGCACATTAGCAAAAAGTGGCCGGTTTCGAAAAGCTTCACGTTCTCACTTTAAACAGCAAACAGTCGTTTATAAAATAATTTGAAGGGTTACCTAGGGCTAGATCAAGATAAAATTTTAATTGATATTTGTATGTATGTATGATTTCTCCGCTTCCTTTCAAAAAATTTATTCCAAACGGGGCAGCACTGGACTCCGAAAAATTCCGAAAAAGTCATCTCTTCCCATAAAACATGCATTAACTAGATCTTCCGCAATCTTAACCTTCGATATTAAAGCCAATAGCTTCTATCCATGTTTTACAATGATTGCACAAAGATACAGCTTGAATGGGAATAGAATGTGTCTCGAATCTCACGCTGTTAGATCGCTTGATATGCACACTTGGAGGAATTTACGTGACTGCGCTACGGAACTTCTTTGGCATTCCGGCCTTGTCTTTACCTGGTACTGAAGCTAGCTCTATTAGTTTATCTTCATTGATTTAAATGATGATAGGTAATTTTATTGACTAGTGGCTCTGTGATATATACCTCGCGAAACCAAGCTTAAACTACTTCAGTACTATTATAACGTAGAAGGGACATAGCCGTAATAAATAAAACTACGAACATTGTCAGAACTATAAAGAACCTATATTTTTCAGTTTATCAAAAATGTAGAAATTTACAAAGAAAGGAGCATCTAAGTTCCATAGTACGACGTCACCGCTAAGTAAAAATAGTATCTATGTACTCGTAGCTGTGATGTAGCATGCGAAATTTAAATGCGCTGTATTTTCATTAATTTTTGTTTTTCGGAGAAAAGAAAAAATACGTGTACAATATTTTTTAATATACTTACCGATGGGCCAAAAATACTTTTCCAGCCGTTTATTACGTAGAACAGTAAATTAATATGATAAGTATATTTTTTATTGTTTTATAACGTTTGTGCAAAAGCCTTATTGTCTGGTGACTTTTTCCCAAAGCACCTACAACATAATGGGCGCGAATAACTAAATTATGATTTATGTCCCATTGTGTTTGTTCGCGTGCTTTTTGTCATTGTGCAGATATGCGAGACGTCATCCGCGTGACGGTTAGTGCTCTAACGGGGTTTCCGAAGTAAAAAGTGTTTTATTTTGGTCAACCAAACACTTAAACTTATTTTATTTAAGACTGGTCAGTATGTAAACTATGTGGCGAAAATAGGGAGTTTCTATAGATTCCTGTTTCATATTTGTTTAAACCTTTCGCGCCGACCAAAAGAGGTCGTATATATTTTTTTTTGAAAAATCTATAGTTTCGGGCTATGGAATTGTATGTACTTCGGTTCAGGCAATCTGTTACTCCTAAAACTTTATCAAATTAGCCAATTATGATATTGTTCGATTCTTGTCATGTATGAAACTATAGACCAGGTTCGAAGTTCAGATTTTTCATAATTTGGTATTATTAAGTAAAAAATATGGTAAAATTAAGAGCAAATTAATTTGGTAAAAAAATTTATTGATGTGTTCCATTAAACCCAAAGTATACAAAATTAAAAAAAAAAACAAAACTCTTGACTTATATTCTCATAACATCTACCAAATTTTTAAAAATCGTGAATATCCGAGTAAATTACTTGTATGGAAACAGTTATCACCCTAACGGTAAAAATGTCATCTAAGTATACAATTATAGTCCTAAGTAATATCTCAAAATAATATAATTTACTAACAATGTCTAGATAAAATATTATCTAGACAGATCCAACTCTGTCCAGCATTGGATCACTGAAAGAAATCACAACACATATTACTACGACCAATCACACCGCATAATTACCTACAAACAGACACGCCGTTGTATTAGCAATCAGTTGGCTAATCAGTCGGCGCGTTTGA
Organism: Acrobasis consociella; assembly: GCA_963555685.1. Classification (NCBI taxonomy): domain Eukaryota; kingdom Metazoa; phylum Arthropoda; class Insecta; order Lepidoptera; family Pyralidae; genus Acrobasis; species Acrobasis consociella. The sequence continues at coordinate 1,113,144 of OY743119.1, read as the reverse complement.
AGTAAAGATCATCGATCAATCGGCACGGATCGATCGCTGAATCGATAAAAGATCAATAGACGAGAATGCCGGCTGAGCGAATGTGTCTGGCAATGTGTGCGAAGTTTTCAGGTGAAGGGTAGTCTAAAGATTGACTACAAGTGTATGTTGACAGATTTAATTTAATTTTCGGGTGCATAGATTAGAACATTTTATTTCGAATAGATAGTTAAAATGGAATAAGTGGGATTGTTCGATCTAAACTTAGCATTTACAGTCCAGACCAGCAAGACACGCAGCGCATCGCATTCCATCAATTATTTACTTATAGTTAAGTAAACAAACCCGTAGAGACACCACCAGCCTGTTGGTGATATTTTGAAGTTGGCGGCAAAGCAGTGGATGAGATTTGTGCATGCAGGACCATAAAAATTGGCGCGAAAAATGGGAAGCCTATATGCTCAGTTGATGTGGGCTATGATGATGATAATACATTTTATTTCCTTATTCTTTTCTACATAAATTGTAAGCAACGTGCTTCATGCCTGCATTCTGCACACTTCAGAGAAAAATGTTTGGACTCCCTGTATGGTTTGGTGACACTGCCATTGGTCTAGACCTTCATTTAGTTTAGAGCTTAATATACACACAGCACGAAAGTCATGGAATCTTAGTAGGAGGAGATATGACCAAATCCAAACAAATCATATCAATAAAAGCGTCGATTTGATACTTACCATATATTTTTTCCTCGTTAGTCTTATTGAAACTGTTATTGATATCGCTGGGTATGCACCATAACACACCAGACATACTTACACCTATAAATACCAATCCAAACTTTATCAGATACTGACAAATGGTGAGAAGAAAATGTAAACCGCAGTTCCATCGCGCCTTAATGTCCTCTCCTACTAATTCCTACAAAAACCTAAACTCAGGGAAGACCATTAGACGCCTCCACAAACAGGGTCCAAAATACCCCCAGATTCTTATTTAAACGACTGATAAAATCTGTGGACAATAAAAAAGCGCAGCGGCTTTATTTCACGATCGCTGGCATCCGCAGCATGTCGCTGGTTTCAAGACGAGGGGATAGAGCTTGTCGCACATTTGAGCTCTGACCGTTACGTAGCAGTGACGTCATATTTGGATGGCCCCATCTAAATACACATAGCTGTGATGGGTCGTTATGTCAAATGATAGGAAGAAAGCGTGATTTGGTTCGAAAAAATACATAATTTTTAAATATTATTTACTCATAGATAGTTGTATCGGCGATCGACTTTTAGCATTCCGTACCCAAAAGATAAAAGCGGGACCCTATTTACTAAGAATCCGCTGTCCCTCCTCAAATTATAACTTCTTGTGACTTGACCACGGCTATGTGACCCCTGGCACCAAACCTGGATCCGCCCTTGTACTAGTCTCGTCCACTTCTCATTTTCTTCCCTCAATACTTAACATGTGTCGTGTCCATTTCAATTTGAGGCGTTTGTATGAAGTATCTTTTACTTTTTAAACTTTGTTATATATCTTATCCCTTCTTTGGACTTCTCTAATCTCAATATTCATCATCATCATCATCATCATCATTTTAGCCGAAAAACGTCCACTGCTGGACATAGGCATCTCTCAAAGATTTCCAAAATGACCGATCTAGAGCGGCTTGCATCCAGCGCCTTCCAGCGACCTTATATATCTTCCTTCTCTATATTATTCAGGCTTTAATGTGCGACGGACCTTACCCCAGCCGTCAACATAACTTGCCGTTAAAAACTCGAGAGAATTTGATAAAATAAAACGTTGAAAAATAAAAAAGTTTGAGAATCCCCGCGTTATCTCCGCCGCATCGAGTTTCCCAACCTTCGGGAATTAAAACATTGCGTTTTTAAGGCTCGGCCCGATGGTATCGCCTGTTTATTTATTTAACAGTTATAATGTTTATTACTATAAATACATTCCTAACGCTGGGACGGTGGAAAAAAAACTACTTTTTTTTTTACATTTCTTTCCGAACAGGTCAAAGTCAAAGCTGTCAATTTGTTTTATTCAATATTATTTTTTGAAATATGATTTAAGTGCAAAACCTGCTATGGTACTAGCGTTTCGAAAAGACCACTGCTGGGAAGAAGGAAGAATAGTAAGTTACAACAGCTGCTTCTCTCCCTGCGCAGATAGCACAAAGCTTATCGACGATATTTGCTAAAAGGGGAATACTGAAGGAAAAATAATATAATAACTAACGTAACAGATACCAAACGCCATAGAAACTATTGGAGGGCTAGTAAGTAGGCAAAACTGAAGTTGCGGGGTAGCCTCAAGAGATGGCAGTCCACACGACTATCAAAAAAGTGACAAAAAAGTATTGAATGTACTTTAAAAATATTTTTGCATCTCATATAATTAATGAGAATACTACTTTATTTAAAAAATACTAATAAAAGATGTTAATGTTTTAACCATTACCTTATAGCGCCATCTAGTGACAAGAAAGAGAAAATTATGTTTAGATAAGGCAATGGGTAAGCATGCCTGTATTTATAGGTACGAGATTTTTGATTTACATTCTCAGGCCCACCATCACCTAACTACTAGGCTCTTGGGTTTTACGGCCACAGACTGAGTACCCCGCAACACAAAATGACGTGACAACGTACACTTGAGCAGCTAAAATAGCCTACAAGATTAATCTTCCCGATTCGTCAACAAAAACGTACCTAATTGCTTCATTCCCGCCGCGAGATATTTTCGCGTGTCCACTATAAAGGACCTTCAAAGCGCCCGCGCCGCCCTACCCGCCTCGCGTGCCTTTAGACCGATCAAAATAGCACAACCTGGACATAAATAATAAACTCGTTGTTTTTAATATTTTATCGGATATCAATATTGAGTATCAAATATTAATTAGATATATTATGTAATTTATCCGCGGTCGCAACCGTATTATATAAAAATCGTGAGATTTTGTACACTACTCAACTTTTCCCTAAAAGCATAATAGGTAACCAAAGACCTTGTTAGTTTAACTTTTAGGTGCATTCAAATGCGATCACTTAATAGCAAAATCAAACTGACCCCATTTCTGTTTATACATTTTTTTTCACAGTTTTCACCTGATCTCGATATCTAGTTAAGCCAAAATGATAACCATAATGTTTATATCTTTATAAGCTATATTGTGTCTTTTTAGACAATAAAGACCAAAATTAAACATCATTTTTTAATGTTTTAAAATTAATGTTTTTCTCAGTAGCCAGAAATAGTAACTGTGTTATTTTTGTTTAATTATAGCTTTTTGTGTACTATAATCACATTTTCATCAAAATTAAACACATTAACGTCTTACTTAAATCAAAAAATATTTGATTGGAAATACGCGAGAGCATGTCGTACAGCGGGATGCTTGCGGTGATTGCGGTGCGGTGCGGGGAGAGAGAGCGAGGCACCAGCCGGGTGAGCGCGCGGCTGCGAACGAGTTTATACGTGTTTTCAACCGATCGCGCCGTGTGTTTACAAAACATATAACTCGTAAATATGGAATTTTGCTAATTGTAGGATTGTTTTGATTGTGCTTTGAACTTTAACCCATTCGCAACCGCCAATACCAGACACAATAGAAAGACGATGAACGTGGGCATTTTAATGCTGTCCAGGTCTTTACGGGTTAACGTGGTGACACAATGAACAATTTAAAACTCTAAAAACAATATAAGTCTTGTAACACTCTTGTTGTCACGGCAAACCCGTACAACATGACAGCCCCTGGACTAATACCGTTCCAAAAATGGGCCCCTGCTGAAATATTCCGTTTCCCATGACATTGCATATTAATGGGATGTAACATGAGAAAAAATTAAATACATAAATATATAACGAAGTTTTTATGCTGTCGTACTAAAATGTAGTTGGGTATTTACAGAGTGCAAGTTGCGCCGTGCAACTTAAGTTTCATTATGTTATGCGCTTACATAGTGTCGCGAACGAGATAAATGTAGAATATTCACGAGCAAGAACTCTGCTGGCGAGATAGACTCGGAATGTTCGCGAGAGGAATGGTATAAAAAAGACGTCAGGATAATGCAAGCGAAACTAGGCCTTATATTTCTATAGCATAAAGGCTAGAGTTCTTTGAATGGTCGTCGGCTTAGTCGCACTCACACACACATACCGGCGTCTCGATGTTTCCCGTCAATCGAAATACATTCGTCAAGATATGAGAATATTCGAGAACAATGTAGACCGCTGTATCGGCGCTTATAAAAAGGCGATCGAGTGCACGTCCCGCCAGTTCAGTATGAGCTACGAAAGCGACAACTTCGAAGCGAACCGAAGCGAAGGAAACCTACCTCAGTGCGACAAGTGGAAGTACCTGCGACTAATTTGGCGAGATACCTGGACCTCAGATGCTACGCGACTTGGACTTGGACATCAGGAAGACCATCTTCACGTGTCAACCTTTGGGTTCCGTAGTGAATAAAAACCCTCATACGAACTTTGGCGTTTTTCTCCAAATCTCGAACCCAGTTTCGAAGTACCTGCGACTAATTTGGCGAGATACCTGGACCTCAGATGCTACGCGACTTGGACTTGGACATCAGGAAGACCATCTTCACGTGTCAACCTTTGGGTTCCGTAGTGAATAAAAACCCTCATACGAACTTTGGCGTTTTTCTCCAAATCTCGAACCCAGTTTCGTAACAATAGCATTTTACACAATTTATACCCACCGTTCACACGATGCGACGCCCAAGTTACGTCTCAACGCAATTCGCACTGCACACGTGCTCGCAAGTGCCCGCACAGAGGCCGTGTAGTGTTAGAAAGCAGGACTAAAATGTTTGACATAATAAAATAAAATAAAATAAATAATAATAAAATAGCCATTTATTCTACTACCATTTACCAGTTGTCATAGTTGTCAAATTTTTTCTTACAATTTCATAAAATAATATGTGATGAAATTATTTTTCCTTGGATGGATCGTCAAATTTATACATATGCATGTCAATTGTAGTAATTTAATTTAATTGTCAATTTTTATATTAATTGTATGTGTATATTTCTTGGATTTTGTTATGTCATATAAATTAAAATCTTAAACATATATCTCACCACTTCTGATTTATGTATATTATGTAATCTTTATTCCTCGTAGGTAGTAGTCGCCTCTTTGGCGTAGGCCTCCCCCAAAGTTCTCCAGGATAGTCTTATGCACCCAGTCATGTCCTGCTATTTTCCTAAATATATCTCGCCATCTTGTTTTTGGCCTTCCTCTACTTCTTTTGTTATTTCTTGGAATCCATTCTGTCATCTTCTTAGTTAGTCTTAAATTGTTCATTCTGTATACGTGTCCTGCCCATTTCCATTTAAGTTGTCTTGTTCTGTACCTAACATCTGTCACTCGCGTTCTAGCTCTAATTTTCTTGTTGTTAATTTTGTCCGATATTTTTATACCAAGCATGCTCCTCTCCATGCGCCTTTGACATACAGCAAGTCTATCTTCATCCTCTTTTCTTAAAGACCAGGTCTGGCAACCGTAGGTGATGCATGGGAGGATTGCTACATCAAACAATTTTTTCTTAATTTTGATATCCACGTCCTTATTTTTCATTATTTCTTTTAAACTCCAGTACTTTTTCCATGCTAGAGCGATTCGTCTGAGTACCTCATTCTCAGTACAGTTCTCAAAAGATACCAGCTGCCCCAGGTAAATATAACTTTGTACGTACTCTATCGACTCTCCATCAACGACAATCTCCTGACAAAGGCTGTTAGTTAATATCTTCGTCTTTGAAGCATTTAAAAACAAACCCACCTTTTTACTTTCTCTGACCAATTCGTTCAGCATGCATTCAAGGTCCAATGCGTTTTCAGCAAAAACGACAATATCGTCTGCAAAACGTAAGTGACTCATGTACTCGCCGTTTACACTCACTCCTTTTCCTTCCCATTTCAAATTTCGAAACACTGATTCGAGTACCGCTGTAAACAATTTTGGAGAGAGAGGGTCTCCTTGCCTTACTCCTTTGTTTATGAAAAACTCGGGTCCCTCCTTCTCTAGCTTGACGGTAGCTTTGCATTTTGAGTACAGATCTCGTAGTATGTTAATGTATTTCTCATGAATTCCTTGTTCTGCTAGAGCTTTCCAAATGGCATCGTGATCAAGGGAGTCAAAAGCCTTCTTGTAGTCTATAAAACACATGTAGAGTTCTTTATTGTATTCATTGGACTTTTCTATTAATTGTGTCACTACTTGGATGTGGTCTATGGTTGAGAAATGTTTCCGAAATCCTGCCTGCTCTTGTTGTTGGTTTTCGTCGAGTGTCTTAGTTATCCTGTTCAAGATTATCTTGGAGAAAATTTTATAAATATTTGACATAATGCTGATCGGTCTAAAGTTGTTAAGATCGTTTTTGTCTCCTTTCTTATGTAATAGGATTATTGTTGATTTTCCCCAATGTTCAGGTATTTCCTCGCTTTCTAGGACGTTGTTAAATAGCATTTGAAGCGGTTGCTGAAGGGTTTCACTGTAGGCTTTCAAAACTTCATTGAGAACGTTGTCTTCCCCTGGCGCTTTATCATTTTTTTGAGTACTAATGGCATACTGAAAATGTTTGACATAGATAGACTTATTTTTAACATAGACCTTGTCTATCAGACTTCTATGGGAAATGGCAGCATTTCACTTCTCTACATCAGCTGTCTGAAAGAAATTATCGCTATTAGCTATAAGACCAACCACGCCCATTAGACGTTTTAATGTCTTTTTCTGTGTGCTATGTAGATTTAAAATAATATATTTTTTTTGTATTTAATAAAGTATTATTACTATTTATTATGTCGTATTATAATAAGCGCTATGGAAGTTAAACTCAGTTGCTTTTTAATGCATAAATATAATCAGTAAAAACCAAAACGAAAACCAAACTTTAATTTTTATGTGTATAAGATACTATTTTCAAACCACTACACGACACTAGTCACTAAGTATCGACTGGCCAGCTTGTTCAGTATGACTTCATCACATGGCCAATTAATTCCTAGCGTGGTTCATCTAGGTATTATGTAATGAGGTTCAATGAGATTTTTAGTTAAAAAAAGTAGAATTACAGTCACATAAAAATTAATTATTTCAGTAAAAAGTTATTGGGTTTAGACCAAAAATGACGAGAGCGATTGGACACATTTAAGGCTAGGTATTCCCGCAGAGGGCGTGCTTTAGAGTTTTTGAAAACCATTTGAGGCATAGACAAAAGTGTTTTTTTCATCCCATCTGCTCAAAAAACGATGGTTTCATCCCAAAACATTTGGAGCTAAAGTTACTGCTAGTTCTCTCGGGATTAAAAAGTGAAAAAGTAAATCTTACGGGATTAAAACACAATTTGAAAATTGAACACGTTGTTATCTATGTAAAATCAGCTAAAAACAAAAGAATTAAGTTTTAATACAATAAATAACTAGAACAGACCTCGTATTTTTTTAAATTTTGGAATACATATCATCGTCAATGTAGGTAAAAATGTTTATGGTCTTTGCTTCGAAAAAGGAAAAAAGAATAATTAGCGCAATTTTTGTCTTCGATTCAAAGTAATTACAGATGTTTTAGGTTATATTGTGTTAAAATTAATTATTTTGTGTAAATTTAAATCCTTTTTCGTAAGTTTAAGCCGATAGTGCACATTAAATTTATTGTTATTATAAAAATCTTAACACTTACGGCTGTGGACGTAATTCAATTGTTATTTCTATTGTGTCTGGCTTAGTGTCCGTGAATGTGTTAAAATATGTAGGTCCACGCAAACAAAGTTACGAGTTTATGCGTGAACAAACATTATTTTTAGAAGTTTGTTCTTAAAAATTATTTCTTAGTATTTATTGAATGAAAACGACACTAAATAAAGGTTAGTTCTTGTCGGAGCTTTGATTAGGTATTGTAGTTGTTCTACTTTCTCCATATTCTGTTTTGTATCTTTTTGCTAGTTTTTCTCATGGATGGCGATGTAATGTGTGTTACTTGCGTACGGTAATATTTTTGTCTCAGGCGTTATACACGAATCCCTCGCTTCACTCAAGATTCCATCGTAGAATCACTCGCTACGCTCGTGATTCTACTGAGGAATCCTTCGTTTTGCTCTAAATTCAAAGTAGCGCACTCGACTTAAAAGTATTACCTTTACGCCTTGTAGCACAATCTACTATTAAACTCTGAAAAAAAGGTATGTATAAGTTAAGTATCCAGGCTCGTCAAATTCGCATTCAGTTACAAGATCCTATAACCTATAAACTTCATTCGGTTGGAAAAAATCCCAAAGTAACCCTTTTTTGTGATATTTTTTCAAAACTAAGAGTAAAATACTGATATTTTACATAAAAAAATTGTACTTAATTAAAGTAAGTGGCTTTAATTAAGTACAATTTTTTATTTACAGATAAATTCGCTAAATTTGACTTGATATAATTATTTTCTTAATATTTATATGAAATTCGCGAGCGCGACGACTTGAACTCGGCAGGTCCGATTAGACGCGTGCTAGCGCTTACTAACATTGGACCAATAAAACAACTAAAGATCGCTACATGTTTTTACAAGCTTTTATTTAACTTGCAATGTATGTATAAATGTAAGTATGTTTGTTCGGGTGGAATCTTCGAACTCAATTTTCAACCAGTTATCCTCAACCAATTTAGCTGAAATTTTGTATACTTTTGTAAGTCGGATGATAATACAATATTATGATGTCAATAGGCTGTTCTGATGATGGAACCGGGAGATATTCGACGGAACTCAGTTATAACCTCATCGAGTAGGTCTCGTTTGATTTGTCTTGACGAGTACTTTTTGGAAGACGATGCTTATCTAGGATCTGATTACGCAGACGGATGGTGGTCAATAGAACTCAGTTATAAAACAACTTAACACAATCGAGTTTGGGCTAATTTCTAACCTTTAGGTACGAAACAATAAAAATACTTTTTAGCTCATGTCACTTTGAAATGTAAGGATTCTAACGAAACGCCATTCCACAGGTATGGCACTTCATAGATACGAAGTAACAAATATACCTAGTACTACTACAAACGAAATAATATATCTGTGCATACTTCAAATGTGTGAGTTAAACAATCAGGGTCGCCACCACAGAATTTGTTGCTTTGCTTAGCTGTTTTCATCACTCGGAAATCTATAAAATTTTCGTTCTTTGTTGTTTTTTGTGGATAAGCAATAATAATATGTGCAGTTTCTCACCAATATTATTTCAATTACCCTAAATGACTCGGGGAACGTCAACGTGCGACTAGCAACAACCCTATTTTACAGGCGCTTACAAGGTCCAAAAACGTGTGAGTTTCCGTTCTGTATGTATAACTATTATCTGCTCTGTGGCCATACATTCAAATCCGTGGCGACATTAAGGAATAAAGAAAATCAAATACATTCAACATACATACATGCATATACAGGGTGGAATTGAATTCGTTGGCAATATTTTAAGTATCTACTATACCCATGATACAAAGTAATTTAAGACTAATAAAACTTCAATCAAAAGTCGTCATTTTCATATTCAAGAAAACCTCTAAACATGCGTCAGACTCTTTGATACATACCTCTACTGCAATTATAAAAAAAAAAACTAATACGTAAAATAAATTAATTATAATAGTATCAATTTCGTTGCGTCTTGGTACCCTAACATTCATTCCTACTTCAAACGTACCTATTGTCCTCAAGCTTTCGTGTGACACGACCCGTCCCCATTCGACTTCAAACCTTATTCACGTAAATTAAGGTCTACTTTTGTATGCCGGTCGGTCGCGCCGTTTGGCTGTATCCGTCCAAGGTCTTTGACCTTGCGGCACGTAGGTATCAGTACGCGCGCACGACTCGAAGTGTTTTGATACTTTATTCATTTTTCTTACTTTTTGATACTTTTTAACTACTGCATTAATTGCAGTATTGTTACCATACAAAATATCCTTTAGGTGAGTATGATGATAAGTTAAATCAATGCTAATGATTTCAATTGCACCCTATAGACTATATATTCGTAATCTCCTTCTTTGCAAGTCGTGTGAAAAATACTGGGATCTAGGTGAGACCCATGTTTTTTAGGTTCAGTGTTGTATCATAGATAGTAAATAACAAAACAACATAATACCCATAAGTTTATATTCAAGAAAAATAATAAAAACCGACTTTAAGGTGTTTACTCCTAATAAATTTTGAACGGCTGAACCAATTTCTAATAAATATAGCTAAGAACTATGACGAAAAGTCAGTTTTCAAACAAAAAAATTAAATCTTCGTTCAGGCCTTACGATGCCATTAACAGACACCTAGATACACAGACATACCGACTCGTCAACCTTATAACACTCCTCTTTTTGTCGGGGGTTGAAAATAAACAAAGACACTAAATAACGACTTTGCAGGGTTATTTGTTTCTATTAATTGTTTATTAATAAATCGCTACTGTCAAATTATGTTAATAGGCGATGCGGCTAGCAACCCATCACTATTGATTTATTTTTTGATCACGCTAAGCCTTTGGGTCTTACGGCCCTGGACTCTGTCTACCCCGTCAGCATTAATATAGGATAATGTAGCTGTATCGAACACTACTTTAAACAAAGTTTAATTCGAAATAAAACTATTCTACTGCTTATTTCTATACTGTGTCGCTGGTGGGGTCACATGTGAGCTCACCGACGCAGCGTCCACGCGATGCAAATTGCGGCCGGGGCAGCGTTAAATACCTACATTTGTAGGAATACCGTAATTGTATTTAACGATTGTTTCGTGAACTTTCATGAGAAAACCCATCAATTAATTGAATGGGTCAGAATCAGAAGACCCGGATCGACTACTCACAACAGTTCAGTATTTGTTTAGACCTTAAAGATTAAAGGAACAACACATCTCTAATAACCAACAATACTATCGATAGTTTGTGTACTATTGATAGTAATTCCTGTTTTAGGGCAACAATATGGATAACCAACAAAACTATCGATAGTATCGATCCTGATGACGAATAAACTAACTATAGTATTGCGTTTCATAAACTATCCATAGTATCGATTATTTATTTATTAGAAAAGCAATACTATCGATAGTTTGTTCGTCGTCAGAATCAATACTATCGATAATATTGGTTTTATTCAAAATACAGATAGTCTATCGATAGACTAGCGATAGTGTATTATCGAGAGGCAACACTGGTCATCGCAGTGTTGTGCGTCGCGATCGCGACTCGGTAGGTACGGGAATGTGGCTCTTCGCAGTCGAGTTTCATGCGGAACGGTAACAACGCGTAGGTACGTACCAATAAAATTACCTTTAAATTTTAACAATACCTATAACGTTACTATTACTACATAAACGACACCCGTACTATACGAGTATTACCCTTAAAATTTTAACATAATGAAAATTCTGTTACTGGTACTTAAAATGTGAATTTGGTACCAGTAACAAACCCTGGGGATAAGCCCGCAGTTGTACGTTTACTTTTCTGATTTGTGTCTGTGTTCTTTATTATGTACCATAAAAAGCTTTATAAACAAACCAATAAAAGCTCAACAATGTAGTTATTATCGATCTAATAAACACAATATTTCAATAAATCTCCACCCTAGCCGATCCATGGTTAGTAAAAGTTCCCACGTGCTTATAAAAGTTTGACAATGATTGACTACAAATAAATGCATAAGACGACGCGACGAAACTACTGTACACCGAGAATCACTTGCGACTCGCTACAGCACGGTCGGGAGTTGAGGCACAAACCAATGACGACCTTATTGTGCAAGAAATAACGTTCATATTAAAACGTAAGTAAGAAAAAAAAAGAAAAAAATTATAATCATAGATATTTTTTGTTTGATTTGTTCCTTATAGTATCAAAAATATGTTGACGGCATAAGTTAAACACTTTCAAAATAGTTATGTATTTTGGCTTTACAAAAAATACAAAAATTTGTAAATGTAGAAATGCATAAAATGAATTTGTTTAATTTTTAATAATTTATCAACACACATAATATAATATTTAGAATAAATTGTTGAAAGACAGTAATCTATAATTTCTGGTGAGATAAGCCTGAAAATTTGTAACATACCGAACCTTCTTTATTAACGATAGTGCTAATTGATTAATTTGTTTAATTTAGATTTATTCAACTGGAATGCACACGTTATAATATGGTAGAGGTAGTTTTCCAAAGTTATTAATTATGCTGTACTTATGAAATCAAAATTTGTTCAATTTTCAGTTTTTTGGTTTTTTTACACTGACGCAGAGCCCTGAATTGTTTAATTCGGTTTATTTTAACTATAACTAACATTACTTTATATCATACAAAAAGAAACTTACGGTTATAGCATTATGTCCAGGTTACGCTATTTTTACTGGTCTACTTTCCCATCAACAAGAACCATTTTTGTGACTACGCTAAAGAGCCTAATAAAAGTTCTTCGCCTAAAATTATACCAATAGAGGTATAATTTTATCACACACTCCCGAGGGCCTGATTAAGAGGTCTGGAGGCCTCGAGGCAACAAAAGAGTGGAAAGCTTCAAATTATTTTCCAAACAAAATGATCAATTTTTGTCAACCGATAAATAATTTATTGTAAAACCAAAGGTAAAACAGCGAAGGAAAAGTTGTTAATAGTCGGAATAACACATTTTTTTGAAGATTTTTGAGGCCCTGGTTGTCCTAGATGCGGCCCTGCACACTCCTTTTTGTGGCACACTTCCATAAATACACACATAACTATTTGTTACCTTTTTATCACTACTAACAATTTTATTATCATTTTAATTAGTTGATGATAATGTCTTTAGAGAAAATGCACTTTAGTTTGTTGCTACTTTCTGCAATTGCACTTAGGAATTAAACATAGCTGTTAGTAAATTATCTAAGGTTAATAATTAAAAAAAAATTATAAGGGATAAAAATATACAAATTTTGATTCCGTATTCGCTATCTTTTAGAGAATGGCGGCAGTGTTCTCTGTTACTACACTACAACGATCACCAACCAACCTGCTGAGCTAAGTGATTATGGGCAAATCCTCCATTGGTAAAGGCCTGCAGCAGTGGACTAATATTCTGACAGGAAAGAAAAACAAATATACACGCCGGAGGCCATTTTGTAATAAGTATGGATTAACACCTTGTATGCCGGAATACCAGACGCAATAGTTAAACAATGCATTCTCGCGTAGATCTACGAAACGGCATGCGATAGGCGCCATTATCGGAATTAACCCGTTAAAACAAACCTTATTTAGTTTGGTGACGTCATAAATCTTTGCAAAACAACTTGACCCTTCAGGGCGTAGCGGCATTACACCGAATGCACCATAAATCCACAAATTCAGCATAAACCATGCGATCGCGTGACCGGCCGGTGTTTAGCTGAGGACGCCATGATAATTACAATCAATAATCGATACGGCGTACACGATACATAAAGCGAATAGCAACGATTAATCTGACGATCATTCGTAGACCGAGATCCTACTGCAGATTTTTTTTTACAATTAATCATGCAATAAGAGATTATTGGTTTTTTCTTCTTCTATTTAAGAGATGGGCTCTTGTAGGTTGATGTTTTCCATGTCTCTCTTTATTCCGCTAAGTTCTTAAACCTCCGTATATGGTTTTACGTTTAATTTTTATTTTAGGTATGTGGATGAAAAATTGTCTTCTGGGTTTTTCTCCTCCTCTTTTTCAATTATTGTTTAAAAGAATGCATCATGACGTAGTACATGAACGAACATTTTACCTCCGAAAGAAAAAAATTATTGACTATCTCATTTTTGAGAACATGGTATGATGATGATAAAATTTTTTGGAATATTTTTTTTATATTATGTTCACCTATTATTTGAAGACACCTGGGCCGATTTGGATCATTATTTTGTTTAAAATCAAATCAAACTGAAATCAAAATCGGTTGTGACTTGGGTAATGTCGGTTATTACTTTCGTAAAATTATTTATTAGGTACTCTTAGATACTAGGACTACTGCTATACTTACCGTAGTATTATTTATAATCTACTAGGTGTGCCCGCAGGCTTCGTTCCCCGTGGCATTTTCGGGATAAAGAGTACCCTATGTCCTTCCCCGAGTCTTAAACTATATCCATACTTAATTTTATCCAAATAGGTTTAGTAGTTAAAGATTGAAGAGGTAACAAACAAACAAATAAAAAAACTCACTTTCTCATTTATAATATTAGTTAGGATAATGTAATGACAAGGATTTCCAAAATTTCCAAGCCTCATTAATAATGATGAATAATTAAAATTTTTTATAAAATGCTTTTACTATTTATATCCTATTGGCTGACTATTGGCGTCATTGACTAAATAACGTGATAAAGAGTTTGTACATTTAAGTAAAGACAGTCAATGTATTAAGCCGAACTTAATTAAAGGACAAAGTACCCTAAATATTTCAGGTTCAGAAATCAGGCAGTGGGATCTTGGTCTAATCGAGCCGATTGAATTCCAAACAGATGATAATAAACCTTAAAATATAGTAGCTATAGTACATAATGCAGCGACAGTTATTAACGTATAGGTCGTTTAAATCAATGCGGCGATCAAAGAGTTACCGTGATAAATAAAGTTTAAGTAGCTCATGCGGGAAGGGGATGGAGGTATGTGAGAGGTGGGAGGTGTAAAAGAGATGGGGATATAGTGAAGAGTCAAGTGGTGAACAAAACAAACATTGGGCGGCAATTACAAGCGCCTGGGGAGAGCGTGTCGCCGACTGAGCGGGCAGACGTGCCGCGATGATTTTTTAAAGATACTTACAGGTATCCTACCACGTCTTTTTCCTTAACGGGGTAAACAAGACCTAGGGCTGTAAGACTTAGAGAGGTCGATTTTAGAGTATCTAAAAAATCTTTTTCCAAAACCTTTCGTAACCCCCTCGGGTAAAGGAAGGTTTTGAAAAGAGATTTTGATATACTTTAAACAACCGACAATCAATCATTATTCAAACCTACCTAAAAACCGAATTTACTTCCATACTAAATAACCGATTTTGATAAAATTTCTATGAGACCTAAAATGTATTATATATTCATTTTCAAAGAGAATATTTCAAATCAATCTAAGCTCTTTGGATACATAAAAAAATAAAAGATCGCGACGAATTGATAACTTCCTCCTATTTTAGAAAGTTGGTTAAAAAAAACTCACGATTCTTAAAACAGTGTACATTTTTTTTACATTAAGTTGGTTTTAACTCTATCTATCAACAATTACAAGCTGAAAAATAAAACTAAAAATATTTATAAGTAAGTAATGTATTTCTAGATGTGTTTTAATACTTATTCTTTTTTCCTCATAGAAGTAAGTATTTTAAAATGTATGCAGGAATGCTACCAAACATTCTCCAGTCGAGCCACTATTTTTTTTCCTCGCCGCCGCCGGCCCGTGGACCGCGGGGTCATAGGCCAGCATTAATATTCAATATCGGAAGCTGAGTGACTGATGACACGACAAGCTTTTTATAAAAATCGCAAGATAAACCAACAGTACATTTTGTACCTTCTTTGACGTGATTAATGTTTACAGTTTCTTATGATGGTCTGGGAGAAAAAAAAACCTTAAAATGTACCATTTGATTTTCTTTCTGCGCAATCGTTGAAGTCGATAGAGAATAGAGAAAAATAACCAGCCAAGTGCGAGTCGGACTCGCTCACGAAGGGTTACGTACCATTATCTATAAAAAGTCACTTTTATTGTATGGGAGACTTACATTTATTTTATTCTGTTTTTAGTATTTGTTGTTATAGCAGCAACAGAAATACATCATTTGTGAAAAACCTTATTACTAAGACTCCACTGTTCGCCTGTTTGTCTGTCCGTCTGTGTTTCTTATTTCAAATTGTCCTGTGCCTTGGTTGTTTAAAATATAGTATCGCTGAGTTAGTATGTACGTACACGTAAAACAAGTTATGAAACGTACTTTACTGTCTTATTTATCCTAATCTATTTTTCTTCTACGAACTTATAGAGGGCCGAAGGACCATACAATAAAAAGACCTTAGCCGCCAGCCAAAGGGTCCGTAGGTCAGCATAAATATTCAATAACGTATCAGAAGCCGACTGACGGATGGCTAGGCTCCTGGTCTTAGACACGTGATCTATATCTTGATCCTCATCCTCACGTATTCCCGGTTGCATCAGCATGCAGCTATGTAGAGCTTGTATAAGCAGCATGCTCGTATCAGTGGTAACAGTAACGCTTCAGAGCCTGGGGTCCGCTACCTAACCAAGGTCATTTGACGAGGTTACTGGTTTTTACACAGCGACTGCTGTGTGAACTCTACAACCCAAAGGGTAGACCAGAACCAATCCTTAAATAGGTTTGAGCAAACGCTAGATGGCGTTCGGGACTCACAGTTTATACGTATCTTTCGAAACACGAAATCATCTTTCTTTTCAGATAATCAGGTGATTCAAGCCTACAATAACCTAACTAGACTGAAACAACTTTTCACAAAGTATGCTTCCCAGTGGGTTTCAAACTCTGATCATAAGGCGAACGCTTGACCACTGGACCAGGGAGGCAATTAGCGATCGCGATCTATCTCTTGATCTACCTACATATTTGTTTTTAAGTAATTTTCAAAACACGATAAAAATAAAACTTCAAAATAACGAAACCATTAAACTAATTTCTGTCAAATATAGAGAACCATCTCGATTAAGTCACCTATCAAACAACAAAAAAAACTTCGTTACGACACAGACACGTCTACCTAGTACCCCTCTTTACCGTTAGGAATTAAAAAACAAATCTAAAAATTTAATTTCCTCCTATGCTGGTCTCTCTTTCCGCTCAAAATCAAATGACTAGCAATCCATCACTTTGTTTTCCTTTTCTAGGACACCATTCCGTTTTCACTAATTACATTTTTTTCGTAGACCATCTTGGAAGGAAATTAATAAAATCTTGTAAAACACAGTATTTAGCTCCGTATACTCGTAATACATAGAGCTAAGTAAAAATATACTATTTATCTACTTCAATTGGTCATAAAGTAGGTACATAAGGATGTCTACACATGCTAATTCCAACCTGAGACCTTTGTAATCTCCATTTTACAAGCTTTAATCACAAATTATAGAAGTGACAGATGTGACGCTTGTGTCTGTATTACGTGTCACATAGCCATTGATGAGGGTAAAAGCAGAATTTTATGACTTTAAAGCACGTTGTATTAATTTGAATTACACTATCTCATCTTTATCTATAATAGGTGGACAGAACCAAGGGCTGTTAGAGTCAAAGACCATTTTTAGCGTAATGGAACGAAGGGGAGTGCTAGTAAAAAAATCGAATTAAAATATTGATAGATTGCAGGCTGCATCGCCTATTTTTTTAACAAAGCTTAATTGTTTTACAATTTCTTTTATCATGATAAGACATATCCAAGATTATCTTATAGACAGTAAAAAAATAAAATGACTCATAAAAAAAATTGTGGCGCCATATCTTTGTCAACCCATTTTGACACATGTCATACTAAGACTAACTTTTGAAATTTATAGTTCTATTTCTACACTTATTTTTCAAGACTTTTCTGCAGCCTCAACATTTTACAAGCGCATGGGCCGAGTTGATGCGCACACGCAATATACCTTTAATGCACTGATTAGAATAAATACCTTTAATACGATGATTAAAGTATAAATAAATAATATCAATATCACTTTTTTACAGGAAGTTTTTTATTTATTAATGATTAACGGATCTTTCATTATAACATCTCTATAACAAAGATTAATTAGTTTGCCATTTAAATTGATTTACAATTTACAAATCAAACATTTCTATAAAAACAATTTTTTAAAATATGTATGTCCCATTTTTTTCTTGGTCGTCGTGTGTGATCGGGCCCATTAATTGGTCCGATTTGGGGCTAATCGCGTTCGTATAGAAATATTGCCTCCGTGCTCATAGCCCCCTGGTGGGAAGCATCTGTATCGACGGTGACTTGCTGGTTTCCAAATTAATTTCAAAACCAACATTATTCAAAATATTTATTTCAATTCGATTAATTTATTTTGAAACATGTTGACTAGATCTTACCCCCATTAAAAAATACAACATATATACTTACTATTTATTATATGGTTTTACTCATGTAATGTCAACTATTTACACTTGAAATCACAAAAATTCAATAATTTATTACAGTGAATGTTCATAGTCTATTTAATACCTAAATAAAACTGCTAAGTTTCCATTCTGTATTTTTTTTAATGACTCGCTGACTCAAATATTGTCCACTCATTAAATAAAAAGTCAGGTACGACCTAACTTGATAAAAACAAGGTGATAAAAATATAAAATCAATCTACTTTCCTTATTAAATAATCATAAATTCATTATGCTCCAAGCTTGCATAAAACAAAGATCTTCTAGCATTTAATGAATTTCAATAATATAAAGGCAAAGGTTGTTATATAATAACAACAAATATTTGTACTTTTAAAAACACGACAGTAAAATAAAACTTTGATTAACGCCCCTTATTAAATAATAAATAACAAAAATTTAATTATTCTGAGAAAATGTACACAGGCTCGCATAAAACACGATAACTGACAATAATATCTATTACAAAAAATAAAACTTACTTTAAACTGAACTAATTTTAGTTGGAATGTCCACATATTTTATTAAAAAAACACGACATTAAAATACAAATTTAATTAACCCCCCTCATTAAATCACCATAAATTAATTATTCCGAAGCAGCCGGTACCAGGGTCGCATAAAACAAAGGATCTAGCATAAATCAAAACGCGGAGTAGAGGAAACGGTCAATCATTCCCTTTCTTGTCGGTGAACAACTGCTTTGCTGGTTGACGTTGAGTGTAAGGCCACTAACATGGCGAAGTAGTCAAAATGTAGTTTTTTTATAAAATTAAATATGATAGGTTATCTATATTTTGAACAGGCTCAGAACAAAGCCGCAAATATAACAGAACGTTTGAAAGTTGGTAACCAGCGGTTATTTTTTTAAGATTAGAGTTTGTTCTTCAGTTTGAATGTTAATCACGCAAAATTAAGTAAGTACAAATAGAGGAGGATAATAAATACTTTTCAATTTTAACACAGCCACTATTTAAACAAATTACAAAAGCAATAAAAATGACCCTCTACCATTCGATAAAAATAAAATAATAGTGTAACAATTGATTTGGGTTAATAAGTTTCTTTGTTAGATGAAGTGATAAAGTCAAGTTATGATACCAAATTATAAAAGCAAATATCAAAGTTGGCATAAAAATCTGTAAGCATTGTGACACAGATAATTAATTTTATTCGCCAAAACAAAAATTAGAATCTTATGATAACGCTTATTTTATAGCCACGCCTTAACTCGCACACCTTTTAGACGAAAAAACAAAACCCTACATAAAATTGTTTTGTTTTAATCAACTGACAGTTTTGAATAAACAAATATTGAGTTTCATTCTTTTTTCTTCAATTGGGTTTCATAAAGAAAATAATAAAACAATTGAGTTAAATTCATGACGGTTTTAAAACGAATACCTATACATATATTACGTACGGCTAGTATAGTATTATTATTAGCTACATATTAAAAATCTTGCAGCGGTTTTTAACCATTACACGATCAAACAACAAAAAAACGACGGGTTGCACTCTGGGAGTGCCGGCAGAAGTGAAAACTTGAATATTAACGTTGTGCATTTTTGATATACGAAACAGCAGGCGCAGGCATACTTTTTCGCCGCGCCGTAGAAAGAGAGGGGGATACTCCCTCTCCTACGCCGCGCCAGCTGTCTACTCTCCATCCGTCTTACGAATTTTCGATCAGGTCACGTGTCCTGACGCGAGTTTAACATTTTTTACCCATTCCAAAAAAAGTGCACAACGCCGCTAAAGAAGTTTTCACTTCAAAAACGGAAATTATTTTAAGTAAAATAATAAATAGCGTAAATTATTTTAAAGAAAATTTGTATCAAAAAATATATACGAACAATCCGAGTACATTCTACGACCATTATTTTCTCATTCCTATCTAGTTACAATGTACTTAATGGGAGATCAAAATACCAGGGTCGCATATTCACGACGGAGGTTGCATAAAGATAGGCCGCACTTACGGGACGGAGGTCAATGGAGATTTTCACATGCAAATCCGAGCCCGAGGGCAAAGGACTCTTGAATATTCATGCTCCCTTAATCTGTATCATGTTTTCTTGTTTTTGTTCGGAAATAAACAAGGTTTTGTTATCGAGGTAGGTCGCAGGACATTATTTATCTTTGCTTGATGTGAGCCTTGGGAAATGCATTAGTTCCTATTGGCACCCCAAAAGATTCCGATGAATTGCGAACCTCATACGTTTTTTAAGTTAGTTATAAAGGGATCGAAATCACAGAAAAGTCTTCTTCGAAGTCGCAATCTCCTATCGTTTGGTGTTAAATTTCCGGATAAAACCAATTTGTATTTCGGTCATTTTAGCCGAAGGAAGTCCACCAGTGGAAATAGGATATCCCAAATGACCTATAGAAAGCTGCTGGCATTTAGCGTTTTCATCCAACCTTGCTAAAATCTCTCTCTCTCTCTCTCTGTCTTATATCTCTCTCATTTCAGCGTATTACCAGTGGCATCCTCAGCTGTAATACTGCAAAACCCGGGGCCCGCTTTCAACCTGGCTTAGACCAAGCGACTACAAAAAAACAAGACAACTGAGAATGCAACGAGAAACGCGCGTTGAAGAAGAAAAACACCGAGCATAGTTCTCTTCGTAGTTTGCTGAGCGATGTTGAGAATTCTCATACAAGACCGTATGACCCAAAGGCCACGCTTACCGTGATGGTAAGTATTAACCGTTACTTTACCGCCAATACCAGACATAATAGTAAGACAATGGACGTGGACATTTATTAATGTCATGCGGTTCAAAAGGAATCAGAATCGCCCGCATCGCCTATGATTTAAATCTCGCCCATTCCCCTAATAGGCTTTAATGCGGAAAGAGAAGCAGGTGGTACATTATAAATTTTCTTTTCTCCCAGGGCATGGAAGACGTCTCATGATGCATATAACTTTAAAATAACACCTTTATTTCCACGAAAGCCTACAAAATGGCATCGGCCGATGGATGGACGCTTTTAGCGATATCAGCACGGCGAGTTCAAACACAACCTCGCTGGATGGCGGATAAAATGCATGCCACAATCGTAGGGCTGACACTGTTTCGGGCGGCTGCATTTCTGCAAAAATATCTATTTTATCTGTGTAGGTTTGTATCTATTAGATACGGCCGAGAACGATTGTTTGTGATGCCGTATTGGATTTTGAATAGAGAGTAGGAATAAAACCTGAAAAAGCGGGTCACTAATATTATAAATGCGAAAGTGAGTTTGTATATTTATTTGTTACCTCTTCACGCTTAAACTACCGATTTGGATAAAATTTGGTACGGATATAGCTTGGGACTCGGGGAAGGACATAGTACTCTTTATCCCGAAATTCCCATAGGGAGCGAAGCCCGCGGGTTGCGTATCGCAAACAAATTAATTTCTGATAGGGCTAATTAGTAGAAAACGAATTACCTGTAGTTGTGGCGTTGGTAGCGGCCACAAAATTAGCAGCAAAGTGGTCGGTGGCCGCGTTTGTGGTGGCCCGGGTTTGCACCAAGCCTAAATCCATCTTTTGTGTTATTGTAGTTAAGGGTTTTGAGAAGATGTATTGAGCATGAGCAGGCCTATCCCAGATTTTGATCGCAGGGAAAGTACATGTACATACGTACTGTAACGTACTGTACTAATAAAATAATGATTTTATTAGTACAGTATGTACATATTTATTATAGGTGGTGATGGCAAAGCAGTTTCAATCCTAACCAGCCACGACTTGTACCTATAAGTTAGTATTCATGTACGGTCATTTTCAACTACCAGCATTTCCAATAAAGTCAGTTAGCTATTAACACACTCGATACTTTCAAAAAATACGAATTGCATGAACGGAACGGGTTCAACCCCACGATAAGACCGCCGACGTGTACAAATCGAGCATTTTTACTGTCGACTGTACTTAGTCCGTGGTTTATCAATTTCTTAAAAAAGCGCTGCGATTTTATCGCGGCCGTACTAACGCTGTGGCGTTTATCAGTTTCTTAAAAACCTTCGCGATTTCCTTAAGTACACGCATTTTTTTGCGAAATCTTAATTGACGTCGAACCTGATAATGCTTGATGGACGATGTAAAATTAAAAGGGTACCAGACGCGTGGAGAAAACAGGCTCTTTACCTGGAAAGTCAATAAACTCGCCAATCTACTCGTGCGAGACGCTAGCAGCTGCTTATGGCTTCCTGCAGGAGTTGTGCTGGTTCAAGAACTAAGGCTAGCGCCAACTCCTCATGCAAGATTGGTCCTATGCAGCAGCCAATTTGCGAAAACACGTCCTCCAAGACAAGGACAAAAACAAAGGCAACTTTAAATATAAATGTTATAGCCCTGGTGGTGCAGAATTTACAGAAAAGGATCTACTAAGGTTCCATGCAATATGCGGCCCTGTTTCTCATTCCTCTGCCCCATTCTCGCCTTGTTGAAGGCGTCTGCAGCCGCCCGCTCAACGTCCTCCACAAGGCAAGAACGGGGGAGAGGTACGCGAATGGAAATAAATTGTGGCGGAAATAAATAAACAATAAACATTTATTATGTACGATAATATGTGGGTATATTATACACGATAATATACGTACATACATTATACCGCATTGATATAGAGAATTGTACGTACTTACATATCCATGTAAGTACGTACAATTATCTCAAACTCTATGGATTAATACTAATGCGGAAATACTATTACTTACGCGTTTTTTACTAAAACTACGGTCTACCTATATTTTTCTGGTTACTCTTATATAATTTATTTCTTATAGAAATTATCTGAAACTCACTTTAAATAAACAAAAAAATAATCCTGTCCGCAAGAACGGGTTAAACAATATAAATTTAATTGCCTATTATTATTTCAACAGTAAATAAAGGCGAAACACGGTAACTCCTAACAATAATTTTAGTATTTCTTTAACAGATAAAATAACACAACCCCGCCATCAATAACCAGTTAAGATTTAATTTTAACTGCGCCCGAACGCTTGTAATTTTTAACTCACAACCCGAAATAACAAACCATTAAACAGTTAAAATGCCATTAAAAACAATTCAGCCAAAGAGCAATGGGGAAAAGGACGCTTTACATCACCATATTCGGATTCGACAAAAAATATCTTGTTTGATTTTAACGACAACATGTGGTTAGGTAACTAAAGTAAAATTAATTTTTGAAAGAAATACCAATTGTACGCTTATTTTGAGATTTGTTAACAATTCTTTACAATGTTTTTACATTGTAATCAATCTATACAATTATACACGCTGGTTACGGAACTAAACGTGATTAATATCATATTTAGCCAATGACCAATCTGCTGTCATGATCTAATTACAGTCATTGTGACCAAAAAAGTCTAAAATATTATAATTTTTTATACTTAGTACTACTTTCAAACATTATGAGTATGAAAGACAATAATCTTAGTTAAAATTGCGGGATTCCTACTTTTTCCTTTCCGTAAATTCTCTTAACTTTTAATACTAAAGCCTGAAATACGTATAATTTTTTTTTGATTTTTATAAAAATTGTCACGGACACGATTTTTAAGTTTTAAATTATAATTTGATTACTTATCTGGTTTTACTGGAACAAAAATATAGATGCAAAAAATATTATAAAACTCGAATCGTAGATGGTAGGTGTAAACGGTCCGAAAGGCGTGCAGCCGTGCATACCCCATGTTGCCGGCGCTAAGCGGCGAAGGCGGGCGGGGCCGCGGGCGACCACCATCTCCTTCATTGATTTACCACCTTTGTTTACACAAGCCATAGATGAAATATTATGGCCCTGCACTAATGGGACTAAAGATGGGACTGAATATTCGGGCGAGAAAAAACTTTTTTCGCTCTTGGTATTTCTTCTTCTCATTTGAGAACTTTCCGTGTGCATCCTTGAAACAATAAAGATAAAATGATATGACTGTGCCTTTGAATCTGTGACTCTTTGCCTTTTATGAGCCTAGGGAACGCTTTCTGCTAAGATGAATGAAAAATGCCGAAAAACATGTGAAGTCGAGAAGAAACGACTAAGTACACGATTTATTAGGCTTTGGTTTTACAACCGACTGCCACCCGTTGTCAACCAGCCTTGAGACAAGGAACAAAAAAATATTATTTTTTTAGGTCCGTGCCTTTAGAATAAAAATTATCGCACGAGATATTAGTGTTTAGACTTTTAGTCGCCTCTTACGACACTCATAGGGAGACATGGAGTGGTCTAGGCCGGAAATAGCAGGGCAAGCTCTGTTTCCTAAGCGAGTTATGATTTCATCATTTCAAAAAATCCCAGGGAAGCATACCCGCTCTAGAGATGGCCGCGTCCGCCTATCACACAGACATCGAGATTTATCGTCTTTTGCTTTGTTTGCACAGTCATTGGCGCACTGTGTAATTAATTCCAACGTTAATCTGCGAGTGCTATCCATTATTTATTTCGTCGGGTCTGAATTGTGCGCGTCGAACAAGAACAAAATATTGTTTTACCGATGTTAAATAAATGGATAGGTTTTGTACCAAATCAATTTTTACTACAAAATACAATATTTTGTAAGATTCTTAACTTCTATTAGATAAAGAGCGGGAAAATAAAAAAGATAAATTACCTTTATTGTTTTTTTTTTACAAATCATTTGAAAGTTGTTAAGCATTCGTTTAGTTATCGACTGAAACTATGTACCTAGTCGGTTATAGAAAAAATACTACTTACCGCCAAACTTGTAATGAAATACAAAATGGTACGTATATAAAAGTTTGTAGCATTTTTCTCAAACATACTAAATTCATCTATTTAAAAAAAAATACGTGAACTCTCATCAACATTTTACCTTAAATCGGTGCAACGGTAAAATTGGAACAGCGTATCTCGTTAAAATCACGATTAATATCAATAACCGTGCAAATTTCGCGTCATCCGTCAGTCAGTCAGTCAGTGAGTCAACAACCTGCGCCTGCGCCACTCACTATGTTTATTTTTCAATTTAACCCGTCAGTGGCCGGACCCCGCTGAGTTAGGGCCGCCACACACGGCGGCGACAAATTAATGCCGGCGGTGCACGCCCTAGCCCCGAGTGCTCAGCCCTGGCTCGATGATTGTCAATTTATGAAAATTAGATGGATGTTATTTAATAAATTTTTGTTTTCACTTTTGTACACAATTCAAAAACGCATTGCATGCCATGCATTTTTCAGCTTAGATATTTTAAATGAAAATATGTATTTTATTATAATTTCTTCTTTTTTGTAGCACACGTCTTGGCTGATGATAACCTGGATTGCTCGATTGTGTAATCAGTGAGAACTTCTACAAACCGGTGGCCCGCGTGGTTAATTACAACACAAGGAAGGTTCTCTAAAAAGTTTAAGATATTATGTGTAACACATGCATTTAGATTTTGGAGGACCTAATATTCTTAAAGGTAGAGCGCTTTAAGTTCGGTACTTTAACTGGAGCTTCGAAAATAAGTACCTACCTTCAATACGATAAGATTAATATTCAGATTGTACGAAAGACAAAGTTACATGATCTGGCAGCCCTACAAACAAGCCTCACGAGGCGTCGAGACCCTACAATTAGGCGCTCGCAACAAAACCAGGACGTTAATACGCACTCTGGCTAGTTATACCCTGACAAAATTAATTACAACACAAAAAATACCAAAACCACTCTTACCCCATTTACTTTACAGTTCACGAAAACGCGCGCAGCGTTGAAGGGTTAACACACTACTATGAGTGATGTGCAAAGTTATTTTTTCACAAAATTATAAAAATTTAAACTTTACTTTAATAGAAATAAAGTCTATAATAAGTGTAAAGGTGAATTGGTATTTTAACCCTGGGAAAATTGTTGTTTATAGAATATTGGTACAACACCGGCGATCGACTTGTGAGTTATTGCACGCGAAATACCCAAAAATCGCGTGAAATTGATTTTCTGACAAATGATCGATTCCTTTTTTGGTAAAAGTTGTTGAAAGTCTTGGCGAAGGGGTTAATTAGCATACACAATATCACGTCTTTATCCCTTTTGGGGCAGATAGTTTTTTGGTTTTTTTTAATCAGACGTAACCCTGTGCCGTAAGACCCAAAAACCACTTTTAGCATAGTGTGTGGAAAAAGGAATCAAAATAGTAGTAGGTTGTTAGTCGTATGTCGTATCGCCTATTATCATCGCACTTTCGCCCATGCCTCGATCTACAATCTGCGCGGAAAGAGAAGCAGCTGGTACATCCTAAGCTTAGGTCATTCTAACACAGGTTTAATTACTGAAAAAACTGAAATTTCGAATTATAAACTTTTGAATTTAGAATATTGAATTTCGAATTTCAAATTTTGAATCCTGAATTTTAAGTTTATTTTCTCCCAGAGCAGCATGGAAAAAGGCATCAGTAAGGAGTAATTCTGTTCTTGATAATACAGCCGACTACCACAAACAAGCTCCAACCACTTCGCCCGGCGTTTGGTTGGTAGTTAGCACATTACGCCCGCTGCGCACGCAACTCAGCATCGCGTGACCGTAACTTTGGAGTAAGGCGCCCCGGTCTCAAAGACCCAGTCAGAAATATTTAATTGCAATACAAGTTCTTGTTACCCTTGCAACGTTTGTTACATTTGTTAAATGTCAATAATCACTGTAGTAACGTGATAATATGCATATACATGCTTATTATAAGTTACGTGCTTTGTAAGATAGATTCCAATAAGATAACTTGTTTACGTCAGTAATGGTTACTCTAATTTGGTATATAAGCTGTAGTTGTAATCAATAGAGTTAGAGTCGTCTCTATGTAAGGAGTAGGTTTAAGAAGATGGAATAAATACAATCAACGGCTCTCGTGTTTCCATCACCACTCCCAACCACAACGCTACCTCATGGACACCAACATCAACCCAACAGCATGTCACATATCATTTGTTATTGCATCACAATGGGACAAAAGATGGACATAATGTTAATATATACTCTACCAGTCAGCCTTTAGGAAAGCAGACATTTAATAGCATTATTACTTTTATATACAAGGTCTTACAAAATATGGTGAAATGATTTTGAGGGTGAATTCTGTCCATGATACTGAACAACTTTCCTCAAGGAACATATAGCGAAAGACGGATTTTTTTTAGCTTTTTTTAAGCAGACACGTCATACAAGGGCCGCAAGACTCATTCGCCAGTTTTAGCGTGACGGTGGGCGAATAAGTGGAAAAAGAAAACAAAATGTTATTTACACAACAAAAGACTTGGTTTTATAGGTTTATCTTTTTTCAAAATTTGCTATAATAAAAAATATATTTTTGTAAATAAAAAAAAAGGAAAACCTATAATCCTATTTTTTAATGTGTCATCAACATTTAAAAAAATCCATTTAGGCATAAAAAATCTGATAGTTAGGGAGGCGAATAGGGGAATTTTCTGCAATACTCGAGCGTGGCAGTTTAAGATATGAGAGATACCTTAGACCTAATAGAACAACCTTGTAAAGTATTTAGCTCTATATGTAGTGACGCGCGCCTAGGATCGACGATCAGATTAGTAAAAAAAAATCGATAGTCTGAAATACTCGAGCGCATCAGATTAAGATATTGGGGGTTGATTTTTGTGTTTAAAGACTAAGTTTAACTAATCTGACGATAAGTCCTTGACGCGGCCGAGTTATAGGGTCGCGAACTTGTAAAAAAAAAACGTTAATCCGGCATTCTCGAGCGCGATTTTTTTATTATTTATTTTGAAGAATATAATCTAAAACTTACTAAAAATACAAAATCTGCCGGTTTCCGCATGACCGGAAGTGTGGAGGAGCTATTTCGTCTTCCTAAGAACGCGTTGCGGCATATAAGTCGCGAACGATACATTTTACAAAAAAAAAAGTTTAAATAAACATTTACGTTGGTTGTATCTATCGCTTTATTGTCATTCTTAAATTCCCCGTTTTATCAAGGAGAAAGAAAGGAAAAAAAAGAAACCAAAAAACCTTTTTCGGTCAGATTAAGAGAACCCACCAACTTTTTTGTCAGATTAAAAAAATATGCTTTCAGGATACCGAGATTAAACTCCCCTATGAAAATCTGACGCGCTCGAGTATTTCAAAAAAACTTTATTTTTTTGCATTTTCAAAAATTCATCGTAACTTATCGTCACGCCGAAATCGTCAGTTTTTTTAAAGGGAGCTTCCTTGGGACCTACTTAACACCCCTTTCGAAAATCTGACGCGCTCGAGTAAATTTTTTTTTTCTGCATTTTTGACTACTTTATACGCCTACCCCCAACCACGCAAACCGGCAGATTAGTATACCGTTGTTATCAGAGGCACTTGGGGCATACGTAGTATGAATATCTGACGCGCTCGAGAATGCCCAAGTAACTATTTTTTTTTACATTTTTGAAAAACCGTACACGCCAAACCCACCGCTAAAATTGTTTTTACCATACGAGCTTTTCTTTTCGAAATTATTTTATCTTTCGATTTTGATAGGTCTTGACGGCGCCGTTGAATTACGCCATTTAGCTACCTCGCCTCCCTAACTATGATTAAAGACAGTATTTTGTGATTTTTAAGCAAACTTAGCTTATGAGGATCTAAGATTCCCTGACCACTTCGTCATTTCTTCATTCCAACGATTGCCTAAAATATCTATCGCACCCTCCCAAACCCCACGGTTACCCCACGCGTGGAGTCGCAGACCACACACGTCGCAGTAGCTGGCCACGCTCCTCTGTGGTTAACGTGCTCACCGCGCCCACTCGGGCTCGTACCGGTTGGTTAAAATGCCATTTGTTCTTTTATTTAAAAGTCAGGAGGTTAGGTGAAGCAACATTTTATTTTGCAACTTGCTTGCGGTCCCTGCGATTGACCCGGCTGTACCCCAAAGTTTGTCAGTCTGGCACCGGAGTTGTTACACTATTAAAAATATACAATATCACGTTTTTATCCCAAATGGGGCAGACAGAACAGTTTGAATCCTGCGGCGGTGACGCTGAGCTCTGTATACTTACAGTTCAAAGGTCACTTTTATCGCAATGGAGCATGGAAAAAGATGCATACGTTACTAGCTAAATTGTCTATTAATATGATTCGCAATTTTGCTGATAATTTAAAAAAATAATCGGCCACGTGCGTGTAATTTTTGTAGATACGAAGGATTCTGTGCTAATATCGATAAAAACCACGCTTCTGTATGGGATCCCCACTTAAATATTTATTTTTATTCTGTTTATATTATTTTTGTTCTTATAGCAGCAACAGAAATACATCATCTGTGAAAATTTCAACTGTTTAGCTGTCATTGTTCATAAAATTCAGCCTGGTGACAAACGTACAGAAGAGTCTTTGTAATAGGGCCCCCTTCGGGTACGGAACTCTAAAAAGAAAGAGAAGCAGCTAGACTAATAAACATTCATGTATTATAATAACAATTGCTAGCAATAAAGTAAACACACGAAACGGAACGAGACCTCAGTTCAACAACGTTTATCCCCGACATGATATAGCGCGCTCTGACGCGATCTCTTGATTACAGTAATCATGTTCGAACGCCCAGAACAAGATGGAAATTTACTGGCGACGTAGTGGAGACCGACTTGAACGTCGAAAAAGGTACAACTTCAATTGTTTTATGCTCTCTGAGGTTGTATGATTTATCTTGTCAATAAATGCGATACATACATACACATACTATCACGTCTTTATCCCTAATGGGGCAGACAGAGCATTTTGGGTCTTGCGGCTCTATGCAGAGCCCAGGGCCGCAAGACTCAAAAGCCACTTTTAGCGTCATGGTGGGCGAGAAGATGGAAAAGCAATCAATACAGTGATGGGTTGCTAGCCGCATCGCCTGTTAACATGATTCGCATTTTTGCCCATTCCCTCGATCGGCTTTTACGATCTGCGCGGGAAGAGAAGCAGCTGGTACATTCTAAGTTTTTTCTTTTCTCCCAGACCAGCATGGGAGTAATAAATGCGATGGAAGTCAATATTTAGTGAATTACGAAAAGAATGGAAAAAATAATATTTGAATAAATAAGAAAAACAGAACCTAGAGCCTTGGTTTGAATTTGAAGTAACACAAGCTGAGGCATTTATTTATAAGACGGCCACATCATCCCCTCATCCTATGTTCAGCAGTGGACGTTATGCGGCTTAAATGATGATGAATGATGAAGACATATTGACGACCTCCATGGCCTAGTAATTAAGACGCCCCAGTCCGTCACTCCTGAGGTTCTGCGTACGATACCCAGCCAGAGTAAGTAGGAACATGTCCTTTTTAATTAATGTATTTATTATAAAATATACTCAGTATCGTTGAGTTAGTATCCCATACTAAGTTTGGGGCTAGCTCAATCAGAGAAATTTGACCGTATCTGTTTATTTACTGTTTTAAATTTTATCGATGTTTTATTTTCCTTAGAAATTTCCTGACAACAGTTGAACATCTAAATTAGCAACATAACAAATGTAAGAGGCACTTAAGCCCACTGTCGCTCCGTTAACAATTAATTCTCTGCAGATATAAACGTCTCCGCAAACGCACTTGCATTGTCAAGCAGAGCGCATGCATTATTGTGCATGTGGGAAAGATTACAGAACCAGGGCGATGTGACATCGCTTCTTGTGATGTGGCATCTTTACTCACGCGACGGTCGTCTAGTGACTGCAGCCTACACATATATTCTTGACAAGGATTTCATTTTTAGCCGAAAATTAAGAATTATTGTAAGACATAAATGTGTTCACGAAAAGATTTGTATTGCCAAGAAGCGTATGCATTATTATGTACGTGGATGACAGAGAATACGAGATAAAATTTCTGAACCACAAATTCCCGAACTAATAAGAATTATATTTATTTTGCACTAGTCGTATTAGTTGCATCCTAAAAATCACCACTAGAACATCCCAAAACCGTTCTCTTATTATAAACACGGAGAATGTTAATAATAGGGGTTCAAGCCAAAGCGTCCTTATACATACATGTTAGTTTGGGTGGCTCTGAGATTTCATGACTACGGCTCTGCTACTGAAACTGTCCCACTGAACGTTGAAAGTCAAAAGATCGATGTACTGAATCCAGAATCTATAAACAAAGCTCGCATTAGTTTCATCAAAAGATGAATGGGAATACGGTCTCGGTAGTTCCATGAAAAGAATATAAATTTTTATATGAATGTCGAAAATTGCAACTAAAGGACAAAGTAAATAACATTACAATCTTGTTCAGTAACAGTAACCCCAAAGAGATTTGGTGTCGGAAAGGTAACTGCTACTTACAGCCGAAGATGCTGAATCATATCGGCATCTCAACAGACGTATACAAAAGTCCTTGCGACACGACATCCGCTCCTTTAATACTGAGTGTATTAAGGAGACGATAGAGCAGAATAAAGGCTCCAAAGTGTTCGCAAGAGCTATGTCGGTTGGGCAAAGCCGATTGATGAAGCTGAAGACGGAGGACGGCGGCGTGGTTTCGAACAAGGAAGGGGTTCTGGCGGAGATCGAGAGGTTTTATGGACAGCTATACACCTCAATTTCACAACCCAGTAAACAAATGGCTAAAGACCCAAGAGCCAAGCTAACCCGACACTATACCGAAGATTAGGATGGCCCTCAAACAGCTTAAAAACAACAAGACGCCGGGCGAGGATGGAATCACAGCAGAGCTTCTGAAAGCGGGTGTAACGCCGGTACTGAAACTCCTTCAGAGGCTCTTTAATTCCTTTCTGCTCGAGGGCGTAACGCCAGAAGTGTGGAACAGGGGCGTGGTGGTCTTGTTTTTCAAATAGGGAGATAACACCCTATTGAAGAACTATAGGCCTATCACGCTTCTGAGTCATGTATATAAGTTGTTTTCGAGGGTCATCACGAATCGTCTCACGAACAGGTTTGATGCCTTCCAGCCTCCCGAACAAGCTGGTTTCCGTAAAGGCTTTAGCACCATAGACCACATTCATACGCTGCGGCAGGTTTTAGAGAAGACGAGGGAGTATAACCGGCCGTTATGCTTGGGGTTCGTGGACTATGAAAAAGCCTTCGATTCGATCGAAACATGGGCCGTGCTTCAGTCTCTCCAGCGACTATCGGTATATCGAAGTGTTGAAGTGCTTATACAGTAACGCCACTATGTCAGTCCGAGTACAGGAGCAGTGCACGAGGGCAATTCCACTGCATAGAGGTGTAAGACAGGGAGATGTTATATCTCCGAAACTGTTCACCGTTGCACTGGAAGATGCCTTCAAGCTTCTGGAATGGGAAGGATTTGGCATCAACATCAATGGCGAGTATATCACTCACCTTCGATTTGCCGACAATATTGTTGTCATGGCAGAATCGATGGAAGACCTAAGTACTATGCTCGGAGACCTAAATCGAGTTACCCAACAAGTGGGCCTTAAAATGAACATGGAAAAAACGAAAGTAATGTCGAATGTCCATGTTGCGCCCCTACCTGTTTGTGTTGGGAGCTCCACCCTCGAAGTTGTAGACCAGTATATCTACCTGGGTCAATTGATCCAGGCAGGAAGTTCCAGCTTCGAGGAAGAGGTCTTTCGACGAATCCGACTCGGCTGGGCAGCGTTCGGGAAGCCACGCAATGTCTTCTCGTCCAAAATACCTCTGTGCCTCAAGACTAAGGTCTACAACCAATGTGTGTTACCAGTGATGACTTATGGCTCTGAAACGGGGTCCCTTACTATGGGTCTCATAAGAAAGCTCAAGAGAGCCCTACGTGATCAAATCAGAAATGAGGAAATCCGTAGGAGAACAAAAGTTACTGATATAGCCAAGCGGATTAGTTCGTTGAAGTGGCAGTGGGCGGGACACATAGCGCGACGATCTGATGGCCGATGGGGCAAAAAGGTTCTTGAATGGCGACCGCGTACTGGCAAGCGAAGCGTAGGGCACCCACCTACAAGGTGGTCAGATGACCTGACCAGGGTCGCTGGAAAGCGCTGGATGCAGGCCGCTCTTGATCGGTCATTTTGGAAATCTTTGGGAGAGGCCTATGTCCAGCTGTGGACGTTATGCGGCTGAAATGATGACTGCCAAAAACTTTTATTACAGCATGAAAAGAACAATGATCAATTATCACACATCTCCGCGTTTCACTAACCGCTTGCAAGATAGTATTTATTGTAAGTACATTCCGCATACAATCGAGCCCTCGTTAATCGAGTAAAAACGGCTAAATTATTTGTTTACACTCGACACCGGTGTCGGCGACGTTAGCGCTGTTTTACTCGATTTATTGGCCTTTGTTTATATTTATATCATTTATAACGGTTGCATGCTTCTTCTTCGCCCTATTACTATATTCGTATGTAATATACATACATATCCATTGACGAATATTTCAAGTGAAGCTCTAAAATTGTAATTTTATTAAAATTGACATATATAAATAGTTTGTTAAATAGCATTATAGGATGTTAGTTTTAAGTAATTCTGACATAATCAAAATTTGTTAAATGGAAAATAAATGAATGAATTAATAAATACATAATGCAATTACATGTATAGTCAGCAGGAAATAAGAAAAGAATATCTTGCGTTGATTGCATTGCATTTTTTTTACTAGCTGTTCATGTCCTACTGCTGGGCAAAGGCCTCCCCTCTTTCCTTCCATAACTCTCTGTCTCTGGTTTTAACTTTCCAAATTTTCCAATCCTGTTCGAATGCTTTCAAGTCGTCTTTTTTCAAACTACAAAGTTGGAGCAAAAATACTAAGTTTTGAAAATGAGAAAGCAAGATTTGTCTAGTCTAGTAAAGTAGGCACTTACCTTTAGCTGCAACTGCCTCCGTGGTGTAGTGGTTAGAGCGTTCGGCTCATACCCGGAGGTCGCGGGTTCGATTCCCGGCGGGGGCAACGACTTTGTGTTGTTGTCCTAGTTTGGTAAGGACATTGCAGGCTGATCACCTGATTGTCTGATAAGTAAGATGATCCGTGCTTCGGAGGGCACGTTAAGCCGTCGGTCCCGGTCACTGTCTTTGACATTGGTCGTTACCTAAAACCATGTCAGAGGCCTTTAAGGCGATTTAAAACACTAACACACACGATAAGAAGAAGACTTACCTTTAGCTGTTTTTGAAGACTTCAGGATCCATATTCTACGAATACGATTACTTACCTGAAACAAACATTAATGACATTAGTATTTCACTTAAATTAGTTAGAATATCAATCGTTCTGGGACTCCCCAGATACAGGTTTGTAAAAACTTAATTGGTGAACACCTGCTACCTGTGTTCAGTGTCAAAAAATATGTATAATAAATAAATAATTATAAGTTTTTTTTTATTTATTTTTTGATCATAACCCCTGTTCCCTGTAACAGGTCAAACAATTATGTCAAGCATTTTTCGTAACGCACTAAAAGCACGCGACTTGTTGAATAAGACCCCGCTTCCTGCGAGAAGGAACTTCGTTCCAAAAATAAGGGACTAAGTAGTTCAGTACCCTGTACTGATCATTTGTGTCAACTCCTGCGTATTTACGTATACGTAACTTCAAAAACGTTTATGTAAGTATATTTTGCTAAGTATTTTTAAAATATCATAAAGGGAAAAATTTGTGAGTGTGTATGTTTGTTACTTCTTCAAGCGGCTAGACCAATTTTGATAAAATTTGGTATGCAGGAAGCTGACACTCGGGTGACTCTGGATTAAGGCTCCTCCCTGCGCTAACGACCTTGAAAACACAAAAAAAAAAATTTCTCTTTCTGTAAGTGAGATTATTAGAAACCCTCGTACAACTTTTTAGCTAGTATCCTGAAGTTTCATTAG
The DNA here is from genome assembly GCA_963555685.1 of Acrobasis consociella. Taxonomy (NCBI): domain Eukaryota; kingdom Metazoa; phylum Arthropoda; class Insecta; order Lepidoptera; family Pyralidae; genus Acrobasis; species Acrobasis consociella. The sequence goes on along the minus strand of OY743119.1, from coordinate 1,078,181 downwards.
AACCTCGAAAGTCATTGAAATACTATCCGGTTTAGAAACCTTTACAAAAAGAGTCAAAAATGGCCGTTTTTAGTATTTTTTGCAAAGGAAAATTCAGGGTATTTTATTTTAATGATTTTCGAGGTTCTAATGAAACTTAAGGATACTAGCTAAAAAGTTGTACGAGGGTTTCTGATAATCTCACTTACAGAAAGAGAAATTAATTTTTTTGTGTTTTCAAGGTCGTTAGCGCGGGGAGGACCCTTAACACATAGGCTTACTTTAGGCGCGAGTAACACCGCGAGGCGCAACTAGTTATTAATAATTGTATGGTGTCTGGGTACGTGAGTGCTAGTATATATTCTGAGGTCTGGATAAAGAATCTGTGGTGAGCAAAGTTTATAGATACGAGAGTCTAGTCGACGTTAAGACATCATAGACTATATGTATCTTGTACTCTTAAACTTACATATAAAATACGTACTATATACGCTTCTTAACATTTGAAGTTAAACCAACAAAAAACTAAAGACACGTGTCGACCATTAATTAAAATGTAATTAACAATTTACCCGTCAAGACCAATCTGCGTCTAACTATAGGATAGCAGAACGCCACGACAATTTTTTATCTATCTCAATAAAGATAAGATCCAAAATTGATTGGCAGAATACATTACCAAAAACTTCTAACTAGAATAACATGAATCTACAAGATTTCTAATCTAATTGCATTAAAATTAAGATACAAAATTGAATGGTTTGTTTTGGGACAAATACTCGTTACTAGGATAACATAAGTTTATAAGAATTTGAATTTTATTGTTCTAGTCATAAGGCTTATTTCTCATTGATGAATTAAGGTATAGAGATGAGTAGCTACGGGTACAAATTGTGGCGGACAGTGTCCGTTTTCGGCTTATTGTTTTTTAATAACCGGGCCCGCCCCCGCAGGGTATAACCCATCCATCATAACCTTAGCATCTCTTAACTTTGGCTTGTCCAAATAAAAATAACGAATTCCCCGCGGCGACGAGATAAATTCTTTAGAATTTCTACGTATAAATTAATATTTTAGGGTTAAGGCCATACCCAAATTTTCCGGGGTCCAGTGGCTCCCCCATTTGAAATAAATCATTTGAAAGGAAACGGAGATATCATTTAAAATTGTGTCTTGATCAAGCCCTGGATAACCCTTAAAACTATTTTATGAACTACTGTTTATAGTTTAAAATTAGATCGTGAAGCTTTTCTACGCACATTAGCCAAAAGTGGCCGTTTTTCGCAAATGTGCGTAGAAAAGCTTCACGTTCTCACTTTAAACTACAAAAAGTAGTTTCAAAAATACTTTGAATGAGTATCTAGAACTTGACCAAGACACAATTTTAAATGATATCTCCGTTTCCTTTCAAATGATTTATTTCAAATGGCGGCGCCACTGGACCCCGGAAAATTTGGGTATGGCCTTAAGGATATCTAATGACACGGGTTAGAAGATTCATCAATATCTGGCTCGTTGAAGAAGATCCCTATATTACTGATGTGAGAGCGAAAAAATATGTGATACGTAAATACTTCAAATACCTAATCATAAAACTCTATTTTTCCCCAAAAACTGAATTCGACCTGTCGACCTTACTTGTCAAGTCCCCACGCCATCTGTCGTCAACCTATCGTTATCTGATTGCCAACACATGTTATCTGTATCGGAGGCATCGATTTATATTGGTTTTATTAGGGTTAACCCTTTAACCGCGAGCGTCGCATATATGCGACAAACATTGTCGGGCCCATTCCGCGAAGGTCGCATATTTGCGACAAAAAAAATGCTCGTATGGCACATAACTTACGTATCCATATCCGTTTTTAGTTGTAGATAGGTATGTTAGATTTACCATGTCTCGCGCTGGGGGCACGACAACTGATATAAAGTCTCGCGGTGAAAGGGTCAATGCCCTTGGCATGAATACTGATCTATCACCATAAACTGAACTTACTGTTATACACATACTAACACGTATTCATCCCAAAAGGCAGACATAGATTTTGGGTCTTGCGGTTCTAAGCAAACACACCCAAAAGCTTAAAAGTCAGTCGAGTAAACTCGAGTATAATAAAGGTTAATACATATATATTTTCATTGGTTTACGAAAGTATGAAAAAAACAATCACAACGATCATTAAAAAACATAATAAAATAAGACAAAAATCTCATTTCGCAAACATATTAATAATTTAGTTTTTGTCTTACTATATATAATTATTGTTTGCTTTTATAGATTCGTAGTACATTAGTCTTTTTTTAGTCTAGTAGTATTTTTTCAGTTGTAGCGTGCATGTAGATTGGTATATTATATTCCGTGCCAATGCTTTCCTCACACTTTATTTATTAAAAAAATATATACTTCGATATAAACTTGCTTGAACGATCATTCAATTGGAAGGTGTCAATTACTTCTAAGTTATTAAATATTATTTCATAGTCACGTCCAAGTACTTTATTTTTAATTGCGCCAAGAAGAAATGTTGATTAGAAACGTATACCCATTTATTTTTCTTATAAATGACTCAATGCGTCAGTTTTACATATTACTACCAGTATAGTATATTTTGTAGGTTATAGTACTATATATATACTAGGAACCTATGTGAAATAGAATAATATATAAGTGGTTGCAGAACTGTGCCAAACCTAATGACGACCTGTGTGGCCTTGTGGTCATGCCAGGAGGACCACCGGAGGTCCAGGGTTCAATCCTCAGTAAGGTCAAATCGAAAATTATCTTTTCAGATTGGAAGGGTCTTGGATGTTTACCTATATACCTACGTAATAAAAAAATTCTATGTCTATGGTATATGTATTTCTTATAAAATATAGTATCGTTGAGTTAAGTATCACATAACACAAGTCTAGAACTTACTTTGGGGCTATCTCAATCTGTGTAACTTGTATGTATTTATTATAATTATTTTTAAACTGATCAAACACTCGCTTCCGATAAAAAAAAATATTAAAAAGTTCAAAAGAACAAAGATCTCATTAAGATACAAAAATTAACATATTTTAAAATAAGGCAGTAAATTATTGGCAGCAGTGCATAAAAGTACGTACTTACAGGTTCCTGACCTTTGATAAGGGCCGATAAGGGGAATATTCGGATACACGTCAATAAAATGTGGGGTAACATCGGACGGGGACAGTTTGGGACAGAATGGCAGTTGTTTTAATCTAATTAGCCATGGTGTGCCGGATGTGTGGATGTTTATTTATCGTTTATAGTTAAAACAGGGTCTTTCAACTTTTGAGAGATAATTTTTTATACAAGAGTAAAATTATTCATTATTTTTTAATTCTTTATGGTATATTTTTAAATAATTTCGTTTATAATTTATAAGAAAACTTGTCAACCTCTACTTTAGACCTAATAAACGGTCTAGTGGCGTAGTAAGACACGATTACGTCCAACAGACAGACAAACAGACAGACAGAGCCCAAGGCACAAGACCGAAATGCCACTTTTAGAGTGATGGTGGGCGAGAAGATTGTAGTGTAACCAAGATAACAAAAGTATATACCAATTTGTTATTTTATATTTAAGAAATCAGTCTTGAGAAATAGAAATTGTCTTTGGGATCCCTACAAGGTAAAAGGAATGAACATATTAACGGGTTTTTAGACGCATTGCTTATTAAGATGATTCGCATTTTCATCCATTCCCTCAATCGGCTTTTACTGATCTGATTTCAAAGGGATACAACTAGCACAATTTTAAGTTAGTTTTCATCTTTAAAAAGAAATTGATTCATGATAAATGCGTGCCAAGCCTTTAAGTTTCAAGAGAATAAATCAATAATTTACGTCGCATTGTATTTCCTAGTCTAGCAATTACGGCCACAATAGTCCTGTGATAGGGATAGCTCGAAAACGCGCCAAAGAACGCTCTAACGAGATCCGCGGTTTTACGGCGCTGTTAAAGTGGCGCCTGAGGTTTATTGCTCACATAGGCGGTTCTAAAACTGGGGATTTAAAGCCTCGCTTTAGTCTCAACTGCTAGTCTAAGGAAAAAAAGCTCTAATTTTGCCATGTATTCTGTGTGATCTCCAACATATGCTGAGCGAGACCATTTTGGTGGAATATGATGTACACCATCTCATTGCGTTTGATATATTTTGTTATTTATATTTCCACCAAATAAACATATTTTCTTTTATTTCTTTCCTTAGATTTCGTTTTATAAAATAAAACCTATATGAAAGTCGTAAGAGGATAGCATCTTACGACTTCGTCAAGAGAAATACATAGTAAAGCGACTGCATTTCCCAAGAAATAAATTGCTACTGGTGGTTAATAAACCTTAGAATTCAATGGCTTAAAGATTTTCTACTCTACTTCGCACAGACCATGCACATGTGCAGGTATAATCTTTGAAATGGGAAAATCCGGAAATCACTCCCAGGGCTCTGATGCAACACAAAAAAGAATGTTGAGTTTGAGAACCTTTGTCCTAGTACATCTTCGGTTTATTGTCGAGCAAGAGTTACGAGCAATTACCGAATATCAATTAGCACTTGATATATTGGACGGATCGTAAATTAAAATGCTATTTCGCGTGAGGTGTGTGGTATTTAAATTAATAAAGTTTCGATAAACTTTCTGCAGGCTCATGTTATCCTGGTCCCTGGAAAAACTGATCTGCTTGGTTTTTTTTTTACTAAAGAGTAGTAATTTACCCGAGTGGCCATTTTGTTATTTGACAATTTACAGGAAAGGACTCGTATTTGAAATATATATATTTTTTAATTTGTGTTGAATGTTTTATTTTTACAACATTTCATACGACCATGAAGCAACTTCATTTATGTAAATAATATTGTGTCTTTTATATGACTTAAAAAAATATGATGAAAAAACCACATTCAAATTGTAAAAAAAGACTAAAGATTCACAGCCAGAGAGCATCACCGCGCGTCAGGTAGCCATGTCAAATGTTTTATTTGTCCAACATTCATACAACATTAAAACGACGCAAGCTTGTTCGGGTGATTGACGCGCCGCGCCGCCCGCGCACCGTTTTACATATAAATTACCAATTACAGCAAACGTAGAATGACGAGAGTAGCAGAGGTGGCATGTGTTTATTTTTGGTTTATTCCCTGCTTATCTTTATTGATTTGATCCTAGGTCAAGTGTACTGGCAATACTCTGTCTACCAGCTCATCCATGTCTGTTATACCAATTACAATATTACTTCCATCATTCTAAGCGAACGCTTAGAATGATGGAAGTAATATTATATATAGAAGTGGCATGGCAATGGCAAGCGGAAGGAAGAGAGACATGGAAAGCACTCCACCGACAAGAGCCCAGCTCTTAAATATAAGAAGAAGAAGTGGCATGCTTTTAGTTTTAGTTTGGTCCCTGATCATCATCAGGGGTTTGACCCTCAAACACACATGTAGTACAAACAAACAATAACAGGTAATGCGACCAGCAACCTGTCACTATTGTGATTCCCTTTTCCAATTTAACAATCACGCTGAAAATAGTCTCTGGGTCATATGACGAAGATCAGTAGTGTTTGTATGAATTTCCTGTTTAAGATTTGAGTAGAGTTGTTCGACTCTAGTATGTTGTATTTAAATCTGATATCAATTGTTACCATTTATATACCTAATTGAGTGGTAAGAACATACCTATATTATTTTGCGGAAATTTGGGAATCAAATGGTAATAAAAGGATAAACGCGAAAAAATATAATAATAAAAATTAAAGATGTATGCGACGTCATTAACGTTTATTTATTAATTAATAATAAAAGCTTGTTTCTACATCGTCCAAAACAGCTCCAAAGCTGTTTGACAATAAATTTAAAAGAATTAACATTATTTAACGACACGCTTGATATTATTATTTCAAATCTTTATCTCGAAAGACAACACAATTACATTAGAAACAAAAATCACATATGAGACTATCCCAAAAGGCATAACTTAGTATTTAATTTTGTATGGAATAGTAAATTCTTTCACTATCTTAGAGTTCCCCTGCCCTTGCCCCTATTTGGAAATTTACTTTGACGAAAAAAACTTCTCCATACAGTTACTGCCTGTGAATTCTAAGATGTAAATTCATGTCTATTTTTTCATAACCCAACATCATTGGTAACGGTAGCCACTTTTAATAATGAGTAATGAGATAGAAAGAATGCAGGATAACTACTGACGGAGTAATAAATGGGTGAAATACATCCACGCGGCTCCTGGCCGCCTGGTACACCATACATTAAGCAGACGGCCCCATTAAAATCTATGATTGATTCTCTAGCAAAACCAATACAGTAGTCGCTACCGGCTTTAGTCATTACACCTTTGATTACGCTTCAAAGTTCAAACGCACCGACTTAATATATTTGGCATTCGTTTTAGAAAAGCATCAATGTTCATATCGCAGAGTTTTACAACTTTTTTATATTATCATATTAGTCTAGCTATCAAACACTTCGTTCATGCATTTTTTGCCATGATTGTCCACATTACCACCAGATCTTTTGTAGTCTCCACTGCAGGAGTATGACCCTATACTGCATACCGCCAGAGCTATACTTGGTCTGAACAGCCAGAGGATTTGGCCTACAATCTATCTTCTTCTTATATTTAAGAGCTGGGCTCTTGTCGGTGGAGTGCTTTCCATGTCTCTCTTCCTTCCGCTATGTTCTTAACCTCAAAATGGAGAAAAGTATAAAATAAAGAGGTTAAGAACTACACTCTGTAAGCTTTGTTTTTTTTTTGTATGTCCTAAGCCGCCTTATCTATGACACCCACGGGAAGACAGAGTAGTCCTATTCTACTCTGCCGGAGAGTACAAGGCATTTTGTGCTTTTTAGGCAGTATTATACGTACACAGTACATAGCCACCACAGCTTCAACTTGATACTATTTATATAAAGTAAGATAAAAATACTCAGTTGTTAAGTTTTCAGTTAAGAAAAGGATAACAGACACACATATTGGTGACTCGATTTCCAATCTAGCCCTACCAACAGGCCAGTTACTGGCTAAGCGAGATTTGAATTTAGCTCTACTCTCATACTAATTTGGTCAACCACCACGAGTCTATGCGGCTTTTATTTTTTTAACATCCCCTAATCTCTTTCTCAAGGAATGTACTAATAATCAGGCAATGTTGTTTTTTTTACCTATTCCACCTTTTTCAGGGAATGTATAATCAGTCATATCTGAAATATCTGTTAAAATTTGCGCACTAGAAAAATCTTCTTGTATGAGTTTTGTTCATAAATCATATTCACAGCGGCCATTGAACTAATCAAACAAGCATGGCATTCCCTTAAAACCAGTGCAAATCTTTTACTCAAGTACCAGGCAATCATGCTCTGACAAAAGGTATGCTTAGAGGGACAGACAGGCGGCCACCCGCCGCGCGCCCCGAGGCGAGCACGCGCTTGCAAATACCTGCAAAATGCTCCCATCTACAGGTTAGACAACGGTATCTCCTGAGCTGCTTTGCGAGCCTAGTATTTTATTTGATTGATATATCTATTATCTATCTATTTTATACAGACAGATCACAGAAATAGCAAGCCGAGCCGAAAGTGAAGTAGCCAAAATTTTTTAAAGGGTTTCTTTATCATTCACTCGACTAGTGTAGTATACAATTTCAGGTCTTCTCGCCATAAAATTATAGTTTTTGGGCCCGCTTTTAGGTATGTAAAAAATGTGATGCTATGGCTAATTTGTACCGTATCATGGACTAGTTCACCCATAAAATAGGTAGTTTCAGTATTTTTGCTAGACCTTATAATATAATGGTCCCTAATCAACATTCACCACGTAAAGTAAAAACTTTCAAATCCTAAAAAATTACAACACGTCCGACGAATAAGTAAAAAAGTCCCTAGTCCCAAAATATTCTCAAAATGATTTCCGAGAAATTTTGATTTTCAATTCCACCGTATTGCTTTCGTATCACGTATGCGATGACTTTATTTTGATATTGCACGCTTGTGTTTTATCGTCCATTGTATGCGCTACGTGAGTGAATGTCGGCGCCGAAATTCACTAATTCACATGTCACTCAAAGTGTTCAATGTTATTAATTAATCCATTAACATTTATGAAACGTTTGTTACTTCGAAATAATTAATATTTCATAGTGCCGCGTTGTAATCGCAGAGTAGAATACATTTTGTCAAATGGTTACTTACGGCTAAGTTTACTACCGCCCCCTAATCGCTAGTTAAGAGGTGCTGTAACAAACTGCACTGCAGCATTTTCTCCAAGGATCTCTCATTCTCCATAGCTGTTCAAAGTCAAGATACGTCTACATTAAATATCATCATCAGGTCTTTTGGTCTCCACTGCAGGAGCACGACCCTCTCTGTACTACCTGAGAAATACTTGGCTAGAGCAGCCAGAGGACTAATCCTACACTCTCCACGCTGGCCAGACTGGGTTGAAGAGGTCAATCTTAATAAGCTTTGTTTAGCTTGTATTTCCTAAGTCGCCTTCTACTACATCCACGGGAGGACTTGGAGTGGCCCTATTCTACTCTGCCGAAAACCACACTGCATACACTAAATATGTGTAAATGTAAAATAGTGCCTTATACAGATAGCGTGAAAAGGGCATATAAAACATGTTGCTAGTTTCTCGGAATGTGCAAAGTTGTTGCGTGTTACGCCTGCGGTTTTGTTTTTGTTGTTTCATGGTTGTTTTCTTTTTTGTTTCGTCTATAATGTCAAGGTTATCAAAGGGGACTTTTACCAATAAAGGCGTTAATGGTAAAAGTCCCCTTAGTCCCGGTTCCAAAAATAGTTGTGTCAGTCGTCGCTTGTGCATTGAAAGATCTTTCCTTCTTTCGAATGATCAGATATGAAAGCATTCGAAAACACTGTTACCGTTTAGTATTATTATAATTGTTCGGGGTATAATTTTGCCTCCATTTGAAATAAATTATTTAAAAGAAAACGGAGATAAATTAAAAAAAAATGTTTTGTTCAAGTCCTAAATCACCTTTCAAACTATTTTATGAACTACTGTTTATAGTTTAAAGTGAGAACATTTTTCTCGCGCATTAGCCAATGTAGGATTGGATTTTACAGTCAGATTTATGATACTTAGATAAGACCTAATCCGTCTTATTATAAAACATGAACTTACTTTTTTAAACCATTATCCATCCTAAACAAGTTGACATCTAATGAAATAAGTCTATGTCACCTGTCAACGTAAACTTAATTTGGTCTAAGTGTCTAAGAAGCGGTGTCAGAAAATCTTGCTGATGCGATGATGTATCAAAGTTTTGGCAAAAACGTGAGACAATCTCGAAAACTATACCCCGGAGACCAACCGCGTCGCAACTAAACTATTTCCTGATCAAACCCACGTGAACGTTTACTAAATATAGTTTTTTTTCGACTGGTATCAATTAGGAAGCGTTCTGCAGTTCCGCTAGGGCTTCCAACTTCCACCCATCTAAATTTAGAGGGTTCAGGCAAGTATTACTTTGTTTGTCAAGCGTATTTGATCTAGATTACTTTCCATCTGAATTTAGTCGCCGCTCTCGTTTTTCTGCTGAGTTGGTCAAATATTTATATCGGTCATTATAAAAAACACTTGGAAGAGATTTACAAGTGGACGTTATGCGTCTAAGTTATGGTGATGATGTTACTCGGTCGAGAAGAAATGTGGTGAGTAAACCAACCAAACTTGTGTATAATTACAAAAAAATCTTATATTTATTCAGTAATTAGAGACCTTTACAGGTACTATCACATTACAATAAGTATAATTTACATTACGTGTAATGTTTAAAATCGAATTATTTTTTTAAGAAAAGCTATCTATACTATACCAGCACTTCGCAATGACCACTGCTGAGAAGAAACGCCGTAAGAGACTCATTTTTACAATGCGGTAGAAACATACTATACAGGTAATTTCTCCTATAGAAAAAGGGCGTTAAGCCCAAAGGATTTTATAAGGTAGGTAGGTAGGGCAAAATTTGTTTTCGTATTGCAATAACCTCTCGTAAGTCGAAGCGTAAAACTTCGCGAATATGCATTGTTTAACTATTGTGTCTGCTATTCCCTTAAGCTATTCCGGCATACAAGTGGTAAATAATTTCTATGGAGTTTCTACAAAAAGGTTAAAAAGTCAGGGCCAGAATGATACATTTTTATATATGTATAGTTTCAGAGTTTGTCTCTTCTAGTTCTACTCTAAAGATGACAGCCCTACTGCAGCCCCGGGTTGGCGCACCACTGAGGCAATTAGGGCTCCGATGGCGCCCCCGGGAGCGCGCCGGATGCTCATCTCTTGCCGGGTATGCATTCCTGGTGATTACGCTTGATAAATATGCATGGCCTATGACTTTACTGACTAATTTTAGGAATATTATATGCTAGATAAGTACTTTCGTTGATTTATTTGTTTTTTAAATTGCAGGAGATGCTACTGGTGATTTTTTTAATTCACTCCAAAAATTTATGAACGCTTAAAGTTTTTTTATCAAAAGAACATATTCTTAAATCGATTTCGAAGATTCTTCTGTGTCGTTTGTACAATACTTTTCTTTTCTTTAAATATCTTTTTAGACCAACAAGAAGTTCATTCATACCAGTAATTTTTTTTTATTAAATACCGAATTCGTGTTGATCTTATTTCTGGATAAATATATACTTATTTGATTATTTGATAAGTAATATTCGCAATTTGCAGAAAAATATTAGTCTTTCGTAAAATAACGATCATTCATACATACCTGTATTTTTTTTTATTAAATATAGAATTCGTGTTGATCTTATTTCTGGATAAATATATACTTATTTGATTATATGATTTGTAATATTAGTCTTTCGTAAAATAACGATCCTACTCGTATCATAAGAAACGTTACAAAAAATTGGAGAGTTCCTCGATAGTAATTCAAACTATTTTTTTGCAAATTAGAAGCAGCCGTGCACCTGTCACACTTGTCTTGAGAATATAGTGATGTGCTATCGCTCGATAGATCTCGAGTCTCGACGCGACAGGCGGCCCTTATCGACACATCTGGCGCCTAAATTCCTGCCCACATTGTTATGGGGAGTCAATACAGACTCAGTTTAGGAGTTGTTTAATTAAATAACGGTGAGTATTTTGAGCTTTAAAATGAAGATTTTAAACTGAATCATTTTAATCCTTACCACTGACGATATATAATCTGTGGTAATGTTACACTTACATAATAAGAGAAAATCATGCAATATTTTATTGGGGCTACATAATTTGTAATTTTTTTTTGTTAAAAAGATTAAATTTAAATTGTATTAAGTAAAGTTTTAATTTAATTTAAGTTTAATATTTTCCAATAAACTTACTCTAAAAAGAAAACTATGTGTATAATTCATGAAATCCTTATTTAAACAAATAAAAATGTGCTATCATTTGACCTAATGTTATATTACTATCCATTGCAATATATAAAAAGTTTGATTCTACGATCTGTATAGACTACCACTACTGTGAATCAATAAACAAATTGAAAATCTAGCTCATGAATAAAAAATATTTGATAATTATAAATACTATGACAGTAAATTGTTTTCAAACCTAGAAAAACGTTAAAAATGAAATTAATTAAATAAATTAATGTTTAAATGTATCACTACGGAAAATCTAAAAGGCTCTAATTAAAAGAAGAAACAGTAAGTATAGTAAGGAGAAAGTTGCGTTTTCAGTATCAATAAGAACAAAAAAAAAAAGGAAACAAACACGCAACACTAACAAGAATATCAATCCTTATCACAGTCAGTGATCACAGATCGACAAAAACATTGCAGGTTGCACAGTCAATCCCTAAAAAAAACATTCGTACAAAACTAATCCTTATCACAAGCAAATAGCGTTTAAATTTATTTTTTGAAAATGATAGTTACATCCATTCTTCTAAAAACTCACAATAAAAATGAACTTTATGACTTAAAAGTAGAGTTCATTTTAAAACTTTAGTTTTTTTAAAGATATAGTAGCTGTCAAAGTGATGTAATATGTTTATTTATGGGTGTTCGTTGTCAGTGATGACGTGGGAATGGGCGATATGGGGTAGCCCAAACCCCATGGGCCATGGATCATGCAAAAAAGTTAAGCGATACTTCCTTGTTCGTATAAAATCTTTGTTCATTTTTGTAATTATGTCAAATTACCTATAGACATCTGACATAACGAATTATCCACATCTTCTAAAGCACGGAACCTCAAGATATTTTATGCCACTTGTACCAACCCAAGTACCAATCATACCAATCATACTTGACATCCGTAAATACTAGTAAACGCGTACTCCAGTTGTGCCATCAGGCTCTTCACTAGCATTAACATATAATATCATTGTTATTGAGCATCTTATTGCAAATGTCGGTTCTCTATTTAATCTCATAAGATAATTTATCATAAACAATTTAGTTTCACATACATAATATATTTTTTAAACTTAATTTTAATTTGTCATAATATTTTTTTAACATAATTTAATTAAAGATAATTAGCAATCATAATACGAAAAACATTCTTGAAGAGATAAATGTGTTATAATTATAAATAATCTTAAGTAAACATCTTTAAATAAATAAATCTGTTCGTGAATTAGAGATGATCTTTAGATCCCCCTACTGGGCCTTAACCTATACCTACTACACTTTGTATCTATATGTAATAATATTATGAGGCTCATAATTATTTTAAAGTATGGTTATACCTACACAAATATGATGAAGTGATTATGAGAAACAATATTAGAAATTAAAAAATAGGCAAATCAATGCGACCCCACAAATATCAATAGCAAGTGCTTACCTATGTTGATTTAAACAATATGTATGTTAATATTCAATTGGACATCATAATATCAGCATAATACCAATATTATATGCAGCATCCATTGACGTTTCATTAGCAATAACATACGCACTGTATTGCACATCTCGCAACAACTACCAATGAAAATAGTTTGTCCTGTGTTCCTAGTATAGTTGAATAGCTTATTATAAACTTGTACGAAATGGAGTTCAAAATAAATTATTGTCTGGCGGCTTGGAGTAGGGTTGCCATCTCCTAAAATAAAAAAGTTGGACTCAGCGCTTAGTAAGGAGATGTAGCCAGCCCCAAATGCTTGAGGGAATACAGTAGTGACGGGGCGAGTCGGCGAAATCAGGGTTGCTTGTCCTTGCCAAAAGCCTCACTAAAGCCAGACAGATTAGTAGTTGCGAGGTCTAAAAATGTCTACCGTTTTGCCAAAAAGCGTATCAAAATCCGGATAGGCCGGTGGTGACCTGAAAAAGCCAAAAATGGCATTGTGGCAAAACTGAGTGGAAGAGATGAGACGAAGTGGTCCTATTCTAGGCAAAGAGGGCCTAGATAGTCAGCGGCGTCGGCTTTTTAGTAAGAGAGCGGGAAAACGTCCTGTCGACTTCACATAGACACTCGTGGCACGAGATTGCCAGCAATAAAAATCGCTACAATACCAGACTTTTTATTCCTTCTGACAAGTACGAGCGCGTATTTAAAAACTGAATGGTATTATTAGTTCATTATACTTTCAGCTTAATGTGGCGGAATCAGCAACCTTTAAATATATAAATTAATAAATAGATTAGATAGGGACAAATTACACTGATTGAGTCAGCCCCAAAGCAAGTTTAATATATATTTTAATTTGCCTTGGCAGGGGATCGAACTCAGAACCTCCGAGTGGCGCATTAGCGCGTTTACCAATACACCACGGATGTCGTCAAAATCTAGGCAATAAAATTAAAAGACTATATTATAATAGTTCCCATTAGATTCGTGCGAAGTCAGGGCGGGTAGGGTCATTAGTAATTATAATAAAATATTCCCTAGCAAAACTAACGAGCAAGAAGTATGATCAATTGATTTAAAACGCTTAATTATAAATGATGCGGCTATAAATTCGGTTCGGTTCGGGCGACGCGGCGGCATAGCCCGAATTCCGATGGCACGCGTTTTGGTGCGTTCCTTTTGGCTCCCTTGCATATGCAGACTATACCTAACTATCATTATCATCATCATCATTTCAGCCGCATAACGTCCAATGCTGGATATAGGCCTCACCCAAAGATTTCCAAAATGACCGATCAAGAGTGGCCTGCATCCAGCGCTTTCCAGCGACCCTGGTCAGGTCATCTGACCACCTACCTATATACAACGTAAAAGGGAAATACCCATAATAAATCAAACCACGGGCTATAATAGTTTACTATAGCATAATAAAATTAAAATAACGGTCGAGACACCAACAAAAAAGTTTACATTTCTGTATAAATTGCTTGGGCGGGTGCACACTTTAGTAAAGAAAAGCAATTTTTTTTTATTGTTCTTTTACTATTATTTTATTACCATTATACTATAATGATATAGTATAGAATTTAGGCGGTCTGTGACAACTTCTTGTGACGTCCTCTTCCGTACATGGAGCCTGTGGTTCGATTTATTGTCCCTTCCACGTTGTATATTTGACGACCTCTGTGGCCTAGTGGTATTTATGGCACGCTGTCACACCAGAGGTCCATAAAGTTCGATCCCCGGTCAGGTCAAGATGGAAAATAATCTTTTTCAGATTGACCTGGGTCTTCGATGTTTATCTATACAATGTGGAAGGGAGATACCCGTAATAAATCGAACCATGGGCTATATATATCACTATACTATAACGATAAGAATAAGAGTTAGGAAAAAAAATCGACATTCCTATACAAAATGCCAAGGGTGGAAGCACACTTTAGTAAGGAAAAGCAGATTTTTTTTTAATTTCGACTTAATTTATTTCATTATACTATACTATAGTGGCCTGCATCTTGTGACCTTTGTTTACAAAATAGGGTAAGTAGTACGTAGATACCTATCTAGGGTCAAAAATAAATTATTTAGTACTTGATGATAATGATACGAAAGAATAAAACGTCAGAAAATAATGTCTCTTGTTTTGTGATTTATTAATGCAGAAATACTGATAATAAATGCGTGTTATTGCATCAAATCCCATAGAAAATGTTTATTTTATCATTAAAAAATGTTTTGTTCAAATCATGTGCATTTGGGAGAGAGTATGCATTTGGGGACGAACCTGCGAGTGACAAGAGCCACCAACCACTCTCATCTCGCTCGCACACATCATAACCGAACTATAATTAAAACTGTATATTAGCATAAACAAATAAAATGCCCCATTACGATTTCAATTTACAATCTTCGGAATCGGCTGAATTAGTCGCAGTAAATAATACGACGGACACGTCTCCGATGGCAGCGGCGGGGTCAAAGTCACATGCGTGCAGCGTTTATGCAAGACTAAAAAAAAATGGATAAATGCGTCAAGGAAATATATCATACATATTTTTGTTTTTTTCCTCTAGCATGTTGATCTGTGCTTCAGATGGGCAAATTTTATTGGAACGAAGTTCCTTATGCGCGTTGCGAAAGGAGGCTAGACGGAAAAATTAAGACCAAAAGTTGTAACAACACTTTTTGCTATAGTTGTAAGCCGTGCGGCGTGCGCGTGTTTCTCTGTCTGTCTCTCTCTCTCGAACTTCGTTCCATCCGGGTGTCCCTTGACACCTCTCAAGTTTTTTGAATCTTTTATGGGTAATCAAATGATGTTGTTAGATTTTTATACAGTTTGGTTTATCATTTTAATGACAGTTGATAAGAATTACACATAGGCCTCCGACGAATTTCCAAAATGGTGGCATCCAGCAGTTGTCTACAGCCTTGTTTCTATTGTCTGTCCAATTTGGTTAGCAAATAAATTAAGAATTGTAATAACACTACGCTGCTCTCTATCACAAAAGTTACGTATGTGGGCAAGAATGCTAAAATGGGATTAGGCGGGTCACGTCGAAAGGCCTTTGCCGAACAGTGGGACATGAAAGGTTAATAAAAAAAACATTTTTGTCTTGTGGTTACCGGCAGAGTTGAATAGAATCACTTCAAGTCTTCCCACGGATGTCGTAGAAGACGACTTAGAAAATGCATACAAAGCTTATACGTATCAATGATCACTGAGATCGACATCAATGAGAACTCTCCAACCCGTGGCCCATGGAGAGTGTGCCAGGGTGGAGAGTGTAAGCCAAATCCTCTGGCTGCTCTGGACAAATTTGGCTCTGGTAGTACATAAGAGATTCGTGCTCTTTCAGTGAAGACTAACAAAGACCTGATGATGAATAACATAAACTTTTCTAGCAAATAAACTTTGATTTGATTTGCACATTTTGATAAAGTTTGTCGGGCTGTAGAATCCGCTCTGCGCTTATGACTCAAAAGTCATAAATATAGTATGTCTTTGAGACACATTCGGCGAGCGTGTAGTGTAGCCGTGTACCTTCATTTCAATTTGAGCAGATATAGTAGACACATTACTATACAAGATCATCTATACGCGACTATCCGATCATGAAGATTAACTTGTATTGTCGTCCAAACTAAGACATGTAATTAAAAATTTCGTTTACTATTTCAATTGGTAGTTCACGGCGTTAACGTGGGTTCGAATCCCACTCGTGGAGAAATTTTTCATCATCACATGTTTTAAATTTATCCAAATTAAAACATGATTTTTAACAGCATCAACGACAGTTCCACTCGCGTCAACGACAGAATTTTGCCGATTACACACAAGACATCTATGTTTGGTGCAAGTGTGTTTGACATGGCTTCCATAGGATATAACAAGGTCCCAAAAAAAAATTAGGAACTTAAGTTAATATTTATTTAAGAGTCAACTAATGGAACTATTAATTGACAAATGTTATTACTTACACAATTAATGAGTTTTTAGACGATAAAATATAATAATTTATGTATCTAATGAAGTAAGTACTTAATATTATTTAAATAGTGATTGAAATTATATATGACTCAAACAAAATTTGCATACCAACGCAAGTAGGTAAAATGTAAAAGGTAAGAATAATACTTTAAGATCTCTATGTACCTACATTTTATGCAAATAAATAAATTGATTGATTGATCGGGCATTACAATGCTCGGATTATTATCCAATAATCCGAAATCAATAATAACGAAAGTTAAAAATCAATAATTGTATGGGTGAATATGTCACAATTATTACGATACTTTAGTAGTGCCAGAATGTTTTTCTTGAAAGACTGCTAGAGATAGAACTAACTGATGGAGTTGTTCTTGTCATTTGTCATCATCATCATTCGCAGCCTTAATCAAGAACTCTTTAGTAAGGCTCATTATTATTTTGCAATTGTAAAAATTGATTCAGGAAACAGGTGAAACTCGAGCGTCAAAGTTACAATTTGTATAGGAATATTTGGTATTTTCGAGGAATCTTGAAAAAAAGTCTTTGATTTACATATCCACCTTTTATAGTAACCCTTATATTCACGAAAATTAACAACCGTTTGCGAAACCTATTTTAGTCAAACATGTAATGCCCCTTTCCTTATTTTCAATTTATTGAAACGAGACAAATTATATTTAATTTAAAACGGGCTTAGCAAACGTTAGTTAATTTTTATGAATATAAGGGTTACTATAAAAGGTGGATATGAAAATAAAACAATTATTTTCGAGATTCCTCGAAAATATCAAGTATTGCTATACAAATAGTAACTTTGCCATTGACGCTCGTGATTTTTACTTTTATTCCCGAGATTCCTCGAAAATATCAAATTATAGACGTCGTATACCAACAATGGTGAGGAATTGAGAATATTTCCATCAGAATCAGATACGCTGGTTTCTGTACGAGTATTCACTAAACAAACAAGACGTCCGAGAGTCAGATAAGATCGTGCTGAGCAGGGCGCCGCCGCACAGGTCGATAGAGATGTCGATATATCGATACTCGAAAGCGAAAGTTTAAGCATTGCCTTACTAAAGGGACTATCTATATTATTTAAGAGCTATGCTATTTTCGGTGGAGTATGAATTTTTCTTCCACTTTTCTCTCTCGTCCGCCAGCCGTTTTACTTCCCTGTACTAAATTACGACATTCACCTTTATTTATTTATTTATAAATCACATACACATACTTTCCCTTTATCTGCTTCATGGAGCTATATCTCGATCTTCCTGGTCCCCTTTTTCCTTCTATCTTTCCATCAATGATGATTTTTATGAAATCGTCGTATCAGATGGCATAACATCTTTCCTGGGTCATGACAGGGTCAAGCGTTTTTCGGTAATATGCTTAATAACTAAAAAAACCTTACCAAAAAAAAAAAATGGCGAGTCTAATTTTCAGGCTGTAACATTCAAAAAGCCAATGTAAAGTGAGTAGTATAAATATTTTGGCTAATATCAGGTATTTTCCGTGCTGGTCTGGGAGAAAAGCAAAAAGTTAGAATATACCAGCTGCTTCTCTTTTTGCGCAGATCGTAAGAACCGATCGATCGGCTAGCAACCCATCACTATTTTGATTTCTTGATCCACCTTCTTGCCCATATTAAGCCAAAAGTGATATTGGGACTTGCAGCAGTTGCAGCCCTAGGCTCTGTCTGCTAAAATGCTCTGTCTGCCCCATTAAGGATAAAGACGTGATAGTATGAACATACTTTCACGTCTTAGCTAGCGTCGTAGCTAATATGTTTCTAAATATTGAACATTTTCATCGATATGAAATCTCCCCAGCACTGAGTGGCGCCTCGTGGGCCGCTGCGCCGCGGGGTCTCATTGTTCGAGCATCTAAGTGCCTCATATTCGGTTACCAGCCTGTATCACGCGCCTATACCTTACATCGATACCCCACTATAACACTTTAAGAACATTACTACTCTCGCATTAAGCCATTTCAATTTAAACCTTATTCTAAGCACAATAAAGTAGAGATTTGCTTGTGGGTTATACAGGTTGATACGTCAAAAAATGTGCGTCGAAAAAATGATATAATTTTCGTTTTATAACTTGAATTTGGACACACAGAAACCGTCATAAATTTCTTAACAAAAGTTACACGTCGTGCCGTATTTGAGTTTCGTTATGTCAAGCGATTGTCCCTTTATTTATAATATTTGTTTAATAGCCACGAACAAAAAAGTTAATTTATAAAGCTATAACATAAAGATATATCGTCGTTTTTGTTTTAACTTTTATTGGGCCAGGAATTCGTGTTCTTTGGTATTTTTCGTAATGATCTGTTTATTGATTTTTACAATAGGCGAGCTTTTTTATTGGTGACACGGCTATAAAATTTATTTAAGGTCGTTTTAAAATTAAGTTACGTGTTGGGACGTAGTTTATTAACTAGACATATCATATGTCATATAGCATTTTTTGTTCGTTGCAACGATGCCTGAAGCTAAGCGAAGTCTGTATACTTATAAATTGGACAGTATAAATTGTACTTCAGTGGAAGAGCTTGACCTAAAAAAATATATTTAGGGGGACCTTATAACTGCGAAAGAGCCCGTACCCTAAAGATTTATACATTTGTTTGTTGGTTTGTTTGTTACCATTTCACGCTTCAACCACTGAACCTATTTAGATGAAATTCGATATGGATATAGTTTGATACCCAGGGAAGGACATAGGATAGTTTTTATCCCGAAATTCCCACGGGGAGCGAAGCCCACGGGCACAGCTAGTAAGCTATATATTATTGTAAAGGTACATTAAAATCCATTCTATAGTGTTTATGTGAGAGTAACAAACAACTATCCATACTTACAAACTTAAGCGTTTACATTAGGAGGATAGATGCGCCAAATCTAAGCGAAGGTACTTACCTCAGGGTCAATCTTCTTGTACTCGGGGTCATCCTCGTCCACCTCGAAGTACAGCTCGGTGGAGGTCAGCGACACCGTGCCCGGCGCCACCAGTCCTGGAGCCACCAGCTTCGCCTTCGTACTTATGTTCACGGGACCTGTGAAAAAATTAACAGCAAATGTGCGTGAAATAGCATTTGACTTTAGTAAACTATACGAAACAATGTAGAAGGTAAAGCTTTGCTTCTCTTAAAAAATACATAACATATTTGAACATAAATAAGAACAATATCACGTCTTTATCCTTAATAGGGAATATATAGATTTGAGTATTGCGGCTCTTAGCAGGCAGAACTTAGTTCCGCAAGGCCAAAAGGCCACTTTTAGCGTGATTGTTTTTAAAAAAGTGTTGGGCGAAGCGATGGGTTGCTAGCCGCATCGCCTATAACTTATGTAATTCGCGTTTTCGCCCATGCCCTCGATCTTCTTTTACGATCTACGCGGGATGAGAAATAGCTGGTATATTCTAAATTCTTTCTTTTATATTGGTTCTAATAAAAAAAATTATAAACCAACCGCAATGGACTAGACAGTTTAAGGGACGCATATATTTACAGAAAAGTATGAATAAACAGACATACCTGTAAGATCCGCGTCGATCTCCCTGTCATCTACCAGGAGCTCAGCGTCGTCCAAGAGTTCGGCGGCGGCCAGCGTGGGCAGCTGCGCCCCCCGCCCCGCACCGCCCGCCGCTAATCTTGCGTGCAGTTCTTCTGTAGCCTGAGGTAATAGAAACCTTGATTACTTTATCTGCACCTTATAGTCTCCTGGTAGTCAATGTGATAAGATCATTCGTTTCATTCGTGTATGTGTGTGTATAATCAATACTGTTGTGGTAAGAATTTTATAGCTAAAAAAAATGAAACCTAAAGACATCTGATATTGTTTCACGACTGCCATCCAGGGTTTCTGAATTATTCGCTTTTAAGAGTCCCCCGACCCTAGACTTCTCCATACAAACGTAGTCTACGTTTAATTTTGAAACCACATGTCAGATTCCGGTAAAAATTGGTGATTGTAAAGAAATTGCAATTATCTAGGGTTATAACTGGTTTCAAAATTATGAACTGGAAAGAAAATATAAAGATTTAGAAGTTTCCCATACTAATGGTCAAAAATGATATAAAACACTATATTCTATTTCAAGTTCATATTTTTACAGTCGGAAACTAGTTATAAACCTAGATAATTGCAATATCTTTAAAATTACAAAATTTTGCCCAAATCGGACATGTCGTTTTGAAATAAAACGTAGACTACGTTTGTATGGAAAGTTGTATTTTGTTCTAGGGTCGGGGGACCCTTAAGTGCAAATGAAGAATGGAGTGAAACAGCTGAAGATATATAAGCAATTGGATAAATGGCTACAAAAAAGTGTTAATGCCTTTGCGGCTAAAACTATTGTAGACATAGCAGGAGCACGACCCTCTCTGTACTACCAGAGCCATTCTTGGCCAGAGCAGCCAGAGGACTTTGGTCTACACTCTCCTCGCTGGCCAGACGGGTTGAAGAGGTTTCATTCATGTTTATAAACTTTGTTTAGCTTGTATTCCTAAGTCGTCTTTTATGACATCCACGGGAGGACTTGGAGTGGTCATATTCTACTTTGCCGGAAACCACACGGCACAGATAGATAGATAGATAGATAGATAAATTGTTTATTTGTCACTAGCGAGACACACACACAAAAATTAAAGTATACATACATGAGTTACATTACACAGGCTTGCAAATAAATACACAACAATAAATCAACTCCATGGGTGTGCTGCAGCAAGACAAATAGGTCAAAGCTCAGTGATAATATTGCCTAGAAGGCAATGCACTGATTTTCAGCAATGGCCTGGAAAGGTAGGTACGAGTGCGAATCAAATTAGGAAAAAAAAAATATATAAAACGAGTGTTAAAGAAAATATTGATATAGGTTTATATAAGAAAATATTGATATATCATAAATATTATGTAAAGAAAGGGATAAACTAGACATATTATACATATAATATATAGGAGATACAGTGAAGCTAACTTATGCTATAATCTCGCTAAGTAGAAAAAATAGATATAAAGACAGTTCAGTGACAGCATCCATTACCGGCGACTTGTTGGATTATTTAGTTTCTGCGTTTCAAGCAGCAACATTCGTGCTTGCTTTTTAGGGTTCCGTAGCCAAATGGCAAAAACGGAACCCTTATAGATTCGTCATGTCTGTCTGTCTGTCCGTCCGTATGTCACAGCCACTTTTTTCCGAAACTATAAGACCTATACTGTTGAAACTTGGTAAGTAGATGTATTGTGTGAACCGCATTAAGGTTTTGATACAAAAATAGAAAAAAAACAGTAAATTTTGGGGGTTCCCCATACTTAGAACTAAAACTCAAAAATTTATTTTTCATCAAACCCATACGTGTGGGGTATCTATGGATAGGTCTTCAAAAATGATATTGAGGTTTCTAATAGCATTTTTTTCTAAACCGACTACTTTGCGCGAGAGACACTTTCAAAGTGGAAAAAAGTGTGTCCCCCCCCCCGTAACTTCTAAATTAAGAGAATGATAAAATTAAAAAAAATATATGATGTTCATTACCATGAAAACTACCAGCGAAAATTGGTTCGAACGAGATCTAGTAAGTAGTTTTTTTTTAATACGTCATCATCATAAACGGCAATTTACCTTTCATTCAATCAACTCAAATATAAAAAATTTTAAAAAACATACTACAAGACTTTTATATTATGTTATTTGCTACTACGGAACCCTTCATGGGCGAGTCCGACTCGCACTTGGCCGCTTATTAAATGTTTGAATGGATACACACTGCCTGACAGGTGGAGGTATGTTATTCCAACATTTAGTCGCCTGGTATCGGAAGCTGCCCCTAAAAGCAGCCGTTTTATGACGAAATACTAACAAAGGTGGTCGACATGCCCTAGCGTTACGTCCATCATAAAATTGGAGTTTGGAAAAAAGGTACTCCGGTTTCCTTTTTTTAACTACACCGAACATTAAGGTCGCTAAGTGGAGTTTTCTACGAGACTCCATATTAAGCATAGCGGCACTATTTAAATACGGGGTGATATGGCTACGTGGAGGGACATTGAAACAAAACACAGGTTGGTTATCTGTTACGTTAGTATTTATATTATCTTTGCCTCTTGTAATGAAAACAAGTTTCAAGTAGAAAAATAAATCACCTGCAATATCGCGTCTAGGGGAGGTGCGGCGGGCGGGTCTCTGGCGAGCGCCGCGGCGGTGTGTCGTGAGCCGCGGGGATCCGGTACTAGTCTCCTTCGCCGGCGGGCGTCGTCTTCCCAAGAGTCCAGTTTCCACAATTGGGTACTGACACTGCAAGAGAAATTCATCATCATTATCATCATCATCAGGTCTTTTACTTACTACTGCAGGAACACGACCCTCTCTGTACTACCAGAGCCATACTTGGCCAGAGCAGCCAGAGGATTTGCCTACACTCTCCACGCCGGCCAGACGGGTTGGAGAGGTCTCACTGATAATGTTTTTAAGCTTCGTTTAGCTTGTATTTCCTAAGTCGTCATCTACGACATCCGTCTGTCCGTCTGTCTGTCACCAGGCTGTATCTCAAGAACCGTGATAGCTAGACAGTTGAAATTTTCACAAATTATGTATTTCTGTTGCCGCTATAACAACAAATTAAAATAAAGATTTAAGTGGGGCTCCCATACAACAAATGCGATTTTTATAGATAATAGTACGGAACCCTAAATGCGCGAATGTGATTCGCACTTGGCTGGATATTTAAATTTGCCTGGCAAATAAATTTGTTTTGTTTATTAATATGAAAGCACAGAACTCTAGCAACGAAAGGTAAACGTGTCGCGTAACGACATCTTGCGTCAGGACTATTTACTACAAAGAGCGTTTATAAAGCAAAACGTTTTACGTTTGCGTTCGGGTATCAGAAAATAAGGGTTGTTAGTTCAAATTATTATTGCTAGGTGGCAGTAAGCTAAATTTTTTTTACAGAACTGTGTCGTGTGTAGCCACTATAAAATATTTAAAATATATATTATTTGTATCAATAAGTAACGTAATTTGAAATAGAAAACAAATTTATTTTTTTAGTCTTCTCAAAAATACGTCAATCATATTTTTTTTTTAAATATGATGAAATGAGAAACTGTCAAGTTATAGAAAATGAGTGAACATTCTTCACTGCAAAAGTGTGTGTGGCACACACCTCCGTAAAATTAGATCCATTTTACTAGCCGGTGAAATTAGATCCATTTAGCTAGACGGTGAAATTAGATCCATTTAGCTAGACGGTGAAATTAGATCCATTTTACTAGCCGGTGAAATTAGATCCATTTAGCTAGACGGTGAAATTGGATCCATTTTACTAGCCGGTGAAATTAGATCCATTTTACTAGCCGGTGAAATTAGATCCATTTAGCTAGACGGTGAAATTGGATCCATTTTACTAGCCGGTGAAATTAGATCCATTTTACTAGCCGGTGAAATTAGATCCATTTTACGAGCCGGTGAAATTAGAACCGGTGACATACGACCCATTTTACGAGCAAGTGTGTTGTAATAGAAGTTTATGATACAAGTGGACGTTATGCAGCTGAAATGATGATGATAATAATTCAAGAGTGGTAAATTGTTCATTACAGTCGAGGCGGGTTGATAAACGAGCGGGCGAAGTTCGCGCGTTTGTCTATGGAGCCGAGACTTTGGATAAACAATACCACACGTGTGCCATACTACGTTTTTAGTTTTGTGGGCACTTACCCCGGCACGTCGTGGTGCGCGGCGGCGTGGCGCAGCTTGTCGAGGTGGCGCGCGGCGGCCGCCGTGTCGCGGCGCCGCGCCGCCGCGATCAAACGCTCGCACGTGCGCTCCTCCTCCGCGCGCTCCGCGTTCGTGTTCGCGCACACGCACTGCAATCAAATTAAATTAATTAAGTTTCTTTGTATAGTTCATTCGTTTGAATGGAGCCACTCGTACGTTTTCTCTTCTTTTGCTCTTTCCGCGTCCAAAACTTCGCACTCACACCGCGACAATATGCTGAGCGGAGACCGTTTTTAATAGACTTTTATTTCGGGCGTTATTATTTCGGGGAGATTATTGGACATCGATGGAGTTTTGAGTTTCGCGGGGTGCTTTTCTCCCACATGCAAAATTTCAAACGCAGTCCGAGTGAGACGTTATGACCGAAATAAGTTAAATTTTCTAAAAATTCAGACGCTTCATCTTCGGTTCTAAAAAAACTTCAAATTTATATTTTTCGGCTCAGAATACATATAGATATCGATTTTCAGCCAAATCGCAAGCAGCTGACTTTCGGCGGCCATCTTGGATTGCCAAAAAAAAAACGACGTAAATGATAAACATAGCCCTAATTACCTCAAAGTCAGCGTGTTTCAGCACATCGTCCGCTCGCATCCTGTTCAGGATAAACTCCGCCTCGTTGGCGACCCTCACGATGTGATCCCGCATAGCATGCGACAGCAGCCGACCCTCGTTGATGAGCTCTATGAACGCTAGGCCGGCGTGCTTCTGCAGAGAGTTCTGCCACTCTTGGGAGCAGAGGAGCATCACCAGTTCCACTACTGAGGTGCTGGATTTGAAGGTTTGGAGACCTGGAAGACAAGAAGACAAGAAGACAAGTCAGATATGATCGCAGTAATATTAAAGGCGACAGTTTGTGTTTGTGTATGTTTGTTACTTCTTAATGCGCAAACGGGTGAGCCAATTTTGATAAAATTTGGTATGCAGCAGAAAGCTGACACCCTGGATTATAATATTATTATCATAGGCTACTTTTTCGTAAGTTAGTAAATCATATTTCTCAGCTAAGCGCGTTCCAGTTGTGATGCTTCGGAGACCAAACTAAACAAGTTTATTTGCCAGGCAAATTAAAAATCCGCCTAATTTCAAGCATTCATTCCCCATAACATTTTAACTGCTGCACCGATTTCCATCGAACATAACTAAGAAACATCTTGATTAAGTAAGCTTTCAACCCAAAAAAAAAAACGCATGAAAATCGGCCCATTCGTTTATGCGTTTTGATACCACAGACAGATACAAAGACACGTCAAATACTCCTCTTTTTAGGGAGGTTGAAAAGAAAGAAACAATGTGAAATAAAACATTACCCAAGCAAGTAAGCACCTTATACAAAAAGAAATGGCCGGATAATCCGAAACTGAAAACAGTAGTACATTATGCACATAGTGAATAAAAGGCGGATTTAAATCGTGGGCCATAGATGAATCACGAAGAAGAAAAGGATTCTAACGATTGAATTATGATTTATGACTATTGAATCACGAGCGTAGAGTTTTTGAATCCTGAACGAAGCGAGGGATTCACGGCCCTCGATGTTGTATACTATACTTTATACCATGACGATTCTAGAGTTGCATACTATACTTCATAACATGACTACGAGAAAAAGAAAGATTTAAGTGAAAATAGACATTGAATAAAGAAAAAAGAAGGTTAAATTAATCAAAATCCACATTAAAATTTGAAACAATTACTAAAGTTAAAAGTAATAGTTCTGAATTCAAACACACACATAGCCGCTGAGTAAAACCGCGGACGGACAAACAGACAGACATGGCGAAACCATAAGGGTTCTCGATTACAACGGAACCCTAAAAAGCAACAAAAAAGCACTAGCATGCCAAATACGAAGCTACCTTTACCCTCCATTAGCAGCTCCTGGCCGTGGCTGCCGACCAAGGTCTTGGACAGGAAGGGCGCGAAGTCCAGCATGATCTCCCGCAGCAGCGGGCACACCGGGCCCAGCGCCGTCTCCAGCTTGTGCGTCAGCGACGCCTCGCGGGACACCCCGTCCGCGGACATCGTAGCGTTCATGGCGGTTAGCCCGGCTAGGGTTTCGTTGTCCTGGAACAATTGTTAACAATTATTGTACAACAACAATAACGTTTTAATTAACAACATTTGTACCTACTTGGTAGATCACACATCTTTTTTTTATGCTATTTAAATAACGTTACTCTAGAGACTAATGTTCCTGCGTGTTTCAGAAATCGTGGAACCATCGGAAAAACTTAATGGCCCAGATACCAATCCACATTAATTTTAATTTTTTGTACAGCGTCCGTGGTGTAGTGGTTAGAGCGTTCGGCTCATACCCGGAGGTCGCGGGTTCGATTCCCGGCGGGGGCAACGGCTTTGTGTTGTTGTCTTGGTTTGGTTAGGACATTGCAGGCTGATCACCTGATTGTCTGATAAGTAAGATGATCCGTGCTTCGGAGGGCACGTTAAGCCGTCGGTCCCGGTCACTGTCTTTGACATTGGTCGTTACCTTAAACCATGTCAGAGGCCTTTAAGGCGGTATAAAAACTCTGACACTAGTGTTAGTCACTAACACACTCGATAAGAAGAAGATTAATTTTAAAAATATAGTGGTTGAAGCGTGAAGAGATAACAAACTCAATTCCGCATTTCTCATCACACTAGTTTTTTAAAGGCAAAAGTTTGTAGGAGTAAGTGTGTATTTATTAGTACTTCACGTGCAGACGGCTGAACTAAAGTTAGGAGTGTGTGTGTGTTTGTTACTTATTCACGCGCAAACCAATTTTGATAAAATTTGGTATGCGGGAAGCTGACACCCTGGATTGACACATAGGCTACTTCAGGCGCGGGTAAAACCACGGGGCGCAGCTAGTAATATTAATAAATCGGAATTAGGATAAACTGGATAAAAGTATTTTTTTATACCGGATGCAGATGCCTCTGCGCCGCTTGCAAACTCCTGTTCTGATGCCTCTGCTGCAAATGGTGATGAGACTCGGAGTTTCTCATGTGAATTTGTTTGTCTATGTCTGAAAAAATTCACACATATTATTATTTTTATTACTTACATATGAAAACAAACTCAGAGGGACAAAAGGCGCCTATTGAGAATTGAATTCTTTTCTCACAGACGCAATATCAGAGCCAACAACTTGGCCACCATTCATACATACAAACATACAAGATACATTGCAAGTTAAATAAAAGCTTGTAAAATAGGTGCTCGACTGAATGAGGTAAATTGGTATCTATCAATTAATTTCGAGGTAACTAGGTTGCTTATAGCTAAAACACATTGAAACAGAGCACAGAAAATCCAAAAAAAATATTTTTGTAGTGTAGGTACGTTCAATATGACTCCTAGTAGGGACTACTCGAATCACTGGGAGACTCGAGACACTGAGAAGGGATGCTTTAAAGCATCAAGTATGATAGCACCATAGAAGTAGAATTTTTTTACTGCGTAAAAAGACCACACTAGCCGAGTGCGACAGATAATATGATAAGTGTCATCTTCATAAGAGCAAAAGAGATAGCATCAATTTGATCATCAATGAGACAAGTTTTCATACAAAACAT
Organism: Acrobasis consociella; assembly: GCA_963555685.1. Taxonomy (NCBI): domain Eukaryota; kingdom Metazoa; phylum Arthropoda; class Insecta; order Lepidoptera; family Pyralidae; genus Acrobasis; species Acrobasis consociella. Next base: position 1,050,002 of record OY743119.1, on the reverse strand, counting down.
GTCACCCATTTTCACCCTGGCTCGAACATCGTTAACACAAAAATTTGATTTTCCAAATTGTAAACTGTGTTAATTTATAATGTAGTTTTATACTGTAAAGATGGTATCGTACTGCTTTACCCATAGTTTGTGTAGTAGGTACAAATACAACCACAACAACAAATAAAAAGTTACACAGAAATATTTCGTTTCTGGTCACATTTTACAATACTCTATATCTATCTTATACCTTCTAAATCTATAAATAGCACTACTACATAATGCAATGTAAGCCATATAGATGGCGCTAGTGTTTAACAATAGGACTCTAGATAGCAGCATAGTGACGACAGCACATTGACAGGTTATTTTTCTCCATCAAATGCATCCAGTCATCATCAGGTCTTTTTTAGTCTCCACTTCAGGAGCACGACCCTCTACCAGAGGGTAGAGGGTACAGGTAGAGACCTGTATCTATACTTGTACCAGAGCCACACTTGGCCAGAGCATCAAAAGGATTTGGCCTGCACTCTCCGCGCTGGCCAGACGGATTCGAGAGGCCTATGCAAAAGTCCAATGACAGCAGCTTATTGGACTTTACAGTGCTGCCATCTGGACTTCCATATTTTTGAAAATGTTCATTTACCCTCATGTATGTTTCCTTCGTGGTCTCTCGTCCTGCCGGTAATGGTGGCAGGGCCTCGTTCCCCATCTTCGTTTAGGTTCACGTCAGTCCAGGATTCGTCGTTGCTCACCTGGAAACAACAACTATGTCAAAACTGTCGAACATACTTTTGTATTCCAAACTCTTATATTAGTAACTAGCTGTACACGCGGGCTTCGCTCCCCGTGGGAATTTCGGGATAAAGAGTACCCTATGTCCTTCCCCAAATCTCAAACTATATCCATTTTTCATCCAGATCAGTTCAGTAGTTTAAGCGTGAAGAGGTAACAAACAAATAAACAAACTCACTTTCGAATTTGTATTATAATAGGATAGGATAGGATTTGCCCCGAATCGTACATTTACAACGGTGGTGAAAGGAATAATTGAATTTTTGAGGTCCAGTGCTGCCCCAATTTGAAATAAATTATATGAAAGGAAACGAGAATATAATTTAAAATTTTGTCTTAATTAAGCCCTAGATGACCATTCAAACTGTTCTATGAACTAAGTTAATAGTTAAAAATGAGAACGTAAAGCTTATCTTCGCACATTAGCCAAAAGTAGCCAGCCATTTCGCAAATGTACGAAGAAAAACTTACATACATAATATCACGCCTGTTTCCCACACACAGGGACAGGCAGAGGCTATGGACCTCCACTTGCTACGTTCCTGACAAATCTCTATTGAAGAAAAACTTTACTTAAAAAAATACAGATCTGCATACAATACGGATGCAGATACGGTTTTTTTTCCTAGTAGTTTTTAGCTTTTGCACTAAAATAATATTTAAAAAAAAACCTTCAATAAGAGATAAATTTATCCTAGATTGAATAAAAAATTTTGACTTTGACTTTGGATGTCTGTCCACTCTGTTAGAGATAGAGACTATTAAAGACGTGATAATGTATGCAACTGTATATTTTCATGATGACTTACTGGATGTTTATTATCGTCCATAGCAATCTCGCTGGACGTCTCAGGGTCATTGTTGGTGGTCTCCGTGGAGTTTAGGTGGAACGAGCCGGCGTCCTCGATGGAATCCACGCTCTAAACATGAAGGAATAAGATTCAAATTCCAATAGTGCGAGCCGTTGGTCAAACGTGATTGGTGTAGTGAATATAACAGTGCACTTGTGTGCGTTTAACACGTAAGAATAAAATAATTACATACATATGTTTATTTTTTATTAGCACTATTTTCTAAATATACTCAAATATTTTGTCATGTTGATACTTGATATAGGTAGGTATACACTTTCATAAAACATACCAAAAGGGATGTAGACTGAAAATGTTTTTTGACTCATTAAATAGATTTGAAATAGTATGGTACATTTGTCAATTATATAAAACTAACCAATACTAATGTTAAATAATTGAATAATTAAAACATATAAAATAATACTTTTAATATAAATTTTATTTTTATTAGGTGCTTTGTAAAACGCTTCTTTTTCAAATGGTTTTGGAATATGCTCAGTATTTCCAACCCCGTATTGAGTATAAACTTGTTAACAACATTTTATTTTTTATACAAAAAAACCTTACCTTAGCTATTATTTTATAACAAATATAATATAACTATTCTAAAACATACAAAAGTATAGAAAAACACGTTCTAATAGATACACTTATGTTGAAATATGTGAGTGATAGTGCCAGAGTCATGCAAACCAAGGTGGGAGAAAGAAGCGAGCCAAGCAAACTCCACTCATACATGATACGTACCTCACGAGTTTCCTGGTCTATACATATGTACTTACATTTTAATATTTCATAATATGGGCTGTGTACAATACAATACGTATATTATGGAAAATACTTTTTATTAAAATTTAATTTATTTATTTAACAGTTTTATATGTGTTTTTTATATGTCCAGCAGTGGACGCTATGCGGCTGAAATGATGATGATGATGATGATGATATGTGTTGCAATAGTTGTATAAGTCAAAGTTAGTATGTTTATCTTTTTGGTAAATTCAAACGACCAAACATTAAAATAAAAATTGTTGACATGAGGGTAAAGTAAAAAAATAAGTTATAAAAAGTGTTGGACCCAGAACGCTACCTTGAGGACCAAAGTCAATTTAACTTTCTGTAATAGTAATTTTATGTAGAATTTTTATCATTTTAATTTAATTTAAGTGAATATAATAAAAAAAATATTTTTTCATCAAGTAAATAAAGTTGTGTAACAAAAATAAAATATTTTAAGTTTATATAGAATTAAAATGACAAAAATCTATAGTGTATACATACATCTAGGGTCAGAACATACACATTTCACAAAGTGTCTAGTATGTACAATTAATTCACAAGTAAATATGACGCTTATTTGTGTTTGTGCGAAGTGCTGTTGTAAACGTTTATAAATAATGTATAGTGAGCATAGCTAGCTTAGTGTTATCACATTCTTTTATACATAATGTAGTGTTTCCAAGCTTGTGTCTATATTGTGAATGTTGGCCAGTTAGTTTATATATTTTTTGGTAAATTCAAACGACTAAACATTAAAATAAAAAGAAATATTTGAGAGACTAAGGAATACATTAGAAAACGTATTGGATCCAGAACGCTACCTTGTGGGCCAGTTTCTACCAAGTATTCTTTCAAAAAATTAAACAAAGTTTATTAACTGAATGACTGGATGAATTAAACTTGCTCCAAATCACCATATGTATTTTTTTTACAAGAAGACGTTAATTACATAACACAAATATATCGACCGCGAATAGAAGACAAGTAGGCATTGAAGGAATAAAAATAAATATGTAGTTATAATTTAAAAAATACTGTTGTCGTTTGAATTTTACCATCGTGTACCAGGCTCCCAAAAACATATTGCATGTAAAGATTAGATAGAACTCGTGTCAATGTAATTACTTGTGTACAAACCAAATTGACCACAGACACCGTTATCCCAGATAATGTTTTGGACCTTGCGGTTGGAGGCTTACGAAAGGACAATAACATATATTTAGTACAAGGAATTCCAACATAGATATATAGGAACGCTAAGAATTAGATCAGCGTTCACGAAAGTGGGATAAAATTTAATATATTTGTTATAATATGGGTTAAAGACTACAAAATTAATGTGACACAAGACAATATTGAACTAGATAGTTTACAAGCCAATAAAGCTACTGATAAAAACAATTATTGAGACTCATAAGTTCAATACAATTAAAGTTTATTAAAAAGCCCATAATGTCGTTATAGTAAAACCATACTTAAAAAGAGTTCTAATTAATGGAATTCAGTTTAATGTTATAATTATATTCATTGTAATAGTATTGTATAATCAAGTGTCTTTATACTTATAAACAGGAAGACAAACTGCTATCAATAACAGGACGACATGAAATCTAAGAGATCCCACTTAAGTGAATCCAAATGAAACCACAACGAAAGGATCCAGATCAAGTCGGAAGGAGACTCAAGTTCTAATAGAGATAGACCGTCCAGAGCAGCTCCAACTAACCTTTGGTTTAGGCTGCATTTTGCGAAGGCTCGACTTGAAAAGCGGCTCTTCTTTCTCCGAGGCGGGGCTGGGTTCAGTCTCTTTCGGTTTCTCCCCAGAATTCGGCTTGAGTTCGTCGGTTGTGGTCTCAATTTTGGCAACTCCCTCCTCCTTCTCGGACTCCTTACAATTTTATTGCAACAAAACCAATGATATAAAGCGGCCACAGATGACACCACCGCACAACACAGTCTTAGCCACATCGAAAACCAATGGATAGCGGATTTGACATGGGATGACATTCTGGGGTAATGCTTGAATGTCATGCATTGGAGTCTACAAAATACTAGGTCTATGCTATTTCTCATGTCATGATTCTAAGCTACTGGATTTTAAGAAGAAAATTGATAAAAATTGGCATATTTTAATTTGGACACCAGGGGAGCATGCGTTTGAAAAAATTGTTGAGATAAAATTCGAAAATTATTAAATGAACAACATGAATTTACTAGATACACGCACAAAGGGTAATGTTGTTATTGAAAATAACAATTCTATCTAAACATAAGTAAAATTTCTTATAGTATCTGAGATTTAAAGTGTTCTGAAGCGGAGAACCGACCAATCACAATGTACGAAATCTCCGTTTCGCTTTGCGATTAGTCAACTTATGCGTCCGCTTGGCTTCAATAGACTCGCCTCCTAATTGCATCTATGTTATAGTGGTCTGCCAACATTACCCTTACGCACAAATTGTTCAAAAAATAAAACGAGTTTAAAAATCTTCATTATCAAAATACTGTACCTCATTATGAAGGGGAAAACTATCAAATCAATGCATGCTGTCATCTCAAAGATGCACAATTTCAAAACTCACATCAAAATCGAAACGTACCTTCATCGAAGGAGAGTCCATTTCTTCAGGTATCGTAGAATTATTCTCATCGACGACGATCATCGCATATTCGACGTCTTCCCCGTTATGATCTAAGGAGAAAATGTTGAATTAGATTCAGTTATGATTTGGAGTCCGTCAGACAACATCGAGTAAGCTTGCTTATAAAGCGGGTAGGTCGAGGTTATAGACGGGTTTATGCTAAGGAGATCTAATTCTATCTATCTTACAGAATTCTGCACGTCTATTTTCTTTTAGATCTCTAAAGAAACCGTAAAATTTTGTACATCCAGAAAATTTAATGTTTATAAATTGAAAGTAACGAACTTGAAAATTGAGTACAGAATTCAGAATTTTAAAATCTAGATTAATTAACTGTTATTCAAAATAATCTACATGCATTAAGTGAACTGATGATGTCACTCTACTTCAATTGATGACGCAACTTATATCAAAAGAACCAAAAATCTAAGCGGTGCTCCAGCGGTGCATTCTCGTCACTGTCTTGTCTTCTATGACTTTATGCTCTACTGGTATTTTAGTCAATCTTTTTTCAAATATGTCATCTTTTATAACAAAACAATGTATGAATATTGACCATGGGTATATTTATTTTGATCATTTACAGCATTTACATCACAATTTGAGATTTTTCAAAAAGTGACTCAACAATAATGACGTCAATACTGCCCCTTTTAAAGAAAAATACACAATACAAGATGACATCAATATTAAATATATTCAGAAAACAAATAGGCATATTCGATAAAAGGGGTATTTAGCCTGAGCGTGATTGTGACGCAGGACTGACGGCCAAAATGGAAACAAATGCAACCGATAATAAGGCAAAATCATAAATAAACGAATACAATTGGTTTTTTGTTCATTTTCATGTCAATTCTTACAATTCTTCAAGAATGCATTTGACGAAATTTTGATTTTGCAAAAATGTGCATTTCACTAAAAATGCCACAAATGCATTAATATTACCAGGGTTGCATAGATACAATTGAGATTGAAATCTTTATAGTGATCTGAGATGACAATATTTGCATTTGCTTCCATCCGGCTTGCCCTGTGCTTTTCGCAGGCGGAGTCTAGCCGCTTTACCTGCGTGCGCGCGGTGGTAACTAGCGATGCGTGTGTGCGCGTGCGTGTTATTGTTAACGTGTTGGCTGCAATCGAGCTTGCAGTGTGAGTGCGGGTGGCGATGCGCAGGGTGCCCACCCGGCAGGAATTGAGGGTAAACGTGGTGCGACCACTGCGGGAACAGCGGTCGACTGCCGGCTATCCGTCGATTATCGTTCGAATTTCGTAGGCGCAAATGGTACGGAATAATTTCGTACATTCGAAATATAAATTCAAAGTTCCAAATTTAAAATGAAGTTTCGAATTTTAAATAAAACGTTCGAAATTGTGTTGTGTAACAAAGATGCGGGTGTCGCAGTGTAGTAAAATATAGACGATTTTACCAGTGTCCCAAACGTGACGCGTATATCAAGCGGCGTGAAAAAAGGAGAAACGACACACTTCAGATATACAAGTCTATTAGTATCCTAGGTTGTACTGCAGCTGTCAAATTTTATACAGAAAAAATATAAAAATATTTACTTGCAATAAATTACTTAAATATTTTGACTGCGACAGCACATGATAATAAATGACTGATTCATGATAAATTTCGAGTAAATCTTAACAATAATGTATGTACTAAGAATTACACAATGAGAAATAGTGCGATAAAGCGTACAAAAGAAGCGAAATAAATAGCATTTATTAGAAACCTCTAAGAAACAAACCGGACAGTTCTATAAATAGTAAAGAAAAACAGTTTAGTATAATATAGATAAATAGATATATTGTTTTTGATATTCTACTACATAGAACAGTGAATGCAGAAAATAGACTGTGTTATATTGTACTACTTTTCAAAGTGTCATGTCATAATTATGTACATTAGTGTTTTAAATTATATAGAAATTATTAGATAAGAGTCATAATATTAAATAGTGCTGTAAAATTTGCAATATGAAATATCATATAATTCATTTACTAGGCTATAGGTTAGGTAAGTATGAAAACAAAGAAGTATCCAGAAATATTTCTTTGTTTTTTGTTCATTAGAATTGACAGCCTGCGCTGTGACATGTGTGTTGGGTGTATAATTTTCAATAAAAATCTGTCAACTCTTTCTTTGACTAACAAAACCCCAAATAAAAAGGTAAAATCTGGTTTAATAAGTCCAGAAACAGAACAAATTTTTAATGGCAATACTACACATAAAAAACGTCAAAATTGAGTTAACATTATATAATTTGGCATGGACCCCATTTTTTCAGCCAAACTGAAAATATTTTACACTACATACAATTGGGCACTTTCCTGAATTCAAAAAAATATTAATAATTATCTGGTTGTTTGTTAATGTCACTTGTCAATACTGTCATAATCCATTTTTAATTGCTATTAAGAGCGATATTTGACTCTAAGAAATTATGACGTCATCTGACTGTATTTCATACAAATCCCATAGAAAATGTTTGTTTTGACGTTTAGAAAAGAGTAGGTATCGATTTCACTTGTTGGAAAATAGCCAATTAAAAAATTCAAGACGAAAATGACTGTAAAATGTTTGCCTAAAACGACAAAATTGTCACATGAAGTACCAGGGTTGCATAAACGTACCGTGATGTTCGTGCGGGTGGTGGTTGCGCCGTGCACAATCCGGCGGCACATGCGCGGGCGGCTCGAGTATGTCCCGGTATTTGGACACCATTAGCACTGAGATGAAGTAAACGATGGCCAGGGATAAGAACTGGGCTTGTTTTGTTTCTTCCTGGAATTGAGAAATCCAAATAATATTAAAATCCTACAACAACGAGTGAAGAAATCGTTAAGTCTTAAAAAAGTATTCGACATCAAAAGAAATTAATTAACTATGAGATAGCTTGTAATAGTCTTGCTCTATGTCTATGACAAGGCAGTAATGCCATCGTACACTCCCACAAAGAAAACAAAGTTTAAAAATTAACAATATTTTTTTACTTAATAATGAAAATAAGATGAGAAGAGGTCATTATACGCTTTTCTTTTTACAACTGACACTGACCGTGTAAAAGATGTAGGTCCCTGCCCTGATATTAGAATTTTTCCGTCCACAGTGTTTATTTTAACCCCCTTCGCAAAAAGGGAGCTGTAAGTTTTCGAGTATCTATTTGAGTGTATACTTACCCGGAGGTTACCAGCAACTGGGACCGCGATTGACTCGGTCCGCGGTCCCAGTCACCAGATCCAAAATTTTTAATATTTTTTCCCGCGACTGGGACAACACATTAATTTAAAAAAAAAACAATACTGTCAAACGAAAATGTTTTTGAAAATATTGAAAAATTGTAATTAAAAAACTCTTTAATTCCAAAATCTATTTTTTTATATAAAAAAAATGATTTACCTCTTTGACTGCCGTTCTATTACTTATTTAAAATACACATTGTCATAAATCATGCTTAGTACTTTTTTATCTTTTCAATACCTGAATACTTCCTCTTGGATATTTGGATGCTATCAGAATTTTATAATGCTTCAGAATAATATTCCATATGTTTCTGGATGTGACTGTTTCATGGTTTTTTAATAACTTGAAAACATTTTTTCGTTTGACTGTACTATTTTAGCTTGAACAATAGATTTTTTTAAATTTGTAAGTGGTCCCAGTAGCCAGCAGAAAAATATTAAAAATTTTTAAATCCTGCAACTGGGACCGCGGTCCAAGTTGATTGCGGTCCCAGTTGCCGGTAAATATTAACCGAAAGTTGTGGTGTGTGATATACTTACAACGTCTCTGTAGATGACTGCTCGTAGTCTGTTCACATCCATGTCTTGTAGCAACCTCTCTGGGTCCTTCACAGGACTAGAGGAATCCGCCAGACTTGCGACGACGCTCTGTCGTTATACAAAATACATTTTAGTAAAAAAAAACATTTTTTATGCGTTACTTTGCGCCAGTTAGTAAGGCAATAACGCACATTTGGGGTATGCTTCGCGCCAGTCAGTATTTAATTCATAAATATCGTCAGGGGCAGAGTATGGGTGGTGTGGGCCACCACCCACGGATTCGTGGAGCAAAAGGCCTCGCGCCTCACAGCCAAAATTAAATTTGAAAAAGTAGGGAAATAGGGCAAGCCTCCTATTTACACTGAACTGAACAGAGGGCCTCGCGAAATGTACCTTGCCCACATTAAGTTTAGGACTTGCGCCACCACTGTGTATCAATAATTTCTGAAAACTAGGATTTCATGACACCAAGGCGGTGGAGTAAAAGAAAACAGTTCATCACAAGGCTAGAGCGAGACAAAAATAATGCTGCAAGTCTGAAGCAGGTAGAAACTTTCTGGTGCAGTGGTTTTTATGCAGCATTCATATTTGTATAGTGCATTATTTGTATTAAAGTGCATTAAGTAGGGCAATGTATTAGGATTCCATAAATGTGGGGTAGTGATATTTATTCGACTGCAAAACGTTGCAACTTGTACATGTTTCCGAATAAGTAGTACATCTTGTGCGCGTACGCATAATAAGTATTACAGATATGGTATTATAGATAAATCTATATTATTAGTGTAATTTACAACTAATTAGTAAATTATGCTTTAAAAATGTGCAATACACGACATGCATTCAGATATTTTAGGTAGAGTTTTATTAACTATAATTAATCTTATACAACAATATTCGTACGGAAATACAATGCCACAAACAACGTAAGTAAACAATGTACATTTAAATACCTTTATGTAAATTTTAAAAATCTGTTTAAATATTTTCGAACACAGTTTATGAATTATTCTAAGAAAATAACATCATGCTGTCTTTGTCTTTAGATTTCTTAAAAGTTTGAAGTAAAAGAATAGATAAGAAAGGGAATAGTAAGATGTCACAATTGAAATTGTGCTCTAATACTACACAAAATAGGGTCTATATTACCTTATTATCAGGCGAGTCAGCCGCATGGGAGGGGTGCGCGGGGTGCGCGGCGTGAGGGGCGCGGCGCGCGGCCACGTATCGCTGCCGCTCCTTGCACTCCAGGCAGTTGCGGACCGCACACGTGCAAACCTACGCACACATACTACTGCCGCCCACTATCGCTACACAACTACCTCTACTGTAGCGACGGCACCGAACTCTTACACCTTCATGTTATCCTGGTATTTTCTTAACCCTTAATCATTCACGCGTGAACGATTTTAATCAGATAACGCGGCCATCTTGTTTTTTTATTATCTAGTTTAACACCGCCGTGAATTTCTTAGGCTAACCAATAAGATTTATTACGAAAATCAGGGGGTTTTCTAAAGCATTTGTATGGATTTACAATCAAAAGGGTAAGAGTTCGGTTGTCTAAAAAGTCTATAAAAAACTCATGAAGTAGATAACTACACCAACTTGCTCTAGATTAAAGAACTATTTTTCATCTAGAACTCTGTACAGAACAGGAAAGAAGAATCAAACTTTATTAATCTAAGCATTCATTTTCAATTTTAATCGACTACTTCAATTTTAACTTTTATTTTTATCTAAAAACTTTCAACACAGAACATGTAGAAAGAAATCAAGTTACTGATTAAATTCAAGAACGTAATGGAAACATATTGGTAGAATCATTTTTTCATGCTCTTACCAGGCGCAAACATTGTCTTAGTATTCCACCGCTTGACATGTTTTTTTCTGCTTCTAATTCCGCGAAATTCAGTGCACTGGCGAAGATGAGGACGTCGGCCATGCTGACTAGCCTTTGGAGGAAGGTCACTGCTACCTCGACCGGCATGCCTTGGGTTGGCTCTATGACGTCTAACTCGTTCTGAAAACAAAATGAATTAATAAATTGGCGTTAGAATTTAAAACCTTCTAAACTTATTAATATTAGTTGACCGGCTTACATAACATAACGCAATAGTATATTGCACTTCGAGAGGTAAAGGTAATAGTGTTAACGCGAGGGCGCTACTGTGAATCTAGAGCGAAACGAAGAATCCCACGTTGATTCTACTTTGAAATCCTGAGTGAAGCGAGGAATATCGCCGAGGTAGAAAAATTACCGTACCCGAGTAGCACATTCTACTTTTCATCTCCATCTGTAAGAAAAACTAGCAAATACGAAACAATATATAAAGACGAGTAGAACACCTACAATACCTTATCAGAGATCAACTGCGGATACTTTATTTGGTGTCGTTTCCATTTAAAAAAAACTAAGAATATTTTGAAGGGCACCAACAACTGATAAAATTTTCACTCATAACTTTGTTTGGACATTAATGGACCTTAATATCTTTATATTCATTACAGGCTTAATCTAACAGAAAAGTATTGAAAATTACACAAATAATTAAATATCAATACAATATCGTAACCTTAAACTTCTGATTACTTTGGATCAAAGAGGATCAAAGACAAAAATTGCGCTTTTTAGGGTTCCGTATCCAAAGGGTTAAAACGAGACCCTATTACTAAGATTTCGCTGTTTGTCCGTCTGTCTGTCACCAGGCTGTATCTCAAGAACCGCGATAGCTAGACAGTAGAAATTTTCACAAATTATGTATTTCTGTTGCCGCTATAACATCAAATACTAAAAACAAATTAAATAAATATTTAAAGGGGGCTCCCATACCATAAACTTAATTTTTATAGATAATGGTACGGAACCTTTCGTGCGCGAGTCCGACTCGCACTTGGCCGGTTATTAAATTTTTCTTATTTCATTTTTCTATATATATTGAAGACGATATGTATTCCAAATTTAAAAAATTTACGACGCCTGTGTTCTTTATTAATAATAAAAACTAAATTCTTCTTTTTTTTTGCTAGACTGCTAACCTCATTTTTGATTCTACATTGATTACATCCGTGTTCAGTTTTGAAATTGTGTTTCCCTAGAGATTTTCTTATTTATTTTTAATCCCGAGAGAATAAGCAGTAATATAAGTTTAGTTCTAAATGTTTTGGAATGAAAACATAGTTTTTTGAGATGTGAAGTAAAATGGAATTTCGTAATTTAGCGTTTTACACGCGAGGCGCGTTGTATGCAGTACATAAGTATTAGAAATGCATAAGAAGTGACTGGAGGCTTAGGTGAATTTTGGAAAACCTTGAAGGTTATATCAGCATGGTAACTGATTAAATTCAAAACTTTATGATGGTAAAACGATGGTTAAAGTTGCTGTATTCTACTACACAACTGTTTTATTCAAGCAATAGTTACTAGGTCAACGTGACATAAAAGGGCTCACATTTTCTCTTAACTTCTTGTTTCATTTATTACAACACAAAAATGTTGACATTGCAATGTCGCGTTATTTTGTCCTAACCAACGAGACCGAAGGAATGTGAAAACCCTTAAAGGTTATGTCAACCTGGTAACCGTTGATTAAATTCTAAACTTTTTTATTTTTATTTTGGCTCGACGCTTTTGCGTATTTAGCCAGACTCAAGTTAATAAAACGTGGGAACAATCGATGTGAAATAATAATATATATATATACAATCAAAGGTTGGTATAGGTCCTTTGATTGCTTTAAGGGAGCTTCTGGCGACAAATCTATACGAGTCCACTGGTTTTCATAGCCGATTGAGTGGCGGACGGCGCCTACAGACGCCCACCGCAGTCCGCAAATTAATATCACTACAGCCGCACTATGACTGTTCACTTTAAACATTTTACATATTGTCCATTAGAATGATCATTTATAACACCAAACTACACCAATTTCATATTATAAAGTCCACTAGAAACAATTTGAAAAACAATTTAAAGCAACCTCCAACTGAACCCCTTGACTTCCCGCCAAAAACTCCAAAATTCTAAACTTAAACGTGGGTTAAAGTATTGCTGCGTTTCACCACTACTAAAATCTTCATTTTAACCATTAGGAGGTCACGACAAATTTGGTAACGATAAGGGATATGGCTGACTCTGGTTTTATAGAATAAAGAGCACCTCTCTGATGCTAAATATGTTGGTCTGCCTGCGTGGAGTGGTTGCGTTACTTAGATATGGCGCCTGAAAAGTTGGTTATCGTGACCAAAAAAAAAATGATAAGGGATATTGCTGACTCTGGTTTCACAGGATTAAGAGCATCTCTCTGATGCCAAATATGTCGGTCAGCCTGCGTGAAGTGGTTGCGTTACTTAGACATGGCGCCTGAAAAGTTGGCTATCGTGACCAAAAAAAATGATAAGGTAAATGGCTGACTCTTGTTTCACAGGATGAAGAGCACCTCTCTGATGCTAAATATGTTGGTCTGCCTGCGTGAAGTGGTTGCGTTACTTAGATATGGCGCCTTTAAAGTTGGTTAGCGTGACCAATAAATGATAAGGTAAATGGCTGATTCTGGTTTAACATAATGAAGAGCACCTCTCTGATGATAAATATGTCGATCTGCCAGCGTGAAGTGGTTGCGTTACTTAGATAGCGCCTGAAAAGTTAGTTACCTGGACAAAAAAAGAAAATTATAAGGTAAATGGCTGATTCTGGTTTCACAGGATGAAGAGCACCTCTCTGATGCTAAATATGTTGGTCTGCCTGCGTGAAGTGGTTGCGTTACTTAGATATGTCGCTTAAAAAGTTGGTTATCGTAAACAAAAGAAAAAAATAATAACGTAAATAGCTGACTCTAGTGTCACAGAACAAAGAGTACCTCTCTGATACAAAATTTGTCGGTCTGCCAGCGTGAAATGGTTGTGTTGTGAAACTTAGATATGATGCCTGAAAAGTTGGTTATCGTGATGAAAAAATAATGATCAAGACCAACATATTTAGCATCAGAGAGGTGCTCTTCATCCTGTGAAACCAGAATCAGCCTGTGGACACGCCACATCACTCCCCCCCTGAGGCCGTCCTAGGACGGACGATAGTGGGCCGGAGGCTTAACAATTCTTCCGGACCGTGTCCGGTGATAGTCACTTTCAGTGTCTTTCTCATTCTTTTCATCTCCCGTTACCATCTCTGGAAAGCTCCTGGAGGCATTTGAAGAGTGCAAAACAAGTCTTTGCCAGGCAACCCTCTTGGCTCACCCAGACTTAGGCGTTAAATTAGCTCTAGTAACGGATGCTTCAGATACGGCTATTGGAGCAGCTTTACAGCAACTAAAAGACGGCGATTGGCAACCGTTAGCTTTCTTCTCTCGTAAATTGAGCCCATCTCAACAGAAGTACTCTCCATACGATCGAGAATTACTAGCCATCTACGAAGCCATCAAACATTTTCGTCACATGCTAGAAGCCAGACACTTTACGATCTATACTGATCATAAACCTATCTGTTTTGCATTCAAGTCCCAGAAAGAAAACTGCTCACCACGGCAATTTAGGCATTTGGATTATATCGCCCAATTCACTACGGATATCCAACATATATCTGGAAAAGATAACGTGGTAGCTGATACTCTCTCCAGAATAACGGAAATTACGCAACCCATAGACCTGACAGCTTTAGCGAAATCTCAGTCGTCAGACACCGAACTGCAGAACCTTCTCAAAGACTCATCTACAGCGCTTCGACTCAGGAAAGTTAATTTGGACGGAGCTAACATGCCCATTTATTGTGACATTAGCACCGGGAACGAAAGACCCTTCGTTACCCAACACTTCCGAAGACAAGTTTTCGAGAACCTTCACTCGTTTAGTCATCCTGGCGCTAAAAGTTCTGCAAATTTGGTCGCCCAGCGTTTCGTATGGCCTGGAATTAGAAAAGATTGCAGAGAATGGTCAAAAGCATGTCACGCGTGTCAATCATCAAAAGTCACCCGGCATACTTCTTCACCTCTAAGTACATTCAATCTTCCTAAAGCCAGATTTCAAAATGTTCATATTGATCTCATTGGACCCCTTCCCATATCAGATGGTTTTCGATACTGCTTGACAGCTGTGGACAGATTTACGAGATGGCCTGAAGCCTACCCCATAGCCGATATTACAGCAGAAACTGTTGGAAAAGCACTGCTTCAAGGATGGATTTCCCGCTTTGGATGCCCAACAGAGATCGTAACAGACCGCGGAAGGCAGTTTGAATCCGCTTTGTTCAAATATCTGTCAGATATAACCGGATTCAATCACAAAAGAACCACTGCATACCACCCCGCTTGTAATGGCATGGTCGAGCGAATGCACCGGCAGTTAAAAGCAGCAATAACATGCCACAATACTGTTAGCTGGACAGAATCACTTCCCTTAGTGCTGCTCGGCATAAGGAGCGCTATCAAAGAAGACCTACAAGCATCACCCGCTGAACTTCTTTACGGAGAAACACTGAGGCTACCTGGAGAATTCTTTAACCCTAACACGGTCACAACAACTGACGTGACCGACTTCATCGCGCGACTTCGCTCGATAATAGAAAATATCCGCCCAGTACAAGCATCACGTCACTGCAACAAAAATATCTTCATTTTTAAAGATTTGAAAAGTGCAACACACGTTTACCTTCGAGACGACAGCGTCAAACCTCCTCTCCAGCCAGCATATTCAGGACCATACCTGATTCTGGAAAGAAAAGACAAAGTTTACAAATTATTAATAAAAGGCAAAGAGCAAACAGTATCCATCGACAGAATAAAACCAGCTTACTTTGTTAACAATAGCCCAGATCCTTTGCACAGTATACCTGAAAAAGAAAAGAATGAGAAAGACACTGAAAGTGACTATCACCGGACACGGTCCGGAAGAATTGTTAAGCCTCCGGCCCACTATCGTCCGTCCTAGGACGGCCTCAGGGGGGGAGTGATGTGGCGTGTCCACATAATCATAAAAATATTTATATATAATTACTATATTACTATACCTACATATATATTTAGTATATCACACATCCCACTACACATACAAATAAACACAACAGTCAGACATAAACACTTACCTTCTTGCGCGCCTAGCCGCTCGCTATGAAATCACTGGCCACCTACAAGAAGTTTCGCCCGGTGACAAGAAGAAACAAAGTGACGTTCTACGACAGACTTCTTGATCTTCTCTGCGGCTGCCTACGAAGCTTGCGAATCACAACTACATAAATAATTATTATAAATAACATCTCGCGCATTGTGCTGTAAAATATTACTTGTGTTTTATGTATATAACATTGTTACTAAATATACAATATTAATAGTGGCTCGTTGTTTGTATGAAGAGTCCTTCGTCACTACGACCCCGCTATAAGCCATTTACCCTATAATTTTCTTTTTTTGTCCAGGTAACTAACTTTTCAGGCGCTCTATCTAAGTAATGCAACCACTTCACGCAGGCAGATCGACATATTTAGCATCAGAGAGGTGCTCTTCATTATGCGAAACCAGAATCAGCCATTTACCTTATCATTTGATGGTCACGCTAACCAACTTTTCAGGCGCCATATCTAAGTAACGCAACCACTTCACGCAGGCAGACCGACATATTTGGCATCAGAGAGATGCTTTTAATCCTGTGAAACCAGAGTCAGCCATATCCCTTATCATTTTTTTTTTGGTCACGATAACCAACTTTTCAGGCGCCATATCCTAGTAACGCAACCACTTCACGCAGGCAGACCGACGTATTTGGCATCAGAGAGATGCTCTTAATCCTGTGAAACCAAAGTCAGCCATATCCCTTATCATTTTTTTTTTGGTCACGATAACCAACTTTTCAGGCGCCATATCTAAGAAACGCAACCACTCCACGCAGGCAGACCAACATATTTAGCATCAGAGAGGTGCTCTTTATTCTATAATACCAGAGTCAGCCATATCCCTTATCGTTACCAAATTTGTCGTGACCCCCCGTTCTACTAGGTTGACACATAAAAGGGCTTACATTTTCTCTGAATATCTCGTTTCTTTTATTACAACACATAAATGTAGACCTTTCAATATCGCATTATTTCATCCCAACCAACTACAATAAAACACAAAAATGTGGAAACCTTTGAAAGCTATGTAAACCTGGTTTGGTTACCGTTAATTTGATTAAATTCTAAACTTAAACGATGGTTAAAGTTTTGCTGCATTTCACCACAACACAAATCTTCAATTTAACCAATGGTTACTAGGTTCACAGAAAATAAAAGGGCGTTACATTCTTCCTTGACTTGAATTTCATACTAAAAGGTCGCCTAATTCAAGACGTCCCTAAAAATAAGAGTTAGTTGGTGAAAACGGACATATAGCTAAGGTTAATTTAATGAACGGTTACTAGGTAGACATAAAGTACAAGGGTTTAATTTTTTTCCACAACATCGAAACATGCGAGGCGCGTTATTTATACCCTGAACTTACTGGGTACCAGGAAGACATAAAGAACAATTGTTTTCATATTGCATGAAATAAAACACGCGAGGCGCGTTGTTTAGTATACCCTGAACTTACGAGGTACCAGGCAAATATAACAAACAAGTGTTTTCATTTTTGGCACCACATTGTATTGAACAAAACACGCGAGGCGCGTTGTATAGTTATACCCTGTCACACAGTACCAGGCAAGTATAACAAACAAGGGTTTACATTTTTGGCACCATAGTGTATTAAATGAAAATGAAACATATATTCAAAACTTTGTAGTAGTTGAAACGATCGTTTAATTTTAGCTGCATTTCATCATTAAACAACTGTTCAATTGAAACAATGGCAACTAGGTTGACATAACATAAAAAGGCTTACATTTTCTCTAAATATCTCGTTTCTTTTATTACAACACAGAAATGTAGACCTTTCAATGTCGCATCATTTTGTACCAAAAAACTACAGTAAGACACAAAAATGTGGACCTTTGAAGGTTATGTCAACCTGGTAACCGTTGATTAAATTCGAAACTTAAACGATGGTTAAAGTTTTGCTGCGTTTCACCACTATACAAATCTTCATTTTAACCAATGGTTACTAAATTCACAGAAAATAAAAGGGCTTTTATTTTTTCTTTATATCACGTTCCATTTATTGCAACACAAAAATGTAGACCTTTCAATGTTGCGTTATTTTGTCCCAACCAACTACAATAAGTGGAAACCCTTGAAGGTTATGTCAACCTGGTAACCGTTGATTAAATTCTAAACTTAACCGATGGTTAAAGTTTGCTGCATTTCATCACAGCACCAATCTTCAATTTAACCAATGGTTACTAGGTTCACATAAAGAAAATAAAAGGGCATCACATTTTTTCTTGACTTGAATTTTATACTAAAAGGTCGCCTAATTAAGACGTCCCTAAAATAGGAGTTCGTTAGTGAAAACTGGCATATATCTAAGGAACTCTTAATTTAATCAACGGTCAACATAACGTACAAGGGTTTACATTTAGTCCACCACATCGTAACACGCGAGGCGCGTTGTATTAGTATACCCTAAACTTACTGGGTACCAGGCAAACATAACGAACAAGTGCATTCATTTTTGGCACCACATTGTATGAAATAAAACACGCCAGGCGCGTTGTTTAGTATACCTTGAAGCTACTGGATACTAGGCAAACATAACAAACAAGTGTTTACATTTTTGGCACCACATTGTATGAAATAAAACACGCGAGGCGCGTTGTTTAGTATACCCTGAAGTTACTGGGTACTAGGCAAACATAACAAACAAGTGTTTACATTTTTGGCACCACATTGTATGAAATAAAACACGCGAGGCGCGTTGTTTAGTATACCCTGAAGTTACTGGGTACTAGGCAAACATAACGAACAAGTGTTTACATTTTTGGCACCACATTGTATGAAATAAAACACGCGAGGCGCGTTGTTTAGTATACCCTGAAGTTACTGGGTACTAGGCAAACATAACAAACAAGTGTTTACATTTTTGGCACCACATTGTAGGAAATAAAACACGCGAGGCGCGTTGTTTAGTATACCCTGAAGTTACTGGGTACTAGGCAAACATAACGAACAAGTGTTTTCATTTTTGGCGCAACACTATGAAATAGACATAGTTTGAGACTCGAGGAAGGACATGGGGTACTCTATCCCGGAATTTCCACGGGGCGAAGCCCGCGGGTACAGCTAGTAGATAATAATATTTTTTTAATAAATAAGTTTCCCTTAAATCAAAAACGCAAGGCGGGTTGTTTAGTATACCTAGGTAACACTGAAAATGTTTAGAAATTGAAAAACGACTTAATGTAGAAAGTTGCCAATACTTTTTGTTTTTCGAAGTAATCTCCGTTCCTCTCTACACTTCGTCACATTCGATGAAACCACTGAGAAAAGCAGCCCATTCTTCCTTAGGGGTCTCTTCTATGGCATTTTCGTACGCTTTTACCGCATCTTTAGGGCTCGTAAAGCGAATACCTCGAATTTTATCTTTAGTTCTTAGGAATAAATAAAAGTCGCAGGGCGCCAGGTCAGGACTGTATGGCGGATGACTCATTATCTCGACACCTGCCATAGTCAAATATTCAACAGTCCGTTTTGCGGAGTACGCTGAAGCATTGTCGTGGTGGAGGAGAATCCTGCTTCCAGGGCGCTGCTGTCGAATTTTTTCCAAAACAACAGGCAAACAGCTATTGACATACCAGTCTGCAGTAACTGTCCTACCTTCTAGCACAACTGTCGCGAAATGACCTTTCCGACCAAAGAATGAGGCAATCATCTTTTTTCCTTGACTTCTTCCTTTCTTTTCCTTAGTTGGCCGATCCTCGAAAGGAAACACCCACTGAGCTGATTGTCTTTTGTTTAGGGTTTGTTGCAATATATCCAGCTTTCATCACCTGTGACGATGTCAAATACAGCATTTGAGTCACCGCCGTTGAACTTATCTAACATTTGGCGACACCAGTCCATGCGAAGGTGTTTCTGGTCGTCGGTTAAAGTATGGGGAATCCATTTGGTACAAAGCTTCCTGACGCCTAAATGTTCGTGAAATAATTTTGAACTTGACTCATACCATGCTTGCCCGTATCTGCTGATAGGTCGTTCTCTTATCTTCTTCTGTCATGCGTCGCTCAGCACTGATGTTATCTTCAGTAGTCACTGTTAAAGGACGTCCCTCACGCGGATCATAATTGAGATTGCTACGTCCACGCTTAAACTCGTTAAACCAATTGTAAATAGTGGCACGAGATGGGGCTTCATTAGGTTACCAAAGAGTTCTAAAATTGAAATTCAAAAAAGTTTTCATTAGCAATATTTCTAACTGGCCAGTTCTTAACATTTTCAGTGTTACTCACGTACACTGAAGTTACTGGGGGTCACCAAGCAAACATAACGAACAAGTGTTTTCATTTTTGTCACCATATTGTACTAAACAAAACACGCGAGGCGCGTTGTATAGTTATACCCTGTCACACAATACCAGGCAAATATAACAAACAAGGGTTTACATTTTTGGCACCACATTGTATTGAATGAAAATGAAACACGTGAAATTCAAAACTTTAACGATGGTAAAACGATTGTTAAACTTTTGCTGCATTTTACTATTAAACAACTGTTCAATTGAAACAATGGTTACTACATTTGCACTAGCTACATAATCATGCAGTAATAACTATTATTTTTAAACTCAAAAAAGTCCATTAACTAACAAAAATAAATGATATCCCACCAAAATCATTTTCATGTAAAAATTTTGCCAAGACGAGTCTACATAGCTTACCCTGTGAAAAAGTGGTCAGATCTTATGTAGAGCCAAGATTCTTGATCTATGCGCCCTAACATTACCAGTCTTAACTTCACATACTCTACATTTTAGTCAAAACGTGTGGCTTGGCCGTTTTAATTCACACACGATGAACGAATGCATATGAAATCTTCGTAACAGTAGCGTCTTGTTCGTCGTCAACATTTTTACATAAAAAGGTTTTTGGTGGGATATTTAGTATCTCCTGATCTTACTGGGTACAAGGCAAACATAAAGAACAAGTGTTTTCATATTGTATGAAATAAAACACGCGAGGCGCGTTATATAGTTATACCCTGTCACTCAGTACCAGGTAAATATAACAAACAAGGGTTTACATTTTTGGCACAACATTGTATTGAATGAAAATGAAACACATTATATTCAAAACTGTATAGTAAAAAGATCGTTATAGTTTAGCTGCATTTCATCATTAAACAATTGTTCAATTGAAACAATGGTTACTAGGTTGACATAACATAAAAAGGCGTACATTTTCTCTAAATATCTCATTTCTTTTATTACAACACAGAAATGTAGACCTTTCAATGACGCATCATTTTTTCCCAAAAAACTACAATAAAACACAAAAATATGGAAACCTTTGAAGGTTATGTCAACCCGGTAACCGTTGATTAAATTCTAAACTTAACCGATGGTTAAAGTTTTGCTGCGTTTCACCACTACACAAATCTTCATTTTAACCAATAGTTACTAGGTTCACAAAAAAATAAAAGGGCTTACATTTTTTCTAAAATCTCGTTCCATTTATTATAACACAAAAATATAGACCTTTCAATGTCGCGTTATTTTGTCCCAACCCATTAAAATAAAACATACAAAAGTGGAAACCCTTGAAGGTTATGTCAACCTGGTAACCGTTGATTAAATTCTTAACTTAACCGATGGTTAAAGTTTTGCTGCATTTCACCACAACACAAATCTTCAATTTAACCAATGGTTACTAGGTTCACAGAAAATAAAAGGGCGTCACATTTTTTCTTGACTTGAATTTTATACTAAAAGGTCGCCTAATTAAGAGGTCCCTAAAGATAGGAGTTCGTTGGTGAAAACGGGCATATAGCTAAGGAACTCGTTACCAGGTCGACATAACGTATGGTTTACATTTATTCCACCACATCGTAACACGCGAGGCGCGTAGATAAGTATACCCTAAACTTACTGGGTACCAGGCAAACATAACGAACAAGTGTTTTCATTTTTGGCACCACATTGTTTGAAATAAAACACGCGAGGCGAGTTATTTAATATACCCTGAAGTTACTGGGTACTAGGCAAACATAACAAACAAGTGTTTACATTTTTGGCACCACATTGTATGAAATAAAACACGCGAGGCGCGTTGTTTAGTATACCCTGAAGTTACTGGGTACCAGGCAAACATAACGAATAAGCGTTTTCAATTTTGGCACCACACTGTATTGAACAAAACACGCGAGGCGCGTTGTTTAGTTATACCTTGTCACACAGTACCAGGCAAATATAACAAACAAGGGTTTACATTTTGGCACCACATTGTATTGAATGAAAATGAAACACGTTAAAATTAAATTTAAAACTTAAAAGATGATAAAACGATCGCTAAACTTTAGCTGCATTTTACCACTTAACAACTAAACTTAAACGATGGTGAAAGTGTTCAATTAAAACAATAGTTACTAGGTTGACAAAACATTAAAAGGCTTTCATCTTCTCTAAATATCTTGTTTATTTTATTACAACACAGAAATGTAGACCTTTCAATGTCGCATTATTTTGTCCCAAAAAACTAGAGTGAGACACCAAAATGTTAAAAACCTTGAAGGTTATGTAAACTTAGGTTGATTACCATTGACTTGATTTAATGAATTGAATTTTAAACTTAAACGATGATTAAAGTTTTGTTGCGTTTCACCACTCACAAATCTTTATTTTAACCAATAGTTACTAGGTTCACAGAAAATAAAAGAGCTTACATATTTTTTTAATATCTCGCGGGCTTACATATTCCATTTATTACAACACAAAATGTAGACCTTTCAATGTCGCGTTATTTTGTCCCAACCACAGACATATAAAGGTAAGCAAGCAGACCAAACATTACATACTTAGAACGCGTGGCAATTTTTCACTCGTAGCTTATTTTTCAATTGCCTAAATAATATATTTATAAACAGTTATTGCGGATGTTTCTATACTCAAGTACTCTGTCACATTCATAAGTATAGTACAGGGCTATTTTTGTTCTAAATATTACCTATTAAGTTAACGAAAAACAACAAAACTTATGTAGCTTAAGTGTAAATTCATGCCTCGCGGCATTCTTTGTATTAAACTACAATGTTTAGTCTGCTTCCCTTTATATGTCTGCGGTCTCAACCAACTACAATAAAACACAAAAATGTGAAAACCCTCGAACGCTATGTCAACCTGGTAACCCTTGTTTAAATTCTGAACTTAAACGATGTTTAAAGTTTTGCTGCATTTCACCACAACACAAATCTTCAATTTGACCAACGGTTACTAGGTTCACAGAAAATAAAAGGGCGTAAATTTTTTTCTTGACTTGAATTTCATACTAAAAGGTCGCCTAATTAAGAGGTCCCTAAAAATAGGAATTCGTTGGTAAAAACGGGCATATAGCTAAGGATTTCTTAATTTTATCAACGGTTACCAGGTCGACATAACGTACAAGGGTTTACATTTTCTCCATCACATCGTAACACGCGAGGCGCGTTGTATTAGTATACTCAGAACTTACGGGGTGCCAGGCAAATATAACGAACAAGTGTTTTCATTTTTGGCACCACATTGTATGAAATAAAACACGCGAGGCGCGTTGTATAGTTGTACCCTGTCACACAGTACCAGGCAAATATAACAAACAAGGGTTTACGTTTTGGGCACCACATTGTATTGAATGAAAATGAAACACGTTATATTCAAAACTTTATAGTAAAACGATCGTTAAAGTTTAGCTGCATTTTACCTCTTTTATTTTATTACAACACAGAAATGTAGACCTTTCAATGTCGCATTATTTTGTCTCAAAAAACTACAATAAGACACAAAAATGTGGAAACCCTCGAAGGTTATGTAAACCTAGTTTGGTTACCAATGATTTGATTAAATTCCAAACTTAAACGGGCATATACGGGCATATAGCTACGGATTTCTTAATTTAATCAACGGCTACCAGGTCGGACATAACGTACAAGGGTTTATATTTTCTCCATCACATCGTAACACGCGAGGCGCGTTGTATTAGTATACCCAGAACTTACTGAGTACCATGCAAACATAACAAGTGTTTTAATTTTTAGCACCACATTGTATGAAATAAAACACGCGAGGCGCATTGTATTACTATACCCAGAACTTACTGAGTAGCATGCAAACATAACAAGTGTTTTAATTTTTGCCACCACATTGTATGAAATAAAACACGCGAGGCGCGTTGTATTAGTATACTCAGAACTTACTGAGTAGCATGCAAACATAACAAGTGTTTTAATTTTTGGCACCACATTGTATGAAATAAAACACGCGAGGCGCGTTGTATTAGTATACTCAGAACTTACTGAGTAGCATGCAAACATAACAAGTGTTTTAATTTTTGCCACCACATTGTATGAAATAAAACACGCGAGGCGCGTTGTATTAGTATACTCAGAACTTACTGAGTAGCATGCAAACATAACAAGTGTTTTAATTTTTGGCACCACATTGTATGAAATAAAACACGCGAGGCGCGTTGTATTAGTATACTCAGAACTTACTGAGTAGCATGCAAACATAACAAGTGTTTTAATTTTTGCCACCACATTGTATGAAATAAAACACGCGAGGCGCGTTGTTTAGTATACCCTGAAGTTACTGGGTACTAGGCAAACATAACGAACAAGTGTTTACATTTTTGGCACCACATTGTATGAAATAAAACACGCGAGGCGCGTTGTTTAGTATACCCAGAACTTACTGGGTACTAGGCAAACATAACAAACAAGTGTTTTAATTTTTGGCAGCACATTGTGTGAAATAAAACACGCGAGGCGCGTTGTTTAGTATACCCAGAACTTACTGGGTACTAGGCAAACATAACAAACAAGTGTTTTAATTTTTGGCACCACATTGTGTGAAATTAAACACGCGAGGCGCGTTGTTTAGTATACCCAGAACTTACTGGGTACTAGGCAAACATAACAAACAAGTGTTTTAATTTTTGGCACCACATTGTGTGAAATTAAACACGCGAGGCGCGTTGTTTAGTATACCCAGAACTTACTGGGTACTAGGCAAACATAACAAACAAGTGTTTTAATTTTTGGCACCACATTGTGTGAAATAAAACACGCGAGGCGCGTTGTATAGTAAAACCCTGTCACACAGTACCAGGCAAATATAACAAACAAGGGTTTACATTTTTAGCACCACATTGTATTGAATGAAAATGAAACACGTTTCGTTAAAGTTTAGCTGCATTTTACCATTAAACAACTGTTCAATTTAAACAATGGTTACTAGGTTGAAATAACATTAAAGGGCTTACATTTCTCTTGACATTTTGTTTCATTGTAAGAACAATGCGTTGCAAACAGGCCGTGCATTCTAGGAATGCATATTATGTGCATGCGCATTCTAGTGGCTACTCAGTTCAAATTTGTCCATACCAATATTTAAAATTAAGATTTTCAATACTTATTACCTCACAAAAATGTGGACCTTTTACATGTTACCTATATGAAACTGGAAACCATTTACGAAATACAAAAAAAAAATACCACGACTATACAATCCGCAAGACGACAACAAGTCAAATCAGACACTTTTTTAAACGTCAAAACGAATGTGTATTAAGGGATTTGTATGAAATATTTTTATGAAGTTAGCGCCCTTAATATCAGTTTTTCTTCAAACATTATTCTACATAGATTATATTCGTGTCCAATTTTCAAATTGTGTTTTAATCCCTAAATATTTTCTTTTCCAATTTTTAGTCCCGAGGGAATCAGCAGTAAATTTTGCACCAAATGTTTTGAGATGAAAACATCGTTTTTCGAGTAAATGAGATGAAAAGATATTAATTATTTTTACCACTTTTTCGGCTTGATTAGTATACATACCCATGCCAGATTACAGCTGCCAGCCGTAGACGGTGTTGACTATAATTTTGTGTACAAATGAGAGAAAGACACGGAAAGAGAAAAGGAGAAAGAAAGCAATTCAGACTGTCAATTTCCGTCATAGTTCAGCACTATACCAGGACGCCATAACACTCCGGCCGTCTACAAAACCGTACTCTTATACTTACATTTGGTGACGTAGCGGACGCCAGCAATGGTAGCAGCCCTCCGCAAGCAATAATCAGGTTGTCTGCCAGTTGGCTGATGAGGTGGACGGTGTTCACGACGAAAATCGCGTTCTCGCTACTGTTCACGAAGTCGATCACCGATTTCGTCGAGTGACTCCGCCACACCTGCAATTCGCAGTAAAAGTTAGCGAACTGTATTATGGTTAATACCGCTAGTACCTGGGCGACCGAGCTTTGCTCGGTTACATCTCAAACATTAACTATTTTTTTTTAAACTTGTTTAAAAACAATGCAAAATAAAAAATTATACATAAACTTAAACATAAAAAAAAACAAAAGTAAGTCACCGAGTGGGATTCGAACCCGTAACACTCTTTCCAGCGGTCGGTATCCTTAACCGCTGAGCTAAAAACAAGGCGGTCCGCGCGACGAAATTAGCGACCATATTCTGCGTGGAAAGAAAACACGCGTTTTCCCAAACATAAAACTAATCTAGATCGATTGTTTACCCCCGAAAACCCCCATATACAAATTTTCAGCAAAATCGTTGGAGTCGTTTTCGAGATCACAGAAATTTATAAATATATACAAGAATTGCTCGTTTAAAGGTATAAGATTGGATTGTTGGATTGTTACCACTTGAGCTGTTTCATGCTATCGACATGAAAATCTGTTAAAACGATTTTATGGAGTAACGGTCCTGCGCTCTTAGCATGGTACCGGCGACAGCATTTATCGAGCACTATCATCCATCACTATCTCGCTCTATGTAATAATACCGAGCGGGATGGCACTAGTCCGTCACGCGATATAAACTTTTTCTTATCAATGTTTGAGGAAAATAGGTGCCCGAGAGAAAGAGGGAGGTTGCTTTGGCTAAAGCACGTCGAAATAGAGGACGGAAATTTCACAAAATTGTTTATGTAGTGTACGTACAATGCGACACCTAGTGGCGACTAATCGAATCACTTATTGATGTACATAATGTAATGGAAGCTATATAGATGGCGCTAGTGTTTAACAGTTTGCATATTTAAAAAAAATATTACCTGTATATCAGTCTCGAGTGAGAACAAGACGTCAGATAACAATCTTTGGTGTATGTAGGACCACCGGAACTCCGGAATCCGGAACGGCGGCCGCGTCGGGCCGGGGGAGAACATGGGCCGGGAGCACATCGACGGCCGCTTTGTTTCTAGAAGAAGCAGAATTTGAGGGTAGATGCACACATGAAGATCGAGGAAAATGTTCCCCCAAGTACCTGATATGCTGAAATTTATATATGTTCTTGTGTCGTTCAACCAGTTACAAACAAAATAAATATAAAAAACCCGAGACAAAATGAAATCTAATGAAATCATGGAGCGCTGTTAAATTGTAGAAGTTATTTACGCAGTATCAGCAATGACGTCCCTAATTCACCGTTCCTTTACCGCCAATACCAGACGCAATAGTAAGACAATGAACGTGGACATTGGTTTTTTACTGGTTAAGTGGTACAATGTATATATTGCTGCTTCTTCGTCTAACCTTTTTGAACATGATGGTAGTTTTTCGATAGAAAATGCTTTAAATTGCATCATTTCATTAGTTTGAAAGCTGTTAATTATAAAACGAAATAATTCAAATAATCCTTACCAAAATGATTAGAGTCCACTTGTGTACTTGTAGAAGCACTACGTGGCCTTTTCGGTGACGATGACGTATTCGTTCCCTGTGTAGACACACCGTCAGCTCTACTACCGTCCTGCTTCATTTCACCGTCACCAGGTAAGCTCACGCGTCTTTTGTCTCTTTCTGACTCGCGGTTCCTCTCCTCCTCGTGTTCCTGTTCTTTCTTATTCGCAAGCGAAATATTTTCACTGATTGTCGAAATCGCCGGTATCTCTGGAGGTTTTTGTTCCTCTGGTACTTGCATATCTACTCTTTGGCTTTCATTCTTTGCGTTTTCTTCCGTAACTGTATCAGTCACTTCAGAATCACGTTTTTGTGGCTCTTCGGACCTTGAATTGACTAAAAATTCTCCATCCAGAGGCAAGACGTTGCCTTCGTGAGGATGATCGGAGGGTATGACTCTTTGGGGACTATTATCATCTGCAACACTACTAGAATGTTCAATATTCTCAATAGTTTCTACAGTTTCAGTAGTATTCTCTTGTTCTACTTTTTCTTCACATTTCGTTACTACTGTCGATATGATATCGGTAATCAATTCGTTAGCTATCGTTTCGGCCGACCGATTTTCTTCAATAATATCTTCGATTTCTTGTTCAAAATCTTCTCTGCCATTTGGTGTGTTACCTTCAGAATGTAAGCCGCCAGAAATGGCTCCCGAATCGGGGTCATCATCTGCTTTTAATCTGACAGTTTCTAGAGCAATCGTTAGCACGTCATTGACAATATTTATCGCAATGTGTTTTGGGTCATCAGTAATTTCTTCTGGAATAACATCAGTCTTTTCTGTTTTCTTAGGACTAGTCGCTTCACTCGGAGTTAAGTACAACTCGGACGGATCGGAGAGTTCCGATTCTCTTTCCGTTGTAATATTTAATTCGGCTACCCTTTCAGGGCTCGCCGTTTCACTCGCAGACAAACTCGAAGGTATACCTTCGCTTTTATCAGTATTATCATCTTTCGTTACATTTTCTCCTACGTCTCGTACTGGAATGTAATCTAGGCTTCCTTGTCTCGTCAACGGCTTCTCAGTTTTCTCAGAATTCTCAGTGCCGATGCCGGATTCTGAGCTCTCTAGTAATTTATTCTCGCTAATAATTGATTGCACTAATTCGTTATCCGCGTTGAGCAACTTACTTTCCGTGTCATCGACCGCGTGTTCGACACTATCTGTACATTTAACACTATCACAACCGTCGCGGGGCACTTCGGTATGTTTAATTGGACTATGCACTTTACACACTTCACTATACACTACTGTAGTCCGACTGTCTTCTTCACTTTCACTGGGGTTTAGTTTGCAGTTGCAGGCTTCCACTTCTCTGAGAGATAATCCTTTGCCGATTTCTGTTTGGGCTCCGTGGTTGAGGACGTTTTGTTTTCTGATGGAGATGGGGGAGCTATGTGTGCTGTCGGAGTCCGGGACGACGCGTGCTTTGTGTGTGTCTGTGTGTCTGTCCCAGCCCGAGATGGTCGAGATCGGCCTCTGTTGCCTCTCGGCGGGGTCAGTGATGTTGTCGGCGCGACGTTGTTCATAGTGCTCGTACATTTGAGCGAATTGGAGTTTGAATTCTTCGTATGACACCTGAAATTACAGACACGTTTGATGAAATAAGCGGATAAGTTAGCTAGGTCAAAAGGATAATAATGTTTCCCATAATGATGTACTTGTAGTAAAAGATTGTCGTCAGATTGTCGTGAAACAATGTCGTTTTTTGAAGGAAATACAATGATTTAGGCTTTTGTGTGTGTATAAGTGTAGTTAACATTAGAAGAAGCTCCTCCGTGCTTCTGAAGGCACGTATAAGCCGTTGGTCTTGGCTGTCATCATTGTATGGCAATCGTCGAGCTACTTCAGATGCCTTCAGGCAGATTGAAAAATCCGACACCTGTGTTGGCCACAAAACACACGAAAAACAAACAAAAACAACTGGCAGAAAATACTCTTAGCATTACCACAAGGTTGTTTGACGACCTAACCAAGGTCGCAGGAAGGCGCTGGATGCAAGCCACTCTAGATCGGACTTTTGGAAATCCTTGATAGAGCCCTGTCTAGCAGTGGCCGTTATGCGACTGAAATGATGGTAATAATGATTACGTCCTCAATTTGCTAAAAGTACATTTTTACTTCGAAAAAATGAAGTGTTTAAACTGTACGTGCCTTCGAATGCACGATAGCCAGCGTGTCGACCCACACCCTCCAGCCGCCGTACTCGTGCTTGATGGCGTGGTGCAGCAGCATGCGGAACAGCGAGTACACCATGTCCGATATCTTCTGCTCCTCCGCGTTCTTCGGGTGGATGTACGCCATAGCTATCAGCCATTCCTGAACAAAAAGTATCACATTCTGTTTAACAAGTGGCAGATTCACCAATAGGCGGCGGCATATTTTGGAGGATGGCTAATTTTGGGACAATTGCATCCTGCTCGAAAAAATTAGGAGGGGTGGGGGGGGCTACTTTTTTCGAGCATTGCAATCAAGAAGGTAGAAGGTAGTTTTGTGATTATATTTCAGTAAACGCAGCTTAGGGGCGGAAAAAAAATAGCCTTCTGCCGGCAAATAAGTAAATCTGCCACTGTGTTTAACCCTTGTATTCATAAAAATTTACAAACGTTTGTTAAACAGTTTTAGTTAAAACATCTTTTGTCCTCTTTTCAACATTTGACATATTACGAAAAAAAAAAACACTTTTATTTTATTTATTTATTTAAAAACTTTATTGAGCCAAAAGCTACAATTGGTGGACTTAATGCTAAAGCAATCTCTCCCTGCCAACCTTTAGGAAAAGAAAACAGATAAGAAAGTTGGCGTAAATAACAGATAAAAGATATAAGCCAAATATAACTTAGTAATTATCATAAATACAATAAATACATATTTATTTAATACCTACATAATATATTTATAAATAAAATAGACCTACAAACATATTTGTATATTATATATATATGTATATTATATATATATGTATATATTTATATATATTGAAATTAGTAATAAACGATGAACTTTGCTAATTAATTATGCTTTCAAAAAGTAAATCATGCACTTTTTTCTTATATACATGTCTACTGGATATTTGTCTAATGTCCTCGGGCAATGCATTCCAAAGCCGTGTAGCTTGAGAAGTGAAAGAGTCGGTTATGAAACTAGTACGATATACAGGAATTTCAAGTTTAAGTGTGCCACTAGAGCGAAGTTGCCGGTCACGGGTGTCCGCGAGATAGTGAAACTTACATTTCAAGTGTTCAGGAGAGAAAGGGTTTTACTAAAAGAGGTTTAGCAAAGGTTTAATAACTTTTACGAATATGGGGGTTAATTTCTATAGGTCAATTAAATAAATGACTGGGTCAACAATAAATTACTCGGTACAGTTCATAAAATACAACGTCACAGAATAGTGTTACTTTTCATTGATTGAAACTACTAAACTGATAAGAACGCTATTTGACCCCAAAAAGCGTGACGTCACACTTTTGTATTTCATACAAATCCCATAGAAAAGTCAGCGTCAGCGGATACAGAGAGAGAGAGGAGGTTACAGCGCGCGTCAGGTACAATATAACGATGTCTTCAGAGTGATGATAATGATGACTCGAAAAACATAACCCTCCTTCTGTCGCAGTCGGGTAAAAAGGATGATGCCTTTGCTACCTTCCTATCTGTCGATTTGTGTATGGATATTTGTGTTGTCCGACAACGCAACGCTTTTGTGATGCTCTATGGGCTATTCGTGTAACAAATGAATTCCCAAGGAGGGCTTACGTCAGTGGCATCATCATCATCATCATCAGGTCTTTTAAGTCTCCACAGCAGAAGCACGACCCTCTCTGTACTACGAGAGCCATACTTGGCCAGAGCAGCCAGAAGACTTGGCCCTACACTCTCCTCGCTGGCCTGACGGGAGAGGTCTCATGATATTTATAAGCTTTGTTAAGCTTGTATTTCCTAAGTCGCCTTCTACGACATCCACGGTAGGACTTGGAGTGGTCCTATTCTACACTGCAGGAAACCACACGGCTTGAACGTCAGGCAACTGGTTGTAAAACTTCATACCTGCCAAACCGACATCTGCAGCACCGTCCTTCTGTTCTCACGGTTGTTGCTGCACAGCAGGGTCATGTCAGACAGGAATAACTTCTTTACTTCTAGCAGCTGTTCCGTCTGCTTGGACTGCCGGATCAGAGTCGCCACCACTTTGAGGATCACTGCAAGCAAATGGGTAAAATAAATAACCAAGTGCGAGAGGGTTTTTGGCGGGAAGTCAAGAGGTTCAGTTGGAGTTTGCTTTAAATTGTTTTGCAAATTGTTTCTAGTGGACTTTATAATATGAAATTGGTGTAGTTTGGTGTTATAAATGATCATTCTAATGGACAATATGTAAAATGTTTAAAGTGAACAGTCATAGTGCGGCTGTAGTGATATTAATTTGCGGACTGCGGTGGGCGTCTGTAGGCGCCGTCCGCCACTCAACCGGCTATGAAAACCAGTGGACTCGTATAGATTTGTCGCCAGAAGATCCCTTAAAGCAATCAAAGGACCTATACCAACCTTTGATTGTATATATATATATTTTTATTTCACATCGATTGTTCCCACGTTTTATTAACTTGAGCCTGGCTAAATACGCAACAGCGTCAAGCCAAAAAAAAAAAAAAACAATTGCGAATTCAGCTTTCTTACATACCCTTTTTGCATTATTGTGAGTTTATACATAAACACTATCATGTCTTTCCCAGACAAATCGTTTCGGATCTTGCGGCTCTAAGCAAACAGCGCTTGATGGTGGACGAGAAGGTAAAAAAAAACCAAAATTAGTGATGGATTGCTAGCTGCATCGCCTATTTTACAAATTTAAGGTTTTTTTCCCAGACTTGCATGGTAATGGCGGCATAAGTAGCGGCACGTTAGTTTAGCGCTGAGTGGAGTGTAGAGGGGATACTGCGCACGGGTACAGTATTACTTTTTGACTTCTGCGCAAGCAAGGTCAGCGGTAGAGTTTCGTGCCGCTACCTGTAATACTTTTTGTTTACAGTGATGCAAAAAAGTTTCTTCTAAAGGTACTTACTTACTTACGTTATCTTTATCTTTTATTCTTCTTCTTCTTATCGAGTGTGTTAGTGACTAACACTAGTGTCAGAGTTTTTAAACCGCCTTAAAGGCCTCTGACATGGTTTTAGGTAACGACCAATGTCAAAGACAGTGACCGGGACCGACGGCTTAACGTGCTCTCCGAAGCACGGATCATCTTACTTATCAGATAATCAGGTGATCAGCCTGAAATGTCCTAACGAAACTAGGACAACAACTCAAAGTCGTTGCCCCCGCCGGGAATTGAACCAGCGACCTCCGGGTATGAGCCGAACGCTCTAACCACTACACCACGGAGGCAGTTATCTTTTATTTATTTTTATCTTTTACCTTTCTAGCTAAATATATGTCTGACGATAAACCACTTTGAGCTAAATGGCTCCCTTTTTGAGCGTAGGTTCGTATCCTACCGGCTGCGCCATGTAAAATTATTGGAAGGGCGCGTCAATGAAACAATCGGGTTAGCTCAATACTGGTATATTGTCAGTAATTATGCACCTACCTACATAGTGCATTGGAGGGTTGACTTATTCAAAATATTAATTTACAATTCACCACAAGAATACTTACTTGGATTTTCGAGTCTAAAATGCGGCTGTGGCTCCGGATGGCTGGTGTACAGGATTTGTTGGCCAACATGCTCGGTGAGCAGCTCGTACAACGCGTTGTAGACTGGCAACGCTAGGCCTTCGCCGCACGCCGCTAGACGCGTCGCCAGTAGCGTGTAGAGGTTGTGTGGTGACATTACGTCGTATTTTCGCCTGAAAAGGGAAAATCAAAAGTTAAAAATCATTGGATAGTTGTATCACTTGTCAATTTTTCTTTTGATTTCATAATAGGTAGTTGTTGACGTCAGATCGTTTAGTAACAGCTAAGTTTATTGCCGCTTCCTAAGCAAATCTTGATGCTACTGTTTTTAATTACAGATCCGCCTTGCCACCGTTCTTGTTTTAGTTGGACTAGCAAGTGAAGTAAGCTACAATAACAGAAACATTCACTATCTAAATACTTTGATGCATAATATAACATGTCGTTATAGTGATAAATTAGTGTTTTTTGACACCAATAATTTCATAGGTGAATGTGATCTGACAAAAGATAATATTTATCTTTCAAAATATTCTAGACGTAAGATTGCTACATTAGTAGCAAATAATATTAATTTTTGGACGAGTTTACATTGTAAACAAAACCCTAGTTTTAAGACACCTACCGATTTACCAGGAATATGTGATGGTAAATCTGTAGACTTTACTTTTATTTAAAAAAGTTTGTAGACAAGCCAAGGCAAATCGTATTAGTAGAAAAATAAATAATGCTCCTAACAAAATAAAAGAAACTTGGAATGCTATAAATAAAGAAACAGGTAAAAATAAAGCCAAAGAAAATATCTGTCAAATCAAATCTAATGGTGAGATTATTACAAAAACTGAAGAAATAGTAAATGTTTTTGATGATTTCTTTACTAACATTCCTTTGGAACTTACTTCTAATGTGAATTCTAACCCCCAGCGTGCTGAAGCCTTGCTTAAGAATAATGTTAGGCCTTGTAATTCTCAATTTAAATTTAAGCATATTGGCCCCAAAGATATAATAGATGCATATAAACAGCTAAATTTAAAAAAATCTGAAGATCATTGGGGCATGTCAGTTGCTGTAGTAAGCCATATCATAAATATCATAGCTGCTGATTTAGCTTTTATATTTAACGAATGTATTGATGAAGGCATATTTCCTAACCTAATGAAATGTAGTAAATTAATCCCCTTATTTAAAAAAGGAGAAAAAACAGACCCTGGCAACTACAGACCTATATCTATCCTGCCAGTTTTGAGTAAGGTGTTCGAAAAGATAATGCTCAATCAAATGCTGCTTCACTTCAAGACCTACCAACTTTTCCATAGCCAACAATTCGGCTTTACTGGCGGGAAATCGACCACCGATGCGGGAGTAGCACTCGTTACTCATATATATGACGCATGGGAGAACAAAAATGATGGAATTGGATCATTTTGTGATCTCTCCAAAGCATTTGATTGCGTAGATCATCCGACACTTTTGCTCAAATTTCGTCAATACGGTTTTGATGATAATTCAATTAAACTGATAGAATCTTATTTAACAGATAGGCATCAGACTGTTGATTTAAATGGCATAAAATCTCACGGATCTAATGTTAAAATAGGCGTACCGCAAGGTTCAATTCTTGGACCTTTCCTTTTCTTAGTTTATGTTAATGACTTGCCTTACATGGTAGAGAAGCAGGCTGGCATGGTGCTGTTTGCTGATGACACCTCGCTAATATTCAAAATAGATCGACATAGCACAAACGCTAGCGCGGTGAACAGCACCTTGTCTTCTATTTCTGATTGGTTTTCTGCCAATAACCTCATGTTAAATGCGAAAAAGACCCATGCATTCGATTTTCTCTTCCTAATGTGAGACAGGCCTGCGTTGACATAATGATAGATGGTGAAAAACTCGATCTTGTTGAAAGTACTACCTTCTTAGGAATTACAATAGACTCAAAACTTCAATGGGGTGCTCATATAACTAATCTTTCTAACAGGCTTAGCTCTGCGGCTTATGCTGTTAGGAGAATAAGACAATTGACAGATGTAGCAACTGCTAGACTAGTTTATTTTAGTTACTTTCATAGTGTTATGTCTTACGGCATACTCCTGTGGGGGAGTGCAGCCGATATTCAGACTATTTTCATTTTACAAAAACGGGCAATTCGTGCTATTTACGGGTTAGGATCTAGAGACTCACTCAGAGAATTATTCAAGAAAATAGATATACTTACCTTATCATCACAGTATATATTTGAAAACATAATGCATGTAAGGAAAAATATTTCCTCATACAGTAAAGTAAGCGATTTGACCGATAGAAACCTACGTAATAAGAATGACTTAGTTGCCCCATTTTCTAGGCTCAAAACAGTTAGTAAGACGTTTATGGGGAACTGTATACTTTTTTATAATAAATTGCCAAAATCGGTCCTTGATATGCCGGATAATAAATTCAAAACGTATGTAAAGAAAGTACTTTGTGAGAAGGCTTATTATAGTACCGATGACTACCTTAAGGACAAAAAAGTCTGGCTTGAGCTTGGCGCGGGTCCCTCTTAAAGTTTGTAATATAGGTACTCGCAAATGACATGTACATTTTGTACAAACTAAATCTACAACTTGACATTATTTAAAAATTTTGACATTTAAAAATTCAATTAAAATCATGATATTACATAACAAAACAATGTATTCTCAGTCCACATTAACTTTAAGTATTAATTTAATTGTGAGTTGACGTCCTTGGAGAAAAGGTGCAGTGCAGTTTGTTACCGCTTCTTCTGCACTAGCGCTTTGGAAGCGGTAGTAAACTTAGCTGTAAGTAACTATTTGACGTCAACAATTGTAAACAAAACAATGACGATTATTAAGAGATATTATAAATATCCTATGATAATAAAGATATGTTTGAATTGAAATTTGAATTGAATACAATACCCTTTTTTAGGGTTCCGTAGTAAACAAGGAACCCTTATGGTTTCGCCATGTCTGTCTGTCCGTCCACGGTCCTACAGAGAAAATATAAGTACTAGAAAGCTGTAATTTGGCATGGATATGTATATTAATTATGGCGAAAAAGTCGCAAAATAAAATATGGAAAAAAAATTTTTTCAGTGTACCTGCCATGCAGGTAAAGACGTAGTCAATTTTTTTTTCTCGACCAACACATTGAGTGGGGTATCGTTGAATAGGTATTTCAAAAACATTGTGAGCTTGTGAACACCATTTTTCGATTTAGGGATCCGTTTCTGAAATATTTGGGTTTAAAGTTCAAATTTTTGTTCGCGTCAAGTATCCTCCCCCTCTATCTGCTAAACGGTTATATATGGCCACGTGAAAATAATTACAATTATAGTACATATAATGTAGTTTGAAGGAAAACTATCAGAGCCAAGTAGGGTATACCAATTAAAAAGTTATAGGCGATCAACTTATAAAATGTACTTGAAAAAAGACATTTTCATACAAATTCAATAGATATTAGTTTTTAGACGTTTTTAGTGGCAAGAACTCAAAGTTGGCATTCGCAACTACGGAACCCTACACTGCGCGTGGCCCGACACGCACTTGGCCAATTATTAAAATTAAATACACAAGGACGAAATCTTAAAAACCACGAAATGCGGTAAAGTTGGCCTTATGGCTAAGCAATTTCTTCCAGGCAACTTTGCATATGCAGAAAAAAGTTATTTATTAATAAATAGTATATAGGAGATTTTTTTCAACCTTAACTGACTTGGTGAAATCTTTAAGTATCGGCAAATCATTTTCTCCTTTAAAACGTACTGTCACATTTGGTGTGACCCTATCCCCCATGTCTGTGACTTAATATCCGGTCACAAAGAGACATACCAAATCATTTAGATCAGATGATGAAAATATTTCGAGAACTTACTTGTGTGTACTTCTGCTCAGGAAGAACCCCAACAGTTTGAGAGCCTGCAGCCTGATGAGTTGACTCTCAGACGCAAGCAACTTGAAAATTGTCCTGACTCCACCCTGAAATATTAAAGTTACAAAATTATTGCGCGCGGAAAATGTCACTTCAGATGCCAGCATGGCACCGGCGAGTTTTTATCGAACATTATCATAGCACCATCTAGATGTACGAACTATAACGAGCGGGATAGCACTAGCCCGACGGTATCAACGGCGCCATACTTTGTCCTTATACAAGATGGTTGTTATTTATGCTGTACAATTGTTAGAGTTGCGACGGATATTGGTGCCGACGGACACCGAAAAGCAAATATTCGACCTAGCCATCGACCGGATGACTGAATACCCGGCTGCCGAACATTCGTCCGGCTTTACATGTATTTTTTACCCCCAAAACTCCATACATACCTACCGAAAATTTACATCGAAATCGTTAGAGCAGTTTCCGAAATCCGAATTATAAAGAAATTATTGCTGGTTTAAAATAAAAGTTTAAATTAGGAGACTTTTACATGTTTAAACGTCACTTAAGTGACTGAAATAAAACCATAAAATTACCTTAGCGTCAAACGCTGGAACCATGGAGCTCGGGTGTTCCGACATCAGTGAGATCAGCATTTGGAGAACGTCGTGTAAATTTTCATCCTGGAAATGACAAATCCAATAATAGGAAAGTGCACTGGGTTAAACTGTACTGATGACAAAAGTCATAAAATTAAGTCAGTTGCCATCCATGTTGACGGTAATTTTTGATTAAATAATTCAGAAAAATTAATTCCAGAAATGCCTCAAAGAGTACCTTCATTACTCATGCACAGTTTTTCAAATATTTTATAAAGAAACAAAATTCATTTTTTTTTTCATAGAGTTATTAAGGAATAGAAATGAACTGAGTAAGGAAAAAGAATAATTTGTAAAAATAGCGCTGAAAAATAAATTTAATATATTACAAAAATAAATGGAATAAGGATGTAGATGAAGTTGTACGAAGTAGATAAAGATAAGATTTTGATAACCCATTATTTAAAGCATATGTACCAGGGGAGCATACCTCATGCATAGTCGTCAGGTAGTTCAGTATCGACTGCAATTCGTCTTCTTTCACACCGTTGCCGATCATGATCAACTGCTTGAGGAACAGCAGGATGTACGCTCGTATCGTCAGGATGTCCTTGTGGGCCGGCCGCGGACCTTCTGGAAAATTCATAAAATAATATTATAAACCTTTGAAAAAATATTTCAAATTAAATCTAAAAGTTCAAGTTAATAAAATGAAAATACGAGTACTGTATTTCCCTGTAATTATCCGTCTTTTCCTTTGAGTTATAAAATGTGTGTTTTCAAACGAATATTGTTTCTAGAATGTTATTTTATATTAATTAAATTACAGAAATCTTGAGACTTGCTCTCTTTCACCTGAGGGGATGTATCCATATTATATACATATATGTACTCGTATAAGTATGTCACTAAGCCTATATACCAAAAATGTCTTGTTTATAAATTAGATGTTATTTGCAGATTTTCGTACTAAAATTCACAAAGTATTTCGTCTATTCTGTGCAAGTCAACTTTTGCTTTCAAGATTTTCGCTGGAAAATCACTTCCTTAAAACGAAGCATTTTGATAAATGCAACTTGAGAATCTAACTTAAGTCATTAAGCGTTAATCCCTTAGCATTGTCCACGTTATCTATAAATCTATGTAAAATCGAAAGTTGGCGCGAAGATCGGCCAATCTCTGCGAATAATGTCTTCGTATCGCGAGATCTTTGCTTGTTTCTGACAGAGATAAATTCCGACTCAATTTGACCTCAGATCAGGGAGTGAATAAGATGTAACGTTAGTAAATTATTAATTGATTGAATTTGAATTTAAAAAAAACATTATTATACACTAGTGTTATTGTTTGGAGACGATTTTTCATCGTTTAGAAACTAGTCAACATTATCTGCAATAGTTCGAACTGATACCGACGACTCAAATTTTCAATCATTTCTAAATTGCCCTAACTAGTTCATGCTAGCGTCTGAATAAAATAATTGTTGCTAAAATCTATGATGGCTGTATCATACACCTTTTGCGAATATTGTTGAATATATTGCAGCTGCAGTATGGACTACGATGGACGACAATGTTAATACACATCATCATCCGAGCGTATATTCTCAGTTGCATCCTCAGCAGTAATGCATCAGAGCCCGAGGTCCGCTACCTAACCAAGGAGATTTGACGTAGTTACTGGTTTTACACAGAGCGACTGCCGTCTGACCCCCGCAACCAGCAACCCGAAGGGTAAACGAGAACCAATATTTGGAAGCAAACGTTAGATGGTGTTCGAGACACAATTTATTCGTGACATTGTTACTTCACATTAAAACAGTTATGAGTGTTTACAATTTATTCGTGACATTGTTACTTCACATTAAAACAGATAAGAGTGTTGACGAAGCAAAAGAGGTTTGCAAAGATAACAGTAAGTGAAAAACCATAGTCTCTGCCTACCCCCATGGGAAACAGGCGTGAAAATATGTATGTATGTTACTACACATATCTCCTCCATTCTCCGATCTAAGAAACGGACTCAATTTAAAAGGCGCTCTCGTCGTTTAGCGGCAATTCCGCCGGCGACAAATCACGAAACAATTAGTAACTGACAGCGGCATAATATTTTTATTTTTAGTTTGTGCCCGGTCGGGGAGGCCCTTGATCTGCGTTTCATATTTCTATCTCGTTAAGTTAATGGCTTTATTCATTTATTATGCGATCATTTAATTGCTTACGGAGATTATAATGGTTGGCTATTTGATACTCGTCATTGCTGTTTATCTTTTACGTTCAAATTCCATTTGCCAATCGTTCAAAGCCGGAAAAACAAAAATGTTGACTCTGTGGGATATTTTGTTTATTCGTTTATTTCAGAGATTGATGATTAGATATACGTATGGTCAGGCGTATATTTATATAGCTATGCTTCCGCATAACAATGTCAAGCAAAATTGTGCGCTACAAAATGATGTTATAGTCTTTGGTTTGACATCGGAATAGGACGACGCCATTGGATGGCTGCCGTGTTATTTTTTAGAGTAGCGGCCTTGAAATATTACAGCAAAAATTTAAAAGTAGGTTACAAAATACTAAATAGATTGCTCATGGTACTTACATGGCAAAAAAGCTGCAACTTCAAACTCTGATCTGAATCTCTTTTAAAATTACCTGTTAAATTTTTTATTTTCTTCTTTGAGTTAAAATAATGTAAAATGTTATAATTAATATCCGAGCCAATGCGGGACGTAAGCCTCCTTGTGTCTACATCATCTTGTTATATCTGTTATTATTATTTCGGTACAACAGTAAACACTTACCCAGTCCCTTCGGCGTGATGCCACTCTTCGCTCTAGGATTGACCACCCAGTAGTAAAACTTCAGCGTGTGCACCGTCTGCAAGACCGTGCTGACCCTCCTCACGCTCCCGTAGATGTGGGCATCAGCCAGGAAGTCAGTGGCCAGGTAGCAATACAACCTCGCCTGCACCGCGGCTGGGGTGTGGATCCACAGCGCTGGGTTGAACAAGATGTGGTCCAGGAGCTGCCAGGTCAGAAAGGATTGGCAGAAAGACTGCATTAGCACAGACTTACGACTGTCCGATGGTTGGCAGCGTGGTGCTCTCTTGCTTGTCGTGTCTAACTTTTAGTAAGTCTATGGGTTGATGAGGTACAAAGTACTACAAGTGAGATATTTAATTTATGACGAGAACATGATAAATGTTTTGATGTTACTTTTTTGACTAACTGCAAAATGTTAATAATTTATAGAGCTTCAGAAATCTAGAAATAAGGTATTGACCTATGATGAATAATTTTAAATTTTCAAATCAAGTAATTTTTTGTCATGATGAACGAAACATAAGTTTTTAGAACAATATTTTCGTAGAAATATTTAGATACTTGATTATTCATTCAAAAAATCTTAGGTAAATTTCATTGATATAAACAATTTAGCCCCACTAACCATGGTGGCTAAGCACAAAGCACTAAGTGCATAAGCTATTGTGTAAGTGGTGTGAAACTGCACCACTGCTGCTGACTAAGTGCATTTTTTCTATGCAAGTGGTTGTGTCACTAAATTTTTGGCAAAAAGGTACTAGGAGCCCAGAAATTGCGGGAGTTCTCCAATTCTGTACAATATATTTTTGGGTCTACTACCTGTCACCGTTCTATTTATTTGTGTCTTATTCTATTGGTTTGGAAAGCTTGTCGAGGTCTATAGGGGTGTGACTTGTGGGGGTGGAGCATATTGGTACAAAATGGCCGATTCACAAATACTTCTCTGTTTCAAATTTAATTTTATAAAGTTTTATTTAAACATTCAAAATTAAGAATAAAACCATTTCAGTGGGTAGGTAATTAATTTAATAAAGTTTACGACAATCTTAAAAGTGAAAATAGGGACAAATTTCAAAAATAAATTAACAGGAAAAGGCTTTGAAGAATTTGTGAATTCGTTAACTCGAGAGAAACAAACAATTCCATTATAAAGGTTTAATAAACTTAAAAAAGGTAACGTCTATAAACATTTTTATTAATTTATTAAGACAGTAATACTATTTGAAAAGTACCATAGAAATCAAAGGACGATTTTATCTATAGATTTTATGTAAATGTATGAATGTTTGTTTGTTTCTCATCGAGTAAAACATTTGTAATATTGGAAAATAGTCGAGGTGTGAAAGCAAGAGGAGCATGCGCCGACAACCATCGAAACAAAACTGAAGGTAGGGCTGTGTTGTGTAGTGCGGGGACCCAATCTCGAATAGAATCCATCGCACAAAAAAAACATACACATTTGTTGCACAAAAAAGATCCAAGAAATAATCGCATATAAAAATATTGTGATAAAGAAATAAGCGTTTGAAGCAAAAAAAAGTGTCAAGTTACCTGTCAAATTGTTCATGTATCTATAATTTGCATCAAACAGTTCAACCAAATAGGATGTTCTAAATCTTTAAAATGGATTTTAAAAGCGATCAAACTAATATTAATGGAAAAAATGTTTTTAGCTTATTCTTTAGTATTCTTGTGATCTTTTATTTATGAATGTGCATCAAAAATATCGCGGATGTATGTTCTGAATAAACGTCAAACAGTTCACTTAAAACGTCAATACAAGACGAAGGATATTCCAATCGAGAAAGGGTCGAACAATCAGATTTACAAAGGGATCAGTATTCGCAACTGCCCGCGAGAAGGGCATTTGGGCAGATTGAGCGAAATGAATATCCATATATGCTGCATTCGTCGATTTACGTATAGGCGGCGATTTTTAATACGTAAGTACTAAGACAAACAAGGCCCAGTTAATATTAGGTCACTAAAGGTAAAACGAAAAAATAAAAAAATTGAGACCATTTACACTACGTTGCCTAAACTTTTTCACACAAACGTACCCAGCCCTTATCTAGATATGACAACTAGATAACGATTGTATTGAAAAGATTAAAGGGACGTCCATCGCCAATTTTATGGGACATTTTCTGTTCATAATTTCGCCATTTCTTTATTAGTTACTTGAACAAATATAATCATGAACAGCTATAAAAAAGTGAACTCTGAATAATCTTCCTATACAAAGAAGGGATATAGGTAACGGAAGATTCCCTAGGTATCAAAATCGCCACCTAAGATGCTGTGAAGTGAAATTCAATAAAATATCACAAAACAAAATTAAAAGTAAGTACACTTTGTAAAACATATACACACAGACAACAAAAACACTCAAAGTTGCAAGTGATAGG
The DNA here is from genome assembly GCA_963555685.1 of Acrobasis consociella. Taxonomy (NCBI): domain Eukaryota; kingdom Metazoa; phylum Arthropoda; class Insecta; order Lepidoptera; family Pyralidae; genus Acrobasis; species Acrobasis consociella. The sequence continues at coordinate 1,006,975 of OY743119.1, read as the reverse complement.
TCTGTACCCTTTTTTTATCCAGGTATCGTCTCAGATTTCCTAAATTCAGTTTATGATTAAAGATTTTAATACCTATGATCAACTGCGATCACTGTTTTGATTTAAATAACCTATTAAAAGTTTAATAGGTTTTAAATATTTATATGAAAATATGAAGTGACTTAACAAAAAAATAAATCTGTCTATTTCAATATGCGAGATGCGAAAATAAAAAGAAATCCTAACTGCCAAGAAGAAAAATTATACCAGGGTTTCATAAAGAAAAGCCGTGTCATTTAACACACCGCATTCAATGTATGTTCAAAAGAAACACCTGAACGTTACAAAGATGAAATGAATCTCCACACGGCGCTCACAAATACGCCATAAATTTCTTCAGAAAAGCAATTTTCACGCGAAATTTACGAGATGTTGTACCTCGAGCATTTTTAAAAGCCATAATTATGGAAATATCCATGATTCAACAGTGATGTTACGTTGTTAAGCGATAAAAGTGGAATTTATGATTCTCATTTCGTATAACACAGCTTTAAAAGTACTTACTTACACCTTACACCTTTAATTTGAAACAAAATTTTCGCTGAGGTGTTCTGTTTAGATTTTTTTTTAAAGTTTTAATACATTTAAAAACATGCAAAGTACAAAGATGCACATTTATTTTTTAAACAAAGACTATAAATAAAGAAAAATATTCACTTAAGAATGACTTTTTAAGGATAAAAAAAGCAAATGTAAAAAATAGGAATCTCAAACATTGAAATATGTGTTTAATGTGGACTCGTAACAAACAAATGTGCCGACATCCTGGTGTACATGTACAATATAATATAAATAAATAAATTATACTTAATTCACAAAGTATTTAAGTTAATATTTTGACTTGTCAAGTGTGATGTTCTGCTGCTTTCGGTAAAGAAATCATCGTGTGTAACTTAATGTTGCCACTATCACCACTTAAAATTCGTCATTGCATGTCTTCACACAATGACAACAACAAGAACTTGGCTCTCAAGAACGCCCTTACCTAAACCTAGTATAGACTTTTCTATACAAGCGTAATCTAGCTTTAATTTGCGAGCTTATAAACCACTTAAAAATACACAAAAAAATTATTCCATTGATAAGTGCCTCTTAATTTTGAAATTTCGCTCCTATATTGCGTAAAATGTTAAATTACTGTTCTTTACTCTCTAACTTCATGGTTGTTTGTGCATTTTGACAGTTGACAGTTTTTAGTTTACACCAGAGAATGCACGGCGGCTAACATTTTAAAATTAAATTTTAAAATTGCTTTTGGTATATTATGAACCAAAACTAATATTTTAAGACTGTTTTTAGCCCAAGCTATCTCAAGAATATATTTTTGTATTTTTTCTAATATGAAATAAAACATCGTATTATTGCATTTTATAAATCTAGGTTTTCATATGGTTTTCTACGCGCAAAATGTAAATTTGAAAGAAAATATAGTGTGTCATTAATTTTGAACCCATTGAAAACTTCTCCTAGTGAAAGGTAGCTAGGGTAAGAGCGTCCTTAAATATAGTAGTTTAGTTGATGTAATGTGCTTGACTCTCTGTCTCTCTCAGCAGTGTAAGCTGCCATCACATTATCACCTGAAAAAAACCTCATTTTATCTAACTCCCAAAAATACCAAAAAAAAATACCTGTTTTAAAAGCAGATCAGAATTAGGAGAGCAGCACGTCACAAGATGTTTAGTAAGATGCAGGAACGAGGCCAGGGTGTCGGGCGTGAGGTGGTCGCGGCTGCACCGTTGCAGCATGTGGGAGATGACCAGGAACCCACGACACTGCAGCATGTGTTGTTGCACCGTGCTGCACGACTCCACCAGGGAACAAACGAAGCCGAGGAGTTTAGAGCTGTAAATGAGAAAGAAGATTTTATATAATGTCTTTAGGTCTTTTTAGTCATCAGATAATTTATAGAGGTTCTTATCATCCCAGGATCCCAGCCCTTCTTCCGCCTACTGCTGAGCCACACTGGCCTTATTCGTCGACGCCACCCTTGTGCTCTCTCTTTCAGGTGCGACCTGCGGATTGACTATGACGTCAACCCACCTTTGCCACAGGCGGAAGTCCGATGCTTCCCAGTCTTCCGTTCTGGAAGCCACCATTCGACTTTCATCATCGTCATCAGGACTTTTTGTCTCCACTGCAGGAGCACGACCCTGTATTACCAAAGCCATACTTGGCCACAGCAGCTAGAGGATTTAGCCTACACGCTCCACGCTGGCCAGACGGGTTGGAGAGGTAGATGTAACAAAATACACTGAAATCATTTTAAGAGTGGATTTAGGCCATTTCCCTAAGGAACATATAGCGAAATATGAAAAATAGATTTTTGCTTTTTATACGAAGTCGGATGAGCTGATCGCTCAACTTTTATTAAAGGCCAAAATTTACTTTTCATATTTCGATATTGTTCCTTAGGGAAAGTTGTTCAGTATCATGGACTGAATTCACCTTTAAAATAGATTCAGTATATTTTGTTAGACCTTAGAACTAAAATAACCAAAAATTTCGCGTACTTACTGTACATTTTTTTGTAAACTAAAACCAGTTTACCCGTTAATGGACAGGACAAACACTAGGAGGCTGACTTATTAGTAAAGTAACTACGTCATTATTTTAATTACGTATTTCAGTACGATACTGATATCGCGTCGTTTACAAGCTTCTCAGATTTTGCTTGTTATTATTCCCGTATAATACCTTGACATGATACGCTGTAAGCTGTAAAGGCGGGTCTCCTGCACCAAAATATCCAAAACATTACACAAAAACACGCAAACAAAGGGGCGTGGCCATACACAATTGTCTATGGCATACACATGTTTCTGCTTTCGAAAGCAGATGGAAACATGCCCTGCGCGGGGACGAGAGGGGAAGGATTTCTTTTTTAATTATTTTACGGGTTTGGTTAAGAGTCCTTTGGAGCCTACCTCTATTATCTGCAATTGGTAAAACGCAGAACACATCTTCTAGTTCTTCGTCAGGCAGAAATGATGATAACAGTAATCAGAAATAAATATTATTAGGTACCTTAAGTGTCATTTTTGAAACGCGGAGTCACCTAAACGAATGGTTTTTCCGTACAAAAAACCGTTCGTTTAGTTACTCCGCGTTTGAAAAGTAGCACCTCATGATGAAGTCAACCATAAAGAAATGTTTCATTCAAAATAGAAATTATTTGCAGGAGACGGTTTGTGTATGAAAAATAATATTTTTGTTTTGTTTTTGTTTCATGTTTTTTGTGTAATGTTTCGAGATTTCTGGCGCAGGAGACCCGCCTTAACGTACACATAATTACCTACCGTGTACTGTACGTACAGCACAATTATATGTTGAAGTACCGTAAGGGTTGCAACTCACTGTACGCTATGAACGAAAGAATTAATGGACGAATTTATCTTGACTTAACAAATGTCGTATTAAACTAAGAGATTGAATGTACCTACTGCCGGAATTAGTATATAAGTAGTTTCGTCTGTAGTACTAGTAAGCATAAATGATAGTCTGCTTCTAATAACGTATTGTGGGTATACCCACGCCACCTAAATTACGTAAATGGTTGTCGATATTTGTCGCAATTTTGGGTCTCAATTTCCTCGCAATTTTCCTTGGCATTTTCACTTTATTAGAAGGATCACTATTTATATGCATACAAATTTAAGCTATAATATCACATAGCATACTGGTTTAATGCACAATCGTTTTTAAGCATAACGTCCTTTCGCATAATGGAGTATGCATAATAATTTTAAGCATAATGTACCTAAGCATAATCATTATTTAGCCCTAACATTTTAAAGCATAAAAGGATGTAAATAGGATGTAAGTTGTTTTTGTGTATGTATTAGTTTCGCCCTAAGCTAGAGTCGCTCGTTCGCTTCGCTCGCTCGCTCGTGTTTTGGTCACAGGAAACCTAACTAACCTAACCTATACTCTGTGGCAAAGATTTTTTTGTGTCTGTGTTATTTTCGCCCTAAGCTTAAGTCGCTCGCTCCCATTTTACTCATTTTATTCGTAGAAATACATTTCCTTATTATTAAACTTATAGTTACTATGCCTATGGAGATTATGCCAATTAACATTAAGCCGTAACAAATTAGCCTATAATTATGCCCAACTACCAGCATGCCAAAAAACAACTTATGCCTAAAAACTATTATGACAAAATATTTTATGCCAAAGCATATTAGGACAAAAAAAATATGCAAAAAAAAGGGTCCCTTATTGGAAAAGAGAACGTTCCAGGTTCCAGCAAGAATAGTTTAAACTTGATATTTAAAACTTTCTCACGCCTATCACCGTTCTTCTCTTCGTGATGATAATGCTTAAAGAGGCCCAGAGAAGTCAACAGGTGTGCCGAAGAAATGATAGAAAAACGAATTCTGGTCATAGGAAAGCTGATAAAAAAACTTCTAATTTTAAAAATTTACCGCTATACACTAAAGTTTGAGTAAAAGTACACATAGTTTAAATTAAAATATATATTCCGTTATTGTAATCTCTCTCCGCCACGACATATCTGCTGTGCGCAAGCTTTATCCTGTTGCCTGGCAGCTAGATTGGCTTTGATCACATCGCTTGTTCCACTGGATAATCCCTTGTTAGGACAACTTATTGATCATGTTGACATAGAGAAACATAGCTCCCTATGTTGTGTCGTTAGCATTGCTCTGTGGCTGATCATTATGATAATAAGTTGATTCGGGAATACCATTTAGGCCTTTGATGTTCAGAATAGTAATACAAGTAAATAATACGTTGCTGATTGTGTTATTATTCGAGTATGTATAAGTTTTGACGCATGTTCATAAACAACTTTTTCAATAGCAGATACAGATACAAATTTTACCACCTATTGGTAATGGTTATAGTAACTTAAAGACGCCTGCTTCATAAAGAGTGGCAAATACTCGTTTACGACACTAAACAAATGTTTTTACGCAAAATTTGAAAAACCTTATGCGTTTGAACTTTCTCACGGAAAACCCATGGGGGAAACAAAGCTCGTTGTACAAAAAATCGACTGTTACTAAGTATACCTAACTTAGGCTTAAAATAAAAATATTTGTTTAATCTTCTTTAATATTCATGAGCAAACTCACGGATTTATCTGCTAAAATAATTTAATAACCCGCTCGCAACCCCATCCCAATAAATTGCGCCACAAAATGTCGCCGATAAATCTATCTAAGCGGAGTCGACACTAGGCAATTAGGAGTTGCGAGGAGTTAGTTCACAGCTATTAACCGACGCCGGGTGGGAGTGCGAATAGTTTCAGAGCCGATTGGGATTGGGAGTTTACAGTGAAAGTGCATTTGGGCGGCTAATACGATCCGAGCTACTAGGAATATTAATGAATGACTTTGGAACTGGCTTGGCTTGCAAATTCTGTGAAAGGTATTTGAGAAGTTAGGGAGTTACTGAGGCAAGTATTCTGTTGAGTGAAGTACATTATTAAATCACGTGTCAAAGGCAAGAGGATTTTTCGAGACCAAAAACAAGTGACAACCGACACCAAACGGCATCTTTGTAAACTCGAAGGAGCTATAGTTTTGATCCAACTGACCCAACTGCCTCATCTTCTAGCGTGACCATGCCAACCCATTGCCATATAAACATAATTATTTCTCTTCCTAGTCACTAGATGGCACTTTATTTATTTATTTATTTAAACTTTATTGCACAATAAAAAAAGTACAAGTGGCGGACCTAATGCCATATGGCATTCTCTCCCGGTCAACCATTGGACCAAGCGGAAAATATGTGTGGCTGGCGTGATAAAATACGTGAAAAAGAAAAAGAAATGTATATCGTACATAAATATGTATATATAAAGATACATATACATTATGGTAATAACTTTATGGTAATAATTAAAACATTAAAATCTATTAATCCTATTATTCAAATAAAGTAGTCTAATTAATTAAATATAACTTATATGAAATGCAATAAATATTTTTAAAGCATATTCAACACTCCCTTTGTCACTTTTTTGCTAGTCGTGTGTGCTGCCATCTCTATGTGGCTGCCCGCAAGTCCAGTATTGCCTACTTACAACAGTTTCTATGGTGCTCTGTTACGTTAGTAATTATATTATCTTTGGCATGAACAATGTGAGGCTTCGGACAACGCTGTGAACGTGGAACCAACTAGAAAGCAAGAATTTGATTTCATTTTGAGCTTTCGATACGAGTCGAGAAATGAGTCGATCAAATCCGACGTAATGAACATGCAAAGGCTGTAGTTTCGAAGCGCAAACTAAATCGACAAACAAACTCTTGCCAACTAAACTTTGTTTAGGATTCCAGACCTTTTTACCTTCGCGGAATTCAAAGTTAAATTTTCAACGTATGTAGGAAGTTGGTGCATAGTTTGAACGAGGAAAGTTAATCTAGTTTGAATGAAACTTGAATGTAATGTTCCATCTTCCGTGCCGATCTGAGATAAAAGAGAACGTAAAATGTACCAACTGCTTCTCTTTCTGCAACAGTTACGGCTGTGATGTTTTTCTGTTTGCAACGGAGTTCCTTATCGCAGGTTGCGGTGTTGGGACTGATTCCAAAAATAGCGTGCGTTACACGCAAATGCTGATCTGATTGACATATTTGTTCAAAGGTAACAGGGGTCAGATAATCTATATGTATAAAAAATGAATCCCTATTTCCCTTGGTCACGCCATCAGAAGTGAACGGCTGAACCGATTTAAATCCAATTTGGAAAGATATCGTTTAAAACTCGGGGAAGGACATAGGATAGTTTATGTCCAGAAATTCCCACAGGGGGCATTTCGCGGGCACAGATAGTGTTTGATTAAAGTACCATACCACGATTTCTTTGACAACTTTATTAATTCTTACCATAGCATAGGGTCTCGTTTGGGGTCTGTGGCGGGCGCGTCGTGTTGCAAGTCCAGCTGAGCGAACAGCGGGAACAGAACCTGCACCCCGCCGATCGAGTTCAGGGCGCTGTGGATCGAATGCGTCACCACCGCTTTCACCTCCTGCAAAAAATAAAATAAAAAAACTTAAAGTTGTCAACTAAGAAAAAAAAAATCTGTGTCTTCCATGCTTGTCTGGGAAAATAAATTAGAATTTACCAAGTGCTTCACTTTCCGAGCATTCATAAGAGCCTATGGACTTGGGAACATGTGCAGCTAGCAAGTCATATCTTGTTTGATTCCTTTTCCCACCTTTTCGCCCACCCTAAGAGCGGCCTTTGGGTCTTGCGGCTCTATTTGCTTAGTGCCGCTAAACCCAAAATGCCCTGGCTACCCCATTAAGTATAAAAACGAAATGGGGGTTGTGTGTTGTGGGCGGTGCTATAGTAAATTTAGTTCCATATTTTTTCCACAAAGACTTTAGTTGTCATCCGTTGTGGTTTGATTTATATGACATTCGACTACCTGCACCCTACAATGACTCCGCCCTTTTGAGTTTGAAAGGTTCATCGTTTTTTAAATACAGTTGAACAATTTTGTGCGGCGCTCTACCGATGTTATGCTTCCTTGGTAATCCTGAGAATCAATGATACTTAGTTTATATTCATTTAAACATTCCAGTTTACGAAGCCAGTCAGAAAGTAAAGTTTTTCAGCCCGAAAAAGCCATATTCTAGGGGGAGATAGTAAAATTGTATAAATACCTCCGTGGGTGATATTATATAAGGTCTAACAAAATCTACTGAAAATATTTATTAAATATATTAACTTTTCCCAAGAAACTTATGGCGAAATATAAAACATGTTTTTTGGCTTTCCATACAAACTTGGATAAGCTAATCGGTAACCATGTATAGGAGGCCAAAAATTTATTTAATATTCCGATATATGATCCTTGGGAAAAATTGTTCAGTATCACGGACCGAATCCACCCTTAAAATAGTTTCGGTACTTATATTTTGTTAGACATTATTTAATTATTACTGTTTGGAGCCCGCTAGATTAGATCCCATAGTCGGGATCATTTTGCCTGCCAGTCCTCCCAGTAGGCATCTAGGTCGTCACACCATATAAATATATTTTCCAGGACGCCGACGTCCGTTCATTAAGGTCCACAAAGTTAAACTATTTACCTAAACTAAAAAAAAATTACACCTTAGTTGTAGGTACTAAGTTACAAAAACATATTTACAAAATGTTCTTGCTTTATCACGATCTTCGGTTCGTGTATGAAGGAGTTTGCAATTTGCATATCATTCCTATGTGTAAAAAGTATACAGAGCCAAGCAGTAGATTTAATATGACGTTTACATAAATCACGTTCGTGGCACACGAATTATGGCCTATAACGTTTTTTGTTCACATTTTTTGTCTCCCTAACCATCAATGAGTCCTGGGAATTTCTTGGGTTCGAATTTCTGAACTACTCCTACATTCTCATGCTATCCTAGTATCCATGGGAGGATACCAAGGTTGTGTACGAAAAGTTCTCACGGCCTACATGAAATTTAAAAAATGTATAGTTTTGTTCCCACAGGTAAGTGAACTATCGTTGTTAAAAATTAACCCCCGTATTTAGAAAAAAAAATCTAAACCTCTTTTAATTAAAATGTATTTTGTCTCGTTCTCACTATGTCTAATATGAAAAAGAGGGAAAGGGACAAAACATATTTTAACTAAAACCAGTTTAACAAACGGTTGTTAATTTTTATGAATATAAGGGTAAATGTTGGCGAGCCAAAGCCAAGTGTGATAAATTTAATGATTTGCTTTATATATATCAGTCTGAAATACGTTGAAGATATCTAATAACTAACTAACGGCATCCTCGGGCCCAAAGGTTACTTTTTAGGGCACGTAAAATGCCACTTGCAACCCAGGGGACGGGCATGTCTCTTCAGAATAGCCTATTCTAAATACACTCAAAATTATGATTATAAGAGAAATGCACATAAAATTCTCACATGCACTAAGTTTGCAGAACCAAGCAAGATGCATAAGTACGTTATAGAACCGTTAAAAGTATTGTAGTGTCTTTTTCAGTCAACCCCCGATCGAACGTGGGAACTTCTTGGGTTAGTCAGATCCGAACCAGAACTACTTCTTTATACTTATGCTGCCTTGGTATCCATGAGAGCAAACTTGGTTGTATCGGAAAATTTCTCACGGTTACCTAAAGTTCCTACCCACAAAAGAACGCTTAAGTCCTTTCGGAATTCGATTACGGATAACATAACTTTAAATTATTGTTTGTTTACGCATACTTAAATTATGAAGATGTGCATATCCTTCCCATGAGTACTAAGTATACAGAACCAAGCAAGTAGTATCTTCACATTGCAAAACGGTCAAAACTGTTTTTACCTGATTTTTTACTTTCCAACCGTCTTCAACCCTCGATTGAACGTGGGAATTTCTTGGGTTCATATTGCAGAACCACTCCTATATCCTCATGCTGTCTTAGTATTCATGAGAGTCAAGCACGGCATATTGGACAATTTCTTATTACAAGTCTTCGCATTTACGTTATAAAACGGACTAAAATATTTTTGCCCTATTTTTTTCTTACCAACCGTCTTCAAACTCCGATCAAGCGTGGGAACTCCTTGAGTAGATCAGAATCACTTCGTAATACTTATGATGCCTTAGTAGCCATGGGAGGAAACTATAGTTGGATCGGAAAAGTTCTCACGGTTACCTAAAGTTTCAGAAAGTTGTAGTTTCCTTTACAAACTTCACAAATACGTACGCTCTTTTGGACTTTAAGTTACGGATGACGTAACTCAAAATGAACATGTGCATAATGCATATTATCCTTCTAACACGTATCAAGTCTACATAACTTCTTCTTCTTATCGTGTGTGTTAGTGACTACCTAACACTAGTGTCAGAGTTTTTAAACCGCCTTAAAGGCCTCTGACATGGTTTTAGGTAACGACCAATGTCAAAGACAGTGACCGGGACCGACGGCTTAACGTGCCCTCCGAAGCACGGATCATCTTACTTATCAGACAATCAGGTGATCAGCCTACAATGTCCTAACCAAACTAGGACAACAACACAAAGTCATTGTCCCCGCCGGGAATCGAACCCGCGACCTCCGGGTATGAGCCGAACGCTCTAACCACTACACCACGGAGGCAGTTACATAACTGAACAGGTAGTTTTTACGTTGCAAAACGGTCAAAACTGTTTTTGCCTAATTTTTTTAGCCCAACCGTTTTCAACCCTCAATTTAACGTGGGAACTTCTTGGGTTCGAATTGCAGATCTACTCCTATATCCTTATGTTAACTTAGTATTCATGAGAGTAAAGTATAGTAAAGTCGGAAAAGTTCTCACGGTTAGTTTTTTTTTTTTCTAATTTAGTGCTTTAATTCCCAGAGATACGTAAGTCTATTGGAATTTGTCAGTTAAAACCGAACTTAAAATTGTAACGTGAAGTTATACTCCCACATGTACTAAGTGAACAGAACCAAATAGATGGTATTTTTACGTTGTGAAACGGTTAAAACCGTTTTTAATTTATCGACATTTTTTGTCTCCAACCGTCAACCCCCGCCCTGATCTAACGTGGGAACTTCTTCGACTTGAATTTCAAAACTACTCCTTAAATCCTTATGCTATCCTAGTACGCATGGGAGCAAAGCTCGGTGCAGTCGGAAAAGTTCTCACGGTTAGGTAAATTTTTAAAATTTTGCCGTTTCATTCCCACATGTACCAGGGGAGTATAAGTTATAAAGAGTTGTTACCTGGAGCATCAATGCGTGAGGAGTGTGAACGAAGTAGGACACGTTCCCTTTCGGCGCAGACTGCAGGCACAGCTGACCATCTGTCGCCACCGGGTTGTACATAAACACTATCGCAGATGACAGCTTGCCGTCGTATAGCACCTGTCCATTGATAAAAACAAAACATTAATCGTCGCTGTTGAGTTTTATAACTTTTATATTTACACATGTTTACAATTTTTGTACATGCTCAAAAGAATGAAAAGGCGTGAAGGATAGGATTTATTTACATTTAAAAATTAAAGTTATAAAATTATCACATTTGTTTTGTTTTTTATATGAATCAAAATTAGAAAATATAAATAGTAGAGTTACTTATTTCAATACTTGTGATTGTTTTGTATTTTTATAAGACTAAGTAAAACAATATTTTGATATTCCATTTCAAAAAGGAAATTAAGATACAGTCTTCCTAATTGTAATTTGCTTTAAGGGTCCCCCGACCCTAGACCAAAATACAACTTTCCATACAAACGTAGTCTACGTTTTATTTCAAAAGGACATGTCCGATTTGGGCAAAATTTTGTAATTTCAAAGATATTGCAATTATCTAGGTTTATAACTAGTTTCCGACACTAAAAATATGAACTTGAAATAGAATATAGTGTTTTATATCATTTTTGACCATTAGTATGGGAAACTTCTAAATCGTTATATTTTCTTTCCAGTTCATAATTTTACCATCGGAAACCAGTTATAACCCTAGATAATTGCAATTTCTTTACAATTACCAATTTTTACCGGAATCTGACATGTGGTTTCAAAATTAAACGTAGACTACGTTTGTATGGAGAAGTCTAGGGTCGGGGGACTCTTAAGAAAATATTGGAACGAAGTTACTTATCGCGCGTTGCGAAAGGAGGCTAGACGGAAAAAATTAAGACCAAAAGTTGTAACAACACTTTTTGCTATAGTTGTAAGCCGTGCGGCGTGCGCGTGTTTCTCTGTCTGTCTCTCTCTATCTCTATCTCTCTCTCTCTCTCTCTCATTAATGAAAGGAACTTCGTTCCATCCGGGTGCTCTTGACACGTCTCAAAGTTAAAAAAAAATTAAATATGGAGAAATAAATTACCATTTGTTCTACCTCTCTACATTTTCCAACTTTGACCATATTTATCATAATATGTAATAAAACATTTAAAATTATGCTTATCCACAAAAACAACACAGGAAGCCCACCGTACATACAAACATGCATTAAACATACCAAGACAACATAACACTAAAGTAATAAAATTAGCGCACATCACATTAACCAAACCCAATTACAACAATGTCTGTTTTCTATTACGAATGCCAACATTGCGCGAAAATACTGAGAATGTGGTACTCAACGACTGTACAGTCAGCAGCACATCAAGCCACCCAAATTCATTGCGATTTCGCCACTATAACCGGTGCGTAAAGGCGCACTCAACTTAACCCTACTGTCGCCTGTACCATAACCGCAGGTAAACAGTGGACATTTTCAGCTCGGCATATTCTTGTTGGTTTATGTAACATTGTAGTTGTACCCTCAATGCTTGCCCACTGTACATAGGTGTCTACCGTATAATTTCTACGTTATTTGCAGGTGAATCTACAAAATTTTGATCACTGATGCCTTAATAGATTACCAATGCGTTAGAAGTAGTAAAATTATTATTTTTTAAGATATATAAACCTACATTACCACTCACTGACTGACTCATTGACATAGTTGTTTGCCCTGTTGCGGGGTTGGTGGGGTTTAGGTTGATGTGCGGTTGTATAGAGGGTGCTAAATGGAGTACCAGAAAAATCTGACATTTGAGGATCTGCGGAAACCTGATGTGGAAGAAGTATGGCCTGCAAAAAGGGTTAAGGTTAGGGGCGTGATTTTTTCTCCATAATGTAGAAGATTATAAGCAATTTGACGAGCGTCATTTGTTTTTTTATTTTTTTTTAAATTCAAGATGGCCGCCATACAAGGACAATTGTCCTCCATACAACCTTACCCATTTTTTCAACTGGACATGTTATTTAGCCCACCTCAACAGCTTCACGTAAAACCGCGGGCTGCTTGCAGCCCGCGCAGCGCCCGAAAAGCTAGTTATTTTTTAAGATCACAAGAATAATATAATTTGAGCCTTTTTATCAACGCTTCTAGGCCAGAAAAAATTGTTTTTGGACATTTCATTTTTCGTGTGTGTAAGTGACCAATGTCAGATTTTTCAGGCTGCCTAAAGGCATCTGACATAGCTTGACTACTGCCATACAATGATGACTTATGATGATATGTGCTTGTAGATATATAAGGTCTAACAAAATTTACTGAAACTATTTTAAGGGTGAATTCAGTCCACGATACTCAACAACTTTCCCCAAGGAACACGTATCGAAATATAAAAGGTAATTTTATTGGCCTCCCATACAAGTTGACCGATCAGTATGGAAAACCAAAAATTATTTTTTATATTTCGCTTCTTGGGTAAACTTAAAATAGTATTAGTATGTTACATACATACATACATACATATAATTACGCCTGTTTCCCACAGGACCTTAAATATTCGTGTTTTTGGACGTAAAACGCCGCTTTCCAGGTCTCGGCAACGTAAACAACTTTTTATCATTCAAGTAAGTAACAAAAACGTTACTAACTTACTAAATTATCAAGACATCAGAAATGTAAGAAGATTATCGCAAACCTCTAGTCCGAGAGCGCGCCTTCAGAAAACAAACATCTTAGTGATATGTGGACAGACAACATCACATCAAAACAAACATATGTAATAACGATCATGTTACTAACGTGGGTTAGCGGTTCACGGGTCTACACGTGGTGTAGGTGTTAGGGTTATCACATCACAGAAAATAAAATATCAACGAAGACAAAAAAAAAAAAGATTTATATAAAAAGAAAATTTCATGCATCGTTGAAATCTATTTTAAGAAATTTGGCTTAAATTAGTTTAAGTTAATAACAGAAATAGGTAAAAAATTAAAACATGCTTATTGTCGTGATTTTGTCAGTGCCAGTTAAAAAACTATGAAGAAGAAAATTAAGATTTCTCTGAATGCAGTCGAATGGTTGTATTCGTATATTTTCATTGCTTCTATTAAGCTTAGAAATAATGACAAAAGTCACTAATACTATCTTTTAAGCTTTATTCAAGCACACGTTTTATGTAAATGAGCAAATGCAGTTTAAGCTAAATTACGTGACCATTTTTCGAAGAGCACAAGTCTTACTTATATTTTTCTTTCTTCACGAGTAATACTACAATCTAAAAGTAAAAATTTACGCAATCAAGAATACATGTGATAATGCAAAAAATAGGAGCGCCAGCCTTTCAAAAAAATTCTAATAAATCAAATTTAAGCTATTAAAATCTCATGTCCTAACAACGAAAGATGTCCGAACGTGACTCTTGACGTCACGGTATTAGGTCTGCCGCGTACGAAAGAGGTAGTGAGTGAGATGTCCCCACCACTGGGTAGTGAGTGAGATGTCCCCACCACTGATATTTGAAATGTTAAATACTACTTCCTAAATTAACCAATTTTCTTGCTGTTTTTAAAAAACATACTCATTTTGGTGGTATTTTTTGTTTTTATAAAATATTACCCAAAGACATACACAGTAAAGCAGCCTTTTGCAAACATTTTTACTGTGCCAATATTAAAATTTATTATCGAAACTGTATCAACCCTAGCCTTGTTAACCCTTCAACGAGTGGACAGCAGGCCGCACTACAGTAGCGAGTGGCCACTAAAAGCCGTCCGGTGTTGCGTTACCGGAGGGGTTAAACAGTAAACACATTCGAATATATATATCTTAAAACCAACAGCCATACATATGCATATCTTACTAAAGTGTAGTACGAGACATAAATGTACGCTCGGTGCATGCTATAAGAATCTTAGTTCATCAACTGTTCCTATTGGAGGCTAGACATTGTCAACCGAAAGGATATCCCCCTTTTTGGTGACAATGATTAATCTCCTATAAACTGAAGAGTCCAGGGACCTTATTACGTCTAGACCCACAATGTAAAGTGTCTCCAAACATTGACAGCCAAAAGTAGGTTGAGAAATAAAAGTAATCATCTTCATTCGAGCGTATTTCCGGTTTCAAAGTCGGTAATGCTCCACTGCCCGGGGTCGGCTACCTAATCTAGGAGATTTGACGAGGTTACTGATTATTACACAGAGCGACTGCCGTCTGACCTCCGCAAAACAAAGGGTTGCGGACCCAGGATCAATCCTTGGAAACGCTGGATGGCGTTCAAGACCCATAGTTTATAGATGCTTTACGAAACTCAAAATCATATTTCTTTCTGGATAATCTGGTGATTCAAGCTTGCAATATATTAACTACACTGAAAACTACTTTTTACAAAGTAAGCTTTCCAGTGGGCTTCGAACTCTCGACCTTTACCACTTCACCACTAGACTACGGAGGCAGTCGAAATAAAATTATTGTCTCATACAAAATCTTGCCGGCCGGCCAATATGTGGAGAAAATAAAAAAGTCCAAATATCTCACCAATATCACCATCAAAAATGAAAAGTTATATTAAGAGTTGAGTCACAAAATTTCAACATCAAATTTCAATCCATAACATTTACTGTATTGCAAAAAAAACTTCTGAAAAATTCACAAGTCGAATCAAACTTTGAAACTGTCAAACAATCCAACTGAGCTTTTCCAAAATTGCGAAACATACTCAAACTCGAATACAATCCAACCTCACATTTCCAATACAAACAGTTGGAAACTCGGCGAAAAAGCAAAAAAAAACGTAATTCAATAACTCCCTATCTAATAAAAGGTATCTATTGTGCGAAGAAACTTCCGCCGAATAAAAGAGAAGCTTCGGGAAACTTGAGCAAAAAGCTCGAGTTGCTCAAGTACAAATAGCCGTGGGCTTTTTATCCGCATTACGCAAACTTTGAGCGGAAGCTTCCGCCGCGTCATTTTGACTTGCTTTTTCTTAAATTCCGTACCAGAAGGATGCTAACTGGAACCCAAAATTATATACTAGAAAAGCTAAGTTTTGGACGAACACTCGAACTGTGAACCTGCAACTCCTTGACCAATTTGGCTCATGTTCAAGCTAAATAATATTGTTAGTCTGATCTACTCGCCTACCAACATTTCATCGCCGGATTTGTCTGTATCGAAAACATCACTATGAATTTTTAAGATATTAACAATATCGCTCGATGATAAGTACGTACCTTTTGTGAGAGTCCGACACGCACTTGGTCAATTTTATTTTCATTGTGCAAATATGTTTGCCGATGAATATTAAAATTAAAAAAAAAAACTTTTTTCATTTGTTTGACTTTTATTTTACAAAATACGCCTTTGCCAAAGCTTGGGAAGTTACAAAAACTTTTGCAACTTTAAAAAATTATAGCAAGGGAAATATTTTCAAATTAAAATAAGCATATCTATAATTGTTAAATTTTGTTTTCTGATTGTCTTCAATTTTACGATCCAGTAAAAACACGTTGAAACGTTATCTAAATGTTATCTGTAAATCGACAAACCAACAAAATAAATCCAAGCGTACCAGAGAGCCATGACTACGGCAGAGCTAAGTGCACTCAAGTTTGAGCTAGATTATTCTACGAAGTCTGGAAGTAAAGTGCTTACGCGAGATAATGGCCCGGAAAGAAAACTCATGTTACTCGAGTAATGAGAAAAATAGATTCCAAGAATTAAGGCTTCATTTTAAAAACATTTTGTAAAGGTTAGCCGAAATTCACAAGATTTTTTAAGGGCAAAGGGCATGGTCCTATGACTCATGTCATTGTTTCATCGTATTGAAAGACATAGTGATTATTCTGTTGACCACAGTGAGTTAAATACCTCTTTAGATGATTTTATGAACAACCATTAAAAGTATTGTTTTTAATCAGTATACCTATAGTTTTAAAAGGCGTATCCACCATAAGTGTCACCTAATCTTATTTCAAATTACAAACAACGTCAAAACACTATTGTATCTCTTCAAAGATACGACATTAGCCTTACAATTACATCAATAATTGTTGTAAATGTAAATATTCTAAATGAAGTTTACAATAACATTTCCTAACTGCGAGACACGGCTTAAGGCAACTCATACTTTATCCAGTTTACGCTAAGTGTCTTAGTTTTAAAGCTTGCAAAGTTAGTTGTAATTTAAACCCGAGTAAGGAAATGGTTGGTTCCTGTTGGCAACCGCCGCGGGATGCGAGAAATTCCTTGGGAATAAAAAGTTTTGGGCACAACGTTTTCCAATCGCGGTTAAATTCAATCGACTTGAAAAATAAGTTTTCGACTTCGTCTTGAGTTTTGGCTTATTTTTTTGTTCACTGAATCTCGGAGGAAAAACATATAAATAATAAACAAACCTTAACTTAAAATAAGTTTATATTTAATGTATAATGTTTTTTTTAATAAATATATAATAAAAAAAATAATGAAGAGGTGTTGGCACTTGTTGGAGAGAAACGCAAACTGCTATAACCTATAAATTCTATATAAGAGGGAAACTGTTAGAACACCTTACTACACATGATGAGATTTTAAAAGTAATATTGGAGGGAAAAAAAGAAGAAAGAAGAGGCAAAGGAAGACCAAGAAGTAGTTTTATACAGCAACTGAAAGATTAAGATAAGATAAAATTTATTTAATCAATTGCTAGTAGTTGCAAGAAGAAGGGATAAAGTTCGTTGTATCTTTATATAGTAACAACAGGAACCCACTAATATCTTTGACATAACGAACTTTCTAGAAGAGTCGAGCCAGACCTTCTTCCTGATGAATTTAATATTGAAACCTCTCAAACAACAGCACGGGAGTTACTGGAAGTTGAGTTCGCAAACTATATCGTGATCCGTGAGTAAATATCAAAAACCACGATTTGACTTCTGGTAGAATTAAGTTGAGAATATTTTTTTTAACACTAAAAACTGATTTCACTCCCAAACTACACAATCGATTTTGATAAAATTTCTATGGTCCTACCTCACAAGTCATCATCATCATCATTTCAGCCGCATAACGTCCACTGCTGGACATAGGCCTCCCCCAAAGATTTCCAAAATGACCGATCAAGAGCGGCCTGCATCCAGCGCCTTCCAGCGACCCTGGTCAGGTCATCTGACCACCTTGTAGGTGGGTGCCCTACGCTTCGCTTGCCAGTACGCGGTCGCCATTCAAGAACCTTTTTGCCCCATCGGCCATCGGTTCGTCGCGCTATGTGTCCCGCCCACTGCCACTTCAGCGAGCTAATCCGCTTGGCTATGTCAGTGACTTTTGTTCTCCTACGGATTTCCTCATTTCTGATTCGATCACGTAGGGAAACACCGAGCATAGCCCTCTCCATAGCGCGTTGAGCGACCTCGAGCTTTCTTATGAGACCCATAGTAAGGGACCACGTTTCGGAGCCATAAGTCATCACTGGTAACACACATTGGTTGTAGACCTTAGTCTTGAGGCACAGAGGTATTTTGGACGAGAAGACATTACGTAGCCTCCCGAACGCTGCCCAGCCGAGTCGGATTCGTCGAAAGACCTCTTCCTCGAAGCTGGAACTTCCTGCCTGGATCAATTGACCCAGGTAGATATACTGGTCTACAACTTCGAGGGTGGAGCTCCCAACACAAACAGGTAGGGGCGCAACATGGACATTCGACATTACTTTCGTTTTTTCCATGTTCATTTTAAGGCCCACTTGTTGGGTAACTCGATTTAGGTCTCCGAGCATAGTACTTCGGTCTTCCATCGATTCTGCCATGACAACAATATTGTCGGCAAATCGAAGGTGAGTGATATACTCGCCATTGATGTTGATGCCAAATCCTTCCCATTCCAGAAGCTTGAAGGCATCTTCCAGTGCAACGGTGAACAGTTTCGGAGATATAACATCTCCCTGTCTTACACCTCTATGCACTGGAATTGCCCTCGTGCACTGCTCCTGTACTCGGACTGACATAGTGGCGTTACTGTATAAGCACTTCAACACTTCGATATACCGATAGTCAATACGGCATCGCTGAAGAGACTGAAGCACGGCTCATGTTTCGATCGAATCGAAGGCTTTTTCATAGTCCACGAATCCCAAGCATAACCGCCGGTTATACTCCCTCGTCTTCTCTATAACCTGCCGCAGCGTATGAATGTGGTCCATGGTGCTAAAGCCTTTACGGAAACCAGCTTGTTCGGGAGGTTGGAAGGCATCAAACCTGTTCGCGAGACGATTCGTGATGACCCTCGAAAACAACTTATATACATGACTCAGAAGCGTGATAGGCCTATAGTTCTTTAATAGGGTGTTATCTCCCTTTTTGAAGAACAAGACCACCACGCCCCTGTTCCACGCTTCTGGCGTTACGCCCTCGAGCAGAACGGAATTAAAAAGCCTCTGAAGGACTTTCAGTACCGGCGTTCCGCCCGCTTTCAGAAGCTCTGCTGTGGTTCCATCCTCGCCCGGCGCCTTGTTGTTTTTAAGCTATTTGAGGGCCATCCTAATCTCGTACAGGCTGATGTCCGGGATATCTTCGGTAAAGTGTCGGGTTAGCTTGGTTCTTGGGTCTTTAGCCATTTGTTTACTGGGTTGTGAAACTGAGGTATACAGCTGTCCATAAAACCTCTCGATCTCCGCCAGAACCCCTTCCTTTGACACCACGCCGCCGTCCTGTCTTCAGCTTTATCAATCGGGTTTGCCCAACCGACATAGCTCTTGCGAACACTTTGGAGCCTTTATTCTGCTCTATCGTCTCCTTAATACACTCAGTATTAAAGGAGCGGATGTCGTGTCGCAAGGACTTTTGTATACGTCTGTTGAGCTGCCGATATGATTCAGCATCTTTGGAGGTCTGCAGCGGCCTTGATCGTCGCTCTGCCATTAAGTCTAGGGTCCGAGCATCGATTTTTTGAGGCTTTCCTCACAAGTGTATCCTTCAAACCAAAAAAAGAATTTACAAATCGGTCCAGGAGTTTTCGAATAATCAGTGAATATACTTTTAAAAAAGTTCGGGTTTAGAAGTCTATTAATAACTATCGTCGCTCAAGTAATTATAAAAAAAACCCGTCTGCGTGAAAAATGTTCTTTTGTAGTGTAAAAATTAAGGGATATAAGAAATTAATCTGTTTTCCATTTATCTATCTATATGTATGAGAATGTAACTGACGTTTTACAATATTTAACCCCTTTTCTTTCTTCCATATTACTTTAAACAAGAATTAGTAAGTTTTACTCGTATATAATCCCTTTGCAGTTTGGTTCCTAAAATTTTTATCATCTTCTATTTCAAATAAAGATTTTATTCGTCCGCAGAACAATTTAAAATAACAACCGAAAGGTAACAACATCTCGTTACTCTGATTGTTTGCAACCAGTTTCGTGATCTGCAGTAACTTGCGGGCAAATACAGTCAGTAACCAAGGACCGAGTCGGGAAGTGATTGCGTCAGCACAAATACCAATTGGGTATTTACCTAAGCCAAAAATAAATTATTTTGTACTGATAACAAAATAAAACGTTGCGAAATAATGTCACTTGTCTTTATACATATCCATTTTAACGTGATTTTAAATTAATTATTGCAGAAAAACTGTTAACAATAGCGCTATTTGACTCCAAAAAACTATGATGTCATCTGCCTATATTTCATACAAAATCCCATAGAAACTGTTTGTTTTGACGTTTAGAAAAAAGTATCTGATTTGACTTGTTGGAAAATAGCGTATTACATTGTATAGATGGCGTTACACGCAACTAAATAGTGTCACTTCCATTACGTTGACGACTTCCGTGCCTTAGTGGTTAACACGCCAGTCCGCTACTCCCGAGGTTCAAGGTACCATCCCAGCCAGGGCTAGTTGGAAATGACCTTTTTTAAATTGTCCTGAGTCTTTGGTATTTATCTATAAGTGTATGTATTTGCAGTTGGATTGTATAATCCGCTATTATTCAAAAACTCTAGGTGTTTGGCATTACAGCTCAGTTTTGTAATACAGCTGAAAATCGTTCAGCTAGATCGTCCAATGTGTTACGTTTAACAAACTAGCTAACGTAAGATTGTAGGTCGATTAGTTCGGAATTCTGCCACTTGTGGCTTGTGAATTGTCAGTGTCATAACAACAAATATGGCCTCCCATAAAGTAAATTCTTTGCCGCGTTCCGAGACTAAGATGTTTTCATCGAGAGACATCGGGGGCTTCGTTTGTGATTTCAGACTGCAAAAGATTGAAAAGAATAAAGCAGACCTTTAGCTTGGTTCCCATATTGTTATTTCGACGCCCGCTTTCTGGCAAGATGGAAAATTCTCGTGAATCAAATGAAGGCCGTAAGAAATAGCTACGCCATTGAGTTGTCGAGTTTACAAAATTATATAATCAATATCCAATTGCATCGAGCTGATTATCATTCTTCGTTGGTGTTTTATGATGTTTGGAGACTGAATTATTTAATAAGGAGTTGAATTGAGGTTTTATTTCCATCCCATGAGTAATATAAGAATAACAACTATGGTCCCCTCATATATTATTTTATTTAGTAACACAGTTTTATTCAGTAATGGTAATCCTATATGTCATCTCAACGCTACCTGTTTTGTTAAATGTAATTACGTAACTCATTGACAATCGAGCTGAACTATTTTAGCTGTTTTACAAAACCGAGCTGTAATGCCAAACAGCTACAGTTTTTTAATAACAACGGATTATACAATTCAACTGCGACATATTTATCATAAAATATAGTATCGTTAAGTCAGTATTTCATAGCACAAGTTTAAAACTTATTAGGGTTAACTCAATCACTGTAATTTGTCCTTTACTATTAAAAATAATAAAAAGACTAAACAAATAATTTATGTCTTCTAATGAAGGCTTCTGAGGCTTCTGGAAAAACGAGCATTCAAATTAAATATGAATTTGCATGGTAATTAAGTCAGGGGAGAGAAAGAACAAGGAATATTCATTTTTTAACCGGTAACCGCACCGCTTTAACTTTGCTTAAAGAATTTATAAGTACGATACGAGTAAGAATTTTTAATAAGATAAAAAGAGTCATATACTTAATTATATACTGAAATACTGGGGCCCAGGCTTATGTAATACTATTATTAATTCTGTGCTTAGGCTGTATGTGACTTTATATCTATGCCAACTACGGGGCTGATATGAAAATGCAGATGATTCATCAAAAATAGATAAAATTTTGGTTTTTTTTTTTAACTCAAATAAACAACATTTGGAATTTTTTATTCTTTAAAATAATACAGATAATGTGTCACGCTCACGAATAGGTATAGAGTAGGATAGACAAGCCGTAAGGCTATAAAAAAATACTTATAAATATAATGAGTGATGTGATAACACAAAAATCTCAAAATTCGGCAAAAAGGGGCTAGCACATTTTGGCCTGGAGCGTAGTTAATAATGATATGCAGTTTTTTTTTCGCATTTTTATTAAAAGTTTCCTAACATGGGAATAAAACATTTCGCATTAGTAAAATAAAAACTAAAAGTTTCAAGACTAAATATATTTTTCTCATAATTATAAATTAAAATTTTAGACTAGATTTACCTACAATATTTTACATTTTCTGTATAAAAAGTTGGACACTTAAGACTTATAGTAACTAAACAGCTTTCTCATTCAATGATTGCGAACAAGTTTGGGCGAGCAGTTGCTGTTGGCAACTTTTTCCCGAACCCCGACTTCGCTTTGTAAACGTCGATGTTTGATGAATTTTCCCGAGTCTTTCAAGAATCCGATAGTTTCCAACAAGTCGAATCAGATACTTCATTCTTAAGTTAAAAAATATTTTTGGAATTTGTGTGACAGATAAAAAAAAACACTTTCAAGCTTTTGCCCCCATAACATTTGAACGGGTGAACCGATTTCCATCAAACATAGTTCAGAATCACCGCCAAGAAACTTACTTTCACGTAAATAAAACCCCATCGAAATCGGTCCATCCGTTCGAGAGCTTCGATGACACAGACAGACAGACAGACATTGACCAACTTTTTGGCGAAATAAACGCAGTTCCGTTATTTCCGTCATAAATGCTAATAACTAATTAATTTGCTACCAGGAAAACATATTCGCAACGCCGTTAAAACAGGTGATAATGAGTTTCCGCGCACCTGCCCGCTGATTAACTTAATCTCCTCACGGCCATATGATCCCAGTACCTCATGAATATGCTACCAGCACTCCCGCTTTAATATTTTTCTCGGCGTAATTAATTTTCAAAGTTTTCTCTCATTAATTTAGAAGTTGTTTTACTTAATTTTTGGTCACTTACATACATATCTAAGTAAGATTTTTTTAATGTCGCCACGTGTTCGAACATTGCGTCATAGTCAACCAAACAAAGTGTCTCAGACAGGGTTAAAAACATCATCTTATATAGTTCTTTCAAAGCACAAAGGAATTCTTTTTCGTTTACGCAACAATTTACATGAACAAGTTAAAGTTGTGTGCTTCAAGTATAATTGAATTTATGTTATTTATCTCCATAAGTTTGAGGAGTAATCTTAGCTTTTTTGCCAAGAAAGCCTTCTTCAAATAAATATGTCTGTGACTCAGGCCTAGATGAGTTATAGTGTGTTTTGCGTATCACGCGTAACTTTATACGCAGCAAACAAAGTGGCTGTATCAGTGCCTATGAGGCGCGTGAAATATTCACCTCCCTACGTCTGCTGCCGCCCTGGTTTAGAGCTTGCCTTTAAATATTTAACATTTTTTGTTTTAATTTTTTTTCTAAGAGTTCTTTTCACACAAGTTTAATGCGAATAGAAATATAGTTAAGGAGGCGAAGAGGGGAATTTTCGGCAATACTCGAGCGTGGCAGTTTAAGATATGAGAGATACCTTAGACCTAATAGAACAACCTTGTAAAGTATTTAGCTCTATATGTAGTGACGCGCGCCTAGGATAGACGATCAGATTAGTAAAAAAAAAACGATAGTCTGAAATACTCGAGCGCGTCAGATTAAGATATTGGGGGTTGATTTGATGGTTTAAAGACTAAATTTAACTAATCTGACGATAAGACCTTGACGCCGCCGAGTTATAGGGTCGCGAACTTGTAAAAAAAAAACGTTAATCCGGCATTCTCAAGCGCGATTTTTTTATTTTTTATTTTGAAGAATATAATCTAAAACTTACTAAAAATACAAAATCTGCCGGTTTCCGCATGACCGGAAGTGTGGAGGGGCCATTTCGTCTTCCTAAGAACGCGTTGCGGCATATAAGTCGCGAACGATACATTTTACAAAAAAAAAGTTTAAATAAACATATACGTTGGCTGTATCTATCGCTTTATTGTCATTCTTAAATTCCCCGTTTTATCAAGGAGAAAGAAAGGAAAAAAAAAAGAAACCAAAAAACCTTTTTCGGTCAGATTAAGAGAACCCACCCACTTTTTTGTCAGATTAAAAAAATATGCTTTCAGGATACCGAGATAAACCTCCCCTATGAAAATCTGACGCGCTCGAGTATTTCAAAAAACTTTTTTTTTCTCATTTTCAAAAATTCATCGTAACTTATCGTCACGCCGAAATCGTCAGTTTTTTTAAAGGGAGCTTCCTTGGGGCCTACTTAACACCCCTTCCGAAAATCTGACGCGCTCGAGTAAATTTTTTTTTTTGCATTTTTGACTACTTTATATGCCTACCCCCACCACGCAAACCGGCAGATTAGTATACCGTTGTTATCAGAGGCACTTGGGGCATACGTAGTATGAATATCTGACGCGCTCGAGAATGCCCAAGTAACTGTTTTTTTTAACATTTTTGAAAAACCGTACACGCCAAACCCACCGCTAAAATGGTTTTTACCGTACGAGCTTTTTTTTTCGAAATTATTTTATCTTTCGATTTTGATAGGTCTTGACGGCGCCGTTAAATTACGCCATTTAGCTACCTCGCCTCCCTAACTAATATATAAAATTGAAGTATGTATTAACTAATTACTATTTTTTTGCAACATGCCGAAGGACGGTATAGTAGAGGATCTAAGGGAAGTATATAGTACGGGCAACATTTTCTGTACAACCATAACAATCTATACATATAATAAAACAGTAAAAAAAGTGTGTCTGTACATTAAATATATTTCGAAACAAATATTGTGGGGGATGGAGACGTAGTAATAGAGTAAGAATTTAAAAAAAAATGTCTGTCTGCTTGTCTGTTTGTCTGTATGTCTGTTTGTCTGTTTGTACACGCTAATCTCCGGAAATACTGGACGGATTCGAATGAAACCTTTTTTGTTATATAGCTATTAAGCATGGGCAACATATAGGGTATAAATGATTTTGGAAAATGGAACGCCTGATGCAGAACCATAATGGTCTAGCTAAACTATAAGAGAAATAAAAATGCCGCCTTAGTAAAAGTTGTTCAGCCTGATGAGCATTTTCCAGAGACATAAAGTCCACGCGAACGAAGTGGCGGGCTTCGGCTAGTAATCTTATAAAGGAGAAAGTTTGTGAGTGTGTGTGTATGTTTGTTACTTCTTTACGCGCAAACGGCTGGACCAATTTTAATAAAATTTAGTATGAAGGAAGCTGACACCTTGAATAAACACATAGACTACTTTAAGCGCGGGAAACGCCGCGGGCGCAACTGGTTATTTGTAAGCAAATTCCCCTTCTATTAGAACAGCCCAGTCCAAAAGTGAACAGATATTAATTAAGTACATTTAAAGATAGAAGGCCTAACAACCGTTCAAGCAGCTCTTGAAGTCCTGACCTAACTGAATTGTACAAGTTTAGTTAGGTACTTTATTTCGTAAGTAATTGTATTACGCGAAAATCTGCCAAGTTGGAGTTGCAAAGAAGTTACGGAGTTGCGTGCAAATTAAACCAATAAAAAGTTGGCAATGGAACCGTATTACAGTCCAATTATTTGCGAAGGTCGGCGTTTAATTTTGCTTTTTTCAGGATCGTTATTTCATCATGGCAATGTTATAGAAAATAAATATTAAAAAATTTTAATAATTACAGTAAAATAATAGTATTGCAGATTTATATTTATTAATAGGCTCATATATTAAAACACTAAAGGGAATCCTGTACTGTGTTACAGGAGAACAAGAATGTAAAGTACATATTATAGGCAAGGTACTATAGAATTAATCGTTATATTTCATTTGTTATATGTAATTTATTTTTGTCAGATTGTAAGATTCTCTTCTGATAAATTGTTCGTTGTAGGTAACACACAAATTTTGGATTGCAACCAGTTTTTAATGTTTTTTCTGTGCAATTTTGCAATAGTTGTAATCTGTTTATTATGATAATAAAATAACATAAATAAAGAGTTAGATGCAGTTGTTAAAACTAAAAACCGAGTTTCCACCCAAACCACACGACTAATTTTAAGAAGAAATTTAGATTTTAATCTTTACCTAAATTTTCAAACAGCGTGCTACAAAATAACTTATGTTCCCGTGAATTACCCCATTCGCACAAACGACCGACCCATCCTTAACTATGTCCCAAATGCGACATTCTTACCCTGGTATTTTGTACAAGTTTCTAGTTCAAAGAATGTTTTGTCGCTAAATGTGAGTATATGTGGGGTGGTTTTTAGGGCTGTGAATTTTCCATATTTTCTTTTCACAAGTCTCGAACTTACTTTGGGGCTAGCTCAATCTGTGTGGTTTGTCCCTATATATTTATTTATTTTAAACTTTTTACAGTACATTTGAATAGAAGCCGTTAAATATGACGTAACCAAAAATTTTTTGTCAAAAGGAAAATATGTAGGGAGGTACTTTATGTATCTGTAATATACGGATGTATTATATGTTTGTATGTCTATCGATGTTATGTTACTCTCAAAAGGATTAACGGATTCGTACCATTTTTAGGGTCCTATAGTAAAAAAAGGTATCCGTGTAGTTTCGCCATGTCTCTCTGTCAGTCAGCAGTTCTACTCATCTATATCTATACATATACATATAATAAAACAGTAAAAAAGTGTGTCTGTACATTAAATATATTTCCAAAAAAAATATTGGGGGCGATGGAGACGTTGTAATAGAGTAAGAATTTAAAAAATGTCTGTCTGTTTGTCTGTTTGTACACGCTAATCTCCGGAAATACTGGACGGATTCGAACGATTTTTTTTTTGTTATATAGCTTTTAAGCCTGGGCAACAGCTTGCTTTTGGGAAATGGAACGCCTGATGCAGAACCATAATGGTCCAGCTAAACTATAAGAGATATAAAAATGCCGCCTTAGTAAAAGTTGTTCAGCCTGATGAGCATTTTCCAGAGACATTAAGTCCACGCGAACGAAGTCGCGGGCTTCGGCTAGTAATAAATATTTTTTTTTGTTGCTTCCACAATGTAAAGTGGAAGTCAATATTTGTTCTTGACTAACCCATCGCGTGGTCTTTCAAAAAGGTTGTGTTTTTAGATTTAGGGATCAGATTCAGAAATATTTAAATTTAGAGTGCAAATTTTTGTAAGAGTCAATTACAAAAACCGAGTTCAAAACTAAAAACTGACTTTACCCCCAAACTACACAACCGATTTTGTCGCGACAAATTGATACCTTCTTCCTTTTTTTGTAAGTACTTAAAAAAGTACTTGCGCACCTACGTATATCCTACATCCTATATAGTAAATGTTTTGTATCAGAAAATTACTGGTCCAGTAAATACTCGGCATTTTCACAAATAAGCGACCCCGGGCCGTTCCATTTCAAACTATGTGCGGCATTCCGGTGTTGCTATTTGTTCGTCAAGTTCCGGAATCCTAGTTCCTAAAACACTGATGTTTTATCCTAATAGTGAGTACACATTTACCGAATTTCCCAAAGAGGGATGGCGTCAGGTACAGCGTAATAACGTGATAATGACTGAAAATCAGTGCTTGCGCCCTGAGCAATTGCTGAGTTATTGCCTTTTTTTGTCACTGCGGTTCACTTTATTTCTACGACTGATTGTTATTGTATTTGTGTTGATTTGTTTGTATGTACATTTATATGTGTGTACCTCAGTGAGACAAATAAAGTTTTTATGTATCTATCTATAATATGCATATATACATGCTTATAAGTGACGTGCTTTATAAGCTACATGAGATAGATGTCAATACTCATATTTGGTATATAAGCTGTATAGTTGCATTCAATAGAGTAAGAGTCGTCTCTATTTAAGGAGTAGGTTTAAGAAGATGGAATAAATACAATCAACGGCTCTCGTGTTTCCATCACCACTCCCAATCAAAAAGCTACCTCATGGACACCAACATCAACCCGACAGTATGTCACATATCATTTGTTTATTGCACTCTAAGTCCGGTCGTCAAACTACGGCCAAATCGTTTAGGGTCAGCACAGAACGGAACTGTCGCATGCTGCTATCCTTTTCTGTCGCTTAGAACTGTCATTCGCTAAAGCGAGAGAGAGCGACGGAATGCATGCTGATGCATGGCCGGTTTCTTTGAGTTCCGTCGCCCTTTCTCGCTCTAGCAAATGACGGTTCTGAGCGACAGAAATGGATAGCAGCAGAAAGTTCCAATCCGTGCTGACAGATGAGTCCCAACCATTAAACCGTTTAGGCTGTTGCATGCTTTGATGCACATTATTGCGGGAAATTACTGCCTGGGCTCCAAAGCAGCTCAGCCGAAGATGCAACTGAGAACGCGGTAAAATGTAGAGACTTTGTGCCCCATCAGTTATATCTGCCTCAGTGGGGGGCGTAAATTTGCAGAAGAACTAGCAGGACATCACTCAAATTTGAACCAACGACGCTATAAGATACAGCAGTTTCCGACCAAACAGTTTAAATGCGAGGTTCAAAAAGAACCTACTGTTTAATATCAGTGATATCGTAAATATGCAAACAATTTAAGAAGTGCAGACATTTTTAGGCAATTTGCAGAAAAAACAACACTTCCTATATCATATCGTTATACTTTTCACCGTTTTAAGGATTCAAGGTTTTTTTATGAATGGTTATTTACGAACAAAACAAATCAACCGGCCCGCCCATTATTTATTTAAGACTAATGAAGTTGTGAATTTGTACCTGAAAGTTGAACAATCCGGACAATAAATAAACTTCAGTCGTGTCTAGGGTTGCCAAACGGTAAGACTGAAGTATCCGGAAAATTAAAAAAGTGATTTTGGAATTTTCGCGGTTTTATCCAGATAATAACTTTGGAACAGAACGGAGCTTTGGGAATCCTACTAATATTATAAATGCGAAGTGAGTTTGTAGATTTGTTTAATTGTTTTTTTGTTTGTTACCTGTTCACGCTTAAACTACTGAACCGATTTGGATGAATTTTGGTATGGATATAGTTTGAGACTCGGGGAAGGACTTGGGTACTCTTTATCCCGAAATTCCTACGCGGGTACAGCTAGTATTAAATAATTTAAGACTTTCGCGGTCACAATGCCGTTATTCACACATAAAGGGATTCTATTTTGGGCCATATATTTCGACCACACTACAGCCGTTGGTTTTACGAGAAACACTATGTAGCGTTGGCATCAAAGAATCAAATATTCATTAGGGATTTACTGGCACTTTTACACTTCATAATTATTTTAATGAAAAGTTACGAGTGCTAACTTTTATCATCGACCATTATAGAGAAGAAACGCCGAATTTAAATAAAAACCGGTGGATCGCGTTTAAATTATTTAATAATTCAGAATCTTGTTCGGGTCTCTGAACATCGAATGAAATGTGTGGAAAGCCTATTTGGGTGCGGGGCGTTGCCACTGATAAATGAGTTCCTGAGTCCGTTCGCTATGGTACCGAATTATACAGCAAGTGATTATTGTGTTGTACCTTTGCGATTGGTCTGTTTGTTATTGGTTAACAAAGGTTCCGTAAGACATTATTCAATTCCTGCGAACGTACTGAATTTTTGGGTCCCTTTTTGTATTTTGGTTCGGTATGATTGGGGTTGAAACTTTAAATAAGTGTGACAGAGAAACACGAGGTCGATGCCCGCCATTTACATGTTATATAGCAAATACTATAATCTCTAATTTTGAGCAAATTCTAAGATGAACCATATAATAAAATATTAAAATAACAAAAACCATATAATAAAATAATAAAAGATTTTAGAAAATACCATATCACCACCCGCGTCGCTTGATTTGTGTTATCATTTAATCATGCTTCGTAGTCAAATAGATTCGTAGATTGGAATTTTTATTTAACAAAGATGACGAACAAATAGAAAGAGATTGTTTAGGAAGTATAAGACCTACTTTTAGTAGTTTCTAAAAAACCTTTAATTTCATTAAGTACTTATTTATATATGTGTTAGTTTCAAAAGTCCTTGACGTCATGTAACTTACCCCATAATTACCAAACCGCATGCAACTTTTCAATCCCATTTCGAAGAAATTCACTCATCCCAACAAGACATCAATCACAATTTACCAGGACACCATAAAGTTAGTGAAGTTCCCAACCAATAACCGAGCCTTACGTCATGAATATTCTGCGCGGGATCGTGGACGAGGTCCCCGAAGCGATCCTCTCTGATATCGCTCGTCGGAAGTGGCACGTGACATTCAGCATCAAATCGGAATTGACCCTGGCACCACACAGACAATAGCAAACACATTACAAAGTGATGACAACACGGCTGTGAGTCAAATTATACAGGGTAAGCGAGACAAACACATATAACTAGTATAAGAGCGAGCGGCACGACATGCTTACGCGCTTGCATGCTTCAATATCTACGAGCAGGGACGCATGCGCGGCGGCCACTTCTTTCGCTTCATCTGCCATGCGTCGTCCTCTAGGCGTCGCGTCTTCTTTCACTACAACGCATGCTTCTTCTGTTTCGGTCGCCTTGGTATCTTCTGTTGGCGAAGCGCTATCAAGGGATTGGGGTTCAGGAGTTTGAGGGGTATCTGGATCGGGGACAGGGATGTCAGCGTCAAGCTTCGGCGGAGCCTCGCTCACCCTTTTATGGTTCTCCGGTAAACTGATGTTGCATTCGTTGTCGAATCGAAATTGACTCTGTCCAGGGTTAGCAGGAAAGAAAGTTAAGAAATCATAAAAAGGTTACAATCTAAAGAAGTTAAGATGTTTAGACGGCGACGGGCAAGCACGTAGATTTTTTGCTTGAGCCTAGCATGTTGACCTAAATATTTTCGTGATGCCTGAGTCAAGCATTTACGTGCTTACCCTGTGCTTTTTACCTCGAAATATAACCCTATGCGCATAAGTTGACGCGGTGCACGCCAGCATTATACTATGTAGTATGTTCATACATATGCTACATTGCTTATGATATTCTAAACATTGCTTAGCCATAAAAAATCCGCAGTGAGCGCGTAAAACTTTACCGCGCACCGCGCCATCTCGTTTTCATAACATTAATAAATACAAAGTTTTCCCACTAGGTAAAATTATAAATTCAAAATGAAAATTCGCCTCGCATTTGAAGTTCCGATGAAATGTAAAGTTCTCGTGCGAGTGTTGGAAAACTTAAATACAATGAATTTAAAATTGAGCAGAAAAACATTTTTTTTTTACTGTCTTAAAAAATACATGTTTATAGCTTCACGATTGAGATTTAATAGGTACATTGGTAAATTAGTGTCACGAATTGTGTATTGTTTTGACTTTTGATCTTTACTAATCCGGTCAACTAAACTGAACAACTGACAATTTGTTTGGGGCTCAAATTCACCAAGGTACCAGCAGATCATAAGTACACTACAGCTCACCTTATACCCCGGACCGAGTCTGTGCATGGCGCAGATCTGGTGTGTGGTTAGCGCCTCTCCAAACAGGTAGATGGCTGCCATCTGCCCGCAGAAGACTCTTTCCTCATCCAACTCGGCCGTCGCACCGATGTAGCATTTGTCGAATGGCTGCAAAAGAAAAATATTTTTAATAAAATATGTACTTATAAGAATAAAACAAGATCATGATAACTGTCAGCTAGTAAAATATTGCGCCAAATAGAAAAAAAAATGACTTTATCTCGTTTCAGAGACCAAGATTTACTTCGGATCGTTATGCCAGCAAAGCAAAATAGTAGAGACTATCTATAAATACGTTCATAATTTCATCAAAGATAAAAAGTGTGCGCGCGCTAAGGTTTTAAGATGGTAATACCTGGGCGACCGAGCTTTGCTCGGTTACATCTCAAACATTAACTAAATTCTTTTTACTTGTCTAAAAACAGTACAAAATAAAAAATCCTACTAATATTATAAATGCGAAAGTGAGTTTGTATATTTGTTTGTTTGTTTGTTTGTTTGTTTGTTTGTTTGTTTGTTTGTTTGTTTGTTTGTTACCTCTTCACGCTAAAACTACTGAACCGATTTGGATGACATTTGGTATGGATATAGTCTGAGACTCTGGGAAGGACATAGGGTACTCTTTATCCCGAAATTCCCACGGGGAGCGAAGCCCGCGGGTACAGCTAGTTATATATAAACTTGAACATAAAAAATAACAAAAGTAAGTCACCGAGTGGGATTCGAACCGGTAACACTCTTTCTAGCGGTCAGCATCCTTAACCACTGAGCTAAGCGGATGGCGGCCGGCGCGCCGAAATTTGCGACCATATTCTGCGTGGAAAGAAAAACGCATGAAAACTCGAAAACACGCGTTTTCCCAAACATAAAACTAATCTAGATCGATAGTTTACCCCCGAAAACCCCCATATACAAATTTTCAGCGAAATCGTTAGAGCCGTTTTCGAGATCAAAGAAATTTATAAATAAATATATATACATACAAGAATTGCTCGTTTAAAGGTATAAGATAAAAATAAAAATTTAAAAAGATAAAAGAATTCAAAAACAATTTAACAAAGAATCCTGTGCAATTCATCAAATATCACAAACGCCCATCTTTAGTCTAAAAAAAGAAGACTTGTTAGAAACGAAACGGAATAAAAATGCTGGCCGTGGACATTTATTTTATAAATTAATAAAGAAGCCCAAATTTAAAAGCAAAACAAAGGAGAGAATTTGCATAAGATTGTCGGGCGCCGTGAAAATGTTTCTTAAAAACTTGGACTAGCAAATTTTCCACTGAAATTTAATTACAATAAAAAAAAACTCAATAATGTTTCCACGGTTAATTAAAAGTAAGGCGAGACTCCATTTGAATTAATTCATCAAATGGAATGTATCATTAGATTTGGGGAAAAGGACCAAGTTATCTCGTTCATTTATCAAGACACAAGGAGTGCAGAAACTTTGTAGAGTTCTTGACCACGCAAATTTGTTTAGTTTTGTTGAGTTTCTTAGTTACTTACTCCTTTGGAGTTACTAGACCTACCAAAGTTTAAAATTGGTGAATAATTAACCACAGCTTACAAAATTTAGGAAAATTGATTTAGCCGAAAACTTAAGACAATGTATGTAATGTGTAATGGCTTATTATTTTTTATTTTTATTGAAGTATATTTTTTACCATATCAGGATCAGGATAAACTGTGAATACTGTAATTTAAGTAAGTAGTGTATTTTTGACGTCAAAAAATGGTTTAATTCTCATTATATTCTATCGCCATGTTTGTTCCAAGAATAGACTTAGAACTTAGAACAGCTGTGTTTTCCCAACGAATTACTTTTCTAATTACTTTAGGCATACGATTTATGTCACTGAATTTACCACTCCGTAGTGGTCGCTGCGTGCATAGAAATAATGAAGATATCGTTTTTCGTTACCTAAACGGGCAGAGACACGGCCTGGTATTACTAAAAGCCCGTTATTTTCAACAAAATTTGTACTTCGTCAAACGTCAAACTGCAATTTTCCTTTTGTTTCTCTCCTACATAGTCTTTACAAAAGCATACTCCATACTTTGACAATTTAGCAAACCCAAACAGCGCGGCGCGCTGATGTAAATCGTTTTTATTATGATAAAGACTTTTTAAGCGCACCACCGGAAATCTTCCCTTTACCGAATTACGGGTAAGCGGGTCTCGGAATTTTTATAACAACAGCTTTGGTGCTTGGTTTAAGTTACACAGGTATCTTGTTTCTTGTTTTCTCGATGTTCATTTGTTTTTCTACCGATGGTTAATAGATGTTTTTTTTATGACTTACAAAAAAAGGAGGAGGTAATCAATACGTAGCGATCTTTTTTTTAAATGTGATTTCACCGACTATTCGAATACGCCTTGACCGATTTGGATATTATTTTTTCAATGGGTATATTTGTGAGGTGGTTCCATAGAAATATTATCAAAATCTGTTGAGTAGTTTGGGAATGGAGTCAGTTTTTAGTTTTAAAAAGATAATCTAAACTTTTGCAATAGGGGGAAATCTTGCGTTTATTTTGAGGTGGTCCCATAGAAATATTATCAAAATCTTTTAAGTAAATTGGGGATGGAGTCGGTTTTTACTTTTGACAAATTATTAAAAATAATCTAAATACCGGCTAAAGGGGAAAATCTTGCCTTTACCAAATTACAGGTAAGCGTGTCTTTTTATAGGTAAATGGTCATAATAGTATTTTATGCAACAGTTGTATAAGAAGGATCAAAAAATGCGAGATGCGTAGTTTACGATGCAGACCTTGGCGAGCATTGTAAGGTGACGCCATCGAGCACTTATACAAAAGTTTGTAGCATTCATGAATAATTCAATTTTTTAATACCTGAAAAAATAAATCACAAAATATAGATCCGCTCATCTTTCCACCTTTGCCCCACAAATTTTACACGTGAGGTAATTCGCCCAGTTATGTCGCCAGAGTGCCTTCTCTGGTGCACTTGAGGCGATTGATCCAATAAGTCACTACTTACGCTGTTGTCTTGATTTACTGAATGTATGAAAAAAAGTTTAACGACATCCGTGGCGTAGTGGTCACCATGCCAGTCCGCCACTCAGAGGTCCCGGGTTCGATCCCCGATCAGGACAAGTTGGAAAATGGCCTTTTTTAAAATTGTCCTGGGCCTTAGTTGTTTGTTTATCTATATATGTATTTACTATAAAATATAGTATCGTTGTGTCAGTATCCCATAAAACAAGTCTCGAACTTACTTTGGGGCTAGCTCAATCTTTGTAATTTGTCCAAAAAAAGTGCTAAGTAGTTATATGATTTTTGGTAGAAAAATTTTGCTAATTATCTACCAGTTTACCGTTGTGACGTAGCAAAAAAGATAGGAGATGGAGTGCAAATTTTATAAGATCATCGAAAGAAAGAAATAATTTAAAAAATATTTTTTTTTTTCCTATCGTACTTCCTACTAATATCCTAATCCTACTAATATTATAAATGCGAAAGTGAGTTTGTGTATTTTTGTTTGTTACCTCTTCACGCTACAACTACTAAACCGATTTGGATGAAATTTGGTCTGGATATAGTTTGAGACTCGGGGAAGGACATAGGCTACTCTCTATCCCGAAATTCCCACGGGGAGGGAAGCCCGCGGGTACAGTTAGTAGTTTATATATTTTAAAAATTACATGAAGTATATAAGTAGAAGTAAGTTCCCGTTCCCGCATGACGTCAAATTACGAATGCAGCGCACAGCGCATAGTAAATGTGTGGCCACGAAACAAGCGGCCACAATTATGATGCTCTGAATTATAAACGACATTCGGGCGTGTTACGTTATGAGTTGTTTAACAAGCCGTTACTGACGATGTGACGTGTCGACAGAGTGTTCTATATATTTTAATAATATTTAGTTAATATTGTTGCCGTGTGGCAGAGGCGGCGTAAGGCGTGGGCGGTGTGGGCCACCGCCCACGGCCTCGCAGGGCAAAGGGCCTCGCGCCTCACAGACAACCGAAGATATATTTGAAAAACTAGGAAAAATTCAAAAGTACACGCCACAAGGTTTTTCTTATATTAAGTATACTGATGTGTTAGTGGCATGAATAAACGAACCTCAGAGTACAGAGGAAAGAACGTATGTTTGTTCTTGATTTAATACCATTATGGGCTGGGCAAGCCTGCTTTTTTTTAGTTAAACTAATTCCCAACACTGAATTGAGGGCCTCGCGAAATTTACCGTGCCCACATTAAGTTGAGGTCTTGCGCCGCCACTGCCGTGTGGTTTCCGTTGAGTAGATTAATGCCACTCCAAGTTCTCCCGTGGATGTCGTAGAAAAGATTCTGGAAATACAAGCTAAGCAAAGCTTATAAACACCAATGAGACCTTTCCAACCCGTCTGGCCAGCGTGGAGAGTGTAGGCCAAGTCCTTCGGCTGTTCTGGCCAAGTATGGCTCTAGTAAAGAGGGTCGTGCTCCTGCAGTGTAGACAAAATGTCATGATGATAACAAAAAAAATATTTTTCGTAGCGTAAAAAGTAAAAAAAGGGTGTAAATAAAGTAAAGTAATACCTTATTACTTTACGAATAAAACGTATACAGCATGTTCAGAATAATTAAAAAGGTCCACGAAATATCAGACCGCCATTTCGAGTTTTATTTTGGCTACGACCAAACATTTAGAGCAAAGAATTTCACCGTCAAAATTTTAAATTTTTCGTAGGGCCATAAACATATAGTAGCGGGTAAGGTTGGGTTCTCAAAATAGAACAAAAGTGTGTTGTGCATAGCCGGAGGACGTGGCCGGGACATATTTTCGCATTATCCTCGGTTAGCATAGTAAAATTTGACTTTATTCTCAGTTAACCTGGAGTTTATACCTAGGGGTATTAATTTTTGTATGAAATACTTTCAATTACTTACGCGAATTAGGTACTTACCTGGGTCAAAAATTAATTATTTGGTTATGAAAATAAAACGTCGCAGAAAAATGACACTTGTCCATCTTGTATAATTCATATCCATTTCCAACGTGATTTTAGATTTTTTATTGCAGAAAAACTGATGCGTTAAGGACGATATGGATAAAAAGCAAGTGCCTTGACAAAGGATAGAGAAAAATGAAAAAGACTCACATGCTGTCCCGACCCCACGTAAAGTGTGATAAGGTGAGGGGAAAGAAAGAAAAACGAGATTGCAGGAAAACTGATATTGCTATGAGCGCTATTTGACACCAAGAAACTATGACGTCATTAGCTTGTATTTCATACAAACTCCACAGAAAATGTTTGTTTTCAGTTGTTGAAAAGTAGCGAATTATTGATTCTGTCTACAGAGCCGCAACACCCAAGATGTTATGTCTGCATTATTTAGGATAACGACTAGATTGTGATTGAAATTGCGCCAGAATTTAAACATCTGTTTTAAATTAAAAAATCTTTATCACAATCAATCTTATTATGGAGTCTGTGCTAATTTCAGAGCTAAGAATTCTTAAATGAAGTAAATAAAAACCGGCCAAGTGTGAGTCGGACTCGCGCACCAAGAGCTCCGTACTTATCATTATCTACAAAAAAAATTACGTTTGCTGGATAGTAGCCCCACTATGAGCTATGCAAAGACAGAATTGCTTGCTACAGCTCTCACAGAGCCGCTTGTGTACATTGAAAGTATATAGAGCTAATAACACCAGTGTGAAATTGAGCACACAGCCCGCGCGAATGAATATTCAATCACGCTCAGTACGTGCGCTCGCATAGTTTGCTGCACTTCAAATATGAACTTTGAGGTTGAGGTTTTGAAGTTATTTATAACCTGTGGTAGTGTTGCCATCAGTAAAACAATATATAACAGGAACAACTGATTGTTACTTCATTTTTCACTACTAAAAAACGGTTTACGCTATCTTATAATCAACTTCAATTTTGTCCCTAACCCGTCATGGCATTTGTTCAAATAATGAAGAGTAATGTCCTCCCGTACACATACATTCACCTTATATCCCAACTTTGCAACTCCCTGTATTATCATATCACCCTGGTACGGCTAGCAGAATTTGCATTGCTTTTCTTGTACTAAACTGCTTCTAACGACACGTACGTGACGGTTCGAATACAACTCGAATGTTCTCTGAAGATAACGAAATATATTATGCTAAGCTCTTATAAGCGCCTGGTAGTCGACGTTGGATTAAGGATAATATGAATAGCTTACAAACTACCTTATGAGAAACGAATTACCTAAATCCCTCGGGATTGAGACGCTTTCGACGAAAGTGACTTTGTTATTTCGGTCACGGAGTTGATATTATTAGAACCTTCAACAAGGTCACCTTTTGTTGCCAATGAAGCCGGCAAAAATTAGGTATTTAAGGTATTGTATGTCTCCATTAGTCAGTACCTTTAAATACGAGTCTTAAGTAAACATGACATATAAAAAAATCTAGGTTTATAACTATCAAATGGAAGGAAATCGGAGAGACCTTTGCCAGTAGCGGTAAGCTGACAGAAGTAGCACGTAAGAATTATCATAAAGCCTTAAGCTCTGCATGCTAGCTTTTTTCATACAACCTAAAAACTAGACTTTTTGCTGGTGGAGTATTTTCCATGTCTCTCTATTTTTTACAGCTCACTTTCAATTCTTGGTCTATAGGTATATAATGTAATTATTAAAAAACATACAATCGTTGGTTAATTTCCAATAATACAAGTTTAAACTCACTTTGAGGCTAACTCAGTTAGTGTGATTTGTCCTTGTCTATTCATTTATTTAACTGTTTGACCTCCGTGTGTACGACTCGGTCAGACAGACGAACTACATAATAAAATATTGCTTTTTCCATATTTCATACAAAAAACGACCTTTTTTGGTTTCCCTTTAAATCTCCCAGCTTTCATATTTCTTTCTTTTAGAGGCTTTTTCTTATACAGTCAAAAATGGCTACAAATAATCTTTATTTTGATCAAAACCTAGCGACGGCAACCGCCTTTTCTTAGGCTTCTTTCAGAACACTTGGGACGTGGTTTAAATAAATAAATAACCCTTTCCACTACCCCTTTTCTTTCGCACGGGTGTCGTAAGACGCGACTAAACGGGCTTCAACACTTCTGTGCAATGACTTATACCATCTACTGCTATGTTAGTTAAACAGCCCATCTGCCCAGCGTGGTAATTACGGGCAAATCGTCCCTCTAGTACAAAGAGGTTTGTAGACCAATATCGACTAGAAATGTTTTATAAATCAACTCACGTCGTTGGTGGAGACAAACCACGCCATCTCAGTGCTGGATGCCAGCTGGCCGTTCACCAGACATTTGATCTCGCTCTTCGTCCACCGGTTGTAGATGTACACCACCGCTATCGCGTACCACCTGCGTAAAACATACAATATCAATACATACATACATACATACTATCCCTAATGGGGCAGACAGAGCATTTTGGGCAGAAGACAATATCAATGCGTGTTAAAAAAACTTCATACTGAAAAAAAAAGTTTCCAACACATCTCTTGACACACGTAATAATACTTATAAGTACTACGGATGTCAAAATGACATGCTATCTCTGCATAGACCTCGCGATTTTTATTTTCAAGACATTTTTATTAATATTTCAAAAGTACAGAACGGATTTTGATGCCTAACGAACTTAAAATTTTATTGATATTTCCTACATGCCTACCAAATTTCATCAAAATCGGACTCTCAGTTCAGCAGTTATCACGGAATAAACATACATACATACGTCTTCAACTCGATTAAGAGACCTCGCTCGCTTCGCTCGCTCGGTCAATTGCTTTCCACACAAGCGCCACCAGTTAGTTCAACTTTTGCCATTCAACATTTTGCTTTTTTTTTGCCCGGGCCACCACTATCGTACCATAATCATTTGTTTCGTGCCAGTTATGTGGCCACCTACAAAAGTAAGTGGACCACTTTTCAGTACTTGCCAGCTGGCCGGACAAATCTATATTAAAGAAAAAATTAAGTCCCACGTATATTTAATGAAATCAAACTATGCAATTAACCAGCACACAAAACATTCGCTGTTTCGCAAAGTACAAGGCGAACATCAATCACAAAGAGCTAACACTAATCGAGCGAACTCACCTCCTAGGCTGGAACTCGTACTTGACGCAGTGCTGAAACCCCTTGCCTCGAACTTTCATCGAAGTTAGGACTAAGCAGTTGCCGACGAAATGGGCCGTGTAGCCCACGCCTTTGCTTGTCTTGAAGCTGCAAATACACAATAACTTAGAATTTGCTCAGAAGTATAACATACATAGGTTACTGACACTTGACAAAGTAAATAATAGATGGTAAAGAAATGGCATTTTATCTGATAAGGGAAAATGTTGACTAAACGCCTTTGCTTGTCTTAAAGCTGCAAATTAACTGTTACTTAGATCTAAAAATAATACTTGAGTTTGTACAAAATGACCGATCTAGAGCGGCCTGGATCCAGCGCTTTGCAGTGACCATGGTCAGGTCGTCAGACCACCTTGAGGGTGGGTGTCCTATGCTTCGCTTGCCAATAAGTGTTCCCCATTTAAGAAAATTTTTGCCCCATCGGTCATCGGTTCGTGGCGCTATGTGTCCCGCCCACTGCCACTTCAACGAGCTAGTCCGCTGGGCTAAGTCAGTGAATTTTGTTCTCTTACAAATTTCCTCATTTCTCATTCGATTACTACTTAATAGGTATTTGCTGTAATTCTCCCCGAACTGTAAATAAGCAACCCCTTATTTAACTCTTTATTTTCGCAGCCCATTGACAATTAGGTTCTTAAGAGTCCGGCGACCCTAGACTTCTCCATACAAACGTAGTACACGTTTAATTTTAAAACCACATGTCAGATTCCGGTAAAAATTGGTAATTGTAAAGAAATTGCAATTATCTAGGGTTATATTGGGTTTCCTATAGTAAAATTATGAACTGGAAAGAAAATATAACGATTTAGAAGTTTCCCATACTAATGGTCAAAAATGATATAAAACACTATATTCTATTTAAAGTTCATATTTTTACTGTCGGAAACTTAATATAAACCTAGATAATTGCAATATCTTTGAAATTACAAATTTTTGCCCAAATCGGACATGTCGTTTTGAAATAAAACGTAGACTACGTTTGTATGGAAAGTTGTATTTTGGTCTAGGTTCGGGGGACCCTTAAACCGGCTTAAAGTTACACTAGTAAAATTTAAAATACTTGCCAATTGACTACGTCCAATAAGACAAAGAGAACTGCGCTCACAGTTATTCTTCTGTTATTGTCTTTATTTTGTATTTAACTTAAGTTGAATGTTTAATCACCTGAGCAACTTAGAAGTTTATTCTGCACAAACTTAGTATATTTACCTTCACAGAGGTTTCACTAGTACAAGATTTAAAGCATATTAAATCTATATTGACCAAGTTACAGGCCAGTGGCCAAAAAAATGATTAGAAAGTGTTCTAATGTTACTGCTTGAGATTAAAATGACACAACCAAAGAGTTTTTGATGATTCTGTAAATACTACCATAATGTGTATATCGTGTACTTATGTACACATGTGTGACCTTTTTTGAGTTATTAACAACCAAACTAAGACCCCTCGCTAGTATGGGACTACTAACAAATAGAATGTCTAATCAAAAATTTGGCCAGAAACTATATACCCATGATACATTTTTTAAAATATACAAATTTTGACATAAAAAATACTATACATTAAGCAGGGTAAGTGATTTTTTTTATTAACTAACGTGAGACACAGACATTATTAGAGAGAGTTAACGCGTTACTCACGTATAGAGTCAGCTACTGCCGACATGTTTCGACCTCATTCTGAAGTCTTCATCCGTGCGAATTTGACCAAAGGTCACCACACCGACTTGCGACACACTCACTCTATACGTGAGTAACCCGACTCAGTTTTTGATTTTATTCGTATCTCGAACAAAAACTGAGGGATAATTGGGTAGTATCCAGAGTCAAACATAAATTGTTTTGTACTGATTGTCATTTTTCAGTGATGACATCCATTTTCAACGTGATTTTATATTTATTATTGCAGAAAAACTGATAATAGGACGACTATCACGTCACGAAGTGCTATTTTATACAAATCCTGTACACAATGTTCGTTTTGACGTTTAGAAAAAAGAATCTGATTTGACTTGTTGGAAAATAGCGTATTATTATGTTCTTACCAGTATAAGTAGGGCTTCTCCCGCTCGATGTTGACCGAGTTGATGGGGTCCAACCGGAACCACGTGGTGAAGGTGAACCCGTTCTCGTACGGCCACCGCGCCAGGGGGGGCAGCACCACCGCCTGCGACAATGACATACAAGTTGAATGGAAGGCACTCACAGGATTGCTTCAGGCAAAGATAATGTCGCGAAGCTACTAGAAGTAGAACATTCCAGAAGAGTCTAGCAAGTTCCAGAACAATATGGAATGTTTCGATTAGTCTCGAAGCCTAGTTTCGTGACAATAATAGATTAGTGACATACATATGTAACAGATACTAAACGCCTTAGAAACTATTGGAGGGCCTGAAAGTAGGCAAAACTGGAGCGTGTGCAATTTCTGTGTACCTATCCGTAAGTAGCCGGTTGACACACTAAAAATATGCCAAGTGTTGGTTACTAACACTTTCAAGAAGTTAATTTGCTAGGCAAATTAAAAAAACCCCGACTGTCAAGAACGCTATCTTATGATGAGTAGCGAGCGTCCAAGCGTTAACCACTAATAACGTTTAAACGGCTGAACCGATTTTCATTAAAATTGGCTAAAAACCACCTCAAGGAAACTTGCTTTCCTGTAAAAAACCGCATCAAAATTAGTCTATGCGTTCGAGCGCTTCGATGCAACAGACAGACAGACATTAGCGTCAAAATTGTAACACTTCCTTTTTTGTCGGGGGTAAAAATAGTTTATAAATTACAACATGCTAAACAGCTAAACTACTAGGCTACCATAAACGCTAGGAGTAAAACACCATCACTCTGCCGTCGTTTATCATATCATTCATAATTCCCGTACGAATATTTTTACGGTCGCTCGTTTCGGGACGGCCCATTTTTATTTTTGACGGTAATTTATGTTAAAAGGATATTTCTCTCGTGTTTATCGCATGTCGCCCATATTCATGGAAAAATATTACGTCCGAGAAATAAGAGACCTATTTGGATTATGTTTCTGATTTATTCATACTGCTCATGCTGTCCTAGTACTTATTTATTCCCTTATCGACTTTATTTTCTTGACCTAGTTTTTGTACGGTAAACAACTCGTTTGTATTTTTATTTATTATTTGCGAGTCTTATTGATTTCTATGGTTATATCAAAACAAATAAGCACAATATATTTTTCGTAAACAATAAAAACGAATATGTTTGTTTTTCGTGTGTGTAATATTGCCAATTTGTTATAGTACTTAAGTATCTCAATGCAAAGCTCGCAGGAATAATCGAAATCAATAAAAAGAATAGGCAATTTGAATATTTCATTGTGGCACAACAAACATTTAAAAAACTTGAATTTAATTAGTATTGTACAAAAAGCAAAAACTATAAAGGCCCATTCCAAAGATAAAACCTGTCAAAAGAACTTCTACATGAAGGATTCCGTACCTTCGCTCAACCCTTCATGTAATTCCGTACGGAACACTTTCAAGTATCTAGTTATGCCATTACAAAGATCGAGTTAAAAACGCTGAAAAAATAACATGTTTCATTTTATGACGAATCCCTTTAATTTTTTACTTTATTTTATTTTCACTATTTGTTGTTATAGGATACAGTATAAGCCACAGTAATACATAATCGGTGACAATTTCAACTGTCTAGCTATCATAGTTCAAGATATACATCCTGGTGAGAGGCAGACAGACAGACAGAAAGCCGGTTAGTGGAGTCTATGTAATAGGGTCTCGTTTTTACCCTTTAGATACTGAACCCTATAAAACAATGTAAACAAATGTTGGTAAGCCATAATCAAAAATAAACCTTTAATTCCAATAACATTAAATTCTACGCCACCACTGACATTTATCCCCGTAAAGAATCATCATTATCATCATCATTTCAGCCGCATTACGTCCACTGCTGGACATAGGCCTCTCCCAAAGATTTCCAAAATGACCGATCTAGAGCGGCTTGAATCCAGCGCCTTCCAGTGATCTTGGTCAGGTCGTCAGACCACATTGTGGGTGGGTATCCTACGCTTCGCTTGCCTGTGCGTGGTAAATAAAAGAATATAAACTTCTTTATACATACTTACGTACCTATGTTTTTAAATTTTCTCAGTCGAAGTCAGTACCACACATGATAAAATAAAACGAATGCCCCTTTTCAAATGAGGAAATGATTTAGTTTCAAGCGGGATTAAATTGCTAAGTCCCGGAAAAATATTTTCCCCGTCCGGGAATCTCGCCGAGTGTTTTCAGCGGAGCTCAACCGCGGCCCGCTGCAGATGCTACGAGGATTATTTCATTTCTGCACTGGCTTTTCAAGATCTTGTTGTTATAATCATAATTATATAACTAAGTACCAACTTTTTCCTGTCGTTTCGTAGTTTTAAGTATTGTAAAGTGCTTTGTTTGCGACCCACTAGAGTGACAACAGGCATATTTTGCCTTAGCTAATGGGTACCAAAATTTAGTGCAATATACACAAAAATGTGTAGTTTTATACAAAGAAAAGAATAATCAAAAATAAATTTTTAATTTGTAAGTTAACGCTTAAGTGTGTTCGACAGTCAGTCAATAGCTTTTCTTACATATAGATATGAGTTCGGACAGATTGATGTTTCTTGGAACATTGTATTGCTTACGAAGATTACATGTAATTTGTGATACTGCTTAGAATGTAAAGTGACATGACTCCGATATCTCAAAGAAATAGAAGATTCGGAAGAGTCGGTACTGATTCCAAATCTTAAACCCTAAATACATTAAACCTATTCCGCCAAGCTTAGATAATTTAATTAAGAGTCATAAATCACCCCCGGAAACCACGTTTCTACCCTCGAAGTACCAGGCGAGTAGACGTGGCTAAGAGGCGTCAGCCCGTCAGAATCTCCGGATAAGCGCGACAGAGAGAAATGGTCCGGCCCGGGCGCGATAAATAAGGAAAAAACGGACACTCAGATAGCCCCAGTATGTCACGCGGATTACGGCCAGACCCGTATTTGAATAAGAATTGCCAATAAGGGAGACCGTTTGGGCTGAGCTCCTGCGATGTTCTGCTTTGCTGGTAGATTTATGAACGCTTTGGAAAAATCCTTAAAATTTCCGCACTTAATTTTTTTTTAAATAACCCAAAAAAAAAACTGTTTCCGCCCGGGATCGAACCGGGGACCTTGTGCGTGTGAAGCACACGTGATAACCGCTACACTACGGAAACTTGATGACACAAGGCTAAAATGTTAACTTGTTTGTGCTAGATACAATTTATTTATTGCTTTCACTTCTCAAGGATATCTTATCGTTGATATATTTATTACTTGTC
The DNA here is from genome assembly GCA_963555685.1 of Acrobasis consociella. Taxonomy (NCBI): domain Eukaryota; kingdom Metazoa; phylum Arthropoda; class Insecta; order Lepidoptera; family Pyralidae; genus Acrobasis; species Acrobasis consociella. The sequence goes on along the minus strand of OY743119.1, from coordinate 961,990 downwards.
CATATCATAGACTGCTGTATCAGGGCTTTTAACTAATAATGCATGATATATGACAATATATGTATATTTAATTTAGATACTGTTCGGAACAAACGGTATTAAAATTAATAATAACAAATATATAATATGAATTCATTTTTTTACCTATACGACGAGATTAAAATATTACGCGTAAATCATTCCATAATGATTAACAACATTATTGGGCTATTTTCTAACCGCCAACAATATTTATGCGTAGTTATTTTTTCAAATCGAAAATTTTACAATCGAAGTAGGAACTCGGGCACATAAATAATTTTGAAATTAAATTTCGACATTTAAAATTAAGTTTGCAAAGTAAACATTTGCGAAATATGTATTTAATGGTCATTTGTAAAACATTAGTGAATCACCAGGAAAACATAACAAGCCAAGAGTTTCCTGACCTGAGCTCCGAATTACGCCCGACGACGTCCCGACTCCCGAATCTTAAATAAATAATTACTGGACGCACAAAGGCCGGGCAGAAGTCGCTGCGCCCAAAATTATCCTTTATTATATTAAAATATTCAAAACATCTTCAGTAAGGAAAATTTTGAGAATTTGCGAAATCGCCCCTTGATCAAAGCGGACTTTTATTTTTATTACCAGTAAAAGCTTTAAACGACTTATTTATTTTGTCTATAAAATATATATATATATCTAAGTCGTGGATTAAATAAAAGTTTGGTGAAACTTCTGATATTCATAAGAATATTAACGATATTAACTTATATTGAGATGCCTAAAGAAAATCATGCCATAATTGATTGCAACGTTGGAACACTCATTTTATCCCACGTAAGTAAATGATATAGTTACGTGTCAAAAATCTGACATTTTAAGCATACAAATCATAATCATCAGTTCTTTTTATTTGGTCTCCAATGCAGTAGCACGACCCTCTCTGTAGGTACTAGGCCATTCTTAGTTAGAGGATTTGGCCTATACTCTCCACGCTGGCCAAAAAGTAAGAGGAGATTGATGTTTATAAGCTTTGAGTTTCGCTTGTATTTCCTAAGTCGTCTTCTACGAAAGAAATCTACGGGAAGACCAAGAGTGGACCTACTCTGTCAGAAATCACACGGCATACAAACTTTATAACAATTTTCAATCAGCGTTTCACTCACAGTCCGCTTTTACTACGGCACGATACAAACCAATCGCTGTCTCCAGATGTGGACCTCCTAAATCATGAACACAGTTTAGGAATAAGCAGTTGTTGATAGCGCGCCATTTATCTTCTACGGTTTGAGGTGGCGGGCAAAGTTGAAGAGTATTGTTTCAAGTTTTGGGGCAAATCGTCCAGGGGCTTTTTGTTACTTCATAAACAGAGGTGCGAAGATTTTGTACGAAAGTTGTCATAAAGGGACAAATATCTAAACGTGGCAGCTACTTTTGAATTAAGTGACATCTTATATTTTGGTCATTATATAGCAAGAAATTAAGGAGGTGGACTTGTTAATAATTTGATAAATACCTAATTGTTCAGTCAATATTGCCTTTAACCAATTATCAATTGGTTCATGTTGGAATTTTAAGGTTCTATTGATTTTTTTATATAAAAAAGGTCTAATATACTTATTATTCGATAACATACCCGGCAACGTAAACACCCTAAGATGGGAGAAAGAGAGTAGGGAATGTCCACCAGATTTTCCAAGTATGTAATAAGAAATTAAATCAGTAAACCTTTAAGCTTTATACAAATAACTGATTTAAGTAGGACAGGGCGAGCGAAGTTCTAACCGCTATAATCTTACTAATATTATAAACGCGAAAGTTTGTAAGTATGGACGGATATTTGTTACTCTTTCACGTAAAAACTACTGCATGGATTTTAATGAAACTTTACAAAAATATAGCTTATACATCAGAATAACACATAGGCTACAGTTTATAAAGATATACTCGAAATACTAATCCTGCGCAGATGAAGTCGCGGGCACCACCAAATCATTTTTATAAATCGCTCGCTTCACTCGCTCTTTCAAAAATCCAAACCATTCAATATCAATCTTAAGTAAAACTACCAAACATTATACAAGTCGAAAACCAGCAGAGAACAGAGGTTCAAACTGTAAGAACTTCGCCCACTACTTTTTGTGATCCCAAAGTTCTGAACTTAGGGTTGAGTTGGAAACTTTCGAGACGTTTCAAATTCGTTTAGGATTTCATCGACTTTCAGACTGTTTAAAGAGTTAAAGATTAATCTAATCTGGTCTAATCAATTTCTGAAAGGTCGTCTACATACATTATGACTATTATGAGGCAATACTATAAGGTCGATACGAAAGAAAATAATGATTGACTTTATGAGTACATTCGATACGAAAGGATCGACGTGATTGTTTGGCATAGATTTAGAAGGTATATTCTATGAGATGGATATGGCGTATTGTGAAATGTGACCAGAAACGAAATATCATATAATATTTTATGTGCTGACTTTAAAAGTGTTGTATTTACACCTACTACACAAACTATCGGTAAAGCAGTACGATACCATCTTTCCAAAGTAAGATAACTTACAAATTAACACAGTTTACGATTTGGAAAATCTAATTTTCGTATAACGGCGTTCGAGCCAGAGTGACTATGGCTTACATGTTCTGTATGAAAACTTGTCTCATTGTCAAATTGATCTCTATCTCTTTTGCTCTTGTAAAGGTGACAGTTATCGTATTATCTGTCCCACTCGGCTAAAGTAGTCTTTTTACGCAGTAAAAAAATTCTAGGTTTATGTTGTTTGCTCTAACTTCATGGTTGTTTGCATACCAATGGCAAAGTCAACGTCAAATATTATTAATTTATAAATATTTGGATATTTTCATCAAATGAATCTTCAATTTCAATTAAATTAAAAACAACGTGACGGCGGTCAGTCGCCGAAAGCAACGGTGATGAATATGCGTTGACCGATCTAGGTTCTTGTAATTTTACATATAAACAAATAAATTTATAGGGACTAATTACACTGATTGAGCTAGTCCCAAAGTAAGAATAATAACGATATAAGTAGTACAGTAAAGATACTAGGGCTCAAAGTAGGGTTACTAATGTTTGACCAAAAAATGATTGACAAATGATAATTTGACAAGCAACGTTTCACCAAATGTTCATTTGGCAAACGAATGTTCATTTGGCAAACGATACATTTGACAAAAGTATCATCTTACAAAAACTCGCTTAGAAAATGATCCATTAGCAAACACTACACTTGTTAAATGTGTTAAATATTAAAATGTCAATTGACTTTTTATAATTTCACCAAATAATATGTGTTTTGGTCACAGGAAACCTAACGAACCTAATCTACACTCCACGACAAAGTGGTTTTTGTGTCTTGTGTTACTCTCGCCCTAAGCTTGAGTCGCTCGCTCGCTCGTGCCTTGTTCACAGGAAACCTAACGAACCTAACCTATACTCCATGGCAAAGTGGTTTTGTGTCTGTGTTACTTTCGCCCTAAGCTTGAGTCGCTCGCTCGCTCGTGTCTTGGTCACAGAAAACCTAACGAACCTAACCTACTATCCACGACAAAGTATTTTTTGTGTCTGTGTTACTCTCGCCCTAAGCTTGAGTCGCTCGCTCGCTGCGCTCGCTCGCTCCTGCCTTGGTCACAGGAAACCTAACGAACCTAACCTACATTCCACGGCAAAGTGGTTTTTGTGTCTTTGTTACATTCGCCCTAAGCTTAAGTCGCTCGCTCGCTCGTGTCTTGGTCACAGAAAACCTAACGAACCTAACCTACTATCCACGACAAAGTATTTTTTGTGTCTGTGTTACTCTCGCCCTAAGCTTGAGTCGCTCGCTCGCTGCGCTCGCTCGCTCCTGCCTTGGTCACAGGAAACCTAACGAACCTAACCTACATTCCACGGCAAAGTGGTTTTTGTGTCTTTGTTACATTCGCCCTAAGCTTAAGTGGCTCGCTCGCTCGTGTCTTGGTCACAGGAAACCTAACGAACCTAACCTACACTCCACGAAAAAGTGGTTTTTGTGTCTGTGTTACTCTCGCCCTAAGCTTGAGTCACTCGCTCGCTGCGCTCGCTCGCTCGTGCCTTGGTCACAGGAAACCTAACGAACCTAACCTACACTCCGCGGCGAAGTGGTTTTTGTGTCTTTGTTACATTCGCCCTAAGCTTGAGTCGCTCGCTCGTGTCTTGACCCAAACCATATCTATCAATAGATTATTAATAAACGAAACACTTGTAAAATAATACGTTTTATCAAACGTTTTTAGACCAATAGTAGTTTTGTTGGATAACTCAGTTGCTAAATGTTCATTTGTGAAATAATGATTCGTAAAATGTTAATTTAAGTGTTGATCATTTGGAAAAGTGACTCGTTTGTAAAATGATTATTAGTAAAATGATCAATCGGCAAAACCATTTCTTTGCCAAACGTTGTTTGTCAAGTGTAATTTTGCCAAATGACTTTTGGTCAAACAACATGACCCCCTCAAAGTAACAAAACAAACATATTTTTTCTATTCCAAAACCACATGCGAACTTGATATTTCAATCGAGTGCCACTTGATTTTTCAATTGGTGACGCTCGGGGTCCAATTCTAGTGTCAATCTGAATGAATTGTGAAAAGAGATAGGCAATTTTTTAGCTTTGAGAGTTAGTTTGATAGTTAGTCGAGTTGCCTTTTATTTCGCAATTCGGTTATTCAAACTGTGTCAAAATATTTTTTGCAACGCTATTATTTTTATTTTATTTTTAGGGTTCCATCATATTTCCGCATGCTACCAACGTTGAAACCATGTTGAAACGCAACGTGTAGCTAAGATGTCATTTAGAGTAGTAATCTAATGGCACTTTTAGCATACAAGTAGTTCTCATTCATGTCGCAATTAATTATTTACATAACCTTCAATTGTATACTTAGAACTTAACTTCATATCATATTCATACCGGTAACAACCGCTTCAATTGGAATGGAATCCAGTGAAAGGCGTACGTACTCGGCGTCCTTGCGCATTAATTCGAATTAATTTACAATCGGAATGATAATTTCGTCGTCTTAACCAACGGGGGCGTAGCTCAGATGGTAGAGCGCTCGCTTAGCATGCGAGAGGTACCGGGATCGATACCCGGCGCCTCCAATGTTTTTGTTGATATGCAATTCTAATTTGTAATTTTGTTGAATAAAGACATTCAAGCATTTGCATTTGTCGCAAAGTGCGAGTAGTAATGAAATTAAAGATTTTTTGCCCGAACATACATAGAAATACACTAATCAATAACGTCTTTATCCACGAGTCAAAAACACTAGAGCGCTGTTCTGGCAATGGACAAGACAGAGCATTTTGGATCTTGCGGCTCTAAGCAGCAAGACGTGTGATGGTGGGTGACAAGGTGGAAAAGAAATCATCATAGTGATGGATTGCTAGCAAAATCACCTATACATTAAATGCATTTTCACCCGACGCCTAGATCGGCTTTCATGATTTCCGCTCAATCGAAGCAAATTTCATATTGTAAGTTTTTGCCTTTCTGCCAGACCAGCATGGAAAATATAGTCACAGGTATGGGCTATGGCACTTCATAGAGTATCATTTATGCTACTACTACAAACGAAACTGTACATCCATGCACACGTCAATGTGTGTGTGTTCGCCTCTCAACACAACCGACAAGGCGAAAACGGGGGAAAGATGCGGGGACGCATATTGCGCGGGACCTTAGAAGTTTCTGGTCAAGTCAGGTCTTTTTGTCGCCACTACAGGAGCACGACCCTCTCTGTACAACCAGAGCGATGCTGAGTCAGAGCAGCCAGAGGACTTTGGCCTGCACTCTCCTCGCTGACCAGACGGGTTGGAGAGGTCTCATTGGTGTTTATAAGCTTTGTTTAGCTTGTATTTCCTAAGTCGCCTTCTACGACATCCACGGGAAGACTTGGAATGACCCTAATCTACTCTGCTGGAAAACAACACGGCAAACAAAACGTTCTTTATATAATTCGGTGGTATAGAGATAATACTTTAAAGTAGTAAATCCTACTAATATTATAAATGCGAAAGTGAGTTTGTATTTTCACGCTTAAACTACTGAACCGATTAGGATTAAATTTGGTATGGATATAGACTGAGACTCGGGGAAGGACATAGGGTACTCTTCATCCCGGAATTCCCACGGAGAGTGAAGCCCGTGGGCACAGCTAGTAAATAAATAAATGAAATGTGGTAAGTACTCACCGATCCCTTCCGGCCCGGAAAGCTGAAGAAGACGTCAGGTCCGTTCCGGTGCGGCATCTGACGGAGCACGTTCAGGAGCTTGGCCGAGTGACGTGGCTGAGAGAAAGAAATGTTAAACATGTAATGTTTGATTCAGACTGAGAACAGGGTTGTGGACTGGGTTTAAAATATTTTATTTAGTTCTTCAACTAGATTATAGAAAAATAGAGGACCCATATTTTTTCGTCTAGCAAAGTAGTAAAAATTTACAAAGATACAGCGCTTCAAAGTGAGGGTCATTTACGTCACTTTTGGTTAATAATCTTAGCTGATCGTGACGTCATGCGAAATTTAAATGCGCTTTATCTTCGTCATTATTAGCTAATCAGAGAAAAGCCAAAATACGTATACCATAATTTTTTTGATAATCTATACAATGTCCTTTTTGATTAAGTACAAATATTTTAAGAGGTGATTCAGTTCATCATTCCTAACAACTATTCCCAATAAATGTATATCGAAATACGAAAAAAAATAATTCATTTTTTATAGTAATGATATCACGTGGCTACTTCCATTCGTAGGAGAACCTAAAAATTTTTTTTCGTATTTCGATGTAGGTACATTCATTAGCAAAAGTTGTTCAAAATTATGGACTGAACCACCCCTTAAAATATTTGTACTTAATTAAAAAGGACATTGTATACTGACCAAAAAAAAAAAGTTTGCCACATAGTCTGAAAAGAAGCTTCAGGGCATAAATTTAAATAGGAATCGCTGAAAAAGGGCCTAGAATCTTTTTTATTCAACAATCTTTAGACATGTTTAACGACACAAAATAAACTTAACGATCAATCATTTTTGATTCTATGACCTCTCTCGATCTCGACATTTTATCCCAAGCGTCGTTAATATTTTCCAATATGTTTATACGTAAAACAAAGTATTGCGCTTTGATCGATGAATAAATTTATTGGATTGGATTGGAATCACTTAAAAACACAGATTTTTGTAACCGTTTCCCAGGATTTCGTGCCTACTCGCATTCTCGGGGGATCGCGTCGAATAGTAAAACCAATTTCGGGATAATTTGCTTTTATCAATTCAATATTGAACAAAAATCACCCGGATTTCGGATCGAAGGTTATGCTTAGTACATAATTTCTTCAGTTTATATAAACTGAACAAATTTGTAAGTAAATGCCAACGCCTGTTTTTGTTTTCTTTAATTAATTACCTATTACGTTCTAAAAGATAAACAAAATACCTCTTCAACTGCAATAGAAATTCACCCAGATTAAGATTGTTAGACACCTTTAAAACCTTTTTAAAACGTAGGTTTAATCGTAAAAGCGACGTAAAAAGCAACGCCCCCGCAATACTCGTCTTATTCTACCAGGATCGCAGCGCCTCACAGGAGATAGATACAAAGAAAACCCGACCGAATGCAGAGAGAGCCACTAAGTGCACCATTAGGTGCGCCACGAATGCTTTTCAAATTTGTGTCGCTGTACGCCACTGCGGCGAACGGTAATTAGCTGGCACAAACGTTTGGTTACTTTGTGTTTATGTTTGCCTGGGAAATGGGATCGCTGAATATTCGTTTTTAAAAATTGCCCTTTAGCGTGAAAAAGGGATATTGGCAATGCTTAGCAAAAATGATAGCGTTTTTGAACGAACTTTTTCTTCTGAGTAAATTTCTTCTTAATTAGCAATTATCATTAATTAGTTGATCGTTACTTTATAAAGACAATTTTTTGTTGAGAGAAACATAATTTGGAATCCTTTTTCATTTTAACCCCTATTTCATTTCATAAAAAATATAATGTTCTATCTGTACAATGAATGATGATTACATCCGAGACCAGTGTTTGTAACTTGAAAAGGTAAAATTTTAAAAAAAAATGGCCAAGTGCGTATCGGCCAACGCGCAGTGTAGGGTTCCGTAAATGCGAATGCCCACTTTGAGTTCTTGCCACTAAAAACGTCTAAAAACTAATATCTATTGAATTTGTATGAAAATTTATTTTTTCAAGTACATTTTATAAGTTGATCGCCTATAACTTTTTAATTTGTATACCCTACTTGGCTCTGATAGTTTTCCTTCAAACTACATTATATATACTATAATTGTGATTTTTTTCACGTGGCCATATATAACCGTTTAGCAGATAGAGGGGGGGGACACTTGACTCGAACAAAAATTTGAACTTTAAACCCAAATATTTCAGAAACGGATCCCTAAATCAAAAAATGGTGGTCACAAGCTAACAATATTTTTTAAAGATCTATTCAACGAAACCCCACTCAATGTGTTTGTCGAGAAAAAAAATATTGACTACGTCTTTACTTGTATGGCAGCTACCCTGAAAAAATTTTTTTTTCCATATTTTATTTTACGACTTTTTTGCCATAATTAATATACATATCTATGCCAAATTACAGCTTTCTAGTACTTATAGTTTCTCTGTAGGACCGTGGACGGACAGACAGACAGACAGACATGGCGAAACTATAAGGGTTCCTTGTTTGCTACGGAACCCTAAAAACTCGGTGGCGTTTGGTCGATTCGATTCGTTTCTAAGTTCTTAAGACCCATGCATTTCATAGTAGCAGAATTTAACCTATGACCTTAGTTCCGACACAAAAAAAATGAGAGCGGCCCAGGTGCTAACCCTTCATAACAAAATCAATCAACGAAACCCTTGAAACCGTATTGTCTCTGATGTGTGTCATTGTGATGACTGGGTCAGAAAAATATAATTTAGTCCGTCAATTAGATTATCCATTAAGTTTATTTGCCAGGCAAATAAAAAAATCTCCGACTTTCAAGAAAGCCATCTAGTGCTAACAAGCGGAACTACATATTCAAGCAAAATAAAAAGTCTATCCGTTTGAGAGCTACGATGTCACAGACAGACAGACATAAACTAGCGTCGAATTTATGATGTACCCCTCATTTTTGTCGGGGATTTAAAATAAGTGTCCATTATTAATCATACAGAGCGTTCTAGTTCCGGAATGGAGGCTTGTGACGTTACTTTTAAGTAAAAATTGTATCGAGGCGTGACTTGACTTTGTTAGTCAGAGAATGGAAAAAAATCGTGTTTACAACATATTCCAACGATCCATCTGAAGGCCTAATTAAAACATTTCAGTCATCATGCCTATTGAAAATGTTCCAGGGAGGTTACTCCATAAAATAAACGTTAGTCGTACGATAGAGACGTCCTACTTCTATGTCAAACCAAATTAGACTTTATCATCTATGTTAATGCTCAATGTTGCTTGAGACTGAAACGCGGATACGCAGTAACGTTCGTCTGGCGTACCGCTTTGGAGTAACCTCCTAGGTTTGTAACGACGTCGTAATGGTCATGCGCGAGCTTCAAGTTGGCAACAACTGGCAAGAGCTGGCAACGGACCGAGAGCGCTGGCGGGCTCTTGTGCTGGAGGCCGAAACTCATTTTGGAGCGCTCAGCCAGGATAGTCATCATCATCAGGTCTTTTAGTCTCCACTGAGAGAGCACGACCGTCTCTGTACTACCAGAGCCATACTTGGCCAGAGCAGCCAGAAGACTTGGCCTCTCTTCGCTGGCCATTTAGACGGATTGGAGAGGTATCATTGATGTTAATAAGCTTTGTTTAGCTTGAATTTCGTAAGTCGACTTCTACGACATCCACGGGAGGACTTGAAGTGGTCCTATGCTACTCTGCAGGAAACCATACAACAGTCAGGATAGTAAGTAGTGGCATATACTATTGAAATATCTTACCCATTTGCCGTTGACCGCCTTCATAGCGTTGAACAGCTGCTTCAGCTCCTTCACCGTGACGCTGTAGCTGGCCAGCACGCCCAGCATCTCTATCAGGAGGTCTGGAAAGATGGAGAGGAAACTGTTAATATTTACAGATGTCTTGTATTTTTGAACGAGTCTGCCAAGGGGTTGCCGAGTTATGGGGTTTGCTAATTCACAGTTCGGGGCGAACAACGAATTATGGCGTATACAGCCATAGATCTTGTTTCATTTCATCATCAGGTCTTTTTGTCTCTACTGCAGGAGCACGACTCTCTCTGTTCTACCAGAGCCATACTTAGCCTGAGCAGCCTGAGGACTTTTGCCTACTCTCTCCTCGCTGGCCAAACGGGTTGGAGAGGTATCATTGGTGCTTTGTTTAGCTTGTATTTCCTAAGTCGCCTTCTACGAGTACTACGACATCCACGGGAGGACTTGGAGTGATTCTATTCTACTCTGCCGGAAACCACTCGGCAATCTTGTTTGTTTTTCGTGCGTAAGTGGTCTAAACTGATGTCAGTTTTTTTAAAACTAGACATAAAACATCGAACGACTGCTATTTAAGGATGACAGCTTGGTCATATTGGCCTTAAATTTAAATTATCTGAGTTATGATCTCAGACATGCTGTATTACTCCGTGTTGCAGTTCAAATGGAACCAAACTGGCAGGGTCCGCCATGCATTATGAACGTTGCCTAGAATTAGCCATTCGCGCGTAAATTATTCAAACAGCACTAAACGTTCTGATACCCGCTCTTGGATACCAAAACTAGTGATTCAAATTAGTTCAAGGATATATACTCGTACGTATACATTTCTACATAATAATATATTAGACTATATTAGTCCATTGCTGGACTAGCTTTTCGTAATAAAGGGAGAACTTACCCATTCAAGACGCTCTATCGTGTTCGTTGTAAATAGTAAAGTCATTGCGCAGTTCACGATGCACGTTCTCTATTACCCCTATCATTATGACACCAGTGGGAGAGAAAAGTGTTGGTGAAAAGATGACGGACTTTACTTTGCCATCACCCGTAGACGTCACCAGACGTATCACATCTTTATCCCTAACGAGTTAGACAGAACCTACGACCGGTTTCAAAGGCCAAATTGAGCTTAATAGTGCGGGTAAAGATGAAAAGAAAATCAAAATAGAGATGGATTGCAGGCGATCCGCTTTTACGATCTACAACGCAATTATATCTATCTACCCTTTTCAAAATATTGGCTAAATCTAATTAGGTAACCTACCTAAAAAACTGATAATGCTTCAACAGTTATTTTAAATTACCAAGCTACCATAAATTACACAGCAGTATCGTAACCACTAGTTCACGTTGTGGACAGACGAGCGTGAAGCGTAGAGTAAATTAAAGCCGTCTACTCAAACGCCGACAGTTGCCGACATGCACACAATTTGTCGCAGTGGCGTTTGTGCCGCTGTTTCTATTCATTCAGCAGAAAATCGATCTCGAAATGTTATTCTAAATATCTTCAGTACCAACCGTCTCGTACATATTTAGGTGCAAAAAAATGATATAACATGTCATCATCATCATTTCAGCCACATAACGTCCACTGCTGGACATAGGCCTCTCCCAAAGATTACCAAAATCACCGATCTAGAGCCGCTTGCTTCTTGCTTGCTTGTTATAATATATAACGTGTAGTTTTAGTTAGTTTAGTTTATAGACCAGGGCCGCAAGACACAATTTTAGATGAAAAAATTGTTACTGCTGAGAGTTATTCGTTTTTGAATAAAAAATTCTCAGAGCATTACTTAATGTTTTTAACCTTTTTCCTTAATAACAGTCCTAGGGAAATAATAAACAAAGCTCGAAGCTCCCGAGAGCTAAGCTCGCTCAAAGAGCTTACAGAATAAGCAATCCCTTTCATCTAAATGAAAATTCAGGGAACATCTAATTGTTCTGCACAAACGGAATGACAATACAAAAGCGATTTCAATTTCGGTTTAAAAATAGACTGTTGCTATTTATATATTTTTGACCGAGCGGGCTAAATGCAATTCAACGAATTTAGCAATTAATCTAATTTAGAAATAAATTAAACTCTTTAATGATAATTCAAAGGAACACAATAGGACATTTTTATCAATTAAATAATCAGTGAAATCTCGTTCAAGACATCTCGGCCATATTAACGGAGATGTATAGATAATTTATATGATTCATTTTTATGAATGTGCTAATTGCTTTTTTCCATGCAGATCATTAAAGCTTTTCAAAATATGTACCTATATCAATGATAAAAATTCAATTGACTGCCACTTAAAACCAAATTGTAATTTAGTTTCTTTACAAATTCAATATCCACGACCACAACGGCCACATGTTCAACTTTTGACAGGCAAATTACGACCAGAAAGGCCATAAAAATAGCCATTACGTCACAGGAGTGAAAGATGGGAAAGCATTACGGGAATAACGGGAGCAAAACACCAGGGCGCCATAAATACAGGTGAGGCTAATTTTACTGCAGTCCTGTGGTCGGCGGCGGGCGGTTGAACGAAAAAAATGGCCAAGTCAGTCAGAGTAGGGAAAAATAGGCTTTATTTTATTCACACGCTTGCTTTTCTGACAACAGTTATTTAGTTTGATTCAAAATCCAGATCAATGTCTGTGCTGTATCCACAAAGGCTTTGGTCATTCTAACAGCGAACCAATCTTCTTCTGAATAAAGAAGAAATATTGTTTTTAGTTATTAGTTCTGAACTAATAACTTCTCTATTGTACATTTCTTGAACAATTTTTAAAACGATTCATTAACATCATCAGGTCTTTACTGCAAGAGGACGACCATTTGTATATTTTATCACCATAAAAAAGAACATACAATAACAAAAGGTAACAAGGTACAAGGGACTCATAAAATAGGTGCGACTAATTTCGCTGCAGTCCGCGGTTGTGGCAAAAAAAAGGAGAATCGCGTCCACGCGGAAAGTCCACCTGTCACCTAATGGAGCCGTATTGTAGCCGGGTTAAGCCCGGACGTCGCGTTGCCGGTTAATCCGGCCGTAATCCGGGCCGGACCGGGATTGCAGCACGAAATACTGAAACTACAGATATATAGCGCGGGTAGACGCTCTAGCATGCATGTACGGTTAGGCGCTCTGGCATGCATGTACGGTTCAAAAATGGAGTCACAATCTCTCATGCTAATTGCATGAGAAATTATGACTGAAGTACTATTCTATGATTTTTGAAGCCTGATCGCACATATGCATTTCTTACGAAATAAAGTCATTTATTTGTTGTAAAACTAAATAAAACGGTTTTTACCAATATCATTATCTAGAGAATGTTATTTAAATATACTGTTACCGTACCACAGAATTAATAATAGTATTACATACAGAACGGAAACTCGCACCGTCCCCCGCAATCTGGTGTCCCCGCAACCCTTCCCCCCTTTATTGTGAGGTGTAAGCGGCAGTAAAACAGGGTTATTGGTAGTTGCACGTTGACATTACGCGAGTCACTTAGGATTATTGAATTATAATGGTGAGAAACTGCGCACATTATAATTGTTTATCCACGGAAAACAATAAATAACGAAAATTTTATAGATTTCCGAGTGATAAAAACAGGTAAGCAAAGCAACAAATTCTGTGTTGGCGACCCTGATTGTTTAACTCACACATTTGACGTGTGCACGAAGGGATTGTTTCGTTTGTAGTAGTACTAGGTATATATGCTGCTCCGTTTGTATGAAGTGCCATACCTGTGACCGTACATAGTCATTAAAAAAATAATTCTTCGCCGTCGCTTTCTCTATCTGTCAGTCTGTATAGGAACTATAAACTCGAAAAATACTGAACCGAATTTAATGCTGTCTCAACAGCATTAGATAGAGCATTCCTCCAGAAAGGTTTACGTTCCGTGGAACACAATAACCGTGCCAAGACGGAGCAAGCCGCTAGCTTTTAATGAAGCCCTTGTAATTAGGCGTAATATGGACCATAAATAAGCACTAATGAAAAAGTCCTTAGATAAACTATGGACAAAAATAACTGGCCAATAGGAGATTCATTCCCAATGTCCATGATACGGTCTAAGCTAAGCTAGATTTAAGTATTATCCCTCTCTACTCTCGATAATTTCGTGGTTAGTCCAGGGTTTAGAAATACGGTACATGTTTTCTTTTTTTTATAAACATATTAGTGTCGGGTCCGTTAAGTCTGAAGGGCTACAACTTGTTGTACTGTGGCGAATACACGTTTATTGTTGTTGTTGTTGTTGTTGTTGTTGTTGTATATATCTTTATTTTACATAAACAATTTACAAACAAAGGAACAATAACAAACCATAAAATTTGTAGGTACAAAGGCGGACTTATCCCATTTATTGTTTTTCTTATGTGTAAGTGACTAACACTGGTAGACATAGCTTGACGATTGTCACAATAATCACAGCTGGAACCAACCCGTTAACGTGCCTTCCGAAAGAACGAGGAGGTCAAGACATTACTCGAAGTCTCGTTTGACCCCAAAATCTATCGTTATAAATGAGATGTTGTAAAATTTGTCAAAATGAGAAAGGTATTGCATCTTATAAAATTTGACAGAGTTGGTCGCTAACACATTTAAGACAGAGAGCGAGAAATAATTTTTGGAAACTAGTTCTGAAATATGGTTCCCATCAGCGCACGGATACCAGGCTAACATGAATTACAACTAGTAATTTCCTCCCGTTCTCGCCGCCATAGTTTGAATACAGAAAACAGTAGCACAGAAATAAACTTATTCAAGCCTCATTCAAGCGGATGTGGACCAAAAAGTTTTCTTGGCTTATTAGATAGATTATTAAAAAGTATACATATCATATTTCTTTTCTCTGACTAGCAAGTTATGACGAAGATACAGCGCATTTAAATTTCACGATCACTACGATTTTTAACCAAAAGTGACGTAAATCACCCCACTCCGAAACTCCAAAGCGCTGTATCTTTGTGAATTTTACTACTTTGGCAAATGAAAAAATATGGGTCCATTTTCGGATAATCTAGTTGACGGTCTAAATAAAATAATATATTTTCATCCCGACCATATTAATATTTGTTGACTTACGTGTCCTGAAACCAGGCCACCAGAAAATGAGCGAATATGAGTCTATTGTCATGACAATCCAGTATGGCTTTAAATATGAATGAACTAAAACTTCTTGTGATTTACTGGCAAAATATAGAATACACTGAGAAGAATACGGATTATCTATATCTATACATATAATAAAACAGTAAAAACATGTACATTTAATATATTTCCAAAAAAAATATCTGGGCGTTGGAGACATATAGAGTAAGAATATAAAAAATGTCGAGAGAGGGTGCTCCTGCAGTGGAGACTAAAAGACCTGATGATTTTACTTGTTAGGTGGTCCCATAGAAATTTTATTAAAATCGGTAGTGTAGTTTGCGGACGAATTCGGTTTTTTCTTTTTAATAAGAAGTAAGTACGGCTCCACGGCATAATAACAGAGATCATAAGCGAATGCCTAAACCTAAGCAGAACATTTCAAGTTCTATTTCTGATTTGGTCCGCTAAAGTTATTCTTAAGTTGTTTGTTGAAACTAGCAATTCGTAGGAAACCATCAACTTTAGCTAATAGAGGATATATTTGGCTGGAGACTAAATTTAGATAATTACTTAATAAACTCACGAAGGATCAAGTTTTCAGAAACATAGACAAAGAGAAATGGACATCAGAGATCGATACATGCCATGAGAAATGCTAGGGTTCCCGAATTAACAAGATTATTTGCTAGAGCAATTAAAAAAATTCCGACTGTTATGAATGTCATCTAGTGATAAGTAGCGGAACTACCGATACGACTTGACTTGACTACATCTGAAAAGCCCTAACTAATAATTTATAGTCGTCTGAACTGATTTTTATCAAACATAGCTAAGAGACATCGCAAGGAAACTTGCTTTCATGTGAAAAAACCGCAACAAAATCAGTCCATCCGATCGAGCGCTACTATGCCACAAACAGACACACAGACAGACAGACGTTGGCGCCAAACTTATCACACCCCTCTTTTTGTCAGGGGTTAAAAAAACCAACGCAGCAAAAACAACCAAATCTACCAATGTGCAAATGTTTTAAAAAAATACCTACGATTCACAATGCTCTGTCTGCCCCATTAGGGATAAAGACGTGATAGTATGTGTATGTATGTATGCACGATTCACAATAACCACAGTCCAAAATTAAACCGGTACGCAAAAGAAATTTCATTCCAGCAAACATCTTTTTGCCAAACTAAAAATACCGTATCGAATATAACTTCCTATCTCGTTCCATGTATACACATTCATTCGTGCGTGGGTGAGACCAATTCCAAATAACTGATTGATGAATAGGTAAAATAAGTTACACAGTCACATCTCAATCAAACAGAAGATGAATATAGGAAAAATGCGCTCGCTGATTTCCTGCCTACATATTACGAGCACTTCATCTCTTGTCGTAAGAGGCGACTAAACGTCAGCATGTCAACGTAATAGCAGCTGCTTTAGGTAAGAAATTAAATAAATATATAGGGACAAATTACACTGACTGAGCTAGCCCCAAAGTAATATTGAGACTATATATTATGGGATACTAACTCAATGATACTATATTTTTTAACAAATGCATATTAAAATAGAATAATCATTCATCCGACAATACGCTATTTTCCAACAAGTCAAATTAGCAACTTTTTTCTAAACGTCAAAACAAACAGTTTATATGGGATTTTGTATGAAATACAGGCAGATGACGTCATAGATTTTTGGAATCAAATAGAGCTCTTATTATCAGTTTTTCTACAATAATAAATTTCAAATAACGTTAAAATGGATATGTTTAACGACAAGTGACATTATTTTGCGACGCTTTATTTTTTTATTAGAACAAAATAATTTATTTTTGACTTCGGAAAGTACCCAATTTTAAAAAGGCCGTTTTCAACTTACCCTGACCGGGAATCGAATACGGAATCTCAGGGTGGTGGACTAGCATGGTGACCACTACGCCACGGAGGTCGTCAAGAATTGAAACAGAACTCATGTATATAACTCATATATTTTACTATAACTAACGTGGTGGTACACCGACATTCTTACAGTGACAGGAGTAACCCATTTAATTTATGATGTCATGCTAAATCTTAAATTCCAAAATACTTTTCGTCTTTTTATAAAACGAAGACTTACTTTACGACTTGGTTTTAACCATCATTCACCCTAATTAACTTGACAGTAACTTAAGAGAGGTTTGCAGGAGGTCATCGAGTTTTGGGCGGAATTGGTTTAAATCAAGTAATAAAGTTATTATAATAAGTCAGTTATAGTCTCTGAGTTAACTCGCGGACAGACAGCCATGGCAAAACTATAAGGGTTCCTTGTTTACTACGCAACCCTAAAAATCTGTTCATGTAAATAAGATATTTAAAGCATCTCAGTGCAACGCGAGAGCCGAGCTCCTGTCTATTATTTATTACAATGGTAAGCCAAGTACCCTCAACAAACTCTTTTACCTTTTCTGAACAGCGCAAACATTCGTACCTAAAATTTTTCAGGACAATCATATTAACTTTTTTATATTTTCCCGGACAATGAGAGTAGGAAGGAAATATTTATGAAAGCAGGCGTAACGAATAGTCTTCGTTACAAAGCGTACATAAAACAAAATAAATGGGACCCTAACATTTTGATTATATTACACACACTTTACAAGTGCAACTGTTTGAGCGACTTCCAAAAAAAGGAGGAGTTCATCAATTTGACGACGTCAACTACGTACTGGCAAGCGAATCATGGGACACCCCACAAGGTGGTCTGACGACCTGACCAAGATCGCTTGAAGGCGCTGGATGCAAGCGGCTCTAAATCGGTCATTTTGGAAATCCTTGGCCTATGTAAGTACAACAGTGGACGTTCTGCGGCTGAAATGATGATGAACGATGAGAGTTCACCGATTATTTGAAGACGCCTGGACCGATTTAGAATATTCTTTGAAAGAGCATACTTGTTAAGTGGTCCCTTAGAAGTTTTATCAAAATCGGTTGTGTAATTTGGGGGTGCAGTCAGTTTTTAGTTTTGAAAAATTATTATTTACTGTCGCACAGTACAGTAATTGGGATTCGGTAGACCTTCGGGAGTACGCTTGCGCTTTCGCAAGCCGTCTCCTACGTTTTAAGTGGTATTTGCTATTTCTTTCTCCCAAATCCCAAAAGCCCTGCCAACAAGTTACTGAAAAGGCATAAATTATATAAAGTCCGAAAGAAAATATTTAAATCGCGCGTGGCCAGAAGGCTGGCCTTTATTTGTCTCAAAAGATAAACATTGCCATACAACGTGGCAAATGCTGCTACCCTTTTGGGCACGTAACCACGGGGCAGCGATTTGTCAGGGCTTTTTTATTTATAAGTAATTTAAATTCTTTATTTGGTTTTAGTTCGTTTTCTTGTTCATTAATGAATTTATATGTTGAAAATCCTAAAAAATTTAGAAAAAAAACCGAATTTATATAAAAAATTGGAGGCGCCGGGTATCGATCCCGGTACCTCTCGCATGCTAAGCGAGCGCTCTACCATCTGAGCTACGCCCCCTGTTATATCTGATTGTGAATTTAAACGTCTTATTGAATTCGGTAGCCGCAGGCGAGGACACTTTATTGAAAGTCCTCGCGCGCCCGCCTTTCGCCGGCCGATGTATTGGAATGTAGGTCGCAATGTACTTATAGCTATTGTTCGGAATGGCATTACTGATATGTGATTTAAATAACCGGCCAAGTGCGAATCGTATTCGCGCACTAAGGGTTCCGTACCATTATTTATAAAAAATCGCGTTTGTTGTATGGAAGGGGGCCCTTTAATACTTTTTTTTTTAGTATTTGTGGTTATAGCGGCAACAGAAATACATAATTTGTGAAAATTTAAACTGTTTAGCTATCGCGGTTCTTGAGATACAGCCTGGTGACACACAGACGGACAGACAGCGAAGTCTTAGTAATAGGGTCCAATTTTTACCCTTCGGGTACGTAACCCTACAAAGTATTCTGTTTAAATCCACTAGCTGAATTGAGAAAGATTAATTTTACACAACGATGTTTTAAATAACGAATGCAAAATTTTAAATTCAGATGTAAGATAAGATCAGGTAAAACAAATGAATATTTGTTTTGTTGTCGTACGTTTTATCTACTTAAACATTTAAATAACTACTAAGTATTTTGATATAACATTACATTATTTTGATTACACAACATCACAGTATTTTGATATTAACATTTGATATAACTGAAAAAACTTAGAATGTACCAGCTGCTTCTCTTCCCGCGCAGATATCGTAAAAGCCGATCGAGGGAATGGGCAAAAATGCGAATCATATTAACAGGCGATGCGGCTAGCAACCCATCACTGTATTGATTGCTTTTCCATCTTCTCGCCCACCATGACGCTAAAAGTGGCTTTTTGGTCTGGCGGCCCTGGGCTCTGCATAGAACCGCAAGACCCAAAACGCTCTGTCTGCCCCATTAGGGATAAAGACGTGATAGTATGTATATATATACTCAGGTAATTTTATTAGTTTCAAATATCATGTGTTTTGGTAAAGTTCATTTGATTTTTGACGTTTATTCGTAAAAAAAGCTGCACTACGAACAATGCTTGGGCGCTTTAATTTTTAAAGTCAAATTTATTAAAACTCAGCAATCCTTACATTGGTACATTATCCACTATATGACTGACTAGCAGTCCATCCCGGCTTCGCCCGTGGTACATACATAGCCTATGTCACTCAGGGATAACATACCTATCCAACAGTGAAAGAATTTTTAAAATCGATCCAGTAGTTTCGGAGCCTATTCAATACAATCAAACAAACAAACAAACAAACAAACAAACAAACAAACAAACAAACAAATCTTTCCTCTTTATAATATTAGTGTAGATTTACAAGGCAGATTATAATAAATACGGCTGATAAGAATTAAATATTATCCCCAACGAAGTCCACATACACAGATTAATCCGCCGGATGACGACTAGTCAAATCAGACACTTTTTTCTTAACGTTAAAACAAACATTGTCTATAGGATTTGTATAAAATACAACAGTTTTTTCAAGTCAAATAGCGCTCATTATACATTTTTCTGCATTTTTAAATCTAAAATCATGTTGAAAGTCGATATGATCAAGTGATCATTCAATGAAAAGTGACACTATTTTATAACGTTTAATTTTATGAACTGTATTCTCCAGAACTATATGTATATGTATATGTTAACTGCCTCCGTGGTGTAGTGGTTAGAGCGTTTGGCTCATACCCGGAGGTCGCGGGTTCGATTCCCAGCGGGGGCTACGACTTTTCGTTGTTATCCTAGTTTGGTTAGGACATTGCAGGCTGATCACCTGATTGTCTGATAAGTAAGATGATCCGTGCTTCGGAGGGCACGTAAAGCCGTCGGTCCCGGTGTCCATGTCCCATGTCAGAGGCCTTTAAGGCGGTTTAAAAACTCTGACACTAGTGTTAGTCACTAACACACACGATAAGAAGAAGAATGAACTGTATCAAATAATTTATTTTTGACCCAGTCGTCTACATACATACATACCTTACTAATATTAAGTATTTAGTATTTATAGGAAGGCGGAAGAAAGTTGCTTTTTTCCTGGTCTTAGTCCAAAGTATTTATCTTGAACCCTCCGATTCAGTTCAACAATTATATTGGCCAGATATGTATTTATGAGAAAGTATGTATATGTATGTATGTTTATTATATTGACCACCCCGCACTAACATTTCCCATCACGGTTGCCTAGAAAAATTTGCTTAGCGATAAGGCCGCCTTTTGCGCATTTCCTATTTTTTTAGATAATCATGTACTGTATTTATTTATTTTGTGCAAGAAAAGGTATTTGTATTGTATTATTGTAAATAAATATGTAGGATATGATATGACACTTTATGTCCCTACCTTTCCTGCTAATTTCATCTGATACCCTCATCAAATTAAAATACGAGTATTGTATTGTAGCTTAGTTTTCTTATCAAATATGTATTGTATGCATATGCTATACATACAATCCTCCCATGCTGGTCTGGGAGAAATAAAAAAACTTTGAATGTACCAGCTGCTTCTCTTCCCACGCAGATCGTTAAAGCCGATCGAGGGAATGGGCAAAAATGCAAATCATGCTAACAGGCGATGCGGCTAGCAACCCATCACTGTATTGATTGCTTTTCCATCTTCTCGCCCACCATGACGCTAAAAGTGGCTTTTGGGTCTTGCGGCCCTGGGCTCTGCATAGAACCGCAAGACCCAAAATGCTCTGTCTGCCCCATTAGGGATAAAGACGTGATAGTATGTATGTATGCATATGCTACTATAATTATGTTTTTCAGCTCACTGAAATACACATTTATCTAAATTAGATACGACCGTATCTAATTCTTGTCATAAAATTATTAATCTAGGAATTTAATATGGTTTATGGCGATGCAGATAAACATAGTCATTACGTCAGTGAAAGTCATAATATGACCTCACGCTGTACGATTGCAATACGATTTTTTTACTGGTTGTATAACAGGGGGCGTAGCTCAGATGGTAGAGCGCTCGCTTAGCATGCGAGAGGTACCGGGATCGATACCCGGCGCCTCCAGAACTATATTTTTTATTTTTGTCTCCACTACAGAAACCCTCTCTGTACTACCCGAGCCATGCTTGGCCAGAGCAGCCAGAGGACTTGGCCTACACTGTCCACGCTGGCCAGACGAGTTGGAGAGTTATCACTGATAAGCAAGCTTTGTTTGCTTGTAATCCCTAAGTCGCCTTGTACGACATCCACAAAACAACATCCTTGAAACAAAAGGAGTTTAAATTTTTTGGCATCAAGCTAACAACCAACCAACACAGAGATAATAGTTATTCATGCAACTGTTGTATAAAAAGGGGTATTAAAGCGAATAAAAGGATCACTTTTTTGTCCTAGCCTTTTATTATGTCCCACTGTTGGGCAAAGGCTTCCCCTTGTCATTTGATATAAATCCTGAATAGTATCACATGAGTGTTTAATTACCTAATTTTGACAGTTGCATACAAGACTTTATCTACACCCATGATATAGCGTATAAGCTGTGGTAGTGAAACGCGCGGGCAGGACAATTTTCTTTTTTGAAAGGACAATGCCCACTGCTCTATGCAGCCCCGTCCCTCGTAAAAGAATATAGTATGACGACCATAATTATACAGAATAATGTAAAACAAAAGACCTGTTTTAACTTTGTGCAGTTTCTGATAAAAAATTAAACAAAAGGTCGATTTGGAGGTTAGTTCGATTTATTCATAATCTTCATATTTATAAAATATGACAAAATAATATAAAAATGTGGCAGGAGCATCAATTTCTCTAAATCGAGCCCAATTGAGGCAGGTACCACAATCCAAGAGTTTATTATACTATTATTAAACTGAGCATAGTATCAGTAACATCTCCAACTTGACGCCGCGCCGGGGTAGAGGATTTTTCAGAATCAAAAGCAGAGAACAATTCGCACAACGAGACTTTGGTATTGTGTACAACGTTCTTCAAAATCACAACACAAATCAGCACAAATTTGAATAAGATTTAAGATCAAACACACTGTTGAGAAATGTAAACCGCAAAACGAATCGCCAATAGGAGGAACCTACATAATGTAATGACATGACATAGTCATGTGTGACAGTGGACAGTTCATTTTTTATCAACTTCATTTACTTATGTTTACTAAGAATGTTCTAAATACTACTTGTGTGAGTTGTTTCAATAAATGAAAAGGTTAACTACTTTATTGAATAGAATCAACATATCTATACTTTCAGTTTTAAATGTACATAGATATGTACTTATCCAGTATTTCATATTACCGAACATTATCTTTCATTGTCGCAAATACGCTTAAGTGTCTTTGTAAACTTAACGGAACAGTTAATAGCGATAAAATACCAATATAATTAAAAATAAAATCTCCACAAAGTTTTTTTTACATAAACTTTATATCTTAAATAAAAAAATAATAAACTAATTTTGAACATAATTTCATGCTTATACACTATATTAAGGGGCGAAACCGGGAATGGGCAACCTCCTTTAATATGTAAATTCTGTAGTAGAGTTGTTTAAAAAAATCTTACAATTTTCTTGGATGATATCCTTATGAAAAAAAATCTTTACAAAAGCCAATTTGTAATTTTAAATACAATACCTCATCCCTATCCATCGCCTAACAGACAGAGCCCAAGTATATTACCTAAAAGCCACTCTGAAAGTGGCTGTGTAAGGAAGGGATCTAGTTTGCGTTGCATAATGAAATTCAGCACAACATTATAACACTCGTTTGAATGCTATTACCATGACACTGGTTGTAGCTAATTGTTTTAGAAACTTTTATAGAGGATTTATAGCATGAGTGTAAAAAAAAGTATTTTAAAGTACCGAAGTAGTACAATAAATACTGAACCAGTTTACATTATGTAACACCACGCTCAGCGACTACGCGTCAGAAGGTTAACAAACATTGCTTAATCTTGAACTAGTTTATATGACATACAAACTGCTTAATATTGTCAACGTGTATTGCAAATTCGTTCTACACTACAACAGGGGGCGTAGCTCAGATGGTAGAGCGCTCGCTTAGCATGCGAGAGGTACCGGGATCGATACCCGGCGCCTCCAATTTTTTAATAGGGGTAGTGACATCAGCAGGTTTTGCTGAAAGGCTATTTATTAGCCACGCGGGAGACAGAAAATTTACGGTCGATACATATATACTATAAAGTAACAGAGCCATATATCTGCTTACAAACATATAGAGAAGTAAAGGCTTTGATTTTTATTAAAAAATTTTGCATTTTCTCATAATTTTTCCCTTCAAAATATGTCTTAACTAAGGCAAAAACAGTTCTAAGGTGAGATACTATATTCACACATAATAGATATACTATATTAATTCAAACACATTTTTTTGATGCTTGTACTAACCCAATTAAGTCTGCCATAAAGTGCAACACAAACCTTTGTCGTAGCTAAAGACCGCTTGCTGTGATTTCTAATTAAAGTTTCGCTCTACTACTAGGACAGCAGAAAGATATTGGAGTTACAGCCACTATGGCAACTCAGGAGGAGGGAAGTTAAAAATATACGTAAGTACCTATATCACAAAAATGGATGGCGAAATACGTTCCAAAAATAATCTCGACAACTCAATGGAATCCAATTTTCGACACCAATTCACACCTATATTAGGATATCAGAACAGAGTAAGTGGTTGGTTGATTCTGGGTCAATCAAAAACAAATTTGACCTAAAAAATCTCAAAGAAATAAAAAGCCGTCTTGAGGAAACCGCAATCATCATCAATCATCTTACAATTTTCTTAACATTCACACCTTTACTAGAGCACCAGAAAGTGTCAGGATGTTGTAGACGTTTTGTAAGAAAGAGGGCATGTGTATAGAAAGAGAAAACAATATTTATCCCTTGCGTGAGGGGAGGCAACTATAAATTTAAGAAGGGACCCAGGTAAGCACCCTAAGGCAACGACGGATATGGACGATCTGTTTTTTAAACATTTTACACAGACATTGATAAACTACGAACGAACACAATTCGGTACAATATATTCACAATTGTTTATTTCATTCCAAAAGTCAAATAAATAAAAAATATATTTGTGACAATAACATTAATAATAACTGTAATACAAAAAAATCTATGTTCTTTTCTATTAACTAAATTAAATTATGTAGGTAAAAGGTAGCAGAAAATTACAACGATATCAACGACAATCTAAATAAGGTTTCTTTTGTAGTACTAGGATATCAACATCAGTAATACACGTATCGTTACTAAGGGATCAGAAATTTAATGAAGTTAATAAAGAAAGGTAACGTCGCGAGGGAACAAAACAAATACTCAACGGGCCAAACTAAGCGCTTAGTTATCCTTTAAATTTAGAGGCAGACATTTTTAAATTTAATCATTTCGAATAATTTTACTTTAAGTGAATAACAGTAGACCTGTTAAATGGCCTGGAGCATTGTCATCATGTCATTAAAAGAAGATCGTTGTCTTATGATGGTACTTTTAGCACCGGGACATCAGAAGCGTGAAAGAAACCTCAAGTAAGATCGAAATTTGAGTATCAACAGAAAATGAAAAGACATTATCAATAGAAGAAAGCAACCTTATAGAAAGAGATAAAGCAACCGACCTACATTTAAACCGTTGTATTAACAAAAAACACTTTTATAAAAAAACTTAAGGGTGGAGTTAAAGTGTAAGGGTGGAGCTAACGATAGAACGGCAGGTAAATTGAATGAACAAGAAATCCTCTTTAGTTTATGGGATCCTAGTAAATGTGGGATTCAGGTTTAACTCTTTTCAGAGTATTTGGTGATGAATGCGAATTATTTGAAATGGCAAAGGAATATTGCCACATTTTAGCATTATTAGTAGCATTCAAACAATAATTATTGTTTAAGAGTGTAAAAGAATATGTTAGAGAAAGGACTAGCTATAATATTTAAGAAAAAGACAGCAACAGTTATTAAATAAATTCACATAAAATAAAAATTACTTAATATGTAGCTAAGGTAGGGTCAGTCCTGTCATAATAAAGGGAGGCAGGTAGAACTTATTGACATAACAAGAAATATTTAAAATTCTCATCCTCTATGTAATCTCAATCAACATAAAAAAATTCAACCCTTTTCGATGTTATGCATGTACGAAGTGTAGAATTTTAAGACGTTGCTTAAATCAAGTAAACTTGACTTTCAATTTCTTAACATTCACACAATCACTAAGGCATCAGGATATTAAAGGAGATATTTTTTAAAGAATTGCATTTATAGAAAGAGACAGAAATTGTATTAAAATAAAATGACCCAAAAGAGAGCTAAGTTATTCAAAATGTAAGCTCGAATGGCAGGTAGTATAACCTCATTGAATGAACAAAAAATTTCGCTATTCTATGACATCATAAATATTTAGTTATTCGAAACGCTTGCAAAAATTATTGAGCCCTTTTGTGAGGTACTGCAAACTTCCAGAATGTTTTCGATTTCTTAACATTCACACAATCATCAGGATACCAGAGTACATGAGAAGATGTTCAATAAAGAAGTGCGATGTCATTATAGAAAGAGACAACGATTTTTAAGAAAGTTACTCAAAAATTATAAGGGTGAAGCTCAGTTATAAATTATATAAGGCAAGACCAACAGGTAGAACATGACACATTTTAGATATTTATGAAAATGTGCAGTGCAGAATATTATAAAAAGAGACAATAATAATAGTAGTGAAACCGGTAAAAAGATCAAGGATGAAATTACGTTGTAAGGGTCGGCCGGCAGGTAGATTTCAACATGGGATATTTAATACTATCTCCTACAAGTGCATGGGTTCCTGGTATATTAAGAATCATGTTCAGAGATATTCTGGTCAAAACAAGTCGATTTATTTTATAAATTTTGCACAATATCTTTTTATTAAAATATAGACAAGAAAAGTTCCTTCACAATTTCTTAACGTTTTCTCAATATGTACACGATGACTAGAGTATCAGACGTAAAGAAGACATTGTGGAGTCTACATCCTAAATTTAAGTCTTTCTTCATGTCGAATTAAAAAGATCAATAAATTCACAACATTACCAAGTTACCAGAACGTTTTGAGGATGTGTTTGTACAGAGCACCGAGAGCATCCTAATTTTTTACAGATACCTTACCTGCCCGAGTTACTGTCGAAGGATCAACACATTCAGGTAACTATGACGTAGTATGAAGAATTCTCTTACCTTCTTGCACTCATGTTACCCTGATGATTGCGAGAAAAAGCATAGCAACTATTAACCCTTCTACTACGATTGTTGTGCAATTTCTTGCACAAGCTTTTACAATTTCAAAAATCCTCCTGACCCTAGTAACTGTCGAAGGATCATTGCAATTTAGTAAACGCTCAATGTAAGGCGATACAAATATATAGGCGTACTTCCTGTTCACCTATGTTGTCCTGATGATTGTGAGGCATATTATGAGACAACTACTAACCCTTCTACAATATTTGTGCAATTTCTGTGCAATTCCCAAAAACGAAAATCAAAGCAAGCAGCGTTCACATCATTACCAAGTTAACATAACATTTAAAGAATTGTTTTACAAAGCATCCTTGCTGTCGTAAAAAAGAACAAAAGGACAAAGACATTTTTGCACAAACTGTTTTAAAATCCCTCACCGTAACCAAGGTAGCATAAAGTCTTAGAAAACTAGCATTCCCTAATATATCGTAGAAAAGGACAACAACAGCCAGCAACTATGAAAGGAAGGATATTCGTAAAATGTTCAGGTAAAGAAAATAGAACATTTGAAGATGTGTATAAAAGCACAAAAAGCAGATACCTGACCTGTCACAGTTACTGACGAAGGATCAATATACATTCAGGTAACAAGGACGCAATACGAAGAACCTTCTTGCACTCATTTTACCCCAATGATTGCGATAAGAAGCATAGCAACTATTAACCCTTCTACGATTGTTGTGCAATTTCTTGTACCCGCTTTTACAATTTCTCTATACATTCGTTCAAAGTGAAAGGATATTGTTCGCTCCACGCATACATAAGTTAAAATTAAAAAAAATTGGTTGTTTGTAAAGTAGGTTTACGATCGAGATGTTTACGTGATAACGTCGTTTCACGGAATGACTGGCAGCGCTCGAGATGAGACGGGAGATCGGTCCGTCTCTCTCTCTGCGATCGCGCTCGTGAGGTTTTGGTGTGACACAAGTTTCTGAACATGTCACCCGACTAAAACGATTTTAAAGACGTTATCACGTCAAAAGATAATGATCAAAACATTACTAAGCTAGCGCAGCATATCGATAAGTGTATGAAGAGAGGAAAGTAATCATAGAAAAATACGAAAATTCTGTACCTGACCCTACCAAAGTAACTACCGTAGGATCATCACATTCAAATAAACGCTCAATATAAGGCGATAGAAAGGCAGAGGCGAACTTCCTGTTCACCTATGTTGTCCTGATGATTGTCAGAAGGAGCATAGTAACAGACAACTCGGAGTCCAACTGACAGGACGCCCATTCCAGGAATGAAAATCAAAACAAACAGCGTTCACATCATTATCAAGTTAACATAAAATTTTAAGAAGTGTTTTACAAAGCATCCTTGTTGTCGTAAAAAGAACAAAAGGACAAAAGTGCAAATTCTTGCGCAAACTTTTATAAAATCTCTCACCATAACTAAGGTAGCAGAAAGTTTTAGGAAATCGTCATTTCCTTATATATCGTAGAAAAGGACCACAACAGCCAGTAACTATCAAAGGAAGGTTATTCATAAAATGATCAGGTAAAGTTAGCAGAACATTTGAAGATGTGTTTGTGCAGAGCACCCTTGTTTTCTTACTGAAGAAAAGCACAAAAAGCAGATACCCGACCTGCCAGCGTTAATGTCGAAGGATCAACACATTCAGGTAACTATGACGTAGTACGAAGAAATCTCTTACCTTCTTGCACCCATGTTACCCTGATAATTACAAAAATAAGCATAGCAACTCTTAACCCTTCTACGATTGTTGTGAAATTTCTTGCACAAGCTTTTATAATTTCTCTAGACATTCGTTCAAAGTAGAAGGATAATGTTTGCTGCACGCACACATGAGTTAAAATTAAAAAAAAAATGCTCAAAACATTACTAAGCTGGCGGCATGCTAGCGGGGCATTTCAATAAGTGTATGAACATAGAAAAGTTATCATCATAGAAAAAGACGAAAAGCTTCTACCTGACCCTACCAAAGTAACTGTCGAAGGATCATCACATTCATATAAACGTTCAATGTAAGCGATACAAAGACAGAGGCGAACTTCCTGTTTACCTATGTTGTCCTGATGATTGTGAGCAGGAGCATAGTAACAGATAACTTCGAGCCCTTCTACGATCACTGTGCAATTTTTTGCACAACTCGAAGTCCAATTGACCCTTCCCATCCCAAAAATAAAAATCAAAACAAACATTGTTTACATCTTTACCAAGTTAACATAATATTTAAAGAAGTGTTTTACAAAGCACTTTCGTAAAAACAACAATAGGACAAATTCTTGCACAAACTTTTATAAAATCTCTTACCATAACTAAGTTAGCAGAACGTCTTAGAAAATTGGCATTCCCAAATATATCGTAGAAAAGGACAACAACAGCCAGCAACTATCAAAGGAAGGTAATTCATAAAATGATCAGGTAAAGTTAGCAGAACATTTGAAGATGTGTTTTTTTTGTATAGAGCTCACTTATTTTTTACTGGAGAAAAGCACAAAAAGCAGATACCTGCCAGAGTAACTGTCGAAGGATCAAGACATTCAGGTAACTATGACGCAGTAAGAAGAATTCTCTTACCTTCTTGCACTCATGTTACCCTGATGATTGCGAAAAAAAGCATAGCAACTACTAACTCTTCTACAATTTTTGTGCAATTTCTAGCACAAGAAAAAATATAAATAAAGAATCTTATATAACCGTTAACTTTACGTACCTATTTAATTCTGTACATACCGTCATTCATAATTAAGTCAAAAATATCATCAATGTCATGCTGTCAATATATAAGGCAGGTAGCTGCCAATTTTAAAAGTGAAAATCAAAACCATATTTACACCATCACAAAGGTAGCAGAAAATTGAAGAGTATTTTACAAGAAAGGAAATATTCTTACCGTTTTTAACTTCACATTTGCGCTTACACACAAAATGCCGTTAAAGGGAATCATAAGATTTCTTTCTATTTATTTTGCCCTACTTAATAATTATAAGAAATTTTGAGCGTTCTAATTTTGGCATTTATACCAGTTTTGTGGAAATTTTACATACAACATTTTATAATTCTCAGAACACTCTCATAATTAAAAGAAAATAAAAAAATTAAGAACATCATAATTCTTTTTGGCATGGGTATTCATTAACTTAATTATGTTTAGAAATTCAAAGCAAAAATGAAAACATTGATAGCATCGTCACCAAGCAAGATAGCAGATGATCTCTTAGATAATCTACTAGTCTTTTCAAAACTCTAAGATAAACTATTTATAACACAGAAAAAGATAACAATTTCTACCTGTGAATGCATTTACTATAAGGTCCAATAACAAAGTCCATTGAAATGTGTAAGTAATTCAGGTAGATCATAGATCATTCATCAGAATATGTTAAGAGATTAAATCAAAAGTGAAAACGAAAACATTGGCCACACAAACATTAAGGCAGCAGAAAATACAGGAACCTTTATAAAATGAATCCTGCCACAGAAAAGGACAAAAATCTCTACCTGTTCTCGCATAGCTAGCATTAGATAAGGTAAGATGAATCAAAAAGGTCCATTCAAAGTTTCAGGTATTAAATGTGAACCCAGTATGGCGTTTTAAAACAACAGCTTTTGACTACCCTAATAAATGTAAGAATTATGGTAAAGCCTTTTAACCCTTTTCAGAGTTCGTGTTTTGATTATTTCTATACTAGATAGCTTGTTGGTTGTATAATTTCTTTTATATAAAAAAAATAGCCATAATTAACAAAATTATGGCTATAAAATTATATATATAGGAATCAAAAATGTCAAAGACATCGCAATACAGCACAGAGGTAAATTGCGCTGTTTTTTGTTAGTAAAAATCCAGAAGTGGCATCAAATACCAGCAGGTTTTTCACAGGGTTGCCAACTAAGCAGAAGAGCATCCGTAAGATATTTTAAAAAGTTCCTGTGTTGCTTTGTGAATAAAAATGTTTTGTTAGATTAAATCGGCTAAATACGATTTTGAAAAGAAGTTTCTTAGCGCATTAGGATAACAGAATTTGACAGTAATGCTCAGTTGATAAGCAGGTATTTTTTCTTTAAAAATTTTACTCAATCACCATCCTATTAGAAGTCCATAACATCTGAGGAGATGAATAAAGCATCTGAACTCATATAGAAAGGGACAACCACCAATGCGTAACCCTCGCCTTTAAACTAAATGAAGCCGAAATAAAAAGAGGCTGATTTATTCTTCAATTATCAGATACATGGTACACCCCTAAGAGTCCTTGTGAGTCGTTTTACCAAAAAGGAATTTTTAAACTTCTGTCTGTTCATGTGACCCTAAACACTGAGCATTAATATAAACTTAACTCTATAAATAAACTTAAAACACTTTATTAGCATGGAGTTTGTGAGATAGTAAAATTACTGATTTGACGTCTCGTTTTTTTTTTACCCGGACATCTGAAACAAGAGTATTAACTATTCCACAAAATACCAAGACATCAGAATGATAAAGGGGTTTGTTAGAATAGGCAAGGAAAAGGAGACAGCGATGTTTTTTAATCACTTTTGATTGGTTTTCTTTCACGA
Source organism: Acrobasis consociella (assembly GCA_963555685.1). Lineage (NCBI taxonomy): Eukaryota > Metazoa > Arthropoda > Insecta > Lepidoptera > Pyralidae > Acrobasis > Acrobasis consociella. Next base: position 930,532 of record OY743119.1, on the reverse strand, counting down.
GAAATTTTATTTATTTTTAACTACAACAAGGAAATCAGAAGATGTTATTAACTTCTAACATAAAGCAAATTATGACAACAAAAACCGAAATTATCGAGTAAATATTTATTCACACCTTTACTAAGATACCAGAAATCTTAAGATGTTTCGAAGGCCCCTAAAATAGAAAAAGGCAGCAGTCTCTACCTGCGTAAGGGGAGAGGAATCGTTTATTGCCCAAAAAAGGCCACGCCCAAACACACTTAACACACACATACACATTAATATGGTAACAATATGAAATTATCACACAATAACCTTCCTATTGGAAACCCTAAAAGACGTAAGGACGTAGAAACAACATCCACTAACCGCGCAGCCCTCGCATTCAAACTAAATGAAGCCGAAGAAAGGGGCTGATTTATTCTTTAACAGTCAGGTACACCCAAAGTAATGTATCCTTGAGAGTAGTTCTTCCAAAAGGGAATCTCTAAACTTCTGTAAGTTCATGTGACCCTAATCACTAAGCATTAAGCCCTTTATTAAAATGGAGTTCGTTTATTATGAATTTATATGACTTGTGAAACTTAAATGACATTTCACCCTGTCAATAATGATTTAGCGGCTTATTTTTTACCAGGACATCAGAAATCAGTGTATTCTCAATATTACAAAATACCAAGACACCAGACTGCAACAGAAGATGGATTAAGGAGTTATTAGAGACAAACATACATTTTTCATTCCAAATATGTCGACTTTTACTAAGATTTCATAAACATAAAGATAGTAAAAATATGAGTACGCTTTAAATCCTTTGGCTTTTAAGTTTTCTTAAAAAATCTTAAATCATAATCGCACAGAAATCAGAAGTTAACAGCAGTATAATTTTAACCTATTGCATCAAACAAACTATGATTTACGACGACCAAAAACCTAAATTAAGTAAACATTTATTCACACCCATACCAAGAAAACAGAATTCTTAAGAAGATATTTAGGGGACCCTTCAAATAGACAAAAGAGAGAACAGTATCTACCTACCTACTTTAACTTGGCTTTAACTCGTAAGGGCGGGTCGATGGGTCGATCATTTTCAAAAAAAATGGAAACGCCCTGTCGGCTATATTACCAATCTGTCTTACTAAAGAAAGTAACCTTCGTTCTACTCATGATACCCTGATCACTGTGAGAAGTAGTTTAACCCTTTCCAAATATTCGTGGTGCAGATCAGTTTTTATCAATGGTTTTGACGTGACAACGTCTTAAATTAGGTTGCGGCTGGGAGTCACTTATGAAAAAGTGTAACGCTCGGTAACGTTACGATGAGTCACCGAACGAGAGAGAGGCCCGCCGAATGCCTTGCGTCTCTCTCCCACTCAACTATGTTATCTACGTTGTCACGTAAAATCTTCGCCCGTAAAACCGACTTTACAGGCAACCATTTTTTTTTTAATGTATAACTTTGCTCCAAATGTGGCTAAACAAAAAAACTACTGCATATCACGTAAATATTTGTAAATATTTGTACGAGTATGTTCCATTTCAGAACCCATACTTTTTCTTTATTGTACAGTTATATTTTGTTTGTTCAATTAATTCTAAGTACTTAAATATGTACAAGGACAAGGGGCTTATTCGCAAAACGTCTCTTTTGCAAAATGTCCACTAGTCGTAAAACGTCTCTTCCTCAAAATGTCTCTTTCGCAGAATGTCTCTTTCGCAGAATGTCTTTTTCGCAGATTGTCTTTTTCGCACAATGTCTCTTTCGCAAAATTACGCGACAGGGACTTAGAATAAAATTACGATTTTCAGAGCAACATCGTTTATTCGGCTTATTCGCAAAACGTCTCTTTCGCAAAATGTCCCCTAGTCGTAAAACATCTCTTTCTCGTAATGTCTCTTTCGCAGAACGCCTCTTTTGCAGAATGTCTCTTTCGCAGATTGTCTCTTTCGCACAATGTCTCTTTCGCACAATGTCGCGACAGGGTCTTAGAATAAAATAACGATTTTCAATGCCAAAATTTATTTATTTGACATTTTAATATTAAATTACTTTTTTAATCACTTAAAAAAATATATTTTGATCGCAATGGGTTGAATTAAAACATAGTTATGTTTATGTAGTAACTAATATCTAATGTGTGGTTAGGTTATTAACAGTAAGTATTGATTTTTGTATTCAAAATTTTGAATAAGTATTTTTTTTATATGCAATACTTAAGTTAATTTAAGTACTAAAATTATAATTCATAAATGATGTTGCGTTGAAAATCGTCAAATTAATAAATTTTGACATTGAAAAGTAGTTTTATTCTAAGTCTCTGTCGCGACATTTTGCAAAAGAGGCAATCTGCGAAAGAGACATTCTGCGAAAAAGACATTCTGCGAAAGAGACATTCTGCGAAAGAGACGTTCTGCGAAAGAGACATTATGAGAAAGAGACGTTTTACGACTAGGGGACATTTTGCGAAAGAGACGTTTTGCGAATAAGCCGTTTATTCATCATTATTTTAGTACTTAAATTTACTTAAGTATTGCAAATAAAAAAAATATACAAAAAGGCTCTTTCGCAAAATGTCCCTTTCGCAAAATGTTCCTTTCTCAAAACGTTCCTTTCGTAAATGTCCCTTTCTCAAAACGTCTCTTTCTCATAATGTCCCCTTCGCAAAATGCCCCTTTCGCAAAATGTCCCTTGGTAGCAAAATGTCCCTTTCGCAAAATGTCCCCTGTACTGAAAAGACCCTCTTGCAAAATAAAAATTATAGTCAAAAGTTATTAATGAAATAAAACAATTGTTTTAAAAAACTGCATATCTTTTATTTTACACTTAGGTATATGTTTGTATATGTAGAAACACCGCTTGTTATAATAATTTGGTGACCCCACTGAAAATCGTGAAAAATACTTTTCCACGGTATATATGTCTATAATATATACATTTCAAGGGGCTCACCAGATTAATAATTGTATAGTCACAAAAACATCTCAAGTTTCACATAATAATAATATCACATATTGACGGGCTGAGCCACCCTTTTTCCGGACACGGTTTTCGTTACACAGCGTATACCTAATTGTACAATTAAAAATAGGCATAGTTTTTGGAAACAATTGTTTTATTTTAATAATGACAATTATCGTGCGCACATATTATAATATTACTTTTTTGTGTTTATTTGACCAATACGACGTTTAAATAATTAGACAATACGGGTTTACATTAATTGTTTAACATAAGCAATTATTATTATTTGAACCTTGAGATTTATTTGTGATTGTACGATTTTTAATCTGGCGAGCAATATATACCGCGAAAAAGTATTTTTTCATGATTTTCAGTGGGGTCACCAAATTTATTATAACAAACGGTGTTCCTACATATACAAACATATACGTGAGTGTAAAATTTAAGATATGCATAGTTTTTGAAAACAATTGTGTCCGGGCGTCCAGCCTCTTTGCTGACTGACTGAGACTGACATAGACTCGCACGACACATGACAGGAGAAGAAAAAAAGACGACTAAGAGACGTGACTGATATTTTTTCCTTGAATGCGAGGGTTTTTATTTTTAACAAGACAAAATCCCTTTTAAGACCGTTCAAGGTGGTCCTTCATCGCCATTTACAACCAGACCTATGAAGTTACGGTCGGGCGCAATGTCAACGCCCGCGACCGCGCCTGTTGCTGCCGCCGACCTGACCGCGCCGGGCCGACAGCCCGCCAGAGGCAGCCGCGCGTCGTCGCCAGCGCTATCTGCTCGTTCGGACTCCAGCGACCTAACAGTGCTAACAACACGTCGACAGCAAATACTGCGACTACAAATAGAAGCCGCTGAGGAACGCGCTCGGATTTTAGAGCTAAAATCTCAACTTTTGGAAGAGGAAGACCATGCCGCCGGCATGTCCCGAGCGCCATCGCAAGCATCCGTAAAACAGGCTTGTGACACAGCCGCTACTGAGACGAAAGAATGTAAGTCACTGCACTGCGGTTTAACCGTGTCTAAATTACTATCGAGACAGACATCGGCGAAGGAATTGCCGCCTTTCGCAGGTGACCCAGAAGATTGGCCGCTCTTTTATAGCCAGTTTGTATCCTCTACTAAGCTGTGCGGATTCACTGATGAAGAAAACATAGCCCGTTTATCACGATGTCTCAAGGGCCGAGCAAAAGACTCTGTATCCGCTCTCCTAGTAAGTGCTACAAACCTGAAAAGCATCATAGACACATTGAAATTACGTTTTGGAAGAACAGATCATATTATAGAAATTCTATTGAACAAAATTAGACAGATGCGCGACATACGACATGATGATGTCAACCAGCTAATCGAATTTGCGACGTCGGTTCAAAATGTGACAGCTACAATGAAAATGACTGAAGAGGTAGGACATCTCACAAACCCTACACTCATACAAGAGATTGTTGGTAAATTACCATCAACATTGCGACTTCAATGGGGAATGCACGCTTTTAAACTCTGCGTGAAAACAACCACACTATCGCATTTATCAGATTGGTTAATGAATATAGCGAATGGCGCTGCTTATGTCGCTCCTGTTACTAAAAGCACTTGTACATCTAAGCAACATCCACAGACAAGGCCAGATAATAGATGGAAACCCGTGATGACTACAACCGCATCTACTCGTACGTGTTTACTCTGTGGTGCTGCGCACACTCTCGAACGTTGTGAGGAATTTAAGAGAATGACGACCGATGATCGTTGGACTCTCGTCAGTGACAAGAAACTCTGTTTCTCCTGCCTTTCTGAACGACACCAGCTGAAAACTTGTAAGCGTAGGGCAAGATGCTCAGCACCTGATTGTACCCGAGCCCATCATAGATTGCTACACGCTCCTCCACGCACGGCGACAGATGAGAATGAGACGGCACATGATAACAGTTTGGTCAACACCTGTACACTAAAAGAATCTCATGTTTTATTGAAAGTGGTTCCAGTCGTAGTGTCAGGTACAAAAGGTAACATAATCACATATGGCCTATTAGACGAGGGTTCAGCTTTGACGTTGGTGAGCTCTTCATTGCTGGAGAGAGCTGGTATTGACGGACCGACGGCCAGCCTCCGCATCCGTGGTGCCTCCGGCATGATGACTACAGAGCCAGACTCGAAGACAGTGTCCTTTCCTATACGTGGAGTGAACGAAGATAGAACCTTTATTGTCAATAATGCGCGTTCTGTACGCAATTTAAATTTATCAGTGAACAGTTTTTGTTATAAAAAGATTGTAAATAAATATCCATACTTGACTGACTACGTGACTAATGACTTTGACATAAGACCAGAAAAAATTGAGATTTTACTAGGACAAGACAACATAGACCTTATTGTTACTAGACAAGTTATACAGAGACACAAGACTGGACCGATAATTTCTAAAACTAACTTAGGTTATGTCTTTCACGGCAACGTAGGACTGGGTGGGACTTCTGACGACAACACTGTTCTCCACCTTTGTGAATGTGAAGGACTACATGACCTGGTCAAGCTTTCTTTTTCTACGGACTCGTTTGGCGTCAAGCAAACAAATAACTTTCCTCTCTCTCGGGAGGATCAGCTGGCGCTGAAAATTATGGAGCAGACGACAAGACTTTTGCCTGAAGGTAGATGGGAGACTGGCCTGCTTTGGAAGTCTGAAAGTATGGTGCTTCCAGACAGCCTTCCACAGGCAAAGAGCCGCCTGACTGCTATCAACAAAAAGATGGTAAGAAATCCTGACTTTGCTTTACAGTACAGAGCGAAGATTGAAGAGAATTTAGACAAGGGATATATTTCTAAGATCGGACCAGAACATGAAGCGGCTCAGACAAGAATTTGGTATCTCCCACATTTTGCGGTGTTCAACCCAAATAAACCAAATAAGCTGCGGATAGTTCTGGATTGTGCAGCCAAGACCAAAGGTAAATCATTAAATGACTTTTTATTACGTGGTCCTGATTTTTTGAAGCCTTTGCCAGCAGTTTTATTAGGGTTCCGGACAGGTAAATATTCGGTGATGGCCGATATCCAAGAGATGTTCCACAGGGTCCTGATTAGAGAAGAAGATCGTAACGCCCAGAGGATGCTTTGGGACAACAGCACCTACGTGATGAACGTGATGACTTTTGGAGCCGTATGCTCGCCGTCATCAGCGCAATATGTAAAAAATCTAAATGCCCGCAGGTATGAAACGGTACACCCCGAAGCTTTTAAAGCGATCATTGACCACCACTATGTCGACGATTACATTCATTCGCTTGACAATGAAGATGACTTGCTCAAATTGGTAATGGATGTAGTCCAGATTCATGCCTCCGGTGGATTCAATTTGCGGAATTTTGTGACCAACTCCAAACGGCTGCTGCAAGAGCTACCTACAGACAAATTGGCTCCGAATAGTCTTAAGGTCATCACTGACAGCAAGGACAACCACACAGAAAAGGTTCTTGGTGTGCATTGGGACCAAGAAACAGATTCCTTTAGCTTCCTGCTAAAGTTCCCAAAGGTAACTGAGGAGGTAAGGACAGGAGTCAAGCGGCCCACCAAGCGAGAGGTTTTAAGACTAACCATGTCCATTTTTGACCCAATGGGCTTCCTGCTTTACGTGACAGTAAAGGGGCGGATTTTGTTACAATCGGTGTGGAAGTCCAAAGTGGGCTGGGACGACGAGATTGAGTCCGGCCATTACGACAGGTGGCAGGACTGGCTGGCCCAACTTCAAAGTGTGAGTAACTTACGAGTTCGCCGCTGGCTGTTCACTGACACGTGGGACAAGCAAAGCCCACCAGAGCTTCACGTTTTTTGTGATGCAAGCAGTAAAGCTTTTGCGTGTGTGGCTTATTTAAGGGTCAATACTACAACTGAACAATGGCATGTAGCCATTGTCATGGCACGCGCTCGTGTGGCCCCGCTCAAAGTTCTGAGCATCCCTCGTTTGGAACTTCAGGCCGCGTTGATGGGTGCGAGGCTGTCTGACACCTTACGTAAATATATTAATGTGGCTAGGTGTTTCATGTGGTCTGACTCAAAAACTATACTTAGCTGGATTCGTTCTGACAGTGGTCGCTTTAAGCCCTTCGTTGCCCATCGCATCAGTGAAATTTCCGAGTTAACGGACGTCTGTCAATGGAGGTGGGTACCATCGGGCTTAAATGCGGCAGACGATGCCACACGTGAGACCGCAATTGACGATAATTCACGGTGGCTGCATGGTCCGTCTTTCTTACAAGAGGCGGAACAGTCCTGGCCATCTGAGAGCCCTGAAACGATGCTCGAAACGGACGATGATGAGCTTAAGGTATGCAATCTCACTTTAGTAAACAACGACTTTCTTGATGCAAATCGCTTCTCCAAATATTGGAGGTTTATCAGGAGTACTGCCTGGGTTCTTCGGGCAGTCCATATTTGGACCCACGGGAGCGGTGAGCGACAAGGTGAACTGACAGCAGAGGAAATCATGGCTGCAGAGTTGGTGTGTATCCGGCAGAGCCAAATACGGATGTTTTCGGCAGACATCGAGAGCGTCAAAAAAACGGGCCACGTTGACAAAACTGCTACACTGCGGCAGCTGACACCATTTTTGGACAAAGACGGCATTCTGCGTGTTCGGGGGAGGATCTGCGGTGCAGATGGTGGTCAAGATTTTAGGCATCCCATCATTTTGCACCCAAAAGATATGTATACAAAACTTCTTCTAATGCAGTACCACGTGGATTCTGCGCATAACGGCAGGGAACGCGTGGTATTAGAAGTCAGAAAACGGTTTTGGATAATACAAGGACGTAATGCTGTCAAGGCCACGTGGAATGACTGCCAGTATTGCAAAAACCAAAGAGCAAAGCCCTCGCCACCTCTTATGGCTGATCTTCCGGTCATCAGATTAAAAGAAGTAAGCAGAGCCTTCACCTATAGTGGACTTGACTACTTTGGCCCAGTAACCGTGAAGGTTGGACGTCGACAGGAAAAGAGGTGGGTGGCCCTTTACACGTGTTTGACAGTACGCGCCATCCACCTTGAAGTCGTTCACGACTTGACGACTAGCTCAGTCCTGATGAGCCTTAGAAGATTAATCGCACGACGAGGCTGTCCGAAATTAATTTTTAGCGACAATGCCACAACGTTCCGTGGCGCTGATCGTGAACTTAAACAGGCCGTTCAAGCGATCGACAAGGACGAACTAATCAAATTTGGCAGCATTCGTCAGATGGAATGGCGTTTTATAGCTCCCAATGCGCCACACATGGGGGGATGTTGGGAACGTCTAGTAAGATCTGTAAAGACAAGTCTAAAAGTCACGTTAAAGACCAGAGCCCCTAGTGATCAAACGCTTCAAACATTGTTAGCCGAGGCAGAGTTTATGATAAACTCACGACCTCTGACATATGTACCTATTGACTCTGAAGACGATTTACCTTTAACTCCAAATGACTTTCTATTGACAAAAACTGATTTTGTTGACCATCCTTTTGGAACCTTTACCGACAGAGACTTCCTAAGACGGACATGGCGGGAATCCCAACGTCTAGCAGATCTGACATGGAAACGCTGGATCAGGGAATACCTGCCGACTTTAACACGACGAGACAAATGGTACCGCGACGTAGACAGACCACTGGCTGTAGGAGACGTGGTGGTGATAGCTGACGACCAGCTGCCCCGCAACCAGTGGCCACTTGGCAAGGTCGACCAGGTCTTCCCTGGCAAGGATGGCCTGGTCCGAATTGCTCAAGTTAAAACAGGACGAGGACTCTATACTAGACCAGTGACGAAACTGTGCCGGCTGGACGTCCGCTCCTCAACTTAAGTACCAGCCTTCTGGTACTGGAGGTGGGGATGTCCGGGCGTCCAGCCTCTTTGCTGACTGACTGAGACTGACATAGACTCGCACGACACATGACAGGAGAAGAAAAAAAGACGACTAAGAGACGTGACTGATATTTTTTCCTTGAATGCGAGGGTTTTTATTTTTAACAAGACAAAATCCCTTTTAAGACCGTTCAAATTGTTTTATTTCAATAATAACTATAAAGTATAATTTTTATTTTACAAGAGGGTCTTTTCAGTACAGGGGACATTTTGCGAAAGGGGCATTTTGCGAAGGAGACATTATGAGAAAGGGACGTTTTGAGAAAAGGACATTTTGCGAAAGGGACGTTTTGCGACCGAGGGGCATTTTGCGAAAGGGACATTTTGCGACGGAGCCATTCAAAATTTAGATTAAAAAATTAATACTGTTAGTAACCACACATTAGATATAAGTTACTACATAAACATAACTATGTTTTCATTTAACCCCTTGCGAATCAAAATATTATTTTTTATATTTTTTTAAATTGATTAAAAAAGTTATTTAGTATTAAAATGTCAAATGAATAAATTTCGGCATTGAAATTTAATTTAGTTTTCAATTATTGTGAATAAAATATATTTTTAATCATTTTCATAAATGATAGTGATAGGCAATAAATGATGTTGCTTTGAAAATCGACATTTTATTCTAAGTCCCTGTCGCGACATTTTTCGAAGGAGACATTGTGCGAAAGAGACAATCTGCGAAAGAGACATTCTGCGAAAGAGACATTCTGCGAAAGAGACATTCTGCGTAAGAGACGTTCTGCGAAAGAGACATTATGAGAAAGAGACGTTTTACGACTAGGGGACATTTTGCGAAAGAGACGTTTTGCGAGTAAGCCGGATAAGGTGGTCAGATGACCTGACCAGGTCATCTGACAGTCGCTGGAAAGTGCTGGATGCAGGCCGCTCTTGATCGGTCATTTTAGAAATCTTTGGGTGAGGCCTATGTCCAGCAGTAGACGTTATGCGGCTGAAATGATGAATGACGATGATGATGATGACGACATATGTATGTATTATCTTGAATGTTTCTGAATGAACCTGTGCCAGTGAACCGAAACAGAATCGCACATTTGCTCATTTCAAACCGAGGCACATTGACCCATTTCCTGCCAAAGGTAACGTGGAATAAAAGGCAGCAAAATCAAGGGAAGGCACTAGGCGAGCATAGCGCACAATGGGTGTGGAGAGAAAGACGCACGTGGAACAGACGTGTCCTTTTATGCACTGCTTGCTAGTTATGTAGTACTAGTATGAGGGCACACTGTGCTCAGCGAAGTTTGAAATTAACTTCTAAAGTTTACGATGCAACTTCTTTATTGTAAAGCTGAGTGAGTTTTTAAAAAGATATTACTAAATTTTTTAACACTTGAAAGGTTATACAACTTATAACTAACAAACAACATCAAACGCAATCTAAAACAATTGTGTCTTAGATGTATTTTTTTTAAATAGCCTAAACTATCCCATTGCTGGGCAAGGGCCTCCCCTCCAGATTTCCATGTGTCTCTATCATTCATATGGGATGTAAATATGTATATTAGGCCGGGAGGACTAAAATAACTTAATATTTTTTTTATACAAAGAATCTGTTAAACTCAGTGAGTTTTTAAAATTTTAACCCTTATTGGATAATCTGCCCGCAACAGGGAGATAAATGACGATCGTTTATCAATTTATTTTCAGGCAATTATGTAATCATCACTCATCTCCGTTCGACATTTAGAATATATGCCGGGAGCTTTTTTTTCCAAATATATGTATATGGAACCATGGAACCAATGTGTACAAGCATACTGTTATCAGCATGAAACACCATGGTAACAAAAGTGGAAAGGCTTGTGTTTGGTAGCATCAATGATTCTCAGGATTACCAAGGAAGCATAACGTAGATAGAGCGTTGTACAAAATTTTACGACTATAAACCAGTTTCTTTTTTCAAAATAGCTTTTTTCCTAAAGGGGCGGAGTCCGTGCAATGTGCAGGTAGTCAAATGTCTAATAAATCAAGCGTGTCATATTTTACACCCTTACTAGAAGGAGAAGGATTCTTTTCAATATAGACGCGAAAACGAAGGCGGTTAATTTAATGTTTCAATTTGTTTAAATTTCTACGGTTGTTAAGTAAGTATACGTGATTGAAAATGCCGACTAGAAGTCAAGAAATCATATAGGCAACATATATTTTTGAAATCTTTACTAAAATGATGAAGAAGACGAATCTTTGGACAGAGCTAAATGTAAGAAAGGAAAAGCATCAAAAACAAACCTGCCACGACGGTTTCGGCACGCGGCAGCCTCTGCAGCACGTGGTGGATGAGGCCGACGTCGGTGCAGGCCTGCAGGTTGCGCACGCTCTTGCGCAGGATCGCGATAAACACCGACCATATCTCCGCCTGGAAAAAGATTTATATATTAGTCACTTTTTTGAATTTTAGGAGCTATTGTCCGGAGATTTCGCAAGTAAAGCGATAACGGGCGCACGTTAACCCATTGGTCCTAGCTGTCATCATTGTACGTCGTCGTATCGTCAAGATATGTTAGATACATTTGCTTAAAGGAAAGCTTGGAAAATGTAACCCCAGAATAAGCCAGGTACACACAAAAAACTAAAAACTTAACTCAAACTAGAAGTCTTTTTTGCTGTGGTGCATAAAAGCTAAAAATACTACTTTAAAAGTACCAACTTGTATATGACTTGATATTGATACAACCCGATTGCGGACTCTAGAAAACCAATATTTGTGCAGTCATCCGGAAAATATTGTCGCAAGTCAATCGACTTAATGGCTTCGTATAAACAATCCGAGCGAGTAACGTCTCAGACTGGAGCGATTAGCCAGCAGCGGAGGCGGCAGCGGCGGTGGCGGAGACGATAGCGACAGCGGACGCGGTTGCGGACCGCTTCTTCAAAGTCAAGTCTTAAAAATTATTAGATGTAGTTCAAATTGATCTCTTCAAGGTAATTTTCTGAATTCATTCATTAAGGAACAGCGTATATAAAAGCTTTTTCGAACGACTAAGAGCATTTACACATTTCGCTGCCGCGAATTCGGGTTTGGAACGCATAAGTAAAAATGATCTAATACTGAATAGTTAGACTGACTGACTTGAATATCATGATAACTAAGAAAGGGACACAATATTTATTCCAAGGATTATACAAATCAAACAAAATGATACTAGATATATGCAAATTCTGACAGAAACTGATCGAACAAATGTGTTAAAGATGATCGTTAAGATCTGGGAAATAGGGGTGATAATATGTATGCATGTATAAAATGATGTTTTCGAATTGTTTAATGTATTCAATCTTCAAATTCTCAGTATGATACAACTGGTATATGTGACTTAATATTACGATTGAGTTGTGATTATAAATGTTTTATGTGTAAAAGACGCGCCCACGCCCGCAACTGCCTGTTTAAACGGAGCTTTAAAAGTTAATCGCATATTCGCTGAAACAAAGTACCCGGAAAGTATAATCCACTTGCCGCGTTTACTCGGCCGTACCATTTGAGCATCAAGCCAAAAATTGAAAATTTCAAAGCTTTGCAGGACCGAGCACATTTGGGCGGGTCGGATTTTTGACACAAACCTCTCTGTACTACCAGAGCAATCCTTGGCCAGAGCAGCTAGAGAACTTGGCCTACACTCTCCACGCTGGTCAGACGAGTTGGAGAGGTCTCATTGATGTTTATAAGCTTTGTTCAGCTTTTATTTCCTAAGTCGCCTTTTATTACATCTACAGGAGGACTTGGAGTGGCCCTATTCTACTCTGCCGGAAACTACACGGCTCTTTTGATAAATAAGGAAATGGAAATAGAAATGCTTTCCCAAAGAGCTTTTTCCGTTCCAGATATTTCTCCTCAATTTCGCATGGTCTTTGACATGCATATTACGATTGGAGAATTAAAAGCAGAAAAGAGCACCGCATGCTCCGAAGCAGGACAGCTGAAGATGCAATCTGCTTACTCCTTTATTCGTTTAGTAAATGTAATGGTCCTATTCTATGACGGTCACATGGCTTATATGGATATTTTTTTATCAATAGCAGTAGAAAATATAAAGTGATAATTGCTTACGTTACGAGTCTTGGCCCGCCCAAATTAGCCCAGCAAAATCCACATAGCACTAACGACCAAACAGAGCCGGCGCGCGGTATATTTTTAATGAAATTCTTTTCTCCCTGCTCAGCGGGGCGCTGCAGTAATTTTAATTTTACACAACACTGTGCGCTCGCCTTAATTTGCACTAATTTATGCTAATGTAACAGAGACGTTCGCGACTGTACAAAGGAGGTGCCTGCTAGTGATGTTAAGGTGTAGTCTTTGTAAGTCGTAGATTTAAACTAGTCTTACTCTTATCACATAATTGAATGTTAATAGGCGATGTAGATTGCAACCCGACACTATTCTGATCTTAACACCTATAATCACGCTAAGCGTGGCCTTTGGGTATTACGGTCTTTAGCTCTATCTACCCCTTCAGGGATAAAGACGTAAAAATGTATCTGCGTTTAACTGAACAAGCGGGAGTAGTTCTCCTAGTCTACTTGAACAATCAGACGTATTTATGGCATTTGAATTTAACTTGAGTAATTTGATGGGATCTTTATTAAATTTGGTGGGCGTAATATGGCCAAATCGATTTAGAGGTTGCCGAGAGATGGGGTTCGCGAGTTTACAATTCGGGGCAAACCTCCTAGTATTGAAGACTAATTTATATATATAATAGGCCTATTGAGAGTACGTGTTGCGCAATATACGAAAGCGCTATCGCAAGCAATCCACTTGGATAATGTGGATGGGAGAACCGGACCGTCCTTGGAGAAAATGCTGCAGCGCAGTTTGTTACCGCTTCTTATGCACTAACGCTTTGAAAGCAGCACTAAACTTAGCTGTAAGTAACCATTTGACGTCAACTATTGTGCAACAAAAAAATGACGATTATTAAGAGATATTATAAATATCCTATGATAATAAAGATATATTTGAATTTGAATTTGGTCGACTTCGACGAACGTTCTGCAATTGCGGAATAATTGCCCGGACTCGACCAATATGCAGACGTGAAGAAAGGCGATATAAGAAGCACCCCTAACCGGAGAGCATGCATGAAAAGAGATAATGAGTTTTGACGAAGCAAAAGAGGTTTACAAGGATCGTATTAAGTGAAGATCCATAGTCCCCCCCCCATGGGAAACAGGCGCGAAAATATGTATGTATGTAAAACAAATTGAAGACACGGAAGTCCTAACCTCCCCCAGCACTATTACCTGCCCCTAGTGGAGCAATGTCGCCGACTCACTTGTTCTCCACTCATTAGCTAAATGAAGCTACCTACTGAGACACGTCGGCTACACAGAATTGCTTTGTTACTTGAGTTACCTCTGAATTAGACAAGAATGTTTATTTACATGGTTTTGGGTAATGTTTGTAACTGTTAATAAACTAAGTAAGGTAAATAGGTAAGTACTTATTTGAGTATAATACTCACTTAAGTATTTTATTTTAAGCTTTTATTTAGTTTCACTTGTCCCATTGTCTGTATCAAATTTTGCAAGTTATATTTGACCCACTTCCTGGTTTCCGATTGAGCTGGAAATTTTACACGCATACGTATATCGCATGAAATGTATTATTATGATGATCTGATCTGATGATGGAACCGAAAGGTGGCCCTAGCAACTGTGAAATGAAACGACAAACACGATTCGTCTTAAGGAGCATTTAGATAAAAACTTATTCTAAAAAATAATTTTTTAATATTGTTTTTTTTACATTGGCTAATACATATCAGATTTTCCAAGCTGCCTAAAGGTATTATACATAGCTTGATGACTGCCCATCAATGAAGCCATTAACATGCCTTCCGAAGCACGAAGGAGTCCGAGATTTTTTTATGCCTTTTGTGGTCACCCATCCAAGGACGGACTACATTAGGACCTGCTTAACTTGCGAAAGCGTTTGATAAATAAGGTGGCATTCTTTTATAATGACTGTCATACTGTGAGTAGAAGTTTTTGGGGTTTCGATCTCAAGCATTTTGTATGTACTACATACATATTATCTGACTTATTTCAATGAATTAAGCTAAAATGTCGTTATTTTTTTCTTCAGTCAACGTCAATTTAATTTGGACACAATGGTTTTAACAAAGTTAATCCGATTAAATATCGAGTTGAGCAACTTTTACCTCCATTAATGGGGCAGTTCAGAAAAATCTTCTGAAAAATAACAATGAAAAGAAAGGCATATAAATGGTTGCTATGCAACCCCTGACAGTCACCAGGGTAACATCACTGGTGAAGAATGAGTCTACACAAAAACGTTTTTGTGTCAACTTGAGATAGATACGGCAAATATTTAAAACGATTGTTCTAAAAAAAATCCCTAAGTGATGTAGCCTAGTCTTTTCCAATTTTCACACATAAAAAATTTAAATGACGCCTAACTTAACGCAAGTTATTATAGAATTAATCGAGTTAAGATTCTGAGAAATTCAAGAATCCAATATCATTGAACAAAACAAATAATTAGAAACGATGTACTTTCGATTAATAAACCAAGACAATCTGTAATTCCATACGTAATTAACTGACAAACATCGTTAAATACGCAGAAATCTCGCGAATATAAATAAATATTTGATCAGAAACGCTCGAGAAATTTCCGTACATTGGTATTCGGTAGAAAATTAAAGGCGGCCTTTGTTTAATCACTGCTTGGAAACAACGGAGTCTGCAATAGAAATATTTTTCATTCGGAATTCCTACGGGCGCGGTGGGTGAGGCGTGGGAATTCACTCAACTTGTAATTTCGCTGAGATTGTTCCGTTAACGGGAGAAGAATGTGATGTAATTACACTGGCCCTCGTTACCAGTGCGAGTGCTTTTGTGTTCTACACTCCACTTCTGGTGCCCTGGTACTGTTTTAACTTGAGCGGTTGATTTTGTTAAGTTTTTTAGGCTACGAAGTTCTCTCTTGCAGAATCTTTTTACCTTTCCCTGTAAATTATAAGTACAAAACCGAAACATCAAATCTACTTTCAGCGTCATGGTGAGCGTATGTATCAGTTTACATATTATAAATTGATTCAAGATATTACTCATGGATGCCACTACATCACTCACATTTTCATCATACGTACTGAAAATATCTTAAAACTCCGTTACATAATTACAAACTGTAGATTTACGACCGCCTGTTAAAATAAACCTGGGAATCATTTGCATGCGTCCAAGAGGGCAGTGAGCCCGCGGGCCGCAGAAACTTTTCCCATTAATATTTCACAAAACGGATCGTCGAAAAAAAATGAAAAAAACATTATCCTAATTTACTTCGCACTTATTTTCATATGAAACGTGTGTACGAGAAAAGGTATCTCGTGTGTTTTCTGTGTACTAATCAATCCAGCGTTTGTAATTTGAATGTACATACATACATACTTTTACGCCTGTTTCCCATGGTAGGCAGAGACTATAGATCTCCACTTGCTACGATTCTTGCAAACCTCTTTTGCTTCGTTAACACACATTCATTACTCTCATGTACACATACATTTAAAATGTACAAGTAAGTTTACTGCGCCAATAAGTAAAATAGGTAATTATCAACTAATTGTTATTAAATTAAATCTAGGTAGGTCATTAAAGAGAACCGCTTAATATAGGCAAAGTAAATTTCTGAAAAATAAAATGTTATTTATTTTATGTACATAATATATCTTATTTCGAATTTCTTTCTGAACTAGTCAATTCACCCCAAGTAAAATTTTAACATAAACGATGTTTTATAAAGCTAAAATTAAGTGATACATCACTTGGAGTACCAAGGTCTCAGCGGCGACGCGTTGGCTCTGTGAGTGATGGACGAGGCAACTAGGCAGCGTTCCTGCGAGTCATCTTATGAGGCGGTTTTTCTTAAGGGACGCGTTGCGCAGACCTCGATGGGCCCGTCAAAGGGCTACCTCGCTATTACACTTGAAAGGGCTTCTATTAGCGGCGTTATTAAAGGATTCTTTTTGTGTTCGCGCAAGTATTTGGGACGTAATTTTGGACCTAGTGGTCGCCGTGTGAGTATTAAGTTACGTCAGTAGAAATTTTCCCAAAGATTTTTGTATATTAATCTTAAGGTATAAAACTTAAGTATTTTATTAGCGGATTAACTGCTTTTCAAATAAAATGTGTTTTATTTACAATCAATTCCTTTCAAGAAAGAACTTTGCTTATGAAATATTTGAGGATTATAAAAAAAATTGTTAACATGTTTACCATCTCACATAATGATATTTTGTTTTCCTGATGGATATGGCAAAAGTCAATTTAAGAAAAAAAAAAAACAGATTGCGTGTTTCATTTTCTGTAAAGTGTTTGTTTTCTCGTGTAATATAATACAAGAAACGATTTTTTTGTTTACAAAACTTTCGATGAATTCTCCGAAACTCTGTACGCCTCAACGAGTTATGAATTATGATACTGCCTAGAGGTTACAAGTACATCACGGTTTATCAGTTTTCTGTTTGGTTACTTGATAAAGTTGCCTCGTTACCAGGAGAACATGAGACTGGAGGCGTTGATGAGGCGAACAGTTCCATCAGATAATGAGGGAGTCTCATCCGTTTGTGTCGCAATGTGTAAAGTTTTGTCGCGCTAAGTGAGTGAAAAGTTTGACGGCGACGCGCTTCATTATGTACGCGAGCGACGGTACATTTAGGTTTTATGGCCGTAGGAAATGTGCACTTCGCAATTTCGCTTGTGTTGACAATATACGTTTGTTGTGTTATTACAATAGATTTTTACGAGACTTTGTTTTTTATCAAAACATCAAAAGTTTTCATTAAAAGAGAACATCAATAGCCAAGCGCTTTTGAATGCATTCGCATTTTCCACAATATTTTCCACTAATAATGATGGCAATTGAACCGCTTTTAGGTACCTAGTCTTCTAGATATATAAATAATAAGTAAGAAAAATTCAATACTCAATTAACTTTTGAAAAGTAGCAAGAAATCTCCCGACTGTATCAGCGTTCTAAAAAATACATGTTGAGAAAAATTTAATAAAAAAAAACTCATAAGTTTACATACGACACTAACATACGGATGATACGTGGCCTCTTTCCAACCTGTCATATAAAATAATTTGAAAGGTAAATTAGGTTAATGTTTTTTCCACGTTTCCCGACGATCCGTTACGTGAAATATTAATGGGAAAAGTTTCCCGACCGCTGGCCCGCTGCTGCGCTCCTGGTCGCATGCAAATGATTCCCAGGTTTATTAACAGGCGGTCATAAATCCACAAGAGTTTGTAATTAACGGAGTTTTCAAGATATTCTATGTGTATAGTGAATTTTAACATTTTTTCCTTAGACTTTTCCATACAAACGTAGTCTAGCTTTCATTTAATAACGACGTGCCTTTCGGTAAAATTTTGTAAATCCAAAGAAAATATAAGGGTCTAACGGTTTCCCATACTGATATCGAATGATATAAACAATTTTTTTTAATTTTGAATTATTTAGTTTTATATTTTGAATCGAGAACTAGTTATATGCCTAGATGTATGTAATTTCTTTGAAATTACAAAAATTTGCCGAAGTCTGACATCTTTTATACAATTAAAGCTAGACGTTTGTATGAAAATGACTATTGTAAAGGGACTCATAAAGAACATACATTAAGCAAAATATAAAAAAAATTGGTCTCCTATTTAAATAAAATAAAAATATCAGGTGACCCGAACGCAATTCATTTTCTTATCGTAGGGAAAAAGGTTTTCAGTGTATAATGTCACCAGCAAAGTATATTAAATTAAAGCGTATGAAACCTAGGCATTCTATAGAATACCGAGCTAGTCAAAGCCTATAATCAGCTTCAGTATATTTTGTTATCCCTTTTACTTTAGAAATTCTGTATTTCGAGAATGCTTTAAATTACTAACTAACGTACATCTGTCTGGAGGCTTAGTGTGTCTGTCTGCCTATTTAGATCGAATAATTTTATAAATTACAAGCAGATAGCAAAGCTGTTAGGTGTAAAAGGATTGGCTTATTTAAGAGGGATTTACTAGTCTGCTTGTTTCGCTCAATGAAGAGATTATATCTATTTTAGTAGTTTAATTCGTAATAGAAATAAATCTTGACTAAATACTTGCTTATCGCAGCCCACAATTACATAGATTTATAATAATTAAGAGGAAACATTAAGGTAGAGAGAATTCAAAAATAGGTATTTGTAAAATCTATTGCTGTCGCGCTGTGTCCGAACTACGGAGCTATCAATGTGTGAGTAAATTGTCAATGATGCGTGTGTGTGGCGCTCCGTCCTCGCACCCCGCACCCTCCCGGCCGCCGGGCTCGCTCGCCGATGCAGTAGTTGGCAAATTTATTTCCGCGTTTGCGGAGTGTTTGTTTTGTTTTGCATATTCTATTACCTACTTGTCTGCTTTCTTTATAAGACCCTGGCTATTGTTTACTGGACTTGTTAGATACTTTGCTTCACTGTTTTGACTCGGCTTGTGTATTGGATTTTGAGATTTTATCGTAAAAATAACTACCTAAATCGTAAGTAATTTTTCATTTATTACAAAATCTATTTTAGGGTGCATTATCTACGTCAAAGTAGAAGAAGTAGAAGAATAGAAGAATATATCCCCTCCCCTTTTTTTAACCTTGCAACTACTTGTATAAACTATATCTTTGTCTTGTCTAAACTATATATTGCAATAATATTCTAACATTTTAATGACCGGATGAAATTATCCAGTCTAATTTCCAATCCGGCCGGATCTGACCGGATTTCCATCAATCCGGCCGGATCCGGCTAGAAATTTTTTATGGTTAAAAAACGTTATTTTAGTACAATGTTACTTGTGGTAATATCAACAGCTACACTTTAATAATTTTTTTACTGTATCTATGCCTACTTAGCGCCTGTGCGAATATCTGAAGAGTTAGACCTTGTAAATATTGCTAAGTGACTATATCGTGTTAGGCTTCTCTCTATACTAATGTGCCTAATCTGTTATAGAGGCTCCCACGCCTGTTTAGTTATAGGTTATTTCTTTTTATTTTGCCTGTACTTATATATTGTTAACGATTATTGCAGACTCATACTTATACAACACACACAAAAAACACTTATACACTATTTAAATATAGATTATAATCTATCTTACACTCTATTCTGTATTTTTTCTGTAGTCAAGTCACATAGTTATAACAAAAATCCAGTCCTAGGTATCATTTATCTACTATACGTTATTAATAAATTTGTTACTCCACTGAGTGAGGAAAAAATATATATCACTTTATTATTATTATTTTCCTCGTTCAGTAGTATATGGATAGTAATAATATAGAAAACATCAACCTAGGTCTGGATTCAATATCTGTTGCTAACTCGATACAGTGTGACGTTGACGATATACATAAAAATATCCAACACCATAACCATTTGGCCCTCAAACTCATTTCTCAAAATATAAGAAGCATCAACTGTAATCTCGACCATTTTCTTACCCTTATCAGTCGATCTAAGATCGACTGGGACATTATAGTCTTTACAGAATGTTGGCTTAACTCTCTTAAGTCTTTCCAAGATTTAGATGACTATTCTCATATTGCTACAACCGCTAACAATACTCAAAATGAAGGTGTAGTTGTTTATTATAAAAAACAGCTTAAAATTACATTTGAAGAACCAAAAGTGGTGGATGCTAACTGTCTAGTACTAAAGTTTAATTCAGATACCTGTATTATTGCAATATACCGCCCACCAGGAACAACAAATGCAAGTGATTTTCTATACTCATTAAATAATCTCTTAAAAAATCTTTCCTCTTTTAAAAATATAATCCTTTGTGGCGATATAAATATAGATATAAAACCCTCTGCAACAGACACATATACCCATGAATATTTAAATATGATGGCTAGTCATTCTATTCTCCCAGGTCACACTTTTATTACCCGTACACTCTCTGGCACTTGTATAGATCATATGATGCTTAAAACTAAACTAGATGCGACCTGTTTCGTCTTTGAAACTGCCATCACTGATCACGAGTGTGTTGGTTTATACATAAATCTTAACACTAAGCTTGACTCCCCTCATAAACCTAGCCATCGTCTAAACTACGAGGGGCTTGATAAAACTATCAACAATATTGATTTCCATCACACTCTCGACTTCGACAACGTTAATGATGCAACTGACTTTCTTATTGCAAAACTAAGCTCAGCAATTAAAAATAACACCCAAACTAATAAAATACCTAGACGAAAATTTATCAGTAAGCCTTGGATAACCAAGGGATTATTAAGATGTATGAGAAACCGAGATCACTTACATAAAAAATTCAAACGAGATCCAAATAATGAAATTTTGGGGTTTACCTTCAAAAGATACCGAAACTTTTGTAATGCTATTCTTAAAAAAGTGAAAAAGAAATATGAGAAAGAAGAACTTAACAAAGCCAAAGGTAACAAAAAGCAATTATGGGACGTTATTAAATCTATAGGCGGAATAAAAAAGGCAACTGACCATTCCGCTAATTTAATTTCTACTGGTAATCCGGCCAAAAAAATTAATGATGTGAACAAATTTTTTGCTGACATTGGTAGGGAACTGGCTGAAAAAGCTGTACAATCTTCAAGTGCTACTGTAATACCTTACATGTCATCTTACCCCTGTGAATCGTGTGTTTTGTTCCCTACTGACGTAGATGAAGTAAAGAATGTAATAAGGGGATTAAAAGATAACTGCGCTGTAGGCATCGACCAAATATCTGGCTTCATACTAAAGAGATATCTTGATGTTCTTGCTATTCCAATAACACACATATGTAATTTAGCTTTTTCAACCGGTTTATTCCCTAATTCCTTAAAGATAGCTCTTATAAAGCCCATCCACAAAGCTGGGGATAGAGACTGTATTGCGAATTATAGACCTATCTCTATTTTAACTGCCTTATCTAAAATTCTTGAAAAACTCATGAACAAACGTCTTATTAACTTTCTTGAAAAGAACAACATACTATCCACATCCCAATTCGGATTCCGATCGGGCATCTCTACTGATGATGCAGTTCATGAGTTAGTTGCCTCCATCATTAGAAGCCTGGATGCTAGCATGAAGTGTTTAACAGTTTTTATTGATCTGGCCAAAGCTTTTGATACGGTCTCTATTCCCCATCTGGTTAAAAAGCTAGAACTAGCTGGTATTAGAGGTTTGGCCCTTAAGTTGTTCACCGACTATTTAACAAACAGGAAACAGAGAGTAAAGATCGATCAATGGATAAGTGATGAACAACCTGTGACATATGGCGTACCCCAGGGAAGTATCCTTGGCCCTACGTTATTTCTTATTTATATAAATGAATTATGTAATCTCCAACTCCCTGGATGTAAAATAATTACCTACGCTGATGACACAGCTCTATTCTTTAGTGGGGCAACGTGGGATGAAGTATTCTCTAGATCTCAGAGTGGTCTTAATGATGTGTGTACATGGCTCAATGCTAACTTACTCACTATTAACGTGAATAAAACAAAATATATACCTTTTGCTTTTCGCTCTGACTTTTTACCTGATACTGCATTAACTATTTCTGCTCACACCTGTATCGCAGGCTCGTCCTCTTGTTGCTGCCCTACTATTGAAAGAACAAGCCAGATAAAATATTTAGGTGTTGTAGTCGATCAAACTCTTAGTTTCCAATCTCATATTGAACTACTGGTCACCAGAATGAGGAAACTCATCTATATCTTCAGGAACCTAAGGCATGTTGCCGATCTGAAGACTCTCAGAATGGTTTACAGTGCTTTATGCAAATCTATATTGGAATATTGTATTACTTCTTGGGGTGGCGCTGCCCAAAGTCATCTTATTGATCTGGAAAGAGCACAGCGGTCAATCCTGAAAGTTGCCCTCGGTCTCCCCTACCGCTTTCCAACTGTAGACCTATACAAAAAATGGGATGTGTTGACCGTCAGACAAAATTTTATACTGCAAATTATTCTCAAGCAACACTCCCAACTTGTATATGATCCAAATGTCGTAAATAATAAACGCACGTGTAGAAAAGGCGATGTCTGTACAACTGTACATGTACGTACCAAATTTGCGCGAAGATTTCTTTGTTTCCTTGGGCCTTTTCTTTATAATAACATAAACCAAATTCTAACAATATATCCTCTACTTAAATATAGCTGTAAAAAGATAGTGACTGGGTTCTTGAAAACACTTAACTATGAAGACACTGAAAAATTCTTAATTCCTCCAGAGTAATGGTTTCCCGCACACATTGTATCCTTACATAATCTCCCTAAAATTCCTTTCATAATGATAGCCCGTAATTGTATTACATCATCATATATATTTATTTATTTTATTTATCATCATCATCAGGTCATTTTGTCTCCACTGCAGCAACACGATTTATTATTATTTTAACTCATTAATTTCTGCTCACAACACACTAATCCATCACACACACACAAATCACTCACTCTCCTCTTGATACTACATTTTCTTAGTATTGGGTCTGCAATACTATAATACTCGTACTTTATACAGATAACTTTTATATAAATTAATTTCCTAGATTGTACTCCATAGATTTATTTAATTTTCTTTCATACAGGTTAACACCTGGTATAGTTAAAGACACTATAGCTTCTATTGAAAAATATTCTTCCTACACCTCGCAAACGTCTGCTTTAACCCTTTGTGTTTTCAGTGGTGATCTGTATTACAGGTTTCTTACGAAACTTATCACAGACTCCACTCTCTCACAATTTATTATTGCAAATGTTTATCTGCTTTTGGTAGGTATTCAAACCTACAGTTTTTTTGTACTAGCATATTATAAGAACAAATATTTTCTATGTACAATAATTGTGAAGAGAAAATAAATAAATTTATTATTATTATTATTATTATTACTTATTTTGTCAAATTTCATAGACCATTTTCTACTTCACCTAATAAGTACCCAATCTTTTTATTTCAGATTACTCTTTTTACCTACAATAGGTAACAGAAAAGGAACTTCTTCTTCGAAAAGATAAGGAACTAAAAAGCGATTATATTTATCCGCTAAAATAAAAACATGTCACTTTGCTATTAAACGTCAGATCCGTTTCGCACCGCATTCAATCACTAGGTTGGTGGTTTTCTAAGATATCTAAATTTATGTTATTGGAAATGTGTTAAATTTGGGATTTGGCCAATGAATAGACTATCTTCCATGCTGGAAAAGGAAATGGGAGAGATTTGAATCATGTTAGGCGATGTGGCTAGCAACTCATCACTATTTTGATTCCTTTTTCCATCTTAACGCCCACCTTTATGCTAATCATGACTTTCGGGTTCGGTACGGCCCTGGGCTCTGCAAACTTGTCAGGGATAAAGACGTGAAAATGTATCTGTGTCTGCAATATTATAAGTAGAGCATCCACTACACAACGGTAAATATCAATTATTACCTCTGTTGCCCCGGAATGCACCTATGTCATCAGTCAGTAAATGGAATTATAGAATAGGTTCATACAAAATAACAAAAAAATTACAAGAAAACAGATACAGGTACATTTTCACGTCTATATCCCTAACGGGGCAGACAGGGCCCAGAGCCGTAAGACCCAAAGGCCACGCTTAGCGTGATAGTGGGTATTGAGATGGAAAAGGAATCAAAATAGTGATGGGTTGCTAGCCGCATCGTCTATTACTATGATTCAAATCTCGCCTATTCCCTTGATCGGCTTTTACGATCTGCGCGGGAGAGAAGCAGCTGACACATTCGACACGTTTTTTTTAGCCTTCCTTAAAATAAAAGATGAGACCGATAGTAATTTGGCCGGATTGCTGGATATCCGACCAAATGTAAGTGGCCAACACTGGTGTTAGATTTTTCAGGCTGCTTAAAGGCATCTGACATATTTAATAATTATTAATATTCATAAGCATTATAACAATGCTCGAACGGATAAAACATTGTGAGAGTAAACATTTTATTTAATATCTTTTGGCTTACCCCACTTATAATGGGATAAGGGAAGAAAGAAGATGATGTATATGTTTTTAAGAATATTATGAGCAAATACATTATGTTAAACTATGGTTATTACGAGCAGGGTTATGATATGACAAAGTCATTATGAGAAACCGTTTTATGAAGAAAAGAAAACAGTTTTATAAACTATGACTACAGAAACTTTATAACAATAAACATTATGTGAAACAATTATTATGATAAAAAAAGTTAAGTCCAACCAGTTATCAAAAACTATACTATGATTAATATACTTATGACAAATGAGAGGATCTCCCGGAGCCGGATTATATATATATATATATATATATATATAGCCGTTTGGTGCACGCAACAAGCAAACAAACGTATAAAAATATTTTGTGACGAGTCCCCTAGCAGAGATTTTTTATAGGTACTGATGTAAAATAAATACTTTTGTGAACACTGACTGTATATGTTTCATTGTTTAAATAAATAAATACCTAAATTACCTAAGCTTTGTATTTCGTATTTTATTTATATCCGGAATCCGGCCCCGGTCTAAAAGTGGCTTCCCAGCAGTGGTCATTCCGAATTGCTAGTAGTTTTTAGCGTTTTTTGCACTAAAATAATATTTAAAGAAAACTAGCCAAGTGCGTGTCGGGCCACGCGCAGTGTAGTTTCGTAGTCGCAAATGCCGACTTTGAGCTCACGCTACTAAATACGTCTATAAAATAATTTTCTATTAAAATTGTATGAAATTTTCCTTTTCCGAGGACATTTCATAAGTTGGTCATCTATAACTTTTTAATGTGTAAACCCTACTTAGCTCTGACAGTTTTTTTTAAAAGACCTATTCAACGATAACTCACACGATGGGTTATTCGTGAAAAGAAAATTTAATCCCACTTTACATGTATGGGAGCTAACCTTTAAAACACAGACAGACAGACAGACATGGCGAAACTATGATGGTTTACCTTTTTTTACCTTTATTAGATAAATTTATCCTACATTGAATAAACATTTTTGAGTTTGCGGTTGAGTATCGATATCCATGAACAACACTAGAATATCGATAAAATAAGTTACTGCGTGTCACCTCACAAAGTGTAATACACCTTATACCGCCCCCCAACCTCAAACCTTCCCCCGTAGGGTGTGATAGGGACAACTGCAGCTCGGACCGATAATACCTAAGAAAAATACACAAAATCTACGTTTCGTCCTCCCCTGATTTCTTCTCCCAAACTTAACCGATTTAATTTATTTTTTCTTTTAAAATTAAAGAAAAGCTTTGAATGTGTTCCTATGTTTTCCTTTTTTAATATAAACTCGTCATATTTGTTTGGTAGATGTTGGAACACAGTGGAAAATTTTATCATTTTTTTAGGTTTTTGGAGGTTCGTATCTCCTTTAATAATAAAATTATAAAAAAAATGAAAACATAGGGACATGCTTATATAACCAAAGTTTTTTTCTGGAAAAAATTATTGCTCTACTTGCACTATTCGGCGAGAAATCAGTGGAGAGCGTTTGTATGGAAATACGGCCGAATGATTTCCTCTTAAAGCGTGAGCGAGTAAGACTCGCACTTGGCCGGTTATTAGTTAATTTACGTTTTAATTTACTAACGCCTTTTTAGGGTTCTGTAGTCAAATGGTTAAAACGGAACCCTTATAGATTCGTCATGTCTGTCTGTCTGTCCATCCGTATGTCACAGCCACTTTTTTCCGAAACTATAAGAACTATACTATTGAAACTTGGTAAGTAGATGTATTATGTGCGCCGCATTAAGATTTTCACACAAAAATAGAAAAAGAAACATAATTTTTGGGGGTTCCCCATACTTAAAACTGAAATTAAAAAAAATATTTTTCATCAAACCCTTACGTGTAAGATATCTATGGATAGGTCTTTAAAAATGATATTGAAGTTTTTAATATCATTTTATTACCAGCGAAAATTGGTTTGAACGAGATCTATTCAGAAGTTTTTTTTTATACACGTCATAAACCCGCAAATAACCTTTTATTCAATCAACTCAAATAGAAAAAAAAACATACTACAACACTTATATTATGTAACTTGCTGCTACGGAACCCTTCATGGGCGAGTCCGACTCGCACTTGGCCGCTTCTATTATTTAATACCAACGAATATCGTCGAAATTTGTAGAAGAATATTCAATTATAACTTTACAAATGGGTAATGAAAACTTATAATTAGAAATTATAGCCGGCACCTTTGCAACTTATGTTTGCGGGTAGGGTTTATTACCCGTTAAGATAAATTGCTCGTTTAAAAGCCGCAAAGGGATGGACATAATTCATAAATTGCCTTCTCTCGTTTTATAATGTTTTTAGAGTTTGTTACGTGAAAGTAAACTTTACAACTAGAAGATGACCTCGAATCTCGATGGATGTATGTCTCGTATCTTATACATACATCCATCGAGATTATATGTATATAACCAAAAGTTTATTAGATAAGCAAATAAAAAAAAAACGACGGGTTGCACTCTGGGAGTGCCGGCAGAAGTGAAAACTTGAATATTAACGTTGTGCATTTTTGATATTTTGGAATGGTTAGGGAATAATTTTGCACGAATTGCTTTAATTATCAGTATAAAATATTTCAAATCTTTTCTGAACCACAGTCTATCACAAATGTCACAAGCATGACCAAATTTATTTTCAACAAAATCATTTTCAAATACACAGCAGTACGGCCACTACACAGACGGTCGAGCCATCAGCTGTCACCATCCATGGATGCGCGTAGCACGCTGTAACATAAACACACGAACATTCGCGCAAGCTCCCTGCGCCGTCTTACGAATTTTCGATCAGGCCACGTGTCCTGACGCGAGTCTAACATTTTTTACCCATTCCAAAAAAAGTGCACAACGCCGCTAAAGAAGTTTTCACCTCAAAAACCCGTGTGTCAATGACGTTTTCTAGTGATGAATAGCGGAAATACCGATACGACTTGAGCTTATGCCATTTTTTCTAAAAAAAGGCCTAACTTTCAAGCGTTAACCCTTAATAACTTACAAACAGCTAAACTAATTTTCATCAAACATAGCTTAGAACCACTTCAAGAGAATTTGCTTTCAAAACGTAAAAAAAGCATTGAAATCGGTCTATCCATCCGACGATGCCACAGACAGACAGACCGACAATCATTAACGCAAACTTATAACACCCCTCTTTTATGACGGGTGTGGATAAAGGCAAAAACGAATAACAAAGAGCAGATAGAAGGAACGCATAAGAAATTATAAAAGTCCTAAGAGTAGAAGAAGCTCTGCTTTTACGATCTGCGCCAGAAGAGAAGCAGCTGGTAAACTTTTTTCTCCCAGACCGCGTGGAAGAAATATCAGCATATCATAACCTCCGTAGAAATCTCAGCCTTAAGCGTGTAGGCGCTTTTAAGCTCGCCCGTCTGCCCTCCATAAGCTCCCAAGTTCTATATAAAATAATTAAATCCCACCGCAGACGGATTACATATGGAATCTGGGGAGATTTGTTCAGTATAACTATGTTTTATAAGCAACTCTGTTGGGAGTTTCAATATGTTTTATATATACTTAAGTAATGTGTTATTTCGACTTTTGAAGGTCGCAGCGTAATTTGGTCTAGATAATCACTCATATTAATACATGGTTATAGTCTAGTACTTTATAATACTAACTTGGGTGTGTATAAGCGAACAGATAAACATTTTATAACATTTTTAATCTACTTTGAAAAGGAGGTTATCATTTCGATTATATATTTTTATTTATGTTAATATGAAACCAATTGGTTTTTTTTTTTTTGAAAGAGCATACTTTCGTGTGATCCCATATTAATTTTATCAAAATCAGTAGTGTAGATTGGCGTTGAAGACGGTTTTTAGTTTTTTTTTTTTTTTTAAATCTTGTCTCAGTTATAATAATTCCCTGAAAAAATAAAAAGTGAGTTGCGCAAAAGACAATCCTACATCAAAAAGAAATGTTTCCGCCCGGGATCGAACCGGGGACCTTGTGCGTGTGAAGCACACGTGATAACCGCTACACTACGGAAACTTAATATCTCAGGGCCAAAACCATTACTACTTTATACAGTCAACACATTCACTTTTATGTAATACTGATATTTATCGCTAATACATTTATAACGCTTGATAAAACTGGATCTCAATTTATAAATACCATACGGTAATAGAGTGTATTATCTGTTTCTGTTTTATTTTTATGACAGTTATTACAGTAATGTTGTCTTGTGTTTTCCAAACTAAAAAACGTCACACGTACATACTCGTAGTAAATCCTTTTTAATTTAAACCAAAGATTTTGTTGACAGATAGATGTCTGTAATATGTAGGTAAAGTTATGTTTAGGTTAAAGTTTTAACCCTTACTTCGGGCAAAGTCTCCCTATACCAGGAGAGCATACAAACCTAGGAGATAGAAGAACCTTAACCACCGAAGGCCGAGGAATGTAGAACAAAATATAGGTAGTTATTTTATTTCCACATCTTAGCGTTCACATAGTTGGGGGTAAAGTTACCCGATTTAACCCTTCAAGTAAACTCCTGTTAGGTACCAGGAGCGCATATACAGCAAGGAGATTGAACCTCGTTAACCGTCGCCCAGGGAACGATGGCCTGAAGATTGCGCGTCGTTCGACTTGCGAGATTCCACCAGATTCCATTCTTTACCTAATAAGCTTGTATAAATTGTTTAGCGAGGATTCTTACTAAAGAAAATACAAATAAATATTCATGGACCAATTTTCATGAAGAAAAATTAAAAAATTACATACAAACATTTATACACTGTTACGTCTTTATCCCTAATGGAGCAGATGGAGCATTTGGGTCTGCAAACAGATAGAACCCAGGGCCGCAATACACAAAGGCCACTTTTACGATGATGGTGGGAGACAAGTGGAATCATATTTATAGGCGATGCGGTTAGCAAGTAAGCAAGTACCTACGTCTGCCTGGTTCTGCTTTAGAGCCGAAAAACCCAAAATGCTCTATCTGCCTTAGTTTATAAACTCTCGAAAGAGGGGTGTCATAAGTTTGACGCTAGTGTCTGTCTGTCTGTGACATCGTAGCGCCCGAACGGATGGACCAATTTCGATGCGGTTTTTTTACGTCAATGCAACTTCCCTTGTGGTATATATGCATGTTTGATGAAAATCGGTTCAATCGTTTAAAAGTAACTGGGTTACGCTTCACATTCGGGGTATTGTAATTTACCTGATAAATAATAGATGGCGCTACGATATTATGTAGTTCCGCCACTTAAATTCTATATCCGTCGTTTTTATTTACCTATATATTGCAAATAAACTTGTGTAAGATAAAATCGTGATAGTGTGTGATATTATATTATTATATCTATAGAAGGATCCATAATGTCGTGATATATCTGGGTTCATATAATTAATAAACCAACCCAGCATGCATATGCATGCATAAAACTCAACCGTAAAATCTCGAACAAATAGCGAAGCTGCAAATAAAATTTATGGAACTCAACAGTGTGCACACACCACACAATCGAACGGTTAATAATTCAATAGTCAATTTTCCTCGTAAGCTTTGTATGTTTGAATTTACGTTGTACGAGGAGGAATAACTTCACAATGGATTTGTTTGTTTATATATTTTGTTGTCAAATGTAAAAGGCAAAGTAACAAACTGATCAAATGACAAATTTTGTTATCTCAAAATTGGATTGAGATCCACTGGACGTAAATATTATGATACAAAATACTATGAGTTTATTGATAAACCAACAGCGACACAGTTTCGTATAGTTACAAAATATACAATATACTACATAGATCCATAAAAGGTTTACACAGTATTTTATCAATTTATACACTTTTTTGATTGCTATTTTGACGTTCCGATTTTGAAAAAGTGGTCAAAGTAGTGCATATGTTCTTTGACCACTTTTTCATTCAAAATCGTATTATCTTTTACCAACATTCCCGGGGTCCAGTGCTGCCCCAATTTGAATTAAATTATTTGAAAGGAAACGGAGATATACATTAGATAACCAAAAGTGGCTTGAAAAATGTGCTTCTGCAAATGTGCGTTGAAAAGCTCGGGTTAGCACTGGACCAAGAAAAAATCATGTCAATTCATTCGGATGCGGTGAAAAAGAGTTAAAACTTGATCTACTTTCTTACTAGGAACTCATAGATATTAAGGAGTTACGTGGTGGTGGTGGTTAGGTGCTCCACGTGAAAAAGAGTGAGAGAATGACATGGGAATGACATAATAAACGAAAGCGAATTTATTTATATTGTACTAATATGCAAATAACTCCATATTTAAGGCGAATTTTAATTAAAACGGTTTAATTAACTAGTTAAAGAGTTAACTTGAACTACTTAAGCACCAGGACAGCAAAGGTATGTAGGAGTTCTAAGATTACAAAAACTCGAGCAGTCAGGTAAGGAACGCCCTCCAGAAAAAGGATCGCTTGCGGATGCAAAAAACGCAACGTTTTTGTGATGACAGACAAGAACGGAAAATAATACATTGGGAGTGAAGAAAAGAGATAACATGATGAAGCTGTAAATAAAACTCTACATAGTACTTGAGTACCTATAATAGGGACATGCTAATACCAAAATTTTATGTCATGTTATGTCTGTAATCGAGATTATATTATTACCTATGTTCTAACATAACGTGTACGTTGTGATTTCAGAAACAGCTCCCTAAACCAAATAAGCGGCCAAGTGCGAGTCGGACTCGCCCATCAAGGGTTCCGTAGTAGCAAATAACATAATATAAGTCTTGTAGTATGTTTTTTAAAATTTTTATATTTGAGTTGATTGAATGAAAGGAAATTTGCAGTTTATGACATATAAAAAAAACTAATTACTAGATCTTGTTCAAACCAATTTTCGCTGGTAGTTTTCATGGTAATGAACATCATATTTTTTTTTTGTTTTATCATTCTCTTATTTTAGAAGTTACGGGGGGGGGGGGGGGCACACTTTTTTCCACTTTGGAAGTGTCTCTCGCGCAAAGTATTCGATTTAGAATAAAATGATATTAGAAACCTCAATATAATTTCTGAAGACCTATCCATAGATACCCCACACGTGTGGGTTTGATGAAAAATATTTTTTTGAGTTTCAATTCTAAGTATGGGGAACCCCCAAAATTCATAGTTTTTTTTTTCTATTTTTGTGTCAAAACCTTAATGCGGTTCACATAATACATCTACTTACAAAGTTTCAACAGTATAGGTTTTATAGTTTCGGAAAAAAGTGGCTGTGACATACGGACGGACAGACAGACAGACATGACGAATCTATAAGGGTTCCGTTTTTGCCATTTGGCTACGGAACCCTAAAAATGGTATTCACAAGCTCACAATATTTTTGAAGGACCTAAGGTCCAACGATAACCTACACGATGAGTTAGTCGAGAAAAAAATACTCGAGCGCAGCCCGCGGGCACAGCTAATACAACAATCTCACCAAGCATGGCCTATCATGTCCCAACTGCCCAATCTCTTGTACACTGGATGATTTAAACTCGGCCAATGTCAGGGGAATAAGTGTGGCCACACACTAGTCCACAACCTTATGAAAAAGCCATTCCGACTCGCTTAGGAATAGTACAGATACAGATACAGATAGATTTTCACGTCTATATCCCTGACGGGGTAGACAGAGCCCAGGGCCGTTAGGCCCAAAGGCCACGCTTAGCGTGGTGGTGGGCGTTAAGATGGAAAAGGAATCAAAATAGTGATGGGTTGCTAGCCGCATCGCCTATTACCATGATTCAAATCTCGCCCATTCCCTCGATCGGCTCTTACGATCTGCGTGGGTAGAGAAGCAGCTAGTACATTCAAAGTTTTTTCTTTTCTCCCAGACCAGCATGGAAGAATTACAATTATCTTAGGAGTAGTACAACAATAAAGAGTATAATAATAAGTACTCATGAGGTATTACTATTCAACCATCTGTTTAACGAACACTAAAACAAACAAGCGCAACAAAACATGCAACTTTACACATTAAAACTTGCCGGGTCTCGCGGTCTGCAAATAGAACCCCAGTTCTACACGCTGACCGACAATCGTTGTTTGTTAATGAGGGATTTTACATGTTATAGAACATTTATGGTAGTTGTTACCATTAGTGTGCATAAAGGTTGAAATGTATCGCTATTTGAAAACCTATTACACTTAGACTGAATTAGGTATGAGCGAAGCGAGCAAGGTCTCTAAATCGAGTTGGGGACGAAAACACATTGTATGTATGTATGTATGTATGTTTGTACCGCGATAACTGCCGAACCGATGATCCAATTTTAATGAAATTGGGAAGGCATGTAGGAAATATTAAAAGAATTTTTAAGTTCGTTGGGCATCAAAATCGGTTCAGTAGTTTTTGAAATATTAATAAAAATGTACGCGATTATGAAGCAAACGAAACCATAGCGCGTTCTAACTTTAGATAGCGCCATCTAGGGGTTATTGAGGGAACTGAATTGCGAATAATAATCGCGAGGTCTAAGTTCGCGGCGAACTACTAGTATGTATTCGTATTCAATATGTATGTATGTATAGTATACGTATGTACTTATATATAGTCAGTATATGTTATGTATTGCTACAATTATTTATGTATGTTTATAATGTATGTATGTGTGTAGCAATGTAAGTATGATCTTATAGTTAAATTTGTACGTACTTGCTTCTACCTTTTAATTGAGTGAATATCCTCTCAATCTATCGCGGGTTGACTGGAAGAGATCCATACATGGGATAAGTCCGCCTTTGTATATTTGCTCTTTCGTAAATTGTCTTTGTTAATGTTTTTGTTCAATAAAGTTATTACAAACAAACAATCAATCAAACCTAATAAGTAAAGTATAACCGACCAAGTATGGCTCTGGTAGTATCAAGGGTCGTCCTCCTGCAGTGGAGACAAAAAGACCTGATAATGATGATGATATATGTCCAAGTATGCAAGACGGCATTCATAAATATGCAAGAGCAATAAGATACTTGCAAATGTGCACGGAAAATTAATAAGCACATTAATTGGTGACTTTATATCCAGCGCATATGAAACGAACGTGCACTGCATATGCATTATATGCACTCGTATACGAGTGTAATAAGTGCACCTGCATTTAAGGAATATTTGCTTCAATGTATTTATTTCTATGAATGCAGCGCTTATATTTAGTTCTTAATTGCAATAAAATAATATCCTTACTAATTTTATAAATGGGAAAGTGAGTTTGTATATTCGTTTGTTTGTTTGTTGCCACTACTGAATTATATTTAGATGAAATTTGATATGGATATAGTTTGATACGCGGACCAGAATAATGGGACCTTTTTTTCTGTTCCGTGGTTTGATACTCAGGGAAAGACATAGGATAGTTTTTATCCCGAAATGCCCACGGGAAGCGAAGCCCACGGGCACAGCTAGTTTACATAAAGTCAAAAACATATACGGGCAAGTTAAGTCAGTAATGTTGAATAACTTTCAGGCAGAAACACTGGCCAGAAATTAGTATATTCGTTGAAAAGACTTTATAAAATAAGCTTAAAGAAGTAGCAGTGGAACATAGCAAGCAATCACAGGGTCAGACCTACTGAGGCTGGAGTTCACCAACAGTCTGTTAACTGTTGACGGGCCGTCAAAGTCATTTAACAGTCCGTTATAGTTAAACAGTGTTCACCAACACCTAAACGGCGATAACGTCCGGTTAATCAGCCGTTAAGTTAATGGAGCTTTAATTCGTCGATTATCTCTTGATTACGCCTGATTTGACAGTGTCAATCTGTCGTTGTCAGTAGTCAAGTCACTAGAATATAGGTTAGATCGGAGCCAGTACATGCAGTATGTTATCAAAAAAATCTTTTTTCTACTCCTGTACTGTTATCTGTCTTTTAAATGGTTCTGAACACTAATATAAGAACATTGATAATATGATTGCAGAAAAAAGTCTATATATGTATACTATGCCTATCTATATATACTATGCCTCATAATAGCACATGTGTCGTTATTTCACTAAAACGATACTGCTAGCCATAGACCAAGAACATTTTTTTCTATAGATTTACCATACTGCCAACATAAGAAAAAACATGTTTTTTTTAACATAGTCACTAAAAAGACGTCAATTAAAAAAAAAGTTTACCATAGATACCATATAGATCAGTACTTGTATATTCTAAATCTGATTTACCAAACATGTAAGTCAAACATTTTCATATTTTCTTTGTTTGGTTTTGTATTTTATTTAGTAAATATAGTCGTAGAAAAAGTATTGTATGCAACGTTGTATAAGTACGTCAAAAAATGCTCGATGGCGCCTCCTTACGATGCTCGCTAAAGCTCGCATCGTAACCTGCGACACTCGCATATTTTGAACCCTCTTATACAACTGTTGCATAAAATACTATTATAATGAACATGGAAACGATTATCTAAATACTAGCTGTACCCGCGGATTTCACTCCGAATTCGGGAAAAAGAGAACTCTGTGTTATTTCCCGAGTCTCAAACTATATCTATACCAAATTTCACCCAAATCGGTTCAGTAGTTTAAGCGTGAAGAGGTAACAAACAAACGAACAAACAAATATACAAACTCACTTTCGCATTTATAATATTAGTAGGAAGTAGGATAGGATAGTAGGATTAGTTGCATAGGATGGGATGCTGAAAGATTTGCATTGGGTGTGGATGGAAATTGGGAAAACCCTTATTTTATTGGAATTCAAAGCAATAAAAACACAAGTCTAGAAAGAAAAATATTAATATATATTATATAATACAACTACAAGTAATTCAATACTTCATTATACATTATCACCAATAAATCAATTGCTTTTAGCACTGAGATTTTATGCCAATAGTGATCACCAAATATCTATGGGAGACTTCAGTGGTTTCATAGTACTACTGCTCATCGTATGATTCATAAGGTTACTGCAGCAGTAGTCTCATGCTGTCATCGAGGTACATAAAGTTTCCACAGACATCCACTGAAACGAACGAAACCACGCCATTCAATTTCTGCGTATCAGTCCACGCATTCAATTTCTGCGTATCAGTTGCAGCATCAGTTTTCTCATTTTCCACTGTATTCCTATATTAAAACACCAGTCCCGATAGTATCCTTTTCTCATCATCAAATCTTCTTGTCTCCACTGCAGGAGCACGACCCTCTCTGTACCATGAGCCATATTTGGTCAGAGTAGCCAGAGGACTTGGCCTACTCTCTCCTCGCTGACCAGACGGTTTGGAACGGTTTCATGTTTATAAGCTTTGTTCAGCTTGTATTTCCAAGTCGCCTTTTACGACATACACGGGAAGACTTGGAGCGAGAACCACACGGCATTATATCCTTTTCTCATCAGGGGTGAAATTGTTGTCTTTATTCTTGGCATCCATTTTATGTAATTTTCACAATAATTCACAAAATAAACAATAAAGAAAATCAAATACCACGCTAGCTACTTTGACATCTGACTGACACCAATAATGACAACCGAATTATGTTATCAGTACAGAGGTGCTGTTTTTCAAACGCGGAGTCACTAAACGAAAGATATTTTGTATGGAAAAACCATTCGTTTAGATAACTCTGCGTTTCAAAAATAGCACTTCAGTTCATTTTTTCGCAAAAAAGGTTCAATTACGTAATCGAAGTTTTATTTTGCCTGGTGAACACTCGTTTTCATAACGGCCGTTTAAACAGGCGTCCGTTTACGTAATCGACTCTTTAGACAAAGTCGGTGAACTCCAGCCTGAGTGGTAGAACAAGGCTGCAAGAAAACGATGGATACAGACAGACCGCTTCCTCCAATTAATCTATTTTCAGCAGTCAAGGCAATCAGAAGTTTCAAAGAGGTCTTAATCAGGCTGAACAACTTTTGCTTAGGCGTCATTTTTATATTTCTTATAGTTTAGCTCGATCATTATAGTTCTGCATCAGGTGTTCCATTTTATAAAATCACATATACCGTATAAGTTGCCCAGGCGCTAACAAAAAAGTTTCATTCGGTTCCGGAGATTAGCGTGTACAAACAGACATGTTTTTTAAATTCTTACTCTATTTCTATGCTCCATCGCCCCCAATATTTTTTTGGAAATATATTTAATGTACAGAAACACTTTTTTACTGTTTTATTATACGTATAGATGTAGATTTATTTACCTGCAAGCTCGGGGGGCAGTGGTCCAGCAGCTCCAACATGTGCTGTATGTTCTGAGCATCTTGGATCACGAAGTTCAGTTCCATGTCGAACTCGCCGCCCACCAACTGTAACAAAGAGAGAGTACTGTTAGTACTACTGATATTTAAGCCATGTGACCTGCGGTGACATTACATACCACACACAAAAGTACTAAGATATCATAAATCTTCACATGTTAACCCTAAATATTACCGTAGCCGTTAACGCTTGCAAACAAAATTGCACGCTTTTCCTTTACACACTTCCCGGAACGATTCATCAAATCCTTTCTCGACCCACACGCTCAAACCTTTAAAGGACGCAAGCGTATATCGGATCTCCTCGTTAGTTATTCTCCTCTGGTACGAGGTGTATCTGTATCAATACGCCGGATGGTAAGCATAAACGTGAATGTTAATCGATAGCTATATATCTATCTAGTCTTCGTATTATATCATACATACATACTATCACGTCTTTATCCCTAATGGGGCAGACAGAGCATTTTGAGTCTTGCAGGTCTAAGCAGATAGAGCCCAGGGCTGCAAGACTCAAAATCCACTTTTAGCTTAATGTAGGCAAGAAGGTTAGCAAACCCATCACTGTTTGTATTCTCTTTTTCCATTTTCACACCAATTATCACTCTTAACGTGGATTTTGAGACTTACGGCCGCAGACTCTAACTACCCCGTATCTACAAATATAAAAAGTTCACCGACTAGGCCCAGACTCTGTCCGTATCTATAGAAATACAAATAGTTCAATGACAATACCCGAGTAAATAATGCAAAATGGCGTCGCGTCACAAATATCCAAGTAAAAATGGGTGGAAATGACATAAAAACGTGAGTCGTTACTTGTTAGCTATTTTTCATGTTCTTGCTGACACCATTGTTGAGAACACAAAGGACCGAGGCACCAGGCGCGCAGAATCTATACAGAGATTGACCGATCGCACAAATTGAATGTCCGTTGAACACGACGACGGGGACAACACCCTATTGTCCTATTGGCTTTTCAAGATATAGCCAATATTTCACCCGCGCTAAATAGGTAGAGCAGTCCTATCTGAAAAAGTTAGAAGACGTGCGAAATGAATTGTTTGACTGTATACGAATACATTTATCGTAACTAAAGTGTGTTTTGTGGTATAATGGACAATGTTTATTTATTTATTTATTATTGACTATATTTTTTAAGCCATTTTGACTAAATTGGAGATTGAATAAATATGAACCTTTGTTAATGTTTTTGTAAGTATTTACCTGTTTTGAATTACAACAAACGCCTTAATAAGCAACATTATATTTATTGTAAATAAACATTACACTATAATAATTAATTACATCATTACATGTATAATAAAGAAACCACAAACTATCAAAACAATGGCTTCCATGGTGTTAAAGTACTAGGCGGTAATAAACATGAAAGAGTACGACGATACCATGGGATCGGTGGCCCCCACGCTACGTCAACGCAAACAAAGTCTGATAGGGGCGGGGTTTCTATTGCCATTTGTATTTAATTATGTCCATAATATGTCTCGTCCAACCATAGACAAACAAGCAAAATCGAATGTGCACAGTCAAACAGTGTCTGCAAATAAAAAAATAAAAAATCTCTACTTTTCATACAGTTTACTATCGACGGAAACAATAGGCTTTCAACCCCTATGGTGATAAAGTACTAGGCGATAATAAATACAGAAGAGTTCAGAACAGCTATGGGGTTGGTTCCCATAAAATATGCACCCATGGTATGTTTAACAAGGCCATTATTCAAACAAAAAAAGGAGTCTTAAATATCGCTGTCTCAGTTTCAAAAGAGATGTATGTATAGGTACCTGTATTACGATTTTTTTCTTTCACACACACGTTACAATAGTCACGTGTTATTTTTAACATTAGCTACCAGGCGAACATAGCTGAATAGAAGCTCGTAATCGTGGGCCACCCTCTTTGTTCGCACAATGGGGTGCACCGTTCAATGGCCGGCCCGCATTCAAAACCGTTACGGAATAAAAGGGGTCTCTATGTGTTACATGTTACGCACTCAACTCGTAACAGCTGAAGCAAGGTAGAGCTACTTACAACTGCGAAATTTTTCATTCAGTTTATTAAAAATAAAACTAGTTAAAAATAAAATAGGAAACATTTTTATTTTATTCAACTAAGTAATGTACTTACTCGTATTTCCTTTACATAAATCTATATATTTTAATAAAACTAGAAAACTGTAGACTGTTGTTCTGACAATTTTTTTTTCTTATGTTACAAACTTTCATATTCCTTTTCGCCTAGTTATAATAATGGCACATCAACAAATATTTGATCTTTTGCAAATCAAAACTGAGTCATATCAATTTCTAGGAGTGAAACAACGAATGTTTTAAAATCATTGTTATTATAGCTAATTTTCAAAAGTTTCCAAAATAGGCAGAGTTCTTTTAATTCAGACTACGATAAAAAATAATAACTTAATTTAACAAAACCCAAACGTTAACCAACCAAAGCGGCTCAACTCACTTAACCCTAAAGTACTGATGTTAAAAATTACGATGGTAATAAAAAGGCCCGCCCACCTGTACCGGGTTAACCGGGAGAGAGAAACGAGGCGATGTCACTTAATGCGATTATTACCGGGAACGGGCGCGGCGTAAGGATGCACTTGGTCGCGTTTGCGAAATATCGATTGTAATTTTCAAAGTATCGATAAAGTAAATTAAAAAGTAGGTATGTTACAAAACGGCCATATAAACGAAACCAGAAGAAATATACAATTTCCTTTTTAATTAAGTACAAATAATTTAAGGTGTGTCAGTTCATCATTTTGAACAACTTTTCCCAATAATATATCGAAATACGAAAAAAAATTTTTAGCTTCTCATACAAACCGAACT
Source organism: Acrobasis consociella (assembly GCA_963555685.1). Taxonomy (NCBI): domain Eukaryota; kingdom Metazoa; phylum Arthropoda; class Insecta; order Lepidoptera; family Pyralidae; genus Acrobasis; species Acrobasis consociella. The sequence goes on along the minus strand of OY743119.1, from coordinate 890,540 downwards.
AGTCACGTGATATCAGTACTATGGAAAATGAAAATATTTTTTTCATATTTCGATATATATTTATTGGGAATAGTTGTAAGGAATGGTGGACTGAATCACCCCTTAAAATATTTGTACCTAATTAAAAACGACATTGTATAGGTATATACACGGTTAAAATTAGTTACGTTCTGATTTACATCCACAAAAAAATATGGACAATGAGCGTTAATTATATGGCAAGGAAAGTAGAAGCACAATGATTTGAGCAAAATGACGAAAAATCTCACAATTTGTACTTAATGCTAATAAAAGTGGTAACTCTCTTTTTCTTTACATTTAGGTTAATCTCAATATTTTTAAACTCAAATATTACAAAAATTATATTAATTAAACACGGAATAGATATGAATAGGGAGCAAATTTATATTTATTTTATAAACGTTGACGCTAGACATTAATAGAAAAAATAATTTCGAGCCCCTTGCAGCAACTAAAGTCCGTACTATGAGTGCAATACCAATAAGGTATGTTATCGTGACATCAAATCAACTTATTTTAGAATTTAGGCTATAATAAAAACATCGATATTGAATTTTTACAACCCACGTCGCTCTGGACACAGCAGCCGGTAATTCGATTGCGTGCCGCCGGTTATTATTGCCAACCCTATATCCGGATATATCCGGTTATTGCCTCTAATAATAAGGTTGGCACTTGCCTCTTGTTACGTCATTAGGATCTGACGTAAAATAACGGGGGAATTGTTCGCGTGAAAATTGTTTGCTTTATTGACATTTTCTACTTCATGGAATGGGAAGTGAGGACAAGCGTTCATTTAAGGCCGATACTCTACTAATATTGTGCAAGAGTGTCAATTCAGTGACCAATGACTTTTCAATTGACACATAGAAAGTGATAGGCATAGGTATTTTTCTGTCTTTACCACAATGATTGATACGCCCAGTAACTAAAATACAACAATAATCTAGTAATCTTACTAGGATATCAGCTTTGACATCGCATTGTGCAAGTTGAGGTGTAATCCCGTCGAGTGGACGCGTGCTCGCGTCGCAGGGGAAATATTGCGAATTGCGAGCGCATTAAAATGAGATGACGTCACGTGCCGAGTTACCTCCGAGCTATTTGAGTTTTTCTTTTTGAGAAAATCTTGAAAGAAAACAAGCAGCAACATCAAGCTTCTCCGGGCTTTAGAAGATTGTTTAAGCTATTGGATCCAGTGGGCTATATTAGATGCCTTTTGACAGCTAAGAAAGGACACGAGTGTTTGCCACTTTCACACACGAGAATCAGCAATTACATACATAAATACAAATAACTAGCTCGCCAAATCTACCAGGACCCCAGCAACGGCAGGAGTTGTGACGTCGCATTGTGACTTTGAGTTCTAATCACGTCAAGAGGACGCGTGCGTCGCGTCGCAGGGGAAATTCTGCGAGCGCATTAAAATGAGAATGACGTCTCGTCCCTATTTACCTCCAGGTTGATTCTTTACGAAGAACGACTTGTACTAGACAAAGAACGACACGAACAGTTTGAAACAAGCTGTCACTGTAAATGTGGTGAATGAAAACAGTGAAGGGTTGCCAACCGCATCGCCGCGCCGTACACGCAGAACACTATGAGAATAGTCATAACATTTCTGTATTTTTATGACAATAAAAGTGAATGTGACTTATGTAACATTAATGTGACAGTAACTATCCTGTATTAATATCTCAGTAATGAAAAAAAAAACTATAAATAGTTCATAACATGTGTGCTTTAAGGTCGCAGCACACTTATCAACTCGGAAAGGGATCGACACCGTATCGCCTTTCGCCGCGCGGTCAACCAGGCGTCAACCTGACGTAGGCACGTAACCAAACCGGCTCAGCTTCGGTACGTCGACTCGCGGTCAACTCGACTACGGCTGGGCGACGCCGCGCTTACCGCTCGCCGGCCGCTCTGGTCTGGCTGGCACTAGACCAAAACGGATCATTTTAAACCTAAAGTGTAGCGCACAGTTATGTCTCGGTTCACAATACGCGAGTTGGCAACCATAGCCATAAATTTTTGTTTATCTACAAATAAATAAAACGCGGGTGTGAGGAAACGGAGAGACGTCAGCTCGCATACGGAGAGGCGTAAGCGCGCGGACGACGAGCCGCAAGCGCGGGGACCGCTAGTTGACCGACCAGCAAAGCGGTTCGTGAGCTGGTCCCGAGGCGAGGCGTTTACGTTACGAATCCGAATAGTGTGCGTTGAAGTAGGAAGTTTCATACAAAGAATACTGAGCTGCTCGAGTTGATACGTTTACGTTCCGTTTACGAGTTGATAAGTGTGCTGTGACCTTTAATATAAATAGGAACATTATTACAAAGGACATCCGATACCTTTGTTCAATTATTCAATAAAACATATAATTAAAACCAACCAATCGTTAATTAACATTCCTAGCCAATAGACCGGAAAGGCTTTATTCAAGCCATCACGACCGTGTACAATCCGGGTAAATACGGTCGCTGTGACCGCTGCATCGCGACCGCGCGGTATCCGACCATTTCAATTTGCCGTAATAATCGTATTATTTACTACAAATATATAATGTTGGGGATTTCTGTAAGCCTGGTGGATAATGTCCGCGTACAATTGAATTATCGGAATTTACAGAGCAAACATGGACATTATATACCTATCACTAGTTTTTAATTTTCATCGAAGATATATATTTTCATTTAGTGATTGTAAATAGTCCCCAACAAACATTTAGTGTGCCCACTTGTCTCCTAACGTGAAGAAAATGGGAATCTTGGGGCATTACTTTTGTAGAAGAGGCCGTTAAATCGTGAACAGATGTCTCGCGATGACATATTGTTAGTGCAAGTAAAGTATGTGTTATATTTTGCAGTCGGACAAAGGGTTCTATAATTTTATTTATTTAACTTTATTACAAAAATTGTAACAGGCGGACTTAAGGCCCAGGGCCTTTTCTACCAGTCAACCTACAGGTGATGCCGAAAAAAGCTAATTTTTGACTACAAAACACATTCTAATTAAATCTATTTAACTAAGTATAATAACCTCATTATATTTAAGAAACTGTAACTTTTTGTAACAAACAAATTCAGACTATGACACTGATTATGTTCTTCATCAGCTTTCACTACTTACTTCGCATAAAGCTGAAAATTGGAACGAATTTTGAAATCATAATATTTTTTTTCTAAACTAAAAACCGACTTTACCCCCAAGCTACAGGACCGTTTTTGATAAACCACCTGTAAAGTATGCACTTTCAAACAAAAAAATAATTTTCCTTATCAGTCCAGACGTCTTCAAATAATCGGTGAAGATACACAAAAAGAACTGTGTTTAGTGGAACGCTCTGTTGAAACGAATCATTATTTTCCTCTGACACTGGGTCTACGTCAGAGAATGATGAGTCAGCCTCTGCTATCGTTGTCTGCGACCCCTCGATAGGTGGAGTTTCTCATCTCTTCGAGGGAGCCAAGCTACTTGTGCCATCTTGTCGATTTGGGCCATTAACACTCCCCCTTTCCCTAGGACCCCACTCCCCGTATTTGCGTAGCCTGAGGCCTAAGGCCAAAGGCTTTGCTCCCTGTGAGGCCGAAGGCCGAGCCGCTCCCACTTCCCACCATGTTTCCTCAACTGAACTGAATGGAGTTTTAACCTATTTCTAAAGTGGAAACAGACTTAGTCAACCTCAACAGGCGCACGAAAAATCTCGAACTTGCAGCCCGCGGAATGCCCAAGAAGCTAGTTAATATTATCAAATCTACTATACCAGTGACTCACTCACGGAAAGCGAAGCCAAAGCTCAAGGTCGCGAATTGGTTCGCGGAATCCGAATCTAAACTTCTTTTGGAATAGAGTCTTGATTTTAAAATGATAGTTAATTCCGCTCCTTCATGTCTCCTTTGCTGACAACTTACAGCAATTTTTCGCCCAACTTCAGCTGAACGAAAAACTCCGGGCTTAACGGCTAGTTTTAATAATTATAAATAAGGATCAACCAAAGTTGTACATAATGTAATTATAAATATTTATAAAATAATTTGTCAGTTTTCTCCTTAGATACGCCATTTCTGTGATATAGCGGTTCATCGACTTATGCATTCCGACCCCAATCTCAAAAACAACATAGTATTAAATTGGTATAATAGTAAATAGCTAGATCTAGCACTAGGATTCACATTAATGTCTGCCACATACGTACGACTCTTTTTATTTATAATTTCCTGGTGGTATTTCAACACAGGGGTAGCAACAAGGCCACACCCAAACAACAATAACGACCCTTCATTTTTTAACAAAAGCAGCTGCGTTACTCTCAACCCAACTCTTAACAAATCTTCTGAGTCATCATGACAGCCTGGTATTATGATTACATTTTATTGCCATATTAATAGCGAATAAACTTTATCAGGTTTGTGGAACTATGAATTCAGCAAAAAAAGAACATTTTGATTCTAAGCAAAACACATTCCCAAAGGGTTAAATAAAACTTTATTCCCATCACCAGGGCAACATAAAACGAAACAGCTATAGAATTTCTACTGAATATAATGTTCCCACACCACATGACGACTTTTCTTCAAGAGAGCCAGATGAGTAATGCGGTTTTTATGTACAAAGAAGCGAGGGGTAGTACGTAGTACCGCCTTATTTTTACATTCATAAAGTTACCAGGCGGGAATAAATTCACAAGAGTGTTCTAGTAACCGCTGTGTCATAAAAAGTTTAGCAAACAGACAAAATGATAAAAGAGCCGCGATGATTTATAAGGATTTACGACTTACTGGTCAAGACTGCGTTCTCGTCAAGCCCTCGTTTTTTAACAGATGAGAATTAATTCAGCTGAGTATCTTTAGTACTCTCATTAAGATGACCCCCATATATTATCAATTTACAAAAAAAAATACAAATAAAAGAACTTATAAATATTGCCGAAAGTATATAATTATTTCCTACATTAATGAAAACAAAGTCGTAAAAAAAACGTAAAATCATATTATAACCCTTTGTTAAAACTCGAAAACACTAATATAACATTGCTAACCTTGGTAGTAGAAAAGTTTGCGAAACTAAAGCGTGGGCATGAATATGCAATAAAAGTACCAGGACAGCATAGAGTTAAAAGGATGCCAGTTCGCAACAAGGGATGCTGCAACGCACCCCCTGCGGTTAGGGGCGGGATTGCCTGAATGGTAAGTGTCGCGGGATGCAGGGGTGCATATTTCATCCCATTTGTCAACATACTGACACTTCTTTTAGTTGCCAAACGGTTATGTGGAGTTTTCTGTTGTATATCTGGCAAACACCGGTGACGAGGCAATGTTTACATTTTAAATAATAAAAAAGTATTTTAGAGGGTTGACATGATTTAGTGAAATGTACATACATTGATGTTTCTATTTTTAGTAATAGTTTTAATTTATAGAATAGCTGTTAGTTTAACGTAATTTCATTATTATTAGATACTAGCCGAAGCCCGCGACTTCGTTCGCGTGGACTTTATGTCTCTGGAAAATGCTTATTAGGCTGAACAACTTTTAGTAAGGCGACATTTTTATATCTCTTATAGTTAAGCTGGACCATTATGGTTCTGCATCAGGCTTTCTGTTTTCCAAAATTATTTATACCCTTTAAGTTGCCTAGGCATAATAGCTATATAACAAAAAAAGTTTCATTCGAATTCGTCCAGTATTTCCGGATATTAGCGTGTACAAACAGACAAACAGACAAACAGACAAACAGACAAACAGACATACAGACAAACAGACAAACAGACAAACAGACAGACATTTTCTTTTTAATTTTTACTTTATTACTATGTCTCTATCGCCCCCAATATTTTTTTGGAAATATATTTAATGTACAGACACACTTTTTTTACTGTTTTATTATATGTATAGATTATTGTAACCTATATTGTTAATATCATAATGAAATGAAATAAAAATTACAGACCTTATATATATGTATATCATATTATTACTTTATATTATTACCTTTATATATCCAAGAATTTGAGTTAATATTTATAACTATTGTAAATTTTTCAGTATAAATAAGATAATAAATAACACAGAAAAATAAATAATATTTCCTTATTTTTTCATTAGCCCTATAAATATGTCCTAGTGGACATAGGCATTACCGTTAATGATTTTCAAACTAACAATTTCAATTTCTCAATTAAAAGTATTCAAGGGGCAGTTAGGTCCTGTTCAGTTCTGAAAAACTTTTTATAATTAATGTTAAATAAAACATAAATTATTTTTGTATCACACAAAAATTGCAGTATTCAGTATCATCGATTCAACCTGCAATTAAAATATTTGCACTCAAAAAGTATGTTTATTGCAAAATATGCGATTGCCTAAACATAAAAAATAAATATTCGCATTTATAAAAGATAAAGGAGATTTCCAACTTTCCATTTAATTGCGGCCAAACTACCAACGCTTGCACCCAAATAATCTGCCTCATTAAGCAAGTTTACAACCGTGATCTCTTAGGCTGAAAACCGAACATTCTGCGTATGAGAGTTTAGCAAATACGAATATCGGTATGCATACGCTATTACGCCAGTAATTCCGCATGATTGGAAACTCAATATCTGCGAGTCATCATTAAATTGCACCAGAACATTAACCATAGCTTGGAAAACGGATTGATGCATGAAATGATCATGATGTTTGGCGTACAGCTAGATCGCAAATTATAGAAGGCGAGATAGATATTATTGCCTTAGGTAGGTAATTAATTTATAAATTAAAAATCTAGAAAAATAGGTACTCAATTCAACTATGGAAAATGCTCATCAGGCTGAATATTTTTTTCTAAGGCCTCATTTTTATATTTCTTATATGTTAGCTGGAATATTATGGTTCTGCATCAGGTGTTCCATTTTCCAAAGACAATTATACCTAATAATATGTTGCCCAGGCTTAACAGCTATATAACAAAAAAAGTTTCATTCGAATCCGTCCAGTATTTCTGGAGATTAGCGTGTACAAACAGACCAACAGACATAATTTTTTTTTGTAATTCGTACTCTATTACTATTTCTGCATCGCATAAAACTATTTTTTTTGGAAATATTTTTAACGCACAGACACATTTTTTTACTGTTTTATTATATGTATAGAAAGATGTATATTCACCCACAAAAATTTTTTGGTTATAAGAAAAAATCCGTTTTAAAAATATAAACACGTGAACATTTTTATGATTAAATTAAATATTTTTTGCACATAAACATGTTTTTTCTACAAATAAATAAAGTAATACAACTCACAACACATAATTTTGAATTGATAATTCTAATTAATTTATGATGTAAATTAAAACTTTTAATATTTTCCAAAAATAATAGTGAGGTATATAAAAACAATATAAGTATAACATAAAAATAGTACATAAACCTACCCATTACAGCTTCACATTTTGGCATTGACCTTTAATATCCCCAAACAATGAACACAATGGCGTCTCCAGAGCTAATTATGGTTCATAAAAAGGTTTCGCAAAGGCATAAAGGATCCGTCAATCCAGCCATTCTTATTTCTTAATTAGACGTTCAAGCCATTCCCTTTTATGTGAAGTAATTATGGACAGAAAAACAAGTGGCTCTCGCAATAATTTCCACGGGTTGGGCCACAGTGTAGGGAATTAGGGATACGAAGCAGTTATACAATATGTTAAAAAAACGCTGTCCGATCCGTTAACCTGTCATCTGTGAGCAGACCGGAATCCGGTCGACATGCATTGTTTTACTATTGTATCTGGTGTTTTGCACAAACAGGTGGTAAAGTTTGGTAGCTTATGTAGGTTCTATTTAACGGTTTCTCCCATCCCTGAAATCGCAAAAAAAATAGCAGTTTCATACATTTTGGAACGGTAGGTATTTTATTTTTGTATGGAGCAGATTTTCCGATTTCAGGAATGGGAGAAACCGATAAATAGAACCTACACAAGCTACCCAACATTACCATAACGGATCGGACAGGGTTTTTTAACATAGTGTATAACAATATGTGAAACATGTGAAAGAACAATTTATAATTACTCTTTATCTAGTCTCAACTTCGTCAGATAGATGTCGAGGGGTTCAAACTCCCTTCTTCTTCTTCCTTACCATATCCCACTCTACATCGGGTCGGGACGGGATTTACCTCTATCCTTCCTTTGTCATTGCATCCGTTACATTTTTAGGGTTCCGTAGCCAAATGGCAAAAACGGAACCCTTATAGATTCGTCATGTCTGTCTGTCTGTCTGTCCGTCCGTATGTCACAGTCACTTTATTACGAAACTATAAGACCTATACTGTTGAAACTTGGTAAGTAGATGTATTATGTGAACCGCATTAAGGTTTTGCCACAAAAATAGAAAAAGAACAATAAATTTTGGGGGTTCCCCATACTTAGAACTGAAACTCAAAAATTTATTTTTCATCAAACCCATACGTGTGGGGTATCTATGGATAGGTCTTCAAAAATGATATTGAGGTTTCTAATAGCATTTTTTTCTAAACCGAATTTTTTGCGCGAGAGACACTTCCAAAGTGGAAAAAAGTGTGTCCCCCCCCCCGTAACTTCTAAAATAAGAGAATGATAAAACTAAATAAAATAAATGTTGTTCATTACCATTAAAAACTACCAGCGAAAATTGGTTTGAACGAGATCTAGTAAGTAGTTTTTTTTTAATACGTCATAAATCGTAAACGGCAATTTACCTTTCATTCAATCAACTCAAATATAAAAATTAAAAAACATACTACAAGACTTTTATATTATGTTATTTGCTACTACGGAACCCTTCATGGGCGAGTCCGACTCGCACTTGGCCGCTTATTTTTTTCTATTTATATCCTTCTTATCCCGGAAGCGCTGGTGTGACGGGCACACAATCGAGATGTTTGGAAGGAGACGAGGGAGACCGGAGATCTTTGCCCAGCAGTGGGAGAGTATAGGTGAATAATTAAAAAAATCCTTCTTTACGCACTCCATCCAGCTTTTCCTTGGCCTTCCTCTGCTCCTGCTTAGTAACTTGGCCCTTATCCTCATAGAGCGTATGAACCCTACGTAAACAAGCGCTGGCATGCAAAAGGCTAGACGTTATTATTTAAATTAATTAGGGGATTGATGGTTTACGCAATAGACGCGTAACCCTCACATAATACGACCTCCGTGGCGTAGTGGTCACCATGCTAGTTCGCCACCTAGAGGTCCCGGGTTTGATTCCCGGTCAGGGAAAGTTGTAAAATGGCTTTTTTCAAATTGTCCTGGGGCTTTGATGAATTTAAAAAATCTAAACTGCTCGGAAATCCTAAAATTTCTGTCTCATTTGTAAAAAACCGGGAGACAAAAAGCCAGCAGCCATTATTAATTCGAACGTTATATAATATGGCAAGAATTATGTCTATCGGCTGCCATTCATAAAAAAAGACATAATCGGCATATGGCGGACCAATGGCGGCGCCATTACGGGAATAGGGGACTCTCCACCTATTATATCGCTTGTTGACTCGGCACACTACTCTGTGCCTCTGCTCTCCTGGTACTTCAAATCAATATGGATGACGTAATATGGCCGGATTAGCTTTGCACTGGCTTGTTTGCTTAACTTGTTTGAATTAAGTTCCCCCAGTTTTACTTCTAACTTCTAACTGAAATTTAGGAGTAGAATATTTTAATTTTTCGTTCAAACATTTAATTAAAGTGGCTGTCTAGACGGTTTTTTTCTTTTGGGTAAGTTAACAAAATTAAGCTTCCAACGGGACCAGACTTTATTACCATAATTTACACGAAAACGTATGAATTTCATTAACTGTTTTTTTAAGTCATCCTTTATTTTATTATTTACGTTCTACTTATTTATATTTCAATATATTTTTAACCGATTTCCAAAAAAGGAGGTTATCAAATCGTCGCGATTTTTTTAAAATCTATGTTCATCGACTATTCGAATACGCCTTAACCTATTTGAAAAATTTATTTTTTGTTTGAAAGGGTATACTTGTCAGATGGCTCATAGAATTTTTATCAAAATCGGTTGTGTAGTTTGGGGGTGAAGTCGGTTTTTGGTTTTCATCATCAATAAATTTAAGAACTAGGTTCTTGTCGGTGGAGTATTTTCCATGTCTCCCTATTTTCTGCTAAACTTCACCTCCTTATACGTCACAACTTTTGCCTTTTTGGTTTTGAAAAATTATATTTATTTATTTGAATAATAAGTAAGTTTACTAATTCAAAAAAAATTATTCAAATAAAAAATATATGATGAAAAAATATGCCTTGGGAATTATCCTACGATGCGTATTTTTATGTTTATGAGTGTTTTGAGCAATTCATACCAGATATTTAATAAATAAAGTCTTTCTACTTTCGATAAGTCGATCCACCATATTTTAAGAAAGCTATGCTTAAGCTTAAGTATAATTTGTAATTATAATAAAGTATAGTAATGATTTAAGTAGCTACTGAATTATTAAGTGACCGAAGTTATATATATGTCGCAGTTGAATTGTATAATCCGTTGTTATTCAAAAACTCTAGCTTTTTTGCATTACAGCTCGGTTTTGTAAAACCACTTTAAAATCGTTCAGCTAGATCGTCCGATGTGTTACGTTTAACAAATTTGCTAACGTAAGATTGTGGATCGATTAGTTCGGAATTCTGTCACTTGTGGCTTGTGAAGTGTCACTTTCATAACATTAAATTTAAAAACAAAGTTAAGAAAGATTTTATTTCCTTTTTATATATTTTTTTTTATAAACCCTAAGAAAAGGGTTAGAACTTAGGGACATTTCTACCCAGATTGCATAAGAGCGCAGCGGATATGTGGACACGAGCAGTTTGCGCCATCTCCCTAGGCGCTCTATAAATATCTCATGAATAAGAATATTACATTATGTATTCCTGGTCCCTGTACACGGACACAAACTAATTTGCGTTAAGCGTGAGTACGATATGGTAATGTGTGTATGTCAAAGAGTGATATATAACATATATACAATGTACAGTGCATCTAATATCTTGATGTCACTCGACAATCATCGCTTTCCAATTTCCATACATTTCCGATTGATTCCGTTGATCGCCGAGTGATAGACACAACAATTTAAAGTAGTTTCTATTTATTAATCGTTACCAACTGCCTAAAAATGTATTGTATTATGATCTTAATATACCTATAGGTAGATAAAAAAATGCAAAAGTTTCGGAAGCCACGTATAAACTGAGGGTCCCGGATGCCATCTTGCGTTTTGCTAAAACCTATCCAAGAATTGGTATTGGTCTAATCTTTAGATTGCAAAGGACGGCAGTCGCTCTGTGAAAAATCCAGTAACCTCGTCAAATCACCTAGGTTAGGTAGCGGACCCCGGGCTCTGAAGCGTCACCGCTGAGGATGCAACCGGGAATGCGTGAGGATGATGATGATAATCTGTCATTGTCTAGGTCATTCTTAGCGAGTCAGAATAGACATATTGAAGTGAAAACTTCTTTAGCGGCGTTGTGCACTTTTTTTGGAATGGGTAAAAAATCTTAAACTCGCGTCAGGACACGTGGCCTGATCGAAAATTCGTAAGACGGCGTAGGGCGCTTGCGCGAATGTTTATGTTACAGCGTGCTACGCGCATCCATGGATGGTGACAGCTGATGGCTCGACCGTCTGTGTAGTGGCCATACTGCTGTGTATTTGAAAATGATTTTGTTGAAAATGAATTTGGTCATGCTTGTGACATTTGTGACAGACTGTGGTTCAGAAAAGATTTGAAATATTTTATACTGATAATTAAAGCAATTCGTGCAAAATTATTCCCTAACCATTCCAAAATATCAAAAATGCACAACGTTAATATTCAAGTTTTCACTTCTGCCGGCACTCCCAGAGTGCAACCCGTCGTTTTTTATTTTGTAAGAATGGACCAATGTGTGGTCACATTTACGTCTCTGACATTAGCCGAGTTTAGGTCTTTTATTGTGCAGGGGCTTGGGCAGTTGGGACATGACAGTAGGCATAGGTCAAAGTAGATTTTAGACCTATTTGCAAACAAATTCTAATGTAGGTTACAGCTGACGGGCGAACAAAATGCCTCTACGTGATTTCATCGCAAAGTGTATTAGGAAAATATATCATACGATACATTTAATCCCGAGATTCCCGAGCGACAATGAAGAAGCGCAAAAAATATAGAACGTATACAAGAAGAGAAAACATCGCATCAAAGTATATTAAGAAAAATATGGGATACATTTAATACTGGGCGACAAAATAAAGTAGTGCACAAAATATTTAAGGTATAGAAAACAAACTTGGGAACACCATTTTACGATTTACGGATCCGTGTCTGAAATATTTAGGTTTAAAGTGAATTTTTTTGTTAAAGTCAAGTGTCCCCCCCATCTATCTGCTAAACAGTTATATATGGACACGTGAAAAAAAAACACAGCTATAGTATATATAATGTAGTTTAAATGAAAACTATTAGAGCTAAGTAGGATTAACAAATTAAAAAGTTATAGGCGATCAACTTATAAAATGTACTCGAAAAGGAAAATATTTAGACGTTTTAGACGTTTTTAGCGGCATTAACTCAAAGTTGGCATTTACAACTACGGAACCCTACATTGCGCGTGGCCCGACACGCACTTGGCCAATTATTTTAAGTATGTAGCGATTAATCAAAGACGCCTGGACCGATTTAATTAATTCTTTTTTTGTTTGAAAGGGTGTACTTGTCAGGTGGTCCCATAGAAATTTTATCAAACTCGTTTGTGCAGTTTGTGAGTCAAGTCGGTTTATAGTTAAAAAAATATTTTTTATGTATGTTCACTATATATACCTAATACCTACTAGTATCTAATACCTACGCGTGAACCGAATTAAGTAAATTATTTTTTTGTTTTTAGGTCTTATCAGGTGGCATAGAAGATTTTATCAAACTCGTTTGTGCAGTTAAGGGTAGAAATTGGTTTTTATTTTGGAAAATTATACCACATAAGATTTCATTTAAGAATTTGAATTCTGTTGTTTATATAATTTGCGTCGGGCGGCAGATGTGCAAACATCATGAAATAGCACCTTCCCCGCGCCTGCGCTAAGCACCGTCTATTCATCTCCGCCGGAAGTTTCCGGCAAAAACTACAAAACACATTCACGCGGCTATCTGCTACGTGTGTGGGGTGGCTAAAAGTTCGAAATTTTCCGGACAATTAGGGAATGGAATGGCCATTCCGTAAAAAGTAAAAGGAATTTTTATTAAATGAGTAATTGTTAAAAAAATTATGTCACGTCTTTTCAATTACATTAATGGCTTATTGAAATGTTAGTTTTAATTTTTCTTTAAAAAAAAGTACATAGTCTGCCTACCCTGTTGGAAACAGGCGTGATATTATGTATTTTTGTATGTATTCATTGTAATAATTTTAAATTTTACAATGTTTAGAGAACACGGGAAATGGTAGTAATATTAATTTTTGCAATATGTCATATTATTAACTCAAGGCTATAATAGAAAACGGCACGCCCAAAAATAATAAATTATTTTATATTTAGCGAATATCCTAAATTTTTCCTTAATCTGGTAACCCTAAACTAAGTAAAGCCCAACTTTTTGCTCTATTATAAGGGCGTAGATTAGAAAAGGCCTTTCTTTTATTCGCGAATCGCGGACGTGAGCGTGATTTTTGGGAGTTCCAAAGTCTAAGCTAAGGGCTCTCACAGACGAACGACAGTACGCCAGCTAGAGCAGGACAGTTGAACATCGTCGCGCGAGGTTAAGTCAGTAATACTATGTCGTACTATAGCGGCGTCCTATTTCTATCTCAAACCAAATTAGACTTTATCATCATACATCGCGGATACGCAGTAACGTCCGTTTTGCGTACCGCTTTTGGAGTAACCCTCCTGGCCGCCTACCTTCTCCGACTGTCGCTAAAACGTTGTCGCTCGCTCGCTTGAAGTAGCTTAGCACCTGACGCTTATGTTTTATTACAGGCTACCAGAGATTTTAGTTGCTTTTCTTGCGAGTGAAGTGTAGGTAGGTACCTTTATAATTTGTTAACACTTTTCTGTACCCTTGGACAGATCTGATTTATAAATCCCCATAAATAGAGGAATATTATAAGTTTGACATGTGTGTGTGACTGTCTGTGACTTCTTGGCGCCTAAACGAATAGGCTGATTGTGATGAGTTTTTTTTATTTTTATTGAAAGTCAATTTGACCGAGATAGTTCTTAGCTAAGCTATGTTTGATGGAAATAGGTTCTAGGGTTTAAAAGGTGGTGAATGCTTGAAAGTCGGGTTTTGCCTGGTCTAGCAAATTTGTTATGGTAAAAGTAAAAAACATAACCTAATTTTAAAGTTATCTGATTCCTTTTTCTACCTTCTCGCCTAATATCACGCCAAAGGTGGCCTTTAAGTCTTGGGGTCCTGGGCGCTGTCTGCTTAGAGCCGCAAGACCCCAACTGATCTGTCTGTCCCGTTAGAAACAAAGACGTGATAGTATGTAAGTATGTATGTACAGAGATGACAAGTTGCCATTACTGAAAGAATGTTCTTTGTATAGAGACGACATAATCAAAGTCGCGGAGAAAATCACTGATTGGCGAAACAAGCATCATATATTGCAACCCTTACACAACACGCTCCATGAATATTAATTTCCATCCAAAGACTTACTATTAGTGCTCCCCTCATTGTTACGTGGGACAATAACGGGTGATTTATTCCCCGGTTACGGCACTTCAGCAGTTGTGGCAACTTCCAACTATTTCGAGGATCTCAACTTTCGCCAAAACGTTTCGCGGAGAGAATCAAATTTCGCGAAAAATAAACGCTAGTTTGGAGAGCACTTGGGTATAAAATGCCGAGATTGTAGAAAGACATCCCACGGTTTAGGGGAAGGTGAACCTCCATTCCAATGTTTCTGGTAGACTCTTTTTACAATCATAGTTTTGTTTTAGAAACCGAAAGTCACCATTCGCATACAACAACTTTTAGTGAACTGTAAATACTGTGGGAAGCCTGGAGATCTTCCCGAGAGAGTTAAAAAGATGGGATACTGCAACATTTTGTACATTACTACTATCACAATGTTAGAAAGAGCACTTCTTTTTTGCTAGGTGAAGTAGAGACTTGCGTACAAGCGAGAAGAGAGAGAGCGACATAGGGCCGCTCCTTTATATAAAGTCTGTTCGCCGTGAGTTGATCAATATAATAATTCGTCTCCAAATAGCGACTGTCAATGACAGAAAATTCGGTGAATTCTCGCACACTGTATGGCAGCCATCGTTTGTTTTCCACTTTCGCCGTCTTCGTGGTACAAGGCACGCAGTTGCTGTCAAAAGCTACCCGAACGAGCACGCGGACGCGATGACCTTACATTGCAATCTCGAATGCGCTTCGAGCGAGTCGTTTAGTGTATGCGTGTTGTTTTCTGTGTTCTACAGTTAATATTTGTTTAGAATGGTGTAAATAAAATTGGAAAAGTTAAGAAACCCTGAATTTATCAACTATCCGCTTACTGTATTTAGCGGCAACAACGTCATGCCAAAGACAATCCGTTCACTTTAATAATAAACTTAACTTTAATATTATTATTTTCTAATACTTTTTAATGTTTACGGTCCTGGTTGGTACGAGGGTATTTTTATGTTATTCTCTACACATACCTTCATTATGAAACTGTAGTACATAGTTATTAAAAAGGGTTAGGTTCTGTATTTTCGACATTCGCTTCTTCCAAGCTTAGTGCGGCGCCCTACGCGAGAACGAGGGCCTGGCAACTTTGAGAGTCCTCACTTCACGCCTCGAAATAGTTATCTAACACTAAAAACATAATCATTGAAGGGTGTAGTAAAGCGGACGAATCATTGCTGAATCGGTCAAGGGGTTACCGAAATTTAATATCAGATTTATTTGTTTTGTTTTTGTGTGTGAAGTGTAAGTGATATAGGTGTCAGATTTTTAAGCAGTCGAACGGAAGGCATTTGACATAACAAGACTAGCGTACAAAGATGACGGGTGCGTATTGCTTGATATAATTACATTTTATATATTTACATTTTAATAATGTTCATAAGATATAATGTCAATTTGACATAATCATTATGGTATATATTTTTAATAGCTATAATATTCATTAATTTTTTATTATAAAAAGCATAAAATCATTATTATAACGTTTATGTTCACTAAATATCACCTGTTATACAACTTGTGCGGTATACAGCCCAAAAAGTATATCATTCAAAAACTGTATTGTTGAAAAGAGATATCATTCAAAACATATACCTATCAAAATCATATTGTTTAGAAGATATATGACTTAAAAACCATACCATCTAAAAAGTATAGACAGGCAGACAGAAAAAAAATTTGGTTAAACGTACAAAATGCGCGCATTTTGAACGTTTAACCAAACCATTTACTCGATTATTCGTTATTGACAAACTCAGTCTATCGTTATGACACCTTTATCCATTTTCCTAGGTTATGGCAATCCTATAGGTTAGGTTATGTTAGAACTGCGACCAACACACGCACGAGCCGAGCGAGCGAAGCGAGCGTGCCGCGGCAGCGGCCGGCGAGTGCTAAGACACCACTATCCATTTTCCTAGGTTAGGGCAATCCTATAGGTTAGGTTATGTTAGAACTGCGACCAACACACGCACGAGCCGAGCGAGCGAAGCGAGTTATTATGTGTACCGTTACATATTGAAACATGTTTTTATGAACAGTTTTATCGATAACTTAATATTTTATATGAAATGTTAGTCCGATATACCGTTTTTCTATAAAAGAAAACCATTTATAAAATATATTTCTTAAAATGTTGTTATTATAATATGAAACTGCGATGATAAACTATTCGTTTAATTAAGAAAAAAATGTATTAAAAATCGTGGAATAGTTTTCTGGGAAATGAAATTCGATGTCAAAAAAATCTGTATTCTAATAGACACCCATTTTTTATATATTAGCCATATATAAAAAATAAGTGCGTAGGTATAACAAACGAAAATTTGAGGAACGAAATCGTCTTTCAATGTTAATACGTACATTATGTGATTGCGACATATTAATGTATTATTTTCAGCCCACCTGCATTGGCTTATTGTAATAAAATTATCCGCAACATACTGCCAGGCGCTATATCAAAAGTTTGTTATATCTAATGATAATTATATATTAAGAATCTTCTATTAATCGATTCATATACGTAATAATTATTATATTTAATAATATATCTATAGAAAGTTTATTATACGTAACGACGAATAGATTTCGAGAACTTTATACGACTTTAAATCTATACGAAAGGTTTGTTAGATGGAATTATTATTATTTAAACGATTTTATGGGTTTGAAAAGTATGATTTACGATTTTTATCTTAATTGATAATTATACCAACCAAAATTATATATTTCGTTGGTATTTATTCAAAATAATATATATTTTGTTGTTCTATCTTATATTACTTACCCCACCCATCGCAGTGGGGACCACGCCCGGGTTGCTTAACTTGCGAAAGCGCTAGCAATGTTTACCACCGAGCCATCGAGCTCCCCGTAGACGTAACTACTAGGAGAGAATTATACTTGAAGAGGTGTCTTAGCTCAAATTGACGAGCTAAGACATATACATACATGTATACTATCACGTCTTTATCTATAATGGGATCGGGCAGACATAGCATTTCTTCACATCTTGCTGTTCTAAGCAGAGGATGTGATGGTGGACAAGAAGGTAGAAAAGGGAATTAATTTATTTAAATGGAAATAATATAATTTAGTGATGGACTGCTAGCCACAGTGCAAACGTCAGGAAAATAAGCAGCTGGTTCATTCTTAGTTTTTTCTTTTCTCCCAGACCAGCGTTCCTTTATCGTGTGTCTTAGTGGCCAACACTGGTGTCAGATTTTTTAGGCTGCCTAAAGGCATCTGACATAGCTTGACGACTGCCATACAATGATGACAGCCAGGACCAACGGCTTATACGTGCCTTCCGAAGCACGTATAAGCTGTTGCACAGACCAGCATGGAGCTGAGATACTTCTTTTAAGTGTATTTCGACAGTACATTTACTACCCGTATAATAATAACAATACCAGGAGAGAATGAACAGTAGAGATGGGCACGAGTCGATAGGCGGGTGCACTTTGACAATAGTTTCGAATCGTCGGGAGAATTGGTCCGCTCCGGCCACTTTGTAGCAATTTATGACAATTTTGCACACTCAACCGATAGTATCTAGACCTAGAATTTTCTATAATGTCATGTGTCCCTGTTACTTTTTCGATATTGAATTTTGAAGGCTTTGGTAGTACAAAGAGGGTTGTGCTCTTGCAGTGGAGTCAAAAAGACCTGATGTATATAAAAAGAGGTAGGTAGTGGAGAACATCTGTGCAAGGTTTGCTACTGCGATCACCAACCCTACCAACTCGTTACCGTAATCCAATTCTCTCTTTATTAGAAAATAAGTACCTTACTACATATCACATTCGGTCGATTCGTTTAGGAAGTATGATTCCACAGACAAACACACGTCAAACTTATAACAGCCCTCTTTTTGGGTTAAAAATAGAGCACGTTCAATTGCAACTCCCAATTCGGAGCTACTCAAAGTGAAAAATTAAATTCAACCAACTTTTTACAAAGGCTTTCGTATAAACGCGAAGCACTTAATTCTCACAAAGCCGATGTTTCATGGTCTACGAGTTTGTCTGTCGATGTAAATTACAGACTACAAACTGGTATTAAACTAAATTAAGGAAAGGTACAGAAGCATCGAACGTGAAGTAATGCGGGGCGACTAGTTTCAAGAGTTATTTACAAACTCTATTAACACTTAGGCGCAGTGAGATCCACTTGCCTCTCCAACGGATAACAAAGTAGTACCTAATATAGTATTGCTGTGAAACTTTTCTACGCACATTCGCTAAAAGTGGCCGTTTTTCGCAAATGTGCGTAGAAAAGCTTCACGTTCGCACTTTAAATTATAAACAGTAGTTCATAAAATAGTTTAAAGGGTTATCTAGGGTTTGGTCAAGACGAAATTTTAAATGATATCACCGCTTCCTTTCAAATGATTTATTTTAAATGAGGGCGCCGCTGGACCCCGGAAAATTCAGGTAGCCTTAACAGAAATTTGTACCCCATTCTGGGTGTTCGTAGGTACACGTGTGTGTTTGTGTCTATCGAACCCACCCTACAAGCTTTGTGTTGGCAAGTTCCAAAAGTAAAAAGTTATTTTCAAATCATGTCTGTACTGTAATTGAATACATGACACGTATCTTATTAACGACCACTCTGAGTGGTTGATTCAAACATAATGTTGATCCGTTACATAACCGGCTTACATTAAATCCCCACTTGGCGGTGAAAACGTGACAGTGTTATTTAAAACCGTTAACGAATTCAAATATAAGTACTTAAATAATATAGTAATTGTGGTAGATATATTTTATATTATATGTAAATACATATATGTTTTATAAGCAAATATTATAATATTGCTTACATTTGTAAGAAGTTGAGTATTGTCGCGTCTTTCCAACCTTGACCCCTTACGTGAAAAGTGTCAGATTTGTGTCAGTCTTTAATTTACACTAGTATTATCGGGCTCTCGAAGCAGACAGTTGCATCTATCTGCTCCGAAGACAAATCGACGCATTTGTTTTGTGCCTCGGCCGTGGATAGATAAGCACTATTAATCTACGATAGTATGTACGATAGCATTCACTTTATAGTAAGTACCAGAGGACAATATAGCGACTTTCAACCCTAAAACTCAAAGAAATCTATACAAACTTTTCTTTTTTTCCTAAAAACTTACTGGGTTTGAAGAATAGAAACAAAAATGTACAATGTCCAGTATACGAACTAGTACTGTCTACCCTGTTAGAGATAAGGCGTAATTAGAATGAATGTAGAGAAAAGTCTGCGCTTTCCCATCCCTCATCATAGGAAGAGATTTTTTTTTGTGTTTATCGCAACGAACTGAATTTTAAATACCTTATCATCAATTTGATAATCTATTTTATTAGAAACAATAATCTTCTTCTTCTTCTTATATTTAAGGATGGGAGGGATTTTTCCAGCAGTTTCACATGAAAGGCTAATTAAAAAGAAAAAAAAATGTCACGTAACACGGAAATATTAGTAAATAAATAAATATTTGAAAACAAACACCAGAGCTCTGATAAATCTATGGTCTCGTAAATCTAAGATCTCCTTTCTTGCCAAATTCTCTTTAATGAAATTGAAATTAATTTTAAGGTCTCCTTTCCTTACTAAATTCTCTTTTACCAAATTGAAATTGATTTAAAGTACTGAACCTTCAGAGCGCCGTGAACCGTCGTATCTGTTGGACCCAAATCATAAACAGTCAGACGAGTGGGCACGTAAAGTGGTCGAGATACAAAATAATGAGAGTTTAGATCAAGTATAGTAACTTTAGAAAATAGAAGAGAGAAAATGTTCGGTCATCTACTGCGCCACGATGCGTTCTTTAAAACAATAATGGAAGGAAAAATAGAAGGAAAGAGAGGAGTAGAAAAACCCAGAAGAAAATTTATAGACCAAATAAAAGAAAAATTAAACGTGAAAACATTTAAAGAGGTTAAGAACTTAGCGGAAGGAAGAGAGACATGGAAAGCATTCCACCGACAAGAGCCCAGCTCTTAAATATAAGAAGAAGAAGAAGATAGTAACTTTATATACATCTTTGTTAAAAGGAGGACACTTCCCCGATGTGCCGACCCCATTTAGAATCAGAACAGGCAAGTATCTGGATGAGCGATTTCAAGTGTCAATTTTTTACTCAACTCTTCAAGTCAACTGCTAAGAACAGAAATCTGCATCTGCTATTTTCTGTTTTTGTCATGTTGTATGTCATCACGTTTTTATTACCTTCAATGTGATATATCAAATAAACAATTTTTCTTTCTTTTTTCCTTTTTACAGTTGTAAGAAGAGACTACGGACCTCCACTTTCTACGATACTGACAGTCCTCCCTCACTTTATCTACACTCACCAGCATGCCTCTTGACATGATTGTTGCTACTTCTAATGTGTCCTTCTTGCAGAATGTCTGCAATCTGGTCGCGGTACGTGCGTAAATTAATTCTATCCTACTAATATTATAAACGCGAAAGTGAGGATGTATATTTGTTTGTGTTGTTATCTTTTCACGCTTAAACTACTGAATAGATTTGGATGAAATTTGGTATGGATATAGTATGAGATTAGGGGAAGGACATAGGGTACTCTGTATCCCTAAATTCTTACGGGGAGCGAAGCCCACAAGCACAGCAAGTAGATGATGTTTGTAGCTTATTTCTGTACTTCCTCTAATTTGATAGTCGAGATCCGAACAAAGGCACCTTCCCGGCGCCTTTCCTGACAGATATTATGAGCCCTTTATTATTAACGACGGATTTAGTGCGGTTGCGACCCCACTACCCCATAATCTCAATTAAAGACCATCCTTGCTGGCGAGTTAATTCAAGACTCAGATTTGCGATAGCTAGGTGCATTAATATCTGGGAATTAATATTTTATGACGAATATCAGGAGACCCGGTAGTAATATCTTGTGATTGGACCGTTGGGTCGAAATTAGTAACACTTGGAGTGTAATGACGATGACGGGCCTGAATACGCCGATATCAATTAGTTTTCGATGTTATTTGTTATTAGCCGTAAATCAATTCAATTCATGGTTCATTAAAACAGTAATTCTAGAGTCCATTGGAAATAGAAATTTACACAAATTATACCTCTTGCAAAGTTAAAGAAGTTATGAGTAAAATAAATGTTATTGGCAATAGCAAAGCGCCTTGTGGTACACCAGCATTTAAGTTTATTTCAACAGCCTTATTATTGACTGCTGTGTTTACAAATGTACTACATAAGAATCTTGCAAGCTTTTGATCATCTAGTTAACCAGTAAAGACCCGCACGACATTAATAAATATCCAGGTTTATTGTCTTACTATTGTGTCTGGTATTGGCGGTAACGGAACGGAATTCTCAAACGAAGGCGAATGGCTTGTCCTATACGATAAATTTGCTACCGCGTCCTATGCCACACTTTATCGAATGCACTTAGTAACATGTCTCAGATTGCTCATGATTATACAGCTTTTCTAAACAATGGTAAATTAATCATTTACATGTTTCAAAAAAGCTATTCAAAATACGCCACAAATATGCTTTCACAATCTCCCCTAAATTATCAAGATTAAAACCGCGTAATAAAATTTCGTTTAAAAGAATTCCTGGTACCGTCGATGGTATTTTTAATCTCTTTGACCGACGGGAAGCTGTGCCAGTCATATGTGTATCATATCTTACTGCGACAAAGGGTTCGGATTATTAGCTGGATATGCGGTTATTTTGGTGTATAAAGAATAATAATGTACATTTTTGATAACATTTAACGTTTATTATTGACCCAAAATAATTGTAAAACAGAAAAAGAGTTATTGTAAAATATGTTCCTTAAACTTAAAAAAACACACCAGGAAAAAAGAAGCCAACAGTAGGTCACCACACGGTATGGTAGGCCAAGCTACTAAAGCATACATACATACTTTCACGCCTGTTTCCCATGGGGTAGGCAGAGACTATGGATCTCCACTTACTATCCTGCAAACCTCTTTTGCTTCGTCAACACTCATTAATCATAAATAACTCTTTTCATTTCCTTTCAAACCTTTCTTCAGGACATCTGCAATTTGATTGCAGAAAAAAAATAGAAGCGGGTCACTAAAAGCGTAGAATGTAACACTATAGAGTAAGAGTAAACTTAACTATAGTTTCACCAGGAAAACAGAAGCCAGCAGTAGGTCGCGTCGCAACAATTACGGCGACCTGTTTAATGGTGATCCCACGTTTTACGTCCGTCGCGAGTTAACAGCGCAATCCTGGTTTATTACATTGCCGCCGCAGACTTGAAATAGTTCCATTGTTGCTGCTGTTTCAAGGAGCGTGGAATTAGCTAATATTACATAGTGTGCTCTGAAGACGGTTACTGCTAGATAAAGTGGAACTAAATTTTAAGTTTTCATGTTTTCCGCACTATAAAAAATATCATCAACTATTGTTTGACTTACATAAAAGGTGGCCTTTTGTAATAAAGATAAGTAAATATGAATAGCGAGGTACAATTACTTCTGAAAATGTGCTGTGTGGTTTCCGGCAGAGTCGAATAGAGCCACTTCAAGTCAACCCGTGGATGTCGTAGAAAACGACTTAGAAATAACAAGCTAAACAAAGCTTATAAACATCAATGAGACCTCTCCAACCCGTCTGGCCAGCAAGGAGAGTGTAGGCCAAGTCCTCTGGTTGCTCTGGCCTAGTATGGATCTGGTATTACAGAGAGGGTCGTGCTCCTACAATAGAGACAAAAATACCTCATGATGATGAAATGACTTCAGGACTTTTTTCTCTTTGAGATATTTATTGTTAGTAAATCTACTAAGTCATGGGTAATTTATGTCTTATAAGACCAATGGCTTTTTAAATCCTAACTTAATTCAATTCATACCTGGGCATGAAAATTAATGGCAGTAGCTAAAAACAATATTATTCAGTGAGTGTATGCAACTCCTTTTATATTTTTACCAACATCATAAAATTAATCAGTGATACCAATGCATTTGCGAAGGGTTTTGTTTCATTTTCATTTGGTAGGCAAACATTGCTACGGGTTTAATCCATATTGGATGTTTTCGTTCTTCGTCTCCCAGGGTAACATAAGAAGGGAGCTAATCGCGACACGTCTCGTATACTTAGACCGGCTGGCGGGGATTTGCGAAATCCGGAGCGCGTGTGCCTGAATAATGAATATGCGCGTGTCACCTGCACCTTCTTATAATTGCTTGAGAATTTATGCTCTCCTAGTATATCTGCTACACAGGTATATGTACGTACACGTCAGTACAGTAGTGTGCATTTTATACAGATACCTACAAAGAATTTGTCTACCCTGTGCTACCCTAATATCAGATACAAGCAAAAAAATGTATGTTGCTTTTCGTAATTTAGGTATAATTAGTGCCTTTGTCAAAAATGTTTGTGCACGTTACGCAATTATATATATTTCCATTGAAACCCAGGAAATTGTGATGGTGGTTTATTTTTTGTCAGTAAAAAAAATATATAACACGCTATGATGCCGTGTAATTTAGGATTTAAAAGATTGTTATTTTAATTTTTATTGTTACATTTGAAAAAAGGACATTTTACGCTTGAATTATTGCATTTGTTTTCCCAATTAGTCGTAATGGCCGCCGGGTCTAACAGCTTTGTCACGCGCACGCAGTGAAAAATTAAATTATCATTAATCCCGAATCATTGACCGCAATGTTTGTTTTCGTGTGTGTAAGTGCGCCAACACTGTTGTCAGATAAAGATGGCTTAACGCCTGCCATTCAATAATGACAGCAGGACCAAGTGCCTTCCGAAGCTCGAGAAATTTTTGTGCCACTTGCGGTCACCGATCCAACTGCGGACCACGCCCGGTCACGATTGACAGTTATTACATGCTATGACAGAAATAACACGCGAATCAACTGGTTCCATCAAAATTTTATTGTATATAATATTGATATTAACGCGGTTTTAATTAATAGATGAAGCTCAGCTCGGAGCAACATAAATATAGGCCTTTTTTCATTAAAATCTGATATCAGGAAAAGTAGTCATTTTTAAATTTCAGGGGAACGAAGTTTCGGGCACCAGCTAGTATATAAAATAGTGGAACATAGCAAGCAAATCTTATACCTTTAAACGAGCAATTCTTGTATTTTTATATGTATATACAATTATGTCTGTGATCTCGGAAACGGCTCTAACGATTTCGCTGAAATTTGGTTTATGAGGGTTTTCGGGGGTAAACAATCGATCTAGATTAGTCTTATTCTTGGGAAAACGCGTGTTTTCGATTTTTCATGCGCTTTTCTTTTCACGCAGAATATGGTCGCTAATTTCGTCCTACCGGCCACTATCCGTCTGGCCCAGCGGTTTAAGACGCAGACGGCAAGAAAGAGTGTTACGGGTTCCAATCCCACTCGGTGACTTACTTTTAATTTTTTAAAGTTTAAGTTTACTTATAACTTTTTAATTTTTATTGTTTGTAAACAAGTTTAAAAAATGTAGTTAATGTTTGAGACATAACCGAGCAAAGCTCGGTCGCCCAGGTACTGACTTACTAATGGGAGCTCTATTCATGTGTCATGGATGGTTTTTAGCTTTCTGCATTGCGAAAATTTTGAAAAAGGACGTTTTGAGAAAAGGTCGTTTTGAGGCATTTCACGCTAAGACAGTACTATCTCGCGTGTTCCCAATTACCACCGTAAGATGTAGTGGCTGCGGGGTCTAATTAAACAGCTTTGTCACGCAGCGCCGCACGCACCGGCTAATTTAATTACCGTTAATCCCGAATCATTGGGAACACACGCTTTGGCAGGGTAAACAGGCGAAGCAATTGCTTGTGAAGGCTCATTTGGATTAGTTATCGATTGTTTATAATATAATATACGACTATTATTCGTAGGTTCGCCGTGTGGTTTCCGGCAGAGTAGAATAGAACCACTCCAAGTCTTCCTGTGGATGTCGTAGAAGGCGACTTAGGAAATACAAGCTAAACAAAGCATATAAATATCAATAGGACCCCTTCAACTCGTCTGGCAGCGTGGAGAGTGTAGGCCAAATCCACTGGCTGCTCTGGCCAAGTATGGCTCTACTAGTACAGAGAGGGTCGTGCTCCTGCATTGGAGACAAAAAATACCTGATGATGATGATGATGATTCGTAGGACGTAATCTTTTTCTTGTTTTCGTGTTAGTTCCTAATACTACTAAGACTTAAAAATGACAATTTAAGTTTAAATCCTGAAAAAACGGCTGTCCTATTTTGACTGTCAAATTACACATTCCAAGCAGCAGAGATATTGCTTCGCAAAGAACTACTGGTGTGTCTCCTCAGCTTTTAAAAGAAGTTAAAAATGGATATGATCATGACCTTATTTTGTAACGTTTTATTTTCTTACCCAAATAAATTAATTTTGACCCATGAGTGACACTAGTCATAGGTCGTCTATGTTCATAAATTCTTAATTCGTATGTTCGTCTTTATAATAGATACCATTTACAATGTAAGTACCTTTGCGGCCATCTTTAAAATAAATAATTATACACCGGGAGCCGACAGCGGCTCGGGTCGCGAAGTTTTATTACTGAAAGTTGGTAGTAATCATTTTCTCAATCCGTTCCAGTTAGCACTCCCCGGTCACAAAGGAAATGCAATTATTGTAATAAATTACTTGCCAGTTGGGAAAGACTTTTTATCCTGACAAAAAGAGGGGTGTTATAAGTATGACGCTAACGTCTGTTGGTCTGTCTGTCTGTGTATCTGCCTGTGACATCGTAGCGCTCGAACGGATGAACCGATTTCGATGCGGTTTTTTATCATGAAAGCAATTTCTCTTGTGGTGGTTCCTAGCTGTTTGTTGAAAATCAATTAGGTATGCTGTTTAAGAGTTATTGGGGGGCTTGAAAGTCAGGCCTTTCCCTAGCAAAAATATAGATGATCCTTCAGATATCAAGTCGTTTCGGTAGTTCATCTCACTAGGTGACGTTCCTTACAGCCAGAGTTTCTTTTAATTTGCTAAGCAAGTAAACTTATTAGTAATTTTGTGTTTTTCTTCTCCATATGAACTTCTTGTATGAACATCTTATTATCCATGCCATTAGAAGACATTAACATGTAAGTACATCCCAAGTTTATGTAAGAATTAAAAATATACAACCATTCCTTGGAGTTATAACTTAATAGAGCGCATGGGTTACAAACGTTGTGTTATGGCTATGTGTACTAATACATACATACATACTATCACGTCTTTATCCCTAATGGGGCAGACAGAGCATTTTGGGTCTTGCGGTTCTATGCAGAGCCCAGGGCCGCAAGACCCAAACTTACAACTAATACTGTACTAATAACTATTATTATGTGTACTAATAACAATTTATAATTTTAACTTTTCATTTTGTATGGAAAATAAAAGCAGAATAAATAAAAACATGACTTATGTAAACCATCACACTGAGATGCCTCCATATTCGACGCAAGTAACCCATTAAAAAAATTCCTGCACCCCGTTTCGGTTAATTTCCTTGACGGAATACCAGGGCGGCACGAGTTAAAGTAAGTTCGAACTAAACGACAAAGGAATTTAAGCCTCGTGGGAAAGCTCAGGGGATAACTTACACTTTTTAAACCAAGGAAACATAAACGTGTGGAAGATTTCGACCAACTTCTTAAGATTCCACCAAGACGTTGAAATTGAGTAATTAAAAACGAATTAGGAGCGTTTTAAAACAACGGGGTTATGGTGACATTCCTTGGGATGTACTAGGCTAGCATAAAATGTGGAGAGTTCCATCCGTACGACGAGCGATGCAAGCCGAGGGGTGCATTCGATCCCCACTAGAAAAAGGACTAAAAGGGCGGAGCGTAGAAAGAGACAGAATCTAAAACAGTTACGAACAAGCGTCCCTTCGATGAGACGAGTAATAAAAAGGGCCCACTTGCATAATTCATACGAATGCTAATGATCATGGCAGGTCTTAAAAGTGTAGAGAAATAAGTTTTTTGTTTTAAAGTGTAGTCGCGTGCGGCATTTGTGAAGAAAATAGAAAGTAAATAGAAATAACACCAAGATATCTTTAAACATGCTTTAGATAAATATTTCACTCGTTATCATAAACTCTATTTTTGATATATATAGCAGAATAGCAGAAAAGCAAATAACAGATTCTCTATAATTTTTTAAAACCGACTTCACCCCCGAAGTACACAACCGAATTTTGATGGTTACTCTATGTTGACGTCAATATGTATTAAAAATTTAAAAAATTACGATGTCTGTTTCTCTTATTCATTGTTTTAAAACAAAAATTTTTTTTTTTGGTGGATTGCCAACATTATTTTTTAATTCTACATAGATTACAGCCGTGTTAAGTTTTCAAATTGTTTTTAATTCCTAGAGATTTTTTTTTCACTTTACAGTCCCGAAAGAATCAGCAGTAACTTTAGCTCGATGAAAACATCGTTTTGCCAATAGAAGAGCTGAAAAATACTAATGATTGTGATTTGTTTATAGCAAGAATATATAGGTACAAATGAAATGCCAAATAAAAATGCTCAGGTTATCAAGTGACCATAATAGGATTATACAATCTTCTTTTACAGTTTGTACTGCCCATGCCCATAGTTGTATAAAGGCCAAGCATTTTTCTTTTAAAGCTAGTAAAGTTATCTACATTTTTTTTAAATCGTTTTATAATAACAAGTGAAATCTCAGTGCCGGCGTGGTTCTGCATCTTCCATATTTTACGCCGCGGCCTCAACACAAAGTAGACAAACAGAAATAAAAATTTCGCAAAATAAAATACAAGCTTTTATTTGTTGTCAATTAACAAATTCGTTTGCGCATTTTCGAATCGCACAATAGACGAGCGAGTGTTTTGTCCGTTTGTTTACCATTTGTTTACACTCAAACATTGGGCGTATCGTTCTGTTTTAGGCCAAATTGGTAAACAGTTAGGTTATCGAATGAAAACATTCGGTTTGAGTGTTAACATTGTTAATGCGTTTGCTGACATGACACGTGCAAAATTTGAAAATCAAGTTTTTGTATTGAGATAAAATTATGCACGAACATAATCACCAGGGTATAATAAAGGACTGAATACCAAAGACAAAGAATAAATTTTTAAGAGTCAACATCTAAAGATTTAGTATGAAAATAAGAAGGAATAGACAGCGCGTAAAAAATAAAGGGACAGTAATTAGCGTCCAGGCTTTATTTGGAAAATAAAACCTCCTAAGCTGCTCTGATCTCCTGTAACTAGGGTTTTCATATGAAGAAAGTTCTAGTTATATACACTTAAAACTAGCTTTTCGGGCGCTGCGCGGGCTGCAAGCACCCCGCGGTCTTTCGTGCGGCTGTTGAGGTAGGCTAAAATATGTTTCCAGTTTAGAAAATGGGTAATTTTGTATGGAGGAAAATTGTCCTTGTATGGCGGCCATCTTGGATTTTGAAAAAAATAAAAAAAAATGACGGTCGTCAAATTGCTTGCAACCCCCTACATTTCGGAAAAAAAAACACGCACCTAATCCCAACCATTTTCGCAGGCCGTACCCCTTCCACATCAAGTTTCTGCAGATCCTCAAATGTTTTCTGGTACTCACTGGAGCACCCTCTATACGACCGCACATCAACCGAAACCCCACCAACCCCGCAACAGGGCAAACAACTATGTCAATCAGTGAGTCAGTCAGTGGTATTGTAGGTTTTTATATACACTTAAAATACCACGTCAAATTATTAAAAAGATCCCCTCATTTTAGCTCGGTATATTATTTCATCCTATCTTTATCTTTCTTATTTAAATAAGATTAATAAAACTATAACCAAAATTGAAATTCAACACTTCACACTTCTTCTTATCGTGTGTGTTAGTGACTAACACTAGTGTCAGAGTTTTTAAACCGCCTTAAAGGCCTCTGACATGGTTTTAGGTAACGACCAATGTCAAAGACAGTGACCGGGACCGACGGCTTAACGTGCCCTCCGAAGCACGGATCATCTTACTTATAAGATAACCAGGTGATCAGCCTGCAATGTCCTAACCAAACTAGGACAACAACACAAAGTCGTTGCCCCGCTGGGAATCGAACCCGCGACCTCCGGGTATGAGCCAAACGCTCCAACCATTACACCACGGAGGCAGTTAACTTCACACTCTCAAGTCACAATCCTTAACGGTATAGACAGTCTAGAGCCGCAAGACTCAAATGATGGTGAAATTAAAATAAATGAAAATAAGTAACCCTTTATTGCACCGTAAATGCATATACTTAAATATTTATCAAATAAATAAATACAGTAAGTACAGGTATACAATAGGTGGCTTCTGTATACCTGTACTGTATTTTGACGTGATAACGTCTTTAAAATCGTTTTAGTCGGGTGACATGTTCAGAAACTTGTGTCACACCAAAACCTCACGAGCGCGATCGCAGGTATAACGAGAGAGAGACGGACCGATCTCCCGTCTCATCTCGAGCGCTGCCAGTCATTCCGTGAAACGACGTTATCACGTAAACATCTCGATCGTAAACCTACTTTACAAACAACCAATTTTTTTTTTTAAACATAATGACCAAGGCAATGTCTTACAGCAACCTTTGGGTGACAGGAATGTAAAATATGGATGAAGAATAGGCAACGAGCAGGATTCGAATGCAACTTGGAACGACGAAGTGTAGAAACGGAAATGTAAATTGAATATATCCGAATTAAATTCTGTCAATTCCATCTTTTACCGGTCTAACGTCGAATAGCTCCGAGTTTCTATACAATACTTCTCTTTTTTCTCTAGAGTGGCATCCCTGCCTCTCAGTCATGGCTGCTTGCCGTCGGGTGCCACTTAAATGCATTCGCAGTAGAGGTATTTAAATGTCTGCTCTGAGAAATCCTCTTACAGCGACGAAGCTAGAAATTACACTGCAATTTAATTTTTGTCAATAAAATTTTATTTTATTACTGTAGAAATAAGTTTGCGTCTATATGAAATGTCAATGCTTTTTAACCGACTAACAAAAAGGAGGAGGTTATCAATACTTTGGTTTGTAGGGTTCCGTACCCAAAGGGTAAAAACGGGACCCTATTACTAAGACTTCGCTGTCTGTCCGTCTGGCCGTCTGTCTGTCTGTCCGTCTGTCTGTCACCAGGCTGTATCTCAAGAACCGCGATAGCTAGACATTTGAAATTTTCACAAATTATGTATTTCTGTTGTCTATAATAACAAATACTAAAATCAAAATAAAATAAATATTTAAGGGGGGCTCCCATACAACAAACGCGATTTTTTTGCTCGATATCAATAATGGCAACAAGTAGGCACTCGAAATATTCACAAAATACTCAGTTGTATTTTTATTTTAATAATAAATAAAAAAAAAATAATAATAAATATTTAAGGGGGGCTCCCATACAAAAAGCTTGATTTTTATAGATAATGGTACGGAATCCTTCGTGCGCGAGTCCGACTCGCACTTGGCCGGTTATTTATGTTTGTTCACCGATTATTCAAAAACGACTGGACCGATTTGAATCACACAGAATTATCAAGTGACAAAAATATCTTAAGATTAATAAATGATTTTTGTCTTTTTTTGACTTTTGCACACATTAATGAATTTTCCGAAAAATTTGCGCTTTCCGAGTCAGTGGCATTCTTATTTCAAGATGATTTGGTTATGATAAATACATACTTAACGATTAACAAGTAGTAAATATTCTATAGAATAACTTATTTTAAGAAGAGAATTTTTTGCGACAACGGCTAGAGCCCGAAATGGCTAAACAACTTTCATAAAGCTTCTCTAACTTTAAGGATCTTTCAAGTCATACATAAGTTAATCCAATCCAACAGTAAGAAACAAACAATACATAAGTTTCCCGAATCATACAAAGAAATCCCGAAATTGAATAAAAGCACTAAATAAAAACGAAACCCATTTGCAAGTCAGCCATAAACAACAATTTCTTTGCGGTTGGCATAAATAAAGCCCGTTGGGAAGGTATCGCGGTACTAGGCGCGCAGTAATAAGAAGAGCTGGCCTGCGGGCGACGGGCGACACCGTGCAATATTGATGCGACGACCGGAGCAAAATGAAGAAGAAACAGAATATACTATGCACTATGTAGGTAAAAAAGGAGAGGTAAAAAGTACCCGTAACCGAAGGGCTTGTATGAAGAAATTGATGAGTTTAGATGAAGCAAAAGAGGTTTGTCACGATCGTAGGAAGTGGAGGTCCATACTTAGTCTCTGCCTACCTCTGTGGGAAACAGGTGTGATATTATTTATGTATGTATGTAGGTATAGATTAACAACTTGGTAGGTCTGATATAATGGCGCCACCGGTTGATTTTTAATCTGTGTTATCTACGGTGTCGTTTTAAATTTAGTTACACTTAGTTATTTTTCCACAATGTGGCGAGGCCTACTAAATTAATTTTTAGGCCTTTACCTAGTATTAGATACAACCATAAATACGTAAAAATACGTAAAAAGATACAACTATAAATAAGCGACAGGTAGCTATTTTGCACGTTTTTTCTTTTCTTTGAAAAAACTGGGAAAGTATGGCAGTACCACAGAATTGGCAGTACTAGGTGCACTACGAGCTAGGAGGAAGCTACGGGCGATGGGTTAAACCATCCAATATTGAAGCGAGGGCTTAATAATTCTGTGGCGAAGACCGGAACTAATGTGAAGAAGCAACCAAATATATCCAGGGAAAATTAATATACATAAGCTGGATTGAACTGGCCGTAAAAAAATTGTGGCACTTCGACCTGCTCGAAATGTGTCGGTAACGGTGTCGCGAGTTCAGTGATTTATCCCATCTCAAAAAATGCTTTCTGTGCATGCCCAATGCGCCTAAAAAAGTTTTCACTTCAAAAATACGGACTGTAGAAAATTCTGTAATAATACGCAAGTCACCTGTCTTTCCAACAGTTACACTTCTCCACTATTTATATTTGTTTCCGCCGGTGGCGAACTAAACCGACGCTCTCGAATGGACCTATAAAACTCTATCCGGCTGCTTATAAACGATTTATAGGGAATATTCTACTATTCAGTCCACATAAAACGTTTATAACCGATCGCGGGAAGTGGGCGAATTACAGGGCTTTAACATTTAAAACTCCTTAGACAAATAAGTTTATTTGTTGATTTAAAAGTCGGGAGATTATTTTATTTTTTCTAGAACCATCTTCTCCGCGGGTAGAAGATTTTTTCAAAACTAAAAACCCATTTCACCTCCGAACTACACAACAGATTTTGATAAAATTCATCATTGTCTTTTTTAGTCTACACTAAAGGAGCACGATTTTATGTATTTACTAGAGCCATATTTGACCAGATCAGCCAGAGGATTTGGCCTACACTCTCCACGCTGGCAAGACGGGTTGGGGAGGTCCTAATGATGTTTATATGCTTTGTTTAGTTTATATTTCTTAAGGCGCCTTGATCGCCTTCTATGATAACCACGGGAAGACTTGGAGTGGTCCTATTCTACTCTCCCGGAACAAGTATGCCCTTTCAAACAAAGCAAAGAATTTTCCAAATCGGTCCAGACGTTTTCGAACAATCGGTGAACATACATAAAAAACATTCCGACGATTTGATAACAAGTTTTGGAAGTCGGTTGAAAAAGTAAATACAAAAACATGTAGGGCTCACATATATTGAGCTGAACTATTTTGGGTCTTCGGCTATAAGCAGACATATCTCTCGCTCGTTGGCTAGGTAGGCGGGAGTGCCCAGTACTAGCACTTTCGAAAGTAAACTAACACCGGCCGTGGTCTGCAATTAGATGGGTGACCACAAGTGGCATGAAAATTTATAAGCCGTTAGTCCCGTCTATCATCATTGCAGTCGTCAAGCTTGTCAGATGCCTTTAGAACAGCCTGAATGAATTTGACACTAATGTTGGCCAATCACAAAAACAAAACAAGCAGACATCAAAAGCGAACTTTGCGCTCGCTCGCTCATTATACGATGTAATGTTACCGTCGCCACATTGCCTGAAGGTGAAATAAGACTTTCAAACGCCAATAACCATTACGGCACACCGCCTCTGCACATTGATCAACATAAATGCATCCCGAGCGGCACTTATTGCACTGCAACGGCTTCCAATACCGCTAACGTTATATTATACTGATTCTATTTTCTCTTATTTATTTATACGTTAGCTTCTGAATCAAAGAAGACCAAGAAGGCCGTTCATGAATGAAATAAACGAAAAGGCAAAAGTTGTGAGAGGGGTGTCTATTAGAATACAGATTTTTTTGACATCGAATTACATTTCCCAGAAAACTATTCCACGATTTTTAATACATTTTTTTCTTCGTAAAACGAATAGTTTATCATCGCAGTTTCATATTATAATAACAACATTTAAAAAAAATATATATTTTAAAATGGTTTTCTTTTATAGAAAAACGATATATCGAACTAACATTTCATATAAAACATTAAGTTATCGATAAAACTGTTCACAAAAACATGTTTCAATATGTAACGGTACACATAATAACTCGCTTCGCTCGCTCGGCTTGTGCGTGTGTTGGTCGCAGTTCTAACATAACCTAACCTATAGGATTGCCCTAACCTAGGAAAATGGATAGAAGTGTCTTAGCACTCGCCGGCCGCTACCGCGGCACGCTCGCTTCGCTCGCTCGGCTTGTGCGTGTGTTGGTCGCAGTTCTAACATAACCTAACCTATAGGATTTCCCTAACCTAGGAAAATGGATAGAAGTGTCTTAGCACTCGGCGGCCGCTGCCGCGGCACGCTCACTTCGCTCGCTGGGCTCGTGCATGTGTTGGTCGCAGTTCTAACATAACCTAACCTATAGGATTGCCCTAACCTAGTAAAATGGATAGAAGTGTCTTTGCACTAGCCGGCCGCTACCGCGGCACGCTCGGTTCGCTCGCTCGGCTTGTGCGTGTGTTGATCGCAGTTCTAACATAACCTAACCTATAGGATTGCCCTAACCTAGGAAAATGGATAGAAGTGTCTTAGCACTCGTTTTAAATGTTTCAACTATTTTGCAAACTGAAACTTACGTCGAAACAAAATTATGGGTAACAAAACTTTGATGTTACGTTACTTCGATAAAATACATAAAATATGAAAAGAAATAACGATAGACTGAGTTTGTCAATAACGAATAATCGAGTAAATGAAATTTCGATATCAACAGATTTTAGGATTTGTTCAATATTGTATTAAAAGATTTGCGAATAGTTTTATGGGAAATAAAAATCGTTGAAGTTAATTGCGAGAAAGTGATGGGTTCCCATTTTCACGCCTGTTTTCCATGGAAGTAGGCAGAGACTATGGATCTTCACTTGCTTTGATCCTTGCAAACCTCTTTTGCTTCGTCAACACTTATTACTCCTATCATACATACTCTCCGGTTATGGGTACTCCTTACATCACCTTTCTTCAGAACATCTGCAATAAAGTTGCAGAACGTATGTCGTAGTAGAGCCAGTCCGGTTCTCCCATTTACATCCGCACGATAAAGACTTCTTTAATACTCCACTCTCCATCTTTCTGTGGATGTCGTAAGAGGCGACTTAAGGACCACGCCAAAATTAATAAGTGCACCTCAATGGTATTGCATAGACCTCCACTGATACAGCAATCTCACTTTTTAGATAAAAACGTACTAAAAGGCCTCTTCATGTTGGCTTTGACTTCATGAACGCCTCAAAAGACCGGGTCCATGGGGTCCCCATGGACCCGGTCTTTCAATCGTATCAACATAATAATAATTTTCCATGTTCCTCCATAGTCCTGCACTTACTGAAAATTGTCAGTGAGAATATTATTATAGTATCGTTACTGTCATGCAAAACTCTCACAAGGTCCCATGCAAGCTTCAAAGGTCCGGGATTTGATGATAAACCAGATAAAATAATTATTGGAAGGTTTCTCTTTCTGCGGCCCTAACCACCACGCTGGTAGCTATCGCTATTGAAGTATAGTATAGTACTTAGATTACCAGTAGGTTTACGCATTAATGTGAGTACGCAAACAAAACTTATAACTAACCCTATTTAAAGACGTCGCCATACAATCCTTCTGACCGTCAACAAAGGCGTGGCCGTTCCTGCAGACGAAGGCTGGCGGAAGCGCCATTGTGCGGAATGTTCGAGAAATGCTTGCGTCTGGCGGCCAGCAAATATTGGAATAAAGGATCATTTGTTAAACTAGGTCCGTGGCTTTAGCATTGTTTTGAGACTTTTATAAGTAAAAACTTACTTTACGTTACTGAGAATTCCAATAAGAGAGGTAATATATCATTCTCAAATGACTTATGATGTTAATACAGAAAAAACGGATGGAAGCACGATCGGGTCGTGCGTGCCTCAATTTTTTTAACCCTTATACATGACGTGGATTTGGTGTAAGTCTCACTCCGAGGTACGGAAATCACGGCGGAAAAACGATGACACGAAAATTGTGTACTTTTAGCCTCTGTCGACATAGATAGGGCTGTTACATATTTGATGTTTGTTTTCGTCAGTGCGATTCTCAGTTAAGTCATCGGGGCAAACGAGTGGGAAAACTAACTTCCTGCCAAAACTTAACATTTCGTTTGATTCTGGCATTGGCCAACTGAAATTATCCTCATGCTATCCCAGTACCAAGCTACGCAGTGTTTACCGTTGCAGTAGCGTCGGAAGCGTCTTTGAGGCCATACTGGCGACCGGAAGTCTTTTCTCTTGTTCTGTCAGACTTGCGCTGCGTCAACAACTATCCGCAACAGAGCCCTTTTGTTATACTTATACTACCCTAGTATCTTGTCTGATTCTTTCTTCTCCGAAATCACTAAGATCATCGTCATCGATGTCTACAGGGACCATGCCTTTATCCAAGTCCGAGTTGGAGCAAGAAAGCCCCTCGCATATTTACCAGCTCTAATTTTTGGTAAGACTCGGCAGATCCTCATTTCTATTGCCAATTGCAGCCATATCGACAACCTTGTTCTTTGAGTATTATCAACTTAGCGCACATCATCAGCCAAAAGATTTTTTTGACCGTCTTCATCGTCGAATTTTAGAGATCGTTTGCGTGTCTATTGATGGCTTCGTCGGCACATGTTAAAGGGCACATTTTCCCGGCTGAAGCGGTTGCCGTGATAAACGTGCCGGGCAGCTTTGTGAGGAGAAACCACAACTAATACGAGCGGAGTGCAGGCGCGTCAAAGAGCCAATTAGCCTAGGGTGTATAAACGTAACTAAGTCTGGGCTGGATATATGTGTGAATAAGTATGAATCCGTTAAGTTCATTTTATATTTAGGTTCATTAAAGATCGTGTAGGTGCATAACCACTATTTCAATCGGATTCGTCGCTTTTCGTCAGAAACGCAAATGGTCAGATACTCATTTCGGCAGAAAACGCATGTTGACCGAAACGCATCTCGACAGATTTGAAACTCGTCAGAAACGCATATGATCAGAAAAGCATCTCATCTCTCATGATAGACTCGCAACTTGTCAGATACGCAACTCGACAGAAACGCAACTCGACAGATACGCACCTCCACAGATACGCACCTCGACAGATCGCACCTCGAAAGATACGCTTTTCGAGATAAAATAATGATTAAAAAATCTCATCAATGGAATAGTAAATTACTTCATTTTCTAGTTGCATATATGCATACTGACTAAAAACTTTTATATTCTTTTTATTAATTTACAGTCGAGTCGAACTTACTTGCAAACATAAATAGATGATATTGTTACCCCCAATAACTGATTTTGACGCCCTCGTGTACATGTTGGCAGGGGTGGGGACCGAAAGTTGCACCGTCCAGAAATAATTGCCTATGTCGCCGCTCTACACTTTTTGCTCGGGGCATGGACTTCGCTTGCCCCTCCCTCGATCCGGGGCTTCATTAATACATGCATACGAATTAGTTTTTTTTTCGGTGCTTTATCTCTTATGGGCCAATACCGTAATGCAACAATAGCGATACAATACCAGACAACACATAGCGTCTTGGCCAATAGCAAGTGCCAGGTATGTGCCATTAGCACGGGACCGCAACCCGCAACCCGCAACACGTCACGGGCATCAGCGCATAATCGAATCTTGGCAATTTGGTCGAGCCGACCTGCGGCCACGTCATGCATGCCTGGTAAGTAAGAGCGTCTCAGAGTCTGATTTAATCGAATTTCATAAATGCGATCATCTCAGGAATCAGGATTAATAAAGGGGGTCGATTATTCGTAAGAATTTACCGACTACAAATAATCCTTTGACTTTTTAAACCTTCTGTCTACAATTTTTTATCGTGGGCCAATGTCCTTGACTGTGGACAACATCAGAATACTTTAAACTGCCGCATTGTTTCAAGACAACAATACATGTGTAATTCCTAAATTTTTATTTTCTAAATATATAAAATACCTTCATAACCATTTGAATCTACACATTTAAACCTATCAAAACATACCAGAACAAAACGTAATGATACATATAATCACCCGCTTTCCATAGCTACTTCCTCCAAGCCCCTGTCTTCCTGGTACATGTAGGCGTATACACGGCAGACGACATCCGGAACGGCTGCTCTGATGGGCGGAAACCACGCGCCGGAAGATCTGCCATTGTTGCTTTGTGACGTCTTGCTGGATGTTAATAGACCTGTGTTGTTTAAACAACCGGTCAAGTGCGAGTCGGACTGGAAGGGTACCGTACCGTTATCTATTAAAAATCACGTTAATTCGTTTATTGTGTGGGGGGAAACCCACTAAAATATTTACCGTTTTTACCTTTTAGGTACGGAACAACTATGTAATGTTACTGTGTTCCCCGGATTAGTCTGCACTAATGGGGTTCAAAACATCGTAATATTTTCGATGTCACCTAAGGACGGATGTGGCTTAGATAAGTAATGTTGTCGAAATAGCTAATGGTATCTATGTTATACTGCATTTCTTTAATTTAATTTAATTTTAAAGTAAAATGGAGATTGGAGAGTAGTCACAGTTTGAGTGGTTTGATCTTTTTCATAAAATCTTCTGAGGGTTGGCTGGCGCAATTAAGAACGAATTGGGTGCCAAAGTAAGACAAGAGGAAAATAAATCAAATATATCTCTTTGCGTTTGTGTTTCATAAAGAACTAACACTCACTAATTCGTTCTATTTCAAAAATGCTTGCGCAAGAAACAAAGCGCCAACCAAATGAAATGAACAAGTTTATTTGCCAGTTTGACTTTCAAGCATTCACCCCCATAACTTTTAAACCGTTGTACCGATTTCCATCAAAACTAGCTAAGAACTACTTCGACCAAGTCAGCTTTGTAAACGAAAAAATCCGTGTCAAAATCCGACCATTTGTTACTACTATTCCACAGACGGACACGTCAAACATAAAATAGTCTTCTTCGTCGGGGAAAAAGAGATTTGTTTATTTTGATGTGCTTTTTGCTGTACGTAACTACAAATACAGAGCAATTCGCAATAACACCCGTCGTAAACGTTACGACACGACTTCGCAAAGCGGGACACGGAAACAATATGATTCGCGTCCACTTTTTACTGCAATGTGTACTAAAACATGAACAAGCAACTTTACTGCTGATGAATATCGTACGCCTGTAAAATTATGTGGATACGAATTTGAAAGATTAAGAAATCGTACTCCTATTATAAAAGAGCCGAATCTTGTTTCTAGCTTCTATATCCGATAGCAGGTAGAATAGGTCCATAAATATCAAAATAAAAAATTGACAGACTATAATTTTTCAATACTAAAAACCGTCTTCAAAGTCCTAACTACACAATTAATTTTGATAAAAATTCTATCAGACCACCTGACAAGTTTGCTCTTTCAAACAAAAAACCCCAATTGATACAGGCGTTTTCGAGTAATCCGATAACATACATAAAAAAACATATACACTCAAATTAATAACCTTCTCCTTTTAAAGTCCGTTAAAAGTAAAGGCGAAGACTCTCTTCTTCTTTAGCTTTTTTCCTATACCTATGACATTTTTATTCACATTTAACATATCTCTCATCGTTGTGACGTGTGATATAATTATTCTTTCGTTTCGCTCGTTTGAAAACTTTCAGCCAAGCTAATTATGATTCCCCTGGATTTCCAGAATCCAGCC
Organism: Acrobasis consociella; assembly: GCA_963555685.1. Classification (NCBI taxonomy): domain Eukaryota; kingdom Metazoa; phylum Arthropoda; class Insecta; order Lepidoptera; family Pyralidae; genus Acrobasis; species Acrobasis consociella. Next base: position 850,729 of record OY743119.1, on the reverse strand, counting down.
AAAATATATCATAAGAGAAATACGTTTCAGCTAGCAGTATCTTAATGGTCGCCACTGAATCAGCCCGTGTGAATTTATGAAGACACCGGATGGCCGGGATTTATCGTTCATAGCAACATTCAGCTCCATTGTTCCAGCTTTCTTTGTTTCATGGACTATCTAGTCTATAATTTAGTATGAGGACAGTACGGATCACAAAGAAATTATAGGGCTTGATAGAAACCTATTTACTCCCACGTACAATAATGGCATTTGCGAGGATTAAACTTTGTGATGATGCGGATTTTATAATTTAGTTATTTTCTTAATTTTTCCAAATGGCGGTGCAATGGGCATTGAAAACGTAAAAATAAAGCTATGCAAAGACAGACTCGTAAGGTGTCGAAGAGCAGCCATTAGATAATTATTTGATGCTAACATTTCTGACATAACAGCAGTAAAAGCTACTTGGTGTAACTCTATTCAAATGTCATCGCCGTTGTAACTTCGCTCAAGTCGATACTGACCTCTCAAACTTGCATTGTCTAGATTGAGATACTTGCATAATAGCGTGTGATTTTATTTACATTTCTTTAATTGTAACTAACCAGCTACTTTTTAAAAGTTTAAATGACATTCGAATATCATCCCCGTTAACAGCCAATTGAAGTCTTACTAAAGTTGCAGTAAATCCAAAACTGACCTCTTAAGCTTGCATTGACTAGTTTCCAATACTTGCAGACTAGCGTGTGAGTTTTCCTACATTTCTTTAATTGTAACTAAATAGCTTCTTGGTTAAGTTTAAATTACATTCGAATATCATTCCCGTTTTAACAGCCACTTCAAGTGTTACTAAAGTTGCAGTAAACCCGAGACTGACCGACATCTCAAACTTGCATTGTCTAAGTTCTGGTAAGTGGCCGAGTTTCCGATACTTGCCGACTACGTGTCAGTTACCCTACTTTCGTGCCATTCAGATACAGTTACGAGTATATTAGTTATACGGCGTAAGTATAAATGTTTATCAGTAACAGAGTTGCATTACAAAAACATAAAATTTATTGCGTTAAAATTAACAGCAAATTCGGTCTACGATATCAATCACATTCCCAAAGAAAAACTATGGCGTTTACTTTTTAAAAAACAAGACAAATAAGCTCGATTGACTGATTTAACGAAAAATTGTTACAGGGAGTACAAATACCTGGGACATTCTTGCAGGCTCTTTTAGTAATTTACAGCCATATTTAGCCCTTTAATAAGTCCGTACATTTGGTAATATAATTTAACAGATTAACATAAAAACTTTGTGATGAAAATGGGAAATTAAATAATTAAGCATTTTCCCAGTCATATTTCCAAAAGGAATTTCGAGCTTCGACCCTAAAAAGATTGTTCATATAATGTTTAACCAGTAACGTGTAGCTTAGTTTCATAAATGCTTAAAAGTCGACCAAAAAATCCCTTATAAATAACAGTTCCAGTTTTTTACGAATAAAAGGGAACACACTGACTAACGTTTTACAATTTGCAACATTTAAATACTAGGATCACAGAGCCGGCGAGCAGTTCCTATCGCGCAGTCAAATAGGATTTCAGTTTGAAAGGCTGTCTGAATCAGGTGTCCGGATACAGTGCGGTCGAATCCTAAAAGCCTGTGCCCGCGGCGCTCTGTTGGGGAAACGGAAACAACATGTTTTATTTTCCCCATTCGACGAGCACAAACTGTAACGTTTTTTTAGTTACATAAAATTGCACAAAAGGTTAGTAACATTGTTTCACGCTAAAATGAAAAAAATTGCAGATACTGGGCTCGTTGTAGGATCTGTCGTCCATTTAGGGATAGACGGTAGTCTTATAAGTAAATATCTAAAGCGAAATAGAACGTAAACGGAGCACATTTTCAACGCGATAACGCGAAAATTACAAGTCAACGTGAGACTGTTACCACCGACGCGCGGTAATCGAATCGCGTTAACGCGACGTACCGCCGTGTGTAATGTAATGAGGTTAACTCGTTGTCGACTCCGACGCTGTATGGAAAAATTTTGCGCCGATTAACTCTTCCGCGCTCGTGTTTTCCTGGTATTCAATAAGGTAAAAATAAAGTTACAGGCGTGACAAAAGTTCCCTTATTTAGTCGTTTCGCACCATACCATGACCAATTAGAACCCCGGTGCGAATCGCTCAATACTATTTCTTCACGGGATCATTCGCACCTTGGTTGAAGCGGTGGAAATTTATTTTTAGATTGGCTCGATTCGCCCCTTGTGACGTAACAACCAAATGCTCGATCGTATATCTGTCTGGTAGAGTTGTACTCTAAGGGATGGTCATAAAAACTGTCCGAATTCAATCCAAAACATGCTACACCACTAAACATTAAATTAACTTTAAACCAGAATCCCTTTTTTAGGAGCCACTTTAATAGTCTGGCCATAACGGAACTTTTGCGGTAAACCACATATAAATTACGATCTGCACTTCAAACAACAATGAGCGTTAATTTTGATTGATTACGGTGTTTTAATTAAGTTTTAATCATGAAATCTGAATAATTTTATGATTTCATTCTAAGTATTCCATGTAATTGCACGATTAAATATTAATCTGATTTTGTGGTTAATTTCTGTTCAAAGAATTCTTTCATGGTTAAAGATTATACACATAAGCGGCCAAGTGCGAGTTGGACTCGCCCATGAAGGGTTCAGTAGTAGCAAATAACATAATATAAAAGTCTTGTAGTATGTTTTTTTTTAATTTTTATATTTGAGTTGAAAGAATGAAAGGTAATGCCGTTTATGATGATGACGTATTAAAAAAAACTACTTACTAGATCTCGTTCAAACCAATTTTCGCTGGTAGTTTTCATGGTAATGAACATCATATATTTTTTTTTAAAAATGCTATAAGAAACCTCAATATCATTTTTGAAGACCTATCCATAGATACCCCACACGTATGGGTTTGATGAAAAATAAATTTTTGAGTTTTAGTTCTAAGTATGGGGTACCCCCAAAGTTTACTGTTTTTTTTCTATTTTTGTGTCTAAACCTTAATGCGGTTCACACAATACATCTACTTACCAAGTTTTTAACAGTATAGGTCTTATAGTTTCGGAAAAAAGTGGCTGTGACATACGGACGGACAGACAGACAGACAGACATGACGAATCTATAAGGGTTCCGTTTTTGCCATTTGGCTACGGAACCCTAAAAACATATTCTAAACCGATTCGGGTTTCGACGACCCTTCCATAACGGAGAGGTCGTCGAAATATCAGGCAAAAAATATATTAATCACGGTATGTAAGTCCAGTAATACTAATAACAGTAAAAAGGCTTTATCCTATGATGCCTAAAGGCATCTGACATAGCTTGACGACTGCCATACAATGATGACAGACGGAACCAACGGCTTATACGTGCATTCCGAAGCACGAAGGAGCTAGAGAAATTATCCAAGTGCGAACCACGCACGGTGTCGCTTTACTTGTGAAAGCGCTAGTAATGCGCACTCCCACCGGGCCACTAAACTCCTTAACCAAATTAATCAAGTTAATCAATTTGGACTTTTAGCCAATATTTAGGCGCTTCGCAAAGCTGTCAATTAATCAAAAGAGTAACTTTTCCAAAGCATTAGTTAACTTGCTTTTATAGTAAACTACAAATTGCACAGTTTGATCGGAAACTGGAACTCAAAATGTTTCTCCGAAACTCCCATTTATTTCTCAACAAACAACTTCGGAGTACTAGGGTGGCATCAGTTGGCAGACGCATCCGCAGGCAAAAGACACGTTTGGGTTTCGCGTGTCACTGTTCAAGTTTCCTCTTATCCTAGTAGAATGCCATTTTGTCATGAAAACTTTGCTAATTACTTACCCCAGTAAAGCCACTAAACTAGGTGACATTTGCGAAATAATGTGCAAGTTCGAAACTTTAAATAGGCACAGCTGTTTACGAGTAAATATTTAGAAAATCTAAATACTTCATGGTACATACCTATTTGATATAAATATAACTAATGGAGATAAAATTATGTTAATATTCAAATAGAAACACAATACAAATATTGTGATGAGGCAATTTTAGAGGTGAAACCTTGTATCCCCACTGATAGATGACTCAAGTTTTCCTTATGACGACGTCCAGACTTCAGATGGCCTGAGACGTATTGGTCATCCCAACCAATAAGACCAAAAATAAAACAATATCTAATTGAAATTTTACGTCAATATGGAAATACAGTTGAAGTCCCAGATTTATTTGTTCGAAAGACATAGTGACACGTGATTTGAATTACTGCGGAAGAACATAAACATACTCGTAGATAGTCAATTACCGCGTGATGACAGGTGTTCCGCAGGATTGCGGTCTGCGGTTGTCGCTACTGTCTGCCAGACGACACGTAACCACCTCTTTACGCTTATGAGTTTTTAGTTTTTTTTCTCATACAATACAGTAAGCCATATGACCGATAGAAACTTACGTAATAAGAATGACTTATTTGCCCTGTTTTTTAGGCTCAAAACAGTTAGTAAGACGTTCATGGGGAACTGTATACTTTTTTATAATAAACTGCCACAATCGGTCCTCGATATGCCAGACAAAAAATTCAAAACTTATGTAGAGAAAGTACTTTGTAAGAAGGCTTATTATAGGACCGATGACTACCTTAAAAACAAAAAAGTCTGGCTTGAGCTTGGCGCGGGTCCCTCTTAAAGGTTTGTAATATAACTATATAACTGAATCTACAACTTGACATTATTTTTAAATTTTGTCATTCTAAAAATTTAATTTAGATTATGATATGACATTACTAACAATATATTCTCTGTCCACATTAACTTTAAGTATTAATTTATTTGTGAGTTGACGTTTTTGGAGAAAATGCTGCAGTGCAATTTGTTACCGCTTCTTCTGCACTAGCGCTTTGGAAGCGGTAGTAAACTCAGCTGTAAGTAACCATTTGACGTCAACAATTGTGCAACAAAAAAATTACAAATATTAAGAGATATTATAAATATATTTGAATTGAATTGAGATACTATGACTCAATGTAAAATGTCAGGAATAAAATTTAGTCTCGAATTCAACGACCGACCAAAAAGTGCGAAGTTTGTGTGTGTGTGTGTAAGAAAAGCAGCTGGTAATTTCTAAGTCTTTCCTTTTCTCCCAGACCAGCATAAAGAGAAATCATTCGCCTATAGCGATTGATGATGTAACTTAAAGAGATTGAATGTTTTGTCAGGAATTTCTTTAACCAATGAATTGTCAGGAGTTTACTGTCATTACTAAAGTATTAAATATACCTATGCCACTTTTTCAGCCAGTCTTAATAGGCTCTATGATAGACTATAGTGAAGGCGGCCCTTGTAAGGCTTTGTCGAGTGATCCGTCATCCATTATTCTATGCCAAAGGAGCCTAATTCAATAAGCCTGACAAGGCTAATATACCTTCGGGACTAAGCGCCGTGCGGAATTCCAACAAGGTGGATTATCGTAAAGTTCTAAGTTCTAGTATATTACGGAGACATTGTTAAGACATGGCTTCATTAGGTAGGAGTACCTTACCTATGAGTAGATACGTAGCTCTTAGAATAGCGTACTTACATACTTATTTTGAAGGGCAAAGTCGGTCCATAAAGGGTCGAACCACAGGAAGAGTACAATGCGCAACGCATCTTACGTGGTTTAAAGAATTTCTGACCACGTAACTTGCGCGTAGTGGGTAGAAATTCCATGAAACTCGAAGCAAGTTACGCTACATGTCATTCAACACATTTCGACAAAAACCTTATCTCCGAGGCACAACGATTAGAATATTAGGCTGCCACTTTTTTATTATTTTGGCTCGACGCTTTTGCGTATTTAGCCAGGCTCAAGTTAATAAAACGTGGGAACAATCCATGTGAAATAATAATATATATATATATACAATTAAAGGTTGGTATAGGTCCTTTGATTGCTTTAAGGGAGCTTCTGGCGACAAATCTATACGAGTCCACTGGTTTTCATAGCCGAATGAGTGGCGGACGGCGCCTACAGACGCCCACCGCAGTCCGCAAATTAATATCACTACAGCCGCACTATGACTGTTCACTTAAAACATTTTACATATTGTTCATTAGAATGATCATTTATAACACCAAACTACACCAATTTCATATTATAAAGTCCACTAGAAACAATTTGCAAAACAATTTAAAGCAAACTCCAACTGAACTCCTTGACTTCCCGCCAAAAACTCTAGGCTGCCACTTAGGCGGTTCTGTGTTTCCAGCCCGGCTAATTTAAAAACAAACCTGTCTGTGGTTTGACGTACATGTAGTCATTTGTCTTCCTCTTTAAAGTACATACCTGAAACAAACAAAAGCACACATTAACGAGGTATTCCGCAAAGCGCTCCAATTTTGAGGCGCACCAAATGAGGCGCTCCATTTTTATTCCTCGAAGCGCACCGTTTTGGAGCGATTCCGATAGCAATTAAAAATATTAAAATTTTATTCCTCGAAGCGCACCCACGTTTAAAAATAGGAAAGAGCATGAAGCAATAAATTATATCGATGATTTAAAAAAAACTCGTAATTTGTGCATCGTCATCATTGAAGTTGCTTAACCAAAATACTCCACTGCAGGAGCACGACCCTCTCTATTACTATCAGAGCCATACTTGGCCACGTTACTCTTTAAATACACAATAACATTGCTCTTTGAATACACATTATAGTGCAGAAAGCGAAAAAATATTTTTCTGTCAATTTCGTACTTTTGACATGCACACGATGCACAAATGAGTTTTTTAAAATCATCGATATAATTTATTGCTTCATGCTCTTCCCTATTTTTAAACGTGGGTGCGCTTCGAGGAATAAAATTTTAATATTTTTAATTGCTATCGGAAGCGCTCCAAAACGGTGCGCTTCGAGGAATAAAAATGGAGCGCCTCATTTGGTGCGCCTCAAAATTGGAGCGCTTTGCGGAATACCTCACATTAACTCGTGTATAAAATTTACACACAAACTTCATATCATTGCAAGAACAAAATGCGTTTTTATTCATAAAGTGAATGCACCGCCATGCTATTAAGCTTTTATATAGCAAAATTGAGCCTATTACTTTTTAGGCTACCAGGGTAACATAACCTGCGGGGATCATCTGTATTCTGTATTGCTATCACGATGTTTCCTGGAAGCCTTCCAAATCGCTCACAGCCGTGCTTTAATACTGTCGGATAAAATAACTAAAATGCCGTGAAATAGCCTGTTATAAACTATTTCAATTCATGCTATGCTTGTATAGAATACGCACTTTTATGTTTATTTACGTGCTTGAAAATCAATAAAAAAAATTAGGGGGAACACTCAGGGGGGTTACTCCAAAAGCGGTATAAAAGACGGACGTTACTCCGTATCTGCGTTTCAGTATCGAACAACATTGAGCATTAATGTATAATGATAAAGTCTAATTTGATTTGACATAGAAATAAGACGGCACTATCGGACGGTAACCCCCAGGAACGTCATCTCCCTAGAGAGCGACTGGGTTCCGTTCTGTACATTAGTACTAATTTTAATACAGTACTAGAAGGCCCGTGGTAGAAAAAAAAATGTTTTAGTCGTAAAAGGCTAACGACGTGACTCTTTACGCGTATAAAACTTTAAAAGCATCGCTATCTTTCACGGTAAACATCAAAGCGAAAACGAGACGACACAAACGAAGAAAAATGAAGATGTGTTGCCAACCATTCCTTTTCATCCCGCCTACTTTTAAGGGCATAAAGTACCTCTCACGAAGTATCAGGAACTCGATTTTTGAACACGATATTCACGACGCTGCATAGTCAATTCCTGATTTCCATATTCTTTAAATCCATATCGTTGAGATTATTTTCTACTGATAGAAAAATAGAACACTAACTCATCAATTATATGTATATAGGCACCGGATGACCGGACATAGGTCGAACATATCATGTTCACTTTTGTTTCGTCATATGCTACGATTCGTTACCGGCGGCGGTAGAGAGTGTCTATTTGTCGGCACATTTTATTTTAAGTAAAATAAATCTTCCGCAAGGAAGTGATAGATGTGTCAAAAGTGTCTCGAATGCACTCGAAGAAAACTACAGTATGACTGTGCCTTTGTTAACTTGACTTGGCGGGGGCACTGCAGTGCTTCCAGATGTTATTAAAATTTATCAAAACAGCATTCAATTCGAATAAAAAATAAACCATTCGAAATATTTCCACACGTTATGTAATGTGAATTTCAATTTCAAGTCATATAAATGGAAATCAAAAATTGTTCTCCTGATCCGGTTACCGTGTCATTGATATATTATTCCTAGCCCCATAATAAGGCAGGTAAGTATTAGCATTTCAAATGTGCTCATTACTTGAAGATTTTTATGTAAATGTACCGTGGAATGACGAGAAAACCCTGCTATTACAGAAAAAGATCTCCATTTTTACACCAAAGGAAAATTCACTCAAAACAGAAGAAAATAATGTCTCCATCTTGCAAAAAAGAAAAAAGCACATTTTAGCAGCTGCTCTTTGGAAGCAGACCGTTAAAAGCAATTAAGATAAAATCGGAAGAACCATGTCAATAGACAATGCTGCTGACTCGCATTTACCTATACAAGTTCACCATCACGCTGGCCTTTGGTCTTATGACCCGGCACTGTCTTATCCGTTAGGCCTATAAAGTAGAAGCTACTTAATCGTTAGCAAACCCAAATTTCTCGCTAATTAAGTACTAGGAGCCAATGAACGTTTGGAGAACGTGACGACTAAAATTATGCACCCAAGTTACGTCGCTACGGCGGCGGCGGCGGGGTTGTGTCATTGTGCGCTCCTCATGTTAATTTAATTTAGCGGTGTAGGCACTCCCCGACCACGTAATGTCTTGGATATTGGCTCAATCGCCTCCTGCCGGCGCATAGTCGCCTGGTAACGCAGAGTTATTCAAATTGTATGTGTCTCTCAAAATTATCGCGTAATTGAACCAGCAATTTCGGGGTTCGTATCTCTGCCTACATCAGCGGTACATTTTGAATAGACATTGTTGAATTTTCATTTACGAGCGAGACATAATCATCCCTGTTCATTCAGATTCAAATTAAAACTTGATTACACAAGTTAAAATTTAATCTTGGTTGCCCGCGATACATGTTGGTTTCGCACGAATTCGGGGGTATTTTGAATTTTGTGTAACAACGCGAGCAGTACAAAGCATACGTTTTCATTAACTGCCCATTGTTACAAGCCAACATTCAAAACCCTGCTCTGCCGAGTTTTGGATGCAGAATGTCCTATTTGCAAAAAGTCCGATTTGAAATGTCCATTCAGTTTTTTTTTTCAAAAATTTCTTTCATGCTTTGGGATGAAGGAAAAAAATTAGAATACACCAGATGCTTCTCTTCCTGTATAAATCTTAAAAGCAGATAAAGGGAACGGGCTAGAATTTGATTCATTTTAACCGGCCATGCGGCCAGAATTTGTAGTTCAACCATCTGATAAACTTGACCTTCTTATAGCCCTAGGATCAAGGCAAAGCCTTGACTTGATGGAGCCTACGTCCTGCAGTGGGCTGATGTCATTCGGCTGAAATGAATGAACGTTGGAATCGGGCTCGACATTTTGCAGTAATGTATCGCAAAATGTACAAACCAGGCACAGGACATTTTGCGAATCTGAATCCGAAATTTTGGTCAGTCCCTAACTCAACCCTCCTCGTCATGTTTAACTTTTCAACGAAACAATGTCATGCCAAGAAGCGGGTACAGTGGACAGATTAAACCGTCCAACTTTCTGGCATTTAAGGGTGAGTCGGACATTTTTCTGGTGACATCCCCGCAGAATCTTAATGAGTCTAAAACTTTTAATTAATTCAACGCGTTAAAGATACTTAAAATATTTTAATAAGAAAAATCGTGCCGTCATTTTTGTTGTGGTATGAATTTTAATTTGTGGATTTGGAAGTTTATGAGTAGCGGTGAAAAGGAGATAAGCCCTGGGGGATATAATTGCGGCGAGGCCGGCCTATGGAAATTTCTGGGAATTTGTTTCGAAATGGAGTTTTGTGCTCGCAAAAATGTGCCCCCTGACGATTGAAGGAATGAGCAAACTTTGGCGGGCCGGGTCTGTTCGCATTTCAATTGAAAATGATCGTTTCGCGGTACGCAGCTATTAACTTGTTGTATAGAATTGGATTGTCAATGTCAAAGTCAAAAATCATATGTTTGCCTTTGGATGTTTGACTTGATAATTGTCAATTTTTTTTAACGACTTTATTAGAGGTAGTTGTAGTACCTATATATTATATATAATAGGTATTGCAACTACCTAATACCTACGAAAGAACTGCCTTATAAAAATAATTACAATGCGACCCGCTTCGTTTCGGTGTAATCACAAACGAGCCAAGCGAGCGAAGTTTCCAGAGTCTAATAAAATTCAAGTTCGGTCACGAGCTAATGGAATATTCTAAAACGGGGGATTGAAGAGGAGTCTCAAATTTACGGTATATGCGCGGTAATCCAAATAGTAGTTATACTAAGGCCAACCAACACGGTCGAAATGGCAAGTAAGTAGTAACTGGCACGCTGGTCGACAAGTTTTGGAAACTCGACTACTTACCAGAACTAAGGCAATGCAAGTTTCGGAGGTCAATCTAGTGCTGCTGCAACTAACCAACTAACGAAATTATACCCAACCACAAATACCTCGCAGGATTTATCTAGTGTGTACGTTAGTGTCTACTTCTAAGTAGGTATACGTTTTATTCTGGCGCATCATATCAATATTTAAATTTAATCTATATATTTAATATTTTGCTAAAGGTTTATTTTAATTCCATAGAACGCGGTGAATATAGCCGACCCGGCCCACCACGGCGCGCCTACATTTGCCCGATCCTAAATAAGATTCCACAAGTGAACACGAGGCACCACTGCCTTTTATTTCATAATAAAACCCTCAATCAGCGAATGTGCTCCCTTGGCAATGCTCTTATGGGTTCTGTGGCTTTCGTGTCTTATGATAATTCCATCAAACTTCAATTGGATGGAGCTGATCACAAGTGGCATGATAATTTCGCGAGCTCCTCATCATGCTGCGGAAGGCACGTTAAGCCCCGGCTGTCATCATTGTATGGCAGTCGTTAAACGATATCAGATGGCTTTAGGCAGCTTTAAACTTACAACTGTGTTGGTGACTAGTGTTGGCCACTTACACGAAACACAAACAACAAACTCGCGTCGCCTACATTTAAATCGGTTACGAATGTTCCGATCGACTCGTCTGCAAACACAGATCAAAGGCATCTTTGATGTACACGGGCTGCTCGCGCCGTTTGTTTGACGACAATTTGCTCTTGAAGCTGCCATATGCTATGGTGTGTCCCTTTCAGTATCAATATACTTTCATATTCATAGTTATGTAAAAGGGCATGTGGAATGGAAAATCATATTTGGCCCATCGGTTAGATTATTAAAAAATATTGTACACGTGTTTTTTATTTTCTCTGAGAAACAAAAAATTACAAAGATACAGCGCATTGAAATTTCGCGCTGTCAGGGCTAGGTACGATTTTTATTTAGCGATGACGTCGGAAGCTCCCATTCCGGAACGTAGATGCTCCGTATCTTTGTGAATTTTAAGATTTTTGCGAAACTGAAAATACAGGGGTCCGTTATTTTGGTAATCTAAAAGACGAACTAATTATAATCATGCTTTTCTGACCCTTTCGTCACTCCTATCTTTATTGCTGCTTCTGACACTCTTTAGAAATATACCGACGGAGGAAGAAGTAATGAGATTAACAGAAGGTGGCTAGCTATGAGGATGTAATTTGTTTGAAATTAATATATTATGTCAGTAACTATATGTATAGTATGTATAGTAATCGTATCCGTGTACGTATATGTATATATTTTTAAATGATATTTATTATGTTCTTGTAGGTATTTAATTTATACTTTTCTATATAGTCTCATATTCTGTCGCACCACCCAAATTATTTCTCTACTTGGTCTAATGGTTGACTGGCAGAGAACGCCATATGGCGTTAAGTCCGCCATTTGTACACCTTTTCTTGTGCAATAAAAATTAAATAAATAAAAAAATATTTTGAATCATGGTAATAGGCGATGCGGCTAGCAACTCATCACTATTTTCATTCCTTTTCCATCTTAATGCCCACCATCACGCTAAGCGTGGCCTTTGGGTCTTATGGCCCTGGGTCTGTCTGCCCCGTCAGGGATATAGACGTGAAAATGTATCTGTATCTGTAAGTATATCTTATCAGGGCGAGTGTGGAGCACTAGTAGCGGCAACGTTAGAGCTAACTATCGTAAGTAACCCATCAAATGTTTGCCACGAACCTTTTATAAAACAAACTTCAAAAGAGACCTTTTGAAATCACGCGGCATTTTGCGAACCGTACATTCAGCGAATGACCCAGCACAAGCTACATTTGTAATTTTAATGTTCTTATTTATTTTTACTTTTTCATTATTTAATTTCAATCCGAAGAATTGGTCGCAGGTCGCACAAAATCGGGATAAGTGGAAAGATATGGGGGAGACCTTTGCCCAGCAGTGGGACAATAAAGGTTAATAAAAAAAAAAAAAAATTTCAATCCGGTCATTTAATTAATTTATGATTGTAATCAGATTTGTTTAAGACTGTATGGACATCAATGGTCTGATAATAAAAGATTTATTATTATTTATTATTATTGCTTGAGTAAAAAACAATGTAATTTATCAATTGTAATCCTTCCGGGATATAGCTGTCCACATGGCTGAACGTCCAATCTGCAAATACAGATCAAAGGCATCTTTGATCTACTCCGGCTGCTCGCGTCGGTCCGTTTGAGGACAGTTTGCTCTCGAAGCTCCAGTTAGTTAGTTAGTTAAAATCTTTATTGCACTAGCAAAACTAAAAGTGCACTGGAAAAAACCGTTCATACCCTTACAACATATATAAAATGAATTTTTACTTTAATTTACATTATTTTTAGGGTACCGTACACAAAATGAAAAAACGGAACCCTTATAGGATCACGACTGTCGTCTGTCTGTCCGTCTGCCATAGCCAATTTCCTCCGAATCTACTAGACCAAATCAGGTGAAATTAGGTAAAATAAGGATCATCTTCGGGGGACAAATAAAGATTTAAAAAAAAATGTTTTGCAAACCTTACTGAGTGTCATATCATATATCAAATGAAAGGGCTCATTATTTCGCATTTTAAAATATATTTTTGTTATTATTGTAAAATAAATAAATTCGATTTTATTCTAGTAAGAAGACGAAAATTGATCATCCCTGAAATCTCCTTAACTACCGAGCCTGACTGAATTTCGAAAAATACAAAATATATTTCATTGCTTGTTATTTACTTTAAGGCTAACTCATCACAGTGATTGTCTAATTACCTATCTATTGGTCAGGTCTATGTTATCAGTATTATCAACAAAGCTAATTACCATGATCTCAGAACTATATGCTATACACGCATACGCATATAGGTGCAATACTAATCATCCTTCATCAGAATTAATTATTTCGAGGTAGATCAACTAATTACATTGGATAAATGATCATCTGTCTTACCAGGAGCGCAGACATTATGCGGAGATAATTAGAAACAACATGTGCCAGAAAACGATATACGAAGGATTAACTCTGAAGTCTACGAACGGGCTCATATCTTAGCTCCTACGAATACATTTTACCGTGGTATTTATGAACTTATTTTCCGGTATAAACGACGTAAGATGTCCTTTAGATGATTTGTACTTTCTTGTGTACAATGAAGCTTTATAAACAAACAAACAAAGATGAAGTAAGTACAAACACCAACATTCCGTGCAACAAACGTTCGTTTTATCCTTAAGTAATAAAATAAATAAATATATAGGGACAAATAACACTGATTGAGCCAGCCCCAAAGTAAATTCGACACTTGTGTTATGGGATACTAACTCAACGATACTATATTTTATAACAAATACATAATAGATAAACATCCAAGACCCAGGACAATTTGAAAAAGGCCATTTTCCAACTTGCCCTGACCGGGAATCGAACCCGGGACCTCTGGGTGGCGGACTAGCATGGTGACCACTACGCCACGGAGGTCGTCGGAGTAATGATGATGATGATGATGTCCGACTTCATAAATATGGAACTCGCTCATGTGCTCGCATGTGGCTTGTGTAGCCACATTAAGTATGACAACGTGGAAGGGACATACCCGTAATAAATCAGACCACGGGCTATATAGATCACTATAGTATAATAAAATGACAGTCAACAATTTCAAAAAAAAATCAAAAAGGCATTTTCAAACAAAGTCCGCAGCCACCCGGGAAATTTCTATGGGAATGTCGATTTTTTTTGTTTTTTGACTGTTATTTTATTATCATTGTACTTCAGTGATCTAGTATAGCCTGAGATTTGATTTAGGTCACTTGCACATCGTGTAATGTGTATCCGAATATTCATATACCAGATTAATAAACAAAACTAAACCTTTGAAGGGGCTCATAACTGAACTCCTACAACGCATGTAACCCTGGTAACGACAGATAATGCATAAGTGAGTGATATTGTCATGATATTGCCAAACCAAGTGATATTGCCGATCCAAGCAGATATTGTTTTTAGGGTTACCACGCACGTTTTTCTATTTTATTTTGTTGGATAAATAAATTGTTACTTAATGAAATATTGATGTTTATGGACAACGTGCTCGTAAACCATGCATTATACGTACATTAATGTACGTAAACCGAGAATAATAAATGAGTACCTATATATGGGCTGGACCCTACTAAGGATTACGTCCCGGGGGTATCGTTAACTTTAATTACACGAACTAACTAAGGCGGTGGTTCGTTAGGCAGTAATAGGGCCTTAACAGGGGTATTGGACTTGTATTGAACTTCTAAATATACGCGGGAGAGTTACACTACAACACAAATTCTCGTTTTCCACCTATGCTACTCGTATAAGGAAATCTTGATAAGCATCGCCTATGTGTCATGCGACCTTGGTATTATTTACGACACTATATTAATCCAATGCTGGACTAAAGATAAATAACCGGCCAAGTGCGAGTAGGATTCGCGCACCAAGGGTTCCGTACCATTCTATCATCATATCTATATAAAATCACATTTATTGAATGGGACTTAATAAACTTAAATTTTTAATATTTTATTCTGTTTTCAGTATTTGCTGTTGTAGCGACCACAGAAATACATCATGTGTAAAAATTTTAACTGTCTAGCTATAACAGTTCATGAGATACAGCCTGACAGACGGAAAGCGGAGTCTAAGTAATAGGGTCCCGTTTTTACTCTTTAAGTACGGAACCCTAAAAATAATAGAAATAATTGATTTAAATACCGCATTTTGTGCTTGACACTGGAACTCCGACGCGTAGCTACGTACATATGTCGCGTCCCTTTTGAAGTAAAGTCCTGACTATTCGTCAAATGGAAGTGATTCCGCAGATCTCGTGATGTAATACTCAAAAAGGGTTTACGACAACGCGCGTTACAGACGCAATCACGCTAAAAGCTAACCGTCTCAAATATTAAAATGGGATACGCAAGGAATGGGAATATAGTATTCTCAGTAGGTAGTTATTTGTTATTCAATGTTAGGGGCTTGTGCAAATTCAGTGGTTATGTATGTAAAGGTCTAACAAAATATACTGAAACTATTTTAAGGTTCCTCCTTGCGCTAGCGACCTTGAAAACACAAAAAAATTAATTTCTCTTTCTGTAAGTGAGATTATTAGAAACCCTCGTACAACTTTTTAGCTAGTATCCTGAAGTTTCATTAGAACCTCGAAAGTCATTGAAATACTATCCGGTTTAGAAACCTTTACAAAAAGAGTCAAAAATGGCCGTTTTTAGTATTTTTTGCAAAGGAAAATTCAGGGTATTTTATTTCAATGATTTTCGAGGTTCTAATGAAACTTCAGGATACTAGCTAAAAAGTTGTTCGAGGGTTTCTGATAATCTCACTTACAGAAAGAGAAATTAATTTTTTTGTGTTTTCAAGGTCGCTAGCGCGGGGAGGACCCTTAAGGGAGAATTCAGTCCGTGATAGTGAACATCTTTTCCCAAAACAACGTGGAAGAGACATAACAGTGCACTTTTTTCTTCTTTTAGAAATCGCAATAGGACTATCTTGCTAGGACTATTGTGTCAGGCCCTTGTTGGGGAATGCAGTTGAAGCACAAGATATGTGCTTAGTTCTTTATCTGCTTCTCACGGCATCCACGGGAAGAGATGTAGTGGTATTCTAGGCCGGAATTCACAGGGAAGTATTGAGGGCATATTTTAACAAAACCACAGGTATGGCACACACAAGCGAAGTATCATTTACTACTACTACAAACGAAACTGTACATCCGTGCACACGTGTATGTGTGTGTTCGCCCCCCGAACACAGTCGACAAGGCTATAACGGGGGAGAGGTGCGGGGACGGGGAACGGGGACGTATATCGCATCATCATCATCAGGTCTTTTTGTCTCCACTGCAGGAGCACGACCCTCTCTGTACTACCAGAGCTATACTTAGCTAGAGCAGCCAGAGGACTTGGCCTACACTGTCCAAGCTATGCAGACGGGTTGGAAAGGTCTCACCGATGTTTATAAGCTTAGTTTATCCTAAGTCGCCTTTTAAGACACCCACGTGAGGACTTGGAGTGGTCCTTTTTCCACTCTGCGTGAAGCCACACGGCATATTGCATCGTGCACGGTATATTGCATACAGAACGGAAACTCCTAGGGCCCCAGGAATGTCCGTTCTGTATGTAATACTTACATTAATTCTATGACAAAACACCAAACAATTCATAGTGCGATCAGCAGTGTTTTCGTCCTCATCCCTGAGGTACATGCCTCCTCGCGGTGACGTCACAAGACGCCCCGCCGTCGCGGCGCCGGCTACCCCAAACAGTATTGTGAAGTGCCGGGAAACCGAGGGAAGTAATCGTTTCGACGGAAATTAAGTATACTTCAGTGCACTGATTGAAAATATAAATAATGGGATGTTTTGTGTACAATCATGAGAGATTCAAAAGACAGCTAAAATACTAAGACTTAAAAATCTTTAGCACCGTATTTATAAAAATTATCAAAATTTAGTTTGTGTTTCCACAATCAAGATGATTTTAATTTGATTTGATTTGGTTCATTTAATTTTATTCCTCGTTCTTTCCAATGGTAAGAACGAGAAATGGTAAGTTACCGTGTCAAATATAGAAAAAAAGGAAAGGGACAAAAGATGTTTTAACTAAAACACGTTGACCAAACAGTAGTTATTTATTTTTTATGAATATAAAAAGGGTTAGAATGTACCATAAAAATCAAGTTTGTTGTATAATTTTGTTTTTAGATCTGTTGTAATAACAGCTACAAAAATACATCCTCTGTGAAAATTTCAACTGTCTATTACCGTTCAAGAGATTCAGCCTGATGACAGACAGGCAGACATACTGTAGAGTCACATCATTAATATTAGTATTGTCTTACTAATAGGGTCCCGTTTTTACCCTTTGGGCACGGAACCCTAAAAATGATACTGTACAGATACTTCTTATAACTAACTGAACAGAATACATAATTGGATAATTCGATGCAATAAATTAATTTAAAAAGTGACTTAATTTTCAACTTTAGTAAGCTCTAACTAAAGTGGTTAATTTACTGAAAGCGTTTTATCCAATTGATGAATGATAGTTAAAAGTAAAACTAATTATTTTTCATTAATTATTGGAAAAAGTTATTAAATCTGCGTCAATTCATCAAAATAGTTTTCGCGATAAGGAGCTAAATGCTCCTCTTAAATGAATTTTGGCGCATCGAACTCTTTGTACCGAACTGACAAGTTAAGAGGATTGTGTAGCTGTAAATTTTCATACAATTTGCCTGTTTAAGAGGGGGGGGGGGAGGTTTCAGAACTACACAATCGACACTAACAACAACCGAGAGGACACCATATATTCCATTATAGAGAACATGCAAAATGTTTATTTTTGCTTTGTAATTTGAATTAATTTCATGCAGAATAGACTACTAGTATATTACAAAATTTAAATGATCACTGCTATCGGCTCTTTATTTATATAACAATTCTACAACCCAAACTTCGTCGTCAATTCTATACATTGACCTCGTTGTTCCAATACCGCCAGACTTGAGCAAAACCCCGACCAATCAGGGGAGATTGCTCTTTTCATTTCTCGCAAATTAACTTTCGCAATAACCGATATCTTAAACTCGTCAGTATCGAACGAAGTAATTAAAACTTCAGTTTTGGATGCTTTTCGACAAATGCACGTAAGTATTCTATTAAAAGAGTTAAGCCTTGTAAACGAGAACTCTGAGGACTTGAGTCTTGTATATAACATGAACTTAGAACTACACCAGTGTCGTTCACTTATACACGTGAATAGACACACTCATATATGTACGTCAACATACAATAACTGAATAGGTTGTATATTGTCATATTATACTCGTAGCAAAAGTTATTCGTATCTGAAGTACACTTTACGATGTTACGCTTCACTAAAAATGTTATTGTTGAAAGCGGGATGATAGCGTTTTTACAGTTATGCGTGTGTAATAAAAAAATAAGGATATAAAAACATTGTTATTTGATTCTATTTTGGGCTAAGGAATGAGGAATATTGTTTTTTCGGCTCATTAGATAGATTATTATATAAAAAGTAAGTTAGTTTAAATCTTTTTTGCACCAAAACATAATGAATGACTGATACATAAAACAGATATCAAAAGGTGGCATTATCGCAAGAGCAATCTCTAACAGGCAACCGAGGTACTGGAGATGTTTAAAGAAAAAAGGTGAGGCGCAAAGTGATAGGCAAAGGAAAATAGAGAAATAGGAAAGAGAGATAGGGAAGTACAATCATCAAAAAAAATGTGAGTCGAAGATACAGCGCATTTAAATTTCAAGTGAAAATTGTGCAATAAAACCAAGTGACGATATTAACCCTTCAATCGAATCTAATCGAAATGTCTAATGATAATAAAGATATATTTGAATTGAATTGCATTGAATTTAATTGAGTCGGCCATCATTTTCTCCTCCGGCCGACAAATCAGATTATTCCAATCTGTGCAAATGTTCCGCTTCACTGCGTCGGGTATTAGGACATCAGGGACTTATAGAGGTTGTAATTACAAAAGATTTACCAAGTAATATTTGCCTACAAGCAAAAAGGTACAAATACATAAATACCGGTCGGCCATCTTTTCCCCTGCGGCCGACAAATCAGATTATTCTAATCTGTGCAAATGTTCCGCTTCACTGCGCTCGGTATTAGGACAGCAGGGCCGTGAGGAGGTTGTAATAAGTCGGCTGGAGGACAGACACGTTTGACTCAGACGGTGAAGTTTGGCGCGGTGTTCGAAATTCGAAAGTTGTCTGCAGACTCGCTTGGGTATTCTAGACATGTTTAGATATGATGATATATGAGACTTTAATGTTAATTCTTTCTTATTTCAGTTTTCTTCCATTTATTTTAATTTATTACCGCGAATACATAGTTGACGATTCAAGGATCGTAGTAAGTGAAAATCCATAGTCTCTGCCTACCCCCATGGGAAACAGGCGTGAAAATATGCATGTATGTATGTAATACATATTCTACTCTATAAATACAACAAGTACAAAACTATGATTTTCAATACTTATATTGAAACGATCCCTAGAAGTTTGCAACTTGTTGCAATAAGCTCCAACTTTCACATTCTTGCCCGCTTCCTTTCTATCATTTCATTATCTTCAAATTTCTTTTCTAAATTCAATTTTTAAATTCCAGACACATTCTTTGCTCATCACACAACACACAACACGTAACCGAGAAGTGGGTCGAAATGATTTGCAAGATTTGATTACAGATTAAACGACAGTCAACGGGACAGGTGAAACTAAATAAAAGCTCGTAATAAAAAAGCCGTCCATCCATTTTAAAATATTACTCCACACAATATTCTCCAGTGAGTGTTCTTTTCAGCGAAGTCAGTGACACGAGGTTTCGTTTTCTTAGTTGAGTGAACGCGAGTGTGCCTCGAGGGGGGAGGGGGGACATATGCAGGTTTGGTTCCGTGGGGCCCGGGCTAGATGCAATCAACATGGGTTTTTATTTATTGCACGCCTCATAAGCGGAGCGTTGAGGTAGTGCTCTACTCTCAACATGTTAGGGTCAAGCATTTTTCTTAACAATTTTTATTGAATAAGTATTTTAGTGCACTTATGGACTTTCCATTATTTTTAGCCGTTCAGGCCCCATAGTTGGGCAAAGACCTTCGCTTGTTGTTTCCAAACTTTATTACAAGAATATAATACCCGGTCTTACGAAGGCGTTTTCTACCAGTCAACCGACATGCTGTTCTGATAAGAGCAAATTTTAGACGAAAGTACTGATTAGAAGAAACCGTAAGGCTAAGTAGGCTATACGCTACGAATAATAATTCTCGTTATACGCTTTCAATCGATCGTTTTGGAAAACTTTAGGAAAAGTCTATGTCCAGCAGTGGACTCCCTGCGGCTGATATGATGATGATATGCAAAAAGTTCTATAATGAGTAACAACAAAAAAGGGAGGAAAGGTTGTCAATCATTTGAAAAACATTTAGAATCACCACCAAAAACAACCTTATTGTTTGTTGCAACCAATAAAATTTTCAAAATCGGTCCAGGCGTCTTTGCATAATCGGTGATCATACATAAAAAAGTTTCCGACGAATTGATCACCTCCTCCTTTTTCGAAGTCGGTCAAAGAACAAATGGTTCTTCTCCGGAGAAAAAAAAACGGAAATCCGGAGCCATGGGTAGGGCACATCTGGGAACTCGTTGTGGCCCTGGGCTCTATCTGCTTAGAGCCGTAAGACCCAAAGTGCTCTGTCTGCTCCGTTAGGGATAAAGACTTGATAATATGTACGTATGGAAACTATAGTAACTACAGATAAGAGGAAGACAGACAGATTTTCTCAATTTCATAACCTTGCGATCTTTTCATTCTTACAAAATCATAGAAGAACGTAACGCACGGCAACATCTGTTTAATCCCGGGTGGAACATATTCAATATCGCTCCTCCAATTTAATTAGGTCGGAAAATGTTCCCCTGGAACGGATGCGAGGGGCGAATGAATTTCAAACGAGTTGGATGTTGTTACGTGGCGTCTTGATCGTGTCATGCTCACGTCAGTGGAAAGGTGTGCTTCGTGTATGTATAATTATGCTCATATTGCATTATTTATTTTTAAATAATTAATAAAACACATTCGCATCGTACAGCGAAGTAAAACGGCTGGCGGACGAGAGAAACAAATGGAATTAAATTCGTACTCCAACGACAAGAGCACAGCTATTAAATATATGATAGTAAAACATAAATTTCTAACTATTTCGCATAGGGTTAAACAACAAAATTGTAAGTTTGAATGTACCAGCTTCTTATAAAAGCCGATCGAGAGAATGAACGAGATTTGAATCAAGGCGATGCGGCAAGCAATCTGTCACTATTTTGATTCCTATTCCATCTTAACGCCCACTATCACGCTTAGCGTGGCCTTACAGCCCTGGGCTCTGTCAGAGACAAGGACGTGAAATGTATCTGTATCCTTTAAAAACAATGAAGAACAAACTTATCTTATACCTTTAAACGAGCAATTCTTGTATGTATATATATATATTTATTTATAAATTTCTGTGATCTCGAAAACGGCTCTAACGATTTCGCTGAAAATTTGTATATGGGGGTTTTCGGGGGTAAACAATCGATCTAGATTAGTTTTATGTTTGGGAAAACGCGTGTTTTCGAGTTTTCATGCGTTTTTCTTTCTACGCAGAATATGGTCGCTAATTTCGTCGCCGCGACCGCCTTGATTTAGCTCAGTGGTTAAGGATAGCGACCGCTAGAAAGAGTGTTACGGGTTCGAATCCCACTCGGTGACTTACTTTTGTTTTTTTTTATGTTTAAGTTTATATATTTTTTTTATTTTGCATTGTTTTTAGACAAGTTTAAAAAAAATAGTTAATGTTTGAGATGTAACCGAGCAAAGCTCGGTCGCCCAGGTACTTCTATTCTAAATGGAGGACCTTTTAAGAATCTCTTAATCCCTAGTTGAAATTTGAGATTAACGCCATAGATCGTCTCGCGAGCTCATTTGTCAGCGGCGGCCGCACACCGCGCAGATAAATCATCCCGTGACACTATTTATGAAGATAACTTTAAATTTTCCTGCCGCTGCGAGGATAAAATGCCATTTTTAACAGACCTCCAAAAAGGAGGAGGTTGTCAATTCACCAAATATTCGCAGACGCCTGGACCTATTTGAAGTCTTTTTTTTTGTTTGAAAGAGCATCCCGTAGAAATTTTATCAAAATCGGTTGTGTAATTTGGGGTGAAGTTAGTTTTTAGTTTAAAAAAGTATATTTTATGTAAAAAAAAACCACCACCAAGTTATCCGCGTAACTCAGCCGATATGAAACTTACAAAAATATTATATAATACGGGCGAAATGAGAAAGATCTGAGTCGGCAGGCTTAATATTCGATTCAGCAACTATTAGACGAGCGCTGGCGGGCGAAAAATTCCTTGCAGTAAATCATCTATGTGTGCCGAGCCAGAATGAGGGTTCAGAAACGCCTTTTTGCAGAATCGGCCGACTTTGTGCTCAGTTTGTTTCAATCAGACTACTAGCTTTTGTCTGCGGTTTCTCTTAATTTCTGAAAATGAAGCGATGATTAAGCTCTTTCACATTATTTTAATGTCAATTCTATAGCTGTTCACCCTAACATATCAGAGACTCGCTACTACATGAAAAGATGGAGCAAAGATAAAATGTTTATTTAATGGTTAAAATTAAAACTTAATGGTTTATTTAAATTGGTAAGAAATGGTAGGTACTCGCCGAGCGGCTGGTTATTGCCTACTAAAATACTTATTATGTAAAATGCTGACATCGCTGCTCAAACTTCTAATGGTACTGTCCTACTGAATCTACAACGCAAATCTATTGTACTTGTTTGTTAGTTCTTATCGTGAGTGTAAGTGGCCAACCCAGCTGTCGCACGGGCATCCATCTAAGTGTAGATCCCACCAGGTTTGCTAAACTTGCGAAAGCGCTAATAATACGAACTCCCACCGAGCCAACGGGCTCCTCATTTACTGTAGGTACTATCACTGTACACAATGGTTTGTTTCAAGACTTAAGTTAGATGTTACAGAATTCGTTGTTTGAGAAACCACGCTTGACTCTGTTCTCTAAGTATCTCTAAACACCATCCCGGAGTCTAAGGACTTCCAGATTGCCCAGGGAAGATGCACCACGTGGTGGGAGTTTCTCATTGGGTGGAAGATTTGCTAACGGGTAATTTATCTTTCCACCATGTTTGGGGCTTCACTGGGTGGGATGCTTGGCTGCCTTAGAAAACTTTTCCGACTTTGTAAACGTGGGGATGGTATAACCTGGTCGTACAGCTTCTTGATGGAAAGGTCAGAAAGCAGATTAAAAAACTCGAATCAAAAGCAATGATGCATCCGAGAATTCGATATGAAGAGCAGGCTTATTCGTTGAAACTAACTAGGCGCCTACCGAAAGTAAAAAAGAAAACGAAAACACGTAGAAAGAGGAATCTCATCTAGATAACAGCAAGCAACTAAAGACATTTAAAAGTACTTGGCGCTGCAGTTTCAAAGAACTACAGAGTGAACTAAACCGTCGATTCACGCGCCCTAATTGTGACAAACTGGGAAAGGCGGGCCGAGTCGGCGGAAACTGGGGGCGTAGACAAAAAAAAGCTGTGAGTTTGCAACTCTCTCAAAAAATGCACCGAGTTTATCTGGTTTTTCATTATCATTTCAACCGTAAAAAGGACTATGCTGGACGTAAGGCTATCCCAAGGTTTACTAAACGACCCATTTTATCTATACTTGCCATAAAACCGCCAAATTGCATTGTATATCTCTGTCTAACTGCAATAATTTAATACCAATTTTGATATTTCTAATGATATGTAAAGGATTTTTTCTGGAAAGTTTTATTGTGTAATACATACCCGTGCGAAGCAGGGGCGGGCCGGTAGTCAGGTCAGAATAAAAATTACAATAGTATTTACGAGAGGTACATAAATATTTCGATTTTCATGTTATATTTATGTAACTTAAAGGATACCAAATTAATAAAAACAAATCACAATAAGATCAAGTTATACCAAGGACACATAAATATATGCATTCTATGTATATGCCTCCACGTCCCGATTTCCACGTTAATATTAATATTACGTAGGGACAAACGGTAAATTGAGGAGAACATTTCATCAAGTTAATAAAAATAAATCACAATACGAATGCTCACGCAATACGAGGAACGCAGAAATGCCGAGCATGTACTCGTACGCTTAGGGCAAAGGTTGACTAGTATTATTTATCGGGAACATTTTCACCTGCGGGTTTTCTCTCAGAAGCCTCCTTGGTACGTGTGCGACCCCAATAAAATCACCATTTTTATAACCTGTTCTCGGGTCATAACGTCCGCCACCCTTTATTTAATGCGGCGCCAAGACTCAGATTTACTACCTCTATAAGAAGTTCCTTTGTTATATTAGCCTAGAGTTACAGCTCCTTTGAAGCGAGTTGATCGTTGATTATGTTACGGTTTACACTTTGTATGAGATGGAATCTTTAAGATCTCAGTCAAAGAGCTTTACTTTGTTACGAAGTTAGGTACAGATTTCTCAATTAATCCCAATACTGGTAGTTCGTTAACAATCCCAAGCGAACCTCATATTTTTTAAGGATAAAAGTATCGTAAGTGTTAATGCAGATAATAAATAAGCACTGCCTTTCATTCCAATCCGTTAAAAAGTTTTGATTTCAAAGCAGAAAAATCATCCATACATCCTCAGGATATCCCTCACGCATTTATGATATCAGTACTTAGAGTAAAAGTACATTACATGGTCTAATATATTACAAGATCAGACGATATAAGCAAAGGCTTCTTTATAAATCTTCCATATTTACTATTTCTATATGTTTTTTTTTTTCAAATCTTTCCTCTTTATAATTTTTATAAGTTACAAAGCAAAACGTCGCAACAAACTACCAGGGTCAAAGAAACTTCAGGGAAGTAAATCGAAAAACGACCCGGTCGCCGGTTAGGACTTCGATGTCTGAGCGAAACTCAAACGAGGATCGGTTAGCAAAGCGAAACGTCATTTCCAACGCAATTGATGTATCTAAACGTAATTCTGAAAGTCGAACTAACTTTAAAGGCTACTTGAAATTAGATCTCAGAAGAGGTTTTAAGGACCCGACGAAGTTGGCATTAGATTAGCAATCAACTAGGATTTGGGTAATTAAATTGGCAAACAACTTGGCTTGTACCGAGTCAATTTTGAGAGACTTACGCCTTAGGGTTTTTTTTTTTTCTTAAATTAATTTACGGCTTTGGATACTGGTCCTTTAGAGCCAATCTTTATTTATCTCTTCTTTATTCCTAATCCTAAACCCTTAACTATACAATCAAAGGTTGGTATAGGTCCTTTAATTTCTTCACGGGAGCTTCTGGCGACAAATCTATTCGAGTCCACTGGTTTTCATAGCCGATTGAGTGGCGGACGGCACCCAAAGACGCCCACCGCAGTCCGCAAATAAATATCACTACAACCGCACTATGACTGTCCACTTTAAACATTTCACATATTGTCCATGAGAATGAGCATTTATAACACCAAACTACACCAATTTCATATTATAAAGTCCACTAGAATCAATTTGCAAAACAATTTAAAGCAAACTCTAACTGGACCCCTTGACTTCCCGCCAAAAACTCCCGCCTTAGGGTTAGGTTACATCTACATCTATCAGCACGGAAAAGCACTTTTCTATGCGTTTCTATGCTGCTATTCTATTCTGTTGCGACAGCCGTAGCTGAAGCGTTCTGTGTGTCTGTCGCTCTCTCTCGCTCTAGCAAATAACGGTTCTGAGCGACGGGAAAGCATAGCAGCAATGAAAAGTGCTGTTCTTTCAGATATAGCCTAACCCTTAAGCTAAATCATGCAGCGAAATAAGCGATATTTTTCAATTCTAGACATTTCATTACTCGTAAGAAACTTATTCCATCAATCAAGTTTTTCTTCAAATTAATTTTAAAAATTCATTTTCATGAGAGCTTTCATTAAACGAATTTTTATAATTAGTGTTAGTGGCATGAAACAATTTTCTTAATTATATTCTCGCGGACAAAACCGCGTTCATTACTCATATAGGCGTTGTGTGTTTATGCTAATGCCATTCATGTACTTGTTGAATTAATGGATACCATTAATTCATGCCCAGGTAATGAATTCGAGAGCAGGTAGTTTACTAACTTACATATGTGATGTATAAACAACTAACACAGACAAATGTTATAAACGTTAATTGAATCTATACATATAATAGGTAATAAAAACATAAGCGATTGCTGTTTGTACTTATACGGAATTAAAAGAGAAAAATACTGTTGGGTTTTTTCATCAACGCAACAGGACCCAAAACAATGATTTTTAGAATTTTTGCCTGTTTTTCTGTGCGTTTGTGCTCGTTAATCTCAATAACCGATTTGCTTGCTCGGTTTTCACTAATTTATCGTGGTAAGCTTAACGTTTGTTTTATTTCAATATGTACTAATGGTACTAATTAATTTACAGTATCGCGTCGAACATTTGATAAAATGCTATAAAACAAGTTCGGTTCCAGAAGCCCTACCTGACTGGTTCTGCGAATGGAGGTTATTAGTAAACGTCAACAAGAAGCAGCCACTGATCTAGAGGAACCCCAACCTCTTGCGACCCTTCGTAGCGGACAGCGAAAATGCACCAGGAGCATCTCCTCTATCCAGTACTTTTCTCCGTTCGAGTAAAATGATCGACTTAGCTTTCTTACACACTGCACTAAGGGTTTAGTGTGATCTTTTAGAAATACTAAATACCAGAATGAAAGAGTATATAAACTAAAGTCTACGCAGACGAAGTCACGGCGGGCAACAGCTAGTATAAAGAGATACTATCTCAATCCATAGCCCATAGACCTTTTTCTTGCAATAGATCTTCATCCTGCCGAAACCTATTCAAGGGTACACTTTTCATAGGTATATCCAAGAATGGGTTTTGAAGGAATCCAGGAATGCAAGCCTTACAAAGAACCGGGGTGAAAAGACCCGTGATTCCAAAAAGAGATACTATTACATAGCAAACCAAGCTAACGTAGAGTGACCAAAAGACTTGTTCATTTTTAAAAAGCACATAATCGAAACGGATCTCACACTGCCTTTATATTACAGAATAGTTTTATCTCGAATTGAAATGACTAGATTAGCATTTTGGTAAATTATGCACCTACCACAAACAACAAAGTTTTCAGCTCATCGCTAGCTAGACAAACTTTGTTACGTTTCATGTTTTATTAATTAAACATGGAATTGTTAGAATCCAAAAAAAAATGGTATGGAACTTTTTTAATCCAAAATGCGCAGATAAAATGTCTTAAAAGCTTTTCACACATTTCGCCTCAGGAGTTGCGAAGCGATACCTTCTTCGAGCAGGTTTTAATGTTCCCCTCAAGGGAAAGTCTCAAATAATTTGTATCCGAAACTCGAACCCCTCACGTATTTTCCAACTCCATCCCGCTCTTATCACGAACGTGTGAGAGAGATATCATCAGAAAATTTCACGGATATGACACGGCAAGAATTTTAACAAGCATTTTTTCGTGTTGCATTTTCGAATGATTTTGACGCGACGTCGATTTGGAAATTGCGAGCTTCAAACATAATTTGTATTCCAATTTTCATTCGTCTGGCGTGCGATATGAGAATAATTTGCTGATTGATATTTCATAACGGATTACGCGACTTGTAAATTATTGTGGCAGTAAATTTGTTAAAACTAGACGTGCCCGCGGGCGTGTGGGAATTTTGGGATCAAAACTAACTTATGTCTTTTCCCGGGTCTCAAACTACATCCATACCAAATTTCATCTAAATGGCTTCAGTGGTTGTAGCGCGAAGAGGTAAAAAACAAACAATCACAAAAACTCACTTTCGCATTTATAAGTATTAGTTGGGATTATACACAGAATATACGAGATTCAGGTATAGTAAGAGGTTTATGGTTATTAATTTAATTTTGGTGTTGTACCTAACCTATATGTATTTAGATACTGCGGTTTAAACTTTAATTATTATGTAATTCTAAACAACAACTTTTTGTAATTGGATATAGATCGGCGATAGACAAAAAGAAACCAAACCTTTTGGAATAATAACGACTAATAACTTAAAAAATATAGGGCAGATTTTTGAAGATTTCCCTAAAATATGACACTTTAGATTTATGATGGAACGGAAGGATAACAATCTGACATGTGGAGAGACAAAAAGCAATTAGATCTGACATACAGAGCCGAAATCTCTAATGATTTACCAACGAAAAGGAAAAAGTACACTTCGTTCGTACGTATCAAGCATCAAATAATAATAGTTTAGTAATAGTAATATTATAATATTATAGTATAATTAATTCCATTTTAAAATAATTTTATGTTGACAATGTTTGCATACCTGCCTGCAGGTTTATACAATGTACATACTGTAATAAAATGTATATATGCCGTGTGGTATCCAACAGAATAGAATAGCACCCCTAAGTCTTCCCGTGGATGTCGTAAAAGACGACTTAGGAATTACAAGCTAAACAAAGCTTATAAACATCAATAAGACCTCTCCAACCCGTCTGGCCAGCGTGGAGAGCGTAGGCAAAGTCCTCTGGCTGCTCCGGCCTTGATGGCTCTGGTAGTACAGAGAGGGTCGTGCTCCTGCAGTGGAGACTAAAAAAGACCTGATGATGATGATGATAAATTAAATTTTATAAACCGGTCAAGACCCGCACGGCTCATATGATGCGGCTTCCATTTTTTTTACTATTGTGTCTCGTATTGGCGGATCTTAACAGCTTGAAAGTTATGATTAACTTACAGAATTGAATATTATAGCTATTTAGTAGTACGAGTATTCGTGGTGTATACAGAACGAGAACTACAACCGTGAATCATTTCTGACTTTTCTAAGCTCATCGCGGCGTTCGGAAGCGATAATTAAAAAACTTTCAAGACCATTCCGCCGGCCACCTTTCGCTATTTCTTCGGTTCTGGTATTGTACGGCAAGTTTTACTATTTCGTACTTTTTTTTACTATTTCGTACTTTTTATTGTTCACTGTATCATTTTGGAACTTTTTATCAATAACCCAACTTTTACTAGCGTAAATGACAGTCAAAAGATTTTTCAAGAGGTACAAAATAAAACGTTGTAAATTAATTCATTCAAATTTATTTGGAAAATCATCTACGCATGTACGCAACGTTCAATTACTGGGGTAACATATGGGTAGCATAAGTACGAGGAGTCAGCAAATATACGAACCCGCGTTTTCTGATTCACAAGTGACGTGTGACATCTTATCTTTTCTCGTCTTTTGCAAACACATTCGACCTAGTCAATAATTTAAATGAAATATCGGTCAAGTTTACGTATCACAATCACCAGGGCAGTATAAGCAAGCACGAAGGCTCATGCGCAAAACGTCTCTTTCGCAAAATGTCCCCTAGTAGTAAAATGTCTCTATCTCATAATGCCTCTTTCGCAGAAGGTCTTTTTCGCACAAAGAATTTTCGCGAAATGTCGATGAGACCTTCTGCGAAAAAGGCATTATGAGAAAGAGATAAATACTAGTAGTTCGCCGCGAACTTAGACCTCGCGATTATTTTTCGCAATTCAGTTTCCTAAATAATCCCTAGATGGCGGTATCCAAAGTTAGAACGCGCTATGGTATCGTTTGCTACATAATCGCGGACATTTTTATTAATATTTCAAGAACTACTGAACCGATTTTGATGCCCAACGAACTTGAAAATTCTATTGATGTTTCCTACATGCCTACCAAGTTTCATCAAAATCAAACCATCGGTTCGGCTGCTATCGCGGTACAAACATACATACATACATACATACATACATACAATGTGTTTTCGCCCCCAACTCGATTTAGAGACCTCACTCGCTTCGCTCGCTCGGTCAATAAAAAAGTTGTTCGGACAAAAAAGTTGTTCAAATAAAAAAAAATCGTTTTTATAACGGCAACAAAAAAGGCTAATGACATTTTTGAAAATATTTTGAAGTGGCGGATATATGACAGTATTAAAATTTAAAACCCCCATATTTCCGCCATTTTGAAAAATTTCGAAATACTGGCTCGACAAAAAAATTCTATTTAGTTGCTGAACCTGCTTACAAAATTTCATGAGAATCGGTTAAGAAATGCGACCTATAGGCGAGAACAGACAGACGGACAAAAGAATTTTTGGCTAATCTCGAAACTGAGACGCTTCGCTCGCTTCGCTCGCTCGGTCAATAAGAAGAAGAAGAGAAAGACATGTTTTGCGCATGAGCCGGTACGAAAACCGCACGAGGTGTCGACAAATATGCGAACCCGCGTTTTCCGTTTAACGCGGCGTCACCCGCGCCACCTTTTAACCAATAAGAGGCCGCGCCGTTTGACGGGTTAACTAAGTAAATACATTCAAAACATTTTAAAATATAGTAAATTTCAGTTTTATTATTCATAACTGCATAAAAATCTGACAAATCCACGCATCACAATCACCAGGGCAGCATAGGCACGAGGTGTCAACAAATATGCGAACACGCGTTTTCCGTTTGACGCGGCGTCGCCCTCGCCAGCTTTTATCTAACTAAGTAAACACATTCATAATAAACATTTTATAATATAGGTACCTATCTCAGTTTTTTCATAATTGCATAAAATTCTGTCAAATCCATACATCACAATCACCAGGGCAGCATAGGCACGTGGTGTCAACAAATAAGCGAAGCCGCATTTTCCGTTTGACGCGACGCGACGTCACTCGCACCAGCTTTTGACTAAGTAAACACATTCATAATAAACATTTTATAATATAGGTATATCTATCTCAGTTTTTTCATAATTGCATAAAATTCTGTCAAATCCACTCATCACAATCACCAGGGCAGCATAGGCACGAGGTGTCAACAAATACGCGAACCCACGTTTTCCGTTTGACGCGGCGTCACCCGCGCCAGCTTTTAACTAAGTAAACACGACGTAAGTGCTCCGCTAAGCGACGCTTCTTATATTTGAGGCCTTTCGCAAACATGAATTAGCCGTGTTCAACATTAAAATCGTGATATTATACTCATATCCTGCTTTACATAAGATATTCCATGTACATTTTTGAATATGTGAATCAAAGATTGACGAAATGCATTATTTCGTCAATCTTTGATTCACATTGGAATAAATATCAATAAATTAAGATACTATTATTGTCGTTTCTGGGAATGTAAGTGGTCAACAATGTTGTATTTTTCAAGCTTTCTAGGGACATCTGATAAGCCTTAACGACTGCCAATGCCAACTATTAATGACAGCCAAGACCAAAGACATGCTTTTAACAATACGGAGGTCTATATATTTTATTCTTAATTAACTCCGACCAAGGCTGCTTAACAAACATTTATTTTCAGCCTGTAATGATATCCCACTGTTGGGGCAAAGGCCTCCCTTTTTTCCTTCCACACGCCCCTCTTTAGAACTACAGTCATGTATGCATCGCGCCATTTCTGCCTAGGTCTGCCCCGCTTTCGACATCTAAACGTTATGTGTGCTGTGTCCTCAAATACAAAAATATTCAGTAGCACCAGTTTTCAAAAATCCCTTATAACGGTAACGTAGTTTTCTCCAGGGGTAATGTAGTTTTTTCTCCAAGGGTAACGTAGTTTTCTCCAGGGGTAATGTAGTTCCCTATATAACAGGGAACTCGTACACAATAAAAAATATTTTTAAAAAAGAATAAAAAATAGCTGACGGACAACTTAGCCGTACAAATTAATCAAAATTAAGCTAGTTCGTAGTCGAAGCGAGCCACAATTGTAATCATCGATCACTGAGGTTTTTCGATCTACATCCAACAAGATGTAGGTAGATCGATAAAAATATCAACTCTGTGATACCCGAAACCCACTCAATAATTAACTTTTGTCTATTATCGAAGGTTCTAGAAAATGGGAGATAATATAAAAATAAAAATGTTTATTAGTTTATTATGGATTCTTTATAAATAAAATGAATGATTTTAAATAATCAACATTATATTGAGTTATTTTTTAAAACTGGGAATGACTATGACGTTAACCACCTGTCAATGTCATCTTAAGACATTCAGTTAGAATAAACTACCAAAAACAAACAATGTACAGAACCAACCTATTTGTATGAGTTTATTTCTGAAAATTATAATTACTTTTTATTTAAAATGTGATGGAATACATACTTTTGAAAAAGAATTTAGCAATATCTATAGAAAACAAAAAATGAGCAATTGGTGAGTGATATTGTTAACATTACATTGTTACAATACCCCCCTTCCCAAGAAAAGGATTTTACGTAGTAAAATCCGCGCGAACGCTCTAAATAAGAAACAGTTCTCTGCCCAACTAACATACACTCATTCAGACATACATTCAAAATCACACTTACAAAATAGTCTAGTGAAATTAATTTTAAATCAAAAGACCTACCAAACAACAATAGAGATACAGACATAATTATAACATGCTGCACTCAAACAGAAAAAACTAAGATGGTGAATAAGCGCATCAAGAAGGAAAATATGTAACCTGTGACATAAAGTGATGATTTGTACTGAAATTATATACTGTCCGCATTTGCTAAGCTGTAGAGTCACGACCCGCTCTAAACGCGCTAAAACGCATAAAAACTGATAACAATCCTGAAGCGAAGAAACGTCATTAGAGGCTTATTTTACGAGTTAACAACCGCTCGTGACATGAGGCTTATTTAAAACGAGTTTGCCAAACCGCTCGAAAAGATGTGCTATTAGAGGCTTATTTTACGAGTTAACACTACCGCTCGACCAAGAAAAGAATGCCATCAGGATGTTCCAGCAAAAAAACCAAAGTCCTGACCTAAAAAAGGTATACCAAGGAACAACAAAAATCAAAATTCCCACCTATAAACAGGTAAACCTTAGGTAAAAAGGTATACCAAGGAACAACAAAACCGCAAAACCCCAATTCGTGTAGGCTTATTGACTCAACAACTACGTTCAACAATAATCAGTAACAAATTTGAAAACACAGAAAGATGTTAACTGTTATACAACATAACTCAAAGGAAAAAATAAAATAAAAAATATTAAAATTAACTTTAGAAAAAATACAAATCGACATTATAAATTATTACAAAATACTACAATAACAGGAATCGACCCCGCGACCCTGACCTAAATACGAATCTAAAAATTAAAATATTTATAAAAATTATTAGAAAGCTTTTGATTTTTGGAGTCAGCAAAAATGAAAATAAAAATCTTTTAGCGAAAAAATTCATTTTTTTTTTAAATCGCTTACCATACCCCTAAGCTACCTTTTCTTAGTGATAGAAGCTATAAATAATATGTATAAAAATAAAATTTTGATCATGTACTTGACTCCAACTATCAAAAAAAAATTATAAAGACGACGGAGATAATTTAAAGTCTTTGACGTGCCAGTTGCCAAGATCGTTGCCCGACATATCCTGTAATGTGAATACCAAAGGTGAGCGTTTACCTACAATCTTACACTTCTGGTACTTAGGTGCAAGTTTTTTCGCGAAGTAAGCATCTTTATCGCTTTGAAAATAGCAACGTTTCCACACAATGTCGCCGACTTTGAAATCAACAGGTTTTTCTTCGTAAATTATAACGCTGAGTATTTTTAACATGGCTATTATATAAGCCCAACTGAACTTTATCAAAAATATTTGCCAGGCACCCAAGATTCTCTGCATATTCATCTCGAGGTGAAAAAACAAAATCATTCGGATCAACTTCACTAACATAGTGAGATCCACAGGAGACTAATTCTCGCCCATAAACTAAAAAGGATGGTGTAAAACCAGTAACCTCATTTACTGCACTGTTAATGGCGAACTGTATTTTCGGCAAATTTACATCCCAAGACCTATGATCTTCCTCCACAAAAGTAGAAACAGCTGTTACAATTGTTCTATTATATCTTTCTACAGTATTAACCTGTGGCGTATATTTAGGAGTAAATTGAACTTGTGGAATCTTATATCGCTCATAAAGTTTAGCCAGCTCTTTACTGACGAACTGAACACCATTATCTTGTAAAACAATTTGAGGAATACCATGTACAAGAAAAACACCCTCTTCTAAGCATTTAGAAACATTAGCTGCTGTAGCTTTACGTATAGGAAACAATAAACAATATTTTGAAAAACAGCAACAAACTACGAAAATATAAGCATTTTGTTTCCTAGATACAGGCAGTGGGCCAACCAGATCGATTGATATCATTTGAAAAGGTCTGGTACACATTTTGGGTCTACCCAACGGACCCAGAGTACCATGCGTTGGAGACTTGTAAGCCAAACATGTATCACAACTTGCAATAAACTTTGCAGTATCTTTGTACATGCCTGGCCAATAATAACGCAACGATAATCTACGGTGTGTTTTGAATATTCCCAAATGACCACTAGTAGGTTCAGAATGATTCGCAGTTATTATACTGTCTCGATCTTCCTTAGGAATAACTTCTTTCCAATCAAACTCGGAAGTAAGCCCATTACCACTCTTCGAGTATCTATACAGTTTATTGTTCACTACCATGTTATTTGGAAAACTAGAAGGTGACTTATGACAACCATTAAAAATATTTAGATACCACTCATCATCAGTAGTTGGAACACCAACAGTAGTATCATTGATTGCGGCAACTGGAACTGATCTAGATAATGCGTCAGGTATTATGTTATCTTTACCCTTGCGGTGTTTTATTACAAAATCAAAAGCTGATAATCTTAAACCCCAGCGAGCCAAACGACCAGTAGGATTTGACAAAGTTAAAAACCACTTCAAAGCGGAATGATCAGTATAAACCGTAAAACACCTGCCGTTCTCCAAGTAACAACGCCAATGTTCAAGAGCGGAAAGCACTGCTAAGGCTTCTCTCTCAGTAACACTATAATTACGCTCCGGACCCGTTAAAGACCTACTCATGAAAGCTATCGGCTTGTCCACACCATCAATACATTGAGTAAGCATACCTCCAACCCCATAATTACTTGCATCTGTATGAACCTCAAAAGGTAAATCCAAATTAGGGCATGATAATACTGGTGCATTTACTAAGCAAGATTTAAGTTCAGTAAAAGCTTTATCAGCCTCAGGAGACCAATTAAAAGGTGGAGCGTTTTTCTTAGTTGAAGTTAAAGCATTTAAAGGACCTGCAATTGTACTGAAATTCGGTATGAACCGGCGATACCAGGAAGCCGTTCCAAGAAAACGTTTGACGTCCTTCTTTGAAGTAGGTGGAGGATACTTTACTATGGCTTCGACCTTCTGAGGATCAGTTCTCAGACCTTTCGCATCCACCACATACCCCAAATATTTCAAGCTATCTCGAAAAAATTGACATTTCTCAAAGTTGATCGAGAGATTTGCGGACTTAAGCTTTTCCAACACCTTCAAAAGTAACGTCACGTGACCCTGAAAGGAATCACTGACAATGACAATGTCATCAAGATAACAGAAAACTCGATTTTCAAACTCAGGACCAAAAAGAGTATCCACCAATCTCTGTTGAGTTGCTGGGGCATTTGTTAATCCAAAAGGCATGACGTTAAAACAAAAAGTACCTCTCCCAGGCACATAAAAACAAGTCTTTTCCCTATCCTGAGGTTCCAGAGGAACCTGCCAAAACGCTTTAGATAAATCAACCGACGACAGGAAACGTGCATCTCTCAGGTTGTCTAAAATTTCAGAAATATAAGGTAGACTATAAGAGTCTTTCTTCGTAACAGAATTAAGTTTCCTGCTATCCAAACAAAATCGAGGTTTCCCATCTTTTTTATCTACAACCAAAACTGGAGATGACCAAGGACTCTCAACAGGAGAAATTACACCCAGCTCCAACATCTCATCGACCTGTTCAGAAATAATCCTCTGCTTTTCTGGTGACAATCTATAAAACCGTTGCTTAATCGGAGCAGTGTTGCCAGTGTCAATCTTATGAGAGAGTACGTTTGTTCTACCTAAACCGATACGCTCGAAAGATATAGCTTGAAAACCATCAATGACACTATTTGCTATTACCTTCTCCGAAGAATTCAACATGTCGTACGAATGCACATGCGTCGTACTACTATTAGATGTAACAACACAGGCCAATTTAGGATCCGTGTTAACACAATAATCAATATTTGGCAAATACTTTGGACAAATTCTAAAATCCTTCCAAAAATCAATACCCAAAATCAACGAAGAATCTATTTCAGGAATAACATGAAGTTTCAAATACTTCGTGATCCCTTCAAAAACAATAGGAACTAAAATACAACCAAGTGAATCATAACTATGACCGCCAGCAGCAGTCACGGAAATCACCTGACCAATACTCAAACTAAAACCAACCTTTAAAAGTTGCAAATGGGAATTATTACCCAAAATAGAGACTGCTGAACCAGAATCTAACAACCCATAAAATTCTACATTTGAAGAATCAGCAATACCCACCTTAACATAAGGACGAGGATTATTACACGGTATTTTATTGAAAATTGTAGCCACACGATAAGAATTGAAAAAATCCTTAATCGTCGATAGCCAATTCGTCCAATCTTCTTTATCAAAATTATTAGTGCTACAAATTTCAGACGCTAGTTTTTTGAAGACGATGCTTTACTTTCGGTAGTTACTACTTTGGAACTGTCAGTAGTCTTAACCGCCGAACACTTGGGGCAATTAGTGACTTTGTAGCCCTGAAGGCCACATCTATAGCAACGATATGGACTCTTAAAACTATCAGAAGTACTCGTACTCTCCTTCCATTTGGGACACGTACGCACTGTATGACCCTTAGTTCCACATTTGAAACACTGAAACTTATTTTCAGCCAAAGCAGCAACCCTATGGTTTGTCTTGTTCCTGGCGTCCTTTTTTGGCACATAGTGAAATTCTGGAGCCAAAGAATCTTTAGGACCACTAACTGGCTCCTTGAAATTAGCATATCGGGCGTTAATGCGTTCGAAATTTCTACATACCTCCCGCAATTCAGCAATAGTGCTTATATTAGGGCATGTTGCCAAAACACCGGCATAACAGGGCCGTATGTTGTGTAAAATAATATCCAAACGTTCAGACTCTGACACTACCTTTGTCAGCCTATCAAACATACCATGCATTATGGCAAGATAAATTGTTATACTCTCATCTTCCCCTTGACTTCGAGCTCTAATTTCTTCTAACATTCTATAATCAAAATCGAAAACATCGAAATCATCGCGCAAAGAGGACAACAACTCTGGCCAGCTCATAATAGTGTCCTTGACACTGCGGTACCAGTGTAATGCGTCTCCGGTCAAAAATTCCGGCGCTAGACAAAGCATCTTGTCATCCGTAACACCACGAGCCTTCTTTAACTCTTCAATTCTTGTGATGAATGCCCGAACACATGATTTGCCATCAAATTTGTGCTTTAGAATTTCGGCAGAAGAATTTCTATCGCAGACAACCTTGACAATGTCTGGTTTTACAATTTGAGGTGAGGGAAGAGGACTACGAACATTCGAATTCTCAACATCTACATTCAGCAGAGGACTCGCTCGCACAGACACCTGATTCTTAGATAGAACTTTAAGAAATCTCGCTGAATAATCCGCGAATTGCTTCTCTACACTAACTAGTGCTGTTGATAATTCAAGACTAACAGGTTTGGCTATCCTCTCTATTCTATAATATATATGGTTTAAGTATGTTTTCGTTCTTTCGAACAAGGCTCTGTTATAAACCTCTTCCAAGGTGTCCAAATTTACATTTACTCTAACCAAAGTCTGCTTTATGCCGTCCAAGTCTTCATTAGGACTAAAACAAGAATCTAAAACCTCATCTGCAGGATAGTTTGAAATCAATTTCGATATTTGTATCCTTAAATCTTCTACCCTATCTTTAGGCTCTACACCTCTAATGCTTACTTCATAAAACAATTCTGGTTTAGTTAAATTTAAATATTTAATGTTTCGATCCATTTTGTAAAATAAAAATAAGTTTGACTAAAAAAAAATCTATATAAAAACTACTCGTGTGTGTCCACTATTATAAAGGTGAGTCGCTGACTGTAGACCCCCCTAAACAAAATATACAAAAAAATAACAATAAAAAAACAAACACAAAAACATACACAAACACAAAGCCCTGGGGTAGATAACAAGTAAGTTATGTGCCCCAGGTGTGCCCAGTAATTAAAATCCGAATCCTGTCTCTGTAAAAACAATATGAGACAGGAGTGGTCCCTCTCGGTTCGAAGCCGGCACTGACTTCTACCACAGTTCCGACCAACACCACACAATTATACAAAAATAATAATAATAAAAAAAAACGCAAGATCCGCCGACCACGCGCTAATCTGTACACGACCACCTATTTAAAACCACGTATATGGGCGCCAATTGCTACGGGATAAGCCCGAGCAAGAAAAAAAAATGAAATAAAATAAACTACAAGGAAAAAGGACAATAAAAAAAACAAAATAAATTAAAATAAACAACTATATTGTCCTTTCTACAATATATATAACAATAAAACACACAAAACTAATAATCTAGGGACAGACGCGGGTCCAGCGAAAAAATAGGTAGTCTCGTACAGATGATGCGTTTACAAATACAAAATTAAAACAGAACGGTGGTCAGTGGTTCTCGGGCGGAACTTATCTGGGTGAGGGACGAATATGCACTCGGGGCAAAACAAAATGGCGGCCGGTTTGACTCGAAGTCACGACGTGTAGACGCACCAGGGTCGTCTTTCACCTGGGGTAACGAAGTTTTCTCCAGGGGTAACGAAGTTTTCTCCAGGGGTAACGAAGTTTTTTCTCCAAGGGTAACGTAGTTTTCTCCAGGGGTAATGTAGTTTTTTCTCCAAGGGTAACGTAGTTTTCTCCAGGGGTAATGTAGTTCCCTATATAACAGGGAACTCGTACACAATAAAAAATATTTTTAAAAAAGAATAAAAAATAGCTGACGGACAACTTAGCCGTACAAATTAATCAAAATTAAGCTAGTTCGTAGTCGAAGCGAGCCACAATTGTAATCATCGATCACTGAGGTTTTTCGATCTACATCCAACAAGATGTAGGTAGATCGATAAAAATATCAACTCTGTGATACCCGAAACCCACTCAATAATTAACTTTTGTCTATTATCGAAGGTTCTAGAAAATGGGAGATAATATAAAAATAAAAATGTTTATAAGAGTTTATTAGTTTATTATGGATTCTTTATAAATAAAATGAATGATTTTAAATAATCAACATTATATTGAGTTATTTTTTAAAACTGGGAATGACTATGACGTTAACCACCTGTCAATGTCATCTTAAGACATTCAGTTAGAATAAACTACCAAAAACAAACAATGTACAGAACCAACCTATTTGTATGAGTTTATTTCTGAAAATTATAATTACTTTTTATTTAAAATGTGATGGAATACATACTTTTGAAAAAGAATTTAGCAATATCTATAGAAAACAAAAAATGAGCAATTGGTGAGTGATATTGTTAACATTACATTGTTACAATATCCTTAATAATCTATTTTTTTCAATACCGAAAACTATCAACGAAATCGTTTTATCGATTTTGACAGACACCATCGTAACTAACGACGTCATTTGGCGGGTTTCCCTTCGATAACAGGCCCCATGCTGATTCTGCGCTATAAAACACAGGGAAGCCAGGCTGGCAATCGATGCACGCCTGTTAGTATGTAGAACACATCCCTGGCACTCCCGACATCAGGAACATGGAAATCAGGTGAATCAAACCGGGTAATGTTTGTTAACATAGAAAGTGGCGCGATTTTATTACAAGTTTTTATTAAACATACAATGTATCTTGTACGTTTGTTTGGGTCAAATCTTTAAAACAATTTGAAACCAGTTAATTGCAACTCATTTAGCTGAAATTTAGCATACTTGTGTAAGTCGGATGACAATGCAATCAATCAATTCAAATTAAATGTATTTATTTGCATTAAACACGGTATACTACAGGTCACACCAATTCGGAAGTGCGCATGTTTATGCAAATTGAATATTCTTATGACAAGAAGCTGATCTGACGATGGAGCCTGAAAGGTGCCCATAGGAATCCAGTATGAATACGACCTAACCCTTGGCTTATTGCACTTGTTTTGATAATAACTTAACTTAGGCCTAACAACAAAAATATGTAGGATTTGTTTTCAGCGTCTTTTTACCTTTTTTATTTGTATTTTATTATGCTTCAAAGACGACAAATAAATAAAATAATAAAGGCTCACTATTGTTATGTGGTACCATAACATTAGTATTCCTAGGTGAAACTATAATCTACATGACGAGTGTATCACGATGTATCACGATGTGATGTATAACGAGTGAGTGTAGTAATCGCTGTTGTCAGATTTTTCGAGCTGTCTAAAGGTTTCTGACGTGTTTCAAGTATATATTTAATCGACAATATAAAATAAGACTGAATTATCAATAAATAAAATTATAATCTAGTTGTTTTTGACAACAGCTGCCGCTTACACACTACAGGGCGACCCTGCCTGAATATTGCTAACAACAATTAATTATTTAATTTTGATTTCTTATTATATTAGGTTATTCTTATTTGTTACAACATCGACGTTGTCTCGTGGTGTCCGTATCTGCTAACCTCCTACTTTACCATGTTATGTAGCGCAATTAACAAAAAGCTTCACCGCATCTAGCAAGTCGCAATAGCATTTTTATATCATTATGGTGTGGCCACACTTACCTCCCAAGCCCTCACAAAGCAAGTTTCATTTAATAGTGATCCAAGAGCAAGCCCGAACAATTTAAAGCAATATTATTGTGTCCAAACTTAAATCTTTAAGTGAACAGAGAGATCTCCAAGTACCTCCTCGCAAGTCTTCAGTCCTGTTTCCAAGTCAAAGTTGACGCTTCCAAAATATTTTTTCGAGGATGTTTCCGGGTCGATGAATCAGGAAGTGCCGAAATAGGTACTAGTACTATTCTAGGAAATACTCAGTTGCCATTACGCGTCAGTTAATGAAAAATAAAGTAATAAGATTCCATATTCTTTTTTTTAAATGGTCGAAGAAGAAAAGCAAAACTTACTTACGAATGAAATTATAAGGTTCTAAGTTCTGACACCGTGGTTGTTTGTTGTAAATAGAGATACGTATTTAACTTCTGGCATCGGCTATTTTGTTAATTTCCAGAACAAAAGCTTGTTCGAAAGATCCTAAAATATCAGAAATTCAGTTGGAAGCTTCATTTCCTAAACACAAAACGCCTAGTTAACACGCAAATAGCTCCCCAAAATTCAATATAAAATCTCTTGTCAGTTTTAATGAAAGCCAACTGGGGGCGTGTTTGACTAAACAATTAATAGGTACTTAGATCCAATAAATTCCCGGTTCCCGGCCGGTATTAATTCGGGAACGTTTACCAGGCGCTCAGATTTCGCAAGGAGGCATTTGCCTTCGCCGCGGGCGCGTTCCTAACTTCCGAAGTTCCGATGGTCTGAGATCGCACTGTACATGATAATTATTTTGTTAATTTAATAGGATAGTTGTTCTTTTTTTATAATATTCATATTGATCTACTTCGAAATGTGTTTCTATTTAGTTCAGGTAGTTTTTATCAGCTGACCGATACTTTTCCACTTTAAGGCAAAAAACTACCTATAGACAGACGGCTTTTAAGGCCCTGCGATAAAAGTCAATCTCGTCCCTTCATAATTTTCTTACAACGTTTACCCAATAAAATACAATAACCTTTGTTATCAATATCACATGTTTTTGGTTATATTAAACGAATTTCATTGTTGACTATCCTTATTAGACAATATACAGTATAAACAAAATACCCAGACAATAACAGAGCAGCGCAGATCCAAGCAGTGGGATCTAACTCTACGACGTTCCATTTCACGATTGAGCGATTGCAATCCCGACTTCGCGGCGAATTCGGCGACACATCGAGATTCTCGGCGACCGCTAGATCGAAGGCTTTGGGAATAGCGTTGGGATTGGACCAAATAAATTCAGTTTCAAAATTACAGAGCGCAGGCATCGGGAACGGAATGGCAGAAAATACATGAAGGGAATGTACCTATGTAGTAAATAAAATAAAAGATAAATATAGTAGGATCTTTTAAAATCGAATATTTTTGTTGCTTGGCAAATTTGATCCATTGCAAATGAAAACTTGAAAGATGCAGTGCATGCAATGCGAAAGTAGTTAACGCTTAATTTTGACAAACTCGTGAATCAATTTCTTTGGATATTTTCTATGGACATCATGAAGTATGGTAGTACAGCCCCAAGATAAGTTAGTATATTGTAAGTATATGACTCACTAGGGTACTCTTGTTTTGTATAGGTACTTCCAATCAGATATGATTTGAAGGATAAAACTCACTAGCTAACCAAAAACAAAGACTACAAGGATCCCAAAAGTTGGCAGGATGTATATTGCGTCGCAACGCGCTTAGACAAACGTCCATTTTCCGATATCGTCCGCATTTATTTCGCTAAGTTACTCCTTTATCTCGCTGCGCCCTCTTCAGTGCCAGAGATAACATCATCCGAGCCTTTTTCGACGCTTTACATAACGTTGAGGGACTCTTTATATTTGAAAGTAAGTTATGCAATGCGACAGAATCTTTGAGAAC
Organism: Acrobasis consociella; assembly: GCA_963555685.1. NCBI lineage: Eukaryota > Metazoa > Arthropoda > Insecta > Lepidoptera > Pyralidae > Acrobasis > Acrobasis consociella. The sequence continues at coordinate 807,802 of OY743119.1, read as the reverse complement.
GTTTATTTTGTTTTCTACATTAATCGATGTAAATTCGCTATAGGCTCTGGAAAAAAAGTACGAGTAGATTCAAAATTCACAGATTTGACGTCGTCAATAAAATCACTATGTAGGTATCAAGCCAAATGTTTTGAAGACCGTGTAAAGTGGAGAAGACATACCCGGAAAGCTAATTTACCGTGCTCCTATGCAGCTAAATTCAACCAGGAACACAATAAGAGAGAAAGAGAGACAGTCATTCCAAGCCACTAACCAAGCCATCATTGACCAGGGCCTCATAAGTTGAGAAGATCTCTAAAAACATCGCGTCGCAGGCTGGTGCACTCACGACTACCATTTGCCGATTTCCGTGGCATACATTTTGCTAAGACATCGGATTTTATCTCGTTGCGCAGGTCTGAAACCCATTCAGAAGAAGATAAAATTATATGAACCCATTTCAACTGTTTACATTATGTTGAGGGAGTAGTTACATAAGTGAGTAAGTACTTTTTCTTCCAATTGTATTTGAACCAATATTGTATCATGGGATGCGCCGCGTATCTTCTACTCGTAACCTAGAAATATGACCACTCATCTATTCCTGTGGACATCGTAAGGGGGACTAAGCACAAAATCTCGTGTTGCAACTGCGTTCCTTAGGACGGTGTCGTCGGAAAGCGGCCATCCGGTGTGACAGCCTGGCATAATGACCATTAGCCAACAGAGATCATCGAATGACATGCATGTTGTATTTGAAGAAAAAGCGGAAAAGGGCAAACCGGACTAAAAATCAGCGCAGCAGTAGCAGTATACAACCGGGAACGCGTCAAGAAAGAAGATTGGGTCACGAGATGACCAGACATTTCTACACTGAAAAAAGTGATAGCTGAACCAGTTTTGCCAAACTTTTGCTTGGCAAACAATTTACTTTTAATAAAAACACATCTTTACAACAGTAGTCTCATAGACAGAACGAGATGGAGAAGTACTGTAGCGGGCCTCTGTCCCAACCAGGGGACATAGGACAATAAAGGGGATTAACAACTAGGAGCTCTTCACTCGATTTTGGTAACGTATACCAAATATTTATGCTACTAGCAACCATACTTTTTTCCCAGTGTAGTAGTCCCACAGTGTTTGGGATCAATCCGATTTGCTTCCGAATCCTCGATTGGTGTTGGATTCTCAATTAGGCGGTGTGATTTCCCGGAGCTAATCTGACTCCAGTTAGGATCAATGCAAAGCTATTAGGATTCCGAAACGCAATTTGATCATAACGATAGACTTGATAGTCACGGTGTAAACTAGCGTCACGCTAAGACTTGTAGTGTGAATGTGAAACGTTACTATCATTCATTCTTGATCATCAGAGGTGAAAATTCCACACCATATTTTCATTCAAGTTTATATTTTTTGAAATCTGACATGTAAGTAAGTAAAACACTTTATTGCACCAAAACACATGATTTTTTTATCATTTTTTTAAACATGGGGTTTGTTAGGATCGTAGAAAGTAGAGGTCCATAGTCTCTGCCTACCGCTGTGGGAAAACAGGCATGAAATTATGTATGTATGTATGTAAACACATGAATAGACCTAAAAATGATGTGTGGTTTCCGGCAGAGTAGTATAGGGCTACTCCAAGTCCTCTCGTGGATGTTGTAGAAAGCGACTTGCTTAGGCAATTCAAACTAAACAAAGCTTATAAACATCAGCGAGACCTCTTCAACTTGTCTGGTCAGTAAAGAGTGTAGGTCAAATCCTCTGGCTGTTCTGGTCAAATATGGCTTTGGTAGTACAGAGAGATAGAGACATAATAGTGTATACGTAGGAACGATCAATAAATAAAAGCTGAGCGATCAACATGCAGCCAGTACCCAGTCGGACGTAACTTCCGGTGACATCGCTACAGCTTCCTCGGCGTTTCTTGCGAACGCTAACTTTGCCAACATGTCCGCCTTCCCGCCACACAGACATAAATTGACCCTTAATAAAATTGTTAGGTTATATCTGTTAAAATCTTCTATTAACCATTCTTAGGAGGAGCTCGGTGGTCCGTCAAGTGTGCGCATTATTAGCGCTTACGACGAAGTAAAGCGACACCGGGCGTGGTCCGCTCTTGGATGTTTGACCACAAGTAGCATAAAAATATGTCTAGTTTCTCCGTGCTTTGGAAGGCACGTATAAGCCGTTAGTCACCGGATGTTATGATTGTATAGCAGTCTTCAAGCTATGTCAAAAGACACCTGTCTTTTAGCAGCTTGAAAAATCTGACAAAAGTGTTGGCGACTTACATACACGAAAAACAAAATAACAACATAACAATCCTTAGGTATCTACAAAATATTTATTAAGTAATGCGCGAATTAAATTTTTTAGCTTCTTGTAAAAATGTGCACATAGGAAGGAAAGATATTCCACCCACAGTATCTATTGCAAAGTTGCCCAGCCCAATACATTTGCGGCATTGCCATAATCATCTATTGCACCAAAACAGAAACTACTAAACTAGGAAGTACTTCAAAGCCAAACTGTGAACTCGCAATCCCATATCATCCTAAATCCTATTTGGATCATGTTCAAACTTGACAAATCAAAATATTCTCACCATATTTTATGAAGCTCCGATAGATTGAATTATCGTCGAACAAATACATATACATCCAACCTAAATTATAAACGCGAAAGTTTGTAAGTACGGATGGAAGGATGTTTGTTACTCATTCAAGTAAAAACTACTGAATAGATTTTAATGAAACTTCCTACTAATATTATAAACACGAAAGTTTGTAAGATGGATCGAAGGATGTTTGTTACTCATTCAAGTAAAAACTACTGAATAGATTTAATGAAACTTTACAATAATATAGCTTATACATCAGAATAACACATAGGCTACAATTTATAAAGATATTGTGTGATAATCCTGCGCAAACGAAGTCGCGGGCACCATCTAGTTACATATATACACGCCAGATTGGAAACAAGTACCGTCTTATTATAAAACGCAGACTAACTTTGTTACTAGGTTTAAACCATTATCCGACCAAGTTAAGTTGACAATTTCAGACGAGACAGTGGCATATTACTAGATGTCAACTTGATTTGGTCGGATAATGGTTTAAACCTAGTAACAAAGTTAGTCTGCGTTTTATAATAAGACAGGTAGACTTTAAGAACTTCGCTACCTTTGCTCGCTCGTTCAAATATGTCGTTTCCATGCAACTGCATCCGTGGCACAAACTAGCAAAAATTGCAACCCACCGTCGCAGACTCCGGCCCGCTTCTAACTTTGCCATTCCGCCTCATTCTTAACCTTTGCAGCATCCGCTTGTTACTTACTTGTTATACAACAATTTTCTTACGTTCAATTGAATGCAATATTCGTTTTATAAAAAAAAAGTGCCAAGTTTTTATAACTACCTCCATGGCGTAGTAATCACGCTACTCTACCACCCATAGGTTCTGGGTTCGATTCACGGCCGGCGAAAGTTGGAATATACCTTTTTAAATTGATCCTGGTTCTGAGGTGTTTATCTACATGTATTTATAATACAAGTTTATTAGCCAGGCAAAACATTTACATTTTCATCAAACGTCCAGTTAAAAAAATCTTTTGTTTTCGTTATCAGATCATGTTACATATTGATATCAATAATAAAAATAATTGATTAAAATACTGTATTTGTTTGCTAAATAAAGGAAGTGCAGTCTGGATAATACGAAAGTCTAGAACATGACTCCAAAGCATCACAGAATGGAACCGAGTAAACGCTAAGAAAGAGAGAGAGAGAGAGAAAGATGGAGGGAGAGAGAGAGAGAGAGAGAGAGAGAGAGAGAGAGAGAGAGAGAGAGAGAAAGAGAAAGAGGGAGAGAGAGACAGAGAGAGAGTGCTGATAGACGAGCATAATGATGTACCTGTTGATAAATGTTATCTCTTACTTACAACATACTTTCGAGATGGACTGGAACTTACCTGTAAACAAAGCAAATATTCAATTAATGACATATCCCATTTTTTTATTTTTTTTTATTTTAGCAGCATTTATTTTTTTAACACTCTTCATTGTTCCAAAGTCGACTAGGGTCGCTGGAAAGCGCTGAATGCAGGCCGCTCTAGATCGGTCATTTTGAAAATCTTTGGGTGAGGCCTATGTCCAGCAGTGGACGTAAAGCGGTTGTAATGATGATGATTGTTCCAAAGTAAAAACACTAGACATGGCGGACTGTTCAAAGAAACTCTCAAAGAATCTTCGTATAGCCGCACATTCTGTTCCGAACGTACAACATCTATAAGGTTCGACACGGATGAAAATAACTTGGAATGGAACACGTGTGACATTTGCCATACAAAATATATTGCACATAAAGATATGTAGTTTGGCGCGTGCTGAGAGTTCAAATAAAACGCACCGTTCCAACTTTTTTATTTCTTCACGGTTGACGTGTTCCGTGACATTGCAAAGCCGTTTTTAGGGTTCCGTACCTAAAGGGATGCTTATTGCTAAGACTCCGCTTCTGTCCATCTGTCTGTCTGTCACCAGGGTGTATCACATGAACCGTGATAGATAGACAGTTGATATTTTTACAGTTTATGAATATCTGTTACCGCTATAACAACCTAAAAACAGAATAAAGTATGGGCTCGCATACAACAAACGTGATTTTTAGAGATAAATGTTGAGAAACTCTGCGTGCGCGAGTTCGACTCGCTTAGCCGTTTATTTCCTTTTCCTACATATTTTTATCTATAGCAGCTTGCTGCCCTTCTTTTTTGAAGTTATCTGTCTTTGAACTAACAAATCATCCTTTTTACCGGTTATTCTCTCTAATAGTGATGGAAGTAACCTTTCAGCTACTCAATAAACATGACGTTCACTCTAACAAAATATTGCTAAGAAAATGTTACTTATTTGTCTGTTCGTCCCAATAAATATATCAAATAACTTTTCCTAGGTACTTGTTATTTCTGTAACATCAAATATAGAGACGTTGGGAACCAAAATCCCCAGGGTAACACAAACGTATGATAGAAAAACATCTCGTTTTCATCGAAATTTCATTTTGGTTATCCAAGCGTTCATGTAACGTTATTTTATCGTTATTTTTCCCACAATTACATCTAATTTGCAATACCAAACGGATGCTAATCGTATTCTTGTTTTTGTTCAGGCGAACTTTAGCCTAATTTGGGAACCCGCATCCTAAGTAAACTCGCTTCGGCGAAAATATATTTGCTTCGTCCTCATGGGAGCCTGGTATTGGGGCTGTGCGATAAATATTCCATGTTACGTTTGTGAGAATTTTACACATTTTATCAGCCGTTTCTTATTTACATAACACAGAGATACCTACTTTTAATGCATATAAGTATCATAAGTAGGTATCTATTTTTTTTCAGAGGGCATAAAGACGTGAGACACGAGCATGAGCGAACACGAGGTACCCATCAATCCCACCAACTAATACAGTGGAGGGCCGAAACATTAATATCAGTTTACTCCCCATACTCCCATCCCAAAAGGGATTTCATGTTCTGTATTGATACACCTACCTTCTACTCCTACGATGTTATTAGCGACAGAGATTTGTCTTTCTTATTATTATGACAGTGATACCAGGCGAACATAACTACGCAGCATTAATTGCGACACGAGCGTCTCAGGTAAACCTGACAACGCCGACGGCCCCTCGTATCACCAACTAATTTAGTGGAGGGTCAAAAGATTAATATACAAGTTTACTCCTCACAGCTCCCGGTGGTTATTAGTGATTCGAGACGCAAAATTTATATACAGAGCCGCAAATTGCTTACAGCTGGGGAGGACGCTTGAAGAATCACTAAATTAACCAATTAGAAGCGGCCTGCAATTATAGGTTTTTTTCTTGCGATAGTTTATCTGATCGTCTACCCACTTTGTAAGTGGAACTCCCCGCTGCGCTTGTCATAACATGAACACCATCCGAAAACATTCACCACTTTTAGCCACCGTTTATACACACACCAACATTTTTCCTCTTTCCTTAACCTACATATTATTTGCGCAATGAAATCTTTTCCCTTTTGGGATTTCAGGATTTGCTGTACTCATAATTTTTAGGGTACCGTACCCAAAGGGTAATAATGGGACCCTATTGCTAAGATTCCGCTGTCCATCTCTAGGTCTGTCACTAGGTTGTATCTCATGAACCGTGATAGCTAGACAGTTGACAATTTCACAGACGATGTATTTCAGTTGTCGTTACAAAAACTGAATAAATAAATATTTAAGTGTAAATAAATAAAACAAACATAAAACAAACGTAATTTTTTATAGATAATGGTACGGAACCCTTAGTGCGCGAGTCTAACTCGCACTTGCCCGATTATTTTTTAAGTTTCTGGTTGAATCTTGGTAAAGTAAGTATACCAGAGACACATGACATTAAGAAGTAGACCCAAATCTTAGGCTTGCATCAATAGATGGTCATAAGGAGAACACAGCTATAGTTGAGAGCCCAATTTGGACAATGATTACGGAGACACCGTGACAATAATACACTCCCATATATTTGTGATTTATTGAAGAACATTGCTATTGCTTATGATCATAGTTCACTGTATTTGATGCCCCGGCTTCACACGCGTATATTATAAATGTAGAAAAAATGTCTACGCGTCAGAAAACCGCATCAAAATCAGCCCGGGGTTTACAGGGTTTAGACAGATACGCGTCGGGCAAATTTATTTTTAGACTAAAATAACTAAAGATGAATTTGTCAATGGAGTCGGGACAAAAATTGCATAGATTAATTTTGCAAAAAGTAAGCCAAAGTTAGAGAACTTAATTAATTAGGAGTCCTAGTTGCAGCATGGCTCCTGATCGTTTACCAAGATAATAATTACTAACATTTTACACACATGATATGGTCTTAGTCTTTTTAAATTAGCAGGGATAGTTTTGGATGGGTCCACAAGTGGCATAAACATTTCTCGAGTTTTTCCGTGCTATGTATTTAACATATACTCGTAAGTCGTTAGTCCCGGCTGTCATCATTATACATCACTCGTCAAGCTATCATTTCAGTCGCATAACGTCCACTGCTGGACATAGGCCTCTCCCAAAGATTTCCAAAATGACCGATCTAGAGCGGCTTGCATCCAGCGCCTTCCAGCGACCTTGGTTACGTCGTCAAGCTATATCAGATGCCTTTAGACATCCTGAAAAATCTGACAAACAAACAACAGCGTGTCACCAACTGTCGCCAACTATCGCCGACCGGGAACTGTCGCTCGTCTAACTAAGTGATCCTTGCGATAGATATTCCGAGTACCAGGGACACATAATCAATAAGGACAACAATCGCGTTCTGCAAACAATATCCTGTTTGATGTTATTTCTATGATTAACATAACATCTCCAATGTACATACAATTTCTACGTATAAATATTATTTCTGCTAACATTGACATAGAAAACCAAGATGTTGTATGAAGGGGCTACCTGAATTTCACTGACCGTTTTCGTTTTCCGCAAATTCGTGTAGGAAAGCTTCACGTTATTACTATGAACAATAAACAGTAGTTCATAAAATAGTTTAAAGGGTTATCTAGAGTTTGATAAAGAGATAGCGCGACGAACCGATGGCCGATGGGGCAAAAAGGTTCTTGAATGGCGACCACGTACTGGAAGCGAAGCGTAGGGCACCCACCTACAAGGTGGTCAGATGACCTGACCAGGGTCACTGGAAAGCGCTGGATGCAGGCCGCTCTTGATCGGTCATTTTGAAAATCTTTGGGAGAGGCCTATGTCCAGCAGTGGACGTTATGCGGCTGAAATGATGATAAAGACACAATTTAAAACGATGTCTCTGTTTCCTTTCAAATCATTTATTTCAAATGGGGGCAGCTCTGGATCCAGGTAAAATTCATCGCGTACATGCGATTTTTTTTTAAGTTTTAATTTCAGGTAGATGCCGCAGACTTTGAGTAGGAGTAGATTCATATCAGTAGTTCCACAATAATCATGTGTCCGAATGGTAACTAGCCCTGACTTAATTTCCCATAATATCACGTGCTCTAAAAATGAAATCCCTAAATAAAAAATGCCTAAAATATTTGTAATAAAGATGACACTCCACGAATAGAGCTGACAAGACTGCGTGGAGTCGGTTTTACAGCAATTCGTTTCTGTCTGAACACTAAAACATAGTTGAAAGTTATTGTTTATGGACTTTGGATTAACACACATTTTTTTTTTTTTTTTGGACAAATTACACAGATTGAGCTAGCCCCAAAGTAAGTTCGAGACTTGTGTTATGGGAAACTAACTCAACGATACTATATTTTATAACAAATACATATATAGATAAACATCCAAGACCCAGGACAATTTGAAAAAGGCTACTTTCCAACTTGCCCTGACCAGGAATCGAACCCGGGACCTCTGGGTGGCGGACTAGCATGGTGATTATATAATATTATATAATACAACACTTACAATAGGACATGTGATGTTCTAGCATAAAAACATTGAAAATCCAATTATTGTATAACAGTTTTATGACTACAAATGATAAGGTGAAACAAATTTGCAATTATTTGTCTAAAATTTTAATAAAATTACTTATTTACTTACATATCCAGGATGATTTTATAACCACCAGCCAAATTTTTAAACCAAGATCTGACCATGATACTGAACTACTTTCCATAAAAACAATTAACGAAAACCGAACACAAAATTTCGGCTTCCTATACAAATCAGCGCTCGCCCAAACGAATTTTGTATGGGCGGACGAATTTTTTTTATCGATTTTTAATAACTTTTTTTGTGTAAAGTGGTTAAGTATCATGGACTGTATTAAGTTAAGTAAGGAAGAGCGGAAAATCCAAACACAAGTGTATACAAATACATTTTGTGACCATTGTGAGTGATTGGATAAATATTTTTCATTTTCATCGTATCAATATTAAAGTATTATTTAAAATGTGTTAGCCCTGAATTTAATTAAAACACCTAAACAACAATATATACATAATTTGTGTTTTTTTCAATGAACTCAAACGTCTGAAAAACTAAGCCCCATTAACCAATAACACAAATCAGTCGCAAGTTACCAAACAAGCCAGTAATTACATTACAATTCAGTGCCTAACAAAATACAAGTCTCAAATCGAGCTCGATTCCCTCGGGAGTTACAAAGACATTAGTATAACGTACTTAGAATAAAGCAATGTGCACACGGTGCGAGTTTTTAAAAAAAAACTCGTACTGCACATTTAAGAACTGCAAGAATAGTCAGGAAAGCCGACCTGATTTCGATCGATGATCGATTAGATGATCATCATCAGGGCGAGTGTTAGGAGCACCGGCCCGACCGACGGTTTTGCTGCACCCGTTGCACTCACTCTTGTCGGCTTTTCCGACTATACGTGAGTTTAGTACCGTTTATTCATTGCATATAAGGCAAATTTTATACTAAATTTCGTACAATAAGTATGCCCCCCGTTTGATCTGTAGTCTACCAGAATGTTTAAAAGTTTTATACAGGCAAAACATTTCTACAAACCTTGATATCCTTTACGCATAAAATTGTGAAGATTTTCTTACTAACTCTTTGTTCACTGACAGTAAGAGAGGAGTAAGTTTTACAACATAGAAAACAACCTTTGCAAGTCAGGTCGGGATAGTAACTACACGACCGCTTCAAGGTCTCTGTTGACGTAAGTCAGTCTAATGAAAAGCATAGGCAGTAATATAAGCTCTCTAACCCGTCTGGACAGTGTGGAGACTTGGAGAGTGTAGGCAATTAGGCAAAATCCTTCCTTTGGCTGCTCTAGCTAAGTATGGCTTGGTAGTACCACAGTTAGTACAGAGAAGGCTTTTAGTGGAGTAATAACCAGCCACGTGCGAGTCGGACTAGCGCGCGAAGGACTCCGGACCTATATAAAAATCACGTTTGTTGTATGGGAGCCCCCCCTTATATTTATTGACCGAGCGAGCGAAGCGAGCGAAGCGTCTCAGTTTCGAGATTAGCCAAAAATTCTTTTGTCCGTCTGTCTGTCTGTCTGTCTGTTCTCGCCTACAGGTCGCATTTCTTAACCGATTGTCATGAAATTTTGTAAGCAGGTTCAGCAACTAAATAGAATTTTTTCGTCGAGCCATTTTTTCGAAATTTTTCAAAATGGCGGAAATATGGGGGTTTAAAATTTTAAATTGTCATACATCCGCCATTTCAACATATTTTCAAAAATGTCAGTAGACTTTTTTGTTGCCATTATAAAAGCGCATTTTTTTTATTTAAACAACTTTTTTGTCTGAACAACTTTTTTATACGTTATACTTGAACGGGTTTAGAAATAGCCGAGTGAGCCGTGACGGATATACAATACAAAACTTAGAAAATATACTGAAACTATTTAAGAGTGACTTCAGGCCGGGTTGCTGAACATCTTTATTAAAAATGCATGTCTCCCGTGGGAATCAAACCCACGACTTCTGAGTTACAAGGCCAATGTCTTGACCACTATTTTTAAGAAAAACTTTTTGAAAGAAATAATATTCGACTTCAAATCGAAATGCACTAAAAAGCAATATATAAATAATAATCGCGAGGTCTAAGTTCGTAGCGAACTACTAGTTTTATTCTGTTTTTAGTATTTTTTGTTAAAGCAGCAACAGAAATATATCATCTGTAAAAATTTCAACCGTCTAGCCGTCACGGTTCATGAGATACAATCTGGTTACAGACAGACAGACGGACTGTGGAGTCTTAGTAACAGGTTTTTTACCCTTTGGGTATGGATTGATGATGATCGAGCTCTATGTGACCAAGCCCTTAATACACAGTACTTAGATTAAGGATTAGGAATTTGTCTCGTACACGAGCTCTGGGACCGCACGACTCATTAAATTTGAATAGCGAACGCTGTATCTTGAGTTGTTGCCCTTTGAGATTGTACTCCTTCAAATTGCTGAGTGCCTAGTACAATATATGATACGCGATATGGCTGTAGCCTTTTGTTGTTCTAATACAAGATGTCTATAAACAAAAAACAAATCATCAAATTGGGTCCATCCGTTCAGACGAGCTTTTAAGTCAGTCCATTCGAGAGGCGATTCGTAGGATGATGACACAGACAAGAATACAGATATACTCGTACAAGTTATTTATAATAGTTCCCTCTTTACGTCGGGGTTGATTATTATCACATAGTTTTATAACATATATGAAGCGTTTCATTACTTGGCACCGCTGCGGCGCCGCGCACTGTTTATCTAAGTTTGTACGCGGCATAACGTGTAAACGCAATCAGAAACATTTGAAAGACATATTGCAATTGTTCAAAAAACCTGTATATAAATTATTCCAAAAACAAAGAAATTATATTGTACCAACACGTCGGATTATTTATAGCGGTATCGGTAGCCTAATTTTTTTAACAACGAAACTAATAAACCTTATTTATTTAAACTTTATTGCACAGTAAACCTAGGAACCAAGGACCTAATGCCATATAGCATTCTCTCCCGGTCAACCATTGGACCAAGCGGAAAATATGTGTGGTTGGCGTGATAAAAATCGTGAAAACGTAGACTAAATGTATATATTTCCTATTCATATTCATGTTGAAACAGCAAAATACTCTTTTTCCGAACCTGCGACAAGACAAACGAATAAAACTTTCATTTCCCAAATTTCCTACCAAGGGAGAAAACAAATTTGGAAAAAAATATTTCACGCCACGTTTTATCGAATTTGCGTCAGTGTCGATGGGCGAAACCTCGGTTTCCGACCGGCAGGAGATCCGTCGCCCGGGGCGGGAATCGAATTTAGGACCCCGAGCTACCCAAATTGATTTAGCGTACCCTTCCGAGCGAGGTTACGGAGAATTTCATAAAATCCAAGATATCGAATGCGGGTGTCATTCCTATCAGAAATAGATGTCGTTATAAATATCCTCGGAGGGTTTGTGTATGATGTGTGAAATAGTGTGAATGTGACAAGTTTACAAAATAGGAAATACATTGAGTAATAGATTTGTCTTCGCCTGAGGGACAGCGTTTATTGGATCCCTGGGATTGTGGACTTCGTAAAAAATATTTTATTTAGATTATCCAAAAATAAAGGACCCATTAAGCAAGGTAGTAAAAATTCACAAAGTTAGTGCGCTTTGGAATTTCGGAGCAGGGGTGATTTGATCTGATCATGACGTCACGTGAAATTTAAATGCGCTGTATCTTCGTCAGAGAAAAGACAAAATAACATACTCTTTAATAATCTATCTTTACCGATTCTTTGTCTACTCCCTCGAGATTAGACCAAAATCTATAGGAGTCATGTAAATAGGCGACGTGCATAGCAAGCGCGTCACTATTTAGGCCTTAGGCTCACTGAGGCCGGCGTCAGGTCCCCACGCAAAACGGAACCGGCAAATTCTGGCCTAATTGCGGAAAATTGTCCTCGAGGGAAGTAAGAAGTAAGTAGGCCATAGGCTCTGTTTGCGTCATAGGCAATAAATACGTGACAAGTATGTATGCATCAATAATCTCAGGATTGCTAGAAGTAATAAGTGGAGACCTTTACTAGATTTAAGACCTTAAAAAAATATTGAGACTTGAATGGCTATTAATTTAATTTTTCAAAACTAAAAACCGACTTCTCCCCCAAACTACACAACCGATTTTGATTAAATTTGTATGGAACCAACGGACAAGTATGTACTTTCTAACAAAAAAAAAGAAATTTTCTAAATCGGTCCAAGCGTCTTCGAATAATCGGTACATACATAAAAATTGATAGCCTCCTCCTTTTTTGGTAGTTGAAAAGTTTTATGAATCCGGTGCATGCTATCACTTTGATAATCTATATTGCAGTCAAAGTCTAGTCCTAAACCCTATATGAAAACCCCAGCATCTTTATCGGCCGCTTAATGACGCGTGGTAAGTGGCACGGTTAACGTGCCTCTAACGGCGGAGACAACACAACCCATTACCCGGTTTACGAGTAATTTACAGTTTATGCTCCTTCGCAACTTTCATACACAGCTGGGTGAGGCTGAGATATGACAGATAATAATTTTCACTATCCAAGTTAAAGTGAAAACATAAGGAGGTTAAAAACTTAGCCGAATTAAGAGAGATATGGAAAGTACTCTACAGTACATATTTTGATGCCTGAAATGGATTTGGTTTTTTTTAAAGGGTAGTCGTATCCATAGTGATCATTACCATTTCGATTCGACGTATACTGTGAAAATGAGTTTCTTTTGGCGTATCTTGTCAGCATTGGTCGTTGCAAAAAGCCGGCATCGTTAGCTTTTCTTTAAAAAATAAATTTTAATTTATACTAATGTAATCGTCGGACTAAAGTTCACGATGTACCTACTCTCTAGAATTGCGGCTCTTAAGTGGAACTGGGCAGGACTCCTGGCTAGAAGGAACGATGGTAGGGGGAGTAAGGCCACCAACGAGGGGTATCCCAGAAATGGTAAGCGCAGTGTGGGACGTCCTGTGGTTGGGTAGGTCGACGATATCAGGCAAGTCGCTGGCAAGAACTGGATAGCAGTGGCTGCGGACAGAACGGGATGGCGCAGACGAAGGGAGGCTTATGCCCAGCAGTGGATTTTTGAAAGCTGATGACGATGATGATGAATGAAATGTAAATTATACTTATTGACGTATTACAATGCCTCCTATTTGACGACCTCCGTGGCGTAGTGGTCACCATGCTGGTCCGCCACCCAGAGGTCCCGGGTTCGATCCTCGGTCAACTTGGAAAATGGCCTTTTTCAAATTGTCCTGGGTCTTGGATGTTTATCCATATATGTATTTGTTATAAAATATAGTATCGTTGAGTTAGTATCCCATAACACAAGTCTCGAACTTACTTTGGGGCTAGCACAATCTGTGTAATTTGTCCCTATATATTTATTTATTTATTTATTAATGCCTGTAAAAGTCTAATTACTGAATAAACATTTGAATTTTGAATAGTGATTACAAATTACATAAATTATCTCGAGCTCCTCCGTGCTTCTTAGACACGGTAATCCGTTGGTATATCAGTCTATTGTATATTAGCCTGTTGTATATTAGCCTGTTGCATATCAGTCGTCAAACTAAATGACAGAAATGTCTTTGACAGTTTAAAAATCGGACGCCAAAGTTGGCCTCACGAAACACAAAAAATGTGACATGCATTTTCAGAGTGTTATTTTGCCTTGTTCGTGTTTCAACAGGTACCGACATGTTTCCGTTCAACCGACTGTTTCCACATCAGTGGGCGAGTCGAGCATCGCTCACCAAATTAAGCTCTTTGCTTCACTGCACTCCACTATGATGGTAAGCTAATTGATTGATGCCGAAATCCTTTTTCCATTTTAAAATTGTAAAAGATTATTGTATAATTAATTAACATGACATATAAATGGAATGGACATACTCGTAATAAGTTAAACCACGGGCTAAACAACAGTCAAAGAACAAAAAATTTTTTTAGTCATTTCCATACAAAAGCGAGCAGCCGCCCGCGGAATTTGTATAGGAATATCGAATTTTGTTTATGTTTTTCGACTGTTATTTAAATTTAATTATACTATAAGGAGACAAGTCTGATTAAGTTTTGTTTCACTTGTTCCATTACCAAAGTCAATAGGACTACTGAGAAAAAAAAACTCAAGGGACACCCGGATGGAACGAAGTTCGAGAGAGAGAGTCAGACAGAGAAACACGCGCACGCCGCACGGCTTACAACTATAGCAAAAAGTGTCGTTACAACTTTTGGTCTTAATTTTTCAGTCTACCTAGCCCCTTTTTGCAACGCGCGATAAGGAACTTCGTTAAAATATTCTCAGTAGGTCCATGGAACTATTTGCCGATGCAACTAGTGAGAATTATCTGACAATGCTACACAATAGTGTCTAACATTTTGGAATTCATAATCATCACCGGGCGCCGTATCGCAACGTCTGTTATCTCAAATTTTGCTGAACTATAACCATAAAATACTGACAAAAGAGAAGTTAACTCTAGAAGGTAAAGCATTTGTCCTGCAGCCTCGAGAACGAAGATCTCATCAGAGTTATAATGGAGCAATAAGAAATTATAGGCTAAAAAGAAATAGATTAATAATAGAAATATATTCGTGCAAATAGTTTTCTTAATCGATAGGTTGTTGTATGACGTAAAGCATAGATAAGAAAATTTCATCAGTGATAGTTAATTGGGTTGGCAACGTAGTTTTTATCATTCAACAAATCCATGTAGTTTTCATCATATTGTGACAATTCACGAGTGTGATAATAAACACTTTCTTTTTTGATCATCATCATTTTAGCCGCATAACGTCCACTGCTGGACACTTTCTTTTTTGCCATACACTTATTTTACAATTTCAATTTATTGAAATTTGCTTTTTATTACATAAAATAAAATTGACCAGGATAATACCAATTAATAGCATCCACTGTGATCACATCAAACCAATTATAATTGTTTGCCTGCTTAGTCGCAATAAAACGCTACTTCTCCTCCCTACTTACTTTATGGCTGACTAATCATCGACAGCTTTGTCCCGGGGGCAGAATTTGAATTAATAAATTAGAATTACAGATTAGTTGCGTGCTAACGGGTGAATTACCATACAGGTTGCTGTATAAATTGATGCTGCTTTTAGTTTAGAAAACCATTGTGTATTTCTGTTGTCCTAGTCAGTCATTAGGCATTTATGTGCCTAATTGTTTTATAGGCTTGCTATAAATTAAGTTTGTTAATGCGTATCGTTTATTATAGTAGGTATATAGCGACACAAATTTTTGAGTTAATTCGCAAATATTAAAGCTTCATTTCTTTTTAAATTTTAAATTTATTTTATCTTTCTTATTTTAATAAAACACTTTAAAAAGAAAACAAAAAGTTTTCTCATCTAAATGAATTACTTTAATCTTGCTATATGTATGTATATTCATAACGTCCACTGCTGGACATAGGCCTCTCCCAAGGATTTCCGAAATGAAAGATCTAGAGCCGTCTGCATTCAGAAAAAATCACACTTTACAGAGTAAAAGTTTTTTTTTTTTTTAATGTTATAAGTCGGCAAACGAGCAAGCGAGCCTCCTGATGGTAAAAGGTCATCGCTGCCCATGGACACATACAACACCGGAGGTGCCGTCTATACGTTGCCGGCCTTTTAGAGTCCTATTAACACACCTTTTGAAGAACCCCATGTTGTAGCGCAAAGGAAACACCTCAGCTGGAAGCTTATTCCACATCTGACACGTCCTGGGGAAAAATGAACGTGATGCCCTAGTGGTTTTTGGATACCAGGCGTCTAAGATATGGGGGTGAGCTCTCTCTCTGTGACGCGAGGTGCGGTGGTAAAATCGTGACGGTGGCACCAAATCGAAAAGTTCCTCAGAACACTCCCCGTTGTAGAGACGATAGAACATACATAAAGAGCCCACGTCTCTCCGGTGTCTTAGTGTTTCTAATCTGTCTGTAAGTTTGGGATCGTCGACAATAGGAACAGCCCGACGTTGGATCGAGTCAAGATTTAACAATCACATATTATAAGGGCTAAACGAACTTCCTCTGAACACCGCGGTAATAAATTCAACATTTACTCCCTATCAATGCGTCGTGTCTCGCACAGCCGTAATCATAAAACATAGGAGACCACATCAAAACATATGAAAAGCCATAATTACGCCGTCGGTGGCTGCACTCAAGCCGCGTACGCGATATAAAGAGGCTGTTTTATTCCCGCTATTCTCAATGTTTCGACCCACTTTTGATGTTTATCTATGTTTTTTTTATAACATAGAATCGTTGAGTTAGCATCCCATAGCTAAAGTCTCGAACTTGCTTTAGGGATAACTTAATCTGTGTGATTTGTCCGTAAATATTAAAATACTTTGATAATATGGAAACATTAATCTTATACCTTTAACCGAGCAATTCTTTATAAATTATATATTATTATAAATTATATAATTATATACTATATTTATTTATACATTTCTGTGATCTCGAAAACGGCTCTAACGATTTCGCTGAAAATTTGTATATGGGGGTTTTCGGGGGTAAACAATCGATCTAGATTAGTCTTATGTTTGGGAAAACGCGTATTTTCGAGTTTTCATGCGTTTCTCTTTCCACGCAGAATATGGTCGCTAATTTCGTCGCGGCGTCGCGCGTGGTTAAGGATGCAGACCGCTAGAAAGAGTGTTACGGGTTCGAATCCCACTCGGTGACTTACTTTAGTTTTTTTTTATGTTTAAGTTTATATATAATTTTTTATTTTGTACTGTTTTAAAAAAATGTAGTTAATGTTTGAGATGTAACCGAGCAAAGCTCGGTCGCCCAGGTACTTTACTATTTAAACGAGCAAGGTATAAGCTGGTTAGTAAAGCGTTAGTACAGCATATGATAATGATGATAATTATAGTCAATTAGCTGTTAGCCGCGTGTGTATTTTAACAATTACATGGGCAATCCGATACTTAAACCACTTTGGTAGTAGTTAGGGCAATTTGCCTATTTCCTACGTAATCAAATAACAATAGATACTAAAATAAATTAGATCATCATTGTCAGAAATCAGAAATCTTTATTTGCTAGAATACATAATAAAATATGGTGTTCAGTACAATTATAGTCTTTATACCTATTTACCATCTCGGCCCTTCTTCCGCCTGGAGTAACCAGCTACCATCACGTTTGCCGAATGCAAGCCGCTCTAGATTGGTCATTTTGCAAATCCTTATGGGAGAGGCCTATGCCCCTTTAGCAGTGGACGTTATGCGGCTGAAATGACGATGATGAATGCATCCTCATACCACTGTGGTGGTGGGCCTACTTTAGTAACATAGTGAACTCACGTAGATGGTTGAAGAAAGAGAGGTAGGCCCGGGAAGCGTTGGTGTAACGACTTGCGACAGTTTGAGAGGGAATGGTGGCACACAATCGAGATATTTGGAATGAGATAAAATAAATATAAATAAATAAATATACAGGGACAAATCACACAGATTGAGCTAGCTCCAAAGTAAGTTCGAGACTTGTGTTATGGGATACTAACTAAAGGATACTATATTTTATAACAAATACATATTAAGATAAACATCCAAGACCCAGGACAAATTAAAGAAAGGCCATTTGAGATGGGGGAGACCTATGCCCAGTAGTGGAACAATATAAGTTAGTAAAAAAACATTTAATAAATTCAATTATATAGCTACAAGGGGAACGCAGCACCCTCTGAATTTTCTTCTAGTCAGCTCTAAGTTATTCATACTGTGAATACTAGAGAAATGCTCCCATTGTGCAGCTGACTGGCGCTGGATGGTCCTTTTACACTTTTTTAGCTTAACGAGCAGTAGTTTGGAGAGTTTCTAGAAAATTGTCCAGAAAATTGTCCGGAAAACTTGGGGCTGACATGCGATTAATGTTTCGTATGCGGACTGTAAATGTACAGTCGACGTTTGAAGACGCGACTTAGCTCAGAAACTGAATGACTTTTTTCTGGATGTTTATCTATTTTAAATTATAGTATCGTTGAGTTAGTATCTCATAAATACTCATAATACAAGTTACTAGTATTATAAGTAACTTCAAGGCTAGCTCAATCAGTATGATTTCTCCTTATCATCATTACCTATGAAAGTATAATTGCTTATATGCTTCTATTATTATGTTTTTATTACATCATATCAGTTTCATAATCCGCTAGTTTTAAACAAGTCAAATCAGAAACATTTTCAAAACAAGCACTATATATGGGATTTGTATAAAATACTTAACCGTGAAGATAGTTTTTTGGAGTCAAATGATATCAGTTTCTCGGTATCCTAAAATCACATCGAAAAGATATGATCAATGACAGGTGACATTATTTTGTAACGTTTTATCATTTTTTTTATTTCATTTATTCCACTTAAAATCTTAAGATTATAGTAGAAAGGTACAACTTAATGCTAAGCATTGTCTACCAGTTTTTTTTTTTGTGTTTACAGTACAAAATAAATTATTTTTGACCCAGGATACTACCCTATTGGCGTCAGAATCGATCCCGAAGTTTCCAGAAGGCCGTGAGTGCCGTGACAGAGTCAAAAACCGTCTCAAGACGAAACCCCCATCAAAACGTAAAAGGCTTAATTAAAATATAAAAACCCGTACAAATTTTAATTAACCCGATATTACATTCTATCCCCCCAATTTGCCGGTCTTCTCCGAGCACTTTATTTTTACAGATTTGCTTTGTTTACGCCGTTTCTTTGCGTCTTGAATTTTATTCGGACATTTTTCTGGCAGGGCAATGTAGGGCCGCACTGAATTTCCGCCGCGTAAAAACAACAGACGTTCTGTGAATTTTAAGTACGATAACAAAAGTCAAAAATACTTAACAAAATCAGAAATTCTTGAGATACTTACTCGGTAATTTTTATCCCGAAGGTTGACTGGTAGAGAATGCTATTAGCATTAAGTCCGCCTTTTGTACCATATTGTTTTGGTAAATAAAGTTTAAATAAATAAATAATTTCTCTGCCCAATGAACACAACGAGATGCACGAAATTGAAAATAAAACATGGCGTCGCGGTAAACAGTAGTCACGAAGTCACGATGGAATAAAGAATGCAAATGCGTTGCCACCAGCTGTGAATTAATGAAACTGCAGCGACCCGCAGAATGTTGGCTCGACTTTGAAGAACCAAGGGTTGGCCAGTGCTATACACATTATCCTTATATAAGGTGCATTGGCTGATACATTCATTATTTTCGTTCGGTCGTCTTTTACAACCTGTGCGGGAAGAGAAGCAGTTGTTACATTGAACTTTTTTTCCCAGACCAGCATGAAAAGACGATTTGTATTTAAAAAATTAAGAAACCAAAACCACTAGTTAATCTTTGCATAACTATCGATAGTTTGACTATCGATAACCATCGATAGTTGATCTCGAAAAATAGTCACAAGATCGACAGGACTATCGATAGTATCGAAACTATCGATATCAATAGTATTGCAAACTATTGACAATCGCTACTGTCAATAGTGCTATTGATATTATTACTGTTTTTCAAGGCCGCGATAGTATCGATAGACTATCGATATTTTATACTATTGCTTGTAACCATTAACCACTACGAGTACTGGCAAGCGGAGCGTAGGACACCCAATCGCAAGGTGGTTTGACGACCTGGCCAAGGGCAGGGTTGCTGGAAGGCGCTGAATGCGAGCCGCTCTAGATCGGTCATTTTGGAAATCTTTGGGAGAGCTTCAAATGTCGGCATAGCAGACACAATAGTAAAACAATACATCAGACGCCTGCTCGGGGCGTCCGACATTTGAAGGGTTAAGGCCATACCCAAATTTTCCGGGGTCCAGTGGCGCCGCCATTTAAAATAAATCATTTAAAAGGAAACGGAGATATCATTTAAAATTGTGTCTTGGTCTTTTTGGTTTTTGGTTGTCTCTTGTCAAGTTCTAGATACCCATTCAAAGTATTTTTTAAACTACTTTTTGCGAACGTGAAGCTTTTCTACGCACATTAGCTAAAACTGGCCGTTTTTCGCAAATGTGCGTAGAAAAGCTTCACGTTCTCACTTAAAACTACAAACAGTAGTTCATAAAATAGTTTTAAGGGTTATCTAGGGCTTGACCAAGACACAATTTTGAATGATATCTCCGTTTCCTTTTAAATGATTTATTTCAAATGGCGGCGCCACTGGACCCCGGAAAATTTGGGTATGGCCTTAACCAGTCCAACTGCGGACGTTATGCGGCTAAAATGATGACTACGAGAAATTACATTAAAATTCCACGAAAAAAAAATAGGTGATAACATTTTGTTAAACAGACATGTAATCTTGGAATTATTTCGCCCGACGACGAAATTACCTGAATTACATCGTCCGACGTTAGATAGCGATCGTTGAATTTTTACCCGGCTTTACGACCGCGCATATTTCATCCGGCCCGGACGAGCACAGTAATGATGGTACAGAAGGATATCTTCGGTAAGATTTTTGCGGTACTGTTAATAGACATTTGTACTGGAGGCTCGGAACACGGTTGCAGTAGTTTCTCTTTAACGTCCTATGCTCATCCTATGTCCTCAGGGTGGGGCAGAGGGCGACTGCAATACTTTTCCATGGGTAGAAAAAATGATATAAAGTTTATTTGTGAAAAAACCGCCAGCTGTCAAAAATGCCATCTAGTGATGAGTAGCGCCATTTATTATCTGCTAGACAAATCTCTGACTTTCAAGCTTTAACCTAATTACTTTTAAACAGCTGACCCAATTTTAAACAAACATAGCTAAGAACCACTGCAAGGGAACTTGCTTTCACGTCAATAACTGCATCAAAACCGGTCCATCTGTTCGAATGATGCCAGACAGCCGCCAGACCGACGGACATTCAGATGAAAATGGGGGGCTCCTATCGAATATCTTTGGGTTATCTGAGGGAAACACGTTTCTTGATGCAGCAGCTTTATTACGGGAAGGAGATACACACGCCATTTTTCTTATAAAAAAGGTTAGACAAGACTTGACGTGACAGTGACATTTGACGTTGACGTTGACATATATATTTGTTGCGTTTATTTTAACACCCCCCCTCAACAAATATTTCCTTACATCTTTATTATATAAACCCTTATTTATGTGACACAGACTAACATCCAAAGAATATAATTACCACCTATAAATTTACAATCTCAAGAAGAATTACTTAGTTTATTATATTAATTAACAATTTTTCATATTCTGTAACCAACAAAAATACAATATTTATTACCTAGCAACGCAGTGTTTATAGTACCCTTACTTCCCCTTGATATACATATAGTTCACAGTACCCATTAAATCTCTAAACGGTATTATGTAATTTTATCATATTTTACTTTTAAACAACAGCTTATTGTAACTAAACTTACTGTAACTAGCTTAAAATTATGCATTGACAGTGAAGATAATCTTAACAAATTTGTCAAGAAGGTTTTTACCCAGTGGCTTTGTAAACAAATCTGCTAAGTTATCCTCAGTTTTTATATATTGAAGTGATACAAATTTATCTCTCACCTTATCGACAATGAAGTGATATCTGATATCTAAATGTTTCAATCTCTTATTGTTTTCATTATTATATGCTAATTTAATTACTGACTGATTGTCTTCAAAAATTATCACTTCGTTAATTAAGACATCAAAATCACATAATAAATGTTTTAACCAACAAGCTTCTGTGATCGCAAAACTTAAAGCAATATATTCTGACTCTGTTGAAGACAGTGAAACACTCAATTGTTTTTTAGAACACCATACTACAATGTTATTAAAGATTTTAAAAATATAACCTGTTGTTGATTTTCTATCCTCTACATCTCCACACCAGTCGGCATCAACATAACCTTGTAATCCCGTATCTGTGGTATCAGTATTTTCATATACTAATGCATGGTCCAGTGTCCCTTTTATGTATCTTAAAACACGTTTTAAACATTTAAGAAGCAACACACTTGCACAATGTTGATATCTACTCAGAAAAGTAACAGAAACACATAAATCTGGCCGTGTTCCACATACAGCATACATGAGACTACCTATTAGTTGTCTACACAGTTTTTCTAATTCTGGGCTTTCTGAACACTCTCTTCTAAGCAATTCAAACCTAAAATTTTGGTCAAGAGGTGTGCTTACAGGTTTACAATTTAACATGTCAAAACGTAGTAACACTTTTTCTAAATATTTTTTTTGACTTAACACTGTTTTACCTGGCTTTTGTTCAATACAATTCCCAAATAACTTTCAGCTAAACCCAAGTCTTTCATGTGAAATTCTTTACATAGGTTATTTTTGAAATTTTGTAATATGTTATTTTCAGTACTAAACATTAAAATGTCATCAACATATAAGAGAACATAGGTTTGTATTCCATTTTGTTTCCTAAAGTATAAACAATGATCATTTTTAGATTTTGAAAAACCTTCCTTTATCATGAAATCATCAAAAGTTCTGTTCCAATATTTGGGGGATTTTTTTAAACCGTAAATAGACTTATTTAATCTACATAATTCACCTGTAGGAAGTTTCAAATATACAGTTTCATCAATATTACCATGCAAAAAAGCACCTACAACATCCATTTGATGTACATGAAGTTGAAGTCTATTTGTCACTGCCATAAGCACCCTAAAAGTTGGTAACCTAGCAACTGGTGAATAAACTTCAAGATCACAATCAGTTTGTTCAAATCCACGAGCTACAAGCCTTGCTTTGTATACCTTTTTGTCACTAACATGTTTGACTTTAAAGACCCATTTGCTTGAAACTATCTGAATATCTTCCGGAACACTTTGCACCTTTGTCCATGTGTTGTTTGCTTCTAATGTATCCAATTCAGTTTGAACAGCCTGCAACCACTCTTCTTTCTTATCTGAGCTCATAGCTTCTTCTAATGTCAACGGTTCTTCATCCATCGCAACGAATAGGGTATCATAATCGAATAACTTCTTTGGTTTGTGTACCTCTCGTCCTGATCTTGTACGTTTAATCTCAGATGTGTTATCTGTCTCTGGTTGTTGGCTGCATGTTGGAATGACATCAGTCTCAGACTGTTGAGTTTGTTGATCTTGACTTGAAGAAGGATCCCCTGGTTGATATTGCCCTGTATTACCGAGATCAGGCTGACTTGTACACTGGCTCTCGTATTGTTGACCTTCTTGTCTGCTGAAATCCTCTTCGTCTACAGTTTCTTGAATGTTTTCTTCTGTATTTATTACAAACACTGGAGGTGTACATAAATGGTCTGAAAAATTACTCTTATTTTGCCCTAACTGACCCTCATTTATAAACGTCACCTCTCGTCTTAACAATACATCCCTTTTATGGGGAAAATAAATCCTATAACCTTTTGTTGTCTCTCCATAACCAACAAAATAACCAAACTCAGCTTTGCTATCCCATTTTACACGTTTTTGATCTGGAATGTGAACTGCAACTTTAGAACCAAATACTTGCAATGTATGTATATCAAAAATATCCTTTTGAAACCATAACTCATAAGGAGTTACCCCTTTGATCCTACTTTTACCTGTTCGGTTCAGAACAAACACAGCTGTATTGATAGCTTCAGCCCACAATGATTTACTAAGCCCACTTGCTAGTAGAATGCTTCTAGCAGCTTCTGTAACCGTGCGAATCTCACGTTCAATACAACCGTTCTGTTCTGGGGTAAAAACTACACTAAACTGCTGAATAATGCCTAAATTATCTAAAAACATTTTTAAATCATTATTCATAAATTCAGAACCACAGTCAGATCTTAGTATTTCAACTTTGAACTGTAAATTATTTATAATATAGTTAAGAAAACTTTTTATTTTACCAGCTGTCTCTGATTTTTGTTTGAGAAAATATACTGTTTTGTACTTTGTAAAATCATCTTTTAACAATAAATAATATCTGGCACCACCTAAAGATGTATTTTCCATGGGTCCGCACAAATCCATGTGAATTACCTGACCTGGCCTCTCAGCTCTATTATCACTTAAAGAAAAAGGTTGTTTGTGTAATTTTCCACTCAAACAAGATTCACAGGTTATTTCTTGACCCAATTTTAAATCACAGTTAACCTCACACTTTTTAAGAATGCATTTTACCTGCTGGATATCCTGGTGACACATTTTTTTATGCCATCCATGAAGACTATCTACTGACTGACCCACACAAACAGACTGTATATTTTTCGGCTTAAAATCCATAATAAACAAATTATTTTTCCTATAACCCATAGCACAAATATTTTCTTCATTGTCTTTTGTAATAACACAACTCTCTTTATTTATTTAAACACAGTAACCTCTGTCTGTAGCTGAAGTTGCTGAAAAAAGATTCATTTTTAATTCTGGTACATACAATACATTATTTAATGTGGTGTCTATCCACTCCTTACCATAATAAGCACATAATGAGATTATACCTATGCCTACAGCTTGAATGACTTTACCGTCACCAATTAAAATTTTTCTGGGGATTTCTAGCTTTGTATACTCTGAGAAAACATCAATACTGTAAGTCATGTGCTCAGACGCACCACTGTCCATGATCCAAACATCACTACCAGACTGACTACTCAAAGCAGATGAAAATACTGATACCGGGAATGCATTACTGTTCCTACCTTTTACATTATTATTGGAATTTTTATTTTTAAACCAACACGCATCAGACTCATGGTTTGTTCTTTTACAATGAGTACAAGCAGCCTTTTTACGAGTAAGTATTTTACAATCTTTTTTAAAATGACCTAGCTTACCACACTTAAAACATTTTCTTGATTTTGTTACTGCAAATGCTGTGGCCTGCTCCTCAGTGTTGGTGTTATAGCGCTGCTCTTCCACTAGTAGTCTTGACGTTAGCTCATCAATGGTCCGTCGTTCCGAAGGTACAGAGTCCCAGGCGGATATGAAGTGGCGGTACTGTTGAGGCAGAGAGGATGTTATTTTCGTGACGACCATAGAATCGCTCACTCCTGCATTGAGGTTTTGTAGTTTACATCTAATCGTCTCCACTCGACTAAGAAATTGTGCCATTGATTCCTTCTCTTCATACTTTAAAGAATAGAACTTTTGTTGTAGAATATGGATGGATAATTCTCCTTTTTGTTCATAAATCGTGTGTAGTTTATCCCAAATGTCTTTGGCAGTTTGACAACTTACTATTTGTGGTATTAATTTCTCCGAAATACGTATAACCAAAATACCTTGTGCTTTGGAGTCCTTGTTTCGCCATTTTATGACTTCGTCGCTTTTGGTGTTATCTGGGCAGACTTCTGTTCCATCCACAACGCCGAAAAGCCCTGCCGCTTTCAGCATTACTCTGACGCGGAATACCCACGCGGTCCATCCTGCCGCATCTTCTAATTGTTGACCGTGTAACCCGGCTTGATTTAGGAATTCCATTGACCTGGATAGCTCTTAACCGAGCTTTTGATGCCACGCTCCTTGTGATACCTGCAGACCTTTACCGGCCTCGTGTCGCAAACTCCGTGTCGTGTAGCGTTGCACGTGCACGTAATGGCGGCGGCTTGCTTCCCTTCTTATTTCACTCGCTTGACCGCGAATGTCCCGAAATAACCGAAAGGAACCCAAAATCAATTGTTTATGAGCAAGCTGGGCCCATAACCAGATGAAAATGGGGGGCTCCTATCGAATATCTTTGGGTTATCTGAGGGAAACACGTTTCTTGATGCAGCAGCTTTATTACGGGAAGGAGATACACACGCCATTTTTCTTATAAAAAAGGTTAGACAAGACTTGACGTGACAGTGACATTTGACGTTGACGTTGACATATATATTTGTTGCGTTTATTTTAACACATTCGCGTCAAACTTATTAAACCCCTCTTTTTGTCGGGGATTAAAAATTTATGAACGCGGCCCAGCATTGGTGAAGCCGCTATAATATGTAAATGCCCTTAGAACCCTAAGGCCGACACCGAGTGGTCGCATCTGTTACAACCTTTTATTCCTCCTACGGGTCGGGCTCGCCCAATTTTATTGCCCGGATTAATTCGTCCACAAAACGCGCGCTGTTTACGCGATCTGTCCGCCCGATAAACACACAAACACAATGCGAATCGCCGCACAACAAACAAATATCAAATACTATCAATTTGAATACGCAAATACAGTAATCGTTATGGGCAAATATATTAAAACTTGTTTGCGGTACAAGGATGAAAAACAGTATTTAACAAGTCTATTTGTATTGTCAGCAAATTAAAAAAATCCCCGACTTTCAAGAACGGCATCTAGTGATAAGTGGCGGAACGACATAATATCCTAACCACGCGATATTAAGGGGAATTCGCAGCGCCGTCTATTATTTGCATGGTAAAATTACAAAACCGCGACTTTGAAACGTAACTCCCAATAACTTTTAAACGGCTGAACCGATTTACATCAAACATGTCTAAAAGGGCAGTTGCTTTCACGTAAAAAAAAAAACCGCAAATTGGTCTATCCGTTCGAGGACTACGATGCCACAGATGGACAGAAATTAGCGTCAAACTAATAAAACCCGTCTTCTATCGAGTGTTTTGGAAAGCGCATATATTAGGTTTGTTTTATTGCTTTACCGATCTCGTATATCACATATTTATCACCAATGTTTTTGTCTCAGACAGCTAATTTTTACAAGGTTGAATAACAACATTAGAAGGAACATACCTGCAATAAATCGAACCACTGGATAAAGTAGATTATTATATTTACTGGTAATAAAATAACAGACAAATTAAAAAGACATTTCCATACAAGTGTGCAGTGCAGCCGCGCCCGAACAATTATTTTAATTTCTTTATACGAGTACTATAGTGATCTAGTATATTCCGTGCTTCGATTTATTACGGGTATGTCGCTTCCACGTTGTATAAAAGCCTTTTTTCTCATGCCTGTGTAAAAATAATAATCGCTTTTAAAACGAAAATACATACCTAACCTATAGTAATCAATGTTTTCGAAGAATTTTCATAATTTGTTTTCCAAACAACCTTTTTTCGCTCTCCGGAGCTATAAAGTTAAAAGTGAATTGGAAAAATTGAAAATAGGGTATCGTTAGAGCGCGCCAACAAAATTAACTCGATACCTGGTACCAGGGGCTGTGAAGCGACGAGGCGGTCGAAGATACGGCGATTGAATCATGGGGCTATTACGACATACGTCTAGGGTTACCATTAAATTTCAAAGTCCGAAAAATGCTTCATTTTTATTGAAATTGTTAGATAAGTAACTTGTACATTGTGGGAAAAAAGTGAAATTGTTATTGATTTTGTGTTTTGGGGGGCCTGCTATTGAGTTCACGAACAAGTGCGAAAAAAAGCTTATTAAGATATAAAGCGAATATTTGCTCTTGTAATTTTAAAAATTCAAAATTCAGTAATCGTGATTTTCTAAGATTTCCAAATCTGATCGCAATCCTGGAAAGAGCCTTAAATTCTGTGAGTTCAGTGCAAATACTGAGATAAGGTAACCCTACACACGTCGGACCACCCTCGGGCGATCGGATCGACCCCCTGTCGCGAAATTGCGAACGTGCACGTCTTTGCAGATATGCTGTCCTGGTACTTTTATTGCATAATTTTGTTACTTGCCAAACGTCGTTAGGCGCTGTTTGCCGTTGGTCTGTTCACTTACCTGAAACAAAAAAACATGAACTTTAATTCATGAACTATAATAATATAGGCTTTGGGCCTTACTTAAGTCCGCCTGTTACATTTTTACAAGCTTTTATTTAACTTGCAATGTATCTTGTATGTATTTATGTATGTATGAATGTTTGTTTAGGTCAAATCTTGCAACTCAATTATCAACCAGTTATCCTCAACCGATTTAGCTGAAATTTTGCACACTTGTATAAGTCGAATGACAATACAATATTATGAAGTCAATGATAGAGCCTGGAGATATTCTACGAAACTCAGTTATAAAACAACATAACCTCATTGAGTAGGACTTGTTTGATTTATCTTGAGCACTTTAGGTAGGGAAAGGGAAGGTGGTCGATGGAACTTAGACGCAACTCCATCGAGTTTGGGCTTATTTCATTTGTCTTAATAAATTCTTTGGCCGCTTGTACAGTGTAATATTTAAAAAAAAACTTATCGGAATAAAAATTAATAAATAAATAAAATTCAATACATATTTCGCGACAAATGTTTGCACATAAATTCAATATTAAAAATCCAAATGTTTATTCAGTAACTAGATTTCTCAACACATTAGCTCAAAAAGTGCTATTTACCACACTGATTTTACATATGTAATGCCATCATCAAATTTTACTTACCGCACAATTGCGGTTAAGTTTTTTCTAAATGTTTTAGGAATAAAATTCTATAAATCCAAAGAATCGAATATTATTTTTAAAACATAAAATCTCGACATGCAGCCAGCCTCAACTCATACCGATACCTTTTTTTCACCTCATTTTTAAAAATAATCGTTTGGCTGTTGGTGGATTGATTTGTAATTGATTAATGCGCGAATCACTACAGATTTGCGTGCAATGCACCTGAAATGATGATGATGATGATTGTTAGTTAAATTGCAGGTAGGTACTTAAAAATATCTTGGAGTAATGAAGTTTTTTTCCTCACTTATGTGTTAAAAAACGTAGTATGGCACACGACACGTGTGGTTTGCTGTGCCCTTGCAGGGCGTCACTTGTACTTTTTTTCTTTGTAACATCTTCGAACTTGTGACTTGCAATAAAAACTGAATCTGAATCTGAATCTGGTATTATTCATCACAAGTCTCGGCTCCATAGACACAAGCGCGGGCTTCGCCGCCGCTAGTTTGTCAACCCGCATCGACCGTAATGAACAATTTACCACATTTGTACCACATTTACAAGCACTTTTACACGTCGTTAACATTTACAGTGCGAGTAGTGTTTATTAAAATTACATTTATTTTTAAAAAAGCTACTGATACCAGCGTTTCACAATGACCACTGCTGAGAAGAAACGTCGGAAGAACCTCATTTTACACTCGCCAGATTGTGTGTAGTAGTACCGAGTGTAATATATAAATATGTATTCTGAATGACGATCTGCTTTTATTTTTGGTCACATATTTTTTCTGCTAACTGCACACCGAATTCACAGACTAAAAGCCGACCCCGGGCTTTCTAGCAAATATACACCCAGAACTAGCGTAATATTTGTTTTTGTGTAAGTGGCCAACCCTGGTGTCAAATCTTTGAAGCTGCCTTCAGGCATCTTGATAATAGCTTGACTGCCATGCTTAACGTGTCTTTCGAAGCACGGGGGAGCTCAAGAAATTTTTATGCCACTTGTAACCCATCCAAGTGCAGACCACTCTCAGTGTCACCTAACTTGCAAAAGCGCTTCGCTAAGATGAGAGAAATACACACTGAAACTCACATTTTTCCTATTCAAAATACAATTTGGGAGAGCCGAACTACCAGGGTCGCAGAGTCACGTAACAGTTACCGCAGTGCAGCTGCATGAGCCCGCAGCACTGCATCCATTCGCTTTTATTATGACATACAGGTACGTGACGTTTTTACGACTTAAATTCACAGTATAGTTTGCATAACTATTATTATCCCAGCGCGGATAGAATGCTGACGGCGACAAATTTTTATCCTTGTAATTTGTCGCATTTCGCGGAATTTACCGCAAAATCATAGATAAATTGAGCGACAAAATAACATTCATTCATGAGCATAAAATGTATTTTATCTCATGCCTAACTCCCGTGCGAGCATTATTTTGGCAGGTCAAAGTAGATATTTTGACGGTTGGCAACGTGAAATCGTGTAAATTTGACGCCAATTTATAAAATATGAGACTAACTTAAAAAGCTACTATACATAAAGTATTATATATGACAAAACACGATCGTGGCAAAACGCGATTAGAGCAAGACCTTACTGCCACAAATGCGTTCGAAGCACCCTTCTAACAAATCAATTTGCGATAGACCCACATAAGACGCAGTTATACCATTTTCAATCGTATTTTAAACAGTTATTCCATTGAAATAATATTGAATTTATGTTTACATGTTTATTATTACATGTGGACACACATCTTTAAACGAGGCAATATTGAGGTTTACATACTATTTAATAAAGAAACTACAGCGCCATCTTACGATGAATCCAACAACCACTTCTGCGGTGGTGAGTCCGTACGCGGCAACAGCTTTTTAGGGTCCATACTCCACTCTCCGTCTGTCCGTCTAGTCACCAACTCACCATATCTCATGAACCGTGATAGCTAGACAGTTGAAACGACCGCCTTGATGCAATGCACAGACAATGCTGTTGCTGTGGCCTGATACTGATCGGGGGTTATTTGATATAATGTTTCAGTCATCGACATGACGAAAAAGAAGGGGTCTAAAATATTCTGCCATAAGGGAACTCGAAAAATAACATGAAAAAAAATCATGTCAAAATGAACGATTTTCAGCTGTTTTACAAAACCGAGCTGAATGCCAAACAGCTAGAGTTTTTTTCAAACAGCGGATTATACAATATAACTGCGACATATTCACCACCAGGCGATTATAAATGAAGAAAAAACCACCGAGATTAATTTTCAAGTAGCGAATAGGTCTAAGGATCCTATTTATATTTTTCCGCAAGGGCCGGGGCAGCATGAATGCGAGGGGTTCTTTTGACGGTCCGTCCGGGGAGATTACGTATAGAGGCCGGTTTTTATTACATCTCCTTTGTACGCCTTGATTACGTAGATTAATAAACGTCGGAACGAACGCCTTTATTTTACGATGTTTAAATTAATAAGCCGAGGTTTACGAGCTTCCGAACGGTTCTTTTTCATTCCGCAGGCGCCCTCTGGCGTTTACAGCGTTTTTTATTGGGGCGCTGCTGGTTGGCTGCCCTTATCCGCTTTTAGCCACTTCGTGAACGCAGCCGCAGTGAAAATTCGTTTAATTTTATTACATTGACATGTTGCGGAGGTACGTTATACGTTAATATGACATTGTGCGTTCGCAACCCTTTATTTTTATGTGGTTTGCGTATAAGCTGTTTAACGTTCATCGTTCAATTTTATTTCCTTCATGCGTTACATTTACTACAGCACGCGAGGTTTTTCAAGTTCATAAAAGTGATTCGAGCGCCAAGGATGTAATTCACCTAATAAAATTTTAGGAATCTTGGTTCCACCAAAATTTGTCAATACCATCTCATAAAAACAACTAAACCATACGTGGTAAAATTTATTGATTCCTTTTTGGGACTTTTTGTATCGCATTAAGGCCAGATTGACAAGGGTTGTATCGTCCACACTCGGTACTCTATGCGATTCCCTCGCTTCTCCTGACTTCCTAGTATTCTGCTACAGTGTAAGCTATGTTGTAATCTTAGGTTGTAATCAACACTTACTAGCAAGCACACCACGACATTTAAATTAAAAAAAAAATACTTTGCTATTTTTGCTATTAAGTAACTTGTTGGATAGATAACAAAATAATAAAGATCGTAGCAGATTACTAAGAAATCAGGAGCAGCGAGAAAATACCGAACATTGTACCGATCAGTGCACGAAGAACTACCCTTGTGTCACAATGGTGTTTACTTTAACAAAGCCCTATGTGAAACAAAAACAATTTTGTAAGGGGAAGCGAAACGATCCGCCCCGCTTACGAGCTCAAAACATGCTAGCTCATTAACACATTCATATTAGAATTGCATGTAAATAATGAATTGAACAGTCTATTTTCTTAAATTCAAATTATCTCAATTTAGAGTAAATGTTATTTGTCTGATACAATTTTTTTTAGATATATAGTAAACACCGCATCCAAGCTCACCTCGAACAAAGAGACAACGGTACCTAAGTAATTTCATTAAGTATAACACTCAGGATACTAGAGGCATAGAATTAACGAGGAGATTGCATGTAATTCGAGTATCAAAATGAATCAGACTGCCCTCGTCACACAATGGCATTGTATACGAGAAAGCCAAACAAAAAATAACACAAACATGCAGAATACAAAACATACATGTCGACCATTATAATATAAATATAGATCTGTATAATAATGTGCGAAAAATTGTTTGACGCCCGGCTCCGCTAGCGGCGCGCGGCGTAGCGTTTGTTCCCCTTTGTTTTGTTCCCTTTATTGGCCTTTGTCCTGTACACTGCCAGTGCGACAAGGGTAGTCCGATTCATTGCGATATTGCACGCAAGCTCCTCGTTACTCCTGATATCCTGGTATTCTGCTACGACATTTGAAAACATTTTTGCTATGTGAATTTTGTAGCGATCGTAGCGAATTTTGATCTACTTTTATCGCTAAAAAATTATGAGTAACAAGAGTTGGTTTATGAAATAATACCATTCCTCCTCTAAAAAGTTTATTTTATTCTTTGAAAACAGTGAATAAAAAGCAGGTGTTAGTACTTAATTGTTCTAATTGTAATGTGCATGTTAATTAATTTAACATAAATTGCATAAAATAGGGAATTAAACATATTAATAAAATTATTATTATTTAGAGCCCGCTAGATCCCATGATGCATTAAATTATTAAAAAAATAACTTAAATTAAAAATTAATTTATTTTACAAAGGGAGGTTTATTTTTCGAAAATTCTGGATTTTTAGGGTTTGGCAAAAACGGAACCCTTATAGATTCGTCATGTCTGCCTGTCTGTCCGTCCGTATGTCACAGCCACTTTTTTCAGAAACTATAAGACCTATACTGTTTAAACTTGGTAAGTAGATGTATTATGTGAACCGCATTAAGGTTTTGACACAAAAATAGAAAAAAAAACAATAAATTTTGGGGGTTCCCCATACTTAGAACTGAAACTCAAAAATTTATTTTTCATCAAACCCATACGTGTGGGGTATCTAAGGATAGGTCTTCAAAAATGATATTGAGGTTTTTAATATAATTTTTTTCTAACCCGAATACTTTGCGCGGGAGACACTTCCAAAGTGGAAAAAAGTGTGTCCCCCCCCGTAACTTCTAAAATTAGGGAATTATAAAACTAAAAAAAATACATGATGTTTATTACCATAAAAACTTCCAGCGAAAATTGGTTTGAACGATATCTAGTAAGTAGTTTTTTTTAATACGTCATAAATCATAAACGGCAATTTACCTTTCATTCAATCAACTCAAATATAAAAATTAAAAAAAAACATACTATAAGACTTTTATATTACGTTATTTGCTACTACGGAACCCTTCATGGGCGAGTCCGACTCGCACTTGGCCGCTTATTTAAAATTTTAGCCATATGTAAGACAAAGGAAATATTTTTTTATTTTTTTTCCCATGTTATTTGTACTATTTATTGACAAATGATGTAAGTTTTATGAAAATCAAAACCTTAGGCTACAAAGGGTTCAATTTCTATATTTGCAACTTTCTTTTTCTCGTAGTTATGATATAAAGTATAGTATGCAACTCTTGAATAAAACGGATTTATATCGAGGACCGGGCAATCGCGTCGCATGGCGATTTAAATCCATCCTTTATTCACTAATGTTTTAAATATTATAAAACACTAGTGTGTTATAAACGCTAATAGTGAAGTTATATTCTATAATAAAATTAAGTGTACATGTAATCAACAACGATATAATTCAATATTCAATTTTAAAGAGCCAACTTACTTAAATCTACACAGAAAAAAAAGAATTTTTAATTCAAGAAAACTGATCTTCATGGTATATTTGCTATTTTTACTTAAACTCAGTAATATTTATTTCAACCAAAACCTTGAAGCCGTTAAAAGAAAACTGCGGTTTGAATTTAAATAATATATTTTTTTAGTTTACAAAAATATTTTCAATTAAAGGAAGATCAAATTCTAAAGTCAAGAAGACAGTATTTTTATAAACTAATTCAAAAAAATGCTAATATTAATAACTAAAGGATGTTAAATTAATGAAATATTCTCTTGACCAAACGTTTTTATTCGACAAAGAAATTATTTTCTTGAATTGAAAAATGTTTAACTCATTTTAACATATTTAATTACTCAAACAGAAGTTTCTTGTTTTTTAATAAAAGATATTTGTAATTTGTTTAAAAAATACATTTTCTTTTTTAAAGGTAACTTCTTTGAACTAAAAGTTACTTTACTTCAGTAGAAAAATGATTTTCTTGACTGGCAACATTAGTTTTTAATTGTTTGAGCGTGTCAAAACCTGCCTATTTGGTCTGTCTGTGCTCCGCGCCGCGTCCCAATTTTCAAAGCTTTGTGTTGTTTTATAGTTAGGTAAGTGGTTGTTTTATTACGTACGTATTACTACAGTTTCATAACGTACCTACATTATTCTCAGTGGTAAGTAGAGTTTTTATTATAACTCCGAAATAACTTGACTTAGAAAAAAACACGCGCTGGAGCCCCGGCGTCAGTGTTTAAGTCAAGTTATTTCGGAATTATAATAAAAACTCTACTTACCACTGAGAATAATGTAGGTACCTACGTTATGAAACTGTATTAATTCGTACGTAATAAAACAACCACTTGCCTAACTATAAAACAACTATAAAAAAATAAATCGAAAGAGCTTTGAATTAAGAATCATCATAAATTTAAAGGAAACACTTTTCAATTGCTTCATCCAAAATACAATATTTCATCTAAACAACAAATCAAAAGAGCTTTCGTTTAAGATTTTGATTTTCTTAAATCTATGAAACATGTTTGTCTTGACGGAAAACTTATTTTCTTCTTTCAAGTAACACTTATCTTCTTTTAAAAAATGCATTCAAAAGAATCTCTTAGGTATATCCAAGAAAATATTAGTTTCAGTATATATGAGTAAAAAACCATATTCTTGGTTGAATGCAATTTGCTTTCTATTAAGTATTTTTGTCTTATTTTAAGAAGGTCTTTTTTTCTGTGTAATGAAAATTTATTGATTTAAAATATGTTACTTTTGCAAACGAAGAAAGAGCTAAAGTTCAATTAAATAAATATATACATATAGACTTTTCACTCAGTATGATGTATTGTACAATGTACGTACATAAGTAGGTACTTACAAGTATCTATACCTCATATATCTAAAACCGTTCATGAATTTTAGAGTTATGGCGAAAAATATATACATACCTACATGAATCCTGAATTATTTTTTTGTGACAGTCGCGTAATAGAGACATTACGAAACGAAAGTACCAAAAAAGTTTCCAACTCGCAGCGCCGGAGTCAGGCAGCGCAATTCGGAATTTTATCGAATTATTCACATCTGCAAGCGACGTTCCGCCGCGGACCAAAGTTAGATGAGTTTCGTCGCGACACAACGGCCGCGGGTAACTCGAAACAAACGGGCCCCGGCTTTGTTTGATTTTCATGTATGCACAGAGTAGATTATATGGCAAAGACAGCTGACTACATTTAATTTATAATATAAATTAATTTCTGACATGGTAGACAGAGCCAATGGTCGTAAGACCCAAAGACCACGCTTAGCGTAATGGTAGGTTTAAGGATGGAAAAAGGAATCAGAATAGTAATGGTTTGAATGCCGTATCGCCTAATAAAATGATTCAAATCTTGCCAATTTCCTCGATCGACTTTTATAATCTGCGCGGGAAAAGAAGCAGGTGGCAGGTAAAGCAATAAAAATAATCAACCAAGTAACACCGACATGTTTTTGCAACCAAGTTCGGAAATGAATTATTAACAATATGGGACAGGGTTTTCTTTTTCAAAAAGACTAATGATCAAGCTGTTAAGACACTGGCTCTGCGTCTGCGAAGCAGTGTCAATTCTCACTAGAAGCGACTTGTATTTCTGAGTTTGCATGGTCGGTTATTTTTAACTAAAAGCCACTAGTGAAGAAAAATTTGTAATCATTGAGTCAAAAAAGGCTACTTATAAGTAGACTTATTGGTAAAGCATTCTCTCCCCGCCGAACTTTGGAAATTCAAACCGATAGCGTCTAAGATTCAAAGATTCTAACCGTCTTATTATAAAACGCAGACTAACTTTGTTACTAGGTAAACCATTATCCGACCAAATCAAGTTGACATTTTCAAATGAGACACTGGCATATTACAAGATGTCAACTTGATTTGCATGGATTATGGTTTAAACCTAGTAAGAAAGTTAATCTGCGTTTTATAATAAGACGATAAGAGATTCAAATCTAAATACTAATAAATACTTTGAAACCAATAAGTACCTACTAGAAACTGCTGAGTCTTTGTATTATTTTACTGTATGTTATAGTTCTTATTTGAATGGCTCGTAGTCCGGGCCTGTCCGCGAGTGCGACTTACAACGTTGCTAGCGAATGTGATGAACTGGCTCGTGGTGGAAAATGCCATTGTTTGTTCGAACACAATGCTCGGAAACTGGCTTTTTGTAGTTTGGAACTGTCAGGTTGTATGGTAACTTTCAGTTTGGAATGGGGTTTTGTGCGACATAAAATAGCGTATTTAGTACTACTTCTGGGCTCTTTTTAACCGATTTTCATAAAAGAAGGAGGCTATCAATTAATCGCGATCTGTAATTATTATTTTTTATGTATGTTCAACGATTATTTGAAGAGGCCTGGACCGATTCTTGGAAAATTCTTATTTTGTTTTATCAAAATCATTTTACAGAAATTTTATCAAAATCAGTTGTGTATTTTGTGGAACAAAGTCGGTTTTTAGTTTTAAAAACTATTATATGTTCAGACCTTAAAAAAAAATATATATTTGATTCCCTTTTTCCACTTTCAAGTTTTTGGCTTAAAGTGGACATTGGGTCTTGGGGCTCAGGTAGAGTTGCCATTTTTAGGGTTCCGTAGTAAACAAGGAACCCTTATAGTTTCTGCATGTCTGTCTGTCTGTCTGTCCACGGTCCTACAGAGAAACTATAAGTACTAGAAAGCTGTAATTTGGCATGGATATGTATATTAATTATGGAGAAAAAGTCGTAAAAAAAACATGGAAAAAATTTTTTTTTCAGTGTAGCTGCCATACAAGTACAGACGTAGTCAATATTTTTTTTCTCGACAAACACATTGAGTATCGTTGAATAGATCTTTCAAAAATATTGTTAGCTTGTGAACACCATTTTTCGATTTAGGGATCCGTTTTTGAAATATTTGGGTTTAAAGTTCAAATTTTTGTTCGAGTCAAGTGTCCCCCGCCTCTATCTGCTAAACGGTTATATATGGCCACGTGAAAAAAATCACATTAAGTATAGCATATATAATGTAGTTTGAAGGAAAACTATCAGAGCCAAGTAGGGTATACAAATTAAAAAGTTATAGGCGATCAACTTATAAAATGTACTTGAAAAAAGATATTTTCATACAAATTCAATAGATATTAGTTTTTAG
Source organism: Acrobasis consociella (assembly GCA_963555685.1). NCBI lineage: Eukaryota > Metazoa > Arthropoda > Insecta > Lepidoptera > Pyralidae > Acrobasis > Acrobasis consociella. Next base: position 769,969 of record OY743119.1, on the reverse strand, counting down.
ACGTTTTTAGTGGCAAGAACTCAAAGTTGGCATCCGCAACTTCGGAACCCTACACTGCGCGTGGCCCGACACGCACTTGCCCAATTATTTTAAATATAAAAGCCGGTCTCTGTGCTGAATAAGGTCGGACATTTTGACTCCAAAAGTTCGACGGGGATATGAAATCATGAGTTTTGAGAATTGAGAACTTTGAGAATATGAGTTTTATGTACGTTAATTGTGGTAAGACCTAAAAACATCGTGCGGTCAACCAAAAAGCCTAACAAAAGCCCGATAGGCCGGACACACAAATTTTAGCTCTGAAGATCGATGGCCAAGTGGTACGCATGTCAATTAATGGGACACATGAATTTTCCGGGATTCAGTGCTGCCCCCATTTGAAATAAATTATTTGAAAGAAAATAATTGTAAAAAGTCTCTCTTTAGTATTATCCAAAAATATTGGATCCATATTTTTCAGTTTACCAATACCAAAAAAAGAATAAATTTACAAAGATACGGAGCATCAAAGTTCCGGAGTGGGGGCTTGCGACGTCACCACTAAGTAAAAATCGTACCTAGCAGTGTCGTCATGCGTAATTTAAATGCGCTGTATCTGTCGGTCTGTTGGTTCTCGACGAAAAGAAAAAATACGCGTACGCGTATTTTTTCCGATGGCCCAAAATATTTTACCATTCGTCATGCCTAATTTTTAAAGTCATTTTTGAACTGCGGCCTCAGGTACTAATTGGATTTTCAGTTTTAATTGGTCCTATTGCGACTGCGAATTGCAAATTTCTGAATTCATGACGTTTTGGCATTTTGTCGCCTCGGCAGAATCTAAAAATTTCACTCGAGTTCCAACTGAATTCGGCAAAACTCAACATTGATTCCTTCCCTACCTAATTGTTATTTCAAACTTTTTAGGATACAGTTTTCTTGTTTTTGATAAGTCTGTCAGGATCGTAGAAAGTGTAAGTCCATAGTCTCTATGTGGGAAACAGTATACCTGTGGGAAACAGGCGTGATAATATGTATGTATGTTATTTTGATAGATATATATGGATCCGTTTGTAATTTGCCGCGTTGAAACTAGAAATTGTGAATTTCCGATATCTTTAAAAAGCAAATTTCTACTCATTTAATGCGCCTAACATAGTGTAAAGTCGTTTTTAATCTTCAAAAGTATTCAAAATTTTAGATTTCTAAAGCTGCTTAAATAATTTAACATAGTTTTAGCTGGCAATAACAGACTGAAAGTAAGCTCAAGATGAAGTGCCACTAGCAACAACCAACTCCTTCGGATATATCTAAGAACGAGAATCTCCATTATTTATTTATTTTTTTACTTTATTAGAAACACAAACAGAATACAATCATATCAAAACTAAAATATCGAACTTCTACATATTTATTCTAGACTGTACTCCAAAATGATATGTTTACAGCTTTACATAGTATCTTTATTTGAAATGTATGCGTCTACTTTATACATATAAACATTTCTTTATTTTTTGCTTATATGCACTCATACATAACATGGTTAGTAGGTTTATTAGGTTCATGTAAGGAACCCTGGCAGGGTGTTGCGAACTATAAGTATGTTAAGTTTTTATATAAAAATAGTGGTTTTGGGTTCAGGTCAGAAATTGTTCGTGATTACATTGAATTTCAGCAAAGATACATAGAACTTATAAGTTAATTTTAATTAATAGCTCTTAATTTCAGGTAAGTTCGATTACATTTTAATTTAATTTTAAATTTTATGAGATGTAGTTTCTGGTAAATTAGAACATTTAATTTAAACAATGATAGTGCAAAAAAATATTTAGAAGGAAAAAAATACTTAATATAAATATAAATGTCAGTATATTAATTGATTGAATAAACTAATAAGTGCATTGATTACCGCATAAAAATTAAGAGATAACAAGAATATACACATTTAATTACCAAAAACGGTGAAACCCTCGTTTCGCCTGGAGTATATCAAATGGATGTAGTTGCTCACTTTCCGGTTTAATTCGCGGTGCGGAGCTAGTGCGCGGTAGCGCGGATTCGTTTAACTCACTTGATCTGTTGAGTGATCCGCGAGCACAACGTAAACAAACTCACAGAAGGATAACCCTTTGATGGACTAATTCTGGTAAACTTCCACTCATTGGACTGAAGTTGACTGAACACAAAAAAAAAGAAAAGGTCTCAAGTCTGGTAGAAAAGGCCTTGGGCCTCAAGTCCGCCATTAACATGTATTGTAATAAAATTAAATAAATAAATAAAACCTTTTTAAGGTTACTTTCAAAACGCGAACACCGCAGCTACAGAGTATAAAAAGTGTATCAGCAGCAGTGGTGGTAAATAATAAATAAATAATAAGTTAGCTGTTAGCGTCCAAGGACTGGAAGTTTACCTAGATACATGACACAAAAATAAACAGTCGTTTACGTCGTACGTCGTGTGGTGTCAATTGAAAAGATTTCAGGTCGCGTTTTTACTCAACTTTTTTATTTTGGCACAAACAGTCATTGTTACAATTACAATTGATGTATGTTTATGTAATAGATAATAATAGCGAATACAGCTACAGTTTGAATAGGTCTTTAATATGGAGTAATTCTCTCTTGGTTTGCACTTTTTGCTGACGATATGAAATAATCCAAGAAGCGCTGCATACGGCGCGTTTTTTATACTTTATAAAGCTGCCTATAGCTAACCATTCTATTAACAATTTGTGTGTCACATCTGATCTCTCTTTATTTTACGTCGCAGCGGTTTCATTCCACTAAGTGAATTTTGGGTGCAAAACTCCCGCTGACGGAAAAATTATATTTTTGAGCAGAATTTTCGTGATTACGGAATTAACTTGTACATTTCACGTATGTTGGCTTCTAATTTGTACACTAGACAGAGCGAAATAACAACACATGATTTTTACAAACAGTTTCAGTATCTGACCTATGACGACCTTTGTGGCCTAGTGGTCATTATGGCAGGCTGCAACACCGGAGGAAATACATATAGTATCGTAGAGTTAGTATCTCATAAACTCATAACCAAGTCTTGAACTTACTTTGGGATTAAAAATCTGTGTGATTTATCCGTACATATTTATTATTTATCTAATTTTCCTTTATATGTATAGATAATACAATACAATACCCTTTATTGCACAAAATAAATAAATACAGGACATAATATTAATTAGGTAATTACGCTTAAAATTCGGGGTATTGTAATTACCTGTGACAACATTTTATTGCCTATTTATATTAGTTTAAATTTTAAGTATAAATTATATTCTCTTAAGATTTTTCTTTCAGGGGACGAATCCAGGACCTTTGAGACTTGCATGGGCACATAGATCCAACATGTAGAGGTCTTGTGAGAGGTTTTGCTATATTTAATTGTGATGGAGCACCCGCCCAGACAAGACAGTAAGGAAACTATAATAATGTTCTCACTGACAGTTCCCAGTAATTGCAAAATATTATTATTAATAAACAACAGAAAAAGCTAGAGGGAAGACAACAGCGTTTCGCTGACACAGCTACAAATCAAATTGACAGCAGGCGACGTTTCCATCTGGGGGCTGCAAATTAATCCAGGAGGCTAGCGGGGGGGTACCGCTCCACGAGCGAAGCGGACTGCAAACCCGCCGTTGAAAAAACGCGGCAAATAAATCAGAACTACCTTCATCTAATCGTGTCGATAGTACTTACTTGCATACATGCTATCACGACTTTATCCCTAACGGGGCAGAGACCATTTCAGACATTCGATAGTACTTAAATCTAACATTTGGTAACTCAGGTAAAGCAATCTCAAGAGCTTATCGTTGGCTTCGACTAGGGGTGCATAGTATTTGAACATAGTATACATTCGTCATACCGATAAAATTCCTTGCAGAAACCATTAAGCTGTCTATACGAAGAAGATTATGTCTCGACAAATCAAATTGACTGCAAGCGACGTTTCTATTTAACAATACCACATACCTGCTACACAAAGCGGACTGAAAAACTAGCGTTTAAAAACGCAGCCGACGAACAGAACTGCGATTTTTCTTTAAGTTCAACATTACTTCTAAACAAACTTAACACTAGTTGGAAAAGTAACACCGGACTAAATTAAAACCCGAGTAAAAAAGCAACAACACTTGCAGTACCTATCTATGAGTAATAGTTTTGACGTGATAACGTCTTTAAAATCGTTTTAGTCGGGTGACATGTTCAGAAACTTGTGTCACACCAAAACCTCACGAGCGCGATCGCAGGTATAACGAGAGAGAGACGGACCGATCTCCCGTCTCATCTCGAGCGCTGCCAGAAGACGTTATCACGTAAACATCTCGATCGTAAACCTACTTTACAAACAACCAATTTTTTTATTAATTTATTATCAGTTTTAGAACATTTATATATTTAATTTACAATACATACTATACTAGTACGATTTACCAGGGGGCAGGGCGACAGAGATATCCAGGAGGTGGCTTGTGTTTTATTCGCGGAAGGCCAACTCCGCGGATCGGAAACAATTTCCGCCGGGACGTCACGGCGCCATCGACGGCACAGATATATTTACACAGACAAACGTCATGTCATCCTGCCACGTATTTATTGGTTCGTTTCCTCGTACAGTCGGTTGCACACCCACGCTACACTTCATTCCGTTGTAAGTTTATTATTTTTTGTGGGAGGTGATCAACATTGATGAAAAATTTTGCAAGCTGCCTAAAGCTTCTGACATACTTAAACAACACATAAAAATTTGTAACTTATTTTTGTATTAAGTCAAAAAGATAGACGTTTGATCTACACGCCCGCCACTGTACCGGCAATTTTCCCAGTTCATTCTCATTTTTCGCTAATGGAATGCCTTGCCAAACTACGTTTGTTTATCTGGCAGCAAGTTTTGGAAATGGCAAATGGACGAGCAAGCAGATAATACAAATGCCTGAAAATACAAATGTACTTAGCTAAATAACAACCCTTTGCCTTGTTATCTCATCCTTTAATTTAAATCTGGGATCTGAAAAGTTGCGTTCTGAATAGAAGATGTGAGTAACATGAAATGTATGTCCCGAGACCTATTGTAATACTTCATAATGGAGAGAGGGTGGGGGGAGGTCCATTCAAGCAGGGCTGTCATGTGAAAGTTTTCTAATCCGAAGGATGCCAAACATTTAGCTAATAAAATGGTTAGCATGAAGGTGGATGGTTACAGTACAGAGATAGAGGAAGACCTAGAAAGACGTGAGAGGAATGTGCGAAGCGGGTCAAGGAGAACTAACCCCTCTCATTTACAAATTAATTAATAAAACATTTAGCAAATATTAGAAAATCAAAAACAGAGGGTGTCAACCCAAATAGCCCGAAATAGGGAGAAGGTGAGAAAATTGATGATAAAACTTATTTACTTAGCTGAGAACTAAAAGAACAACTTCATGTATGGGAACATAATCGATTTAGCACAACACTTAAATTGTCTGTATTCATCCTTATCTTGAAACAACTCGGTTTTAATTTCATTAGCAAATCATCATTATGGCAAATGGTGCTGGACGCAGCGACATTTGAACTATCTTCTTTACTCTCATCGTATTCCCAGTTGCATCCTTAGCTGTAATGCTGTGAAGCTTGAGATCTGCTTTCTGGTTTTTTTTTCTCCACTTTGCACTGAAAGTAAGACTATTAACACGCATATCATCCTTGATGACGCTAAGCCTTCTTGGGTCAACGACGTTTAAACTGGCATTGATCATTATGAGATTGAAATCTGGACTGTCCGCACTTTATACATGAGTTATCCTTTACATACTTGTTTAAGTTAATTTCAGCGAAATTGAACTAAATACTACTAAAAGTAACCTTTGGATCACACGGCCGTGTGGTTTCCGACTAAGTAGAATAGGATCACTCCAAGTCCTCCCGTGGATATCGTTAGAAGGCGACTTAGGAAATACGAGCTAAACAAAGCTTATAAACATCAATGACACCTCTCCAACCCGTCTGGCCAGTGAGGAGAGTGTAGGCAAACTCCTCTTGCTGCTCTGGCCAAGTATGGCTCTGTAGTACAGAGAGGGTCGTGGTCCTGCAGTGGAGACAAAAAGACCTGATAATGATGATGATCATGCGGCATTTCTTACAGGCACAAGACTTTTGACGACCTCCGTGGCGTAGTGGTCACCATGCTAGTCTGCCACCCAGTTCGATTCCCGGTCAGGGCAAGTAGGAAAATGGCCTTTTTCGAATTGTCCTGGGTCTTGGGTGTTTATCTATATATTTATTTGTTATAAAATATAGCATCGTTGAGTTAGTATCCCATAACACAAGCCTCGAACTTACTTTGGGGCTAGCTCAATTAGTGTAATTTGTCCCTATATATTTATTATTTATTACAAGACCCAAAAAGCATTGTCTGTCTGCCACATTAAGGACAAAAACGTGACAAAGTATCGTACATACATACTATCACGTCTTTATCCCTAATGGGGCAGACAGAGCATTTTGGGTCTTGCGGTTCTATGCAGAGCCCAGGGTCGCAAGACCCAAAAGCCACTTTTAGCGTCATGGTGGGCGAGAAGATGGAAAAGCAATCAATACAGTGATGGGTTGCTAGCCGCATCGCCTGTTAAAATGATTTGCATTTTTACCCATTCCCTCGATCGGCTTTAACGATCTGCGTGGGAAGAGAAGCAGCTGGTACATTCTAAGTTTTTTTTATTTCTCCCAGACCAGCATGGGAGTATCGTACAGCTGTTAAAAATATAAATGTCAGAAGCTTGCCAACCCTCCCCTTAGAGGACACATCCCTCGCCCTCATTTGTCTCCGGACACTTTCATGCTAATTTAATTTGACCCGACGTCGGACACTTTTACGCATCGTCCTATTTACGTCCATTACTTAGATAACTCATGGAATAAACGTGAGATAAAATTGCAGCATCTTTTTTTTACTCGACTACGGCAAAGCCAAAATGAGGATTGTGTGTTTCGCCGCTATGTATGTTTGTATTGTATGTATATAAGTATGTATGTATAATCATTTGTCCCCTAATTTCTGCTATGATATACGTAATACTTTGAGGAAGCGTCTTAGTATATCATTATATAGCCTATGTGCCTATAATCAGCGGACAACGGTTATATGACATAGCCTATAATTAGCATCCTGCTGTGGCCGTATTGAATTTAGTGTACATATAGTATATGAGGTCACATATGTATGTATGTAGGTATATTTCCTCCATATCTATAAACAAAAACTTTAATACCGTAATTTATATATTCCTTACTCCTCGAAGGTATCGAAATTCGAAACAAAACGTTCCCGGAAACGGAATAAGGAAAATAATGACAGAGGATATTGACAATGGTTTAAACATCAAACGCCTGGGGTCATTAGGGGACAAATACATACTTATTGACAGTATTTGTTAGTAATGTCTTAAACAAACGCAATTAGCTTTGACGGGTGCAGCAAACAATGTTCAATAAGTGGTGGTTTTCTTTGTTCTAGGAAAATTGTAAGTAATATTTTTTATGCAACAATAATGTGACGTCCAATATGAAAAATGTTTAATACGAAAAATGTCCATTATTAAAAATGACCAATACGAAAAATGACCAATACGAAAATGTTTATAAATATTTGTTTCATTTCTAATGAAGCAGTATAATATCAACCGTTGACGTGTAAAAGAGCCTGTAAACTGCAAGAATGTTTCTTTAGAACAAATCTTGCAACTAAATTTTTAACCAGTTGTGTTGTGCCCATCTAATATAGCTGAAATGTTGCATACTTGTGTAAGTCGGATGACAATACAATATTATGAAGTCAATGAGTTGTTCTGATGAAGGAGCCGAAAGATATTCGAGGGAACTCAGTTATAAAATAACAAAGCCTCAATAAGTAGGACTTGTTATGCTTGTCTTAACGAGCGCTTTATGTTAAGAGATGTTTAGGGTCTGATCACGGAGACGGTGGTCAATGGAACTCAGTAATAAAACGACGCAACTCCATCGAGTTACTTTGGCTAGCGTTGAAAAAAGCGGGAAAATTCCCCGTTTTTTTCAAAGTTTTTTTCAACTTTTGTTCAAAAGTTTCAAGAAAAATACTTATTTAAGGAATTTTTCATGTTTTTTATCAATAAAACGAAAAAAACGGAAGAGTATTGATGTTTTTTTCACAGAATATTTTTATTATGTTTCGGAGGGTAAAATGATTTGATTTTGTTGTCATACTTGTCATGCGCTTATTGATTTTTACAAACGTTTTTTTTTCAAAAATTCCGATATCTTTCGAAAAATTCCGATATCTTTCGAAAAATTCCGAAGGTTTTTTTCGGGAATATTTCAATGCAACAAACGAATAAAACTGTAAAAAACGAGTTTCTTTCACTGAAAAAAACAATTTGTTTCTTTCGGAATTTTCAACGCTAACTTTGGCTTCACAATAAGAGCTTGCACAAAAACTTTTTGCGTCAGAACACTCAAAAAGTAAAGCAGACAGAGCCCAGGGCCGCAAGATTCAAAGGCCTCTTTTCGTGTGATGACGCGCGGGGAGGGAAAAGGAATCAAAATAGTGATGAGTTGCTAGCCACATCACATATTAACACGATTCGCATTTCAGTCCCCCGATAAAAGCTCAAAATATTGTCTGCCTGTTATGGCCAGCCATCCAAGTGCAATCCACGAAAGGTTGCTTAACGTGCAATAGCGCAGTAAAGCTTACTTCTGCCGGGCCACGGAGCTTCTCAAACATTTTGAACAAATCTTTAGTCAACGTTAATCCACGCCGCGGGGCGAGGGGTGCGGGGCGGAACGATCAGAAGGGACGGGTCTCGATGGCTTTTGAAACTTTTCCAATTTTCCAAAAAAGACGTATTAAGTTCAGTTAATCCGTAAGGTTTATTAAGCGGGCTCTGTCTTTATAATGTTATTTATTTTAAGACGAAAAGTTTTCAATTGACGTGTGATTTCAGATTTGTCATTTTCCTAAAGGTATCTGTCATAGCTTGATGAGGCATCTGACATAGCTTGGTGACTGATATAGCATGGTTACTTTCGGGCTTAACGTGCTGCCGTAAAAGTAAGTTTTAAACTTGTTTTATGGGATACTAACTCACCCATTCCATCAGAATCATTAGGTCTTTTGTCTCCACTGCAGGAGCACCACCCCTATCTGAACTACGAGTGCCATACTTGGCCAGAAAAGCCAGAGGACTTAGCCTACACTCTTCATGCTGGCCAGATGTGTTGGAGAGGTATCATTGATATTCATAAGCTTTGTTCAGCTTGTATTTCCTAAGTCACCTTCTACAACATCCACAGGAGGACTTGGAGTGGTCCTATTATTCTCTGCCGGAAACCACACGGTAGAGTAGAACAAATATACATAGACCCAATACTCTGAAAAAGACCATTTTCCAATTTACCCTGGCTGGGAATCGAACCTAAAACCTCCGAGTGGCGGACTAACGTGGTAACCAATACGTCACGGCGATCGTTCTGCAACGTGTGTCGTGTGGACTTCTACTCGATATTATACCTCTCGAAACATTTCAATAAAGCACGAACGCCTTCCAAGAATATTCAAAATGCCAAATTGGTCCGATATTGAATATTTCCGCCTCTACTTTTCCTCCAGCGGGCTGTTCCGACAAAATTACAACACAACAAAGGAATATATGAATTCCCGACGGCATGTGAGCATTCGCGTTTAAAATATTCAAAATTCGAAAGCCGACTTTGAAATGTACAGAAAATATATTATTTTTTTCAAAGATTCGAAGCTTTATTCAGATCCTATGCATTTATTTCTTTTTTTATTATTAAAACACTTGCTAGCCTGTAGCTGTCATACCAGTACTGGGCAAATGCCTCTGCTTTGTTCTTTCCCAGTGCATGTCCGTCATTTTCTATTTGGTTAAAATTTGACCAATGATTTACACCTACTTAAGGCACAGAATTATTATATGTATTACGTACTTAGGATTTTTTTTCTCTCTCTTAGCCTATACCAACTTAACCAATGACCACCATGGATTCCAGACAATAGTAAAATAATCAAGTTGTATCTAATATTATACACATAGCGCTGAGCGTGTTAAAAAAACGCAAGTAAAAAAGCAACTACCTATGAATGTCGAATTACCAAAAACTACGGGAATCGAATTATTTACGCAAAAAAAAATCGCTTTGGAAACACTCGCGCTGATCATTCTTTCTGTGATAGCCGGATTCGAAAATAAGTTAGGAAAGTCTTAAAGTACCCCTTAAAACGCTTTATAAAAAATGTCATGGGGCTGGCTTACGGGCAAACTAATAATACACAGAACAAACGCGTGGCGTGCGCGCGCTGACCTAAAAAGAGACTCAAAGGACTTGCCGCGCTGTAAAAAAAAGACGGACGTCAAAGTTGTCGCATGTTTTGTTGTTTGCAAAAGGTAATTTTTTTTAACTTTAACTAAACGATATTGAATTGGATATAGTAATTTTCAATAGGAAAAAACGCGACGTATGAAGCTATTAAAAAAATGGTACATATACAGTAAGTAATCAATGCTCCACTAATGAGGCATGTAGGTTTCCTGTATTTATACAGTATGATACAAGAGAGATGAGAAGTACGTACAAGAGCCACATAAAACAAAACGAACGTCAGAGCCACGAGAGAGCCTTAATTTTCTCCGGAGCGGGACAAGGCGTCCCGCGTTGTAATTACAGGTTTAGTCTATTGCATTACTTAGCTGTATGCAGTGCAGCTACTGTCTGTACTCTGAATAGTTAAAGAATAAAATAAGTAGGTATGTTAAGTATACTGTGTAATTTCCGGCAGGGTAGAATAGGTCCACTCCAAGTCCTCCCGTGGATGCCGTAGAAGGCGACTCAGGAAATACAAGCTAAACAAAGCTTATAAACAATAAGACCTCTCCCGTCTGGCCAGCGTGGAGGGTTTAGGCTAAGTCCTCTTGCTGCTCTGGCCAAGTATGGCTGTGGTAGACAGCAGACAAAGAGGGTCGTACTCCTGCAGTAGAGACCAAAAGACCTGATTATGATGATGATGATGATGAAAATAAGTATAAATAACTCACAACTCTATTCCTAATGGGGCAGACAGAGCATTTCGGGTCTTGTGGCTCTAAGCAGAAAGAGCCCAGGACCGTAAGACCCAAAGACCTCTTTTGGCGTGGTAGTGTTCGAGAAGGTGGAAAAAGAAATCAAAATATGTCATTTTCATCCATTCGATTAGCTTTTACGATCTGCGCGAGAAAGGAAGAGAAGCAGCTGATACATTCAAAGTTGTTTCCTTTCTCCCAGACCGGAATAAACGCTGAATTGTTCAAATTAGGTCGTAGAACTTTGCTCGCTTCGCTATATCCTTCCACATAATGGTAAAACCGTCTGATCAAGCGAATGAAAAGCAAAATAAAGGCAGTGCGAATCCAATCGACCACCAAATGGAGGAACCGTGTCGGCGGCAGTCGCAGGCTATAAAATCTTAATACTGATAGTTGTACGGCGTGAAATCGTCCCGGGAGTCGGCTCTCCTTGCGACACTCCAATAGGTTTCTGATTTAAACACTATTACGTTGAAACAGATTATTATTTTTTTGAAATGAAGTTCCTTATCACAAGTTGCGGGGTAAGCCTTTCACGAAATGTCAAAAGTGCGTATGCTACTTGTCAAATGAGGGTTTTTAAAAATATGGGACACCAAAAGGCAGTAAAGTGAAGTTAGTTCCTGTATATGCTGCTGTTATTGGACATTTGACGTACAAACTGACGGAGCAAAAGAATCTATCTACTGATGGTCTAACAGTCGAATAGAACTAACGTGACTGTACTGCCATCTGGGGTCTCATATTTCTGAAAACCCTATTTCGAATAGTAGCATTGCGCGCACTTGACATTTTGTGAAGTGCTGAGCAAAATTGACCTAAAATTATACATTTACACAGCTCGGGCAGTGGTAGACAAATATAGACCTCAAATTTAAATTAAATCTATAGTTTAAAACCCATCAATCTACTATAAAACATAGATTTATGCTGAAAATTAATACGTAAAATCCGTCAATGCTCTATAGTTCCAGCCGGAACAAACCGTCCCGTATTAAAGGCCATTATCCCGGTAATCCCGTAATGGCGGCGCGCCGGCTCCGGGACATTCGGCCAATTCCGATAAGCCTTTAGAACCGTCCCCTTTTTTATCTCCTACCTCGTTATCGATATGGCAGACTAATGTAATGGTTATCGCCATGCAAATGGGCGCTCGTCTCTTGCGTGGTTATGAAGCCCTGGTACCTAATCTGTCAGGATTTTGATGTGGTAGATGAAATTCCACACCAGACGTGGACTGACGACCTGAACAAGGTCGCTAGAAAGCGCTGGGTGCAGGCCGCTCTAGATCGGTCATTTTGGAAATCCTTGGGAGTGGCCTATGTCCAGTAGTTGACGTAATGCGGCTGAAATGATGACGATGATGATGAGATAAAATTCCATACAAATGAAGGAGCTATAAACAAAGCTTATGTATTTTTATATTATTTGCCGTGTGGTTTCTGGCAGAGTAGATTAGGACCATTTCAAGTTTTCATGATGGCGACTTAGGAAATACAAGCTAAACAAAACGCATAAACATGAAACCTCTAGTGAGCGTAGAGAGTGTAGGCCAAATCCTCTGGCTACTCTGACCAAGTATGGCTTTAGTAGTACGGACAGAGAGGGTCATGTTCCTGCAGTGGATACTAAAAGGATCCGATGATGAAAACAGCTTATACTCTGGCTAAGTAAGTACATCGCCAAAATAAGATACCCGTTGAACTTTTACAAAACAGCTCAATGTTGACCAAAACACCAAGGCAGCAAAAGACCGAAGTGGAGAAAAAAATCTAGAAAATGGCACAGGCGCTAAGTTGAGAGAGAGTGAAAAAGAGACCAAGCTATTTTGAGACAATGTTAAGATCACTGCCACTGACAAATACTCATCAATACATATAATAAAACAGTAGAAACCGCGTGTTTGTAGATTTGATAAAAATTACAAAAAATGGATGTGGGCGAGAAGAAAAGAGTAACAGAACACAAAAAAGATTTTTTGGATTTTTTGTCTGTCTGTCTGTCTGTCTGTATGTACTCGCTAATCTTTAAAACTACTGAACAGATTTTAACGCGGTTTTCACTAAAAGATTAAGCTCATCCCTAGGCAACATATAGGCTTTGTTTCATCGAAATCTGTTGTCAGATAAAAAAGTAATCATCATTTAAAATTTAATGATAATTTTTCTATGGGCGATTGTTTGTCTGTTAGTACACGCCAATCTCAGGAAATACTGGACGGATTCGAATGAAACTTTTTTTGTTATGTAGCTGTTAAGCCTGAGCAACATATAGGCTCTAATTGATTTTGGAAAACGGAACACCTGATGCAAAGCCTTAATGGTCCAGTTAAACGACAAGAAATATAAAAATGACGCCAAAGCAAAATTAGTTCAGCCTGATGAGCATTTCTTGTTGAGATATAAAAATCGAAGATCTGGAACACATGATGTAGGACCATAATGGTTCAGCTAAATTATAAGAAATATAAAAAGGACGCCTTAGCAAAAGTAGTTCAGCCTGATGAATTTTTTTTGTTGAGATATAAAAATCGAAGATCTGGAACTCCTGATGCAAAAACTTTATGGTTCAGCTTAACTTCAAGAAATATAAAAATGACGCCTTAGCAAAAGTAGTTCAGCCTGATGAACATTTTTTGTTGAGATATAAAAATTGAAGATCTGGAACACCTGATGCAAAAATATAATGGTCCAGCTAAACTGTTAGAAATATACATTAATGACGCATTAGCAAAAGTTTTTCAGCCTGATGACCATATTTATATGCCGGAGTCCTAAAGTTCACGCAGACGAAGTCGCGGGCATCAGCTGGTGTTACGTAAGTATTTATAAACGAGTATGTTTTCGTGAGGTCTATAATTGAATAAAACTGTTGCTCCACCATGCAGAAGGTAATGTCCGATAACGCTGTAATAAATTCAATCGGGAATCAGCGCTGTACTAACTGACAGCCCACTAGACATAAATATATTTTATACGAGATATGATCATTTTGATCATTTAGATGAAGTCTAATTGAAAAAGCGAGCTGAGCGAACAGTCCAGCGTTTGTTTGTATGTTTGCTTGTTTGTCGATAACTATAGTAGTTTTGATCGGAGCGTTATGAAATTTTAAGTATTTATTTTTAAAAACATTACAGTCCTCGGATCTTATCACATGCTTTTATTATTCAAAATAAAAGCATAAAAAATTCGCCATTTGAAATAAATTATTTGAAAGGAAACGGAGAATATAATTTACAATTTTGTCTGATAACAACCCTTCAAACCCTGTGTTTAAAGTGAGAAGGTAAAGCTTCTAAGCATATTTGCGAAAAACGGCCACTTATGACTAATCCGAAGAAAAGCTTGACGTCAAAGGACAGGAACAGTAGAAATAGGTCAAGGGGTCGCCAAAATATTAGGCTCGCGATTTCACAATTCGGGCGAACTATTAGTTTTATGGAGTAAAGGCACAGAATAAATACGGTCTAGTTTTGTCTACCTCAGATGCCTTTACGCAGCAAACACCTGATGGTTAGGGAGGCGAAGAGGGGAATTTTCGGCAATACTCGAGCGTGGCAGTTTAAGATATGAGAGATACCTTAGACCTAATAGAACAACCTTGTAAAGGATTTAGCTCTATATGTAGTGACGCGCGCCTAGGATAGACGATCAGATTAGTAAAAAAAAATCGATAGTCTGAAATACTCGAGCGCGTCAGATTAAGATATTGGGGGTTGATTTTAGTGTTTAAAGACTAAATTTAACTAATCTGACGATAAGTCCTTGACGCCGCCGAGTTATAGGGTCGCGAACTTGTAAAAAAAAACGTTAATCCGGCATTCTCGAGCGCGATTTTTTTATTATTTATTTTGAAGAATATAATCTAAAACTTACTAAAAATACAAAATCTGCCGGTTTCCGCATGACCGGAAGTGTGGAGGAGCCATTTGGTCTTCCTAAGAACGCGTTGCGGCATATAAGTCGCGAACGATACATTTTACAAAAAAAAAGTTTAAATAAACAAAAAAAGTAATTTTATTTTACACAAAAAAGGTCTCTTTACATTTTTGTCCAAAGTTAAAACTTTTTGACAAAAAAAGAAACCAAAAAACCTTTTTCGGTCAGATTAAGAGAACCCACCAACATTTTTGTCAGATTAAAAAAATATGCTTTCAGGATACCGAGATAAACCTCCCCTATGAAAATATGACGCGCTCGAGTATTTCAAAAAAACTTTTTTTTTTGCATTTTCAAAAATTCGTCGTAACTTATCGTCACGCCGAAATCGTCAGTTTTTTTAAAGGGAGCTTCCTTGGGGCCTACTTAACAACCCTTCCGAAAATTTGACGCGCTCGAGTAAATTTTTTTTTTTGCATTTTTGGCTACTTTATATGCCTACCCCCACCACGCAAACCGGCAGATTAGTATACAGTTGTTATCAGAGGCACTTGGGGCATACGTAGTATGAATATCTGACGCGCTCGAGAATGCCCAAGTAACTGTTTTTTTTTAACATTTTTGAAAAACCGTACACGCCAAACCCACCGCTAAAATGGTTTTTACTATACGAACTTTTCTTTTCGAAATTATTTTATCTTTTGATTTTGATAGGTCTCGACGGCGCCGTTGAATTACGCCATTTAGCTACCTCGCCTCCCTAACTATGACAGCGTTGGTTACTGTTCGTAAACCGCTTCTGATCTGCAAGCTAAGTGTTAACAAAATAAACCACCGCATATGCGGAGCTGAGTCGCGCCAATATTTGTTTAGTTTGAACCAATATTATCTTGTGTGATTTACCGCGGCAAACGCTGGCATGACGTCGTTGGTACAACACTGCGTGATATTGGCAGGATACCGTATTACATCTAATATACATACATCCTACTATCCTACTTCTTACTAATATTATAAATGTGAAAGTGAGTTTGTATGTTTGTTTGTATGTTTGTTTGTTTGTTAGCACTTTACGCTTCAACCACTGAACCTATTTATATGAAATTTGATATGGATATGGTTTGATACCCAGGGAAAGACGTAGGATAGTGTTTATCCCGAAATTACCACGGGGAGCGAAGCCCATGGGCACAGCTAGTACATATATATTCACAGTGTAGTTCCGGCAGAGTAGAATAGGACCACTCCAAATCTTCGCGTGGATGACGTAGAAGGCGACTTAGGAAATACAAGCTAAACAAAGATCAATGAGACCTCTCCAAACCGTCTGATCAGCGAGGAGAGTGTAGGCCAAATCCTCTGGCTGCTCTGGCCAATGGAATTTATGTACATACATACACGCAAAAACTTTTGCATTTTCACAAAATTTTTATGGTATTACTAACCTAACAATACTTCCATTCCCTGTATGAGCGTTCTAGAGTCCTTTTGATGATGTTTGATGACGTCACAGTGGGGTCACATGTCCGCTCAAGTACTCTGAACACTGAGCTTGATGAATATGAGAGCCTGATGTCAGTGCCCCCAAACACACAAACGAGCAGAATTATCGATTTATAAAACAGCGTTTGTATGTTTAGACGTACATGTTATTTAGAGCTTTAAAAATATTTATTGCGTTTCATATAAGTCATATTTAATTAATTACTCTATTTAAATAATAGTAATAAAAGGTTTTAATGTTTTAATTAATAATCCATCTAGTGACGAGGGAAGATAAATAAATTAGTAGAGTTTATAAGGCGATGGGTTAGCATGCCATTACCACAAAATATGTACTCCATTTAGTTAGGTATTTCAATAAATGTAAACAATCTTGACATGTCTTTTTATTGAAATATACACTTTATAAATTAATAATTTTGTAAATTACAAAGTTATTATGTAATTTTTAATTTATAACATAATTGTTTGTAATTAGCAAAATTATTGATTTATAAAGTGTATATTTCAATAAAAAGACATGTCAAGATTGTTTACATTTATTTAATTATCTAACCAAATGGAGTATAGCTAATTCTAGAACTTCGCCATGTAGTTGGAAAGGAGAAAATTCAAATTGGGCCCAAAGTCAAAGTTCGAGCTGTCAGGCGGCCATGAAGTCAATAGTTAGTACTACTAATGGCGATCATTTGTTAGTATGGCATGAAACCTGTGGGGTTATTCCACAACTTTTTATTTCCATTTAAAGATTGATTTTTTTCATACTTTTTTCCCAAGTGCCGGCCAGATTCCGGCGATGCACTAGGTTGTTAGCACTAGTGGCGGTGAGCAATTATTACTATGGCATTAAAAGTGTAGGGTTATTCCACAACGATTTATGGGCTTTTGAAAAGTGAACTTTTCACACATTTAAAAAAAAAGTGCCGGCCAGAAGGCGGCCACAATTCCAATTGTTAGCATTACTAATGGCGATCATTTGTTAGTATGGCATGAAACCTGTGGGGTTATTCCACAACTTTTTATTTCCATTTAAAGATTTATTTCTTTCATACTTTTTTCCCAAGTGCCGGCCAGATTCCGGCGATGCACTAGGTTGTTAGCACTAGTGGCGGTGAGCAATTATTACTATGGCATTAAAAGTGTAGGGTTATTCCACAATTTATGGGCTTTTGAAAAGTGAACTTTTCACACATTTAAAAAAAAAGTGCCGGCCAGAAGGCGGCCACAATTCCAATTGTTAGCATTACTAATGGCGATCATTTGTTAGTATGGCATGAAACCTGTGGGGTTATTCCACAACTTTTTATTTCCATTTACAGATTTATTTCTTTCATACTTTTTTCCCAAGTGCCGGCCAGATTCCGGCGATGCACCAGGTTGTTAGCATTAGTGACGGTGAGCAATTATTACTATGGCATTAAAAGTGTAGGTTTATTCCACAACGATTTATGGGCTTTTGAAAAGTGAACTTTTCACACATTTAAAAAAAAGTGACGGCCAGAAGGCGGCCACAATTCCAATTGTTAGCATTACTAATGGCGATCATTTGTTAGTATAGCATGAAACCTGTGGGATTATTCCACAACTTTTTATTTCCATTTAAAGATTTATTTCTTTCATACTTTTTTCCCAAGTGCCGGCCAGATTCCGGCGATGCACTAGGTTGTTAGCACTAGTGACGGTGAGCAATTATTACTATGGCATTAAAAGTGTAGGGTTATTCCACAACGATTTATGGGCTTTTAAAAAGTGAACTTTTCACACATTTAAAAAAAAAGTGCCGGCCAGAAGGCGGCCACAATTCCAATTGTTAGCATTACTAATGGCGATCATTTGTTAGTATGGCATGAAACCTGTGGGGTTATTCCACAACTTTTTATTTCCATTTAAAGATTTATTTCTTTCATACTTTTTTCCCAAGTGCCGGCCAGATTCCGGCGATGCACTAGGTTGTTAGCACTAATGACGGTGAGCAATTATTACTATGGCATTAAAAGTGTAGGGTTATTCCACAACAATTTATGGGCTTTTGAAAAGTTAACTTTTCACACATTTAAAAAAAAAGTGCCGGCCAGAAGGCGGCCACAATTCCAATTGTTAGCATTACTAATGGCGATCATTTGTTAGTATGGCATGAAACCTGTGGGGTTATTTCACAACTTTTTATTTCCATTTAAAGATTTATTTCTTTCATACTTTTTTCCCAAGTGCCGGCCAGATTCCGGCGATGCACTAGGTTGTTAGCACTAGTGACGGTGAGCAATTATTACTATGGCATTAAAAGTGTAGGGTTATTCCACAACGATTTATGGGCTTTTAAAAAGTGAACTTTTCACACATTTAAAAAAAAAGTGCCGGCCAGAAGGCGGCCATACCCATAAATCGTTGTGGAATAACCCTACACTTTTAATGCCATAGTAATAATTGCTCACCGTCACTAGTGCTAACAACCTAGTGCATCGCCGGAATCTGGCCGGCACTTGGGAAAAAAGTATGAAAGAAATAAATCTTTAAATGGAAATAAAAAGTTGTGGAATAACCCCACAGGATTCATGCCATACTAACAAATGATCGCCATTAGTAATGCTAACAATTGGAATTGTGGCCGCCTTCTGGCCGGCACTTTTTTTTTAAATGTGTGAAAAGTTCACTTTTCAAAAGCCCATAAATCGTTGTGGAATAACCCTACACTTTTAATGTCACAGTAATAATTGCTCACCGTCACTAATGCTAACAACCTAGTGCATCGCCGGAATCTGGCCGGCACTTGGGAAAAAAGTATGAAAGAAATAAATCTTTAAATGGAAATAAAAAGTTGTGGAATAACCCCACAGGTTTCATGCCATACTAACAAATGATCGCCATTAGTAATGCTAACAATTGAAATTGTGGCCGCCTTCTGGCCGGCACTTTTTTTTTAAATGTGTGAAAAGTTAACTTTTCAAAAGCCCATAAATTGTTGTGGAATAACCCTACACTTTTAATGCCATTGAAATAATTGCTCACCGTCACTAGTGCTAACAACCTAGTGCATCGCCGGAATCTGGCCGGCACTTGGGAAAAAAGTATGAAAGAAATAAATCTTTAAATGGAAATAAAAAGTTGTGGAATAACCCCACAGGTTTCATGCCATACTAACAAATGATCGCCATTAGTAATGCTAACAATTGGAATTGTGGCCGCCTTCTGGCCGGCACTTTTTTTTTAAATGTGTGAAAAGTTCACTTTTCAAAAGCCCATAAATCGTTGTGGAATAACCCTACAATTTTAATGCCATAGTAATAATTGCTCACCGTCACTAGTGCTAACAACCTAGTGCATCGCCGGAGACTGGCCGGCACTTGGAAAAAAAGTATGAAAGAAATAAATCTTTAATTGGAAATAAAAAGTTGTGGAATAACCCCACAGGTTTCATGCCATACTAACAAATGATCGCCATTAGTAATGCTAACAATTGAAATTGTGGCCGCCTTTTGGCCGGCACTTTTTTTTTAAATGTATGAAAAGTTCACTTTTCAAAAGCCCATAAATCGTTGTGGAATAACCCTACACTTTTAATGTCACAGTAATAATTGCTCACCGTCACTAGTGCTAACAACCTAGTGCATCGCCGGAATCTGGCCGGCACTTGGGAAAAAAGTATGAAAGAAATAAATCTTTAAATGGAAATAAAAAGTTGTGGAATAACCCCACAGGTTTCATGCCATACTAACAAATGATCGCCATTAGTAATACAATTGGAATTGTGGCCGCCTTCTGGCCGGCACTTTTTTTTTTAAATTTGTGAAAAGTTCACTTTTCAAAAGCCCATAAATCGTTGTGGAATAACCCTACACTTTTAATGCCATAGTAATAATTGCTCACCGTCACTAGTGCTAACAACCTAGTGCATCGCCGGAGACTGGCCGGCACTTGGAAAAAAAGTATGAAAGAAATAAATCTTTAATTGGAAATAAAAAGTTGTGAAATAACCCCACAGGTTTCATGCCATACTAACAAATGATCGCCATTAGTAATGCTAACAATTGAAATTGAGGCCGCCTTTTGGCCGGCACTTTTTTTTAAATGTATGAAAAGTTCACTTTTCAAAAGCCCATAAATCGTTGTGGAATAACCCTACACTTTTAATGTCATAGTAATAATTGCTCACCGTCACTAATGCTAACAACCTAGTGCATCGCCGGAATCTGGCCGGCACTTGGGAAAAAAGTATGAAAGAAATAAATCTTTAAATGGAAATAAAAAGTTGTGGAATAACCCCACAGGTTTCATGCCATACTAACAAATGATCGCCATTAGTAATGCTAACAATTGGAATTGTGGCCGCCTTCTGGCCGGCACTTTTTTTTTAAATGTGTGAAAAGTTCACTTTTCAAAAGCCCATAAATCGTTGTGGAATAACCCTACACTTTTAATGCCATAGTAATAATTGCTCACCGTCACTAGTGCTAACAACCTAGTGCATCGCCGGAGACTGGCCGGCACTTGGAAAAAAAGTATGAAAGAAATAAATCTTTAATTGGAAATAAAAAGTTGTGGAATAACCCCACAGGTTTCATGCCATACTAACAAATGATCGCCATTAGTAGTACTAACAATAGAAATCTTGGCCGCCTCCATAGCCAGAGTTTGACATGTGGACCCAAAAATGTATGGCGCCTGAATGGTCTCCTTTGGCATCCTTGGGTGACCATCTCCGTGCGTATTATGTTTGGAGAAAAAAAAGCGGGAAGCACGCCCCGGGTGTGTAATCGAGAACGCGCTAATATGAAGAAGATATGTTCTAGGTTTCTGCCATCGACGACGTACTCGAAACTCACTACTTTGATGACCGTAGATGAACTTACCTGTAATAAAATAAAAAGTTTTTTTAGTAACATTTCTATTTTTTATGATTATGCCACTCTGTCCCACTGATCGGCAAAGGAATCTCCTTTAGTACACCACTGATCTCTATCTTTGGATTTCCATGTCTTGTCAAAAAGCGCCAGATAGTACGGAAAGGAAGAGCTTTCTCTTTTAAGAAATTTATTTCTCATAAAGACTTTTTTTTGTTTTGGTATAGAAGTGAGCGTATGAATTACAAACAAGCGGTAGGCAAAAAATATAAAAGTGCACTAAGCTACGTACTATTCGATGTCGAGCGGACGGACGCACTATGGGATGAAACGGTGCGATCCATCTCAAAAATCGATAACTTCTTTGTTTCTTGACATTTTTGTCTGTTTTTTTTTATACGTATTCCTGAACATTTATACTATTAGATAATTTAAACACCATCAACTTAAAAACTATATTTATTTAGTAAAAAAATTACAAATATAAAATTATGAAAATTTTCACCGAAAACTTATATTTAAATATTTAATATTAAAGTTTGCTTACTTTAAAAATAATAATAATGTAATAACTACGTACTTATATTATATTATGTTTTGAAAAAGCAATAAAAAATATTCTTCTCATTACTTGTCAATATTAAAAGCTCTTTATAGATTCGTTAAGTAATTGTCTTGATATTACATTACTCGATCTATTTAAGCTAGATATATAGGGATCAGAAGTATAAAACAGTGTATGCAGAATATCTTTAATTATGGCTGACCTGGAACACTTCCGAGCATGATGCAATCGAAACCAAATTACGAGCTTCTTGAGCATCTTCAGATAATTGGCCTATCGGCAAAACTGCGAAATCCTTGATTATTATTTAAATGGTACTATGTATCAGAATTTTATGCACTGAGGATGGAATGTAGCAATAGTTATATTTACTTACAAATAACTGTGCAGTTCCTAGCACATTTTCACCAAACTTCAATGCGTTAATAGAAAATCCTGATGACATGGTTTGCAGATTATATATTATCTCTTGACTAACCCTTCATCAACACCCGTAATTTCTGCAGAACATTGACAATTTTGGAAGAATCTCCTTGCCGTGTTTCCATAATTGCTGTTTCCCGAACCTTGACGAAGTTTGACAATGTGTAAACCAAGAAAACTCCGGAAGCGAGTTTGGAACTTTGACATACTGTTTTTTCTCTTTTTTGAGCTTCTTATTTTCTGCAGTCGATGCAGACCACTTTTCAAAGCCTAGATTATAAGAAACATGCAGTATCCTTTCCATACATCTTATCCATGCATGTAAGGTGGAAAGTCCGTATTTGAACGCATCTTCATTCCCAACTCTTGCAGTCACTTTTGTTAGATCGTTCATGTGTTTCGGAGTTGCTCCACAAATAGTGCATGAAGCACATGAAGGTGTCTGCGTTAACACTTGAGCAACTTTACCGTCAATCATAGACATTTTCACAGATGAAGTATTTCTGTTGCCGCTTTAACAACAAATACTAAAAAACAAAATAAAATAAATATTTAATGGGGCTCCCATACAACAAACATGATTTTTTTGTCGTTTTTATAGATAATGGTACGGAACCCTGCGTGCGCGAGTCCGACTCGCACTTGGCCGGTTATTATTTTGTATCTAAAATCGTCAGGAATTAGGGCGCAGATAACATGACACTTCTTTAAGCACCTATCGCAATTAGATAAATAGTTTATGTTTTCCAACAGGTTAACTGGTAGAGAATGCATTAGCATTAAGTTCACCTTTTGTACCGTTGTGGTCAATAAAGATTTTAATAAATAATAACATGACTCACTAGTTACTTTTTCCTTCAGTTGACATTTTTGCTTTTAGCTCGAAATGGCGCAATAATGACGCAGGTTTTTTTTATTTGCCTGTATTACTGAATAGTTAAGGTATCTAAAAATGTCAATAACTCGACATCGGCAGCTTTCGGCAACAAGGAAACCTCTAATTGAAAATAAAAAATAAGGATATTTTTATTAAAATGTAAAAATAAAATAACAAAAATTATTTTAAATAAACTTAAAACGGATTTGAAAACTAGATATCCTGAGCAATCTGAAAATGTATAATACTTATATATTTCCTTCGAGAATTTAGAAGATATCTGAAGTTAAACTTTCATAACGAGTAATAATTTTTCGAAGTTTAAAGTTTTGATGTAATTTTAAATATATCCACAACTAACTATTATTATTTTTTACTTGTACATCAAATAGCTCCAACATTTAAGAATATAAAACAATCGAAATGGTTTCAGTATCACGTATTTCGTTTAAACCATTTTTGAGATGGAATGCACCGTTTCATCCCATAGTGGGACGTCGCGGAAGCAAAAAACTCGCGTTACTAGATGTGTATATGGGATTTTTTTTTCTATATACTATCTTAGAAAACAGGGTTCCTGAGTGTGAGTTTTTATTAATATTCAAAAAAATACTGCATTTTAAGTCATGTAGTAGTGTGAAAGTTCAGGAACAGCTTAAGGAATTTGCATTTTTATCAAATAGGATCCAGGTCTAAGGAATTAAGTGTGCAAAAATATTTTAGGTTGTAAGAATATTCTGATCTCTTTTGGATGGCTGTGTAATGAGGAAAGAGAAGAGCCACGTTACAAAACAGATGCTAAATTTGAAGATTACTGGATATAGGAACAGAGGACGGCTAAAGAAAAGGTGTATGGAGTGTTTTAAGGACGATATGGATAAAAAGAATGTGACAAATGTTTTGACAAAGGATACAGGAAAATGGAAAAGACTCACATGCTGTCCCGACCCCACGTCAAGTGGGATAAGGTGAGAAGGAAGAATACTATGATCCCTCTTATGATGTCATATACATGTTCTTGCTGGATAGACCAAATCCCAACTATGTTACGAATAAAACTTTCGTTTCGTAACATAGGTATTCTATATTCTTTTTATTATCCTTCACTGTCCCACTACTGGGCAAAGGAATCTCCTTTAGTACACCACTGATCTCCATCATGCGCGACGGATTTTCCAGTCCTATTTTTTTTTAAAATCTTTATTGGTCCAGACTGCAACCAGCCAAATTCTATGTTTACAAAACCTACTACACCTCTCCTCATAACCCCGCATAGCTCGACACATCGCCGCATAACACCGCACTTCTCCGCACATTTCCACACTTCTCCGCACTAAAAAATGCTGCGCGCCGCCTCTACAACAGAATATCTATGTCGGTATCGATACAGAGCTTCGTTTTAATGAAGCGGCCGGGTCCTCGCGGCAGCTCGTTTGCGTCCGTAATTGCTCGCCGTTCCGTTTGTTTGTTTCTGAACGTCTTTCTCTAATTATGCCGATATCGGACGAATCCGATTATAAAATGTATCATTTTTGCGCTTTTCTTATAGAAAATGATTTGATTGACGACGTCCTTGGTGTAACGGTCAACACGCTAGCCCGCCAAGCCGGAGGTTCTGGGTTAAGTCCCCAGCCAGGGCCAGTTGGAAAATGGCCTTTTTCAAATTGTCCTGGGTCTGTTTATCTAAATATAATATCTAAATATATCGTTGAATTAGAGGTATAATTCCTTAACATAAGTTTAAACTTACTTTGATGCTAAATTCAATCTGTGTGATTTGTCACTTTTTATATATTTCTTTGATTTCTCTTGTCCCATGTTAAACATTTTACAAAAGACTTTTACAGATACCGTTTTAGCATCATATGAACTCTTGGTTATAGTTATAACATGTTTAAAGGCACCTTTCATATCAAATGAAAACTATTAACAGAAAAAAATGTAATAGAGACCTTTTTATGACAAACATATTAATTAACTAAACGAAATCTTTCAGTAGCATTAAAATATGATTTTTCAGAGTACGACATAAGCACTGTTTATTTTACCGGTTGTTCAAATAGAGAAACTGCATGCCGCTTCTCTATTTGCCTTCAAACAGTTTAAAACGTTTTTGTACAAATATTCTCTGTGCACATAATCCAGAACCCTTGCCGCATGTCACGAATCACGGCGCAGGTTTCAAATTATATGATTTCAGTATTATTAAATTTTGAAACTGAATTACGTAACTTTCGATTTGACGACCTCCGCGGCGTAAACGTCAACACGCTAGTCCGCCAATCCAGACGTCCTGTGTTCGATCCCCAGCTAGGGCAATATGGAAATTGGCCTGTTTCAAATTGTCCTGGTTTGGTGGTTTATTTATATATATTTATTATAAAATATAGTATCGTTGAGTTAGTAAGGGAAATATGCGTGATATTATGTATGTATGCGTATGTTGAGTTAGTATACCATAATATGCAAGTTTAAAATTACTTTGGGGCTTATTTATGGTTATATCTTTGATAGTGCTTTCCCGGTTGCTAGAGCTGTTGTGTTGCCTCGGAATTTGGGTTCCGCTTTTTGTCTTTCTTTATATCGTTTTGGTTCTTCTCTCTGGCAGTAAGATTATTTGTCAGCATATCATCATTGACGAGTCGTCAATGATGATATGCGCACAAATGTGTCGCGTCGTTATTGACGTCATGACACATTTGTGCGTACGTCAAGCCAAGAGTCAAAATTAAAACACTAGTCCACAATCCACTAAAGTCAAAATCAAAGTCAATTTTTTTTTAATTCAATGTAGGATAAATTTGTCTCTTATTGAAGGTCATTCAGTCTTAAACTTAGATAATGGTAATGCTACTATATTATCTGGAATTTTATTACAGAGGCGCAAGCCGAGACCCACAAAAGATTTTTTTGTTTTCTCTAACCGCAAAGCTGAGATTGTTAATTTATTTTTATTTATTGTGTTAATACTATGAATATAAGTGAATATTCTGACGCATGTACATTATGTTCGCATAGATGAATTGCGAAGGGAGGGTCAAAATATTTATGACTTTAAACAGTTCCCTTAAAGACTCTCTAGCACCTAATTTATATATAAATCTGATAGCGCGTTTTTGTAAAACAAATATGGTATTTATATCTGCAGCGTTACCCCATAGCAATATTCCATAGGACATAACACTGTGAAAGTACCCAAAATATACCAAACGCGCTGTATCAACGTCAGTCATTTGCCTTATTCTTCTAACCGCGTAGGCCGCAGAGCTAAGTTTTCCAGCTAGTTGTTGAATATCCTCCCCATTGCAAAGGGGCACCCCATTGCAACTCCGAATCAAGCGTTTTTCCCAGAAATGTTGTGTTATCAATCATATCTACTGCTTCCTTATTAATAAATAATCGTCTTGGAACTTTTCTAACCTTCGGTAAGCAGAACTTTACACCTTTAGTTTTTTTTGCATTTAATATTAAATTATTTGCCGTAAACCAATCCAACACTTGCGACAATGTATTATTAAACTCATCAGAGGTGTCAGTTTTCATATCTACGCTGAAAACACGGGAAGTATCATCAGCAAAAAGTACAGACTTACAATCTTTAACATAATATGGTAAATCATTGATACAAATCAGGAACAACAAAAGACCCAAGATAGAACCCTGGAGCACACCCATCTCTACGGTTGATCCTTCAGATTTTACTTGATTTACACTAATTAAAATTAAAAAACAAATTAAATAATTTAAAAAAAACTAATTAAATTAAAACTTTTTGAATTCTGCTACTAGTTACAAACAAGTCAAACCAGATACTTTTTTCTTTACGTCAAAAAAAACATTATCTTTCTTGTCCCGGGTTGTATTTTACATTTTCAGAAACAACATCCTAATTGAGTTATGCTCAACATAAAATAATTTGGACCAGGAAAATATTATGGTGTAAGTAAATTATGGCTACGTAATGTCTAAAATTTCGGCACGTTTTCAACCTTATTGCTAACGTGTTAAGTATTAAAAAGCATCTGAAATTAAGGACATTGTCTTAGTCGTCACCAGGTTAACATAAATCAAGTGTTACATAAACCTGTTTCGCGGGTTACCGCATAAACTGTAATGAAATTATTTACCTAATTTAATGCAATACAGAATTTATTATGTCGGCCCTAGAAGAGAGGGCGAACTTTACACACACATACACAGCTTAGCCCATCATTTTCTCTCTAACTTTGCACGGTCGTCGTCATCTTCTAGGTGGACATAAATTTAATAGGGATGTGCCTGGATTGGGTTAAAAATAAATTATTTCATAGCGTGATAAGAAAAAAAAAAAGACACAAAATAATGTCACTTGTTATTACATGTATTTTGAACGAGATATTAGAAATAATAAATACAGAAAAAGTGATATCTGACTCGTAATCGTAATAGAGCGACATTTAAATCAAAGAAACTATGATGGCACAGTCCTGTATGTCATACGAATCCCATAGAAATTTTTTTTTTTTTAATTCTTATCTGTGACGTAATAGACAAGGCTCGTTCCCGAACCGTGTACCAGGCAATCAGCATAACAGCAGAGGTGAACCGCCCGAAGTGCCGCGAGCTCACATGTCGAACAAATCCTGGCCATTTAGATTATGCTTATTGTTATGGAGGCCGTGTTACGTTGATATGGGCCACCCCTATTTGTACGCTCTCCCACAATACGTTTTGCGGTCTCATTGAACCTTATTATTGTAGTAAAAGAGACGATATTTGACTGTGGTATTTGATAGGTGGTTACGGTTTCCAGGGCTGTCCGTTCCGTTTCAACATCAGCAGATTGTTTCCGCATGAATATTTCATTATTAATGCTACCTGCCGCGTATTTTTCGAACATTCAACAGAAGGTCCAAATTAACATTCACCGAGTCCCGTTCCAGAAACATTCTACATTATAAATGTAACTGACACTTGGAAAATTTAGATAAGTTACTTTGCTAAAAGCTTTGAAGTCGTTGTAAATTCTGCTGTCGCATCAAAAATTAATTTAGAACGAAGAATCAATATTAATTAAAAGTTTTAACCTCAAGTTCTATCAATCGGAGTCCAATATCGAACTAATCAATGTAATTTTAATTAATCCTTTCCTTGAGAGAAACGTAATAGCTGTCGGGAAAGTCGGCCATTGGGGCAAAAGGTGAATTACTCGAGAACGAGGGTGCTTGCCGGAGGTTAAGTCTAATTGGCCCTAGCGCTCGAAGCCAGCCCTTTGAAACGAGTGTACTCCACTGCGATTCTGATAGCCTGGTACATGTGGAATGTGGGTCGCTGTTGAATAAAGAAAAATAT
Source organism: Acrobasis consociella (assembly GCA_963555685.1). Taxonomy (NCBI): domain Eukaryota; kingdom Metazoa; phylum Arthropoda; class Insecta; order Lepidoptera; family Pyralidae; genus Acrobasis; species Acrobasis consociella. The sequence goes on along the minus strand of OY743119.1, from coordinate 741,447 downwards.
CCACGCAAATCGTAGAATTTGATCAAAGGAATGCGATCTAGGGAAATAAAAGTATGTCACCTATTTTTATTTTCCAGCTTGTTCCTGTTTTCGTCTTATTTTTAACGTTAATGGTGTTGCTATCCTTGCTAGAACGTGAGCGATTGAGACGCGAACTTTTGCCTAAAATGAAAATACGATCTCTGAAAGTAGCCAAGTCCTACCACGTTTGTTATATCTTACCATTTTTAAGACAACTCGAGAAAGGGATGCTTGTAAAATATTGTAATAAGTTAGACTCATCATCATCATCATCATTTCAGCCGCACAACGTCCACGGCTGGACATAGGCCTCTCCCAAAGATTAATTAAGATTGTAATAAGTTAGACTGTCTTCTTTCTCCTCACCTTATCCCACTTTACGTGGGGTCGGGACAGCATGTGAGTCTTTTCCATTTTCCTCTATCCTTTGTCAAGGCACTTGTTACATTCTTTTTGTCCATGTCGTCCTTAACGCATTCCATCCACCGTTTCTTAGGCCGTCCTCTGTTTCTATATCCATTAATCTTTAAATTTAACATCTTTTTCGTAACGTGGCTCTCCTCTCTCCTCATTACGTGTCCATACCATCCTAGTCTATTGCTTCTTAGCTTTTCCGTTATTGGAGCCACCTTCGTACTTCCTCTAATGTGTTCGTTTTTAATTCTATCTTTTCTTGTCACTCCACTCATCCATCTTAACATTCTCATCTCTGCTGCATGAAGTCGTCAAAGTCGTCGTAATAAGTTAGACTGTGTCGTAGTAAATAAATACTTGGGTGTACTGCTTGATTATAAATTTCATATGCCGGATGGCTGACTTAATCTAGTGATGAGAACTGTCTCCCAAAATTTTATAAGTCTGTTTAAGATATCCTAGGAACATTTAGTTTAGGTAGGTATATTACTTTTTAATTTTACCCGTTTGTTCCTTGGGATGCATTTTACCATTGACTCTTAATTAGAGTAAAGAGCGCGCCTTCTCATGCGTTTAGGCTGACAGAAGTGGTTAAGAGTAATCAAGAGAATCGGAATATAGCAAAGCTTTAAAAGTACTAAGGCTACATGACACGGACACCCTCGACCACTCAATCTTTTAAAAGACAGTCAAGATAGACAAGTGCCTTCATGTACTAGGCTAACAGAAGTGGCGGAGAGCTCTCAAGCGGAGGGTCGGATCGAGCGCTAGGGCCAATTAGCTTAACTTCTGAGAAGAGCCCTCCAAGCGGCAACCTCAAGCCCATCACTTTTCAGCTTTAGTAGGCTAGTCTCTAAGATTTAAAACGTTGTCCAAATCATCTTCCTCGCCTTCTCCCTGTTTGGAGTCGGCTCTGTAGTTAATTCCCTGCATAGTTTTCTATCATTTACCATATCTGTACTAACCCCTCTCCTCCATTTCTTCTTTCATATATTCCCCTTACGTCTTTCTAAGTCGTCCTCTATCTCTGTGGTTATCCACCTCGTCATAGCAGCCTTAATATATATTTTTTATCTTTGCTTTAATCTGTCACTATTATTCATAAATTCCATACTACAAAAAAATAAATAAAGAATCAGTAAACCGAACAATTAACGTACAAAGGATCTGTTTTCCTTTGACACGTCCAAGTGACAAAAAGTGAGGATGCCAAATTGTATTATAATAAACAAACAAACAAGCCTGAATTCCCGACAAAGGAACCAGCGCCGGAATAATTGTAGGATATTTAAAATAATTTCGGTCAAGCCTGGTCGGGCTCGTCACTGAGGGTTCCGTATGAAAATATTTGATGAGAGCCGCTTCGAACCGCTCGTTTTAAAAATCCTTGAGTTGAGGGTATGTAACAGTGGACACAAGAGTGTTATTTCCCAGCCAGTTTTGTTCGTTCTGTATGGTTAACTTTATTATTTAATATTTACATCTCTTTAGACAACACGTGAAAAAGACAAAGAAGTAAATGGAAGAGACCTTTGCCCAACAATAGAACAAAATTGGTAATAAAAAAAATCTAGATTATTATGAGGTAGATTACATTAGATTTAGAAGGTATAAGATGGATATAGAGTATTGTAAAATGTGACCAGAAACGAAATACTTCTGTGTAACTTTTTATGGGTTGGATTTGTACCTACTACACAAACTATGGGTAAAGCAGTACGATAACATCTTTCCAGTATAAGATAACTTATAAATTAACACAGTTTACAATTTAGAAAATCAAATTTTCGTTTAACGATGTTCGAGCCAGGTTGACAATGGGTGACATTTTTTGTATAAAAATTTGTCTCATTGTCAAATTGATGCTATCTCTTTTGCTCTTATGAAGATGACACTTATCATATTATCTGTCGCACTCGGCTAGTGAGGTCTTTTTACGCAGTAAAAAAATCTACTTCTATGATTACATACATTATTAACCCAATTTAAATAACGCACCTTGCCATACTCAATATTACTGATTTATTAATGTTTGTATCTAAGGATGATGGTAAAATGTATGTAATACTTACCTATCTGAGTGATCCCTAAAAATCGCATCGCTGAATGAATTCACCGGACGGGCGCTGTCAAAGGCGCTTGCATTTAATTTAATAATAAACAAGATGCTTCGTTATTGCGCTGTTATAGACAGCTGGGTGTAATAGCATGAACTAGGGATTTTTTTGTTGTTGTGGAGGTTAGTGACGTAATTGTGCTTAAGTTAGTAGTAATAGTGTTAGTAAGTACCTGGGTGACCGAGCTTTGCTCGGTCGGTTACATCTCAAACATTAACAATTTTTTTTTAAACTTGTCTAAAAACAGTACAAAATAAAAAATTATATATAAACTTGAACATAAAAAAAAAAAACAAAAGTAAGTCACCGAGTGGGATTCGAACCCGTAACACTCATTCTAGCGGTCAGCATCCTTAACCACTGAGCTAAGCCGATGGCGGCTAGCGCGCCGAAATTAGCGACCATATTCTGCGTGGAAAGAAAAACGAATGAAAACTTGTAAACACGCGTTTTCCCAAACATAAGACTAATCTAGATCGATTGTTTATCCCCAAAAACGCCCATATACCAATTTTCAGCGAAATCATTAGAGCCGTTTTCGAGATTACAGAAATTTATATATATATAAATAAATAAATATACAAGAATTGCTCGTTTAAAGGTATAAGATAGTTATGCAGGCCACGGAGTATTAGATCATAATGATTATAAAAAATAGTCACATTATTCTGCTGATATTTAATTATGGCAATGATGGATTATTGAAAAATTGGCGCCATCTTACAAAAATAATAAAGGAAATCAAAATAAAGATGTGTTACCATCGCCGTATGAAAAAAAACGAGGCACTCCAAAAACTTGGTGTCGTTTTCGGTAACAATGTCGCGAGTTCAATGGTGTTTTCCCATCTTAAAATTAATTACTATAATGATTAACTGACTCACCTTGAAAAGCGGTACATTTGTTCTGTACATTTACACCTTGTATGTGAAAATAGTACCAGGCTCACAGAACTAGATAAGTGATTGCTAGTCCAGTCGCAGCGGAGACAAATCCTCGTGCGATGGATAGCACTGCGATAAATTAATCACACGGGCGTTTCGACCGACGGCGTATCAATCACACGATAGAATTAGCGATGAGATACATTCACACATTTCCCTTACAGTACATACTCGTAGCATCAGTACGGAATTTCTGTCTATGAAACATTAATTGTTGAAATACTTGGTATGAAACATTAATTAATTGGCTGTGTGATGTGTGATTTCCGGCAGAGTAGAATAGAGCCATTCCAAGTCCTCCTATGAATGTCGTTAGAAAATACAAGTTAAACAAAGCTTATAAACATCAATGAAACCGTCAGTGTTTTTTGTCTTATATTCATTTGGTTTCCTTTATAGTATGACTAAAATCCTATATATGACTATAAGATATCCTTCTATAAGAAGCAGCAGAAAGCTGCACTGCAGTTTGTTGCCGCTTCTTCAGTGCAGAAGAAGCGGCACTCCATTTAGCTGTATATAAGTAACGATTTGACGACAACAGCTCTGAAAAACTAAACAAAGTGACTATTTAAGAGTCATAAGAAATATTGTAAGATAATAAAAAGTTTTTTATTATATGTTTTTATTTCGTTTTAATTTATCATTAGAATACGTGATTCAAAATTCAAATACGTACCTACGTATTTGAATTTTGAATCACGTATTCTAATTGAATTACTTATCATCAATACATATAATAAAACAGTAGGAACCGCGTGTCTGTACGTTTGATAAAAATTACAAAAAATGGATGTGGGCGATAAGAAAAGAGTAACAGAACACAAAAAAGATTTTTTGGATTTTTTTGTCTGTCTGTCTGTCTGTCTGTATGTACTCGCTAATCTTTAAAACTACTCAACAGATTTTTTACGCGGTTTTCACTAAAAGATTAAGCTCATTCCTGAGCAATATATAGGCATTGTTTCATCGAAATCTGTTGTCAGATAAAAAAGTTATCATCATTTAAAGTTTAAAGATAATTTTTTTATGGACGATTATCTGTCTGTTAGTACACGCCAATCTCAGGAAATACTGGACGGTTTCGAATGAAACTTTTTTTGTTATGTAGCTGCTGTTAAGCCTGAGCAACATATAGGCTATAAACGATTTTGGAAAATGTAACACTTGATGCAGAGCTTTAATGGTCCAGTTAAACTATAATACATACATAATATCACGCCTGTTCCCCGCAGGGGTAGGCAGAGACTATGGACCTCCACTTGCTACGATCCTGACAAACCTCTTTTGCTTCATCTAAACTCATCAATCTCTTCATACATGCCCGTGGGTTACGGGTACTTTTTACCTCTCCTTTTTTTAGAACGTCTGCAATTTGGTCGCAGAAAGTTCGCCGAGGCCAACCGTTAAACTATAAGAAATATATAAATGACGCCTTAGCAAAAGTAGTTCAGCCTGATGAACATTTTTTGTCGAGATATAAAAATCGAAGATCTAGAACACGTGATGCAAAAACTTAATGGTCCAGCTTAACGACAAGAAATATAAAAATGACGCCTTAGCTAAAGTTGTTTAGCCCGCTGAGCATTTTTTGTTGAGTTATAAAAATCAAAGATCTGAAACACCTGATGCAGAACCATAATGGTCCAGCTAAACTATAAGAAATATAAAATGACGCCTTAGCCCAAGTAGTTCAGCCTGATGAGCATTTTTTGTTGAGATATAAAAATCGAAGATCTGGAACACATGATGTAGGACCATAATGGTCCAGCTAAATTATAAGAAATATAAAAAAGACGCCTTAGCAAAAGTAGTTCAGCCTGATGAATTTCTTTTTGTTGAGATATAAATATCGAAGATCTGGAACACCTGATGCAAAAACTTAATGGTTCAGCTTAACTACAAGAAATATAAAAATGACGCCTTAGCAAAAGTTGTTTAGCCTGCTGAGCATTTTTTGTTGAATTATAAAAATCGAAGATCTGGATCACCTGATGCAGAACCATAATGGTCCAGCTAAACTATAAGAAATATAAAATGACGCCTTAGCCAAAGTAGTTCAGCCTAATGAGCATTTTTTGTTGAGGTATGAAAATCGAAGATCTGGAACACCTGATGCAAAAATATAATGGTCCAGCTAAACTGTTACAAATATACATTAATGACGCATTAGCAAAAGTTTTTCAGCCTGATGACCATATTTATATGCCGGAGTCCTAAAGTCCACGCGAACGAAGTCGCGGGCATCTGCTAGTTCTAGTGATAAAATTAAAATTCTAATGATAAAATTAAAACGAAATATCTTACTATAGACACTATAGAGCTAAGTAATATGAGAGCTTTCATAACGAAGTAATTTAGAGATATGTAAATACGAATAAGACATGAAAGTTTGCACTACGTGTCAAAAGGTCACGGTTGGCGGGCTTTCTGCGAGCTTCGAGCTTTTGACGAGAAGCCCTAACGGGCCTACTAATGAGTTCCGTATAAGCAGCGCCTATTTTCGGAACCGAAATATGAAATGAAACATAAAGCGGCGGAGATGAAAAGTTGAATATAGTAGACCTATTTTAGATACGCTAATGGCCTGAAAATGTTAGCTTATTCCGGCGCAAGGGCAGTTGGGCACTGGGTCATGGGTGTTAATCTATATTTTATGGACCAAGTGATAAATTAGGTCATTTTTCATAATGTCTGGCTGGAAATTATGAATAATGACAAGCTACTTTGGGCAAAGTAATTTATTATAGTTTGAACTTACTTATTTATCACATTGCCTAAACATTATGATTCTTTATTATTGTCATATGGTTTTCGGTCAATCTGATAATACAATGTACTGTTAATAAATCCCCTGTACGGGAGGAATTATCTACAGTTGATTTATCTGATGTCTATTGACGAAACTAGAATAGTTGGCGGCTATTCTGCCCGATATGTGATAAGCATTATAACAATTCCCGAACGGTTTGATTATTTATATAGTTTGGCCATTTTTCAAACTGCGTTTGCAGACATTTATTGTAATGTCTTATTCCATAATCACTTGGTTCATAACATATAAATGTATTAATTATAATATAGTATGGTTGAGTTAATATCTCATAATACAAGTTTAAACTTAATTTGCGTCTAGCTTAATCTGTGTGATTTGTCCTCTACTATTTATATTTATTTACATACTGAAGTATTTGTCAATAAGTCATTTTGTAACTTATCTACACCTACCACATCACAGAGAACCCCAGATCTCTTCGAAATTACATCTAAGTAAGGTGTCTGAATTGGAATCCGATGACGTCACGTTCCGGATTTCCTGCCTTTCGGAGACATGTCATCCCGCACTAATCCATGGGACCCTTATTAAGTGTCGCTGTACTTACGTTGTCTTAATTTCGGTAAGATTTGTTAAACCAGAGCCCAACGCCTAATCGCTCTATACCTAATTGCGCTATCGCCATATTGTCCTATTGAATAGAATGACCCTTTATCAAATTACTGTGTGGAGTGTGCGGCATATCCATATTATCATGGCTTTCCTGCATTACCACAACGCGTGGCCACTGGTGTGTGTGCCGTGGCGCGTTGTATTTGACAATTTGTGAGTAACTATAGAAATGAGGAAATCCGTAGGAGAACAAAAGTTACTGACATAGCCCAGCGGATTAGCTCGTTGAAGTGGCAGTGGGCGGGACACATAGCGCGACGAACCGATGGCCGATGGGGCAAAAAGGTTCTTGAATGGCGACCGCGTACTGGCAAGCGTAGCGTAGGGCACCCACCTACAAGGTGGTCAGATGACCTGACCAGGGTCGCTGGAAAGCGCTGGATGCAGGCCGCTCTTGATCGGTCATTTGGAAATCTTTGGGAGAGGCCTATGTCCAGCAGTGGACGTTGTGCGGCTGAAATGATGATGATAATGATGAGTAACTATAGTGAATTAGTGAATACTTGAATAGTGATATAAGTTCGGAGGAAATAGTACAACAGGGAAGCTCTAGAGCCAGACCCGAACATAGCTGACGTGGGATGCTTTGGTGAGATCTTTCCGGCTATATGTTTATTTATTTATCTACAAAATATTTTATTTGCGGATATTCCACTACACCACAGCTTAGATTGGCTGCCTATGAAACTCTGCTGAATTCAAAACGGCAAAACAAAACGCTAATTTCGGAGACTTTTGTAGCGTATCAGTTTTACTTCTCGTCCTTTTGCAGATCCCGTTGTTTTTTTTCCATGCTAGTCATATTCTAACATCGACAATATTTAGTAGGTAACCAGTAAGTGTGTGTTGTGTTGTGAAACTGCATAAGATAGTTTGTGATTATTGAGTGAAGTGAGTTATTAAAAAACTTGCTGAAACTTGGTAAGAGGTTTCCAAATGATGTCATACCTAATTCCCTAAACATTATAACAAAAGTGATTTCACTAAAATGTGCAAGCATGTGAGGATTTTTCCTAGATGTAGGACGCATGTCGTTACAATTTTATATTTGATAAATAATACTTCTAGGCAATTTCGAAACGTTGGAATAGGTACCATTATAAAAACTCTAAGATTGGGCTCTGCGTTCTTACACCCAAATCATTTTCGATATTTTTTTTACTTTTGAAATAGGCTAGACACCCTAAACTAGTCGCAAAACGATGCGTAGGCCATACCTGCGCGGGACCCTTATTTTTCCATACGTACCACGTTGCGTCCGTCCGTTGCATAACGATGAGAGCAAAAAATAATGAAACAATGGTGCACTGCAGGCCAGATGTGGTTATCTTTGTCCGTAACCCAACGCAAGTCTAATGTTAGGTAGGTAGTTTAAAATGACCCTCCATTTTTTATCACTCTGCTAGCCAGTGGGCCTGGGTGATAAACGTTTGTCCACAGAAACAAAGAAGCAGGAATTGAGGGAAAAAAGACAAACGCCAACCCGGTCAAAGTCAAAAGCTGTAAAAGAGATAGTTTTTGCTTTGAAAAGGCATGCATTCATCGACGATATTTATTAGTGTAACCGGAAAAAAACGGACAAAAATAAACGTTGAAACACCGTAGCCCATTGGTCCATTACTGACAGACACAATAACAAATGATCCTTCTGCAAAACCAGCACGTGATGTAAGTAATTAGAAGCCTATTTAAGAATTCCTAATGGTCCAAGAGCCCAGGGCCGCCAGACGTTACTTATTTTCAAAGTAACAGAATGTATCGTACAAAATAGTGTAAGTGTATACTCTGAAGGTATACATACCTGCTAGCTTGGACCGGCGGCCAATTTACCGGTATCAGGTACTAAAGGTAAATAAAAAAATCTCTCACTTTTTTTAAAGTCTGAGTGATAATTTTTGTATATATTTTACACAATTTTATTAGAAATTTCAAATCAATGTTGCCAGACAGTTTTCGTCGGCGGTAATTTCCGCCCGACGCTTTAAAGTTTGCGAAAAAATAACGTAAGTTTACTTAAAGTCTGACTCTTGATTTTTAAATATGATATTTCGGAAACTATTTCAGCACAATTCGCAAACAGCCAGACAAATTGTAGCGACCAAATATCCCCCAGACATATCTTAAATCTCGCCTTGAGTATGAGAGTGAGATCATTATTCGTACCATAGATTTAGGATATATATGATATGTATAAGATGGATATAGAGTATTGTAAAATGTGACCAGAAAAAAAATATTTCTGTGTAACTTTTTATGGGTTGTATTTGTAATTACTACACAAACTATGGGTAAAGTAGTAGGATACCATCTTTCCAGAATAAGATAACTTATAAATTAACACAGTTTACAATTTGGAAAATCAAATTTTCGTGTGACGATGTTCGAGCTAGGGTGACAATGGGTGACATGTTTAGTATGAAAACTTGTCTCATTGTCAAATTGATGCTATCTCTATTGCTCTTATGAAGATGACACTTATCATATTATCTGTCACACTCGGCTAGTGTGGTCTTTTACGTAGTAAAAAAAATTCTATGTCTATGATTCGTACGCTCAAGCGTGAGATAGATATATATGTGTGTCTATTTCCCCCTCTGTCAGTATACTCTATTTAATATTTAGTCGTATTGGTTTCGTTCAGTGCAACGCGAATAAATATATTTTTATAGAATTAAATGCTAGTAACAAAATTAATTTTCTAATTACTTTTAGTATGGACCTTTCGCCTTTCAATTTCAACAATTTCTGTCATACTGAAATTTATAATTTGTAATGGAGCACTAAAATATAGTTTAATCATTATTCAAAAATTTTACAAGATTGAAATAAAACATAAATTTAATTGGCCTGTGATATAAAATCGTCAAAACATTATGTGTTCGCTCATACTCAAGGCAAGATTTTAAATATGTCTGGGGGATATTTGGTCGCTACAATTTGTCTGGCTGTTTGCGAATTGTGCTGAAATAGTTTCCGAAATATCATATTTAAAAATCAAGACTCAGACTTTAAGTAAACTTACGTTATTTTTTCGCAAACTTTAAAGCGTCGGGCGGAAATTACCGCCGACGAAAACTGTCTGGCAACATTGATTTGAAATTTCTAATAAAATTGTGTAAAATATATACAAAAATTATCACTCAGACTTTAAAAAAAGTGAGAGATTTTTTTATTTACCTTTAGTACCTGATACCGGTAAATTGGCCGCCGGTCCAAGCTAGCAGGTATGTATACCTTCAGAGTATACACTAACACTATTCTGTACGATACATTCTGTTACTTTGAAAATAAGTAACGTCTGGCGGCCCTGGGCTCTTGCTCTATAATTAAAACGCCACTGAACACAAGATTATGAAACTTTATTCAACGACAATACAAACTAGGATGCTGGATGAGACAGCGACAAAAGGAATTATACTTTAAGATATAAGATAATATACCATGCAAATTTAAATATATAAAAAAGTGCCTACTATAACATCCATTATATCGTTCATAACAAAAGAATGCAACTATCCAAGTCATGATCGAGCTTAAGCGCTAGACAGCCGGCGCTTGAGTCATTGCACATGGTTATCACTGGAAGTTCACATTCAAAATTACCATCGGAAGTCATTTGAAGCCAAAAACCAGAAGCCAGGGCCAAGAAGTCAGATGCCAGGATACAACCATTAAGAGGCCCGGAAATAGCACCCAGGACCCACAGCCAAGGAGTCAGGACTCGGGAGCTAGGAGTAAAACATCATGAAGTCAGGAGGCTGGAACTGGAGCCTAAGGGTTCAGCAGCCAGGTCAAGTATCAAAAAATCGGGAGCCATGAACTAGTTCCAAAAATCAGAATCCAGAAGTCAAACATCACGAGGTCAGCAGTCAGATACCGGGCCCGGGGGTCAGGAGTCAAACCTCAAGAAGTCAAGAGAGTTGCCCAGATGTTGGGCGTTAAGAGCCAGAGTTCAGCGGTCAAGAGCCAGGACATTGAAGTTCCGAAAAAGAAATCAAATGTCGGGAGTCACGAGACTCAGAGGACAGAAGCCATGGAAATCGGAAATCAAAAATCAAAATTTGGATTCAGTAATCGTCAAAAGCGGAAACTGGAAACAGGAATCAGGATATGTACTCAAAAGCCTAAAGTTCCGCATTAACAAATGCAACAAACTATGAATCTTGCAAAGAAGAACACGAAAAGGATCCCGGCGGACGCAAAACAACAAAGCAGTCTATTATCCTTCCAATATTACACCTACATTACAATACATTACACCAATATTATCCTCCCCATACTGATTTGATGCAAGTATTCGGTCGGTTCTTTAAACTCCCTCTCTTTCCTACTTCCTGACTGCGAATATCTCTTACACTCCTCTATCCCTATCTACGAGTCCAACTGGTTTCACGAGCTATGAGAGTGGTATAACGAGGTTTGGCATCGCCAAGCATGAGGAACTGTAGACGGTACACATACCGGCTTTGGTTTGCGAGCTTGATGATGCACTTACCAAAGTAGACCTCATTTATAAACTCTTGCAGCGTAACTGCTGGCTGGGCGGACTCAGAACAGAACAGAACAGAACAGAAGTGGTCGTAATCTCGTATAGCTCATGGTTTGATTTATTACGTGTATGTCTCTTCCACGTTGGATAATATTAACATCCCTCTCTTTTATATTATATATTATAAAATAATAACGTCACATTAATTTAAAACTAGGTACGATTTCAGAAAATCAAACTAAGATTAGAGCTAAACGGAAAATTTCACACCACAGTTTCCTCCTTAATTACAAACCAAGAGCGCGTTGGTGATTTTGCGGAATTCATTTAGTATACTCGAAAACTCATTAGAACGGGATGTAATCTCTTGCGTTATATGAATTCCTGGTAGACATCCGTAACAGGAACTGGCTTTGCGGAAGCGAGAGTATTTGTTGGTCGAGAAGGATGCATCCAGTTTTTTGCGTCTGTCATATAAACAAATTAACCTTTATTAAAACTTTTGAGTTGATCTAGAAAAAATATTTGCCAATTAAAAAACCCCGACTTTCAAGCGTTCACCCCCAATAACTTTTTAACGGCTGAACCGATTTTATCAAGAACCACCGCAAGGAAACTTGCCATAAAAACCGCATCGATATCGGTCCAATCTTTCTAGAGCTACGATGCCACAGACAGATACATAGTTAGACAGACGAACAGTCAAAAAGACAGGCATTGGCGTCAAAATTATAGCACCCCTCATTATGTCAATGGTTAAAAATACAAAAATTTTGAACCTATATTTAAAATGATCCAAGAATTTAGGATTAGTCCTCAAATTCTGGAATTACCACCGTTGACAGACTAGAAATCTATTCCATTAACAATACGCCTAAATCTAATAATTCCTAGGCTTCGGCGTAATCCTGTTAAAATGCCTGGATCTATCCGTAATGATGTGATTAAATTAGGACACAAATAGTCTCTATTAGAATTTCGGAGTTGAGCGAAAATTGTTTTTATCGGTGAAACCGTGGGATGATAACTACCTATTTTGTATTATTTTCCAAAATTTGAAAACACTTAAAAAAGTGGTTAAATTTTGTGGTTAAAAATATCTTCTTAACCACAAAAGCCCTTATGTATATATTCAATTTCATTGAAAAAAACGACGGGTTGCACTCTGGGAGTGCCGGCAGAAGTAAAAACTTGAATATTAACGTTGTGCATTTTTGATATTTTGGAATGGTTAGGGAATAATTTTGCACGAATTGCTTTAATTATCAGTATAAAATATTTCAAATCTTTTCTGAACCACAGTCTGTCACAAATGTCACAAGCATGACCAAATTCATTTTCAACAAAATCATTTTCAAATACACAGCAGTATGGCCACTACACAGACGGTCGAGCCATCAGCTGTCAGGCTGTCACCATCCATGGATGCGCGTAGCACGCTGTAACATAAACACACACGAACATTCGCGCAAGCGCCCTGCGCCGCCTAAACGAAACCGCAGGCGCAGGCATACATTTTCGCCGCGCCGTAGAAAGAGAGGGGGATACTCCCTCTCCTACGCCGCGCCAGCTGTCTACTCTCCATCCGTCTTACGAATTTTCGATCAGGTCACGTGTCCTGACGCGAGTTTAACATTTTTTACCCATTCCAAAAAAAGGGCACAACGCCGCTAAAGAAGTTTTCACGTAAAAAAAAATATTTGTAAGGTTGAAGTTTTGTTAAGGCTGTGGAAAGGGGTAACGGCAGGTTCAAAACGGTTTTATTCTTATTAGTCTGTCTGTTAGATTATCCAAAAACAATGGGCTCATATTTTTCAGTTCACCAAAAAAGTAAAAATTCTCAAAGTTCCGGAGTGGGGCTAGCGACGTCGCCACAAGTAAAAATCGTACCTAGCCGTTGCTGTCTATTTACAATCATTGTACGGCAGTAGTCATACTAAAGTCTGTTCGCTGAGCATTACTAAATTTAGGGCTTCCTTACTCATTATAAAATGCGGCCCGCAAATTTTTTCAAAATCTTTTGAACAATTTCAACGGTTATTGACTGTGTTAAACAAAACAATACGCAAAAATTCAAACGACCTATTGACGACGTCCAGCACTTCCTTGTTGGTTTCTCTGTGTTTATTCACTTAATACTCGAGTAGCCATTCACTTACTACTAATTAAATCCACGATCTTTTTGAGATAACTAACAGAAAGATAGAGAGGAACACAAAACAGCGAGAAATCAGAAATGACTCTATACAATACAAGACAAGCCCATGGCCGTGAGTTCTTTTTTATGAGAGCCGGTCTTTATAATATGCATTAATATTGCCCAATAAAAGACATAACCCAAGTAATGAGAAAGTCATGGATGAGAAAAGCTCAAAACCGTAGAGAATGGCATGCATATGAGGAGACCTACACTCAACAGTGGGTGGAGGAAGGTTGAAGAGAGAGAGAGATTAATATTGCATGAGATATTTTATTTTGGTCGCCTCTTACAAAATAAGGAAGTCATGGAGTGCATCTTTTCTAAGCCGAAAACCACACAGCAAAACCAACATTATTTATTCAACATCTATGTTAAAGAACTGGTGATTATACAAAAAACTTATAGGAAGTTAAAAATGCTTAAGCTATCTTCCTAAACCTTCGTTATTCCATAGCCGCGTTACTTTTCACTGGTAATCCAATTAATTAAGCTAATTCAGTGGGATAAAACGTCCGACCCTACCGATGCCTCACAATAAGGTGCTATTACATAATTCCCCGTCCCTTCTCGGAAAACAATCGCTAGTTCCCAACAGGTCCTGTTTTATAAACTCAGATCAAAGTTTGTCTATCTATGTCACGGGATTTGTATGAAATAGCATATCGTGACATCATAGTTTCTTGGAGTAAATAGCGCTCCTAATATCCTACATATTGTACTAGTAGGGACACAATGTACCTATATGTACTCAATCGTATAACCTATCTATGTGTATTGTAATATGTTTTCCTGTTCGGCCGCAGTTGTCGCTGCGCCGCCGCATTAAACTCAACACATCTCACGCGCACGCTTTCATTTATTAACCTTCATCTCTAAAGTAGTAGTTACCATAAATATCCCATATATATCCTATATACTTATAGTTTTATGACGTTAAAAATGGACACGATAAATAAATAAATACATAGGTATATAAACATCCAATACCCAGGTCAATCTGAAAACGGTCATTTTCTATCTTGACCTGAACGGGGATTGGTCAATGTGACAAGTGAAAATAGTTTGCGAAGTTTTATTCTCATATCAGTAAAAAATAATAATTTTATTGACCCTGGATATTACCCTATACATAAGAATACGACATGCATAGGAAGAAATGTAGATCCTTTTGTGGAACAAAAACTACATGGCACTTAAAATTTCTTTTTCACTTTCTTTTTGACAAAGCGTTACTTTTCACTGGTAATCCAATTAATTAGGCTAATTCGATCGGATGGAGCATCCGAGCCTATCCATTCCATAGCAATGAGGTGTTACGACCTTATTTTATCATTTTATGAAAAAAAAGTATTTAAGTCAGAAACAATACTCATCTTAGCGTCGACCTCCCCCCGTGGCATAAACATGTTAATGATAGAGAGGAACACAAAACAGCGAGAAATCAGAAATGACTCTATACAATACAAGACAAGTCCATGGCCGTGAGTTCTTTTTTATGAGTGCCGGTCTTTCCAATATGCATTAATATTGCACGAGATATTTGCTGTTTTGTGTCCCTAGTTTTACTTGTTTATGTTCTAGCTTGTCGACCTCTGCAGCCTTGTGGTCATAATGCGAGGCTGCCACTCCGGAATTCCCGGGTTCGATTTCTAGTCAGGTCCAAATGGAAAATGATCTTTTTCAGATTGACTAGGGTCTTGAAATTTTGACATTCTATAAAATAAATTTTAATAAAGACTTAACAAACATTCCACACATTAACTTTAAATTTTATTGTGAGTTGACGTCCTTGGAGAAAATGCTAAAGTGAAGTGCAACAAGCACTAGCGCTTAGTAAGCGGCAGTAAACTTAGCTGTTAGTAAACATTTAAAGTCAACAATTGTGCAACATAACAAAGTGACGATTGTTAAGTGATATTATAAATATCATATGATAATAAAGATATACTTGAATTGAATAGATCAATTGGAGTGAAGTAATGATACTAACTTTACTGGCGGAAAACGAGACGTGTTTTTTTTTTGAGGGGGCGCCTACTTTAATGTAGTACTTTCGATGGGGTCGTGCGTGACAACGGATCGAGGTAAATGGATAAGACTCACATGCTGTCCCGATCTTACGTAGAGTATCTATTTTTTTAATTATTATATAATAATACATTTAATATTATTTATAATTAAAATTTAATTAAAATAAGCCAAACTTACAAAAAATAAACCTATTTATATAAAGTCTACAAAACTACTTACTTATTTTAAGAGTGAATTCATTCAATTCAACATTCCATGATGCTGAACAACTTCTACGAAAGAACATGTATAGAAATATGAAATATAATTTTTGGCTTTTAATATAAACTCGGGTTAACTGATCTGTAAACATGGAAGGCCAAAAATCACTATTAATATTTCGACATATGTTCTTTGGGGAAAGTTGTTCAGCACTATGGACTGAATTCACCCTTAAAACTCACTTAAGTAAAATTTTATTTATAAGAATTTTATCATAATTTAATATTTTTTTTTGTCTTAGTTAACATGTATGAATAAGAAATATTATTACAATATACAATGGGAATAAATTTAAATTTAAATTAAACTCTTGAATTGAACTAAACAAATAATAATTATAATAAAAAGAAAAACCTTACAAATAGAAAATGTAACCGCAGATCATTGCCCTGCGGTAGAGTGCCCAAAAGGCTGGCAGCATTACCACGTATTCGTTGGACGAAATAATTGCCAGCCCTTTGGTAAAATAATAAAATAGTTTCAGTATATTTTGTTACACCTTATAAAATATGTAACAAAAACCCTGTCCGATCCGTGAAGGTAACGTTGGGTAGCTTGATTATGTTCCATTTATCGGTTTCTTTCATTCCTGAAATCACAAAAAAAAGTCGAAAACTCCATAAAAAATTAAACACCTACAGTTCCAAAATGTATGGAGCTGCAGATTTTTTTTTGTGATTTCAGAAATGGGACTTCTTATCGTGTGTGTTAGTGACTAACACTAGTGTCAGAGTTTTTAAACCGCCTTAAAGGTCTCTGACATGATTTTAGGTAACGACCAATGTCAAAGACAGTGACCGGGACCGACGGCTTAACGTGCCCTCCGAAGCACGGATCATTTTATTTATCAGACAATCAGGTGATCAGCCTACAATGTCCTAACCAAACTAGGACAACAACACAAAGTCGTTGCCCCCGCCGGGAATCGAACCCGCGACCTCCGGGTATGAGCCGAACGCTCTAACCACTACACCACGGAGGCAGTTCAGGAATGGGAGAAACCTATAAATGGAACATACACAAGCTACCCAACATTTCCTTCACAGATGGTACAAAGATTTTGTTACTACATATGTATTGTATAAAATCTGGCAATTTTTTTTTTAAATAGATTAGAAAAACAGTTATCGCCCGAGACAATAATTTTACGACTATATAATAATTTAAAAAAATTAAAAACCAACTTCAACACCAGACTACGCAACCTATTTCCAGATCCAAGCGTCTTCGAATAGTCGGTGAACATAATAAAAAAAAGATTGCGACGAATTGATGGGTTAAAACCTCCATCTTTTTAGAAGTCGGTTAAAAATACAAGCTAATTGTTTTTAAAAAAAAGAACAATAAATAATAAACCGCTATTCACCAAACGACATTAGCGTTTATTTCTAACAACGGTATCCCAGATGTTCACGCAACCCTGGGAAAAAACTGTCTATGAATCCTTGACAAGTATGCCTTTTCAAACAAAAAAAGTATGTTCCAAATCGATCCAGGCGTCTTCGAATAGTCGGTGAACATAATAAAAAAAAGATTGCGACGAATTGATAACCTCCTTCTTTTTAGAAGTCGGTTAAAAATACAAGCTAATTGTATAGCAACGGTATCCCAGATGTTCACGCAACCCTGGGAAAAAATTGTTTGAATTTAAGCCGTAACACATTAGATTTCATTTGCTTTTTCCGTGTAGGCTTTGAAAGTTAAAATTGTTTTAGAAAATAGGTCCTTGTTCGTTTGTGATGTGATAGCATAACTATGAAGTGTAAATAAATAAATCGGTAGGTAACAAATTTTAATCTAAACAAAAGTTTAATGAGAGTGGCTTCATTTTGCTGGTTCATTTCATTTGACCGCAAAATGTTCAACTGGTAAGTAAGTAGTTCTCAGTTTAGGATATAAAATATTAAATTAAAATTAAAATAAAACTAAGCTGAACCAATGCATCTGTCAAGATTGAACGAAAGAAGTTTATAATTATAAACTTCTTTCGTTCAATTTAGTTAATTAAATTAATCAAACACACTTATACTATATTTATACTTAACTACTATACTTTATACTTAAATACTATACTTATACTTAACTATCTATGTTATATACTTAGGCTAAAAAATTGTTGCTGTGACCTAACCGCGGCGTCGACGAGAACGGGGCCCTCGTCGGAGTCGTCGGCGCCTTCTCCGGAGTTGGGACGACACCAGATGGCCTTGGCGGTGATCATCGCTGCAGCGGCGAGGTCACCCGGATCGCTCACCAGCACGGGCAGCTGGGAATCTTCCCAGGAGTCCATGTTGGTGGACAGAGACCCACTGGCAAGGCCGTCGTCGGCAGGGACACCAGTGTCCGCCACCAGCGTGGACAGCTGGTCCTCCTCGGAGGGTCCATGGTGGACGGGATCCCCCCCGCAAGGCCGCCGTCATCTGCCTCGTCGTCGGCCCACACTGGATGTGAATGCGGTGCCTGCGAAGGGCATCACGTCATAATTTTTTTTATTTAGAAAGGTAAGCAAACAAAATTTTATTAATAAAAATTTAAAACGTTATTATAATATATTTTAGGGGTGGAAAACCCTGGCAATAATTTAACGAAAAAAATAATATGCATGGGCCCGGGAGTAGTAAGTATACTAACTATAATATAACGATCTATAACAACAATGTATAGATCTGTGTGACATACGCACAAAAGTCACAAAAAAATAAAAAATTTCCTTCTCTCGAACCTCGATAGGTATCACGTTGACTCAAATACAGGAAAATTTGCAGCAAAATAAATCGGAGATAAAGAAAGTAAAACGACGATTAATTTTAAAAAAATGTGACAAAATAACTTAAAATATTATTTATTTATACATACCTATTTAAAAATGATACTCCTCCATAGCGCACTCGTCCGGTTTAAATGGAAAATATAACAGGAGCCCGCACACACAAAATACATTCAAATTAATAAAAAAAAAAATACTATCCGGGCTACTACAATCTACAACTACGTTTCGAGGTGCTATCCCAGGCGAAAATCGTGCCTTATCATGTGTGTATTTTCAGGCCAGGCCCAGACCGCCTCACCGTTTAAAATTAAATAAGAATCGTAAATATTGAGGCTGTTGTTCTCAACGGGATTAAGATCTGGCGAACAAGCGGGCCATGGTAACACCCGCAACTCAGATTGGTTTTGCATCCACTGTTGCACGAGCCGAGACTTTTGTATCGGGCAGTTGTCTTGCAGTTCACTAGGGCCTGCTTCGCTCATCCAGCCCCACATGTTGACCGTTACCCTACCTGACTCCGCGTTTGGAATCACATTTTTGGGCTCGTATCTTGTGTTGTCCGCACGCCATAAATATTTTCGACCATGCTGGCTGGACTTAAAGGTCTTTTCGTCCGAAAATATGACGTGCGACCAATCAACATCACGGTACTCTCGTGCGAAATTTACTCTAGCCGTTTAATGACCCGGTATTCTATGATGTATGGCGTCATTGTGTAAAAGATTACGGATGGTTTGCGCTGAGCAGTTAAATTTTTCCGCAAACACTCTCGTCGGGGTGAATGGGTTTTCTGCATACGCTGCTTTGATTTCTGCGACAACTTCTTCGTTGATTATTTTTGGCATCGGACGGCGGGTTTTGGTATGCACGTTGCCGTCCGCTGTGAATCTACGAATCCACAGACGCACTGTCGGTCTCTATAAAAAAAAATGACCGTATTAATTAAAATACTTCCTATTAGTAAACGTTTACGATGAGATAATTAAATGCTCTAAATATCTACTACGAGTATGTGCTTTTTTTAAATATCAGAATTCCCTCCATCATTAAATCCTAATCTATTTTAATGTTATATTTATTTACTTTTAATTTTACAGTTAATACGAATTTTTATACAACTAAGTATAAAAACAGGCATACGGGGCCACCTTATGTCAAGTGGACACTCGTTGCCGACTCTGAAGAATCCTTTTCACACTTTGTTTAAATTATTGTTATTATATAATTTATTTAAACATTTTAAGATGAATGAACTATCCAATAAATGTTAAAGAATATATATAGTAAATTGTATTTAAAACTTCACAGAGATTTTGCATTTTATATTAACTTTTGGCATTTTTTATTTTTTTATTTTACTTTATTAGAAACACAAACAGAATACAATCATATCAAGACCAAAATATCTAATTTCTACATATTTATTCTAGACTGTACTCCAAAACTATGTGTTTACATCACGTTTATACTTAGCTGCTTAGTTTAATTTTTAAATGTACCTACTTTATATAAACATTGAACTAAATAATAAGTGCATTGAATATACTACATAAACAATAAGAGATAATAAAAATGTACATACATAAATAAATAACAAATAAATAAATTGTTGAGAGCAATGACGGTCTTATAAGATAAAATGAGACTGATCAGAAAAAATAAGTTAAAAAAATAAATAATCAATCGACAAAAAGTAAAACGGCACCAGAGGAAAAACCGCAGTACCCTCAACAATCATCACTGTTCTTATTATTCGAGTGACTTACATTTTTTGAAAAAGTTGAAACTACCTAAGGGTCTTCCGACCCCAGTGCATTCATAATTGCTTTGCGAAATTGGAACAAATTCAAACTAAAGATATCTAAGTCTCTGTGATTGGCAAGAATATCATTGTACTGGCGACACATATGAATTGGGCAAGATACTGTTCTGTTAAATTATAAATCTAATATTTTGTTAATAGTAAGTATTCAGTTAATAAGTAGGAATATTACGACTTACCGAAAGGTTTGTTTCTTCCGCTATCTGCGTTATATTCAACCCTTGTTCAAAAAGAGTTACTATACGACTCCTTGCAAGTACACAAATATTTTTAAATTCACTCATAATGATTTCGTTACTTTGTTCGGTCGTCGCGTAAAGAATACGAATGAGACACTAAGGTCCGTGCTTTCGGGATACAGAAAATCATGTCAATTGTTCGAACTCTGGCGTAAACAGATGTTGCGCAAATGGTGTTATATTACTTTTGAAAGTCCCTGATTGGGTGTCACATTATGAGGCGTTTTTATATAGATCGTGAAAGGCAAACGATTTTGTCGAAAAAGTAGAAAGGCTTGCGGTAATACATAAAAAGTCACAATTTGAAATACCTCAGGGATCTCTTTCAGTCAACCCTACAAATATTTTTCTAAAAATCGTGATTGATTTGTGGGCGCACGTAATTATATGTTGTTCTTCTTTTTTAGATAGATTGGCAAGATCTCGCAAGCTTGTTTACAGATTTGCGTAGGTTTGGTTTGACTACGTTTGCATTTGTAAAGACTTGGCCTGCCATGCCAAACGTCTGGACGCGGCATTACACAGAGGACTCAGCTGCCTGTTCTATGTTGCCTATATCTCCCTCAATTTCCTATGACGTCACGCGTGGGACAAAAAGGTCATAAACAGGTCGTAGCAAGGGTTATTAAATTTTCTAATGACGTCGTGGGACGGAGTCGGTTACACACAGATCTACCCGCAATAACGAAAAGCAAGGCATAAGCGTCTAATGAAGATTCCGACAAGATATAATTCCATTTTATTACTAAACATTAATTTATTTGTTTTTTTTTAGGGTTTCGGACACAAAGGGTAAAATTGGGACCCAAAGGGTACAACTCCGCTGTCCATGTCTATCTGTCTGTCTGTCATCAGGCTGTATCTCATGAACCGTGATAGCTAGACAGTTGAAATTTTCACAAATGATATTGTTCTGTTGCACCGAATAAAAAAATATTCAAGGGGGCTCCCATACAACAAACGTGATATTTTGTAGATAATGGTACGGAACCCCTCGTTCCGCAAGTCCGACTCGCACTTGGCTAGTACTTGGTTTAAACCATTTTATCCACGCAAAATAATTGAACACAGGGGTGGCGTATTGACATATTTGAGTTTTTCTTAATATAAGAGCCTACTTTATCCGGCGTTTAGAAGTGAGTGTGTGTGTTTTTTCGGCGATAACTCAATTCTCATTAATGATTGCCGTGTAGGTGTAGTTAATATAATTTTTACGTTTAAATATGAGCCGATTTGGTTTAGGTGTTACTGAAATATTGGGTTCGCAAGTTTACGGGGCAAACTAAGACATTATTTGTAATAATTAATTTATTTAAGCAATACCAAAAAATGCGAATGTTGGCTACGTTTACATTTTTCTAGTATAAATACTTCCCAGTGTTTTAAAAGTCTACGTAGACAATATAATTTTAATTCAAAACGTGACACCTTTTCGGCTCGCATGATCAGATACCAGGATATTAGAGAGGGCTTGGAGGTTCGCGTGAGTTACGAGTACAACGGCACGCCGCCCTTCATCAAAAAACCCTCGTCAGTCGCGGAGTGGAGGAATAATCTGGGCGTACTTGCGGTCCGGAATATGAGCTTTAGTATGTATCTTTCCACTCAATTAATTATGCTAAGTTGTCACTGTATTGTGTGCTTAATAACTGAAACTAAAATACAGACAGCTATTTATTAAAATTTGTTAAGTAAGAGCGATTACTTATAAATCAGCGAAAAGCGTGGTAGCGGATTATTTTATTGCACCACCCACCCACCACTCTTGTGTTTAGTAATTTAAAAATACCTAAAGAGTTTTCGTTCAAAATCCAATAATTTACGTAGGTATTTCTTACTAATATGAAAGAACAAATCGCATCTATCTACGTCTTATTGACGTTTCGACAGCGCATCGCAAAGTTTTCCCGACCTAACGAGAGTTAGATACGTTGCAAATACAAAGTACCAGGACACATTGTATAATGCTCTTGCATGTGTATATTCACACATGCAAGAGCATTATACAATGTGTCGACACTTCGACAGCTTCCCAACTTCACGTGTTGCTCTTTCGCGCTAACGACAGTTGAATATCGCGGGTATCAATTTATCAATGCCTTTTTGAGGCGTCTTGCGCTAGGGCTGCGCCCGTTCGATCCAATGTTACCGAAGGTCGGATCAGGATTCAGGAGTATGTATGAATCAGCGGATTTGTGAGAGATTGTATCAAAGATAATGTATATCGATCCTCTTTACAGACTTGCTTCCTTTTCAGTGCCTATGTAATGTAATAAATATAAATTCTACTTTTATTATAAATGCGAAAGTGAGTTTATACATTTGTTTGTTTGTTTGTTACCATTTTACGCTTCAATTACTACATTCAGAATACCACTTGGTAGAGAATGCATTAGCATTAAGTTTACCTTTTTTACCATTGTGGTCAATAAAGATTTTAATAAATCTATACATATAATAAAACAGTAAAAAAAGTGTGTCTGTACATTAAATATATTTCCAAAAAAATAATTGGGGGCGATGGAGACGTAGTAATAGAGTAAGAATTTAAAAAAAAATGTCTGTCTGTTTGTCTGTATGTCTGTTTGTCTGTTTGTCTGTTTGTACACGCTAATCTCCGGAAATACTAGACGGATTCGAATGAAACTTTTTTTGTTATATAGCTGTTAAGTCTGGGCAACATATAGGGTATAAATGATTTTGGAAAATGGAACGCCTGATGCAGAATCATAATGGTCCAGGTAAACTATAAGAGATATAAAAATGCCGCCTTAGTAAAAGTTGTTTAGCCTGATGAGCATTTTCCAGAGACATAAAGTCCACGCGAACGAAGTCGCGGGCTTCAGCTAGTAATAAATAAAAACACTTCTATATTTAGATGAAATTCTATACAGATATAGTTTGATACCCAGGGAAGGACATAAGATAGTTTTTATCCCGAAATTCCCACGGGGAGCGAAGCCCACGAACACTGCTAGTAGATTATATTTTAAATGGCTTTTATAATATTATAAATAGATATTGTATTTTCAGTATTGGTTTTTGTCATATCGTTATTTTAGTACCTAATTCCAATCTTCTATAAAAAGAATTGTTTGTATTTACTTGCATGGCACATCCCTACCAAACGCTACCCGTTTCATAAAACTTCACTGACGATTTGGGACGAGAGTCGTTAAGATAAAGTTGTAGACTTCTTTCAGCGTTCCAACAAAAAATACCTTAATGCAAATATTTGTGAGTGAAATAAGTAATAGAAATACAGAGTATTTTGTTGGATCCATTTGACAAATGGCCGCCAGACATCTATAAATAGTCGTACATTCAAAAAAGAGAAATTTGTCAATGTCATAACATCTAAATGTACTAGGGTTTCATGACTCGTGCTGTAAGGATACTTTTAGATGTTCACTTCAAAGGAACTTTTATCAGAAATTTTTATATAGATTTTTTTGAATTAGTTTATTCAGTGAATTTTCAACAAATTTCAAATTTTAATTGGAAGGATCACATTCCAAATTTTGTGGTTCTGGAGCGCATGGGCAAAAAGGAAAGCTCGTTCAAACCATTTAAAATAAGAAAAAATCGCATATCTTGGTCACGTATTAAGAAATCCACAATATCCAAACAATAATGATGGGTAAAATTCGGTAGATGACTAGGTAAATAAGAAATGATTCGTTATAATAGCTAATAAAACTTTACAAAATAGTGTCCCTTTCATTAATAATATCTATTTTCAACATGATTTTAGATTGATGCAGAAAAACTAATATAAAGAGCGCTATTTGACTCCAAAAAAGTATGATGTCACGGTTGGGTATTTAATTTCAATTTCTACAGAAAATGTTTGTCGTTTAGAAAAAGTGTCTAAACTTGACTTGTTATCACCTAGTGGATTGCCGGTAGGGCGAGGTGAGAGGTCGCAAATATGTCATGGCTGAGGAACATCCCAAAATCTATCTACTAGTATCAAAACGGTTGAACAACTGTTCAGAATTGCCACAACTCCAGATTAAAAAAGCTGACTGCCAATCTTCAGGAATGAAAGGGCACCTGAAGAAGAAGACATTCTTTACACATTTCGATCCGAACTTAGGTATAAACGAAAAAACCTACAGTCGTACGTAAATCACGCCAACTTAGTTCTCTCTACGATGACAATCTTCTCATCGGTCTAACGTTACGACCGCTGCAGCTGTCAAAGTTAGTCCGCAAGTGCTAAACTGCTGAACAACCGCCGACACTAATACTTGTGCTAACACTCTCAGGAGCAGTAGTTTATAACTAATTTGTGTAATCTATTCATACAGATGCTAGCTCTATGAATTTGGAGGACGACATCCAAGTTTGAGAACAATCTTCGTGATCGCACACAGACTGTGTCCGAAGGATGTAACTCCGATTCGAAACGTAAGACCCAACAAAAAATTTACTTTCAAAGTAAGTATAAATGTAATAATTTTTCAAAACTAAAAACAACCGATTTTGAAATAATTTCTAGTGGGCCATCTGACAAGTATGCCCTTTCAAAAAAAAATTTTTCCAAATCAGTTCAGGCGTCTTCGAATAATTGGTGAACATACATAAAAAAACGATCGGGACGAATTTATGACCGCCTTTTTATTGAAATTCGAGTAAAAAAAATTAATGTCAACAAGCGACTGATTTCGAACGCAAATCTCAGAGCCAAAATAAAAGCTGCGAGGGAATTTGCAAATTAAAGATAAATAAACAGCCATCCATAATGGGTGCGCCGAGACGCATTGTCGCTTGGGGCCCATTAGGGACCCAATCGCATTAACGAAGGGCGCACTTGGCCGCAGTTCGTGGTAAACAACCCACAACAAGTACGTCAAGAGGGATTAAGCTGAAATACAGAGCGATTTCAATTTTAATTAGAAATTAATTTCTTTTCTCTTCGTGGCTATTATGAGAGAGTATTTTTTTTGCTTTTCGTGACTCAACGTTTTACGACAGGATGGTTTCATATGCATTTTAAGTTATTTTTAAACTTACTGAATTGAAGAAAAAAAATATTGAGTCTGAAATTATAATGTTATTTGAGAAAGAAAATCAAAACAAACAAAAATTATAATTTTTCAAAACTACTGACTTCACTTCCAAACTACACGATCGATTTTGATAATACAGGATGACTTTTTATCCACCTGCTAATTTTTTCCCACGCATTAAGTATCACTTACTGATTACGTTTTTGAAAAAAAAATAGTATGTAAAATTCACACAGAATTTTTTTTTCTTGTACTAAATATCGCTCACGTGTGGTTACTCGCAAAACAATCGCGCAATAATAATACCTAGGCTAGGTAGTTCCCGGCGTGGAGGAGGCGTGGCTACACCGCCGCCGGCCGCCCGCACGTGCGCACACCCCCATCCCCATCCCTCAGTCGCCCACAGCCACCCGCCGCGTACGCATGTTTTTGCGCCCTTACGACTCACGCGTCTTCCAGACTCTCGCGCCATGTATTCCCACAGAGTTTACGAAATGATAAGATGCTACATTGTGAGCGGGGAACGCTTAAACGGTGCGCAGAGACTATCAAAGTGAGAGTGTAGGTACCATGTTTACGAGTACAAGGTTTGACAAGAACACCTGTGCCAAACCTTCGTAAAAGGGCCAGGATTTGTCTGCTGGACCAAGATGAATTCCATTTTGAGCATTTCATTAAGTATGACTGTAAGATTACGTACATTTTAGGTAAGTTGATTTTAGAGGACATTTAATTATTGTGACTATTAATCATGGACTCATGGTCCATAAGTTTATTTAATTTTTTTAAATACGCCTAGTTGCAAAAGGTACACAGGTAAACCTAGTTACGTTCTCGTATTTATTATTTTTTTACTGTTGAATGTTTAGTTGTTTGTGTTGTTACCTACTAACTAAGTTTTGAGACGTATTTACTCGTAGTAGTAACCTGAACCTTATGCACCTTGACGGTACAAGGCCTGAAAAAGTATAAAGGAAAAATTTTCTTGCAACTTAAAAGTACCTAGGCATTTGCAATTTATCAACGAATCTACGAGAGGTCAACGGCCAGAGTAGCGTGGCCTAAACGCCGCTTATTATTACCGCGGCTAGGCACTACGGCGCGCGAGGTCAAGTTTCATGAGTTTTTTCGGGATAAACTTAAGACGTTATAAGTCGAGATTTTAGTACTGAGCGGTATTAAAAGAAAAAATACGTAATTCATAATTTTCGATGTACTTCATTATATGTCAATTTAGCAGGTGGTTAAAAAGTCATCCTGTATTTCTATGAGACGACCTCACAATTAACTCTATACTCTTTTAAACAAAAAAATAATTGATTCGGTTCATACTTCTTTGAATAATCGGTGAACATACATAAAACGGGACGAATTGATAACCTCTTCCTTTTTTGGAAGTCGATATAAAACTAGTAAACTTACCGCGTAACATAAAATTTTCTTTACACTTTAGAAAACCCATATACAAATTCGTAAATCTAAGTACTTACTCTCTCTGTCTAAAGTTGGAATGATACAAGGATGTTAAGGAGTTGACTTTAGACAGAAAAAAACTTGAGAGGTGTCAAGGGACACCCGGATGGAACGAAGTTCCTTTCGATTAACTAGGAGAGAGAGAGATAGACAGAAAAACACGCGCACGCCGCACGGCTTACAACTATGTATATCAAAAAGTGTCGTTACAACTTTTGGTCTTAATTTTTTCCGTCTAGTCTCCTTTCGTAACGCGCGATAAGGAATTTCGTTCCAAAAACTAAAATTGAAATTTTACCGCGTAACATAAATTTTCTCTACACTTTAGAAACCCATATAGGTACATATTCGTATATCTAACGATGTAAGAAGTACTTACCAGTTTTTAGCAATGAACATAGGCAATAAAGCTAAAGAGACACGTCTCGAATGAAGATGGAGCACCGTGCCTGCCTCGTCAATCATGGCCCCGAATGTGCAGCTGCCTCGACGGAAAGTTAGGTTTTTTATAGCATACTCGTACAGTATCATGTTTATAAACAAATTCAAATATATCTTTATCATGTATTTAATGTTATCAAACTTTATTGTTCTAAAGTACAAATATACTTTTTAACAAAACAAAAGCGGATAATATTTCTTATAATCATCATTATTTTGTTGCACAATTGTTGATGTCAAATGGTTACTTACAGCTAAGTTTACTACCGCTTCCAAAGTGGTTATGAAACAAAAGTTAATATGCTGGTTTGCATTCGGGATCATACAAGCATGTTGGCCTATACTATACAATGTGAAAGAGACATACCCGTAATAAATCGAACCAAAGGCTATACTAGATCACTATAGTATAATGAAATTAGAATGACAGCCAGAACACAAAAGAAATTCGGCACTTCCGTACAAAAATGTGCGGCCGCCCGGACAATTTGTAGAGGAGTATCTTCTTTTTTGTATTTGGGTTGTTATTTTAATTTCATTATATTATAGTGATCTAGTATAGCCCGTAGTTAGATTTATTACGGGTATGTCTATTCCAAGTTGTATGCTATCCCGTCTTTATCCCTATTGGGGCAGTCAGAGTATTGCGGCTCTAAACACACAGAATCCAGAGCCGCAAATCCCAAAGGCCACTTTGAGTGTGATGATGGGCGAGGTGTAAAAAAGAATCAAAATATTATTAACATGTTTCGCATTATCGCTTATTCCTTTAATCGGCTTTTATCATCTGCGCGAGAAGAAAAATAGAAAATTAACATGTTTAACACACAGTAAAAAATCATTATAATTTTTCAAAATGGAAATCAAACTACACAACCGATTTTGATAAGATTTCCATTGGAAATCGTAAAAGAATTTTTGGAATTAGTCCCGTCGAGTAATCGGGGAACATACATAAAATAATATACATTGGAATTAATAACCTCGTTCCTTTTTGAAGTCGATTAAAAACCAAAATAATTGTACATCTGGATTGCTACATGCAGTAAACCCGAATAAATTCAATCGGTAATAATATTTCCCGAAATTCCCATATAAAAAATGTTTCATCCTCAACAGGTCTCTGTACTACCAAAGCCATACTTGGCCAGAGCAGCCAGAGGATTTGGCCTACACTGTCTTCGCTGGCCAGACGGGTTGGGGTGGTCACATGATGTTTTAAGCTTTGTTTAGCTTGTATTTCCTAAGTCGCCTTCTACGACATCCACGGGAGGACTTGGAGTGGCCCTATTCTACTCTGGCGGAATCCACACGGCAGTGTTTATTCGCGTGGAATAATGTTTGATAATATTTTAACAAAGCACCCGTCTCAAAGGCTCCCGACATAAAGCCCGTACTCATTATCGATCACGTGTCATGCGCAGCCTGATTAAAGCGACACAACAAGTGTAGAGGCGCTTAAGTACAGAGACTTACCGTGAATGTCAATTAAGTAAAGTTTTGCAATATGCCGAGACGTGAGAGGGGGTGGAGTAAACACGGTGCAGAGTCCAAGCCGGAATGATTTAAGAATAACATCTAACCAAGCTTGCTTTAACTCTCTGACGAAAGTATGTTTGTTATTTTATTTCAAACTATCCGTGCCCGCAGGCTCTGCTCCCCGTGGGAATTTCGGGATAAAAACTATCCTATATCCGGGTCTCAAACCATATCCATAAAAAATTTCATCTTAATCGGTCCAGCCATACTTGAGTTATAAATAGTGTAACTAACACAACTTTGTTTTATATATTAAGATGTTATTGAAAAATCAAGCTGCTATGTTTGATGATAACTCGATTATATTTAGATCGAAACTTATTGAAATTTAGACAATGAGAAGATAAGCCAAATTTATGTGTGCCGTATGATTAAAGCAGAATATTTTATTCTATTCTGCTACTTCTACTATTACTACTTCTGCTATATTATCTACTGCGATCTCCAACCCGTCTGCCCAACGTGGTGGTTATGAGCAAATCCTTCCTTTATTAGTAAAGTCCTTTAGTCCAGCAGTCGTTACCTAAAACCATGTCAGAGGCCTTTAAGGCGGTTTAAAAAAACTCTGACACTAGTGTTAGTCACTTACACACACGATAAGAAGAAGAAGAAGTCCAGCAGTGGACTGTTACAAGCTGCTATAGAATTTTAAAGTTTAAACTTGAGCCAAATAGCCAAAAAGGTTACTGAGTTATGGTTGTTAAGGTGTTCGAATCGGTCTGAACTACTATTTATTATTTAATAACTCTTTTTTTCTATATGACACAAGAGTTAAAGTATTTCTTCATTGTATGAAGCTTGGTCTCTACTTCAATCTATTTTGTAGCTTCAACGTTAACTAATCGTAATTAATGAGAAAGCCTTTGAATCTCAATACTTCCTGGTATTTGTCAATACATATGAGCACAATATGAGCATTACGAACAAAAACCTTTACATTTCGAGCCAATTTTCCGGAATTTTATGAATACGTTGAACGCATCAATTTTAATTTAAAAATGTACATACAATATATGAAAATACAATTCGTATTTTATATTGAATTTACTCTTGCAGCATACCTTACTAGTATTTTACGTAAATTATTAATTGAATGGTCTAGTATTTATTATATTCAATAAACTGAGAACCTGACACCAAAAGTTAAAATTATTCTCGTGTATAGTATAAATTACATTTTAATTTAATATTCCCTTTGTTAATTATCTGCTTGGCAGATTATTTATAATGAGCGGATTCGACCAAACAATAAATTACACCAGTATTGTAAAATATATATATATGTAAAAAATACTTGGGATAGTTTTAATCTTTGAATTTAATCTCGAATATGACGTTTTTCCTGGAGTAAGTAACTACCTCACCTTATATAAAATAAGGAGGTTAGGTGTAACCCGAAAAAAATCCGTTTATTACAGTTTCCATACATTGACTTGGGTTGTGGAGACCATTTTATTCAGAATAAAATAAATGTCAACAAAAAAAATATAAAAATTGATGCGTCAATGAAAAAATCATGCGTAACTGTCTTAATCAGTTGTTAACAGTCCGCGATTAAAGTATGTACTTCCAAATAACTTTACTATTCCTAGTAAATCTGCGGTATAAATTGCGTATTCTGGAATAGACATCTTATTCTTGCTTGGATTAGTAAAACGAAATTAAGTTATTCTAGAGTATTTTGCTATTTTTTCTCGAAATAATTTTTAAACTAGTTTGGTCAAATCCGCCCTTAGTAGAATAAGACAACACAGTTTCTTCCTATGGAAGTCGTCAGAGATGTTTAAAGACTAAGGGATCAATAATTATGTCAAAACTGCACCCCGAAGAAAAGTTAAACAGTGCGGCGGCAGGGTGGAAATCCGGTACTCCATTTCTTATCTTAAAATTTTATGTCCGAATGTAAAAATCCATAACATGTTTGCTATAATCTTCAGAATCCATAATGTTCAAAGATCCGTAATTTTGATTTACCTTATTATCTTGAATCATAACACTTTTTTGCCATAATATAAATTGCTATAATCATAGAATTTTCTAATTTTGGATGCTATAAAGTCACATGTCCTAAGTGTTGTATTCTATAATGTATGTTTGTCCGAATGTTAATTTGTAATAAGATTATTAGCTTAAAACACTAGGTTAAAATTAGGTTATAGTCACAGAAAGAAATTGCTATAAAACAGACTCCACGTGGTCTTGTCTGCCCTACCCCCAGAGTGTAATTCCTACCCGCGTAGGCGCGGAGGGGCGAGGCGGCCGGCGGGCTGAGGAGCAGGTGGCTTGGAACGAGCACGCCTGGGACCGCCGGAGCCTCGCAGCGCCGGAGCCGTGACAGAAAGGATGCTTGTTGCATGCTTGCTTGCATGCTGCATGCTTGCTTGCATACTGCATGCTGCATGATTGCTTACACACTAATATTGTTTATCTGTACTTTTCACACACCCAGTAATATTTTTCTTTAAAGAATCTATTCTTTTCATAAGTAAAACCATCACAATTTTATACTATGCCAACTTTGTTTGTTTTTAAAATTTCACATTGATGCATTTTATAAAATTATATTATTTATTATACGTAACAAAAAGATATTAATTTATCGTATGAGTGTCCTGCAACTTTAAACAATACTATGCAACAAGTTAATTTATCTAACAGAATGTTGGTAGAAGAAAAATCTCCACCTTAGAAAATATCATAGCAAAATATTTTTGATACAAACTGTAACTTTTTATATAGGATGAACATTATATATCTGCATGTTTCAAGTTAGGAATAATAAATATTATAGAAAAGTGTATTAAAGCAAACTAATTTATTGCTGTCCGAAATTAGGATAATTGATAATTATGGGAAAAAAGAAGACATTTTGAATATTATGGAACATAATATTTATAACAAAAAAAATTATAACACGTCGTATTTCGGGATTACAACTTTCGGGTGCGTGATATTATGTGTTATTATATTAGGGCTATGCATCATTCGGACATCTGATTGTTATTAAAATAAATATTATGAGATCTTAAATTATGGATAAAAATTTTATGAGACAAAATAGAGAACCTGGAAATCCACAGCACACAGAAATTGGTTTCCGATTATCATCAAAACTGATCACTGGAGAACAAAAAGACGGAAATAAAGTCAACATCTTTGTTAGTCCACTGCTGCTGCCCAATGAAGAAAGTATTCATGCATTATTACCCTTGGAAGTTGGTGCCAAATCGTTCTCTACTGCAGTCACTTCAATTCCTCGCCATATCATCATCATCATCATCATCATAAGTGAGTAAGATTCAGTCTAAACTGGACATTAAATATGGCTCCCCAAAGAATTTTAAAGTAACCAATTGGTTGCGGCCTGCATGATTTCTTGAAACCTTTCTCCGGTCAGGTTACTTAGTATACTAGTACCAGTAGAAAAGGTAGTAATTGCCGCTATAAATCTTATAATAACGAACTCATTACCGGGAGCCCATCAATTAATAGGCGTTATCCGAGAATTAGAGTCTCAATTAATGCGATCGATGACCGCACCACAGCATACATAAGAGAGTAACAGATGCGACGCTTCATATAATGGGTGCTCTGGGCTCTAGTTAATGTTGCCAGATTTCGTTTTTCAAATTTCGAGATGTAAATTTTTAAATTGAATATTTTCGTTTAAAAAATATATGGAACATCTCTACAGCCTGGAAACACCAATTAACCATCTTATAGAAACTCACAGATAATCAAAGACGCCGTGCTGACGCTCCCGTCATTATTGCGATATCTTGTCGATTGCACGCTAAACGTGGCCTATGGATCTAAACGCCCTAGACTCTGTCTACTTCTTTAGGGGTAAAGGGGAGGTAGTGTCTCTATTATAAGAATAAGTGGAAACAAATACTTACGCCGACAGAACATACAAACGGCCACTGCAATCGCAAATACAATATCATTAGCGTTAGTGCCATTGTAATACTCCTATAAGAAGCGAACAAAAAATCATTTATTTATTTAAATTTAGTGCACACAGTCTTATAAATGTATACTGGATTGATTAAATTGGGTCAAACTTACTAGGATATGTTGAAAAATTTGAAAACAACATTCCTTGACTCAAGATATCCCAGTGATGTGCACAGTTACTTTTTACAGAATAGGCACTTATCATACCTAAAATTGAACAAAATACATTTAAATGAACGTGATATTGAACAAAACATATTTTTAGTATCCCAAAATATAACAGGGTGGGACAAGTTAGACTTATTCCGTGTCTGTATAAAATGCACGCTATTGAGATATCCTTCTACCCGTTTTTCATTTAATCACTAGAGGCGTCACCGCGGCGTGAAACCGAAACACGGCGATCCATCTTGCAGATTCTCAATTAGAGCAGACACCATGACGGATGGGGCCCGCGCGACCTCGGCAATCGACGGAAGACAACGGATCTCTCTATCGAGAGAATTCGGGAGGAAATATTTCAAACTACGCAGTTTTTTGGACTTTATCAAACTAGATAGGAGATAAAATGCAACCAGTATGTAACTAATTATTCGATGTCCATCGGTTGACCACAAAGGGGGGGGGGGGGGGGGTCATAAGTTTGACTAATATCTGTCTGTGGCCTCGTAGCACTCGAACAGATGGGCCGATTTTGATGTGGTTTTTTCACGTGAAAGTAAGTTCTCTTGCGGTGGTTCTTAGCTAAGATTGATGGAAATCGGTTCAACCTTTAAAATGTTATTGAGGTCAGGGTTTTGCCTAGAAATAATAGATGGCGCTACGACTATAAACCCGTATCAGTAGTTTCGAAACAAACATTAGATAGCGTTCTAGACAGTCGGTTTTTTTATTCGCCTAGCTAATTAACTTGTTAGTACAGTAACTCGAAAACCTAAGAAAGTCACAGCCACAGCTGAAAGGCTGGTTTTTACAAATATAAACTATCACGTCTTCAGGGTAGACAGAACTACAGTCAGATGAAATGATGTATATAGGCCGCGTGGCCTCAATAATCGCAAGACAACGGATGAGCTCTTTATTACGAGAATTCGGGAGAAATTATTTCAAACTACGCAAATTTGTGGACTTTGACCACCACGCACTGTTTTTTTTATATTATAGGGTCCCGTTGGCACCCCTTAGGTACGGCACCATAAAAGTATTATCCATAGTAGGAATAATAATATATGCAGTATATAAAAAAAAATTAAAACTAACAAGTCACGTTTACTTAATATTTGCCAACAGCATTGAACGACCGTTAACGGGAAAATATTATCTACATCCACAACTTCCTAAAAACATTTAAAACACGTAATCAATTTGAGTTAAAGCCAAAAGCCTCATAAACTTTTAATCGAACGCCTCCCTCCGCTCCACGAGTCCTAGTAATAAAATCGTTTTTTCCCACAGTTCCGATAACTCCCCGCTCCCTAGACTCTCCCCGGACACCATACGGGCGACGCTGTGTTGCCATACTCTCATTTTGAGCTTTGCTAAATCGTGCAAATCTCTTTATTTAAAAAATAAACCTCTTAAAAAAACTCTTTAGCTTAGCTGACCAAAGTTACAATGATATGGAAAACCAAAGTGGTTTTTGCCGATTCCTTACGATTACTCTATTTCTATTATAAATAAAAACTTCACCTTTACACACAAGGGTAGAAAAAAACATCAATTAATCCTTTTCTCAAGGTTATACAAACAGTCTAGAAAGAAACTGTATAGTTGCACCTCTATTTCTTGCTATATAAAATTGTCAATTATCAAGTGGTACAAATATCCAAAGATAACTGAATAATTTTTATACAACAAGTGATCCCTAGATTTGGGGAAAAGGCCACGTGTTGGCAACACTACACACGGGTGAGGCGCCGGCAAGCCGCCAAAATAACGAGTCGCCAACGCCAAGATTCAATTTGCACTGCACTCCTGCCCGCCTGGTACTGCGGCCGACTAAAACTTGCCAAATTGGACAATTCCCGTCTGAAAACTGACTGGATTCGAACCGTTTGTGAAATTTTTCCCGAATTTGCTTAACTAACTTTCGTGGGAACTCGGAATTGTGAACTAGGAAATGTAAACATTGGTATGGAGTTTCATAGTCTGAATGTTTTAGTAAAATATTAAATGATTCATTTAAGCAGGTACTTCATGCTGTAGTAAATAATACTCCTGCGAAGCCTACATAAAAATCTAAAACATTAATAATTTGTACTGCTTCTTTTAATTTACAAATTAATTAATGTAATAGAGGATAACAAATCACCGAGAATTTCGTCTTGGTTATAGAACGTTGAACTAACACAAAAAATAAATGTACCTTCAACAACAAACGATAAAAAACCTGATTTTCAAGCGTTCAACCCCAATAACTTTTGATCGGCTAAGAACTATACCGGCAAAAGACTTTCGATTAAAAAAACCGCATTGAAATCGGTCCTTCGTTTAGGATCTACGATAAACAGACCGACAGAGACACGTCGTCAAACGTATGTTTAGTTCAAATGCATCAAATGCCACCACGCTAAGCGTGGCCTAGGCTCTGTCTACCCCGTCAGGGATATAGACGTGAAAAATGTATCTGTATCCGTAGCATCAAATGAATGAACTTCTGTCGTACGATTTATTACGTAAAAAAGATATTGTCTAAATATCCAACCAAAGATATGCCACACAAACTTTTATAAACAAAATTTTATGAACCGATCGAATTTTGTGTAATTTTAAAAATTTCACTCATTTCAATGTTAATTTCTAAGGAAAACACCATATACCGTCGTCCATGTACCACAAAAGTAATCCCAAATGGAATTCGCAATCACGAAAATCGTTCTCCATTATTTTCATAACCTTTCCTTGGAGTGTGGTCGTGTGGAAAATAAACGCATCTACATTCAGCTAGCGGCTGCCATACACACTCATACATGAATGTACTACATACATTCAGGGGGGTATTATGCTAAACACCGGGAGAGTTTATAGAGAATTGCTCGTTGAATACACAAAGATAATATTGGATTTGTGGTAGAATTTCTGAAATATTTCAGTAAGCCGTGATGTTTCCGACAGAGTAGAATAGGACTATTCTAAGACCCGTGGATGTACAGATATCAATGAGACCTCTCCTACCCGTCTGGCCAGCGTGAGTGGAGGCTACGGGAGCCATATACATATAATGTGTATATATTAATGATATGTACTAATAAAGATACTTCATTGTATATCCAACACGAAACCAAAACAAAAAAAAAGTTTAAACGCACTTAATTGCGTACAAATTGTATCCTATTCCTATGTCACCCGTTCTAAAGCTAAACTGAGAAAGAAAGCTGTCATTCCGCAAATATTTTAACGTTGGAATATAAGAATAAATTGAACAATTATTTGATACAATTTTGAAGGGAAATGAAATTAGTTTCGGCAACCATCGGCAGATGTCGAGGTCGGCATGAGAGCTGGCATCCTCCAGGGACAGGCGGCGTAATGGCATCCAAATCGATATTGGTCCCAATGCCTTAACCTTGCTCTGGTACGCGCTTCTGCAATTGTATATGGGTTGGACTATATCTGTTAGCACGGAATAGCACTCTTGCATGCTGCTATCTTTTTCTATCACTCAGAACTGTCATTTGCCAGAGCGAGAGAGAGCGAGGGAACGCTATAGCACGGCCGGTGCTGTAGCGTTCCGTCGCTGTCTCTCGCTCGAGTTAATGACGTTTCTGAGCGACAGAAAAGGATAGCAGAATAGAAAACTTCTGTTCCTTGCTGTCCGATATACCCTATTTCATCCACGTTTCTCTGAAATGTACCATCATCATCATGTCTTTTTTATCGACTACGGCCAAGCCATGAAGAAGGATAATGGTTCGATCGAACGCGCAGGTGTGAAAAAAACATGTTTACCCACTGCTGAGAAGAAGCGCTGCATACATTAATTAGGAAAAGTTGTCCATAAGCGACAGACGGAAATGCTCTCAAAAATATTAGTACTTGGTTTTAAAGGGCGTGGTATTAAAAACTAGATGTTACCCGCGACTTCACCTGCGTAAATTTAAGAAGAAGACAAAGTAAGTGTCCCCACCCCATACAAAGTTACACTAAAATAGATAGATATAAACTATCTTATGTTCTTCCCCGGATCTCAAACTATATCCATACTAAATTTAATCTAAATCGTTTCAGTGGTTGAAGCGTGAACAGACACGTAAGCGGGTACAGACAGACAGAGTAACTTTCGTATTTATACATATATTACTACTAAGGAGTAAGGAAGTAAGGCTAAGGATAGTAAAGAAGTAAGGATAAGGATAGTAAGGAAGTGAGGATGCCTAAAAATAAAATGCATACGACCTGTTTAAATTGGTACAGACACAAATACACTATCACGTCTTTATCCCAAAAGGAATAGACAGAGCCCAGGGCCGAAATTGAAACTGATGCTAGTAATTTTCCGTTGGCCAAACTGTGGCGAGCTCGGACAAACAGAGTCGAGAGCCAGCGAAGGCGCCAGCTCTCGAGGTGTTTGTGCGGCAAATTGAAAAGACCCGGCCTCGGAATTAAAGAGCGCTACAGATCACCAACTCTAAGGAACTGAGGGTCAGGGCACGGAATAAAGGAGTTTCTTGGATCAAAAATATTTTTTGATACTATTAAGAAAATAGTCACAAAATAATGTCACTTGTCATTGATCATATCCATTTTCAATGTGATTTTAGATTTATTATTGCGGAAAAACTGATAATAAAAGCGCTATTTGACTCCAAGATTTTGTTTTGACGTTTAGAAAAAAGTCTCTTATTTGTTTTGTTGGAAATTGCCTTATGTATTTGGTATGGTTATAGCCTGAGACCCGGGGAAGGGACATAGGATACTTTTTATCCCGGTATGATGTTGCCCTGAGGTTGTCAAAAATATCAATATTTCAAATATGTGGTCTCAAATATATCAAAATCACGTGAAGGCATTTTCATCTTGTTAAAAAAAGATTGATAAAAGAGATAATCGAGATTGATAAAAAGAATACACATATTTACAAGTATAGTCCCATCAAAGAACAAATAATATAACTAGCTATGATTTACACGCTGTTCTCAACTAATGTGCACACGGAAACCTACCATTTGAGACGAGGATCTAACGAGGAAACCCAGCACCGAATCAGGGGTCAACGAAGCCGCGACGAGCTCTTGAGGTGTTTGTGTGACAAATTGAAATAGACCCCTTTACAAATAAAAACTGTTACAGATGCTCCTTCTTATTTAAGTACATTTTCCGGTTGTATCCTTAACTGTGCTGCTCCGGATTCAAGAGGGTGCGCACCGAATTTATCTTCCCAATAAAATTATGAACAGCTCATCCAAAGATAACCTTAATCGTTTGAGCCATTTGGCTCTGGTTTTAGGGCCAGCTATGTGTCTGACGTTAATCCTTCCTAGGAATGCAGTAGTAAGAGATTAATAAGACTGATCACAACATTTTTTGGAAAGTATGTAACTCCTATTCGAACGTTAGACCCAATAAAAAAGGTTCATGCTAGGTAACATTTTATAAATAAATCATGTGTTCAAAACCCAGATGGCAATGCTTAGTAATTTAGCCCCTTTTGACATCCAAAAAAACTCGAAAAAAACATGAAGAGATCATCAAGATACCATATGGCTGCGTATTACCATTCTGTAGTTCTCTTTATGTTACGTCTGTCCAGTTTGCAATGTGGCAAGTGTGTATTAACCGGCTCGAGGGGTTGGTTCCTTTGTCCGGCTCCAAGGAGACGGCCCTCGTGCGATTTGGCCAAGATTTTAGCAGGAAAATACGCTCTTGTGATATATCTGCTTGCAAGATAAATCAATGATTCACAACATATGTGTAAGAGCGTTTAAACATTAAAGAAAATACTTTTTGTGCTGCAAATTTACAGGATACGTAAATATCTAAGGCAAGAAAAAAGATTGATCAGTCTTTATTACCATTACGCTAAGGGTGGCCTTTGCGTCCTACAGCCCTGGAATCTGTCTACCCCGCCAGGGATATAGACGTGAAAATGTATTTGTCTGAGTCTTTTTACATCATCATCATGTCTTTTTAGTGTCCACTGCAGGAGCACGTTCCTCTTTGTTTTACCAGAGCCATAATTGGCTAGAGCAGCAAGATGATTTGGCCTAGACTCTCCTCGCTGGCCTAGCGTTAAAAAAAGCGGGAAAATTCCCCGTTTTTTTCAACTTTCGTTCGAAAGTTTCAAGAAAAATATTTAAGGAATTTTTAATGTTTTTTATCAATAAAACGGAAAAAAACGGAAGAGTATTGATGTTTTTTTCACAGAATATTTTTATTATGTTTCGGAGGGTAAAATGATTTGATTTTGTTGTCATACTTGTCATGCTTATTAACATTTCAATGCAACAAACGAATAAAACGGTAAAAAACGAGATATGGTTTCTTTCACTGAAAAAAACAATTTGTTTCTTACGGAATTTTTAACGCTACGCTGGCCAGACGGGTGGCCGAGGTCGTCTTGCTGATGTTTATAAGTTTGTTTAGCTTGTATTTCCTAAAACGTCTTCTACGACATCCACGGGAGGACTTGGAGTGGTCCTATTCTACTCTGCCGGAAACCACACGGCGATGTCACAGTCAATTTTGAGTTGCGATTCGGAATAATTGGTTACCTATAAAATGAGAAAAATAAAGGGTCAAATAACTTCGTTCAGCGATCGACCAAATTAAGAACTCCAATTTTTTGGAGAGAGAGTAAACAATTTAGGACGTTGTCGAAATCAAATTACGGGCGGCCGGGAGCACTGTCGAGCGGGGAAATATTTGCAACCGGGTGTGGAGGACAGTTTGATTGCTTATTGATTGTCGTCTCAACCACTGGAGTCAAGGGTGTCTTTTGACAATGCCTTCCTAATCTTTGCTTCTCACCATTTAATAACGTAATTTAAATTGATGTAAAAAATCTTCAAATTAATAGGAATCTTTGAACTAAGAGGAGATCTGGAATTTAAAAATATCAGATTAAAAATATTTTTATTTTTAGAAACTCTCTCTCTCTTGCTAAATGTGAATATGTGTGGGGATGGTTCATCTGCAGCCTTGATGTTTCCATTGGTGGGAATAGGCCTCTCCCAATGATACTATTTTTTATTTATCAAACAATAATATACAAACAAATCTATACACAAAAGCTATACCTATATACTCATCCATGGGGATGGTACATATTTAGTGATACAGTTAAAAAAATATTCACCTTATAAGTCATACCTCCCATCTAAATCTCCCACCGGGTAAAGATCTCCCACCTGGTCAGTCTGGAAGTCTCTCAATAGACTTCGGGCTGGTGTTAGGAGGTGTAGGCAAAACCGAGTTAGGTGGCGCACGCTGATAACGACCTTTGCGATTGCGGCGCCATCCAATCAATGGACCACCTTCTGGCGTGTCCGACATGTACCTTAGAGGACCTTAACGAGGCTAATGACAGAGGGATCGCCGTGGCCACATACTGGACAAAGATTATTTGAAATTGAAGCTACACTGAAACCATTCTACTCGATAAGAAGTGGTACGGTCTCTCAGCTGCTTTAGAGCCCAGGTTCCACTTTCCGCTGAGATATTAAATATTATTTATCCAAATTTTTCAAACGGACGCCTACAAAAAATTCAGTGCAAATTGATCATTATTTAGACAGACAAATTGGCGTTCATTACGATAGCAAATAACGTCGCTTCATTGGTTCAAAAATAAATTGGGAAATTTCATCGCGGCGACAAAGGAATACGTTTTTGTTCCTAGTGTTTACTTTGCAATTTAAAATGCTGATTTTAATAAGTAATTCTAATATTTCTTCTATCTATTGAATTTAAAATTTTCAGAAAAGAAGTTATCAATATTTGGCAAAGCTAACAGGAAAATAGAGCGACGCCCGCTTT
This sequence comes from Acrobasis consociella, assembly GCA_963555685.1. Classification (NCBI taxonomy): domain Eukaryota; kingdom Metazoa; phylum Arthropoda; class Insecta; order Lepidoptera; family Pyralidae; genus Acrobasis; species Acrobasis consociella. The sequence goes on along the minus strand of OY743119.1, from coordinate 700,292 downwards.
TCCTTATAAAATGAATGATTTATTTACAGGTTTTAGTTTGTATTTTAATGATTTTTTATTAATATAGGTATACTTTTATAAAAATAATTTGTTGCTTTATTTAAATAAATAAATGAGACGGAGTAGGTAAAGATTTGTCTGCTATGGTCAAGGATTGGTAATATGTACTTAGCTAAAGATCGAAATAGCTGGAAACAACAAGGGGAGGCCTTTTCCCAAAGACGGAACAATGCATCATGTATGCAGGGGATGAGGATAAACAGCCAGATAAAAGTAAAAATATAAGTATGTCCATTTGGTTAGGTATTTAAATAAATGTAAACAATCTTGACATGTCTTTTTATTGAAATATACACTTTATAAATCAATACCTTTGCAAATTACAAAGTAATTATGTAACTTTCTTTAGTTTTATAGAGGTATTTTTGATTAAATATTTTGCCATAGACCACATGAAGTCAAAGACATGATGAATCCTGACTATAAAAATTTTGTTCGCTTTAATAATTGTAGAGAAAATCGGTATCCCTGCAACCAAAATCTTCAATGAAGCGCAGTTTGGGTCCAAAAAAGTACGACGTCACACTTTTGTATTTCAAAAAAATCCCGTACAACATATTTGGTTTGAAGTTTAGAAACAAGTGTCTGATTTGACATGTTGTCGTCTAGCACTACATAATTAGTCGTATGTGTCATTGTGTTGACGCAATTATAATCATTTAAGTAACCATAATTACCACAAATCTCGGTTCGGGTTTCTGTTTGTAAATGTGCTGTACATTATATAGATACATATATGATTAGCAGTCGCTAGTTAGTCGGGGCGTAACAAGGCAGCGAGCTCAATTACTCTAAACAAACCGACAAACTAGGGGAGGATTCTGTCGTATTTATTATTTCTCCGCCTGGGGAACGAATCCTTGGATTTATATATAGATAGATATATTAGGTTCGTTGTGGAAAATCTACGTATTTCCCATGTAAAGATGTAACTTGTCGCACTAGAAAAAAATTATTTTTCTTCGATCACATTAATTAACATTTAGTTTATAGACTGGCCAAAGAAAAATACAACCGATTTCGCAGCAATAAAACAATAACCTCTCGGACCATTATTCCATAAATTCGGAATGTAGACTGGGTCACCTTTATTTTATTTGATCAGTGAATATCCAATTATAACGGGTGGCGTAATTAAAGTGTTACTTTTTGCGAATTTTTAACATAGAGTATCACACGGTACAAAAACGTGCTGTTATTGTGCAGCTTTACATTCAAAACAATTTCTCAATTGTGAAAACGCAACGTGCGTACGGTTAAAAATAGACGCGCCATTTTACATCACCATTAAGTGTTTGCACCAAAAATTTATGGAAGTTGGCAATTACATTTCAGTACCTACTGCACTGAATTGTGTTGACACTCTCACTGTCATCTACAAACACAACAACTTGACAACAACCAACATAACGAGGGCAATTTAGACAGGAGATATTGACAGTTGACAGATTTTATTGATTTTGTAATGCAGGCAAAGGAAAAATGTAAAGTTCAAAATTACATTTCAAAAATCCTGATAAGACGTAGATTTTTTTTAGGCACTTAAAACACTTTTTTTTATATTTTTTAGTTGACAAGCCAATTGGGCCATCCTATATAATCCGGACGAATATTTTCATCTACGGAAAGCGAAGTGTAGTACTCCCACACACAAGGTGGTCAGAGACCTGACCAATTACTTGTCAGGTCTTTCAGTACTAGTTAGCCCGAGGACTGAAGCGTGAGGGTCACGTGTCAAAGACTGCTCAGTGTCATTATCTCCGCTTCGAGATCCAATCACGGCATTCATATATATATTTCTTTTATGGTCCGATAGATTGAAATCCAATATCGTTGGCGCTATATTCCTTTGATGGCTCTCTAGCTTTATATACACTCCAATTAAATTAACTATCAAACTAGAGCTAAGTTTTAAACGTTTTTTAAACAAAATAATTTAGTTTAAATATTTTGAGGAGTTCGGTGGCCTGGCCTGGGGAGTATGCATTATTAGCGCTTTTGCAAGTAAAGCGACACCGGACGTGGTCCGCACTTGGATGGGTGAGTCCCAGCCCTAAAGGACTAATTACTCAATAAATACTTGATGCTTGATTATTACATAACCTCAATAAATATAATTTCTTAAAACTAAAAACCGACTTTAACCCCAAACTACACCAACGATTTTGATAAAATTTATATTTGCCTCACTCGCAAGTATATGAGTATACTTTAAGCAAAAAATAATTTTCCAAAATTTCCCGGTATAAGTGTTTTCAAATAATTATATTACAATAAGGCGGTTTAAAAACTCTGACACTAGCATTAGTCACTAACACACACGATAAGAAGAAGAAGAAGTTAGTAATAGTAACAAGTTTAAGACCAATTGATAACCTTCTTTTTTGGAATTTTGTTAAAAAGATATCAAACGAACATTCACTCCACTTCCACTTCTCCAAACTATCGCTAAACTTGTCATGCACTCTGCAAAGCGTGTCATTTTCATTCTCAGTCGTCTTCTCGTTGAAAAGCCCTCGGTTTTCAGCCGATTGTCTTAAAGCACTCTGTAAGCTGACGAGTGCTCCCAAGAAGGGTGCTAAATTGCTGAAAATGCCGACGAAATATAAAATTGAAAATTAAACATATAAATTTGAGGCAGGGTTTCTCCGTTATTACTTGTTATATTAACTACTTAATTAATTTTTGTAGAATACTAAATATTTAAGACACGCGGCAGCGTTTCAGAGTTAAGTTCAAAAAATAGGAACAGGCGAGTGGTGACGCAACTGCCTTCTACCTGCCTACCTATTATGCGTACACAAACTATTTCGAAACCTAATTAACCTAAAAATATGAAACTCCTCTGGCTACTCTGGCTAAGTATGACTCCACTGCAGGAGCACGACCCTCTCTGTTAGTACAGAGGGAGGCAAATTACCTGATGATGATAATGTTGATATGAAATTCAGCAAGAAATATATTAAAGTCGTCTAGCTAATTTTGAATCCATTTCAGGATTCTTTATAGAACTTGGCGGCCATTTACATCTTAATGCTTTTATAGGATATTGAACTTGGCACATTTATGTTTTTAATGGGATTATAGAATAAATGCATAGCTGACTAGCAACATTTTTTTTGCCATTTTTTACCCTATACTTTCTTGCTTTAAACCTAAATGTCACCAAAATAATATAATATTCATACTGAAAAGTCTGATTTTGGCGATTTTTGGCCTCTTTGAACAAATATACTTTGGACCCTAAACCATCCTGAACGTTCGTCACCGCATTCTTTAGTGAACTTATCTTAAATCTCTGAAGACAAAGAATACAAAGCCATCGACCCCGATATTATCGCAATAATTAAATGTAAAACTATTAGTTTTCTATCTCTTTTCAGCCAAACTTAGAAGATGGTACAATCTTCTAATTAATTGTTAAATTTTTATTACCACGGTTCACTTCACAGTCAAGGCCAAATTTACAGAAAATAGAAAAATGCGTACAAATCGATTGAGTATTTATTACTCATGAGTATGTATGAGTGTCATACAAACAGGTTATAATTCGAGTACCGACTCTACAATCAAAGAGCCGGCGCGACGCGACGCGAGGCGCGTGTAGAAAGCGAACATTAATAACAACACGCAATATCCGCCGCGATCCACGAACCAATCAGGTTAAAGTATCAAAGATTGGCTTTTCATTACGTACACTTGGGCGTTTAATTGCCAAAACACTTTCGAAAGAAGGGAGGCACGATATAATCACGTTAATGTTGGCAACCGTCTTGCCTGAAGGTTGAGCCTGGATAGGTGCCTCGTCTCTAAACTGCGACCCATCTCCTCTTGGAGTGCGATGGTGTCGCACATATAAGAAGAAGGTTCCTAGCACATCCGGGAACCATGGTTGAAGCGTGCAGGGCGTTCTGGGCTTCCTGCAGGAGCTGGGCTGGTTCGAAAACTGAGGCCGGCGTCAGCTTCTCACGCAAAACGCAAAACGGGACCGGCAAATTTGGGCCTACTTGCGGAAAATTGTCCTCGAGGGTAGTAAGGTGCCTCTCTTAGAGATATTGAACCCCTTTAGCCTAGATGTTATTGCCACATGTTACATTTAACGTTAACCTCAAGGCTAAATTGACAGGAAATCTCGTCAAATTACGTACACATCGAGTAAGAATGAGTGTATGATATGAGTGTCATACAACCCGGTTATGAGTACTCGACGATCAAAGAGCCGGCGCGACGCGAGGCGCGTATAGAAAGCGAACATTAATATCAACACGCAATATCCGCCGCGAGCCCGCGATCCAGCATCCAATCAGGTTTAAGTACCTACCTCAACGTGGGGTTCCATGTGGAGATGGGTATATTATGTCGCCGGATTATTATAAACACCATTAATCGTTCTCGTACTTACCTGAAAGGAAAAAAAAACAAGTTAAAATAAGTTTTTCAAACGTTGAAAAAAATTGTTGAAATTATTTTAAAACGCACAGAAATAATGTCTTTTTAATTTTCTAATTAGAAAAATAAACATACACAATCAAATTTTTATCTCTAATGAGGCAGACAGAGAATTTTGGTTCTGGAACTCTGAGCAGTCATAGACCATAACCGTAAGACCCGAATATCACTTTCGGAGTTTCGGAGTGATACTGGGTGAGAAGCTGGAAAAAGGAATCAAACTGATGATGAGTTGGTAGCCGAATAGCTTGTTAACATGATTCGCATTTTCACCTATTCCCTCGATCGGCTCTAACGATCTGTAATTAGTTCACTGTTTTGTATTAGGTATGTGTATATAATAAATATTGACGCTAGATGACAGTCACTGAGCTAAGTCTACATCAGATCCGTTTATGTAGATAAAAAATCTGATACCAGTGTGTGTTAGCTAAACGGTAGGACAACATGCAAGTTACCTTTACATGATCCTTCATAAAATACGTGCACGACTACATAACGTGAAAAACTTTTTCTGGACATTTTAGCTTCGGCAAAGGGGCTCGAATGAGAAATGAAAAGAAAACAGTCCGGTGGTCAAAGGGGGGTTAATGGAGGGGTTGTGTGATCCTTTGTGCGGCCGCAGCGGTACCAGGCGAGCATAAATAACGGACAGTTAACGTTGGGCTTGCGGTCGAGGAATGACGTCCGAATTTGCAACTTTAGGCAAGGTATTTCGACCACTGCAAGTAAAACACGGTGGCGGGTGGTGACAGTCAAATGGAACATTTTTTGTATCAATTTGTTAGATGATATGTTTGGTGTTTAGGGTCCCCAAAGGGTAAAAACGGGACCCTATTACTGTGACTCCGCTGTCCGTCAGTCTGTCTCCAGGCTGTATTTTATGAACCATGATAGCTATCATGAAAATCTACGTCGACATTGTTATGTTCAACTTGATTGTGAGGACCTATACTTGGCTTCTTAATTCTAAATATGTTACCTTATTTATATTTAATGCGATCTTCTTATTAAAAAAAAAAATATTTGCTATCTATCTTATGAGTCGAGAAAGACGTGGAAAGAATGTGTAAGGACAGATATGAAGGAACGAGGGTCTAGTGCAAATATGGTGAATGATAGAAAGAAGTGAAAACAGTTGACATACAGAGCCGACCGGACCGAATGATGAATCTATCTAATGAGCAAAATATGTTTTTAGTCCACACACCTGTTCACCAAACTAAAATAACGTCGCTCGTTTGTTCGATTAATCTGAAGAAATATCCTATTTATTACCTTCGATGAAACATTTTAAGAACAAAGGTGAGCTATTAACGGAGGGGGAAATACCTCACTGAGCTGTCATTATGAACTATCACTGGTTATCAGTTTGTTACAAGAACAACGATGAATGCTACATCGGAGGATATAATTCTAAAAATGAGCGGTGATCTAGCTCTGCGTCTGTACTTAGTGTTGCCCAAAAATAATAGGTTGGGGAAAAAGTCTTTTCGCATTTTATATGAAAATTCAAAACATTTTTTAATATAGTTTATTTACATTTAACTAAAGTATGTAGGTACCATTTTGTTCGATAACTTTTTGCCATCTTATAGGTAGGGACATGATCCCATTGCTATAGAAATTTTGGGGCTTCTGATCAAAAAACTGCGTCAAGTAGTTTTGGCAGTCCTCTCGTGATGTTAACCTGACACTGCCTAAAGAATTCTGAAGAGACCGAAACAGGTGGAAATCTGAAGGTGCCAGGTCAGGACTATACGGCGGATGCATTAACACCTCCCAGCCAAACTCTCTTAATTTTTGCTGAGTGGTTAAAGATGTGTGAGGTCTAGCGTTATCATGATGAAAAACCACACCCCTTCTGTTGATTAATTCCGCCCGCTTTCTCTCAACTTCTTGCTTTAATCTTATCAGTTGTTCGCAGTAGAGTTCTAAATCGATGATCCTGCCTGGTGGTAACAGCTCATAATGAATAATGCCCTTCCCATCCCACCACACACACAGCATCACCTTGTTGCGAGTTAACCCGGGTTTCGCCACAGTCTGTGAAGCCTGACCGGCCTTTGACCATGACCTTTTTCGCAAGTTCTTGTCGTACGTGATCCACTTTTCATCACCAGTTATCAATTTCTTCAAAAATGGTTCGGTTTCATTACGTCGTAATAAAGAATCATAAATGAGTACCCGGTTCATTCTGTTTTGTGGCGAATTCCCAGTTCTTCAGCTACGTCGTAACTACTGATATGCCGATCTTGTCTTTCTTCTTTTTCAAAAATAGCATCCACTTTATCCGTAACAGGGCGACCAGAGCGACGTGCATCTTTGATATCAAAATTTCCGGATTGAAAACGCTTAAACCAAATTTGTGACTCTCACAGACACTGCACTAGGTCCATAAACATCGCAAATTTTTTTCGCGGCTTGCGTTGCATTTTTACCTTTTTGGTAGTAAAATTTTAAAATGTATCTGAATTCTCCATTAGATTCACTCATCTTGACGGTAAGAAAAACAAATGAAAATCACGCATTTTCCTAATTTGAATTTGGAATTATCTTCTTTAAAATTTAAACTTTGAAATGATATCAAAACCAGCCAGGTAAAAATAGTATAGCCAAAGTGGTTTTATTACAAGTTCATACATACTATATGCGAAAAGACTTTTTCCCCAACCTAATAGATAGTTTCAATCGAAATATCGATAGGCTTATCGATAGTATCGATAACTGTTTTAGAGCAATAGGGGAATTGTTGTTAGTTACAATAGTGTCAGGGTATTCGACCAGCCCCCTACTGTGCTGATACTGTACAGATAGTAAGGAAGGAACGAGTTCGATTCTCAAGTCGCGACTTGTACCTCCAACGAGCACTAGTTCACTGGCACATAAATAAAATAAGTATAACATACAGAACGGAATCTCCTAAGGTCCCGTAGACGCCCGCTCAATACCCTCGACAAGGCGAGATCGGGGAGAGGTGCGGGGACGGGGAACCCTACGAGTTTTCATTCTGTTTGTAATCTTATACCTTTAAACGAGCAATTCTTGTATATTTATATGTATATAAATTTCTGTGATCTCGGAAATGGCTCTAACGATTTCGCTGAAATTTGGTATACGGGGGTTTTCGGGAGTAAACAATCGATCCAGATTAGTCTTATGATTGGGAAAACGCGTGTTTTCGAGTTTTTATGCGTTTTTCTTTCCACGCAGAATATGGTCGCTAATTTCGTTGCGCCGGCCGCTATCCATTTGGCTGAGCGGTTAAAGATGCGGTGCGGACCGCTAGAAAGAGTGTTACGGGTTCGAATCCCACTCGGTGACTTACTTTTGTTTTTTTTATGTTCAAGTTTATACATATTTTTTTTATTTTAGACAAGTTTAAAAAAATGTCGTTTATGTTTGAGATGTAACCGAGCAAAGCTCGGTCGACCAGGTACTACTTAAAATAATCTTGTGTCACTTGTGTCACTGGCTGCATCAGATGCTGTTAGACAATCGAATTATTTGACACTAGATCAATACGATAGTAAGATTTTATAAATTATAAAGAGTATAGATATAATGCAGACGAGTCAACGAAGAGAATAACAAAGCGCCGAAGCGACTTTGTTTTTCTGAGGCAAATTATAGCCGCGATTTGCGAAATAAATAGCGATGGTTTGTGGATCAATGATGCTCTATAAATAAGTTTCCAAACCTAAAAACCGACTTCACCGCCGAACTACACAACAGGGACCGGAAAACCCCTTTATTTGATTAAGTCTATCGATGGAGTAACTCCATCATAAGCTTACCCTTTGTTACAGTTAGCATATCGATTGACTTACCCTAACGTTATGGTAACTCCTTTGAATCAGTTAACTACTAGTAACTCGACTTACCAGTAACCTTAAAGTTCCGATTATACCTGTTAGCATTAAGTTGGTTACCCTTTCCCCCTCTTTGTTCAACAGTCTTGTCTACTACTTCCAAACTCATAGAAACGACTGTAAACAATGTAATATAAGTCTTATGTGAATGCAATTAGTATAATTATTAAATGGCTGTTTGGACATCCACAAAGCCTGCCTTCTTTTTCTAGCCCGATGCGTCGTCTCGCTAACCCTATAAATTGTTTGCACAAGCAGTTTTGTGTTGTATGCCATTCAAATAAAGATTAAATTGCTTGAGGCCGTATTAATAATATTGATAGGGTTAGCCTATCATGGGGTTTTGCGTTATTAGTTAGTGCTTAGTTGAATTAACTGTATCGTATTAGTAAGCCTTTTGTCAGGGTAAGCAAATGATATGGTTAACAAATCATTAGGGTTTACGAAAACCAGTCGATCAAAAACCCGAACGAAAACCCTTCAAAAGGTAAGCGGTTCCGGTCCCTGCTACACAACCGATTTGGCATAATTTCTATGCGACCATTTGACAATTATGCCCTTTCTAACATAAATTAATAAAATATTCAAGTCGGTCCAGGCGACTTCGAATAATCCGTGAATATACATAAAAAGAAATCGCCACGAATTGATAACCTCTTTCTTTTTTTGGAAGTCGATTAATAAGTAAATGGATCAACAAGAGCCTTTGATTTTCATACGCAGGTAATGGAAACGCACCGCAACAGAGCATTCAGATTTTAAATTATAAACTCTTTGAAACACTATCATATCTGTATCCCTAACGCTGTAGCCAAAACCTAGCTCCACAAGACCTAAAGGCCACACTTATAGTCTGATGGTAAGCGAAATGGAAGAAAAATTAACGGCTTGCTAGCCGCAATAATATAGGTACTTTGAATGTTCACCCTTTCTTGCGATCGCCTTTAATATTCTGGGAAGAGAAGCAGCTAGTAGATTTTTTTATCTTTTCTCCCTGACCAGCATGGAAGGTTCAAAATTCTTCGAAAGAACTGTTAATCCATTAATTGCTTCCGTCTAGTTTAATCCCCGTGTGAATAAACCATTAATTTAGACTTACTCCAGTCTTATAATTCCTAAGCAGCCGCGGCCTCCCCGCGGACTATGTTTTATTCATAATCTGAGCAGAAACTCCCAAAACACCGATTTGGATGGAGTCCATTAAAATCGCGTCGGATTGAATTTTAATCGGGAGTGTTCGGGAGAGCTCGTCTAAAATAAAAAGGAAAGGGAATAGACTAATTGGAATGTGTAGTATGTAAACAGGGTGTAATACGGTTGGCATAGATGCGATGAGCTACTTATGAACCGCTTCTCCAACTTAGAACTAATGCTGGGATGGGAGAATGCATTCCAACAGACTAAAATTAGAATTAAATTTTTTTTGATTTTTTTAAATTCTAAGTTTTAAACAATAAAAAGATTTGGGACTTATTAACGATTCCTCCAATAAGTTAAAAAACAATTCGTAAACATACAGCTTCTAAGTTCCGAAGTGAGGGCTTATGACGTCATCTCATAGTGAAAATTTGACCAAGGTGTTCTTCACGCCTTGGTACAAACACTGAGTGTTAGCGCGAACTTGAAATGCGCTGTGTTTTCGTCGTATTATAAGTAAATTAGCCATTCATTATAATTACAGGAGAAAAACTATATGAAAACAAGTATTTTTGGTTGGTGTTTATATATTACACAACCTATAAACACCAGTGGGTACGCAATCCGATTTATCTATCAATCAGACAAATATGTATTTATTTCTTTCTTACATTTTGTGTTCTATCGATGAAGCTCTCCTGATGCAATGATTTCGCAAACAAACTCAAATAGTTGATTCTTCTTCTGCTTATCGTTATTTTGGCTAGCCATTGTTCGACGCTCTAAAACTTTGCTCGAAACAGCTAATTTTCGCTCGGACGTTGTAATTATGTGTTGTACAGATGTTTCGGTATTTGTTATTCATCATACAAAATATTACTTAATCTCTTTTCACAATCGGTTCCTGAGTAATTACAATTGCTTATTTTTATTTCGCAACTCTTATTATATATAAGATACTTTGTGAAAAGACTATTTCCTGAAATAGGTCCCGTGGGGACCTATAGGTAAATAACCACGTCTTTACCTTTGCGAATCAGACAAATCTGTCACAGCGAAACAACTTATCAATCAGTTGAATACGCGCAGTGTTGGGGGTCTGTAGTTGCGAATGCCGAATTAGAGTTAACGGATCTTAAAACGTCTAAAAAAACTATTTTTCTATTAAATTTTACTTTTCCTATAACTCTTTTAATTTGTAAACCCTACTTAGCTCTGGTATTTCTGATCTTTTCCTTATAACTTGGTTATGCGACCTTGCCTCGGCCGGGATAAAGTAATGTGATGCATGCGTCAAGAATTACAAACTTCTATTCTTTCTTTTTACTACAATAATGCCTACATTTCCGAGCATGTTTAAGAAAAAAGCCTTTAGATGAAATCAATTCCCATTACGATATCTTTATACAGGCTTAGGCTAATAAAACTGGACTTATTTCCGCTCAATCTTTTTCAAACATTCCATTGTCTTGGAGGCAATCTCAAAGGGAATACATTGTTACTAAGTGCTTTTCATCGGGGAATAAATTCCGGAATTAGATTTCGCAAACCAATCTGAGTACGGATTATTTCGCACATTTTCTTGTTGGCTTTAAATATGTATTAGGGCAACACGAGAGATCAAAAGTCGAACAATTAAATATTTAATGGTTATGTACGTTAAATTCAAACAACTTTACGCTGTGTCTACGTCATCTTGTTAGGGCGTTCTGCTGGAATACTTTCTTGTTGCTTGGCATTCTTGCAGATGAAATGATGATTAAAGGCACAAAATTGTACCAGTTGCTTTTCTTCTTGTGCAGATCATAACCGTTTGAAGGACGCGGTGAAGATGCGAATCATGTAAAAAGGTGATGAGACTAGAAACCCATCATTATTATAATTCCTTTCTCACTTTCGCGGAGTTTCGCGTCCATTATCATGCTAAAAGTCTTGGGGTCCTGGGCTCTGTTTGCTTAGAGCTGCAGAACCCACAATACTCCGTCTGTACCATTATTGGGGAAAGGGATGATATTTAAGTACAAAAATGCAACTAAGCAAATTAATTTACATAGCATTACAATGTTGAAAATCTGTGATGATAGAATTCCGCTACGAGTGGGATTCGGACCCATAGCCGGAATATTAAGTACATTTCTGCTATTGACAACTTAAGAGGAGTCTTCAAATATGTACCAGGACGTCAGAAGTTTAAAGGAGACAGTCAAATATTTAACAAATATACGATCAATCATTTTGCCTTTTCTGTACCTAAATAAAGACATTTAACACAAAAGCGTAAACGAGATAAACATGAACACATATATGTACAGAGATTTATTGGCGTCTTGCCTCCATCACAAAGGCCTGGCATTTTCCTCGCGATATTAATACAGACATTGACGGGTGTCAGTGTCACGCTCCACCGAGCATCTGCTGTGTATGTGATTAGACAGCCAGTAATGGCTTCCACACACACAGACACATAGCGCGACGAACCGAAAGCCGATGAGGCAAAGATTTTTGAATGGCGACCACGTATTGGCAAGCGTAGGACAACTACAAGGTGTTCTGACCTCACTAAGGTCGCTGGAAAGCGCTGGATGCAGGCCGCTCTAGATCGGTCATTTTGGAAATCCTTGGATGAAGCCTATGTCCAGCGTGGACGTTATGCGGCTGAAATGACGATGATTATGATGAATGGCACCCCTTGTACATGTGCTAACATTACAAACATTTGTGGGGTTGATAAAATTACAAAACGATGAAACCTTAATATCTTTATTAATTGACGACCAAATGAGGATTGGCTGTAACTGTTGCGCATTTAACTTTTATAGACAATATCAATACAACTACTCTTTTCTAAAGCTCGTTTAAAGGAAATTATTAAATTAGTTACTATATAAGATATTCAACATTTTAAACAATAATTTGTACTATAAGTAACATCGTCTATTAAGATTACTTACACATTGTATTTCTATTTTTTATCCTCGACAAAACCGAAAAACGAGGGGCGTTATAGGTTTGACAGTAATATCTGTCTGTGTGTCTGTCTGTGGCCGATTTCGATGTTTTTTTTTTACGTGATAGCAGGTTCCCTTGCGGTTGTTCTTAGTTTGATGAAAATCGGTTCGGTTGTTTAAGTAATGGGTGTTAACTTTGTACAAGAATACAACTTGCTATGCAGCAGCGGTCGGATACAACCAACACACAATTTGCTGGGACACGGCAACAACAAACACTCACATTACAGCCTGCAGCACAGCATAAAATTGTTACTACAGATTGTATGAATAATTATGTCGTGTGTAGACAGCTTAAGAGTTGCAGGTGAGTGGGCTTAAAATTTTGTCTTTGTTATTAATTTATACAGTATTTTATATCTCATTGCAATATTTGCCTTTAAAATTGTATAAAATAAAATACACATTCAGGTAGGTTACAGGAAAATTGTTATACAAAACCCATGGTATAATAAAATAAGGTATTCTCTCTCCGTGACAGCTGATGACGTAGGAAGAACTTGACTACGTCATCAGTGTAATATGTTGCCTCTGTGTGAAATTGAATTACCCGAGCGTAATGCATTTTTGAACTTTATATACCAATTTCAAATTAATAATCCATTTTATCAATTTATAAAATTTTGAATTGATGAATGACGCGAGAATCGCGAGATTCTTAATAGCTAAGTTACTTAACATTTTATTTAATATTAATGAACTAATTGAGAAAGTCCTTAAATTTACTGAAAAGAACAATCAGTGGCAACACTTTCGTGACGTAGTCAAGTTCGTTCTCGGACAGAGAATACCTTATTTTATTATACCATGACAAAACCGTTGTCGCGGCATGTACCAGGCTGTCATGTTACAAAGCAGATTTGCAATTCGGTGCTGTCGGATTACGGGCGGAATCCATTCGGATATTCGGAAACGAAATCGCAAAAGATGCGGTCGGATTCGGATCGGAAACTGTGTTTGTGATTTGTTATCGATGAAACATAGTAAGGTGACATGAAGACTATTGACTTTTCCTTTTGTTTCTTTTATATCTGACTTCTCTATCCGCAGGCTATGCTCCCCGTGGGAATTTCGGGATAAAAACTATCGTATGTCCTTCCCCGGTTCTTAAACGATATCAATACCAAATTTCATTCATTTCATGGTCCCCTGTCGGGTCCGTAACTTAATTTCGAGAGGGCGTCCACAAAGATCCAACTCGATTTTTCTTGAGCTACGCGCCTAACTTCACCCCCGGTCTTATTTTTCTTAATTTCATCCAACACGGTAAGTCGCCAGGTCTGTTTGTGTCAAGGTTCACTAATATACAGGTACTTATGATACATCAATTTTAATTACTTGCCTAATTAAACATTATGGGTATAAATGGGTGCCCGTGTCAAAGAATTACACACTTCCAAATGCTCTTTTATGTCGACCATGTAACTACTTCACGTAAAACATGAGAAAATAAGAAAATTGCTTTTACGAGAACGCTACAAAACTCTTGGGAGCTAATAAAGAAAACACATGTCCTTCCTTTTAAACGCTTATGTAACTATCTTTAAAAAGGAACGACCTGTGTTGCAAGAAGGTATAAAATAGACTTCAATATAGGCTAAATTCCCCTACCTACTAAACAGGCCTTGAAACGCCCCTTAGAGGTTTGGAAGAGCCGCAAAGTACCAGGTTGGCAGCGACGAAAAAGGTTAACTCGATTACCGCGCGGCGACGCTGCGGTTTCACGCTAGCTTGTGCTTGAGAGCTCTTTTCTTGGGCATTTTCATATTTTTAATGCCCGACATGCCTAAGATCGTAGACTTTAAAAAGTACCAGACAACGCCAAAATTAAGAATTTGTTCTATTGTGTTCCATCTGCATTTCAATTGTGGCTTTTTATGTACACTAAAGAATTTACAATACTTAAGTGAAGCCGCAACGTACTATATGTCGAGTATATACCTATGCGGTTGTGGAAAAAGTCGTTATTTCGAAACGAGTTGTATCTTTCGATTACAGTTTATCTTTACTCAAAGAAAAGGATCTGAATAAGACAATTCGAAAAATTCAACCGTCTTATTGTAAAACACGGACTAACTAGTACTTGGTTTAAACCATTATCCGCCTAAATCAAGATGACCACTCGCACCTTCTCTTTCGTCACTGTCAACTTCATATGGGTCAATAATGGTTTAAACAAAGTCATTAAATTAGTCCTCGTTTTATAATAAGACTGTAAAATATGGACGTTTACAATTAATTTAAAATTTTGACTATTAGAAATCAAAACACATTTTTTTCCTTCCCACGTAGTGTGAGTAAAGTACGGTAAGTTATTTCCTTTAAAAAGCTGTAAATTTGCATAATGTAGCCAGTATCTACGCTCGACACTAACTATAAATTTATGTATTAGTTAATTCATTTATTGAACAATATGTACGAACAATTTATTTTTTAAAATTGTTAACCAACACAACTCTATTTTTATTTTTCTATTTTCAAGCGCCATGTCTATTCTTTAATCAGTCTGCGCATGTTTGAGATAAACATTGTACATTATGGTCGTTTAAATTTCCATTCACGTCATTCTGCAAAGTACGTTCGTTCTTCAGTCAATTAGGGATGCTTTTTAGCTGACGTCAAAAGAAAAAGTTAAATATTTTCACTCTGACGATCTTTTGAAATATATTCGTATTTTGAACGAGAATTGCGACTTTTGTGTTCGACATTGTCTACTCTAGTGACCTTGATTGTCATTTATAGTTAGAGGGTGTATTGTATAGTTTCAAGTGCAATTTTAGTCCGCAAAGATTTATTTTTTTAATTTTTATTTCATTTTATTAAAAGTGTCTAAATGTCACAATATGGCGTTCGCTGCCAGTTAAACATTGGACCAAGTTAAATATAGTCGGATATTGGCATGCATTGTAATATCCTCGTGTGACCAACTCTTCAATAGAAGACAGAAAAACAACTACCATTTTAAACAACATTTAGTCTAAAACGTTAGAAACTGTTTTTTAAGAGCTTAAAGACTTGTGAGAGTAAATTAATTTGAACTGTTTTAAAACCTTTAGTCCTTGAATATGAATAAATTACTTTGCAAAACACACATCTGCGAATTAGGGTAGAGTTATAGAGTATAAAAGACATGTCAGGCGAGACGAAATCAGTCAGCAATACCAAACGATAATTAAATACAACATCATCTAAATAAGCTCAGCAAATTCCCGGAGCAATTTCTCCACTCATTAATAACTGAAAAGCTCTTCGATGCTTCTAAGCCCCTGGTACCCAAGACTAAGATAGGGTTGGCATCTTCATGGAACACAAGATTGGAAAGCGGTAATTATGATTAGAACAAAGATTTAAATGAATTTAGGTGAAAATTTCCTGAAATTCGTAAAATAGAGTAAAAGCTTGAAACTTTCCAGGGTGCCCAAATGAAGTGGAACCCAGAGGGTCTAGTAAACACAAAATCATACAAATTGGCACGTAAATACAACAGAAGAGAGTGGGCGAGCGGTAAAATAGATTTTGATTTGAACACGATTTATAGTAAAATTGCTGAAACAGCGTATCCAAGTAGACCTTGTCTACACTAGGCCAGACTTAGGTCATAATCATGTTTACACAACCGTTTCTTTCTTTCTTTCTTTTCTTTCTTTCATTGATATGAAAACAAGAAGTCGCCAACCCTACCCTGACCCGACTCGCAAAATTCAACTTCATTACTTTACAACTTAGTTTATAGTGAGGACTGCAGCATCAACTGGTCTTTATTTACTAACCCGATTATCACGGCATTACAAGACCTTGTTTCCGTCCCAAATTCGTAAGGATGACTTTATTTAATTTGCGAAGGCTTTGTTAAGTATACAGGAGATCTTAAGTTCGGTATTTCGGGACGCCTGACGTAATAAGAATTCATGTTACATTCTGGAACGGAAATTGGAATTCTTTTTTATAAACATAATAATATGTAGGTATATCTTATGAGAACACTTACCGAAAACGCCTTGAGGAACACCAGGCACTGGATGATACCCTCCATGGTATCACCAGTGAGGCAGAACGTGCCCGTCAGGTGTCGACCTTTCTTGTCGCCCAGGGCAGGCGCCGCGGCCAAACTCGCGTGGACCAGCGCGCCCCGGGGCCTCGCGTCTCTTGTAGCCCCTAACACGCCAGGGAGGGGCGCCCCTTCCATCAACCTTGCCAACGGGTCCATGCCCGTGTCACTACCACCACTTCATTTTGGTAAACACTTTTTTGGCACTGGTTAAGTACTAGGAATGCATACGTTAGGAGCAGACCTAGTCAAACGCACTAATGACAACAACACCACATAAATACCTCCACTTTTTGGCACTGGTTAAGATTGTACTAGGAATGCATGAGTTAGAGCAGACCTAGTCAAAAGCATACGTGAATTGACACCACTTCATTTTAGTAACAATTATGGTGCCCCTTCAACTTTTTTTGACACTGCTAATCCGTTTAAAAGGTGCATGGATATACTAGGCTAGCATGAGTTACGGGCGTTCGAGCCTGTCGATGCGAATGGACACTGAGAGGATAGAAGGCGTGATACCACTGCCACTCTGGCAAAGGCTCTTACACTCCTCACACTGACACTTCTGATGCTCCGAATTCCAACACTCACTGTTCTGGAACAACATGGCGAAAGTATATATCAGCACAGCCATTCCCATTATGATAAATATTTCCATGCCTTTTATTTGGACACTATTTGGCACACGAAATCTGAAAAACGTATGGAATTTAATATCATGGATATGCGCTGATATGTAAACGAAGGATCGGCGGTATTCGGTTCGGGAAATCCAAATGAAACAATGGGGGACGTTTGAAAGGTATCGCGGACGTAATGTGTTATTTGAGGATGGAATTTGCATTGGGGGCTATGGCAAGAGATGACAGTAACACGCTGACACGTAATGTAGGCTGGAATTTGACCACAGATATACAAGAATAACCAAATAAACCACAAATGTAATTTTTCTTTAAGAAAGCAATCTTATTAGCACAACTTTAATGAGATGGAAACGAGCCAAAAGTGAAAATCTAGATTTTCGTATAAAATCTTGATAAAAACTTCAAGAGCCGCACATTTGTTTTCACTAAGTGAATTTTAAGCTCCGCGTGCGTTTTTGTCTTGATAGTATCATCGATATAGTTTAAAGATTAAGACCCCGTTCATAAACTTGTAAGAATTTTTACAATGTCAAAGTTTGTATAAATTGTTCGATGAAAACACTTTTGTAGTAATAAAAAACATAACAGCCACTACTCCTGCTGAGGACGCATCAGAAATAGTGCTAGCTACGAGTAACGTTGCTATCGGCGACCAGATTTATCGTAGTTATCTATTTGTAGTTGTCTCACTATACGTAATAATGACGAGTGAGACGATAGCGCAGTTTAAATTTAAGCTTTTTCCGGGGCTTATAAAATATACAAGTCTCAAAGGTGAACTGGAAGGCAATGCTTAACATCAAATTGTACTTATTGTACTATAATCTTAAGATTTTAACTGCAATAAAATTAATAAATATGGGGATGGGGCTGAGGAAGATCCGCAGAAAGAAATACTGTTTGAGATGATAATAAAAACTGATATTATACTCGACTTTTACCTTTAAAATTAACTTTACAAAATCGTCTTTACTTCTTCAGTCTTTAAAACTTAAAACTTATCTTTAAAACACGTCTTACATCTTATTTCGTCTTTTTACGTAATTTTTCATTACTCCGTAACTCTAATCACTCTTTTTTTTTCCTTCCCAATTCAAACTTTTCGCGCGTCTCTTCCTTTCTCTCTCACACCATCTTACTTGTATAATTCTGTCCTTCTCTTACAAATCATACGTTCCTTTCCATGCATAAACTCTTACATCCTACATAAATAAAAAATCATAAATTATAATTCGCTAGTCGCTAGTGTCGCTCTTGCCAGCATGCGAGCGCTTAAATCCGCGTCAGTAAGCGTTGGGCGATTACGGTTAAATCTGCCTCAATACTCACTTGTACCTCTTTGACATACGTCGTCTCTATACAATCCAGCTCACCGGCAATAAATCGATCCCGTTCATTTATCATTTTAACAGCGTTTGTTTTGCAAACGCGTCGTTTATGGCGGGCGCGTGATTTGCATACGCCATTTTAATGTCGTAGCTGTATTTGGCCATTTGCATATTTACTATAAACGTTATCCAACATGTTAATAAAGCGACAGGTTTGTTTGAAATATTGCCATATTGGCTAAAGTCCTTTGTTTTGATATTATAAAACGTGTTACCTATAAAAACGGGTTCTTGACTTCAAGAAAATACTTCTTTTTATCAACCTATTTTGCCTCATGGTTGAGCAAACTTAAGATAAAAAAAAAACAGAAAAGTTACACTCAAATGATGAAGAAAACAAAATAATTTCGAAATCTTACGAAATGGTTAGAGTACAATATTGCGCGAATAGTTTCTTATATGATGACTACTTGTTTTTTATTAGCCGTTACTGTTCCACTGCTGGAAAAACAGCTGGGCAAAGGCCGTTCCCCTTTTCCTCTCCATTTATCTCTATTCCGAGCAATTTGCAGCCATCCACTGACCGACATAAAAAAATACGATAAAAATTTCGGTGTCTCATGCTAATCCTGATTTGTATGAAACATAGACACATCTTTCTCAGAAGAACGTAATCAGTATCATGGATAGAACTTGCTGTTAAAATATGATACAAAAAAGCCTTCCTGTATCCCGCCACCCCGCTGCGCCAATTCCCCGACAAACTGATCGCTGATTGGCTCATTGTGTCCGTCGAGCACGTCTACCAATCACAGCCCATTCAGTGCACAAACCAGAAACATATACCCCCAAAAACCCAAAACGTATATCAATAAGAAACTTTGATATTTGTAACTTTTATAAATAACTAGCTTTTCGGGCGCTGCGCGGGCTGCAAGCGCACCCCGCGGTTTTTCGTGCGGCTGTTGTGGTTGGCTAAGACATGTTTCCAGTTCAAAAAATGGGTCAAAACTGCAGTCAGTAAAGGAAACATCAAAACATGTGTGGGGGCGGCTATCTTGGATCCAAAATCTGAATCCAGTTTCGAGTTCCGCGGCGTTCTTTACCCCCACATGCAAAAATTCAGACCCCTACGAAGTTCCAGAGAGACGTTATAAACGAATTAAGTTGAATTTTCTAAAATCCAGACGCCATCTTGATTTCCAAAATTACAAATTTGGATTTTTCGGCTCAAAGTACATATAGAAATCGATTTTCAGCCAAATCGGAGGCAGTTGACTTTTGGCGGCCACCTTGGATTTCCAAAAATTATTAAAAAAATGCGGCGCCCACACTTTGATATTTGTAACTTTTATATATAATAAAACTAGCTGCGCCCTGCGGTGTTACCCACGCTCAAAGTAGCCTACGTGTGTCCCTGTACGGGTGTCAGCTTCCCGCGTACCAAATTTTATCAAAATTGCTGCAGCCGTTTGCGCGTGAAGAAGTGACAAGTGACACACACTCACAAACTGTCGAGCGTAGAACATTCCAGCACCCATTCAGCAATGTAATAATTTTAAGACTGACTGCACACCCAAACTACACAACCGATTTTGATGAAATTTCTATGGGACCACCTCGTAAGTGTACCCTTTCAAACAAAAAAAGAATTTTCCAAATCTGTCCCGGCGTCTTCGAATAATCGGTGAACATACGTAAAAAAAAAATTACGACGAATTGGTAACCTCGTCTTTTTTGGAAGTCAGTTTCAATTTCCTTCCTTCCTTCAAAATGTTATCTTACCAAGCATAGCACGAGAACAGTATAATCTGAACGTAACGAACGCAAATATTGTCTTAATAATGGAATTCGGAGAAACGCGTCTGTTTTCGAAAGCGCTTGTTTTGACTGTGCAGACGAAAACACGTTTGCGATCTGAGCTCTGTTTTGGTAACGTGCTGTGATGATAAGGCCCAACGCAGACGACAGACTAAACCGTGCCGCACTTTTTAGTCTGTGAGAATAGAACCCATGGAATCACATGCGGCAACGCACACGACGAGCAAAAAGTCCGGCGCGTATCGTGTGCGTTACTGCGTTTGATTCAAACAACACAAGTCTCGAACTTACTGTGGGGCTAACTCAATCAGTGTAATTTGTCCCTATATATTTATTTAAATTCTATAGGTTCTATTTTCACAGACTATCACAGACTAAAAAGTGCGTCACGGATAGTCTGTCGTCTGCGTTGGGCCTAACTCTGTTCGTAATAAGGCTTCTAATTGTGTACTATTTCGGGGTATTTTCAATTCTTTTTATATATTTCAACTTTTAAGGTCAATGATTGTAATATCTCAAACTTTGTTCTCAAATTTAAATCCAAATACGTAAACAAGTTTTTAATTTTTAGGTTATGCCTACGTACCAAAACCAAGCTTAACGATCGAAGGCGTCAAAGATAGGTTTAACAATTTTATTGCCAGGCAAAAAATATAAAAACCCCAACTTTAAATAGGTTCATACGTAAACGACATCTAGTGATGAGCGAAGAAACTAACTAGTATAACTAATATCTATAGCGCCATCTATTATTTGCCAGACAAACTACAAAAACCCCGATTTACAAGCCCCCAATAACTTTTGAACAGCCAAACCGATTTTCATCAAACATAGCTAAGAACCACCGCAAGGTAACTTGCTTTCATGTAAAAAACCGCATCGAAATCGGTTTACCGTTCGAGCGCTACGATGACACAGACAGAAAGACAGGCATACAGACAGACCGGCAGACATTAGCGTCAAACTTATAATACCCCTTTTTTGTGGTGGCTAAAAATAATTATGAATTGCTAGCCGCCTATTAACATGATTTGCAGTTTCGCCATTTTCACTACAACATCCCAAAGCACTCGATTTAAAACTTTCTTTCTCCGATGACAATAAAACGAAATCAACACTCCCAAAGGTCCCGTAATCTAAACTAAATCGAGTATTGTATTGTTGGTTATCGATGTGAACGATCTCGATAGAACAGCCCGGGTCGAGACCGGCAGCGAACAACAGAAACGCAGAGAAAAAGTTTAAAACTAGCCCAAATATAATTTATATAAACTCAATAATACTATATTTTATAATATAACCTTTTAAAAGACTTAGTATCGTTTAATTGAGTAAATGTCGTCTCAATTTATCGCAGGTTGACTGGAAGAGATCTCTATACGGGAGAAGGCCGTCATAGTATATTTACCCTTGCAAATTTTATGAACTTTATTTAGTTTTTCCGTATTTTTAGGTTATTACAAAAAAAGACTTCAAAAACCTTTCCGACAGAGGAAATAATTATTTGTATTGTTAGAACAATTTTAGGCAACTTACACAGGATTACTTGTAAGTCGATCTGATATCCATTGCAATGCGTTAGCGCAGGCTAAAACAAACAGTTTTTATTCAAAATAGCTTTAACAAAGAGTTGACAGTCTGGCTGTATTTTTTTTCCAAAGATTTACTTTTTTACCGACTTCAAATGAATAGTCATTCGAAATCGGTTAAAAGTAAATCTTTGTGAGATACATAGCTATAAACATTGTCTCGCCATATAATACCGATTCGCAGGGGCTGAGGAACTTAATTTCCCGGGAAGGGGTGAGTGAGCTTCTGTTTGTAAGTACTTAAAATAATTTTGTGCCAAAGGTACAGTCGTTTGACGGCAAATTGAATCGACAGAGCCTCGAAATAACACAGTCAAGGATTTTAGACGTTCATTGATGAATTTTACGGGAATATCGAATTTATATTTAAATGAATTTGTTGATTTTGTAAATTAGATTTGCCCGATTAAACCGTTTAAGTATAAATTGTTTTTCATTTAAGTATCACTTTTAATATTAAATAGCCGTGTGGTTTCCGGCAGAGTAGAATAGGACCACTTCAAGTCTTCCCGTGGATGTTGTAGAAGGCGACTTACGAAATACAAGCTTATAAACATCAATGAGACCTCTCCGACCCGTCTGGCCAGCGAGGAGAGTGTAGGCCAAATCCTCTGGCTGCCAAGTATGGCTCTAGTAGTAGAGAGAGGGTCATGCTCCTGCAATGGAGACTAAAAAGATTTGATGATGATTTGATACCTATAGCATTACACAGCACCGTACAGTGTGGAAAACTATTGTGAGGGGAGCTACTCCCGATGGTCACGAAAATCAGGCAAGAGGAAACGATTATGAAGAAGAAGAAGAACTAATAGCATTATCATTCTGGGCTCTGTCTGCTTAAGAGGCGTGAATATGTAAGTTTCATTCATACTGTTGTTTCGTATAGGAAGGTCAAACATTTAGCCGATAATAGGGAAACTGAGAAAATGCTTCACCGATAATAACCTAGTTCCTAAGTGATGATGATTTATTTATTTCTTTAAATTGTCCTGGGTCTTGGATGTTTATCTATATATGTATTTGTTATTAAATATAGTATCGTTGATTTAGTATCCCATAATACAATTCTCGAACTTACTTTGATGCTAGCTCAATCTGTGTGATATGTCCCTATACATATATTTATTTATATTGAACTCATTTAATTTATCATTCATTACTGACCAAAAAAGTAACAGCTCCATAGGTCGAATTTAGTCTACACATACTTGCCTATATAAAAGATTCCTATTTATAACTAAGTACGAAAAATCTCAAAATCACTTCATAAAGAAATCAATATCTTTTAGAACATCAGAAGGAAACCTCATAAAACAAAACAAAACCTAATAACTTCCCAGTAAATTTCCAAACAAAATGTTCTTTACGAATTCTTAACGAATATTCCATTATTACAACATGAAATGGCTGCGTCTCAATCAAACGGTGATCGACATACGTGGGTTGTCACTCTAACGGAAAAGGTCATCGCACTCTAATCTCGGAGTTTTCAAAACAAGCTCCTTGACTACCTAAATTTTCCAGGCTTCAGTGCTGCCCTCATTAAAAAGAAATTATTTGAAAAAAACGAAGATATATTTTTTTTAAAATTCTTTACCAAGCCCTAGCTTAGAACTATTATATGAACTGCCGTTTACAATTTAGAGTGAGAACGTGAAGCTTTTCTTCACACATTAGCTTAAAGTTGCCGTTTTCGCAAATGTGCGTAGAAAAGCTTCACGTTCTCACTTTAAAGTTCGTAAATAGTTTGAAGGGTTATCTAGGGCTTGGTCAAGATAAAATTTAAAATAATATCTCGGTTCACTTTCAAATTATTTATTTCAAATAGGGACAGCACTGGATTCCGTAAAATTCATGAAAATCTTGAATTATTTTATTTACTTTATTATCTCATTTGTCCCTATAATTTATTTATTTTATTTATTTATTGCAAGGACCGAAAATGACGTAGCATAAAAATAAAATAATCAGAATGAAATATTTACAATTCAAAGCAACTACGCAACGATCTGGTCAATTTACCAGGTGCATGAGGAAAGAGAAGCAATGAGTGTGTTTCAGTCGCTTATAGGGTGTCATAAGCTCAAGAGCTTCCCATAGCTATTCGACGTGGAAATTCAAAAAGTTTTAAGGTTTTTACATGTAGTTCTAAACTTATTTGTCAGTAAATGATCTGACGTAAACAACTATTATGAAATCGAAATGAAAAATTGACGATTATCGAGTGATAAAGTCCAAAGATTAATAAATTATTTTTGTCTTTGATTTTTACTTTTGACCTTGATATTATCACATTAAAATTACTCCCCGACATTAAGGCTTTGATTAAATGGTATACACGTGATCTACGCGTGGTCCACACATTTTAGATATTCCATTCTATGCTTCCAAAAGTTATTAATAAACATAAGACATTGCATCAAAAAGTGTCAGAACAACTTACACAGTATATAAACGCAGATTACTTTCTGGTTTAACTTTATCCTGTGTAATGCCGCACGTCTCCGATATAGATCGCTTTTAAATCGCAAAAATTTTCAATCAGTGATATCGACCTCGCTCTACTGTGCTTTATCACTAACGCAATAGAGTCTATATTTATTTGACAAAATGGTCGATGAATAAATTTGTGCGGACAATGTGAATGTTGACTGAGCTGGATTCTGCCGTGTAGATTAGTATACTAATGCAGTACGGGCGGGAGAGTGGGGATGTTAATGTATTCACTACATCAATGTGATAAATTTACGTCAATTTTGCAAAAGACACTTAATCCCTCCGTGTGTGAATGTATTTTACTATGAAATAAATTGAAGCCCCACGTAAATTTGATGTGAATAATATTCAGAATTACTAATGTACTTTGGAGGTGAGAATCCGACTGAGGTTGATGACCTTTTTTATTTCTAAAGAAAACGATCTGATCCGAGAATAATGGGCTCATAGGTAAAGTTGTCTGGTTACCAAAAGGTGGGCGATGCAAAAGAGGCAGACCAAGAATTATAGTGACGACATTCGAAAATAACAAACTCGGTGGACGTTGGATGAAACTGGCGTCAGACTTACCATGAGGTCGGTTGTTTTAGACAAACAAACTCCGTAGTATAAAATAAAATATAGCAGCTACAACTACAAGTAATCAAGTTCCGAGAATTATATTTATTATTTATTAAAATCTTTATTGACCACAATGGTACAAAAGCTACACCAGTCAACCAGTAAGAAATATAAATAAAAAAATTGCCATAGGGAGGGAGTTAAAGATGTAAGTATTAAAAATACACTATTATACTGATAATATTATATATTACTTCACAAGAGTTTATAACGCTGTGTTATGTAACAGTAATTTTATGTAAATTTAGTTAGACCGTTGTGCGCTATGAGAATGTTTGAAGTTTCTCTTTCATTTATAGTTCTCTGCGACTATAAAACCCAATATATACGCTTCAATTGACTTATTTCTCTATTTATAAGTAAGTATTCCAAAGCCAAAGATAGTGAAAGCCACAGAGAAATGCAACCAATACAAGTCCGTTTGAGCTGTACCGACTTAGGAATGTCGGGCCGTAGCTAGTTACAGTTTAAACGTGGTTTAAACCGAACTGAGCGCAACTATGCGGCCAATACTCTGTCTTTGATGGAATTGCGAGCTAAATTCTAGTTAAATTCAGTAGCGAATTCAATAAGTTAGTTGATAATTAACTTTGTTTTCTTCTTCATTTAAGAGCCAGGCTCTTGTTGGTGTATTTCTCTGTTTATACGTAAGTATTCCAAAGCTACCGTCTGCCAAACCAGCGTGGAAGAAGTATAAAACATTTCTAACACATAAGCGTAAAAAGAAAGCTTTGCGCACGACATAAAGTGGCAAAGGCCAATAGGTACGCCATTACCCCAAAGGCCACAATAGCGAGTCTGGCTCCGAGCGAGAATCTTGTATCAAATATGTGTATTGCTCGCTCGCGCGATGTAATTTTATAGCCGAGTCATGTTTCCCAAACAGGTCGCGACATTACGACTCTATATCGAAAAATCATTCTATATGTTGCCACATAGCCGTGTCGGGAGGTCAAACATTTAGCTGAAAATAGGGAGAAGTGGAAAATACTCCACCGACAAGAATCTTATTTATTGATGATGATGAAGTAGCACTTTCATTTCACCTTATAGTTAGTTCCTATTACCGGAATGACCAGTCGGTTTATTAGGTATTTTTCCTTGAACCACTTAAGTGTAGTTCATATTGGATTGGTGACTACTATGTGGCACAAAATATTCATTTATTCATGATAAAACTTTATAGTTTCAAAATTAAAATATACTTTTGAAAAATAGCGGACACAATACTGACGATTATTTAATTTCATGAGCTCCTCCGAGCTATGGGAAAGCACGTTAACCCGTTGCTCTTAGCTGTCAATACAATATTGATATTAGATGATGATCTAATATCAATATTGACCCACTTACACGTGCAAAAAAGAAACACTCTAAAAGTAGACATAACAAATTACAAGTGGAACAAAAACCATTTCTCTGATTCACCTTTGAAACTTACACCAAAACGCCACTTGAGTACAACCGCTGACTCGTAAGATCTAAACGCACTTTTCCATCCCGAAAAGATAATCCGCCGGTAGGAAAACCGGGGCACTTTCCGTCGGGATGAAAGGGAAAAATAAATAAGAATTCGCAACATTACATAATGGAGTTCGGGAGCCCAAGAGACGGAGACAAAACATCAAAGACAAACAACCCGGTCGAACCGGACTTTGCGGCCCGTCTTACAAGATGGGACAGAATTAAACAGTCGGGAACTATCGAAGGGTTAAAGCTTGAGGTTCGTTGCAAAACAGCTGCTGTGAGTTATGAGGTCCTGGTATGTTTTATGTTAAATGTCTTTGAAACTATGCGATAGACTGGAATAGACAAGAGAGAGGTCTTTGCTCAACATTGGGTCTCAAACGACTATATATAATAGTAGTAATAATGTTTGAAATTAATATCTGTCGGGGAATCTTCTCAGCAGTTGTCGTTTCAAAAAGCGAAATTGTTTTAAAATAAACTAAAAAAAGTTTTACTTAATTCTGACCAAAAGTAAGGCTCTAGTAGCACACAGTCGCGCTCCTGCAGTGGAGAGCTAAAAAGACCAAGAGATAGACAAATTACTTTAAAAAAAAAGTGAACCTTAAAACAAACATGGAACATGGATTGTAACAACTTCAGAACAAAAAGGAAACGAAATCATACACGCTATTAATGTGAGAAATAACGATAACGTGAATTATATCAAGATTTACTACGGTACATAGCATCTTAAATTAATATTATTTAGTATTAAGTTACTTATTTTCTTTTCCTGTTAAAATCAAAAAAGAAATGTAATCGCCCACATTCCCCACGTTCCCCTTAAAGCATAACGTAGCCGTGAAAACGTATTTCACGTGTGAAATGGTTCAATTATGTACTTCTGTATCCCTCGCGTCTCTCATGTTGTTATGAAAACAAACATCACTCGATCACGGCTGCAATCACGGGTGCTCAATGAAAATACACGTCATTTATTTAACAGGTTTAAGGTGGAAATATTAATGGGAAATGTGACAGAGGGTATGACAAAGGATTATCGTACAGGGAAAAAGACTCATTCAGTATTATTATAAAACGAGGACTAACTTTATGACTTGGTTTAAACCATTATTCACCTATATGAAGTTGGCAAAATGCTCTGTCTGCCCCATTAGGGATAAAGACGTGATAGTATGTATGTATGTATGTATGAAGTTGGCAGTGACGTAAGAGAACCGGTGACATACTGCGGGAGGTCACCTTGTTTTACGCGGATACTAGTTAATAATAAAATCACGGACTAACTTTAGTGCTTACTAAAGTTAGTCCGTGTTTATTATTAAGATTCTTATGTCCAATGCACCGTAGAATGGGTTAAGGTGAGAAATTATGTAATATGTTATTCATACACTATAACGTATTTAATTTGGGTCTTGTGGCTCTTAACAGACAGAGCCCGGGGCCGCAAGACTCAATGGTCACTCTTAGCGTTATGGTGGGCGAGACGGTAAAAAAGGAATAAAAATTATGATGGGTTAGCCACATTGCTCGTTAATATGTTACACATTTGAGAAATAACTATTTTTCAAAACTTAAACGAAAACAAACGGTTAAAAATAATAAATATAAATATAAGAACAAATCACACAGATTAAGATAGCCCCAAAGTAAGTTTACATGTTTATTAATTTATTAATACTTTATTGTACTGTACACACATACAAAATGCACTGTACAACAGGCGGACCTAATGTTAAAAGCGTTCTCTAACCGTCAAACCTTGGGTCTATTGGGGAGCTTATGCGGGTGTTGTTTGTGGGATACAAACTTAACTTGAAGGGATACACTGTCGATAGTTTTATATGTATAGTATCCTCAGTAGTACCCTGAACGATTTATTTAATTAAACTTTATTGCACAAGAAAATGTGTACAAATGGCGGACTGAAGCCATATGGCGTTCTCTGCCAGTCAACCATTGGACCAAGTTGAGGAATAATTTGGGTGGTGCGACAGAATATGAAACATATAATAAATACCTACAAGAACATACTAAGATCATATCATATAATTTAAAATATATAATACGATCAACGATACTATTTATTTATTTATTAGCTTATCGATGTGAGATACTCAGCAAATGGCCGGGCGTCTTCAGGAGGATATTCAAATAGGGGTGAAAAAAAGAATAATTTTCTAAAACTAAAAACCGTCTTCAGCCCCCAAACTACTCAACCGAATTTAATAAAAAAAATTGGGACTAGGTACCTCACAAGTATCCCCTTTTAAACAAAAAAGAATTTTTGGAATTGGTTCAGGCGTCTTCGAGTTATCAGTAGACATACATAAAAAAACATAAAATATTCCGACGAATTCATAACCTTGAATTGAAGTAAGTTAAAAAGATCTTTCTACACGCAGCCGCTTGCTTCCAAAGTGTTTCTTTTTACGCGTAACAGACACCCCAGTGTTTATGAAAAATCATGACCTCTCAATATCCTTAGCTAAACCTGCGACCCCGGCTCACGCACGTATGCGGCATTCCTTTCATTTCGCCGAGATTGCTTTTGCAGAAGCCGAGCGTGAGGACACAAAATAAAAGGAGAGCGGAAAGATAACCCCAGAAAAAATACAAATTTTTGAAATGTTAGTCATGTCCACAGTGTTTCGTCTGTTAAATTTACAAAAATACCTTGACATTGCTCCATTGTCTTGACTTTTTGAGCTGGCCACGAGACCCTTTACATTCATCGTTTTGTCAAAATCGTGTAGTGCTTGTTTAATTTACCCAGCCGAGATACGAACTCGCTCCATCGCTTATTCTTGCTCGTGT
This sequence comes from Acrobasis consociella, assembly GCA_963555685.1. NCBI lineage: Eukaryota > Metazoa > Arthropoda > Insecta > Lepidoptera > Pyralidae > Acrobasis > Acrobasis consociella. The sequence continues at coordinate 670,929 of OY743119.1, read as the reverse complement.
CATTTATTATCAGACTTCCAAAAACGATTAATTATCCGCGATCATTTATATGTTCATCGATTATTCGAAGACGCGTAGACCGATTTAGATTTTTTTTTAATTGTTTGATAGGGCATACTTGTCAAGTGGCCCCATGGAATTTTTTCAAAATTTGTTGTGTAGTTTGGGGTGAAGTCTAATTTCTGTTTTGAAAAATTACGAACTTGATGGGTCTACATATCTGGCCGTTCGGAATTTTGACAAGCAGTCATTAATTGACAACTTGTCCAGATGTCGAATGGCCAGACGGCCGGCCACGGAACACAAATGACTCAAAAAAGCGACAGATTAATATAATTTTTAGGCTGGACAAACTATCCTTCTTAGCATGACACCATAGACAAGCTTCAGAAAGTTATCACGATAGCCTAGTACACTATTACGTTCGTTATTATGACGTAGTATGTAGAACGACCGATAAAAGTGCTCAAAAAACGCTATCGCCGGTGTCATGCTACCAGTGTCGTCAACCACAAAATATCAATGTCAAATTGATTTGGAAAAAAGATGCCTAAAATTTTTTTTAAAAGTTAATTTTTAGTTGTTCAATGAGTTAACGCCATATGTAGTGTGTATTCTATTCTCTCGTTATTTTGCTTGGGCGTTCGCGCTTGACCGATTTTCCGTCGTTCTGCGTCGGCGTCGGCGTGTGCCGGTTAGCGTGATAGATGGGGATTCGATTAAGTTTCAATGTTATGGAAATAATGCTTAATTTAGTTTATTACGACAAAGGATGCAAGTTGAAATGCGTAAAAACCGATATTGGGATAGTTGGATTGGAGTGGACGAAAATATGACAGACCCCTGAGATAGATAGACGTAAAACATCGTCAATGAGAAACGATAAGAGACGACGAAAGGATCTATTTACAATGGGCTACATTCTTGTTGGACAAATAACTTTACGGCTCCTTTTCTTGAGCTATCCTTTTGACCGTATACGAATAGACAAACGCAAAAGTTCTAGTTAATAAGAAAAGAAACTTATTAAGAACAATTGACATAAGAAGAGGGAAGGAAAGATCAAGAAGACCATTCATATATCAAGTAAAGAAGAAAATGGATAAAATGATACTTTAATTAATGTACTAAAGTCACAATATGTTTTAAAAGGCGTTTTAGCTCATTATCTTGAGCTCCTCCGTATTTCGAAAGGCACGGAAAGCCGTAAAGTTAAAATTAAGCGTGGGTATTTTCAGTTCAGAATTTATATGTTACGAGTGTGATACTCTGAGAAAACAATATCATCAATTTGTATGGATAGGACCCTTTCAAAAAATTCACAGTCTTTCATCTGAGTCCGGTTTAAAAGCCGCTTTTCCAGGCTTTGAGCCTCCATTTACTTCCTGCCTTTAATTGTGTGTCTCGCGGAACGGGGCCGAGTGAATGAAAACCGGGGAATGAATGGAACAGTTGATCGGTTCATTGAACGGTATAACACACATGCAGTTTATTACTGTTTTCATTTCGATCGTTTATAATTTGGGAGAAAACAGCTTAACATCTACCATATTTTCTGCTACGTCCCAAAGGAGAACTGGAAGACAATGCTTATCATTCAGTTGTATACCTATTGCACTATAATCTTAAGATTTTAATTTAAAAAAAAACCTTCCTACTAAACATTTGTATTACAGCCAAGGGTAACATTTTGGTGAAATGCTTTCTTTTGCGTGTCACTAAAACACAATATTAAAATAAAGCCAAAACGCTTTAAATGTATTTCAAACAACCAATTTACGTTGTTACTATGTTCCTAAACTTAGCCCTTTTGCTCGGCATTTATATAACCCCTCTTTGAGTCAGTCGTCTAATTAGGCTACATTACCACTTCATAACACAAGAGTAAATACACATACGGAGACTATGATAAATCATACATCCGGTTTCGCCAAAAAATATCCTAGTCTGGTGTTTTTGCCATATTTATCTCTAAATTATTTATCTACGAGGATACACAGTTAGTTTTTATTCCTAAAGTCGCTAATGCATATTTCTATGATTCTTCTGTTTATAGAATACAATACAAATTAACTTTATAACACCATAATCGGCCTTTTACGACTTCACTTTGTGATTAAGAGTCCCCCGAACCTAGACCGAAATACAACTTTCCATACAAACGTAGTCTTACGTTTTATTTCAAAACGACATGTCCGATTTCGACAAAATTTTGTAATTTCAAAGATAATTTGCAATTATCTAGGTTTATAACTGGTTTCCAACGGTAAAAATATGAACTTGAAATAGAATATAGTGTTATTTATCATTTTTGACCATCAGTATGGGAAACTTCTAAATCGTTATATTTTCTTTCCAGTTCATAATTTTACTGTCGAAAATCAGTTATAAACCTTTATCTAGGTTTAAGAAATTGCAATTATTTGCAATTTCTTTACAATTACCAATTTTTACCGGAATCTGACATGTGGTTTCAAAATTAAACGTAGACTATGTTTGTATGGAGAAGTCTAGGTTCGGGGGACTCTTAAGCCATTGAAATATTCTTAACATGTTAGTTCGCCACTCCAGTTCATCTAGCGTTAGGGTCTGTATTTGTCTTCTATCCACAAAAGACACTAAATGCTAACGTTCGGCTCAACTCAACTAAATAGAAGTTTCTAGATCACCTTTGTCTAGCGTCGTAATGAAGCTTGTGCTGTGTTTACTAGTAAGGATCTCATCTATCCACACACAACGGACAATAAATTGTTTAACTCAACTCAAGGAGACAGAAACTTCAAGATGGCCTTTATCTAGCGTTGTTATTAATAAGTTGAGATCCACCAATACCAGACACAATAGTAAATTAATGGAAGCCGCTTCATATGATGCCATGCAGGTCTTGACCGGGCCTGTGCTCTGTATTTACTAGTAAGTATCTCATCTATCTACACACAGAGGATACTTCATCATCATCGTCAGGTCTTTTTGTCTCCACTGCAGAAGCACGATCCTCTTTGTACTAAACAGGACACTTAATGCTAATTAATGTTCGGCTCAACTTAACGAGATAGAAGTTTTAAGATCGCCATTAACTACCGTTGTAATGACGCTTGTGCTCTGTGTTTACGAGTATCTCCTCTATTCACACACAAAGGATACTAAATGCTAATGTTCAGCTCAACTCAACGAGATAGAAGTTTCAAGATTATCCTCAGCCTTAGTTTCACACACAAGTCTACAGATTAACTAAACTACACTCGCATCATAGTCATTAGTTTAGCATATTGTTTATGTCGCTATGTAAATGTACTCGTAGAGGGGTCTGGTTTATGGTATTAATATTATACGATCATAATCTCCATCTTAGCGTGTTTCAGGTTGCATCTTTAGCGGTGCTTTGGAGGGCACAGAATTAATGTAAGTATTACCACAGAATACATTATAGTACAAGAACAGAAGATTCACTCCGAAAAATCAATTAAAGGAATAGCGACTCTCGCTACGACACAATTAAGTTAAATTCAGATCGCACAACGCTAATATCCTACAGTTATATTCACCTAGACGTTCCATCTCTTTCCGTCTCTTTCTATCGCGTAACGCTTACCTTTTCTGCCGCACTGATTAGCCACGCTGGCGTGGCCGCCGTACGTACTTTTTTTGTACTTGCGTTTTTAATACCTACCGCGGAGTGAGACCGGCCTGGTATTACATACAGAACGGAATCTAAGGTCCCGTGCAATATGCGTCCCCGGTCCCCGTTCCCCGTCCCCGCCCCTCTCCCCCGTTCTTGCTTTGTGGAAGGTGTTGGTACTGATGGTGACTGGTAATAATTCTGTGCACGGTGTGAGTTTACCCACTTTATCTTCTCCAAGTATGCTTTATATGCTTGTCATAGTCATTGGTCAGCTGAAATCGAGATAAAATAGTCGGAACAGTTTAAAAGATATGGCTATAGCTATAGTTTTAACGACCAGCCGCTTGGCTATCAACTCTCTTCGTCAAAGCAGCTGTCGCATTAAGCAGTTTCGTTATCGTACCGTCACTACGTATCGCGTTTATTTTTCACACCGTTCCGACAAAAGGAAATGGCGGATCTCGCAACTTTATTCCAGAACGGGGATAAACATCTATAGCGACGCTGTCTGTACAGACTTTATGACGCATGATTCTGTTTTTAATTTATGGCTTCATGTGTCCCACCGCTGTGGTCCATAAAAAATTGAAATAAGTATTATAACGGGCAAGTGCGGGCGGCAAGGGTTCCATGCCATTATCTATAAAAAATCACGAGCTAGTTATACGGCAGTCCAACTTTATTATTTATTTTATTCTGTTATGGGAGCCCAACTTAAATATTTATTTTATTGTTTTTAGTATTTGTTGTCATCATGTGTAAAAATTTCAGTCTAGCTATCACGGTTCATGAGATACAACCTGGCGACGGACAGACAGACGGACCGCGAAGTCTGAGGGTGACTGTGTGTGAGGTGGAGGTAACCCTAAAAAGTAACAATACTCTAGCAATTAAAGTAGCGTTGCCTGCTGGTCACATCGTACGAGTGTATTTCACAAAATTACTGAGATATTCGCCTATTGATCGGCTTTTACGGCGTAAGAGCCGATCGAAGGAATGGGCGAAAATTCTAATCGCGCTAATAGGCGTTGCGGCTAGCAATCCATTCTTCTTATATTTAAGAGCTGGGCTCTTGTCGGTGGAGTGCTTTCCATGTCTCTCTTCCTTCCGCTAAGCTCTTAACCTCTTTATATTTTTTCACGTTTAATTTTTCTTTTATTTGGTCTATAAATTTTCTTCTGGGTTTTCCTACTCCTCTCTTTCCTTCTATTTTTCCTTCCACTATTGTTTTAAAGAACGCATCGTAGCGTAGTAGATGACCGAACATTTTCTTCTATTTTCTATAATTTGTATTATTTGTCTTTTCTCTCTCACATCCTCTAGTACCTTCTCATTTGTAATTTTTTCCGTCCAACTTATTTTTTTCATTCTCCTCCAGCACCACATTTCAAATTCTAATCTACCTCTATCCTTTTTGGTCATCGTCCACGTTTCACATCCATACAAGGCAGTGCTCCATATAAATGTTTTAATAAATCTTTTATGTAAACTTTCTTTAATACCAGAACAAAATATATATTTTTTACTCTTTAACCCTTCAAATGTCGACATAGCAGACACAATAGTAAAACAATACATTAGACGCCCGCTCCGGGCGTCCGACATTTAAAGGGTTAATGTACTTTTTGCAATAGCAATCCTTTTCTTAATATCTTTTGAGCAATCCATTACTACTCGTATTTTAATTAATTTAATCCACCTTGCCCACATCAAGCTAAAAGTGACCTTCGAAACTTGCAGCCCAAGGCTATCTGCTTAGAGCCGCAAGACCCAAAATGTTCTGTTCTGTCCCCATTAGAGATAAAGGCGTGATAGTATGCATGTATATATCTTGTTTATTTTCCGCTATAAGGAAACCATATTAGGTCAAGTCTCTAGGATCGCTTTATTTAGTTCGGTTATCACCCCAGCACTACGTATCGCGTTTATTTTTCACAAGAGACCGTTCGTACTAAGGAAATGGCGGATCTCGCCATTTTACCCCGGAACGATATAAACAATAAACATTTATACCGGCGCTGTACCGACTTCGGGACACACAACGCTGTTTGCGAGACAGCAACATTTAAATAAAGAATTGCGTATGTGACAGCTGCAGACAAACATTGCACTACAGTTTAAAGTTTTATGTTAGTATCTGTTTAAAACTACACAGTTTTATCCTAGGTATAAAACTGAGTGAAATAAATTGAATTATTGTAGTTACAATTTATTTCACTGTCTATATCTATCAGACAATAATTTTTCAAAACTAATAACCGCCTACAGCCCGATTTCGATGAAATTCCTATGGAAGAACTTACAAGTAAGCACTCATTTAAACATAAAAAAATCTAATCAAAAAAAAAGATTGCGACGAATATAACGTCCTCCTTTTTAAAAGTCGGCTAAAAAGCGAGTTGATGTTCAGAAATCGTTGTTTTTGAACGATTTAATTAAGTTTTCAAAGTTAACTTGGACTCATTCGTATAAATACGCCCATATCATACACCTTTCATTTATATTTTATAGTGTCAAATAATAAAGTAATATTATCATGAAATTTTATTTGAAAATGTCGTGGAATTAGCACGACATTTTCGAGTATTATTAACCTGAACTTCAAGCTCTTTATGCGTAAAAAGCAAAAGCGGACGGTTTCGTCAAAATGGCCGCTAAACATTTAATAAATCGCTGGCACGCGAATGCATTTCGCGCGACGTGACGGCAGAGGTGGCGGGCTCACATGAATCTCTGCTGTCATTTGTACAAGAATTTTTTTCCCATGTGTTAACTTATCTATATTGTAAATAATACGATCTAGCCTAAAATCAGTCTAATAAGTTTTACATTAAATTAAAAGTAGTTTTTAAAGCACTTGTGTTTTATGAGAATGAGTCCATCGGCACTTCGGCACTTTTCATACTAAGAAGTCTTTGTTTTCATTGTCACAATTTTTTTCAAGACAATATACCCCTATATGTCGGTAATTATTTCTTTTCTTTGAATAAACGACATCACCATCGGTAATAATTCATCAAATCACGACGATTTATCATTAATTCATGAGGAGCAGAAGACCTCTTATAAGCTAATTATTTTTCCAAAGATCTTCCAGGGGCGAAGTGGAAACCTACTGAAGAATAAACTTTATACTCGTATTTTCTGTTTGCATTTAAACACTTTACTTATATCTACCCTATTGGTTGGCATTATATCAAAAGAACAACCACTGAATTAGAAACGTGTCATACCAATATTGTTTTTCATAGCAATGGCATGTGACCCCACACTGTCTCCGGAACTCGGTTTATTGCGTCCGCAGCGAGCCGGTGCAGTCACAATTAGGGTCGTTTGTCTGTTTGTTCTAAATATATATAACAAAGCCTAAAATTTAAAAAAAATACAAAATTTAGTTCATTGCTTGTAGATTACAGGAAACCTATAGGAATTTTATTAAATGAAAATAAAGTGGTAAACTCAATATAACACGATTCATTACGGAAAATAGTTTACTAAAACACCACTAGACAGCACAAGTACTAGTTAATTCGCGTCTTACTGTTAGGATTTCAAATGTGATTGACTTTGGCTTTGTACGAAACTCTCTCCGCGCGACTTCAACTCGCACGTGGTCAGTTTAGTTTTTATTGTAATGCTGTGCAAACATCATCCCAAGAACCAATGTGTGTCTATTTTTTCAAATGATAAATGTTTATGCAATATCATTACTAGTGTAAATTATTTAGATTTTAATTGAGATGTAACGTTAGCACACATCGTCTCCGCAATTGAGTTTATTGCATCTGCAGTGAGCCGGTGCACTCGGAATTAGGGTCGTTTATCTGTTTGTTCCAACGGTATTAGATACTGTTTATCTGTTTCGAGTTTACATTGCCACTGTTAACTTCACAATTCACAAAACATGTCAAGTTCTTTTGATATGATACATTAAAACGTGACTTGATCTCCCAGTGCCTTGAGCCCTAAGGCCTCATATTTTTGATTTAACCGTTATTGTAAAAAATGCAATTTGTATAGAACAATAGGCGGACTTGCTATAAGCATTATCCAACAGCTAGCTTTTGGGTTTTTAGACAAATTTATTTAAATCCAGATGTGTATTTTATTAGTCAAATTAAATCATCAAATTAGTAAGTTTTAAATCTTGTACGATGATAAGGAATTCTTGATTCGTTAACAGGTTTGATCTTGTACCTTTTGTACTATCTCAAGATTTAAAGTGCAAAGAATTAAATACATTTTCTTTCTTTGCTCACCTTATCCAATTAATTAAATAAATAAAAAATTGTAGCAATCTTGAAGTCTCATTGTATGAGACAAGCTATTGTTTCGATTCAAACTAAACATTAACCTGATATTAAAAACGTCTGCCATTCTGAATACGTCATGTAATCAGTAGGTGTACAACTAATTGAAGGAGTGCCGACTGTTTTATCCAATTAGCGGTCTTCTTCTTATCGTGTGTGTTAGTGAATAACACTAGTGTCAGAGTTTTAAACCGCCTTAAAGGCCTCTGACATAGTTTTAGGTAACGACCAATGTCAAAGACAGTGACCGGGACCGACGGCTTAACGTGCCCTCCGAAGCACGGATCATCTTATAATCAGACAATCAGGTGATCAGCCTACAATGTCCTAACCTAACCAAACTAGGACAGAAACACAAAGTCGTTGCCCCCGCCGGGAATCGAACCCGCGACCTCCGGGTATGAGTCGAACGCTCTAACCACTACACCACGGAGGCAGTAAAAACAGCAATTAGCGGTAAAAACAGTGCTAAATCAGTTGCGTAAGCTTTAATTACTGATTTAAGAAGAGCTGATTTTTTTTATAAATAAGGCGGAGTTGCATAAACAAAGTTCATTGAGAATACATCAGTAATGTAATACTAGTACTAATGCGTCATCGCTTCCTCGTGTGATACCTCCTACCGCCCGCTAGTTGCCTGGTACTTGTTAGTTCGTCTGTTTGTAAGTCAGATTAGGCGTATCGACTCAAAGCGCTGTTTGACTTTAGACACTGTAGTTAGTTTGAGGTGGGAATCCGTTCATGTTTAGTCTCATGTGTAGTTAGGACATTGGGATTCTAGTTTTGCACTTTAATTAAGTTTCAACACAGGATAAAGACCTGAGATGTACCCATACTACGTGACACATTTTTTTATACTTCTTTACCCCTCTACCCCCGTCGTGGTCCATCTGCAGTTATATTATATGCCAATTTTCATGTAACAATCTATAAATATGGTTTAAATCATTGCAAACAAAAAGTAAAAAAATAATGTTTAGTTCATGTTTAGTCTGCCTGCCGCGTGACGCCAAGAATGGGTGTATATCTATAATTGGATATGATATATCCAATTATATAATTTCTAAAAACTAAGCCATAAAGTTCTATATCCATAAAGTTCTAAAAACTAATCAGACTTCACCCACAAACTACTTAACCGATTTTGATAAAATTAATATGATACCTAATAAGTATGCCTTTCAAATATATTTTTTTCTAATCGGTTCAGGCGTCTTCTCATAATCGGTGAACATACATAAACAAATTGCGACAAATTAATAACACCTCCTTTTTTTGGAAGTCTGATAAAAACAGTACAAACGTAAGCGCCTGCTCTACGGCGCGTCGTAGACTCGTAGAATAAGCGCTGCTACGCCCCGTCACCGCACCGTAGCAAACGCTACGTACGCTACGCTGTCTTATAGTAGGTCTACAGCGTAGCAGTTGCTACACAACACTAGTTCGTAGAATGCCTACGAAGTGCTACGCCGTAGACATCTGTCCTTTTATATTATGGGATAAGTGTCATTTTCCGGTATGACGTGGTAGGTAAACGCTTGCTCCATTTTTTTAACAGACTTAAAAAAAGAGGTTATAAATTCGAATGTATATTTGTTTTTATGTATGTTCCGCGTTTACTCGAAGACGCCTGGACTAGTCTGGAAGTTTCTTTTTTGTTTGAACATTACTTGTTAGGTGGTCCGAAAGAAATTTTATTAATATCGGCTGTGTAGTTTGGTGATGAAATCGCATTTTAGTTTTGAGAAACTATATTAAAACAGGCAGATTATACACGCAATAAAGACTTCAATGTTTATCTATATATGTATTTGTGATTAAAATAAAGTATCGTTGAGTTAGTATCCAAGTCTCGAACTTACTTTGGGGCTAGCTCAAACTCACAGTGTGAGCTAGCCGTACATATTTATAGGCATATATTTAATCTTAGTCTGGTCTTTTCCCCCAAAATAATGTGAAAAAGATTTAGCAAGGATTCCATGGTACATACATTTTCTGCTTGACCTAGATATAATTCCCAGATTTCCCAAAACTTTCAAACAACTCAAACTTTTCACGATCCCACGGTCCCAACATTGGACTTACGAGTTAGCCCGGTTAATACGCAACTCGGCAGGTACTTAGGAGTTTTAATTAATATTTCCCGCGCCGGCGCGCAACTTCCAACAACAGTAACAACACTTTTTGTTCCGCGCGGACTTTCGCCTCTTTCGTCCGCGGTCTAACTTCGGAACGACAAAAATAGGTCGTTAATGAGCGGGGACTTTTTCTGTTTTGTATGTCATTTTCAAGGAATTTGTTTGTATAACAACTAGTTATCCAGGGTCAAATATAAATTATTTTGTACTTTATTTTAAGATAATTAAATGTTACAAAATAATGTCACTTTTCATTAATCGTTTCGAAATCTATATCTATCTATATCTATATCTATACATATAATAAAACAGTAAAAAAAGTGTGTCTGTACAATAAATATATTTCCAAAAAAAATATTGGGGGCGATGGAGACGTAGTAATAGAGTAAGAATTAAAAAAAATGTCTGTCAGCTTGTCTGTTTGTCTGTATGTCTGTTTGTCTGTTTGTCTGTATGTCTGTTTGTACACGCTAATCTCCGGAAATACTGGACGGATTCGAATAAAACTTTTTTTGTTATATAGCTATTAAGCCTGGGCAACATATAGGGTATAAATGATTTTGGAAAATGGAACGCCTGATGCAGAACCGTAATGGTTCAGCTAAACTATAAGAGATATAAAAATACCGCCTTATTAAAGTTGTTCAGCCTGATGAGCATTTTCCAGAGACAAAGTCCACGCGAACGAAGTCGCGGGCTTCGGCTAGTTATTTATAATTTATTAAACTTTTGAGATCCGTCAATGACAGACACAATAGTAAAACAATGGAAGCGGATTAACCGGTGCAGAAAAACTGATAATAGGAGCGCTGACATAAGGAATATTCAATATTTTTGGGAGCACTATTTAATTCCAAGAAAATATGAGTTCACGGTGTGCTATTTAATGAAATAGCACGTCACACAGACAATGTTTGCTTTGACATTTAGGAAAAATGTATCCGACACGATTTGTTACGAGAGGACTTTCAGTAAAAAAATCTGTAAAATATTCGTTTCCCATTCACCAATGCTAATTAATGAAACAAGACTCACAGAGAATATAAAACTACTCTCAATACAGCAAAAAATGAAAGCGCAAAAAAAAACTGCAAATAAAATTTCTGTTTCATCGCTGGCATATAAAAATAAAAATATATTTCGAACAATAGGGATGTCGCTGAGTAAAATTCACAAAGATTAAGCGCTTCGAAGTTTCGGAGTGGGGGTGATTTACGTCATCTGTGGTTAAAGCTAACCGTGACGTCACGAGAAATTTACATAATTCAAGCATCGCCTATTAACATAATTCAAATCTCGCCCTTACTTATACCATACTTTTTAATAATCTATCAAATGGGCAAAAAAAACTTTTTTTGGTCCACAGCCCTATTGCGCACTGGCAGATGTGCATGCTCATATTTCAGAGGCAAATAAAAATGAAGCACGGCGAAGGATGAGCAGTAGGTGGGAGTGCTCGTACTCAGACGTATTGAGTTTCATTTGTTATCCTGTATGAGTTGCTTCGTAGATTTTAATTGACTCCTAGACGGAACAAAGATAACCGGCAACAACTGCGATGATAGCTAGCTAGTTTGTTAAACTAAAGTGTTTAAGTGGCCGACACTGGTGTCAGATTACAGATACAAGCCTAAATGCATCTGACATAGCTTGACGACTACCATACAATGATATTAGCCGGCTTGACGTACCCATTTAATATCCAACGCTGTTATTTTTTAAGGAATTATCTCAAAAGATATGCCATCAAAATCGAATCTTTGTAAAAGGAAATTACATCTGAAATGATATGAAAACTTTTATTTGCGATTATCGAGCTAGTTTCGACAGATTAGATAGAGCAATACCGATATCGTCATGATATAGCAACAACGAACGGACTGTATTTTAAAAAATATACATACTTAAACCAGTAACCCCGTATACAAGTCATAGAGTTGCAAAGAAAAATGGAGAAAACCAGACAATTCGACTCGCACCTAATTTTCTTTAGTACAACAGACGGACTGTATTTTAAAGGACATATATTTTACTAGTTGCACCCGCGGGCTTCGCTCTCCGAGGGAATTTCGGGATAAAGAGTACCCTATGTCCTTCCCCGAGTCTCAAACTATATCCAAAATTTCATCCAAATCGGTTCAGTAGTTTAAGCGTGAAGAGGTAACAAACAAACAAATATACTAACTCAGTTTCGCATTTATAATATTAGTAGGAAGTAGGATTTAATCCAGTAACCTTGTATACAAGTCTTAGAAATGCAAAGAAAAAATGAAGAAAACCCGACAATGGCATCTCGCGCCTTGTTTCTCTCGCTGCAACGGACGGCCTGCATTTTCTATTTGATTATACTCTTCCTCGTCGGGTTCATTTGATTACGTCGAAGCCTTATTCTGTATTGCATTGTTGAAGCTCCTTTTATTACGCAATAACTTTCGAAGAAACGTTGCAACTTAAAATAGAAAATATAAAATAAAAGCTGTATTCCAACAGTAACACATTTAGTTGAGAATATTCTTTATGTGTTGACCTGACGTCATAGTTAGTGTTTTGTTTTTACTCGTTTATGGGGCAGAAGGCTCCCCCATCTTCTTTTAATTACCTATTTCCTGTGTAAGATGCAATCATCGTTTTCCTGTTCTACCGGGACAGGGCGGGTAGTCAGTGAAATAAAGAATAATTACGTTTTATAGCCTATTAAGGGCCCATCCACATATTACGTGTGTACACGTATATATGTACGTAGTGACATCGATAGGTCATGCCAAATATGACAGTACGTGTTTAAGGAATCGGAAAAAACGTGCCAACGAAACGTCAAAGTTCTGACATACTCTCACAATGTCATATTTTAGTATATCAGTTTGCCTACTGTTATATAAAAACCTACAAACTGGGACCAAAAAAAGCGTTGATTACCCCGGTAGACAAATGTCGCGCATCAGTGTCGGAACGTCGCAATTTAAAGCCGATCGCGGGCAGCCGGAATTCAATTCTGCTGATTGATGCCGCTGTCTATTGGGGGCTGACGGACTGATTCTCCGTTCGATAGGCCTGACATAAAGTGTACATTTGTCTTTAAGGTGCCTGCAACATTTAATAAGATTACTCTATCTACAGTAGGCATAATACGGATTGATTATCAGTCCTTTATTAAAATTTTCATATTGAGTCGAATCGACATGAAAGATAAGATATTTGATACCTATATTTGGACTCGGAAACTGCTAAAGCGAACACTTATATTGAAAATGTTTGAGTTTTTTTTTTTATAAATGAGCATTAAGTAATATAATCCATACTTATATATAAAGCTGAAGAGTTCGTTTGTTTGAACGCGCTAATCTCAGGAACCACTGGTCCGATTCGAAAAATTCTAGATAGGTCGTTTATCGAGGAAGGCTAAAGGCTATATTGCATCACGCCCGCGACTTCATTTGTGTGGTTAACGCGGGCGAAGCCGCGCGCTGCCTCTAGTCAGTAATAAGGACGTCGACAGACGAACGACAGCGTGCGACGGTCACGCGACAGCTCGCGACATTAGTCACCAAACGTCACCGACTCGTGTCGCGAACGTCAAAAGAGTCACGGCGCGAACTGTTGCTAGCATTTACCATAATATTTGGGCATGAAGAGAACAATCTTATACCAAAATAGACTAGAAAAAATGTGAATACGAAATATCTCGACGTATTATATAATTCAAAAGATCTTAGTTTCAGTTACTACTGACAGTATGACCTAAATTCCTAACGTAGGTAGATAGTTCTACGTTTCTACATATGCCCCGGTCCCAACCCTTTTTAAACCGAAACCCTTCTTCAGCTCAACCCAACCCAGCTTTCGGCGGAAATCGTTAATTTAAGACTAACTGAGCGACACTAATCCATAATATACTGCAGTACCTAACGTACGTTATATAAAATTTTATTAATGTTACGTGGTTTCAAAATTATATCTGAAAGTTAATGCAGCATTAACAGTTTTCAAGCTTATTCAAATTCTCTACATGACGTCAAAACAGACGTACGTTCAACCAATTTTAAACGGAGAAAACAGCTGATTCACGGCTCATCGATGATTATACAAAGTGGAAGGGACATAGCCGTAATAAATCTAACCACAGACTATACAAGATGACTGTATTAAAATGATAAAATAGCAGTCAAAAAACAAAAAATATTTCAACATTCGATATTTCGAAATGCCGAAATTTTTTTAGTTTTTGACTGTTATTTTATTTTCATTAAGCTATAGTGGTCTAGTATAGCCCATGGTTCGATTTATTAGGGGTATGTCACTATCACGTTTTATATATCAAAGGTCCCCACGTTTGCACCAGGGTTGGGTGTGAACTGGCGGCGAAAGATCTCTGTTTAAAGTAAGTCAAAGGCAGTCTGGTCCGAGTTAGTAGGTCCACTATTCACTCTCAACTCGCAATAGGCAAGTGCGATGAGTTAACTGTCTATACCTCTCCAAATTGATTATGTCTTATTCAAGTACTATAGTTTAATGAACAAAGATTTTCTTATTCTTTTTAATGGTATTTTTTGTTTTATATAAAATATTAACCAAAAACATACACAATAAAATATAATATTCGCATACATTGATTTAATGCAGTTATAATAATAGCTTCATAAGTTGATTTTGATTGCTAGAGCTTTCCTTTCTTTAATTTATATTTTAGATACCTACAGGGCAATCACCTCAAACACCTAGGGAAAATATTTAAACATTTTCCACATATCAAATCAGAAGTTTGATACAACTTCGACAGGGCTGTAATATGATCAATTTAAATTCAGCCAAAACAAGTTACGTCATGATAAGAATATAACGTTGCAAACTTATTGGAAACGTAATGTTATTCATGAGACGAAAGCATTCCTCGGAGTGTCTGATCGACGTGCTCAAACTTCGGTTGAATGACAGACAGACAGATAATATTGTGGAGAGGTTTTATCTTGCATGTCACAGTTGACAGGTGAAAATTAGGAATGTAACGAGGAACCTTTTAAATTAAGTCAAGATAACGGTTTTATGTTTTTGTAAATATCTTTGAAAATAAAATAAACGTTTTTTAAAGTGTTTCGGTGTATTTTTAACTGACTTCAATAAAGAAGGATTTTATCAATTCGTCGCTATCTTTTTTTTATGTATGTTCACCGATTATTCAAAGACGCCTTGAACATTTTGTTTTTTTTTTGTTTCAAAGGTTATACTTGTGAATTAACATGTGCGTGCACATAGTCACACATAAATATCAAAGAGTACAAACAAGTATATTTAACAGGACGTAGCTTTCATTGTGAAACAGATATATAAAGTTCAGAAGCAGTTAGGATGAACAAAATAGATTAAATAAAATAAGGACATTCTTAGAGGTAAATAGGTATTCGTAAAGTTATGGAATATTTTACGTGTCAACATGCTATTTGCGGGTAAGGCTTCGGTCCGAGCTGCAACACGCACGTAGTTTACTTTTTGTTTGTTTGTAATAAATAACTTTATAGTACCAAAAAAGGGCAAAAAATTCGTAAGAGCAAATATACAATGGCGGACTTATCCCATATCGGGATTAGTTTCAGTCAACCTGCGATCAATTTCTTATGAACAATTCATTAAGCACGAACCGAAGACGCCCTTCTCTACCCCTTAATCTATTATTTATTCGCTAATCCATATTGCTCCTGCAACTTAAACGGTAAACTAATCCCCCGATACCGGGATATCATAAGCGATCGGGATAAAGAACTATTGACATTGCACCCTCAATAACACACGTTTCATTTGAAACACGAACACCACCGACGCTTCGTTCAACGCATCACTTTTACTTCATGTGATCCTGGTATCGATAGCGTGTATGACGCTGTTTTTCCCGGGATACCGCCGACGCGTTCGGGCGTCAGGGCGGGCGGCCGATCACTGGAGGCCCGGGCGCCCCTCACCCCCGCGCGCCGCAGCATCCCCCGCTACAGAAACTCTCAATTATTTTATTGGGAAAGCTAATGAGACGAGAGCCATCCAGTGGATCGTTGTCTGATATTCCCATGGTTACATCCAAAAATAAATAATTGATAGATAGGCTTAATTGATAATCTATGAGGCATTTGTGTCGTTGTGTACCAGTTTTGTATCCGTATTAATACTTGGATCACAGAAAGTAGGAAAAACGCTGAGAGTTTGATTTAGTTTTAGGAGTTTGGTGGTGTATGCTGAATCCTGTAAGTGAAAAATATACACGTTCCACATTCGTACAGTATGAAAGTTTTCTTAATATACTTGAATATGCAAGTGCGTAAGCAGACGGCGATTGTAAACATCGAATGTATATAGGCATTTTATCAGTAAGTTGTTATTTGACATGATTGTAGAGGTATTTCTGAAAGCATTTCGCTCTCTGACTATTCTAACTCTGTTTACAAGGCCAGGGGCTGCAAGACAAAATTAATAGTAATGTTGCCTTATGTACGCAGCGAAATGTAATGGAGGGGAAGGTGAAAACTGAACCAAACAAAATAGCGTGGTGCTAGCTGCATGGCCTTTGGCCCATTGGCAAATCACGCAGATCGAGGGAATGGGTAAAAATTTACCCATTCCCTCGATCTGTGCGAAGAGCGAAGCAGTTGGAACATTGTAGTTTTTTATCTATTCAATGCCACGAAGTACGGGTGTCACGGGCAAGGAATGGTAATCCGTAACATCTCCTTGTTTTCCTCATCTTATAAGCCCTCCTGGGGTGACGCAAGTCCGTAAGGGGACGTTGGGAATCTTCGCCTGTTGTAGAGAATATGAAGATTGATCTAAATCGAAGCAGATTTGTTTATTGCACGCTGTTTACAAACTTTATTAAAAGGGCTTTGGGTTAGTAGATCATTTTCTAGTATGCAGGGCTTGCACAAGTATACACATTAACTTCTTAGCTAAGAACAACTATACGAAATTTGTGTTTTACAGATAATATAATTTTTCAAAATTAAAAATAGACTGCAGCCCCAAACTACACAACCGATTTTGATAAAGTTTCTATAGGATCACTTCAGAAGTATTTTCAGACAAAAAAGAATTTTCCAAATTGATCCAGGCGTCTTGGAATAATCGGTACATAAAAAATATTGCAACAAATTGATAACCTCTTTCTTATTTTGGAAGACGGTTAAAAACAAGGCGGAATCGATAATTAATAATTAAAACATGAGTATGGGTACACACAATGAACATTACTAAACTTATTGACATGTAAAAGTGCCCGTAAACGTCTAATTACTGAAAGAATATTTGATTGTAATATGTATAAATGCTGATCCTCATATAAAGATTTACAAACGTTTGCTGAACCCATTCTAGTAAAAATATGTTTTATCCCTATCCCTCTTTTCAATATATGTCATTGCAAGAACAACACAAAACGTATTTTTAACTAGAGGTTTAGCAAACGTTAGTAATTTATATTGAACTAGCTGAAGCCCGCGACTTCGTTCGCGTGGACTTAATGTCTCTGGAAAATGCTCATCATGCTGAACAACTTTTACTAAGGCGGCATTTTTATATCTCTTATAGTTTAGCTGGACCATTATGGTTCCGCATCAGGCGTTCCATTTTCCAAAATCATTTATACCCTATATGTTGCCCAGGCTTAATAGCTATATAACAAAAAAAGTTTTATTCGAATCCGTCCAGTATTTCCGGAGATTAGCGTGTACAAACAGACAAACAGACAGACATTTTTTTTTTAATTCTTACTCTATTACTACGTCTCCATCGCCCCCAATATTTTTTTTGGAAGTATATTTAATGTACAGACACACTTTTTTTACTGTTTTATTATATGTATAGATAAGGGGGCTAATCACCAAATTATATCTCCTTTGTCACAATACTAAGTGACGTAAGGAGTAAAGCTTCGCGTATATCTCCTTTGTCACAATACTAAGTGACGTAAGGAGTAAAGCTTCGCGCAGAAGATTCAAACTCTATGCCGCGCAACGTATGTACACGAAAATTGAAAATTAATCGGAATCAAAACAGCTTTGTTTATCGCTGGAGGTAATAAGATTTGAATTATTCATTCACATCACACATCCATCCATACATACATACATACATTACTTTTGAGATCGCATGCTCGCACGTCAAAGGATCTCGCGCGATAACACGAAAATAATTTCAGTCTCAAAATAGAAAATAAAACGATAAATAATACACAATAATTGATGCATTTAGGACCTGAGTGATACGGCAGGTATAAGCATTACTAGTGCTTTCGCAAGTTCAGCAACCTCGTGCTTGACCACTTAGTGGGTTGGTGACCACAAGCGTAATCATTTTTCGGGCTCCTGCGTCTTGCGTTTGTCCCGGCTGCCATCATTATATGGCTAGAAGCTTGAGATATCTGATAATTATAAAATTTATGAAAAATCTGTCTACTAATTCTTGTATTGTATTGACGTCATTATTGTTCTTAACGTCAACTCAACACTCTTAAAAAATAAAAGAAACCAATGAGGTCTTGAACAGAGTAGGAGTGAATGAAATTTGTAAGCAACTGATACGAAGAGGCGATTTCAAAAAAATATCATTGAAAAGGCAGACGGGAAAAGAGGACCAGGACCGAGGCATAGCTACCTACATGAAGCAGATAAAGGAGAAGGTGAACGTCGTGACGTACAGAGAATAAACGGCTGGCGGACGAGAGAGACAAAAGGAAGATGAAACATACTCCATCGACAAGAGCACAGCTCTAAAATATAGATCATATGCTTGTGATGAAATATTTTATACTAGCTGAAGCCCGCGACTTCGTTCGCGTGCACTTTATGTCTCTGGAAAATGCTCATCAGGCTGAACAACTTTTACTAAGGCGACATTTTTATATCTCTTATAGTTTAGCTGGACCATTATGGTTCTACATCAGGTGTTACATTTTCCAAAATCATTTATACCCTATATGTTGCCCAGGCTTAATAGCTATATAACAAAAAAAGTTGCATTCGAATCCGTCCAGTATTTCCGGAGATTAGCGTGTACAAACAGACAAACAGACAAACAGACATACAGACAAACAGACAGACATTTTTTTTTAATTCTTACTCTATTACTATGTCTCCATCGCCCCCAATATTTTTTTTGGAAATATATTTAATGTACAGACACGCATTTTTTACTGTTTTATTATATGTATAGATTATTTCACAACTTTTTATGCACACACAGATTGTTATCTAGCTAGTCAACGATATCGCTTCGAGGCAATTCTGTGTAAATGACGTTAATATGATCACAGAATAATCAGCCCGGTTCGGTTTCTTGGAATAGATATAATGTGACTTTGTTAGGTGAACGAGAAATAATGAGGTTATATACCATTATTTACGTATATACCATTATTTACCGGCGGGCATGTATGAACGGAGTGATGGTAATTCAGAAAATTCCACTTAATGGTCCGGAAGGAGGTGAAAGAGAACTATCAGGATCGGAGAAGCATCAGGAGGAGAGGCAAGTGAAGGCCTACAGTGTTTGGCCACCCCTGATCACTCACTATCACTCACGGGACAGACATAGCCAAAGACCTAAGAAGCAAGCCTAGATCATGTTGGGCGAGAAACAAAGTCATACAAATGGAGAACTTGAATCACAAACAAACAGTTGCCAAACTGACATCGTCTGTTTTGGTTGACGACCTTTTTAAGGTTTTCGTTTCTTGTGTGTGTAAATGGCCAACACTGGTGTCAGATTTTTATGGCTGGCATCTGACATAGCTTGACGACTGACAGGCAGGACCAACGGCTTATACGTGCCTTCCGAAGCGCGGTAGAGCTCGAGAAAATTTTTATGCCACTTGTGGTCACCCATCCAAGTGCGGACCACGCTCGGCGTCGCTTTACTTGCGATAGCAATGCGCACTCCCGCCGCGCCATCGAGCTCCTCAAACCTTTTGACGACCTGCTTGATGTACTTTAGGTTTAAATACTGAAAACTTTTCGCTTTTAATAAATATTTTTTTCTTTGGGGTAAAAAAGCCAAAGGTCGCAAAACCAAAGGTCACGTATACGGGTCCCCATCCATTTAAGTTGCTAGCAAATATTATTTAAATAGGATTCCCAAATTAAAGCTCTTTTTCTTCGGCTGTAAAAACTGCGTAGGAGGAAACTCATCTGATACAACCTACGTGTTTTCTTAGCTCCCAGCCAAGATGATAATATAACACATAATTTATCAAAACAAAAAACTGTCTTCAACATGACCGATTCTGGAATGAAAATAAATATATATATAGGGACAAATTACACTCAATGAGCTAGCCCCAGAGTAAGTTCGAGACTTGTGTAATAGGACACTTACTTAACGATACTATATTTCATAACAAATACATATATAAACATTCAAGACCCAGGACAGTTGAAATAGGCCATTTTCCAACTTGCACTGACCGGGGATCAAACCCGGAACCTCTGGGTGGTGGACTAGCATGGTGACCACTACGCCACGAAGTGTCAAAATACGCATGCCCTATCAAATAACCGGCCAAATGCGTGTCGGGCCTCTTCTGTAAAAACGTCTAAAAACTAATTTTCTATTAAATTTGTATGATATTTTCATTTTTTAAGTACATTTTATAAGTAGGTCGCCTGTAACTTTTTAATTTGTAAACCCTACTTAGCTCTAATCGAATAGATTTGCTTTAAACTTCGTTAAATAAGGTGCTGTAATTTTTTTTATATGTCCTTATATAACCGTTTAGCTGATAGAAGGGGGACACTTGGCTTTGGCAAAAAATTACACTATAAATCTAAATATTTCAGAAAAGGATCTCTTAATCGAAAAATGATGTTTTCTTTTTATGAGAAAAATAAATTCTTTAAACCTACAAGCCCATAATATTTTTAAAATACCTATTTAACGATACCCTATATAAAAAAGGACTCCCACAACTTCCACTTTTTCAGCATGATTTAATATACATACTCATACTAAATAACAGCTATCTAGCACCAATAGTCTCTGAAACTATAGGGGTTCTTTGTTTACTGTATGGTTCTAGGCGTCTTTGAGTAATCGAAGAACATATACATGTAAAAAAACATATATAAAAAAAAACAAATTCGCATTGATAACCTCCTTCTTCCAAGTCGGTTAAAACAACAAAAATATCGCACAAACCCTCTCAACTCTCAAGATTAAATTTCGAAAGAATTTAATATCACTGAGGTTTCCCCGCAAAATAAAAGATTTGCGCCAAGCATTTAGAGGTGGCAGTTTTCGAATGGCCGGCTTAAGGCGCCGCAACATTCTAGTGTTTTTGAAACTCTTAAGCGTTGTTTGTTTCTGTTGAAATAAACTTTCGCGATTGTGGAGATTCACTCTTATATTTTACGGTACCTGTACTAATACACTTACTTGTAAATGTCTCAAGTAAGTAAAGTTTGTTGGCAGAGAGTTGATAAATAAATAATTCGTCTCAGACTAGCAACTGTTGCTTACTTATCGCAAACTGTATGGCAGCCGTCGCTTGCTTATCTCGTCGTTTGCGTGGTGCGAGGGCGAGGCAGTTGATGTAAACCGCGATCCGAACGGGCGAGCGGATAATATGACCATATTTGCCATTGCGTTCTGGGTTGTGTTTCGAATGAGTCGTTTTGGTGTTTGCTTGTTGTTTTCTGTTTTATACAATTAATCATTATTTAAAATTGTATAAGTTTTTAAATAATTACCGGGCCGCAATTTGTCATGTTAAAAATCCTTCAATTGATCAACTCTCTGCAATCAGACTTTAGTATTTATATCGGCGCTTAGACAAAGGAGAAGCTAAATACAGCCATTCAAAATGAAAAAGAAACTAAATTTCTTCTGCGTTCCCGATTGCATCTTCAGCCATGCTGCTGCAGAGCCTGGGGTGCTTTTAATCGATAACCTAACTTAAAAGGCCGAACCGATTCTCTTCAAACATAGCTAAGAACCACTGCGAGGGGATGAGCTTTCACGTGAAAAAAACGCATCGAAATTGGTCCATGCTTTCGAGCCCTACAATGCCACAGACACAAAGACAGACATAAGCCTCAAATTACCTCTCGTCATTATCATCTTCAGGTATTTTTGTCTCCACTGCAAGAGACTACCCTCTCTGTACTACCAGAGCCATACTTGACCAGAGCAGCCAGAGGACTTGGCTTACACTTTCCTTGCTGGCCAGACGGGTTGGAGAGGTCTCATTGACGTTTATAAGCTCTGTTTCGCTTGTATTTCTGTCGCCTTCTACAACATCCACGGGAGGACTTGGAGTGGCCCTATTCTAACCACACGGCACAAAAGAAAAGACTACCTCTCATATTTCCTAATCCCTTCCCTCACGAGCGCATACTATTCCTCCGTAATCGATACAGCCCACGTCGCCACGTATCCTTTGTCATGCCATCCGTCACACAGTCGCCGCATTTGTTAGGGACCTCGTTTCCTAGCAACGCGATCGCTCTCTCACCGTGTCATTATAGCGCGTCATCAATAAGAAGTTAAACACGAGTATATACAGGGCAAAAGACGAGTTATGCAAAGCTATACATATATGTATAGATAGGTAAGATAGCCTCGTTTATTTGCTGCTATACACACATAAAAAACACAAATCAGACACAAAAAGAAAATTAACTTCTACCTCCTGTACAAATTTTAATGTTTGTGCTACTGCAGTACAGATTAGCCACAGGCCAGCATATTATTGTGCTGGTTTTCCACAGCGGTAGGCAGAGACTGAACTGACGGAACGTACAAACCTCTTTCGCTTCGTCAATACTCATTATTATATGATTTTAGAGTTTCACGGTCACAATTACTGTTATTAGTATTACGGGACTTACCGCGATTAATATCGTTTTTTGCCAGATTAATCGCGGTAAGTCCCGTAATACTAATAACAGTAATACTCATTATTATCTGCAATTTGGATGAAAGTAAGGCAAAATGTGTTACTATGCGATCAGAATATAATAATATTGAAATGAATGAGGTGATGAAGTACTTAAAAGGGAAATATCCTGACTCAAAAATTAAAAAGATAAAACTTGACAACAAATAATTATTTAAAAAAAATATTTTTTAGAACAAGCTTTTCTCTAAAGACTCTCTTCTAGACGAGTCAAACGAGTTGTAACTTAATGAAATTGGCGAAGGATGGCCATAGCAACTATGTAATGAATAGCGTCGATTCATTACAGAGTTCCCATGGCCATCCTCCGGCTCTATCATCAGATCAGCTCCATGTCATTATAATATTGCAGTGTCACGCGATATACGTATGCGTGCATAATTTCAGCTCAATCGAAAACATGGTAGTGGGTCAAATTTAACTTGCAAGATTTGATACAGACAGAACGACAAATAAGCGGCCAAGTGCGAGTCGGACTCGCCCATGAAGGGTTCCGTAGTAGCAAATAACACAATATAAAAGTCTTGCAGTATGTTTTTTTTTAATTTTTATATTTGAGTTGATTGAATGAAAGGTAAATTACCGTTTATGATTTATGACGTATTAAAAAAAACTACTTACTTGATATCGTTTAAACCAATTTTCGCTGGTAGTTTTTATGGTAATAAATATCATATATTTTTTTTTAGTTTTATAATTCCCTTATTTTAGAAGTTACGGGGACACACTTTTTTCCACTTTGGAAGTGTCTCCCGCGCAAAGTATTCGGTTTAGAAAAAAATGATATTAGAAACCTGAATATCATTTTTGAAGACCTATCCATAGATACCCCACACGTATGGGTTTGATAAAAAATATTTTTTTGAGTTTCAGTTCTAAGTATGGGGAACCCCCAAAATTTTTTGTTTTTCTTTTATTTTTGTGTCAAAACCTTAATGCGGTTCACATAATACATCTGCTTACCAAGTTTCAACAGTATAGGTCTTATAGTTTCGGAAAAGAGTGGCTGTGACATACGGACGGACAGACAGACAGACATGACGAATCTATAAGGGTCCCGTTTTTGCCATTTGGCTACGGAACCCTAAAAACGGGACAGGTGAAACTAAATAAGAGATTATAAAAAAGTCACTTGTCGTTTATTATATCCAATTTAAACTTAACGTGATCTTGTTCTTATCGAATGTGTTATTATTATTACTAACAATGCTGTCAAATTTTTCGAGCTGACTTTAGGCACCTGACGTAGCTCAAGGACTGTCATCTAAAGGCTACAGTCATTACCATTAAATCTAGGTCTATGGTTATTAGACACTAGAAGTAGAGTGCAGGTTCCTCACTTTTCTTCCTTCACAGAAACCAAGTGTTGGTGGTTTCATATTTACAATTTATACATGTATTGTATGTACGGCAGTTATAACACTGAATACATGTACTACCTCTCAATGCGATCCGTAACAATACAACGTGTTCGCTCTCAAAGGAGGTATTACGTGTTACTACAGTGCAAGTAAAGCCTTATGGGGACTATTCTGCATCAGATTCCATTTCAGATATTTTATACTAGCATCAGCGGCAACCTTAACCATCAGGTCTGTCTCCACTGCAGGAGCACGACTCTCTCTGTGCTACCGGAGCCATACCTGGCCAGAGTAGCCAGAGGATTTGGCCTACCTAAACCATATTAGTTATTTCATACCACGCTAAGTCCGCGAAGTGTTTATTAAGCATCCCAATTTCAATTGAGAAGACTACTTCAAACTGTTTCGAATAATTGGATGTATTTGCAGAATAACCCATTTCTTCTCAAGCGCATATTAAATGTATCACGAAACTAGAGAATTGCATTTGGTACGAGATTAATAAGATATAGTCAATGGAATATTCTAGTTTAGAGCTTATGATACTCACTGTAGTTTTTCTAAAGAGGGTCTGTCTTTGTATTTCTCACGCAGAATCAGGTGATCGGTTCGCTCGTAAGAGATCAAAACATTTATTTCGAGTTCTGTGGTCTATAAAAAGGTTAAGTCTTTAATGTGTGTTTTTGACGTAAAATTTTACTGAAATGGTATCATTAGTAAACATTTCCTACGCCTCCGACCTGTCACGTGTAATTCCAGTCTCTGTCCTCTTAGCTTCATATAAAGATTCTAAAATTTATTGGTTGTCTTGTCATCCATGTTTATAACAATTTTAAGAAGTAACCTTATGTCACTTAGGAAAGTTACGTGAAACTCTTCTTCTAATACCAGAAAAGCAGAAACTTGAAGAAGTTTTCCCTTTATTTCATTCGATCCTCCTTAAAAATGAAAATAGAAATTCCAGAAGATCATAACCGAGCGAGAGCATCCGATTCATTCACACACTGAAGATTATCCCCTGATCGGCTTACCTCTGCCACCCGCGGCATACTGATACGGAAACCTCGCTTCACTGAAGCACATTTCAATATCCTATCACCTGAAAAGATGGTTCCTTGAAGCGAACAACGGGATTTCTTCGTGTTCCAATGTTTTCCAAACGAGCGAGTAAAAGGTTGGCGTAAAAATTACTTAGCATCCGTTGAGGTGTGTAACTTTCCTTGTTATTCAAAAATAGTTGTTTGTCGGTTTTCGTGTGTGAAAAGTGGCCTACACTACACTAGTGTCAGATTTTTAAGGCTGCCTAAAAGCACCTGACATGGCTCGACGACTGTTATACAATGATGACAGTTGGGGCCAATAACCAACAGCCGAGAGCCAGAAAAAATAGTTGTAATTTTTTTTAAAGTACCAGGTCATCAGAAACACCAAAAGAGTTTCCGCAACTGAACTCAATTTAAACGGCTCAAAACTCCGGTGCCTGTTTCGGCGTCGACCAAAAATTAATTAATACAATAACCTCCTCCAAAAAAGAAACAAATCAGAACTCGTTAGGAGTAATCAAGAGTGCCCACTTTTCAAAGTTACCTAACTTTCCACAAAAGAGGCCGTCCGTTTCACTGACACACTCCACCGATAACCCCACTAACTTATTTTAATATAAAGCTTATATATAATAAAATAACCTTTAAGTCAACGGCGTAGAATACAGAATTGAGTAGTTTAGTGTTTTGCGAATGAGAAATTAGGGCTGTCACGAATTAATCCCGCGCGTAATTGGGCTGTGGCCGGGTACCTGTAAACTCGACAGTTATGACTAATAACGGTTAATCAAGTAAGTACTTTGAAATATTGTGTCTTGGAAGACGGGTAACTCTTAAACGTTCTCGTTAATTAAATTTGGACCGGACTCCCAAGTTTTTAAACAAACTAACATGTTGATAGAAGAATTACCATTGTCCCCGACAAAAAAAGCGGTGTTATAAGTGTCTGTGTGTCTGTTTTTGGCATCGTAGCGTCTAAAAGAATAAGTCGATTTTAATGTGTTTTTTATTTATTTAAAAGCTGACTTGATTGAGATGGTTCTCAGACAATTTTTGTCATCGGATATACTTGCATTGTAAAGCAAGGAAAGGAGTAAGATAAACTACTTAGTTCGATTTATAACTACTGAAATAAGCAAACGAGCGGACTAAAAGGTAATTAAATCGTTTTTATTACAACTTGGTTCTCGATATACGCGTGATCAATGAAGACTTTTTTGCCATTCTTACGTCGTAAAACAAATTACCTTTGCTTAATGGGACCAGGGACATCTATTTCTTCTTCTACACATTGCAGCCAGTTCTGAATTCCATCTTTAGCAGCGCTGCGTTGGATCCCGGCTTTTTCCTCAAGTCACGCAACTTTGTCAATTGTCATCCAATGATACCGAAGACCAAAAACCAAAAAAATATTCAAGACTTGCCTGTGGGTTTATGACCGACATCCACTTTTGATTTTCCTTTATTTTGTATGACCAGAAAGAAGAGAATCCCCAAGTCACGGAACTTTGTCATCCAATGATACCGAAGACCAAAGTCCAAAGAACTATTCAAAAGACTTGGCTATGGGCTCACGACCGACACCCACTTCTGATTTACCTTTATTTTGTATGACCAGAAAGAAGAGAATCCCCAAGTCACGCAACTTTGTCAACCAATGATACCAAAGACCAAAGAACCACTCAAAAGACTTGGCTATGGGTTTACGACCGACACCCACTTCTGATTTCCTTTATTTTGTATGACCGGAAAGAAGAGAAACAGTCGATTAAATATTCAAGGCTGCTCAAAGGAGGATAAAAGAAACGAGTCTAAGTGAATATCGACCATTAGGGCCGGCCCAATTTCGGGTACCCTTGTAAACAAACGGAGAGACTCGGTAACTTGGTTCATACAACTTTAATTCCGCTAGAAACTGGTATATTTTGTTTGCGTCACGTCAATTTGGTGTACCTTGTAGAGTTATATTGCTCTCAAGAAAACACGCACACTTGTTACTAGAAAACAGTGCTGTTTTTTTTTTTAATTTTAGAATCCTTTTAAAAAGGAATTATATGGTTGTAAAAATCGATCGAAGTAATAAGCAATTGAGCATCAACCTATCTTCTTTCGCTTTCTCCGACCTCATAGTTTCTTTCAAAAAGGCGAATGTTGCATTCAAAGATGCTGCTTTCGAGCCAAGGGCTTACCATCTTGTTTTGATTCAATGAAAAATGAGAATAAAATTACAAAATACGTATATGTTTATTCTTCAGTGTCTTTAGTATTTGCGATTCGGCATGCAAATTTTCTCGGAAGCTACGGCATCCGCTCAACGTACAGGACGGGCAAAAAAAGCAAACATTCACACTTTCTCATTTACGAGTATAATCTGGTAGTTCACTGCACACTCGTGTTCTCAATTCTCACGTATTATGTAATAACTAGAATTTATAAACGTAGACGTTTGACAGATGGATTGCACGCTTACGTCCATATTTGATAGCAATCGCATCAGATGTATCGCCGCCCGATTCGATCGCAATAGGAATCTGTTTCAATCTATGACAAATGCCAATTCATACATTCAATTTAAATTTAGCGCGCTCACAAATCTAATAGAATTAGCGCCTCACGTACTGGGTGATCCTATCCTAAAACATAGTTGAATTTCCGCCGTTTCAATCCAATTTGTTAGCCTGGTTTTCTGTGTAAATGTGTGTGTCCGGCTTTTAAACCAAATAAATCGAACTGTCACTATTTGATGTCCACAATTTACATACATTTCGAACATTTAACAAAGCAATCTACCCTTTTTTATTAGACACACTTTGTTAAATGGAGACCTGCAAAAAGCTATCTTTCCAAATCGCAATGTCATAAACTACTGTGAAAATTGATGTCTACGAGTACTCTCGTAAGAGAGCTCTAGAACAAATTGTAAGGGCGATGTATATAATACATTCTCAGAGTTACGTCCACTACCTCTGTAACTTTTGCTATCCCTGCGGAGAAGAGAAGAAACTGGAATACTCTAAGTTTTTGTTCAGGCCAGCAAGGAAACAAATTAATGTCTTGTATCTCAATTTAACTTAATCCGACTGTCAGTTTGTAGTGTAAATGCAAACATAACTTGCAGCAACAAGAACCTAAAACTGCACTAATACAACACTAGGATAACTACACCTCCTATTGCAGAACAGCGTTACGAGTCTTGGCTTTGGAACGCTGCCCGGTATTTAGCACGCTTTTTGTCATCTAAAATTACAAATACAGAAACAGCTCGCTTCTTATGTGAAGGCAGCATAAATCAAATAAATTGTCCTTATTTCGGTTAACTATATTCACACATGCAAGCTATAAGTAAAGGGTGCCGTGACCAGGACAAATTAATGGATCTGATATACTACAAATTAAGTTTTAATAGCTCAATTCTTTTCAAGGAGGCAAAAAGAATCTTGCATCACGATGTATTGACAAGTTTTATTTGTTTCTATTAATTGTTGAAACACGATAAAATAATACAAACTTTATACGTACTCTATATTGAAGAACGCAAAAGATGACCACATGGAGAAGCAGGCATATACATGACGTAGTGTCAAAACTTACCTGAAAAATGAAAAAAAAGAGTTATAATTATAATACTTAATTAAATAGTGCAATATACGTAAAAACGATGCCTGTCTTAATAAATACAGATGCATGAACACGTTACTATCCCTAACGGGGTAGACAGCCAATAACCGTGATTAGCGTGTTATTGGGCGTCAACATGTAAAAAGGGAATTAAAATAGTGATGGGTTGCTAGCCGCAACTCTAATTTACGTGATTTAGATATAAATATAAGTTTTTTATCGAAATTTAATCATTTTAAAGATAAGTTCAGTTAATAAGAACACAAAAAATTGGGTGAGGTTGTGCTGGAAAGTCACACACACACGACCATTGGTTTTAACGTAAAACGTTTACATCAGTGAGTCGACTACCTTCGTGGTCCAGTGGTCAAGGCATTCGCTTTGTGATCTGCAGTCCGTGGATTCGAATCCCACTGGAAACCATACTCGTTCAAAAGTGGTTTTCAGTCTAGTTAGTTTATATTGCAGGCTAGAATCACGTGAATCTGTAGTTCTGACGTGGTACTTATACATGTCAGTGTGATTTTAAAGACAACTCTTTCCGATAAATTATAAATTTTCACTTTTCATAGTATCCAGATCAAGTGACCACCGCAAATCTTTTTACCATCGGCTGAAAATCCCAACTATTCCCTACGGTGCTCAACGGCCAGCCATTACAAAGGCTCTTTAATCCACTTACCCCCACCCCTTCCCGCCGGTACATTGTATCGATAATTTATTTACCAGTCCCTTTCGACGATAAATACATTACTTGTCCTTTTATGACGATATCGCTTTAATAAAAAATACGTAGTCGAGATGGCTACAAAGTCTTGTTCATCATCCTTGTTATTCCCAGTTCAAATTGTTAAAAATAGTTAATATTGTGGTTTGCACAAATAAATTATGTTAATTTAATTATCACTTTGTTTTATTGCAAAATACGTGCGTACAACCATTTTCTAATTTTTGGAGGGAAGGGAATGCCATAGACAAACATAGAATAAAAATATAACTTAACCAGAGATTACAGACAGTTTATACCTTCTCAGACTAATGCTAGATGTCGCTACGTGTATCGCTTTGATAATTAAGATTATAAAATTTACTCTAAATTACAACACAAATCATGAGTTTTGAAATGTTACAGTCTATTCTTTAAGACATAGATACAGAAAAATATCGCCTAGCATCTTTCATTCTCTAGATCCTTTAGAAATTTAATTAAATTGTAAGTTGACGTTCTTAAAGAAAATGCTGCAGTGCGTTGCCGCTTCTTTTGCACTAGCTTCTAGGAAGCGGCACTACATTAAGCTGTAAGTAACGATTTGACGTGAACATTAGTGCAAAAAATTACAAAGTGAGTATTATTAACAGTTTTGTATTGTTATAAAATCATTAGAATTTAATCACAGATATGGCACTTCATAGAATCGGTGTATCATTTATGCCTACTACTGAAGCTAAACTATACAATGTCCTTTTTTATTATGTACAAATATTTTAAGGGGTGAATCAGACGATCATTTTAAAAAAAATTTTTTAGGTTTTCATAGAAATCGAAGTAGTCACGTGATATCATTACTATGGAAAATGAAAAGTATTTTTTCGTATTTCGATAAAAATTTACTGGGGAAAGTTGTTCAAAATTATGGACTGAATCACCCCTTAAAATATTTGTACTTAATAAAAAAGGACTTTGTATATCCATGCACAGGTCAATGTGTGTGTTCGTCTCCAAACCACACAGAGGACTGGAAACGGTTACGCACTGTGCGCGGGACCCCGTAGGAGTTTCCGTTCTGTATGTAATACTTATATTTATTCTGCTGTGATAATGTAAATGGAGACTTGTAAAACTTGTTCAAAGTTTTCAATCAGCTTAAAGTGCATTGACCTTGACTTGACTCTTAAGAAACGGTTTATATCAAAATGGTAATTGATCAATTACCATTTTGATATAAACCGTTAACCTTTATTACGAACAATGACGTGTTTAAGTTTAATTTGCAAGAGATAAAATGCAATTTAAAACTAACAAAGATTTATCATAAACCACAGACTTAGTTTAGAACTTTGTTTGATTTAGTATACAATTTAGTTAAGTCTGCTGATAGTTCTAATTTGTCAAGTGGTTACGAACCACTCGTGTTTTAACGCTATCCACACAAAACAAGGAGACCTTTCTCATTATGTCATCTTTTTTTTATCACTTTCAACTACATTCGGGTAAATAATGGTTTAAATTATGTCCTAAAATTAGTCTGCATTTTATAAATAGGACTGAAAATGTTTAAAAACATACAACTTACAAGATGTTACACATTTGAGCATAATACAAGTAAGAACTAAAGGTATATACTAACTCTTATTACATCAAAGTGAATATTCTACAATATTTAAGACAAAGTAAAAATAACAACACAAAATGAAATTTCTTACAACGTCAAGCACTTACTCGTACTTTCTTTATGGCATCAATATTCTACATTTTTGTAAAAACTGCTCAGACATTCAACTCCCTTAGGTTATATTATTTTATGTATAAAGTCATATATATATTTGAGTCATCAGTTCAAAAAAGTGGAAGCACGGAGATCAAGATTTTTTTGTTACTGGTTGGTCACCCACTTAAGTAAGGACTACGCTCGTGGTTGCTTAACTTGCGAAAGCGTACTTCCACCGGGACACCGAGCTCATTCTTGTTATAAACGATTATTTTTTATTTTAATGTCTTAAAGTTTTTTTTATTAAAAGTAGATAAAAAAAGTCTCTTTCGGAATAGTCCTCGCATGGCAGACTGATCATGTAGTTCAGTGGCCTCCGGCACTGAAATTAAAAAGTTGTCGAATTCAATCTCGCCCACAATGGCGCATTACGAAAGGATCGCTAGAAAAGGACAGGCGGCTCAAGTTAGAAGCGGGAGAGATGTGGCCTATAAAAAGAACATGTCTTGTCTAGGGTTACAAACTTGAAATGGAACTAGTCAGGACACCTGGCTAGAAGAATCGATTGAAGATGGAGAAGGGCATACACCTGGAATGGACAGTGAAAAAAGTGTTGGGCATCCGTGGCTAATGGTTTAATGATATCAAACGGACTTCTGGAAAGAAGTGCATTGCTAAGGATAAGGATAAGATTCAATGGCGTAGACAAAAGGACGTTTATGCCCAGCAGTTAGTCGTTGAGAATCAGTTAGATGATGATGATACTCACCTACATGCCATTCACATAAAGACGTGGTAATATGTAAAGATAAAGTTTTTTTTTTTATATAGGGACAAACTACACTGATTGAGCTAGCCTCAAAGTAAGTTCGAGACTTGTGTTATGAGATACTTACTCAACGATACTATATTTTAGAACAAATACATTTATAGATATAATTATTTATATTACAAATACATTATTCTTGTGGCGAGCAGGTAAATCTCTTAACAATTTTTCTAGAAATGTAGATATAGATATATTCAACGCTTCTCCGGTCAAGGCCAAACGTCTACTTTATGACTCTTTCTTTAAAGGTGGTTAAATTACTTTCGCTCAGTCAGTATTTTGTGTTTACTTTTTATTTATTTATACGTTCACCGTAGGAAAATAAAAATAAAAGAGTCATCTGATTGTATGTATAAATTTGTATTATCTAAGTACTTAACTTAGCGTTTTTGGCGTTCCCGTAAACTCATAATTGTACTATGTTTCTATTTGTGACCTGTTATTGGCTTTTTGTTTACTATTGTGTATCTTATATTGTAAGTATAGCTGTTGATCATCCGAATGTATAAAATAAAATAAATAAATAAAATAAATAAAATAGATAAACATCCAAGACCCAGGACAATTTGAAAAAGGCCATTTTCCAACTTGCCCTGACCGGGAATCGAACCCGCGAACCACCCATCGAACCTCTGGGTGGCGGACTAGCATGGTGACCACTACGCCACGGAGGTCGTCAAAGTCAAAGATCAAATCATATATTGACGTACAAGTATACAGAGCCTCAAGCAAAATTAAGATTGACGGTGGGCGCGTAGGTGGCAAAGAGAATAAAACGAAGTTGCTACGTCCCACTCTTCACACATAACTTATTACAAGCTAGCAAGCGATTTCAATTCGCCGCTACCTCTCACGACTTGCACGAGCAAGCAATCGCTCGGCCGAAGTCACCGTAAGCCAGCAAACTTAAATTGGATCCCCGAATCCGCGCCACGAAAAACTGTGCAATTAATGCAGCTGGAAATTGAATATCGACCTTCTGGACAACTTGCAGGGTCTTCCAGTCCTGGACCCTTTAAGTAAGCACATCTTGTTAGATTCCCTTCAGTATGGTTTAAGTTTAGCGATGGCTGATCCATGCTTTTTAACTTGTTACATAGGATATTGACCCACGATACTATATTGAATCTATTTAATAATTAATCTATTTTATACATACATACTATCACGTCTTTATCCCTAATGGGGCAGACAGAGCATTTTGGGTCTTGCGGTTCTATGCAGAGCCCAGGGCCGCAAGACCCAAAAGCCACTTTTAGCGTCATGGTGGGCGAGAAGATGGAAAAGCAATCAATACAGTGATGGGTTGCTAGCCGCATCACCTGTTAACATGATTTGCATTTTTGCCCATTCCCATGATCGACTTTTACGATCTGCGTGGGAAGAGAAGCAGCTGGTACATTCTAAGTTTTTTTTATTTCTCCCAGACCAGCATGGAAGATCTAACTAACATCTATTTTATGATAATACAATATCCCAAGACCCATGTCAATTTTTAAAAGGATACATAATTTGCCGTGGCTTGAAGTAAAATTTCAATGTTTATTCAGTAATAAGGCACCTTTACAGGCACTTTTCTTCTTCCTCCTCACCTTATCCCACTTTACGTGGGGTCGGGACAGCATGTAAGTCTGTTCTATTTTCCTCTATTCTTTGAGGCACTTGGCACATTCTTTTTATCCTTATTATCCTGAATTTTACAACCATTTTTACACGTCAAAAACCCAGAACCTCCGAGTGGCGGACTTACTTGGTAACCAATTAGCCACGGAGGTCGTCATCCAAATCGATGCCTAGCAGTCACGAAATCTGTATGTCATCTGACATCCGAGCGTATTTTCCCGGTTGCATCCTCAGCAGTAATGTTTCAGAGCCCGGGGTCCGCTACCTAACCAAGGAAATTTGGCAGGTGTCCTGCCCAATATTTGATTTCACAAAATCTGTACTTAGTAGCCGGAAATTTCTGGAAGCATTAAGTTTTTTCACTGAATCTCTAACGTAGGCAACACACTCAAAGTGACTTGTCTAACCTCTCTAATCTATCAGACATGACGTTGCTTTATGACTACCGCAGACTACGGAATCAAGAAGATATGTGTAGCGATATGTTCATAATCTTCAATGTTTTTAAGTTCGTAGTAAACGAAATAATAACCTGCCAAGTGCGAATCGGATTCACGCACCGAGGGTTCCTTACCATTATCTATAAAAAATCACGTTTGTTGTATGGGAGCCCTTAAATATTTATTTTATTTGGTTTTTAGTATTTGTTGTTATAGCGTTAACAGAAATACATAATTTGTGAAAATCTCAACTGTCTAGCTATCGCGTTTCTTGAGATACATCCTGGTGACAGACAGACGGACAGACGAACAGACAGCGAAGTCTTAGTAATAGAGTCTCGTTTTTACCCTTTGGGTACGGATCCCTGAAAAGTAAAGTAATTCTACACATGCTGTTGATAGTACGCCCTAAATTAATGCATCCGAAGAGAGGATAATGGCATCGTATTTCGAGATACTACACTTTTAGGGCATACACCATAAACAAAGTCCCAAGTATCTTAACCCAAATGCCGTGAAGTGATATGAACACTCGCCGTGTGGTTTCCGGCAGAGTAAGTAGAACAGGGCCACTCCAAGTCCTCCCGTGGATGTCGTAGAATGCGTCTTAGGGAATACAAGCTAAACAAAGCTTATAAACATCAATGAGACCTCTCCAACCCGTGGCCAGCGTGGAGAGTGTAGGCCAAATCCTCTGGCCAAGTATGGCTCCGGTAGTACAGAGAGGGTCGTGCTCCTGCAGTGAAGACAAAAAGACCTGATGATGATGATGATATGAATACAAAACATTACATATCTCCCTCATCCTCTCACCAGCTTTCGAGACGTATTAATAAGGGATGACTTATCTTCTGTTTCTGACCGCCAGACGCCATTTTCATACTAATGGAACTCTTAATGCATGAATAAAACATCTAGGATTAATTATAAAGCCTCATTACTGAACATAATAACACTCCCATTTTAAAATAATATTCGCCTGAAATTCTAGAGATCTTAATAAACCACAATTTTGATGGATTTAAATATATCAAACTTTGTGTTTATAATGATACAAATGTTATTCGGCATTTTATATTTGAAACATTTTCTTCTTCTTATTTTTAATTACTAAAAAAGTGGTGTTTATAAGTTTAACGCTAATGTCTGTCTGTCCGTGGCATCATAGTGCTCGAACGGATGGATCGATATAAATACGTTTTTTTACGTGAAAGCAAGGATTTACACTACTGATGACATACATTAAACGTCCAGTATGAAAAACGTCCGATACGAAAAATTACAAGTACGAAAATGTCCAATACGAAAAATGCGTTCCCTTACGCTAGTTCTTTTTTAAGTCTGATGAAAATCGGTTCAGCCGTTTTAAAAGTTGGGGGTTAACGCTTGAAAGTCAAGGCTTTTCCTAGCAAAAAGTAGATGATGACAGGCTCTACGCATATTAAATTCTTGACCAGGATAGAAGGGGGGAGGATGGTTAAAGAGAGTGCTCGATTTCGACCGGCGAGGCGACTTCAATACAATTGTAAGTAACAGGCAATAAGGAGTAGGTTACATTTGTTACGGAACGGCACTTCTCTATGCTGCTATCTTTTTTTGTCGCTCAGAAACATCGTTAGCTAGAGCGAGAGAGAGCGACAAAATGCTAAAGCACGGCCGTGCTTATAGTATTGCGTTCCGTCGCTCTCCATCTTAAGGCCATACCCAAATTTTCCGGGGTCCAGTGGCGCCGCCATTTAAAATAAATCATTTAAAAGGAAACACGGAGATATCATTTAAAATTGTGTCTTGGTCAAGTTCTAGATACCCATTCAAGTATTTTTTAAACTACTTTTTGTAGTTTAAAGTAAGCACATTTGCGAAAAACGGCCACTTTTAGCTAATGTGCGTAGAAAAGCTTCACGTTCGCACTTTAAATTATAAACAGTAGTTCATAAAATAGTTTTAAGGGTTATCTAGGGCTTGACTAAGACACAATTTTGAATGATATCTCCGTTTCCTTTTAAATGATTTATTTTAAATGGCGGCGCCTCTGGACCCCGGAAAATTTGGGTATGGCCTTAAGGATTACAGCATAGAAAACTGTTGTTCCGTGCTGACAAATGTAGTCCAAACCACGGCAACCCAAACCTTAACTTGCACTGGGCAACGGGTGTGCCCTAAATATACATACATACATACATACTATCACGTCTTTATCCCTAATGGGGCAGACAAAGCATTTTGGGTCTTGTGGTTCTATGCAGAGCCCAGGGCCGCAAGACCCAAAAGCCACTTTTAGCGTCATGGTGGGCGAGAAGATGGAAAAGCAATCAATACAGTGATGGGTTGCTAGCCGCATCGCCTGTTAACATGATTTGCATTTTTGCCCATTCCCTCGATCGGCTTTTACGATCTGCGTGGGAAGAGAAGCAGCTTGTACATTCTAAGATTCTAAAAATTTTTTTTTATTTCTCCCAGACCAGCCCTAAATATAATTTTAAATTACTAAGAATGATACGAAACTTTCGGACAAGAAATTCGACACCCATCTCTTTGGGTCCGTCGCCAAAGATGGGTGGCTCGTCAAACCCCGTCTAATTATTACCCAGCAATAATTACCATCACCAAGTTTAATTAAGTTTAAACAAGTAACTTTCAACTTCAAATGTCCGGGATTCGGATTCCGGTTACCATTGAATTATAACAATTACACAGATAAACTTTGTTCGGAATTCATAAGATTCTTATGGTTTCTCTAAAATATGCTTAAAAAACGTTTTAAAAAGACAGCTGTAAATAAATCAATAGGTAGTGAATATGATGTTAGTTTTAATAAAATAATGATAGAAAACTTGCGCCAAAATTATTTTAAAAAATTAGATAATTCAAAAAATAAAAGTGGCCAGGCGAACATAACGTATCGCTGCGACTTATATGACCAAATCTAATTAAAAAGTAAAATAATATAAAATATACTACTAAATGTGTATATCTTATATATCTCCTTTACATTCACGGATCTTTTGTCAACCCGGTCCTTTGAGAGGCTTGTGTACAGTTCCAACACGTAGAGGCCCTTTGGAGAAGTTTATGTTATGTGGTGCTTTTTTTTTTATTGTTTGGTTTGTGTTCGTTTTTAGTACAAACATTGATTACAGGATATTTAAGGCCAGTAATCTGTAGAAAAGGCATAATTAAACAAGCAGATTCACACGAGAGATCTGTGAAACAACATTCGTTGCAAATTCTCACGCGCTTTCCACAAACTGACAAGTAAACTCGCCCCTCGCACGTAATTTCAGAGTTCCAGTTGACACAAGAATCCCCTGCAACTGGGGCAGCGCGTGATCAAAGCAGGCATGCGTCACCTCCTGTCGTGCCATGAATGCCTAGTACCCTGCGATTGTTATGTCAACTATGCATATAGGTCACAGCGTGGTTCAGATGCCATACGCTTACAAGAAAGGTAACAGAGCCAAGAATTCAAAATATTGTGGCTCCACCGACCTCATCCCCATAAGTATGCTGAATCGGAAAACGCGACATTACTTTCGAATTCGTCGGAACTACTCGAACTTTTTGGAATTTGAGCGTCACAAACTCACAAGTAGACTTCACCACCGACGCATATAATCACTGTGTTTCAGGTTTCAGGCGACAAAAGAATCGCCTGCAACTGGGACAGCGCGTGATCAAAGCAGGCACGCGTCACCTCCTGCCGTGCCATGAATGCCTAGTACCCTGGTATTGTTACGCGAACTTTTAAGTAGGTCAGCGTATTACATGCAGGTTTCCCGAAAGGTGTATAACTCGGTTTCTGGCGCACATTCAATTTTACAGTACACAATAACATGATAAATCAACGTCTACTTTAAAATCAGAATCTTTCAAGTAACAATTAAACTAGCATAACCAAATATATCTTTAAATACTATCTAAATTCAATATAATGAAAAATTTCGTAACGAGTGGGATTCGAATCTACGACCCTCGCGTTAGCGCCATGTAAATTTTTCATCATATGTTTTAATTTAGATAATAATGCGAGCATTGTAACGCTGTTAAAAGCCTATAATTATACTTATGTTTTTGGAAATTTCAAAATCTTTTAGTAAACAGCGAGTTATACAGCTATCTAAATCGAGTTATATATGGTTATATAGTTCTTCAAAATTTTCATTATATTTAAAAGAAAATTATTTTTAAAGATAATTTCATCAATAAAACGAATGATTGATCTGGAGT
Organism: Acrobasis consociella; assembly: GCA_963555685.1. Classification (NCBI taxonomy): domain Eukaryota; kingdom Metazoa; phylum Arthropoda; class Insecta; order Lepidoptera; family Pyralidae; genus Acrobasis; species Acrobasis consociella. Next base: position 632,364 of record OY743119.1, on the reverse strand, counting down.
CTAAACAAAAACAAACCTAATTAATTTTCGCGGAAGCCTCTTGAAAGGCTTTTAATATAGACGTCCTTGAGACTGTCTCGGAAAAAGACTCGAACATACTATGTCGCTACAGCGAGTGAAGTAGCCAAACCCACAATTAGAAAAATCCTGAAATGGACACTATAAGAAGTAGTCCCTGACCGCCAAAGACAAAAACGCTGTTACCATAGGCTTCTCTGTACGAACGTAATCTTAACTTTCATTTTGTAACGATCAACAGATTTCGCGCAACTACGTCCCATATGGCGTTCTAGGAAACTCACTCGTAGAGTATAGCTCAAAATCTTTCCAAGGCCCTGGAATGGACTACTCAAGGCAAGAGAAAGCGTGGTCGGCCAAAGCAGACCTGGCGACGGTCGGTAACAGCGGAAATGAAGACAATTGGGCTATCCTGGCCTGAAGTGAAGCTCGTTGCTCAAGACAAAACGAGATGGTTTCAGTACTGTAGCGGCACACCCAGGGGACAAAGGACAATAAGTCAAGTAGGGCATATAACGGATTTCGGCAAAATTTTGTAATTTTAAACAAGTGATCGATATTAACCGGGTTACCATATTCCCTTGTTAACCTACCTATAAAAAATAAACCTAATATAAAAAGACATCCTAGAGGCGCCAGGTATCGATCCCGGTACCTCTCCTATGCTAAGAGAGCGCTCTACCACCTGAGCTACGCCCCTTGTTGTTGCAACCATCGAATATTTCGACCAGTATCCGGCCACATTGCCCGGGGCAAGGACTTTCACTTGATAATAAATAATAGCTTTAGCTAATTTGGTTATTCGTCATGTTGTATACGATTTATCCGTGTACATTTGATTTGGGCAGGAAACACATGTTTATTTGCCAGACAAATTAAAATAATCCCCGAATTTCAATCGTTTAATATGTATACGCCATCTAGTGATGAACGGAGTAACTAAATAGTAGAACTAATTTCCGTAGCGCCAACTGTTATTTGCCAGACAAACTACAAAAACCCCGATTTTCATCACACATAGCTAAGAACCACGGCAATGGAACTTGCTTTACCAGGAAATTTGAATTACCAGGACCACATAATTATAAATACACACACATACACAGTACTTCACGGCTCACGGCACTCGCTGCTGAGACCAATTTGCTGGAAACCACTAACAAAGGCTCGCGAGAACGCAGCTGTCTCCTCCACTTTCATGTCATCCTGGTAATATTATTGTTTAAAAAAGGCTTTCATTATTTTCGTATTCCTCATCGTACTATCACGCATATTTTCCACAAGGATTCCTTAACATTATTAGTATAGATTATTGATAAAAGGATCTTCAGCTACTTCCATTCCACTTAATCGCTTTTAGCTTCATATCGTGATTGGGTAGTTTCCTGGGTCAAAAATAAATTATTTGGTGTTTAGAAAATAACACGTCACACAATAATGTCACTAATTGTCATGATTATATCCATCTTTAATGTGATTTTACATTAATTGTTAACTAACTAATAATTCTTATTTTCCAATTCTATTCATAGAAACACAAAAACTGATATTCAGAGCGCCATATGACTCCAAGAAATAAAATCTTCGAGTGCATTTCATACAAATCCCGAAGAAAGTGTTTGTTTGTTGAAAAATATGTAGCGAATTCGACGATTTTATATTTTTTAATGACCCATTCCGAATCATCGTCAACAGGCTTTGGTAAACACGTTAATCCAATGGTCATGCCATCGCATCGCCACGACAGAAGTAGTCAAGCAGTCAAGCTATGTCAATTTTCTTTTGACAATTTGATATTACACCATTTGGCTAGGACACATGAAAATGAAACAGTCTCGATGAAAAAATTGAATTATTACAAATATACTTTGTCGTCATTCTCCCAACAAACAATCTAAAATTCAGCACATAAACTAAAAACAAACCTGGACCACCCATTACGAAAGAGCTAGCAAAAATAACATTAACAAATCAAGCTCCAGCAATTTTTATTGTTTCCTCTATAAAAACATGAACGCGATCCATCACAAGCCAACTGTGCTTAAAACGATAGCTTTTTCCCATAAAAACAAAGGTCGGGATAAACCCCGTGGGCCGTTCGGGCCAAATTGAATTCTGTCGCGGAAACTAATTCTAATGGGCGCAAAGTGCCCCGGGCGCATATTTCTTCTGTCCGACCGAAAAACGTTACTTGCAAATCTGTAGCCTACTGAAGTGGGTATATTGGGACGGGCCGCAATGCCAAAATGCAAAGGGATATTATGGATTTCAGCGTTATCCTATCCTTCTAATATTTTAAATGCAAAAGTGTCTATTTGTTTGTTTGTTAGCACTTCACGCTTCTACCACTGACAGTACATATTTAGATGAAATTTGATATGGATATAGTTTGATACCCAGGGAAGGACATAGGATAGTTTTTATCCCGAAATTCCCACGGGGAGCGAAGCCCACGGGCACAGCTGGTAATTTATAAAGTAAATATGACTCGATAGATTACAGCTTTAATTCCTTAACTCCAAAGGTCAAAACATTAAAATACTACAATTTGTCATGTTGACTATGTTCTAGGTGTGAACAAAGAGACATGCATCATTCAAGATTTTTCTGATTTATTTACTCTCAAAATATTATTTATATATTTGCAGTAGGTCCGCTGTACTTGTAGTACCTGTTTACACTAGGTCAATTCAATAGCCGAGATAATCCACTAAGCCAATGTCATGATTGTCTTATTAGATTATTCACGAATTTCATCACGCCAGCCACACATGACTATTTTCTGCTTGGTCCAATAGTTGACCGGCAGAGAATGCCATATGGCATTAGGGCCGCAATTTGTTTTTTTCAATTGTGCAATAAAACTTAAGTAAATAAATGATGACTATAATTTGTTATCGTCTAAATGAGACATTTCACTGCATTGCTCGATCGAAATACAAGATAAACAAAGTTTATACACAACAATGAGACCTCTCCAATCAGTCTCGCATGCGCGGAGAGTGTAGGCCAAAGTCCTCTGGCTGCTCTGGCCAAGTATGGCTTTGGTAGTACAGAGAGGGTCGTGCTCCTGTAGTGAAGACTAAAAGACCTGATGATGATTTGGTTTAACTTATAGGACTGCCTTGGCTGCATGTAAATGTCCCAGTATATCCCGTTGCGTCCCGCCCCAATGTGCTCGTTCCTTACAAGCCCGCCTGGTATGAGTGATGCCGGGGGCTGTTACATTCCCTCGCAGCCAAAAAAGATGGGATTATTTTTGGACTCCTGTCATTCTTTTGTTTTTACGGGACGCGGGTTTGGCGGAAATAAACATTGTTAATTCGAGTTTGCAAGGAAACTCAATTAGCGAATGTTGATTTTAGATTTAAAATAACACTTATTAGCGAATAGATAATACCAATGTTCTTGTTAAAAAATACAAAGCATAAAATCGCGCGATTTCTTTTCTGGACGATTAATATAATAATAAATTAAAGAATATCTATCTAAGAGACAGGATCTTATGCGAGTGTCTCACACTGATACTATTTTAAGGCTGAATTCAGTCCAACAATTTTCCCCAAGGAGCATGTATCCCGTAAAAGTTTACTCATCAGCTGATACATGTTTCCTTTAAAAATGTACCCTTTATATTTTGTTACAAGTTACATATACCTGCAACCGCTCTTTGATTGTACTCACACATATTATCACTATTTCCCACAGCGAAAGGCAGCGACTATGGACCTCCACTTACTACGATCCTGACAGACCTCTTTCGCTTCACTTACACCCATCATTCTCTTCTTCCTTGCCCTCTAAGCATACGATTATTAGATCCAGAAGTTTTGCCAGATTTCCCCCCTATTTTGCTACAGCATCTAAACAAAAATTTTTTTCAGGATGTTTCTCATTTGCAAACTTCCGCACCACTGCAGATAACTTCGCAACAAATTTTAACTAAATCTCACAAAAGAAAAACTGAAGCAAATAAACATTTCCCTCGAAAACTTGAAGCAAGGTACAATTGCCCGCAGGCAAACAAAGTAAAAGTAAGCTAGACGAGTAGGACCGCCTCGAGTGGTACCAGGGCGACAGGAATGACAAAGAGAACAAAGTGTTAGTGCTCTTGAGTGTCCTTCCACTACATTCTGTTTGTGTCGCCCTGGTGTTGTTTTCATTACTAAAGGTCGTTTTTACAAGGAGTCGCGCCTGGGAATCAAGATGGCGGGATAAGGAGATTGTACTCGTATTGTGTTCGTCACAAGATGAAGACTCGTCAAATGTAACAGCTACAAAGAAACTTGGAAATAAATAGTACAATACAGATGTTGTACAAACACACAAATATCTTTCGTGTCGGATGATACAAATCTGATACATATACCTATATATTGATTTGCTATGTATATTGCACCACACACTGAAGCTGAAATTAACGCACCGAATAACTTCTTCCAGCAAATACGTAAATCTTACAAAACTGTCTCAAGAACTTCAAATATTTTGGTTTTTAAGTATCGCTTTGAACGCATTATTTATGCATACATTGGGGCTTAACACGACCCGTTTTTGTTAGGTCTAAGGTTTCGAATATGAGTTGTGCTTCCTGTCTACCTGCGACCATGAACGGATGTAACTTCAATTCGTACATGAATCATATTTTTTAACTTTCTTTATATATAGCAAGATTTAAATGATTCACATTCCGATTTCATATATCCATATAGAATCATTTGATTCACATATTGATAATAAACCCATCCCGCGTCCACAACAATGGACTTATCCGTATCAACGTCCGATCGATCACTCCAATCCCGCGCACTCTGCAAATGAATCCCGAATGAATCCCGAAATCGCACGTATTTCCCGTAATCTACGGATTGGTTCCCGTAACGTCCGTCCCATTTATTATATCTGCTTTTCCTGCTGTCATTCATTATAGTTTGTGCACAAAATATTTCTGTATTATATCAAATGGGTTCTATATTATTGTGGCTGTACGGTTCTATATATGCCGCTAGCAACCCATCACTAGTTTGATTCCTTCATTCACCTACTTGCCCACATCAAGCTAAAAGTTGAGTCTTACAGCCCTAGGCTCTATCTGCTTAGACCCAAAGTGCTCTGTCTGCCCCATTAGGGATAAAGATATGATAGTATGCATGTATGTATCATCAGATGTAAGACGATCAGTCTTATCACGCTTTAGCTGGTTGTTGTGTCAGTGGTACACTGTTTTGTAAAAAAGAGGAAAGTTCGACGTTTGATTGTCTGTCTGTCTGTGGCATCGTAACTCTCGAACGGATGAATCAATTTCGATGCGGTTTTTTATAAGTTTTCCTGCGGTGGCTCTTAGCGTGCTTAGTTTGGTGAAAATCGGTTTAGCGTTCAAAAATTAGGGTTATTAAGCGCTTAACAGTCCGTTTTTTTTTTTTAAATTTACCTGGCTAATAAACTTGTACAGGTTGCTTTTGCACCCCTTATATTGAAATGTTGAAATCAGAACCACTTTCAAAACCAAAACAACTAAAAAGGCAGCTAGTACATTTAACTTTTCTACTTTATATTTTTCAGGATATTATCGTGCGATTTAAAATCATTGATGTATATCAATGATTTTAAATCGTACCAAAGTAATTAAAATAACATCTGCGAGAACAAGTAATCCTGTACACGCGTGCTGTTAATAATTACTTTTTTGCATACCGAGGTTACATGGACGATTTTTGTTTAACGTTTTAGAAATTTCTGTAAGCTTATCGATAAGGCCACCTTTTTCGCATTCCCTAGTTTTTAGGGTAATTATCATCATCATGCGAGCGCATTTGCCCGGTTTCATCCTAAACAGTATTGCTTCAGAGCCCGGGGATTTTAAGATAATTATATCCTGTACTAACATATTTTGTTCAATAAAGGGTTATTGTACTAACTTTGGTGGGCGAGAAGATGGAAAAGCAATCAATACAGTGACGGGTTGCTAGCCGCATCGCCTGTTAAAATGATTCGCATTTTTGCCCATTCCCTCGATCGGCTTTTACGATCTGCGCGGGAAGAGAAGCACCTGGTACATTCTAAGTTTTTTAGTTTCTCCCAGACCAGCATGGGAGCATCTTCTCGCCCACCATGACGCTAAAAGTGGCTTTTGAGTCTTGCGGCCCTAGGCTCTGCATAGAGCCGCAAGACCCAAAATGCTCTGTCTGCCCCATTAGGGATAAAGACGTGATAGTATGTATGTATGTATGTACTAACTTTGGTACGATTTGAAATCATGAACGAATGCCTTTCATAAGGTTTGTGCACATTGAAAAATAGTATAATAAAATAGAGAGTTCCTGCCTGCAGAAATGAATAAATGAAACAAAACACCAATGCACTTCCACTTGTGTGTCGTGAATGTTTCGGCTCATATCAACGAGCCGCGGTCCGCGATTCAATCCCGCTGATTGATGGATGCTGCCTCTCGACCCATACGGGCGCGGTTGATAACGTAGTGTGTAGCGTGTACTACATGTAATTGGTAAGGGAGATAAAAAGGTTGCCCGCTGGTTGGTAATTTTTATTTTATCGCGGAAAAACCGGGTAGATGTTATTTTTTTTTATTGGATGGCTATTTTCTGATATTAATATGATTTATTGGACTCGCTTTAATTACAGGTGGTTACCTACTTCCTTTTTTTTATTGACTAAAGGCGGAGGTTATTAATTGGTCGCGACCTTTTATTAAGTATATTAACCGTTTATTTCAAGACGACTCATGTAATAAAATCTTTTTTGTTTGATACAAATTTTATCAAAATCGGGTCTGTATAGAGGGGGTGAAGTCAGTTTCAGTTTTGAAAAATTGTTAAGACACTTGTTTATTCAGAGACTAAAAATAAGTAAATAGGTAGGTACTTACTTGATACACATCTTATGAAGGTACCTACCTACCTAAAAATCATTAGATATATGTAAACAACTAAACAATTGGTTTTGTGTTACATTCCTGAACAATCAAGTCCGAAGAAAAAATCAAAACTGCAAAAAGCGCCCTCTATCGATCATTGCTGGAACCAAACACAAAACTGCAACGAAAGCAGGTTTGAAAGCGAGAAAGCGTTCCGTGTTGCTTTCACCGAGAGGAAAGCAGCGCAGTTCACGTCGTGATTCGGAGTGACACGCATAGATGGCGCTAGTATTACCAAAATTTGAAAAGGGGCCCCGTAAAATAAAAATATTTTTAAGAACGATCTAACATTATTTTGCTTATTTTGTATTTGTATTTTACCTCCGCATTATCGCGTCGGTTACTTTGATTTTCCCTCGAGTACTTACCTGTAACAAAAAAAAATTGTTTACTGACTTAAGTTAGAATTTTGTCAAAATTTCTTTGGGACCACCTGTCAAGTACGAGCATTTCATACAAAAAAAATAATAATTTTCCAAATCGGTCCAAGCATCTTCCGTGAACATACATAAAAAAAGCCTTCAGGTACAAAATGTTGAATTTGTAGAGCGTTGAATTTTAAAAATGTTGAATTCGCAAAATGTTGTATTTGCAAAATGTTGAAATCTCTAAATGTTGAATCCCAAAACGTTGAATTTACAAAATGTTGAATTCGCTAATGTTGAATTAGCAAAATGTTGAATTTGCAAAATGTTGAATTTGCAAAATGTTGAATTCGCAAAATGTTGAATTTGCAAAATGTTGAATTTGCAAAATGTTGAATTTGCAAAATGTTGAATTTGCAAAATATTGAATTCACAAAAAGTTAAATCCCAAAATAAAAGATCGCAACGAATTTGTTAATTTCCTCCTTTTTGGAAGTCGGTTAATTATTAAAATAGTATTACTTTTCTAGTATTTAGGTATCTACTAAAGAAGTTATTATACAGAATATCACGGTGAAATTCTATCACGTCTTTACCCCTAAGCAGATAGAGCCTAGGGCCGCTAGACTCAAAGGCCAGCTATAGCCAAGAAAAGAAAATAATAATTATTCAAAAAGAGAAAAGAAAGCAGCATTTAAAAAATACAAATACAAACCCACAAAAAATCTTTGAAATAAATTACTATATCTAAAACGATCCCTACTTACTATCACCAAAAATAAGCTAAACATTGATGCACAGTGTATATGTCGTAGTTGGATTGTATAATTTGCTGTTATTCAAAAACTCTAGCTGTTTGGCATTCGGTTTTGTAATATAGCTGAAAATCATTCAGCTAGATTGTCAACGAGTTACGTAATTTATAGGGTTACCATTATTGAATAAAACTGTGTTACCAAACGAAATAATATATGAGGGGACAATAGTTGTTCTTTATTATTTTTATATTACTCGTGGGATGAAAATAAAACCTCAATTCAACTTCTAACTAACTAAAAATAACGTAAAAATAGTTTAACCTGAGAATAAATGCCGTAATTCTCTGGAATAAAATTTATTCTTGTTTGGTGAAATCGAGTCTAAAGTACACAATTATTACTGCTCTTCCCTGCTAGGTATCGAATTGTCTAGAGAGTACGCCCTATGAATAGGAAATTCAATTTCCACCAGGTCAGGTGTACGCAATTCCTAGGTCTATGTACATTCAGACAAGCAATGACCACATACATGCACACAGGTCATCTCGGAGATTGGTTTAGTCCCTATTATCTTAGCTTTGTTCATGTGGAAAGTCAGCTTTATTGCTTTGTAGTAAGATTTCTATTGCATTGGCTAAAGTTTTCTTAGTTATTTTTGTTTATCTGTAAAGTGGGTATAATTTCTACAGTGTGCAATGCATACTCGTATTTCGGCGATGTTAGAGGAAATTTAGGCTATGTGAAGTTGCATCTTTATCAAAAAATCCTTTTTAAAAATCAAAACTTTTTGTGTATGAGCATGAAAACTCATAGACGAATATAACCGTATATGCAAGTTACGTAACACAAACCCATCTCTCCGATTCCCATTCACGTAGGGTAATAGCACAGGTAATAGCGTCCATGTTTGGCGCTCGCCAAATTATGGACGCGACCGACCACAGACCAAGTACTCTGAATAGACAATAGACGCAGTACTCTTTTTAACCCCCGATGCAAAAAGAAGGGTGTAATAAGTTTGACGAGTCTGTGTCTGTATGTGGAATTGTAATTCCTAAACGAATGGACCGAATGCGGTTTTTTTACTCAAAAGCATTGTCTGCCGAGGTGGTTCTTAGCTGTGTTTGATGGAGCTCTGTTCAGCCGTTCAAAAGTTATTGGGAGTAAACGCTTGAAAGGCAGGGATTTTTTTATTTAGCCCTGCCTGTCAAATAATTCTGAGTAATATACACCGAACGTTACAACAAAGTGCAAGGACAACTATCATATAACTGGAAGACCGGTCAAATGCGAGTCTCCGGTCGGTCTTAAGTCTTCCTGTAATCAAAAACAAATAAGTACTACTATTTTTATGAATTTTAGAATTTGTGGTTTAATAATTATCGCTACTAATTTGAGTTGCAAACTATGTACTACCGTTTCGGTACGGCAAGTATTAAGTAAAAATATTGATCAAATTAAATATTTGTCCTCCTACGTTATCTACATAGCAGTTTGTGCATGGAACAGATTCTGCAAACTAGCGCGGAATAAAATACATACATTGGCTGAAAGGCTTTTGTTGCGCGCATGCAAATTTTGAGAGGTTGTGAAGTCGAGTGCTGTGTACTTGTGTAGCCAGAGTTAGGCTGCTCGCGCCTTTTTAGTGCATTTCACTCTTGTTTTGGAATTTTATGAAAATTTTCGAGTGATTGTTTGTGTGTAAGTGGCCAAAACTGGTTCTAATGCGTACATCCACCGGGCTACCGAATTCCTCATATTGTGCTTAAGTTTTATTCAGACAATTTTTAAACTTTTTCTACGACTACGATTTTATGTCAAAATAATTAACAAAATAACTTTACTAACTTTACTTACAACAGGGGGGGGGGGGGGGGCACGCCCTGATATTGCTTTTTTTGTTTAGATTTCATAATAGTTGTTGACGCTCTTAAGAGTAGGACGTGCAGAAGAAGCGGCAACGAACTGTAATATCTTCAAAAGAGAAAGTCTCACCTTAAAAAGTTTTAAGTTATATTAGAGACATTAATTTTGTGTCATCGGTAATGACATTACATTGATTTAATAGCTACTTACTCTTACAGGTAAGGTAATCGAGTGGGAAGAAATCTGAGTCATTCGTATGCTTCGAGAGACGCAGCGATAAGATAAGATTTGCAATGTTTACATTCGCAGATCGTCGGCAACCATTTGTTGCGATAACGATAATATGAGTATTTCCCTGACTTGGCAAGAATTTTCTTATCTCCATAGATCCTGTTAAAGTTGAAAAGCTGAGCCCGAAGTCCCAATCAACTCATATGAGGATGCACGCAGGAACATGTTACATAAAATAGATAGAGAGTGATCTTTGAAGAGAAGAGCTTTATCTTATAACCTACCGTAACCATTGAATTCGCCACTAAAAGCTGCATAAAAGACAAAAAACAAGATTCCTTTTATCAACATTTTTGAAATTCAAATTGTTAGGTCATCTGATATGGCAAGACAATTTCATAAAGAATATGATTGGAAGAAGATTATGATTGGAGATAGAAGAAAAAAGAGGACCAGTAAGACCAAGGTATAGCTACATGAAGCAGATAAAGAAGAAGTTAAACGTCGTGTCGTACTGCGAAGTAAAACAGCTGGAGGACGAGAGAGAAAAATAAAAGAAAATTCATACTCCACCGACAAGAGCATAGCTCTTAAATATAGATGAGATTAAATTTAAATAAATAGTCCGAAGTCTTTTCACTGTTTGTTTGATACAATACGCGAAGTAAATAAAAAGACAACCTGGTCTCCCGGGACTTAATAAATTCTTATCATTCCCTTATTAAAAACCCGGCTTGTTAACAACAGAATCCTCCTAACAAGCATAACTCCGCCGGGACAGGCTTTTAAAAACATTAACAAGCCGAAAGTGAATTACACGCTAATTGTTTTCAGGCTTGGAAATAATTAACAACTTTTCACTCAGAAGTACTGACGACTGAGTGAGGGAGTTCTACTACGCATTAGACGACTACTGTGTACTGTTTAGTTCAAGGACGTTACAGTACAGGTGTGGTTAAGGGGGACAGTTAAGGGGGACAGTGGGTGTTTTATATGACCCCTCCAAAGCCAAAAGCCCACAATTTAAGAGTCCCCCGACCCTAGACTTCTCCATACAAACTTAGTCTACCTTTAATTATAAAACCACATGTCAGATTCCGGTAAAAATTGGTAATTGTAAAGAAATTGCAATTATCTAGGGTTATAACTGGTTTCCTATAGTAAAATTATGAACTGGAAAGAAATATAACGATTTAGAAGTTTCCCATACTAATGGTCAAAAATGATGTAAAACACTATATTCTATTTCAAGTTCATATTTTTACAGTAGAAAACTAGTTATAAACCTAGATAATTGCAATATCTTTGAAATTACAAAATTTTGCCCAAATCGGACATGTCGTTTTGAAATAAAACGTAGACTACGTTTGTATGGAAAGTTGTATGTTGGTCTAGGGTCGGGGGACCCTTAAGTTGGCCCTTTACATAAATAATAAATTAACATTTTACAGTGCGAAAGTATTGAAAGCATTTTTGTACCAAGACCATTTTGATCCAAAAAAATAGACCTAGCTACCTAGCTATAGATGAGATTAAATTTAACTTAATAGTCCGAAAATCTTTTCACAACTGTTTGTTTGATACAATACGCAAAATAAATAAAAAGACACGCTGGTCTCCCGGGACTTAATAAATTCTTATCATTCCCTTATTAAAAACCCGGCTTGTTAACTACAGAATCCTCCTAACAAGCATAATTCCGCCGGGACAGGCTTTTAAAAACATTAACAAGCCGAAAGTGAATTACACGCTAATTGTTTTCAGGCTTGGAAATAATTAACAACTTTTCACTCAGAAGTACTGACGACTGAGGGAGTTGCTACTACGCATTAGATGACTACTGTGTAATTTTTAGTTCAAGGACGTTACAGTACAGGTGTGGTTAATGGGGATAGTGTGTGTTTTATATGACCCCTCCAAACCGAAAAGCCCACAATTTAAGTTGGCCCTTTACATCTATATCTATACATATAATAAATACATATAATAAAACAGTAAAAAAAAGTGTGTCTGTACATTAAATATATTTCCAAAAAAAATATTGGGGGCGATGGAGACGTAGTAATAGAGTAAGGATTTTAAAAAAAATTCTGTCTGTTTGTCTGTATGTCTGTATGTCTGTTTGTCTGTTTGTACACGCTAATCTCCGGAAATACTGGACGGATTCGAATGAAACTTTTTTTGTTATATAGCTATTAAGCCTGGGCAACATATAGGGTATAAATGATTTTGGAAAATGGAACGCCTGATGCAGAACCATAATGGTCCTGCTAAACTATAAGAGATATAAAAATGCCGCCTTAGTAAAAGTTGTTCAGCCTGATGAGCATTTTCCAGAGACATAAAGTCCACGCGAACGAAGTCGCGGGCTTCGGCTTGTAAATAATAAATTAACATTTTACAGTGCGAAAGTATTGAAAGCATTTTTGTACCAACCATTTTGATCCAAAAAAAAATAGACCTAGCTATAATTCATAAATGAATAAAAAAACGAATTCCTATTCAATTACGCGATCAAGTTACAAAATGTATGAGACAACGCAATATGTTTTCTCTTTTTGTAAAATAGGTGATAATAGGGTAAAAACGAAAATCTCGAGATCATTCGTTCTTTGACTATACAGAATATAGATTATATTTGAAGAGTGTTTCCAAGAGGCTCCAGAGGGCCGGAAGTGGGCAACACTAGAGGGATAGGGTCGGGTCACTCCTCAATAATGCAGCGGTCCCTCCTGGCGCCCAGTGTGCCAGCCCTGTTACATTATGGAAACTGTAGTGTCCTGTTGTACGTAAGGACACTCCCAACAGCACCTAACACTTATATTATTTAGATATCGGCTTGCTAGCTAACACTCAACGTCTTGCCGCCATGCGGTCACCATTCGAACTCCCATTCGAACTGGTCGCCACCGTGTTGCCATGTATTGGCCCGCGTTGGTGTTGCCCAAGACGACACGATAATATCAAATTATTTATTGATTATATTTATATATTTACTATGTGTGTACACTTCATTATTTTTTCACTAGATGTGTACACTGCGGAAACTTTTGATGATAACTGAAAATAAGTAACAAAGAAAGACAAATGATCTTCATCCTCCATTCATGGATAACAATAAAAACAAAACGCGATACATCAGCAGCGGTAATGCGCCGCGACAGCCGGCAGGTGGCGCCACATCATAAAGAAATGTCGAGTGACCCAAAGGAAACGCAATAGCGATTTTGAAAGACTGAATTTGTTTACTTTATACATTTTTTAAAAGACTTACATCTATAAATACAGAGTATAAATAAATAATAAGAAACAGTATTAGCTGCATAAAATTATCTACAAATAAAAAAGAGAAGATTAAGCGAATACAAAAAGTACCAAAATAACACTGCACACTGCACAGTGACCAGTTATATACAAAATACTAACTAAGAACTTTGTGCTTGATTTACATTTTGGTAACGCTACCAAACACAAGCAACGAGTCTATTTGTAGTCGACGTAATAAATATAGTTACATACACTAATATAATATAATAGAAGACTAAATTTGGCAATACCAATGGGCAATCTTATCGCCTAAACACGCTCACGAAAAATAAAAAGATTTATAAAGAAAACAAAGCATTAGCCGAATATCAATTTAATAAAAAAATAAAATGGAGTTGCCGTCAGCATAAAAATAAGATACAGAACGGACGGACGCGGCGCGGAAATGGGACGCGCGGCGCTAAATCGTAACAATCATTACTTAAACTTGGAAGTTGGTGCGAGTGAAAAGCGGAAGCGGAATGTTATATTTTATTTAAAGCTATTGCATAGCTTCTATCGCGGGCCTTGAGCGCGGGGACCGAATCCAAAAATTCCGTAACGAAAAAACCTCACGCTTCCCACTCCGCCTACCATGTAGGTTGCCGCTTCGTCTCCGTCGTCCGTTTGCGACGTTGCCGTCCTTCCTTGTAAAAATTCACCGACCGAACGGAACCACCTTAATGCAATAGCTTTACCGCGGCAGTCCCCGAGTGCCACACGTCTTTTTTATTTATTTATAACAACAAACAGTTACAAAATACAGTGTGATGTTACTAATCTTACATGCTTTTAAAGCAATGATTCTTTCACTGCACTGTATTTTAATATAACATGATAAGCTTTGAAACTGCATGTTTATTTACACACTGTCTTTTTGCTATCAATTCTTGGCAAAGCTTGTTATTTCACGACGTAAGCGTTCATAGATAGGGTAAGGTTTTGAGAAAATATTAGTGCATAAAAAACATTCGTCGCCAGGCTGAGATCCTTCCGAGTGCCATTAACTAATATAAGCTACAAAAGCTAAGCCACACAATGTATAGTCTATTGAGTTTGTCCTGTGGGAAACAGGCATGATAATATGTATGTATATATGAGTTTTACGATAAATATAAAATATAAATATAAATATATAGGGACAAATTACACTGATTGAGCTAGCCCCAAAGTAAGTTCGAGACTTGTGTTATGGGATACTAACTCAACGATACTATATTTTATAACAAATACATATATAGATAAACATCCAAGACCGAGGACAATTTGAAAAAGGCCATTTTCCAACTTGCCCTGACCGGGAATCGAACTCGGGACCTCGGGTGGCGGACTAGCAAGGTGACCACTACGCCACGGAGGTCGTCAATGCGATGTCTTCGAATATGCTTTAGATTATTATGACTTAGATGCCTTCTCCGTAATGGACAATAGTTGTGTGTGCAAAAATATTAATAAGTCCACGTACACGTATCAAAAGATCTCATCTTTTAACTTGCCTTAGATATTTCCTTGGGATACTTTACTACGTCATGAAACTCGCATACCCCAATAGATAAAAATTCGGAGATTTATTATCCCGTCATACCTGAGTACTAAACGCATTTTAGCAGTATATGAAATAACCGTACTTACACAAACGGACCTAAAATTTTTTAAACAGATTTCAGAATTTGACCGCTTGGTCTGAAGACAACTGACATAGCATAGAAGCAAACTGCTTTTTTAAGCTCGAAATACATACTTACACACACACATACACATACATAATATCACGCCTGTTTCCCACAGCGGTAGGCAGAGACTATGGACCTCCACTTGCTACGATCCTGACAAACTTTTGCTTCATCTAAACTCATCAATCTCTTCATACATGCCCTTCGGTGACGGGTACTTTTTACCTCTCCTTTTTATAACGTCTGCAATTTTCTTACCATGTCCCATTATCTGGGGTCGGCGCATTAGGTCTTTCCATGTCCTTCTATCACTCGTCATACTGTCATCCACTCGCAACTATTCCTATATCATTCCTAACACATTCCATCAATTTTTAGGGTTACGCGTAGTAAACAAGGAACCCTTATAGTTTCGCCGTGTCTGTCTGTCTGTCCGTCCGCGGTCCAACTCAGAAACTATAAGTACTAGAAAGCTGTAATTTGGCATGGATATGTATATCAATCATGGCGAAAAAGTCGTAACATAATATACGGAAACAATTTTTTTTTTATTGTAGCTGCCATACAAGTAAATAGGAAGTCAATATTTTTTTCTCTGCAAACACATTGTGCGGGTATCGTTGAATAGGTCTTGCAAAAATATTGTGAGCTTGGGAACACCATTTTTCGATTTAGGGATCCGTGTCTGAAATATTTAGGTTTAAAGTGTAATTTTTTGTTAAAGTGACGTGTGTCCCCCCCCCCCTCCTCTATCTGCTAAACGGTTGTATATGGACACGTGAAAAAAAAATCACAGCTATAGTTTATAGGCAAAACTATCAGAGCTAAGAAGGGTTAACAAATTAAAAAGTTATAGGCGATCAACTTATAAAATATGTTCTCGAAAAGGAAAATTTTATACAAATTCAATAGATACTTAGACGTTTTAGTGGAATGAACTCAAAGTTGGCATTAACAACTACGGAACCCTACACTGCGCGTGGTCCGACACGCACTTGGCCAATTATTTTAAATAAAATACTAAAGAAAACAATAAAATACTCAAATTGAAAAAGTAAGAAATTCCTTGTTGTCGACGGTACAAAAACTTTAGCAATTTGGTTAAATCACTTAGTGTTGGTATGGAGGTCACGTTTTTAAGAAAGGCCCGCCTAGGCCATTTGTCAGCCTCAGTTACCGATCTGTCGATATGTCAGGGGATCAGTCAGGTCCGATATCGGCCTGCTTGCTTATTCATAGGGTCAGTTCTGTTGACCCGTGTGTTATAACTTCTTGCGTGTTTGTGATATCCTGGTAAATATAACATTTACATTACACCCTAGTAGTTTGTTCTAACTTCATGAGGATCTTGTGATGTTAGAACAAAGTACTATATAGCGAAGGGGGGGGCCTTTTAATAAATCGAAAGAAATAGAAAAAAGTGACAATTACCAAGTGATACAAATATCCAAAGATAAATAAAAGATTTTTGACTTGACTTTTGGTGCAAAATCAACATGTATATTAATTGACACAGGTGCATAACAATTTTAATTTCTTTCTCTGAGAAACCGAAGAAGTCAGGTAGAAGTCCATTTTAAAGTGGTATTCTTCGTCTTTCGAGTAAAAATGTGTTATTATGAACATAGTAGGCCTTGTCCAAAAGACGACCCTACGCTTAGTCCGGTGGAGTGTAAATTTTTAATGAGTGCGGCAGTGTGGGAGCCCGCTGCATAATTCCTGCCACGCTCTGTGGACACGAATGCTAAGTGTCACTCGCTGATTCGGAACGTGCCTTCCACTTGGACCCCCAGTGCGAAATGGTACCTGTTGGATTTCAATTTTTACTGTTTTTTTTTTCATTTCCTTCCGCGCTGATTTGAGCAATGAATGAACGTAGAATACCGGGTGACTTTCTAAACATCAGCCAAATTTCGCCCCCTGTCTAGAAGCTGCTTTTCATAACCGCAGTTTGTTCATATTTAGGGTCCCGTACCCACAGGATAAAAACGGGACCCTATTACCGACTTTATCTCATGAACCGTTATAATTAGACCGTTGAAATTTTCAAAGATTATTTATTTCTGTTCCGATATAACAACAAATACAAAAACAGAATAAAATAAATAGTACGAAACCCTTAATGCGCGAGTACGACTCGTACTTGGCCGGTTTTATTTATGCAGGTTGTATAATTCTTTTTTGAAAGAAATACTTCCCAAGTAACAAAGCCTTTCCGGTGCGTAGGCGACTAATAATGTAAATATGAGTTTCTTTTTGTGTTTCTTGCCAGATGTGGTCGTAACAAAGCGCTGGAATGGAATCGATAGCTTTCCTTTAAAAATAGATTTAATTTTAATATACATATTACACAAGAGAGGGCTATGTTTAGCAGTGGACTGCGCGGCTGCAATGATGATGATGATAATACATTACACGGAATGTACACTGTACTGTACCTACTTATTGACGTGTTCAAGTATCTGTAAAGGTCTAATTACTAAATAAACATTTGAATTTGGTCTCATGATCATCACTGTCGATATCACCACACGATGGTGTATGCTAGGGCCGAATATACGTGGTTTACATTTTTAAAATGTTATAAGTAAAAGCGGTGCCGCGCCTTCATCATTCCAGTGCAGTGGTCCGGACAAACCTTATGAATTCATTACCATACCATTCACTGAAGTGAACTTCGCACGGAAAACGTTGCGTTCCTTTTAGAAAACTCCCGCTATTTGGAGCCTATTAAGGGGATACATGAATTTTCCGGGGTCCAGTGGCGCCCCCGTTTGAAATAAATCATTTGAAAGAAAACTGTGATATTATTTAAAATTTTGACTTGATCAAGCCTTAAATTTTTAAACTATCTTTTGAACTACTGTTTATAGCTAAAAGTGATATTATAAAGCTTTTTTCCAAAAGAGTCCGTTTTTAAGGTCGTAGAAAAGCTTCACGTTCTCACTTAAAACAGTAGTTCATTAAATAGTTTAAGGTTTATCTAAGGCTTGGTCAAGACAACATTTTGAATGATATCACCGTTTTCTTTCAAATGATGTTTTAAATGGGGGCGCCACTGGACCCCGGAAAATTCAGTATCCCATTATACACACAGTATAGCCTGTTAAAATAGTTGAAGAATAAGCTATGTGCTATGTTCTAAGTACGGATTCACGACATATTCTTTAAATGTTGGTGACATTTTTACACTCTTTGTGAAAAAATCCTATTCATTCTTTTGTCTTTATTAGCCCACATCAACCCTTTTCTGCGCCATTCTCTGCGGTCTTGTGCTAGTCTCGTCAAAGAAAAACCTATTACAAATGTTTATTTCACAGGAACAATGGAAAATACAAAAATATCTGAAATTACAAAACTTAAACCATCCCAAAAAATCTAATAAAGTAAAACTAAATATACGTCACCTTTGGTTCAAAATAGTAGGTAATTGTGATATCACACGAAATTTAAATGCGTTGTATTTTAACGTCATTATTTGCTTATCAGAGAAGAGAAAAAATACGTTTATGACATACGTTTTTTTCTCTTACTTTTTGAAAATTTAATGAGCCAAAAATTTTTTTGAGATTTCATCACACATACGGTATATACGGTATGGTATAAATATACACGTTTATTGCGGAAAAATACAACGTGAATAAATAAATATTTTTTCAAAACTAAAAACCGACTTCACCACCAACCTAACTGAACCGATTTTGATAATATATTTAAGGGACCACCTGACAAGTAGGCCCTTTTAAACAATAGAATAATTTTTTAAATCCGTCCAGGCGTCTTCGAATAATCTAAACCTCCACCTCTTTGGATTTTTGTCAATAACCAAAAACAACATATATCTGTAAATATCTTTTTTAAAGCTTACGACAGCAACAATCTTGTTAAGTAAGTGAATGTAGAACTAACGACACTTAAGTACTCGTAAGAATACTCGGAACATGCACTTAGTGCTCTTGGCACGAAGTTATGAAAGACAAAACTTGTGGTAAGCAGGCTTAGGAACCTTCTCTGCAAAGGAAGCGGTACGTTGTTCCGCAAAGTTAGAGGTATTAATGGATGAAAACATGCCAGCATCACGCTAAGAGTAACCTTTGGGTCTTACGGCCCTGGGCCTTGTCTGGCTGTATAACTGTATACGTAGAAAGACCACAAAATGGTACTCGGAATATCTGCGCGATCCATACCGCTCGGTTTGTTTTTGATGATACTGGATATTCATTTAAAATAGAAAAATCTTGAATAGGGTATTACACCCATTTTTGAAAAGTGTCTCTATTAGATACCGTAGTGCTGATTCCACTAAAAAATAAACAAAAATTTTTTTCAGTTAAGTGTTATTTATACATCATTGGGAAGGACTGGATAAGGATGTTTTATTTGTCTTGATAAGCACTATATGGTAGACGATGCCTAAGGTCACCACGGAGACGGCATGGCAGGTGGTCGATGGAACTCAGTAATATAACTACGCACCTCTACCGAGTTTGGGCTCATTTCATTTGCCTTTATAAGTAACTACGAGTACCTTGGCCTCACAATAAAAGCTACTACAAAAAAGGTTTTATTTTTCAAAAACATTACCTTTGTAAATTTCCCGCATACTTTACCAAAAACATTGGCGCACGCTGACACGGTTTAGATGCCGATTTGCTATATGGTCAGGAAGTCTGATATACATGTAAACAAATACGCTGATTGATGGATGTATTTTGACAGTTGTTTTAAGTAACATAGGCATATGACGCAAATTTACATGACCGGCTACTATTTCGTATATATCTTAAAATACAGATTGTAAAACTGAACTAAACTCTAAATTTTTGTGAACTTTATGAACTAGAACTTGATTTGTTTTATGAACTAGAACTGACATTTTCCGACTGTTTATAGCGTATATTTTTATATTTTTTCTTATACAGACTAAAATACCGTATTCTAGTGCGGATTTTGTGCACAATTTCAATTCTACTGAGCTCAATATTGGCCCCAGTGAGAGCGTTAGCGTATTGAGGCATGTCTAATGAAATATTGATGAAGTTTGGCGGCCGGAGGTAAATAACCGTTATTGCGTTTGTTTTTAACCCCCGACAAAAAGACGGTGTTTTAAGTTTGACGCTGATGACTGTCTGTCTGTCTCTGGTATAGCTCTCAAACGGATGTAACGATTTCGATGCGGTTTTTTTACGTGAATGCAAGTTCTCTTGCGGTGGTTCTTAGCTATGTTTGATGAAAAACGGTTTAGCCGTTTAAAAGTAATCCCTGACTTTCAAGCATCCCTGACTTTCCAAGTCAGGATTTCTAATTTACCTTGCAAATAATAGCAGGCAAGCGAACCTAACCTAACCTAACCAAGTTCGCTGGAAGGCGCTGGATGCAAGCCGCTCTAGATCGGTATTTTTGGAAATCTTTGGGAGAGGCCTTTGTCCACCAGTGGACGTTATGCGGCTGAAATGATGATAGCAAATAATAGATGGCGCTATTACGGATATCAACTCCACTTAACATCGGTTAGAAAATGTATGCCACTCATCACTAGATGGTCAGGGGTATTTTAATTTTCCTGACAAATAAACGTGTAATAAAGATCATTTACATTACTAAAGCTAGTTTAGCCCAACAGGCGTTGGGCTAAACAAGAGCTTAATGCGCTTTTGTACCGTAGCCGACAAAGCCTCTACACACAACGGTTCGAACTATTGAGCGCACGCTCCCGGTCGGAAACTCGGGAGTCCCGACGAACGGCGAGATCATTGTATCGAAGGTGGATTGTAGATATTCTTTTGAATAAGCTGAATAGGAAGCTACAGGAATAACTAGAGGAGTTGGAATACTATACATATGGTATCAAAGATAGGAACTATCCAGTTTAATCCAGTGCAACAATAAATTTAAAAATGTTTAGAAGAGTAGCTGTAAATTTCCATACAAAAAGTGATAACGTTTCCCCGCTTAAACATAGGCCAATTTTGATGTTTGTTTTATATGTTGTTGATATATATGATATGTAGAGCTTATTATTCTCATTTGTGAAGAGCTGATGAGGCATTTTCTTTGCTTGTCAAAACGCGGGTTAGGTTCCTGGTGATGTATTTCTTACGACAAAAGTTATTAGCATCTCAATATCCATTTTTATAATAAAAAAAAAACTTGAGAGGTGTCAAGGGACACCCGGATGGAACGAAGTTCCTTTCGATTATTTAGAAGAGAGAGAGACAGACAGAGAAACACGCGCACGCCGCACAGCTTACAACTATAGCAAAAAGTGTCGTTACAACTTTTGGTCTTAATTTTTTTTTTGTCTAGCCTCCTTTCGCAACGCGCGATAAGGAACTTCGTTCCAAAAAGTACATATTTGCGTTTTAATATCTTTAAGTTAAACTTAACCGTTCCAAAACCAAAATAATAGACGTGGGGAGAAAAGCAGCCAAACTCAAATGGGACTGGGCTGGGAAACAGATATAATTTTTGCAAATGACTAATCGCGACGCGTATCGGCACTACACAATCCCCTTAACGCGTTTCCGTCGGCACATTAATTTATCCAACTTAATACAAATCTAACAGGCAGACTTAAAGCCAATATCATCCTTGAAGACGTTAAGCCAGCGTTTACCAGTAAAAATCATAAAACAAAATCGATCACCGGCTCCCGGCCTAAGGTGCTATGTCATTCGAGGTCGCACGTATCCGCGACAAAACCTCCTGATTGTATATGCGACCCTGGTACCCGAATCGGATGTGTACGGTGTTACATAAATTGTTTTGCCAACTTATTCCATGTAGGGATCATCCGGGTTTCCAAGCACGTCTCACCTAGGGAAGGATCCCTTTCCTTCAAAATTAGGATTTTTCACAATTTTTAAATAAATTGTAAGAAAATAATAATTTAAATGATATGATCATAAATTTTATTTTTTGGCCTAGATCTAGGCAGTGGCACAAACTTTATTTTTGATTTTATCAAACTTTATTGCTCCAAACTACAAATACACTTTTAATAAAAGGCGGACTTCATACTAATGATATCTAATTGTAATACCTTCACCTGTTATCTAATAGCTGACGAATTAGGAGCTATAATATAATCTGAGCAATACTTATCCACGTTCGACCACGATCTTTTTAACAATCAAGACGAGTATAAAAGAAATAAATTCACTTAATACAAATGGATTAAATTTAAAATCCAATCATCTTTTGAAAGGATATTGAAGGCAATGATTGCCTTTTTAAATTCAAATATCTGAAAGCAATAAAATGTGATTCGTCAAAATGGCCTATCCAATTGCAACCAGAGATGCGACCCTCATCTCTATAGCTACACCAGAGGCCTCGACATCGCTTAGTAAACAATGCCAAGCCAATATAGATACTATTACTCAGCACATAAAGGTTAAATTAATTCGATTCCAAAAATAATGCTGAGAAGAACTTTAAGATTAAAGTGCTTCATTTCGTATAACTTATGTATTCGACAGCGTGAGTATTGGAATTCGGCTCAGCGGCTATTCCCTCTGAAATAAGTATTAGATTTTCTATATTCATGATTCTACTGTGCCCAACACCACTTTTCGTAGTTAGACTTCAGACGAACATATATGGGTGAATCTAGAAAAGTTAAGAATCTCAAGTTCCAACTTGCTTTGGAAGGCGTGTTAGAATGTTAGTACCGTTTGTGACAGCTTCAAGTAGATGGCAATCATAGTGAGGCAACTCCTTTCTCGTGTCGTACAAAACATTTTTTTTCCATCCAGAATGTTACTAACTTACAGCATTCTCCGAAGCTTCAAAATCACGATATCTCAAAATCGACCCAAACACTTAAAATTATAGAAAATGTAAACAAAATGTCAATACTGACATCGCTTTTTTGTAACTTAAATTGAAAACAAAGAAAAGATGTTTGTTTTTAGTTCTGAGTCGGCAAATAACAACGGATTACCGGACGGGTCAACGGAGTCGAGTTACCAGGCAAACATAGGTACGCCGGAGACTGTAAACACATTGGCTATTTCACCAAATGTTGTTTACAGCTTGCAGCAGTGCCCGTTGCACAAAACAGCTCATGGGACTAAACGACCCTCCCACAGAGACGGACGGACATATCTGACTGAATCATTTAGTAGCTGAACGTAGTACCTTTGCTGTACGGACAAGTTTGTCATAACAATTTTCAGTCTTCGAGCGTATTGTTTGACTTGATGTTTTAACCTTTTATATTACGAGAAAATAGAAATAACCATTAAATGAACGGGAAAATAGCCGCCCAAGCTTATTTTTACCCGACTACATCAGAATTAAGGTTATGTTTTGCGAGTGTATGTAATGTATGTAGGTATATTTCTATGGGACGCTCTATAGCCTAAACGGCTTTATTAGATTTGTTTCAGTTCTGATACTGGGTATCTATACAAAAAGGCAGACTGGTTTTTGTTTTTTTTTTTTCATAATTGAATAAATGTATTGAGAAGTGTCTCTTTTTGCTTAGATCCAAAAGACCCAAAACGCTCTGTCTGCGCCATTAGGGATAAAGACTTTATAGTTAATATCTCTTTTATGAAATGAAAGTCTATCCCAACAAAAAACGAGTACCATCTATCTTTCTCCACACATGTCCAGATATGAAAAGATTTAGAAATGAATGATATCACCCGATAAATCATACGAGACAGAAACTATTTCCAGTGATTCGCTCCATTCGGCGACCCGCCGGTGGTCCGATATTGAAAAGGACTTGAAAAATATGACCTTAAATTCTAAAGGCATGATCTAAAGTTAAACGAAAGAATAATAATCAAATATTTATTAATTATGCTTTGCAGGCACTTTTACATGTCAATAAGTTGGTATAATTTACATACAATATTTAAGTTATTATTTATAATAAAAACTACCGATACTTTTCAGAACAACCACTGCTAAGAAATTAATTTTTAGTACTTCGGCGCGGTATGTAAAATAACCGGTCAAGTGCGAGTTGCACGAAAGGTTCTAAACCATTATATATAAAAATCACGTTGTTGTATTGAAGCCCCTCTTAAATATGTAATTTATTCTGTTTGTATTTGTTGTTATAGCGTCAACAGAAATACATCATCTGTGAAAATTTCAACCGTCTAGCTGTCACGGTTCATGAGATACAGCCTGCGGTGAAAAGACAGACGGACAGCAGAGTCTTAGTAAAAGGGTCCCGTCTTCACCCTTTGGATACGGAACCCCCTAGAAACGAAATGCGCTGCCAACACATAAAAATATTTAAGCTGTTTTGAAATTAGTTATTGAGAAATAGTTTAATTTGAAAAGTGTAAAACGTCAAGTTTTCTAATCCCACAGAGGCCTTTGGGTCTTGCGGTCCTAGGCACTATTTGCTGAGGCTGTATTGACAGAAAAACTGATAAGCACTGTCCGCCCCGTTAGGGATAAAGACGTGAAAGTGTATATCCGTAAGACTTTGTCAAAATTCCTCCATCCCACTCAAGGTATAGAGGTTCGAATCTCCACTTGTAAAGGGACCGCCGACTGCGATCTCTGCAAACATAAATCGTCACAAAATAAGGGTTGCCACCCGCAAGTTATCTTATTTAAGTGTTAAGTGTGTCTATATCTATATTATTTAAGAGATATTGTTGGTGGAGTATGAATTTTCTTCCATTTGTCTCTTTCGTGCGCCCACCGTTCACGACATTCACCTTTTCCTTCAACTGTTTCATGTAGCTATGCCTTGGGCTTCCTTAATACATACTTACATACTATCACGTCTTTATCCCTAATGGGGCAGACAGAGCATTTTGGGTTTTGCGATTCTAAGCAGACAGAGTTCAGGGCCGCAAGATTCAAGAGCCACTCTAGCGTCATGGTGGGCGAGAAGATGGAAAGGCAATCAATACATAATCCTTTCTTCATTGAATAATTAATTGCGTCATACGCCTAAAAATATTATTATATTATTCAGATTTGCTAATTCACATACCACAGAGCCTCACAATCCAGTGAGGTAGCTCTCCTGCCCACCTGAGGTATTGAAGTTCGAATCTTCACGTAACACAAACGTGTAAAATGGACCAGCGACAGCGTATCTCTTTGAACTCGAGATAAATCCTCACCGACTTAGGGCTGTCACTCAAAACTTATTCTTTTCCTACTACTATACTTCTTATAAATTGTCTGTTTTAAACTAATTTGCGAGTATAAAAAATTACAATTTAAATTTACTTTCTGAGATTAATTAATCCAGCTAATAAACTTCGTAATGGCAAATTATACTTTTAAACAAAAGCTTAGTAAAAATGTAACTATATAAAGTACATACATATTATTTATTATCACGCCTGTTTATTATGGGATATCTACTTGCTACGATCCTTGTAAACCTCTTTCGCTACGCCAAAATTTTTATTACTATTGATGTATAAAAAAATGAATCCGTATTTCCCTTGGTCACGCCATCACGCGTGAACTGCTGGACCAATTTAAATTAAATTTGGTATAGACATCGTTTAAGACCCGGGGAAGGACATAGGATAGACATTTTATCTAGAAATTCCCACGGGGAGCAATGCCTGCGGGCACATTTAGTCAGAAATAAAATTAATAAAATATTTTTCAAAATAGTGACATCCCTAGATGAATGACAATGACAAACTGAACAATTGAATGAAACGATAACAACGTTATGATTCTCAATGGACGTTCATTGGAGCGGCGCGACGCTGAGACACGTTCAGACCAACATTGTATCCAAATAGTGCGATTCGAGGAAAATTACCAAAGCGGCAGAGTTTGAACGGTTCATCGTCATTTTCTTAGAATACTTTCACACAATCGCAGAGAAGAACGACGGAAAAAAAACCGAATGACATTTTTAGAAAAATATTTGGTATCCTATTTAGTTAGTCCGTCACAAGTTCACAACACTCGCGACTGACGAAAAAGCTTAGCGAGCACAAGACAAAAGAATAGAAAATATATTGTTTCTTTTAAAACAAAACATTCAACTGAAACAAATTTACAGATTCACGTCTATATGGGTAGACAGAGCCCAGTGCCGTAAGGCCCAAAGGCCACGCTTAGCGTGATGGTGAGCGTTAAGATGGAAAAGGGGTCAAATAGTGATCGGTTGCTAGCCGCACCGCCTATTAAAACATGTATGATATGCGCGGGCACAGAAGCAGCTGGTACATTCTAAGTTTTTTCTTTCTCCCACACCAGCATGGAAGAGATAAAACAACTTTCATTTTTATGAAATCCTAAGTAAGATCCTAAGAGATGAAGCAAAAGAGGTTTGTCAGGATCGTAGCAAGTGGAGGTCCATAGTCTCTCCCGACCCCTGTGGGAAACAGGCGTGATATTATGTCAGTATGTATGTATGAAATCCTAAGCAACCTTTCCGCCGATGTTGTAACACAGCTACTCATAGTAAATGATTTCCTCAATAACCGCGGTATCTCATGATCGGACCCGCCTGGTTTGCACGGAATTAAAAGTTAGCCGCCGTCGGATGCAGCTATTTGCAGCCGGCCGCACGTCACTTTACTGGCAACTTTAAAATAACAATTGGCTTTTAGCTTTTACATTCATTGTTCATTTTATTTTTAACCGACTCCAAAAAAGGAGGAGCTAATTAACCCGTCGGAATCTTTGCTTTCATTTATGTGTATTTAATGAATTGGTTTATGTACACTTGCAAATTACAAAGATATTTATGTATGTTCCCTGATTACTCGAAGACACTCACCGACGATACGACAAATGACTAAACAATTACCAAAATTGATAATGCATATCATACTTGTCAGGTAGTCCCACAGAAATTTTATCAAAATCGGTTGTGTAATTTAGTGTTGAAGTTGGTTTTTGGTTTTGAAAAATTATTAATAGACATAGACAGATGCCCTTGCTTTACAAAGAGTAAAATATGCTCTGAACTTACGGCCATTATGATGGAGAAAGTCTATCACTGAGGGTCGACAAAGAACTGGAACTTACCTGAAAATAAGAAAAAAGTTTATTAGTACGCATAGGGAGTAAAAAGTTTTTCAAGGGATTCCCTTGACTCTCCTAAATATTGTTTTTCATAATGACTTGGTCATAAACATAGTTTGACATAAAAGTAATATTTTTTCTTACAATGTTTTTGTAGTCATAATCTACAGTGACCGCAAGTTTGTTGACATAATCTTCAGTCTCATAATGTAATAAGTTTATAACACATAATATGATATTGCAGCATAAGGTAAGGCGGGAATGGTCAGTGGGTCACCCCCAAGCGACTTAATTAAGTAAGCCGCAAATTAATATTAGTATTGTAAATTATTTAAATGAAAATTTTGATTAAGGGCAAGGTGTATAAATCTTTGATAAACCTTATTTTATTTTAAAGAATCTGTAAACAATATTATGTATACTAAAATTAATTCCACAACATAATATATTTTTTAATGTTTGTTTAATAAATATTATAAGAAATAAAGATAAGCTAAAGATACCTTATGTCTAGCTATATATGGAAAAAACTTTTTATAAGAATAAATAGAAAACCGTTTTTGAATACTTCAGTCTTTCGCTAGCACGTTCATTAACAAAATTCAAATAACATAACTTTCCTAAATAAATACTATAAAAACTACATCGAAATAGACTCCAACGCCATCAATACGATCCCTCGATCCAATAACAGTAAACCCCTTTTACATCCGCCATAACTCGTGTTCAACTGATTATAGAGGAGAGCACGCAATTATTGGCGAATTACAATGTCGACAGAAGAGAAGTGACACTTGTGGAACATGTTATATGTGAATGTACTTGTATATTGGTATATTATATGAAATGTATAAATTGTATGTGGAACATATTATTATTTTATAAAATCAGATTTCGGAAAACGAAAAATCTTAGAACGTACTAGCTGCTTATCTTCTAGCGCTAAACGTAAAAGCCGAAAGAGGGACTGGGCGAAGATACAAGACACTTATGACTATTTTCATATTTTTTCAGTTTCTCGCCAATCCACACTAAACTAAAAGTGGGTTTTTGGTCTTCCGGCCTGTTTTCTGTTTGCTTAGAGCCGCAAGACCCGCCTTATTAGGGATAAAGACTTCATAGTGCGTGAAGTAGTAAAGTAGATGATAAAAATGCGCTATATTTCTGTACTGCTGTTATTTCGCACTTCCATCCCGTTTCTTCGCCAATTAGTCCGTAGCCATAACGGAGAGAACAACCCCAAAGGAAAGTTTTTGATCCTATTAAAATAAATAACTAATTACCTAGCTATTTAAAAAAGATTTCTTAAGCTATTAATTATCTTTAGACTTGTACTTTACAAGCTAAACAAAGCTTATAAATATCAGACCTCTCCAACCCGTCTAGCCAGCGAGAGTGTAGGCAAAAGTCCTCTGGCTGCTCTGGCCAAGTATCTGGTAGTACAGAGAGGTTTGGGCTTCTGCAGTGGAGACAAAAAACCTGATGACGATGATGATGAAAGTGTTGAGATGTATGTATGTTTAGTTGTGGTTATGGCTAAGCCCGCTTCGTGTGTATACCTAACTCGTAGATGCTAACTTGTTATAGTTTTTTTATACAGATAGAATGATATCCTGCGATGAATATCTGGTGCAAAGAAAAACTTAATATAAGTTTATATTGCGCTGTATTAACAATCATCAGTATTGTTAAAGTATCTTAATAAATAAAATAAAAAGGTACAATGAAATACATAAAACAGATGTCAAAAGGCGGCCTTATCGCAACTGCAATCCCTTACAGACAACCGAGGTATTTGCAGATATTTGACGTAAACAGGTGCCCCCCACCACACCTGTTTACGTCAAATATCTGCAAATACCTCAAGCAAGAGAAAAAATACTCTTAGTTAATATGTTTGATATAAAAAAAGCGGAAACTAACCCAGCGAAGATTTACTGAATCACATTTCTCCACGACCGGTCGAACGGAAAGATAAGGCCAGTTTAACTCGCTAAATTATTGCGAATGGAGCTAAAATTAAATGATAAAAGTCGTACGGTTCCGTACAATCTAGTTATTAATAGTCTTAAACATAGGGGTATGTTATTTAACCACCATTACCTAGGTAAGACGACTTGACCGAAGTTGCTGGGTGTAGGCAACTCTAGATCGGTAATTTTAGAAATCCTCGGGCGAGGCCTATGTCCAGCGGTGGACGTTTTGCGGTTGTAAATGTGTGTCCCACTCTTCGATGGTTTGTTCCACTTAAATCACCTGTCGAAATTGGCCAGGTTATTTAACTCCACAAAATAGAGTACTTATGTAACCTCAGGTCAGGAGATTTAAGTCGACTACAAAGTTGGTCAACTTAAATCACTCCGAATACCCAGGTGATTTAAATCCACTAGATAGACAACTTAAATACCCTATGGCTAGAGGATTTAAATAAACTAGACTTTTATTTATTTCTTGGTATATATTTACTTAAAACAACCTTCAGTAAAATTATTCGTCACTTACCGTTGCAATGAAATCCAATGTGAACTAAAATTTCTTCGTAAATCGACCTGTGAATGCGATTGTTAGGTACTTTTTGTTCCAACCAAAAAATCTTTTTACATAAAAGTTTATTAGTGAAATTTAGTGAAATCAATTAAAAATCAGGTCAATAATAATTTAGGAGTTCTTCTTCTTTTAATGAAGCGTGCGTATGGTTGGCGTAAGTAAGCAAATAACTCAATCTCAAGATTTGTGAACTTATTTGCTAAACCTAGGGTCAAGAAGTTTAGTTTTTTTTTGGTCGGAATAAAGTAAAAGAACGAAGTAAAGGTACAAAAAATATATGTACTCATTTACAAAATGTTTAATAAAAACTTCATAGATTTGTCTTCATCTACTACTATGAAAAACAAAAATAATTAACCACCCTCAGTATGTAACAACCATTGTAAAAAATAACATCGAAGTAAGTATAATTGTAATTTGTAAAAAGTGAGTAAAAATTAATATAAATTCACCTACTGTAAAAAAAAAATTATCCACCATAAGTCACTAACCCCTAGTCCAGACTTTGAAGCGCTGTATCTTTGTGAATGTTTCCTACTTTGCTCAACAAAAAAAATTTGCAAAAACACTACTTTGCTAGTTTTTTTTTTTAAATTTACGTTTAACTTATAGTTTTATAAGATATAGCCAAGAACCACCGCAAGAGAATTTGCTTTCATATAAAATAAGCGGCCAAGTGCGAGTCGGACTCGCCCATGAAGGGTTCCGTAGTAGCAAATAACATAATATAAAAGTATTAAAAAAAAAACTACTTACTAGATCTTGTTCAAACCAATTTTCGTTGGTAGTTTTCATGGTAATGAACAACATATATTTTATTGAGTTTTATCATTCTCTTATTTTAGAAGTTACGGGGGGGGACACACTTTTTTCTACTTTGGAAGTGTCTCTCGCGCAAAGTATTCGGTTTAGAAAAAAATGCTATTAGAAACCTCATTATCATTTTTAAAGACCTATCCATAGATACCCCACACGTATGAGTTTAATAAAAAATAAATTTTTGAGTTTCAGTTCTAAGTATGGGGAACCCCCAAAATTTACTGTTTTTTTTCTATTTTTGTGTCAAAACCTTAATGCGGTTCACATAATACATCTACTTACCAAGTTTCAACAGTATAGGTCTTATAGTTTCGGAAAAAAGTGGCTGTGACATACGGACGGACAGACAGACAGACAGACAGACATGACGAATCTATAAGGGTTCCTTTTTTGCCATTTGGCTACGGAACCCTAAAAACGCATAGAAATCGGTCCATCCGTTCGAGCGCTACAATGCCACAGACAGACACATTAGCATGAAACTTTTTTGTCAGCGTTTAAGAATTTATGATACTTACGAGTACTTATATCCAAAAATATTGTCTAAGGAATGTATAGGTGTTATGTATAGCGATAGTTGATAGGTATACTTATACGCGCGATGGGTTGTTCTCTAGGATCAAATCTTCTTCTTTTCAGCCGCATAACATCCACTGCTGGACATAGGCCACTCCCAAAGATTTCATAAACATACATCTTTATCCTTGATGGGACAGACAGGTTATTCAAGTTAACTGTTTTGTCGAGTTAAACCACCCGAGATTTATGAGTGATTTAAGTGGAATAATTGTATCATAATTTAGTAGTCGACTTAAATAACCTGACCTCAGGTAATTTAAGTACTCTCTTTTGTGGAGTTAAATAACCTGGCCAATTTTGACAGGTGATTTAAGTGGAACAAACCTCTTCGAGGTTTGTTCCACTTAAATCACCTGTCGAAATTGGCCAGGTTATTTAACTCCACAAAATAGAGTACTTATGTAACCTCAGGTCAGGAGATTTAAGTCGACTACAAAGTTGGTCAACTTAAATCACTCCGAATACCCAGGTGATTTAAATCCACTAGATAGACAACTTAAATACCCTATGGCTAGAGGATTTAAATAAACTAGACTTTTATTTATTTCTTGGTATATATTTACTTAAAACAACCTTCAGTAAAATTATTCGTCACTTACCGTTGCAATGAAATCCAATGTGAACTAAAATTTCTTCGTAAATCGACCTGTGAATGCGATTGTTAGGTACTTTTTGTTCCAACCAAAAAATCTTTTTACATAAAAGTTTATTAGTGAAATTTAGTGAAATCAATTAAAAATCAGGTCAATAATAATTTAGGAGTTCTTCTTCTTTTAATGAAGCGTGCGTATGGTTGGCGTAAGTAAGCAAATAACTCAATCTCAAGATTTGTGAACTTATTTGCTAAACCTAGGGTCAAGAAGTTTAGTTTTTTTTTGGTCGGAATAAAGTAAAAGAACGAAGTAAAGGTACAAAAAATATATGTACTCATTTACAAAATGTTTAATAAAAACTTCATAGATTTGTCTTCATCTACTACTATGAAAAACAAAAATAATTAACCACCCTCAGTATGTAACAACCATTGTAAAAAATAACATCGAAGTAAGTATAATTGTAATTTGTAAAAAGTGAGTAAAAATTAATATAAATTCACCTACTGTAAAAAAAAAATTATCTACCATAAGTCACTAACCCCTAGTCCAGACTTTGAAGCGCTGTATCTTTGTGAATGTTTCCTACTTTGCTCAACAAAAAAAATTTGCAAAAACACTACTTTGCTAGTTTTTTTTTTTAAATTTACGTTTAACTTATAGTTTTATAAGATATAGCCAAGAACCACCGCAAGAGAATTTGCTTTCATATAAAATAAGCGGCCAAGTGCGAGTCGGACTCGCCCATGAAGGGTTCCGTAGTAGCAAATAACATAATATAAAAGTATTAAAAAAAAAACTACTTACTAGATCTTGTTCAAACCAATTTTCGTTGGTAGTTTTCATGGTAATGAACAACATATATTTTATTGAGTTTTATCATTCTCTTATTTTAGAAGTTACGGGGGGGGACACACTTTTTTCTACTTTGGAAGTGTCTCTCGCGCAAAGTATTCGGTTTAGAAAAAAATGCTATTAGAAACCTCATTATCATTTTTAAAGACCTATCCATAGATACCCCACACGTATGAGTTTAATAAAAAATAAATTTTTGAGTTTCAGTTCTAAGTATGGGGAACCCCCAAAATTTACTGTTTTTTTTCTATTTTTGTGTCAAAACCTTAATGCGGTTCACATAATACATCTACTTACCAAGTTTCAACAGTATAGGTCTTATAGTTTCGGAAAAAAGTGGCTGTGACATACGGACGGACAGACAGACAGACAGACAGACATGACGAATCTATAAGGGTTCCTTTTTTGCCATTTGGCTACGGAACCCTAAAAACGCATAGAAATCGGTCCATCCGTTCGAGCGCTACAATGCCACAGACAGACACATTAGCATGAAACTTTTTTGTCAGCGTTTAAGAATTTATGATACTTACGAGTACTTATATCCAAAAATATTGTCTAAGGAATGTATAGGTGTTATGTATAGCGATAGTTGATAGGTATACTTATACGCGCGATGGGTTGTTCTCTAGGATCAAATCTTCTTCTTTTCAGCCGCATAACATCCACTGCTGGACATAGGCCACTCCCAAAGATTTCATAAACATACATCTTTATCCTTGATGGGACAGACAGGTTATTCAAGTTAACTGTTTTGTCGAGTTAAACCACCCGAGATTTATGAGTGATTTAAGTGGAATAATTGTATCATAATTTAGTAGTCGACTTAAATAACCTGACCTCAGGTAATTTAAGTACTCTCTTTTGTGGAGTTAAATAACCTGGCCAATTTTGACAGGTGATTTAAGTGGAACAAACCTCTTCGATACCCAGTACGTGGTCGCCATTCGAGAACGTTTTTGCCCCATCGGCCATCAGTTCGTCGCGCTCGCCATTTCAACGACCAAATCTGCTGAGCTATGTCAGACTTTAGTTCTCCTACGAATTTCCTGATTTCTGATTCGATTTCCGTTATATACCCATAGATTGCCCCAAACCCCCAAACTGCCCCGACTGGCCTCAACTGATGCCGCCTCCCATTGAATAATTGAAGCCCCAAAACGAGGTCGTTGTCTGGCGGCTCGCAGATACTACTAGAACTAGGCATATTTGAGAGAGACGAGATCCGTGCCAGAACCGGCCGTTTGAATACGGATTTCTCAGCTACTAAATATTAAATCAAATATTTATGGAACCAAATCTCCCATGCTGATCTAGGAGAATGTAATATTACAGAATGTACAACTTATTTTTGCCTCTTACATGCATTATTATACGTTTACTTACGCGACAGGGCAGTCTGAAGCATAATTAATAATCTATTATATATAAATTCACTTACAGTAGTAGTAAACCACTCGATCTTATTAGCTATAATGTTTGCTCATGCGCAGTGAAAAACAATTGAATTACGTCCGCAGCTGTAAGGTGTCCCGGAAAGTATTAAACGCCGAGTAAATTTAGAGCAAAAGCAACCAGCAACTCGTTATTTTTATTCGCTTTTCCACTTTTGCGCTTACTATCACACTGTTAATGTTTGTTTTTCGTTTTAGTAAGTCGCCAACACTGTAATCAGATTTTTCGGGCTGCCTTAAGGCATCTGACAAAGCTTGACAACAGCCGGGACCAACGGCTTATAAGTGCCTTCTGAAGCACAAAAGAGTTGTGGTCACTTGTGGTCACCCGTCCAAGTGCGGACCACGCCCGATATCGTTACGTGCGAAATCTATCGCACTGAACGTAGAATAGTCTCCCATGGCCCTGGATTTTGTTCAACTCCAAGACACAATATGACACAATCCATAAAACATAATTGGGTACTTTCCTAAGTCAAAAATAAATTATTTTGTACTAATAAAAAAATAAAGCGTCGCAAAATAATGTCACTCGTCATTTAACATATCCATTTTAACGTTATTTTATATTTATTATTGTAGAAAAACTGATAATAAGAGCGCTATTTGACTCCAAAAATCTATGACGTCATCTGCCTGTATTTCATACAAAATCCCATAGAAACTGTTTGTTTTGACGTTTAGAAAAAAGTTGCTGATTTGACTTGTTGGAAAATAGCGTATTTCAACAGTAACATTAAATATTATTCAAAACTAGAATATGAATAATTGCATTTTCTCTGTCAAAACTACGAGCGTAAATAAACAAGCAACAGCTACGAGATTAGAGTCTACGTCGGTCGTAGCTAGCTACGCCGTAGCGCCGTAGACGATAAGCCGCGGCGGCGTAGCACCCGCCGGAAAATGCAATCTGCACCGAATTATTGAACAACTAAGAAATAGACTATTCGTACAATCGTGTCAATAATGGTTCGTATTTTAGCCTATTCCTTCATTCTTTTCTTCCGTACCTGTAGGGAAGATATCTTAAACCAGCGTAAAAAATTAATATTACATTTGCAAAATTAAGAAAAACACGTTTTATATAGCCTCTACATATTGTGTCCCACTCTATCTTATTTTCCTCCACGTCCCTATCTTTTAAAAGCTTCTGCTGTTCGCATTAAAGTCGGTTTATATATCTATCTTGTCTAGGGTCTGCCCTTAGCCCTGCGCCCCTCTGGAATATAGTACCTTTTTTGTAACGCCGAGTCACTATAAGAGTAGTATTTTCCATACAAAAGCCGTTCGTTTAGTGACTCAGCGATTTAAAAATGGCCCCACAGTAAATAGATATAATATTTATGTACTTAGATATAGACACCGTGTGTTGCGTCACACCGTTAGACCAATAAACGCGCCGTACGATTCTGACACAAACTGTTTCACTTGTCCCGTATCGCAAATTTAGCAGTAGACAATTTGCCCTAACTTTCGGAAAGCATTCGAAAACAAGCACGTGATCTATACCAACCGCAGTCAATGCGCGGATTAAAATGAACTGCAGGTTTGGAGCACACAGCTTTAATGACGATGTGTGGCTTTAGACGCTAATTGTATCTAAAAGCTGCATAATGGAGGAGATCTAGTTATGTACTTTCACTGTGCACTAGCCGAAGCCCGCGACTTCGTTCGCGTGGACTTTATGACGTCATTTTTATATTTCTTATAGTTTAGCTGGACCATTTTGGTTCTATATCAGGTGTTCCATTTTCCAAAAGCAATTATACCCTATATATTGCCCAGGCTTAAGGACGTGTTTACAAAAATTAATAAAATTCGTCGTTTGTCGGAACATTTTCTGATAAATTCATTGTACTTCATAAAGTATTGCGGATACTAAACGGTACAGTAAACTTTTAACTATAATTCGGTGTATTTGATTTTGTGTAAAAAGTCGTTTTTAATGCTATAAAATTAGTTTTTCCTAGCCTCTTCTCGCGAAAACTACAAAAACAGGGTAAGGTTTCGGTACAAAAAACCTAAGGAATTTGAGGATTATTCTTTAAAAGAAAAATACAAGCATGTAAATCAGATAATCATCAATTGATTGCTTTAAAAAAATTATAAAGTTTCGGCAAAAATTATACAAAATAAAAATTATGAGTTTCAGTCTTTCGTTTTTCTATACTATAAAGTGACGGACATTTCAAACGGAACGTCAGACAGCGCCTGTGCGCCATTGTGAAAAGACGCCTCTGTGTCGCTCGGGTGCAAAATTCCGCAGACGAATACATCGCTGTGCAGATAGGAAGACTTAGTTAGATCAACTGGTTTTGATACGCAAAAGTATCTATTTATTTTTACTTCGTTAGTACTCCAGTGTGTCTTACGAAAATTTATCTTATGGAAATTTATTTGACAACTTCACATATAGTCTATCATAAACAGTTCTTTTTTATACAAGTCAGATATCTACAAAAAAGGTTAAATGCTTCCAACACATACTGCCCGCCATGGAAGCTATACTTTTCAAACCAAGTTTTCACTAGTAGACTGCAGTCCTAAATCAAGATAAGTCATGATGATGAAGTCGGAAGGTATACTATAGGAACTTTGTAACCATACCATGTAACCCGGTCGAGTTTGGGCTTGTTTGGTTTGCCTTCACTAGTACTCTAGTCCTAGATGAAGTCCAGAGTCCTGATGATGGAGCCGGTAGATTGCTATAGGAACTCTGTAACGAAACCATGTAACCCGGTCGAGTTTGGGCTTGTTTGGTTTGCCTTCACTAGTACTCTAGTCCTAGATGAAGTCCAGAGTCCTGATGATGGAGCCGGTAGATTGCTATAGGAACTCTGTAACGAAACCATGTAACCCGGTCGAGTTTGGGCTTGTTTGGTTTGCCTTCACTAGTACTCTAGTCCTAGATGAAGTCCAGAGTCCTGATGATGGAGCCGGTAGATTGCTATAGGAACTCTGTAACGAAACCATGTAACCCGGTCGAGTTTGGGCTTGTTTGGTTTGCCTTCACTAGTACTCTAGTCCTAGATGAAGTCCAGAGTCCTGATGATGGAGCCGGTAGATTGCTATAGGAACTCTGTAACGAAACCATGTAACCCGGTCGAGTTTGGGCTTGTTTGGTTATCGTTATAGAGAGTTATCGTCGAATAAACATATATGTGTCGCAGTTGGATTGTATAATCCGCTGTTATTCAAAAACTCTAGCTGTTTGGCATTACAGCTCGGCTTTGTAATATAGCTGAAAATCATTCAGCTAGAACGTCCAATATGTTACGTTTAACAAAATAGCTAACGTAAGATTGTAGAACGATTATTTCGGAATTCTGCCACTTGTGGGTCTTGTGGCTTGTGAAGTGTCAGTGTCATAACAACGAATATGGCCTCCTATAAAGTAAATTCTTCGCCGCGTTCCGGGACTAAGCTGTTTTTATCGAGAGACATCGGGGGCATCGTTTGTGATTTCAGAGTGCAAAAGATTGTAAAAAATAAAGCAGACCTTTAGCTTGGATCCCATATTGTTATTTCGACGCCCGCCTTCCGGCAAGATGGAAAATTCACGTGGATCAATTGGCCGTAAGAAATCGCTGCGCCATTGAGTTGTCGGGTTTACAAAATTTCTATATTTCTTATCCAATTGCATCGAGCTGATTATCATTCTTCATAGGTGTTTTATGATGTTGGAGACTAAATTATTTAGTAAGGAGTTGAATTGAGGTTTTATTTCAATCCCACGAGTAATATAAAAATAATAAAGAACAACTATTGTCTCCTCATATATTATTTCGCTTGGTAACACAGTTTTATTTAATAATGGTAACCTTGTATGCTATCTCAACGCTAGCTGTTTTGTTAAACGTAATTACGTAACTCATTGACAATCGAGCTGAAATATTTTCAGCTGTTTTACAAAACCGAGCTGTATTGCCAAACAGCTACAGTTTTTGAATAACAACGGATTATACAATTCAACTGCGACATATGCATACATACAAATGTATATAGGTACATATATACATACAAACAAACGCCGGATTGTTCAAGTAGACTGTGAGAACATCGCTTGTTCAAAAATATCATCTCATCTAACCTATTTTGAGGTATATACCTTTTCGAATAATCCGGCATTACGCTTTTAGTTCTAGTTTTAGTAGTTTTTAAATTACTACTCGTATAATAATTACTAGGTATGCCAATTAAAAATAACCGTCCAAGTGCAATTCGGACTCGCGCACTTAGGGTACCGTGACCCCCCCACTTAAATATTTATTTTATTCTGTTTTTAATATTTGTTGTTATAGCGGCAACAGAAATACATCATCTGCTAAAAATACAACTGTCTAGCTATCACAGTTCATGAGATACGGCCTGGTGACAGACAGACGGACATCGGAGTCTTAGTAATAGGGTCCCGCTTTTAACCTTTGGGTACGGAACCTTAATAAATATCGATGTTACAAAAATATTTACTATAAATTAATATAACCTCTATACTGAAATCAGTTACGCGAACGAAGTCGCAGGCATGAGCTAGTACAGAATAAAAAAACTAATGTAAAATAAATATTTTTTACAAAAATAAATTAAACTTCAATGAATTTAAATTATTATACAAAAAATATTAAAGGTATCAAGATGTGTTAGTCCGGTAGATTTCAGCTAAGCGGGCGTCGCTGTGTGCGTATGCCCTGCGCATGTAGTAGTACAGTTAAATACCTAAAATAAAAGCGCGTCTCTTTGTAAATGCGTCCTTAACAGGTTGTGACGTAGTGATTATTTTGAAAGAAACAATATTTGAAAAGACCAAACTCTTTAATTAATTTTTAACAATTATACAATGAGAAAGAAGTCACAGGTAAGGGTCGTAGGTTCACAGCCACGAGATTCGTTGTTCCAGAAGAGATTTCCAAAAGTACTCAGCTTTGAAGCAGCCCGGCGCCCAGTCGTGGTCGAAAAAGGACGAGGCTCCTCCGCCTTCTTATTTATATGGCCGCGCGGGGTGAAGAGCGGGGTAAGGAGGGAAGCACCAGTATGGACTTCGTGACAAGGTATATAACAAAAAAAGTATCATTTGAAATATCATATTTCTATATTTACTACTGTGCCTGCGGGCTTCGATCCCCGTGGAAATTTCGGGATAAAGAGTATCCTATGTCCTTACCCGAGTCTCAAACTATATCCACACCAAATTTGTTCCAAATCGGTTCAGTAGTTTAAGCGTGAAGAGGTAACAAATACAAATATACAAACTCACTTTCGCATTTATAATATTAGTAGGAAGTAGGATAGTTGGAAGTAGGATGTGTGTTCAATAGTTGTACTACATACACAAAGCACCGACAAATAATTTTTCAAAACTAAAAATCGACTTCACCCCCAAACAACACAACCGATTTTGATAAAATTTCTATGGGATCACATGCCTTTTTAAAACAAAAAAGAATTTCCCAAAGCAGTCTAGGTGTCTTCGAATAATCGTTGAATATACAAAAAAAAGACGTGTGGCAATCGGGGACTGCCGCGGTAAAGCTATTGCAAACAAGGAAGGACGGCAACGTCGCAAACGGACGACGGAGACGAAGCGGCAACCTACATGGTAGGCGGAGTGGGGAGAGCGTGAGGTTTTTTCGTTACGGAATTTCTGGATTCGATCCTCGCGCTCAAGGCCCGCGATAGAAGCTATACAATAGCTTAAAAAAAATCGCGACGAATTGATAACCTCCTCTTTGGAAATCGTATAAAGGAGGTTGCCCATTTTTTTATCACAAACCCCACAAAGTTAAAACAGGTCTTTTGTTTAATTGAATAATCTACTATT
The DNA here is from genome assembly GCA_963555685.1 of Acrobasis consociella. Classification (NCBI taxonomy): domain Eukaryota; kingdom Metazoa; phylum Arthropoda; class Insecta; order Lepidoptera; family Pyralidae; genus Acrobasis; species Acrobasis consociella. The sequence goes on along the minus strand of OY743119.1, from coordinate 592,563 downwards.
CACTGCATTATTCTGTATAATTTTGGTTGTCATACTATATTCTTTTACGAGGGACGGGGCTCCATAGAGCAGTGGCCATTATCCTTTAGCAAAGTAGTATAATACACACGAACATTTTCCGCTAAAACGGTCCTGCCATTCATCAGTCGACTAGCTTTAAATAAAACAGCGTCTGTCTGAATAAACCCCTCCCCCTCCCCCCTCACCCCTCCGGAGGGCGGGCGTCGGCTTTGCGTTGTTTCACTTACAAAGGAAAACTTGGCGACTCGAGCTTTCATTTTCAAATTGGCTGGCTTATTATAACATTTCATGGGAGTTTTACTAATTTGCGGTTACTTACTCGTATTTATGTAGTCCGCTACATCGCCTGTTGTACATAAGGTAATCTATTTGTCGATACAAGCGTTATTGACGGACTAAAAACTTTTTACCAAATCAACAAGGTGACGTTAGGCGAATAATGAAAAAGTGATAATAATAAATAATTAAATATATAGGGACAAATTACACTGATTGAGCTAGCCCCAGAGTAAGTTCGAGACTTGTGTTATGGGATACTAACTCAACGATACTATATTTTATAACAAATACATATATAGATAAACATCCAAGACCCAGGACAATTTAAAAAAGGCCATTTTCCAACTTGCCCTGACCGGGAATCGAACCCGGGACCTCTGGGTGGCGAACCAGCATGGTGACCGCTACGCCACGGAGGTCGTCGTAGGAGGAGTGATGGGGATTGTAAACGGGACTGTATAGTTAAAAGTCCACTATCCACCTACCGGTTCACCCGTCTGTCTATTACTCAGAGGGTAGAAACTCAAGAACCAACAGTAATCGTAGTTGTGTTCTACTCTTTTGAAAAAGTACATATTAAACATGTCTATGTGTCATAACTTCTTTGTATGTGATTTAATTTTTAAATTTATTTATTATTTAAAACAATTTTTAGATTGTGTGATATTAATTGTTAAAATTAATATAATAATAAATTTAAATACATATAGATAATATAACATGTTAGAATTCAATTAACTTAAGCCAAATATAATTATTTAAATCAATTAATTAATAAATCAAGTAATTCTCCGCAGGGGAAGGATTTAAGAGATATTTTTTATTTGTAATTGTATAAGTTTATAAGTAATTTATTTTTAGTATTTAAGTTTATTTTAGTTAGTTTAATTTAGTTTAATTTTTAATTGTAATTATTGTTAGTTAGTTTAGTTTATTATATTGTCTAATAATAAAATAAAATTGTAAAATAAAAAAAAGTAATACTACATGCAATTTATTCATTAACAGTGCAATAGATATTGTTCAACAAGTACCGTTTCAAAAAATAAAGTCCCTCCCTCCCTTACCTCCCCTTTAGGACTGACTTCACGTTTTGTTTCACTTACAAAGGAAAACTTACGACGGCGGGCGAGCTTTCATTTTCAAATTCACGAGCTTATTTATACAACTTTTGACAGCTTTAAACTTTACATTTTGAAACAATTTAATTCTATTTCTGGAAAGAGCAAATGTCAAATGACACTACGAATAAGGACGAAAAGTTATTTTGTCTTTCCGTATCCTATGTAAAATATAATTAATTGTTTATTTTACGTGTAAAATTTTTTTAGATGTTGATAGGCATCTAACAGTATAGGTGGACAACTGCCATACAACGATGACAACAACGGTTTTACGTGTCTTCCGAAGCTTGGAGGAGCTCGAGAACTGTTTATGCCATTTGTGGTCACCCATCCAAGTGCGGACCACTAAGGTTACCAAACTTGCAAAAGCGCTAGAAATTCGTATCTCCACTGGACCAACGAGCTTCTCACGAGTCTTAAAAAGTACTTTTGAAATATAGAACTTAGAAAATACGAACATAAGGCAAACATTTATAAAATTTCGCAAACAGTAACAAAGTTTCCTATCTAAATACAATTACGAACATTCGACATTCCATGAAAGACTCAACAAGGCAAGAACAGCAAAAAACAGCGAAAGAATCGCCTCAAACAAACAACTTTTATATTATATAATTTTGCCTAAATAATTTTCAGTTAACATTGTGACCGGGGTCGACGAAACTTTGTGCGTCAGCAATTTTAAAGTCTTTAGAACTAGCTGATGGTTAACTTTTTGACCACACCACGGGAAACACTTAATTTTCCGGGATAAAAAGTACCAAATGAGTTACTCCAAGTAACAAGCTATCTACGTGCCAAGTTTCAGCCGTTTTGGCGTTAAAGCGAAACAAACAACAATACAAAGTTTTTTTCATATTTAAAATATTAAAAGGAAAAATCCTACCGACTGCGCCATGCTACGGTTTTATTTTAATGGAAAGATAATAAAATTGACAAAAGACTTTGTACGTCTTACATCTATGTATAGAGAAAAGCCTGTGGTAGGGACCCGTGACATTGACATATGTCCAGTAGACGAAACGTTGGCGTGTCATAGACGTATGATATTACAAATAGAATGTAAGAACATTGTTACTTCGAATTTCAACTTGTGGTGGCTCTGTGATCTTTGAGAGTCTGACTTGTATAGCCCCTCACATAAGAGGGTCCTAACAACTTCGAAATGTCCTTGAAGTTTATCGGATGAAAAAGTTTTTCGGACAGTATGATTATGGAACCTTTAATTGGGTTAGGTCCGCCCCGTTATTGATGAAGACTTGACTTTCTGTATCAAAGTAAAAATCATTTATTTGTCTTTGAATATTATTACTATCAAATCAAAAGCCTGACACATTCGATTCAATAGCCAAAACTAATATACGAAATCATTACTTTCCACCACTGAAACGAGGTCGATCATGGATCTCAGATTGAAAACGATTTTCGATTAAACGAAATCTGTTGATTCTCGTTCGTATAAACTAACGCTCGTCAGCTGACTCCCTCACCCTAAAACTCATCATAAGGGCATCAAGTGCCCGTGGGCGTGGATTTCACGAAAAACCATCAAACTTTTGGGCACTGACGGCTGTTCTGACGGACATTAAGTACGTCATAAGGGACCATACAGATTTCTCAGATATGTTGTATATTGTATGATAAATCGTTGAGTGAGTATCCCGTACTACAAGTTTTATCTTACTTTGGGGCTAGCTCAATTAGTGTAATTGTCCTTAAAAAAATTGTCGCTACGAATCTGACACATCATGACAATTGTTATGAATGTTTGTCAATTTTGCTTAAAATGTTGGTATCTTTATAACAGTGTTTAAGTAGGCAACCCTCGTCGGTAGACTCTATCAAAACAGAAATAAACTAATTCCTCCGCGCAGACAGACAGACAAATCATATTACAGCGACTCGTCCGCTACAAAAACAGTCAGATATTTAGCATAAAGAGATTACGAGGATCGCACTTACTGCCAAATTTGCAGCGCTCGCTAATTCTGACAAACAGTTCGTTAGCCGGGACAATAAATTCCAATTTCGAACGAAACGCTCTGATAGGTTTATTTTATTATTTTTGAAAAGCGAATTACATATTTTATCCAATCATAGAGTGAATTGTTGATTGTCAAAAGTACCTAATTTTAATGTTTCATAATTTGATAATAATAAACATTTACAACGCTAAATGTCAACGATTAAACAAACAACTATCGGTTGATGGGTTTCAAATTCATAATTCTACAGAAATCACGATTTTTTTCTTTTCGTGTTCGTGGTCAACACTAGTGTTAGGTTTTTAGTTAGACACCTGATGTAGGTTATCTACGGTCAATTATCGATAACAGCTTCAAAATATTGTGCCTCCTAAGGCTCGAAAAATATCAAGATAAATTGCGACTTGTGTCACCTCTGTGTTACTTTACGTCGCCACAATATATTCTTCAAAAGACCTACCCACCAACTTCCTTCAAAGATAACATTTCACTCACACTTCAATGAATATTTATCGGTCACTTTGGTTAAGTGAACAGACTCCGTTAGTTATGGCCACGAAAGTTATTCGATCTATTTTAAGTTGGGCGGGGGCCCGTCGGACCCGTGTTATCTCGACATCATAGCTAATTACTACATTGCACATACAGTGCTTGTGTGTGACGTATTACTTTAAAAGACGATCTCCAAAATATTTATCTTTTGCTTTAAATGTAGTTTCATTCTCTACATCAAATGTCAGACACAAATGTATTTCACAAACATTTTCAAATATAAATTAGATTATACCAGCAGCCGATGCGCATTACAACTCATAAATAATTTGGTTTCTTTTACCATCTTCTCGCCAACCCTCACGCTAAAAGTGACCTTTAGCCAACAAATAAATAGCGTAAATTTTAATTCAACACTAACTCAAAAATTTTATCTGATTGCCTAAAATTTATGAGATAGTATCGAATGTTCGCAATCGCGAATAGTCTACAGTAGAAACCTGTCTAAAATGCAATCCTGAACTCATAAAATCAACTCCTTATATTATCTTGTCTACTGTTGTAATTGGTCTAACTGTCAATACGTGCAAAGTGCAAGTAGTCAGTCTTTACTGAAGTTGCAATTATGATCCATGAACAAGTGAACAAACAAATATAAAACCAAACAAATTCAAGCTTCTACGCTTCGTAGTCACGTCGAATGTCCCTGCCCGAAGGCAGCTTTAAAAACCTGGCACCAGGTATGCTACAATATAAACAAGTTTAAGTTAAACAACATTACTTGATCCAAAATTAATTACCAACCCCCCTCATTGAAGATGCAAATGATTAATGGCGGCAAACTCCTTGGGTCCCCCGGGATCGAACCCTGACTGCTAAGGACAAAATAACGAGCGATAGAAATATCTTAATCTGCTACTTTTAAAAACTCAAATCAGATACGTATTAGGGTTCCATATTTAAAGCGTATAAACGGAACCTTAGACCTAAGACTACACTTATTTTCTGATTATCTTTGTCTCATGGTTAGGGTTTTTAGTTAGGGATATTCTTTTCCGAGCCAAAAATAAATTATTCGGTACTGTTAAGAAAATAATCATTATTATCAGGTCTTGATGTTTATAAGCTTTGTTGAGCTTGTATTTCCTAACTCGGAGGACTTGGAGTGGTCCTATTCTACTCCGCCGGTCACAACGTCACAAAATACTGTCACTTATTTTAAGATTTATTATTGCAGAAAAATTGATATTAAGAGCGCTATTTGACTCCAACAAACTATCACGTCGTTAGTCTATATTTCAAACAAACCCCAAAGAAAATATGTGTTTTGACGTTTGCAAAAAAATATCTCATTTGAGTTATTAGAAAATAGCAAATTGTGTTTAAGGTACAATAAATAATATACAATACGAATAGTACGATGTGTGGGCGTCACTTCCGTTTCCCTCTTTAACTTGTACTATTCAAGGTTGACGTGAATACAAACCTCCGAGGAACATGTCTCGTCGCTACTTTATTGAATTGTATATGTTACTTTCAGCAGTTCGTTCACCTTTGAAAATCTCTTTTCTTCTGCCTGTGGGTTTACTGTCCCAGTGCTGGGCCTTGGCAAAGGCCTTCCCTTAGGCTTCTTAGCGATCTTCTACCAGTCGTATATGAATTTATCAAGGCATCATTATCAGAATCATCCCGCTATCTGATCCTCGGTCTACCTCACCCCTGCGTCCATTTGGAAGCCAGAATGTAGGTAGACGATCTGGTTTATCTTTCGGGGCGCATTCGACAAGCATGCCCCACCCAGTTTAATTTTAACTTCCCTTCTATGACCTATCCAGTATTTAAAAAATCTATTTTTCTAACGTATCATGATCACATATGACTAATTAAAAACCGATTGTTGTGGTTTTTGTTTGAACATGAAAAACATCAAAATTAAATACTGTTTGATCGAAATCGGAAAAACCGTTTACGTTACTCGGTAAAGAAAAACTTGTGCGGCTGTTAAACGAAAAACGGTGCTCTCGGCCAACAGTTACGTCGTCGAAGTGTCATTATTTGAACGGAGCAGTGAAGAACGGTTTTGTGTTGAACAGTTGTTCGGCAAAGATTATTTCGGTCTATTGTTGTGAACTTACAAGACAGGAGGGATGAAAGTCTGAAGTACTTTTGACAGTTTTGACTTGCTTGTAATTCAGAATGCATATTTTAAAAATATCCTTGTTCTGGAGTTGTAAAACGAGTTATTTCGCTCCACTAGGTTTACACACTATTATTCTCGGCCCAGTATTTAAGGCAGGCGGCGTTTCCTAACGATCGCTGGACGCTATATTGACTGATTTACGAGTTGACACGACACGCTCCGTGGGCCACTTTTATGACCAACCCTTTGTGTGCATAACCCTGTTCGATAAACTCATATACAGATACAGGGGAATGCGGACAAAGGTGGGGTCTTTGAGAGTGTAACAATGATTTAAAGCAAACGTTACTTCTCTTTCCGCGCAGGTCGCAAAAGCTGATCGAGGAATGGACGAAAATGCAAATCATGTTATTAGGCAATGCGGCTAGCAACCCATCACTGTTTTGAATACTTTTGATTCCTTTTTCTGTACTTCTCACCCTCGATTACGCTAAAAGTGGCTTTTGGGTCTTGCGGCCCTGGGCTTAGTCTGCTTAGAGCCGCAAGAACCAAAAACGACATGACAGTGCATATTTGCACAAACAAACATATCAAATATTATCCTTTCCTATCCTTCACATAACAAAGAATGAACTGATGTGTGACCTGAATACTTTGATTATTTTTAAAACTAAAAACCGACTTCACCCCCTAACAACCAGTTTTGTCAAAATTTCTATAGGTCCACCTCAGACGTATAGTTAAGTATTTCTTAATTTCCCTTTTAAACAAAAAAATAATTTTTCAAATCGGTCCAGACGTCTTCGAGTAATCGATGAAAAGATCGCGACGAATTGATAACCTCCTCCTTCTTCGAAGTACGTATTTTTTTAGGATTCCGTACCCAAAGGGTAAAAACGGGACCCTAATAATAAGACTTCGCTGTCTTTCCGTCCGTCTGTCCATCTGTCTGTCTGTCACCAGGCTGTATCTCAAGAACCGCGATAGCTAGACAGTTGAAATTTTCACAAATTATGTATTTCTGTTGCCGCTATAACAAGAAATACTAAAAACAAAATAAAAAAAATATTTAAGGGGGCTCCCAAACAACAAACGCGATTTTTTATAGATAATGGTACAAAACCCTTAGTGCGCGGATCCAATTCGCACTTGGCCGGTTATTTTTTATTGAAATACGAAACGCATCAGACAAATTTGACCCTCTATAAATCCTCTGTACCTCTGCTCAGGAAGGTTCCAACACATTTGCATTTACGGCGATCCTATCACCCTTACTGTCTCATTACCCTTCGATCGCCAATTTTACGCCGAAAGAAAGTAGATAAGAAAGCCCTATTTACTTTCAATGATTGAAATCAATCCTTCGAGGCAGACCTCTTTATATTTTCACGCGCTTAATCAAGAAAATAGAGTAAATGTTTGCAAAAAATCACACCAAGATGAGAAAATTTGTTTGTTTCTTCTTTACGTTAAAACAAACGGGAGGAATTCCTCCCGTTTGTGTTTTTAATTATTTGTCTTTATATGTATAAATTCACATGAATATAAGTTCCTCTGGGGAAAAACCGTTCATTGTGATAAAATTTTGGCAATACAGAGAATTCATAAAATAAAAGTTGTACAAAGGTACTACTTATCTCAAAAGAGATCGCTTCCAGTAGGCCTGTGAGAGATGTTTATGTAAGAAAGGCGTGTGCATACATAGGATTGAGGAAGAAGCAAATTTAAATTACATAAAACTACAAAAACCATATACATTGTATATAACCTATATATATTTCCGAGCCGAATCAAGAATCCCGACTGTCAATAGTTCTACATGTACATGCCACCTATTGATAAGCAGAGGAACTAAGTAGTAGAACTAATATTCGTAGCGCCATCTTTTATTTGCCTGACATACTACCAAAACACCGACTTCCCCCAACAACTTTTAAATCAAACAAAGCTGGGTGGATCCTACAAATTGATTTAATTTGATGCATTTTTTATCTTCCACAGGAATTTCTCTCTAATATCAAGCTTTTGGCATACATTCTATAGTATACATTACTAACAACTTATACAAGTAGTTGGACCTTGTTATCCGTTATAGATTTTGAGTAATAAATTTTTTTATGTAAATTATCGTGAACGTAATGACGTCTAAAGGAGCGTAATGACATTTATACGTGTTGGTCTTATTTTCTTCATAAGAATTAGTTATACTAAATAAAAGACAAAGTAACATCAGTACTTGGTTTATTACTTAATATTACAATTAAGATTGAGTAATCAGAATAACATTTTTTTTTTGTATTAGTCTCATCAGGAGATCACCAAGTTAAATGAAAAATAAACAAATAAAGTTCTAAATTTCAACCTTGACTTATTTTTTTACCCAATCAAGAATAATTCAAACTTACAATATACAGTACAAATATACTTACTAAATAACCTTTGTTTGTACCATTAAATATATTTAATATCTTTTTTACATTTTGTCTGTCTATATGTATGTTTTTTCACCCATCACGCAAAAACTATATTTATGGCAGATTTTTATGATATTTGGGATGTTGGTAGCTAAATGATGAGGTCAACATTTAATATGCAATTTATTAAAGAGAAATATCTGATTCCTAAGGAAATATACGAAATACGTCACAAGAACGATGTCGCGGGCGCAGCTAGTATATACAGTACACATGAGTATGAAAAAATCTTGTTTGTTTAATAGTAAATAGTCTACGAATAACAAGAACTTATATTATCACACAATATTTTGTCATTACGTTCACGATAATGTCATTACAAAATATCTAATTTTAACGTAATAAGAATATATTGTGTGTGTAAAGAGTAAAACTACACACAATTATCGTTGACATCCAGGGTCTATCATATGCATAAATCCGAATTTATTTACGGTTGATCCTTTTGAAATTACACGCACTTTGCTGAATGACGCAAAGGTGTGACAAAACACTGCGAACGAAACTTGGTCGACGAAATAGCAATAAGACACGTCTTTCTCCCACTGACTACGGGCGGTAAATTAACGCCGGCTGGTGGGCGGGTGTTCCATGGGGTTTCGACGCGTCTCGACACGAGCAAACATGAACTGGAGACGTTCGAATGTCGAATTGTCATCGTGAACTGAATGACGGGTTTACAGTGACAAAACTTTGAACTCATTTATTTTCTTAAATATTAATTTTTATATATTATCATGTCAAAAAAATGAATGAGACATTCATCTATTAAAAGTATTTTTTTTATTATTTTCTATTTCTTATAGTTTTTTTTTTGTTATTATATGTTGCCAAGGAGACCGCTTGGCTTCAAACGTCTGAATAACGTATTGCGTAGTTTTTTTAATTTATTTTTTTAAATGCAAATAAAACACAAGTAAGACTTTCTTACCTTGATAATATAAACCAATTCACATAATATGCAATAAAAATTAATTTAGAAAAACGAAAATTTCATATGAAAATCGACGGTAGATTGGTGAGAACCAATTTTGTAGGATCCACCCAGCTAAGAACCACCACAAGGAAACTTGCTTTTAAGTTAAAAAAACCACATCAAAATTGGTATATTCGAGGGCTACGATGGAAGGCGCTGGATGCGAGCCATTCTAGATCGGTCATTTTGGAAATATTTGGAAGAGGCTTATGTCCAGCAGTGGACGTTATGCGGCTGAAATGATGATGATGATGAGCGCTACGATGGCATAGAGAGACAGAAATCAGCGTCTAACTTACTTCCATCTTTTTTTTCGAGGGTTATAAAAAAAATCATAGCATGGATATTGTGAATTTTCATTTGTAAATTGAAAGTTATTGCAATACCCAACGCCCTCTACAGCAACAATATAACACAGTGTACCTAAATTATGAAAACGAGCGCCGGCTGGACTTTCAATTAAGTTATCCGTGGTGGGGCCGAACTTGTACCACCGAAACTTAATTACGTCCACAGCCGGCCACGAGACTTATTGTGTGCAACGGAACGTCCACCAAGATAAACTTAATTTGTCCAATCGAGGAAACTATCTGTTGGAGATAGCAATAATTTGTTACATAAATTTTAAACTATAAAGTATTTTTGTACTATGACAACTCGCCTTGTAATTGTCATTCATTCCACTCACACTTCTTACCCCCTCTCTCGCCTTAATTTGTTTGCTAATATTTATCTTGGTGCTCAAACCAGGTAGTTTCAACAAACGCAAGACCGGAAGAGTCCTGCGCTGGTTGAAACTACCTGGTACTACCAGTATCTTTGAAATCTGTAGTACATAATCTATGGTCCTTAATACATTCCTTTTCAAGAGACTTTAATTTTTTGGGGTCCGCCGAAAAACACCTAATTTTGGTTTCAAACAGTTCAAAAACTTCATGTTCTTTAAACTGTAAGCAGTTGATCATAATCATAAAATAGTTTGAAGGGTTATCTAGAGCTTGGTCAAGACCAAATTTTAATAACATCTCCGTTTCCTTATAATTTATTTCAATTAAAGGCAGCGTTAGACCCTGAAAACTTTGTGTATCCCTTAAAACTTTACATCCTACATCAGTTCATAGCTAGTTTAAGGCCTCTCCCAATAAAGGGACCATTGTAACATAATAGAGACATTTGGGCGGAATTTCAGCATTATAGCTTTCAACTCCCATGCTGGTCTGGGAGAAACGAAAAACTTAGAATGTACCAGCTGCTTCTCTTCCCGCGCAGATCGTAAAAGCCGATCGAGGGAATGGGCAAAAATGCAAATCATGTTAACAGGCGATGCGGCTAGCAACCCGTCACTGTATTGATTTCTTTTCCATCTTCTCGCCCACCATGACGCTAAAAGTGGCTCTTGAGTCTTGCGGCCCTGGGCTCTGCATAGAGCCGCAAGACCCAAAATGCTCTGTCTGCCCCATTAGGGATAAAGACGTGATAGTATGTATGTATGTATGTAGCTTTCAAGTCAGCTGAACGGCGCGGCGATCGATGACCGCTTTCATCTAGTAATGAAAAGTAATAGCTGGCCCGATTACACGATCGATCGGTCGGCTGTGACTGCTCTTAATCATTTTAACCGACCTCCAAAGAGGAGGCTATCAATTCGTCGCGAACTTTTAAAAAAATATATGTTTACCGATAATTCGAAGGCGCCAATGGAAAATTCTTAATTTGTTTGAAAGAGCTTACATAATTTTTATGAAAATTGGTTGTGTGGTTTCGGGATAAAGTCAGTAAAAAAAATAAGATTAATGGATGACATGACAATTATTAACCTACGCTGAAATTGCTAATAAATAAAAAATTAAAAAGATTTTGTTTTTCTTATCTTTGCGCGTTCCCTATAAACACATCTCTAAGGCACAAATGAGAATTAAATGATCCATTTGCTCAGATAGTAAGGACGGGGTTCAATATATATTTTTAGACTAACTCAAGGTATAGTTAAATCTAATCTGTTATCAATTGGGTTTTGAATTTTTCAATTTAGGGATCTGTTTGTAAAATATTTGGTTTTAAAGTGCAAAGAGCGGGCTGCATCCAGCCCTTACGAGGGACCTTGGTCAGATCGTATGGCTACCTTGGGTGGGTGTCCTACGCTTAGCTTGCCAGTATGTGGTTGCCATTCGAAAAACTTTTTGCCCCATCGGCCATCGGTTCGTCGCGCTATGTGTCCCCCCACTGTCACTTCAACGAGCTAATCCGCTGTCAGTAACTACTGTTCTACTACGAATTTCCTCATTTCTGGTTCGATTACGTAGAGGAACACCGAGCATAGCCCTCTCCATTGCGTGGAGCGACCTTATGCTTTCTAATAAGACACATAGTAAGGGACCACCTTTCACATGGTTGTAGACTTTAGTATTGAGACATTGAGTTATTTTGGATGAGAAGACACTGCTATATAGCTTCCCGAACGCTGCCCAGCCCTACACTACGCATGGCCCTTTTTGGATTGAACAAATCATTATTTTGCACGCAGTGACTCGACAAAACTGGTACTAACTCGTCGCATCACTAATCTCTATCATGTTTAGTCTCATAATTAATCTCCCCTAAATCCTCTTCAGGAGTCACGACAACTTGACATTTTGCAAACGACGCCTAAACACTCACCGTTTTTTTCTCGTCAAATTTAGCCTTTGTACCGAAGGAGTAAGGTTTGTTTTCGAAGTTCGGGGTGTGAAGTGACATAATGGGGAGAGTTGGAAAGGCGAAAGTTGAGGACCCGGGTGACATTTATTCTGGCAAACGGGGACAATCTCCGAGGCGGCATTGGCTACGTGCGTCCTTGAAGATGCCACTTTATGGCAATATTTTGGTCCTATTTTTAACCCCGTCACAGAATATATATTAGGGCTTCCGACGCAAAAAGGGGGGTGTTTTCAATTTTTGCCTCTGTGTCTGTGGCATCGTAGCCCTAAACGAATGGACCGATTTATATTTTATTAAATCTAAAGCCTCGTCTATCGTGGTGATTCTGTACCAGTTTCTTATTTTCCCGCGTAGATCGTAGAAGCCGATCGAGGGACTGGGCGAAAATTCGAATTATTTTAATAGGCCATGCTATACGGCTAGCAGTCTATCACTATTTTGATTCCTTTTTCACCATTTCGCCCTTTGTGTCTTGCGGCAATGTGCTCAGACTGCATAGAGCCTCAAAGCCCAAAGTGCTCTGTCTGCCCCGTTAGGGGATAAAGACGTGATTGTATATATTAAACAAAACACTTATAATTCCATAGCGGGCGATGTACCAGGCTCCCACAGGCGTCGCAGAGTATGAAAGCCAATATTTATCCGATCCCAGGCTTGTGTGCGCAAACCATTATGCAGAGAGGATATCCACACACGCTAAGCGGTGTGTACACTGGCAGTTGACACCGGAAAATTGAGCTCAAGTGTTTGTCTAATATTAATTTTTATTTTTATTTATTTAACCCTTATTGTACAAAATACAAATTGTATGGCACAATAGGCGGACTTAATGCTAAAAGCATTATCTAACAGTCAACCTTTGGGTTGTTAGAGAATTTTAGCCAATTCCACTCCCTTTTACTTATCCCATTATTTTTATGCGTGTAAAATAATGGGATAAGTATAAGGGAGTGGAATTGGGTAATTCAATAAATATTAAAATTACTACATAACATAAACTACTGTACACTACTTACTAAAGTAAATACATAGTAAGGCGAAAGTAATGTGTAAGTACGACCTTCTATACCCTTCTTGTGAGTAATTGTCCTATCTTCTTATTCGTCGGTTGACTGGAAGAGATTCCATTATGGGATAAGTCCGCCGTTGTCAATTAATTCTATTGTTTTTGTATGTAATTGTTTTTTCATAGTACAATAAAGTTATTACAAACAAACAAACAAACATATTTATATTTAGTGCAAACAAAAAATAATAATATACCTACTATAAATATTAATGTATACAATTTATATAATATTTACGTATACCATTAGAAAAATACATAAATATGACTTAAACTACCAATAAATAATTAATATGAGTTTTGTTATTTCTGAACCGTCAATCGCGGCAAAATTTTAACAATCAGGTAATTAACTTGCACCGTGGTCTCTTCGGGTCTCGGCGGCCGTAAGGAATCTGAGGGTTTACATTATTAGGAGCCAAGAATACACAAGCCGCCGGTCTGAAAAGTGATATTTTACCAAGCACTCCACACAATTGTGTTTACAAGGGTTATACTCAACATTATCGTGAGCAATTAATTATAACACGTCCTTAGAAGATTAGAAGCGCAAAAAGAGGTCTTTCATACAGAAAATCCATAATTTTTCAAAACTAATAACCGATTTTACCCTCAAACTACATAACGGATTAAAATAAAATCATAATAAAATAAAACTATATGTCAAGTATACACTTTTAAAAAAAAGTACATCCTTCCATGCGTCTCAGAATAATCGTTGAAAATCCATAAAAAAATCGCAAGGAATTTATAACCTCCCCTTTTTAGGGTTCCGTAGTAAACAAGGAACCCTTATAGTTTCGCCATGTCTGTCTGTCTGTCTGTCCGTCCACGGTCCTACTCAGAAACTATAAGTACTAGAAAGCTGTGATTTGTCATGGATATGTATATCAATCATGGCGAAAAAGTCGTAAAATAAAATATGGAAAAAAAAAATTTTTAAGAGTCGCTGCCGTACAAATAAAGTTGAAGTCAATATTTTTTTTCTCTACAAACATATTGTGTAGGGTATCGTTGAATAGGTTTTTCAAAAATATTGTGAGCTTGGGAACACCATTTTTCGATTTAGGGATCCGTGTCTGAAATATTTAGGTTTCAAGTAATTTTTTTTTGTTAAAGTCACGTGTCCCCCCCATTTATCTGCTAAAAGGTTACATATGGACACGTGAAAAAAATCACAGCTATAGCATATATACTCTAGTTTAAAGGAAAACTATCAGAGCTAAGAAGGGTTAACAAATTAAAAAGTTATAGGTGATGAACTTATAAAATGTACTCGAAAAGGAAAATTTCATACAAATTCAATACTTAGCCGTTTTAGACTGCAAGTTTGTATTTACAACTACGGAACCCTATACTGCGCGTGACCCGACACGCACTTGGCCAATTATTTAAAATTCGGTTAAAATTTTAGCTGTACCCGCGGGCTTCGCTCCCCGTAGGAATTTCGGGATAAAAAGTACCCTATGTCCTTCTCCGAGTCTTAAACTTCATCTAAAAAGGTTCAGTAGTTTAAGCGTGAAGAGGTAACAAACAAACAAACAAACAAACAAATAAATATACAAACTCACTTTCACATTTATAATATTAGTTAGGATTCGGTTAAAGTCACGTTGAATTTGTATATTCAATGACAAGTGACATAATTGAGTAACGTTTTATTCTCTTAAAAATACCAAACAATTTACTTTTGAGCACAGATCTGTATTTCGGATCCAAGATGTCTATGTCATGTCTCACAAGATCAAACTCTCAAACATTACAAGTTTACTAATCAAAAGTTTTACCAAACTGTGCTCCCCTATTCAAACTTCCATACTTTTTAAGCCAAAGCTGTAAGTGCAAAGCGATAAATCAAGTAATTTGAATCCCATCTCGATACGTCGAAGTTCCCTCACTTATTATTTAAGGGCAAGTCGAGTGTGAGAGGAAAACTTTGTCCTTGCAATAAATTATAAGGTCGGAATAGCTTGCTGTCAATTATTCAGGTCCGCCCGTAGACTGAAGATGTGCTAGACAGATCAAAATATGTTAAGACACCCATCGGTTAACGATTCATGAGTTTTTCTGGGTCCAGTGCTGCCGCCATTTTAAATTAATTATTTAAAAGGAAACGGAAAAATCATTTAAAATTTTGTCTTATGCGGCAATAGATAACCCTTCAAAATATTTAATGAACTACTATTTATAGTTAAAAGTAAGAACGTAAAGGTTTTATTAGACTTTTTACAAGAAGTGACCGTTATTCGCAAAAATGCTAAGAAAAGCTTCACATTCTTATTTTAAACTGTAAGCAGTGATCATGAATCATAGTTTAAAGGGTTATCTAAACCCGCTTGAGACTAAAATTAAAATGACATCTCCATTTGCTTTCCAATAATTGAATTTTCCAATGCTGCCTACTGAAAAAAATTCATGTCCTCTTCGGGAGTCAATTTGTCTTTTTACGATATAACCGAAACCATAAAAAGGTTCATTTGAATTAGAAGTCCAAATATAATGAAACCCAATCATATTAACAAAATCTGGGCCAATTTATTCAGAAATGAATACCACTTTCATAATTACCGATACCTCCATTAAAATATGCTCATAACAATTTTAATCCATAAAAATGAAATATGAAATCGCGACACTGATAAAGCTTCCCATTCATTACATTCAGATTCCCAAACAAAGCGGACCGTGAATGCGCCACCATTTGTTACCGTTCTTGTATCTCTCGCTCTTTAAATTGATACCTCTCCGGGGAGGGATTCCGGAAAGTTGCTCTGTACACTCGAACAGGTAACAAATACATTTTTAAGCAACATCGGTAAAAATTGATGAAAGACAGCCATTCTTCCAGTGAATGAATTTGAAAGTATTTATAAGTAAAAGCGTTTTAAAAGACTATTAGAATAAAAAGTTGTTGTTTTTTACATGTTGGTCTTAAGCTTGGATTCGTAAGTAGCTAGTAAGTACCTACTTTAAATTTACAATAGAAGAGTCCTCTTTCACCCGCAACTATCCACAAGTCGAAGTAGGACAAAAATTAATTAACTCTGCGTCGCATTAGGTCCCGTCCACGACCCACTCCCACTATTCAGTAAATATGTATAGAGGCTCTTATCAATTAGTGCGGTCAGTGTGGCTGGCGAGGGCTGCCTCCACTCCAGTATTCGCCTAACGATGTTTTTTACTAACCTTTACTGGCCCACTGGTGGACAAAGGTCTCTCCCATTTTTCTCTATCCAGAGCGGTTTCTGGCCAATCACGCTGGAAAGCGTCCAAGAAGTCAACGCGCCAACGCTTTCTAGGCCTGCCGCTGCGACGCCGACTGTTTTCGGGTATCTACAAAGTTATCCTGTGATCCCATTTTTAAGCGGACATTCTGTTAACGTGACCCGCCCAACGAATCCATATGAACAGAACTATTTCGTATATCCAGAAAAAAATGAATTTGTTCGTTTTTCGTTCGTGTAACATCGGTGCCACACTTTTTAACCTGCTTAAAGATCGAGAAAACGTTAATTCATTTAATTGGCCTCAGTTTTCATTGTCAATTGATCGACTGTTAACTGACGATGAAAGCAGGGACCAACCATTTAAAAAAATTATGTACGATTATGTGTTCTGGTCACCAATCTCAAGAGTGAACTGCGCCCCGGTTTGCATAACATAAGACCTAATAATGTAATAATGCTGACGCCCTATAGCGATCGAGCGCTCTCGCCCATTTCTTTATGAGTTTTAGTTTATTTATAGCCGTAGTAAGCAAGCTTTGTTTTTATATAAGTGTTTTTATCATCAAGTTATTCAAGACAATATTCTAAAGTAGAAACAAGGATTTGTACTTGGTTGTTAGTTTTGTTACAGCGCCGCAAGATTACCCGGACGGAACTTAAATTGGCAGGTCGCATTTATTGATCAAAGGAGAGTACTGTGACACTTTAAGAAGTAGAATTAAGCTGTGACAGAAAATGCTTGCAGGACACAACCCTAGCTGAGTCGGGTCCGCCAGTCGCAAAAACAACCGACCGTCGCCGGAGGCAGTTTAATTAGAATGCTTTTTACTTTCTACCCTCAAATTACAGATAAAGAGTAGTGTGAGACAGTTACTCGTATGACAAGGATTTTCAAAAGAAAAGTTAACACGTTTTTAAGTTTTGCCAGTATTTTTGGTGCTCCACATTCAAATCAGTCAAATTGGAAATAAATCGGTAATTTTAGAAATCTTTGAGAGAGGCCTATGTCCAGCAGTAGACATTATGCGGCTGAAATGATGATTATGACGAATCATTTAAATGAACATGGGGTTTTACTGATTTATAATATACAAGTTTACCTATGAATAAAGACAACTTTTCATAGCGAAAGAGTTAGAGGCAGGAAGAAAAAGACAAATATAGGCAACAGTATTCAGAGTGCTTTTTTCCAATGCGCAATATTTCGGGCATGTTCAGCCAAAGATAGAGATTAGGAACATTTCCCAACAAATATAGTCAAAACCGTGGTCAGAATACATTTAATATCTTATCAATTTACACTTTGTTGTTTTTATGCAAGTACGTACGTATAAACCCTTAGGTATATTCAAATAAAAAATAACGTTTGCTAAGCCTTTTAGATAGAATTTTTTTAAACTATAATCCAACTTTACCCCCAAATTACACAATTGATTTTGATAAAATTTGTATGGGACCACCTCGCATGTATATATAATATACCCTTTAACATAAAAAAGGATCGCGATTAATTGATAATGTCTCGTCTTGTTCTTTCAATGTCAAATATAAAAAACACTAAATTAGGTTTACAAATGATTGTATTTTTTTATGAATACGAATGTTTTAAATTCATATTTCACAGGTTAATTAGGCTACAACTGTCCAGCAGCGAAACAAGCTCTTCATAAAAGAAATGCGACAAAACAGGAACAGTCGGTGGAGTAACGAAATTAAAATTAACATTAGCCGCCGCCGCCGGGCTCTCACAACTTGTATTTCCGCTGTTACAATTAAATTCCCTTATTTACCGAGCTTGCCTATCTCGTAATTGCATTTGGGAGCTACATTTTTATGAAATACTAGCTCTACCCGCGGGTTTCGCTCCCCGTGGGAATTTCGGGATAAAGAGTTCCCAATGTCCTTCCCCGAGTCTCAATCTATATCTATACCAAATTTCATCCAAATCGGTTCAGTAGTTAACGCGTGAAGAGGTAACAAACAAACAAATATACAAACTCACTTTCGCATTTATAATATTAGTAGGATAGGATAGTAGGATAGGATTAGTAGGATATGCATAGTTTGTATGTAAAAGGTGTTTCTTATTTTATTACAAACTAGCTGTGCCGGTGGGCTACGCTGCCTAATAAAATTATTGTATGTCGTTCCCTAGGTATCAAACTATATCCTTATCAAATTTCATCTAAATAGGTTCAGTGTTAGAAGCGTGAAGTGGTAACTCGGCCGAGTTAATTTACATACCCATAACAAATTACAACTTTCTAGTACTTAGTCTTTAAGTAAAACCACGGAGGACGGACAGACACAGACAGAGAGACAGGCATGGCAAACCTATAATGGTGCCTTATTTACTACGGAACCATAAAAAAACAATTAATGTATTATATAAGGTGTCATATTCTATATACCTATAGGTATTGAAAATATTACAAGTTCGCTTGCTACACTTGCATTTTCTTCCAATCCCTCAATATGTCCCAATGGCAAACTGGTAGATAATACATTAGCATTAAGTTTGATTCTTTGTAATCAATCCATCATAAGATTGTGTGCAATAAACTTAAATAAATAAATTAGTTAGTCTCTTATGAAAAAAGTTTGCGATGTGTCAGAAATATTTATAATATTATAATCTAAAACGTGGTTAAAATTACCTATTCCTACCTTTAGAAGAGGCCAAAGAAGAAACAGGTACCTCTATGAAAAGAAAAACCTAATAAATATCCCGTTTCAAATAAAAATGATAAGTAGGTTGTTATGCTATACAACAGAAACATTTATTCCTTGTCTTTGAGCGACACAGCTTTTGAAAAGCAATATCGCACCCTGCAAATTTTAGCAGTAACGTTTATGTGAAATACCTCAGTAAAATACATTGGAGCCACAAATACCGCAGTAAAATACATCGGAGCTACAAATACCACAGTAACATACCACTTGTGATACAACAGAATCCAAACGTCGATAATATACATCTAGAGCAGATACATTGATTATTTATCTTTCATTTGCTACTAGATAACAATTCATATTAATGGGTTTCTAGGTACTTCGAGTTCTCTAGAAAAAGTGTGTTCTGTAAAAGGTTATAGAAGAAATAAGATCGATAAAAGTAATGACGATTCCTGGAATTCCAGTATTCCTTTGGTTTGGTGCACAAAAACCTAGTAAAAAAATAGTGTAAGAGGCTTTCTATGTCGACCTGTGAAAATCGTTAGCGGCTGAAGTCGAATTCAAGACAGCAAGTGTGGACCTAACTCCAACTTCTGCCTGGGATTTCTTATGTATCTATTCGCGGAGAGTTGATAAATTCAGGGCTGCTTAATTAATTACAAGATGCGGCTTGCTTATTATTTAAAAAACTTATAAAGTTTAATTTTTCACAATTTGAAATATTTATTAATCAATTAAAACAGGAAACAACACGTAAACCCCCAAACTACTCATTCGAACCGCATTCCAGAACGGAATGGCAATATAATATGGCCGCCGCATTCGCTCGCCCATTCGGGTCGCGGTACACAACAACTGCGTGCCTCGGCAAAAGCGGGAGACAAGCGACGGCCGCTTGCGATAAGTCGGTTGCAAGTCTGAGACGAATTAAAATATTTATCAACTCTCAGCGAACAGGCTTTACGTATGACTTACGTGTACTCACTGCCGCCACGTACTCGAATATTTGCAAACTGACGGAAAATATTTCATGCTTACCTGCAACAAAGAAAATCATTATTAAAAAGATTTAAAGATGAATTATTATAATTTTCGTTCCCAGTTACATCGGTATCTGTACAGTGTGTACAGCTTCAAAAACCTGGGACGCTTGCATCTCTTGAAAAATAAATAATAATAACAAATCTTTATTTTCAAGCCAGTAGATGATCAGTACAGATTTATGGGATCCACCTAGTAAGCTTAGAAAAAGCCTGTGGCAGGGGAACCCGCTCTTCCAAACACTTAGTATTAACATAGGCCTAGTTTACAAATAGATTTTAAAACTTTATAGAGATTTTTAGATCTTTTGACAAGCGTGTGTGTTGTGTTGTGTGTTTGTGATATCTCAGACTAGTTTTGACGAGATGTGTCTGTGTTATATTTTTGCACCCGGAAATTTACAAGAAGCCATAAGATTTGTAAGTGAGTAAACTCTTTATCGTACATAAAAAGATACAATTAAAAGACAAAAATCAATAGTACAAAGGCGGACTTATCCCCGTCAGGGATCTCTGATTTGTATAAAACTAATTCCCACAACTTTTCTCCTGAAACACAGCGTGAAAAGCCGGCGGCAACCATAAATAAACATGTTTAGGCGGTGCTCACAACAAAACCAGCAGAAATATCGCGCAGTCTGCGCGCGAAATAATTTAATTAGGCCATTGTTGCGCCGCGCGGTATGCAAACCCGGGCACAAAATAAGGACAGCAAAGAACTACCTATAAGGCTATAAATACAGAATTAGTACCTCTTCTTACCGAGTCGGAATGGCTTTTTCATTAGGTTGTAGAGCAGTGTATAGCCACTTATTGTTGCGCCGCGCGATATATAAACGGGGGCACAAAATAAGGACAGCAAAGAACTACCTATTACCACAGAATAAATAGCTCTTCTTACCGAGTCGGAATGGCTTATGATAAGGTTGGTGACCAGTGTGTGGCCACACTTACCACCCTGTCATTGGCAGAGTTGAAATCATCTAATACGTTCTGTACGTGAGAACTAGACTCACGTACAGAACGTCCTCTGCAAGATAATTCGAAGAAATATCTACTCAATGTGGTTCGCGATATATGGTAATGCATTGCAAGCCAATTTCATTCTTATACTCTAGAGACTCTAGACAAACGATTCATAATAGGTAGGTGCCCTACATAAAACCGATTGTGTGTGAGCGGCTCGTTATTACATGCTGATACACTGAATTTTCCACTAGCGAAGAGGTCGCCGAAACACATGCCTGCTTTACTATGTTTCTATGATTGCAACTGGTTATGTACAATAAAGATATAACAACAACTACCTCTTCGGAATGTTTCAACTGCATGAATGTATTATGACTTTATGAGCTTTTTACGTTAGTAGGTATACTAAACTTACTTAAAAGTGGCGTTTAGGTTTTTTACCGCGTGTGTTGTACGTATTATAAACATAACAAAAACTCTTAGGGTCCAGCGCAATATGCGTCTCCGTTCCCCGTCCCCGCACCTCTCCCCAGTTCAGGCCTTTGTGTTGGGGGGCAAACACAAACAGGTTAACGTGTGCATGAATGTATATCTATAGTTTTGTTTGTAGTAGCTGGCATAAATGATATTCCGCTTCTATGAAGTGCCATATATGTGACCATGCTTTCATTCAACCTTTCCTATAATGTATCATATCATGCATTTCTAGGCATTACCATGTAAGTAGCATCTGTAAACATCTTTAATTTGTGCAGACGGGAAAAGACGGGGAAGTTTCAGCCCCAACAAATTATTATTAATAATTCTTGCTTTTATTGTGTTACCTCAGAATAAGACGTAAACGTCGGCTTGTGTATTGAATAGTGTTTGTTTATTTCCAAACAAACTTCTAAAGATGCAACTTCTAAGGATGCAGACTCAGAGTAGACTTAGCTTTAGGTCAGCACGAAACAGCATCGGTGGTGAAGCGTTCCGTCGCTCCCTCTCGCTCTAACTAATGGCAGTTCTGAGCGACAGAAAAGGATAGCAGCATACAAAAGGTCTGATCCGTGCTGTAGTAGCCCAACCCCTACGCCTCTTAGCTACGTGAGCTGCTTCGGAGTCCAGGGTGCGTTTTTAAAGACGTACAAGAAATCGAAATTTCCTAAGACATGAATTTAAACTTTATTTAACTTTCATCCAAACCCGCCGCTTACTTTGCGAAGTTAATTGAGATCTCTTTGTTCTATACCTGAATTTCAAATACCACGCAGAACCTCAACATCTTCAACATTAAAATCAGAAAAAAAAGAGAGTATAAACCACATCCTACTAATATTATAAATACGAAAGTTTGTTTGTATATTTTTTTTAGTTTGTATGTTTGTTTGTTTGTTACCACTTCACGCTTAAACCACTGAACCTATTTAGATGAAATTTGATATGGATATAATTTAATACCCATGGAAAGACATAGGATAGTAATTATACACCCACAAGTACAGCCAGTAAAGTTAAAAAATGGATGAATAATGATTTTTTTGGGATCCAGAGTACTAAGAAGCTGCCATTTGAAATAAATTATTTGAAAGGAAACGGAGATAACATTTAAAGTTTTGTCTTCATCATGTCCTAGATAACCCTTCAAAATATTTTATTATTACAGTTTAAAAGAAGGACATGAAGCTTTTCTTCGCACATTAGCCAAAAGTGGGAGTTTTTCGCATATGAGCAAAAGAAAGCTTCACATTCTCACTATAAATTTTAAACAGAAGTTCATAATCATATTTGAAGCATGATGAAGGCAAATTTTTAAATGATATTTCCGTTTCATTTCAAATAGGGGCAGCACAGGACCCCAAACAATTAAAGTATTCCCTTAAGACGATACCTCCGCAAAAAAGGTTGTGTTGAGTCTAATTTATCTCGCAAAGTATTTGAAAAATAAATTTAAAATTTAAGGATATGATTTTTTACTCTTTTCTTAGTTTATTGATAAGATGAAAACATGATTGAAAAGAAAAATCTCGATAGAAATATTTTTCGAAATATGGTCTTACTTAGCAAACTTGTCAATATTATCGCTCGAATAGGACGACTTAAAAGAAACCTTTTGAACGATAAGTAAGATTTTCAGACATTTTTAATAATAACAAGATGAAATTTTGATTGATCATTTAATTTTGCTGTAAATTATTAAAAAAGGTTTTGGCGGTTACGACCTATTCGTTCATGTGGATTGGAACCCCAATTGAACACACCCACCGTATACCTCTCTCGGCCCCACGCGGGTCAACTCGCCGAGCGCTATCTCTTGCTCAGTCTGCGTAAGGATTCCTTGGACGTAAGACCTGTGCCAGTCGTCCGCGCATCCAAACGTTTCGAATGATCGATCTTTTATTTGTAAAAATTAAGTTTTAGGCCCAACGCAGACGACAGACTAATCCGAGCCGCACTTTTTGGTCTGTGAAAATAGAACCCTATTTTCACTTACTGTTTTACATTGTGATTGTGTACATAAGTATAATAATAATAGGTAAAATAAAAAATAGAAAACGGGAACATTCCTAATTTCTCAAGTAAAAAGCAAGCCTGATGAGACAAAAATTTAATAGATGGTAAGTACTTACCTACCTCAATGTTTCTAAATAAGTGGCTTATATTGATAAAATATGTAAAGTTTGTAAGAAAGGGAGTAGGTATGTCAATAAGTGCCTACCAATCTTACTGACTAGTCAAAATATAGGTACCTACTAGGTATAAGTTGTATCATACTGAGATGGCACCGTACTGTCCTAGTTTCAAACCATAATTACCTACTTATGTTATTTTCATACGTATCTACCTTTTTGTCTTATTCTACTGTTACAAGTTACAACTTATTCTACCCAGCTAACATTTTGGATAATATGCACCTACCGAATAACTTCGAAGTAAATCCGCCAATATAAAAGTACTACTGTTTTCAGGACGCCGCCGCAAGAAGAACAAGGAGGTGTAATTGATATGGAGTCGGATTTACAAATTATGTATTTGGACAATCAAAATATTCAGGATGAATTTAATGAAAATATTTCTGGACATCGTATAGTGAACATAACACAACAAGTACTTCTTTAAAGAATTAAACAAAATAGCCACCAGTCGCTTTGTGATTGTGGGTTAAATACCATCAACATTGTATCAGAATAATTGGCCAAGTGCGTGTCGGGCCACGCGCAGTGTAGGGTTCCGTAGTTGTAAATGCCAACTTAGAGTTCATGCCACTAAAAACGTCTAAAACGTCTAAGTACCTATTGAATTTGTATGAAATTTTCCTTTTCGAGTACATTTTATAAGTTGAACACCTATAACTTTTAATTTGGTAACCCTACTTAGCTCTGATAGTTTTCCTTTAAACTACATTATATATACTATAGCTGAGATTTTTTTCACGTGTCCATATATAACCGTTTAGCAGATAGATGGGACACGTGACTTAAACAAAAAAATTTACTTTAAACCTAAATATTTCAAACACGGATCCCTAAATCGAAAAATGGTGTTCCCAAACTCACAATATTTTTGAAAGACCTAATCAACGGTACCTCACACAAAGAGTTTGTAGAAAAAAAAAATTGACTTCCTCTTTACTTGTATGGCAGTTACCCTCATCATCATCATCATCATATCAGCCACAGGAAGTCCACTGCTGGACATAGGCCTCCCCCAAGGATTTCCAAAACGACCGATCGGAAGCGGCCTGCATCCAGCGCCTTCCTGCAACATTGCGTAGGTCGTCTGACCATCTAGCAGGTGGGTGCCCTACACTGCGCTTGCCGGTACGTGGCCGCCATTCGAGAACCTTTCTGCCCCATCGGCCATCGGATCTTCGCGCTATGTGCCCCGCCCACTGCCACTTTAATGAGCTAATCCGCTTGGCTAAGTCAGTGACCTTCGTTCTTCTACGAATCTCCTCATTTCTGATTCGATCACGTAGAGAAACACCGAGCATAGTCCTCTCCATAGCCCGTTGAGCGACCTTGAGCCTTCTTATGAGACCCATAGTAAGGGACCACGTTTCAGAGCCATAAGTCATCACTGGTAACACACATTGATTAAACACTTTCGTCTTGAGGCACTGAGGTATTCTAGACGATAAAACACTGCGCAATTTTCCGAACGCTGCCCAGCCTAGTCGAATTCGTCGAAAGACCTCTTCCTCGAAGCTGGAACTTCCTGCCTGGATCAATTGACCCAGGTAGATATACTGGTCTACAACTTCTAGGGTGGAGCTCCCAACAGAAACAAGTGAAGGCGTAACGTGCCTATTTGACATGGCCTTCGTCTTGTCAATATTCATTTTTAGGCCTACCTGTTGGGAAACTCGATTTAGGTCTTCAAGCATCGTACTTAAGTCCTCCATCGATTCTGCCATGACAACGATATCGTCATCAAATCGAAGGTGAGTGATATACTCGCCATTAATGTTAATGCCCAGTCCTTCCCATTCCAGGAGCTTAAAGGCATCTTCCAGAGCGGCGGTAAACAGTTTTGGAGATATGACATCTCCCTGTCTTACGCCTCTTTGCAATGGAATATCCTTCGTACTGTGCTCCTGTACTCGGACCGACATAGTGGCTTTGTTGTATAAGCACTTCAACACCTCGATATACCTACAGTCAATTCGGCACCGCTGGAGAGACTGAAGCACGGCCTACGTTTCGATCGAATCGAAGGCTTTTTCGTAGTCCACGAACCCTAAACACAACGGCCGATTATACTCCCTCGTCTTCTCTATAACCTGCCGCAATGTATGGATGTGGTCCATGGTACTATAGCCTTTTCGGAATCCGGCTTGTTCGGGAGGTTGGAAGGCATCAAATCTGTTAGTGAGACGGTTCGTGATAACCCTCGAAAACAACTTATAGACATGACTAAGAAGCGTGATGGGCCTATAGTTCTTCAAGAGAGTATTGTCACCCTTTTTGAAGAAAAGGACCACCACGCCCCTGTTCCACGCTTCTGGCGTTACGCCCTCGAGCAGAACGGAATTAAAGAGCCTCTGAAGGACTTTCAGTACCGGCGTTCCGCCCGCTTTCAGAAGCTCTGCTGTGATCCCGTCCTCGCCCGGCGCCTTGTTGTTTTTTAGCTGTTTGAGGGCCATTCTAATCTCGTAAAGACTGATGTCCGGGATATCCTCGGTTACCCTAAAAAAAATTATTTCTTTTCGCCATGATTGATATACATATCCATACGAAATTACAGCTTCCTAGTACTTATATTTTCTGAGTAGGACCGCGGACGGACAGACAGACAGACAGACAGACAGACAGACAGACAGACAGACATGGCGAAACTATAAGGGTTCCTTGTTTACTACGGAACCCTAAAAATGTACGGGAATAACATCAAATTTATTTTTATCATGCTCCATGTGCAACGAACAATTTACAATAAAGAATACATTGGAGGATGTCAATAAAGATGGAGTAGCAAAAGCTATGGTAGCAGGTTGTGGTCACCCCCAACTCAAACAAATTAGTGCCTGCCTCCTTAGATATACCAATTATGTCTGAGCGCATTTACAACCGTGCACATGACAAAATATGCGAAAACTGGGGGACCACAGCTTAGGACGAAATGAAAAAAGCTGGAGAAAGAGAAAAAGCTGCTGCGATTGAAGAGGGTAAAAAAAGATAAAAATGGCAATGCCATAATTAATGTTATACTGGATGGTTGCTGGTGAAAGAGACCGCAGTTAGCAGTTGATTGTCCAGTTCAAACTTTATCAAGATTATTATATTACTTAGGATGTTTTTTTTATTTTTATGTTTAATACATCAGTCTCATCGTATAATCAAAAGATATCAATTATTATTGTTATTATGCTATTTTATTGTATATGTTTAGCTTGTTTTATATTTTTATTTTGTACACCTATATATATTTAAAAATACATTAAAACTATTTTACGAAATATACTGAATATTTTTCTTTTACATATTCCATACCTATGTTTTAATGTGTGCAACTTTCCCCAAAGACCTTATTATTGTATCGAAATATATAAAAATAATATTTTCTGATCAGCCGACCGGTCAATTTGTAACTATATTTAAATATTTTGTCTTTTGATTTCTTGGCGAAAGTAACATAAAAGTTGTTAACTTTATTGTATGAAAAAAATACCATACATAAAGACCATAGTCACAGAATACATACTAGTACTTACGTACAGAAGTCTTACTCTAAAAAGAAATTCAAAGAAATATCTATTCAATATTGTTAGCGATATGGTCTAATTTAACTCGCGTCAGAATTCGACGCCTACTCGTTTAGATACCTAGAATTTCAGTTGCAAGCCAATTTCATTCTTATTACGCTAGTCAAACGGTTTATCATAGGTAGATACCTACACAAAACCGATTGAGTGAGCAGTTCGCCTAGGGTTGTCAAGATACTAACATCGCCATCTAGCGCAGGCAATTTCAAATAGGCGTTTTTGGCTGCGCATATATTCACCTACCTTGTTAACTGTACATACATAGGTAATATATTATAACGTATTTATATCTTTTTCCGTAATAATAACCATATATATGTATGTTACCAATATATCATAATATACCTATCATATGATAATTATATAATTAATGATATACTAAATAGGTACGGTACCTATTTAGTATAAATGATTCAATATTAATATGCTTCGTAAAGACGCTAAAGGTAAGGTACCTAAAGTTCAGCGTCTTAGGAAGCGTAAAAAAAGTTAAATCTGGATCATTGTCTGTGTTTAAGCAATTAAACACTGCACAGTATTTACTGCATAGTATTTTGCCTTTTTAGGGTTCCGTACCCAAAGGGTAAAAACGGGACCCTATTACTAAGACTTCGCTGTCTGTCTGTCACCAGGCTGTATCTTAAGTACCGCGATAGCTAGACAGTTAAAATTTTCACAAATAATGTATTTCTGTTACCGCTATAACAACAAATACTAAAAACTAAATAAAATAAATATTTAAGAGGGGCTCCCATACAAAAAACTTGATTTTCATAGATAATGGTACAGAATCCTTAGTGCGCGAGTCCGACACGCACTTGGCCGGTTATTTCTTTTTCTTTCCATGACCATTAAGTCGGTAAATCTGGTGAACAAACCGCGCGTGCGTCACTGCTCACTGCTCGCTAGCGACTCTAGCGAGTCGTCCTTGCTGGATTAGCCTCCATATAGAGGCCGCAATGCGTAGGTATATTTTCGATACCTAAACGGGGAGTGACACAGGCCTGCCATAGTAACTAGATGACGTGACTACTTCGATTTGTTTAAGAACGTTTTTTTTTTCGTATTTGAATATACATGTACTGCTATAAGTCACCAATGCTATGAATCACCTCTTTTAACGTATCTGCTGAATTAAAAATATTATTGTAAACATCTATCTGCTATCTCCATACGTTCTAAGCTCCCGAGTTCATGAACATGTTCTCGGGAGTGCGCGTAAAAATAATATCAAGGAAAGCGCCCCCTCGCGCAATCGACACGATACGTCTAGCTCCGCCCACAAATGAGGTACATGAATTTTGTGGTATCGTCTTAACCGAATTTCTTAAAACCTAACTCGAACTTAGTTCGCACAGCCGCCGCCCGAGGCCG
Source organism: Acrobasis consociella (assembly GCA_963555685.1). Classification (NCBI taxonomy): domain Eukaryota; kingdom Metazoa; phylum Arthropoda; class Insecta; order Lepidoptera; family Pyralidae; genus Acrobasis; species Acrobasis consociella. The sequence continues at coordinate 563,779 of OY743119.1, read as the reverse complement.
CCACCAACTTCGCAAAGCTAATTTAGATCTCCTTGTGCTATATTAAAATTCCTGCGACCCACAGATTTGAGCCGAGAAAAACTTTCAGTAACTTCGCAGGAGATTTATAGCGAAAACGGCAAAAAAGGAGTATAAATACGTTGGCTAGAGTAATAAAAGCTCGCTCTTTTGATATTTATTGAAGCGTGAAACGACAAAAAGTATTGTAAGATATGGTTTGGAAAGATATTTACTCATTGCCTCTTGTGTACTATGGATCATCTATTCACCCACGTGCCTAGTGAACTTACTCTATAATCTAGTGATTAGGTACTGCGATTGTAAATAAACAAATTGTATTTAATAAGTGGCCAGCGTTGATGAATACAAAATATAAAATATCTTCGTTTCCTTTCAAGGGATTTATTTCAAACTAGCTAATGCCCGCGACTTCGTTCGCGTGGACTTTAGGACTCCGGCATATAAATATGGTCATCAGGCTGAAAAACTTTTGCTAATGCGTCATTAATGTATATTTCTAACAGTTTAGCTGGACCATTATATTTTTGCATCAGGTGTTCCAGATCTTCGAGTTTTATACCTCAACAATAAAAGTTCATCAGGCTGAATAACTTTTGCTCAGACGTCATTTTTAGGGTTCCGTAGCCAAATGGCAAAAACGGAACCCTTATAGATTCGTCATGTCTGTCTGTCTGTCCGTCCGTATGTCACAGCCACTTTTTTCCGAAACTATAAGACCTATACTGTTGAAACTTGGTAGGTAGATGTATTATGTGAACCGCATTAAGGTTTTGACACAAACATAGAAAAAAAAACAGTGAATTTTGGGGGTTACTCCTACTTAGAACTGAAACTCAAAAATTTATTTTTCATCAAACCCATACGTGTGGGGTATCTATGGATAGGTCTTCAAAAATGATATTGAGGTTTCTAATAGCATTTTTTTCTAAACCGAATACTTTGCGCGAGAGACACTTCCAAAATGGAAAAAAGTGTGTCCCCCCCCCCCCGTAACTTCTAAAATAAGAGAATGATAAAACTAAATAAAATATATGTTGTTCATTACCATAAAAACTACCAGCGAAAATTGGTTTGAACGAGATATAGTAAGTAGTTTTTTTTTTAATACGTCATAAATCGTAAACGGCAATTTACCTTTCATTCAATCAACTCAAATATAAAAATTAAAAAAACATACTACAAGACTTTAATATTATGTTATTTGCTACTACGGAACCCTTCATGGGCGAGTCCGACTCGCACTTGGCCGCTTATTATATTTCTTGTAGTTAAGCTGAACCATTAAGTTTTTGCATCAGGTGTTCCAGATCTTCGATTTTTATATCTCAACAAAAAATGTTCATCAGGCTGAACTACTTTTGCTAAGGCGTGATTTTTATATTTCTTGTAGTTAAGCTGAACCATTAAGTTTTTTCATCAGGTGTTCCAGATCTTCGATTTTTATATCTCAACAAAATAATTTCATCAGGCTAAACTACTTTTGCTAAGGCGTCCTTTTTATATTTCTTATAATTAAGCTGGACCATTATGGTCTTACATCATGTGTTGCAGATCTTCGACATTTATATCTCAACAAAAAATGCTCATCAGGCTGAACAACTTTGGCTAAAGCGTCATTTTATATTTCTTATAGTTTAGCTGGACCATTATGGTTCTGCATCAGGTGTTCCAGATCTTTGATTTTTATAACTCAACAAAAAATGCTCAGCGGGATAAACAACTTTTGCTAAGGCGTCATTTTCATATATCTTGTCGTTAAGCTGGACCATTTAGTTTTTGCATTAGGTGTTATAGATCTTCGATTTTTATATCTCAACAAAAAATTATCATCAGGCTGAACTACTTTTGCTTAGGCGTCATTTATATATTTCTTATAGTTTAACTGGACCATTAAGGCTCTGCATCAGGTGTTCCATTTTCCAAAATTAATTATAGCCTATATGTTGCTCAGGCTTAATTAACAGCTACATAACAAAAAAATTTTTATTCGAATCCGTCCAGTATTTCCTGAGATTGGCGTGTACTAACAGACAAACAATCGCCCATAGAAAAATTATCTTTAAACTTTAAATGATGATAATTTTTTTATCTGACAACAGATTTCGATGAAACAAAGCCTATATGTTGCTCAGGGATGAGCTTAATCTTTTAGTGAAAACCGCGTAAAAATCTGTTCAGTAGTTTTAAAGATTAGCGAGTACATACAGACAGACAGACAGACAGACTTAAAATCCAAAAAATCTTTTTTGTGTTCTGTTACTCTTTTATTATCACCCACATCCATTTTTTGTAATTTTTATCAAATGTACAGACACGCGGTTCCTACTGTTTTATTATATGTATATTGATGGACTAAACTCCGAAAAATTCTAGTACCCCCGCCGAAACACGGAGAAGCTCAAGAATTATTTGTATGCCGCTCTTGTGGTCATAGTCATCCATTACAAGTGTGATGGTGCAGATGTGCGGACTACAACGGTGGACACCTCACACGCGAAAGCGGTAGTAATGTCCCATCGGGCCACCGAGCTACATCAAATTGCAGAGGATGTCCTTTTTTAATTTATTTATTTTACCTCATCTATCTATACATATAATTAAACAGTAAAAAAAATATGTCTACGTTAAATATATTTAAACAAAATATTTGAGGCGATGGAGACATTGTAATGGAGTAAGAATAAAAAAAATCTGTCTGTGAATAATAATCTCCGAAAATACTAGACGGATTCGAATTAAACTTTTTTTGTTATATAGCTGTTAAGCCTGGGGAACATATAGGGTACAATTAATTTTGGTAAATGGAACACTCGATGCAGAACCATAATGGTCCAGCTTAACTATAAGAAATATAAAGATAAAGCCTTAGCAAAAGTTGTTCAGCCTGATAAGCATTTTCTGGGGTTAAAAAGTCCACGCAAACGAAGGCACGGGCTTCGGCTCGTACACAAATAAAAGTGTGTCGGCCTTATCTACTTGTCAACCAAACGAGTGATGGGTGATTTTGTAAGCTAGTATTCAAAATATCTAGCAGTGTGATATAGGCCGAGCTGGGAGCACTTAACAGTCATTTCCGGCTGCATCCGTTGCAGGTTATTGCCTCCAAACTGAGCGGAAGTTGCTCTGCCTGTCTCTCACTCGCTTGCATTGATTAGTGAATGCCTAATCAATTAATTAATAAGCCTGATAGAAGATCGATTTGTGTGTTTTCACCTACGACAGAGAAGTGTTATAAGCTTGACGGTCTGTCTGTCTGTGTCATCGTCACGTTCGAACGGATGGACCGATTTCCATGCAGTTCTTTTTTTACGTTAAAGCAAGTTCCCTTGCGGTGGTTCTTATTTTTTTTTATTGATTCTATGTTCTTCTGTTTGATGAAATTTTGCAGTTTAAAAGTTATTGAGGGTTGTTAATGCTTGAATGTTTTCCCTATCAAAGTCGTATAGTTAGCACCGCTACTTATTACTAGATGCCTTTCTTGACAGTCGGTTTTTTTTTAATTTGCCTAGCAAATAAGCTTGTGCTTATACCCATGACAAAATAGGTTTTACTTTTTGTGCTAAACCTGGCATTTAGATTTTATAACTCGTTAACTCCATTGTAGATAAAAAAATAAAATATCTGATGATAGTAATATAGTCTGATATTACATAATTTATGACTGCACACTTTGAAACATCCGATTTCCATAACCGAATGACGGGCATAATCAGCTTTGCAATATTGCATGTTTTAATAAGCTCGTCTGGCAAAGCTTCAACGTAAAAGCTTATTAAAGGGGGCGAGGCCTTGCCGGTCTGAAAGTCATATCAAAATGAAACGCTCAGTTGGTGTTGGTGGCGAAATGTTTTACACTTATAGCTCACATTGTTCTTTTATAAACGTTAATCATTGTATTAAATAAATAAATAAATATATAGGGACAAATTACACTGATTGAGCTAGCCCCAAAGTAAGTTCGAGACTTGTGTTATGGGACACTAACTCAACGATACTATATTTAATAACAAAAACATATATAGATAAACATCCAGGACCCAGGACAATTTGAAAAAGGCCATTTTCCAACTTTCCCTGACCGGGAATCGAACGCGGGACCTACGCCTCGGAGGTCGTCACGGTCTATATTAAACGGGAGTCTTTTGAAGCTTTTAAAATCAACAACATTGATGAAAGCAGTGTCTTATAACCCAGTAAGGCGGTAAACCCGGAACTTCAACGAGAACTAAGCTTTTAAATAAGAAGAAAGCAGATCTTGATATACCTATTAGTGTTTCGATTGTGATCACTCCAAGAGTAATAGACTTAAAGTGTGGTCAAAAGTTTTTTAGGGTTCCGTAGCCAAATGGCAAAAACGGAACCCTTATAGATTCGTCATGTCTGTCTGTCTGTCCGTCCGTATGTCACAGCCACTTTTTTCCGAAACTATAAGACCTATACTGTTGAAACTTGGTAAGTAGATGTATTCTGTAAACCGCATTAAGGTTTTGACACAATAATAGAAAAAAAACAATAAATTTTGGGGGTCCCCATACTTAGAACTAAAACTAAAAAAAATATTTTTCATCTAACCCATACGTGTGGGGTATCTATGGATAGGTCTTCAAAAATAATATTGAGGTTTCTAATATCATTTTTTTCTAAACTAAATACTTTGCGCGAGAGACACTTTCAAAGTGGAAAAAAGTGTGTCCTCCCCCCCGTAACTTCTAAAATAAGAGAATGATATAACTAAAAAAAATATATGATGTTCATTACTATGAAAACTACCAGCGAAAATTGGTTTGAATGATATCTAGTAAGTAGTTTTTTTTAATACTTCATAAATCATAAACCGCAATTTACCTTTCATTTAATCAAATTAAACGTAAAAAAAAACATGCTGCATGACTTTTATATTTTGTTTCTTGCTGCTACGGAACCCTTCATGGGCGAGTCCGACTCGCACTTGGCCGCTTTTTTTGTTTTATATTCGATGTACGATAAATTTATCACTTATTAACGGTAATGTTTATATTATTTTTAAATCGTGATTTGAATCGTGTCAATAGGTGATGCGGCTAGCAAGTTAACAACCCATCACTATTTTGATTTCTTTTTTCGTTTTAAGGCTGAACATCACGCTGAGCGTGGTGTTTGGGTTTTACGGCCCTGGGCTCTGTCTACCTCGTCAGAGATAAAGTCGTGAAAATGAGTGTTATGTAGGTATTTATGTATTAAGCGCAAAAGCTACAAACTACTAGCGTTTCGAAACGACCACTGCTGGAAAAATACGCCGAAACCTACTTGCTTTATAGTGTTAAGCACCACCTCACTTACAATGCTTACCTCTACTGACCCTTTGAGCTCCACAAATTACACCATAAAAACCATTACACCACTAAGCTACCTCGACCCCATCCATTCTGATAGTCCGAACTGGCGAATTAGCACTTCAAAGTTCCAAACGAGATCAGCCGAAGGGATTTCCGCAAATCCAAAACTGTACTTCCCTGCCAAATTATATTGACCTTTCCACATAAAATAAATGGGTATAGAAGGATAACTCTTGTTCATATCTTTAAGTTAAGTGAAACAATTTTTTGGATAAAATTTCTGATAGAGAAAATTTGTTAGTTTGCCGTTCAGTTCTTTGTATTTTGGCTCAGGTATATATAATATTCGTATCGCCCTCGGCTACGTTTTGTATTGTTATTGTTTTGTATTTTTTTCTAAGGGAACTTTAGTAGCTTTACTAAGTTTTTATATAAAACGTCTAAAAGGCGATACGAATACTTTCACAAATTAACGTGCTAAGGCTACACATCTTGGTTGATGTAGCATACCTTTTTTGCATACCTTTCTGGATCAACGGAATCTTTATAATTCTACAGTACACTACACTTCAAATGCATCCAATTTCTTACAAATTACAATGAGCATCGTCTTTTCTGTTAAAAAGTAAAAAGGGAATCATTTCAATGCGCAGATGTACCGTTAGAATTTTGTTAGCGCGACGAAATTGGTACCTGTGTTGTTGTCATGTATTTTTTTTAAATGTAATCTGTTAATTCCAACGGGCAGATTTTTTTCAAATTTCTTCACGCGACGAAAGGCGCGTCACATCTGTGTCTTCGTTAATTTGTGGTAACCCCCCGGGCCACATTACGACCGGACACAAAGAGCTAGCTATTACTGTGATACCTCACGGACACCTCGGTAGGGCTAACCTTTATCCAGTCGCGGCAGCCGGCGAAAGGGCCAATTGAAAAGCTAAGGTTATTCTAACATGGGCAGGTGTTAGGGAATTTTAATGTACAGGTAGCAATGGACATTTAGGCCATGCGGTAAAGGCAGAGTAGGAAACAAGCGTCTACGTCTATGCCGCCAGCACTTGGCATCTGGCTTTTGTCTTGGGAATGATATAACTTAGCATGAGATGTTTTTGCTTGGTCTTTAATCGTCTTTTACGACATCTGACAGACAGATTCATCACCATTTCAGCCGCATAACATCCACTGCTGGATATAGGCCGCTTTCAAAGATTTCTAATATGACCGAACAAGAGCGGCCTGCATCCAGCGCTTTCCAACAGCCCTGGTCACTGGTCAGGTCAACTGACCACCTTGTAGGTAGGTGCCCTACGCTTCGCTTGCCAAAACGCGGTCACCAATCAAGAATCTTTTGGCCCCATCGGTCATCGGTTCGTCGAGCTATGTGTCCCGCCCACTGCCACTTCAACGAACAGGCAGAGATGGATGGAGTGGTCCTTTTTAAGGCCAGAAGCCAGACGACTAAACGTGAAAATTTAATTATGAATGTAAACAATGCTTATGTAATATGTATGTATTTCATAAGCATACATTTTTATGCTTCAATTTTTACCTAATACTACCTGAAATTTATGGGGTGCAGTGCTGCCTCGTTTGAAATAAATTATATGAAAGGAAAGGGAGATATCATTTAAATGTCTTGACCAAACCCTGGATAACCCTTCAACTTAAATTTTGAACTACTGTTTACAGTTTAAACGTGAAGCATTTCTACGCACATTACCCATAAGTTAAATTCCCCATGTTGGTCTCCACCCAGCAGTGAGTCCATCCTTTACTGTCGGCACTCGTGAACGCTCCCACTTGGGAAATTACGGCGCCGGCGACGCGAGAGCTAACTTCGTCATAACTTATATTGTTACATCGCTCCCACAGACATTTTTATCCTCTTTACAATTCTTTTAATACAATTTATCATTTCAGCCTTCATGATCATCTACTTTTTAGGGTTCCGTACCCAAAGGGTAAAAACGGGACCCTATTGCGAAGACTCAGTCCGTCTGTCGGTCTTTCACCAGACTATATCTCATGAACCGTAATAGCTAGAAGGTTGATATTTTTAAAGATGATGTTTTTCCTTTGCCGCTATAACACCACAAAAAATACTAAAACCATTAACACATAACAAATAATAAACATTTAAGTGTGGCAAAATAATACGTGTTTTTTTTTAGATAATGTTACGAAACGCTTTGTGCGCGAGTCCGGCTCGCACTTGGCTGCTTATTTGTTTATATCTTTCGAATGTGGCCAAAGCTTCTGTAATTTTTTATACTACCTGTACCTATATCTAGCATTAACAACTAGGATCATCGACTTTACGCGCGCAGTTTGTTGAGTACTTGTGGTCCAGAGATAAGGGGTATTGAGTTCTAATCCCACACGCATAAATTTCTTTTTCTTATGAATTTTCAATTTAGACTTCTAATTTTCCGAAGCCATTATTGCACATATATGAATTGTGCATGCGTTTCCTCACTTAGTTTTGCACTTCATTGCTTTTATCTTGCAGTAAATGAATAAAAGTTTAACCTTAAGCTATATCACAAGACTTACAGGATTTATCGTGAGTACAAAGCTCATCAATCAAGCAGCACAAGAGCTTTAAGTTAATCGTGTGGTGAGCCCGGCTTACCAGGAGCGCAGAGATACGAGACGGTATTGTCAGTCGCTTAATGTATGTATACCTTTATTTATATTACTGCGCATTCCATTTATATTATAGTAGGCGAAACCGCAAGACACTCTCGCCTTGTAAAATTATATCTGATGTTCGCTAAATTCCTGGCTAAATTGTTTTCTGGGATATGTTTATTGTTGCCTAATTGCCTAACCTAAAAATACAGAGTCTAAGATAATATTTTGAAACTATCTCTTTAATGCTGAAATCAGTGCAAAATACTAAACACTTTTCTAAAAACCTATCAAAATATGATTTGACTTCCCATACAGGTTGATCGGCTGATCCGAGTTTCCATTTCTTTTGACGTGATAACGTCTTTAAAATCGTTTTAGTCGGGTGACATGTTCAGAAACTTGTGTCACACCAAAACCTCACGAGCGCGATCGCAGGTATAACGAGAGAGAGACGGACCGATCTCCCGTCTCATCTCGAGACGTTAATATACTCACCAATAAGACGTTATGACGTAAACATCTCGATCGTAAACCTACTTTACAAACAACCAATTTTTTTATTAACAATAAGGTATATACCATCGAAACGCATAGGTCTCCTGTTCACACTTCCATTTGTCTCGATCAGAAGCGGTAGTTAGTGATTCTTTCTATAAAAAGCAACATATATTTTTTAATATTCCAATATATGTCCTTAGAGAAAGTTGTTCAGTATCATTGACTGAAGAATCTATCCTTTAAATAGTTTCAGCATGAATGCTTTATTTACCGCAAAAAATCATCCCTTCGGTAGGCAACTCCTGACTTTGCGTAATACAAGTGCGCCACTACTGGTGTCTACGAGATAACGCGCAGTAGGTACAGTCACCTGTAAATGGAGATATCCAACTCATTGCAATGTCACCCCTATTAGCACAGAATAAAGGTGTGTGAATGGTAAGTGACTCTTGCCGCTGCGTACTGTACTGTACGCAAGCGTTGTTCGTTGAACCAAGTGTCACTTTACGAAGTAGCACATAGAGCACAAGTATTTTAGCTCAATATGTACAGACTCCCCTCGTAATTCAATTCTTTTTTTCGGAACATTTTGTAATTGGAACAAAGTGGCCCGCGGTAAATTTATACCAGCCACAAGTCTTATAATGTTCTGTGACGTGACGTCAATATTGCTTAAACACACACACAGGCACATTAAAGTCGATATGTGATGCTTCAGCAATAAAAAATGTTTTAGTTGCTGAAGTTGCAATATGCGTTTTTCGATCATAACTTTTTTTCGTTTTTTACTTTCTCGAATAAATCTTTTTACACCTTATGCCTCTCGTTTATACACGTCTTTTAAGTTTTTTAGGGTTCCGGGTTCCTTGGCCGGTTATTTATACATGATATCTTCACAACTCTCCGAGATATAAGGGGATCGCACTTTTTCGTGGAATCGGAGCCTACACTGGAGCGAACAAAAAGTCATTTCCAATGTCAAACTCAAAATTTATTCAATTATAAAATGTCAGATTCGGGGCTTAGGCTAAACGTTTGTCTCCTCCAGTCTGCGGGATATCCGGACGGAGGCAGCGAGTGTGATGCGACGGAACAAAAAGAACTGTGAATTATGAGTCTGGGAGCGTTTCAATCGTTAAAAATGCTTCAGTGTTATTTTTTGACGCGTTCAGTTTTGTACTTTTCTATAAATATATAGTAAATTTGTCAAATTATGGAAAATAATGTCCCCATATTGTAACATGTAAGTTCGGAACTCTACTCTGACTTCTGAACGTGGCCAGGACACGCATTTTGCAATATATTTTTTAGTAGTCTGTAACATAATCGACATTTGCAGATAATGTGACAAAGAAAATATAGTCTAAAATTATGATCGAAACATAAAATCTAAGCTCCGACTAGATAAGGATACTATTCTGTAACACTTTATCACTGCACATAAAAAGGGTAGTAACTTGTTAGAAGTCAAATGTTATTTACAGTATAATGAAGAGCTGATACTACTTTTAGTAGATTGCTTCAGTACAATAAGTTTTTTTCAAATTATTGTACTGAAGCAATAAAAGTACGTAGAAAATAATATTAATGGTCTTCGTACCTACGAGTACCTCGTTATCCGGCCTCCGGCGTACCGTCACCGGCCGTCATTACCAGTGCTCAATCTGACAGCTCCATTACACGGTGACCGCGTCACCATCCGTCACGACAACTCCACCCGCAGCTGTACTCCTAGTACACTATCGCTATATACCGGGATTTGTGACGCCATTTTTAATATGAATTACTTTAATTCCTGTGCCATGTGGTTTCCGACAAAGTAGAATAGGACCACTCCAAGTCTTGTGTGTCGTAGAAGGCGACTTAGGAAATACAAGTTGAACAAAGCTATAATCATCATGAGACCTCTTCAACCCGTCTAGCCAGCGAGGAGAGTGTAGGTCAAGTTCTTTGGCTGCTCTGGCCAAATATGGCTCTGGTAGTACAGAGAGGGTCGTGCTCCTGCAGTGGAGACTAAAAGTCCTGATGATGATGATGATGATTAAAAAAAAGAAGGTTCATACTATTGAAAAACACCTATTTGACCTGTACATATATTTATTTCCGGAATCCAATGAAAGAATAACGTAGGTCGGTAAAAAAGGAATTGACCTATAAAAGCAGAATAAATACAGCTTGATATTTTGCACGTACTTTTTGTATGTTTGTCATAAACAGTTTAATGGTAAACCGCTTCACACGTAGTAAAGTTGCGGCGATTGTGCAACAAACTAGAAACAGTACAGATACGACACGTTGTACAATGTGCGCTTTTATGCAGCTGACATACACGGCATAATTTCAACTCCGGTAAAGTGGCACAAACGAGGTAAGAAAATGACCATAAATTCAAAATTATCGTAACAGAACACTCGAAGTAGAGCCGCCGAAATTATAATTAACCCATACGCTAGCCGAAACATTGCAACAATAAAACAAATCATGAATTGAATATTGAGACAATATAAACTAAAAGTCATATTGTAGACACATGATTTAATAATAATCATACAGATAAGATAAAAAATATAGAAGGAAATAATAATATCTACTCATGTGGGTTTCCTACGCGCCACGCATGAATGTGTGGACGGTGATGTGTAATTCATACGAAGCTTAGTCAAAGTACTAATGGAATAGCACCTTAAAAGTAGGTATTAAGTCCAGTTATAAATTATCTATCTATCCGTTCTATAGTTTATGGTGCGGCATCGACTGCCATCGAAGTTTGTACAGCCATTATGAATATTTCAATAACATGCATCGTGAATCTTTCATGTTTTACGGATTTTACGGCAATGCAAAACCATTTTGCTGAGGTGTTTCCATTGACTTCTACTTTTTTATTCTAATTTAAAAACGCCGCACAATTTGCGAAGAGGTACCAAACGTAGGTACAAACTCGTGCTCGTGACAGAGATCGATTTACCCGTTTGAAGAGCTCATTCATCATGAATTTATAATGTTATGATTTTGTCGATGGATTATTTTCCCCTTGACCTTCATCCATAAAGGAACCTTGGCCTTTGTATTCATCTCCTTTAATGAAATAAGCTACACTGCCACAAATAGATTGTCGTCATCATTTCGGCCCTTCTTCCGCCCCGCATAGGCCTCTCTTTGTTGACTCAATCCATCTCAATTCAAACCAGAGATTATAACTAACATTCTCATTTCGGACTTGTGCACACATTCGCAATGCACTCGCAAGTAGTTTAATGTTTGTCAGATGTGAATTGAGGTCTTCTATTACTATTGCTTTTTACAAGCTTCATTTAACTTGCAATCTATCTTTTAAGTAAGTGTAAATGTTTGTTTAGGTCAAATCTTGCAACTTAATTTTCAACCAGTTATCCTCAACCTATTGAGCTGAAATTTTTTATACATGTGTAAATCGGATGACAATACAATATTATGAAGTCAATGAGCTGTTGTGGTGATGGAGCCGGGAGATATTCGACATAAATCAGTCACAAAACAACATAACCTCATTGAGTAGGACTCATTTGATTTGTCTTGACGAGCACTTTATAGTAGACGATGCCTAGAGTCAGATCACGGAGACGGAAGGCGGTCGATGGAACTCAGTCATAAAACAACATAACCTTATTGAGTAGGACTCGTTTGATTTGTCTAGCTTGACGAGCAATTAATGGTAGACGATGCATAGGGTCTGATCACGGAGACGAAAGGTTATCGATGGAACTCAGTAAAAAACGACGCAACTCTATCGAGTTTGGGCTTATTTCATTTTTCTTAGTAAGTACTTTGGCCTCACAAAACTTATATCTTAGTACAAGTTTTGAAAAAAAATGACTACTACGCGAGCCAAGCCCCGCGAGTGTTACATTTTAATGCGCCCTACTTCCGATTGCCACCGCCGTCTGCCGTGCGTTAACATTTCACGAGCCTCCGGGCTTCTGCACACATTCGCACCTAGTTCCATATTTATAGGAAATGTCGCTTGTGGCTTTAGCTTTTTTCTCTCTCTTACCTTTGACATCCCTGGATAATCGCACTATTACTTTACACTAATATTAATATGCAGGAAGCTGACACCCTGGATTAACACATAGGCCATACCTAGGCTTTAGGCGCGGATAACACCGCAGGCTCAGCAAGTTATAAATTAAAATTTGACTTAAAAGGCTTGCATACGTAGGTCAGTTGAAGTTTTGAGATGTTCGTAATGTAAAAATGGAACGCATTCGTTTTTCTTTGCAACGATGGAGCTTAACCGTAAATGTTTGCGTGTATGATATTTTATGATTTGAAATTTGGTTTTACTGAAAACTTAGCCTTCAACGGTTACTATCAGCGTTAGGGGAGTCTGCCCCATCTCGAGCAACAGTTTCTAGATGGTTCAGTGAATTTAAAGGGGCAATATAAAACAAACCTCAAAGATGTCCATAGAAGTGGTCGCCCACAAACGGCAGTAACTGCAGAAAATGTGTAGACTACCGAAGTGATGGTGCGAAAAGAAGTACGAACTACTTACTCGGACATCGAGAATATTCTGTGCGCAATTTCGGGGAGCGTTAACATTATTTAGTGCACGGGTTACTCACGTATAGAGTCAGCTACACACATTCAGTCTAATTCGCCCTGATGAAGACCTCCGGATGAGGTCGAAACATGTCGGTAGTAGCTGACTCTATACGTGAGTAACCCGTTCACTAAATAATGATTGTATCTAGCGTTAACATTATTTTGCATCAGCATTTTGGAGTGAGGAAGCTTTGCTGTCTTTGGATCCTCGTTTGCTCTCAGACACTGAAAGGCCCACGTGGATTGGTGCCGCGAAATGTGTCTACGATTTCGAAAACGTCAAGACATGTTTCGAATCATCACAGGCAAAGAAACGTGGATTTACCAAAATAATAATAATAAATTTATTTATTCAGACTATCGTCCACTTTGGTTAGTAACATTGCTATTCTTACCCTAATGTTAGTATTATATAAAAAATATACTAACGTCTAATCACCGCTGTACAATTCCATGTAAAACTGCACAGCAGCGATTGACGTATGCGCAGTACAGCCTGCTGGCCAACATTTTTAGGATGCTTTTCAAAATTATGTCTTTTCAAAAGAAAAGTTGCTGACACTGTAAAGACCTCCTAAAGTTGATAAAAAATGGTGGCTAGTTTTTTTCTTCGCAGCGGGCACACTATACGGGCTACAAATATGTTTGAAAAATCATAGATCTGTTTACTCGGAATGGTATATAATATAAAAATTGCTGAAAGATTTCCTCGCAGCTCCCGGTGATTTTTCTGTTCCCGATAATCATGGAAAAAATAAAAGGGCTTTTTTTGGTGTGCCGAAGAGGCCGTGGGTCGTGGCCGCCTACGAAGTCGCAATGTTAGACCTATCGGATCAATACTGGCTAAAGTAATTTAGTAGTTGTTTTAGGATGGAACTTTGCAAAGAGAATGAAGGAGAGTATTTCGAAGAAATCCATATCACGCGTTAACGGCTGGACCGATTTAATTGAAATTTTGTATGGATATAGTTTAAGAACCAGGTAAGGATGTAGGTTTTTATATCGAAATTCCCACGAGGAACGGAGCTCGCGGGCACAGCTAGTTTAAAATAAATATTGTTAATATCTTGTATAGTTTTTTCGTCTCAAAACTTATCGAGTGACCCACGTCTTATGAACCACCCTGGGCAAGCGGGTTGGTGACAGCAGGAGATGGTATGAAGTCTTTGCATAAAGCACGCTGCTACCTGTTCTCTTTTACCTATACCTCTCTTAGTCGCCTTTTACGACATCCATGAAGTAGTGGTGATGAATCGTATTCTACCCTGCCGTCACCACACGGCTAACTAAATAAATCACATCGCTTGTTCAATAAAGCCAACATACGTTTCTTCCGATAAACTTTAAAAGCAATGTCAGCTTCGCTCTTCAACCCGGCGAGCGCAGATGTGAGTTCAGTTGCTCATAAAACTGATTGATATATAAAACAGGAGAGTACTCTGCTGTGTGCTGGAGGCTATAAATAAACTTTAAAAGCTTGTCAAAGACGCCAAATGGCGTGTACATACATAGAAGTGCAGTTACATTATTTAAAGGTAACGTTTATCTCTAAAAGCATTTTCACGATCAAGTCAATCGTAGTCTACAGCGCTACGCCGTAGCCAGCAGTGCTACGCCGTAGTCATTTCGTAGCCACTTGGCTTAAGAGTGTAGCGAATTGGTAAGTGGCTAGGTGGTAAGATTGTTTCGTTTGTTTCTTTACCAATAGCCAGCGAATTAAAACAACATGAATAAGGTACTTAATCTAAATGATTTTGTTTTTCAACTGTATGGGAATAGTTCAATATATTTTAAACTGCCTCTGTGGTGTAGTGGTTAGAGCGTTCGGCTCATACCCGGAGGTCACGGGTTCGATTCCCGGCGGGGGCAACGACTTTGTGTTGTTGTCCTAGTTTGGTTAGGACATTGTAGGCTGATCACCTGATTGTCTGATAAGTAAGATGATCCGTGCTTCGGAAGGCACGTTAAGCCGTCGGTCCCGGTCACTGTCTTTGACATTGGTCGTTACCTAAAACCATGTCAGAGGCCTTTAAGGCGGTTTAAAAACTCTGACACTAGTGTTAGTCACTAACACACACGATAAGAAGAAGAAGAATATATTTTAGACGGTTTAGATTGAGTAACAAACATATAAACATACAAACTTGAAAATTTTTACTTTACAGTAAAAATCAGTTGAAAAAAAAACAATACCGTATTAAAACCCGGTGTTCAATTAAATTCTTTACAAAATACAATTACACTAATATTATAAAGGCTAAAGTATGTGAGTGTGTGTTTGTCTGTGTTTGTCTGTGTTTGTATTTTTGTCACTACTTCCCGCGCAAACGGCTGGACCAATTTTGATAAAATTTGGTGTGCAAGAAGCTGACACCCTGGATTAACCAATAGACCTCCAGGCGGCGCGCAGCTAGTTAAAAATTATTATTTCTCTTTTTGAAATTTCAAAAAAAATAATTTAATTATTTCGATGAAAAATCGATATTAAACAATTGTGAAATACGATTTCCAATTCGTGAACACAGATATTTCCGTTTGCGTCTGCTCTGCTCCCGACGGCATCTTAACAAGTTCAATGAACCCGAAAGGCTGTGATGCCGGGTTCGGAAACGTCCCTTACATTTTTAACCCGATTTGTTGCCTTATTCGGAACCATCCACTTCAGGAGTCTCAATTATCTCGTCGTGTTGAACTTCAATTGATTCTTTCAACGTTTCGTCCTTACTTTTTGTACTTATTAAAAATACTTCTTATTCAGATATTAATATAATGTATATTATATGTATACATATTTACGTCTGTTAATTTGTTTTTTTTTTTTATACGGACATATCACACAGATTCTTTGAAAAGTTCCTTATAAAAAAGCAACGGGTAGCAAACAATTTTTGATTCATAATTATCCATCAACACCCAACGCCATATAGTCAGTGCATAAATGGAAAAGCTGAGCTTTCTCTCATTGATCCTGCGATCTTGACTTTGCCTACCCATAAAAGATACAATGATTGTGTTGTTCATCTTGAACAGATTACCGTACACAACAATTCCTTTCTATCTATGCAGTTGCTTTGTATTTCTAGTAGACAGTAGTTACAGATTTACATCGACGCTTCACGAATAATCCCAGTTTTTACTACCGCCCGCCCGCCTCCCGGCGATTCCGGACAATAACTCTGAATCCCGTAGGATTTGAGGGTTTCTTTCATTTTGATTATTTTATGTTACTCTTTTTTAACCGTCCTTTCAAAAGAGGCAGGTTATCAATTCGTTGCGATCTTTTTTTGATGTATGTTCACCGATCGAAGACCACTGGACTGATTTGGAAAATTATTTGTAAGTTTGAAAGGTTATTCATGCGCGGTGGTCCAATAGACCTTTTACCAAAATTGGTTGTGTAGTTTGGAGGCGAAGTCGGTTCTTAGTTTTGAAAAATGATGTGTAATCTTTTCTTAATATTTTGAAGACGTTTAGTGATGTCTATAATCGAAAGAGTTCTTTTTTCTAAAGAGCATTGACCTTTGTATGCTCCGACCACAGATCACATATAAAGTTCGTCCTTGACTTGTTTTCTGTTTTTACTGTTGAAATTTCGAATTGTCTCTATTGAGACTAAGTCGCCAAGCTCCTTTCTTCTTATGTCTGCTCGGAATCGGCATTTCAAATTGTCTGCCTCCAGATTTGCCTCGTTTATATCACTATCGGATCTCATATCTCAGTAACTGTTTCCATCTCACATCTCTCACATAGTGTCACTGTATTAAGAATAACGTTTTCTTGAATGATAAAAATACTAGGCTTTTTGCGGAAACTCTTTATCGGACTGAATTTTTCACGTTTTCGCAGTCCGCAATTCAGTGCCTTTCTCGTGAAGCGTTCGCCACTAGCAGTTCTGCGGACTCTGTAATTGCCCGCCTAGCACTTGACCCTCCACTACTTGTAGAGCAGAATTCATTTGTTGTGATTCAAACACTTTCTTGTATTTATTTGTTATGGGGGCGTTAAGTACACATTTAGTAGGTACATAAAGTTATCGGGCTAGGTTGCTAACCGAATCACTTATTAAAATTTTGATTCAGTGTTTCGTCCATTTTCTCGATCCGATTTTAAAAGTTGAGCAGATATACGAGTAGTTCTCCCCCTTTTAGTGTAGCTCTTGGCAATGTTTTATGCCTTGCTGTTCACTTTCCTAATTTCTCTTACACTCACCAGTGAGTGAGTACATGGTTTGTAACCAAGGCGATTTCCGTATACTTTTTAACTACTACAATTTCAATATACAAACACCAGACCCAAAATTCTATATCTGCCCCATTAGGGATAAAGACGTGATAGTGTTTGTATGTGGTGTGGTATCCGGCAGAGTAGAATAGAAATAGATCTCTCCAAGTCTTCCCGTAGATGTCGCAGAAGGCGACCTAGACGCTAAAACATCATGAGACCTCTCCAAACCGTCTGGCCAGTGTGGAGAGTGTAGGCCATATCCTCTGGCTACTCTGACCAAATATGGCTCTAGTAGTACAGACACGGTCGTGCTCCCGAAATGGAGACAAAAAGACCTGATAATTATCAGTGTATATGTGTACATAAAACAGTCTTCATAAGCTTGTTCGCCATAGGATACATCCCGCACTCCACTGCTGGACATAGAGGTATCCCAAGGACTTCCAAAATGACCGTGAGCTACCTGCTGCAGCGCTTTTCCCTCGCATGAGGTCCTATCTAATTCCGTTAGTGCCAATGCATTTTGTGCTGAACTCCCCAAGCGCCCAGGCCGTGGAGACGTAATTACCCGCACACTTGTCCCCAACTACTTATGGAGCGGATTCCGCTCGTGTCTGGAAAAGAACCGCTAATTTATCGCAGCAGATAGTTTATGCGGAATAGATTAAATTCAATTTTAACATTAGGTATGATAAGGTATATATATCGCTCTCAATCATCGTCATCATCATCATCAGGTCTTCTTTAGTCTGGAGCACGACCCTCTCTTTACTACTAGAGCCTCAATACGCTGAGACTATTCCTAGTTACATTTTCAGCTGTACATTTCAGCCTTCGGCCGCTTTTTGGGTTTTATTTCTTCGCTTCGCACGGTGGTGAGCATTCTTGGTTGTATAAAGATAAGACATATTGAAGACAGGCAGTACAATTTCTTCCTCTTCTTCCTCGTCTTATTGCACTTAATGTTAGGTTGCGACTATGTTTGAGTCTTTTTCATTTCAATCTTTCCTGTGTTATGATATTTATCACATTATTTTTGTTCATGTTATTTTCTCTTTAATATATTACTATCTGAAATCTTTATACGCACAATAATGATAATTTATCAGTAATTCAAAGGCCATTTTGCTTCAATATTCATATCAGCACATATCACCGCACACGAAGCTGAAGGTTGCCCCGCAAAGCTCAAACAATAGAAAGCTCGGCGCCGCGTGAGCGATATCTCGCCAAATATGCCGCTTGTGTAATAAGCTGTGTCGCTTTACGGGGACAGATTTGGTGTTTTCCCTTTAGCATCTTTTCAATTTCATTTTCACAATTCATAAATTTTATTTCATCTTTATTATTGTTTTTATTCTATATATATTTAAGTATTTTTTGCCCTTCTAAAGCTAAAACAATGGGAAAGCTCGACGGCGTGCGTGTGAAATTACGAGAAGCAGTTGAGAAATTCGACGTGTTATGTCTAATGGCGCAACACAGTAGCCTTGAATTATACACCACCCATTTTACCTGTGATTTATAAAATAAATGATAATGATGTAGACAAGAACAGCCGGACAGAGATACGAAAGCATTGTTGCAATATTTTCCCAAATTGAAACGGAGACTCGCGTTTCTTCTATTTCATACCACATTTTCGCATTCGGGTTCGCCATTCCCTCGTCATTTGACGAAACATTCGTTTACTGCACTGTTTACATATGCGTGTTCGTTATTCGCCTCGAGCTTTGCACGAATGTGTAAATGCGGCATCAGCACGTTACTTCGTCACAGAGGGGCTAATGAACGAGCCGGTACGGAGCGCACCGGCTTTATGAAATAATCCGCGGCTTTTGTTCCGCCACGTCGCAGACCTCCCTTGTTTACCACAGCACATGTCACTTGTATTTACCTCGTGGAATAAGGCTTTGTGGGATCGAATTAGCAACCGGTTCTCTCTCCATTCAATCTCCATTTGTATAAGTTTTTAAACCTTTTTATTGACTCTAGTCTGATAAGATAAGAATTTAATGTTGTCTTTTTTAAAATTATTTTATAGCTCTGGATACAAGTCCTTTACACATCTTTCTTTTTTCACTTTTATATTATACAATCAAAGGTTGGTGTAGGTCCTTTGATTGCTTCAAGCAAGCTTCTGGCGGTTATCAAAGCCGATTCAGTGGCGGACGGCGCCTAAATACGCCCACCACAGTCCGTAAATAGATACTAGTTTCAATACAACCGCCGATGTCTTTCCACTTTAAACATTTCACATATTGTCCATGAGCATGAGCATTTATAACACCAAACTACACCAATTTCATATTATAAAGTCCACCAGAGTCAATTTGCAAAACAATTTAAAGCAAACTCTAACTGTGTGATGAAGTGCTCTGGTGCTTCCCTCCTTACCCCGCTCTCCACCCCGCGCGCCCATATAAATACGGAGGCGCGAGGACCTTCGTCCTCTTTCGACCGACTGGACGCCGGGCTGCTTCAAAGCTGAGTACTTTTGGAAATCTCTTCTGGAACAACGAATCTCGTGGCTGTGAACCTACGACCCTTACCTGTGACTTCTTTCTCATTGTATAATTGTTAAAAATTAATTAAAGAGTTTGGTCTTTTCAAATATTGTTTCTTTCAAAATAATCACTACGTCACAGTGGCGCCACAACAGAGGAGTTACCACGAGATTCGTTGATCTTCTAAATTTTATAACTGTGTTTTGAGTGCTTTATTTCGTTCAAAAGGGTATGTACTAGTGTTTGTTATTTTTTTTGGTGTTTTCATTCCGTACTCAGTGCAGTGCAGTGCATAATTATATAACATATCTAATTCCTTTGTTCACGCGGTGCTATCGTCCGTCCACGTGCTTTTGCGTGCGCGCAGCGTGGCATATCATATCCCACTTTAAACTTAATTAACCTCACGTAATAATACCCTTGCTGTTAAACCCTTTTGGACGGAATCAAATTGATTTTTTTTTTACTTTTCGCTCCACATAATTTTTCTGGTTTCGTAGCTGCTCCACACATTTTTTTTTTTTTCGGTCACTATGGCTTATACCATAAAATTTACTTTATTAAATAAATCGGAACTCGAATATGAGGTAGAAATAAGAGGTGGTGACTCCTCAAAGTGTACTGTGGAGGAGTTACGTAAATTAATTACCAAACTTTCATCTAGTTCTCCTTCAGAGGACATTTTAGAATCATGTTTTACGGTCGAAGAGGATATTTCCGCGGTAAATAATTCCTTAATACGAGTGAAAAACAACGCGAAAGCCTTGCAATCTAAATTTGATAAAAATCTTTACTCTAGAACTGAATCTATTCTCAGCCACGTTTTTCATAGGTTATCACGCATTGACGTCACCTCAATTAGTGATACACAAAAATTTAATTCGGTCTGGAACGAGTTTCATTCCATTTCCGAAATTCTCTCGTCCTTAACTTCTTCTAAACCTGTAGTATCGAGCGGAGTCGAGTCACAGAACTCTGATGAAAAATTCTTTGATGCATTAACCTACGATCGTAAATTATTTTCTGAACTCGGTAAATTTAAATATAACGGCAAATCGTGTGTGCGCGCCTTTATCCAAAAAGTTAACGAACTTATGTCTTGTAGAAACATTCCAGATAGCAAAATCTTTTCTTTCGCTTTTGAGATATTTTCAGACGATGCACTCCATTGGTATCGTTCTATCAAAGACAGCGTTGATACTTGGGACGATCTTTGTAAATTACTTAAGCGTGATTTTAGTCCGCATAATTACGACGATAAACTAATGGCGGAAATAAGACTTCGTTCTCAGGGCGAGAAAGAGAACATAACCTTATATATAGCAAAAATGCAAGGATTATTTTCCCGTTTGGATGAGCCTGTCAGCGAGTCTGTCAAATTGAACATCTTGTTAAATAACATTAGGCCTTGTTACACTAATTGCCTTCTGACTGGGGTTGTTTCAGATATTTCTTCGTTGGTTAGCATTTGCAGAAAGTTCGAACAATATCAAAGTCGTAGTAATGATTTTTCTGAGCCACCTAAGGTTACTTCTAGTACTTTGGCGCCTGAACTGGCTTACGTTGATTCCGATTCCGCCATCGTAAATAAAACTTATAATAATAAAAACTTTTTCCGAAATCGAAATTATTTTAAAAATCCCAGTCCGGCTTCTTCTAACAATTTTTCTAAGGATCGTCAAATTAATGCCGTTGCTAATACTACTAATAATAAACAATTCTGCCTTAGATGTAGAAATGACTCGCACAATCTATCATCTTGCACTCAGCCTCGTTTTCTTATTTGCTTTAAATGTGGTTTGAAAGGTTTTAAAGTCTCTAATTGTACAAACTGTAATAAAAACAATGAACCTTCAAAAAACTTGTAAGTTCCGATTGGGGAAAGTCTAAAATAAAAACTCGAACTAGTAAAACTGAGTGGCACAATTGGCTACATCACGTATCCAATTTCTTTAATTGCCATAAACTTTCTTCAATCGTAAATACAAACACACAACCTCCCTATATTCCTGTAGTAGTAAATAAAAAAAACACCATTGGCTTACTCGATTCTGGGTCTTGCGCAACTATACTTGGTAATAATTCTCATCTTCTTTTCTTGAAAAATTTGGAATTAAGTGGTTCTAAGCCCTTGGTTTTTACCACCGCTGGTGGCGAGCAATATTCTTCACTCGGCTCAGTGGTAATTCCATTCCAATTTCAAAATAAAACGGTTTCTCTTGTTACCCATATCGTTCCTGGCATCAAAAACCCCTTGATTCTGGGTATGGATTTTTGGAGAAGTTTTGGTCTGTTTCCGGCTAATTTGGAAACCATCTCACCTCAAAATAATCACGAATCTGGAACCTCGGTAGTACAGAAGGACACCGTTAGTAAATTAATTTCATTTGATAATTTAACTGACGATCAAAGAACTACCGCCAAAAACATTATTTCTCAATTTATCGATATTTCTTATCAGAAACGCGGTCTCGGCCGTACCTCTCTCATTACTCATTCGATAGATACAGGTGATCACCCACCGATTCGGCAGCGTTACTATCGCATGTCACCAGAGAAACAGCGCATTTTGGTAAAACATGTCGACCAAATGCTTAAAGAGGACGTGATTGAACCTTCCGAGAGCCCTTGGTCTAATCCAGTGATCTTGACCCCTAAAAAAAAATGGCGAACTGCGTTTTTGTCTGGATAGTCGGAAATTAAATTCTATAACAAAAAAAGATGCTTATAGTTTACCCTATATTGCTGAGATTTTGGATAACTTAAGAGATGCTAAATACATATCTAGTTTAGACATTTCAAAATGTTTTTGGCAAACCTTGATAAAAAAAGAGGATCGTTGCAAAACGTCATTTTATATTCCTACGCGTGGTAAATTTCATTTTAAATCTATGGCTTTTGGATTAACTAACGCTCCAGCCACCCAGCAGCGTCTTGCAGATATTTTGTTTTACGGTCCAGAATTTGAAAACAGGGTTTTTTGTTATATCGACGACGTGATTTGTGTCTCAGATTCGTTTGATAGCCATATCACACTATTGTCAAAAATACTAGAAAAATTAAAATATGCGAACCTCACTATAAATCTCGACAAATGTAACTTTTTCAGTACTAAATTAAAATACCTGGGTTATGTAGTGGATTCGGAAGGCCTTCATGCCGATCCCGAAAAGGTAGAATCGATAAAAAACTACCCCACTCCTACTAACAAAAAGGAGGTCCGTCGCTTCCTAGGCGCTGCGTCGTGGTATAGAAGGTTTATACCTAACTTCAGTGCGCTGGCATCTCCCTTGAATAAACTAACCTCTAACGGTAAAAACTCTCCTGCGTTCAATTGGTCGCGAGAGGCTGACGCAGCTTTCAATAAATTAAAGGATTGTTTGTCTTCTTCGCTGGTACTATCTTGTCCAGATTACACACAACCATTTGAAATTCACGCGGATAGTAGTGACTTTGGTATCGGAGCTGTTCTTTGTCAGGTCTTGGAGGGGAAAGAAAGAGTTATAGCCTTCTACAGCAAATCCCTTACGGACCAAGAAAGAAATTATAGTGCTACAGAGCGCGAGGCGCTTGCTGTTCTGTCAGCTATTGAACACTGGCGTTGCTATGTAGAAAATGGCCAAAAATTTATTGTGTACACTGATCACGCTGCTCTCAAGTGGTTTATCAAACTCAACAATCCTACGGGTCGACTGGCTAGATGGGGAGTCCGTCTTTCTTCCTATAATTTCGAAATAAAGCATCGTCGAGGAACCGATAACGTTGTGCCAGACTTCCTTTCTCGTTCTCCTAATGTCATGCCTATGCAATGCAACACAATAGATGGGAATGTCATTTCTACTAATGATCCATGGTATCTTAATATCTATAAAGGTTGTTCACAGTCTCCTGCCTCTTTTATAGACTATCAGGTCCTTAATAATAAATTATATCGTTTTAAAAAAAGTCTTAACCCTCTTACTAGAGAGTTCCAATGGAAAGAGGTTGTTCCATCCGAAGAGAGATCGGAGTTAATAAGGCAAAACCATTCGTTGCCCACAGCCGGTCACATGGGCATCTCTAAAACATACAAGCGCTTGGCCCTTAACTACTATTGGCCAGGTATGTATGCGGACGTGGTTAAGGCCGTCAATTCTTGCGATGATTGTATCGCTCATAAACATCAAACTCACTCCACTTTCGGTCATATGGGCGGACCAAAGTCATGTCTTAGGCCGTTTCAAACGATAAGTATCGATCTAATCGGACCCCTTCCGCCTACAAGAAAACAAAATAACTATATTTTCGTTGTCTGTTGTTGTTTCTCCAAGTATTGTTTGCTTTTCCCTATAAAGCGTGCTACAGCAGAAATAATAACAAAAATACTCGAAGATAATGTTTTCTTGGTTCACGGCATTCCTTCTACGGTCATAGTAGATAACGGTAAACAATTCGTTAGTGCCCAATTTAAAAACTTATTATCTAAATATAAAGTTCCGAACACACACTATACCCCATTTTATACGCCTCACGTTAATACGGTTGAACGTTATAACAAAACTATAACTACAGCTATCTCCGCATTCATTAAGAACGACCACAGAGTGTGGGATACGCTAGTACCTAAAATCCAATTCGCTATCAATTGTGCGGTGAGCGAAGTCACAAACTACACGCCCTCTTTTCTTGTTTTCGGTCGCGAATTGATAACCTGCGGTTCACACTATCTAGATTCTGATCCGAACTTAATTCACGAACCACGTGACTGTTATGCGGAGTCCCTTGGTCATTTGTCTTCTATCTTCGACAAAGTACATGCATCCTTGTTATCGGCCCACGAGCGTAACTGCCAGTCTTATAATCTTCGCCGTAAGTCGGCCGAATTCAACGTTGGCGATATTGTTTGGAAGCGAACATTTTATTTAAGTGATAAAGACAAATATTTTTCAAAAAAATTGGCCCCTAAATTTATAAAATGCAAAATAGTATCAAAAAAATCTCCTTTGGTGTATAAACTTTCAGACATGTCTGGTAAGCCACTGGGCGAATGGCATATTAAAGATATAAAACAAATAAATTATAAAGAATAATTATCAAAATATAATCAAAATTTAAACAAATTAAATACTATCTTCTATAACCAATGTATAACATTTTTTTTTCTTGTACCCTATGGTTTAGTGGTAAAAAAGTCTCTCGCTTGAATCAAGTATACAGGTTCGAATTGTCTTTATAACATTGTGTGTTCACCTATTCGCTATCGAACGCATTGACACTTGCAAGCTACGACCGGTTCTTGACCTTGGCTTACCGGTTGTGCATACCACAGCTGTTCACGCACACTTGTTAATAGATAACTATAATGATCGCTTCACATTGTTATTTCATATCGCATCGCATCTAACGTTTCGCGCTATATTTTAATCATTGTTTCTGGTGCTAAAAATAAAATTAAAAAAAATAAAAATAAAATTGCTCTGTGAGGTGACTCGGCTCGGCTCGTATAATGTATTTCTAACTTTTCAGGTAACCTAACTGCGATACCTAGAATGTTACTCATTCCTTTTTCTATAAATTTCAGCTGTCCTGCTCCTCCTGGGTCTCCAGAGTCCGCAGCCCCGTCGTATCCTGCCAGCTTCAGCCAGCGAGCAGACGAAGCCGAATTTTCCGGCAGGAAAATTCTGTCCCAACGAGGGGGGTGTGTGATGAAGTGCTCTGGTGCTTCCCTCCTTACCCCGCTCTCCACCCCGCGCGCCCATATAAATACGGAGGCGCGAGGACCTTCGTCCTCTTTCGACCGACTGGACGCCGGGCTGCTTCAAAGCTGAGTACTTTTGGAAATCTCTTCTGGAACAACGAATCTCGTGGCTGTGAACCTACGACCCTTACCTGTGACTTCTTTCTCATTGTATAATTGTTAAAAATTAATTAAAGAGTTTGGTCTTTTCAAATATTGTTTCTTTCAAAATAATCACTACGTCACAACTGAACCCCTTGATTTCCCACCAAAAACCTCTTTAAGTTTTACGTGTAACGTTGTTTGCCCGCGATGACTAACTACTGAACCGATTTTAAATTTGATTTGCACCGTGTGCATTTTGATCCAACTTAAAAGATAGGATCGCAGTCATAAAGTCCATGCGAACGAAGTCGCGGGCATCAGCTACTTAAAAATATGTCAAGAACACAGACAAGATCTTAGTTACAAGGGATATTTTATTAAATAACGAAGTATAAGTAGTAAAGAACTCATACCGTCTATAGAAAGATCAGTACCTGGGCGGCCGAGCTTTGCTCGGTTACATCTCAAACATTAACAAATTTTTTTAAACTTGTCTAAAAACAATGCAAAATAAAAAAAAATATATAAACTAAAACATAAAAAAAAAACAAAAGTAAGTCACCGAGTGGGATTCGAACCCGTAACACTCTTTCTAGCGGTCGCTATCCTTAACCACTGAGCTAAATCAAGGCGGTCGCGGCGCGACGAAATTAGCGACCATATTCTGTGTGGAAAGAAAAATGCATGAAAACTCGAAAACACGCGTTTCCCCCACACATAAAACTAATCTAGATCGATTGTTTACCCCCAAAAACCCCTATATACAAATTTTCAGCGAAATCGTTAGAGCCGTTTTCGAGATCACAGAAATTTATAAATATATATATATACATACAAGAATTGCTCGTTTAAAGGTATAAGATAAGCCCCACGCTTGTTCACCATTATTTTTGTAAAACATTGTCTAAGTCGATTTTCACACATTGACACCAGCACACACACATACAGCCGGCCTTTGAATATAAATAGATAGCCTAAAAAGTAAATGTGACTTAAGGTCATTGCTCCCTGGGCGGGCCAGGGCGGGTCGCTATAACTGACCTAATCTGCCGCGGATACTCCTCAAATATAAATGGATCACGCGACGCACGCATAAGCCTTAATTAATTACGGATAGCATTTTGGTTGATACTTTAATCCACTTAAACTGGGCCTCTGTCTACCCCGCAACTAAAATCATCACTCTGATTATTCTGCGAATACTGAGTTTTAAGGGACGCGTACCCGAAGGTTAAAAAGGACCCTATTAGTAGGACTCCGCAGACCGTCTGTCTGTCACCAGGTTGTACCTCAGGAACCGTGATAGCTAGACAGTTGAAATTTTTAACAGATGATTTATTTCTGTTGCCGCCATAACAATAAATACTAAAACAGAACGAAACAAATATTTCAGTGGGGCCCCCATACAACAAACGATATTTTTATAGATAATGGTACGGAACCCGTAGTGCGAGTCCGACTCGCATTTGTTATAATACGTTCTCAGCTGCATGGAAGTATGTTTCTCATACTGAAAACGTCAAAATGTTTTGGTAATTTTTTGATAGACCTACTACATACCTAATTCAACAGTTGACTACTCCTTGGGGACAACTTCTTTCCCCTCTAGCAACCATTTAAATGAACATCAATATAGCAAATTGCGATTTCGAAACTGAGACCGCTTCATAAATCTGCAGCTCTAGAAAATATTGTAAAACTTACTAGAGTCGGGACTACGTTCATCTTTTGCATCTTAATCATAGCTTATTTCGATGAACGCAACGCTTACCTGAAACAATGGAAGAATTTTAATTATAAACTAGTTTAATTATAAATACGTGCTGAAACACAAACATAGGGGAAACATCGTTCGATTACCCATCGAAGTCTCAAAATCCGAATAATTTGCCGTCTAATAACCTCGGGTCTTCTTCTCTTATCCCCCTCTACGGGGAAACAGGACAGCATGAGTATTTTCCATTTCATCATCATCATCATCATTTCAGCTGCGCAACGTCCATTGCTGGACATAGGCGCAGGTAAGGTACTTTAAAAAGCGGAGCACTTTAAGAAGCTTAAGAAGCGAAGTATCATTTATGCCTATAAATACTACAAACGAAACTATACATCCGTATACAAGACAGCAAATGTGTGTGTTCACCCTCTCAACAACCTCGACAAGTCGGAGCAGGAAACGGTTACGCATATTGCGTGGGACCCTAGGAGATCCCGTTCTGTATGTATTATATCAATTCGGTGCCATTGGCTTCTCCCAGGGAGTACCAAACTGTCCGATCTAGAGCGGTCTACATCCAGCGCTTTCCAGCAACCTTTGTCAAGTCGTCTAATCACCTTTTCAATTTACTTCTATCCTTTGTCATTGCACTCTTTACATACTATCACGTCTTTATCTGTAGTGGGGCAGACAGACCAGTGGGTTTTGTGGCTCTAAGCAGTCTGAGCTTAGAGGCCGCAAGACTCAAAGGCCATTTTAGCGTGATGGTGAGCAAAAGGTGGATAAAGAAATCAAAATAAAAGAGTAGCCGGTACCATACAATTATAATTTTTTCCTAAATCGATGGCTGGTACATTCTAAGTTTTTTCTTTCCTCCCAGACCAGCATGACAGGATTTTTTAACCATATCCTTCTGTACGCACTCCATCCACCTAATCCTTGGGCATCCTCCTTTCCTCATAATTTTGGATCTATATGCACCAAATATAGTAAATATCGACTAATTTGGTAAAAACTCAGTTACAGTGGCAAACCATATAGGAGTTTAAATAAGGCTTAACCCCCACCTATTTGTTTATTCATACAATTTCACCGCCGCTCCGCTTTCAAATTGAATCGTCCACATTTTAAACTAACCCAGCATTTTTCACTGCAACCGACAGCAAATACAACGTAGCGCGAATCAGAACACATATTTCACGAGGCTCGTTCCCAGAATTCCATTTTAAGCATATTCTGTGTAAGCGGATATGGAAACGTTCATTTCCAACAGAATATTGCAGTTTCAAGAGCGCATTTTCTAATGTTTATATTATCTACGAGAAGATAACTTGTACAAATTGTACAGGCGAGCCTTTTTGTTAGTGTAGACCTGATTTCAAGTTATTTTTGGTACTATCGAACGTTCTCTCTTGTAGGATCAAAGATAATTTTTAAAAATAAATGCCCTGACGATGCTGAAAACGCACCTTTAGATTTTTATTGAATGACACAGGTAGACACAGCTTTATAAAAGAAAATTTCAAAGCGAGCTCATGAAATGTACCTACAAATGCCTCTACGATTTCAAAAAAAACCTTAAAATACTGTTTTTCTATAGCGTCAGTTGAAGAGGTAAAATATTTTTTTATAAGGGTGACAAACCTAACAAGAAAGTTGACAATACTTCCCGCTCTGCTATGATGACAGCCTACAACCTCTAGACAAATAAAGGACGTATGGAATCTCGGATTTTGACGCCTGTGCTTATTAGTTCGTGATCAGCCTGTTTACCATTAGATCATTATCATCAGGTCATTTTATCTCCCTGCAGGAGCACGACCCTCTGTACTACCAGAGCCATACTTGGCCAGAGCAGCCAGAGGATTTAAGCCTCTCTCCTCGCTGGCCAGGCGGGTTGATTGATGTTTATAAGCTTTGTTTAGCTTGTATTCCCTAAGCCACCTTCAACGACATCCGCGGGAAGACTAGGAGTGGACCTATTCTACTCTGCCGGAAACCACACGGCGTATTCACCATTAGATATTTCTTTCTATTCCTATTCAGAAACGATTCAGTACATTTCCCTATATGACGATTCGTGACCATAAAACCCGCATTCCCACGCCGCACGCCCCATGTCCGACACTTGACCATCACTGCATGCACGATCGATACTGTGAAGCGTCTTTATGCGACACTGCACCTGCATACACAAATGAATGCAATTGCATGAATAAATACATATACATCCAGGAAACATTTAGCAAAATCGTTTTATTGGTACTTTTTAAGGTTCGGGGTAAAAACGGAACCCTATTACTAAGACTCCACTCTCCTTCTGTCTGTGTGTCTGTCACTAGGTTGTATCTCATGAGCCATGACAGCTAGACATATGAATTTTTTACAGATGATGTATTTATGTTGCCGCTATAACAATAAATACTAAAAACAGAGTAAAATAAATATTTTCTCGATACAAAAAACGTGACGTGGGCTCGATACAAAAAACGTGATTTTTTATAGATATAGACTCGCTCTTGGCCGGTTATTATTTGACACTTTCCACTGTCTTCGACATTCGTGCGTAACAATTAGCATGCCTATGTACTATGCAAGTACAAGAGAAAAGTTTGTGCCTCATCGTAGGCAATAACGTTAATCATACAAGCGATGGCTTCTCAGCCAAAAACGTTATGATTATGCTTTTTGTAAAGTATATAATTATCACTAATTACTCAACAAAAAGTAACAGAAGTTTGGGCGCATCAAACGACTCCAGAACTTTTACCCACCTCTCAATTATCCACAATTAATTCCGATGTTAATGACGAGGTTTTGAAGAGCGAGCCCTGGGCAACAGAGAAGCGGGCAAAAGAAACGTTTTTATATGGCGATGTTTCTGGCGTGGACTTAAATAAAAGCGAGCAAACGAGGCCGTCTACGCTCGCCCTAAAATAAAAACAGTTTTGTTTTATTGTTTTTTCAACCATGTTGGTGACTGCTGACCTCGGTTGTCCGGTGTACACTTTTCTAGCACGTTTTGTTTGTTTGTAATAATATATAAAGACAAAAGAGCAAATATGGAAAGGGCGGATTAATCCCATTTAGGGATCTCTTGCAGTCAACCTGCGATAGATTGAGAGAATATTTACTCGATTAAAAGGTAGAAGCAAGTACGTACAAAAACTAAAACACTATCTTGGGTTGTGGGCCACAATTGGCATAAAATATATCCATCTTCGTGGTCGAGAGGCCGTTGGGGTGTTGTTTGGTCAGGGCGCTAAGCTCACAAAGCTTGTGATAAGCAGGGTATTCAGAACTCTACTTGGAATTTCTGGAGTGGAGACCTAAAATTGGCCGCAGAAGCGCTGGTAAACCAGTCACTAGATTGACCGACGATCTGGTCAAAGTACCAGAAAAAAAGTAGATGATCGACTGTAATGTCGCGCATTATTAGAGGCCTACTTCTTTTCGGATAATCAAATGATTTAAGCCTGCAATATCCTCACCAGACTGGAAACAACAAAGTATGCTTCCCAGTGAGATTCGAACCTACGACCTCAGGATCACAAGGCGAAGGCCTTGACCACTGGATCACGAAGGCAGTCGTATAGTCACAATGAGTTGAGGAAGAAAAATAGTGTACATATTGATAATTTTAGTATATATATGATTTATTCTTCTGTACGTCTACTTGTTTTGTGCCGCGGTCCGCACTCGTACAGTCAGGAACAAAAGCGCAGCGATGTCGGCTGGAGCGGGAGGTGCTCGGCGTAAGTAGGCAATATGTGGAGTGCGGCGCGGTTTGCAGACGCTTGTGGATTTCATCAGCGAAGAGCCGGGGATTTGTGCCGAGGTCTGGATTGTTTGAACAGCTTGACTAGCTGCGCCCCTCGGTGTTACCCGCGGTTAAAGTAGCCTGTAATAATCCAGGGTGTCAGCTTCCTGAATATCAAATATTATAAAAAGTGGTGCAGCGCGTAAAGAAGTAACAAACATACACACACACAAGCTTTCGCTGTCATAATATCAGTGTGATACCGATTCGAATCCTTATTTATGTAAATTTGTGTTTGTTTGCAGTGTTGTTTTTCGGGTGTGTAAGTTGTAAGTGGCCTACATTAGTGTCCGATTTATAAGCTGTCTAAAAGCATCTGGCATAGCTTAACGACTGCCATACAATAACAACAGCCGGGGCCAACGGCTTAGCGTGATTTCCGAATCACGGAGAGTTGATAATATTTTATATGCCACTTGTTACCTTGTCACCAATCCAAGCTTGCGAAAGTGCTAATGTGCGCGTTGCCACGGGGTCACCGAGCTTCGTTTGTAGTATTTTGGTCATCGTAGGTAGATATACCTATGAGTAATTATATTTCGGTCACAGAATAAGTACTAGCTCTCACGTAGTAAGCAGAGTCTTTGCAATAAAGTCTGTCTAACTTGGCATTCTAACATTTGTCCATTTTTCTGTAATTCACGTCAAAACAATGCAAAGGATCATAGTGATATTTTGCACTGAGAACATTACGCTACATATTCATGCGTGTAGACTGCAATATATACATAGTGTTAACATTCTGCTAATTTATCGTCAAAATGTAAATCAGGCTAAACGTGTTTTGTAACCTTTATTCTGATTTTGTTATGTGGCCACACATTCTTATATATTTTTAATTTGGCAACACTGATTTTTCACTTTGACATTTGTTTGACGTTTTAAAAAAACTACTTTTTGGCGCGCGAGCGATCTATGTTTTTTACAAGAAGTTTTAATTTGTTTGTGATTTAAAGGCATAACACAGTGAAGTGAAACAAATAAATGGAGTTCAGTGCAGGCTGGTCTTTTTTATTAGTTCAGAAGCGGCACACGCACCCACCGCGTCCATTTTTCGTTCAGCCGTAAGTGACGCTAAACTATCGTTACCTACCGTGAAGAATCTTGGGTAAGTTGTCATACTAATTGATGATCTTCAAATCTGGTTTATTTCTTATGCTCCAGTAAGCTTATAAACAATGCGATAAGTCCTAACAGTCGTGAAAAGCTAGTACATTTCAGGCAAATACATGAGTGCCTACTTATACATTAGTAGCAATGAGTATGGTGTACGTAGTGCCTACACTTGTACGTAAATAAATATAATTTTTATTGATATGGAAGCTTTATAAATCATAGCACGCTTTGATGGTGAATTTGTTTGTAAAAAGTAAATGAAGTTAGTACAAATAAGGGTTACCACAGATTGCAATTTAGAGCTGACCAACAAAACACACTAGGTACCTTCATAACTTTGCAATTTATAAAGGATCGCACATAGTATCGAATTATTGATTGACAGACTGCGGTTAGGGTATCCTAATAAGCGTGCAGACTATCTAACAGTTTTTAGTTTATCAAGTGCGCAGTGAGTTATAAGAGGAACTAGCATTGGGATATCTTTGAATTACAACTAAATTTATGTTGGCCAAGCAAAATATGGAAGTCTGGACTTAATTATGTGATAATTGTTAACAAATAACAAAGGTACTTGCAATAATTGTGTAACACTGCTTAAATTTGGTTGAGTAAATTTGTTTAGCTAAAGTTATATAGTAAAGGTACTACTGTATTTAAAAAAAAAAGATAATTGAAAGATATGGGTTTTACAATTGTATGTGCTTGAAAATAAATGAATATAAGTTTAGTATTTTTTTGAAAGTAATGTACTATAAAGCAATAGATATTACCTATTGGAAGTTTGATCAGAATTATTTGACTTACCTACATTAATGCATTAAAGACACATTTTCATGAAAACTTCATAGGTGATACACAATGGGTTCGGAATGATGGAACCTATTATCATTGGATATATTCCATAAGCGGAGTGTTGAGAGTTGGGGTTTTAATGGGTAATTGAGGTTGAAGGTGTCAATGTTTTATGTCAATAATACAAGCTGTGGACACAACAATATCAAGTTAATATAATCAGCTAGTTGTTATATGAAGTTAATATTTTATATTGGTTTAGGTATTTACAATTTGACTTAGATAGATATATATATGAAACAATTACAATTTAGTGCCTACAATGGCTTATAAGCGTACTGAGAGTCTTATCTTGTAGTAGTTGAGTGACAAGTCAATCTTTAGAAGACAAAATATGTGAAGTACCCGTATAATTTACAGTGTTGTTTGTTTTGTAGCTCATTCTGGATTTTGGCTCTGCTCTTTTTCCCCATCTCTACACCCATCTAATATTTTTATTTATATACGTATGTACTTATATATATATATATATATATATATATATTAGTAATAAATTTATAAATATCTATTTTATGTAGGTACTTCACTAAAGTCTGAAGTATAATATTTTGTTTATCATAGACATTTTGCAAATAAAAAATTGTTTAAGTGAACCTGATCTTATGATGGCTAGTACTAGTAGTCAATCAGATTCAATTGTAACACCTGAAGGTTCACCACCGAGAACCAAATCATCAAGGCATTGTAAAAGGAAAGTACTGTCATGGGATTCCAGTGATGAATGTGATGCAAAACGGGGTACTAAACATGTTCGCCATGCTAGTAGAGATGACCTACTAGAAAAATTCATTAATGCTCTTAATGAACGGAGTAATCATACTAGTAATTTCAACGGATCAAATGTTATTCCTGATTTTGATCCTAATTCTAAAACACAAACCATGAAGGAATGGTTAAACAAAATAAATGAATCTGCTCATGTGTATGGGTGGTCAGAGCGCCAGACCATTTTTTATGCCCTGCCTAAACTTAGTGGCCTGGCCAAAAGGTGGTATGGCGGACTTACTACTGTTAAATATACATGGTCAGAATGGCAAGAAAAATTAATTGAAGCATTCCCATGTGAGCAGAACTATGCAGAGCTTTTGTCAGAGATGTTGTCACGCAAATCTTTAAAAAATGAGTCATTAGAGGAATACTACTATGATAAAATGATGTTAATCAATAAGTGTGTACTAAAGGGTAAGCAGGCTGTAGATTGCTTAACCCACGGCATTTTTGATGTTAACATAAGAATGAATGTACAAGGTGCTAGTTTTGAAAAACCGGAGGATGTTCTCAAATATTTTAGGAATATTAATACTAAAGCCAATGATTTGATAAGAAAGGGTACATATTCAATTGGGGAATCTGGTAAAAATTATGGTAGTGATATGTTAATTAAAAGAAAACCTATGTATGTTGACACTAAAAGAAACCTGCAAATTAGATGTTATCAATGCAATGAACTGGGGCATGTAGCTACAAGGTGCACACAGTTAAATAGGAAAATAACATGTTACAATTGCGGCGAGGCAGGTCACACTATTAGTAAATGCAGAAAAGATATACTAAAATGTAAGGTTTGCCATAAATATGGTCACACTGACCAAAACTGCAGCGAAAAAAAAGAACAGGATGCAGGTAAGAAGAATATCCTGAAAATAACTACACCAAGTATGGGCAATGAGAAATATTTTAAATCCGTAGCTGTAAATAATAAAGTCTTAACAGCATATGTAGACCTGGGCAGTCAGTGCACACTATTGAAGAAATCTATTGCCCATGATCTTGATCTCAAAGTAGAATATTCTGACTTACCTATGTTAAAGGGTTTCGCGAATGGGACTGTAGTCCCTTTTGGTCGTGTGAGAGTCTGTGTTAAGTTAGACGGTTTGAATGAAGAAATAGATGCATACCTAGTAGACTCTGCTTTCCTTCAAACTGATATGTTAATTGGCCATACATTGACTGAACTCCCAGGTGTTAGAGCATACAAAACTGAAGAAATGCTAATATTCTACAAGGAGTATACTCAACAGGTAGAAAAGATACCCATTACTAATGCAGACGATGTGTTAATAAAAGGCATGAAAAGTGTACGAGTAGTAACACCAGCAGTTCAGGGATCATTATTCATATCACCTGAGCCTTGTATGAAGCTTGGCAATGAATATATGATCGTACCTGGAGTTTATACCATTTATGAAGGAGAAGGTCATGTTTTAGTAATAGGTCTTAGTTCCCAAAATTTTACCTTGCGCAAAGGAACATTATTAGCAAGGGGGCAACCAATATCCAAAGAGCAAGTACCGATTATGTCAGCTTCAAATATGCCATGTAATATACTAACTGTGAAAGAAACTGTTCTTCCCTATAAGATTACTTGTGAACAATTAAATGTTGACGTTAGCCTAGAGCTTTCTTTGAAAGAACAACTGTGTGACTTACTTAATAATCACAGGGAATGTTTTGCATTTTCACTAGAAGAATTAGGGGTTACATCACTGACCGAAATGAATATTAGTTTAAAGGATGATATTCCAGTGACATATAGGCCATATAGGTTGTCAGTATCTGAGCGTCAAAAAGTTAGCACTATAATAGGTGACATGCTAGCTAATGGTATAATTAGAGATTCAACATCTTCATACGCCAGTCCTATTATAACAGTTGCTAAAAAGAATGGTAAAATACGATTATGCGTCGATTACTGGGCTCTGAATAGAAAAACTATTAAGGAAAAGTTTCCAATGCCTGTAATTGACGACCAAATTGACAGTTTATCCGGTCAGGTATATTTCACATCGCTCGACTTAAAATCAGGGTATCATCAGGTGCCTGTTTCCGAGGAATCAAAACATTACACCGCTTTCGTAACCCCCGATGGACATTATGAATACAATCTAATGCCTTTCGGGCTTACAAATGCGCCAGCAGTATTCCAAAGAATGATAACAACCCTTTTGAACAGGCACCGAATACCAGGGGTACTAGCCTACATGGATGACATTATTATATCAGCAAAAACGGTAGAAGAAGGATTTGAAAAGTTAAAATCTGTATTAGAGATAGTGAAGGAAGCAAACTTAACCTTAAATCTTGAGAAGTGCCATTTTTTCAAGAAAACTATAGACTATCTTGGATTTGAGATTTCAGCAGAAGGGGTAAGACCTGGAGCAAAGAAGATAGAAGCAGTTGCGTCATTTAGGACCCCCAAAAATGTCCACGAAGTTCGCCAATTTATTGGGTTGGCTATTTTTTTAGACGATTCGTATCTGGATTTGCAACTATTGCTAAACCCCTAACTTTATTGACAAAAAATAACGTAGCATGGGTGTGGGGTCAGGAACAAGAAAAATCATTTAAAATATTAAAGAGTAATTTAATAACACGCCCAATTCTCGCAATTTACAATCCGGAGTTCGAAACCGAACTCCACACTGATGCAAGTGCAGTGGGGCTAGGGGGAATTTTGCTACAGCGAGCAGATAGTAAATCACCACTACGTGCTGTAGCTTACTTTAGCAGACAGACAACTTCGGAGGAGAAACATTTCCATTCATACGAGTTAGAGACACTCGCCGTAGTGGCTTCATTAAAAAGGTTCAGGGTCTATTTGCTAGGAATCAATTTTAAGGTAGTTACTGATTGCAATGCTCTGCGCACAACCTTAACTAAACGAGACCTTATACCAAGAATTGCTCGTTGGTGGCTTTTGGTACAAGAATATACTTTTTCTATTGAATATAGACCAGGTAAACAATTAGCACATGCAGATGCTTTGAGTCGTAACTCATTACCGATGGTTGAGGTGCAGCAAATTAGCGATGTAAACTGGTTACAGGGAGTACAGATGAATGATCCCTATTTGTGCGTAGTTAAGGCAGTGTTGGATGCAAAAAGTCAAGAAGCAAAAGATATTCAAAATAATTTTGTGTTGAAGGATGGTAAAATATTTCGGAAGGTCGATGACAGGTTATGTTGGGTTGTTCCTAAGGATGCTCGATGGAAAATCTGCCAGCAGTGTCACGATGAAGTTGGCCATTTTTCATATGACAAGTCTTTAGAAAAAGCTAAAAGAGATTATTGGTTTCCTAGAATGTCTCAGTTCATTAAGAAATATGTAAAAGCGTGTATCCCTTGCGCATACGCAAAGGTACCAGGTGGCAAGAGAGAAGGATATCTCCATCCTATACCTAAACCGGCTGTTCCTTTTGAGTGTGTTCATATTGATCATCTAGGACCATTCATAAAAAGTAAAAAAGGAAATATTTATGTATTGGGACTAATAGATAGTTTTTCAAAATTTATAGTATTGCGTGCAGTAAGGAATACCAAAAGCAAGACATCAATATCTGTACTTCAAGAAATTTTTAACCTCTTTGGAACGCCCCAGTGTCTAATTTCTGACCGTGGAACTAGTTTTACATCCAATGAATTCAAAGCATATGTAGAATCCTTGGGAATAAAACATAGATTGAATTCAGTTGCAACTCCTAGAGCAAACGGCCAAATAGAACGTTACAACCGATCTATCTTATCATCATTGACTGCACTTTGTCATGGGGAAGACGATAAAAACTGGGACATTCATTTGGGTCAAGTTCAATTTAGTCTTAACAACACAATAAACCAAGGAACTGGGAAATGTCCCGCTCAAATTATATTTGGAAAAACTAGCATAAATGTAACAGAAGGACATTTGCATGAATTAAATTCGGCAAGACCAATCTCAGCCAGTGAAATAGATAAAATAAGAGATGAAGCAAGTGAGAATATTTTAAGAAGTCAACAGAAGATGAAGACTAGGTATGATACGCGTAGAAAAGCTGCTCATGTTTATAAAGTTGGTGACATGGTTATGGTTCAAAAGAATGTTAGGAATATCGGTGAAAGTAACAAATTAGTACCTCCTTTTAGCGGTCCATACAAAGTCACAGCAGTATTTGATCATGACCGTTACGAGGTCAGTAGCGTTGAAGGATTCTAAAAAAAAGTACAAAAATGTATTTTCCGTTGATAAAATGAAACCTTGGGTGAACCCGATTGAAACCGATACTGACAGTTCCTCTGCAGATTATAATGAGAACTAAGTTACATAAATATTGTAATAGAATTTTAAAAAATGTGAATATTGATTCATGAATATTAGGATGTCATTGTATAAAGCGTTTTGTGAAATAATTTCATTTGTGTCATATGTGCGACAGAGAAGGTCGTTAGAATATTGCATTCATAGTTCAAGTTTATATTTATATATACATATGTATCCTCTATCTATTCCTATCCACCAATCCCATATAAGAGAGCATGAGAATTAGTGAAAGAGACCAAGGCAATTTAAGGATGAGAGCGGTGCCGGTCAAATTTATAAAGAACTTCTGAGTGATGCCGAGACACCCAGATGGTGTGAGCGGTGCCAGCCAAGTCTAGTATTGCTGAGTGATGCCGAGACACCCTGATGGTGTGAGCGGTGCCAGCCAAGTTATTGAGAATTGCTGAGTGATGCCGAGACACCCTGATGGTGTGAGCGGTGCCAGCCAAGTTATTGAGAATTGCTGAGTGAGGCCGAGACACCCAGATGGTGTGAGCGGTGCCAGCCAAGTCAAGAATTGCTGAGTGATGCCGAGACACCCAGATGGTGTGAGCGGTGCCAGCTAAGTTAATTGAGAATTGCTGAGTGAGGCCGAGACACCCAGATGGTGTGAGCGGTGCCAGCCAAGTCAAGAATTGCTGAGTGATGCCGAGACACCCAGATGGTGTGAGCGGTGCCAGCTAAGTTAATTGAGAATTGCTGAGTGAGGCCGAGACACCCAGATGGTGTGAGCGGTGCCAGCCAAGTTATTGAGAATTGCTGAGTGATGCCGAGACACCCTGATGGTGTGAGCGGTGCCAGCCAAGTTATTGAGAATTGCTGAGTGGGGCCGAGACACCCAGATGGTGTGAGCGGTGCCAGCCAAGTCAAGAATTGCTGAGTGATGCCGAGACACCCAGATGGTGTGAGCGGTGCCAGCTAAGTTAATTGAGAATTGCTGAGTGAGGCCGAGACACCCAGATGGTGTGAGCGGTGCCAGCCAGTTACAGTTATAATGTGAGTAGTTATAAGTATTATATGTTATAGCATTGTTCTGGGACTAGAGGTACCCGTTGGCTGTTGGTAAAGAAAAAAATCTTTCATTTTGTGATATTTTGTTTGATGCTTAGTAAATGTTTACAGAATGTCGTATTAAAATCAGAGCTGTAGTTAGTAAGAGAGAACATATAATAATATTTTCTTCTTCTCATGAACAGGTAAATGGAATGTCAAAATACCAAAATGACTAGAAACATTATCGGGTAAGGTGCAGTTCTTATTTGATGACCAAGGGAATAGAGAACACAGAGAAATTTAAAGTGAGGACACTTTTATATCAGGACGGCCGAAGACATCACAGTCATAATGTTATTCACAAATTAATATTACTTTATGGTTAATTGTTTATTAGCAATGTTAATATTTTATTTATATTTTTTGATACGTCAGTCTTATTTTCTCATTGTTGATATAACTAAGATATAATTAGATTTTTCTTTTAATTTGATTCTTATAGTGTGAATGTAAACTCACATAGTTTAGGTGTACTTGGCGTTTGAGGGTAAATAAGAATTTGAATTTAGATTTGTTGTTTTTTTTTCTTATACTAAGAACCGAGTTTTGAACTGTATTGGATAATATTTATTTGTTATTTTTGAAGTTTAATAGATAAAACAAAAATGTGTATTGTTCAAGACATTTTAAAATAAGCACTTTCATTTATATGGGTTACAACAAAACTAAAATTAGTTAAGTAGGTAATTATAATAATTATTGTGCTTTTAGGAATGTGAATTAATAATGTTTAGTAATTGTAATAATACTTAAGTAGTTCTTTGATTTTAATTCTATTTGGTTATTTAAAAAATATTTAAAAACATTAAAATTAAAATGTAGTATCTATTGCAACTATACCATAGTTTTAGGTTTAGGTTGTCATTGTTTCTTAAGATTTACTGGTTCTGATCTAGTTGCGCTTTTCAAATAAATATCGATAAATTAATATAATGTAGCAGGCCTTGTATGATTAAACAAAACTTCGATTGTGATGCTGTTATGGTGTCTGAGACAGACACTATTTCAGGATGGCCGACTGTTAACATTCTGCTAATTTATCGTCAAAATGTAAATCAGGCTAAACGTGTTTTGTAACCTTTATTCTGATTTTGTTATGTGGCCACACATTCTTATATATTTTTAATTTGGCAACACTGATTTTTCACTTTGACATTTGTTTGACGTTTTAAAAAAACTACTTTTTGGCGCGCGAGCGATCTATGTTTTTTACAAGAAGTTTTAATTTGTTTGTGAT
This sequence comes from Acrobasis consociella, assembly GCA_963555685.1. Classification (NCBI taxonomy): domain Eukaryota; kingdom Metazoa; phylum Arthropoda; class Insecta; order Lepidoptera; family Pyralidae; genus Acrobasis; species Acrobasis consociella. The sequence goes on along the minus strand of OY743119.1, from coordinate 523,297 downwards.
TTAAAGGCATAACACAGTGAAGTGAAACAAATAAATGGAGTTCAGTGCAGGCTGGTCTTTTTTATTAATAGCTGTGTTCGAAGTTAACTTTATATCAGAAAAAGTACCTCGAAATTCCCTCTCAGTTACAGCAATATTGTTATTCATATAGTTTTATGAGTCTGTTTACGCTTGGCTTGCGACGAGGTAGATTATACGGCAGCCGGTAGAACCGCGTCCATAACGTAACATTACTAGTGCAGAAGAAAAGCTAGACCAAAATAGTACATTAAAATTCAATTATCACCGGCCAAGTGCGAGTCGGACACACGCACGAACAGTTCCGTACCATTATCCAAGCCATCGCGCTCAATTCTAACTACTAAGTAACGTCTATATCGATATTGATATAATCATTATGTCGTACATAAAAGATTTACTAAATTTATTACATCCACTTTCATTTGCTTCATCTACGAGAGAGTGGATGAGTGACATCCTGCGACCAGATTTTAAGAGTACTCGTAAAAGGCGGGCCATGCAAAAAAGAGATCTATAATTGGTAAAATAGATAAGAGGTCTGTCATGATCGAAACAAGCCTATGCTCTATACTAAACAGATACTATAGTCTCCGCCTACACGTGTAGGAAAATACGTAATAATTTGTGTGTGTTGGCATTACAACATTACTACGTCCGTGGTACTCCACCACATGCCGTGCGGTTTCCGGCAGAGTAGAATAGGGCACTCTAAGTCTTCTTGTGGATAACGTAGATGACGACTCAGGAAATACAAGATAAACAAAGCTTATAAACGTCAATGAGACCTCTCCAACCCGTCTGGCCAGCGAGGAGAGTGTATAGGCCAAAGTGCTCTAGCTACTCTGGCCAAGTATGGCTCTGGTAGTACAGAGAGAGTAGTGCTCCTGCAGTGGAGAAAAAAGACTTAGTGATGATGATGATGACTCCACCACAAAACCTCTAGAGCGTTACAGCTGTGCCTTGCTTGAAGCTTGATTTTCGTTCTCTGAGCGTTTCGTTCCCCCATGAGGCAAATGGGACGTGAACAAAGTGCCCCAACCGCCATCCGACGGATCCCGATAATCGCACGGAAAGGTCAACGTATCGCAAACACGTAAAATAAATCCCGGAGGGCGCGTAAAAATAACAACGCAAAATTCAGTCGGTCGTGGTTTTTTGTAGTATCATTTTTTGATTCAAGACTGTTAAAAGTCACATTCACCTGCTTTATTAGATATACTCTCGTTTATTAATTTGCTTATCTTAATCTTAATGTATCTTGACGACATCATAACGAACGTTCAAAGGTCGGATAAAAAAAATTTGGGACATTATCTTCTTTCCCCATGTTGTATTCCAACTATTTCCAACCAAAGACTAACTGTCCACTAGATTTCTTATTAACTATAAAATTTGTGACTCCATTTTAATTGGGTTTTCCTGGGCCAACAAAATTAATAATAAATAATAAAATAATAATAAAATAAGAGGGATAGACCTCCGTAGATGCAGCCATCTCGCATTTTAGATAAAAAGGTACTAAAAGGCCTCTTCATGTTGGCTTTGGCCCCATGAACGCCTCAAAGGACCGGGTCCCTATGGACCCGTGGCTGAAAAGCGTACCAACATAATAAAATAATAATAATAATGAAACGTCACAAAATATTGTCACTTACATTGATCATATCCATTTTTAACGTGAAAAATTATATTAAGAGCGCTATTGGCCTTCAAGAAATGATGACGACATTAGCCTGTATTTTGTACAAATCTCATAGAAAAGGTTGGTTCTGACGTTTAGAAAAAAGTATCTGATTGGAGGTTTTGGAAAGTAGCGATTCCCGTTAAAATTATAATGTAAAGCAAGAAAATCCACTCAAATTCACAGCGGATAATATTTTTTTCCAACACCTCGCTGATCTAACGTCAAACCTTTAAACATAATTTTAAGCATATTTTCTCCTAAAAGCTTGTCAACTTAATTCTCGCATCGACGCCACTCGCGTAGATTATAAGTAGCGCTACGGCGTAGCGTCGTAGACGATAGTGATACGCTGTAGCAGTATATCGTAGCCTCGTAGTCAACGGTCGTAGCATCAACGCGGAAAGAGGAAAAAGTACCTTCATTCTAAAAATTATACTACCGTTAAATATCTATAAATTTATTTTTTTAGCCCCGACAAAAAAAGAAGGTTGTTATAAGCTTGACGTGTTTGTATGTCTGTCTGTGAGATCGTAACGCCTAAACAAAAGGGCCGATTTTGCTGGCTCGACTTTGTTTTATAGAAGAAAACAGTTCAGCGGTTTAAAAGTAATTGGGGGCGTACGCTTAAAAGTTAGGGTTTTATTAATTTGCTTGGTAAACCAACTTATTACCGTAGAAAAACTATTAGATACTTAATTACTAGATACTTATTTCCATTATTAGATTTATTATTATTAATTACTAGATACTTATTTCCATTATTAGATTTATTATAAGATACTTAATTCCATTAACAGTCGACACAATTATAATATAATATTATAACAATATTTTTAAGTTTTCATTAAGTATCAAAATTATGTACTCTATCGACGCATTAACAGCATGAAAATATGAAATTAAATAGTATGTACAAATACTTACTTACGTTGGTCAATTAGAATCTAAACGAATCTCCACAGGAATACCGTTGATTAAACCGGATTATTCTGGTTTAGGAATTACGCCGTTTGTCTTTTTCCCTCGCTCCAATTAAGGCTAGCTCATTCAAATTATTTAGCCGATGTAAGGCAGGACGGCCCACAATGACTTCCTATTAGCTCGCGTATTAAATGAGCTCACTTCATTGTCAGGAAAATGTAGCGCTGGGACAATTAGTTCTTTGTGCCATTTTTAATGTTAATATCTAAGATACTCCTTTAGAAAACGTAGTAATGAGTAATAAAATTCTCGTTGCGTTTTTCATTTAAGATGAAGAAGGAACATATTTAAGTAATAATTATTTATTTTGTCTATAGATACATATCCCTAAGGGGGCAGACAGTGCATATTGGATTTTGCGGCTCTTAGCAGATAGAGCCTAGGACTGCAAGGATCAAAAGCCCCTTTTAGCTTGATGGTGGGCGAGAAGGTGGAAGAAAGATTTAAAAAAAAAAATTGATTGCTATTCTCAGACCCAGACCAGTATAGGAGGTTTTAGATTTATTTCTCTGTGCAATTTTTTGTCATGTGCTGGTGTGGGAGAGATCGAAAAACGTAGAATTTACTATCAATTTTTAGCTTCAACCTTGAACCTTTTTAAAAACCATAAGAATTACTGATTTCAGTTCCGAACGTCTAACGTTTCTTTGAAATACACCGACACCGGCGACAGCGTTTATCAATGGTACCATGCTATGTGCGCAAGTTTTAGGCCCAGACAGACTATCCGTGACGCACTTTTTAGTCTGTGATAGTCTGTGAAACAAGTGAAACGACGCGCAAAAAGTCCGGCGCGCATTTGTGCGTTACTGCATATGATTGCATAAGTTCTATTTTCGCAGACCAAAAAGTGCGTCACGTATTAGTTTGTCGTCTGCGTTGGGCCTAAGTATTTACTAGATTAATGTTTTTATCTCGTTTAAATTGTAATACAATAATATTTGGGGTTTGTTTACCAACAATTTAAATGTTTAATGTGCGCATCAATTCAAAACCAACACAAACACCATTGGCGGATACCGCTGAATAGTAAATGCTGATTGGGTCCTAAAATAACATCGGCGATTAATGCAGCGGTATTAAACGATAAATTTGCATAATATTCCGAGCTGGGAGCTAAATGCAAACCGGGAGGCTAGTGATTTGTAATCATTTCTGCCTTCATGCCATTATCCAATCAAAAACATAAAATAAATAAAGTTCTTAAAACCAGTTTGGTACGATTTTACAGTAAGACATTACTATTGTCATAGCACCTTAGAAACATTATTATTTTTGTTCCTTGTCACTAGTATACTGTAATAATTACAACATTAAAAAATTTTATTACTATTATTTCAATAAAGTAGTACTCTAATTAATAAAATATGACTTATATGAAATTCAACACTTTTTTGACACTTTTTTGCTAGTAAGTCGTGTGTGCTGCCATCTCTGTGTGCCTCTACCCGCGACTACCAGTTTTGCCTACTTACGGGCCCTTTAATCGTTTCTATAGCATTGCATAACCGTTACGTTAAGAATTTTATTATCTTTGGTTTTGTAGATGATCGAAGCCCGTTGGCTTATTTTGCATTCTGATTGAATATATCTCTAAAGACTAGCTTTAAATTAGTTGAGAAAGGACACTGAGATTTCTGAAAGAATTTAATTGAATGCTATAAATAATATATCCTTTCTGATAGAATTGCACGAGTCCAAATCTTGTCCTTTCATAACTAAGTGGGAGGTTAGAAATAAACATTCCGAGTGATAAAGTACCTCATAAATCACGGTACACTGGACACTGCACTGCACTCGGTACAAAAGACTGCCCCCTACAGAAAAGGGTGTACAAAAGAGCACAAATCGTGTCTTCACACACTAGTAATACGGTTACAGCAGATGTTACAAAACAAGGCACAAAATCCGTAAATGAACCTTGGCAGCTCATTCAGTAATTCGTCAAAGCTGCTACACGTACTACGCAGGCTGTGCTCGCGTATGATTGATTAGCTCGCGTGCGTAGGTGAGAACACAGTAGACAACTCAAGAGGAAAAGCCTTAGCTCCATATTCATAAAACGCAACTTTTAAAAGCCTAATTGATTTTTATCAAACATAGGAAAGAACCACCGCAAGGGAACTTGCTTTCACTTTAAAAAACCACATCGAAATCGATCTCTCCGTTCGAGCGCTACGATGCCACAGACAGATAGACCGATAGACGTTAGCTTCAAACTTATAACACCCTTCTTTTTCGTCGGGTATAAAAAAACGGGTCAAGTCAAGTATCGAGTCAGCTATTGGCTTCTTCTTCTTAGCGAGCCGGAATGGCTTTTGGCTGACATGTTTCGACCTCATCCGGAGGTTTTCTTTAGGGCGAATGTGGATTGAGTCGCGTACGTTACCGCGTTGGCGTCTTCTGGTGTCGGAGGTCAAGACTCACTTCGGGTCGCTGAGCCAACGCAGTAAGTAAGTAAAATACGAAAACAAGATCCGAGCCGCACTGATCTTACCAGTGATGTTGGCCATTAACTGACTCGTGAGTTGACCAGTTTTCAAATATTTATTGAGTCAATCTATTTCCTAAATAACAAGTTCTATTCCTAAGCTTCACTATACTGCATGAAGCTTTTCATCACCATCATTTCAGCCGCATAACGTACACTGCTGGACCTAGGCCTCTCCCAAGGATTTCCAAAATTACCGATTTAGAGTGTATGAAGCTTTTACTCTGCATCAAAGCAATCTGTGTCCTGGGAGCTCCCGCTTCCATTGTATCCCCGTAATGACGCAAGAAACAATATCTTTTACACTCTTTATTTTGCTTCTGTCTGTTCATCGCTCTTTGCGCGGTTTTTATCGTCTGGTACTTTATGATTGTTAAACGCAGACAGTAAAAAATAAATTCTTAGCAAGTATAAGTTAGAATTTTCCATTGTGTAATAAATGTGGGAGTTGTTGATACATGTTTGTTCTGGACTGCTCTTAAACACTCCTAGATCTATTCGGTAGTAGGTTTTGATAAAACTATTTTGATTAAAATCGATAAACATTCATCGATAATCCACAAATATATCTCAAGAGTTCAAGTATTTAGAATTACGTAAGCACTTTATTACAACGGTTGTGATACAAACAATAATCTTAATGAAGAGTGGTTTCAAAACCTACGATGAATAAAATATAGGTACTTAAATTATCACCCAAGCTGATGTATATCTAATCAAAGGTAAAAGTTGGTTATGTTCTATTATTCCAGCTTTGTTTTTGAACTTTTTCAGATACCCTGTCACGTTCTTATCCCTGACCTGGTAACTAGAGCATAATACAGTAGACTCAAAGGGCACATATATCGGAAGGGTGGGCGCGAAGGTGGAAAAATGGAATCAAATTAGAAGTGATGGGTTGGTTCGGATTTTCGTCTATTACCTCGATTGTATGATCTGCGCGGATCCTCTTTCTAACTTATTCTTTCTTCCAGATCAGCACAGAAGTAATAAACATTCAGTAAGTTGATAATTTCAGATTAAAATCTTTGCCGCGAAACTGAACAATCCTCAGAAGTCATTGTATTCTGACAAATAGCATCCCTCGTCAAACAGCCCCTCTCCATTTTCAACGACATTTTTACTTCAGCGTGAAATTAAAGCAATTGGGATGGCAGCCAAATCAAAATGAAAGAGTAGTCAACAAGATAATTTAAACTTGAAATGGGTTTTTTGGCCCGAGCGTCTGACAGTTTGCTCGTACTGTTTGCTTTGTAATGAGGTTGCTCTAGGGGCCCGAGTACAATAATACTAAGGACACGTAGAGAATCATATTGAACATTTACTTTGTATTACACAATAGTTGTTGTCTTGAAAACGCTGGTTTGGGCAAAAAGAAAAAACTCAGAATGTAGCATGCCTTTTGAGTTATGTGGCTTTAAGCAAACAGAGCCCACAGCCGCAAAACCTACAAGTCACTTTAAGTATAAAGTTTATCAAGTTTATTAAGTTACAATGCTACACCATCCGTAGCGCAATGGTGTATGCGAACGATAACATCGCATTCAAAAATATTATTTACATTCACTGTTCAGATAGATAAAGTTTAAGCCATGCTAATGCAGTTAGTGCAGGAGTAGTATTAATCCTCATGAAACTTTTTTTTATCTCTTAATATAAGTTCAATTACATATAATATATATATAATATATATATATATATATATATATATATATATATATATATATATATATATATATATATATATACCCGTGGGCACTTTGCAGATCCATCGTGCCGTACGACTAGTATTTGTTGGTTCCGTTTACATAGTTGGCTCCGGGTGCCTTTTCTAGATCCAATGCTAGTCAGCCATGCGCATGTTGTTCCGACTGGAGCCAAAAGTGTCAACGAGAGTAATAATAATAATTACGTCAATTTTATACAAATCCACCTTTTTGGCATTCAACACTGTTACTTCCGATTCAAATCAACCAATCAGAGAGCACCGTTGACCTCATTGGCTACAATCTGCTAGTAATAATATTATTACAAGCTTCTGTTCAACTTGCAATGTTTATGCAATCAATGTAGTGTTGCCAAACAATAGATATCATTTTTCAATTGAAAAATGACAAACTATCGACAGTGGTTTATCAGTATGGATATCTGTTTTAGAGCAATACTATTGATAACCAACAATACCATAATTGGTATTTATAGTATCGATCCGACGAAAATCAAACTATCATGAGTATCGATAGTATGCGTTTCATAAAATATCGACACTATCGATAGTTTATGTATTATTAAAAGCAATACTATCGATAGTTTGTTCGTCATCAGAATCGATAGTATCGATACTATCAGCAGTATCGATAAACAATCAAAAGTATCTCAAGACTCACTGTCGGTTTTATTAAAAATACCGATAGTGAGTCAATTGACTGTCAATAGTGGACTATCGAGCGGCAACACTTATCTAATGCTTATGGAGTAAATGAGCCGTTCTGATGATGGAACCGGAACGAATTCAACAACCCTCAGTAAATAAAATAACATAGCCCTTAGATCATTTATTACAGATTAGCCTTACCTGCGTGTTTCCCTCTGCCAAGGTATAAAATCAAGTAATCTAATACATTTATAATGTAAGTTGCGTAATCGATTATGATCATTACGTAAATCTGTAAAGTATCGAAAGGACGGTGCAAGTGCTCCGTTAGAATTGCTATGTTAAACAGTTTCCTTGTGTGATAAGTTTTTTATTCTGAGGCCAAACTACTTATTGAAACGAATGAAATAAGCCGAAACTCGATGGAGTTGCGTCGTTTAATTACTGAATTGCATCGACCACCTTCCGTCCTGCACTAATGGGCTCATTAAGACAATTCAAACGAGTCCTGCTCCATGAGGTTATATTGTTTTATAACTCAGTCCTAGTGAATACCTCCCGGTTCCATCATCAGAACAGCTCATTAACTTCATAATATTGTATTGACAAGTATGCAAAATTTGAGCGAAATCGATTGAGAATAGCTGGTTGGAAATTGAGCTACAAGATTTGACCCAAACCAATATTCGTACGTAGATATCTGATACATTGCAAGTTAGTAACTAAAAACAAAAAAATACATATAAACTTCTTAAAGATTGCATAACCTTTCACGGGCAATGTTTTTTATTTTATTAACGTTGTTTTGTATTAAAAAGTAATTCTGAAAAATGGTATCAATGAGTTTATCTTCTAGTATCGATTACGTAAAAAGAATACAGTCTAGTTTGCGACTAATTTCCATGCCAAACGATTTTCTCGCTTGTTTACTGCCAAACTACAGTAAAAATATTAATAATGGCATGACAAAAACTTGCCAAACTAATTTCATTTTTCGATATTATTTTTTCACTATCCTTTGAGCCGAGACTAAATGTATCAATTACATTAGCAAGGTTCGATAATTAAGTTCAAATTTGAAATACAATTAGTCGATGACGAAGGCGCACACGCTACGAAACTGCGCACTTCCCGCGAGACTACCATTTTATGATTTACAACCTTCCTATTTAATTCCTGTGCTTTAGATTTGAATATAGATTAGCCACTCAACTGTCCTAAGAAGTGTTTACATTTTTTGAAAGACGTGTTAATTTGTGACTATCTGATGCCTTTGACCTCGTTTTCGTGGACAAAAAAGCTCGTTACCATTAAAAATAAAAAAAATATTACATTTGAATTTGGAATCCGTTACTTTTTTATGATTTTTCATTGTCTTTTCTTCTTTTGGCGCTAATATATTGAACAATATTTTGCGTGATATAGAGAACCGAATCGCTGTGATTGCATTACACAAAGTAGGTTTGAGCCAAATGCAGTTTTTAAAATTCTCCATACGCTTGGTATTAGTCAAATGTTTGTGTACCGACACAGGTATGACACTTCATAGAAACGGAGCAGCATAAATACCTAGTACTACTACAAACGAAACAATCCGTCCGTGCACACGTCAAATGTGTGAGTTGAACAATCAGGGTCGCTACCACAGAATTTGTTGCTTTGCTTACCTGTTTTCACCACTCGGAAATCTATAAGATTATCTGTTGCTATACAAGGAACAACTATTGAACAGGTGGATGACATTAGCTTCTTGGGAATACAACTGGATAGTGCCCTTACCTGGGAAACACAGGTATATAAAGTGTGCGGTAAATTGGCAAGCACTAGCTTCGCGCTCAGACGACTATCGGATGTGGTACCTAGAGAGGTGGTGAGGTCTACCTACTTTGCGATAGTGCAGTCTGTCCTGCAGTATGGCCTAGAGGTCTGGGGGTGCGCCGCGGAATGGCAACGAGCGTTTCGTATGCAAAAGCGAGCAGTCCGCGCGATAGTCCACGTATCAGGGCGAACAACCGTCAGACCATACTTTAAAACCCTTGGAATCCTCACGCTGCCATCCCTTTTCATCTTACAGGTAGCCACATATGTCTTTAGTAACCAACACGTGTACCAAAGACCGAGAGATGTGCACGACATTGCGCTCCGCGATGTTGACCGGCTGCACCTGATACCACACAGACTAGCTAAGACTGACAGACTGACTCATGTAATGGGGCCGTCTGTCTTTAATAAGTTGCCACCTGATATAAAACAGGCGACTACATTGACAAGCTTTAAAGTCAAGCTAAAAAAGTGGCTTCTTGAGCGTACATTCTACAGTATAGAAGAATTTTATGAATGTCGCTTATAATTCCAATTTGATATGTTAATTTTCATTCGATTATTCTGTAATTATATGATTATTATTAGTTATGTATGTGTATGCGTAATATATTTATTTGTATGTTTAATTTATTTTATTTTATAATTCAATTTTATTTTTGTATGACGTGTTAATACTGTTTATGAATAAATATGATTATGATTATGATTTTAAAATTTACGTTTTTATTGTTATCCGTGGATAAACAACGATAATGTGCGCAGTTTCTCACCATTATAATTCAATAATCCTAAGTGACTCGCGTAATGTCAACTTGCGACTACCAATAACCCTGTTTTTCTGGCTCTTACACGTCCCAATAACAGGGGAAAGGTTGCGGGGACACCAGATTGCGGGGGACGGTGCGAGTTTCCGTTTTGTATGTAACACTATTATTAATTCTGTGGTACCGGACTATAATAGGTACAATGAGACCTCCTCTTTGTGACAGTAAAAGATCTGGCCGTCCACGTAGTGTTCATATGAAAAAGGTGGTCAAAGCAGTAAGGGAAAGAATTCGAAGAAATCCTGTCCGAAAGCAAAAGATTTTAACACAGGAGATGAAGATAGCACCTAGAACCATGTCGCTTATTTTAAAACATGACTTAGGACTTGCTGCCTATAAAAGACGAACTGGTAATTTTACAACTGATAATTTAAAAAAGAATAGAGTAGTAAAATCGAAAAATCTACTGAAGCGGTACGCAATGGGTGGTCGCAGAAAAAAATAGTTTACGGATGACCATTTTTTTACCATTGAGCAACATTTTAACAAATAAAATGACTGTAGGTATTTATGCCCCAAGCTCTAAGAAAGCTTCCCAATAAGTCGACAGAGTGCAGCGTGGCATTAGCCGACTTTAGTGATGGTTTGGTGGGGTGTTAGCTATGAAGGAGTGACTGAGCCATGCTTTTGTGAAAAAAGTATCGAAACATCGGCATAAGTGTATCAAGATACCATTCTTGAGAAGGTATTTAAGCCCCTTAACAACACTATGTTCAATAACCAAGAATGGTTCTTCCAGCAAGACTCGGCACCGGGTCACAAAGCTCGGTCAACGCAGTCTTAGTTGGAATCAAACGTTTCCGACTTCATCAGAGCTGAAAACTGGCCGTCGTCTAATCCCAATCTTAATCCGCTGGATTATGTTTTAGGGTCAGTTTTAGAGAGTACGGCTTGCTCTAAACGCCATGATAATTTGGAGTCCCCAAAACAATCCATAATATTGGCAGTGAAGAATTTTCCCATGGAAAGAGTGCATGCTTCTATTGGTAACTGACCTCAACGTGTAAAGGGCTGTATTGCAGCCAATGGAAACCATTTCGAATAAGCTTTTTATATTTTAAATTGTTTTATATTTATGTATTAAAAGCGAACAATTTAAGCTTAAGCCGAAAGTAACACAGACACAAAAACAACTTTGTTGCGGATTGTAGGTTAGGTTCATTAGGTTTCCTGTGACCAACACACGAGCGAGTGACTGAAGCTTAGGGCGAAAGTAACACAAACACAAACAACTTTGTCGTGGGTTGTGGGTTAAGTTTGTTAGGTTTCCTGTGACCAACACACGAGCGAGCGAACGACTCAAGCTTAGGACGAAATTAACACAGACACAAAATCAACTTTGTCGTGGAGTGTAGGTTAAGTTATATAACATCCACCCATCTATCCATCCATTTCAGCCGCACAACGTCTACTACTGGACATAGGCCTCTCCGAAAGATTTTCAAAATGACCGATCTAGAGCGAAGTTATATAACAATATAAGTATAAAAGAAGACTCAATATATTGAGAATTGAAAAAATTTGATTTGATATTATGATATTATTAACATCGAAAAAATTAATGTTATTTGTAAAAAAAATTGTTTTGTTACTATAAAATTCTTCATAATAAATATTGTGAGTATGGAATAAATATTCCGTATAACGAAAATCTATAAAACTTTTGTCTGTAAAAGAATGCACACCCAAACTATGCACACTTCCCACAAGACTACCATTTTATGATTTACAACCTTCGTCCTAATTCCCTGTGCATTAGATTTGAACATAGATTAGTCACTCAACTGTCCTAAGAATTTTTAATTCTTTTAATGATGTATTTATTTGTATTTATACTAATTAATGCCTGTGACTTCGTTCGCGTGCACAAAAATGCTTATCAGACTAAACAACTTTTGCTGTGGCGTCATTTTATTATTTCTCATAGTTTAGCTGAAAATTTATAGTTCTGCATCAGGTGTTGCATTTACCGAAATCAATTATACCCTGTTTGTTGCCCAGATTTATACCAATAAAGTTTCATTCAAATCTATCCAGAATTTCCGGAGATTAGTGTGTACAAAAAGGACAAACAAACAGAGAGACATTCTCTTTAAAATTTTACTCTTTCACTGTGTATCTATCTGCTTGTTGTTTCTTTTTGGAAATTTAGTCAATATACAGACAATTTTTTTACTATTATATGTATTGCATAATTTAAATATCGTTGTGTGCGTTTATTTTTCATATTCATAATAGAATTAGGGCTCCATATCTAAACGATGTCAATCTCATCAGAGCCGGTATTTTCTTTTCAAGTTTCAAAAAAATATTCATCCTCCATACAAATGCCACCACCAAGCTACTCAACGTAGCCATGTCGTACTGAAGCCCAAGCCATTCCCCTTCTTCTACTGTTTGTTACCGCTCCCCCTAAGCAATTTTCACGAGGCCACATCACAGGTCAAGTGATGTAAGCCCACAGGGCGAACTGCGTGGCGAGGGCAAACCCCAAGTCATCCACACCAAGTGTTTCTTTTTAATTTTTAGAAATCAAAGATTGCTGCCGAAAGTTACTAACTGCTTGCGATTTGGCTGTAAATCTATATTTTTTGGGCGTTATCCGAATTTGATTTTTTTAATGTCCAAAATCTGGATCTGGCATCTGGATGAAAAAAAAATCATAGTCAATCATTACGTCTCGCTGGCACTTCGTAGAGATCTGAAATTTTGTATGTGGAGGTGAAGCACTCCGCTAAACTCGAAATGCAATTATATTTCGTAAACAAAGCGTCTGGACTTCTGAATTTGGAATTTACTGACTCTAAAGAAATTGGTAGGCTTGTATGTTGTGTTTAAAATTATTTGCATAATTGCTTTTGTTGAAAAGTACTTTTTCAATCGTACTATATACCATTAGTACCATTACGCAAGAGCGTAAGGCAAGATAGCAAGTTTCTTTGTGTGCATTAAGTCATAAACATGTTTAGATGTATAAATAATGCGAAACAATAAGGTTATCATATTCAGTATAAAAATATGAGTTTTTATTATTGTTATGACTTTTTAGACTTATTTAGCATTAAAAAGCAAGGTAATTCTAAAATATTTCACAAAAAATTTTTTGAAAAAAATTACTGTAGTTTTTTAACAATCACCCAATAGATTTTAAAGTTGGCAACACTTTTGGAGCTTACAAGGCATAAGATTTAAAAATATATATTGCCATGCCTAAGCTAATCGTTATATTAAATATATACAAAATGGAACCACACAAGCATTGGTTTTAAATAAAATTCGGAGCTATAAAGTATCGATGAGTTCATAAAAGTATATAGGAGCTTAAAACGCACAAGTTTAGTGAATATAAAATCTGCTGGATCAAACCAAGCATTTAAATTTCAGCTATGGCTTAACTCACCGTCAATCACTATATATATAAAATGGAACAACATACGTATTGGTTTTGAGTAAAATCGGAGGCAGAAAGTACCAATGAGTTCATACAAAAACATATGATATATATATAAAACGGAACAACACAAGCATGGGTTTTGAATAAAATGTGGACGCAGTAAGTGCGAATTAGTTCGCAAAAAATAACCGTTACGGATCCAAGTTTTCTCGGAGGTTGAATACAAAAAATGACGAGTAGAACTTTATTTCTACGAATATGTTGGACAGAATCCATTACTAGAATGCGACGTTGCCACACCGCTCGAAGAAAATGCGAAGGGAGCCAAGTTATCGGCCGCCAAAGGTGGAATCAACTAGGTTCGGGCTCACTGCTGGATCTACGTAGTGCCCAAACGTCTGTTTATATATATATATATATATATATATATAGATATACCCGTGGGCACTTTGCAGATCCATCGTGCCGTACGACTAGTATTTGTTGGTTCCGTTTACATAGTTGGCTCCGGGTGCCTTTTCTAGATCCAATGCTAGTCAGCCATGCGCATGTTGTTCCGACTGGAGCCAAAAGTGTCAACGAGAGTAATAATAATAATTACGTCAATTTTATACAAATCCACCTTTTTGGCATTCAACACTGTTACTTCCGATTCAAATCAACCAATCAGAGAGCACCGTTGACCTCATTGGCTACAATCTGCTAGTAATAATATTATTACAAGCTTCTGTTCAACTTGCAATGTTTATGCAATCAATGTAGTGTTGCCAAACAATAGATATCATTTTTCAATTGAAAAATGACAAACTATCGACAGTGGTTTATCAGTATGGATATCTGTTTTAGAGCAATACTATTGATAACCAACAATACCATAATTGGTATTTATAGTATCGATCCGACGAAAATCAAACTATCATGAGTATCGATAGTATGCGTTTCATAAAATATCGACACTATCGATATTTTTTGTAATATCGATAGTATCGATAGTTTATGTATTATTAAAAGCAATACTATCAATAGTTTGTTCGTCATCAGAATCGATAGTATCGATACTATCAGCAGTATCGATAAACAATCAAAAGTATCTCAAGACTCACTGTCGGTTTTATTAAAAATAAAGATAGTGAGTCAATTGACTGTCAATAGTGGACTATCGAGCGGCAACACTTATCCAATGCTTATGGAGTAAATGAGCCGTTCTGATGATGGAACCGGAACGAAATCAACAACCCTCAGTAAATAAAATAACATAGCCCTTAGATCATTTATTACAGATTAGCCTTACCTGCGTGTTTCCCTCTGCCAAGGTATAAAATCAACTAATATAATACATTTATAATGTAAGTTGCGTAATCGATTATGATCATTACGTAAATCTGTAAAGTATCGAAAGGACGGTGCAAGTGCTCCGTTAGAATTGCTATGTTAAACAGTTTCCTTGTGTGATAAGTTTTTTATTCTGAGGCCAAACTACTTATTGAAACGAATGAAATAAGCCGAAACTCGATGGAGTTGCGTCGTTTAATTACTGAATTGCATCGACCACCTTCCGTCCTCCGAGATCAGACCCTTGGCATCATCTGCACTAATGTGCGCATTAAGACAATTCAAACGAGTCCTGCTCCATGAGGTTATATTGTTTTATAACTCAGTCCTAGTGAATACCTCCCGGTTCCATCATCAGAACAGCTCATTAACTTCATAATATTGTATTGACAAGTATGCAAAATTTGAGCGAAATCGATTGAGAATAGCTGGTTGGAAATTGAGCTACAAGATTTGACCCAAACCAATATTCGTACGTAGATATCTGATACATTGCAAGTTAGTAACTAAAAACAAAAAAATACATATAACCTTCTTAAAGATTGCATAACCTTTCAAGGGCAATGTTTTTTATTTTATTAACGTTGTTTTGTATTAAGAAGTAATTCTGAAAAATGGTATCAATGAGTTTATCTTCTAGTATCGATTACGTAAAAAGAATAAAGTCTAGTTTGCGACTAATTTCCATGCCAAACGATTTTCTCGCTTGTTTACTGCCAAACTCCAGTAAAAATATTAATAATGGCATGACACAAACTTGCCAAACTAATTTCATTTTTCGATATTATTTTTTCACTATCCTTTGAGCCGAGACTAAATGTATCAATTACATTAGCAAGGTTCGATAATTAAGTTCAAATTTGAAATACAATTAGTCGATGACGAAGGCGCACACGCTACGAAACTGCGCACTTCCCGCGAGACTACTATTTTATGATTTACAACCTTCCTATTTAATTCCTGTGCTTTAGATTTGAATATAGATTAGCCACTCAACTGTCCTAAGAAGTGTTTACATTTTTTGAAAGACGTGTTAATTTGTGACTATCTGATGCCTTTGACCTCGTTTTCGTGGACAAAAAAGCTCGTTACCATTAAAAATAAAAAAAATATTACATTTGAATTTGGAATCCGTTACTTTTATATGATTTTTCATTGTCTTTTCTTCTTTTGGCGCTAATATATTGAACAATATTTTGCGTGATATAGAGAACCGAATCGCTGTGATTGCATTACACAAAGTAGGTTTGAGCCAAATGCAGTTTTTAAAATTCTCCATACGCTTGGTATTAGTCAAATGTTTGTGTACCGACACAGGTATGACACTTCATAGAAACGGAGCAGCATAAATACCTAGTACTACTACAAACGAAACAATCCGTCCGTGCACACGTCAAATGTGTGAGTTGAACAATCAGGGTCGCTACCACAGAATTTGTTGCTTTGCTTACCTGTTTTCACCACTCGGAAATCTATACGATTATCTGTTGCTATACAAGGAACAACTATTGAACAGGTGGATGACATTACCTTCTTGGGAATACAACTGGATAGTGCCCTTACTTGGGAAACACAGGTTGATAAAGTGTGCGGTAAATTGGCAAGCACTAGCTTCGCGCTCAGACGACTATCGGATGTGGTACCTAGAGAGGTGGTAAGGTCTACCTACTTTGCGATAGTGCAGTCTGTCCTGCGGTCTGGGGGTGCGCCGCGGAATGGCAACGAGCGTTTCGTATGCAAAAGCAAGCAGTCCGCGCGATAGTCCACGTATCAGGGCGAACAACCGTCAGACCATACTTTAAAACCCTTGGAATCCTCACGCTGCCATCCCTTTTCATCTTACAGGTAGCCACATATGTCTTTAGTAACCAACACGTGTACCAAAGACCGAGAGATGTGCACGACATTGCGCTCCGCGATGTTGACCGACTGCACCTGATACCACACAGACTAGCTAAGACTGACAGACTGACTCATGTAATGGGGCCGTCTGTCTTTAATAAGTTGCCACCTGATATAAAACAGGCGACTACATTGACAAGCTTTAAAGTCAAGCTAAAAAAGTGGCTTCTTGAGCGTACATTCTACAGTATAGAAGAATTTTATGAATGTCGCTTATAATTCCAATTTGATTTGTTAATTTTCATTCGATTATTCTGTAATTATATGATTATTATTAGTTATGTATGTGTATGCGTAATATATTTATTTGTATGTTTAATTTATTTTATTTTATTATTCAATTTTATTTTTGTATGACGTGTAAATACTTTTTATGAATAAATATGATTATGATTATGATTTTAAAATTTACGTTTTTTATTGTTATCCGTGGATAAACAACGATAATGTGCGCAGTTTCTCACCATTATAATTCAATAATCCTAAGTGACTCGCGTAATGTCAACTTGCGACTACCAATAACCCTGTTTTTCTGGCTCTTACACGTCCCAATAACAGGGGAAAGGTTGCGGGACACCAGATTGCGGGGGACGGTGCGAGTTTCCGTTCTGTATGTAACACTATTATTAATTCTGTGGTACCGGACTATAATAGGTACAATGAGACCTCCTCTTTGTGACAGTAAAAGATCTGGCCGTCCACGTAGTGTTCATATGAAAAAGGTGGTCAAAGCAGTAAGGGAAAGAATTCGAAGAAATCCTGTCCGAAAGCAAAAGATTTTAACACAGGAGATGAAGATAGCACCTAGAACCATGTCGCTTATTTTAAAACATAACTTAAGACTTGCTGCCTATAAAAGACGAACTGGTAATTTTACAACTGATAATTTAAAAAAGAATAGAGTAGTAAAATCGAAAAATCTACTGAAGCGGTACGCAATGGGTGGTCGCAGAAAAAAATTGTTTACGGATGACCATTTTTTTACCATTGAGCAACATTTTAACAAATAAAATGACTGTAGGTACGCAGTCTTAGTTGGAATCAAACGTTTCCGACTTCATCAGAGCTGAAAACTGGCCGTCGTCTAATCCCAATCTTAATCCGCTGGATTATGTTTTATGGTCAGTTTTAGAGAGTACGGCTTGCTCTAAACGCCATGATAATTTGGAGTCCCCAAAACAATCCATAATATTGGCAGTGAAGAATTTTCCCATGGAAAGA
This sequence comes from Acrobasis consociella, assembly GCA_963555685.1. Lineage (NCBI taxonomy): Eukaryota > Metazoa > Arthropoda > Insecta > Lepidoptera > Pyralidae > Acrobasis > Acrobasis consociella. The sequence continues at coordinate 505,249 of OY743119.1, read as the reverse complement.
GTGCATGCTTCTATTGGTAACTGACCTCAACGTGTAAAGGGCTGTATTGCAGCCAATGGAAACCATTTCGAATAAGCTTTTTATATTTTAAATTGTTTTATATTTATGTTTTAAAAGCGAACAATTTAAGCTTAAGCCGAAAGTAACACAGACACAAAAACAACTTTGTTGCGGATTGTAGGTTAGGTTCATTAGGTTTCCTGTGACCAACACACGAGCGAGCGACTGAAGCTTAGGGCGAAAGTAACACAAACAACTTTGTCGTGGGTTGTGGGTTAAGTTTGTTAGGTTTCCTGTGACCAACACACGAGCGAGCGAACGACTCAAGCTTAGGACGAAATTAACACAGACACAAAATCAACTTTGTCGTGGAGTGTAGGTTAAGTTATATAACATCCACCCATCTATCCATCCATTTCAGCCGCACAACGTCTACTACTGGACATAGGCCTCTCCCAAAGATTTTCAAAATGACCGATCTAGAGCGAAGTTATATAACAATATAAGTATAAAAGAAGACTAAATATATTGAGAATTGAAAAAAATTGATTTGATATTATGATATTATTAACATCGAAAAAATTAATGTTATTTGTAAAAAAAAATGTTTTGTTACTATAAAATTCTTCATAATAAATATTGTGAGTATGGAATAAATATTCCGTATAACGAAAATCTATAAAACTTTTGTCTGTAAAAGAATGCACACCCAAACTATGCACACTTCCCACAAGACTACCATTTTATGATTTACAACCTTCGTCCTAATTCCCTGTGCATTAGATTTGAACATAGATTAGTCACTCAACTGTCCTAAGAATTTTTAATTCTTTTAATGATGTATTTATTTGTATTTATACTAATTTATGCCTGTGACTTCGTTCGCGTGCACAAAAATGCTTATCAGACTAAACAACTTTTGCTGTGGCGTCATTTTATTATTTCTCATAGTTTAGCTGAAAATTTATAGTTCTGCATCAGGTGTTGCATTTACCGAAATCAGTTATACCCTGTATGTTGCCCAGATTTATACCAATAAAGTTTCATTCAAATCTATCCAGAATTTCCGGAGATTAGTGTGTACAAAAAGGACAAACAAACAGAGAGACATTCTCTTTAAAATTTTACTCTTTCACTGTGTATCTATCTGCTTGTTGTTTCTTTTTGGAAATTTAGTCAATATACAGACAATTTTTTTACTATTATATGTATTGCATAATTTAAATATCGTTGTGTGCGTTTATTTTTCATATTCATAATAGAATTAGGGCTCCATATCTAAACGATGTCAATCTCATCAGAGCCGGTATTTTCTTTTCAAGTTTCAAAAAAATATTCATCCTCCATACAAATGCCACCACCAAGCTACTCAACGTAGCCATGTCGTACTGAAGTCCAAGCCATTCCCCTTCTTCTACTGTTTGTTACCGCTCCCCCTAAGCAATTTTCACGAGGCCACATCACAGGTCAAGTGATGTAAGCCCACAGGGCGAACTGCGTGGCGAGGGCAAACCCCAAGTCATCCACACCAAGTGTTTCTTTTTAATTTTTAGAAATCAAAGATTGCTGCCGAAAGTTACTAACTGCTTGCGATTTGGCTGTAAATCTATATTTTTTGGGCGTAATCCGAATTTGATTTTTTTAATGTCCAAAATCTGGATCTGGCACTGGATGAAATAAAAATCATAGTCAATCATTACGTCTCGCTGGTACTTCGTAGAGATCTGAAATTTTGTATGTGGAGGTGAAGCACTCCGCTAAACTCGAAATGCAATTATATTTCGTAAACAAAGCGTCTGGACTTCTGAATTTGGAATTTACTGACTCTAAAGAAATTGGTAGGCTTGTATGTTGTGTTTAAAATTATTTGCATAATTGCTTTTGTTGAAAAGTACTTTTTCAATCGTAATATATACCATTAGTATCATTACGCAAGAGCGTAAGGCAAGATAGCAAGTTTCTTTGTGTGCATTAAGTCATAAACATGTTTAAATGTATAAATAATGCGAAACAATAAGGTTATCATATTCAGTATAAAAATATGAGTTTTTATTATTGCTATGACTTTTTAGACTTATTACTTGCATTAAAAAGCAAGGTAATTCTAAAATATTTCATAAAATTTTTTTAGAAAAAAATTACTGTAGTTTTTTAACAATCACCCAATAGGTTTCAAAGTTGGCAACACTTTTGGAGCTTACAAGGCATAAGATTTAAAAATATATATTGCCATGCCTAAGCTAACCGTTATATTAAATATATACGAAATGGAACCACACAAGCATTGGTTTTAAATAAAATTCGGAGCTATAAAGTATCGATGAGTTCATAAAAGTATATAGGAGCTTAAAACGCACAAGTTTAGTGAATATAAAATCTGCTGGATCAAACCAAGCATTCAAATTTCAGCTATGGCTTAACTCACCGTCAATCACTATATATATATAAAATGGAACAACATACGTATTGGTTTTGAGTAAAATCGGAGGCAGAAAGTACCAAAGAGTTCATACAAAAACATATGATATATATATAAAACGGAACAACACAAGCATGGGTTTTGAATAAAATGTGGACGCAGCAAGTGCGAATTAGTTCGCAAAAAAATAACCGTTACGGATCCAAGTTTTCTCGGAGGTTGAATACAAAAAATGACGAGTAGAACTTTATTTCTACGAATATGTTGGACAGAATCCATTACTAGAATGCGACGTTGCCACACCGCTCGAAGAATATGCGAAGGGAGCCAAGTTATTCGCCGCTAAAGGTGGAATCAACTAAGTTCAGGCCCACTGCTGGATCTACGTAGTGCCCAAACGTCTGTTTATATATATATATACATATATACATATATATGTATATATATACATATATATATATATATATATATATATATATATATATATATATATATATATATATAAACAGACGTTTGGGCACTACGTAGATCCAGCAGTGGGCCTGAACTTAGTAGACTCCACCTTTGGCGGCCGATAACTTGGCTCCCTTCGCATATTCTTCGAGCGGTGTGGCAACGTCGCATTCTAGTAATGGATTCTGTCCAACATATTCGTAGAAATAAAGTTCTACTCGTCATTTTTTGTATTCAACCTCCGAGAAAACTTGGATCCGTAACGGTTATTTTTTTGCAAACTAATTCGCACTTGCTGCTTCCACATTTTATTCAAAACCCATGCTTGTGTTGTTCCGTTTTATATATATATCATATGTTTTTGTATGAACTCTTTGGTACTTTCTGCCTCCGATTTTACTCAAAACCAATACGTATGTTGTTCCATTTTATATATATAGTGATTGACGGTGAGTTAAGCCATAGCTGAAATTTGAATGCTTGGTTTGATCCAGTAGATTTTATATTCACTAAACTTGTGCGTTTTAAGCTCCTATATACTTTTATGAACTCATCGATACTTTCTAGCTCCGAATTTTATTTAAAACCAATGCTTGTGTGGTTCCATTTCGTATATATTTAATATAACGGTTAGCTTAGGCATGGCAATATATATTTTTAAATCTTATGCCTTGTAAGCTCCAAAAGTGTTGCCAACTTTGAAACTTATTGGGTGATTGTTAAAAAAGTACAGTAATTTTTTTCTAAAAAATTTTTATGAAATATTTTAGAATTACCTTGCTTTTTAATGCAAGTAATAAGTCTAAAAAGTCATAACAATAATAAAAACTCATATTTTTATACTGAATATGATAACCTTATTGTTTTGCATTATTTATACATCTAAACATGTTTATGACTTAATGCACACAAAGAAACTTGCTATCTTGCCTTACGCTCTTGCGTAATGGTATTAATGGTATATAGTACGATTGAAAAAGTACTTTTCAATTGCAACAAAAGCAATTATGCAAATAATTTTGAACACAACATACAAGCCTACCAATTTCTTTAGAGTCAGTAAATTCAAAATTAAGAAGTCCAGACGCTTTGTTTACGAAATATAATTGCATTTCGAGTTTAGGGGAGTGCTTTACCTCCACATACAAAATTTCAGATCTCTACGAAGTGCCAGCGAGACGTAATGATTGACTATGATTTTTTTTCATCTAGATGCCAGATCCAGATTTTTGACATTAAAAAAAAATTAAAAAGAAACACTTGGTGTGGATGACTTGGGGTTTGCCCTCGCCACGCAGTTTGCCCTGTGGGCTTACATCACTTGACCTGTGATGTGACCTTGTGAAAATTGCTTAGGGGGAGTGGTAACAAACAGTAGAAGAAGGGAAATGGCTTGGCCTTCAGTACGACATGGCTACGTCGAGTTGCTTGGTGGTGGCATTTGTATGGAGGATGAATATTTTTTCGAAACTTGAAAAGAAAATACCGGCTCTGATGAGACTGACATTGAGTATTGTGTTAAAATGTTGCTCAATGGTAAAAAAATGGTCATCCGTAAACAATTTTTTTCTGCGACCACCCATTGCGTACCGCTTCAGTAGATTTTTCGATTTTACTACTCTATTCTTTTTTAAATTATCAGTTGTAAAATTACCAGTACGTCTTTTATAGGCAGCAAGTCCTAAGTCATCTTTTAAAATAAGCGACATGGTTCTAGGTGCTATCTTCATCTCCTGTGATAAAATCTTTTGCTTTCGGACAGGATTTCTTCGAATTCTTTCCCTTACTGCTTTGACCACCTTTTTCGTATGAACACTACGTGGACGGCCAGATCTTTTACTGTCACAAAGAGGAGGTCTCATTGTACGTATTATAGTCCGGTACCACAGAATTAATAATAGTGTTACATACAGAACGGAAACTCGCACCGTCCCCCGCAATCTGGTGTCCCCGCAACCTTTCCCCTGTTATTGGGACGTGTAAGCGCCAGAAAAACAGGGTTATTGGTAGTCGCACGTTGACATTACGCGAGTCACTTAGGATTATTGAATTATAATGGTGAGAAACTGCGCACATTATCATTGTTTATCCACGGATAACAATAAAAAACGTAAATTTTAAAACCATAATCATAATCATATTTATTCATAAAAAGTATTTACACGTCATACAAAAATAAAATTGATTAATATAATAAAATAAATTAAACATACAAATAAATATATTACGCATACACATACATAACTAATAATAATCATATAATTACAAAATAATCGAATGAAAATTAACACATTAAATTGGAATTATAAGCGACATTCATAAAATTCTTCAATACTGTAGAATGTACGCTCAAGAAGCCACTGTTTTAGCTTGACTTTAAAGCTTGTCTATGTAGTCGCCTGTTTTATATCAGATGGCAACTTATTAGAGACAGACGGCCCCATTACATGAGTCAGTCTGTCAGTCTTAGCTAGTCTGTGTGGTATCATAAAAAAGTGCTTACGCATACTGTGCAACTTACCGTACAGACATAGCTGCAAGACGTATTTCATAAAACAAAATATCTTGACACTACCCTCAATTTATATTCTTGACATATGCACATTCGTGAGAAAAAATAAACACATATTTACGCAAATGAAAGACACACACAACATAAACACACGACATAAATATAGACTGGCACTACCGTCGAAAAAAAACCTGGACATATTCAATAACGGACCATATGTAAGTGCAATTAAAATATATAATAAACTACCAAAATCACTACAATTAGAACATAATGACAAAACTTTTAATAAAAAACTAAGAACATTGTTATTGACAAAAGGTTATTATTCTGTCAAAGAGTACTTAGAAGACAAATTACACAACTAGTTTAAAGAATTCTCAAGCCACAGCCATTAATATACTGACATTTATATTTATCTTTTTTTTCCTCTTTTAAATATTTTTTTTTATTGCAATATTATTGTTAAGATATTTTAAATGTTCGGATTTACAAAAACTACATCTCATTAAAATTAAATTAAAATGTAATCAAACTTAACTGAAATTAACGGCAATTATTTATATATATTTATAACATAAAAGTTCTATGTATCTCTGCTGACATTCAATGTAATCACTAACAATTTTTGACATATCCTGAATCTAAAACCACTATTATTATATAAACTCAACTCAACATACTTTTAGTTCGCAACACCCTGTCAGGGTTCATGTACTTATTAACCTACTAACTATGTAATGTATGAGTGCATGTAAGCGAAAATAAAGAAAAAAAATAAAGAAATCAGGTGCAGTCGGTCAACATCGCGGAGCGCAATGTCGTGCACATCTCTCGGTCTTTGGTACACGTCTTGGTTACTAAAGACATATGTGGCTACCTGTAAGAGAAAAGGGATGGCAGCGTGAGGATTCCAAGGGTTTCAAAGTATGGTCTGACGGTTGTTCGCCCTGATACGTGGACTATCGCGCGGACTGTTCGCTTTTGCATACGAAAGGCTCGTTGCCATTCCGCGGCGCACCCCCAGACCTCTAGGCCATACTGCAGGACAGACTGCACTATCGCAAAGTAGGTAAACCTTACCACCTCTCTAGCTACCACATCCGATAGTCGTCTGAGCGCGAAGCTACTAGTGCTTGCCAATTTACGACACACTTTATCAACCTGTGTTTCCCAGGTAAGGGCACTATCCAGTTGTATTCCCAAGAAGGTAATGTCATCCACCTGTTCAATAGTTGTTCCTTGTATAGCAACAGATAATCGTATAGATTTCCGAGTGGTGAAAACAGGTAAGCAAAGCAACAAATTCTGTGGTAGCGACTCTGATTGTTCAACTCACACATTTGACGTGTGCACGGACGGATTGTTTCGTTTGTAGTAGTACTAGGTATTTATGCTGCTCCGTTTCTATGAAGTGTCATACCTGTGTCGGTACACAAACATTTGACTAATACCAAGCGTATGGAGAATTTTAAAAACTGCATTTGGCTCAAACCTACTTTGTGTAATGCAATCACAGCGATTCGGTTCTCTATATCACCTTACTCCATTTTAATATCGCAAAATATTGTTCAATATATTAGCGCCAAAATAAGAAAAGACAATGAAAAATCATATAAAAGTAACGGATTCCAAATTCAAATGTAATATTTTTTTTTATTTTTAATGGTAACGAGCTTTTTTGTCCACGAAAACGGTCAAAGGCATCAGATAGTCACAAATTAACACGTCTTTCAAAAAATGTAAGCACTTCTTAGGACAGTTGGGTGGCTAATCTATATTCAAATCTATAGCACAGGAATTAAATAGGAAGGTTGTAAATCATAAAATGGTAGTCTCGCGGTAAGTGCGCAGTTTCGTAGCGTGTGCGCCTTCGTCATCGACTAATTGTATTTCAAATTTGAACTTAATATCGAACCTTGCTAATGTAATTGATACATTTAATCTCAGCTCGAAGGATAGTGAAAAAATAATATCTAATTTTTACTGTAGTTTGGCAGTAAACAAGCGAGAAAATCATTTGGCATGGAAATTAGTCGCAAACTAGACTGGATTCTTTTTACCGTAATCGATACTAGAAGATAAACTCATTGATACCATTTTTCATAAAAAGCATTGCCTGTGAAAGGTTATGCAATCTTTAAGAAGGTTATATGTATTTTTTGTTTTTAGTTACTAACTTGCAATGTATCAGATATCTACGTACGAATATTGGTTTGGGTCAAATCTTGTAGCTCAATTTCCAACCAGCTATTCTCAATCGATTTCGCTGAAATTTTGCATACTTGTCAAAACAATATTATGAACTTAATGAGCTGTTCTGATGATGGAACCGGGAGGTATTCACTAGGACTGAGTTATAAAACAACATAACCTCATGGAGCAGGACTCGTTTGAATTGTCTTAATGAGCACATTAGTGCAGACGATGCCAAGGGTCTGATCTCGGAGGACGGAAGGTGGTCGATGCAATTCAGTAATTAAACGACGCAACTTTATCGAGTTAGGGCTTATTTCATTCGTTTCAATAAGTAGTTTAGCCTCAGAATAAAAAACTTATCACACAAGGAAACTGTTTAACATAGCAATTCTAACGGAGCACTTGCACCGTCTTTTCGATACTTTACAGATTTACGTAATGATCATAATCGATTACGCAACTTACATTATAAATATATTAGATTAGTTGATTTTATACCTTGGCAGAGGGAAACACGCAGGTAAGGCTTATCCTGTAATAAATGATCTAAGGGTTATGTTATTTTATTTACTGAGGGTTGTTGAATTCGTTTTGGTTCCATCATCAGAACGGCTCATTTACTCCATAAGCATTGGATAAGTGTTGCCGCTCGATAGTCCACTATTGACAGTCAATTGACTCACTATCGGTATTTTTAATAAAACCGACAGTGAGTCTTGAGATACTTTTGATTGTTTATCGATACTGCTGATAGTCTGATCTGATGACGAACAAACTATCGATAGTATTGCTTTTAATAATACATAAACTATCGATACTATCGATATTACAAAAAATATCGATATTTTATGAAACGCATACTATCGATACTCATGATAGTTTGATTTTCGTCGGATCGATACTATAAATACCAATAATGGTATTGTTGGTTATCAATAGTATTGCTCTAAAACAGATATCCATACTGATAAACCACTGTCGATAGTTTGTCATTTTTCAATTGAAAAATGATATCTATTGTTTGGCAACACTACATAGATTGCATAAACATTGCAAGTTGAACAGAAGCTTGTAATAATATTATTACTAGCAGATTGTAGCCAATGAGGTCAACGGTGCTCTCTGATTGGTTGATTTGAATCGGAAGTAACAGTGTTGAATGCCAAAAAGGTGGATTTGTATAAAATTGACGTAATTATTATTATTACTCTAGTTGACACTTTTGGCTCCAGTCGGAACAACATGCGCATGGCTGACTAGCATTGGATTTAGAAAAGGCACCCGGAGCCAACTATGTAAACGGAACCAACAAATACTAGTCGTACGGCACGATGGATCTGCAAAGTGCCCACGGGTATATATATATATATATATATATATATAAATCGCGAAGGACTTCTTGCGTCTTTACAAACTACCACCCTGCGGCGTCCACTGAATGTAGTGAGATTTTTAATGTTTTCAATGCGTATGTAAGATGTTTTAATCAGTATCATATCAGTAGTCGACGTCAAATTTCATTTAAACGTTATATGATGATATTCAAATTAAATATTTCTAGCTGAATTTGTGCGTCCGTTCACTCTTAAATCTTTCTTGCACACTGAATACCTGCGTATACCTACTAAACACTGCATGCACATTCCCGCCTCCATCCGAATGTATGTTTAAATCAATTCCGTATAATGCTCTGCATATATCATAATGATTATAATAACTAAATTACATCCATCTACTATTGAATTCAGATTGGTTCCGAATAACTGAATTAATGCGTCCGTTCACTCTTAAATCTTTCTTGCACACTGAATATCTCCTTATACGTTCAAAACACTGCATGCACATTCCCGCCTCCATCCAACTGTATGTTTAAATCAATTCCGTATAATGCTCTGCATATATCATAATGATTATAATAACTAAATGACATTCATCTACTATTGAATTCAGATTGGTTCCGAATACTGTTTTTGAATTATTGTATCCAGCTTATCAGCCAAGAGGCTTCCACCTATATAAGGGCTTATAATGACTCCAGGCACAGATAATAAATAATTAATAGTTAGCATACAAAAGTGACAATACCTATGTATAGCGTAGGTATTTTCACTTTGGTGGTCTACAAAATCTTAAAAAGCAATATAATCATTTATGACGAGTGACAGGTAAGTTTGTATGTATAAACAGGTAAGCTTAGAGGCACAGGCTGGTGTGAACAGGTAAGTCCGGAGTTGAACAGGTAAGTATGTATAAACAGGCAAGCTCAGAAGCACAGGCTGGTGTGAACAGGTAAGTCCGGAATTGGACAGGTAAGTATGTATAAACAGGTAAGTTCAGAAAGAGGCACAGGCTAGTGTGAACAGGTAAGTTCGGAGTTGGACAGGTAAGTATGTATAAACAGGTAAGCTCCGAGGCACAGGCTGGTGTAAACAGGTAAGTTCGGAGTTGGGCAGGTATATGTATAAACAGGTAAGCTCAGATGCACAGGCTGGTGTGAACATGTAGGTTCAAAGGTAGAAAGAGGAAGTTTCATGATACGAATAATATAATAGTACCTAGTCATATTTATGCATGTGAATATACGGAATAAAAGGCATATCGTAATATAAAACATTTAATGTTTTATTTTAAATTTTACAAAAAATGTGTATCTAAACATAAAAACTTTTCAATCAAAAAATCAATGCAATTTAATATTGACATAATAATAAACATAAATTTGCTCTGCCTTGCCTAGTAATGAAATAAACTGAATTATGAACATCAATCAGTCTTCATTACAATGGAACATGTATTTTTTTTATATTATAATTTTAAAAAATGAGTAGGGTTTTTATCAACCCAATGTTAACATTCTTGTTTTAGATATCTACTTAAAAGAAAGGTTAACTCCATCTACAACCTAAACTCAATCTGCAGCTTCTCTTTCAATTTAAAATTTTGTAAAAAAAATGGATATCTAAACATAAAAATCAAAACATTTTAACTGACATTTTAACAATTTTAGTTATACTAAATAATTAAACATAAATGGGCTCTGCCTTTGCCTAATAGAAAAATAAACTTAATTATGAACATCAATCAGTCTTCATTACAATGGAACATGAATTTTTATATTATAACTAGCTGTTGCCCGCGACTTCGACAGCGTGGACTTTATTTTATGAGCATCGTCATTTTGGTATCTATACATATAGGTATAATAAAACGGTAAAAAAAAAGTGTGTGTGTCCGTAAAATATATTTCAAAAAAAAAATTAAGAGGCGATGTCTGTTTGTCTGTTTGGACACACTAATCTCCGGAAATACTGGGTGGATTCAAATGAAACTTTTTTTTAATACAGCAGTTAAGCCTGGGCAACAAATAGTATAAATGATTTTGCAAAATGGAACACCTGATGCAGAACTATAATCCAGGTAGAATATAAGATATATTAAAATGACGCCTTAGTAAAAGTTGTTCAGTCTGATGAGCATTTTTCATAGATATAAATTCCACGAACGCAAACGAAGTCGCGGGCTTAGGCTAGTTTTCAATAAAACCGGTAAAGTGCATGTCGGGCCACGTGCAGTGAAGGGTTACGTAGTTAAACCTACACTATATGCAAATGCCGAGTTGGAGTAAAAATTAAAGAGTTAAAAACAAATAATTTATTTCAATATTTATTTGAAGTAGTTTTATTTATCTTCTATGCTGGTCTGGGAAAAAGGAACTTAACATGCTGATTGTAAAAGCCGATCGAGAGAATGGGCGATATTTGAATCAAATAGGTGATGCGGCTAGCAACCCATCAGTATTTATATTCCCTTTTTATCTTAACGTCCACTATCACGCTAAGCGTGGCCTTTGCAACTTACGGCCCTGGTCTGCATAGAGACAAAATTACATTTGCACTTTACATGTTACCCATGCCAAATCCTGCCATATTTGTGTATACAGTCCACCAAATAGTGATTTTAATATTATAACTAGCTAGAATTTTTATATTATAACTAGCTGTTGCCCGCGACTTCGACAGCGTGGACTTTATTTTATGAGCATCGTCATTTTGGTATCTATACATATAGGTATAATAAAACGGTAAAAAAAAGTGTGTGTGTCCGTAAAATATATTTCAAAAAAAAAATTAAGAGGCGATGTCTGTTTGTCTGTTTGGACACACTAATCTCCGGAAATACTGGGTGGATTCAAATGAAACTTTTTTTTAATACAGCAGTTAAGCCTGGGCAACAAATAGTATAAATGATTTTGCAAAATGGAACACCTGATGCAGAACTATAATCCAGGTAGAATATAAGATATATTAAAATGACGCCTTAGTAAAAGTTGTTCAGTCTGATGAGCATTTTTCATAGATATAAATTCCACGAACGCAAACGAAGTCGCGGGCTTAGGCTAGTTTTCAATAAAACCGGTAAAGTGCATGTCGGGCCACGTGCAGTGAAGGGTTACGTAGTTAAACCTACACTATATGCAAATGCCGAGTTGGAGTAAAAATTAAAGAGTTAAAAACAAATAGTTTATTTCAATATTTATTTGAAGTAGTTTTATTTATCTTCTATGCTGGTCTGGGAAAAAGGAACTTAACATGCTGATTGTAAAAGCCGATCGAGAGAATGGGCGATATTTGAATCAAATAGGTGATGCGGCTAGCAACCCATCAGTATTTATATTCCCTTTTTATCTTAACGTCCACTATCACGCTAAGCGTGGCCTTTGCAACTTACGGCCCTGGTCTGCATAGAGACAAAATTACATTTGCACTTTACATGTTACCCATGCCAAATCCTGCCATATTTGTGTATACAGTCCACCAAATAGTGATTTTAAAAGTTTTCTTAAAACAATGGACCAGGTACTTAAGTCTTGTTCATCTAGTAAAAAGAATTTAATTGTTTGCGGAGATTTTAATGTTGATATCTTAGTAGATAATCCAAAAACTACACAATTCCTAAATCTTCTTAAATGTTATGAATTAGTAAACGTATTCTTTGAGCCAACACGAATCACTGCTACATCTGCTACTTGTCTAGACAATTTTTTTAGTAATATTCAATATTCTGATAAATCTTTTATTAATAAACTGCCTTCTGATCATTCAGGTGTATATGTAGTTTATGTCAATGAGTCCAAAGGCAAGTCCAGCACTTCACAGCAAAGATAAGACTTTTTGTAGGCCGATTACTTCTAAAAATATACAAAAACTAAAAAATAATTTAGATAACAAATTGTTGTCGGTCGTTTACACAGGAAAAAATCCTGACGACCATTACAATAAACTATTTAACGTTATTACCTCAGAATATTCAAAAACTTTGAAACAAAAACAAGTTGTAGTGCATAGAAAATTACAGTTTAGTGAGTGGGCTACTACCGGTATCTACATAAGTAGGAGCAGGCTTTATGACTTATATTCCCAAAAACAATATAATTTTAGTCCTTCCTTACTAGAATATGTTAAAAATTATTCCAAAATATTTAAAAAAGTTTGTAGACAAGCCAAGGCAAATCGTATAAGTAGAAAAATAAATAATGCTCCTAACAAAATAAAAGAAACTTGGAATGTTATAAATAAAGAAACGGGTAAAAATAAAGCCAAAGAAAATATCTGTCAAATCAAATCTTGTGGTAAGACTATTACTAAAACTGAAGAAATAGTAAATATTTTTGATGATTTCTTTACTAACATTCCTTTGGAACTTACTTCTAATGTGAATTCTAGCCTGAAGCATTGCTTAAGAATAATGTTAGGCCTTGTGATTCTAAATTTAGATTTAAGCATATTGGCCCCAAAGATATAATAGATGCATTTTAACAGTTAAATTTAAAAAAATCTGAAGATCATTGGAGCATGTCAGTTGCTGTAGTAAGCCATATCATAAATATCATAGCTGCTGATTTAGCTTTTATATTTCACGAATGTATTGATGAAGGCATATTTCCTAACCTCATGAAATGTAGTAAATTAATCCCCTTATTTAAAAAAGGAGAAAAAGCAGACCCTGACAACTACAGACCTATATCTATCCTGCCAGTTTTGAGTAAGGTGTTCGAAAAGATAATGCTCAATCAAATGCTGCTTCACTTTAAGACCTACAACCTTTTCCATAGCCAACAATTCGGCTTAACTGGCGGGAAATCGACCACCAATGCGGGAGTAGCACTCGTTACTCATATATACGACGCATGGGAGAACAAAAATGATGGAATTGGATCATTTTGTGATTTTTTCTCCAAAGCATTTGATTGCGTAGATCATCCGACACTTTTGCTTAAATTTCGTCAATACGGTTTTGATGATAATTCAATCAAACTTATAAAATCTTATTTAACAGATAGGCATCAGACTGTTGATTTAAATGGCATAAAATCGCACGGATCTAATGTTAAGATAGGCGTACCGCAAGGTTCAAATCTTGGACCTTTCCTTTTCTTGGTTTATGTCAATGGCCTTACATGGTTGAGAAGCAGGCTGGCATAGTGCTGTTTGCTGATGACACCTCGCTTATATTCAAACTAGATCGACATAGCACAAACGCTAGCGCGGTGAACAGCACCTTGTCTTCCATTTCTGATTGGTTTTCTGATATTAACCTCATGTTAAATGCGAAAAAGACTCAATGCGTTTGATTTTCTCTTCCCAATGTGAGACCGGGCTGCGTTGACATAATGATAGATGGTGAAAAACTCGATCTTGTTGAAAGTACTACCTTCTTAGGAATTACAATAGACTCGAAACTTCAATGGGGTGCTCATATAACTAAACTTTCAAATAGGCTTAGTTCTGCGGCTTATGCTGTTAGGAGAATAAGACAATTGACAGATGTATCAACTGCTAGACTAGTGACTCAGAGAATTATTCAAGAAAATAGATATACTCACCTTAGCATCACAGTATATATTTGAAAACATAATGTATGTAAGGAAAAATATTTCCTCATACAATTAAGTAAGCGATTCAACCGATAGAAACTTACGTAATAAGAATGACTTAGTTGCCCCGTTTTATAGGCTTAAAACAATGAATAAGACGTTTATGGGAAACTATATACTTTTTTATATAAATTGCCAAAATCGATCCTTAATATGCCAGACAAAAAATTCAAAACTTATGTAAAGAAAGTACTTTGTGAAAAGGCTTATTATAGGACCGATGACTACCTTAAAGACAAAAAAGTCTGGCTTGAGCTTGACGCGGGTCCCTCTAAAAGTTTGTAATACAGGTACTCGAAAATGTCATAATTTGGTACATTTTGTACAAACTGAATCTACAAATTGACATTATTTAAAAATTTTGACATTCTTAAAATTAAATTTAAATTATGATATGACATAACAAACAATGTATTCTCTGTCCACATTAACTTTAAGTATTAATTTAATTGTGAGTTGACGTCCTTGGAGAAAATGCTGCAGTGCAGTTTGTTGCCGCTTCTTCTACAGTAGCGCTTTGGAAGCGGTAGTAAACTTAGCTGTAAGTAACCATTTGACGTCAACAATTGTGCAACAAAATAATGACGATTATTAAGAGATATTATAAATATCCTATGATAATAAAAAGAAAAAAATGACGGCGCGGCGTTTCTCAAGTAACGCATAGCCCTATCGGCCCCTAAAACATAGGTTTTCTTAGGTTCGGCTTAATCCCAATCCGCGTCCGTAGCGGGAAGCGAAAGAATAATAGACCAAATAAATGACCAGTTTTAACGCACTTGCAAATAATTCACTTTGGTGACAAGCTTACATCACGGCCGGCACATGTCTGTTTGTTTACAAACTTCGGCACGCGAGCGCGCTGATGCCCGCCGCCCCGCGCCCCGCGCCATGCGTCTCTCGTGAACCCCAAATAGGCCCCTCAGACACCGTACCTAGTGCCCGTTTTAGGATATTTAAGAGACGCAAGATTGTTGTCACGAAAACATGATGAAAACTTTACAAATTAAGTACGATATTCAATGGACACGATAAGATCGGTGAACTGAACTCAAAGTATACGTGGTAAATTATACGCTGAACACTAGCGCCCTCCAAATTTCAGTCGGACAATGGCGGAACTATATTATACGCTAAAAGGCATTGTAGTGATGGAATTACGTCCATGCCAATTTTTCGCCATTGCATTCTATCGATCATAAGGGACCCTTGGGCTAAAAATGAGGGTCGGTCAATCTTGCGTCCGTATTCCGGACGCACAAAGTCAGTGGGACGCAGCATCATCGGTAAATAACGCCATGTAGGACGCAACATGTCCTTCAAGATGTATATATATATATATATATATATATATATATATATATATATATATATATATATATTTACCATCTACTGCGATCATCCACCTGCATGTCCAGCGGCAAATCCTTTCAGAGCCCTTTAGTCCAGGAGTGGAGGATTATATGCCTAGTAAACCATGGACGATGGTGGCGCCTTTTTTTTTTAAGTCAAAATTTACTGTTTTCTGGGCTACGTACAGAACAGTTTAGTTTTCTATATCTGCTGCTTTTCACTGCTTTTTAAAAGTCTCCCACTTCACACTTGAAATCATATTTTTTGAAGCTGTCTCCCTTTATTTTCTATAACAAATTCCATACAGGAATTAGCAAATAAAAAGAAATATATATTACCTATTCTTTGTTATAAATTGATAAAAAATGAAGTAGTGGTCAACATTGTTTTAGATTTCATGTACTATTAGTTGGCAACTACTCGGCTAAATGTGTTAAGTTAACTGATCATCTAGCTTGCGTCTAGACGATGAAAAACAATTTCAGCTAAAGTGCTTAGTTATGAGACAAGAGCCGAGTAAAGGTCAAGTGCTTAATCTAAAAAGGTTTTAGCGAAACTTTACTTAAGTTATGGGCGTGAGATTGATATGATAAAATTATATTGACGGGTTGCTGACGATAAAAAGAAATATTATTATATGTAATTGAACTTATATTAAGAGATAAAAAAAAGTTTCATGAGGATTAATACTACTCCTGCACTAACTGCATTAGCATGGCTTAAACTTTATCTATCTGAACAGTGAATGTAAATAATATTTTTGAATGCGATGTTATCGTTCGCATACACCATTGCGCTACGGATGGTGTAGCATTGTAACTTAATAAACTTGATAAACTTTATACTTAAAGTGACTTGTAGGTTTTGCGGCTGTGGGCTCTGTTTGCTTAAAGCCACATAACTCAAAAGGCATGCTACATTCTGAGTTTTTTCTTTTTGCCCAAACCAGCGTTTTCAAGACAACAACTATTGTGTAATACAAAGTAAATGTTCAATATGATTCTCTACGTGTCCTTAGTATTATTGTACTCGGGCCCCTAGAGCAACCTCATTACAAAGCAAACAGTACGAGCAAACTGTCAGACGCTCGGGCCAAAAAACCCATTTCAAGTTTAAATTATCTTGTTGACTACTCTTTCATTTTGATTTGGCTGCCATCCCAATTGCTTTAATTTCACGCTGAAGTAAAAATGTCGTTGAAAATGGAGAGGGGCTGTTTGACGAGGGATGCTATTTGTCAGAATACAATGACTTCTGAGGATTGTTCAGTTTCGCGGCAAAGATTTTAATCTGAAATTATCAACTTACTGAATGTTTATTACTTCTGTGCTGATCTGGAAGAAAGAATAAGTTAGAAAGAGGATCCGCGCAGATCATACAATCGAGGTAATAGACGAAAATCCGAACCAACCCATCACTTCTAATTTGATTCCATTTTTCCACCTTCGCGCCCACCCTTCCGATATATGTGCCCTTTGAGTCTACTGTATTATGCTCTAGTTACCAGGTCAGGGATAAGAACGTGACAGGGTATCTGAAAAAGTTCAAAAACAAAGCTGGAATAATAGAACATAACCAACTTTTACCTTTGATTAGATATACATCAGCTTGGGTGATAATTTAAGTACCTATATTTTATTCATCGTAGGTTTTGAAACCACTCTTCATTAAGATTATTGTTTGTATCACAACCGTTGTAATAAAGTGCTTACGTAATTCTAAATACTTGAACTCTTGAGATATATTTGTGGATTATCGATGAATGTTTATCGATTTTAATCAAAATAGTTTTATCAAAACCTACTACCGAATAGATCTAGGAGTGTTTAAGAGCAGTCCAGAACAAACATGTATCAACAACTCCCACATTTATTACACAATGGAAAATTCTAACTTATACTTGCTAAGAATTTATTTTTTACTGTCTGCGTTTAACAATCATAAAGTACCAGACGATAAAAACCGCGCAAAGAGCGATGAACAGACTATACATATATATATATATATATAATATATATATATATATATATATATATAAACATACGTTTGGGCACTACGTAGATCCAGCAGTGGGCCTGAACTTAGTAGACTCCACCTTTGGCGGCCGATAACTTGGCTCCCTTCGCATATTCTTCGAGCGGTGTGGCAACGTCGCATTCTAGTAATGGATTCTGTCCAACATATTCGTAGAAATAAAGTTCTACTCTTCATTTTTTGTATTCAACCTCCGAGAAAACTTGGATCCGTAACGGTTACTTTTTTGCGAACTAATTCGCACTTGCTGCGTCCACATTTTATTCAAAACCCATGCTTGTGTTGTTCCGTTTTATATATATATCATATGTTTTTGTATGAACTCTTTGGTACTTTCTGCCTCCAATTTTACTCAAAACCAATACGTATGTTGTTCCATTTTATATATATATTGATTGACGGTGAGTTAAGCCATATCTGAAATTTGAATGCTTGGTTTGATCCAGCAGATTTTATATTCACTAAACTTGTGCGTTTTAAGCTCCTATATACTTTTATGAACTCATCGATACTTTCTAGCTCCGAATTTTATTTAAAACCAATGCTTGTGTGGTTCCATTTCGTATATATTTAATATAACGGTTAGCTTAGGCATGGCAATATATATTTTTAAATCTTATGCCTTGTAAGCTCCAAAAGTGTTGCCAACTTTGAAACCTAGTGGGTAATTGTTAAAAAATTACAGTAATTTTATACAATTTTTTTATGAAATATTTTAGAATTACCTTGCTTTTTAATGCAAGTAATAAGCCTAAAAAGTCATAACAATAATAAAAACTCATATTTTTATACTGAATATGATAACCTTATTGTTTCGCATTATTTATGCATCTAAACATGTTTATGACTTAATGCACACAAAGAAACTTGCTATCTTGCCTTACGCTCTTGCGTAATGGTACTAATGGAGCGGTAACAAACAGTAGAAGAAGGAGAATGGCTTGGCCTTCAGTACGACATGGCTACGTCGAGTTGCTTGGTGGTGGCATTTGAAAACAAACGCACACAACGATATTTAAATTATGCAATACATATAATAGTAAAAAAATTGTCTGTATATTGACTAAATTTCCAAAATGAAACAACTAGCAGATAGATACCCAGTGAAAGAGTAAAATTTTAAAGAGAATGTCTCCCTGTTTGTTTGTCTTTTTGTACACACTAATCTCTGGAAATTCTGGATAGATTTTAATGGAACTTTATTGGTATAAATCTGGGCAACATACAGGGTATAATTGATTTCGGTAAATGGAACACCTGATGCAGAACTATAAATTTTCAGCTAAACTATGAGAAATAATAAAATGACGCCACAGCAAAAGTTGTTTAGTCTGATAAGCATTTTTGTGCACGCGAACGAAGTCATAGGCATTAGTTAGTATAAATACAAATAAATACACCATTAAAAGAATTAAAAATTCTTAGGACAGTTGAGTGACTAATCTATGTTCAAATCTAATGCACAGGGAATTAGGACGAAGGTTGTAAATCATAAAATGGTAGTCTTGTGGGAAGTGTGCATAGTTTGGGTGTGCTTTCTTTTACAGACAAAAGTTTTATAGATTTTCGTTATACGGAATATTTATTCCATACTCACAATATTTATTATGAAGAATTTTATAGTAACAAAACAAATTTTCTTACAAATAACATTAATTTTTTCGATGTTAATAATATCATAGTATCAAATCAAATTTTTTCAATCTATACATATAATAAAACAGTAGAAAAAGTGTGTCTGTACATTAAATATATTTCCAAAAAAAATATTGGGGGCGATGGAGACTTAGTAATAGAGTAAGAATTTTAAAAAAAAGGTCTGTCTGTTTGTCTGTTTGTACACGCTAATCTCCGGAAATACTGGACGGATTCGAATGCAACTTTTTTTGTTATATAGCTATTAAGCCTAGACAACGTATAGGGTATAAATGATTTTGGAAAATGAAACGCCTGATGCAGAACCATAATGGTCCAGCTAAACTATAAGAGATATAAAAATGTCGCCTTAGTAAAAGTTGTTCAGCCTGATGAGCATTTTCCAGAGACATAAAGCGCACGCGAACGAAGTCGGGGGCTTCAGCTAGTCCTCAATATATTTAGTCTTCTTTTATACTTATATTGTTATATTACTTCGCTCTAGATCGGTCATTTTGAAAATCTTTGGGAGAGGCCTATGTCCAGCAGTAGACGTTGTGCGGCTGAAATGGATGGATGGATGGGTGGATGTTATATAACTTAACCTACACTCCACGACAAAGTTGATTTTGTGTCTGTGTTAATTTCGTCCTAAGCTTGAGTCGTTCGCTCGCTCGTGTGTTAGTCAAAGGAAACCTAACAAACTTAACCCACAACCCACGACAAAGTTGTTTGTGTTTGTGTTACTTTCGCCCTAAGCTTCAGTCGCTCGCTCGTGTGTTGGTCACAGGAAACCTAATGAACCTAACCTACAATCCACATCAAAGTTGTTTTTGTGTCTGTGTTACTTTCGGCTTAAGCTTAAATTGTTCGCTTTTAATACATAAATATAAAACAATTTAAAATATAAAAAGCTTATTCGAAGTGGTTTCCATTGGCTGCAATACAGCCCTTTACACGTTGAGGTCAGTTATCAATAGAAGCATGCACTCTTTCCATGGGAAAATTCTTCACTGCCAATCGTATGGATTGTTTTAGGGACTCCAAATTATCATGGCGTTTAAAGCAAGCCGTTCTCAAGAATGGTATTTTGATACACTTATGCCGATGTTTCGATACCTTTTTCACAAAAGTATGGCTCAGTCACTCCTTCATAGCTAACACCCCACCAAACCATCACTAAAGTCAGCTAATGCCACGCTTCACTTTGTCGACTTATTGGGAAGCTTTCTTAGAGCTTGGGACATAAATACCTACAGTCATTTTATTTGTTAAAATGTTGCTCAATGGTAAAAAAATGGTGATCCGTAAACAATTTTTTTCTGCGACCACCCATTGCGTACCGCTTCACTAGATTTTTCGATTTTACTACTCTATTCTTTTTTAAATTATCAGTTGTAAAATTACCAGTACGTCTTTTATACGCAGCAAGTCCTAAGTCATCTTTTAAAATAAGCGACATGGTTCTAGGTGCTATCTTCATCTCCTGTGATAAAATCTTTTGCTTTCGGACAGGATTTCTTCGAATTCTTTCCCTTACTGCTTTGACCACCTTTTTCGTATGAACACTACGTGGACGGCCAGATCTTTTACTGTCACAAAGAGGAGGTCTCATTGTACCTATTATAGTCCGGTACCACAGAATCAATAATAGTGTTACATACAGAACGGAAACTCGCACCGTCCCCCGCAATCTGGTGTCCCCGCAACCTTTCCCCTGTTATTGGGACGTGTAAGCGCCAGTAAAACAGGGTTATTGGTAGTCGCACGTTGACATTACGCGAGTCACTTAGGATTATTGAATTATAATGGTGAGAAACTGCGCACATTATCATTGTTTATCCACGGATAACAATAAAAAACCTTCAATTTTAAAATCATAATCATAATCATATTTATTCATAAAAAGTATTTACACGTCATACAAAAATAAAATTGAATAATAAAATAAAATAAATTAAACATACAAATAAATATATTACGCATACACATACATAACTAATAATAATCATATAATTACAAAATAATCGAATGAAAATTAACACATTAAATTGGAATTATAAGCGACATTCATAAAATTCTTCTATACTGTAGAATGTACGCTCAAGAAGCCACTTTTTTAGCTTGACTTTAAAGCTTGTCAATGTAGTCGCCTGTTTTATATCAGGTGGCAACTTATTAAAGATAGACGGCCCCATTACATGAATCAGTCTGTCAGTCTTAGCTAGTCTGTGTGGTATCAGGTGCAGTCGGTCAACATCGCGGAGCGCAATGTCGTGCACATCTCTCGGTCTTTGGTACACGTCTTGGTTACTAAAGACATATGTGGCTACCTGTAAGATGAAAAGGGATGGCAGCGTGAGGATTCCAAAGGTTTCAAAGTATGGTCTGACAGTTGTTCGCCCTGATACGTGGACTATCGCGCGGACTGCTCGCTTTTGCATACGAAACGCTCGTTGCCATTCCGCGGCGCACCCCCAGACCTCTAGACCATACTGCAGGACAGACTGCACTATCGCAAAGTAGGTTAACCTTACCACCTTTCTAGGTACCACATCCGATAGTCGTCCGAGCGCGAAGCTAGTGCTTGCCAATTTACCGCACACTTTATCAACCTGTGTTTCCCAGGTAAGGGCACTATCCAGTTGTATTCCCAAGAAGGTAATGTCATCCACCTGTTCAATAGTTGTTCCTTGTATAGCAACAGATAATCGTATAGATTTCCGAGTGGTGAAAACAGGTAAGCAAAGCAACAAATTCTGTGGTAGCGACCCTGATTGTTCAACTCACACATTTGACGTGTGCACGGACGGATTGTTTCGTTTGTAGTAGTACTAGGTATTTATGCTGCTCCGTTTCTATGAAGTGTCATACCTGTGTCGGTACACAAACATTTGACTAATACCAAGCGTATGGAGAATTTTAAAAACTGCATTTGGCCCAAACCTACTTTGTGTAATGCAATCACAGCGATTCAGTTCTCTATATCACCCCACTCCATTTTAATATCGCAAAATATTGTTCAATATATTAGCGCCAAAATAAGAAAAGACAATGAAAAATCATATAAAAGTAACGGATTCCAAATTCAAATGTAATTTTTTATTTTATTTTTAATGATAACGAGCTTTTTTGTCCACGAAAACGAGATCAAAGGCATCAGATAGTCACAAATGAACGCGTCTTTCAAAAAATGTAAGCACTTCTTAGGACAGTTGAGTGGCTAATCTATATTCAAATCTAAAGCACAGGAATTAAATAGGAAGGTTGTAAATCATAAAATGGTAGTCTCGCGGGAAGTGCGCAGTTTTGTAGCGTGTGCGCCTTCGTCATCGACTAATTGTTTGAACTTAATTATCGAACCTTGCTAATGTAATTGATACATTTAGTCTCGGCTCGAAGGATAGTGAAAAAATAATATCGAAAAATGAAATGGATTTGGCAAGTTTGTGTTATGCCATTATTAATATTTTTACTGTAGTTTGGCAGTAAACAAGCGAGAAAATCGTTTGGCATGGAAATTAGTCGCAAACTAGACTGGATTCTTTTTACCGTAATCGATACTAGAAGATAAACTCATTGATACAATTTTTCAGAATTACTTCTAAATACAAAACAACGTTAATAAAATAAAAAACATTGCCCGTGAAAGGTTATGCAATCTTTAAGAAGGTTATATGTATTTTTTGTTTTTAGTTACTAACTTGCAATGTATCAGATATCTACGTACGAATATTGGTTTGGGTCAAATCTTGTAGCTCAATTTCCAACCAGCTATTCTCAATCGATTTCGCTGAAATTTTGCATACTTGTCAATACAATATTATGAAGTTAATGAGCTGTTCTGATGATGGAACCGGGAGGTATTCACAAGGACTGAGTTATAAAACAACATAACCTCATGGAGCAGGACTCGTTTGAATTGTCTTAATGAGCACTTTAGTGCAGACGATGCCAAGGGTCTGCAGGTGGTCGATGCAATTCAGTAATTAAACGACGCAACTCCATCGAGTTTGGGCTTATTTCATTCGTTTCAATAAGTAGTTTGGCCTCAGAATAAAAAACTTATCACACAAGGAAACTGTTTAACATAGCAATTCTAACGGAGCACTTGCACCGTCCTTTCGATACTTTACAGATTTACGTAATGATCATAATCGATTACGCAACTTACATTATAAATGCATTAGATTAGTTGATTTTATACCTTGGCAGAGGGAAACACGCAGGTAAGGCTTATCCTGTAATAAATGATCTAAGGGCTATGTTATTTTATTTACTGAGGGTTGTTGAATTCGTTCCGGTTCCATCATCAGAACGGCTCATTTACTCCATAAGCATTGGATAAGTGTTGCCGCTCGATAGTCCACTATTGACAGTCAATTGACTCACTATCGGTATTTTTAATAAAACCGACAGTGAGTCTAGAGATACTTTTGATTGTTTATCGATACTGCTGATAGTATCGATAGTATCGATTCTGATGACGAACAAACTATCGATAGTATAGCTTTTGATAATACATAAACTATCGATACTATCGATATTACAAAAAATATCGATAGTGTCGATATTTTAAGAAACGCATACTATCGATACTCATGATAGTTTGATTTTCGTCGGATCGATACTATAAATAGCAATTATGGTATTGTTGGTTATCAATAGTATTGCTCTAAAACAGATATCCATACTGATAAACCACTGTCGATAGTTTGGCATTTTTCAATTGAAAAATTATATCTATTGTTTGGCAACACTACATTGATTGCATAAACATTGCAAGTTGAATAGAAGCTTGTAATAATATTATTACTAGCAGATTGTAGCCAGTGAGGTCAACGGTGCTCTCTGATTGGTTGATTTGAATCGGATGTAACAGTGATGAATGCCGAAAAGGTGGATTTGTATAAAAATCTCGTAATTATTATTATTACTCTAGTTGACACTTTTGGCTCCAGTTGGAACAACATGCGCATGGCTGACTAGCATTGGATCCAGAAAAGGCACCCGGAGCCAACTGTGTAAACGGAACCAACAAATACTAGTCGTACGGCACGATGGATCTGCAAAGTGCCCACGGGTATATCTATATATATATATATATACATATATACATATACATATATATGTATATATGTATATATATATATATATATATATGTATATATATAGATATACCTGTGGGCACTTTGCAGATCCATCGTGCCGTACGACTAGTATTTGTTGGTTCCGTTTACATAGTTGGCTCCGGGTGCCTTTTCTAGATCCAATGCTAGTCAGCCATGCGCATGTTGTTCCGACTGGAGCCAAAAGTGTCAACGAGAGTAATAATAATAATTACGTCAATTTTATACAAATCCACCTTTTTGGCATTCAACACTGTTACATCCGATTCAAATCAACCAATCAGAGAGCACCGTTGACCTCATTGGCTACAATCTGCTAGTAATAATATTATTACAAGCTTCTATTCAACTTGCAATGTTTATGCAATCAATGTAGTGTTGCCAAACAATAGATATCATTTTTCAATTGAAAAATGCCAAACTATCGACAGTGGTTTATCAGTATGGATATCTGTTTTAGAGCAATACTATTGATAACCAACAATACCATAATTGGTATTTATAGTATCGATCCGAAAATCGAAATCAAACTATCTATATGAGTATCGATAGTATGCGTTTTATAAAATATCGACACTATCGATATTTTTTGTAATATCGATAGTATCGATAGTTTATGTATTATTAAAAGCAATACTATCGATAGTTTGTTCGTCATCTGAATCGATACTATCGATACTATCAGCAGTATCGATAAACAATCAAAAGTATCTCAAGACTCACTGTCGGTTTTATTTAAAATACCGATAGTGAGTCAATTGACTGTCAATAGTGGACTATCGAGCGGCAACACTTATCCAATGCTTATGGAGTAAATGAGCCGTTCTGATGATGGAACCGAAACGAATTCAACAACCCTCAGTAAATAAAATAACATAGCCCTTAGATCATTTATTACAGGATAAGCCTTACCTGCGTGTTTCCCTCTGCCAAGGTATAAAATCAACTAATCTAATACATTTATAATGTAAGTTGCGTAATCGATTATGATCATTACGTAAATCTGTAAAGTATCGAAAGGACGGTGCAAGTGCTCCGTTAGTTGCTACGAGGGTCGTTCAATAAATACTTAGCCTACAAAAAGTAAACGAAAATTTTGGAAAAGTGGCAATTTATTTTTCAACATAGTCTCCTTTTAGTTCGATACACTTAGCCCAGCGATGCTCCAACTTTTTTAACCCGTCCGAAAAATAGTTTTTGTCAAACTCTGCAAAATAGGCCTCCGTGGCGGCGATGACCTCCTCATTTGATCCATATCTATTCCCGGCGAGTGATTTTTTCAGATTAGGAAACAGAAAGAAGTCACAAGGGGCCAAATCTGGAGAATACGGTGGATGGGGCAGCAATTCGTAGCGTAATTCGACCAATTTGGCCATGGCAACGGCAGACGTGTGAACCGGTGCGTTGTCGTGGTGAAACAGCACTTTTTTCTTCGCCAGATGGGGTCGTTTTTTCTTTAATTCGGCGTCGAATCGGCCCAATAAATCGGCATAGTAAAGCCCTGTAATTGTTTTACCCTTCTCGAGGTAATCGATGTAGATCACACCTTGTGAATCCCAGAAAACGGTGGCCATAACTTTTCCGGCAGATTTTACAGTTTTCGCCTTCTTTGGAGCACGTTCCCCGGTCTGGATCCATTGTTTTGATTGCTCCTTGGTCTCTGGTGTGTACCAGTGGATCCAAGTTTCATCGACGGTCACAAAACGACGCAAAAACTCCGCTGGATTCCGCTTAAACAGAGCCAAACACGTCTCCGATGTGGTCTCACGGTTGCGCTTGTTTTCCGGTGTGAGTAAACGCGGCACCCATCGCGCCGACAGCTTTCTCATGCCGAGTTCCTCGTGAAGAATATGATGCACTGTTCCTTCTGAAATGCCTACAGTCTCAGCTAGCTCCCGAACCTTCAATCGGCGATCTGCCAATACGAGATCATGGATTTTTTTAATGTTTTCCTCCGTAGCAGCTGTTTTCGGTGCACCTGGACGTGGTTCATCAAAAACCGACGTACGGCCACGTGCAAACTCGTTGAACCAATTCTTGATGGTGGCCATCGATGGAGAAGAGTCACCGTACACAGCATCCAAGCGCTCTTTGATTTCGATGCGCGTTTTCCCTTCCAAAAATAGAAATCGAATTACCGAACGATATTGCTCTTTTTCCATTTTTGTAAAACCGATCGACACGTTCGCTTCCTTAAGTTGTCAAATTAAAACAAATGAAGGGATTGGAATGAAAATTTGAAAAAAGAATTAAAAAAGAATGTGCTACACTGTGGTAAAACTCTTTTGAAACTACAGCGCCCTCTGGCGATGAGGCTAGGTACTTATTGAATGCCCCTCGTATGTTAAACAGTTTCCTTGTGTGATAAGTTTTTTATTCTGAGGCCAAACTACTTATTGAAACGAATGAAATAAGCCCAAACTCGATGGAGTTGCGTCGTTCAATTACTGAATTGCATCGACCACCTTCCGTCCTCCGAGATCAGACCCTTGAAATCGTCTGCACTAATGTGCTCGAGTCCTGCTCCATGAGGTTATGTTGTTTTATAACTCAGCCCTAGTGAATACCTCCCGGTTCCATCATCAGAACAGCTCATTAACTTCATAATATTATTTTGACAAGTATGCAAAATTTCAGCGAAATCGATTGAGAATAGCTGGTTAGAAATTGAGCTACAAGATTTGACCCAAACCAATATTCGTACGTAGATATCTGATACATTGCAAGTTAGTAACTAAAAACAAAAAAAACATATAACCTTCTTAAAGATTGCATAACCTTTCACGGGCAATGGTTTTTATTTAATTAACGTTGTTTTGTATTTAGAAGTAATTCTGAAAAATGGTATCAATGAGTTTATCTTCTAGTATCGATTACGGTAAAAAGAATCCAGTCTAGTTTGCGACTAATTTCCATGCCAAACGATTTTCTCGCTTGTTTACTGCCAAACTACAATAAAAATATTAATAATGGCATAACACAAACTTGCCAAACCCATTTGATTTTTCGATACTATTTTTTCAGTATCCTTCGAGCCGAGAATAAATGTATCAATTACATTAGCAAGGTTCGATAATTAAGTTCGCATTAAGGCGCACACGCTACGAAACTGCGCACTTCCCGCGAGACTATCATTTTATGATTTACAACCTTCCTATTTGATTCCTGTGCTTTAGATTTGAATATAGATTAGCCACTCAACTGTCCTAAGAAGTGCTTACATTTTTTGAAAGACGTGTTAATTTGTGACTATCTGATGCCTTTGACCTCGTTTTCGTGGACAAAAAAGCTCGTTACCATTAAAAATAAAAAAAATATTACATTTGAATTTGGAATCCGTTACTTTTATATGAGTTTTCATTGTCTTTTCTTATTTTGGCGCTAATATATTGAACAATATTTTGCAATATTAAAATGGAGTGGGGTGATATAGAGAACCGAATCGCTGTGATTGCATTACACAAAGTAGGTTTGAGCCAAATGCAGTTTTTAAAATTCTCCATACGCTTGGTATTAGTCAAATGTTTGTGTATCGACACAGGTATGACACTTCATAGAAACGGAGCAGCATAAATACCTAGTACTACTACAAACGAAACAATCCGTCCGTGCACACGTCAAATGTGTGAGTTGAACAATCAGGGTCGCTACCACAGAATTTGTTGCTTGGCTTACCTGTTTTCACCACTCGGAAATCTTTACGATTATTTGTTGCTATACAAGGAACAACTATTGAACAGGTGGATGACATTACCTTCTTGGGAATACAACTGGATAGTGCCCTTACCTGGGAAACACAGGTTGATAAAGTGTGCGGTAAATTGGCAAGCACTAGCTTCGCGCTCAGACGACTATCGGATGTGGTACCTAGAGAGGTGGTGAGGTCTACCTACTTTGCGATAGTGCAGTCTGTCCTGCAGTATGGCCTAGAGGTCTGGGGGTGCGCCGCGGAATGGCAACGAGCGTTTCGTATGCAAAAGCGAGCAGTCCGCGCGATAGTCCACGTATCAGGGCGAACAACCGTCAGACCATACTTTGAAACCCTTGGAATCCTCACGCTGCCATCCCTTTTCATCTTACAGGTAGCCACATATGTCTTTAGTAACCAAGACGTGTACCAAAGACCGAGAGATGTGCACGATATTGCGCTCCGCGATGTTGATCGACTGCACCTGATACCACATAGACTAGCTAAGACTGACAGACTGACTCATGTAATGGGGCCGTCTGTCTTTAATAAGTTGCCACCTGATATAAAACAGGCGACTACATTGACAAGCTTTAAAGTCAAGCTAAAAAAGTGGCTTCTTGAGCGTACATTCTACAGTATAGAAGAATTTTATGAATGTCGCTTATAATTCCAATTTAATGTGTTAATTTTCATTCGATTATTTTGTAATTATATGATTATTATTAGTTATGTATGTGTATGCGTAATATATTTATTTGTATGTTTAATTTATTTTATTTTATTATTCAATTTTATTTTTGTATGACGTGTAAATACTTTTTATGAATAAATATGATTATGATTATGATTTTAAAATTTACGTTTTTTAATGGTGTCCGTGGATAAACAATGATAATGTGCGCAGTTTCTCACCATTATAATTCAATAATCCTAAGTGATTTGCGTAATGTCAACGTGCGACTACCAATAACCCTGTTTTTCTGGCGCTTACACGTCCCAATAACAGGGGAAAGGTTGCGGGGACACCAGATTGCGGGGGACGGTGCGAGTTTCCGTTCTGTATGTAACACTATTATTAATTCTGTGGTATCGGACTATAATAGGTACAATGAGACCTCCTCTTTGTGACAGTAAAAGATCTGGCCGTCCACATAGTGTTCATACGAAAAAGGTGGTCAAAGCAGTAAGGGAAAGAATTCGAAGAAATCCTGTCCGAAAGCAAAAGATTTTATCACAGGAGATGAAGATAGCACCTAGAACCATGTCGCTTATTTTAAAAGATGACTTAGGACTGGCTGCCTGTGAAAGACGTACTGGTAATTTTACAACTGATAATTTAAAAAAGAATAGAGTAGTAAAATCGAAAAATCTACTGAAGCGGTACGCAATGGGTGGTCGCAGAAAAAAATTGTTTACGGATGACCATTTTTTTACCATTGAGCAACATTTTAACAAATAAAATGACTGTAGGTATTTATGCCCCAAGCTCTAAGAAAGCTTCCCAATAAGTCGACAGAGTGCAGCGTGGCATTAGCCGACTTTAGTGATGGTTTGGTGGGGTGTTAGCTATGAAGGAGTGACTGAGCCATACTTTTGTGAAAAAGGTATCGAAACATCGGCATATGTGTATCAAGATACCATTCTTGAGAAGGTATTTAAGCCCCTTAACAACACTATGTTCAATAACCAAGAATGGTTCTTCCAGCAAGACTCGGCACCGGGTCACAAAGCTCGGTCAACGCAGTCTTAGTTGGAATCGAACGTTTCCGACTTCATCAGAGCTGAAAACTGGTCGTCGTCTAATCCCAATCTTAATCCGCTGGACTATGTTTTATGGTCAGTTTTAGAGAGTACGGCTTGCTCTAAACGCCATGATAATTTGAAGTCCCTAAAACAATCCATACGATTGGCAGTGAAGAATTTTCCCGTGGAAAGAGTGCATGCTTCTATTGATAACTGACCTCAACGTGTAAAGGGCTGTATTGCAGCCAATGGAAACCACTTCGAATAAGCTTTTTATATTTTAAAATGTATTAAAAGCGAACAATTTAAGCTTAAGCCGAAAGTAACACAGACACAAAAACAACTTTGTTGTGGATTGTAGGTTGGGTTCATTAGGTTTCCTGTGACCAAAACACGAGCGAGCGACTGAAGCTTAGGTCGAAAGTAACACAAACACAAACAACTTTGTCGTGGGTTGTGGGTTAAGTTTGTTAGGTTTCCTGTGACTAACACACGAGCGAGCGAACGACTCAAGCTTAGGACGAAATTAACACAGACACAAAATCAACTTTGTCGTGGAGTGTAGGTTAAGTTATATAACATCCACCCATCCATCCATCCATTTCAGCCGCACAACGTCTACTGCTGGACATAGGCCTCTCCCAAAGATTTTCAAAATGACCGATCTAGAGCGAAGTTATATAACAATATAAGTATAAAAGAAGACTAAATATATTGAGAATTGAAAAAAATTGATTTGATATTATGATATTATTAACATCGAAAAAATTAATGTTATTTGTAAGAAAATTTGTTTTGTTACTATAAAATTCTTCATAATAAATATTGTGAGTATGGAATAAATATTCCGTATAACGAAAATCTATAAAACTTTTGTCTGTAAAAGAATGCACACCCAAACTATGCACACTTCCCACAAGACTACCATTTTATGATTTACAACCTTCGTCCTAATTCCCTGTGCATTAGGTTTGAACATAGATTAGTCACTCAACTGTCCTTAGAATTTTTAATTCTTTTAATGATGTATTTATTTGTATTTATACTAACTAATGCCTGTGACTTCGTTCGCGTGCACAAAAATGCTTATCAGACTAAACAACTTTTGCTGTGGCGTCATTTTATTATTTCTCATAGTTTAGCTGAAAATTTATAGTTCTGCATCAGGTGTTCCATTTACCGAAATCAATTATACCCTGTATGTTGCCCAGATTTATACCAATAAAGTTCCATTAAAATCTATCCAGAATTTCCGGAGATTAGTGTGTACAAAAAGACAAACAAACAGAGAGACATTCTCTTTAAAATTTTACTCTTTCACTGTATATCTATCTGCTTGTAGTTTCTTTTTGGAAATTTAGTCAATATACAGACAATTTTTTTACTATTTTATTTAAATATCGTTGTGTGCGTTTGTTTTTCATATTCATAATAGAATTAGGGCTCCATATATAAACGATGTCAGTCTCATCAGAGCCGGTATTTTCTTTTCAAGTTTCGAAAAAATATTCATCCTCCATACAAATGCCACCACTAAGCAACTCGACGTAGCCATGTCGTACTGAAGGCCAAGCCATTCCCCTTCTTCTACTGTTTGTTACCACTCCCCCTAAGCAATTTTCACGAGGCCACATCACAGGTCAAGTGATGTAAGCCCACAGGGCAAACTGCGTGGCGAGGGCAAACCCCAAGTCATTCACACCAAGTGTTTCTTTTTAATTTTTAGAAATCTAAGATTGCTGCCGAAAGTTACTAACTGCTTGCGATTTGGCTGTAAATCTATATCCAGGGGTTTTTTGGGCGTAATCCGAATTAGATTTTTTTAATGTCCAAAATCTGGATCTGGCATCTAGATGAAAAAAAAATCATAGTCAATCATTACGTCTCGCTGGCACTTCGTAGAGATCTGAAATTTTGTACGTGGAGGTGAAACACTCCGCTAAACTCGAAATGCAATTATATTTTGTAAACAAAGCGTCTGGACTTCTTAATTTTGAATTTACTGACTCTAAAGAAATTGGTAGGCTTGTATGTTGTGTTCAAAATTATTTGCATAATTGCTTTTGTTGCAATTGAAAAGTTCTTTTTCAATCGTACTATATACCATTAATACCATTACGCAAGAGCGTAAGGCAAGATAGCAAGTTTCTTTGTGTGCATTAAGTCATAAACATGTTTAGATGTATAAATAATGCAAAACAATAAGGTTATCATATTCAGTATAAAAATATGAGTTTTTATTATTGTTATGACTTTTTAGACTTATTACTTGCATTAAAAAGCAAGGTAATTCTAAAATATTTCATAAAATTTTTTTAGAAAAAAATTACTGTAGTTTTTTAACAATCACCCAATAAGTTTCAAAGTTGGCAACACTTTTGGAGCTTACAAGGCATAAGATTTAAAAATATATATTGCCATGCCTAAGCTAACCGTTATATTAAATATATACGAAATGGAACCACACAAGCATTGGTTTTAAATAAAATTCGGAGCTAGAAAGTATCGATGAGTTCATAAAAGTATATAGGAGCTTAAAACGCACAAGTTTAGTGAATATAAAATCTGCTGGATCAAACCAAGCATTCAAATTTCAGCTATGGCTTAACTCACCGTCAATCACTATATATATATAAAATGGAACAACATACGTATTGGTTTTGAGTAAAATCGGAGGCAGAAAGTACCAAAGAGTTCATACAAAAACATATGATATATATATAAAACGGAACAACACAAGCATGGGTTTTGAATAAAATGTGGACGCAGCAAGTGCGAATTAGTTCGCAAAAAAATAACCGTTACGGATCCAAGTTTTCTCGGAGGTTGAATACAAAAAATGACGAGTAGAACTTTATTTCTACGAATATGTTGGACAGAATCCATTACTAGAATGCGACGTTGCCACACCGCTCGAAGAATATGCGAAGGGAGCCAAGTTATCGGCCGCCAAAGGTGGAGTCTACTAAGTTCAGGCTCACTGCTGGATCTACGTAGTGCCCAAACGTCTGTTTATATATATATATATATATATATGTATACATATATATATATATATATATATATATATATAATATATATATATATATATATATATATATATATATATATATATATATATATATGTATAGTCTGTTCATCGCTCTTTGCGCGGTTTTTATCGTCTGGTACTTTATGATTGTTAAACGCAGACAGTAAAAAATAAATTCTTAGCAAGTATAAGTTAGAATTTTCCATTGTGTAATAAATGTGGGAGTTGTTGATACATGTTTGTTCTGGACTGCTCTTAAACACTCCTAGATCTATTCGGTAGTAGGTTTTGATAAAACTATTTTGATTAAAATCGATAAACATTCATCGATAATCCACAAATATATCTCAAGAGTTCAAGTATTTAGAATTACTATATATATATATACTATATATAGTTTAATACTCGCAATCCGTTTACTCGCAAAACAATCCACGCAATTGATTTACATAAATCTGTTACCTACTGCTTGAACAGGCATTTAAAGGTATACCTATTTGAGATTTAAGACAAAAGTGCTATGAAAATAAAAAAGTATAATAGATATACACAATTTTAATTTTTACTATGTCCAACAAAAAAAGCAAGGTATAAAATCTTTGGTCTCAGCATTTGCTTAACTTTTCTGTATTTTCACTATGCAATTGTACCTTACGTTTACATGCTGAAAATACGGAAAATTATTGACTCCATAGATCGGAAATACCTCTCTCTTAACACTTCCAAATACTACGAATCAGCTATACTACAAAATTACACAGATAATCCATGTAATAGCAGTCATATGTACTCCGTCCAATGCCCACGTCGTCGTAAATACGATCGTAATTCGCCAATCCCGCGGTTCACCGCTCGGTTCATATTTTACGACTCGTTACGCTTACGATGGTTTGGCATCGTAAGCCTAACCAAATCCAGCCCGCTCATATAACCCGAAACGATTTGGAAATCTATTGATATAGATGTTATTTTTATTACTTATTACAATTTATTTGTTGCAAATAAAAAGCCGTGAGACCAATGTAGGTGAAGTTGACATATTCGAGTCCACTATGAGTAAATCACAAGATAACTAGCACATCGTAGGTTTATTCTAAAGAATCCGTAGAATTTCACCCATTTAATTGTTTAAATTCTAGAATTCTAGGGAGGAAGAACATTTATAATACAAATAGCATTAAATCCTAAAAGAAACAAATATTTACAACTGTACTTTCTGGTCAAATAAAACCTATTTTTAAAAGAAGGCCGTACTGCTGTCAAGCCGTTTGGTTGCGGTGTCTATCGTCCTCCATTCATTTTCTCTGTACCTATTCGTTTGACGTGGCCAACGGGACGTCGGGACGGGACGAGATATTTACTTTTCAAGAGAGATATAACTAAATGTCATGTCATGTTGTAAGTTTGAAACTGGTTAGAATTCCTGTCACGTTCATCGCTCATTGCAGTTTGTAGTTTAATCGTCTCGTATATATTCTTTTATAGGTAGTATTTTTAATTCAAAAGTAATTTAGTCAAGAGCCTTACGCGGTTAAGAAACAGGTTGGCACTGTGTTTGCCGAAGACCGTCTCTTATTTTTGAAATAGACCCTCATAGCGAAGATGCTACTGCGGTGACTGACACCTTTCCTTATGTTATGTATGTATTATGTTTCCTTATGTTGAATGCAAACAAGACCCAATGCATTAGTTACTTTCATAGTCTGATGTCTTAAGAAATTCTTCTATGGAGCTGATAAACAAAGTATTTTTATTTTACAAAAAAGGACAATTCCTGGGTTCGATCCCCAGCCAGGGCGAGTTGGAAAATGGCCTTTTTCAAATTGTCCTGGGTCTTGGATGTTTTTCTATATACATATGTATTTGTTATAAAATATAGTACCGTTGAGTTAGTATCCCATAACACAAGTCTCGATCTTACTTTGGGGCTAGCTCAATCTGTGTAATTTGTCCCTATATATTTATTTATTTTATTTACGATTTAGGATCGAGAGACTCTCTAAGAGATTTTTTAAGTACTGTACTATTCCAGTATATATTTGAAAATATAATGTAAGTAAGAACAAATGCTTGAACAATGAATGCCTTGTTTAATTAAGTTGGTGAATTACGGATAGAAACTTACGTAATTTAAATGAGTTACTCCGTATTACAGGCTGAAAACAGCCACTAAGTAGTTTAAGGTAAACTGTATAAAGTTTTATAATAAATTGCCAGAATCGGTTCTTGATATGCCAGACAGAAAATTAAGCTTTTAATTTTCTAATGTAAAGAAAGTACTTCGTGATAAGGCTTATTACGGAATCGATGATTACCTTAGAGCCAATAATGTCTGGCTTGAGCTTGGTAAATAAAAGCAATTTCTATAAAACTTTCTTGTTTTTTTTCCTTTACTTTAATAAGCACACACGTCTTTAGCATTTGGTCGTCGTAGTCATCTTGAGTACAAATTATATCTACTTACTTCCTTTCATCCCTCTCTTTCACGCCTGTACACTTAACCTATTTGCCTCTCTCATTCTTCTAACAATATTTAACCTTTTCTTTCATACACCACCTTATAATAGTACTTATCTCTGTCTCTCTGTTGTAATGTTGCTAGCCTACATAAATAAAACTTATTATAACCGAACATAAAATCCAGGCGAATTTACCCTCCCTGTCTGTCTATTTTCGTTTGGTGTGCGGTGGTAAACCCGGCCGGACATGCGGCGGCGCTTTCACAGTATTTCCGACCGCGCCATTGGTCACCGCTGCAGTGGAGCCGAAGCCCGACTCAATTGCGTTTGGCTTTCGGTCTCGTGGAATGCAATACATTACCTGAAACGTTTCCAATTGAATCTCATTTACTATTCAGATAATGTTTAGACTGGCTTTTGGAATGGTATTTCTGGCACATTTTGTGATCATTCAAGCTTTGTGCACAGTTTTGATTTGTTAACCTGTAGTCAATTATTTATGTTTGGGTATTATGTCTATCCTAGAATGTTGAACCTTTCGCCTAAAAATCAACCTAATAATCATCATCATCTTTCTATCCTTATCCCTATTTGGGGTCGGCTCTGTATGTCAACTCCCTCCAACTTCCGCCAAAAAATATAGTAGACCAAATAAAAATTTCAACAAGTTTAGATAAAATTGACGTCTGACATGTCTATATCCGCCTCCAGACAGAAACCTTCAACCTTTTAACGTGAAAAGCACTTGGCTGGGTGCCATGACATTGACGATGAACGAAGTGCTATATCGGACATCTTTATATGGTGAGACAGTAAATAAGTGGATAATTCTGCTTTCTTACCGCCTACCGGACTTAACCGACCTTGACCGGCTGCAGTCAGATCGAATTTAATTTGTCTTTACAAGCATCATGTATAACAACCAACACTGGATGTCTGGTAGGGGTAAATATGGGAAAGCGCTTAAATAAAATAAACAAAGTAGCATAATGAACAGACTGTGTTACAGCGGCTTGTATAAAATCTTACAAACAACTTTAGATGAGTCAAAACACTAAGAAAAAAGAGACCTTTAAAACAAAGAAGAGAACCTTTTACAAAACAAGCCTCACGGAAAAGCAAGCAAGGTCTGCTCTAAAGAAAAATAAAGATTCTCCGACGTCAAAGCAAAACGCTACCAGGATCGCATGAATCACAAGCCGGCTACAAAACACGCATAAACTCTATGCAGTCAGCGAGATTACGCCGGCCCCTGTTATTACTCTAACGACACACAATTTACCCCACTGCCGTTGGGTAAGGAAACATCGAATTTATTTTGGACATTGTGATATAATTCTTTGGACGAGGTTTAACGGTTCTTGTTTTCTTATATTTATTGTGTTACTTAAGTATTCATAAAAACTTGCAACGCCTTACAAAATATAAGGGTAATGTTTAAGGTTTCATAGATCTCGTCGCATATTCGCACAGAGGATTGTCAGTTATTTTCCTATAATGACCGTAATTTGTAATCTTCCATACCATATTCATCTGATTGGTAATTATAATTTAAAAAATTGTTGGAGTCAACGCACGTGTTCACATTAACAAAGGTCAAAGTGGCTTTTACGTGACGTGCGTCCTTTTTTGCTTTGCTGCATAGTTTTTATTTGCTTAATCTGTCATACAGATCTTCAAGCAACTTTAACAATGTATTGGTTATAAAATATAGTATCGTTGAGTTAGTATCCCATAATACAAGTCTCGAACTTACTTTGGGGCTCAATCTGTGTGTTTTGTTCGTATATATTTATTTATTTAACTAAACTGTGGCGCCATCTAATCTATCCAATATGCATTACTATCATCAGTTTTTAGCCGCAGTAATTCCCCCAATAATATTTAAAGTAACCGATATGAACCGGCCTGCAGGCAGTCCATATGGACTTCGCTTAAGTCTTCTATTCTATGGATTAAATCCATAATATAGTTTTTGCCAAGGAGTCTTCTTCTTTTTTGACATTGAAGATATTATCTAACGCTCTTGTCGGTGGAGAATACGCCAAACATCTCGATCTTCCGCTTTGTGCTTGAGCGGTTGATACAGTATGACCTCTGTCTTTTTTTTTTTGCTCATTCACATGACTCTGCCTTGATCTCGCTCGACCTCTTCAACCCTTTACTCTTCCATCTAGTAAGTATGTTTTTAAATAATGAGTCATGTCGTTCCAAATGATAAACGAAACAATAAATAAGAGATTTGTTAATACATACAATTCTGCAAGTAATTTTGTATAAAATGTAGCGTCAGCAGTCGACTGCAGTGGACGTGTAGTATCGATACCCAGTTAATTGAAGGGTGCTCGAGCTCGCTGTAGATCGATGCTGTAATGAGGCTCTTAGCACTACCAGCCTGCGTATACTATAAATTAAGTTTTTTAAGAACAAGTTAAACCATGGCGAGACCTCTTGCCATGTTCATCTGTGGATGAACATGGCAAGATAAAAAAATAAGTTTTTTCTTTCCAGCAAACCACAAAAACTTTAGTTTTTTTTCATCTGACTATTATGAAAAAGCCTAACGAACCCAATCAGGGATTTGTCAAAGAGCACCATCAGACTACGCAATAAAAACAAAAGTTGTTATTGTTACAAGCATTTTTAGGACAAGTATAATATGGACAGGCCTTTCTAAAGGGAATTTCTTTTTCATTTACCACTGGGGGAGCGAAAACTGTTTGTTTAAAATTTATATTCAGTCTTTTTTTCTTGGCAAAACTATCTGCGTATTTTTACACAACCATGACGATGTCAAAAGAAGGGTTATGTTTTTTTCTGCTATGTATGTATATTCATCTGGTCCATCGTGTCTCCTTTGATATCCGCTTGGTACCTATAAAATTTATCAATCGTTGGAAGCATCTTGACTGTGGTTATTAGGCTATGTGACGTCACAATAAATTCAATATGGCGCTCTCTATCGGCCCAAAAGTAAGTTACTAAAAATATAAATAATCGAATCATACCTTGTGTGGTATAAAGTGAAAGAGTAGCTAGTAATGCATAAAAATATATGCATTACTAGTTGTTCCTCCCTGCCATGCCTGCATTCACTGAATAGACGTACTTTTAAGCAAGAATCCTCCCTTAGTTTAGTTTTTAAAACTATATCTTGTATCCCCTATAAACTATAGCAAGGTACGTATAATTTAACGGCCATTTTTCCCACAAAGACAAAGTTATGCTTCGAGTGCCACCTGCTTCGATCGGTTACGATCCACGTCAGTCAGCTTACGATGTCAGAGTAGTGTTTTATCATCACACGACTCTATAAAACTACGAGTACATAGATTACCACACCCCAAGTTGTTACGTACAAAGTTGAAAACTGCAGCTCGTTACAGTGAAATTGATGGATTTTGTATGGCTGTCATACTATGTCAGATGCTCTTAAAAAGCTTGATCTGATAGTCAACACTTTTTATGACACTAACAGCAGTCAAGGTAAACCAATTGAGTATTCCGCAAGCTGTTTTCACAACAAAATATTCTTCTTGACAAACTGTACGGAGGTGTAAGAAGAATTGTTCACGAGTGGTTAAAGTCATATTTGCAGGATAGGGAGCAGTATGTGGAAGTTGACCACTTTGATCACGACACCAGGACAATGTCAACAGTAAGGTCAGATGTTCAACACATGAACTGTTCTATTCCTTAAGGAAGCGTTGTCGGATGTCAGTTCCTCATTTACATCAAAGACCTAACAAAAATCATAGACCATACATGCGTTTGATTTGCTGACGATGTTTCAATACTGACCCCATATTCCAAACCTGACAAATTGAATCAGATACTAACTCATATAACTGACTCAACTGTATCGTGGCTATTCTAACATAACCTGGAAATTAACTTTAGTAAGAGTTTAAGAAGTAAAATCGGCAAAAGTGCGAAACTTGTAAATTGGCGATGCGGCTAGCAACCCATCACTATTTTGATTCAACTCACCCACCATCACGCTTAAAGTAGTCTAGTGTTGCAGCTCTAAAATAGAGTTGAGTTGAGGTGCATGAAAGGGGCCTCCCCGAGTGACGTACTGAGCCCCCTGTACGTCCGGCGCACCCTGGGCAATCTGCGTGGACAGCCAGTCGGTAACGCAGATTGACTGATCCTTTCGCCACGAAATGGTCCAAACCAACTTTGACTCGATAAGAAGAAGAAGACTACATATGATTTTAGAGTTTCACGGTCACAATTTCTGTTATTAGTATTACGGGACTTACGTAAGCCGATAAAGGGAACGCGACTGTTGAGATAAATGCTACTGATTATAGCAGTAAAATGAATAACTTGCTCAATGACGCAACAACGTATAAAAAGGTAGACTACAATCCTACAGCTCGGATTACACGTCGAACAAGGGCGTTGATCCAAAGTAAGCAGCATATTCTCTCGGATTCGGAAAGACGACAGCTGTTGGCTCCAAGAGATTTCTTCTTCCAACTCACCCACAAAAAGTGGTCTAGAGGCTTACAGCTCTATGCAAATACCTAGTTGTGCCTAGAGTCTCAAGACTTCAAGTCCAAAATGATATGTCTGTCCTATTAGAGAAGTTGTTTCGCGTGGTATAGTTATAGATAGCTCTCAAAACGTGTGCGAGTGTGGCTTCTCCCCACAAACTGCTTTTAAACTTATATTCTATTATATAATACAATAAGACTTATATTCATCTAATGACGACGTCGTCAGAGTAGCTTAATATTAGGCTGATAGAATATAAAAAACAAATAAACCATCGACACGTAAAGAAGAAGAAATAGTTAGCATGTACATACTCATGCTTCTGCCAGCACAACAAATACGGTACACAAACAGCAAAATTCTCGATCACTTTTATCAAATCGTCTACAATTTTATAGAGATATACGAGAGTATCGTTCAATCTGGCCGCTTGACAAGTGATGGACTTCCGATAATGACACTCAGCTCAAGTGCGACACAATTACACCGTGTTCGTAGTTCGTAGATAAAACATTTGTTCAGGGTTGTGATGTACAGGAATATTCACTAATCCAATTGACCTCAGAGGACCAAAAGTGTCATACTAATTTCTCTTAAGTGTCTTTACCTCTAACTGGGGTATAGGCAGAGGCTATGGTCATAAAGCTCAATGACTATGTTTAGCGTGATAGTAGGCGAAGATGGAAAATGGATTCAAAATAGTGGTAGGTTGCTAGCTACATCCCTTAAAATTATATAGATTCTTGCCCGCGCCCAATCTCTCGATGGAATTTTATTTGTACAAAAGCAGTTGGAACATTCCTCATTTTTCCCAGATTAATTTTTTTTTTTTTTGTTAACTATAATTAACCCTCAACCATAGGTTACGGGGATGTTACAGACAACAATGTTTTGAATTTATTTTCATAATGATGACAATAAACAATGATAGCAGCTAGAACTAACGAGTTAAAGACTGAACACGCCTTTCGAAGCACGAATCTCCATAACGACCCAACAGGTATCTGGAAGTAGGTAAACAAATTTCGGAACGGAATTTGGCAAATAATAAAGTATCCGGTTCAAAGCACTAATTAATTACGTTTAAAACGTCGAAGCTCAATTATAATTTCTAAATATATTTTTGCTTTTATTAACTCCGAACCGAACTCTGGAAAATTCATAGGAACCGCTATAAACAAACCTTTTCCGATACACAAACATTTGCTTATAAATATGTTGATTACCCATTTCATGCGACCTTATTCGGGTCGTCAGTTCGCAGAATTAATGAATACATGCTTTAGCTAACCAGTATTATGGGGGAATTGTGAAACACAGCGATACACACGCATAATACTTGCTTTCTCCATTTATTTATATACACACTAACTTCAAGACCGAGTCTTTATTCGCACGCGTTCTTATTAAAACTTACATACATACATAATATCACGCCTGTTTCCCACAGGGGTAGGCAGAGACTATGGACCTCCACTTGCTACGATCCTGACAAACCTTTTGCTTCATCTAAACTCATCAATCTCGTCATACATGCCCTTCGGTTACGGTTAGTAAAACTTTTCCCAGAAAACCACAACTATCACGTCTTTAGGGCCGTAAGATCCAAAGGGAACTTTTAGTGTGATAGTGGACGTATAGGTCGAAGAAAGAAATCAAAATAGTGGGTCGCTTATGAACATGATACGCGGCATACAAACATGATTCAAATTCTTGCCCATTCCCTCGATCTGCAGGGAAGAAGAAGCAGCTATAACATTCTAAGTTTTCTTCTAGATTTGCATAAAAGAAAGTAATGGTGCGCAATTAAATGCCTAAAATTGGGTAGAAATATATTTCCTCTAGATCCATCCTCAACCTTCCACAGACACGTGGCAGTATCGGCTCCGTGTAAATTAGGGACGTTAACTGACCCAAAAACTAAACAAATTAGCGCAGTTAGCGACATAATGGCGGACAACTGCGGGGCTCGCTAATAGTGTCCCAACTTTGTTGTTACTTGTTACTGTCTGGGTTTGAACAAAATCAACCTAAGAGGATCCACTACGACCAATAGAAACGGTAAGTAATCTTAAAACTAAACAAATTATCAGACATTATGGCGAACAACTGAAGGGCTCGCTAATAGTGTTTCAACTTTTTTCTTCCTGGTTACTATTTGGCTTTGAACAAAATTAAAGTAAGAGGATTCACTACGACTAATGGAAATGCTAACTAACCCAAAACTAAACAAATTATTGCTGTCTGCGACATAATGGCGGCCTACTGAAGTACTTGCTTTCAATAAAAATACGACATAAGAAACGCTAACTGACCCTAAAACTAAACAATTTAGTGAGCTAATAGTGCACCACTTTGTTGTAACTTGTTTCTGCGTATGATTTACATAGGGATTAAAACCAGACTCTCTTCTTCATCTAAACGCGTTTGGGCTTACGGTCGGTTCAAAAAAATATCATCGCGACTTCTGCAATAGCAACTGTATTTAAGTCCTGTGCTGCTCTCATCTACGAGTATATACCACTCTAAACTATAAGCCTCATTCTTGATAATGAAACATTGGTATTTTCTTTAGCTAGAATAGCCATCTCTTCAGGGACGTGCTGTCCATAGAGACGCAAAGACATTGGCTACCCGGAGCTTCCCTAATATATCCGCATTTTTTATATTATAATAAATTATAAATAGAAATATATTTTCAAATAAACGCGCGCTTCCCCGTCCGTTTCCCATCGCGCCATATGCAGGCCACCGCCACGTACTACCTTACTTAGGTTATACGTATAAACGCTCATGTACTCTAGGGGCTACTTACCTAAAAGACAATTGTTCATCGTGTCTCGATTTGCACACATTCACAACGCATGGATAAGGATTTGCGTCTGTAGTATGATCGTCAACGTACTTCACCCACGCACACAAACATGAAGTATTCGCGCACACAACTAATATTTTAGACTTTGGCTGATGAATGCCATTTTTGAAACGCATTAGTAACAATTAAAGCAAATTTTTGTATGGAAAAAAGCATTAGGTTAGTGAAACGCTGATTTCAAAAATGGTCCTTATCTTTAAGCTAGTTCTATCTCAATAATCAACGTTTTTTATCTCTTTTCACTTTTGACCAATAAGGAATGATATCGATTTTAGGCCTATTCATTTGTTCAGAGATGCGTACCGAGATGAAATCTAGAATGTTATTGGTTCTCGCTTGTGTTATGCTACCAATTTAAATACACGGAAGATGTTCGAGGATAAAACGGAACACGAAGATTTTTGTGTTAGTCGTATATATTTGATATTTTTTCTTGTCCAATGATAATTATTTGCATTGTCGCATTACAAATCTCTGAACTCTGAACTTTGTTTTGTTTGCGATAACAGATGAAATTAGGAGAAGTTTCTTATTTTTCTTTTCTATTATTACCTCTTTAAAACAGTTTGCAATGGAAAGGTTTCCATGTGAAAGTGGTGCGCCAGGTGTTTTTTTGCTAAAACTGAGAAGTTACGCGTTTAACCATTTAACTTTTGAGGAAAAAAGTGCAATAATCATAAATGGCCGATGCCAGCCTATTTTGGATTAAGTTCAAACAAGCGGTAAGCTAAAAGGAACATTTATTAATATTAAACATTATGACGCGTATAAGTGGCTCTCAGGATGTAAACACACTAATAGGGTCAGTTTAGTCAGAGAGCTTTATTTTAGTCCCACTGCTGGGCAATGGCCCCACAATTAGTCTACCCTGCAATAATCGGTGATGCACGTCCCTGCATCTCTTGATCTCTGCCCGTACCTCCCCTCCTTCAGATAAATAAATTCACAGCGTCTTCTCCTTGAACTTATTACCTCACCCGGAAGCGTCCCTGCGATTTTCTTATTATTTCTAAGCAATACATTTTACATCCCGCCGTTACGCCATTACGGTCGACTGGCTTTATTGCGCTCCCGGTTTTTATTTAGCGATTGTTGCTTCTTACGTCTTTGATCACGTGCTCGTAAATATGCTTGCATTAAGTAAAATAAAAACATATAAATGTGTAGGTACTGAAAGATAATTTTATATAAGTACTAAGAATTACTATAAGTACGTATATTACTTATTGTAATAAGGTTTTTTTATTGTGGCCAAAACATGTTTAAATTTTAAAAAATCAGACTAACTTCAAAACTTGGTTTTAACCATTATCCACCTAAAATAAGTTGACATCTACCCATACATCCCTTCCTCATTCGTCAATGTCAAGTTCATTTCAGTGGATAATGGTTTAAACCAAATACTAACTTGAATTGGGTGTAACAGGACAATTCAAGTTTCCAAATCACAAAATCCATTTAAGTTCCGCCCACTTGATTATGTTCTCATATAACAGCCAACAATAACAAACCTATTGCAATACGCCCACTTTTGTCTTTTCATAAGAAGTGTAAAGGATAGTTTGTTGTGAAAAGCATTGATGTTTACCGTACAGACTATGAGAAAAGCACCTAAAATTCCAGAAT
Source organism: Acrobasis consociella (assembly GCA_963555685.1). Lineage (NCBI taxonomy): Eukaryota > Metazoa > Arthropoda > Insecta > Lepidoptera > Pyralidae > Acrobasis > Acrobasis consociella. Next base: position 460,653 of record OY743119.1, on the reverse strand, counting down.
TTAAGCTGCCTGCATCAGGCGATGGAGCGAGCTGGTAAATCTTTTAAGATACTTGCCGCCAGTCTGAGAATCTCTTTGAAAAGGCGCTTTCAAGTGCTTCAAATCTGTAGTCGACTGAATGACACAGATTTGAAGCACTATTCACCAAGATAGGAACTAAAAAAGAACTACTAGCAATTTAATTATTCATCGCTTTTTTATAGCTTAATTACGTACGAATAGGCATTGATTCAGATTTTACAGTTGTCGCGTTCTTACCTGAAAGAAAAAAAAGAAGTGATTAAGTACGTATCACAAAATAACCTACTATGCGAAATAACCAAATATCTACTACTTCCTAAAAGCTAACATTGCCTAACTGACCTACCTATCGTGAAAACCAACGCATAGTATGAAGATAATCTAGAAATTTCCCGACCACAAACCGCTTAAAGCCATCCTATTCCTTTTACTTCGCACCCTTCTAAACAAAGGCATACTATAACCTGGTTGGGATTAGCAACAAAAAGGGCTGCTACAAACGTTTACGAGCCAGCGGCGCCGCCCGACATAAAATATTCACTTAACACGCCGTTCGACACGGAACTGCCATACCCGCAAATAAAATTAATAAGTAACGCCACGAGTCCGATCACGAACGATACGTGTAATGTTTTCATTCCCCTATAGACTTCAAAGGTGCATATAATGGACTTTGTGTTCATATTCTTAGTGTTTCAGCGTTTTAAAAACTACAAGTGGCGCCCAATGCCTAAAGCGGAGTTATCACTGCCCGAGATCAGAGGATTAGTTATTTACCACTAAGTTTTCGATTTTGTTGCTTCACAAATCGCAAATACTTGTCACGTCTTATATAAAACGCAGACTAACATTGTTACTAGGTTTAAACCATTATCCGACCAAATCAAGTTGGCATTTTGCAATGATACATATTACTAGATGTCAATGTAATTTGGTCTACCTACCTAGGGTACCTAGTAACAAAGTTAGTCTGCGTTTTTTGATAAGACGGATCGAGAATAAGCGAAAATTTAGTGGAATCATGTTAATACGCGGGTAGCAACTCATGATTATGATTTATTTGCCGTCCTTTCTTCCTTAAGTTAGTTCTTCCGTAATACGCCTGTTTTGTAAATAATTCTTTATTCCCCGAGAGTAGCCAATAAAACAGGAGATGAAGAATGAATGTAAATGTTGCCTTTTACGGCGCTGTTGTTTATTCAGCAGGCAATATCCTAATGCACGATATTTCACGGCTTTGTCTCACTGTCTCGCAAAAGTAAACGCTAGGCGGTACGACTTATGCGATTCGATTCATCAAACATTTTCCGAAACACTGAATATCATTATTATACACAAGCTGTTGCCCGCGGCTTCGTCAGCGTGGACTTTAGTTTATGAGCACCGTCATTTTGGTATTTTTAATAAAACTGGCCATATTATATACTTGTAAAGTTATCCTAATGCAAGATAATTCACGGATTCGTCTCAATGTCAGGCAAAAATGCCGGATTTTGACGCGACCCTCCATTACGCTAGAATTAGTCTTTGGGTCTTTCGGCCGTAGGCGTCTCAGTAGGGACTAAGTAAATCTTTTTTGGCTATTTTATCTAAAAGCAGTGATTAACATCAGTATAAAGAAAGAAGAGGATGCTCAACAAAAGAAAAACACTTTTATAAAACGAACAAGCATATCGGTGATTTATGACGGCAAACTCAAAGAATATGTTCGAGTGTCGGAAACTTTCCGTATTTCCTGCGAAGCCGATAGCTTCGGGCGACGTTCAAGACTGGGACACCCCTCTTTGATCAGTACGCATCGAATAGCGTGAATTTAGATATAGTTAATATGTGAAATATAAAGATTGCATCCTATGTTTTTACTACATTGCACAAATAGTAACCTTATACCTTTTTTGCAAGCAGCTGGAGGGTTATGGAGAAGAAAAACATGGAACGGAATACTATGGACACAGCCGAGGGAGGCCTTTGCCAAGGGGCAAATTATGTTTTTTCATACATTTTATAGTAGTGAGTGTTGTCAAAAGTGTCAAGAAAAATAAACAAGAAATTAAGTCGTGAAAAATATTTTATTTATAAAAGAAATAATTCCTACAGTCCATAGTCTTGTTAGTAGTTTGAACAATCTTTATACTTAAAAAAACTCTTCTGATCTTTTCTATGGCTATTAAATTTCATGACAAATGTATAAATAAGTAAAGCCAAGCTGAAGCTTAGATTGATTTGTTTTGAATCACACACCATCGCATACACATAGGTTTTTAACGTTAAGTACAATACAATACTTTAGGTAACAAACTTTCACAATCTAATTCTAACAGAATAATCTTTCACAACTGTATAGTACAAGCAAGACTAAATACGAAACTACGACTACGGTTTTATTCTACTATATTACCCATTACCTACGTTCTTACGTTCTCAATCCCCTTATCTGTTCACGGCACTCGCTCCTACATCCTTTTTATTTTCTGAAATAGCTACCAGTGAGTAGTGTATGAAACTCATATGATATTCCATAACTTGAAGCAGGTCACGTACAGAGCTTGAAGTCGGGAGAATGCCTAGGAGAAAAGGCTGTGCAATGAAATTTTACAATATGGATGCATGCTAAATGTGAAACTTGTGCTTCAAAATAGAATAATAGTTAAAGTCGAGTGTTGCATAGTTTATATCCGACTGGTAAATTATGTGATGTAGTTGAACTAACGTTTTATACAAACTGAATGTGGAATTCGTTAATATCTTAAGATTTATGGTCTTATTCCAAACGCGGAATTAGTTCTTGGTTTGAATCATTATCTCAAATGGAGTTAAGAACTAGGATTAAACCACACCGGCACGGCAGCGGCAGACAGCCTATTTTACTATCAAATCATAGTCACCTTTATTTCTATCTATGAGATGAATAGAATAGCTTGAAAAAAACTTGACCGCTCGCTGGCAGTCTCGAACAGTCCCGAGGTTTTGTTTTGTTCAAGCTATACTGTGCTTTACGCCAAAATAAATAAAGGTGAATATGGTTTGACCATGAAAGTCCGCTGCCCGGTGTGAGTTAAGCCCTACGGATGAACAGTAGTCGTGTTGCGAGATTTTATTTCAACTTGTTGCAGGAATAAGAAAGGTTGGGAGGAGAAAGAAATCCTGGCTGGACGAAACTGCTGCGCTATGGGTGCTGCTGAGCTTTTTGAAGAAAAGACGACTTATGGCCATACCTGAATTTTCCGGGGTCCAGTGGCGCCCCCATTTGAAATAAATTAATTAAAAGGATACTGTGATATCATTTAAAATTTTGTCTTGACCAAACCTTAGATAAACCTTTACACTATTTAATGAACTACTGTTTACAGTTTAAAGTGAGAACGTGAAGCTTTTCTACGCACATAAGCTAAAAGTGGCCGTTTTTCGCAAATGTGTATAGAAAAGCTGCACGTTCTTACTTTAAACTATAAACAGTAGTTCATAAAATAGTAAAAAGGGTTATCTAGGGTTTGGTCAAGACAAAATTTTAAATGATATCACAGTATCCTTTTAATTGATTTATTTCAAATGGGGGCGCCACTGGACCCCGGAAAATTCAGGAATGGCCTTAAATAGTCGTCTTCAGCCGGGTCCAGACGGGTGTAACGTGTATTGTAATGTAACGAGTAAGGTTACGCTAAATCTGTGTGGGTGCACGTGGACGGCACTGCGAGCATTCCATGTAACGCTCGCGCTGTACCATCGCTGATAATCACAAAAATCTGCCGTTTTATACAAAACAGCTCCTGCGGTCAACACGAGTGACTACCGAGACACACTGTATTTTTGTCATCTTATAATAATAGTATAAAACTAAAAACCGACTTCCACACCAAACTACACAACCGATTTTAATAAAATGTCTAGCATTTCTAGATTTTTAAAAGAATTTTACGAATTGGCCCAAGTGTCCTTGAGTAATCGGTGAACATACATAAAAAAAAAAAGATTCCGAAGAATTGACGACCTCCTTTTTGAAGAAGGATAAAAACAGTAGATTATATTAATAGACTTTTCTTACTTCTTGTCTTCACTTAGCGTGTTCAAAGATACATGAAGATTATGCTTCTCCCAACCGTATAGGTACCAGAAACACATAACTCAACTGTCGTCTGCCATATAATTTGTATGCACTTAAGTGAAGCCATATCGATCCGGCTAGGCGACACGTGGCACACCTCCATGCTAGCAAAGTGCCAGCTCACACAGTTCGAAACTAATGAGCGAGTCAAGTGGCGATCGAATTAAACATGCAAAACAAATTTTACAGGAGATAAAGTCAAAATCTACTAGCCTTGAATAAATTAAGAATACTCGTAGTTCGGGTTATTTTACTTCTATCATGTTTACATGTTCTAATATTAAAAGTCTATTTCTCAAAGTCCATAACAGTCTTATACCTCTTTCGGAAGTATAAAGCTTAAAACCAAGTACTAATACTAATCCTGTTTTGTAACAAAACGGAAAATTGTTTGTGTGGGCTGACAAGCGTTTCTTACGTGGGTTTTGACTTTGTGCTAGTTTCTTCAGCGTATAATTCCTAACTTGTACAATGTGAACAGAATACTGTCACACAGAGCATCCAGTTATATCCACAGTATGTATTCCATATCTGTTCTAATTATATTTCACGGATTTCGTTGAGGCTCAAATGGCTGCATTAACATGATGGATTGATCCTCGCTCTGTTATTACACCTATAGATTGGATACCGGTAGTAGTTTTTAGCTGTTGCACTAAAATAATATTTAAAAAAAATGACCTTCAATAAGAGATAAATTTATCCTACATTGAATAAAAAATTTTGACTTTGACTTTTTTGACTTTGTATCATATTCGATGATACATTTTATAGAAATTAACATTTTTGTTTCAAGTGAGTGGTTTAAATATGGCATTTACAATATACCTACGTCATACATGAAAGCTTTAGCTTTAATAAAAGATGGTATTACTTTATCGCACTTTACTTCACGACTTTTTACAAGTTTTATATGAAAATCTAGCTTATAACTTGGTACAATAATCACATTTTATCACATCACATTAATAATTGAAATTCGCAACCTGCGACAAAACAAAATCCATCCCTCTAATTTTGACAGCTCTCCCTCTGACGTACATTTTGGCGGGGCCTTCTATAGATCAATGTTGCCAGCCCCTCAGGGTGGCCTAATATAATAAAATTACTGATATAAGTCTAATAAAGAAGATAAGTAGTTTTAGTTATTAAAACTCTTAACATACGAAATGCGGAATAATGTTAGTGCTCGTGAAAATTAGTGAAAAGCCAGTTAATAATATTACTATGTTCTTTTCGCATCTATGAGTGTCAATTGTTTAAGACGATTTGAGCTTTAAGCCCAGTATTAACAGTATTCCTAGTTTTGTTACACGACGGATTAGGTATGTAAAATTATAGACAAATTAAGGGCATGCTTCAAGTACCATAATTCTAAAAACCTTTCGCCATGAAACATATATAACAAAATACGAAAAATCAGTTGCCGGACTGCAATAGAATGATCGATTGGTTTCTATGGAGAGCAAAAATTTTTCATATATTGCGATATGTATTCCTTGTAAAAAGTTGTTGAGCATGAGGAATTGATGTCTGAATTTGCCTTAATAATAATTTAACACATTTCCAATTAAAGAGAATCAGTAAGAAATCGTTTTCCTGATCTTTCTCGAATCTTCTAGTAGCTTCTTAAATCTCCTAGTAGCCCTCTCCTATCTTCACCAATCTTCTACACAATTCTATCTATGGCTTGTTCTACAGTCCTATGCTACATTTTCTTTTTTCTCAACTGAAGCTAGTATCTACCTGTAAAGTACAAATAACGCAAAATTAAAAAAAGGACAGGTAAGTGCGGTATATCGAAAATTCGCTAAGCGACAAAAAGATTTATTACTTTGATTTATCGCTTCACATAAAAATGTTTCATTCGTAGTAGGATGAAGTTGGTAAGTATATATATACGTTTCTCGTACCTACTTATTTTAACACGAATAGGGATGTGGCCTAAAAACATTTTTGGTTCATTAGAAAGGTAGATAATTAAAAAGTGTAGTCTTCTTCTTCTTCTTCTTGTCGTGTGTGTTAGTGACTAACACTAGTGTCAGAGTTTTTAAACCGCCTTAAAGGCCTCTAACATGGTTTTAGGTAACGACCAATGTCACAGACAGTGACCGGGACCGACGGCTTAACGTGCCCTCCGAAGCACGATCATCTTACTTATCAGACAATCAGTTGATCAGCCTACAATACAATGTCCTAACCAAACTAGGACAACAACACAAAGTCGTTGCTCCCGCCGGGAATCGAACCCGCGACCTCCGGGTATGAGTCGAACGCTCTAACCACTACACCACGGAGGCAGTTAAAAGTGTGGTATACATATTTTTTCTTTTCTGTCATTAGCAAATAATGATAAAGATACAGTACAACGCATTTAATTTTCGCGTGACGTCACCTTTGGCTTCGTTTTTTAACCAACGGTGACGTAAATCTATATCGTAACAAAATGAATTTACACTACTTATAAACGAAAAAATACCGACTTATTATTTGTAGATAATCCAGTGACGGACCAAATAAAATAGTATATTTTAGACCCACTTCACATTCCTTTTAGATAAAAATGTGTGCCGTAGTGATACTCGTAGATCCAAGAAATTCTACCTTGACGTTGTCATATGTGCGCCAATGGCCTAACAACCAAAAATGCTCAAGACATTGCGAAGTCGATAAGAAAAAGCGGGATAATAGACCCCAGGCTTCACAGCATTACAGCTCTGATGATGCAACTGGGTATACGCTGAGATGAGTGAGAAAGAGAGACAGATATATAAATGTACGCCGCGGTTACTGTGGCCATCGTTAACAACATCTTGATCAATATTGTTTACTCGCTAAATGGCAAGTTTAAAAATATTTAATAGAGTTGTTCAAATTATTTAAAACAATATTGTATTGTACACGCCAATTACCTCTTCCTTCCCATTTCCTCTCGCGGGTCTACTGGAAGAAATTTCTTTAGGTAGAAATATTAGCACCTGTGTACTATGTTTACTTTTATAAGGTTTTATTTGCAAATTTTTCAAGTGTACATGAACCAATAAAATAAAATAAATAAACAATAATGTGAATAGTACGGCGGCAGTAACTCGTGAAGACTTGGTTGTGAATATTTTAATAATTTGCGAACTAATTGGTCGGCGGGCATTCTGTACGGAGCCGAGCTAGCGGGCACTAAAGACTGAGTTTTTAATGCTAATTGATTACTTTAGAGTAAGAAACTTGAACTTAACACTGCTGGAATATTACTTGGAAAATACATAGTGATAAAATGTTAAAAGAACGAATAAAAGCACTGAGCTGTAGGACTTCTTGTAAGTACAAGACGGCACTTTAATTATTTCTTGAAACATTTTATTTTCCGCGATTTCCTTTTCGTTGTTCTGTTTATGACTTACAAAGTAGCGGATTGTACGCATTTTAGTAATTCCACGCGTAGGTAGGTAAGTATATTAAATTGAGAGAACTGAAAGAAATTTGCGTTTTAAATTATCTATCGAAATAATTTCCTCAATCGACATGCTAATACTTAAGGTGGTACTTTGCCAACGTGGTAATATGATTGGAGCATTTACAATAACGTGGTTGCAACATAAATAAAATAAGTTACCGGTTGCATCCTAAGAGATCTTACGAGAGGTAAGTAAACAAAAATTGGCACCAATTTAATATATAAGACAAATGAAATAAGCCCAAACTCAATGGAGTTGCGTCGTTTTATTACTGAGTTCCATCGACCACCTTCCGTTTCCGTGATCAGATTCTAGGCATCGTCTACCATAGAGTGCGTATGTCAAGACAAATCAAACGAGTCCTATAGGTACTCAATGTGGTTATGTTCTTTGTTTTATAACTGAGTTCCGTCAAATATATCCTAGCTCCATCATCAGAACAGCTCATTAAATTCATTATATTGTATTGTCATCCGACTTACACTAACTAATATACAAAATTTCAGCTAAATCGGGTTTAAATAATGGTTAAAAATTGAGTTGCAATCATCATCAATTTAGCCACAGGAAGGCCACAGCTGTCCAGCTGTGGCCTTCCTGTGGCTATGACCGTAGGCCTCCCCCAAGGATTTCCAAAACGACCTGCATCCAGTGCCTTCCTGCAACTTTGCACAGGTTGTCTGACCATCTAGAGTTGCAAGATTTGACCTAAACAAACATTGATTCATACATACATACAAGATAGATTGCAAGTTAAATAAAAGCTTGTAAAAAAAAAAATGACTCCAGCTCACAAATATGGCCCCAGTCTTCAGCCTGGGTAAGGCAGAGCTGCTTGCTCGCTGCGATCATTAACGGCGCTCTAATTATTTCCATTAGCTCCACTATGCCGGGAATCTAAAACTATAAGAGGGTAGTCTGAGAATTTAAACTATAGGAACGAAAACCTCCGGGGATTAAATCTTGTTTGTTGAAGTTGGAATAAGGTTTGCAATGTGGCTGCAGAACTAAATTTACGTCAATATATAGCTTTGTTTATTTTACGATCTTCTGCTTGGAAATGTACGAATAGGTGTTATCTTGCTATTTTATAATTAGCTAACTTAAATAATATGTACTACGGAAAAGTAACTTCAAACATTGTCCTCGCGCAAAATCATCATATCATCATCATCATTTCAGCCGAATAACGTCCACTGCTGGACATAGGCCTCTCCCAAAGAATCCAAAATGATCGATCTAGAACGGCTTGCATCCAGCGCCTTCCAGCGACATTGGTTAGGTCGCCAGACCACCTTGTGGGCGGGTGTCCTACGCTTCACTTGTTCATTCTGTTTTCTTTGTTTTAAGACCAGTATGAAATTACTAAAGGAAATAAATTCATTTGCTAAGCAAAAAAAATCAAATAAAATGATAACCGGCCAAGTGAGAGTCGGACTCGCGCACGAAGGGTTCCGTACCATTATCTATAAAAATTAAGTTTTTTGTATGCCCCCCCCCCCCCCCCCCCCTAAATATTTATTTTATTTAGTATTTGTTGTTCAAGTGGCAACAGAAATACATAATTTGTGAAAACTTCAACTGTCTAGCTATCACGGTTCTTGAGATAAAGCCTGGTGACAGACAGACGGACAGACGGACAGACGGCCAGACAGACAGACGGACAGAACCCTAAAAACACCGACTGTTAAGATCGCCATCTAGTGTTGAGCAGCGTAATGACCGATACGACTTGATATCCGTAGCGCCATCAATTTTTGCACGTAAAAGCCCTGACTTTCAAGCGTTAACACCTTATAACTTTTAAACGCCTGGACCGATTTTCATCAGAACCACAGCAAGGGAACTTGTTTTGTAAAAATACCGCAACGAAATCGGTCCACCCATTCGAGCGCTACAATGTCACAAACAAACAGAAAGACACACAGACGTAAGCGTTAAACTTATACATATAACACCCTCATTTTGTCAGGCTTAAACGTATCCCAAATGAATAACCTACACAAGACTTCATTACTGGTTCCCGTAGTTTCCGACATAACATGAAAGTGTTCGTTTGTAAAATTCCAATATCTTAACTCCGTCTGGAGTGTTCGTAAACTTTAACTCTGTCAGTTGCAGACTCGGTTTGAATTTTGTCAAAGTAAGTCTGCAGTTTGAGTTTACGAGTTGTTTGTGGTTTAGAGTTAGCATTTCTATTTCTCATGACATTTTATGTGATCATTAGATTTTTTGAATTCGTTGTACGAGAAGACTTTTCAGTCGCTCATTCGAATCTTCTATTAAAGAAATTATTACGTTCTGGGACATGAATACCAGTATATCATTACAAAACCTCCCTTTCGGACGTGAGCAACCCGGATATTACACGCACAAATTAACTGTAATTAAGTTTCCGCATCCGGCGCGAATAAAATTAAAGAGGTTTGCATTTTCACGGCGATTGTTATGTTTGGAAACAACGGAACAATTAGAGAGGACGTTGTTGGAATTAATATTGTTCGTTTTACTAGTTCTGGATCAGCTTCCAACGGGTTTATTTTTGTGTATTTAATATTTGTCGTTCGTTCCTTTTCGTTTTTTGTTTCACTTTCAAGCCCACCATCTTGTGGCCTTCGGGTCTACATGTACATTTGCCGTGCGGTTTCTGGTACAGTCTTTCCGTAGACTTCAAAGAAGGCGACTTAGGAAATACAAGCTAAACAAAGCTAATAAACATCGTGACCTCTCGAACCCACCCGGCTAGCGTGGAGAGTGCAGTTACGCTAAATCTTCTGACTGATCTTGCTAGGCGTCTCTAGTAGAACTAGGTTCTAGTTCTAGGTTTTTGCTCTTGCAATTGAGACTGAGTTTGTAAAGAACTGTCTAGAAATTCTTCAAGAAAAAATCCACCTGATAAAACTCTTGATACAAACGTCAGGCATAATAGAGTCGTTCCATTACGGGAATGGTTATTCTATGTAAATGCGGCGCCTAGCGTGGGCAGGACACCGCGCTGGGATGTCTAATATTTTCGCAGCCTTCTCAATAACTGTGGCATTTTTAACACTTCGACTGCTGAAAAATCTTATGTGTGCTATTTAGCGAAGGAGGACTAAATTAAAAAAAAATGGTCACAAAGTTTGCTTCAATCGTAGCTAAGTACACGCCCCAACAATAAACCTTTCTAACAAAAATACCAATCCAAATCTATTCTTCCGTTTGGAGGCTACGATTTAAAATAAGCGAGAGGGCATAATAACGATTTCTGCGCAAAATCTATTTGATCATAAAATCAAACACGAGCTAGAAGGTAGCCATAAGAACACAGACAAAACGAGGCAAACCAAGCGAATTTCTGATCGTTTGAATTCTCTTAACAAAACTCTGTTCTTAGCTGAAATCCAGGGTCTGATAAAGCCGTAAGGTATCTGGCATACACATCTTATATGTGAAACGAAACGTATATTCTCTACAGACTGCAGCAAGAGTCCATTTCCGTTCGAGACCACCTTTCTCGTCCAGTCAGACTCAATGAACAAAATTCCAATTTCCTTGCTTCGACTACTCTCGGTGAAGTTACATAACTTGCTTGTTAATGCACACTTGTGCATCATGTGCATGTGACTGATGGGTAGTCAATAAGATGGAGAACAAATATCATGTGTGTGAGGGTGTGTGTGTGTGTGTGTATTATTTAATGCCTTATTGTATTGTACTGCTCATTGTTAAGTTGACGGTTACATTATTTTACTAGAAATATTATTCTCGGATCTAGTCTGAAAAACGTCGCAGAAGTGTTTTTACATTTATTAGATAATTATTATATATAATATAATTATTGGAGGTATTCGGCTTAAACGTAACTTAAGAGCGGCCAACCCGCCTTACTTTTCATACAAACGCTCGTACGTGATTATGGCGTTGTAACAGATCTTTCTTGGAAAGTTTTGAACTAACAGGAATCTTGTGCGCTATATCTAGGTTTCTATAGAAATTAAAAATTAAAATTCGGAAAAACAAATTCAGTATAAGTCTCCAAAAATCTGCTTTTTTGTACAAATTTTACCTGAACTTCGGCCGATCATATAGTGCTCATAAATTGTAAAAGTAAAGAAAATATTTGCATACAAACCTTGCAAATATAATGAAGATTCTAAATAAAAAACATTTATTTTACACACTCGTAAACCTTTCTGAAAAACAAGTATCACCTGGAACAAGTTTTATAAATTTCCGCACCCTATGAAAAGTTAATATTCGTTAAATGAATAGTTAATTATAATACTAATTTCGTACAATAGAATGCAAACTGAGCGCTCAGCTGCTATCTCTCTCTTTTCACTTTGCTTTTTTTTCTATCATTGCGCTAGATGAAACAACAAGCATTTTCAGCCATGCTCGCGTTGACGATAGACGGACCGGGAAGGGCCGCCTTAATGCACTTGATATATTTAGCATGTCTTGAAAAAAAAATACTTATTTCTACAGTATAATATTCAAGGGAAAAATAAAAAAATGGCTGCGCCTTTTTCTTTCTTGTTAACCCCCGACAAAAAAGAAGAGTTTAATTATGACGTTTAATTTGTGTCTTACCATTTCTGAGTCGTCGTATGTCCCAAACTGAAAGACCATAAAACAAAAATGGACCAATTAAGATAAGTTTTTTTTTGTTTAGTTACAAGAATAGTTTTATCTAGTCGAGTCAAGAATAGTTTTAACTGACGAAACAAAACACAATAGTCAAACAATAGTAGTTCGGTAAAAAGGTTATGAGGAAATAAGTCTGCTAACCGTTTATTCTCAAAAACGTATATAAAATGACAACAATTTCGAACCAACCCGTAAGAGTTAGTAAATAGCGTGAGTTACTTACGTAACAAGTATTATAACTACTAACTATAAATATAAGACGGTTTGCGTTACAGCCGCAAAATACTGATATACTGCGAATGTTAAACCCACGCGGATGCTGCAAAAGGGACTGAGTTAAATCTTTGAAATGAATTATTTATCGAAATGATTAAACTTCAGTACTATTATACAGTGTTATATGTCCGTATACATTTATTTATTTGTTACAGTTAGCTGATTTTAGTATAATAATGAGAGAATTTGTTGCGGCGGTAGCTGGTGGCGGTGGCTCAGCGGTAAGGCTGTGCGTCTGTCAGACACTGGTTCGATCTTCACTACCACACCACTTGCTTCCAGGTAAGAAAAACATCCGGTGTGATAAATTCTGTTGAGACTTCTACGGAGGAAACGTTGTGAAACTACAAGCGTATGCTCTTAAAATGGTATGCACCGAAACTTCTTTTCGTTAAAGACCTAAAATAGCTGCGAAATATTGCAACCGCCAAGGTTACCGGTTACCGTATTAAGTCACCTCGCCTATTTGCATCTCAATGGCCGCAAATAATTGTATTTGCTCGATGCTACAGCCAACACGGCATTACACAGTGGCCGATTATGGCGTAACTAAATGGAGCTAAAATAAATAAATATGAGCTACGATTATTTAACAGACTAGACAGATTAGGAGGGAAATAATGAAGACTACAAATTTACAAACATGGATTAAAACTAATGTATTTTATAACACGCTACAAAAAAGAGGGGTGTTATAAGTTTGAAGTAAACATACCTACAATGGAATTTCCAAAATTTAATTATTTTTTTAATAAAATTTGGGAAATTCCCTCATATATATGCGTGTGGGAATGCAATGCAGGAACAAAAGTGGAAAACAGCACAGTTGATCCTTATTCTTCTAATCTCCAAATAAGGAAGACATTTATGTTAATGACAAGTTTTAAAGGATGTGTTAGAATCTTGCAAAGTGGAGAAAACATAACGTTTTGATTTTTGTTGGAAAGAAGTCAGCTAGATTAAAGTGCGTCTGGGCGGGACCCGTTTGCCTCGCTTTATGTTTATGCCCGAAAGTTGAGCTCACACAAGAACAACATGGATGAACATGGAGAGATGGTTCAAAGAAAAACCGAGGATAAGAAGACAGACGAACTGCCACTATCTACAAGAATCGATAGAAACAGCTAGAAAAAGATGAGATTGGAAACAAAATTAAGAAGCTCTGACCTACTATGGGTCGTAAATAGCTAGAAAAATGTTTTAATGTAAGTTTCATCTAAACAATAATGAATTTAAATGAATGTACATCTCTACATCTTTCTCAGCCATTATCACGTCAATGTACACCATTACGAGCACAGATTACGAGGGCAATTGCTCGAGCAATGTTTGCAGCAGGATTATGGTGTATAATTCTGGTAAATAGGCGATTTGGCGCAAACGATTCCAAGTAATGTCAAATAGATCTATTGTTATACTTGATATTCTGTTTTTTGACTGACGTCTATGCAAAATAATTAATGTCTACTTAAAACTAAATAGAATAGAAAGTCTCTGAAGTGAAGTTACTATGTGTGTAATTATTTTCCAGTTCTTAGCTGCGGAAGCCCAGACGATCTAGACTCTAAAAGAATTCAAGTCAACCTTCAGGTCATTCTGATAAGTTGAAGATTTAATTATTTGATAACTTTTAAATCTTTGTTTATTATAGGATACAACATACGATCTCTTTTTAATGACTGTAATGTATGTGTTTAGGTTGGTAGTTTAAGTATTATTAGTAAGCAGGGCCGTGCATTTCATAGTGACATGTAGACGTTGTCTACCCGGTCGATCGCAAGTATATGCGCATTTTTTAAATTATTATATAAAAACGATTACGCGCTACACGTCTTTTAAATTGCGCGCTCTTTCCGGCCGTTTAACTCCAAAGTCGCTGTGTCGCTACCGGCGCGGCGGCGGCGCGGCGGCGGCGCGGCGCACCAAACGTAAGTAGGTACGCGCCGAAGACAAATATCTAGATGGCTTAATTTACACACATGCATAGGTAGCTAATGTGTATGAATAGGCTTTTGCGCCTACGTTTGTGTGCATGAACGTCCTTCATGGACACACCACACACGTAACACGTTACTTGTGAATGTTGTATAACAAAGTGATTGCTTGTTCAAACTGAATAGTGATTGTTTATTATCAAAACCAATAAGTATTCACAAATGGCCACTGATTTTGGAAGACGTAAAATCGCGTAAGTTGTATTGTAGTCTACCCAAACAAAAATCTCTATGCACGCCCCTGTTAGTAAGGATATTTTCGCATCGATTCTGACTTGGCAGATTTGTCTGGAATTTACTTTGATTGAGTAATACGTGTTTTTCTTTTAGCTCCTTCTAGTACCTAAATATCTAGTTACCAGACTACCCATAGCCAGGCCCTTCATCATCATCATCAGGTCTTTTTGTCTTAAACTGCAGGAGCACGACCCTCTCTAGCCATACTTGGCCAGGACTTAACAATAATAAATCTTAATTTGATACATTTTAACTATGCTAATATTGTCTTAGCTATAACTACCTCTCATTTAAAATCAGTACATATGTAACCCCTTATGCAATGTTTCCAAAATGACCGATCTAGATCGGCTTGCATCCTAATCCGGTCATTTTGGAAATCTTTGGGAGAGGCCTATGTCCGGCAGTGGACTTTATGCGGCTGAAATGATGATGATGATACTGAAATGTTTGCAACACAGGATTTTAGGAGGTAATCCCAATAAATAGGCGTTCTGGTTAAATTGATCCTAGTTACCATAACACGGAGTTGTAGCAAAATATAGTTACTAGAAAAGGTTACTTTATTTGAATTTTTAAAAACATTTTAGGCGACCAATAGGATTTTTAAATTATATTGTATTTAATTAGAAATATTAAAAACAAATTTAAAAAAAATTAAAAAAATCTTTATTGTGTAAAATGAGTTCTACAAATAATATTTGGTTGTTGGAGCCTACTTTTAAGCATAGGGATGCTTGTGCCAGCTGACCCGACGAACTTTGTTCCGCCCGTTTCCATTTCCGCTCTCCTTCCATCGTTCCCGCTCCCGCTCCCGCTTTCCTTCCACTGTTCCTGTTCCTGCTGTTGCTCCTGTTCCCACTCCCGCTTCCGTTCCCGTTCCCCTTCCACCGTCCCCACTCACGTTTCCTGCTGTTTACTTACTCTTTCAAAAGAATTTTCTGAGCGCACCTACATATAAATATTTGACAATATCAAATGTTTGACAGGTAGGAACAGTTTGTATGGGAAAAGAAAATTGTTGTTTTAATTGTTGATTACTTTTTTCTCATATTTTTTACGGTTTTCTCTGCATAAGAACCTTTCTCAGACTTCATCAGCTAAGTCGGTTCGGCCGTTCTCGAGTTTTGAGCTTACCAACTTTCATTTTTATTTATATAGAATAAAATTTTAACTAAAATATGTTTTCCGCAATAAACGCGGCATGGCACGCTGCCGCTGTATAAGCTGTGTTTCCAATATCGCACTGCTATCTGATACTCGGTGCGGTTTTACCAAGCTTATTTTCTTGAGCGCTTCTTTGTTGCTTGTCTTTTAATAAAACTTTATTAAAACTGGGAATACTTTGCCACTATACGTGCAATGTACTGTAAGCATATTATGAAAATGTAATAGTTATAGGAAAAAATGAATTGAAGCTTAATATATACGGAACAATTATTATTTTCACATGCTTGTTAGCTTTAAGCAAAATAGGTTATGGACATGTTTGTTATTTAAGATTTGATGTACTCTTTAATTTTAATTGATAGTGATAATTAATTTTATAAAATTAATTACCACTATCAATTACAATGACTAATTAAAGAGAAGGCGATTTCCATGTCGTAGGTTTGATTTTTATAACCTTAGTTATTGCATCAAAACATGCCAATAAAATATAAAATTCTCGAAAGAGCAAATATACATAGGCGGCTAATATAATATACCAAGTTGGGATCTCTACAAATCACACGAAAGTTTCTGGGAGGTTGAGAATTACTTAGAAGACTAAGAGTAAACTTTCGGAACGGACGATAAAAGTGACGTCTGGCTCTTACCTCTAACAATTTTCAATTTTATAATGTGGGAATTTAGCGGCGAGCACAATTTGTTGCGTCAGCGCATGTATACGGGCTGAATATGGATGGGTGCGCTAGCTAATGGAATCTTGAGCTTCTCCGAGGTTCGAAAGACATGTAAAGATGTTGAACCCGAAAAGGGAAAGATACCGCTTGACATACCTAACAGGGGCTAAGCTATTCCAGTTATCAACCTTAAAAATACCAGTTTTGGCCACATAATAAAATACAATTGAGAGAAAACAACAGATTTGATTTTCATTCTCAATCTCTCAACAGATTTCATTTTCGTTCTCAAACTCTTAAGTTTTTTTATCATATCTTCACCAAATTAATATGAGAACCGATGATAAAGTGTGATAGATAGTAAAGGCTTTTAAATAAAACTTATCATCAAAATCGTAGATATCGCGTAACATACACACAGTCGTACTGATAACTTTCTCCTGTTTTTCAAGTCACTTTATAAGTAACTAGCAGTAATAATTATTCTTTAACTACGTCCTCAAATGATCTTTTATAGGCAACCAAAAGATAAAATGGCAGCAAAATAGATAAAAGGCGACGAATCGAGCAAAGAAACCACCGATTTATCGGATTTCCCCTGATCTCAGCGGCGATTACGCGGTGAAATCGTCTGCGGGGTCTGCCTTAGCTCTCAATTTATGTCAGGAAAAGAGCTCATAGGTCTTTTAAAACATTTAGTACACTGCTGACTGCAGAGGTGGTGGTCAAGCGGTTAAGGGTGGGGACTCATCTGACAGCACTTTCCTATGTATATTTTCGATACCTAAAGTTACAGGCTAAAAAGCGTGCCGTGTGGTTTCCGGCAGTGGAATAGGACCACTCCAAGTCCTGCCGTGGATGTCGTAGAAGGCGACATAGGAAATACAAGCTAAACAAAGCTTATAACCGTCAATGAGACATCTCCAACCCGTCTGGCTAACGAGGAGAGTGTAGGCCAAATCCTCTAGCTGCTCTGGCTATAGTAGAGAGAGGGTCGTGACCCTGCAGTGGAGACAAAAAGACCTGATGATGATGATGATGAGGTCTTTTAAAACATTTAGTACACTGCAGAGGTGGTGGTAAAGCGGCTTAGTGTTTGGGACTCATCTGTCAGCGCGGGACAGCACCTTCCTATGCGTATATTTTCGGTACCTAGCTACAGGCTAAAAAGTTGTGACAGTCATGGTTTTGTTGTGTAATGTATGAGTTGGCATACAGTTTGCAGTTTGGCTTACACAATCCATGTACTAAGTGCATAAATGAAGTAGGTACTTCACAAACTAAGACCGGGAAAGCAAACTGTGGCTGACAACCTAACAAGTTGTTCACGGAAAGTGTACCGCAATGGTTACATTTAGGATTAAGCCATGAAATATAGTGTTAGAGTATTTATGGACTAAGGAAAGAAGTAAGAAAGTAGTAAGTATCTCAATCGATTATCACGAATGAAGAAACATGATGGACATGTAAGTAAGTACAGGACAGTTATGATGTGAAACGTGCGGTCCGAATAGAACATCTAGAAATATTGAAATTGACATTCACTTAGGTCGGTAGGCTAAGGCTGCGTTTTCATTTCACTGAAGCGGAGCAGAGCGGAGAGGAGAGAAATTGACCAATCACAATGCTCGAAATCGCCGCTCCGCTGTTTGAATTGAAGCTAAGCTAGTCGGTTCCCTCATCGATGTCTATATGTATAGTGTAGGGACGGATCGAAGTTGTGTATTCATTTTCAAAATAAATAATTAAAATAAAATAAATATTTCACAGCAAACGTGATTTTTAAGATGTTGGTACGGAATCTTTAGAGCGCGAGTCCGACTCGCACTTGGCCGATTTTTTACATAGCCGACGTCACAGACGAGTGGTGATAGCTTGAAAGCAGACACTTTCGGAGCCCTACCGAATAGACCCCTTTCCATCGACGACGGAGGGGAAACCGCTGACGTGCGAAATATTAATATTTTTGTCTAGGATGCAAAATTATGACGTCATTCTCGTAGGGTGGCGATTAACGAGGTGTTTAAAGAAGCTCAGTCTATTCTGGACCTTATGGAAGTAAAGTTTGGAGTAGTTAGACGAAGATATCCGATCAAATTGTTTACTTTAGAAGCGTAGCAAGATTATATATAAAGAAAGGTATTAATAAATTGTTTATCTAATCTATAGATAAGTACCCAGGTACTTCGAAATTAGTTCTCGCACCCCGGGCTTCGAAGCAGATAAAGGTACAACTGGGTATGTGCTAAGATAAACAAGGAGACTTCGAAATTAGTGTCTTAATCTGTACTTAGTGACGACCTCCGTGACGTAGTGGTCATCATGCTAGTCCGCCACCCAAAGGTTCCTGGTTCGATCCCCGGTCAGGGCAAGAAGGATAATGGTCTTCATTAAATAATCCTGGGTCTTGGATGTTTCTATGTATGTATTTAACAAATACATACATAGAAACATCCAAGACCCAGGTAAAATATAGTATCGTTGAGTCAGTATCCCATAACACAAGTCTCGAACTAACTTTCTTAAAGGGTTTGGGGGTTGGAAAACCAACGTCGGATCCTAATGTTGATATAGATGGGAATACTCTGAATAAGCATTTCTGCTCTTCTGGCTCTAATCTCCCTTCAAGTATTAAGAGTACTACGCTAAAACAGCTTGCCAATAAGCCTAAGCCTGATTGCCCAGCCTTTGATTTGCCTCCTATATCAATGAGGGATGTTCAAGATATTTTTGTCAAGCTTAAATCGAATGCGGTCGGTAACGATGACATTTCTCTTGACATGTTGAAGCCTATTCTACCGGTTATTTCGCCTATGTTGGTTGACATTATCAACTGTTCGTTATCCACGGGTGTTTTTCCTTCGGCTTGGAAATACGCACATGTTGTTCCACTCCCTAAAAAACCTAACCCAGCTTTACTTTCCCAATTCCGTCCTATATCCATTCTTCCTGTTCTTTCTAAAATCATTGAGCACTATGTCCAGCAACAACTAACAAAACATCTCTCTTTGCATAAACTGCTGAATCGATATCAATCAGGGTTTCGTGCTGGACATAGCACTACGACTGCTCTCGTCAAGATAACGGATGATATTAGACTCAATATAGACAATAAGGAGCTCACTATTTTAGTTTTGCTAGATTACTCTAATGCATTTAATACAGTGGACTTTGATATCTTGCTAGGCGTTCTAAATTCCCTAAACTTTTCTGCATCTTCGCTCGCTTGGTTTCACTCTTACCTCCATGGGCGTCATCAGCTGGTGAAAATTGATCAGAGTAAATCTGATTGGTGTGAGCTAGCCTCTGGTGTTCCTCAGGGTGGAGTACTATCCCCAATTTTATTTTCAATTTTCAATGACGGTGTAACGTCCTCACTTTCATCGTCGTTTCACTTGTATGCAGATGATTTGCAGATATATACGGCCGCCCCACTCGAGAACTTCAGCCAAGCTGTGAGCACTATCAACGCCGACCTGGCCGCTATTGCGACCTGGTCCCATAACTTCGGGCTAATGGTCAATGCTGAAAAATCGCAAGCAATTGTCATCGGTAGTCCCTATTTCATATCAAAGTTTCATTCGATCCCTGTTCCCAATGTTATGCTGAATGGTATTATTATTCCTTTCTCTCCAACAGTCACAAACTTGGGAATAATTTTGGATGAAACTTTATCATGGTCTGCCCAAATTAACGAGGTGAGTCGCAAATTGGTTGCCAGTATGCATTCCCTGAGGCGGTTGCAAAATTTCTTACCAATCGGCACGAAAGTGCTGCTGGCACGCTCTTTGCTGATTCCTCTTCTTGACTATGCAGACGTAGCGTATTTAGATCCATCTGAGGAACTTCTTGATAAATTGGAACGCCTTCAGAATAACTGTATCAGGTACATTTTTGGTTTACGTAAATTTGATCATATTTCTGATTTCCGTCTTAAGCTAAAATGGTTACCGATCAGGATCCGCCGTAATATCCATATTCTCTCCCTCCTATTCAACTCCCTTTTTAACCCTTCCTCCCCTGATTACCTTTACTGCAAATTTAGCTTTCGAAATGTGGATAATCGTTTGCGTTCAGCCAGTAGCCTCGTTCTTGAGATTCCATCCCATTCGTCGCAGTCGTACTCCAAGTCTTTCGCAGTTATGGCGGCTAGGCTTTGGAACTCGCTTCCTGCTGATGTAAGAATGGCACCATCGCTTGATTCATTTAAGGTTAGATTATCCAAATCTTCTCTGGTGGCGTCACACTTGAGGTAATTAAGTACTTAGTCTACATAATTGTATGTATAATTAGTATATATATGTATGTCTATGTAAGTTTATGTGTATACAGTATTATATGTGTATTTGTAAGTTAGTTTATGAATATAAAATATATGTGCTTGCGTATGTGTATGTAATGTAGTTATTATATATGTATAATCTTTTAAGGTATCTAGTTCGTACTTACTTCTACCTTTTAATTGAGTAAATGTCCTCTCAATCTATTGCAGGTTGACTGGAAGAGATCCCTACATGGGATAAGTCCGCCTTTGTATATTTGCTCTTTCGAATTTTTTGTACTTTATTTTGTTTTTTGGTACAATAAAGTTATTACAAACAAACAAACAAACAAACTTACTTCGGGGCTAGCTCAATTTGTGTACCTAATAGATCTATTTGGGTACGAAACCTTAAAAAACATCTGAACATGGCATAACACTGCATACCGGCGTCGGCGGTCACTTTCGACATTTCCTAAGGCCTTTTTAGACTTTTTAGGCCTCAATACTGCAATTCTTTGATCGTATTTAGGTTATGTACCTTCCTGTGTGTGCGTCTTATCGAAATTGCTGACAAGACTGAGTAGGAACCTAACTACCTACCAACCAATCGAATGATTAGGTGTCATAGGTCGATCGATACCTGCCTAATAGGTATCCATTGTATAGTTATTTATTACTAGCCGAAGCCCGCAACTTCGTTCGCGTGGACTTTATGTCTCTGGAAAATGCTCATCAGGCTGAACAACTTTTACTAAGGCGACATTTTTATATCTCTTATAGTTTAGCTGGACTATTATGGTTCTGCACCAGGCGTTCCATTTTCCTAAACCATTTATACCCTATATGTTGCCCAGGCTTAATAGCTATATAACAAAAAAAGTTTCATTCGAATCCGTCCAGTATTTCCCGAGATTAGCGTGTACAAACAGACAAACAGACAAACAGACAAACAGACAGATTTTTTTTTTTTTATTCTTACTCTATTACTACGTCTCCATCGCCCCCAATATTTTTTTTGGAAATATATTTAATGTACAGACACACTTTTTTTACTGTTTTATTATATGTATAGATTTGAGAGTAAGTTTTTTTGAATATGCAGCAAAGTGAATGAAAGGCTCTGTCAATCCATTAGGTATGTAATGTACCTAAACTACCTAACGTCTATATTGGCTTCGTGAATTTCCCGAATTACTACCTACCTATAAAAAACATATTACCAATTTATTGGATAGTTAGATACCTACCAGTCTACCTATCTACCTAGGTACCTACCTAAATTTAATTAAGGCGAGTTAAGACTTATACTACTAGGCTGACTTTGAAATTGTAAATGTTCATCCAGTGTAACTTAAAAAGGTAGAATCCAAGGTTCTCCACGCGGTGTTCACGCAATAATCAGCGGAAAGCCGCCGTTTACAATTTGCCGCTAGTAACTAATACTTTAGGGCAATCGATACCGATCAATTTCACTCGGCTAAGTAACCAGTTTGATACGACCGGCAGGAGATATATCAAAACAAACATTGCCGGCCCGGCGGTACGTAGCTGGCCGCGCGCGATTCACGACCATACGCGATCGATAAAAACAATGAAAATAGACGCGACACTCCAACAAACTAGGCAGATACTTACAACGCAGACACAATAACCCGACCTAATAATTAAGAAAACGATCTTAACCAATAACACCCCAATAACATTATGAATAAATTAGAACCAATGCACGATACGTGCAACGATACCTTTCCAAGACGAATCTAATAAGACTTCGCACATCCTTCCCCGCGAAATTATGATGTAATACGATTGATTGAGGGTCAAGTGTAGCACTTACCAGATGCAGCACGGTGTTCACCACTTCTCTGTTGGTCACCTGGCCGACTTCAATCAGCCCGATAAGAACTGCAAATTTCAGGCTATCATTTGTCGTCATCCTGACGACCTCCTCCGGTCTCTTGATGTCACTAAACGGCGGTGATTTTAGGTCCGCCATGGTTTGTTATGTCACAAATCACTAATTCACAATTTTAATTATCACTCGCGACGAAAAAATTCATGAAAACATGATTACTTCGGCTCACATGATAACACACCAAAGTCGCATTCTGCCATTTTGGAATCGTAGTGTTACCAGGTTCGAGCTAATGGATGTTTTACCCGAGAAATGGATATTATTTTTTGATACGGGTAAATTACCTACAAAAATGAGGTCTCGGCAATAGGTTGGGTTCTCAACATTACCGAAGCAAATAATTAGGTCACAAATCACAAAATAAGACTTAAAGCCATTGCAAAAAATTTGTGCCTTTTCTTTTTAGCGCGGTGGTCAACCATTTTTTGTATGTTTGTTCAAATAAATACAAGAAGCAATATTTGTTATGGAATGATATTTGTAAATTAGTCGGGACGGAGTTATATCGGCACGAAGATGACGAAAAAAATATTTTTAATTAATTGAAATATGGACACCATATATTTTCCTAAGCTATTGATGCTATGCTATCTATTATATTAGATAATTATTATGTCCTTATGTAATTCAATAAATTAAAAATATTTTGCCGATATAACTCCGCCCCGCAGACAAATATCATTCCTTAACAAATCATCATCATCATCATATCAGCCACAGGAAATCCACTGCTGGACATAGGCCTCCCCCAAGGATTTCCAAAACGACCGATCGGAAGCGGCCTGCATCCAGCGCCTTCCTGTAACATTCCTTAACAAATATTGCTTCTTTATTTTTTGAAATTTTTTGAATTCTTGTATTTTTTTGTAAAAGCATACAAAAAATGGTTGACCGCCGCGTTAAAAAGAAAAGGCACCAATCCTCCATACGAAATGGCCATTTTCCTTTCACACCTTAACCTAGACAGAATTAGATAGTCGAATCCACTTTAAAAAAGCAGTAAAGTACTTACATAATATAAATGTGCACTTCCTAATTTTAAGCTGCTAGCTCATTAAATAATAAAGTCAATAAATAATTAATGCTGATAAATAAGGCTTTGCTATTTGCATGCTATATTGCATTCTAGGATTTCTAGGCAAATAAAATAAATAAATAAATAGTCATCATTATTATTTTTTTTAAATAGTAAATCCAATTAGCCATACACATACAAAAAAAACAATATTTATATGTAAAATTTCATTATTTATAAAACAGACCGATCGGAGAAATCAGAGATGATCAAAGTCGCAGATCGCACGCACCATAAGAGAATAACTCAGGTTCGAACTGGGATTGATAGAGTCGACAAAAAGAGCCTTAAATATATAATGCTTAGCAAAGGGCGTGCTTCGAAAGGCACGTATAAGCCGTTGGTCTCGGCTGTATTTATTGTATGGCAGTCGTCAAGAAATGTCAAATGCCTTTAGACAACCTTTAGAATATAAAAAGCTTCACCTACAGGCAGCCTACGGCTACATCATTTAAAAATTGTTTTTTTCCACCTTCTCGCTAAACATCACGCTAAAAGTGTCCTTTGGGTAATATGACCTTAGGTTTTATCTGCTTTGAGTTGCAAGATCCAAAATGCATTCTTTACCTCTTTCATATTATAGATAAAGACGTGATAGTGCAAACATACGCAAACGTTCTAAGTTAATAATATATACCTTGAGAAAGTATTGTAAAATAACTATGGAAAGTGGTGATAACATAGGTAACGCTATAAGTTTCAGAAACGTGTAAGTGTATTAAGTAAAGATTTTGAGATTTTACAAGAAGTTATACCTACAAATAAGTACATATGTTCAAAAGCGTGATACGATAATGTTAATGGTAGTTTATTCCTTCTGTACGTACTTAAGTACATAAATTGTACCCACAGCTTAGGAATATTTTGATTGATATTAAGTACCTGGGCGACCGAGCTTTGCTCGGTTACATCTCAAACATTTACTATTTTTTTTTAAACATGTCTAAAAACAATGCAAAATAAAAAAATATATATAAACTTAAACATAAAAAAAACAAAAGTAAGTCACCGAGTGGGATTCGAACCCGTAACACTCTTTCTAGCGGTCGCTATCCTTAACCACTGAGCTAAATCAAGGCGGTCGCGGCGCGACAAAATTAGCGACCATATTCTGCGTGGAAAGCATGAAACGCATGAAAACTCGAAAACACGCGTTTTCCCAAACATAAAACTAATCTAAATCGATTGTTTACCCCCGAAAACCCCCATATACAAATTTTCTGCGAAATCGTTATACCGGATTTACACATGCGTGTTCGCTATTCGCCTCGTCATTCGACGAAACATTCCACGAACTATTCGTGTACGAATGCCGACGCGAACTGCTGTTTACACATTCGTGTGTTGATTCATTATGAGATTCGCACACGAATATGGAGGACGTGGACATAATGGCGGCATGCACGCTACATTTACAATTACGTCTTCTACCCGGGTATTAACCCACGCTTAGGTATATACCTGTATGTGGTGGGTAGATTGGGATGTTTATTTAAAACCAGCCGAAGCCCGCGACTTCGTTCGCGTAGACTTTATGACTTCGGAAAATGCTCATTAGTCTGAATAACTTTTGCTAAGATGTCATTTTTAGGGTTCCGTACCCAAAGGGTAAAAAAGGGACTCTTTTACGAAGACTTCGCTGTCTGTCCGTCTGTCTGTCATCAGGCTGTATCTCAAGAACCGCGATAGCTAGACAGTTGAAATTTTCACAAATTATGTATTTCTGTTGCCGCTATAACAACAAATACTAAAAACAAAATAAAAAAAATATTTAAGCTTTTAGCTTATTTGGGGCTCCCATACAACGCGATTTTTTATAGATAATGGTACGGAACCCTTAGTGCGCAAATTCGATTCGCACTTGGCCGGTTTTATATGTATACTCTGCGAATAATAATTCTCTTATTATATAATGAGAATTATTATTCGTAGTGTATACTGTATAGACTAGTGGACTTTATCCGTGTTTTTATAAAATGCAGACTAGCTGTACCCGCGGGCTTCGCTCCCCGTGGGAATTTCGTGATAAAGAGTACACTATGTCCTTCCCCGAGTCTAAAATTATATCTATACCAAATTTGTTCTATATCGGATCAGTAGTTTAAGCGTGAAGAGATAACATACAAATATACAAACACACTTTCGCATTTATAATATTAGTAGGATACAAATTTAGTGAGAGTCCTCTAATTATATGTAGAAATGTATCAAAAGGTCATTTAATGTATAAAACAATGAATATATCTAAAAGAGAAAATAACAAAGATTAAAATCACTGATGCTATAAGTACTTATTAAATATAGAGATATCATCTTATTTGATGTCTGATTGCCTATTTTAACATACATATAATTAGGTCTACACACATTTGCCCTCAAAAAATGTTAACTTAGACCTTTCAATTCGTATGTTTCCATACAAGTCATACAACGGGTACATATACGTCCTGTTGGGTCGGGCGCTAGCTGCCAACTGCCGGCAGGCGAAAGTGTAAACAGCCAGTTCGTGTTCGCTATTCGTGTCCTTTGATTCGCGTCCGAAAAACCGCCTTCAACGCGAACTCGCGAATCGCGAGGCGAATCACGAGGCGAATAACGAACTGACTGTTTACACATGCTAGTTCGTTATTCGCCTCGTCATTCGCCTCGCGATTCGCGCGAATGTGTAAACGCGGCATTAGAGCCGTTTTCGAGATCACAGAAATTTATAAATAAATATATATATATATACATACATACATACAAGAATTGCTCGTTTAAAGGTATAAGATAAGCATAGGTAGTCGTGTATGATTGCAACTTAAAAAAATCAGGCGACATAAGCAAACTTAACGTGATTTTGTGACAAATCATTTGCCTTATAATTTTGGAAAAATATTGTACATGGCAAGTTAAAGCTTTAGCGTCATCACAAATTGACAAGTTGGACAACATAAAAAATTGAACTCATATAATCTGTAATCAGACTTTTTACAATTTTAGCTTTTGATTGTATACATTTTGAAAATTACGTAGTTATATGAAATATATAAAATTTATAGTATGTATGTAACAATTAATAAATAAATAATTTTATATTCCATTTTACTTTACCTGTAATGTTTTTTCTTTCTTTAATTTCTATATTAATTAACATATAAATAAACAATTAAAATTAATATCTAAATTACAATCTAAATTAAAAAACTAAATTAAAAATCTAATGTTTTGATTTTGGAAAGTTGGTTGCATTGTATTTTGCCAAAGTGACAAGAGAGCCAACTTCATTCATTTCAACAACAGTCAGTCAAATAATCATGGCGGCGATGGATGTGGAAGTACCGAAAGTGAGTAAAATTGTGATTTATTTCGTGTGTGCAGTGTTTTACCTTTAATTACATCGTTTATTCGTAAACCTGTCATGATTCCCAAGTAGTCTTTTCTGTTCTTTTCATATCTTACTCGTTATTTTCAATGGAAATTGAAACATTGGGCGTTGCTCTATCACCCGACAATTACATTGAGAAAGTGGGTTTATTTGGTTGGCAATTTGACTGAGGACCAGCGGATAACGTTCCTCAAGCACGGGTTATAGAATGCAAACAATATGATGTTGTTCAATGTTTATTTATGCTTGGATATGGCGGTTGCATTTCCGTTGCATCCGTTACCTGCAAGTTCAGTGCTCATTTACTGATATTTTCAGTTGGAAGTCGCGATGCGAACACTGAAGTTGTCCGGGCATGTCGGTTTCGACAGCCTGCCGGACCAGCTGGTGAATAAAAGTGTTCAGAATGGATTTGTGTTCAACATCCTCTGCATAGGTGAGTGATTCATGTTGTTGCAATGTAGAATGGAGTTAATCACCCACGTACTGTATTCGTATTTATCTGTTTACCTTGGTAATGTTTCAACACCTCAGTTGTGGGCTTATCATAGTTTTATGTGGGTAAAGTTTGTCATTACTCATCTATACTATTATAGGAAATTTGGTACCTACCTACTTGTTTTCTAGGTTTTTATTAAATTCCAGATTATGAGAGTGTGAAACTTTGTACATTTTAAGATTAACTAATAAGGTCAATTATTTATTTATAAAGTATCTGAATTTAACTTGAGATCTTGATAATCTGGCCTATTTGATATTGATTCAAAGTCAACAAGTATTATTAGTAACACCACTGTGTAGTTGTTTATCAGTATTAAGACCATTGCCTTACTTGATACAGTTCAATATGATGTATCCTGGAAAGCTAAGTACGAAAATAGCACAATATTCATCCAGAAAGTTTGTATGAATGTTTCTTCTGCTTTTACACTAAAAGTCTGAACGGAATGGTATAAAATTTGGCATTTAGATAACTTATTACCTAGATTACCACATGATAGTTCTTATTCCTGTGGATTGCCTAAAGCTTTGGCCACATGGACAAAGCTGCAGACATTAGTGAGACACAATCAAAATTATTTTGTTTGCAGGTGAGACTGGGCTGGGCAAGTCTACTCTGATGGACTCGTTGTTTAACACCAACTTCGAGTCCTCTCCGAGTCCCCATAACTTGCCCACTGTGAAGCTCAAGGCTCATACATATGAGTTGCAGGAGACCAATGTTAGATTGAAGGTATGTTATGCCTTTTTTTAATTTTTATTGTGAAGTTATGTTATCAGACTTGTCAGATGTTTGAAATACCAAAATAAAATAACTTGGTGTATATTTCATAACACCAGAGTGTAGGAACCCTGTATCTGTCCTATTATAAAACATAGGCTAACTTGTAACTGTTAAAATTTAAACAATTATCTAACATATACAAGTTGAAACCTAGAAAAATGTTACTATTTAATCCATCAATGAAACCTTCATCCCGGCAGATAATGGTTCACCTTTGGGCCGCACGTCAGCTGTTTCCAGCCGAAAGTATTTATTGACATAGTTTCCAGTATTTTATAGGTTAAGTTGGCAGTTGTCAAGCTATCTCAGATGCTTTTAGGCAGCCTTAAAAATCTGGCACCTGTGTTGGCCACTTACATACACAAATAACAAGTGAGATAATCCTGCCCTAGTACAAATTTGTAATACTTTTTACACTCTTTTTTCTATATTAGGTACTTTTTTTGGTAATAATTTTATAATGGTATTGATTCTTCTACATTTTTCGTGTAGGTACTTTTATATGACTAAAATTGCAATTGGGTATATTTCTAAGGGTCAGATCAGACTGAGACGCGACGCGACGCGACGTGGTGCGCGCTTTGAAGAAAAGCGCAGTGAAATTGGTAATTTCTTCAAAGCGGTCACGTCTCAGTGTGAAATAACTCTAAGACAAAAGTAAAATATTTTGTTTTGTGAAATAGCTGACGATCTGCGACACCGTGGGCTACGGCGACCAGGTGAACAAGGAGGACAGCTTCAAGGCCGTGGTGGACTACATCGACGCGCAGTTCGAGGCGTACCTGCAGGAAGAGCTCAAGATCAAGCGCTCGCTCGGCACCTACCACGACAGCCGGCTGCACGTCTGCCTCTACTTCATCTGTCCCACTGGTGAGTGTGTTCTGTATATTTAAATCCCAAATTAGAGACGAACAAGGATAATTGTGTATATGCAGCCGCACAACGTCCACTGCTGGACATAGGCCTGATCTAGTATAGCCTGACTGTAATTCGATTTATTACGGGTCTGTCCCTTCCACGTTATATAGTGTCGGAGTTTTGAGAACAATTTGCATGCTATCATGATAAGCAAAACATCTGCTCTCTATTATTTTGAAGTAATGTCTTATCTTATACCTTTAAACGAGCAATTCTTGTATGTATATATATTTATTTATAAATTTCTGTGATCTCGAAAACGGCTCTAACGATTTTGCAGAAAATTTGTATATGGGGGTTTTCGGGGGTAAACAATCGATCTAGATTAGTTTTATTTTTGGGAAAACGCGTGTTTTCGAGCTTTCATGCGTTTTTCTTTTCACACAGAATATGGTCGCTAATTTCGTTGCGCCGACCGCCTTGTTTTTAGCTCAGATGTTAAGGATACCGACCGCTAGAAAGAGTGTTACGGGTTCGAATCCCACTCGGTGACTTACTCTTGTCTTTTTTTTAATGTTTAAGTTTATATATAATTTTTTATTTTGCATTGTTTTTAGACAAGTTTAAAAAAATTTAGTTAATGTTTGAGATAACAATATATATCTATACTGATTACGTGAATAAGATTTATGCTTTCGAGTTTTTATTTTATTGAGACTTATGAAGCAATAGTGCAAAACGAAAAATTTACCAATATTTACCGATACAAATTTTAAACCCAGTTTTTTGGATAGTTTTTGTGGCGCCATCTCTCGGATAATGCTATAAAAACTAACTACTACGCCTAGCGCACGCGAGCTGTGTAATAAGAGAAATTGACAATAGATGGCGTTACTCCGTGACAAATGCTCTCCCATATCTCTGCAAATGCTGTAAGATTGAGATTACGAATATCGAAAACGGCAAGAAAGAGTGTTACGGGTTCAAATCCCACTCGGTGACTACTTTTTTTTTTTTTTTATGAACAAGTTTATATCTCATTTTTAATTTATATTTGATTTTAGACAAGTTTAAAAAAATGTAGTTAGGGGCTACTCTAACAATATATATTTCTCATAAATATGTCTTACATTTAACTATACTGATGACGTGAATGAGATTTATGCTTTCGAGTTTTGTTTTTTTTTTTATGTTCAAGTTTATATATAATTTTTTATTTTGTATTGTTTTTAGACAAGTTTAAAAAAATGAAGTTAATGTTTGAGATGTAACCGAGCAAAGCTCGGTCGCCCAGGTACTAATGTTATAATGTACCATTTTTTTAGCAAATAAATATTTTATCGTGGTGCAAGTGATGAAGGTGAACTAATAAAATGTCCATTTTCATCATGGGTCAGTCAGATCAAAAATGTTATTAATTTTGACCCAATATCTATATGAATGTTTGTCTGATTTTCGTATCTCCGTAATCAGATGAAAAGATTTAAGTATTATCACAGAATTAATAATAGTATTACATAGTATTATTTAACTGCATGCAACAAGCTCTTCATTTCAATGCTCTACAGTGGTTTGAGTTAAAGTGACTTCCATTTGAAGAGTGGTATAATAATTAATTGATAAGATAGTTAAACATTTTATCACAATAATATCAAACTAAAGAGGGAATGAGAAAGATTTGGATCGTTTAATAGGCGAAGCAGCAGCAACCCATCACTATTTTAATTCATTTTTAGGGTTCTATATTCCATCTTAGGCCCACCATTATGCTAAGCGTGGCCTTTGGGTCTTACAGCCCTGGGCTGTAGGTCTAACCCGCCAGGCATGAAGACGTGATAATGTGTCTAAAGATTTTGTACAAAAGAACTCTAATAAATGTTTGATATATTTTTGAGTGAAGCGCAGTGACTACATGTGGAACTTAAACCTTGCGGCGGCTTATTAGGCGTATACAGTTGGATGAATCCTCATGCCTCATGGGCTCCTTATAAGCCCATGAGGCCATGGTCACATTTTCAATAAGATTGCATCAGTCAAATTGTTAATGCATTTTGTTATGGAGCAAACCCATAGAATTGTTTGTTTCTCTAATGATGAAGCTGAAAGGGACTCACAGTTTCATCACTACCCACACATGTATCTTTTTGGACATTTCTCGTGCAAATCAAAACCGCTGTGTGCTGTGGCATGCACTACCAAAACCATCGCCGATAGTTGTAAGAATGCTCGGTGCGTGTTATTTAACTTTCTCTTGTATGTGGAGTAGCGTAGTGGCGTATTGACCGCTGTATGCGATTCCGTGCTGTCCTTGACATTATGTGCGTACAGTCAACAACAAAATGTATACGCATATAAGCTATTCTAACGCTAAGGTGGATGTGGACTGCGTCAAAAATATATTATTTTATTTTAGTAGTTATTATCCAAAAATTAAGGTCCCATATTTTTTCGTTTAGCAAAGTAGTAAAAATTTACGAAGATACAGCACTCCGAAGTTTCAGAGTGGTGGTGACGACACCGTTGGTTAAAAAACGTAGCCAATCGTGACTCTTCGTCATTATTTGCTAATGAGAGATAAGAAAAAACTATGTATACCACACTTTCTAATAATAAATACCCCAAAAAAAAAGTTTTGTCTCCATCCTTTTGTCGCTATTCCTGATTTTCGTTTTCTATTTATAAACCTAGAAAACAAGGGCCTGTCTGCTATCTGTAGGTTAAATTCTGGGAAGTAAATAAAATGACTGTAATAAATAGGATTGATATAATGTTAGAAAGATTATAAAAAGTGTCTGAGCCGTTGATGATGTGGATGTGAGAACAGGGGAAATTTAGTTTGAATATATTTGAATTGATTTTAATTCCCCCGGTGCCGCCCGCGTAGGGAATTCAGTTTTTAGTTCTGGTAAGTTATGTCGTTAACTGTACATACTTATATTCAGGGCGCACGCGACACACTATACCCGCGCTGTAGTACGTCCGATGGGACTCTCATAACGGGAATGTTTCTATATGTCACAGTCTAACAGCATTATTCAAAAAAATATGAAAAATGTAGAAGACTATAAATAATTAAAAAAAACTTTACTGAAAATGCTCCTTGTATTTGTTAAATTTATGTATTAAGAAAATGTTAAATGTAAGAATTCATAAAAGTTGTAGAAAAGCACTACTTGTCTCAAAAGAGATCTCTTCCTTGTATTGTGTTGGCTGTTTATTCACTAATATGTCTCATTTACGCTAAAAGTGATTTCTTTGGTTCAAAAGTCACTGTTTCCCTTTAGTAAAGTTACTTTATTTTGGCTTCATGCCTACTCTACCTTAGGAATAAAGACGTGATATGACTTATATAACACGTGATATGACTAATAAACAACAGCGAAGCCTATAATAAATTATCGAGCTTTTAAGAAAATATTTACTCATGAACTAACATTGTCAGGCCATTATAACTCTGGACACAATACAATTGCCCCAATTAGCTCGACCACCTAATTAGTCCATGCATCTGGGTCACCTCCAAGTTAATGAGAATATGAGGCTGGGAAGGGGCGTAATTAAGGTGCGAAGTCGTATGTAACTCCCTGGATAACTTGGGATCGTTGTCGTCGCAGCGGAAGGCCGAGAAAGGGATGGCGCGATGACCTTTATGCTTTTTGACGTCGGCAATGACAGCAAACAGAGACAGAAATAAATGGGAGAAACTTTTCCCCAACTGTGAACCGATGTAGGTTAATTATTGACGTCTGTTGTGGCCTAGTGGTCATGCCAGGCTGTCACACCGGAGATCCCAGGTTCGATCCCCGGTCAGGTAAAGATAGAAAATAATCTTTTTCAGATTGACTTGGGTTTTGGATGTTTATCGATATGTATGTAAAATGTAGCATTGTTGAGTTAGTATCCCATTACACAAGTCTCAAACTTACTTTGGGGCTGGCTCAATCTGTGTGATTTATCCGTATATATTTTTATATTTTATAAAAACAATTTTTCAGAGATTGTTATAAATAGACTATGGGCTAGCAACTTTGCAGTTACGTTTTCAGTCGCCTCAAATCTTGTCCTTTTGCGACTCCAGACTTTTTCTACCCAATGATGGAAAGACCTGCAAGTATACATTGAAAAAATCCTTTTGTCACGTGACTTATTGACATAAACCATAGTTTATTGTGTCTGTAAGATTGTCCCGCAAAGTGTCAACTGTTTAACATTCCTAAGTTGCGTGAGTGAGTAAACAGTCGTAAGTCGCGATGTACAATAGCTATTGTGTGTTTGTCTCGCGAAAGGAGTGGCTGGAACACTGTTTACTTAAGTAAAGTACATAATGCATTCCACTGGTTTTGTCTTGCTTTAAGTTATTTTAGGGAAAAGCTAGAAGACATAAATTTGACAACAATTGTATCATGGTTATCAATTCAGCCGCATAACGTCTACTGCTGGACATCTGTCTTTCCCAATGATTTCGAAAATGACCGATCTAGAGCGGCCTGCATCCGGCGCTTTCCAGCGACCTTGGCCAAGTCGACATACCACCTTGTATATTTTGGGTCAATAAAGTTTATTTATATAAATAAATAATTTTGATTAATATGTTAAAATAAATATATCAACATTTTTAAGTTTTGACACTCATAAACACACACACACACACACACGACATGTATATATATATATTTTTTTAATTCGATAAATGATGATGCGACTTTCACTGTACGTAACCCGAGGAAAATTATTGGCACCATAGTAGAATAAAACAAGGTATTCTCTTCCCGTGACAGCTGATGACGTAGGTGGAACTTGACTACGTCATCAGTTTGATGTGCTGCCACTGTGTGAAATTTAATTACCCGAGCGTAATGCATTTTCGAACTTTTTAAACCAATTTCGAATTAATAATCCATTATATCAATTTATAAAATATTGAATTCATGAATCACGCGAGAATCGCGAGATACTAAATAGCTAAGTTACTTAATATTTTTTTTTTATATTCGTGAACTAATTGAGAAAGTCCTTAAATTTACTGAAAAGAACAACCAGTGGCAACACTTTCGTGACATAGTCAAGTTCCATCTCGGGAAGAGAATACCATGTTTTATTGTAACATGATTGGCACTATGTTTTGTTTTACTCGGTCGATACTTTACTAGTCGTATGTAACGTTATATGTACTACTATACTACCCATACTTGGCAGTTTGTACCCGGAGCAAATAAATTATTGTTATTTCTCTTTCCAGGCCACGGTCTCAAGTCCATCGACCTGGTATGCATGAAGAAGCTGGACACCAAAGTCAACATCATCCCTATTATTGCCAAAGCGGACACCATCTCCAAAACAGAGTTGCAGAAGTTTAAGGTACTGTTTTGGCCGTTCTTGTTTAGACTGGTCTTCGACCAAGAATAGGAATGCTTCATTTCTTCCTGTGAATATCGCATTAATGATTAAAAAATGTGTATATTTCACTGTGTTGGCTTTTGCACAATATTTTATATGAAACAACACAAAACCCACTAAAAAGAAATCTTTTTCTGAAACAGCAGAACAGAAAAATTGGTTATTTTGACGTCAAATCGTTCAATGATGGAACCTCTGTAGTAGCATTTTATTTCAAATTCTTGCAAAGAAATGGAAAAAATAAATGGATCATTCTGCGTGAATAAGTAAATTGGCTAATCAATACTGACAACTTGGTATAATGATGTAAAGGCTAGCGTACCATTTGTTTACTAACATACTGCCTTGTAGGTTAGTTTGTGTCCCCGTTTCCTAGTTACTGTAAAAGGCAAGGGACACATAACTTAATAACAATCAATGTTACTTGTGAAAGTGGAATGTTTGTAAGAAGTAAGAACCCACTTTTAAAATAATAATTGAAGATTATATTGTTGTCTCACCGTTACAATACTAATTCTTTGCAGTCAAAAATAATGCAAGAGCTGCAAGCGAATGGCGTAGAAATCTACCAGTTTCCGGTAGACGATGAGTCCGTCTCTGAGATGAACACGAGCATGAACTCTCACATCCCCTTCGCTGTGGTTGGCAGCACTGACTTCGTGAAGATTGGCAACAAGACTGTGCGAGCTAGGCAGTACCCCTGGGGAACTGTGCAAGGTGAGTTATATCCTTAGTGTTTATGACAGTCTAGTACTCTTAATTCTATTTGGTAGCTGTATTGAAGATTGCAAGATAGGCAGTGTCCCTGGGGAACTCCAAGGTAAGAGATGCTATGGTGCTCTAGTACTTTTCCTTTACATTTGAACTACGATGATAAGAACACATGCGAGTTAGGTACTGGACTGGGGACCTGGGGACTCCCTAGGATACTCTGTCTTAGCATTAGGATATATAAGATACTAAGCATTTCTGATGGCCTAGTACTTAATTCTCGTTTAAACAAGACAGTACTCGCAAGGAGTTGTTACTGTATGCTTGAATGTTGTTACATCGGAAGTTTTCAGTAGAAGATAAATAGGTATATCTCCGATAAATCATTCCATAATTGTGGACATAAATGATGCAATGTAAGAGCATTGTAATCCTTACCTGCAAATAAAAATTAAAACAACCACTTCAAACAACTATTGACAAAAGTAAAAGAGGTTACTATTGTCAATTTTTCAAAATTTGTAAATTGTACCTACATTATTTTTTTGTTATTAATTCCAGTGGAGAACGAGTCGCACTGCGACTTCGTGAAGCTGCGCGAGATGCTGATCCGCACCAACATGGAGGACATGCGCGAGAAGACGCACGCGCGGCACTACGAGCTGTACCGGCGGCGGCGCCTGCAGCAGATGGGCTTCACCGACGTCGACGCCGACAACAAGCCGGTCAGTCAACGACTAAACACACAAACGCACTAAATACTATTTTACGCAACAGTTGTATAAGAAGGGTCAAAAAATGCGAGTGGCGCAGCTTACGCCGCCGCGCCGAGCATTTTTTGAAGTACTTATACAACGTAGCATACAATACTTTTTGTACGACTATGTATTCTAAATAACAATGAAAAATTTGACAATGTTTCATAGATACTCAATATCTATGGTAAACGTCATAGTGACGTTACAAAAAGTTTTTCTTATGTTGGCAGTATGGTAGATTTAAAGATAAAAAATTCAAGGGATATGGCTGCCCGTATCTTTTTGGGTTTAATTTAATTACGACACATGTGCTGTAATGGCGAAAGACTATACACTTTTCTGACTGACTTATATTAAGTGTTCGTGACCATTTAAAAGACAGTACAGGATTAGAAAATTACGATTTATATGGCACGTTCGGCTACCGATTGACGTCAACCCTTATAAGGAATGCAAATGCAGCATGACTTGCGCTTGGTCGTATTGAGTTTGGGTAGTTATATTCTAGGAGTGAGTATACAACGTTAATCAATTGGAAGGGACACCCGTAATGATCAAACCATTGAATATAATAGATTAACATTAAGGCCATACCCAAATTTTCCGGGGTCCAGTGGCGCCGCCATTTAAAATAAATCATTTAAAAGAAAACGGAGATATCATTTAAAATTGTGTCTTGGTCAAGTTCTAAATACCCATTCAAAGTATTTTTTAAACTACTTTTTGTAGTTTAAAGTGAGAACGTGAAGCTTTTCTACGCACATTTGCGAAAAACGGCCACTTTTGGCTAATGTGCGTAGAAAAGCTTCATGTTCTCACTTTAAACTATAAACAGTAGTTCATAAAATAGTTTTAAGGGTTTAGACTAGGGCTTGACCAAGACACAATTTTAAATGATATCTCCGTTTCCTTTCAAATGATTTATTTCAAATGGCGGCGCCACTGGACCCCGGAAAATTTGGGTATGGCCTTAAAGCATAATGAAATTAAAATAACAGTAAAGAAAATCGACATTTCCATACAAATTGCCCCGGCGGCTGCACACTAGTATGGACATGCTGAAATTATTTTGTGTTCTTTTACTGTAATTTGCTTCCATTATAATATAGTGATCTAGTATAGCCCGTGGTTCGTTTTATTACGGGTATGTCCCTTCCACTTAAATGTTTTACATGACTAATATGACTACTGATACTTCCAGGTATCCTTCCAACAAACGTTCGAACAGAAGCGCAGCGCGCACCTCGCAGAGCTGCAGCAGAAAGAGGACGAGATGCGGCAGATGTTCGTGCAGAGAGTGAAAGAGAAGGAGGCGGAACTCAAAGAGGCTGAGAAAGAGGTAATACATTTTTTTTTATTTTCTTAACATACCTACATACGATTAAATAAGTACGCTACTATTATTACAATCTAGCCTATAACTTAGACTAATTAGTAATTTTACATTGGCCTAGTTTTATAAGCAATGGTATAAGAATGTGTCCATCACACACTTTTCTTACCGTCTCTATTAAGGGGAAGGCACTCTGTTCGTGTGTCTTTAGTTATTGTACTAAAACTGCACTATTATTTTATTGAGGTAATACATGTCTTTATATGGGGCGCCCAATGGAGAATGTTACTAGGTG
Organism: Acrobasis consociella; assembly: GCA_963555685.1. Classification (NCBI taxonomy): domain Eukaryota; kingdom Metazoa; phylum Arthropoda; class Insecta; order Lepidoptera; family Pyralidae; genus Acrobasis; species Acrobasis consociella. The sequence goes on along the minus strand of OY743119.1, from coordinate 422,834 downwards.
TACAGAATTGCTTAAAAGTTTGTACAACTATGGGTTGTATGTAAACAGTTTACTACCTTCTCCTTCAAAACAAGAACCAAGACGACTAATTAATATTTATTTCCAGTTGCATTCCAAGTTCGACAAACTGAAGAAAGACCACACCGACGAGAAGAAACGCCTCGAGGAGCTGCGCAAGAAAATAGAGGACGACACCATCGAGTTCAACCGCCGCAAGCAACAGGCGGCCACCGCGCACCACACACTCACGCTTGGCAAGAGCAAGAAGAAGTAACCTCTTATACATCCATAATACCCTGGTACTTTAACCCATATAACACTGCTATCTTTTCGGTAAAAGGAAGATTAGAAACCGCGGCAAGCGAAAAGCTGCCACATCTCACCACACTCTTGGCAAGAGCAAGAAGAAGTAACCTCACACGCTTCCATAATGCCCTGGTACTTTTACCGATATAACACATTATTTGCTATCTTTTCGGTAAAAGGAAGATTAGGATCCGCGCAAGAAAAGCGCCCGCATCTCACCACAGTCTTGACAAGAGCAAGAAGTAACCTCTCACACTTACATAATGCCTTGGTACTTTAGCCGAAATAATAACAAACAACTTTAGTTACCTTCCAACTCGTGGCCAGTGTGGAGAAAGTAAACCAAAGGTTTTCTATGTATCTAAAGAGGGAACAGAAAATCAAACCCCTAGTTTTGGCTTCGTCATAAACTAGTGTTTGCATTGCACTAAGTATTTCAAGTCCTTTTTACGGCTTGAGGTAGACAAAAACGATCGTGCGCGCCTAAAACTCGCATAAAATAGAGATTGCTAGCTTTTCTAAGTATTTCAGTTTAGGATTTTTGTAGTGTGAGATTATTGGAGAGTATTTTATAGCCTTTTTGACTGATTTTGTAGATTTTTGGTAAGTTATTCAAGATGAAGATCATTTTACCACTGCTTTATGAAGTAGGTAGCGTATATTCTTTCAGCTGATTAGTCATTGCATAATAATTCACGCCTTCCTTTGATTTATGTTTTCCTAGTACTTATACCACGGTCGAACAAATTGTTCGTCCGTGCTCATACGAAAATAATACTCGATTCTTACTTTCCACGCTAAAAACTACTTCATTTTAAATGATAAAAATAGGCACAGTATGAGGTGAGGAATAAAAACTTTGTCATTAATTTTATAACGTTTTAATAGTTATTTATATGTAAACTGATCCTCCTAAACTTTACCTTACACAACTTTATCTTTAGGTATATCGGCCAAATGAAATGACTAACCAGAACGTGTGGTTATAAAACTATATACCAAATGTATTAATTCTAAATAATTATTATTTACAATTAGCCGTATTTAGTCTTAGAAGCAAATATTCGACTACGTTTCGTAGACAGAACGAACAAACAAACATATCTATCTGACGTCTTGTTAGATCGCTTTGTCACGCATAATATTAAGATTTAAAATCATAATTTTAATATTAACATAAAGTCTGGAAAAGTGGTCGAGTATTTATTTTAGAGTATAAGTTTTATATGAAATTAAACATAGTTGTGTTTAAAAAGTTTATTGTGAATCCCACGGCTTGTATTGCCCTTGACTTAATAATGACTAGATACTATATTATATTTTAGAAGTCATTGTAAGGCTCTTAAGCCAATTTCCGTACTTTATAATCATTTTAGAGTTACTTAAACCACAGACATAAATAAATAGATAACGCATGTAGCGAAATGTAGCGTTCACGTTTTGTTGGTCAGTAGGACTATGTATTTTTACATTGTCATCTTAACTTTCAAACTATCGAAATGCTGCATAAAAAATTTCAATTTCGCTCCTATTTCTCTTTTCTAAGAATTAGAAGAACCGTGATCTAGATTCGAGTACGAATCGCTTCGTAATATTTTGTGATGCGTTACATTTGACATCAGAACACGCGTTTGCGTTATCTATTTAGATAATAGCTCTATGATTATGAAGTAGATAACGGCAGAGGTATATTGATTTTTAATGATCAATATATTATTGAAGTGGATAATATGTAATGAGATAATCACGTGGGATCGTGCGGTCGGTCGAATGTCACTCGCGGTGCATTATTTCATCACATATTTTCAACTTCAATATGTATTTAATATGTATATCGTTGTGTTTACGTCTGCTCTCTATAATGTACGTATTTGTATGGCGAGAGCGCGAATCAATGCACTTTCCAACCAGCATTTATCCATTCATTCCTAGTTTACGATAATTTTACACATTTTTATATTATTTCAATTACCTAATGAGGTATTCAATAAAATATATAAATATGACAAACTTTGCAGTTTTATTGTAAGCGCAGTTTGACAAATCTAGAAACAAACCTTTTTTTATAAATGGCAATGTCGCAGTTGAATTGTATAATACGTTGTTATTCAAAAACTCTAGCTGTTTGGCAATACAGCTCGGTTTTGTAAAACAGCTGAAAATAGTTCAGCTCAATTTTCAATGAGTTACGTAATTATTTTTAACAAAACAGCTAGCATTGAGATGGCATACAGGGTTACCATTATCGCATAAAACTGTTACCAAACGAAATAATATATGAGGAGACAATAGTTGTTCTTTATTATTTTTATATTACTCGTGGGATGGAAATAAAACCTCAATTCAACTCCTTACTAAATAATTTAGTCTCCAACATCATAAAACACCAATGAAGAAGGATAATCAGCTCGATGCAATTGGATTAGAAATTTTGTAAATCCGACAACTCAATGGCGCAGTGATTTCTTACGGCAATTGATCCACGTGAATTTTCCATATTGCTGGAAGGCGGAAATAACACTATGGGATCCAAGCTAAGCAAGCCGGTCTGCTTTATTCTTTTTCAATCTTTTGCAGTCCGAAATCACAAACGATGCCCCCGATGTCTCTCGATAAAAACAGCTTAGTCCCGGAACGCAGCGAAGAATTTACTTTATGGGAGGCCATATTTGTTGTTATGACACTGACACTTCACAAGCCACAAGACCCACAAGTGGCAGAATTCCGAACTAATCGTTCCACAATCTTACGTTAGCTAGTTTGTTAAACGTTACACATTGGACGATCTAGCTGAATGATTTTCAGATATATTACAAAACCGAGCTGTAATGCCAAACAGCTAGAGTTTTTGAATAACTGCCTCCGTGGTGTGGTGGTTAGAGCGTTCGGCTCATACCCGGAGGTCGCGGGTTCGATTCCCGGCGGGGACAACGACTTTGTGTTGTTCTAGTTTGGTTAGGACATTGCAGGCTGATCACCTGATTGTCTGATAAGTAAGATGATCCGTGCTTCGGAGGGCACGTTAAGCTGTCGGTCCCGGTCACCACTGTCTTTGACATTGGTCGTTACCTAAAACCATGTCAGAGGCCTTTAAGGCGGTTTAAAAACTCTGACACTAGTGTTAGTCACTAACACACACGATAAGAAGAAGAAGACAGCGGATTATACAATCCAACTGCGACAGCAACATTGTGTTCTTCATACATCAAACGTCAAAATAGGAATTTACCATAGACTAGCATTACTGTTTTTTCTAGATTATGAGCCAAACACTGAACTCGTTAGTAATTATTAAGGTACTTACTATTAATTACTAACGTTGGTTTAGTTGGTTTCGGGTTGGGACTCATCTGTCAGCAAGGAACGGAACTCGCATGCTGCTATCCTTTTCTGTTGCTCAGAGCCGTTATTTACAAGAGCGAGAGAGAGCGACGGAACGCCATGGAACCGGCCTTGCTGATGTGTTATCTTTCGCCAAGATAAATCTAATCTATCTACTACTTACAAACAAACGGGATTTTAACGATACATTTAACCTTTGACGATACAATGGGAAAGTTCGTTGCATAAATGATAAAGGAATAAAGAATATTTAAATGAACTTGTTAAATAAACCAGGGCAGAGCCTGTACCATATTATTATAATAACAATACTATCATATGTGACTATTATACATATGATACTGTGGACATAGACTTATTTAGGTACAACTATCCTAACTCTATGCTGTGGCCTTTATTTAAGGCCTGCGCAGACGACGGAGTTATCTCCGCGGCGGAGAAAAAAGTACGCTCCGCGAATAAAAAGTCCGCCGCGGACTTACCGCGAAGTCAACGCACACGTATCGTCGTGCATACGTACGTCACTACTCACTCTTGAGCGCACAACGCGGACTAAAGTCCGCCATGTGCGTTGCTTCGTCTAGTCGTACGAGTTCTATTTTTTCCCATACTTTTGTCCGGTCCGCTCCCTGCATGTCCTCGGTTATTCGGGGGACTTTTTGCACGCGGTATTTTTAATCCCTCGTTTGCGTTACTTGATACAGTTGTAAGCGATCTATTTTAGCAGACAAAAAAGTCCGCAGACAAAAATCCCTCGTCTGTGCAGGCCTTAACCCTTTAACTAGTATGAAAAGGGCATGCTTACCCATCGCCATATAAACTTAATTATTTATCTTCCTTCACTAGATGGCGCTGTATGGTAATAATTAAAACAATAAAATATTTTATTCTTATTATTAAAATAAAGTAGTACTCTAATTAATGAAATATGACATAAATGAAATGCAATTAATATTTTTAAAGCATATTCAACATTTCCTTTGTCACTTTTTTGTTAGTCTTGTGTGCCTAACCGCATCTAGTATTGCCTACTTACGGTCCATCCAATCGTTTCTATGGCGTTGGGTATCTAGTATGTCAGTAATTATATTATCTTTGGCCAGGGCTAGGAAATATTTCACCTTGTATTGGTAAAGACATACTTAACATTAAAAAAATTAAAATATGTGTATGTACACTGGGAAGCGGATGCAGGCCGCTCTAGATCGATCATTTTGGAAAATTCGTGGAAGAGGTCTATGTCCAGTTGTGGACGTTATGCGGCTGAGATAATGATGACGATGATAATGATGTAAAGATGTTCGTTACAAACTTGCTTAAATACACGGTGATTTTTCATTGGTTTTGGAGCCGAAGGCCACTTCATTAGAATCATAAGTGAGACCTAGTAGTTAGCTAGTCAAAATAAAAATTCAGAACCAAAAAAATTTGACCAAAACTCGAAAGTAAAATCGTGAGATCAATTAGTAGTTCCACCGCCAGGCGTCTCACCGGCCGGCCGCCCGAAGTGCATGGGGTCACGCGAGTTCACGCGACAGTTTTGGACGAGTACTACGTGGTCTCGATAGAAAATCATTTTCGCAACTTTTTTATCTTATGTCATACGCACATTTCGATTACGTACACGGATAGAGTAATTTATTTACTATACGACATTTTCTTTTTCAAAACCAATAAAAAGTCAGCGTATATACTGGTACACAGGTGAAATTTTTAGCGGATTGAGCTGTGGTACCGCTTTCGTTTACTTCCTCGGTGCTTCTGATTGCTTGGTTGAAGTTGAAACACATTTAAACTACTTAACGTCTCTTAACTATGAGCCCCTAGTACTTTTCATACGAGTGAAATCTTGAGCGGCTTAGGCAGTTCGTAGCACATGGGCTTGAACATCTTCTTGTAGTAGGTGTACCGCCGGCGGTGCGGCGTCACCGACGCTCTGACGGGTACCACCACGTTACTTCTGCTCGCCTGGTGCGACAGGGCTTTGCGGCACTGTGGACCGACAAGAGAAATCATCTTCCATGTCAGCAAATAAATGCATAGGTACATACTATCCACGTTTTTATTCCTTATGGGCCAGACAGAGGTAAGGGCCATTGGCAGGGTGATCAATTCATTGGTGTGGAGGAGGAAAAATAAAATCAAAAATTGTCAAACATATAGTGACGGTCTGCTGACCACATGATTCTTAATTTTGCGCCCATTCTCTCGATTGGCTTTTACGATCTGCCTGGAAAGAGAAGCAGCTGGTTTATTCTATCTTTTTCCCCAGACCATGTGAGACTAGTAATATCTGCCTACTTACCATGACCGTGCTCGTTTACTTTTACCTGTGCGTTTACTTTTACCCGTGCGTTTACTTTTACCCCCAATTAAACTCCCAAATACCATATGTAATCCTTCTTTGGTGCGATGGATGAGTGGATTTGTCGCGTGTAAAAATCCAAACTATTTAAAATGTTTTCTATAAGGCGTGATACTTCGATATGAATTTCATACGCGATCTAATAGCATATTATAGCATTAGAAAAACATTAATTTATTTTTACAGAACTATTTTATTGCTCTATTAAAGATATTTTTTTTCCATTAAGCTATACTATATTAAGCTGTAAATGAATATTATTGAATTTATCATACTTGTCTTGTGTTTTTTTAACTGAATTACATCTTTAAAATATTTGACGATGTGTTCTACAAACTCTGTGAAAACGGTTTGTAGTCTTTGCAGTGATTTGTGCGGGTGAATTACAGTCTAGTTAAAAAGATAAGAAATTAATTGTATTGGAGAAGATTTTTATGTCTCCATCCAATGTTACTTTCTATTAAAAAAGTATAAGTACTTATGTCAAAAACAGACCTTATATCGCACAGAGGTCCCGCGGCTCTATTTTATTCTTATCTTTTTAGCCGAGCTGTTCTGTGTCATTTAGAAATTACATGCCCAATTTATTTTACCTTTATCAAAATTCAAAGATACTTAGGTAATGTATTGAGCGTGTTATTTCCACTTAAAAAAACAACAAAAAATATTAATATCAAAGTTTATTATCAACCATACATAATTAACCGTTGGCACTATATTGCAATAGGTAGGTAGATTGGCAGTACATGATTATCACTTATCATAGTATCGAAAATTCGAAGCTCGAAGGTCGCGCTGTTGTCAAACTCGGGGCGTCTCGATTCGGATGCAATGGCTTTATCTCGATACATCGGGGTGTATCGGCGCTAGCCATGTATCGATTTAAGTCAAGTTTAACAACATCGCGTGCGGTAACGATTATAAGGCGAGAACTAGCTGAAACGTTTGAACTTACAACTAAGTATTCGTTGATATCACTAATGTGTCGAATTCCAAAATCTAGCGTGTTTAAAATTAGAGTAAAAACGATCTAAGACATCGTTTGAAACATGTATATCGATTAATATTGGGGCTTGTTAAAAATATCAAACGATATCTTAGATTAATAGAATAACAATTGCTTTTCCAGTTTAACATTGCTTTAGTCTAGCTAGTGCTCTAACTACTGGTGCAAAAATACCGTATAATCTAATGTTTCATATCAAAATATAGGATGTGGTATTGACGAGTTTGTACCGTGGGTCACAAGACACTTTTTCTCTACACTACAAGATCCCTCTCACATATGTATGGTTGCCGAGACGTTAATCTAAATGGAAGATCTAATGGTTCCTAACTCTGTATTGTCAACATTATGGATATGGCTTATTATTCCTGTATTGACAATGAAAAATTATATTCACAAACACAAAAAACTTAAAAAAATATTCGAATTATTGCAATTGGAAATTAATTATATTAGATTCATATGAATAATAATTAACGTTACAATTATCATTACAAAACGATTCATTATGACTAGTCCCCGTCGGGCATGAACGTGATTAAATTAAAGCGACTACTCACTACGATGAGATTGCGAGGAGGTCTGACGATGAACCTCCTTAGCTTAATTAAAGTCAAGTTTTAAAACTAGTGGAATGAGGAAGCCTGCTGGAGATTCAGATTATCTGGGGGGCACCTCGCGCGGCGGCGGACTTCGGTATTTGGCTTTTATGTGCAGGAATGGTTTCTTCGGCGACGCGTCATCAGCAATACTGGCAGCGAGAGACAGCCTGATGCTCTCTTCGATAGCGGCTTGCGTCATCGGGCCCGAGGTCGTCACTGAAATGCTTTTATTCAGAGGCTTCAAGTACTCCACCGGCGTAGCGAGACTCATGCTTCTAGTTTTCTTCGCATAGCCGTTTACGGAGAGCGGTCTCTTTGGCTCGTTGGTTGGAGTGGAAGCCAGGCTTTGGCTGCGAGTTTTCCGCGCCATTGACGTCACAGTTTCTGTCGGAGTGGTCGCAGCACTGACGCTCTTCTTTTTCGCTTGGTTCAACCGGTCAGTCCCGCAGAACGGTTTCTTTTCATCTTTGACCACGGCCAGACTCATGCTGCGCGATTTCTTCGGGGCGTTGAGGAGTGAGGCTGACGTGAGGGACTTTCGATACTCTACTGGCGGTGTTCTGACCGTCCGCCCAGTGGGGGTGTTGGGCGTGCTAAAGCTGGGTGCGGACTGCTTTCTAGTGCGAGGTGCGGGAGACTTGCGATCGAGGGACTCCTGTTTCAGAGGCAACGTCAACGAAGACCGTAAAGTTTTAGTTTTCGGGGTGGAAGTTCTGCGGATATCTGGAGAGGATTTCCCGCTAGAGCGGGCGCTCTTGTCTAAGGGTGACACCTTGCCACTGATGGAAGAAGCTTTGCTGTCTACGGGTGATACTTTTCCGTTGTAGGTTTTGTCTACTGGTGAGGTTTTGCCGTAGGCCTTGTCTATGGGTGAAAGTTTGCCGTAAGTTTTGTCTATGGGTGAGACGGTGCCGGCGAGTGAAGACTCTTTGCTGCTGGCGGGTGAGAGGGTGGGTTTGCGGGACAGCGGGCCCTCCAGCGGGGCGGGCGCGGGCGACACGCTGACGGGCAGCACGCGGCGCGCGCCGGTCACGAGGCGCACCTGGCAGGGCTCGTGCCGCGACAGGAAGTGCTCCAGCGTGTCCCAGCCGCCGCCCACGCGCACCATCATGTGGCGCCCCTTCAGCAGCTTCAGGGAGAACAAAACATTGGTCAAGTGGCTTAAAAAAGGTATAAACTCGTGAGAACCTGATGAAAAGTCAGGCTTCATCATCATCATAATATCAGCTACAGAAAGTCCACTGCTAGACATAGGATTTCTAAAACGACTGATCAGAAGCAGCTTGCATCCAGCGCCTTCCTGCAACTTGCACAGGTCGTCTGACCATCTAGAAGGTGGATGCTTAAAAAAAAAATATGGCGAATATCAGAAGCGTGATCTAAGGTTTTCGGATCAGATATTTTGGTATTCATATATAGTTAATCTGTATGTAAAATTATTAAATAAATCTCAATAATGGGATGCTGACCCTGATGAACACGTTCCGGCCGGCGATGTTGTAGCGGCCCTCGCCCACCTTCTTGACCTTGAGCAGCTTGGAGCACTTGCCGTCGCCGCAGCTGCAGCCGCGCTCCATCAGACGCGTCACCAGTTGCACCTGGAAGTTACGTCGTGGCGTTAAGACCAATAATAAATTAGCCCTTTAACCGCGAACGTCGTATTATCCGACAAACATTGTCGGGCCCATTCCGCGAACGTCGGATATCTCCGACAAGAAAAATATGCTCGTTTGACACAACTAAAGTATCCATATCCGTTTTTAGTTGTAGGTATTTATTTTAGATTTACTATGCCTCTCGCTGAGGGCAGGACAACTTATATAAAGTCTCGCGGTGAAAGGGAATTCTTGCTTCTTACATGCCAGTTTAGAAGTAAAGAAAATCTTTTTTATTTATTTAACTTTATACAAAAATTGTTACAGGCCCACGGCCTTTTCTACCATCTTCTTTCTTTTTATTCATCTTCTATCTGTACTAGCTTTATTTTGGTGAATTTCTATGATGATTATGATAAAGAAACTAGGTTATGGGTCCATAATTAAATCTACAATAGAATGTTTTCATTTCAATAACGGTATTATGTGGTCTTCTTATATTTAAGAACTGGGCTCTTGTCGGTGGAGTACTTCGTATGTCTTATTTTTTATTTAAAAACTTTATTTACCAATGGTAAATGTAACCAATAGTACACAAGGCGTACTTATTTAATAGCATTCTCTATAAAATGTCACTTTTTCTGTCGCTAAGTTATACATTTTCACTTTTTTTTTCATTTGATCGAAGAATGGTCTAATATCTCATACTCCTAGACATAAATGAACAACTATCTGTGTATGTACCCTCTTGTCCAGTTCGTTGGTGGGTTTGAGCGGCACGTCGGAGTCGGTGCTGGCCACGGTGCCCTCCGACTTGGTGCTCTCGTTGTCCACGTTGTCCGGCACCGACAGTTGTGCTACGGATGAACAACAAATTTGTTATTGCCGTATGAACAGCTCAAATTTATTTACACTTGAACTCTCTTTTACACTAGCCTACGTCATCCTAGAGATGAACGCCATCTAGTGATGAGTAGTTTAGATGACGTTTTTGAAAGTTGGGGATTTTCATTTAAACTTGTTGCGTAAAGTTTCATGGTTTCCGGATGACGGGTCAAAAAGGCAGAGTAAGGAAAAGATGAATGGATAAGAATGAACATAAGTACTCGTTGGGTAAATTAACTTACTGTCATTAGGATCTGGTGTAGAAGGCGGTGCGTCGTGAATAGATCTGAAAAGATAGGTTTAAAGTTATCTATCTTTTTTAGTTTTATCAATACGTTTCAATGTGAAATCAATTTATAGGTAAGAATGTATTAGGCAAGCCTCGTGTCGGAATGTCACATGATTATAGCATGCATATGGCATGCAAACAGGTATTCTGCAAACGAAATAGTTCTGGCAATGAAATCTGTCTCTAGGTGGCTGTGTACCCGTCGCTGATCTGCTAAGTAACAAAAAAATATATCAATTATTAAAATTAAAATAGGTGATGAAAAGTAGTCGCCACGAATGAATTAAGTTGAATACCACATTTCTGAATAGTGGGTAGTACACATGCTTGAAATGCGTGTGTGAAAATTCGTCGTGATTCGAATCCCACTCGTGGCGAAATTTTCCTCCACATGTTTTAATTTGGATAATATTCCGAATATTGTAAAGCTGTTAAAAATCAATAGTTGAAACTAACTTGTCCTGCAGAGGCACCGGCGAAGCGTCTCTGAACTGCCAGCCCGCGCCGGACATGGCCGAGTCCAGCCCGGAGTCCCGCTCCTCCAGGGCGATCTCCTTCTCGAGCTGCACCAGCCCCGGCGGCTCGATGTTGAACTTGGTGGCCAGGCGCGCCACCTCCAGCAGGCACAGGATCACTTGCCGCGGCTGGTTGTGCAGCACTGGCAGAAAGAAACCGTCAAAATAGACATCTTGAAGGAGAAAAGGAAGTAAAGAATAAAACTGACACAAACATTTAAGACATCGTCTAAAATGTTTGTGTCAGTTTTATTCTTTAGTTCCTTTTCTTGACTATGACTTTGAAAAGTTGTCTCTCAATACGGGTCTCTTGACTATGACTTTGAAAAGTTGTCTCTCAACACGGGTCTCTTGAAAAGTCTTAAAGTCGCTCAACATGCTATGAAGAGGGCTAAGCTCAGTGATAAACAAACGTAGATACGTGATCGTATCAAGCATGAAGACATTCGCAGGGAAACGAAGGTCAATGGCAGCCAAGGAAATTAGCTCATTTAAGCGGCAGTAGGCGGGGCACATATTGCAAATAATCGATAGCCGATGTCCCAGAAAGGTACTCGAGTAGCAGCCTCGTACTGGCAGGACGACCGAACCGACGACCTGAGTAAGGTTGCATGAATACGCTGGATGCAGGCTGCCTTTAATCGGTTATTTTAGAAATCTTTGGGGGAGGCTTATATCCAGCAGTCGACTTCCTATGGCTGATATAATTAAGATGACGAGGCATATCATCCTTGGTCAGGTGAGACATTTCACTCCTAACTTATTATCGGTAGAATTTGTTGAAGTACTCACCAAGGTCATCGCTCTCAAACAGCAGGTTCTCATGCACGCCGAGCTCGCGGCAGAAGGTGATGAAGTTCTCCGTGTTGTCGCGCGAGAAGAAGCTGCGCCGCGCCGCGCGCTGCCAGCAGCGGCCGCGGATCGCCGGAACCGGCTGCGGACACATATATTTCTTCAGCTTCTCCAACAGAGGCAATCAGTCAGATGGGATAGACGGAATGATCGGTCATCTTGTTGTAAACTATATAATTATAAAAATAGTTTGTTAAATGGAAATAAATAAATGAAAATGAAATATCATTTTGCGTTGGACCAGGACAAGTGAGTAAGAGGGAGGGAGGGAAAATTTTGGTGTATGCTCACAGGACGCGTATGACAGATGAATGGAGACTTACAAAGATACACTATCACATTTTAATTGAGGTAGACAGAACCCAGGCCTGCAAGATCCGCCACTTTTCGCGTGATGGAGACTTGAATTGGAACGTCTCTTATGCGCTGGGTTAGCCGAATATGGTATAAAATTATGGGCAAAACCTGATTGCTAAGAGCAGGTTACCGAGCGGGTAAAGTTTAAAAATGACGAAGTGGGAAGAATGACTTTTCAGTCTAAAAGCGGGTAGTAAAGAGTTAAAAACTAGCTTAATGCGTGTACTTACCCCCACGATGAGCCCTTGGTCCAGGGCCTCTCTCGCGCGGTCGTGGATGACGGCCGCCAGCTGGCACAGCTCTGCGCCGTTGTCCAGCACGTCCAGAAAGTTCTCGCCCGTTAGGTACGTTATACCTGCAACAACAGATAAATAGCATTCATTAAAAACTCTTCGTGTTTCATACATTTTGAACTGTATAAGAAAAATTACAAGTGAACTGGACTGGCGCTTGGCGCGAAGGAACGGTGGTGGGTGGAGTAAAGTCGTCATCGAGTGGTACCCCTACATGGTACGGCCGCAGCTGTTGGAAAAGATATCATAAGACAGACAATCTAAGCACCGAACGAGAAGAAGTTTCCAGAACAGTTGGCAAATCAATCACCAATTTATGAATGTCCATCTTTCAACTTATAAGACTTTTACGGTGAGCTTAGCTGTCGCTAACTAACTAACTGCCTCCGTGGTGTTGTGGTTAGAGCGTTCGGCTCATACCCGGAGGTCACGGGTTCGATTCCCGGCGGGGTCAACGACTTTGTGTTGTTGCCCTAGTTTGGTTAGGACATTGCAGGCTGATCACCTGATTGTCTGATAAATAAGATGATCCGTGCTTCGGAGGGCACGCCGTCGGTCCCGGTCACTGTCTTTAACATTGGTCGTTACCTAAAACCATGTCAGAGGCCTTTAAGGCGGTTTAAAAACTCTGACACTAGTGTTAGTCACTAACACACACGATAAGAAGAAGAAAAAGAAGCAGCTGTCACATTCTCGGCTTTGTCTAGTTTTTATATCAAACAAAAGAAAATTGATCACTGCCGTAATTGTCATTAGGCGAGCGTAAAAACAACATTTAACGAGTCTAGAATTCCTTTCCAATCCATTTGTATTATCGAATTTACACGCGTTTCCTTTAGACAGGCTTTAACCGGTCAATGCGGCTAAGCGTTTGCGAAACCAATAGATATGCTCCACAATCACATGGGGGTTTGTGAGGCAAGCGGCAGATACGGTGCGCCGAGAGATAGCCATCCACGGCGCAACAAGAAATGACAGTAATTGTAGATAAATGGTACAAGATATCTGGAATTCCTCATCTTTATTCAGAATTGACGTTTCCTTACTGAATTATTGATTTTGCCTGTCGCTTATAGAAGAAAGTCGTCAGTCATTCCGACTTAGGTATAAGTCACAAACTTAACAAATAGTAAGTTAAAGTTCCTATTTGTAAAGTTTGTGACTTATCTATATCAGAAAATGAAATGTTAATGACTAGAGAATTTGACTATATATTGATTCTTTTGTTTTTGTTTCATGTTTTAGCTAAGTTATTCTTCTTTTCGACCGACTTCTGAAAATGTTATCAATTTGTCGCGACCTTTTTTATGTGTTTTCACCGATTATTCGAAAAAGACGCCTGGACCGAGTCCACTTGCGGATTTTATTAAAACCAGTTGTGTAGTTTGGTTAAGAGCGGCTAACCCGCCCGTACTTTTCATACAAACGCTCGTACGTGATTATGGCGTTGTAACAGATCTTTCTTGGAAAGTTTTGAACTAACAGGAATCTTGTGCGCTATATCTAGGTTTCTATCGAATTTAAAAAAATAAAATTTTGAAAAACAAATTCAGTATAAAGGTCTCAGCACACTTATCAACTCGGAAAGGGATCGACACCGTATCGCCTTTCGCCGCGCGGTCAACCAGGCGTCAACCTGACGTAGGCACGTAACCAAACAGGCACAGCTTCGGTACGTCGACTCGATTACGGCTGGGCGACGCCGCGCTTACCGCTCGCCGGCCGCTGGCTGGCACTAGATCATTTTAAACGTAAAGTGTAGAGCACGGTTATGTCTCGGTTCACAATATGCGAGTTGGCAATCATAGCCATAAATTTTTGATTATCTATAAATAAATAAAACGCGGGTGTGAGGAAACGGAAAGACGTCAGCTCGCATACGGAGAGGCGTAAGCGCGCGGACGACGAGCCGCAAGCGCGGGGACCGCTAGTTGACCGACCAGCAAAGCGGTTCGTGAGCTGGTCCCGAGGCGAGGCGTTTACGTTACAAATCCGAATAGTGTGCGTTGCAGTAGGAAGTTTCATACAAAGAATACTGAGCTGCTCGAGTTGATACGTTTACGTTCCGTTTACGAGTTGATAAGTGTGCTGTGACCTTAAGACTCCAAAAATCTGCTTTTTTGTACAAATTTCACCTGAACTTCGGCTGATCATATAGTACTCATGAATTGTAAAAGTAAAGAAAATATTTGCATACAAACCTTACAAATGTAATGAAGATTCTAAATAAAAAACATTATTTCACACACTCGTAAGGCTTACTAAAAAACACGTATTACACGTTTTATGAAATTTCTGCACCCTATGAAAAGTTAATATTCGTTCAATAAATAGTAAATAATAATACTAATTTCGTACAATATAATGCAAACTGAGCGCTCAGGTGCTATCTCTCTTTTTTCACTTTGCTTTTTTTTCTATCATTGCGCTGGATGAAACAACAAGCATTTTCAACCATGCTCACGTTGACGATAGACGGACCGGGAAGGGCCCTCTTAAGCGGTGAAGTCGGTTTTTAGTTTTGAAAAATTATAATCGAGTCTTAATATTTACTAACATTGGTATCAGAAATATTTGACTGAAGGGCTTGACGGATTAGGTATTCGACGCAATGACCGCGTTAAACGTTTTTATCCCCTAAACTGTTGTGTATAACGATGCTTGCATAACCCATACTAGATCTACAACATAACATTGGCGAGTCTATTACCTGCTGTCAATTTCTTGTCGTGGATATAGGTATGGTGAGTGCCCA
This sequence comes from Acrobasis consociella, assembly GCA_963555685.1. Classification (NCBI taxonomy): domain Eukaryota; kingdom Metazoa; phylum Arthropoda; class Insecta; order Lepidoptera; family Pyralidae; genus Acrobasis; species Acrobasis consociella. Next base: position 407,672 of record OY743119.1, on the reverse strand, counting down.
GCTTTGCACCGTGCATTGGAGCACATAATGGTAACGGGTCTGGGCTGAGCCGGTGCGGTTGTCCGTTAGGTAACCGATGCAATGCTCGCGTAAGCTGGGTTTTTATGAGCATTCTGTTTTTGCGGCATTTTGCATAAGAAAATATGGTTGAGACGGGAAACACGCACGCGAACTGTGTTGCTACATCATCCTCATCAGTCGACAACTATAATTATTTCTAAGTAGAAGTAGCACAGGAGCGAAATGGGTGGCGTCGATGACGAGAGGCCTATGCTCAGCAGTTGGCGGAAGAAGGGCTGGGTGATGATGATAATGATGCTGAGAAGTAGTGAGAAGATGATTTCTAAGTATGTACTTAGTGATGTGCAGAGTTGCAGACATAGCGATGTGAAAAAGAGAATGAAAATCAAAATAGTGATGTGTTGATTTCAACCTATCTCTATTTTGATTGATATTTTTCACATCGCTATGTCTGCGCCGTTAGCGATAAAGACGATATACTCAGTATATGCGTATAATCTATTTCTGGCAGGTATTTCTTTTCTGGTAACATGAAAAGGGTACAAATATTCATACCTCCTTACTTCCAATAACAAATACTATAGAAAATAGATGACCGCGTATTTCAAACAGATAACCCGGCCATGCCCCAGTCATGCAGTGCAACCCAATCAGCCGGCAGGCTTGTCCACTGCCCTAAACAGGACAAAGGCTAGGCTGTACCTAGGTAGCTTACGTCAAGGGCAGATCCAAGTTTTTGTTTAGGGGGAATATGGTGGCCACAGATTCTGGTATTGCTAACGTAAATAAAAAGCTCTAGAGAAAAAAACTATTATTTCTTAAAGTAAACCTAATTGCCATTATAACTAGATTGATGTCCTCCGTGTGTTAATATTTATATTTTTATTTAAGTTGCCGTACATACATTTGTCATGTGGTTTCCGGCAGAGTAGAATAGGGCCACTCCAAGTCCTCCCGTGAATGTCGTAGAAGGCGACTTAGGAATACATGCCAAATAAAGCTTATAAACTTTAATGAGACCTCTTCAACCTTTCTGGCCAGCTAGGAGATTGTATGCTAAAGTCCTCTGACTGCTCTGGCTAAGTATGGCTCTGGTAGTACAGAGAGGGTCGTGCTCCTGCAGTGGAGACAAAAAGACCTGATGATGATGATGATGATTTAAGTTTCTTAGCTTTTGACTCACGTGTACGCTTTGGGATATTAGTGATTAAAAAAAAAAAAACAAAGTATAAGTGCATTTCACGAGAAGCTTTACACAGCCAAGGGGGATCACAGTCCTAGTGACCCCCTGGATCCGCCCTTGCCTAGGTCACGAGATCAGCGACAGTGGCGCCGCCGTCGTGAAAGTTCAGCGTCTCAGTTTGGAAGCAATTACGGCCGGCCGCGGCTAATTCCTAGACTTGTCGGAACAGACTCACGTGGATAAATCAAAGGTGAAGTTATCTAGCGATTTATCATAGACACGCTAAACTAGAAATGGATGGGTAGCCTCTCATCTGTGAGGCGACCGAATTTAGGTCGATAAAAAAATTGCCGTATCTGTGGACCATCCTAAAATCGGTTGGTTCAACGTAACTTGGTTTCGCTCTAAAACAAACGGGCATACCATGCTCTATCGCATTTACACGTAGTACAAAATGATTATGAGTAAGTAAGCTAGCAATAGAATCATTCATTCGCCACTAGTTGGGAACATCAACTCCCAGTAAACTTCACTTAAAAACTGTCATTGAAAGTGCGTTGTTGCTCGCAGTTTTGTGCTAAAACTTTCGTGTTTTTGAGCTGTATCTGAGGTTTCTTCGTAAGAAAACTATGGAAAGGTAAGTAATAGTTCATTTTATTTTAAATTCACATAGTCATCTTTTGGATTTATACTAAAAATCGATGTCTAAACATTCCCACACCCACCTAACGGAAAACACATGTAATTTTGTTTGCACTATATTTGGACTAATAATTAATAAAACTAAGAGGTGTTTTGCAAAATAAGGCAACAAATTAATAAATAATTGTTAGTTACCATCAAAAGTAGGTATTACGGTCCAATATTTGCATTTTCAACTAAAATAACCAACACTGCGATCATCGACCGAAATCCGGTCTCACCACAGACAGCATTTGACAGCTTGGTTTTGCGCGAAATGGGCTGAATGGAGACGCGCTTTTATATATTTTTTATTTTTTTTACAAGCTTTTATTTAGTTTTACCTGTCCCGTTATCTGTTGGTCTGTCTGTCTGTCTGTAATCAAATCTTGCAAGTAAAATTTTCAAAATATTGTTTTAATTTTTTTTTTTAAATTATTTCTTGTTTACTAACTAACATTTTAATTTACGATTTAACTTTTTTTTGGGTTTGTTTTACTTTTCCATTAATTGTTGTCTCTATTTTACTTGTTAAATTTGTCATTACAGTGTTAGTATTTCAAAAATCTTACTTTATAATAAATGTATGTACGAAAATAAAAAAGTCCTCTCCATGTATTTTTAACCTTTGCAGCTGATAAGTGGGCAATATTTTACAAATTTTATTACAGGATACTTGAAACATTTTTCTTAGAAACTTAGACATGTGTTTATGTTAAATGTTAGTTTACTTTATGTAGATGTTAGGTTGATAATAATGTTTGAACTTATTACGACATTTCTTTTTTAAATTTGAGTTTTTAAAAAGTACTGATTTATCTACTAAGTTTAAGTACCATTTTTGTTGAAGTCATACTCTATGTTACATTGAATTTAGCACCATGTAAATTTAGTTTTATATAGTTATTAACTCCACTTACTGTAAACTTAAAATGATTAACTCTCGAAGCTATGAGTTATGTGAAAAAAATATATGAATCTGACTTACTTTTGAGGACATTTCGAATGTATAGATTTGCGCCAAATTATTAAAACATTGATTGTGTAAAAAAAAATGTATGGTAACATGTGATGTTTTGTTATTGTTATTGTTTATATGTTTAAGTATTTACTTAACCAAATAAAACAGTGAATACTACTTTTATTTTATTTATAATACTGAAAATATAGTTGATTTTTGGGGCACTTCAAATTAATGAATGCATTTACGCCGATGTAACTTAAGTATGTATGTACAATCAAGAGTAATTAGTAAAATACTTATCTAAGAATCATAATCTACGAAGAAAATAGCTAAAAGTCTTATTAAAGTACAAGAAATTCTAATTAAACAAAAAAACCAGGCATACAAACCCCTGTCTGTGAGCCAACCGGATTATGGTTCCACAGTCAAGGCAAAAACAAAAAAATGGCCGCCACAGTTGAGAGGGTAGGTAATTAGTAAGTTGTACTGTCGCAGTTAGGTAAATAGGTACTTAATTATTGTAAAGAGCTTAAATTTGACCTACGAGTATGTTTTGAATTAAATGTGGTAATTAATGCAGTCTTGTAACATTTGTTTGGCATTAGTGACAGGCAGAAAAGTTTATTTATATAAGTACTTAAATAGAATATTTTACATATACTACCTAATAATTTAAAAATAGTTTTTTACTTTTTTATTTTCTTTCCACTATGTTAGTTTTTGGTGGATTTTCAAAAAGAGCAGAAATTAGTGCAAAATGAAAAAGAAGTTAATGCTAATAACCTAAAGGGAAAGGGAGCCTAGAAATTGATTTTCACATTCTTTCTTCTTTTGAAAACAAAGTTTGTACTCGAAAGATCCCCAATGCTCACATTTGTCTGCTTTAACCGTAATTCTGTTAATGCTGACTAAGTGCAGCGATTTCCCGGCCGGGTGTCGCTGAGCCGGATTATCCGCTTAGCCCGGATTGTATTAACTTTTCCGCAATGGCTAAATTATTATGTCATAGCGTATGTGTGACTATTTTACTCGTAAGTATTATGCAGATAATCTCAGGTTAGTTTGTGAAAGGGTTGTAGTTGGGTAATATGTGTAGGTACTGATTATGATGGTGTGTATGAAGGACTTTAAGATGATTAAAATGTATGTAGAAAATGATTTTTTTACTTTTACTCTGACTGCAGCTAAAGTATGCTTCTAGAATTTATTGCAATTATTCTCGCCTCATATATAGGTACAATAACTGGGTCTATATCTCACAATCAGTATTAATTGTGGCAGTGGCACGCGCCAAGTCTCGCACTCACACGCTCTCAGTGCAAATACTGTTTGATTGATCGGTATACATTTCTTAGGGTTTTTACAACGTGTCCATAGATGGCGGATTGAATGTGCAATTGTGTACTGGAAAAACTGACAGTTATAAGCTGATACAGTTACTAGAAGAGATAGAACAATGAATACATTCAATTGTTGATAAAAACTATAAGAACTTGATAAGATAGGTAGATATATCTAGACACGGGGCAGCGTGTCAAGCCAAGAAAAGGCGACTCAAGCATCCGTGTGTAATAAACGTATTTGTAACCTTGAAATCAAGTCATTATCATTAAGGCAGCTGCTTAATATTCTGCCTTTTACCCTGAGCTTTTCCGCTGCTGCCTTGGCTGGACGCAGGCATGCAGCTTGTACTAGGGCTGGCATCCTAACAATCAACCCATGAATGAGTAGTAAGTAAAATACATATATTTTTGTTTAGGTATTTTTACCAGTGCAACCGCGAGAACCCCTTATCTACATATTTAGAAAATACGCAAGACGGAATTGTATGGAAACCGACTAGTAATGTAGTGATAATAATACAAAGGTAAATATATGCAGCCTCCACTGGGCCACGGCAGACGAAGAAGATTCAAGAATGCTCAAGACCGTGCAAAGTGAAGAAGAAAACGTTGGACGTTGGAAACGTGACGTTGGCAGCATTACATTACTTACTAACTGGGAATAAGTATATAAGATTAGAGAAGGGATAAAAAAATTAAAAAGGCCTAAAACTTTTTCTTTCGTTAGGAATCACATTCCTATTTATCTATCTATACATATAATAAAACAGTAAAAAAAGTGTGTCTGTACATTAAATATATTACCAAAAAAAATATTGGGGGCGATAGAGATGTAGTAATAGAGTAAGAATTTAAAAAAAAATGTCTGTCTGTTTGTCTGTTTGTCTGTATGTCTGTTTGTACACGCTAATCTCGGGAAATACTGGAAGGATTCGAATGAAACTTTTTTTGTTATATAGCTATTAAGCCTGGGCAACATATAGGGTATAAATGGTTTAGGAAAATGGAACGCCTGATGCAGAACCATAATAGTCCAGCTAAACTATAAGAGATATAAAAATGTCGCCTTAGTAAAAGTTGTTCAGCCTGATGAGCATTTTCCAGAGGCATAAAGTCCACGCAAACGAAGTTGCGGGCTTCAGCTAGTTGTTAATAAATATCCGATATATATATTTTTAATCGCAATTTCTTTTATAAAATAAAGCGGAGACATGGGAAATGCCTCGAAAACAGACTGAGCGCATATCAGTCTGTTCTGAGGTTTCTGAAAACGATGTTACACAGTCGGGACTCTATTCTAATGCAGACTTCCAAACTGTCTAAATTATGTATAGAACGCAGAAATGTCTCCGTCTCAAGATTGTTACTTTTATCTGGACGTTGGCAATGGTAACCCTGTGCTGTACATACATAGCTGCATACCGGCGAGCTTTTTGTGGAAGCTCGTATAATTGCGGCGACGTGACTCGCAAAGTAAGCTCGTATAATGCATGCGACTTTGAGGACGATGGAATAACTATAAATAATGATATGCAAGTGAAATTAAAGGAAGGAAAACAGTCTGCTGTCCGGTAAAACGACAAATATACACATATATGACTTTTACAAGAAAAAATGTATTTTTTAATTTGCAAGCATTTTCCTGACGGCTGTTTTTGCCAACCGTCGCCGATTATCGTTACCGAGTATTGAATGTTTTTTTAGTTTTTTGACTTTTATTTTTATTGTGCTATAGCAATTTTGTATAGCCTGTTGTTTGATTAATTATAGGTATGTCCCTTCCACGTTGTACAGGTACCTCAGCCCCCCCACGCCGCCACAACCAGTTCCGTCCCACACCCGGCGGCCATTCATCACTGCACTTTACTCCACATAAGGGTTTATATTTATTATTTGCCCGTTACTTTTAATTCCCGCGATCAGTTAAGTAAAGCATGGTAATTGCGACCGAGAAAGACGGTAATTAGCAACAATGCAATGATATATCGTTGCAACTTTATTTTATGGGCATAACGTGGAGATTTATATGTTTTTGGGTTGTTGATATTGCAGAATTATACAGTGATGAGAGGAAGAAAACTGTCAGCGATCCCTCACGACGCGGTCGGCCCTGTCGATGACTGAAATGGGCAATTTTACGCAAGTCCCTCTTTACAGACCCATTTAAATACAAGTGGCTGTGTGAGCTGTAGACCTCGCGTGTCACCCCGACCCGTAAGTTTATCGGGTAAAAAAAGTTGTTGAGACAAAATAGTTGCTTATTAACAGTTTTGAAAAAAAGTTTTGTCATTTTTGAAAATTTTTCGCCCGCATATTTCCGCCTTTTTGAAAAATTCAAAGACTGAATTGACTTGAAAAAATCTATGTATGAATAGATAATATTTGACCCTGTTCACAACATTTCACGAGAATCTGTTGAGAAAGCCGACCTGTAGGCGACAACAGCCGGACAGACAGCTGAACAAAAGCATTTTTGGCCAATCTCGTAACTGAGACGCTTCGCTCGCTCGGAAATTCCTAAGAAATATGATTGACGTTTTGTAAACCATACAAGTCAGCAACAAACAATATTTTTTAAGAGTGGATCATAAGTATATAGAAAGATACATATTTTTACCTACATTATTTTCCTCTTGCATTCATTTGGGTGCAATAACTTTAGCAGTTCGTTAACTGTACATGTCATACGCATACGCATTGCCATTAATGATAACGTTAGTTCCGCTGCTGTACGAGCTCGATGCCATAACCATTCCGCATTGACACTTTGCATACCGTTATTATGAATGCAGTCTCAGCATAAAGACGATGTAGAAGCGAAACTAAAACTATAATAGAAAAATATTGTAAACTAGTCGAAGCCCGCGACTTCTTTCGCGTGGACATTATGATTCTAGTCATTTTTATATTTCTTATCGTTTAGCTGAACCATGATCGTTCTGATCTGATCTAGACTTAACAGCTATATAACAAAAAAGGTTTCATTTGAATCCGTCCAGTATTTCCGGATATTAGCGTGTACAAACAGATTAAGAGACAAACAGGCAGCATTTTTTTAAAATTCTTACTCTATTACGTCTTCGTCGCCCCCAATATTTTTTTCCCCTTTTTTTTTTTGGAAATATATTCAATGTACGGACACACTTTTTTTACTATTTTATTATATGTATAGATATACCTAGTATATATTTGATGCATTGGAATATGTCAAAAGTATCTCAAAGACAAACTGGTACGCACTTCATCCAGAGAGCTTTAAAGCGAGACACTTAGACAAGAAAAAAGCTTAACGCAAAAGAACAGACAACATAGTACAATGGGATTTTCTAAAATTACTAATGAACTCCGATCGTGACCAAGTTTTTTTTTGGTTACGGGTGAGTGCTCTTCTGTTAATTCTTTTATTTCGTCCCATTATTATGAATGGAGAATTGAAGCGTGAATGTATCCATGGTGATGCGGTGATATGAACCAAGTCATGTAGTCAAATATGAGGACACGCTAAGTGAAGGAAATTCTGATACTTTATGTAGGTGGACCATATCGTATATTAACAATTAAAATTGGTGGTAAACATTACAGTACAGGTCGCTCAATACAATAGTGGGCCTGGTGAAGGAGATTTGTATGTTTTGACAAAGATAATATAATTACTAACGTAGAGTTTTGAGAGAACATCGAGACGCACAGAAAATGTCAATTAAAATAAAAGTATACGGTAGTAATTATATTATCTTCGGTAATATATTTTTATCTCCTTCATATTAATTTTCATAAGATTCAATATGAGTTATATGTTACACACAAAAATGTTTTATGTATGTAGCAAACTTGCAGGGTTTGTAGTAAGGCAATGCAATTTTTACCGACGACATATTTAAGAACCTCATAGTAATGCATAATTCCCGGCCTTCGGAGTGAGTTATACGTCTGCGCCGGCAGACGGTGGGGCTGCCGCCGACGGCCATGCATATGCATGCAGAGTATACTCGGCATATGCAGGGCATACTCTGCATATGTTCCATATGCAAAGTATTTATGTCCACGTGTGCGATATAACCTTATGTTATGCTCGTGGGAATTTATATTTAAATTTTGCTACGTAAGTATACAACGTAGAACTGAGGTAACTATGCGTAAAAATAATAAACCAAACCACGGGTTGAAAAATATATCTTGATTGAACCACGGGTTGAAAAGTACTTATGTACTACATCACTATTAGATATATTTTTTTAAATAATTTTTTAATTAACTATAAAAGATTCAGTTAGCAAAGTTTTGATATATTTTTATGGATATTTTTTATGGGTTCGAAAGTCACAAAGTTCTCTAAAACACCCGCATGCGATAACTTCTTAATTACGTTCTAAAGAATAGCTAGTAAATAACTTTAATGGCTTCATTGAGACGTCATCGTAAACAAGTTAATAACGTCCCCTTAATTGCTTAATTTAAGGGTTTAATCGTCCTTGATTCAATTCTCTCCTATTTTATTTGCCCATCCATCTTGAAACTTATCAATTAATCATGGGAAAACGGGATGAGTCATATAGGCGTAACTTTTTAAGTTATTAGCATCGATCTACTACTAGCATAGAAGAATATGGATGAAGGCACATGCTATTAATTGACCTTTTTATACAATTTTGTGGGCTTGCCACCAATTCCAGCAAACTATTGCTGGCCGGCGCAACCTCCCCCTTTTAATTTCTATGTTAAGTTCATAATCTCACCACATTAAATACATTCTAATTAAAAACTTTGTTGATAACATTAGGCAAGATATCGCTCAGAACAGAAAAATTTGGCGCACTTTCATCTCGGAGACCAAGATCCACTTCGGGTCGGGTCGGGAGTTAGTAATCATCTTCTTCTTATATTTAAGAGCTGGGCTCTTGTCGGTGGACTGCTTTCCATGTCTCTATTTGTATAGTAATCATCATCAAGTCTTTTTGTCTCCACTGCAGGAGCACGACCATCTCTGCACTACCAGAGCCATACTTGGCCAGAACAGCCAGAGGACTTTAGCCGACACTCTCCTCACTGGCTAGACAGGTTGGAGAGGTCTTATTGATGTTTTTATAATTTATATTGTGTTTAGCTTGTATATCCTCGTCGCTTTCTACTACATCCATGGGAGGACTTAGAGTGGGGTTATTCTACTCTGCCGGAAACCACACGGTGAGTTAGTGAGTAAGATTACATTACGTTGGAAAATCATCACTAAGTCAATGCTCGCAAGAAATAGACCAGTAAAAATAGCGTAACCTGGACATAATGCTATAACCGTAAGTTTCTTTTTGTATGATATAAAGTAATGTTAGTTATAGTTAAAATAAACCGAATTAAACAATTCAGGGCTCTGCGTCAGTGTTAAAAAACCAAAAAACTGAAAATTGAACAAATTTTGATTTCATAAGTACAGCATAATTAATAACTTTGGAAAACTACCTCTACCATATTATAACGTGTGCATTCCACTTGAATAAATCTAAATTAAACAAATTAATCAATTAGCACTATCGTTAATAAAGAAGGTTCGGTATGTTACAAATTTTCAGGCTTATCTCAGCAGAAATTATAGATTAATGTCTTTCAACAATTTATTCTAAATATTATATTATGTGTGTTGATAAATTATTAAAAATTAAACAAATTCATTTTATGCATTTCTACATTTACAAATTTTTGTATTTTTTGTAAAGCCAAAATAGATAACTATTTTGAAAGTGTTTAACTTATGCCGTCAACATATTTTTGATACTATAAGGAACAAATCAAACAAAAAATATCTATGATTATATTTTTTTTCTATTTTTTTCTTACTTACGTTTTAATATGAACGTTATTTCTTGCACAATAAGGTCGTCATTGGTTTGTGCCTCAACTCCCGACCGTGCTGTAGCGAGTCGCGAGTGATTCTCGTGTACAGTAGTTTCGTCGCGTCATCTTATGTATTTATTTGTAGTCAATCATTGTCAAACTTTTATAAGCACGTGGGAACTTTTACTAACCATGGATCGGCTAGGGTGGAGATTTATTGAAATATTGTGTTTATTAGATCGATAATAACTACATTGTTGAGCTTTTATTGGTTTGTTTATAAAGCTTTTTATGGTACATAATAAAGAACACAGACACAATTCAGAAAAGTAAACGTACAACTGCGGACTTATCCCCAGGGTTTGATATCCCCGGTACGTACCTACGCGTTGTTGTTGTTACCGTTCCGCATGAAACTCGACTGCGAAGAGCCACATTCCCGTACCTACCGAGTCGCGATCGCGACGCACAACACTGCGATGAACAGTGTTGCCTCTCGATAATACACTATCGCTAGTCTTTCGATAGACTATCTGTATTTTGAAATCTGTATTTTGAATATTATCGATAGTATTGATTCTGACGACGAACAAACTATCGATAGTATTGCTTTTCTAATAAATAAATAATCGATACTATGGATAGTTTATGAAACGCAATACTATAGTTAGTTTATTCGTCATCAGGATCGATACTATCGATAGTTTTGTTGGTTATCCATATTGTTGCCCTAAAACAGGAATTACTATCAATAGTACACAAACTATCGATAGTATTGTTGGTTATTAGAGATGTGTTGTTCCTTTAATCTTTAAGGTCTAAACCAATACTGAACTGTTGTGAGTAGTCGATCCGGGTCTTCTGATTCTGACCCATTCAATTAATTGATGGGTTTTCTCATGAAAGTTCACGAAACAATCGTTAAAGCCGGGTATTCCTACAAATGTAGGTATTTAATGCTGCCCCGGCCGCAATTTGCATCGCGTGGACGCTGCCTCGGTGAGCTCACATGTGACCCCACCAGCGACACAGTATAGAAATAAGCAGTAGAATAGTTTTATTTCGATTAAACTTTGTTTAAAGTAGTGTTCGATACAGCTACATTATCTTATATTAATGCTGACGGGGTAGACAGAGTCCAGGGCCGTAAGACCCAAAGGCTTAGCGTGATCAAAAATTAAATCAATAGTGATGGGTTGCTAGCCGCATCGCCTATTAACATAATTTGACAGTAGCGATTTATTAATAAACAATTAATAGAAACAAATAACCCTGCAAAGTCGTTATTTAGTGTCTTTGTTTATTTTCAACCCCCGACAAAAAGAGGAGTGTTATAAGGTTGACGAGTCGGTATGTCTGTGTATCTAGGTGTCTGTTAATGGCATCGTAAGGCCTGAACGAAGATTTAATTTTTTTGTTTGAAAACTGACTTTTCGTCATAGTTCTTAGCTATATTTATTAGAAATTGGTTCAGCCGTTCAAAATTTATTAGGAGTAAACACCTCAAAGTCGGTTTTTATTATTTTTCTTGAATATAAACTTATGGTTATTATGTTGTTTTGTTATTTACTATCTATGATACAACACTGAACCTAAAAAACATGGGTCTCACCTAGATCCCAGTATTTTTCACACGACTTGCAAAGAAGGAGATTACGAATATATAGTCTATAGGGAGCAATTGAAATCATTAGCATTGATTTAACTTATCATACTCACCTAAAGGATATTTTGTATGGTAACAATACTGCAATTAATGCAGTGATTAAAAAGTATCAAAAAGTAAGAAAAATGAATAAAGTATCAAAACACTTCGAGTCGTGCGCGCGTACTGATACCTACGTGCCGCAAGGTCAAAGACCTTGGACGGATACAGCCAAACGGCGCGACCGACCGGCATACAAAAGTAGACCTTAATTTACGTGAATAAGGTTTGAAGTCGAATGGGGACGGGTCGTGTCACACGAAAGCTTGAGGACAATAGGTACGTTTGAAGTAGGAACGAATGTTAGGGTACCAAGACGCAACGAAATTGATACTATTATAATTAATTTATTTTTCGTATTAGTTTTTTCTTTATAATTGCAGTAGAGGTATGTATCAAAGAGTCTGACGCATGTTTAGAGGTTTTCTTGAATATGAAAATGACGACTTTTGATTGAAGTTTTATTAGTCTTAAATTACTTTGTATCATGGGTATAGTAGATACTTAAAATATTGCCATCGAATTCAATTCCACCCTGTATATGCATGTATGTATGTTGAATGTATTTGATTTTCTTTATTCCTTAATGTCGCCACGGATTTGAATGTATGGCCACAGAGCAGATAATAGTTATACATACAGAACAGAAACTCGCACGTTTTTGGACCTTGTAAGCGCCTGTAAAATAGGGTTGTTGCTAGTCGCACGTTGACATTTCCCGAGTCATTAAGGGTAATTGAAATAAAATTGGTGAGAAACTGCACATATTATTATTGCTTATCCACAAAAAACAACAAAGAACGAAAATTTTATAGATTTCCGAGTGATGAAAACAGGTAAGCAAAGCAACAAATTCTGTGGTGGCGACCCTAATTGTTTAACTCACACATTTGACGTATGCACAGATATATTATTTCGTTTGTAGTAGTACTAGGTATATTTGTTACTTCGTATCTATGAAGTGCCATACCTGTGGAATGGCGTTTCGTTAGAATTCTTACATTTCAAAGTGACATGAGCTTAAAAGTCTTTTTATTGTTTCGTACCTAAAGGTTAGAAATTAGCCCAAACTCGATTGTGTTAAGTTGTTTTATAACTGAGTTCTATTGACCACCATCCGTCTGCGTAATCAGATCCTAGATAAGCATCGTCTTCCAAAAAGTACTCGTCAAGACAAATCAAACGAGACCTACTCGATGAGGTTATAACTGAGTTCCGTCGAATATCTCCCGGTTCCATCATCAGAACAGCCCATTGACATCATAATATTGTATTATCATCCGACTTACAAAAGTATACAAAATTTCAGCTAAATTGGTTGAGGATAACTGGTTGAAAATTGAGTTAGAAGATTCCACCCGAACAAACATACTTACATTTATACATACATTGCAAGTTAAATAAAAGCTTGTAAAAACATGTAGCGATCTTTAGTTGTTTTATTGGTCCAATGTTAGTAAGCGCTAGCACGCGTCTAATCGGACCTGCCGAGTTCAAGTCGTCGCGCTCGCGAATTTCATATAAATATTAAGAAAATAATTATATCAAGTCAAACTCAGCGAATTTATCTGTAAATAAAAAATTGTACTTAATTAAAGCCACTTACTTTAATTAAGTACAATTTTTTTATGTAAAATATCAGTATTTTACTCGTAGTTTTGAAAAAATATCACAAAAAAGGGTTACTTTGGGATTTTTTCCAACCGAATGAAGTTTATAGGATCTTGTAACTGAATACGAATACTTAACCTGGATACTTAACTTATGCATACCTTTTTTGAGTTTAATAGTAGATTGTGCTACAAGGCGTAAAGGTAATACTTTTAAGTCGAGTGCGCTACTTTGAATTTAGAGCAAAACGAAGGATTCCTCAGTTGAATCACGAGCGTAGCGAGTGATTTTACGATGGAATCTTGAGTGAAGCGAGGGATTCGTGTATAACGCCAGAGACAAAAATATTACCGTACGCAAGTAGCACACATTACATCGCCATCCATTAGAAAAACTAGCAAAAAGATACAAAACAGAATATGGAGAAAGTAGAACAACTAGAATACCTTATCAAAGCTCCGACAAGAACTAACCTTTATTTAGTGTCGTTTTCATTCAATAAATACTAAGAAATAATTTTTAAGAACAAACTTTTAAAAAAAATGTTTGTTCATGCATAAACTCGTAACTTTGTTTGCGTGGACCTACATATTTTAAGATTTTTATAATAACAATAAATTTAATGTGCACGATCGGCTTAAACTTACGAAAAAGGATTTAAATTTACACAAAATAATTAATTTTAACACAATATAACCTAAAACATCTGTAATTACTTTGAATCGAAGACAAAAATTGCGCTAATTATTCTTTTTTCCTTTTTCGAAGCAAAGACCATAAACATTTTTACCTACATTCACGATGATATGTATTCCAAATTTAAAAAAATACGAAGTCTGTTCTAGTTATTTACTGTATTAAAACTTAATTCTTTTGTTTTTAGCTGATTTTACATAGATAACATCTTGTTCAATTTTCAAATTGTGTTTTAATCCTGTAAGATTTACTTTTTCACTTTTTAATCCCGAGAGAACTAGCAGTAACTTTAGCTCCAAATGTTTTGGGATGAAACCATCGTTTTTTGAGCAGATGGGATGAAAAAAACACTTTTGTCTATGCCTCAAATGGTTTTCAAAAACTCTAAAGCACGGCCTCTGCGGGAATACCTAGCCTTAAATGTGTCCAATCGCTCTCGTCATTTTTGGTCTAAACCCAATAATTATTTTACTGAAATAAATAATTTTTATGTGACTGTAATTCTACTTTTTTAAACTAAAAAACTCATTGAACCTCATTACATGATACCTAGATGAACCACGCTAGGAATTAATTGGCCATGTGATGAAGTCATACTGAACAAGCTGGCCAGTCTATACTTAGTGACTAGTGTCGTGTAGTGGTTTGAAAATAGTATCTTATACACATAAAAATTAAAGTGTGGTTTTCGTTTTGGTTTTTACTGATTATATTTATGCATTAAAAAGCAACTGAGTTTAACTTCCATAGCGCTTATTATAATACGACATAATAAATAGTAATAATACTTTATTAAATACAAAAAAAATATATATTATTTAAAATGTACATAGCACACAGAAAAAGACATTAAAATGTCCAATGGGCGTGGGTGGTCTTATAGCTAATAGCGATAATTTCTTTCAGACAGCTGATGTAGAGAAGTGGAAAGTGCTGCCATTTCCCATAGAAGTCTGATACACAAGGTCTATGTTAAAAATAAGTCTATCTATGTCTAACATTTTAGTCCTGCTCTCTAACACTACATGGCCTCTGTGCGGGTACTTGCGAGCACGTGTGCAGTGCGAATTGCGTTGAGACGTAACTAGGGCGTCGCATCGTGTGAACGGTGGGTATAAATTGTGTAAAATGCTATTGTTACGAAACTGGGTTCGAGATTTGGAGAAAAACGCCAAAGTTCGTATGAGGGTTTTTATTCACTACGGAACCCAAAGGTTGACACGTGAAGATGGTCTTCCAGATGTCCAAGTCCAAGTCGCGTAGCATCTGAGGTCCAGGTATCTCGCCAAATTAGTCGCAGGTACTTCCACTTGTCGCACTGAGGTAGGTTTCCTTCGCTTCGGTTCGCTTCGAAGTTATCGCTTTCGTAGCTCATACTGAACTGGCGGGACGTGCACTCGATCGCCTTTTTATAAGCGCCGATACAGCGGTCTACATTGTTCTCGAATATTCTCATATCTTGACGAATGTATTTCGATTGACGGGAAACATCGAGACGCCGGTATGTGTGTGTGAGTGCGACTAAGCCGACGACCATTCAAAGAACTCTAGCCTTTATGCTATAAGAATATAAGGCCTAGTTTCACTTGCATTATCCTGACGTCTTTTTTATACCATTCCGCTCGCGAACATTCCGAGTCTATCTCGCCAGCAGAGTTCTTGCTCGTAAATATTCTACATTTATCTCGTTCGCGGCACTATGTAAGCGCATAACATAATGAAACTTAAATTGTAAATACCCAACTACATTTTAGTACGACAGCATAAAAACTTCGTTATATATTTATGTATTTAATTTTTTCTCATGTTACATCCCATTAATATGCAATGTCATGGGAAATGGAATATTTCAGCAGGGGCCCATTTTTGGAACGGTATTAGTCCAGGGGCTGTCATGTTGTACGGGTTTGCCGTGACAACAAGAGTGTTACAAGACTTATATTGTTTTTAGAGTTTTAAATTGTTCATTGTGTCACCACGTTAACCCGTAAAGACCCGGACGGCATTAAAATGCCCACGTTCACCGTCTTTCTATTGTGTCTGGTATTGGCGTTTGCGAATGGGTTAAAGTTCAAAGCACAATCAAAACAATCCTACAATTAGCAAAATTCCATATTTACGAGTTATATGTTTTGTAAGCACCCGGCGCGATCGGTTGAAAACACGTAGAAACTCGTTCGCAGCCGCGCGCTCACCCGGCTGGTGCCTCGCTCTCTCTCCCCGCACCGCACCGCAATTACCGCAAGCATCCCGCTTCACGACATGCTCTCGCGTATTTTCAATCAAATATTTTTTGTTTTAAGTAAGACGTTAATGTGTTTAATTTTGATGAAAATGTGATTATAGTACTCAAAAAGCTATAATTAAACAAAAATAACACAGTTACTATTTCTGGCTACTGAGAAAAACATTAATTTTAAAACATTAAAAAATGATGTTTAATTTTGGTCTTTAATGTCTAAAAAGACACAATATAGCTTATAAAGATAAAAACATTATGGTTATCATTTTGGCTTAACTAGATATCGAGATCAGGTGAAAAGTGTGAAAAAAAATGTATAAACAAAAATGGGGTCAGTTTAATTTTGCTATTAAGTGATCGCATTTGAATGCACCTAAAAGTTAAACTAACAAGGTCTTTGGTTACCTATTATGCTTTTAGGGAAAAGTTGAGTAGTGTACAAAATCTCACGATTTTTATATAATACGGTTGCGACCGCGGATAAATTACATAATATATCTAATTAATATTTGATACTCAATATTGATATCCGATAAAATATTGAAAACAACGAGTTTAATATTTATGTCCAGGTTGTGCTATTTTGATCGGTCTAAAATCGATACGAATCAACACGAACCTGATACGTTACAAATCGGTTCATTATACATCGTTTATGCGAGTCGCGCGCGAATCGCCGACGAAGCTTGAATCGGGAAATCGTTGTGCTATCGCTGTTTGAGAGTGGATTTTAATTATTTAATAATAAAGTGTAAAGTGTAATCTCCATTCCCCAACAATGGGGCTGAAAAGATGAGATATAATAGTAATTGCGGCGACCTGAGATCCAAGTAGGGTTGTCATTTTATTTAACACTTCGTCTCGATTTAAATTAGCTGTAAGTATTGCGTTTTCTAACTCCCAACAAAAAAGAAGGGTGTTCTAAGTTTGGTCTGTCTGTGTGCCTGTCGGCATAGTAGCGCCGACTGGCCAATAAGGCTCAAAAGCGGGGGAGGTGTTGCGGGGACGCCAGATTGCGGGGGACGGTGCGAGTTTCCGTTATGTAATACTATTATTAATTCTGTGGTAGCGCTCGAATGGCTAAGACCGATTTAGACGCGTTTTTCTTCATGAAAGCAAGTTTCCTTGTGGTGTTTCTTAGCTATGTTTGGTGGAAATCGATTTAGCCGTTTAAAAGTTTTTGGGGGTTATCAAATAATAGATGGCGCTACGGACATCAATTAGAATATGTAGTTTACCTTTAGCTACTCACCACTAGATGGAGTTCTTGACAGTCAAGTTTTTTAAAATTTGCTTAGCAAATAAACTTGTGGTTGTTAAAACTACAAATGACAAAAATGCATTAGCATTTATTTTTAAAGTAGCATTTTTGTCATTAAAGCATTCCATGATTACTGACAGACTTTTCGTAAAAAGTTCAATTTCAATAACAAATAAGTAAAGGTGATATTGAAGAAGTTCAATTTGAGAAATCAATTTGTATTGCAAAAGAAATGGATTGAACTGATTAATTTTAATTCTTAATGGACAGTTGCAATAGTTTTTTAATTAATTGTTATACTTAAATAGACGCAAGACAAAGTTACGCGCTGTAATCATTAGTAACGAATTAGTAATCAGTAGCTATTTAATTACTTAATTAATTTACAAGTAAAAACGTAATATCCCTAATGATTCATTCGTTATAAAATGTTGTCTATTTTATTTTATTATTAGAGGAAGAGGATTTACAATATCGACACTTCCGTTTACTTCATATTAAGTACTAAGTACTTACTTAAATAGGAAAATTTACTAAGAATTGCATCAGTATTGGTTTTAATGTTGTTATTGTATAACTTCTTACTCCAAACTTCTAAAAAATATGCTAAAAAATAAATGCAGTATTTTTAGAAATCATGAGTCCATAAATTAAATGAGAGCAAATAGGTTTGGTGCTCTCCTTTTAAAAAATTGTCAATTGAAGAAATCATATTTTCCTTGTTAATATACCTAAACCAAAAATAGGCAAATAAAAACATTCTTATGTTAAAAAAAACATAGGATTCTGTTTGATGAGACTTTAGTTTGCCAGTACATGCAAAAAGCTCATTTATTGGTAACCCTAGCGCTCGCAGCGATAACTTCGTGACAGGCTCGCAAACCCGACAACACACGTGAGAGAACACGACTGGTGATGTTGATAGCGGGCTAATAGCTTGCACCGTAGACCGTAGGTACGGTAGTAATAACTAGCTAGGATAGCAAGGGTGGTAATGAAGGGCGCTAGACTAGACGGGACGGAGACGCCAGACATAATAATCCTTCGCTCCACCTTACTTATTTACTATCCTGGCTCAGCGACCCAAGTTGGGTCTTAACCTCCAGCACTAGAGCACGCCAGCGCTCTCGGTTCCGTGCTAGCTCTTGCCAGTTGTCGCCAACTTGAAGCTCATTATATTATTCTCTTCTCCTTATACATTACGTCATCATTATTTTATCGCTCATGAAATGAACACTAATTTCAGCCGTTGAAGTTCCACTCGACTCCTTTCAGAGCGTTGACAAATCTAGCCGACGCAGCTGTTTGCGCGGAGCGCTTGCATGTTTAATAGTTTACAAAAAAAGAGGGGTGTTGTAAGTTTGACGCTAATGTCTGTCTGTCTGTACTATCGTAGCTCTCGAACGGGTGGACCGATTTCGATATGGTTTTTTTACGAATAAAGTTCCCTTGCGGTAATTCTTCTATTTGGTGAAAATCAGTTCAGTCATGCAAAAGTTAGTTAGTGGGGGTTAACGCTTTTAAGTCGGAGTTTTATAATACACCCTTAGAATATAACAATATAATATTAACTAAATAAATACAACCTAAAATTAAAACTAACTAAAACTAATTAAAAATAATTTATATTAAATTATATAAAAAATTGAGGCCAAATCGCTGCCGTCACAGGGCAAAGTACCCAAGAGGCTGGCGGCATTTCCGCGTTGGACAGCAATACTTAAACGCTGTCCGAAATGCGCGCCCGCCCTTGGGTCCCCGGAGACATCGACCAGGCGTGCGGAAATTTCCTTAAAAATTTGACGAGCTTCCGCACCCCAGGGCCCTAAGGTCTCCACAGCAAAAGGCACAAATATATAAGGCTCTCCCAGAGCCGCATATTTGCGTCTCTTGATGGCTTCTGCTGTCGTCGCTGCCGCGCCCGCCTTTCGGGCTGTCGCCCGTACATGGGATGCAGCTACAGTGTCTACGCATGTAGCATCCCACACAAGCGACCGCCCGTTCTTCCAAGGGATGAGCGTCATGCCGTCGGGCCTCTTGCCATCGTCTCGCGCGATACCATTCGGTTCGAGTATTGCTGGCACACCGGCACTGGCAAGAGCACGACGGATGACGTCATTCAAGGCGGCGCGACGTGAAACTCGCCCTGCGCTGCGACGACAAGCCAAGCTGTGGTGGCCCAGGGGATCGACATCTCCACCGCAGCGACAATGAGCGAATGAGTCACGATGTGGCTCATTCGCTCATTAATTTACCTGGCAAACACTGGGTATTATTTGCCGGGTGGCGTTATCTATATGACTCTACGGATATCAGTAGTTCCGCCACTTATCACTAGATGATGTCGTCGGGGTTTTTTTAATAATTCAAGCATGTGATGCCTCCCTTTAACGAATACTCTTTATCTATTTAACATGATAACCTCGCCCATGGGCGCGGCCTGTGCTACGGCCGGCGCCAAGTAATTGTAAATATCAAAGTGAAGTGGAAGGAACCTGGCCGTGGGAATATCAGGAGAAATTTAAACGGTGTTTAACTATTATAGTTTGCATGTAGGATTGATAAAACCTTACACAGAATGTGACTGTTCACTAAAGTTGGCAATTTGCATACATTGAGAAAGTACTATTTCCAACAGTGGGATATGGTTCTAATTATTTTTCTCGGCATCACCAGTGGCATTGGGTGACTGGTAGATAAAGCCTATGGCTTTAAGTTGTTTACGGCAGAGTAGAATAGGGCCACTCCAAGTCCTCCCGTGGATGTCGTAGAAGGCGACTTAGGAAATACAAGCTAAACAAATTTATAAGTATCAATGAACCCTCTCCAACCCGCCTAGCGAGGAGAGGCCAAGTCCTCTGGTTGCTCTGGTCAAGTATGGCTCAGGTAGCACAGAGAGGGTCGTGCTTCTGCAGTGGAGACAAAAAGAGCTGATGATGATGATTCGCTACAGGATACTTTACCGAATATGGAGAAAAAGTTTATCTAGTTTTATACACGAGTTGGTGGTCTCCCACTATTTTTGTACTGGTTTACTTTCATCTTCATTTTAGCGCGTTTATGGTTGAATCCCCAGCTGTCCTGCTTAAAAGCCAGGGGTCCGTTTACTCGCTTTTTCTTCACCAAATATAATATGAATGTCAAAGGTCACTCAAGGATGCCTCAGACCATGCGAAATCGAGAAGAAATAGCCGGAACAGATAAAAACATTTGGTTACATAGTTTTACGACCGGACGGCTGTCTGACGTCAACCCTCTAAGGAGCTTACGTTCGTATATTTACCCTTTATCATATTGGCACATATTCCTCAATATTGCAAAATACCACAGCCATCCAGCGTGTGATAAAATCTAGTTTAGTGTCCATTGTGAGCAATCGCAAACCCACGGATCGCATTAGAGGTAACAAGAGCGAGGAGATCGTAAAATCTATTTCAGGTGATATCGTATTTGCACGCATGGTATGGATCGGATAGATCCCTGTACCTACAGCGTGAGGTTCCCAGAGACAACTCTGAAACAGTCAGACAAGTCTTAAAAGCTCTGTGTTGTGGAACTAATGGTGTTACAGTGGCTCCAGCAGTAGACACTGTTGTTCATTATTATTGTATATGTATATTTATATATAGTATATATATTATAGGCGATGAACAATTACAGAAATTGATGATAACTTCATGCACCACGAACCCTGAAAATCCTGTTGCAAACTCTATGCAAACCAGGAATCCAAACAATATTCTAAAAAACGAACCCATTAGTAAATCTAATAAACAAAGAAACTCTAGCTAGCTTCATATTCCGTACAAATCATTGTGTGTGTGTTCAATTAAAACAAAACTGGATCGTCCAGATAATTTGTGAATGTAAATATTATTTACGTCACGAAGTAATGAATCAGGTTTTTCTAAAAGCGGGCTAGCAAATTACTGTAGACTGCAGTGACCCACCGGGTGCAAGAATGCGTGCAATTTGTCTGCAATTAGCACAGTTGTTCAACCGGTCAAGAGCGAGTCGGGCTCGCGCGTCACTGATTCCAAAGTCCACAACTTCGAAAGAAACCTATTAACATTCCGATGGATTAAATATTTATAAAGGCAGCTTTTGATAGAATATTGTTTAAATACTTGGACCCAAAGTTGCATTGACGTCATACAAATGAAATGATAATGATGATAATAAACGTGAATTTTTTGTGACGGATAATTCATAAATATGAAACATATGAATATAAATAAAAGTATAGGACTAGGAAAATCCACTACACAGGTATATCATACAAGAACAAGATAAAAAGGCAGGCGTAGTAGGCCGACGGAAGCCAATCCTACTTCCTACTATCCTAGTGAGTTTGTATATTTGTTTGTTTGTTACCTCTTCACGCTTAAACTACTGAACCGATTTGGATGAAATTTGGTATGGATATAGTTTGAGACTCGGGCAAGGACATAGGATAGTTTCTATCCCGAAATTCCCACGGGGAGCGAAGCCCGCGGGTACAGCTAGTTTCAATATATTTATTTGCTGTGGTAGGATTAGATACACTAGATCCCTTTCAATTATAAATAATCCACAACCACCCTGGTTGCTACATGTTATTGGTGCAGCTTTTACATTTAATAGGAGACATGTGCGTCTTGTTTTTGTAGAGCGAACTGTTGAAGGGAACCCTGAATACCGGCTTGACTAGAATGGTTAGCGGCGCCCACGCCGCGCCGGCAAAACATACGAACATGGCGCGATGATACCATCGCAGATACACGCGTTAGATGAGCCGACATCTGATCACAACGACGCAGTAGGCCAGACTGACTGCCGAGGGGTTTCTCTTGCTTGAGGTTGGATTAAAAAAGTAAGCGCACCCAACGCATCCCAAGCATTACAGCTTACGAGAGACCGAGATATCATTAAAAAGTGAAAATTGAGATTGTAAAATTTATTGTCTAGTCTGAGTGTAATACCAAAATGATGACATCACTATGACCATTCTTAGATACTTGGAAAAATATATGGCTTCATCATCACAACCCAGACACATGGCTCGAGTAATTCAAACCCAGTGGCATTCTACATAATGTAACTTCTCAAATTACGCAACGGTAATTCTTAACACCTGTTTAAGCCTGTGCCCAAACTAGATGTTCAAGTGTCCATAAGGTAGTGCTTCAGATGCTTATCTGGAAACAAGGCGGGCGGTGAGATGCCGAATATAATAATATTCCGGTACACTGGCGGTGAAACTCGTAAAATTGCGATTTCCACGCTGTTAAGTGTCCGTCTTAGCAAAGACACAAATTGTCGAGAGCATGGAATTAATTCATTCTTAAGTGATGCTGTAGATTCCGTCAAAACAAGTGAAATAGAGAAAATAGCACCTAACATTTCTCGTGATCATCTAAGGCCCAACCAGCCAGCAAACCCGTGAGTAAACCAGTTTAGAGCGCGCGCACGGGCTTTTTCTCCGCAAAAGATAATTCAAGTAAAAAGTGATCTATTCTTCTGCACACACTACTTTTTTACCGAGGTACAGATACCATCAAAATCTACATAATTCCGCATAAAACCTTAATGCACAAAACAACCCGGCATACCAGTCACTTGTTAAAATTTAAAAAGTTGCTCTGCTTTGCATGTAAAGGCAAGATAATTAAAGTTTACAATGTAGGGCCACAGCATTCTTGGCGACTCAAACGTGAAGAATTGTAAATATTGACCAAGAAACATTATTCTTTTGAACTTAACTACATATTTAAATTTATAATCACTTAACTAACTTAACATTCTTTTTGTGTTCGGTCACACCTGAAAACTAAAACTCGCTAACCATGAAACACGAAAAGGCACGGTGTTGTAGATTTCAAATATGTACGTAAATACGAAGGTACAATATAATAACGGTACTTAGTGAGACTTAAATGCTGGTAGCAACAAGAACGTCTAATCTACGTAGGATGATACCAATGGCTTTACAACAAAGGAAACTAAAATAACGGAAAGCGGACCTCAGGCTCGAAGTAGCAGTCATATGTCCTTTAGTTAGCATAGGTAAAATAATAAATCCCTTGAAATTGAAAATTCGCTGACTGTCTGTGACGATACTAGTTGCTACAAAACGCCAAGATAAAAGACATACTTAGTAAAATTAAAAGTAAACTCACCAACAGTCTTGTTGATCCAGTCGGCGAGGTCCTCCTGCAGCGGGAACAGCTGCCTCGCCTGCGAGTACAGGATCTTCTCCCGGTAGAAGTCCTCGTCCTCCGAGCACGGCGTCTGCGCTGCCAGCGCGCAGTCCGCCCTCTCGAAACTGCTGCTCATCTTGCGATTTACAACGATGTCCCCATGCCCGATGTGCCTTTCCTCGTCTTTCCCTTCAAACGTGTTCTTCACGTACTCAAACGCATTAGTCCGCTCGAAAGCATTAAAGATCCTGTCGAAATTCCCGCTCAAAGGCCTGTCGTAATTGGTTTCTACAGGTGAAGACACAGGCCCCCAGGATGTTCGGCTGATCGCCGTGGGGCCGCAGCGGTAGTACGCCATCGCACCCGACCTGTAACAATAGTACTAAGCATTACAATGAGAACTATTAATGGACTTTTACGACAGTGACATCATGGTGATTAGTTTATTAGTTGTTGCGCCATATTGTGAGCGGCCATTGGAATTATGAAGATCTGTTATAGTTAGAAATAGTAATGGAATTCTAGAATATACTCAGCGTGTTAATATTTCATTTCAGCCGCATGACAAAGGCCTCTGGCAAGGATTGCCAGAACGAACGACGAACGTATGAGCGACGAGATGGCGATTGGGGCAAAAAAGGATTTCGAATGGCTACTACAGCAAAGCGTTGGGCGTTGGGCCTGACAGGAGAGCTAAACTAAAAGTCTTAATCGTAAACTAGCTGCACATGGACTGAGTGCCAATTACAATCGTTGTGCGAATTCGAAATTGAGGTTTTACTTAGAAAATATAACACCAGCGGTCCAGCGTTGGCAAGTGACAACTAATATGTTTGAAAGAAACAATAAACGTCTTCAAAGGTCTGTGACTAGTAGATAACGCGCCTTTATACGTTACGCAGACAAAAAAATGAAAATAATATAAGATTTTACTCATATCCTCTCAATAGGCTCCAACTCTACTTAAAAACCTAATTTACATGTCTGACAAGGGCTACATTGTAAATCTGTCTCGGTGGCCGCAACTAACGAAGGTCGGCCTCCAATTAAGATACAAAGCTGCTGGTTTGACGGCCACATTAACAATGACATGTGATTTTAATATTTTAACAGTTTTGAGTGATGGGTGTTCTTTGTGTGAAGAGATAATAATGGGGCAGCATTGAGAATACCATAAGTTTTATGAAACAATAAATAAATGAAAAAGTGTTAGATCTAGATTTATTTTGAGTTGGTGGGAGTATTCAAAAGCTCAAGGACCCGTGTCGATATCTGTTAGAAATGATTTTACACACATACAACAAGAAATAATTCGAAAATTATATAAATGAAATTGAAAACTCGAAGCTTTACCAGAAGTATTCCTTTCCATGAAGCGCTTAGATGAGAGTGTTCATTTGAAAATTGTACAGTTTTATAGGAATATGGTTGACTCGTTACGAACAAGTTATCATTAAAAAGATGTACCGAGTCCACTAATGGCGAACGCTCGTATTTGTCCGTCACATACGGCTATCGCATCAGTTCGCACACACGGGCCTTGAACCAGCGGCAGCTTCAAGGGCTGCCCTTATACGGCAGAGATAGCAGGGACGTGCTGCGGGTGTTATCTGAGGCTGCGACCACCGAGGGACTGGCGTCGCTCGGTACTGTTCCGGGTTCCCACCGGCAAAAGGAGTTCGTTACTAATCGTATAGCCGATATATAACAAGTTAGGATTCTTTGGAGGTATCTTATTCCTTGAAATTTGGTCTTGCGGCTCTAAGCAGACAGAGAAGGGCCACTTTTAGCGTTATGTTGGGCGAGAAGCGGTATATATGTTTGATATTTGCCCAAATACGACTGATTGTGGTTTTATTTATATATTTTTTCATTAGAATATAATAAATGGAATATACATACATACATAATATCACGCCTGTTTCCCACAGGGGTAGGCAGAGACTATGGACCTCCACTTGCTACGATCCTGACAAACCTTAACTTAAAATATCCTGTAGTTTATGGCAACGTGAGAAATGTTTACAAAAAAGCTATCTATGTAAATGTAACGAAGCTTTTATTTTATCGTAACAAAACAGCGAACAAAAGGAAATGTGAATTCTTTGGCGACGGGAACGTTCGCACGACGATGTTTCACGACGTCGTGACTGCGGCCAGATGTAGAGGCTTTAACTTTTTTTATGTGTTTTGGAAAGAATACTGATGTGGAATTCGTGGAGGGAGAAAGAGGTGGTATTAATGCGGAATGTATTTTAAGCAAAATCGCTTTAAATCCCATGTTTTGAGATTCTCCGGCAATTTATGATCTAAATACATTCCTTTTTCCGAATACACCACTTGCTTCCAGTAAAGGAAAACATCGAGAGGAAACCTTCAGACTAGTTCACTGGTGTGTACTATAGTCGCTAGATGACAATCATTGAGCTATGTCAGATGCTTCTATAGACAGCTGCAAAAATCTGACACCAATGTTAGCTAATAACGAGATACTGGATATACTAAGTAACACTGATGGACAAATGTCTCCTCCATTTTAGGCATCTTAGACTTCCTACCTCTGATAATTATGAACAAGTGTGTTTCATGAAAAATTGCCCGTAGGCATTTATGTTATAACATTCTACGAGCTACGAGAACTTGCTAGTGCCAGATTTTTGCCGATGGACTTGTCGTCTAACCATTATTTTCAACGAGCATACGTACGTACACACCTGTGCTACGCATAATAAGATTTGCTAAAGTCATAAAAAACTTTCGTGTGCAATCAATTTTGTTCGCAACACATGGGACGAGCCGGCACGGCCTCCCTCGGCAGTCAGCATTGCACGGAAAACGAAAATCAATTCTTACAATTGGGACACTATTTTGCATGAAATGCCAAACTTCAGACGATTTTCACTTCTTTTTCTAGCACACAGAGACTAAAATATCTTGTGATCTTTACTGAAATTGATTCATTCCTAAGAAGGATAATATTTTGCATGAAATCAACGATAGTTCGAACAATTTCAGCTCCTAAAACAAGGAAATAGGGTGCAGTATGCCTTGTTATTGGTGCAACAGTCGGCACGCGAGCAATGTTAGCAATATTTAATCTCAGTTTTCAGGCTTCGTTTGCGGTTTGAGAATCAATAGCATTCGTGAGACGTTATTTGATATTTGCGGTCAGGATTAGATCCTATCCTGGACAGTAATTTTGGTCTTAGGAAATTAAAAGCGTCGAATGTGCTTAGAGCAGCTGCTAGTTTCTTTATCAACTAAGAAATTAACTAATATATATTATTTTTCTAACTTATTTTACACATTAGCCAAAAATCGGTATTCTGTTCGCCGTGTGGTTTCCGGCAAAGTAGAATAGGACCATTCTAAGTCTTCCCGTGGATGTCGTAGAAGGCGACTTAGGAAAAACAAGCTTAATAAAGCTTATAAACATCAATGAGACCTCTCGAACCCGTCTGGCCAGCGAAGAGAGTGTAGGCCAAATTCTCTGGCTGTTCTAGCCAATTATAGCTCTGGTAGTACAAAGAGGGTCGTGCTCCTGCAGTGGAGACTAAAAAGACTTGATGATGATGATGGTCTTGTGCTCCAGAACTTAATAAACATCATGTCACTATTGAGTATGAAAGCAATATTTATATAAATAGGTAATTCATAAATGGACTGCAACCATATAAGTAAAAACATGTCTTCAGAACAAACCTATAATTTATTTATGAACTGCCTACTTATGTTATTTAGCTACAGGTACAGCTGCCTCCACCGAACAGAAAATCCAAGCGACCGTCTTTGAAACAGAAGTCCTTTCACAAGTCACAGCTTTTGGGTAACAAGCTATCCTTGGCGCCTGCGCGCTGGTGCTGCGCAGCATTGAACGTCAATCAGCAAGTACACACTTGAACCTAAGCGGAGCCCACGCGCCGCGTTTAGGTCAAGTTGAGCCGGAGACCGGAGAGCGAGAAACATCGAGGGCCCTTTCGGTTCTCAGGCTGACAGGCCCGGCCCTTTAAGGTAGGATTCCGAAAACAGCGTCGTTCGACATAGACTTGCACTTTATTCATTGATTTAAACTAACGTGAGACACAGACATTATTAAACTTAGTTAATGGTTTACTTACGTATAGAGTCAGCTACTGCCGACATGTTTCGACCTCATCCGGAGATCTTTATCATGGCGAATGTGACTACTGACTACAGGCCCGTACACCGCACCTGTACTCGCGACTCGCGACACACTCAATGTGTCGCGAGTGCGAACACTCTATACGTGACCCCGTTCACTAAATGTGACGTTGAGCCGAAGAGCGAAAAATACATCGAGGGCCCTTTTGGTTTGGATGCTGACAGACCGAAGCGACATACGAATAAGCCTGTTGGTGGACTGAGGAACTTTGCAGAAGACTATAGTGCGTATGTAGATCAAGCAAGAGTGTCCTTTCTAACTTTAGATCAATCCAGCCTTGTGAGATATGGCTCTAATAACAGCGAACCCTAACATACTTGACAAACACGTAATATTTATGAAATCGAGAGATCGTCGGAATTCCAATGACTTATGGCCAGTTCAGTCCATTATTTCCGACAACTTTCTTAGGTCCTGTCGCTGACTTCGGAACATTACCTTTAAGTTATCATGCGACAACGACTATGCCATTTTAAATTTATCGATAACATTAACATGTTCCCATTCATTGATATATTCACGGTTAACTTTATTTATTTTCGGATCTTTCCTCACATTTTAATTTACATGGATGACATTATTCTCTCCAAAACGAAACGTCATTTCGAGTATGGCAGTACAACCTTTAATTAACCTAGCCTGATTAACTAAAAGAGAGAAGGCGATCAATAAATGTTGACGATCGTGTTCTTTTCAGAAAGTTTTTACGTTTTTATATGGTGGGCGTGTAGGTCGAAAAGGGAAAACAAAATAGTTACAGGTTGCTAGCCGAATCGCTTATTGACATTACTCAGATTTACGATTTAGGTACGACTCTGTCCACATATTTACTTTTTTAATTGTGAGTTGACATCCTTGGAGAAAATGCTGCAGTGCAGTTTGTTACCGCTTCTTCTACACTAGCGTTTAGGTAACGGCAGTAATCCATGCAACAGAACAAAGTGACGATTATTAAGGGGCTACCTGAATTTTCCGGGGTCCAGTGGCGCCCTCATTTATAATAAATCATTTGAAAGGAAACGGTAAAAATAAAAGTGCGAACGTGAAGCTTTTCTACGCACATTAGCTAAAAGTGGCCGTTTTTAGCTAATGTGCGTACAAAAACTTCACGTTCGCACTTTAAATTATAAACAGTAGTTCATAAAATAGTATAAAAGGGTTATCTAGAGTTTGATCAAGACGAAATTTTAAATGATATCACCGATTCCTTTTAAATTATTTATTTCAAATGGCCACTGGCCCCGGTAAATTTGGGTATGGCCTTAAGAGATAAATATATTAGAATTGAATTGAATATTTTATCCTTTGAGAAACCGTAATTAGTATATAAACATTTTCACTTAAATAATCCAGCGACAAAAATATGGAACGAAGTTTTCAAGCATCGAAATACTTTATACTCCTAGAAATTTATTCATAAAATTCTCTTTGGGTATTAAAGCCAGTATTTACGTTTCATTACCCCGTGTGAATACTCAAAGAGCCCGGGCCTTCGTGGCGGGCTCAAATTGCCTCGTCAAAGGCTGTAGGTCTCTGGAGGCCCTCCGCGCTCCACAAACCGGAAGCAAGTGGGTCGGAGGATGTACTTAGATAATGATCCTAATTATTAATATTTTTCTTTAGTTACTTAATGTAATCGGAAATCGGAATAGGCTGACTAGTTTAAATCGATTTAGACGATCATCGACAGGGTGAGAATTACGTTAGTTTTATTATATGATCCTAATTATTTTATTGAAAGACGAGTGTTGTGTATACCTATATACTGTTAATTATTTAATTAATCATATCATCATCCTCAGGACTATTAAGTCTCCACTGCAGGAGCACGACGACCCTCTCTGTATTGCTAGAGCCATACTTGGTCAGAGCATCCAGAGGACTTTAACCTACACTCTCCACGCTGGCCAGACGTGTTGGAGAGGTCCAATTGATTTTTTATAAGGTTTGTTTAGTATGTTTTTCCAAAGTCGCCTCCTACGACATCCACGGGAAGACTTTTAAAAGAAGGTCCTATTCTACTCTGCCGGAAACCACACAGCGAATTAATTTAATTAATAAACGAATCTAATTAGTAGCTTTCTTATTATAATTCTTATAAAAACTATCTCCCGAATATTAGAAAGATTGATTATTAGAATACATTAATATGTATTAGTATTTCGCTTATTACCGTTGAATATTTTTCTACTGATCAATTAATTAATTATTTTTCGACGGTCTTAATCATAAACATCGTTAAATATCTAATCTATTAATTAATTTAAAGTACTACAATTACAATTTAGTAGTTAGCATACATTTCACGTCTATATCCGTGACGGGGCAGACAGGGCCCAGGGCCGTAAGACCCAAAGGCAACGCTTAGCGTGATGGTGGGCATTAAGATGGAAAAGGAATCAAAATAGTGATGGATCTAGCCCATTTCCACGATCGGCTACGATCTGCGCTAAAAGAGAAGCAGCTGGTACATTCTAAGTTTTTCTTTTCTCCCAGACCAGCATGGAAGACATGTTAGAAAGTTATTTATTATACCACATGTCTGAATGGCGAAGCCATTTCTAAAATCTGGCTATTGTTATAATAAAAACACGATAAGTTATAGTTAGTTCGCTAAAACTTTAGATATAAGCAAGAACTTTATGATAAATCATGTAAGTTGTAACCACAACAAGTCCCAACTCGCGGACAGCATATAAATCACCGCGAGGACTTGACCACTGGACACGAGGGTCGCAAGCTACTAGCTCCTGCGGCTGACACTACTTCACATAGGGCTTGCAGTGTGGCGAGTAACAAAGTGTGAGGTTTAAGTACCACCGAATTCATTACACATATCGATACATCAAAACATATAATTAATCAGTTAAAATCGCGTGTCTGTACATTTAATAAATTTATGGAAAATTGAGTGCAGACGACAAAAAAAATAACAACACGAAAAATAGAAAAAAAAATCTGTTCACGCTTATCTTCAAAATTTTCATTGATGAGATCGAAAAAAAAAAGTTATTTTTAAATTTCACGCGAACGAAATTGCGGGCACCAGCTAGTAAATAGTCGTGCTAATCGCTCCGTGGTATAGACCATACATTAATACTCAATACTCTGTGGACTTGAAACTAAGCACAACTTGGTGACGCAAAGACTACCATGATGGTTTTTTGGTGGGAAGTTAAGGGGTTTAATTCGCAAACAAAGAAAAAAAAACTAAAAATAGGCTCGTAAAACAATAATAGAAAAAGTAACAACATCGCAGCAGAGTTAACATACTTGCAACTTTGCAAGATAAAAAGATAATAATTACCACGAGATACCTTTGTAAGTGATGATTGATACTAACGAGGTTTGCAAGGATCATAGCAAGTGCAGATGAAATAATATGCAATGTTCCCACTGTTTTAGACCTTCAGACGTGTAGGCTATCAACTCGCCAGCTTGCCACTCATCTAGCCACTTTCACTCGTCCACTCTGACCGCAAGCTGAGCGACCCGAGCGTTGCTCCCGGCGCCTTAATTGGATAAACGCATTCGTCGCGGGATTGCATCAAACGTAAGAACATTGCGTTATTAAGGACGCTTCCTGGTTAGTCTTCCTTTGCAGGTAACTGGTTCGTGCAAATGTTTAGATCCTTTTTAATCCATGGTACTCTCTGGGTATCACACCTCATGAATCATCAGTTTTTACGTCTTGTAACTGGTTAATCAATCCAATAAAAGACAACCATTAGTTATTTTAAACTCCGGCCAATAGATTAGTGAAATTTTGGTCTTCTGTGCAGAAGTGCCATTTTTTAAACGCCTCAGTAACCTAATCTAATGGTTTCTTCCATATAAAACCCGTTCGTTTATTACTCCGTGTTTGAAGAATGGCACCACAGGAGTGCGATTTGTGTTTGGTGGAATTGGAGCCATGCAAGAAATAAGCCGTCGGAATAAAGCTCGTGATATTAAATATCACAACAATCCACGATATTGCAGGTAAATCAATTTGACAAATTCCTATGTTACGAGTGTAGGCAGTATGATTGACAGATAATCAAGCGCAAGTTGCTTAGTTCAATCAATTTACATACAATTTACACCATAATATTCTGCCTGCCGTGAGTAAGTGAGGTTTGATCATTTGAACATAATATAGGTAGACGAGGAAAGATGTTACGTCATCTGATACGACACGATTTTATAGAGAATATCGTTGAAGGAAAGATAGAAGGGAAAAGAGGACCAGGAAGACCGAGGCATAGCTACGTGAAACAAATTAAGGAGAAGGTGAAAGTAGTGACGTACAGAGAGGTAAAATGGCTGGTGGACGAGAGAGACAAATGAAGAAAATTTATAATCTACCGACAAGACAACAAACTCTTCTTAACTATACACAGATGACAGGTGACAGGTAAAGACCGGTGAAAAGGTATTTTGAATTTTCTTACAAAATACATATGACAATAATGGGGTCATGATGCAATGGTGATTAT
Source organism: Acrobasis consociella (assembly GCA_963555685.1). NCBI lineage: Eukaryota > Metazoa > Arthropoda > Insecta > Lepidoptera > Pyralidae > Acrobasis > Acrobasis consociella. The sequence continues at coordinate 375,299 of OY743119.1, read as the reverse complement.
TTGAAATGTATTAGTCATATAACACTAAACAGACACCGAGATTGTGTTGTTTATGATGAGCCTAATGAAGTAATAAGTTGCGGAACAGGGAACTTAAGACGAGATGACGGATTTAAAGCTCAAGTTAGACTTCCTAAACAACTCCTGACGAAGACCACATGCCGTGACAACACAACTAAAACAGATTTTTGAGGGAGCTGGGGAGAACGTGAAGTGGGTATGGGATTACTAGATTTGGTCATTATTCTTTTTGGAAACACGATTTTTTTTTAAGACTTAATATTATCTAAAAGTGATAAGTTTGCTTGCTTTTTGCTATAGAAAGCAAACTATAGAAAGCTTGAAACCTGCCAAAATTCAATGGAGCGAAGCATGTTAGGAAAGAGACTTTCAGACAGAGTAAAACTTGCAACTATAAAGAAATTGACAAAAACAAGAGATATATCAGTGACCGTTAATAAACTAAAATGGAAATGGACAGGACACACTGTAAGGGGTGGTGATAAATGGTTAAAAACAGTAATGTTCTGGTTCACAAGCCATAAGAAGAGAAAACGAGACAGACCATGGCGAAGATGGGTAGACGATATAAAGGCAGTGGCGGGAAAGACATGGACTAGAATATATAGCCAGCAGCCGTGATACCTGGAAACAGTTGGAGGAGGCCTTTGCCGAAAAAGGGCATCAGACAGCGGGAAGAAATTTAGACAAGTAGTGAAAATATAGACAATGTAACAAATGTAATCTGAAATAAGAGGCTTATATTATTATATTATATTATATTAAAAGTGATAAGTGATTATCTGTTGGTTGACTGGTAGAAAAGGCCCCTGGCCTTAAGTCCGCCATTTACATGTATATTGTTATGAAGCTAAATAAATAAATAAGTTTAGATTGAAATTAAAAGGATTTGTACTTACATATTATATTATTATACTAGCTGAAGCCCGCGACTTCGTTTGCGTGCACTTTATGTCTCTGGAAAATGCTCATCAGGCTGAACAACTTTTACTAAGGCGACATTTTTATATCTCTTATAGTTTAGCTGGACCATTATGGTTCTGCATCAGGCATTTCATTTTCCAAAATCATTTATACCCTATATGTTGCCCAGGCTTAATAGCTATATAACAAAAAAAGTTGCATTCGAATCCGTCCAGTATTTCCGGAGATTAGCGTGTACAAACAGACAAACAGACAAACAGACATACAGACAAACAGACAAACAGACAAACAGACAAACAGACGAACAGACAGACTTTTTTTTTAAAATTCTTACTCTATTACTATGTCTCCATCGCCCCCAATATTTTTTTTGGAAATATATTTAATGTACAGACACACTTTTTTTACTGTTTTATTATATGTATAGATATAGATATGTAATTGGAGTCAGAACCCGGTCTTCCAGAAGTGGTACTCTAAAGTAGTGATTTGATTTTTAGATTTATTAACTTTATTAAAGTGAAAAAGGTTTATCGATTGCGTAGTATACTTAATAAAGATACTCGTAAGCTAATAGATAGCCTAAGGATAAGCAGATATTTTTATACAGATTAGTTACATATTAGACGTTTGAGAGTCTGGATAAATATTTTTGTAACATCAATCTCAATCCATCAACGATTTGATTGAATCTTAGTCATAAATTATAGAAGGAAACATGTAGCACACTTAATCAATTGCCATCAAGATTCACATCTTCAATGGACCTGGGAACATCAGTCATCCCTCTCATAAGGACAGATAATCGGGTGCACTCGGGCGATCTCGGGAGCAATCGGTTCGATTCCGGACTTCCCGGGTCGACGACCACAGGATTGCATTCTGCAAGGAGCCTTCTTGTACAAAGGAAACTTGTCTTTTATTGGTACGATTTTATGATAGAGTATAACGATCGATACTGTCTGACGCAATATAAATCAACTGCGAACTTACAGACAGAACATAAGAAACTAAGTGAGACAAGAAGAAGAAGAAATACCAACCGACGAAACCAAGTTCATTTGAAGATAACGTGGAGCGTTTCTACGCACATTTGCGAAAAACGGCTACTTTCGGCTAATGTACGTAGAAAAGCTTCATGTTATTACTTTAAACTATGAACAGTAGTTCGTAAAATTGTATAAAGGGCTATATAGAGCTTGGTCAAGACAAATTTTTAAATGATACCGATTCCTTTCAAATGATTTATTTGCCACTGCCCCGGAAAGTTAATGTATCCCAATAATCTCAATCAGACGATCGGTACAGCGATCGACATTATCGTTTTAGCTTTATGACGTCCAGTGATGGGGATAGGCGTCTCCAGAGGAACAATCGTCATGGGAAAGGAAAACTATAATATATTACCTATATACATATAGGTAGTTTTTTTTTTTTTAAACGTTTATTTGTGGCTATAGTCACACAGATACAGAATAAAGATACAAAAATTACATTTTTATGTTTAGGACATACAAAACTACCTATATAGTGGTAAAAATACTGACGAATTATGACCCATGGGTCATAAATCGTCTAGCACATCGGTTAGAAGTTAGAAAAAGACGAGACATCTCGCGACTATAAATCTCTGAATAAAGGTAAAATGTTAAAGGCGGTAAAGCAGTTATCACACTGATCTATAATCAGCTGCTTTACAAAAAGTGAAAACCACACGTTGGGGCACGCGCTTCTTTATCAGAGTGGAAAAATTAGCGAGATTTAATTGTAGCTCGCATAATGTCAAGTTATAAAATGGCGACTTCACGCGGAAACGCGAGAATTGGGGCTTTTAGGACGTTTGGCGGCTGAAATCTTAAAACCTCGTTTTTGTACGACAGACAAGTTGCGAAAATAGTAGGTGATCGTAATAGTTACGAATAAGTAGATACCGAACTCTATTATGCTAGAATATGAATTCTAGCATAATAGAGTTCATAATTGAGAGTAGCATAATTGATGCTGAACTAATTTCTATAAAAATATGTATATAGTAGAAAAAATTGTCCTACCATAAAAAATGGTTTGGCCGAGCGTTGATTTATGCAGAAAGTCAAATTTCAATGCAAATTGGACTGAACTTGCTTCAAAAATTTGGCTCACGGTAAACAAAAACTTTTTAAATGCTAAATCTAAAAAAACAAAGAAATTGCATTTGCGATAGCTTATCAGTGATCTATTGTTTTTATTATACAAAATATCACTATATAAATAAATAAATATAAGGTAAATATTACATACAATAACATAATATGTCATAATCTTTACCTTGTGTTACAATCGATGCAATAATCGAATAAAACGTTGTATGAGATATTGGACTGTCCCGCCATAGTTTCATGGAGTCAAAAAGCGCTCTTTTAACAGACTTCCAAAAAGGACGAGGTTACCAATTAGACGCGATGTTTTTATTTAATTTTTTATGTACGTTCACCGATTATTTGAAGACGTCTTGGAAAATTGTGTCAAGTGTAATTTATGTATCCAATTTTTTATATGTAGCCAAATAAACAATTTTTCTTTCTTTCTTTCTTTTCTTTCAAATTCTTTTAAGCTATTGCATAGCTTCTATCGCGGGCCTTGAGCGGGGGGTCGAATCCAGAAATTCCGTAACGAAAAAACCTCACGCTCGCGCGTTGCCGCTTCGTCTCCGTCGTCCGTTTGCGACGTTGCCGTCCTTCCTTGTATCGAACCACCTTAATGCAATAGCTTTACCGCGGCAGTCCCCGAGTGCCACACGTCTTTTTTTTTTTGTTTGAAAATATATATTTCAGAGGTAGACCCATAGAAATTTTATCAAAATGAGCTGTGTAGTTTGGGGGTGAAGTCGGTTTTTAATTATGAAAATTATTATTCTGCATTAATAAATCTATAAAAAAACATCACCTTCATGTGTGTGATCATCAAATACAAAGTGACATTATTTTGTGAAGTCTCACTTTCCCAGAAGTAGGGCAGCGTAACCAAGTTCGCGCTGTTAGATTAGGAGGTCACGACAAATTTGGTAACGATAAGGGATATGGCTGACTCTGGTTTTATAGAATAAAGAGCACCTCTCTGATGCTAAATATGTTGGTCTGCCTGCGTGAAGTGGTTGCGTTACTTAGATATGGCGCCTGAAAAGTTGGTTAGCGTGACCAATAAATGATAAGGTAAATAGCTGATTCTGCTGCTGCTGTTTCACATAATGAAGAGCACCTCTCTGATGCTAAATTTGTCGATCTGTCTGCGTGAAGTGGTTGCGTTACTTAGATAGGGCGCCTGAAAAGTTAGTTACCTGGACAAAATAAGAAAATTATAACGTAAATGGCTGATTCTGGTTTCACAGGATGAAGAGCACCTCTCTGATGCTAAATATGTTGGTCTGCCTGCGTGAAGTGGTTGCCTTACTAAGATATGTCGCTTGAAAAGTTGGTTATCGTGAACAAAAGAAAAAAATAATTACGTAAATACGTTTATATGGTCACGATAACCAACTTTTCGGGCGCCATATCTAAGTAACCGACATATTTGGCATCAGAGAGATGCTCTTAATCCTGTGAAACCAGAGTCAGCCATATCCCTTATCATTTTTTTTTGGTCACGATAACCAACTTTTCAGGCGCCATATCTAAGTAACGCAACCACTCCACGCAGGCAGACCAACATATTTAGCATCAGAGAGGTGCTCTTTATTCTATAAAACCAGAGTCAGCCATATCCCTTATCGTTACCAAATTTGTCGTGACCTCCCGTTCTATGTAACAACACCGCGGCCCCGGCTCACGTACTACGATAATCATCGCCGTATCGATATCAACCACAACAGCCATATCCACGTTATTCCGATCACATCATGTGAAAACCGTTCTCAGGGCTACCTGACACGAATTATATCATCGTCAACTTGAATTTACATTTTTAAAACAAGTTAAAAATAAGTTTACAAGATTATCAATACCTGATCGAGAGACTGCGCCGGAAACTTCTACGAGTAAGTGTCATATCAATAGGAATAGTTCATCCATATTTATTACATGATCCTTCAAAGTTTCCGGCTGTTGGAAATGCGGCAGGCACTCGATCACTATTTTGATTTTGTGTTCGCTGAAAATTGGCTTATGGGTCTACCCTGCAAGCGTTAAAGATGAAATCGTGTATTTTATGTCCCGACCCTGAATGCCTCATCTTTTGTATATTTTTATTTATAGCCTATCGTATCCCATTGTTAAGCAAAGGCCTCCCCTTCTTGCTTTCACGATTCATAATCCAAGGCAGCTTGCTGCCATCGACTCATGTAGCATTCAATGTTGTCCCTCCATCTTAAACATAATAGGAGCCTATCTCAATTTTATGGTGTTTAGCCTAACCTAGATAAAACAAATAGATTTGCCAACCCTGTCCGTTTGCGAGCAGGATCGGTGTCAGCAACCCGACCAACGGCACTGTTTCTGGACCGCCGCCACAACATAACACTCACTTTCGTTGCGGTCGGTATATCTCAAACGGGGCTAACGAAATACACATATTGAAATAGAATCTGAGTTTCGTAACGAGAGCGCAAAACTATGAAAAGTTGACGATCCAGTAAGTCTAATTGGACTAGTGAATTAATTTGACTGTTAAATCAAAATTGTACCTAAATATTAAACTAGTAGTTCGCCACGAACTTAGACATCGCGATTATTATTTCAGAATAATGTACCTGATTTGGATGAATTTTACTATCGGTGCAGGTTTACCGATATGCGAATTCATGGTTGTGACCAAATTTCCAAAATAGTTGCCAATCACAGCCCTTTCTTCAAATGACTTTCGATCTAGCTCTGAAATGTCAGGAGCACCTTCCAACCATACAATCCCATGGATATGAGGTATACCGTGATGCTGAAATTCAGTTCTGTACCAGTAGTGAAAAATGACCCATCCTTTTTAAATGTCAAAGTCAGCTCGTTGTTGGAAAAACCAGGTTTAAATGTTTATTTGTATTGCCATGGCTCTATGCCGCTGCTCATTTTGGTTTCTTACTTTTTTGTAAAGCTACTTCGCGGGCTTTGATCTCTTGTTAGTTCGTAGCATAATTACTAATACTACTACAGAAGCACAGACAAGCAGCGATAGCGATGGAACGAAAGTTCGCTCAACATAATTGCTAAATTTAATAAACAAGCCAACAATCAATCAAAATAAGAAAAAACTGAAAAAAAAACTAATCGTAAAATAAGCAAATCCCTTTTATTTTAAGTCGGTTAAATATGATAAAATTTATAGAACTACTTATGAAACTCAAAATAATAACTATAATAGTTATTCAGAGCAATTACTTCGTGGACCCGAGGTGATATATGTATTTTTAAGAAAGTTGTTCAGTAGGCCGGACTGAATTCACCGTTAAATAGTTTGAGTATATTTTGTAAGAGGATTTGTATTGTAAGTATATTCGTCACGGCTTAGTCAGCTAGACTTCGCGAGTCACCCTAAACCCGTTTAAGTATAACGTATAAAAAAGTTGTTCAGACAAAAAAATTGTTCAAATAAAAAAATATTGTTTTCATAATGGCAACAAAAAAGTCTCATGACATTTTTGAAAATATTTTGAAATGGCGGATATATGACAGTTTTGAAATTTTAAACCCCCATATTTCAGCCATTTTGATAAATTTCGAAAAACTGGCTCGACAAAAAAATTCTATTTAGTTGCTGAACCTGCTTACTTTCATGAGAATCGGTTAAGAAATGCAACCTGTAGGCGAGAACAGACGGACAAAAGAATTTTTGGCTAGTCTCGAAACTGCTCGGTCAATTAAATTTAAAGATGACATCGAGAATAGTATGCCTTGCCATTTCTACGCGAATTCAAAGAATGACGAGAAAAGGCATTCTGGGTATTTCTTACTTATTCTCAGAAATGTCTTCGGTCTACTTTTGGTCCTAAGTTAGCTAATTCTGGCCAATGGTGGAATGAGACGACGGGTTCCGTGCAATACCATTGTGTTCCGTGACATCACCAAGTTTCACCGTCGCTACGCTCACGTAGTCGTAGATCCGATAAAGGGCACCGTCTCGATTTGTCAACAAAGCAAAAACAAAAGTTGTGACGAGAAAGTGACAGGTTTCTTTATTTGTTTGTTCACAAAGTCTTGTCGGATTTCGCCAATCAACAAATTGAATTGCCATTCCATCGGAATTAAAAAAACGAGGAAAAACTTTTCAGGGTATTTCTTCCTTATTTCATGCTGGTCTGAGAGACGAAAAATCTTAGAATGGAACAGCTACATCTTTTCCTGCAATCGTTAAAGCCGATCGAGTAAATGGGCGAGAATCTGATGCGGCTAGCAAGCCATCACAATTTTAATTACCTTTTTCCATCGCCTCACCCAACCAATATGCTAAACGTGGTCTTTGAGTCTTACGGCCTTGGGCTCTGTTTACCCCGGATGAAGACGTGCATTTTATCTGTGTCTTGAATGAATATTCCGTACTCCAACTGCATAAATCCTTGTACAATACTTTCTTAGCTCAGCTATTTATAAAATGGTTAATAATTTTACATCACACCTAGCACAAGTCAAACACGTACTCGTGCGTGACGCAAGCCCGGTCATCACAATGCACCACAAAGGTATCTCATTGATGAATGCACTCGATCCATCAATGGGCTCATCAGACCGTCTCCCCGCCCTTCTTCCCCCGCAGGGCGCGCCGCTTCCGTTGCATCGCCCTTTGAGACCACGAGCGACAAGCGTCGGCGATTACAAAGGAGCGATTCTTTTTTTCGACAATTTTTGTGGACTTGTTTACAACCAAAACAGAATCTGACGTCATCCAGCAATAGGTACTAACCAACGGCTTTACCTTCGTAAGTACGGAGGAGCTCTAGCGTAAGTGCCGTGTTTGCACGCTGTACCGCAACGTTTCTCGCAAACAGTTGAGTTACCTATTGATTGAAGTTGGTAAGCACCTTTGGGAGAGGTTTATTAGTACTAAGACCTAAAACTTATGGCACTATGGCGCGAGGAATACGCACGCGCAATCTGGGGTCAACCTTAAAGTTTCTGCCTGTACCACTAGCTACAAATAGGTGTAAGGTACACCTTTAGAATTAAGAATATCTATGAGTTTCTTTCTCACACCACACCTTGCAATTTATACCACACACCCACTCAACCGTACTGTGTATTGTACTCGAGCGAACTTTAAAGTTTAACAAAGCTGGACCTTTACGCCCTACGCCTCTCGTCATAAGGTTCACAATAACATGAATGAATATAGTATTGATGTTTACGTCTGTGTACAGAACCAATTTATTTTACGTGGAACCGCGCCGCGCCCGCGTCTGGCTGTGTTGCCAGACACCTGATAGAAAGAAAGTACTCTGAAAAATGATACTGAACTGAAAGCTGTAAACGTAATATAACTGTTCGATATATTGTATGTTTGTGTTTTAACCAAAAATCGTCAAAACCAATCTGGACAGATTACCAGAAACATTCATAGACATAAATAGGTATCTAAGTTTAACCGAAAGCAAAAGTTTTAAATGGAGCTAGAGAGAATTTACAAGTCAACTAACAAGTTCTTAATCCCTACTTTTGGATAAACGAATTCCCATAATAAAAACGTATTTATTTGATCCCCAATTTCCTGGATATGCACCAAGTTGGCAACACAGATCGCCTGCAACAAATGGATATTTTTTAGTTTTACGAGAATTCCCGCGGCTTGTGATGTGTTGCTAATGGGAAATGGACTGCCTCGGAGGCTAGACGGGTGGACGGGGGAGCGATGTGTTTGGTGTCGAGTTTCTCCCGAGCTGGATTATGTTTTGTACTTTTTATTGTATGTACAGGAAAATATTATGTTGTTGCTTCGAGGACATTGTTGACTTGGTAGGACTACTGGGACTAGCTCGTTGTTTTGATTATTACATTTTGCAAGAGGGGAATAAGAAAAGAAATAACAGTTAAATTCAAATGCTTTTCCTACTAAACTAACGCCCACAGCACCTGTGTATTACAATCTCACCTATAGTTTTTCATTTGTAGGTCTGGAGTTATTAGAAGCAAACCGTCCGATGTTCTGCCGAGCCGAAACCCACCTAAATATTTTTGACAATATAGGGTTTCAGTATGGAAATTACTCTAGGTAGACGTCTGTTTATCTGTAGAATCGTAGTAAGTAAATAGAAATAATCTCTGTTTAAATACTTTTGTGCGAAACAGGCGTAAAATATGTATGAAAGAAATTAAACTTGCTTAAAATGTTTGAAATCTGGCTGAATAATTCTTAAAATCTTAGAAAATATAAACATTTTCTTTGCTTCCTCGGTCAACGTCCCACTGGACTGATCTTCTAACCCCGTTCAGAATGAGATGCAGCAAGGTGATGCATCCCAGCATTGCTACTCAGATCGCGTGTTGAACGCAGTTTGTATGCAGCCAGTCTGCTAAAGCCGCCTTCTATAAGGCGTTTGTATGCAAGTACGGTCAGCCATCGGAGGCTTTCATCACGCGAAGTGGCACTAGGCTAGCGCTCACCTGGCAGGAATACTTAACATAAACTTAATTAAGTAGTGCCTTTGTACAACTTTTATTTTATGTATTCTCTGTATACAGTTTCCGTGTACATAAATTGGTAAATTAGGTATGTAATCGTATCGGCATTTTTGAAATACTTTTTATTTTGACGCAATAGTACCTAAAACAAACTCGAATTTCAAACTGAACGATTGAATTTACGACTATCGACATGGTTATAAGTTACGGACTTCATCATATACAACTACTCTTTGAGTACACCTTATATGATTTTTTTAAGTAGCACCTTACATATTTCTTCTAAATTTACTTCATTTTTCCTTTCCAAACTTTTTGAAAAAGCTTTATGTTATTTTTCATCGTTTTTTTATTTTATTTCTTATTTTTTTGTTATCAGATAAACAATACGTGAGCCCAATTTTTCGATAATTCGTTATTATTGTCATCGTGCCTAATTGTCGTCTCATCTATAGCGCAGAATCAATAAAAGCATTCCGTATGTAGAGGTAGTGTAGCAGCCCAAGTAACACATTTGGTGACAAATAGCTTGCATATAGTATTTTTTTGGAAACTTTAGTAATAAAATCCACTGTGCTTAAGTTCTATAAAGGTGGTTAGAACCTCTAAGCAACCTGTATATTACCAAAGGGAGAAAAATTGCAACTTATTTATAGATGCAAAAGCGAAGCATAAGAGTTCGAATTGTTATCCTGAGTGGTACTTGGAACTAACGGTGCAAATTGCGCGCCGTGAATGAATGATTGAACGATAAAGCGATACAGTTCATTCGTTGAGTGACAAATGAGATCCTATCAAGTTCTTATTTTCGGTGGAGATAAACAAAAGGACGATTGTGCTTTTGTGTTGTGACAGCTTTATTTGGATTATTGCATCTTTTTGGTGAGTATTAAAAAATGATGTGTATAACGCAGGATAACATCTTGGAGCCCTTGCAAATGGTTTTTTACTGTGAAACCATGGTATATTTACTAAGTAAATTTTGATGCGCCTTCAATCTAATCAAGAATTATCAAATAATATGCACTGATCAAATATACTTTATAAAATTTGGTTGTTAAAAACCTAATATTATGGTTTCACAAAAAGTATAATGTCAAACTACATCAGAAACAGTTATCAAAACTCATGTTATTGTATGTAATTGTAATAAAATACTATTCAACAAGATACTTTTCAAGGACTCCATTTTTAAACATGGCGATTTAAAATAGACTTTGCAGTTCATATTTCCACTCGTTTGTTGCCTTATTGGAGCTCCTAGATCCAAACATCACTCATTATTACCTAGTAGTGATAATTTTCACTTTGCAGGTCTCGTTGTCATTGCATTGAATTGGGGATCTTCAATACGGGTACGAAACCCATTTTTGAAGGTAAAGAAAGTAAAATTTATTTGATTTGTAATAAAAATTATATTTCCTACTGATAGTTTCCAATTTGTATTTTTTCATTGGCAGTTCTTCTTTACAATAAGATATACTTACTTAATTTTAATTTCTAATGATGTTTATTTTATTCCGCATAATTATTTTTTTCAGAATGCCGTTTTTTGTAGTTGAAACGATAGCATGAGCGTTCTTGGGTCTACTGTTAGCAAATTCGGATTTAAAGTGTTTATAAGTTTCGTAAAGATTTCAAAGCTCAGTCATAATTTTCTTCGAGGTCAGTTTCCTCAATTATTTCATTATTCACATTATCATTTTCAGCTAAATTTCCATCACTTATTTTAGTCGAATTTTCTCAGTAATTAAAAAAAACAGTTGAAGTTGAAACTTTCACTAGGATCATGACTGCATAAGAGATCTTTATTCTATAAATCTGACAAATGGTATCTACCTACAACTTAAAATCAAAATACAAGAGACATCCAAAAGAATAATTCATGAATAAAAACTGATCTTGCCTTGCCTACCAATCTTTCATTTTACACCCTGTATAACGTAAGTAGATTTAAAAAATTCAAAGTGAACTAAGTGATTGATAACTATTTCATAAACTAGTCAATTACCTAAAATGTAGGAAATAAATTGTACTCTATTTAAATTTATTAATATGTAAGGAACCTGCGATAGTGATAGTCAAATTCTTTAGAAACAATTTCTCAAAACAAAATTAAAAAAGAGTTCTACATTTCTATCTTTTAGAACTGTTAGATCTTAAGTGGTTCTAAGTGAGAGAAATTTGTTGCTGAAGGTTTTCAAGAACCATCTTTTGGAATCGATGTACGCATTACAGTAACGTATTAGAGTATATTAGACCTTACAAAGGCAATTACACTACGTTTCAAATGGTCTGCAATAATAACTTTTGAGCCACTATAGGCGATAAATAACTTACATATACTACTTATTTAGTACTTAAGGTGCCAAATAAGGAAAAAATACCACCTATTAGGGTACGGTTCTTTAGAGGAGAGTTTAAGATGTCATATGCTTCTTTGACTTCTAAAAGAGTGAAAATTGAAATCTTTATGCGTCTATAAGTAATAAAATCGGCTTTATGCCACCATAACTTATAAAGCAGGAACAAAAATATATCAAATGCAACTGTTAGTGATAAGAGTTACTCATATGCAAATTCGAGTGCTATTTGCATCTATAAGTAATACCGATCACTCTTGCATCACTTTTATGCTACCTACAGTTGCAAAATAAGTTCCAAAATTCACTAACGTGCTACTTGGGAGTCGAGCCACTCGGCCGAGCAATATGTCTATATACTAACTACATATAACAAGGGAAATGGCTGGCGCCGTCACTGAACCGTACCACGGTTTTGTAATGCTTTCATATGCATACAGAATTATTAATTTTATACCTGGCTTTTAATAGTGGACATTACGCAATTTCGAAAGCGAATCTATGTAAATCATTTAGATGATAATCGCTTATTCATCATTTGATTGATTTTTGGACCGTGACAAATTGAGGAATCAATTTATTTTTATTATATATTATAGCTTTCGTTCATTTAATTATCTCGCTAACTATATTTCATTTTCCATTATTTTTATTTTTGCCCATTTCTACCTTTTCTTTTTTTGAAGTTTCGATATTACTTATTACATCTAAGCACAAAAGTTCGAAAAGCGCAAGGTGGGAGGTCGCAACATGTCATGGCTGAAAAACATCCGACGACGTTCTTTAATCTGAGCATCCGACAATTTACTGGTATCAAAACAGTTAACTGTTCAGGCCATGTACAAATCGAGATTTAAAGAGCTGACTGCCAACCCACAGAAATAAAGCGACACCTAAAGATGTTAGTAAAATACCACAAATACCTAAACATCAGAATTAATGTTAAAGTGTTTGAATGGACTTAATCAGTCGATAAGATTCGGACTTTTACTCAAGAGAAAGCCTTTGTGTACAATCAGTTAATGGCAAATACAAACAAAGATTTACAAAACGTTAGTTTACCTCAATTAGTCCACCACCATGCAATACAAGCTCTGTTGGCAGTTTGTTAATTTGTTGATGGTGTCCCAGTGAAATGGGAAGTGAACCAACACACCAACTCGATGATGTCATCGTACGATAGCCTCGTTAATCAGTCGAGAACTGAATGACAACCATGTCCCACAAATAGACAACCAAAACCACCTAGGTGTTTCGGTTACAACCAATTTGGTAGCAAATGGAGCAAACCTATGCAAGAAAAGGAAACATTCTAAATAGGCCATAGTAGTTGCGCTATTTCTGATCGTCACTCTTTGCTGCTTTTTAATTTTAAGTGAAGTGGCCAACAATGACGTCAGGTGAGCTTTGAATATAGTAAGTATTTGGACCTCACACCAACTTATATTCCGCTAGATTTATTTTCTTTTAAACGCTTTTTGTTAAGGCTACAACGCTTAAGCAATTTATGTCGAAGAAGTAGGTTAAAGGACTTAAAAAAAAAGAAAGGTTCTTTTAAAAGGAATACGTAATAAAAAATAGTATAATTATGTTATGAAAGCTCCACGTTTGTTAGTATGTCAAACCATAAAAAAAACTATTATTTTAATCTCCCGTGATCCCTTGCATAGACCAAGGCCACATAACGGGGACACAGACACCTCCTCGGTGGATCTATTAATACTAGCCAGCAGCACAGCACCAGGGCGACAGATGGTAAACAAAGCCGGGCGGGGCGCACGGTGGGCAGATGGCAGCCTACTGTTTTAGGAGACGTTTGATACACAGCTTTTTTGGTGGCGATGGTTAATACAATACAATTAACGTCACAATATAATTGTCACTTGTTACAAAGTGATTTTAGATTTATTATTGCAGAAAATATGATATATTTCATTCCAAGAAACTATGACGTTATTAATCTGGATTTCCTTTAAATCCCATAGAAAATATTTGTTTTGACGTTTAGAAAAAACAGTACGCGATTTGAGATAATGGAAAATATTTTTCTCGAACATGCTTGTAGCTATTAAAAGGTAGACACACAAAGGCCACTTTTAGCTGCAGTAGAGTCCACAACAAACCCAATTAACTTCTTGTCACTTAATCCGTCTGCGATAAACGCCTGTAATCTATACCATTAAGGGCGTCAGTTATTTAGACTTAGATCCAGGCAGAGCGCGTCGAGTCTCGGACGAGATCCGTCTGTCTTTATCTGTTGGTGTAACAAAGGGAGGTATTACTGTGATAGATATATCATGGGTTGCTGAGAAGCGTGGCCATGAACCTCGATACGCTAATTAATTTAAGAGTTTTTTTAGTCGTGTTAGTAGCCAACAGTTGCGTTAGTTTTATTTAAGGCATAGCAGTTTAAGGCCATACACAGTAAAAAATGTAGGTCGGTGCATCCGACATTTTGTCCAGTTAATCATTCATCGAAATTTCAATCACTGGATATTACACTTTATATCCGTACGATTGTCCGACACAACATGTCGACCTCCGACACCTGGCCGACAGTAAGCTTTTTATCTGTGCCACAGAATACATAACAGTAAAAGTACTGTACTTTTGTCAATGGTACTCCGTGGTTTTTATGCAAGTAAACCCACAGGCCCCAGAGGTCAACGTTACAGCCCTTAAAAGGAGTCGCGGTCAAAGCGGCGGAAAAATCTGGTATCAGAGAAAAATATGCCAAAGCAGATGAACAATGATTATTTTCGCCAGTCAACTACATCTCATAATTTTGACCAGTTTATTATCCGCCCGATTCATGGCCCGCTGTCGCCCCTATTGTGCTACTCATACATGGAGACAAGACATCTCATCTCCGCTCGTGTCATGACATGACATACGCTCACTGTACTTTGCTGTCTGTGTTTAGCTTGTATCTAAGAATAATTCAATCTGTAACCGACAGAATAGTACGGTGTGTTCGGATCGAATCGATAACCGTAGCGTTACTAATCGATTAGAGCCGATCTAGAAGAATGCCTTGTTCCTAATTGCGAGGAAAGGACGCTATTCTCATTATAATTTTAAGGTCGACATGCGAGTAATTAAAATTAGAATATTGGAATTCAATGTGCTGTGCAATATTAATGGTTTCCGCTATGATTAGTTAGGCAGTAGGTCAACTAAATGCGTACATACATACTTTCATACCAGGTGGTCGGACGACCTTAGCATGGTTGCAGAAAAACGCAGGATACAGGCCGCTATAATTAGTCGTTTTTGAAATTCTTGGGGGAGGCCAATGTCCAGCAGTGGACTTTTATGGCTGATATGATAATGATCTCATTAATCATTAACGTATTTGGTCCCATTCTGGGACAAAGGTTTCTCCCATCTTCTTTCACTTATCTCTTACATTCATTCTATAGCGTCCTTATCCCTAATGGGGCAGACAGAGCATTTTGGGTCTTGTGGTTCTAAGCAGAGAGCTAGGGCCGCAAGAATCACAGGCCGCTTTTATTGTTATGGTTGTCAATTTAATGTATGTGAATAAGATGATCCAATTTATTACTTTCCATCTACCTATAGTATAATGATTATACTATCTCATATTTTGTCAATGTCAACTTGATTTGGACGAATAATGGAAAAGTAAGATCGTGATTTTTAACTGAGTTCCAAAAAGGGAGGAAATTATCAATTCGTCGCGATTTTATTTTATGTATGTTCACCGATTATTCGAAGATGCCTAAACTGATTAAAAAACATTTTTTTTTATTGAAAGGGTATACTTGTGAATTTTATTAAAATCGGTCGTGTGGTTTGGGGGTGGTCAGTTTTGAGTTTTGAAAAATTATAACAAGACGGTTCGTGTCATAAGTTCATGACCATGCGATGATAATACTTTCCAAAGGATAAATACGTCGTATTGTCAGGTTGTCTTTAAAACACCTTTAAATACTAATGCTAGGGTTGGGCTGGGCTTCCAACGAGTTTGTGAGTCATCGACTGGGGTACCACAGACAGTATTCCAAAAGCTGGTCGTTACCACTTTACGACCTGCTAGTTTACGACTAATTTATCGACGTATAGTCATACTAACACTTAGCCTCTTTGGTCGCTCCCTATGGCCACACACACCTTTATACTTTTATAGTTAAGCAACCGTGTATTGTTGGTCTTATAATTTCCTAGATATTTAGTTCAAACTTCGAATTATAGATGATAAACTGATGGTCAGCGAGAAAAGAAAAGACAGTACCAATTACCTATATCTTCCAGCGCAAGGAAATTAGGTTGCTGCTCCAGCAACTCGTCAATATTCGGATTTCCTTTTCCACCTGTAAAATAACTATCTTGCCATAAGTATATATGTGTCCCTTGATTCAGTCGGGTTGTTGTAAACTCACCACCATTGTTAACTTTCCACCTAGTTATAAATTCCATACATTCGGAGTGAATTCGCCATGTCAAAAATAATATTATTTGTGCCTAATTTTCGTTGTTAACCCACCACTAAATTTTTGTGTTATTATTTGATTTTTGAAAGTAATATCAGTGAAATTACGTACTAGAAATATTTAATGGGTCACGCTACCTGATACTTGCGCATTTAGTACTGCCAAAGTACTAGTATTTATTGTGGTACTGCGCAGAACAATGTAGACGCTTTTACTTTTTACCAAATGTCTGATTCTGGCGCTGTGCCCTGTCTACCCCGTTAGAGATAGAGGTGATTGGACTGGCTGGTAGTAAGTGTCTACATTCCAATGCTGTACGCCAAGAAAATTTCTTAGCCAGTTTTTGTCCAACCGACTGCTTTCCTCGGCTATATTTGTCAACTTTCCGCAGTTCCTCGTATCGTATAAGTCCATGCCAGCCCGGGTTGCCGTGAGCGGGGTTGCCGTAAAAGTATAAACTTTCTTCCGTATTCAAATAAACGCTTAGTTAACGCCCATCAATATTTATGAAGCATGCCTAAACTGATAAATAAGGTGCAGATTAACAATAAACATACATATTCGCGATCTTTACCGAGTTCAGTGATAGTAAAATTGCTTAAAGTCTCGAGTTACGTGTGTATCAAAGTTCTGAAAATTTAGTTCAAATATGATTTTCAATAGTAAGTGAATAAACTCATCTCAGTATGGCGACAACATCCATTTATTACGAAGTACCTAACTATTCTTTGGCGTCGTCGATCATCTATTTTAAATATATTTTAGGTATTTATTTCTTGTCTTGTTTTATATACAAATATGTATATAGATTTATATTTTTCGTTGGTTTGACTTAAACTTGATATTGTTATTTTTATAAAAAGTAAAATCGCTTTTAACTGGCCGCATTATATATTCGTGATTGCGCGAAAATCTCAAATTAATCTAAATGTAGCACTATTTGAATTTAAAAGTAAGTCAACAGCAACCAGTTGCATGTGCTTTACGTAACTTACAGTTTAATACTGGTGCTGATGTTAAGTTATTCAGAGAATACCTCGCAGTCATCGACCATATATCTTGGATGCCGTTGCTCGTGGCACAAACGAGAGTACAGAAATGCTGCTCTTGTTTGTAAATTATATTTTAACCTTTCTGCTTTACTTTCGCATTCTGTTGTAATGAATCAAGGCAGCACTTGTGCAAGGTTGCAGGAAGGCGCTGGATGCAGGCCGCTTCCGATCAGTCGTTTTGGATATTGGGGGAGGCCTATGTCCAGCTGTGGACTTTCTGTGGCTGATATGATGATGATGAAGGCAGCATTGTGCGAAACGTCAAGAAATCATCAAATAGTGCACATCGAATGGTAATGGATAATTTTTTGCAAAATTTCTAGGATATTAAAACTTCTATTATTTGCGATTTTTTTTATTTCACGTTATTTGTGGTTCAATATTCATGAACGATATTCACATTTGTACTGTCTTTAATGCATCTACCCGGTGACTCGGCTGAATTAGTTATGTATTGGGCTTTAACTTGTGTCGCGACAGCCGAGACAGACATCGTAAATTAAGAAAATTGTTATTTGACTCGAACTCGGAGCTTCCGCGGAATAAATCAAAATGTAACTACATAATCGTTTGATCGCATGGAGCAAATTTTAAGGAAATTAAAAAAAAACGAGTTATGTTATTTATGAAGTATTCGTGGACAGGGGGAGGCCTTTGCCCAGCGGTGGCGGGACACAGCACAAGGCTAGGATAAAAAAATGTTATTTTAAATATTTGAACGAGCGATCTAACCCAGTTTTCCAAGTCTTTTTGTACAGTCCGAGTTTGCTTAAATAAGACGCTGAGGCTCGCGGGTATCTTTAATCGGTTTTGAACTCTGGGCTACCTATCCGAAGAATTTAACTCCCCTGCTATTGCGTAGACAAACAAACAAGTGTGTAAGTGGCCAACACTGGTATCAATTTTTTGTGCCACCTTGTGGTCAACTTAACTTGCAAAACTAGTATTGGCATCTTCCGCCGAGCCACAGAGCTCCACTGAGAACCATTTACCGAGAATTTAGGACCAAGAGCCCAGAATAATTATAAGTATAACATACAGATCATACAGATAACAGAACATAAACTTTTACAGTTCCGCGCAATATGCGTCCCCGTTCCCCGTGTTTAAGTGTGAAAACCTCATTAGTTACAAGTTTATATTCTACATATAGAAAAAGGATTTTATGTTGTCAGTCGGTAATCTCGGTAAAGTGTCAAGAAAATAAAATGGAAATTAAGTAACTAAGAATATTTAATTAAAGAGATTAAATAGATATTAAATACAGTCCGCAAGATCACAAGCCTCAGGCTTGTTCACCCCGTCCTCGCACCTCTCTGGAGGGTGTTGAGCAGGTGCTTACAGCCGCCTCCACAAGGCGAGAACGGGGGAGAGGTGCGGGGACGGGAAACGAGGACGCATATATTGCGGTACCCTAGGAGTTTCCGTTCTGTATGTAAACTTCTATTAATTCTGTGCTTAGAGCAGAACACAGCGGATTATTCAAGACTTCAAGTAGACTTCGTTCAGGGAATCATGGAGTAGTACGTCACGCTGGTCAGCGGTCATAGTAATAGCAGTGTCGGTGATCACGGTGTCACCGGCATCGGTGGCGGTCACAGTCACAACCAGTGTGGTTTGCGGCTGAACCGTTGTGGCGAAGAAGCTGCCAGTAGGCAGGCGTAAACAATCATTGTCAAATTACTTATCATCATCAGGTCTTTTTAGTCTCCACTGCACGAGCACGACCCTCTCTGTACTACTAGAGCCATACTTGGCCAGAGCAGCCAGAGGATTTGGCCTACACTCTCCACGCTGGCCAGACGTGTTGGAGAGGTCCTATTAAAGTTCCACGTAAAATGGAATGAAACTACTGACACAAATATTCATGCACGGATAAAAAAATATAAGAAAGCTATTGTGTTATTAAATTGTTTAGATACCTAAAAAATATTTATTAATTTATAAAATCGATTTTGGCGTAGATCGGTCCTCAGAGTATGGCATGACATGAGAGTTGTGATACCAGTCTAAATATTAGACTAATTAATAAATTAATCTGATCTAGTCGACGTGTTGTGACTAGATGACCTCTGACAACTGTTGACACTCTCAGAAATTGCTGCAAGTATATAAGCTGGCTATGTACTTAGAGCTCACCAAGTTTATTCGAATTACGTTTGTCCGACAAATGATTTAAAGAAAAAAAAACTCGATTTATTTTAACCCAGCTACAGAGTAGAAACTCCGCTCGGCACTTTATCGTCTATTTATTCCGGTGTAAAATACATCTGAATCTATTGTTATTATACTGTTATTTATGATGTCGATATTTCTACAATTCCTGTGGCGTATATCATATACTTATAAGTATACCTTGTACATGAAATGTAACGGCGGATGCTGGCGGCCAGTGTCACTCTGGCAGTTTCTGAGACTGCTTTTAGAATGCCACTTACAGAAAAGCGCGCAAAATGGACTACTTTTGTCAATCGCCAGCACATGGTCAGCGGCGGTCACCTGGTCACTGCAATCGGAGCCGGATTTCGACCATAACTCTTGCGGCGCCACGCGATCCGTATCGCATTTCAATGAGGTTTTATTGGTATTTTTTATTAGCTTTCTATATTTATATTTCGCAACAAATAATTATAAATGTTATGTACGCTGTATCCAGAAAGTACCCAACCATACATAGCATAGAAGAAAGTTGGTCTGTCTGTACGTTTATATATAACAAAGCCGCGGGTAACATCATCATCTTGACCCGGTCCCGCCGGTTGCAACCTCAGTTGTGCTACTTCGGAGCCCGAGGTACGCTTTCCCGATTTATTTTCTTCGAATACATTATGCTTGTCAAATGTCAATGGTCACCCAAGGATGTCGAAGACCGTGTAAAATCGAGGCGAAATACCCGGAACCGAATAATCATTTTTAGCTAATGTTTTACAAGCCGCCTGCCTGGCGTCAACCCTTTTTGAGAATGCATTTTTTGGCAAGAATGGCGATAGAGTCTTACAGAAGTGCAAAGAAGGGACCAGAAAAGAAAAAGCTTATTTCCAACTTCTTCCTAATAGAAGCGCAAAGAATTGACCTAACCGAAAGTTTGAATCTGGCAGTGATTACATATAGATATATATATTTAACCAGAATAAAACAAAAAATAAAATAAAAAAAATTGGTTGTTTGTAAAGTAGGTTTACGATCGAGATGTTTACGTGATAACGTCGTTTCACGGAATGACTGGCAGCGCTCGAGATGAGACGGGAGATCGGTCCGTCTCTCTCTCGTTATACCTGCTATCGCGCTCGTGAGGTTTTGGTGTGACACAAGTTTCTGAACATGTCACCCGACTAAAACGATTTTAAAGACGTTATCACGTCAAAAAAACATCAACTCACTTGATCCTATATAGATCACAAAAGTCAGAGAATTTTGGAATCGGGTTCATTACTGACAACTTAAAAATGCAGCGTATAAACTTAATGAGTTGTTTGCAGAGGAGTCCACTTATGGCAACTAGTTGTAATTCGAAGGAGCTGTTTCAGTGTCAAGGTGGTCGGAACCGGGGTAGAAGGTCGGAGTCCGCGGGCCATTCCGCGGACGTGAGTAGCGGTACTATTTTTATTTCGTATGCATAAGGGCCGAATAAGAAGATTTTGTATTCAAGCGAACCTAGCCTGGCGATGCAAATGGGGCAACTACGTTAGTGCACACATCGCTACGTCTACGATTTGCTGTCAGGAGTTCTATGGCTTTTGTGACGTACTGTTGTCGTGTTCCGTGCTACTATCACCGTAATTTAAAGCGCTAAGTCGAGTGATACAAATACTGAATTCATCTGGAAATTCTGGTGTTCATCCCCAGTTGCATTAAACCGGTGACAGCGTTTATCGAGCGCTATCATCTATCGCAATTTGCTTTAGGTACTAAAAACGTCTCCCAGCGCGATATAAACTTTGTTTGGGTTTATCCACTACATTTAGAGTATTAAAAGAAGTCAAATATTTTTTTCATTAGTAATAGGTTCGACGAAGAGATGCCTATGCTCAGCAGTGGGCGGAAGAAGGACTGGGGGCACGACGACAACGACGACGACGACGACGACGAAGACAAATCGTCGGGCGGCGGCCGCGTAAAAATTATTTTTTGTAACTTTCAGACAGTTTGTTGCCTAACCTTTCAAAATGTAATCGGTAGTCACAGTAATCCCTCGCACCGTTTGAACGCGCTTTATATGGCGCTGCCCATTTTGCGGGACGCCAAATCCGGCGATCAGGTAGCCTGTGCAGGCTACGTGAAGAAAGCCATTTGAATAATCAGATTGGACCTTAAAGACTGGCTTGAAGAGTTTTTGGTGCTAGATCTTAGCTAGGTCAAGTTCTAATTTTGGTTTGGAACACCTCTAACGGGTACACAATAAAACAATGCCTAGATTATCAATCCCATATTTAGAACCGTATATAGCACATCCTGAGAGCATATCTAGAAATGCAACGGGAAATTATGACAGGACATAATAAATTGAAAGTCAATTAGTTTTGGAATTCAGGTATGGTATGATTTACCGTATCATTATCATTGAGTCCTAAGTGTCGTAAATTACGAATAAAACGCGATCTAAATTACAAAAGTTGAAAAATAAATCTCCGAACATCTCATTAAATAAGTAACAAAATTAACCGATGCCCGCAGAAAAAATCTTTTCAGTGTTATTTAATCAGCATTCTAGTTATGTTCTCTGTTTTATCTAGTCTGATTAGACGCCACACTTTTAATGCCATAAATGGAGGATTTTCTCTAGATTCCTAGTCCCAGAAGCGGCAAATTGCACTTTCCAGCTGCATGGCCAATCGGTAATGGCCGATTTTATAAGACAGAGAAAATGACAGCTTTTTGTGCCCAATAATTTTGCAGCGAGGTAAATGCTCTCCGTGTGGTACCGCACTGGCAATCTTCCTGTCAATAGTAGAAGTATACAGATAAGAAATTACGGCACCTCTAAAATGCCAATGAAATTCTTGGAAATCTAGGAGTTAAAAGTAGAGAATCGGCAGCGCAGTTCAGACAACGGGCATCTTTAATTGACGAGAGAAATCAGATAAAGAAGTATTGCATTCCTCGGGGAAACCTACCAAATTAATGCATTCGGGAAATTAAAGTTGTTCAGAAACATGAATTGAATCTAGTCTTTAAAAAAGTTTTAGTATATTTTGATCTGTGATCATCATCATCATCACAAAGTTACGGTTAGAGTCTAAAAGTTTGATTAGTTTACCTAGCTAAAAATTCAACAAACTACAAGAAATGTCCACAGCGTATCTACAGAAGAACAAGGCTGAGAAGTTTTCGCATACTCTACTTATAAGGAGTATATAAAAAAGCCGATATTAATCCGATACTTAACAATGCAACACACTTCGTTTAACGCATTCAAGTGAAATTTCAATTAAAAACAGTGTAAACGTCTCCAATATCTGATATCTGTAATTAAATCGCGGAGACATAGCTGTCGCCGCGGCGTAACAGCAGTTTATCGCTGCATACATTATCGTGCCGAGAGCACGTAGAAAGTCAAGAGACTTGAGTTTCAAATGCAATTGCCGCACTGATTCAATATATGTGTGCTCACGTCGGAGTACAGTGATCTTTATGAGTTGACCGTTCGCGGCTTGAGTTGAGCTGTGTTGTAGAGTACCTACCAGGAGATTCATGTGTTTCATGACTTTTATATTACACTTTACAAATAAGTTGTTATCGTCTCGTATCATATTCATCCTACAGTAAGTTATTATAAGTTAATGCGACAGTAAGTTTGTGTATTTAATTGTTTGTCAGTTCATGCTTCAACCACTGAACCTATTTAGAAGAAATTTGATATGGGTTTTATCCCGAAATTTCCACGGGCAGCGAGGCCTACGGGCACAGCTAGTATTGTATATTTTTGCATTCTTTGCAATCTTGTCTTGATAACTAGAGCACAAACTAAGTATCTGTCAGCTGGACGAAGAAAATAACTATTTTG
Organism: Acrobasis consociella; assembly: GCA_963555685.1. Lineage (NCBI taxonomy): Eukaryota > Metazoa > Arthropoda > Insecta > Lepidoptera > Pyralidae > Acrobasis > Acrobasis consociella. The sequence continues at coordinate 351,908 of OY743119.1, read as the reverse complement.
AAGCTACTCTCAGTCAGGATAATTGTTCTCGTCTCTGATCACGGAATCTCTTTACTTGAGTTCCATTTACCAAGTATATCCCAACACCTGCTGTGACTCAGATCAGACCCAGCAATTACGGACCACCTGGAAGGCAATCGATTCCACTCAATACTCGCGAATTAATCGCCTTCGTTTATATGAACTGATATCATCTGCATGGGTGAGTAATGAACCGCATCGGCAGAGCGAATCATAAATCATTTGCATTGGGAGTATTCGGTAAAAGATATGTAGTCAGTTTTTTACAAGATTTCGACCAAACAATGCAGGCGCAGTCGGATAAACGTATGCAAAATTCTATCGGCGAAACGTGGAAAGGACATAATGTTAAAAATAAATGTTGTGTCAAAAAGTAAAGCGAAGGAATGATCATGCTTCATGCGTCGGAAAACAATCAAAAAAACGGGCATCTTTCTTTTTTACCTAAATATCTATCCATAAATAAAGAAGTTTTCCCCTCCCCTCTCTATGACCTATGCATATGATGCACATAGGCCTGATGGTAAGTGTTTCAAACGTGAACAGCATTAGATATGTCGCTTACATACGTCCTAGTACAAATCCATGTACCAGTTTCACGTTATATGTAGGTGATTATGGTAAATATTCAAGAGGTAAGAAATGGAGGTTCTTCACTCGCACCTCAGGTGGATCATTAAATAAAATACCTAACTTACCAGTTCAAATAGTGTGCACCATTCTCCAACCAGTGGTGAACTGTAACAAAAGAGATGTTGGCCATTAGGTAGCGATTAACGATCGATAATCAAGATGGGATAAAACATCATTAAACTTATTTCTTTGGGGCACTGGGCAACACTCGCCACACACATCCAATATCCACTAGACTGGGTAGCAAACTGCTCAAGAAATCTACAATATTATAAAATAATACCCAGACCACGGAGCGGCTCTTAGGGCTTTCACAGACCAGTGACAGTATGCCCGCGATGTGTCGCGAGTCGGCGATCGTCTCCGATTATCGCCAATAATCGCGCGGAGTTTTTGATAGATTGTGACCGATTGACATATGTCACGCGACCGTTTGCGACGTCGCCGACCGATGTGCGATATCGCGTGACTTCGCACGACGCAGGTCGTTGCTGGTCTGTAAGATTGCTAAAGCCTGTGGGCCCAACGCAGATGACAGACTATCCGTGATGCGTATATGCGCAAAAAGTCCGGCGCGCGTCGTGCGCGTTACTCTGCATATGATTGCATGGCTTCTATTTTCACAGACTAAAATAAGAGTGTGTGAACTTATGTACACGCGTTAGAAGTTATACTTCTTTGGCGTGAACATAGATTCAGTGCAGCCAGATCGTGGGCTAACTTCATACTGTTGCTTTTTTCTAGCGGTGTGTGCGCTTTTTTCCCTTGCTTTTTTCCCAATCGCGCCAAAAGAAGTATAACCTCAAATGTGCGTCACGGATTAGTCTGTCGTCTGCGTTGGGCCTTAAAATTATGACATTGCTAGTAACAAACTACCTAAAAGGTAAAGTCAAAAACAATATCAAATCATTACCGAAAGTTAATTCTTTGCCAGATTCACACCAAATGCACTAGACGTCGTCGTGACAAACTCATAGCGTTCGATTCCGTGCCGAGCACTATCACTTTCGATGACCGGTCGACATCAATTCGGGTGTCGGATCTAAACTAAACAGATTGAGCCATTAATTGTACTCATTAACATATTATGTCATGTCCATGTCAGCCCTCCGGCGTTGACCCTCGGCTCTGATTTACATAATTGTATCACTGACACAGAATTAATAATAGTATACTGATCTGAATGAGTATTAGTTGAAGCTTTTATAATAATGTAAGATATATTTTTAAATTAGACTTATTATTATAGAAGTAATAAAGTACCTACTTAGGTACAAGCAAATATTGAACTTACTATCAATAACTTCCACATAATGTTTTAACTGGGTAATTCCGACGATTTTTCTTTTTTTTTGTTTTGCACAAGAAGACCAGACTCTTAAGTTACTTATTGATATTCCAAGTGTACTTAAATGAATGATTGTCATTTATAGGTACACTTGGTAAGACTCCTCAGTAATTTATTTTACAAAAGAAAATATCTTCCTGTTTTAAAATATGAAAAAACGAATTACACGCTTGCTCTACCGAAACAAAAGGAACTAAATAAAATCCAATCAATTCTTGTTTTAAATGCGCCTGCACTGCACCTCGCCTTGACCGTGAGTGTCGAACGCCTCACTCCGGCCGGCGCCCGCGCCGCTCGCGGTGAAAACTAAACATAAACAAACGTTCAAGAGTTACCGACGCCCACCGACGGTGTTTGGGTTTGGAGACGAATTCAACAAGATTTTGAATGGTGCCCTCGAGAATACTAATTAAAATGTATTTAAATAATTTATAAGACACTATACGTACTGGTTTCCGGTGTAAGAAAACATCGCTGATCCATTTTACTTATGCACATACTATATTCAGTTTCAAAAATTTGCCGAGAAACACATTTTCAATTTATGAATATTTAATAAATATATTGTGGCATTTAAACATTTTTCGTGTGTTTTGGTTGATATTAATGTTTGTGGAAACCATCGCTGCTGTAAGCTTGTAAGCTTGTAATCACCTATTTATTTCCATCGAGAGTGAAAACTAAACAACATCGTCGGAACACCCATAAGTTCGAGAGATCGCGCCACGGTTGTGTTCAAAGCCATGTTAATGGCTGTTAGAAATGCTAATATGCTAATAAAGATTTGTTTGTCTACATGGAATGTTGTCAACGTTGTTATGGCAATTGATGACACATTATTTAAATTTTATTTTCACTAATCATCGTTTCGAGTGAAATCTCAACATTAGGCATATTTTTGTTGATTATGTAGTCACGGATGCACTAGTTATATATTGAGTACACCTTCAAAAAACGTCAAGAAGGCAATAGGGGTGACGACATGGTCCGAAAATTATGATTGTAATTAGTCCGTCTTTTAGATTATCCCAAAATAACGGACCCGTATTTTGCAGTTTACCAAAAAAGTAAAAATTCACAAAGATACGGAGCGTCAAAGTTCCGGAGTGGGAACTTGCGAGTAAAAATGTTTACGCGAAATTTCAATGCGTTGTATCTTTGTCATTTTTGGTTTCTCAAAGAAAAGAAAAAATACATGTACAATATTTTTTAATAATCTAAGCGATGGACCAAACATTTTTTTCACATTTCTATTAGTCTAAATGTGTGTGGCCTGGCTAAAACCAGAGTTATACCAAGAATGTTTTAACATAGTAAATATAAATGCAACATGGTTGCATCAATTGCAAACTGCGCAATATCCAGGAGCAATGAGCTAGCAATTCAGCGGCATACGGTAGCCACTAGCCAGCCGTGATGCTGCCTGAGGCTGGGGTCAACTCTCCGGTTCTGTCGGTTTCACTTTCAAAGGAAGCGGAATTGATGCCATAAATATGATCATAGCGCAACCGGTGCGACTACTAGACCCCTGTGTAGACATATGCGCTGTGAGATATGGGATTACGTGCTTTTGTTGTCTTGAATTTGATTGAAATAATAAAGTTTATCTTCTAGATGGTATCTATATTTAGGAATTTATTAAGCAATACCATAATCAATGTACCATCTACATTTGAAATATACAACAACACCTTGTCCAAGGAAGGCGTTGGTGAACTATATTTAAATAATTTTAATATTATTTCTTGTGAATGTGACCCGAGTCTTATCCTTTGATACTTAATAAGAAACTAGAAAAGAACCCTGGGCTTCGATGCAGCATAGCTAATGATGTAATAGAGAATGCGCTGAGATCTTCTTCGTTAAATTTCCAAATTCCTTATTTGACTTTTAAATCTGGGTATGATGACTGTTCGTCTTACTTTGCTATTTCTTCGTGACAGGACAAACCTAAGCTGTTTCAAGAAAAAACTGTGTTCTTCTTTTTTTTCTGACAAATCACACAGATTGAGCTAGCCCCAAAGTAAGTTCGAGACTTGCGTTATGGGATACTAACTCAACGATACTATATTTTATAACAAATACATATATAGATAAACACCAAAGACCCAGGATAATTTGAAAAAGGCCATTTTCCAAGTTGACTTGACCGGGGATCGAACCCGAAACCTCTGGGCCAGCATCTGTAGAATTGGGAACAATTCGGACCAGCATGGTGACCACTACGCCACGGAGGTCGTCGTTCTTATAGTTTAAAGTCGTGGTGCTGGAGCATGATCGACTATATATACTTCTATAGTTTACACAGTACACACATTTCCATATGAAAGCACCCAGCAACAGAGTTATGCAACCGGCGCCTGCGCACCTGTCGCTCCGCTTTTGGCGATGGGCGGCGACACCCGACGAGACCGCGTCTGTCACGCTGCCCTTCAGACCACCAGCATTCAAGGCCGAGCCTTGCGTTGTTAACAAACCCAGCTTGTAAACTTTCGACGTTTCTTTATATGTTAAATACAACATCAAATGTCAATCAAAAACCCTGTCATGCGAATTTAGACCAAAATTGCTGTATTCGCAAGATGCGTAATAAATTAACACGATTTTATCATTATTATTTTAGCCGCATAACGTCCACTGCTGGGCATAGGCCTCTCTCAAGGATTTCCAAAATGACCGATCTAGAGCGGCTTGCATCATACATATATAACACTATTTAATAGAATCTTACTACCTCCGTGACGTAGTGGTCACCATGCTGGTCCGCCACCCAGAGGTCCCGGGTTCGATTCCCGGTCAGGGCAAGTTGGAAAATAGCCTTTTTTTAAATTGTCCTGGGTCTTGGATGTTTATCTATATATGTATTTGTTATAAAATATAGTATCGTTGAGTTAGTATCCCATAACACAAGTCTCGAACTTACTTTGGGGCTAGCTCAATCAGTGTCATTTGTCCCTATATATTTATTTATTATTATCTCTTTATTTATTATTTACTAAGTACATACTTAACACATTGCTGGTTACTCAACAAGACACAATAGAAGTAACAATTGATGTACGTGACGTAAGTGTGTCCAACAACGTGTTAAATTATTAGTAGTGGGGTTGTTACAAGTCTGGCATCTCTTCTGATATGTGTCTTTCTTTTTATCTTACATCTCGGCAAGTATACTAGACCGATTTCAATCTTTTTCGAAAATATTTTTATGTCATCCACTCGCCCACCAAACACCACATGGAGTTATCGTCAAAAAATAATTTTCACAAAAGAATACACATACAAAATCCTGATAATTAAGTCAGACTTTGAGCAGAGAACTTTGCTTGCTTCGCTTAATTTAGCTGCATATTACATTATTTTGATCGTAAAGTTTGGAGCTATTCATGTCCACCGTACGTGTTGAATAAAAGCATGAATAAAGAATTCGTTCCGATGATAGCATCGTCCGCCGGCATCAAACATTCAACTCCAATTTGGCTCGTAAACAAACACACCTACTACAAGTGTACGATATTGTATATTATGCTATCTGCATCGAAGAGCAGTTTAGTGGACCTCTATCATACGCTTGAGGTCCTAGTACTAGTAGTTTTTGGTGATATGTATTTCTCTATCATTCGATACTATTTCTTATATTTGTATTGAGCTCTTCGCTATTTATATTTAATTACTATTACTATGGTTATAATTAGTCATGATCTTATTTATGTCCCAATAACGTTATGCTACATATCTCTGGTTTGGTCTAAGATTTTATATTTATGTGAACTCTGAAATGTTTCCGAATGCGTTAAACGTAGTAACGCAGCATAGTCAGTCAGTAGGTATTGTGTGTATTGTAGACCGGAGAGGGGAAATCCTGCGGAGAAAGCGACCGGAGGCTGCCTTGTTGCAAACCAGAATGCTAACACTGGAATACACAATGGAATTCTTAGGCAAAATCAATTTCCTTACATCCTTAAGGGCTAATTTAAGTATAGTTTGAGAATCGTAAGTGAATAATATAAATTATAGTAATAATATTACAAATAAAGCACGATATAAAATTAATCCTAATCAACACAGTATGTTTGTACTTCCTACTGACAGTTACGAAGTACAGAAAACTATCATATCACTAAATAATACGCCCTCAGCAGGATACGATCATATAACAACTAATATTTTAAAAAGATGTGCCCCTACTATCGCCCCAGTACTTACTCATATTATAAATTTATCTTTGTCCCAGGGAGTATTTCCAAAACGTCTAAAAAAATCAATTATTAAACCTATCTACAAAAAAGGCGATAAAAATTGTATTGCAAATTACAGACAAATAGCTCTAATCCCTATATTCTCAAAAATATTCGAAAAAATAATGCACAATCGTATTTCATCTTTTCTCGACAAAAACAATATATAGTATATTGTTTTTGTCGAGTGCCCTCAGCAAAATGGTTTCCAAAAAGGAAAATCTACAACCTTAGCAGCATATAACCTTATAAATAAAATAACGGAAAACATTAATAAAAGAAACCCGACCACTGTTACGCTATTTGATATGTCAAAAGCATTCGATCTAGTCTGTCATAAAATATTGTTGAGCAGATGTGAGGTGTATGGTATTCGTGGAAAACCGCTAGACTGGTTAAGATCGTATTTAACAGAACGAACTCAGTATGTAGAAATTGCAAAACTGGATCAAAAAAACAAAGAGGTATTGTACAAATCGGATAAACTAGTTTCTAAATATGGCGTGCCGCAAGGTAGCGTACTGGGTCCACTTCTCTTTCTGCTCTACATCAACGACCTACCAAATGTCACACAGCACGAATGTTCACTCTTCGCGGATGATGTAGCCTTAATAGTATCATGCTCTAACAAAGAGACATATAATAAGGATATAAACCAGGCTATATCGGATATTGTGCAATGGCTTGAACTAAATAACCTAAAGGTTAACAGATCAAAAACTAAATACCTGCAATTTCATAGTCAAGGTGGCAGCGGACTGCCACTGTCACTAACCCTTAACAAGGAACAAATTGACGAAGTTAAAAATGCAGAGTTTCTCGGTATAACATTAGATAAGTGTTGTACATGGAAGCAACATGTAGATAAACTGTGCTCAAAATTGAATCGTTTTGTATACGTTTTAGGACGTCTTACTGCAGTAGCAAACCAAAAAACAGCTCTTCAGGCTTATCACGGATACGTTGCCTCGAATTTAAGATACGGCATCCTGTTGTGGGGAAATTCGGTAGAAATAAACAGGCTATTTTTAGTACAGAAAAATTGCGTTAGAGCAATGTGTAACGTCCCTCCTAAAACAAGTTGTAAATCACTTTTCAAAAAACTCAAACTGTTAACTCTTTCAGGCCTATACATATACAAAATCTGTGTTTTTGTCATAAATAATAAGCACCTGTTCAGAAAGCGAGGCGATCTTTGTAGTTTCAGTTGTAGATATCCAAATCGCCTGCTCCTGCCTTCTAGTAGAACTTTCATATGCTCTAGAGGCTGCGGTACTATGTGCGTAAATTTTTTTAACAGAGTACCTGATGAGTTCAAAGCCCTACCTACTAGACTTTTTAAAAAGAAATTACTTGATTGGCTCGTTGAAAAATGTTTTTATAATATTAATGAATATTTAGAACCAAATTGAATTCTCTATACGAGTTAACATATATTTATATTTATAACTGACACTGTATTGTATTATCTTGGCATTTATTTGACTAGGTACTATATCGTTTGTTGTAAAAACATATTAATATTTTGCATGCTGAAAACAGCAAGTGTACGATTCCAAAATTTGTACTTATAACACCTATATTGTACGTCACTTATGCAAATAAAAATTTCATTTCATTTCATTTCATTATGAAATCGTAGTGTACGTTTGCTTAATGCGTAAATGGTAAGAGCCGATCAAGGGAATAATAGGCTTAAAATCTAAGGAACAATGTCAACACACGATGCGGCTGTCAACACGTCATTAACTTGATTCCCTTTGCCACTAACACTTTTATTGCGTGCACTTTAACTGTCGATGAGTACACGAGTATTGTTTTGATGTGGATTCAGAGAGAAATTAACCGACTCTGTCTGTTTTGTTTTGTTATCGGGTATGGTGATAGCTGTAACAGCTTATGACAAAATCCTTTCTAAATATACTGCGAAAGTCAATCTGTCTCTCTTTCTATTACCTCTTCACGCCTTAACTACTAAACCGGTTTAGATGAATTTAGTATGGATATAGTTTGACACCCGGGGACAGATATAGGATAGATCCCTAAAATCATACGGACAGCAGAGCCCGCGGGCTCAGCTAGTAGCCCATAAACTCATCCCAGGCTCTGAAGCAGCACAACTAAGGGAGTTTGTAAGAAACTTAATGCGGGAGAACTTCTACATCTCATTTTGTGCAGCAGAAATTAACGCTCGTTTGTCTTCACTCGATGATATACTAGATGAAGAGGAGGTAATAAAACAATATTGTTCCTACAGCAGTCATTGACTGGATATTACTTTCTAGATTTCTGTAACAGAATGTAGGTCAATTAATAGTCAGTTCCAGCGGCAACGCAGCAATGTTCATTACATACAATTACGCGTGGTCGGCGCGAATCGCGAGGTGTAAGCTGAATTCATTACTTATACTTAACCGTTTATATTTTACAAATTGTGTGTTGAATTCTATCAAACTTACATTCATTTTTTAACACAAATTTCACACTAAATATATAATCCAAAAGGATTAGGAGGGATAGTATGAGGCATATATGTCCAACAGTGAACGCAAACAAACTAAGAAGAACAAGAAGATGACGTAAAATAAAAATTATTCCGAGAACTATTAAGCCATATCAAGCTTATTATATACAGTTATAAAACGTTCACAAATAAAATAAAGTTCAAGTAAATAATAAAAAATAATGCCGCTTAAAGTTATGAATAATCGAAAGGGTTTTCCTTTCCGAAACCGCAATAGAAAGTAACATGCTCGTAAAACCAACAACGTAGCGCAGTTCTATGTTCCCCTGCTCGGCGTTACGCTAGCGTTTCCTGAGGAAAAGCTATAATACTTGGGCGATCAATGTCGAGGTTATGTCATGGAAATATCGGTCCCACCAAAATATGGGAGTCAAGTTCATTACGAGAGATATGATTCGGTTGTCAATTTCACTGACAAAAGAATTGAGATTTGCTGCTTTCGCCTTTAGTTAGCTTGCCATGTTCCTGCGTGTCTAGATATAGATCTATTATCTACATTTTAAAATCAATGAAGTTATAGGGTTCGAAAGCAAGTTCAGCTTTCAGAAAAGTATGGCACGACTGTCTTTGTTTGAATTTACTCGACTTGGCACTGATATGACCCCAGATGTGATATCTTTAGAGATCTAAATTTTAATAAAAGAATCTATATCTGCTATCTGCCCTCTGTTTTGGAAACATTCAAAATTTTATTGTATAACCAAAAGTACAAAATATTCCTAGTAAGTACTCACAAAATTTTTTCATTCGCTCTCGTTCTCTCGCCAGCAAGCGGTCTTCAGTGAATTTAATCGATTTTTTCAATTTAATCGATGAAAAGGTACCTTATTAATTAGCCGTTTTAAAAATCGGTGAGGTAGATATCGATACAATCGACAAGTCATCCCTAAGAAAGGGCAGGGCATTGAATTGTATCGATTACAATAGAGAAATTCGAGTGAGCACGGTAACGAGCCCGCTTTCTTCTCCCGCCCGATCCTCGGAAGTCTCGAATTATTTCATGCTCATTGCGCACCGCATCGCTAATTTGTTATTTATTTACAAACAAACCCGCACTTGTATAACGGAAGAACGGTACCGTCCTAGCTTTCTGTATTTTAATTTGATTGCATCATTATTATAAACTTTTCTAGAAAAGTGCTTTGAAGCGAGTATTCGACTAAGGAGGTAGGTATTAGGACTCTTACAGACCAGCTCGGTGGTACGGTGGGAGTGCGCGTTACTAGCCCTTTCGCAAGCAAAGCGACAGCGGGCGTGATTCGCTTGGATGAGTGACCACAAGTGGCATAAAAAATCTCGCGGGCTCCTCCGTGCTTCGGAAGGCACGTATAAGCCATTGGTCCCGGCTGTCATCATTGTATAGCAGTCGTCAAGCTATGTCAGATACCGTTAGGCAGCCTGAAAATTCTGACAACAGTGTATACCATAGGTCGGCGACGATCTGTAAGAGCCTTTAATAACATCCAACCTAACTTAGTCATAAAGTAAATTCTTAGTATAAATATCTGAGTATCTTAACAAATATAAAAGAAGAAATGGACGATTTCAAAGGAAAAGTTCACCAATCATAATAACCATCCTCCGTAACAAGCTTTTCGACGTTATAAAAACCGCAAAATTATCTCTGTTTCGTAACAGCGCACACGCCATTTCATTTCAATTATTTCAGCCTCGGCATGTGAGGAACGTTACCGATTTCTGCGGCGAACCGTAAGGAATGCTCGCTTGCACCAAGTTTTCAACCTAATAAAATCGCGAGCAGAAAATAATAGGAAGGAACACATTCTCTTTGCTTAAATTGCTTCCTGAAATGTACTAATTGCTTCTTAACCGCCGAATGGAACATACAACACTAGCATCCATTTTAAGAAATCTAGTTATCCCCTGACTGAAGAGATGAAATAGGGGGATGAACACTTTATAGGGCGTTGTTTGGTGGATGGGATTGGTGACTTTAACTGAAGTACGATTAATAACGATTAACAAAAAAATATATACATACTTACAGAACTTTACATGAGCCTTAGCAGTAATAAAGCCGCATAATTATTGCTTCTGGCTTATACATAATTGAAATTTAACTTTTTTATTTGTAAATATGTAAATTATTTAATAAGCTTGTACGAGTAAACATCAATGAGGCCTCTCCAAACTGTCTGGTCAGCGTGGAGAGTACAGGCGAAATCCTCTGGCTACTCTGGGCTATATAGAGAGGGTCGCGCTCCCTGATGATGATTTTGATGTCAATTATTTATTTTCCTTATTAACAACTAACCTTAATTATACACTCATAGGATTAATTCTGTGCCTAGTTTTAATTGCGGCTAAGAAAAATTGAATCTTTTCTTTTAAATGCAAGAATGGTGTTGTATAGTACTATAATAGACTGAAATAAACCGGTAAATAGGAGCAAAATAAAGCTAACGGACAATGCAGTATCTCATTTCCGTGTTTTAATTCCACAAAGTCTGGGCGCGCCTACAGCCGTGGGTGCTGCGCCCCGCCAGTTCTTTATGTACGCTGCACCAAACAGTCTCTGCGGCTTTCTATGTAAATTAATGGGAGTGCTCGTTCACGCGAATTTTAAAATAATGGCTTGTTCTATTCCCTTGTTTCCCTTTTTTTAATTTACCTGCAAATACAGATAAATTATGCGATAAATAATGAGGCAGACCGATGAAAAATTCGATACGTTACTCTATTAAAGTACCTACACATTAATTTGTCGTATCTTATGTTATTATGACTTGCAGTAATAAGGCGGTTTTCAACAAGTCAAATCGGATACTGATTTCTCAGAATCAGAATCAGAATCAGAATCAGAATCAGAATCAGAAATCATTTATTGCACAACTGTGAAAACAAATATTTTCTTTGAGATTTGTATGAAATAAAGACTAATGACGTCATGGTTTCTTGGAGTCAAATAGCGCTCTTAACATAATTACGTTTTTTCACAATAATCTTATACCTTTAAACGAGCAATTCTTGTATATTTATTTATTTATTTATAAATTTCTGTGATCTCGAAAACGGCTCTAACGATTTCGCAGAAAATTGGTATATGAGGGTTTTTGGGGGTAAACAATCGATCTAGATTAGTCTTATGTTTGGGAAAACGCGTGTTTTCGAGTTTTCATTCGTTTTTCTTTCCACGCAGAATATGGTCGCAAATTTCCTCGCACCGGCCGCCATCCGCTTAGCTCAGTGGTTAAGGATGCTGACCGCTAGAAAGAGTGTTACGGGTTCGAATCCCACTCGGTGACTTACTTTTGTTTTTTTTTATGTTCAAGTTTATATATAATTTTTTATTTTGTAGTGTTTTTAGACAAGTTTAAAAAAATGTAGTTAATGTTTGAGATGTAACCGACCGAGCAAAGCTCAGTCACCCAGGTACTAAATCTAAAATCACGTTGAAAATGTATGTGGTCAAGTCATCAAGTGACATTCGTTTGTGACGTTTTATTTTAATAACAGTACCAAATATATTTTTTCTTGATCTAGGAACCATACTTATTGCAATCCTTTCAAGTAATTTCTTATTATTTTAAAGCATATTCAGAGGTACCACACGGGCACGCAAATACGAGTAGCTACCATATTCGAATGTCGAGACCAATATCTTTATTGTTCTAGATAATTGTTGCACGGCATTGAGTGGAGCGATATAATATCTATTAACTGATTAATCTGTGGCAATGTCTTTTCAATCGCTTCGTTATCCAATAACAATAACGGTATCCATTTAATTCAATCATAACGGTAGCGTGAGAATTATAACAGAGTGCGAAGGTCGGTCACAGTATTGGGTTGTTCATTTATTATTGCGACATATGTAGGCATCGACATAATAGGGGTGACGACAGGGTCCGAAAAGTATGATAGTAATTAGTCAGTTTTTTAGATTATCCAAAAATAATGGACCCGTATTTTCCAGTTTACCAAAAAAGTAAAAATTCACAAAGATACGGAGCGTCAAAGTTCCGGAGTGGAGGCTTGCGACGCGACGTCACACTTAAGTAAAAATCGTGCTTAAGTGTGACGTCACACAAAATTTCAATGCGCTGTATCTTTGTCATTTTTGGTTTTTCAGAGAAAAGAAAAAATATGTGTACAACATTTTTTAATAATCTAACCGATGGACCAAAAATATTTTTCTATTTGTCATTCCTATTAAAAACATAATAGCTCGTATGTGTATTCTGCTGTAGGTATCACGGTGCGATTTCACCAACAAATGCAGAGGGACACTACAAGAGAGGGTGCCATGGTGCCATAGATAGCAGAAAAAGTAGACAGGACATTTTAAATTAAGTATTCAAATGACGCATTAAGGCATTTTTTATCACTACCTACTAAAAGATTTATTAACATTTTAGGCTTACACTCACACTAAGAAATTATATTTATTACAAATGCATTTTTACAAAAATAAATTTTATTTATTTATTTCACTTTATTACAAATGTAATAGGTGGAGTTACTTATAGGCTTTATTTATCATACAACATACTGGTGATGCAGAAATAAAATTAAAATTAGTAAAATTATAATAGAAGATAACATTAATAGAACACATGAAATTTTTTTCAAGCAAAAATTTCAACTATAAATATTTTCATGTCAATACATATTTTTTATTCACTATCGTCAATATCGTATTCGCGAATTAATGAAACCTAACGAAATGTTTGAGTTATGTCTGCGCTGTGCGCATTTTGAAGAAAAAAAGCTTGCCATCTCTGTTCCTTTCTGTAATCTACACAACCGATTAAAGCTCAATGAATTCGAATAATACGATCGGTTGCTAAATATCAATTAACCTTAATCTGGGTGGGCGGCCGTCGTAAACAATGCTTAACTCGCGATATCGAGCGTTAACAGATTATTATTGTCGGTTTTATTTACTGTCTTTACGCAATTTTTGTCGCACGAAAAGATTTTAATTACCAATGTATTTTTTTTAATTGAAATTAAAATGTTTATTTCATAAGCGGATTCAATAACCAATGCCTTCCCGAATTATTTTAATTTGATTTAATTATTGGAAGGATTGTCAATTTCTTACTTTTCGTATTCTACGAAAATGATATAAAGACTTCTTTTCGGAAAGATTTCCATATGTCTCGCTAGAAGTACTTAGGAAATTTTAAAAAGTTTTAGAATCAAATATTTGTGGAGTGAAATTTCCTCACATTCACGTGGCTTCGCTTTGGCTCTTTGGTCTAAGATCCTGAAGACTCTGCCTATACGGCAAGGAGTAAAGACGTAAATAACGACACAGGTAGCGCCGGCTAATGACAGTCATTGCCGGTGATCACGCAACTGGCTGATGATGCCGACTCATCGCGAATTATATAAAGCGTTTAACGACGTGCGTTGTGTGCTATTACGCTTTAAACCACTTCAAACCATCATTAAATTTAAAATTTAACCACTTTCAACCGTCATCGTAAAGTTTACACAAGTGTGAACGCAATCCAAATTGTACAACTTTCTGATAAAGTACTTTAATGAGTAATTTCACTTCTGTAAATTCTAGTAGGCGGAACCTTGTTCAAACCTCCGCCCACCGAATTTCACACATTAATTTGATCATAACTACTCGCTACTCGTTATAAAAACAAGAAATTAATTATATAAACTTTAACAAACAAGCTTTAACCTAAAAAAAATAAAATTTAAAGTGCTCCTCAAGAAGAATAAAACGAGCCCTAACTCGATGATGTTACCTCGTTTCATTACAGAGTTCCTATGGTCTCCTGTCAACTCCATCATCAAGCAGCTCCATGTCATCTTAATATACATTGTCACGCGATACATATAATACGCGTAAAAATTTCAGCTTATTTAGAAACCGGGAATTGTGTCAAATTTAACTGGCAAGATTTGATTACAGACAGACAGGTAAACGCATCTTGCACTAGAGACGATCTGATGGAGGCCCTCCGAGAGCTTCAGATGTAGCCAAATTCTGGGTTTTTTAAACAGCTCATTTCAGTCAGACTTAAGACCTCTCCCAATAGTCCCAGTACAGGAAGGATTTGCCTATAATCACCAAGCTGGGCAGGTAGGCTGGTGAAATGTGATCGCAGTAGATGAATAAATAAATATATAGGAACAAATTACACTGATTGAGCTAGCCCCAAAGTGTGTTCGAGACTTATGTTATGGGATACATAGATGGTAGGTTTAAAGTCTTGTACAGAAAACACCAATTCTTTATTACCAATACTTCCCGTAGTAGCCTTTTACAAAACCCGTGAGAGAGAAAAGGGATGGAGAAATTTAAATGTCATACTTTGCCAGTTAGTAATAGTGGTAATAATAACTACTTGGTCTAAAAACCTCGTATCCATGGTCGAACAAGAGTATAAAAAACACGTTGTATCGATGATTTAACACGTTCGACAAAACACCAAGTCATCGGTGGTCGATTTACTCGAATGTGACAACGAGGCATTGTTCCGACCGCCAGAACAATGAGCTTATAACCAGGTTACTGTTGCTGCGCGCGCTTTATTAGGAGTTACAATTACAAAAGTAGTGTATAAGTAGTTCATAAGCTCAGGAAAGGGGTTGTTAGATGTTGCAGTCTTTTTGCGCGATAACTAAATTTTTGCGGTCAGAAATGTTTACGCTGCTAATGTCTTTTATTTAAGGACGTGTTGTTGTTTTCCATGTGTGTAAGTGCCAACACTGGTGTCAGATTTTCAGGCTGCCTTTAGGCATCTGACGTAGCTTGACGACTGCCATACAAAGATGACCAGAGATCGGAATCACGGGTGCTATTGCTATCAAAAGTATGGATATGACTAAAATTTCCGGGACTTCTCGATAATCGGTACCTTATTAACGGACATAAATACATTACCTACTAAGATTTTTAATGAAGATTATTCAAAAAAAAAAATATCTAATAAGATTTCTAATGAAGAAAATTCAAAGCTTGTAGTATGCATAACTCTATACTTTTGATGACAATGGCGCCCATGATTCCGATCTCTGGTGATGACAGCCGCGACCAAGGGTTTATACGTGAATTCTGAACACGTAAAAGCTAGACAAATGTGATTGCAAGCTTTTATTTAACTTGTATGTATGAATGTTTGTTTAGGTCAAATCTTGCAGCTCGATTTTCAATCGATTTAGCTGAAATTTTGCTGAAATTTACTCGTGTAAGTCGGATGACAACACAATATTTTAAAGTCAATGAGCTGTTCTGATGATGGAGCCGGAAGATCTTCGACGGAACTCAGTTATAAAACAACATAACCTCAATGAGTAGGACTCGTTTGATTTGTCTTGACGAGCACTTTATGGCAGACGATTCCTAGGACTGATCACGGAGATGAAAGTTGGTTGATGGAATTCAGAAACAAAACGACGCAACTCCATCGAGTTTGGGCTTATTTTCTTTGTCTTATTAAATACTTCGGTCTCACGATAAAAGCTTGTACAGAAAATGATTTTATTTTAAACTTTTTTTACTATGTTCTCCCTATATTTCAGGCTGTAAGTACTTACCTACGCTAGACAACATGGAATTCATGGCTTTTTGGAGAGGACTACCTACATATTGCCTTGTTTGTTTGTAGTTTGTTTTAGTATTTGTTGTTATAGCGGCATCTGAGAAAATTTCAACTGTACAACTAAGACGTTTCATGAGATACAGCCTGGTGACATATAGACGGACTGACGGACAGCGGAGTTTATTGTTAGGATCCCGTTTTTACCCTTTGGGTATGGAAAAAAGAAGTAGGTAAGTACCTACAAAACTAGTAACTACCCAATGCTACTCATATGGTGATGTGTAACCGCAAGCGCACATTTGGGGCCGTGTAGTACCGTCTGGCCATTGTTTTACGATTTATCGCCCGCTGGAGACTCCGGCGCATGAGTCCTCTGACAGTGGCCGAGACACGTGGAACCTTGAGCAGGATGATTTGGTTGAATTGGATGATTCTTTGTGTGGTAAATTATAAAGGGGGAAAAGATATATTACAAAGAAACTATATACTTATATACTATATACTTGATTACAAAGAAAAATATTTGTACCTAGTACTTACGTGACATGCTGCTTTTTCGGTTGTGCTGGTTTATTAGGATTCTGTACCCAAAGGGTAAAAACGGGACCCTATAACTAAGACTCCCTGTCCGTCTGCCTGTCACCGGGCTGAATCTCATGAACCGTTATAACTAGACTGTTGAAATTTTTACAGATGATGTTTTTCTATACAACAACAAATACTAAAAACATTAATATGAGTGGGGCTCCCAACATACAACAAACTGATCTTTTAGAGAGAACGGAACCCTCGTGCGTGAGTCTGAATCGTACTTGGCCGGTTATTTTTTATACAAAATACAGATTTTCTAAGTTAGCGAATTTTTTAATACAAAGGTGTGTAGTTTGTTAGTTCTTCACGCGCAAACGGCTTAACCAATTTTGATAAAATTTGGTATGCTGGAACTTGACATCCTGGATAAACACATAGGCTACTTTTTCCGCGGGTAACACCGCGGGGCGCATCTAGTAGTATATCTTGTATTGTCACATACGTGTGTGAAAAAGTCACAAATTTAAAAAAAAATGGTTTATCCACAGCCCGTAGATTCAACATCGGGGTTGCCTCACACAATTTGTAAAATAATAGCTTATGTGTGTGTTGCGGATTACTAACTGTGAATATTTGACGAAGCGTGTTGCGGATACTAGCAATTTATAGCTTCTTCTTCTTATCGTGTGTGTTAGTGACTAACACTAGTGTCAGAGTTTTTAAACCGCCTTAAAGGCCTCTGACATGGTTTTAGGTAACGACCAATGTCAAAGACAGTGACCGGGACCGACGGCTGAACGTGCCCTCCGAAGCACGGATCATCTTACTTATCAGACAATCAGGTGATCAGCCTGCAATGTCCTAACCAAACTAGGACAACAACACAAAATCGTTGCCCCCGCTGGGAATCGAACCCGCGACCTCCGGGTATGAGCCAAACGCTCCAACCATTACATCAGGGAGGCAGTTGATAATATTTATAGTTTATTATCCAAATCTAAACTAATACATACAAACTAAATCTTACCGTGCTATCTGGAGCGCCACGTTCGCGGGAAACTGTCTCTTATCACAATCTGCACGCGCTGATAACGTTATCAGTTCACGAGAAAAACTGTTTTCTGCGCGCGCGCTGACGACAATACAAACAATGACGATGACGTCATGAAATATATTACCCTATTTTTGTATAACCGTATACGGAAGAAATTCGGTGCTTGTTATATCAGAATGATATTTTGAAAAATTGTCCTTTTGTTTTGTGAAATAAAACTTTTTTACTAACCATCTAACCACTTGATTGATTTTGTTCCTATAAGTTTCTTATTAGTAGTTTAGCACAAAATATTTTCAGTTTATAAAAATCACTTGTTAATATTATTTTATTCTTATGTCTCATCACTAACCCATTAACAACCAATTTACCTCACACAATATCGCTTTTTAATTTATTTTAAAATTAATGTTAAGAGGCGTAAAGGTCCAACCACACAGCGCGGTCTTAAAAATATTAAATAGAAGACGCAACCGTTCGAACGCGATATTTTTTTCTTCTTTTGTAAAACTTAGTCAATGAACGAGCTAAAAAAATAAAGGTCCAGCCACACAGCTCGATGCCAACACAACACTAAACTACACAACTGCAGGGCGCGATGGCCGAACGCGCGCCGCGTACTACCGAGTGTGCCTCGCGAGACCGCGGTGCGAGACATCTGGGAAAGTAGACGGTGGTGCGCGAGACGGAGCCACGGAAGGTCAAGTTCAGGAACGAGTAAACCCAGTTTCAGGAGCGCTGAAACTCGGGAAAATATGTGTTGTGATAGAATCCCCTTTATACACACAAACACCACTATCATGTCTTAACCCCTACAAGGGCAGACAGAGTATTTTGGGTCTTGCTTTACTAATATTATTAATGCGAAAGTAAGTCTTTATTTTTGTTTGTTTGTTTGTTTGTTTCTTTGTTTGTTTGTTTCTTTGTTTGTTTGTTTGTTTGTTACCACTTCACTCTTCAGCCTAGTCACCTTATATTTCTTAAGTTATGACTTATATGTTCAAGTATCCACCGTTATCGCCGTACATAAAGTTAAGAATTCTAGATGTAAATAAAACTCTGTGAAATAAGAAACAAAAAGTGGAAACGAAGGACACCAGTCAATATCTAGCACATACACTTGTAAGTACTTACGTTAAATAAGAAGAGTTTATAACTTTTTAAAACCATTTCACAAAAGAAACTCCACAAATACTACAACTAGTTAGATAGTACACACTTCCAAAAAGAAAGCCTTGGTTCTGTTCAGTATGCCACATCCACAGCATCCGCAGCACGTGAATCAATCCCATATACCTTTCTCTCATTTACTCCTACCAACTGTTTTATGAAATTGAAAGAGACAAAAGATTCGCCACCGCGCAAGTCCTCACCCCTAAGCACAGACGGACAAGAGAATTATTACTTTGAACAATCAATATCTATACTTAATGGAGGAATGAATAGGCTAATGCTTAAAAAGTGAGAGTACTCATAAAATGTTATCTGGGTTTTTTTTTTAAAAAGCCGATTGGTTTATGCAGATATGCACTTCATGGCAATGACTTTCAGATAAGAGACGTGTGTGAACTGAACTACACGTGGCTTTACTTACGACCATATGTTTGAATCATTAAAACATTAAATTCATAATCATCTGCTTTTAGATGTATCTAAAAGCAGATGCTTCGATATTATCACTTTTAATGTTTTAATTCGTTTAGTTTATGGGCTTTTGTCGTGTGAACTAAAATACTTATCATAGCATTGTATTATCAACGAGTACTTTGAATTATTTAACTTATAAAATGAAAACATTAATTTAAGCAAGTGCAAAATTAGCAATAAACCCGGTACGTTTAAGTTAATTACATACAAGGAGACACAAGAAGCTTGCAAACTTGCAAAGATGTACACAAATTATTTCTGCAAATAAACAAATAATTAAATAATCTAATTAGAATCCGATAAATAGTGAGTTTAGTGATGAATTTACCAGATTATTTGCAATTCTAATCGGACATTAATTCAAAATGCTGACGTCACCCTGCGACCTACAATCCCAGCTGGGCAATAAATATTAGTTAAGGAGTTCCCAATGGAGCCTGCAACAGTTCCCACGGCGGTGCGACCTGACTGCCACTTGATGCTGGGACAAGTGGGTGCAACTATTTGTGGCAATCGCGCTGATACTCAAGCTTCGTGGCTATTCATTTTGATTTACAAGTAGGTCGCAGACGTAAAGTCAAACTCAGTAAATTTGTGAAGATAGAAGTTATTTCACATTTGTCTGACTGCGCATTGCATAATGCAATCTGATGTTAACTTACTGTAACATTATTTTAATGTTATTAATTTAAACTACCTAAATATATTTAATCTACTACCTGTAAATTAGCACCAAATCAAGTATTTTTCTTCTTGTTCTAATTATAGAATAAACAAATTATAAAAATTACGAATAAGTGAAAAGTACAATACTTTATGAAGACTTCTATATTTATACCGCCTAATATAAAAAAATACAAAATTCAGCCTCATTACAGTGCAATGTCTTAATGGAAATGTTAATTAAAATAATAATTACCTCACTCACTGCATAAACGAGGGCACGAAAGGAATTATAATAATAATTCTCTATTTAAATACTTCAAAACAAATTGTTACCAATCTAAAAACTCGCTTCTGTAAATCCTTTTCAATAGACAGGAGTCGACCTCACCGGTCCAGTTAACATAATCACTGTGTTCTGCGCATTGACAGTTGATGGCACATAATTTGAGGCTGAGGACAGTCGCTGCAGTAATGGTATATATTATCTCACTGCAGTAATGCGCGAGACAAGGCTAAGCCGGCTTTGTGAGGTTCATACGCAGAGCAATGCCGGTATGGCGCCAGCGAATGATATAGATATACTAGAGTGTTCTATTTATTTTAATGTTATATTAATAAAAGAAAAATTAAAAGTGAAAACATATAAAGAGGTTAAGAACTTAGCGGAAGGAAGAAAGACATGGAAAGCACTCCACCGACAAGAGCCCAGCTCTTAAATATAAGAAGAAGAAGAAGATAAATAAAACTCGCTTATGGTGTGGGTTCAGAAGGAGGAAATCTTTCATGCTGCAGTAACTTAGCTCTTAAAGAAGTTGTAATTACTTATTAGAGACTCCATGAACTTCGTACAGAAAAATGCTGGATATGTAACTTTGAATAAACAAAAACAAAATTATTTAAGTAGCAACATTTATACATACATATCTGTAATTATACATGTCAAATTGATTTAAAACACATTCAGTATTTGTCACAGAAACAAGTTTCTAATATTTATTTTTCAAATAAGCTTTTATCTAAAACAATTAATTTTAAAGTAAAGTGCTTTTGAAATGAAATGGCGACGACATTCCGTGTGCAGTCCATTTTAAGCTATTTAAAATGAATATTTTTTTTACATTGATCTAACTAAACAGAAAAATCTGATATTTTTGTAGAATTGTAAAGAGGAATGTTATTTGTAACAGCAAAAAAATATTCAAACGATTTAAAAAATTTCATCCCTTCCAGACTTCCAGAGATTACATACAGACAGACAGGCAACGGGGCAGGTAAATCTAAATAAAAGTTAGTAAAACAGACAGAGTTTCGGATCTAAATCGAAAAGTTAAAGACATTATAAAAGTATATCAAAGACAATATAATCAACTAGATACGACAAAACACTGTCGGAGCCATTGCACACGACATAGTCGTATAATAAATTATTCGAGTGCTGCGGTTGAGGACAAACAGATGACATCATTAGAACATAGTGCTTCACTAGTACGGCTTGCACCTAACATTGTAAACAAAAAGATAGGCCTTAGTAGAGTTCAATAGAAAATAGCAGGAAGAAAACGTAGTAAACGTATTTTTGTCTTTCTACAACTGGAAAAACTGGAAAAAAAGTCTGGCCTACGCGTACCTTATATAGCACATCATCGACAGCTTTCATGAACTATCTAGCTACTTTATATACAGCACTGTGTATACTTTTAATAGCTTAAGCTACTAAGCTTTTTTTAAACAAAACTTTTGTGCGCATGGCAAGCAATTTGCCACGCGATCAGTTGGCGTCCGCCTTAATCATAATAATCATATTTATTCATAAAAAGTATTTACACGTCAAACAAAAATAAAATTGAATAATAAAATAAAATAAACATACAATTAAATAAATTACGCATACACTTATCTTATAATAATCATATAATTACTAAATAATCAAATGAAAATTATCACATTAAATTGGAATTATAAGCGACATTCATAAAATTCTTCTATACTGTAGAATGTGCGCTCAAGAAGCCACTTTTGAGCTTGACTTTAAAGCTTGTCAATGTAGTCGCCTGTTTTATATCAGGTGGTAACTTATTAAAGACAGACGGCCCCATTACATGAGTCAGTTTTAACTTTTATTTCGTGGTCTGCAGGGTTACTCCCAATTATTCCAAAAGCGGTACGCAAGTCGTACGTAACTACGTATCAGTGCAAAATACTTATTGAGTGTAAATACATGATGATAAAATCTAATTAGGTCTGACATAGAAATAAAACGACATTAAAGGACGACTATCGTACTCGTATTATTCTATGGAGTAACTCCCGACCTCAGGCCAGCATTTGTTTACATAACAAGACAAGCCTTGGTTTCCGTAATACCAAGGCAGAGACGTGGGGTCGCCCGGGGTGCTCCGTGCTGTTCCTCATAGAAAGGTCCTTGTGTTGTGACTGCAGAAAGTTCAACATACTTTTCTATGTCGTAATACGAGTACTTTAGTTTCACGTACGGATATCGTTTTGTTGTCTCTTTCAGATTAATACAGGTAACTGAGCTTGGCCAGAGAGGTTGTAGATAGATAAAAAAATAAAAGCAAAAATTAGACTACTCAAATATAGTCATCAAAGTATGTAAAACGTGAGTTTAAAAAAACATTGGTGGAACGTGGTATGGACATTAGGTAGTACATACATAGATAGGTACTATACTAACTTACTCCAAGAAAAGCGACAAATACATATATTTAACTGCACCAAATTATATTGGATCAATATCAACTTATTATGAATGTGCTTGTCAATGTTTTGTGAAGGTAACAGGGTAGCTGTCCGCTGGACCTGGATTAATATGCTGGAGGTCTACTACAAACAATTTTTTTCATAATTTGCGTTAATAAAATTTTAGCCGCCAAAGTAAACTTTATGGAATTGCAATAAAGTCTTAGGCTTGTTATTAATATCGAAAACGTAACTGCGTATGTATTAGTTTCGAACTGAAATAGTGGTAAGTCTTCCAGTCTAGACATGCGTGAATGCAGCACTGCGCCTGCGCGTGAGCGGCTGATTATTATTTATTGGCTCCTCGGAGCAGTGAGGAGAATTTAGTTTATCGCTCTGCGGAAACATCTATAGCATTCCGTCTATCATCAAGGATTTATAACCTGCGAAATACACTTACACTATAATTTACATTTGCTTTGCTTACACCATGAAATCGACTCGAAAGAAGAAGACCAGATAAATCCTAATGAAATGTTACTTCCTCAACCTTCATTTTCGAATATTTAACTTTGGCTTTTAGGATTTCGTAGTAAACAAGGAACCCTTATAGTTTAGCATGTCTGTCCGTTAGTCTGTCTGTCTGTATATGTATGGACATACCCATACCGAAATCAAATTTATTTTTGGGGTAGGTCATATAGAAGTGTGAGTCAATTTTTTTTCGACTCACCCATCTTGTGGATGTGGTATCTGTACCGTTAAATAGGTCTTTTTAAGACTTTTTAGTCACGTGACAGTTTACAGACATTGCGCGTAGCCCGACACGCACTTGACCGGTTATTATCATTTCTCCCGCAAGAAATTTACATCATTAAAAAAAATGTATTATGCATAGATACATCTTTTAATTTCTTTGGTTCCACTACATTTACTGCATCTCTAAAAATACTTAAGTATAAATCAAGTAAATTTATTATTATGGATACTCTTTCTATAATATATTACTTTTACTATTTGTTCATAAATATGTACATAATTTGAATCGAATTTATATCGGAATTTTGTCTGACTCATTCACTAAGTACTCCATACAGTGTATTGTTAACTAATAGTACTTACCATAGCAAACACATGTCAGTATTCAAGTTAGCAGATATATATGAATATAATTAGCAATATCTATCATCACTACAACAATATTATTTGCGTATTATCTGGAAAAACAAAATTCCTAAGATGTTTCTAGTTGTACATTTCAAAAGTCCATGTTAGTTTGTGTGTTCAGCTGAAGACATGTTTTCCAAGTCGTGTGACGAAGGTATGGGGTATGGAGACACAGCTGGCCAAACAGTTTGGTCATCGAATGGTAATGAAAGCCATGAAAAAAAAAAAAATTATGGTGACTACGTGTTATTTGGTCGTTCGCAGAGCATGTGATATTTATGCATGTAAATTTCACCAAGGAAGGAAAGAAGTTAAGAGATCCTACCCTAGATCCGACCCTAGATCAAAATACAACTTTCCATACAAATGTAGTCTACGTTTTATTTTAAAACTACATGTCCGATTTCGGCAAAATTTTGTAATTTCAAAGATATTGCAGTTATCCAGGGTAATAACTGGTTTTCCACAGTAAAAATATGAACTTGAAATAGAATATAGTGTTTTATATCATTTTTGACCATCAATTAGGGAAACTTCTAAATCGTTATATTTTCTTTCCAGTTCATATTATCACTGTAGGAAACCAGTTATAACCCTATAATTGTAATTTCTTTATAATTACCAATTTTTGCCGGAATCTGACATGTGGTTTCAAAATTAAACGTAGACTACGTTTGTATCGAGAAGTCTAGGGTAAGGGGACTCTTAAGGAAGATATACGTGCCAATAGTCTTACAAAGTGGACAGGAAAAAGCCGGAAAGCAGACCCCCGGGCTTTGCAGCATTACTGCTGAGGATGCAACTGGGAATGCGCTGAGATAATAAAATACCACCACCTCTTAGAATATAATACAAAAATAACAGTTCTAGAATATTTTTATTAAATCATCATATCATTCACAGGTAGTTCACTGCTGGACTAATAAAATAAGCATTAAAATCTAAGCCGGACATTCAGACATCCGAAGCAGTAGACGAAAGCTAGTGGTACGTCACAAAATCTGTTTAGGTACGTTCTTTTTCTTTACCTTAGCGCTTTCCCAATTGCATCCTCAACTCTGTACTGCCAGTGAAAAGGGATCTAAGTCAAAAAACGTGGTTTTGAGAAAATCGAGTTCAAAGTTTCAAAAAATTCCTGCACGTTTTATAAAACAGCTAGAAAATTTTTGATTAGTGATATTGATAGATAATTTAAAATAAAAGAAGTCTCTATGACTAAAACAATTTAAAATAAACTGATTTCAGAAATAATCGAAAAAATTTACAAGTTGTATCACTTGACACGAAAAAATATTCGTGTAAAATGCTATAAAATGACATGCAACTATTTACACATTTTGTATTTCGTTGGTGTCAAATGATACATCACCTTTATTTTAATAGTGTTTTGAAGTGTATAAGAAGATAATCAGGAAATCCCAAAACAAAATTTACTTATTACATGATCAGCTTTTATTACGTCAATTTTATTTTGAACAAAAGTCATAAAAATATTACATACATCAGTTTACACATTTTAGTATACCTTAATATTTTTGTGTATTGTGATATATATCAGATATTTAAGAGATCTAACTATGAAATGTTAAGGTGTATAATGATATAAGTATAAACATATTATTATGTAAAAGTAATGCCTGTGATATAGGGTCCAACCGCCGTCTACCTTAAGGTATTCGAATCCCAAGCAAACCTCACCTAGGTCTCTGGTGCATCTTGATAAGCAAAACGGACGTGGTTATGGTGATATCAACCCGCGCGCGGTGGGATCTAGTCGAAGTCTTTCCACTCTTGATTACTAAATTAGTTGCAAACAATTGGCCAAGTACGAGTCTGGCTACGCGCAGTGCAGTGTTCCGTAGTTACGAATGACATTTACGCGACTAAAATGTCTAAAAAACGAACTATCTATTGAATTTTTATACAATGTTCTTCTTTGGGTACATTTATAAGTTGGTAACCGATAACTTTTTGATTTGAAAACCCTACTAAGCTTTCATTTAAAAAACACTTTTCAAGCTTAAATTTTACCACTTCTTCATGCCGAACATGCCGAATTACAGCTTACTAGTACTTGTAGTCTCTGAGTAGAACCGCGGATTAGCAGACAGAATTTGTTTACTATGGAAGCCTAAAAAGTCCCTAAGTGCCCCTCCAGAATAGAGAAGGGACCAAGACGACCGGAGGTCAGAAGAGCTCAGAATTCCCGAGCAAAACTGCCTAATCGTCAATTGTCCACACCAGATTCCAATCTGCTAAATATATGAATTCATGACATTATAATGTGCATATGCTAAGAATAGAAAAAAGACTTTGCAGAGATAGAAGATTTTTTGCGTTTAGCAGAAGTAAGCAAGACATGGGAATAGACTGAGGGAAAAGAAGATAGTATATTTATTTTACAAGGAGAATACGGGAAAGACTCCGTGTGACTCCGGGTTAGAACAGGACCACTCCACCTCTTCCTGTAGATGTTGTACTAGGCATCGTAATTCGTAATAGAACTAAAGAAAAAATAGCAATAAAAGCACGACCTTTGTAACACGAATTACAATAGCATTCTTAAGGAGTAGACGTTTGGCAAGGAGCTGGTTGTAAAATAAAGCAAAATCCATAAAAAATTAAAACAGACCCCACAGCATTAGAGCTGATGATGCAACTAGTAGGCTGAGATGATATGGACTGAGAGGGAAAAGGAAAAATATGAGGTAGAATTTATCGTCGCTAATAAAAATTATTAAAAATATAACACAATTGAATTTATAGACTCGAAAAAGGATTGCAGTGTGTTGGTAAATAATGACCAGACATAATAGTGATATAGGTAACCAACAACAACTAACCATCTTATTAACAAAGCTAACTTACGATGATCATCAAAATACATGGATATCTATGAATGAATGTTGACTAATTTTAAACAAATTTAAAGGATCAAAGATGTTAGGTATATGAAAATAAAATAAATACAAAAATGTCCATATCACGTGTTGCTTGTAACTTATTATAATGGTGATGATGATGATAATGATGATGAATGTTAGTTTTTTTCAATTTGTAAATATAGACACACCAGTTACAATGACAACTGAAAAAAATTTACACTTTGTTCATGGATTTGTATTGGTAGATATATATAATGTATTATATCTTAAACATATTTTTTAATAAATACCTAATTGGTATATACGTATGATCTGTTTTTTTAAATGTTCATATAATGTCTTTATTTATTAACGTTACAATCAACAGCATTTTTAACTTCGCTGTCTGTAAATAAAGAATAATAGTAAAACCATAGATTTGTTCATATAGGTATGACTGATGGAACATTTAGGTTGTGTAAATCAATTTATATATAGGTACTACATTTCGAGCATTTTGAAGTTTATACATATAATAAAACAGTAAAAAAAGTATGTCTGTAAATTAAAAATATTTCCAAAAAAAATATTGGGGGCGATGGAGACATAGAAATAGGTATATTATTACTCTGTGGTAATAGAGAAATATTATTTTTTAAATGTCTGTCTATTTGTCCGTGTGTCTGTTAGTACACACTAATCTCCGGAAATACTGAACGCCTGGACGGATTCGAATGTAACCCTTTTTTGTTATATAGCTGTTAAGCCTATAGGTAAGGTATAAGGTATAAATGATTTTGGGAAATGGAACACCTGATGTAGAACTATAATGGTCCAGCTAAACTATAAGAAATATATATAATAGCCTGCTGAGCATTTTCCAGCGATATAAAGTCCACGCGAACGGAATCGCGGACTTCGGCTAGTCAATATTAAAGATTTTGTTTGCATAATTTTCGTAAAATAATTTGTTTTGGTAAGAAATTAGACATATAGTACCTAGGCGACTGAGCTTAGCTCGGTTATTACTATTTATTGTAGTATTTCAAATAAATATACTCGTAAGTAGATAGATACTTATTTTTTAACTAAACTGATGGTTAAACACTTACATATTTTTGCTTATTTATATCATTATACACCATCTAGCAAATTTAGTAACTTTTGAACTTGTAATATGTTTTTGATTCAATTCAACTTATATCAATTTGCACAATAATCAAAGCTGTAATTATGACTAGTGTCAATTGATTTATATAAAGTTGTATCACTAAACACCTATTTTGTCTTACTTATGTCGCAAGTTGAGTGTTTCTACTACAGATGAAGCGTTTTTCACCAAGAAATCCTACAAACATTTTACGTGTTTATAGAAATGAGCAAACTTAAATCAATATGTACGAATATCGACGTTTTAATTTTCCGTTGTGTAAAGTGTGATAATTAAAGTTAAATTAATTTACACTTTTAAAACTGAAAAAATACTTCGGTTCATTTAGTTGTAAACGCATTTGTATTATAATACACAAAAATAAATTAACGAAACCCTGAAAAACGCCTACTTAGATTACTGTGCACCAACGCTAACTTTGGCATTTTAAGCCCTAGGACTATGGGAATAAGACAGAAAAATAGCAATTTTTTTTCTGATTCAGAATATGCAATGATCTCAAAAGCGATCTAACTCGACTTAGATCCGTTTTCACTGGCAGTACAGAACTGTGCTGCTTTGAATTCCGGGCACGCGCTCTCCTGCTTTCTCTTCCCTAAAATATAATATGCTTGTCAAAGGTCACTCAAGGATGCCAAAGACCATGCGAAGTACAGTTGTCTACAGTTTTACAACTGGTCGCGTGCCTGTCATCAAGTCTCTTTAGGAAGAAAATATGAATACATTTTATGCGTTCGATAAAAGTTGTTATGATTTCGAATCCCCTGCTATAAACCCTCAAAAGGAAGCAAACTCTCCAGAGTACGCACTCTCGCCGCAGCGCCATCACGAAAATTATAAACACGTCCCGAAATAGAAACTGAGTTCGAAATAACCAGAGAACAGAACGGATACCTCCTTTGAGTGACGAGATTGAATGTTAAGAACGCCCTTACCCTAGACTTTTCACAAACGTACTCAAGCCTTTATTTTCAAACAATATAAACGATATGTCAGATGTTACTGGTACACTAGGAACGCGAAAGGGCTCCAAGCTTTAAGCCGTGTGGTTTCTGGCAGAGTACGAGTAGAATGGAGCCAATGAGACCTCTCTGACCCCTCTTGCTTTGGCCAAGTGTAGCTCTAGTAGTAGTACAGAGAGGGTCGTGCTCCTGCAGTGGAGTCAAAAAGACCTGGTGATGATGCGAAAGGGCTCTAGTGTGAGACGCTAGGATGTTACGTGCGATAACACACTGGCGTCATCCCATCTCAACGATCATCCTTTAAGATAAGAGCCGGACGGCTGCTGGAGGCGCTAAGGCTGTCAAATGGTGCAAACACTCTCTGAATGGAGATTGTATATTTGTGCTATTTAGCGTGGAAACATTTGGAGCATGTGGTCCTGACTCGGGGAAACTTTTAAAGAGATCTTCCTGCGACTGATCATAACCGCCGCTGGTGACAAGAAGGCTGACTACTTTTTCGCTCAATGAACATTGATGGATAGCACTGCTAACGATAGGGGACGCTATCAGCGTTCTTGCTACAGTGCCGCACCAGACTACCATTTTTATAGTTTCGTTAAGTTATTATGTTTTGTATATCATAAGTAAATATTTATTTATTTATTTACCAATTTATGCACCCGAAAAATATATACAGAGAATTCATAAAATAAAAGTTGTACAAAGGCACTACCTATCTCAAAAGAGATCTCTTCCAGTAGGCCTGTGAGAGGAGAGAGAGGATACAGGCTGGTTTATTTAAATATTGTAAATAAACCAGTAACTATACGGGAGCATCTCACATCTATTCCATTCTTTAATTGAAGCTGGAAGTATCACCTCCGCATCAGTCAGCACATGAAGCACATCGACCGAGATCAAAGTGCGGCGGGCGGCCGCAGCGGGCGTAACACAAATAGCCGATATGGGATGCCGTTCATTCCCGATACGGTTTTATTTTGCGGCTTACGAATTGATTTGAAAAGAGTAGAAGCTTTGATCGTCTTTGAAGGGTTGTGTTGTGATGAAGGAAGTGTGTCGTCACCTAAATCAAATTGTTGATAATCTATTCTTGTTATCGAGTGCGTTAAAGCTAAACGTGTCAGACTTTTCGAGCTGCCGAAAGGTATTTGATGAAGCTCATGACTGTCATCTAGTAAAAACCGTCTTATAGCAGGTTTCCTCACGGTGTTTTCCTTCACGGGCAGCAAGGGTGGTCGTTGAAAATGACCGTACATGTGTGAGTACAAACATAATTATTAGTGAGGATCGGGCTTATCTTGGCCTCCATCGCTTATAATTAAGGCATTACTTATTTTCCCATTCTCATTGTACCTCTGTCTCTACGCCTGAAGCACCTACTCTTGATATAAATCTAATTTCCTTGTCTCCTGCATTGCCAACCCATTTAAAGAGGTCTGAATTTGTAAAACTTGTTGTCGTTCAGTTGTGAGTGCTCCCGAGGATGGCAGGCTCAAGTGTCTGCCTCCCACGTCATTGTTCCCGACGCCAGACGGCAGGCCGCCTCCCCCCCCCCCTCTACCCTCCTCCCTGACCATTGAAGCCAGACGAGTTCAGACGACCTCGCAATATTGCCCGGTGCAATATCACAATATCACGCACTTATGAAAAGAAGAGTGCAGTAATAATATTATGTAGTAGCGAAAAGTTTGGTGTGTATAAAATTAAGGTAGTGACATGAAACTGGTGTGTATTTTTTTATCAAGCAACAATTAGGTGCATAATTGCTTTGCTCGATAGTGGTACAGTGTACATACTCGTAATTGATTAGAAAAAAATTACCAATTTGCACAAACTAGACATTCAACGGTTGCATTTTAGCCGGAAAGGCTGTCTATCATAAACATAATGCTATAAGATAAACTAAACTAACAGTTGAACAAAAACTAACAGTAAACTATTCTATGTGCCTTGTACTTCCCTTAGTAAGTAATTACCTATAATATACTTGTAGCTACTTCTTTAGCTCCGCTACACACCTCTTTACAACTGAAGATATTTCAAACAAACTTCCAACAATGATGAGCAGAGAGATGGCAGTTCAAACATTCGAGAAAGGAAACTAAGTCTATTCATAAATTCAGCCGGAATATAAATATCCGGCCGTAACGAAAGCGACCAGCATCGCAAGTGATTTCACGTTGGGCGAGTGGAGGCGAGTAGGAGAGCGGTTGATAGTACTTTATGGTACATGAGTCTTTATGATAACATAATCTCAGTTGCCAATTAAAGTAGACATAAACTAATGTTATGTAAAGGTTAACAAATAAGTTAGTGGACTTCGCCATATTGCAGAAAAATCGAAACTAAATGTTACATGTAAGTGCCCATAACACAGATTAAAAATGCAAAATCGAATCTAAGTTTACATGATGCATGCCCATAAAACAGAAAAAAGTTTGCTGCTGCCATCATTTCAGGTCCACTAACTTGCGAGTTGCGAGCGAGGAGCTAAGAATATACGTTGTGCAAACTGACGAGCCAATGGGTAACTATTTCTGAAAGTAAACATAAAACTTCTTCAAAAAATACTCACCCGTCCGTATACCAACAATTGATTATTTTAAAGTTTTTTAACATAGCTTATTCGACCAAACGAAAAAAAGAAATCTCTTTTCCGTGTTTCCCGATGCATGCCTTGCTTTAAAGCTTCGGCGCTAGCAGCCGCTAAACTTGACTCGCCCTTATGCTCTACCAATGTAAACCTTCCCGCATAGCAAGTGATACATCTCCAAATTACATAAGTCACTCACTCCTGGTACTGCGCGGCAATTTGTTGGCTCTTTCATCTGGTCACAAAATATGATTTCTTTTAATAGATACTTCGGTTCCGCTTACGGCAGGATTCCCCAAGGATTACAGGGATTATAGAGAGGCCGTCTGTCTCGGAATGTATACTCGGAGAGTTTTATGACAGACAGTACAGGGACGACATATACTTATGGTTGATAGGTTTTAAAAGGTACCTTTAGAAAATTAGAAAGGTTTTAAATTTCAAATCGGACGCTTGCAGCAAATATAAACAACCCATGTCTGTAAGAATGATTTTATCAGATAGAGTTTGTTTTTGTAGTGTCAGATTTGGTAAATCTATGACGACATGTGAGACAAACTCCTTAACGTGTTTTCAGAGACACGGAAGAGACCGTATTAAAGACACATCAAACCACTACTTAAATCTTATTAGTAAGTACTTGCCTAGAAAATCTTTTATCTATTAAATGATCACTTTTTTGACCCTTGTTGGATAATACAAACAAGAAGTGGTTCCGGTACCAATGATCGCCACGGCCCACCGGCTTCCATTTCCGTTGTTCTACCGTTTACCCGCATGCGCACAGGCAGACCCTTTACCCGATCCAGCGGAGTGTGAACGCCGGCCTGGAATCCCAGCGAAAGTGACAGCATCATGATGACAAAATATGACAATCACTTTCGCTCAATTCGAACTTGCAATTAACGACGACGAACGTAATCAAGTAAAAGAGTTCAGTGGGTTTGAAGATTCAAACGTTTCTAATTTCTACACTACACTTTAGTAGGCTGCGAACTGCGATATCAATTCTCTACTGTTCCAATGATCAGTATTCACCAAAATCATTTTAGATAAACGAGTCAGGCAGTGAAGTCGTAAGAAACTTTCCTGACCACATTATGGGAGGTTCTTCGACGTTCCATTAGGTACTTCATCATCATCAGGTCTTTTTGACTCCACTGCAGGAGCACGACCCTCTCTGTCCTACCAGAGCCATACTTGGCCAGAGCAGCCAGAGGACTTTACCCTACACTCTCCACACTGGCCAGACGGGTTGGCGAGGTCTCACTGATGTAAGCTTTGTTTACCTTGTATTACCGAAGTCGCCTTCTACGACACTAACTACTCTGCTGATAAGAAATAAAAATGGGATATAGTTATCTGAAGAGGACAGCTCTTCAAAGATCCTATTATACACTAAAGAACACGAAGCAGTAAAGCCTAGTAACAAGCCCTTGTGCGATTCTGCAAAAAAATGTGAAATAACTTATCCCACAATACGGGACGCTAGTCGAAACCCATTACGTGGTACACAGTCCAGCTTGTCCAATTGTCGGGCCATCCGAGATTAACGAGGCTATAAACCCAGCCGTGGGCCGTGGGTGGCCCGCGGTGGGTCGTGAACCTTCTTACGATGGGATCCTGGTACTTATCGTGTAAATCGCGAGCTTTATTCTTTTTTTTCTTCGCACGACATCTCGGCTGATCGGCTTGGACTTTATCTCAAGAAGAATTTTATGTGTAATCTGTGCTTTGACCAACCCCCTCGTTTTATTTGAAGGTGACGTACCTACTTAGTTGATGATAAAATTACGGGATAACAGGACGCTACAAATGTTGCAAACTCTATATAACATTTGTATGGATTGTCAATAGTTGGTTTTGTGACGAAAATAAATGGCCAAGTTCGTGTTATGCTCAGAATAGAGTTTCGAAGACGTTGCCGACGTTACAATACAACACGGCGACATGTTTATTAACAATTTAAACTTTATCTTTTGTCAAGTAAGTTTTTAACAATAATTCAGATTCAGAATCTCATTAGAAATCTTTCAAATATTAAAACTTGATCAAACTTAGACTTATAAGTGCATAGCTGTTATGACAAAGGGAGCTGACGGATGCGGGCATCCATACGAGCACAATCGATACACTCAGCAGTACTTAGCACCCTCGCCTCGGTTGCGTCACGGAGGAAGCCACTGAAGGGGTAGCTGTGTGCACCACTTGTTCTAATTAAGGGCTTTTGTGTTGCACACAAATAAACATTTTGCTGCATATGAACATGATAGCAGGTTGAATAAACAGGATGGTTACAGGCCCAATGTTAAGTTTTTTTTTAAATCCGATATTCTCTTAAACTGAGCACTATTTGTGTGTGAGTGATCCTTTAAGTTATTTATGTCAACACGAATAATGTATGACTAAAATAATTATCAACAATATTCAATTGTTTTTCATATGACGTCGCGTGATGTGGGATTGAATGGCTCAACCGTAGGCACTTTTACTGAGTATTGTCGTAGTAACTTATTAGTAATCTGTGGTATTGTGCTCTGTACTTACGTAAAAAAAGTTACCTATTATGCGCATGAAAAATATGATTAAGTAAGTAATGGAAAAAAGCAAAACAAGACATAAGTAAAGTATCATAACAAAAGGAAACCTGAGACTTGTGATCATAACATTACCGACTTTACATGACAAATCAGAAGTTGAAAGTGAAATATTTGCTAAACAAATGCTCGTGGTAGCGCCTGAGGCAGGAGCGAGTTATAATGAACCAATTATACTTAATGCGCTGGAAAAAATTGCTATTTGTGTCGACCACCGGAGACGAGTCGACGACACTCGATGTAAATACGCGGACAAAGTATGATAAACATATATGTATGTAATGTTATGAATGAGATGACATAATAGAAAGATAAGACGGCATCATTAGGTTGAAAGTGGCCTTATAGCCGCAAGAACTAAAATGCTCTGTCTAATTTACAATCCGTTAAGAAAAACCATTTTAAATCAAAATAGAAAAATCAAATTCAAACACATACATAAATTAATTTCAATAAACCAATTAAGTACTTACTGGAAAAAATCTATTTCGGTAGGCCGCTGGAGACACCACTCGACGGAAGCGCGGCGGACAAAAATAATAAACACCGGGTGTGCGCCCGCGCACGTGGGGCGCGCACCTGATGCGGACGGGATGGCAGAGAAATTGTGCAAGCGACGGTCGACAGGTGTTTGCTTTGAGCTAATTTTACATAAAATTATGAAATATGAAATAGGGAAGTTAACGTTTTTTCGCATATTTAGTTTGATTTGATAACATTGAGCATTAATAACAAAATGCTGAAAACGAATTTAAAAAACCAGTTGTTTAATATAAAATTAAAATTCAGTATCAATATCAGACTGGCGCAACCAGACTCAGTTATAAACTGCGGCTAAAGAGAACATTAAACATATCCGAATCTCATAACATTTGGCTCGATGAACTGCTACAAAAACTTGTATGTAATGTACAGATCAAAATATTGTTAAAACATCCAGTTAAAAAAACTAAAACCTACCTACCACATCATTTAATTCAGTACCAATTGCTCCGTAATCGATACCAGACTGCAAAAAAGTTATTGTAGTCTTTTTACAACTTCCTTTATTGGAACTACAAGAAAAAAGTATTGAAGGGCAATTAGCAAGGTCGTTAAAATAAATAAGTGAACAGCGACCGGCCGATCAAAACCGATCAGAAGATCCGATCAAAAAACAAGCAAAGCGAATGATCTACAAATAGGTGTCCAATTAGCTCGACGTGCGCGCTTGGAGTTCGTGCGATGTGGAGAATTGAATGGCGGACTTTGATGGCGATAATAGATGCTAAATTACAGGATTAATTGCAGTAAATAGACTGGCAATTAAAGTATGGAGCGAATAAAACAATCAAAGAGAACTTGGATACTTTGAAATATAATTCATTAAAAAAATATAGTTTAACCTGCGAACTTTAATTAATTTGAGAAATTAAGGACATTAAAAAATTAGAGCAATTTTATTCTTATTGATATTAGAAAAGCCCAAGTAGTCAGTCCTAAAGACGACTTTCACGGAGAAGATATTTTGGAGGAGATACACTTTTGACCGCTGAGTCAGCTCAGAATGTAAATATGAAAGCTTTTAATTTTTGCTTTTTTAGTTAATATAGCCTAAAACTTTAAACAATACCTAATCAAAACAGCGAGTAACAAGACACCGACAGGGAAAGTGCACACTGTCTGCGGTGCGACTGTGGTCTCCTCATAGGCAATACCGACTGCGAAGCGAATATGATACCAATGATCAAGTATCAGGACGATTTTCAAGCCGGAATATCGTAATATTGCGTATTTGGAATACTACAGTGGTGCATTGTAGTGCCGTGTGGTTTCCGGGATAGAAAGGACCACTCCATCTGTTCCTTCACCTTGATGCGATGTCAATTTTTCCGCGATGGCTTACCCAAATTCATCAACAATGCCTATGGTCGGCTGCGTAAGACGGCTGGTCGTAAAATTATAGCCAAATTGTTTTATTGCTTCGGATTTTCTTTCTCCACTTATGAGAAGAAAAATCTAAGTGTCGTGGAACACTTGGTTGGAACGAAGTTGAAAAATGTAAGCCCCCAAATAACCCCCCAAAAAATCCAGTCCCTAAAAAAGTGACTGAAAAATCTTACACTTCTTTCTGCCTTCCTCCGCCAAGTCCGTACTGTCCGAAAAGAAACTTCGTTTCAAAACGCCGGAAAGTTAACTTTCTGCTCTAGAACACAGTTGTGCGCTTAGAAGAGAAGGACGATAACACCACCTTGTTGCATGGAACAATAAGTAGGAAGGTACTATATATGTATAATCCAGTTCCTAGCTTAGAACAACAACATAAATAAAATACCTGGCTGACGATTGATGATGATTCATACTCCACCTATAAGGGCATAGTTTTCAAAAAAAGATAGACATTCCTATTCCACTGTCTGAATTCCTATTCCAAAAACCAAAATAAGATAGCTTCCCAAACAAAAAGAAACAAGGCGCTAAACAGTAAAACTTCTCATTCATCATGTTTTCCAAAGGAAGCAACAAAAAGAGGCCGTGATCGTCTCTCGAAATAGTTGCACCGAGCAAGTTCGTGGAATCGATTCAGGGGGTTACAGCAAATTGAAGACGCCATAAGGGAGTGATGATGGCTGCTATCTGCTGGAATAATCTGTGGGTTATGTCCACGAATAGATTGAGGTAAACGGATAGAGCAAGCGAATATGAATCCTTTATGTATTATTTTGTACTTTGGTAACTATACGAGCTGGAAGATCGGGTTATAATGATTCCTCTGAACGGTACTTAATTATCTCTGGTGGTAAGGCAATAATTAATTTAAGAAAAATCATTGCCAAGCTTTTTAGATTAAAAGGGAAGACATTGCTTCTGTAACTTCTGAAGTTTTCAACGCCACACCTATGCTGCCGAATGCGCGGTTACTATTTAGTATAAAGTGATTAATTTGGCGTGAATGAAAAATAAATAAATAAATAAATATTGAAGGCATCCTCAATATCAAGGTTTAATCATGTATAATGAATATTGAATAAATTATTTGAATCTCCAAGATGACTTTGACCATAGTTTTAAAATGACGAATATGTTAAATCATCTTTTACTCAAAACAACAAACGAGTAAAGTGAACCCATTTCCTTGTCATCTGGATAATTTTTACGAACTCTTGTCATGCGCAACCTCTGCGACCACACAGCAACTTTTACTCGGAACGTGCGCCATAAAACCTCTCGTTACTGCACTTACATTTCGACACACGCCCAAAAAATTACTGTAGCTATTAATCGCACGCCGAAAATACTAATCAGCTGACATCAAACCGGCTGCAAAGTGGACTTTGTTTCCTTGAGATAGAGGATAGACGTTTGGCGCATTTTTCATTGTAATGGAGACAATAAGAAGTAGTGTGGGCGTGGGCGTGGGCTTGAAGAAGACATTAGGGCAGTGAGGCAGGGTTGCGACAGCGAACGGTGATTGATCGCCTGATTGTGGCTGATTACCGGCTCAGGTATATATAACTATGTGTTATGTTTTTACTACTTGCAAAAGACGATGTAAATAAAGTAGGTATATTGGTTTTATCCTTTTTTTGCTTGGAAAAATATATTTATACGAAACTTAGACAAGCATTTAATACTTATGCTAATGCACAAGGAGGCAAAACTTTTAGCAAACTGGAATTTATGCAGGAAACCTAAAAAATATTATTTAATTTTATATAATATTTCTTAAGTAAAAGTATATAAAAAAATAGAGACAAATTACACAGACTGAGCTAGCCCCAAAGTAAGTTCGAGATTTGTGTTATGGGGATTATACTAACTCAACGATACTGTATTTTCTAACAAAGTAATTTCAAAAATATTATAACTACTTATAGAAAAAATTAAATTTAAATTAAATTCAAACTATAAAAACATATTTTATTAAAATTTAAATTAAAACTAATTAAGAACTAAAACAACAAAAAAATAAAAATTATTTAGTCCTACTAAAATATAACTACTTATTATCTAAAATAATACCTTACTGCAAATATGCTAGAAGTCGCTGATGTTGCTGAGGAAATGAGCAATATTGATTAGAGTATTTACCTGTAACAAATAAAAATATGAATAAGATTACCAGGCATAGTTTATAAAATTGCGAACAATTACAAATCGTTGGTAAAATAAATATTTTGGCCGACCATGCGATCCTGCCTGTGCCTCGCCTAAATTTCGAAAAAATGTAATACAACTAAATCGAGCTTCAACTTACAGTTTCCAAAGAATTATAATAAATTATTAGTCGTTACTTTAGTAATATCAGAATTCACAACTTTCTTTCTTGTCGAGAATGTCAACAGCCTGTTGATACCCTTGCTAACTTTTCTTTGTGTCATTTTTTTTTAACTGACACTGAGAAAGGATTTTTAAAGTTACTAAGGCATCTGACGTAGCATTCGCAACAATTTCTATTGCATGCCAGTATATCATCTACATACAACATATATAGATTGTTAAATTTGTAAAGTATGCAATCTAGACGTTTCGATTGTTACGAATACATCTCGTAGTGTCAATAAAATGGGATAAACCGGTGTCGCAATGCACCACAGATCCATTGTTGTTCGGTTTACGGCCATCCATTCATATTGATGGTCTGCATTTCTCAATTCACTTCTTTATTTTTAGCACTTTAGTTTTTATTGGAGTGTGCGTCGAATCTTGCGTCGGAAAGTAAAGAGTCGAAGCTAAAGGATTAGTACCGCACTCTGAAATTATTGATTCCCGCGAATGGAGTTCACACGATCGCCTTTTTTGTGATAATTCGCTACGCTACAATTTGGTAGATTTTGGCTAACAGATTTGATTGATTGTACCACGGCAGTGTTTTGGAGCCTTTTTTTACACACGTTTCTCTGATAGTTTTTGTGTCTATCCCACACAACGGAGTTTTTATCTGCTTTTTTAAATTTCCGATGCAAAGGTGCACAAAACACTTAAATGTACCTGTACTTAAATTCAATTTTACTTAAATTAGTTTAATACTCGTGTTTCCGACCTTTTGTCAGAAGCGTCTAAGTTCCTTTCAATCGCGATAGGTAGTCTATGATGGTAATATTAAAATAAGCTTTTTACTCCCCATGACAGTCTATCATTTCGCGGGCTGACATTGACTCACATCCTACCTAAGGGTCGTTTACTCCCGGCGCGCAAAATAGTTTTACGACCGCGTCTGCAGTCCACGCCCGCTATGCGGAGTCCCGCAAATCCCCGTGATATACGACTCGCATTGTATTTCATGCGAGCTGGACAGCTCGTAAAAAAGCTATGCACTGGCGAGGCAAGGGGAGGATGAAGAATGTACGATATATGGAAGATTATTCAGACAAAACTGAAATAGAGACTAAACAAGTCAGGGGTAAAAGGAAAACTTATAATTAACTAGGTGTGTCTCTTCCCGTACAATTAAATTAACCGTAAATTGGCGAAAATCTGAATCATGTTATGAACATGTCGGGTGATCAATATATAAATATATACGGACAAATCACGCAGACTGAGCTAGCTAAACTAAAAGCTGATAGATAAACATCCAAGACCCAGGTCATGGAATTGTATGTACTGCGTACAAACCCAGGACAATCTAAAAAAACATTCATCTTGACCAGACCGGGACATCTGGCCAAGTCCTATATCTCTGACTAGGCAGAGATATGGGACTGACTAGGCCACAGAGGTCGTCAGTCAATGTCACCAAATGGCGGAAATTTTGTAACTCGTATAACATATAATGTCTTGTTGTTTCTCATTAACTTATGAGACTCTCATTAATTTATATATATATTGCATGCACGTTCCTGCACTTCCTTGCTTTTCTGTCTCCTTTCCTTCAGATCCTGCCGGGCGTCCCCGGCGGTCGCCGTTTCCACAGCCGTTTATGGCTGCAGCATCCTGGACTCGAATCTATTAACGAGCAGCTTTTACGACCACTTAAGCACTGGAGTCGGACTCGACCTCAATGAGCAAGGAGAATAGATTTCTCACAAACTGGTGAATCATTTGTCACGTCGAAGAACTGAGGAGATAGGATTGTTTGATCTCTTGCAAACTAGTGATAATGTGCAGATGTTATTATTTTAAGAAAGAGTTCTATGATGGTGTCAGACAACTTTTATTATACAAAACCACGGTTTTACCTCTTAATTTTTCTCGATCAATCTAAGAAAAACCAGCCAAGTGCGAGTCGGACTTGCGCACGAAGGGCTTGTCATTATCTATAAAAAAACACGTTTGTTGCATGGAAGTTTGTTATTATAGCGGCAACAGGGATATATTATCTGTGAAAATTTCAAATGTCTAGCTATCACGGTTAATGAGAAACACCCTAGTGACAGACAGACAGACGGAAGGACGGACAGCGGAGTCTTAGTAATAGGGTCCTGTTTTTACCCTTTGGGTGCGGAACCCTAAAAAAAAGGAAATAAAGACCATCAAACTCCCTTGTATCCATATTTCCTTGATCTATTATTTTGTGACTTCAGCTCAAACGAAACAAACATAGCTAAAATAAAAAAGTCAGTCGTAAAATTTGTCTCAACAAAATATATCTTTGTAAACATAAGTAGCTACTTACTTACAGTAGAAACACCTCTATCACGGAACAGACTGACTACGATTAACACATAAACATTGGAGGAGTATAAAAGTTAGGATGACTGATCTTAATATCGGATATCGTATCCATCGAAAGTCAAGCGTAGGATGAGAGTCCTCCGTGACCCGCAGTTATCGCGGCGGCGCCTCACGGTTACACAATCGTCAAGACCATTACACTATTTAGATAACGTCCATTTTCGGAGATATACTCGTACACTCGAGAGCAATTTGTGTTTGTTTTCATTTGGCCACCTTCTCCCGCTGTTTTTTGTTTAGCTTTTTAGCTTTCACTAAAAACAAAAAAAAGTTAATATTAGTGGGATTATTAGTGTAGTAAAATAATTTATGTTGTGATTATGATTACTAGTCGTAGTTTACTAACCTATGTATATTTGTTTGTTTACCCTTTTTTGTTACGCATAAGACATAGTATCCTTTCAGAGCGACCTCACTTAACAAGATCCGCCATAAGAAACTCTTAACTAGGAACAATCCGATCTGAGAACAGAGCTAAATGAATTTGCCATACGGAAGTACCTGCTCTGTACACACTCGTACTAGCTGATGAGAGTACCCGCCCCGCTCACCTTTCCCAGCCTCTCCCACAACTTCCTGACCCTCATTATGGCTCAGTTCGTGCCACAACAAACAATGCTTGCGTCACAATATTAGATAACCGATATCAAATTACAATCATTAACGTTTAATGTCCTAATGAATTAAAATGAACTGCGAAATCGTGCTAATTTGATCATCTATCAGATATATCAGAAAATCCGGTCCTAAATATATCAAAGAAGAGGAGTCATATTTTGTAATAATGAATTAAACATAGGTAATTGTCAATTACATTCAATTAAAATTAACCATTTTCTATGGAACCTAAAAATAAAAACATTTTGGACGTTATGGATAAAAGAAAAAATAATATATGCAAGCAGGGCAAAATTATTACGATGATGTCGATTACGTTGACCCCGTACGTACACGCTTCAAATAAAACTAAATACCTATCTATTTCAATGAAACCGAAAGATGACACACTTACTTTAAACAATAATAGTGCCGGAGTAGGCACAATTATTGTTTAAAGTATGTCATCTTTCGGAAGCCGGTTAGAAAATGAAGACAAATAAAATGAATAGGCGTAATCAGACGTATTGACAAGCGATCTAATTAAGTATATTGAGAAAGACAAAGCCGATTACGTGAGTAGTACTGCAAGCTTTGATAATATAGTAGATAATTTAACACGGCAAGTAGGGCAAATTATTGCTTATTACGATGATGTGATTATGCTGACCCGATAGACACCTATTAACCGCAATTAGTGTAATTTTTATGCATAATATTAATAACCTGTTGCTGACGGTGTGGCGCCGACAGATTCTTATTTCGATGTGCAGTTTTATTTGCCAATGTATCGATGTATCGTGTGCAGCAGGTTTTGAGATTCTATTATTTTAGTGCATGTGCTTGTTAGGAGCTAGTCATGCTTCTCATCACATCATTATTATCATCATCTTGGCCTTCTCCATATTTGGGGGCTATTATTTTTTAATTATTCTCCTTGAATTGATTTTTATATTAGGTAGTAGAGTATTATAAAACAACTAAGATTTTTCAATTAGTAAAAGGGAAGAAGAGAAAAAAGCTAACACTTTGTTCCGTATGTGATGCGCTACACTGCTCACCAATATTTTTTAAAACAACTCCTGGCTTATAAGTATTCTCTCATCTTTTTACTGAGTGCGGTCAGACTCATTTAGCTCATAACCACGTAATCAAACTACTCCAGGAAATCTCAATTTCCCTATTTTCCTAGAAATTTAATCATTGAGGCTAATGCGATCCTCGTGAGATTAAATATGACATAATAACGGACGTGTGCTAATGTGCGGCTGGGGGCTCGTCTGCCCCGTATTATGATGGACCTATTAGTGGATTTGGGTCAGTCGCATTGTCCGTGTGTCGGTGACGACGACCAACAAAAGCGGGCGGGAGTCACGCCGACACGTTTTGAATAGTTTCAAGTAGTTTGTTGATTTTTGTATGTGTGTTGGCAACACTGGTCTCCCTTTCAAGCTGCCATGTGACTTCTTAGATTGAAGACTGCCACTTAATGATTACATTTCCGACAGAGCCCGGGAACAAAACCGAGCTTGCGCCATCGTCGGGCCACCGAACTTTTAGTTTGAATAGTATATAACACTCTTGATGATAAATTATGGGTGAAGTAAGGCCGTCACAGTGTTTTAAGGAAATGGGACACGAAGTATTAGAATTCCTGCGGCTGCAAGTAACTAAAAGGAGAAAGCTGAATCGCAGTAGCCAAAGACTCAACAGGATGGCGCAGACAAGAGGAAGCTTATGCCCAATAGTGGGTTTTAGAAAACTGAACATGATGAGTATGTGTGTCAGTCGCATTGTCCGCTGCTTGCAATAAAAGCAGGGCGGCGAGAGTCACGCCGACACGTTGTCTAATTGTAGCGCATTATGAGGTGATGGGACGTAATTATGTGATGCTATATAGTTAATGGGTTAGTTACATAATTACCCCACAGGCTGTGAAGCCATCTGATGACCATCGTAATGTTACGAGGGCTGACAGACTGTGGACACACCCGTGGGCTACGTGCAATCGCAAGTAGGTTATTACAAACGTCAAGCGAGACCAGACGAGAGACAACATTTGGTTTCATCATCACACACAACTACACTACATTCTTAGGCCTTTGGATTAGTTCGATATAAGGTGAGGCATTTCAAAATTTAAAACTTGGGATATCGACCAAAGGAAAGCGACCAGACAGACATTATCATTGATAAGTAACATTTCTCAACAACTACAAATATGATTTGTCAAAAATAAAAACCGACTTCACCCCCAACTACACAACCAATTTTGATAAAACTTGTATAGAAAACTCGTAAAAAGAATTTTCCAAATCAGTCTAGGCGTATTTAAATAATCATACAGGAAAGAACACATAAAAGGTCGCGACGAAGATGAACTCCTTTTTGGAAGTCAGCTAAAAAAACTACAAACCAAAACAGATATGGACAACTGGTGCTATTAGGAACAACATTAACTTGTTAACTATAGTTACTTCAAAAAGACTAAAGTAGGTACCTACGTTTAATACAAGTGGTAATAGTTAGACCAGTGGTTCCCAAAGTGGGCGATAACGCCCCCTTGTGGGCGCTGCAGGTCTCAAGGGGGGCGGTAAGAGACCCAGAAAGAAAATGTTTTTTTTTTTTGCTAGGAGCTTTATTTAGCTAGGAGGCCTTTTAAACAACGACTGCAAGAGCTCTCGACTCTCAACAACAACTTGTGAACATCAACTAATATGAATTAAAAGATTGCTCAAACTCGGTTCTATATTTCTCTCCGCGTAGTTCATATATCTGTCCTATTTTACTGAATATAGAAAAAATGAAAATCATGTCAATCGGTCGCTCCGTTTCTTAATGAAAGTAGACACAAACAAACAAATAAAAAGACAACAGACACACTTTCGCATTTTAATAGTTATTAGTACTCGTAGATATCTATCATGTTTTAACAAGTTTTTGTTAAATAACCCGAACTGTGCATTCCTGTATCAGTTGGCTGGTTTTTAAATAGGTGAAAAAATGGGGCCGCTAAAAAAATATTTATTCTCAAAGTGGGCAGTAGACAAAATAAGTTTGGGAACCACTGAGTTAGACCATAATCCTGTTTTGGAGACTTAATTAGCAGATTTTTTTGCGCTCACAACCATGAGGTACACAAAAACAAACCGGATTTAACGAGACAATAACATGTCAAAAACGAGGTAGATACCTAATTAATAATGTGTTTTGCAGGCAACAATATCAGGGGCCTAGAGTTTACATCGCTAATTCGCTACACTACACCCCAAACGAGGGGCCCGGTGGCACAAATTACCTACCAACCTACAATTTTATTT
The DNA here is from genome assembly GCA_963555685.1 of Acrobasis consociella. NCBI lineage: Eukaryota > Metazoa > Arthropoda > Insecta > Lepidoptera > Pyralidae > Acrobasis > Acrobasis consociella. The sequence goes on along the minus strand of OY743119.1, from coordinate 307,083 downwards.
GCAAATAGGAGTACAGACCATTGTGGATCGCGGGGTGGATGGAAGGAGAAGGGGTGCAAATATTATGAAAATTTTGGCTCCCCTTAAAACTGTCGCCCGGGATAGGGGACCCGATTTGCCTCCCCCCTAGATCCGCGGCTGGTCTAACATAATATTAGGTACTAAAGTAAACTTAGTTTTGAGTATGGCGGGATATTATGTGAGCTAGGGTATGGTGTCTTATATTTTTAAGTTGATTGGTGGCGTAACAAATATAAATAATATAAAATATAAATAAATAATATAAAAGCCATTTGCGACTCGATATGAAGAAAAAGGCCTTTCTCTCTTCATATCTTATTCACATAGAACATAAGACAAAGCTAACATTGATCCTAGTCGATACTTATGCTATTCTAATTGATTCCGTAAAAGGGTCACGCTTTATCTATAGACAGCGATAACTTTGTCTTGCCCCGTTACCCTTATCGGGCGCTCGAGCATTGAATTAAAACTTTCTTCACATGTTGATGATTACAAAATTATATAAAATATTATGTTATCGTTATCGTAAAGCATATTTATTACTTTAGCAATTCATTTGACCACAATCAGTCCACAAATTACAAATATGTGACAGATTTCTTCACACATTGTGTTGATGGGGCAGTTAACTTGTATTTTTATTATAAAATTGTTTTACTAAATAATGGCCATGTGATGTTATTGTTGTAGGTATATACTTTTTCATAGACCGTATAATGTTTGTTTGTAATAACCTTATTGTACCAAAATACAAAAATAAAATCGAAAGAGTAATATAGTGTTAGAGTCAACAAGTGACGTGCTCCACAAAGGCGAAGGTTTATATGTAAATCAATGCCTATGGTGCCTAGGGAAAGAGCCCTTCTGTCTGGTTTCCAGAAGACCTATTTCTTTATAACTCCTTAATGATTATATCCCTCACAGATAGTTATAATTTTCCATGACGCACAACCTACCCCAGCGACCCGAACGGTCGACCAATCATGTAACTTATCACCTTATCAGTGGTGTATCGGCTTGCTGTAATCTGTCTGTATCGGCCAAGTCTGGGTTGTGACCCAGACACTGACCGAAGAACGTCAAGATTCAAAAAAGTCACAGAAGTATAATTCGAACGCTTTACTGTTTACCTACAACTCGTATCGTGGAATAACAAGGGTTGGGATTGGGACTCATTTGGTCGGAACAGCACTTTACATGCTGCTATCCTTCAGCACCTTCACGCTTCAGCACCTGAATCGTTCCGTCGCTCTCTGTCGCTCTAGCAAGTGACGGTTCTGAGCGACAGAAAAGGACAGAAAAGTTCTGTTTTGTGCTGACAAATGAGATCCGACCCTAATTTGTTTATTAAGCAGATTTTTTTATTACTAAGTAAGTGCCAATTTAGTCCATTTTATAATAAAACGGAAACGAATCATTTCATGAAGAACAACCCACAAAAGTTAATAACGATCTATTTGCGCATAAGGCAGCATAATTCTATCGCCCTATTTAGTTTGTATCTTTATATCGTTTGTAAACAAGATAAGCCCCACGTGGGCGGCGACCACATTATAAATCCATCGGCAGCTGTCGATCGTCCGCACATCGCTGATGTCAATAAGATCATCGTTAACACCATTATCTGCTCAAGGTGACAATCAATACGTCATTATTAGATTTGAGTAGTGATTGCTAACAAATGGGCCTTTGATGTTACTAAGTGCATATTAAGTTATTTACGAATGTTTTTTTAACAGTTATGTGATATGTCATTATTATCGTGTCTATGTTCTCACGTCTGTGGTGAGGGTGCTATGGAATCTATTTGTAATTTGTCCACCTTTTCACCTACTATCCGTTAATAGTTATACGTACTAGGTATGCTTAATCTATTTATCTATACATATAATAAAACAGTAAAAAAAGTGTGTCTGTACATTAAATATATTTCCAAAAAAAATATTGGGGGCGATGGATACGTAGTAATAGAGTAAGAATTTAAAAAAAAATGTCTGTCTGTTTGTCTGTTTGTCTGTTTGTCTGTTTGTCTGTTTGTCTGTATGTAAGTTTGTCTGTTTGTACTCGCTAATCTCCGGAAATACTGGACGGATTCGAATGAAACTTTTTTTGTTATATAGCTATTAAGCCTGGGCAACATATAGGGTATAAATGATTTTGGAAAATAGAACGCCTGATGCTAAACCATAATGGTCCAGCTAAACTATAAGAGATATAAAAATGCCGCCTTAGTAAAAGTTGTTCAGCCTGATGAGCATTTTCCAGAGACATAAAGTCCACGCGAACGAAGTCGCGGGCTTCGGCTAGTAGACTAATAGTTGTTCAAACGGAGCTTCAATTAATTCAAATTCAAATCTGTATTATCGTAGGAAGCGAACGTCAACGCTCGAGCAAAAGCCTATCCATAATTCTTAGGCCCAAATTGGTTTGTTTATCTGGCCAGCTATCCGGCTGCTCTCGTCAGCAGGGCTCATTTCCTAAATAGTCGGCTATAAGCTAGAAAACTCCTACCCAGCATGTCGCAGGACTCGCAGGGCAGGAGATCCAAAGAGAAACGCGCATTACCGCACGCTTCTCAAACCGGCCGTGTATATCAATGACAAGTATACTTCGTGTAAGTCAACTCTTCAATCACCAGGAGGATGTCTAAGGATACGTCGTAGTCGTAACATATCGCGCGTAGGATTGCGCGTGCGTCGCGCGCCCACTCCGCCTCCGCACGTACAAAAATGTCGTTATTACAGGAGTAGAACCTCTGCAGAAGCCAAAAAATCGAATTCTGATCCAGTACTGATCATACCGATGTATGTTATCGTGAAACACCAAGCATATTACAATACCTAACTTTGTTTCAAGTTAAAAATTTATAAAGATGAAAAGTTACAGGTTAATGTAAGACAAAAAAGTATGGACCATGGTTGATAGTGATAATTTCTAAACTACATTTACTTAATGTTTGCAACTTATATGAACTACTTATCATATACTTCTATAAGCTTTTTACTTTACACGCAGTAAACATCAATGGAGCAGTTTTTGTGAGAACCAGTGTGATGTCACGAGACCAAATGCGAGCGACGACATCTGTACTACAGAGTAAAAAAGTTATTAAAAAAAACCCCATAAAAAAACAGTGTTTGCGACAAAGCCGGTCAGATTGATAAATCAGTCACAATCGAGATTGAAATAGTATTATGGAGCACATTGAAATGATAGATGAGTATTATTAATATTATTACCAAAGTCTTTTATAATACGCTCGGCATGGTTCTTGATCTGTTTTTGAAACATGCCTTCCTTGCGGCTGTAAGGAAGGCACCCTGAGACTATAAAAGGACCTGATATATCGCTTTTAATCATAAGAATGGGTGACAATACGAATCGTGTCAATAGGGGGTTGTGTCTTACAAGCCGTCGATAAACAATATGATTTCTATTTCCACCTTGCCAACCTTACTTACAAGTGGCACAGCGACCCAAAGTGAATCTTGGCCTCCGACACTAGACAGCGCCATTGCCTAGCGGTCTTGTAAGCGTTGCTGCCAGTCGCCAACTTCGAGGCACCGCAGGTCTTTCTGCACCTCGTCGGCCCATCTGTACCTGGGGAGACGACGACCCGACGGCCGTTCGGCCGGTACAAGTAAGCTCTCTTCACCGCCCGATCCTCTCCCATTCTTTCTACGAGTCCGAGCCGGCGAAGAATAGCTGCTTTCATTTAACCGATGATATTCAATGACAGATGTAAGTATGTCTGTACATGTACAGCCGCACTTCACAAAGTCCTAGTATCCAAGCTATTACGCAGAAGAATCTAGGTAGATACGAATCTACAAAACCGTTGGCAGACCGATTTTGATGGCGTACCATCATAATCGGTCTGCCAGTGTTTTTGTTAGTGTGAAGCTTAGACGCTGAATTTGAAGGAAGGGAACAGCTGCAAGTGGTGAAGAGAAAATCCTCCGTATTATTCTGGGACCAACGCAAAGAAAACCTGAAGAATTAGAAGAAACCAGGAAATTGAAGATCTAGTGCTGACCCTTGCCCACCATCTTGAGTCTCGAGGCCCTGAGTTCTGTCAGACTCAAAAACTCAAAATTCTTTCTGCCCCATTAGATTGTACATCATCATCACATCAGCCACAGGAAGTCTACTTAAAATAGATTGTAATAATTAATAAAATAAATATGGTAAGTAATGGCTCGTAACAGAAAATCTTTCTTTCGCTAAGTTCGTATGACTTTGCATATTTTTGGTGTTTATATTTAGACATACCTCTTCCTAATTTAAAACAGCCTCGGCTCAGTAAACAACAAAATCATAATAACACGGAATCCCATCACCGTTTATGTTAGTGGTGTATGTTATGTATGGTGTGCGACATGGGACGTGATCAGTGTAATGATGCCACTTCCGCCGGCGCGCGCGCAGCATCGGAAGCCGGACAGGCGACATTGGGCTGCGTGAGAATCTCCATTATGTCAATGGAAGATGATGAGACAATAGTAGTACAAGGTGACCTAGTAAATTAAACTGCAGAAGAATTGTCACATCTTTGCCAAAATTTGAAGGTAATAAGTAAGTAAGTAACCCAAACCAATATAAATATATAAGTATTAAAGCTATAATTTCAAAACTAAAAACCGACTTTATCCCCGAACTACACATCAGATTTTAACAAAATTTATATAGGACCTGACAAGAATTTCAAACAAAATTTTCCAAATCGATTTAGGCGTCTTCGAATAAGAGCTCGTAACTTATAACATAAGTGAAATAGGGAATCGAAATTAATTTTCAACTAAAATTTTCTCATTTACTTAGATTACTAATAATATATATGTATCTTCAACAGTATAATGTTTGTGAATGTGTCAAAACAAGAATGTAGCGGGTTATTTCACTGTTGTAATAAAAGTAAACACTATCTAATTTCATTCCGTAGGCCTTTTGCCGAGTTTGCGGTTATAAAATTTCTTCTAATGTCGTAATGTTGTGGTTTACATGATGTAACAATCTACTTTCAAATAGGTAGTTAAGTACGTGCAAAAATTTGGCTTTTTTACGTTTTTGTGATATTTTTATCACGTCGGATAATTTTTCACATGTCCGCTTATCTATTTGTGCAGAGTCCGGAGGCTCGTCGCTTATTAGATTTATTTATGCGGTTTTCACCGTTAAATATACATATACGATACTATCTCTAAGTTTTCACCACTGTATAATTAAAACTTGGTTATTAGTATGTGAAGAAAATCAGAATCATGCGAAGTGTTTCCAAAAATATTTTGCAGACTTTGTCGGCGTATTGATCTTCACCTTTGAACGAATAAACTATAATGAAAATCTCCTTATTTCTGATTTGAACATGTAAAGAATCGCCTCAAATATCAGATATTGTTACCTCTATCTGTAATACGAAGGTTTGGATTGTATATCTTTGACTCCAAGTTTACGACAACATCCGCGCCGCGTGCGCAGCGACGTGAGGAGAATGATGATCAGCGTCGCTCTGACGATAGAAAGGTTTGGAGACATTGATATACGGTGAATGTAAATCAACTTCTACTTACCTGCTTTAGACAAAGGCAAAACAGAACTCGCTTATAATAATGAAATGAGATTCACTTTATCTTTCCCCAAGATATTGAAAGACATTGAAAGACCATTTTTTATTTCGCTATTTATATTTCTTGAAAACCTTTTCTAGTATTATTATTCTGAAATCTGAATACAGCCTTAAAATAGTTTCAGCATAACCTTAATTATACAACTTCATTAAGTACTTAAATTCAAAAATCATACAGATGTGGTGTGAGGTGTGCAACGCAAGATATCCTGCCGATGGGGAAATGTCTTAAATTCATATTTAGCTAACTGCAATGTCTAATACAACCTCCAAGCCATTCATGAACAAATACGTGGATAAAATGCTTGTATGCAAACTGTGTTTAGCCAATCATTTCGAACATGTAGTATTTTGCCTCCGCTGTCCATTTAAGTGCAAAATAAAGAAAGTACGCCATTGAAACTTCGTTCAACATAGCAAATGACACGTACGAGTCGTCTAGATGTCAAAAGCAAAGTTACACATGAATTATTTATTAATTTATTAAAATCTTTATTGGACGCAATGGTATTAAAGGTGAAGTTAACGCTAATGCATTCTCCCAGTCCACCTTTGGGAAAAATAGAAACATAGAATTATGTTTCTTTATGCTTCATAGTCTGTAGTTAAAAGCTAGAAGGAAGGTGTAAAACTTTATGCGCCGTGTAAAATTGCGATTACGCGAGTGTGCCGGCCTCTTATGACTACTAGCCATTTATGATTTGATTGGGCTTCACATAGGTAATACCCAGTCGACACCTTGTAGTAAAGCTGTAAGTAGGATGTGGTAGAAATTGAAAACACGGATATATTAACGTTAAGTCTATCGAGAGGATATCTTGAGCGGGAATGATGATTGATGAATCATTGTCACAGCGAGCCAATTCAAGTTTGTTAATTTTTTGTTACCTAGCATAGCAGGAGCACGTGCACACCCGCACCTGCTATACCTTAGCACGGTAGAATGCTGGGGACGCTGCTGAGCTACAAAATATACCTAATCGTGTGTTTTGTTGGGAAGAAGAATATTACCACACAGTCACAAATGCTAAGAGTTTTCCAGAATATGGCTTGACGGCGGATTCTAATATTTTTTGTTAGATATTACTGTGAGTTGAAATCATACTATACATATTATGACTTTAAAACTGGTCTATAGGTAGTCACTGGTCTATGGTGACTGGTCTATGACCTGCGTGCGATAAGTATACCTCGATAAATTTTCTATTACACTACTTAAATAAAATTAAGCAGCCGTTTACTCAAACGAGACCCATAAAAACACAGTTATTTCTCGAAACACAATATTGCAACAGTGTCAAGTGCTCAATAAACGCTTTATAGCTGAAACAATTGGGTAATGCAGAGAGTATTCACAAAGATCGGATTACAATATTTCTATGAACTTGCAGATTTTATACAAAAGCCCGGGATTACGGGACTGGAAAGTTCTTGACCAAAAAACAATTGTGAACCGTTCGGTGCACTGCTGCTATCTCAGAGAATGCACGCAAACATAAAGCACTTAGTGAAGTATGCACCGCCATTAAGTAAGAAACAACAGAAAGATAACGCTGTGAAAACCCCAAGGTATATGCATTAATAAATAAAATAAAATAAAAAAGCCTTATATTTCTTGCAAAATTCACATAATGGGTAAATTTTAGTACATATCTATGATTTTTAACTATATTCTCTAGGTGCATTTAAAAAGTAAATATTTATATTTATAAACACCTAGGTACAAGATTTTCGCTATGGAAATTGTATCTCGACCTATGTTACTCGTAAGCTCAAGGAAGTTATCGTATAATAACTTAGTTTCTCGTATTTTGAGAAAACGCACAGATATTGCTATAGCTATTCTGTTAGATTCTTTAGTTTGTGCTTTAGTTTTAATGGCTTTTGTCTGTTTCGAAGTTTTTTGTCTTGACAGCCTTGAGAGATAAGATTGACGCGTAAAGTCTCTTGCTGCTTGGAATGTTGGAATGCATGTCCGAGTACTGCCTATAATGCGACTGAATTTAAAAACTACAACAAATATTTAAAAAAAAAAACATAAAACGCGACAAGTCAATTTACAAGTGTACGAGGTCAAACATTGTGTTAAAGTTTTAACTGAGCTTATATGAATACCATTTAATATTGTATAAAATAGGTATACATAGATAAGGGGTTTTTCGTATCGGATCGTATTAATTTTATTTCCCTCTAACAAAGTGAACTCAGTTAAATTTAACTTTATCGCCTCTAAAACCACAAAGCCTACACCTAAAGGGAAAATCCGCAAACACATTATTAACATCATATGATAAGCTATAATAGACGGAAGTATGGATAATGTACAACAAATCGGCGATTTTGCAACACTTGGTCATGTTCAGGTCATTAGTGGAGTAGTACCTACTTTGGATTTAACATAAAAAATTAGGTATTATAGTAGGTGCCTAGATTTGTTTAAAATGTCTGCATTATGACGACCTCCGTGGCGTAGTGGTCACCATGCTAGTCCGCCACCCAGAGGTCCCGGGTTCGATCCCCGGTCAGAGCAAGTTGGAAAATGGCCTTTTTCAAATTGTCCTGGGTCTTGGATGTTTATCTATATATTTATTTGTTATAAAATATAGTATCGTTGAGTTAGTATCCCATAACACAAGTCTCGAACTTACTTTGGGGCTAGCTCAATCAGTGTAATTTGTCCCTATATATTTATTTATTTATTTATTTAAAAAAAAATATTTATTATATATGTTATAATAAGTCTGTTTTATCATCATTACATGCATTAGCCATAGAAAATCCACTACTGGGCATAGGCCTCGTCCAAGCTAACCTATTTGATAGATTATAAATAACAAGAAGCTCTTGACCTCTTGACCACTCCTGGAAGCCGGGCTACAGCGACTCCAAAGCTGAGTACCGTCTTCTCTTCTGGATGTACGAATCTCGTGGCTGCTAACCCACGACCCCAGTCGGTCCCGGTCTTTGACATTGGTCGTTACCTAAAACCATGTCAGAGGCCTTTAATGCGGTTTAAAAACTCTGACACTAGTGTTAGTCACTAACACATACGATAAGAAGAAGAAGACAAGAAGCAAGAAGAATTTTATTTCGAAAATTGAATTCGTTGTCGGCTTAATACACGAAAGCGCACTTTTCATTTTTGAATAAATAAATAAGTTAGGTATGTGTGCGCATATTTTAGCATTTCGCCATCACTGATATCCACTATCCACTGCACAAATCCACTGGCTATGACCAACTCGCAGATAACGCAATCGCATGTAATGAACAATATTAACATTTTAATATAACCACAGATAAAACGAAGTACGTAAGTCGAACAGTAGTTATTTCTATACAGTTAGTATTTCTACAAAATAATTTAGTGATTAGACTTTTTTCTGAATATCTAAAAAAAAGATTCCAAGATTCGCCGGTTTTGGTACAGTTTAACAGTGATGTTAATCTGAGGAACAACTTCGATCCAATTCTCACTGGGTATCGCGAACGTCGCAGGCGCACGGTAATGATGCGGAGCGATAATGATGTCGATGATTTATACTGTGGTAAGTGGTGATGTAGGATCGAGAGGAATGTCTTCAGCTCGAGATTCAATGACATCGTGTCGATGAAATAGTCGGGATGTTGTGGTGATTGCGCTACAAGCATTGGGACAGTTCTTGTTTATAAAAATGAGAAAAAGAAACATAAATACACACATGACGCTACATATTTCCAAGAAAGCCAATAAAATAAGGAAAATATGATTTTTTAAATCTATCTATACATACTTACTTATTATATTTTTTTTACGCGTATACCTGTATATCTATACTCGATAAACTCTGAAATTACTGGGACAATTCGAGCATTTATCTGGTCAGGTTTACAAGTATGTATATACGAAGCCAGGGCGGGCTGTAACTCCAATATGTTTTTATATAGTATTTTTAACAAAAAATATCGCTCGTAATTCATATCAACTGTAGTTAGGCTCGCGCTCACAAACGCAACTGATAAATGGTTATTACCTAAGTAACTACCAACTAAATTACTAATATTACTTTTGTTGGCTAGTTTTAACTTACTGAATAATTACTAATACCTGCGGGGCTCCAATTTTCAATTATTTTAGCATAATTTAATTACCACTAAGTAAATGAAGGTAATAGAAGTATCACTCGTGTAACGGCAACATTCAACATTGTATAATTGACTCCTACTTCAGCTTTTTAAATAAAATATTACTGCCAATAACAACTTACTATTTACTTTGTACTCAAATTAAACTAAATGCATTCGAATACACCGCTTACTAACTAATTAAGTGCCTTAACTACTAACTACCATAGTAGTAAAAAGACACGATACTGTGTGATCCAATTAATCAAAAACTAAATAACATAAAAAAAACAATAATATTTAAGTAGTCGATGCGGTATGTGCAAATGACAATGTGGATAAGATTAAGAGTAGAGACTACAAAGCGCACATCGCAAGCATAGTGAGCAGCATAGATTTAGAAGGTATAAGATGGATATAGAGCATTGTAAAATGTGACCAGAAACGAAATATTTCTGTGTAACTTTTTATGGGTTGTATTTGTACCTAATACACAAACTATGGGTAAAGCAGTACGATACCATCTTTCCAGTATAAGATAACTTATAAATTAACACAGTTAACAATTTGGAAAATCAAATTTTCGTGTAACGATGTTCGAGCCAGGGTGACAAAGGCTGACATGTTTTGTATGAAAACTTGTCTTATTGTCAAATTGATGCTATCTCTTTTGCTCTTATAAAGATGATACTTATCATATTATCTGTCGCACTCGGCTAGTGTGTTCTTTTTACGCATTAAAAAAATTCTACTTCTATGGTGAGCAGTGTCACATCTGTTGGCTCGTCAATGTGTGCACGTCCTGCGCAATTAATAAAATGTAAACGATATTGTTGTAATTATTTTTATCGGCGCCTTGCGTTGTAATGCTCCAAATACCGTGCTAAGGTCACGGCTCGAATGCAGTGCTGCAACACATTCGGTTCTTAATTTATATCTAAACGGAATGTGTGAAAAAATTATAAAACTAAATCAAACTTTAACATATGTCGTAATCATAGTCCCTGTCGTCATGACAGTCAGTTACTTTGGCGATGATGACGGCCAAATAATTAAAGTGATAAAGATCGAGAGCATATTGCGGAAAAATTATGTAGGTACCGGTATTAGCTATGGTGCCGCCTATAGCACAGATTAAACAGGTTGCGCCATCTTTACTGGTCTAGTAACTCAAATTTTTCAAGCTTCACCTGATTTTTGCAAGCCAAAACTAATAGAAAAAAATATCCAAATAAAACAGAACTCGTGCTTCCTATAGGTATAGTCCAAATTGCTATGAACTATATAAGTTCCTACGTAAGCCGTTGTAGAATTAGCCGGCCACGTATTATCTCAGAACTAGAGATATAAGATTCGTCAAAAAAGCTATGGATATAGTAAACTAGCAATGTACAAATATTGAGCGGACACCAGACAATGCGCGCTACCTGCATTTCCGAATTGCATCAATACAATGCAGCGGCCTGCACCGACCGGCTACAAATTACCGTGTTTCCATACAAAAAAAGGGTATTATTGTGAATACCTTCCGGATCATTCGATATTTGTGTTATTTTTTGTTACTTACACAGCAATCTGTCTAATTTAGAAATAAACAATACTAACTCCATTTTTTTATTTTTCAATAAAGAAAGTAAAATTATGTATCTTAATTATATAATAATCAAACATTTATAATAAGAAATATATATATTTCGGAGAGTTTTAAACGCTCAAAATTAAAGCGGTAGGTAATAAAAATAAATAAGAAACTAAGATCTAAGTAAAACATTATAATAACAATGAATAACACTGATAAAAATTTTCAGGAACCAATGATGAAAATACAGATTAAGGAGTGATTATTTATGATGTCACATATCAAACTTGTAGACCGGCCGACGGGAGTATAACACACGGTATAGAGCATCCCTGGTTCGTTTTGGATTGGTAACCATAATAAATACATTATCTCGAGATTTTCCGGGCTTCAGAATGCACGTTAATCCAAGTGTTATCATTAGATGGCATTCGTCACTCTATGTAGGTATATCATATGCCGCTCAAATCAGATTGAAATCCATATTTTAAAGTCAAACAGTCTCCTATACCTATGTACTTCAAAGTGCAATTAATATTTTCATTACAACATTAATTACTTACTTAATAGCTTGCAACGGATGAGTAGCTCTGACGGCTGATGAGGTTGTATGAATACCATACATAATTGTATTTGACGGTTAGCCTACTTCGGCGGCCGGCGTGGCGCTTGCACCACCTACTTGCAATCAATTAAGTGATAAGAAATGTATTTTTTTCTTGCCATTCCGTAATTTAAAAAAGTATGGACTAAAATGGACTTAAGTGGTGTCTCAAGGTGGTACATACATTTCCTACCCACCCTATTTATACTAAAAATGAATGGTATGTTCCTGATGTTCAGAAGCGACAACTAACGTTTTCTATCATCATCATCATCATCATCAGGTATTTTACCAGAGCCATATTTGGCCAGAGCAGCCAGAAGACTTTGGCCTACATTCTCCTCGCTGGCCCGACACGTTGGAGAGGGCTTACTGATGTTTATAAGCTTTGTTTAGCTTGTATTTCTTAGACGTATTATTCCCTACGACATCCACGGGAGTACTTGGGAGTGGCATTATACTGTGCCGGAAACCGCACGGCAATGCTTTCTATCAGGGGTGGCAATGGTAAATGTTTTACGTCTATTAGGGTATTAAAAATTAACCACTTGTATTTGCCACTTTTACCTTAACTGAAACTGACTATGCGACAGTAAATAAATGTGCTTATAGATACATGATAAAAAAAAAAAGTTTTAATGTGTTATGATATGATACTTATCTGACTGAGAGTGTATCTGTCTGTTATCAAAATCTGTAGATGCCTAGATTATTAAAAGTACCTACAAAGCATTTCCTAGGCAAAAAACATATATTGCCATAAAAACATCGCGTAAACTACCCACAAAAAAAAGAAAATAACAACAAACTCACCGAATTCGTTGATCCCCGGGCTCGCATCGGCTCAGAACAAAACACTCACTCTCACTCACTAATTAGTGCGAAACTTTAATTACGATGCGCGTCAAATATTTCGATTCGTTTTCGTGAGCCGGCGCGGCGTGCGGTGTCGGTGCGGCGTGCGAGCGGCGCGGACGCGGGGTGCGATATGACGCGAGCGGCGGACGGCCGCATGCACGCTGCGACACAAAATATACCAAGTTACAGAGCAAGGAGTGTACCAAGTATGTAAACAGAGGCCAATGATAATAATAATAATCTATGTTTTAAAATAAATTAAGAGAAATAATAATTCTGGCCAAGTATGGCTCTGTTAGTACAGAGAGGGTCGTGCTCCTGCAGTGGAGACAAAAGACCTGATGATGATGATGATGAATAATAATAGTTGAATAAGTAAATAAATAGGTGTACAGGGACAAATCGCACAGATTGAGCTGGCCTTAAAGTAAGCTTAAGCTTGTGTTATGGGATACTAACCAAACGTATTTATTATAAAAAATACTACATTTTCTATGATAAATACATGTATAGATAAACACCCAAGACCCAGGGCAATTTAAAAAAGGCCATTTTTCAACTTGCCCTGGCCGGGGCCACTCGAACCCGGAACCTCTGAACGGCGGCGGTCTAATGTGGTTAACCAATACACCACGGAGGATCTATCAGATTTATTATTTAAAAAAAGTACTTAACTGAATAGAAGTTCATCAACATCATACTAGAGACGGACAGAAGGTAACAGTATTTACAGCACGCTCTTGTTATTTTTTGAACAAAGTTATTTACTCTCATTGCATCGGAAATAACGGAATTCACACTGATTATAGTAATTTTTATGTAAATCGATCTTTTTATGATGGCTGCGTTATCAATGCTGACAAGTTACCAGTGGTAACAAAGTAAGTCTCTATCCAATATCTAAGATATTAGTAGAGAAGCCATTCTTTACGACATATAAGAACGAAGAAGTGCCACTTCTGTTAATCTTTGTATTTTGTGGCGGTTTAATGCACTTTGCAATTTTCAAACTTGAGTGACAATCCGATCCTCTCATTTTTCTACCTCGCGTAAGTCACCATTCCAGTGAGTTCTTGGTCTGCCCTCCTTGTCTCTTGCATCTTGGCTAATTAGCTAAATAGGTAATTAATCAAACTTCACTTGGTAAGTTCGTTTGATTTTTATTATTTTGATGATGATACATAATATGAACTCTGCGTTGCAGGTGCATAATGCACACGTGACCCACCTAATGCCGACTGCCTCTGTGGTCTAGTGGTCAAGGTGTTCGCGTTGTGATCCGGGGGTCGTAGGTTCGAATCCCACTGAGAAGCATACTTTGTAAAAAGTTGGTTCCATTCTGGTTAGGATATTGCAGACTAGAATCACCTAATTATGCGAAAAGAGAGACGCTTCGGAAGGCACGATGAAACCTGTGGTGTGGGTCTCGAATGCCACCTTGCTCAAACGTATCCAAGGATTGGTTCTGGTCTTCTTCGTCATTTGTTCTTCGTAACTTCTTCGTCACCTAGATTATTTAGAGGACCCGGGACTCTAAAGTTACCACTGCGCTGAAGACACAACCGGCAATACTTTGATTTGAACTTAAGATTTGAATTAAAAGAGATTTATCAAATCTATCCGGCTATTATGAATACGAGGTAATGTGTTCATTCTCTGATCAACACAGCTGGATGTTTCGAATCTCACGCGAAATCTTCTCATGTTGTAGTACCGTCCATGTTTACACTTGGGTGTTATGTGAACTCTCACTGAGATAAAACAATGAAGATGTCGTTTGAGCTTTGCACGTCTTTATCAACAATGGGGCAGACAGCGAGCATTTCAGGTCTCGTGACTCTGTGTGACAGACAGAGCACAGGGTCACAAGACCTAAAGGCCACTTGAAGGCAAGAAGATGGAACAAGGAATAATAATAGTAATGTGTAGCTCGCTGCAGCACCTATTTACTTACAAACGACTTGTTTAAACATAAAATGTGAAAAATAAACGTAAAATTATTATTTCTAAACTTTTTAATTTTATTTTCTGTTTTTTAGGGTTCCGTAGTAAACAAGGAACCCTTATAGTTTCGCCATGTCTGTCTGTCCGTCCGCGGTCCTACTCAGAAACTATAAGTACTAGAAAGCTGTAATTTGGCATGGATACGTATAACAATCATGGCAAAAAAGTCGTAAAATAAAATATGGAAAAAAAATTTTTTTTAGTGTAACTGCCTTATAGAGGATGTCAATATTTTTTTTCTCTACAAACATATTGTGCGGGGTATCGTTGAATAGGTTCGATTTAGGGATCAGTGTCTAAAATATTTGAGTTTCAAGTAAATTTTTTTGTTAAAGTCACGTGTCCTAAGTCATCTATCTGCTAAACGGTTATATATGGACACGTGAAAAAAATCACTAATGTAAAATCAATAATGTAGTTTAAAGGAAAACTATCAGAGCTAAGTAGGATTAACAAATTAAAAAGTTATAGGTGCTCAACTTATAAAATGTACTCGAAAAGGAAAATTTCATACAAATTCAATACTAAGCCTGCAAGTTTTAGACTGCAAGTTGGCATTTACAACTACGGAACCCTATACTGCGCGTGGCCCGACACGCACTTGGCCAATTATTTTTTTATTATTATTATTGGCCATAGCCAAGTTCAGCTAAAAGTCGTAATAAAAATGCATTTAGTGAAAACTATAGAAAAAAATTCCTAGTAATGTAGCAAGTATTAAAAATGAAAGCCTTCTGCAGTTTATGTATAAGTGATGTATGAATATCTAAAATATCTAATCCAGTGTGTAGTATTATTTTTATGTATCTCCTTTGAGAATCACAGTAGGTCTTTTCATCCCAGTAGAGGCAGTATTTTTCCAAAGGGTCTCTTCATGTTGGATCTGTATCCCTAATACAGATCAAAAAAAATCTTTGGAAAAATTGTGGTGTTATGAGGCGCTCCCACCAAAACCCATCCTATCCTACTAATATTATAAATGCGAAAGTGAGTTTGTATATTTGTTTGTTACCACTTGACGCTTCGACCGCTGAACCTATTGAGATGAAATTTGATCTGGATATAGTTGGATACCCAGGAAAGGACTTAGGATAGTTTTTTTTTCGACATTCCCACGGAGAGCAAAGCCCATGGGCACAGCTAGTTACTTGATATACCTATGAAAGGATACCCTTGAATAGGATTCTGCAGGAGAAAGATCTAACGCAATAAAAAGGGAAAGGTATGGAATGAGACTGGGATGGACTGATGCTGGGGCTGCTGATACATTGCAATAGAAACGTCACCTGCCATAATCAACTATTATTATTCGGTCCCTACGATCTGCTCGGGATGAGGAGCAATTGGCATACATTCTACTTTTTTCCTTTCTCCCAGGGAAGAAGGAGATTTTTAAAAGTAACTTTGCTAAATCCTCCGGTCTCCCCACGTCTCCTGCTCCCTCTACGTAAACACGCGCGATGTTTCCGACAACTCCATCACAAAGTCCAAGTTCTGTGTTCTGTGAACCACACATAAACTGACGTCGCGCGGCTCCCACGCCTTTGACGTCATGTGTATTGTGCGTTGGTATTGTGAGCGACATCGCACGAACTGTTTATGAAGGCACGGTTATGGATAATTCCGGCATCTTCCAAAAACAACTTTATGATTCCTCATCTAGGTTGTGGTCAATCTTGCTTAGAGCTCTAACATGCGAGTGACAGTGTGCCAGCGATAAGGCATAATAATATAATATGACAAAGCTCTGACGAGTAGGCGACCAGTACTGTAAAAATTAGTTTCTTTCGGCGTTTCTTCTCAGCAGTGATCATTGCGAAGATCTGGTCTCGTCTCGATAGCTTTTGTTTAAATATAAATTAAATTTCAATATGCACTTACATAATAATACACACCCGTAATGTTAATTACTTATACCCATTGACGTATATGTAAAGGTCTAATTACTGTATAAATATTTAAATCTCAAAGATTCAAATATTTATATAATGTTTTTACCTCTTTTGTGTATCTATGATAGTTTGCAAATGTTTACGACGGCTAGCGAAAGTCAGCAACAGTCGGCGACCGCCGGCTACCATTGTCACATTGCAGAATTAATATAGTATATAGGTACGTAAGAACTAGTTTTTATTCTGTGATATAGGTAAAGCTGTCGCTCGTCCGTCCGAGCTATACACCCGGTCTTCGCCATCTCCTGTAGCTCTCTTCTTCTTCCTCGTAAATCGATCTAAGAGTAGCTATTTTTAACCGACTTCCAAAAAAGGCGGAGGTTATCAATTCGTCGCGATCTTTTGTTTATTTATGTATGTTCACCGGACACCTGACTGAGGACGCCTCGACCAATTTGGAAAATTATTTTTTTGTTTGAAAGGGTACCTATAGTTGCGAGGTGGACCCATCGAAAATTTATCAAAACCGGTTGTGTAGTTTGGGGTAAAATCGGTTATTTTTTTCCAAAAAATATTATTTTATTACTAAAATTTTGGTAGATTTAAATAAATTATATTTCGCTCAAACAAAAGACATAAACGAGCCTTATTATATTGTAATCAAATCGTTCGACGTTTGTGACTAAAATGTTTTGCCAAAATTGTCAATTAATGGGGTCACTGAATAGGGCGACACACAAGTCAAAGCATTAGGCTCGGCGCAAACAAGCCACCTCAAAACGGTCAAAACGCGACCACCGACCACTTTTCTGTAGTTTTCATAGTATGTCTTCGCCGCACACGGTGACGCTGGTGGCGGCCACTTAATTAGTAGGAAAGTGGTCGATGGCCGCGTTTTGTGGTGGCCCGTTTGCGCCGAGCCTTAGGCACGCCACCCTCAAGTGGCCACCCCGCCGCACCACAACAGGTGCGCCGCGTGCGCGCCGTCCGCGCCGGACGTCCGTTCGAGGAGAGCCACATGACACCGTGAGTGCGAGTAGTTTTTGATGTGCTCGGTTATCGTCATTAAAGTGCAGAGCCGATGCAAAAATATTAGGTTTGTATTCAGTAGATGTTTTGACTTTAGATATTGTTTTGTTAATTACGTACGCACGTTGCAAGAAGTTTATTTAAATAAGTAAAATAGAATAATTTACATGTTTTACCAAAACAAAATTAAAAAAAATTTGTTACATTTTCTACTACACTAAACTTTTTTAGAAAATCTGGAGATTATAATTGATCTGTAGTAGTTTGCGCGGCACTCCAATTAAAAGGAACAAGCCGCGCTCAAAACCTGCCCATTCGAGATTGAATATGAATTTGGCTCGGCGTCAAGCCTCTCTATAATGCAGCAGACCAAGAGCCCGCAGCGGCAGGACCGCAATGCAGTCGCGGCAGTTCCCGAATGCTGGTTATAGGGCTACCACGAAAATTATTTTGAAATTTACATACATACATACTATCACATCTTTATCCCTAATGGGGCAGACAGAGCATTTTGGGTCTTGCGGCTCTATGCAGAGCCCAGGGCCGCAAGACCCAAAAGCCACTTTTAGCGTCATGATGGGCGAGAAGATGAAAAAGCAATCAATACAGTGATGGGTTGCTAGCCGCATCGCCTGTTAACATGTTTTGCATTTTTGCCCATTCCCTCGATCGGCTTTTACGATCTGCGTGGGAAGAGAAGCAGCTGGTACATTCTAAGTTTTTTTTATTTTTCCCAGACCAGCATGGGAGTTTTGCATGGGCATTTGAAAATTACATACTACATTTCACCGATTGCAGTGTGGTGACGGGTTGACGAGCTCGGTGTCCCGGCGGGAGTGCGCTTGCTAGCACTTTCGCAAGTGAAGCTACACCGCGCGTTGTCGCCCTTGGATGGGTGAACACAAGTGAGACAAGTGGCATAAACATTTCTCGAACTCCACCGTGCTTCGGAAGGCACGTAGAAACCGTTGGTCCCGGCTGTCATCAATATATGGCAGTCGTCAAGCTATTTCAGATGCCTTTAGGTAGCTTGAAAAACAAGGTACGAAACCTCCCTTTGTTGTACCTACTTGGCAGAGATGTCATAGAAGTTCAGCAAGGGACTGACATCATACGCTTAAAAGAAAGTTTTATTACCTTTTTATGAATACAAAATTGAGCAGCAAGAATGTTAAGTTTCAACCATAGTAATCAATCCCTTATGAGATTGTGTGTACTATAATAAATTGAAATAAATAAATGTTTCAGATCCAGCCCTACTGTCACCTACATCCCGCGACACGTTAAGTCGGCCGCCTCTTGACCCTGTTCCTGAAAGCCCTGCTGCCTGAAAGGCACGTCTGGCCCGCTTCTGGAGATATAGCCGCAACTAGGACAGTCTACAGATAAACAGATTCCATTTATAAAAGCGAAGTAAGGTGAAGAAAATACCGAACGAAATGGGCGATGCGTGTTATTCTAGAACTGTGGTTTTTCGTGTGTGTACGTGGCCAACGCTGGTGCACGGATTTTCAAGCTGCTGAAAGGCATCTGGACCGACTTCCTATTTGGCTGTAAACTTCAAAGTTAATAAATAAATATAAAGGGATTAGGGACAAATTACACTGATTGAGCTAGCCCCAAAGCACAGATTACTAATAAGTTACTACGTAACAGATACAGCACTTCCCTACAAACGCCAAATACCTACGCTTTATTTAACTAAACTTTCTAGCTGTCAAGCGACGCGAGGAAATATGAGCCTAACTGCTTTGACTCAACGGAGCGTTTTAAGTGCACAGCGGGCGATGACGTCGGCCGTTGTGAGATTACCTTAGGGTTGACTCAATGTTGTAAAATACAAAAATGAACGTGACGCATATTTATGAAAAGAAATTTTATTAAAAAGGATCTATAGATGATTTGACTTTAAAAGTTGTGACGTAATAAGAGCGTGTGATTTTCATAGAAACTTCATTAACTGTGGATGTACCGTACATCGCAATGAGAAACATACGATATTGAGTACCTAATTCTTTATAGCATACTTTCTAGTTCACGTAAATCGTTGTTATATACTTTACTAGAGGAGCTCGGTGGCCCGCACTGGCACTTTCGCATGTAAAGCGGCACCGGGCGTGGTCCGCACTTGGATGGGTGACCACAAGTGGCATAAAAATTGAGCTCCTCTGTGCTTGCATTGGTTCCGGCTGTCATATTGTATGGCAGTCGTTAAGCTATGTCAGATGCCTTTAGGCAGCTTGAAAAATCTGAAACCAGTGTTGGCCACTTACACACACGAAAAACAACAACATATACTATCTGGATACAGTACATCGATGTTAAACTTTCGACGTTCAATAGGACAATCAAACTTCATACCTACAAAATAATCTGATTGGATGAGACAGTACCAAATCCTATTCTATACGACTACCTACTTTTTAACGAAAAAAAACACTTACTTTCCTCGTCTTTTGGCAATGTGAAAAACGACAATTCTTTATTGGTTCTTTGATTTTGACATTGGAATACCGCACAATAATGTCTTGACATTGTTAAATATAACGCTTGTTTATATTGTAAATATAATATAAATATAAGAAGATATTGTAAAAAACAATACGCAATAAGCAAGTCTCATGCACGCGACTACACAGGCCGGAGTGCGGCGCCCCTTTGCCACTTGGGCGTTAGAAAACACGGCTAGCCGGTAGGTACATTTTGAGCGATCTTGATCGAGTGACGGAGGCCTGCCCAAAGTAAGTCCGAGACTTGTGTTATGGGATACTAACTTAACGAAACTATATTTTATACCAAATACATATATATAGATAAACATTCAAGACCCAGGACAATTTTAAAAAGGCCATTTTCCAACTTGCCCTGACCAGGGATCGAACCCGGAACCTCTGGGTGGCGAACTAAGAGCAAAATATTTACGCGACCATTATGTTATCATCATCTCAATCCCTCTTCCGCCTACTGCTGAGCATAGGCCTTCCTTCGTCGACACCCATCTCGGTCCTGTGCTGCTCTAAACCAGGTGCGACCCATGCCTTTAACTATGTCGTCAACCAATCTCATTATATACGAACCTCATTTTTTTGAGAACCATAGATTTGCACAATAAAGATAATCTGGTGGTTAGTTAAAGTTTATGAAGTCATGGAGAATATGAACTAAATAACGATAACTATGAACTAAGTAATCCAACAAGTACTTATAGTTTATTATTTTGCGGCGCACTTTTTGCAGTGTAGGCGAGAAGTGTCACTCTATCTATGGCAATTATTATAATACTTAATTACTGTGATTACCATCCAGTGCAGATACCATCGCTGCATCAGAATGCAGTTCCTGATGCGCCCGCGCAGCCGCCGTGTGGGATTCTGTTTATGCGCTGCTGGTAAATCAATCTTATTTGCAAGATGAGAAACATGCTAATGGAGGGCATTTATCATATTTTATATACTTAATAAATAAGTGTTTGTTCTGACTTCGCTGGTATAAAAACCTTGGAATCATTAATACTTATCTGGTGTAACGATTCCTACTTATATCTTAGAACCTACCTGTGCGTCTTCGCCTCCTACCTACCAACGGAAGCTCTCAAACCTTCACGGCCCACAACATTCGCTACCGCACTTAACCACACCAAAACAGCGCTACCGATCTAGGAGTTATTCTCACGATGTTGACGCGGCAGTGCTGTTGATTTCTCGTCAATTTCCCAAAAAAGCCAGCTGATCTTAAGTTAATTGCCCATCATGTGGACTCAAATCTTATACCTTTAAACGAGCAATTCTTGTATATTTATTTATATGTATATTTATTTATAAATTTCTGTGATCTCGAAAACCGCTCTAACGATTTTGCTGAAAATTGGTATATGGGGGTTTTTGGGGGTAAACAGTCGATCTAGATTAGTCTTATGTCTGGGAAAACTCGTGTTTTCGAGTTTTCATTCGTTTTTCTTTCCACGCAGAATATGGTCGCTAATTTTCTCACGCTGGCCGCCATCTGCTTAGCTCAGTGGTTAAGGATGCTGACCGCTAGAAAGAGTGTTACGGGTTCGAATCCCACTCGGTGACTTACTTTTTTTTTATGTTCAAGTTAATATATAATTTTTTATTTGTACTGTTTTTAGACAAGTTTAAAAAAATGTAGTTAATGTTTAAGATGTAACCGACCGAGCAAAGCTCGGTCACCCAGGTACTAAAATATTAAATACAGTCATGACCAACAATATTACTACGGTTACGAACTTACGAGTAAAACATTCATATATTACAGAAAACAATTTACCAATGGCAAATTATGAAATTACTGATTTATCAGCATTTGTGATTCCTTTTTTCATCGCAAACGTAAGCAGATTTTGGCTACATTCGATGTTAATTTGGCTCCACACAACGCAAATATTATCGGGTCTAGACTGACGACTTAAGCTATTCTTACCAAGTTGCTTCTACCAAGCGTTTTCTACTAAGTGACCTACTTACTGCTTTGCAGCAAAGTCCCTGATATACGAGTACTTATTGACTGATGAAGATATATTATTGTCTTTCTACTAGGGCAGATTCATGGCAACGCAACGTAGGCAGTTTGGGAGGTCGCGTGTCGCCGCGCGACGTCGCAGGCTGTCGCCAGCAGCGACCTGCGGCCTCCCGCGACCTCCGCCGGTGCCGTGACCCGGCCGAGTTATGTCAAACGAGCGAGCATCGCTGATAGCATGCTTGCGGCTGGAACGATCACAGTTCACGAAACAGTGATTTGATGCAAATTACATGAAACTGAAACTTGTTAAAGTGATACTTAGGTAAATTATTTACCAAGTCTGTTTGATTTTTAGTTCTTTACATTGTTATGTCAAGCTGAACTAGGAAGTACTGTACCTATAATATGAATTATTGCTTCTCTTCGCTCACAGATCGAAAAAACTATCTAGGGATTGAGCCTAAGGGGCTGGCATAATATGGGACGATTTTTTTTCAAAATGTTTATTAAAGTAAGTATCCCCCGTCTTTACAATTTCCCATATAATAGTGGCAACGCACCGTCATAGAGTTTAACTCAAAAATTTTACGCCAAAAATTGGCCACATATTAAGCTATCTAACCTGAATCACTATTAGGTACCAGCTGAAAATCAGCGCTGTGGTTCACACCGCAGCGCAGCAAAAAGCTGAGCTGGCCGCCTTTTCGCCGTCTAGTCTAGTCTAGTACATATGATCTTATCTGCCGAATAAAGAGTTTCTTTCTTTCTTTCACATACAGACACACCCACAGAAAATCACACCACCCACCACACTACAGCGCTAGTCGCGATCGGTTTTCAAGTGTATTTGCTGTGTAAATCTTGTAGGAAATTCTTGATTCTAGTTTCTACACCGGCACCGGCCGACGCGGACACATTTTACCCTCTTCCTATACTTACCATTATCGTAATATCTCGTTTGCAGTTATCTTTAATCTTTTTTCCTTCTTCACCCTTGGATATCCGTCTCCGTCATATTCTGTACCTATCTTGTTTTTCTTAAACCCTGCAAAAAATGGGTCTTGTCCGTTCGTTTAAACATCACGTTGACTTTGTTCCAGCCTAACGCCAAGGCTTTGTGCTAGATAGTCAGATTCAGAAATCATCGTAACCTTTGGCAGCATATTACAACAACCGTGCCTTATTAAAATATTTTTGAAAGACGTCGGCTTCAGTCATTCCTCTCATAATATATATTTCAACACGACATTGACATTTTCCGCTGTACTGTACTTTTGTTTGTCTGCCTCTCTCACTCACTCCTTCCTCTGTCAAAAACACCGCGCAACGCAAACGCAAAGCATGTGATACAAAGTGGTTTTTGAGTAAAAAATCTCAAAATAAAATAAGATTTTCCTCTGCAGCTACACTCAGCATCACCAGCACAATGTTCGCCAAGCCCTATAAGCTGAAATCCAACAGCACGTTGAAGAATTCCGAAAAGTACGTTATTTTCATTGGAACGGTTGTGTCGTGTCATATTTGGATAATTTGTGACGAACTATGTTATTTGTTGTAGGAAGCATCTTGCTCTGAGGATACAGGATGAGTTTCCGAATCTTTCTGAGGAGAAGGTCAAGGAATTGGTGTCAGTGAAATCGAGTACGATTTGCATGAAGTTGACGCTTCACTCAGGGGACATGGTGGGAGTGTACGCCGTGGACGGGCTCCCGGTGCTGCTGGAGACGGCGGAGCAGCTCGTGCCGACCGTGTGCGCGCTGTGGAGGGTGCCTGACATGGTGCCTGCATTTACAGTGCACTCGCCAGTTGTGCCCAAGGTTTTAATGTTTGATTTCTATTATTTCTTTTTCTTAGTGGATTCTGGTTGTTACAAAAATGTTCTACATTTCTTGTTGATGACCTCTGAACAGGGAAATTTCCCTGTTCAGAGGAAGTAGAATTAAAAAAGAATTGCAGGAAGGCGCTGGATGCAGACCACTTCCGATCTGTCATTTTGAAAATCCTTGGGGAGGCCTATGTCAGCAGTAGACTTCCTGTGGCTGACATGATGATGATGATTAAAAATTAAAAGAGTACCAGAAGTAAGATAATTACTTTTATATTTTATATAAAGATTTGTTCTTTCTTGTGTACAATAAAGCTTTATAAACAAACAAACAAACAAGATTTTATTTCCCTTAGAACTGAAATTCTTTTTTTTGTTTGTTCGTTTTGTTTGTTTATTGTACACAAATTAGAAAAGTAAACATGTATTCACCTAAAAATCCTAAAATAGAAATACTACAAGGGTGATTTTTAAAATCTTGTTTGCAGGGACATTTGTTAGAGACAAGTGTTATAAGTAAGAAAAGGAAGTGATAATGTGGACTTTAATGGACAGGTGCTTGGTGGAGCATCAGTGTACCTGCCCGGAGTAACGTTACCGGCGGGCGGAGTGGGCTTCCCGCAGTTCAGGAAGGGCGCCATCGTGGCTGCCAACACCACGGACAACGCTGCGGCGGCCATCGTGGGCAGGGCCGTCATGTCCAGTGGGGACATGCTGCTCAGAGCTGCGTGAGTTCATGAAATGCTTCACCTTCCATACTACCCGAATAAGTTTACCAATTTGAACAGGCTAGCAATGTAAATGTTGGTCTACCTTTTCTAATGAACTACCTTTGATAATAAATTGTAAGACTGTTTCTCCTATTCTATTAATAGTAAGCCCTAGGTTAATATAATTCCAGAGGCACATGTCTGGAGGCCATCCATGTAATGGGGGACCTGCTGTGCAAAGACACCAAGTTCAGCAAGATTGAGCGGCCCAAGCTTGGGTTACCTGCGTATGGAAATGGAGATCCAACCATTGACCTTGCGGCAGACATTAACCAGGTGAGGTTGTTTTACGTCCTGTTACAAGTATCTGTTTTTGACATTAACAATGTGTGTACATCTGTACATCTTCCCTGTGTGATTCTTATTTTACGTATGTAGAGCAGACATGAAACTCAGATTAAAGAGTATCATCATTATCATCATCAGGTTGTTTTTTTAGGTCTCCACTGCAGGAGGATGATCCTCTCTAGACTACCAGAGCCATACTTAATCAGAGCAGGCACAGGATTTGGCCTACCCTCTCCTCGCTGGCCAGACAGGTTGGAGAGGTCTCATGATGTTTATAAGCTCTGTTTAGCTTGTATTTCCTAAATTGCCTTCTACGACACCAACGGGAAGACTTTTAGTGGTCTTATTCTACTCTGCTGGAAACATGGCACAGTTACTTCAATATCAAAGTAACATCTGAAAGCATAAACCATCATCAATAATAACTTTTCCTCCAGCTCCACGTGCGAGAAGAATGGCCAACTCTAGGTCGGAGGCAACCCGAACCGGCGCCCGCGCCGCCGCCGGCGGCCAACGCTCCGCGCCTCATCGCAGAGGGAGCTCCGCCCGCCGAGCCGGAGGCGGAGCCCTGCGAAGAAACTGCGGATGACACCATGCTCACAGGTCACTTTCTATTTTTCTAAACGCCTCCCCTAATTAACGGCCTGGCCACAGCCACTGGCGGTGCGGATTGCGGTGCGGCAGGAGGCGCGGCGTGCGGCGCGGTTCTCGGTGGTATGCCACAGCTCACATGTTGCGACAGCGGCGGCGGCAGCGGTGGACGTATTTAGAGAACAGCTAACTATTAAAATAGAAGGAAATTGTTTTTTTTTCGATCCATAATTTTTTTTAAACTTGCTTATATTTATGATGTGAATTTTTTGACATCCATGGTGCTGGTCTACTCAGTATTTCACTTATAAATTGTTCCGTATTCGGTATTTATATAAGCTAAACGAGCAGTAAAAACAAAATTATTTGTTTCGGTCGCGCGACGCTGATTACATCCACCGCTGCCGCCGCTGACGCCGCGCCGAGCTGTGGCTACCTCGATACTCGCGCGTACATTTGTTTCACCCGCCCGCCCCCTCCCCCCGCGCCGCACGCCGCGCCGCAATCCGCGTCGCCGGCAGCTGTGGCATACTCCATACATTCCCTACCATTTGTTTTCGCCGCTCACCGCCTGCCGCGCCGCAATCCGCGCCTCCGTGGGTTGTGGCCAGCGGTAAGGGAGAATTGGTACACTGGGCAGGCATGTTAGTGATTGCCCAATGATGGCTCAAAGTTGCAGTTGCCGGTTACCATGTCTACCCATCGCCTTATAAACATAATTATTTCTCTTCCTTGACACTAGATGGCGCTTTATGGAAATAATTAAAAACATTAATTTTTTTATTACTATTATTTATATAAAGTAGTTCTCTAATTATTTAAATCTTATACCTTTAAACGAGCAATTCTTGTATGTATATTTATATATTTATATATTTCTGTGATCTCAAAAACGGCTCTAACGATTTCGCTGAAAATTGGTATATAGGGGTTTTTGGGGGTAAACAATCGATCTAGATTAGTCTTATGTTTGGGAAAACGCGTGTTTTCGAGTTTTCATGCGTTTTTCTTTCCACGCAAAATATGGTCGCTAATTTCGTCGCGCCGCGACCGCCTTGATTTAGCTCAGTGGTTATGGATAGCGACCGCTAGAAAGAGTGTTACGGGTTCGAATCCCACTTGGTGACTTACTTTTGTTTTTTTTTATGTTTAGGTTTATATTTTATTTTTTTTGCATTGTTTTTAGACAAGTTTAAAAAAAAATAGTTAATGTTTGAGATGTAACCGAGCAAAGCTCGGTCGCCCAGGTACTATGACTTATATGAAATGCGATAAAGATTTTTAAAGCATATTCAACACTTTTTTTGTCACTTTTTTGCTAGTCGTGTGTGCTGCCATCTCTGTGTGCCTCTCACTCGCAACTCCCGTTTTGCCTACTTACAGCCCTCCAATAGTTTCTATGGCGTTGTTTATTTATTTATTTTTATTTAAAAACTTTATTGGGCCAAAAGCTACAATAGGTGGACTTAATGCTAAAGCATTCTCTCTGTCAACCTTTAGGAAAAGAAAACAGACAAGAAAGTTCTGTATCTTGTACGTTGTGTATCTGTTACGTTAGTAATTATATTATCTTGGCTATACCCATACCTAGTAACGTTCTCGGCGGAGTAAAAAAGCAGAGGATTTTTCACCCAATGAATAAAAAATATGATATATTCCAGACACTTGATTGACTTGACTTGATCAAGTGTCTGAAATTGACACACACAGACACTTGATTGACTTGACTTGATCAAGTGTCTGGATGACACACACAGACACTTAATTGACTTGACTTGACTTGATCAAGTGTCTGGAATTGACACACACAGACACTTGATTGCCTTGACTTGATCAAGTGTCTGAAATTGACACACACAGACACTTGATTGCCTTGACTTGATCAAGTGTCTGAAATTGACACACACAGACACTTGATTGCCTTGACTTGATCAAGTGTTTGGAATTGACACACACAGACACTTGATTGCCTTGACTTGATCAAGTGTCTGAAATTGACACACACAGACACTTGATTGCCTTGACTTGATCAAGTGTCTGAAATTGACACACACAGACACTTGATTGCCTTGACTTGATCAAGTGTCTGAAATTGACACACACAGACACTTGATTGCCTTGACTTGATCAAGTGTTTGGAATTGACACACACAGACACTTGATTGCCTTGACTTGATCAAGTGTCTGGATGACACACACAGACACTTGATTGCCTTGACTTGATCAAGTGTCTGAAATTGACACACACAGACACTTGATTGACTTGACTTGATCAAGTGTCTGGATGACACACACAGACACTTGATTGCCTTGACTTGATCAAGTGTCTGGATGACACACACAGACACTTGATTGACTTGACTTGATCAAGTGTCTGGATGACACACACAGACACTTGATTAACTTGACTTGATCAAGTGTCTGGATGACACACACAGACACTTGATTGCCTTGACTTGATCAAGTGTCTGGATGACACACACAGACACTTGATTAACTTGACTTGACTTGATCAAGTGTCTGAAATTGACACACACAGACACTTGATTGCCTTGACTTGATCAAGTGTCTGGATGACACACACAGACACTTGATTAACTTGACTTGATCAAGTGTCTGGATGACACACACAGACACTTGATTAACTTGACTTGACTTGATCAAGTGTCTGAAATTGACACACACAGACACTTGATTGCCTTGACTTGATCAAGTGTCTGGATGACACACACAGACACTTGATTAACTTGACTTGATCAAGTGTATGGATGACACACACAGACACTTGATTGCCTTGACTTGATCAAGTGTCTGGATGACACACACAGACACTTGATTAACTTGACTTGATCAAGTGTCTGAAATTGACACACACAGACACTTGATTGCCTTGACTTGATCAAGTGTCTGAAATTGACACACACAGACACTTGATTGCCTTGACTTGATCAAGTGTCTGAAATTGACACACACAGACACTTGATTGCCTTGACTTGATCAAGTGTTTGGAATTGACACACACAGACACTTGATTGCCTTGACTTGATCAAGTGTCTGGATGACACACACAGACACTTGATTGCCTTGACTTGATCAAGTGTCTGAAATTGACACACACAGACACTTGATTGACTTGACTTGATCAAGTGTCTGGATGACACACACAGACACTTGATTGCCTTGACTTGATCAAGTGTCTGGATGACACACACAGACACTTGATTGACTTGACTTGATCAAGTGTCTGAAATTGACACACACAGACACTTGATTGCCTTGACTTGATCAAGTGTCTGGATGACACACACAGACACTTGATTAACTTGACTTGATCAAGTGTCTGAAATTGACACACACAGACACTTGATTGACTTGACTTGATCAAGTGTCTGGATGACACACACAGACACTTGATTAACTTGACTTGATCAAGTGTCTGGATGACACACACAGACACTTGATTGCCTTGACTTGATCAAGTGTCTGGATGACACACACAGACACTTGATTAACTTGACTTGATCAAGTGTCTGGATGACACACACAGACACTTGATTAACTTGACTTGATCAAGTGTCTGGATGACACACACAGACACTTGATTGCCTTGACTTGATCAAGTGTCTGGATGACACACACAGACACTTGATTAACTTGACTTGATCAAGTGTCTGGATGACACACACAGACACTTGATTAACTTGACTTGATCAAGTGTCTGGATGACACACACAGACACTTGATTGCCTTGACTTGATCAAGTGTCTGGATGACACACACAGACACTTGATTGACTTGACTTGATCAAGTGTCTGGATGACACACACAGACACTTGATTAACTTGACTTGATCAAGTGTCTGAAATTGACACACACAGACACTTGATTGACTTGACTTGATCAAGTGTCTGGATGACACACACAGACACTTGATTGCCTTGACTTGATCAAGTGTCTGGATGACACACACAGACACTTGATTGACTTGACTTGATCAAGTGTCTGGATGACACACACAGACACTGGATTAACTTGACTTGATCAAGTGTCTGAAATTGACACACACAGACACTTGATTAACTTGACTTGATCAAGTGTCTGAAATTGACACACACAGACACTTGATTGACTTGACTTGATCAAGTGTCTGGATGACACACACAGACACTTGATTAACTTGACTTGATCAAGTGTCTGGATGACACACACAGACACTTGATTGACTTGACTTGATCAAGTGTCTGGATGACACACACAGACACTTGATTGCCTTGACTTGATCAAGTGTCTGGATGACACACACAGACACTTGATTGACTTGACTTGATCAAGTGTCTGGATGACACACACAGACACTTGATTAACTTGACTTGATCAAGTGTCTGGATGACACACACAGACACTTGATTGACTTGACTTGATCAAGTGTCTGGATGACACACACAGACACTTGATTAACTTGACTTGATCAAGTGTCTGGATGACACACACAGACACTTGATTGACTTGACTTGATCAAGTGTCTGGATGACACACACAGACACTTGATTGACTTGACTTGATCAAGTGTCTGGATGACACACACAGACACTTGATTGCCTTGACTTGATCAAGTGTCTGGATGACACACACAGACACTTGATTAACTTGACTTGATCAAGTGTCTGGATGACACACACAGACACTTGATTAACTTGACTTGATCAAGTGTCTGGATGACACACACAGACACTTGATTGCCTTGACTTGATCAAGTGTCTGGATGACACACACAGACACTTGATTAACTTGACTTGATCAAGTGTCTGGATGACACACACAGACACTTGATTGCCTTGACTTGATCAAGTGTCTGGATGACACACACAGACACTTGATTAACTTGACTTGATCAAGTGTATGGATGACACACACAGACACTTGATTGCCTTGACTTGATCAAGTGTCTGGATGACACACACAGACACTTGATTAACTTGACTTGATCAAGTGTCTGAAATTGACACACACAGACACTTGATTGACTTGACTTGATCAAGTGTCTGGATGACACACACAGACACTTGATTGCCTTGACTTGATCAAGTGTCTGGATGACACACACAGACACTTGATTGCCTTGACTTGATCAAGTGTCTGGATGACACACACAGACACTTGATTAACTTGACTTGATCAAGTGTCTGGATGACACACACAGACACTTGATTGCCTTGACTTGATCAAGTGTCTGGATGACACACACAGACACTTGATTGCCTTGACTTGATCAAGTGTCTGGATGACACACACAGACACTTGATTAACTTGACTTGATCAAGTGTCTGGATGACACACACAGACACTTGATTGCCTTGACTTGATCAAGTGTCTGGATGACACACACAGACACTTGATTAACTTGACTTGATCAAGTGTCTGGATGACACACACAGACACTTGATTGCCTTGACTTGATCAAGTGTCTGGATGACACACACAGACACTTGATTAACTTGACTTGATCAAGTGTCTGGATGACACACACAGACACTTGATTAACTTGACTTGATCAAGTGTCTGGATGACACACACAGACACTTGATTAACTTGACTTGATCAAGTGTCTGGATGACACACACAGACACTTGATTGCCTTGACTTGATCAAGTGTCTGGATGACACACACAGACACTTGATTAACTTGACTTGATCAAGTGTCTGGATGACACACACAGACACTTGATTAACTTGACTTGACTTGATCAAGTGTCTGAAATTGACACACACAGACACTTGATTGCCTTGACTTGATCAAGTGTCTGGATGACACACACAGACACTTGATTAACTTGACTTGATCAAGTGTCTGGATGACACACACAGACACTTGATTAACTTGACTTGACTTGATCAAGTGTCTGAAATTGACACACACAGACACTTGATTGACTTGACTTGATCAAGTGTCTGGATGACACACACAGACACTTGATTAACTTGACTTGATCAAGTGTCTGAAATTGACACACACAGACACTTGATTGACTTGACTTGATCAAGTGTCTGGATGACACACACAGACACTTGATTAACTTGACTTGATCAAGTGTCTGAAATTGACACACACAGACACTTGATTAACTTGACTTGACTTGATCAAGTGTCTGAAATTGACACACACAGACACTTGATTGCCTTGACTTGATCAAGTGTCTGGATGACACACACAGACACTTGATTGCCTTGACTTGATCAAGTGTCTGGATGACACACACAGACACTTGATTAACTTGACTTGATCAAGTGTCTGAAATTGACACACACAGACACTTGATTAACTTGACTTGACTTGATCAAGTGTCTGGATGACACACACAGACACTTGATTGCCTTGACTTGATCAAGTGTCTGGATGACACACACAGACACTTGATTGCCTTGACTTGATCAAGTGTCTGAAATTGACACACACAGACACTTGATTGCCTTGACTTGATCAAGTGTCTGAAATTGACACACACAGACACTTGATTGCCTTGACTTGATCAAGTGTCTGGATGACACACACAGACACTTGATTAACTTGACTTGATCAAGTGTTTGGAATACATCTTCATCAAGTTATGAAATGGCTTGGTCCAATGGAAAAAAGAAAGATAGGAAAACCAAGGAAAAGATAGGTGGATGACATCGTACAAATGGCAGGAAAAAAGTGGATGGAAACGGCCAAGAATAGAGAAAGATGGAAAAAGGTGGAGGAGACTTTTACCCTTAAGGCTCCTCCTTGCGCTAACGACCTTGTAAACACAAAAAAATTAATTTCTCTTTCTGTAAGTGAGATTATTAGAAACTCTCGTACAACTTTTTAGCTAGTATCCTGAAGTTTCATTAGAATCTCGAAAGTCATTGAAATACTATCCCCTATTTAGAAACCTTTACAAAAAGAGTCAAAAATGGCCGTTTTTAGTATTTTTTGCAAAGGAAAATTCAGGGTATTTTATTTCAATGATTTTCGAGGTTCTAATGAAACTTAAGGATACTAGCTAAAAAGTTGTACGAGGGTTTCTGATAATCTCACTTACAGAAAGAGAAATTAATTTTTTTGTGTTTTCAAGGTCGTTAGCGCGGGGAGGACCCTTAAGGTTGAGCTAGTCGCGGACTCGAACTCACAAGGTGGGCGTGGCCTAAAGCATGTTGTTTCATCTAACATTGTGGCGGGCGAAAGCAGTGTGGTGAAACGGAGCGACAAATTATGGTAAATCGAGCGCGTAAAACAATACGTAGTCATTTGGGAAAAGGGATTTTAAGCAAAAACTACTGAATTAATCAATTACAAATAAAAATTATTATAATCTTCGATAATTAAGCTGTATCGGTACGGTCTTTGTTTTGGAGATTTTACACTTCTTATATTACTTATTTACGCCGAAAGTTGTGTAAAATCTTTGATGGCTCATAACTTTTTAATTGCTTTTTATTTTACCATTCTTTATCCATACCGACAACATTTATAATGAGACAAAACGATATCATGCTAAACTTTGGATGTACAATGTCAAACAGTGGAGGAAATCCCCTCCGCAATTTTGTATGGAAAAAGTATCGACTAGCTCAACTGCATGTCCAAGAAACCAAAAAATGATAACTAAAATTGTAACTAGTGTTCAGGCTTTTTTTGTGTTGTCGTTGAAATAAAAACTTTGCTTTATACTTAGATGTGCGTGTATTTCGAATTATTAAAATTAATTTTTGTTTGTCTAGCTCTCGTGTTGCGTGCATAAGATGGCAAAAAAGGGGTCCTAGCTGAAACGGATACAATAGTACAACGCCGATGTTGTCCCATCAAAAAATAAGTGTTTAAAAATAAAATAAATTCGATGATGAGAGACCTAAACACGATCGGTTATTTGCGTGCTTCAACAACTAGAGCGTGGAACATGTGGAAATAAAAAGCGAATAATATAATATAATAAAATATTGCAGACACGTCGTGTGTGGAAGACCCTCAGGATAGCATCCCGGAAGACATGGACGGGCTGCTGCGCTGGTGCCTGCTGTGCTTCCTCAAACTGGACGGGAAGAGCGTGGAGCTGCCGCTCAAGACCAACCTCTTGTACAAGTCAGTATCTGTCCGCGTTACATGTTATCACACTAATTTTATAAAAGCGAAAGTTTGTGAGTATGTGTGTGTGAATATTTGTTACTTCTTAACGCGCAAACGGCTGGAACAATATTGATAAAATTTGGCTACTTCAGGCACGGGTAAGACCGTGGGTCGCTGCTAGTTATGTATAAAATATCATAAGTATTTTATAAATTAAAAAGTACATTACAATATTATGACAAATCCCTTCTGGCCAGTAGGCGTCCAATTCTGTAAAAAATAGTTTCTTTCGGCGTTTAAATTAAAATATAAAGTTTGATATCGCGTCATTTAAATTATACCAATTGATGTGTAAAAGTGTCTGTTAAGGTCTAGTTATTGACTAAAAATTTTCAGTTTTGCTGCATAAAATACAGGTAGGTAGGTGCTAATTATCTTATAGAAAAGTTATTGCATATATTTTGGAAAATGAGGAAATTCGTAGGAAACTAAAGTCACTGACATAGTCCAGCGGATTAGCTCGTTGAAAGGGCAGTGGGCGGGACACAGCACGACGAACCGATGCGCGATGGCCGATGGGGCAAAAAGGTTCTCGAACGGCGACCACGTACTGGCAAGACCACGAAGCGTAGGACATCCACCCACAAGGTGGACGACGACCTGACCAAGGTCGCTGGAAGGCGCTGAATGCAAGCCGCTCTAGATCGGTCATTTTGGCAATCTTTAGGAGAGGCCTATGTCCAGCAGAGGACGTTATGCGGCTGAAATGATGATGATGATATTTTGGAAGCTACAAATTATTTTAATGCTTGTTTTGCAGGAACCACTTGATGCCGCTGTGCCCCGGCGACCGCGCGCTGGACGTGAAGAAGTCCAGCTACAAGAAGATGAGCAAGTTCATGGATGCCATGCAACAGGTGGCTGCCTCGTTGCTTTATTTTGCGATGTAAATAAGAGTGTGAGAATGAGTTTCTTTCGGTATTTCTTCCTAGCAGTAGTCGTTGCGAAACGTTGGTATCACTAGATTCTTTTTAAAAAATAATAGCAATGTAGTGTATAGTAGTATATATTAGTGTGTAGTGTATATTAAAATTTAATATACACTATGTGTAAATTATAAATGTAAATTATACTTTTTGACGTGTAAAAGTGCCTGTAAAGGTCTCTCTAATTACTGAATAAACATTTAAATTTTGATGTTCATTATTGTTATAACTATGGTGTATTAGGAAAGGCGCTACTAGCACTTTATTAACCTGTTTCCAAAAAGGAGGAGCGCGACCTTTTATTTCATTTTTGTGTATGTTCACCATATACTTGTCAGATGATCCCATAGAATTTTTATAAAAATCTGTTAAGTATGTGGTTTGGGGCCGGAGTCGAATTTTTATTGTGAAAAATGTTATAAAGTTACAGTCTTAATGAAATTGATTAATATTTTGTGTGTGGTGGGAAAGCCTGATAATAAAGTGGCCTGTTCAAGGAAGGCCTGGTGGAGGTCCGCGAAATAGAGAAGGGCGTGGACGCGGTGGTGGCGCTCAACACGGCGCACCCGCTCCTCAGGGGGTTCCGCGCGCCGGCGGCCGTGCGCAGCGAGCGCAACGAGCGCAGCGAGCGGGGGAAGGCTGCGCCGGACTACGAGCCGCCGGTCGTCAGGGAGGTGCACTGCGTCACCGCGGCCGTGGGGCCCTTGCTGCCTGATTACAAGTAAGTCGTTCCTTGTCGCATCCGTAGCTGTAATGCTTGAAGCCCGGGCTCCGCTTGCCCGTTTTTGGAACGAAGTTTTTTTTATCGGTCCGGATTCAGTGGATGGGGTAGGATAGTAATTTACTAAGAAAGTAACTTTCCAACCGAGAGTTGTACGACACTCGCCTTTTTAGGGTTCCGTAGTAAACAAAGAACCCTTATAGTTTCGCCATGTCTGTCTGTCTGTCTGTCTGTCCACGGTCCTACAGAGAAACTATAAGTACTAGAAAGCTGTAATTTGGCATGGATATGTATATTAATTATGGCGAAAAAGTCATAAAATAAAATATGGAAAAAAAATTTTTTTCAGTGTAGCTGCCATACAAGTAAAGACGTAGTCAATATTTTTTTCTCGACAAACACATTGAGTGGGGTATCGTTGAATAGATCTTTCAAAAATTATTAGCTTGTCAACACCATTTTGCGATTTAGGGATCCATTTCTGAAATATTTGGGTTTAAAGTTCAAATTTTTGTTCGAGTCAAGTGCCCCCCCCCCCCCCCCCCCCTCTATCTGCTAAACGGTTATATATGGCCACGTGAAAAAAAATCATAATTATAGCATATATAATGTAGTTGGAAGGAAAACTATCAGAGCCAAGTAGGGTATACAAATTAAAAAGTTATAGGCGATCAACTTATAAAATGTACTTGAAAAAAGACATTTTCATACAAATTCAATAGATATTCGTTTTTAGACGTTTTTAGTGGAAAGTACTCAAAGTTGGCATTCGCAACTACGGAACCCTACACTGCGCGTGGCCCGACACGCACTTGCCCAATTATTTTAATTTCAAATATAAAATTATCAATGATCATCCAAGAAATCAAGGAAAATAGCCGGAACAGTTTATACGATTTCGCTATAGTTATACACCGCCTCTCTCTCTCTTTATTAACCAAAATACCCATGGGGAAATCTCCTACCTTGTTGCTCTTGCATACAGTAGGTCCGCAGTAGTAACTTTGGTACCTGTTGTCCCCAGGAAGGGCACCCCGCTGCAGGCGGCGACGGTCCGAACGGCGCTGACGGAATACGTCAAGGCCCGCGAGCTGAACTCTGCGCAGAGCAAAGGGGCCGTAATGCTCGACGCTACGCTCGCCAAAGTGCTCGGCAAGCAGGAACAGGTAGACATTAGCGTTGCATAACTATCGATAGTTGACCTTGAAAAACAGTCATAATATTGATAGGACTATCGATTGTATCGACAGTATCGATCGATACTGTCGATTGTCAATAGTTTGCAATACTATTGATGAAAGGTATAACTATCCATAGTATCGATAGTATTGGATTTAGATACTATCGATAGTATCGATACTGTAATTACTATTTGTATGAAAAACTATCGATAGCTTAAAGTACTATCGATATTATAATAGTATCGATATTAAGTAATACTATCGATAATTCTTTATTCAAATAGTAACTTTACCATCAATGGTTACTGTTTTCCAAGGTCACGATAGTATCGATAGTCTATCGATATTTTATACTATTGCTTGCAACACTAGTAGACATCATTTGGTTCAAGCTACCGCGAGATAAAGACTTGAATATTTAAGGTCTCCTCTCCTGCCCATCGTGCCCCACCAGCTGCACTAAGCCTGACCTATATGAGGCCTCAGACAACGCTGTGAAAGTGGCAACCTTCTGGAGGGAAAAAATCTGATTTTATTTTGAGCTTTCGAGACGAGTAGAAGAAGGCCATACCTGAATTTTCCGGATTCCAGTGCTGCCCCCATTTAAAATAAATCATTTGAAAGGAAACAGTTACTGTTTACAGTTGGAAGTTAGAACGTAAAGCTTTGCTAAGCACATTTGCGAAAAACGGCCACTTTTGTCTAATGTGCGTAGAAAAGCTTTATGTTATTACTTTAAACTATAAACAGTAGTTCATAAAATAGTTTTATAGCTGTACTAGCCCAAATTTTCACCCAACGCCACTGCTAACTGATGGCAAATTTTTCGAGCTGCCTAAATAGGCATTTTAAGTAGCTTAATGACTCTTTCTAGTGACACACTAGTGAACTAGTACGCCCCTTTCTCTCTCTTACCGTACATTTAATACCTACATAAGTACGTAATACCTGCTCAAGGATACAAGTCGCGCCTAGCAAAGTTCGATCTCGTGCCTTTACGGACGTCCAGCCAGTGCCTAATCCACTTAGCCACCACCACTGCAATGAATAGCTAGCCACCGTTTCCAGGAGAGCGTGAAGTGGGACGCGCTAATGGCGGGCGTGCTGGGTCGCATGACACCGGGCACCGAGATGCACTTCGCCGACGGCACCTCCCGGCTGGCTAAGTCCAAACTGGAACCTATCACGATGACCCTGGCCAACAGGAGCGGTAACAAGAAGGTATACACTTGCATTTATAATCTTTCACATATAAACGAGAGCTTATGTGACCAAGTCCAATGGTGTATATTTTTATTCGATAGGTGCAAGGTTAATTGACTGACTTCTGATATTGCCTAGTATAGGGAGTCATCTCTTAGACGCCTAGGCAGATTCCATGATCCAAATGATAGTCATGTTTCTCCATTTTTTAGACTATTTTTAAGCGTTTGACAGAAAAATGTCTATAGGATAAAGCCAAATACCAGTGTAATTTCTGCTCCCGAAGATGGGATGTAGAATTTCTGTTTCACAGAACTAGACAACTCATTTTCTTTCACAGTGTGTTACAAAAAGAACTTTTTATGAAACCAAATGCATTAGAAATTTTGCCACCCATATTAATAGTACGCCTAATTAGTTAATAAAAGTATTTGTTTGAAAGGTGACGCTGGTGTCAAACCTGGAGTCGTTCGGGTTCAGCCTGCCGGCGCTGGCCTCGGTGTGCCAGCACGGCGTCGCAGCCTCGTGCGGCGTCACGCGGAGCCCTGGCGCAAAGCACGACCAGCTCATGCTGCAGGGGGACCAGGTACGTCTACAGTTCTACACGCTACACGGCAAACATATCATGATAATAAAGAGATATGCTCAAAATTCAAACGTATCTTGCCTAATCCTAATGTTAAGTTAGATTAGCATAATGTCATAGTTAATGCATATGTACTTTGACCTTGTTGTTTTAAATGGCTTTTCAGTTCAAAGAGTAAACTGTAATGATTTAGCATATCCAGGCTCTGAAGTACTTTAGCTAAGGACGCGACTGCAATCGGCGAGAAAACGTCAAACTAAGGTCAAGGTCAAAGTCAGATCATTCGAAGACAGACATCATCATCATCAGATCTGTCAGATTGAACACTTTCCACCATAGATATCTATTTATTATATATTAATAGCTGCCTTTTAAATCACACATAAATCTTTAAGTGAGGCCTATGTCCATCAAACGATGTTATGCAGCTGAAATGATGATGATGATGATGAGATCACACACACTCGACTTCAAGGTCTATAATAGGATTCTTTCTCTTTCCAGACACACTTTGTGGCGAAGCTCCTGTGCGAGACGTACGGCCTGCCCAAGAAGTTCGTAGAGGGAGCCGACAAGGCGCTCAAGAAGAAAAAGTAGCCATTGCTAAACACACCGAAATCTGATTTCAACCCATGTGATAAGACTGCGTGATCTAAAATAAAATCCTTGCTATATTCACGTCTCTTTATTTTAAATCCTAATTATATTCTTGATACATGATCAACATAAAATTTTTATAATATAATTATGGCAACACATTACACATAGCCTATTATTTTTTTTTTCAATATAGAAATTGCCACTATTAATCTTAACATACTAAATTCTAGTAGTAAATTATCCTAAATAAAAAACTCAAGGAAGACATACAAGACTAAAATGGATCACAATTCACATAGTTTTCTCAAAAATGTCACAAAATAGTTTTACTGTCATAAATGTTTTATGTACATTAGTATGCTTATGTGAAAGAGAAAAATATAAAAAACAAGCAATTGTTGCTGCTAATGACTGGCATACACAAGTCAACCTGATAATTTCTCACACATAAGCACACAAATAATATATTTTTCTATATTCTAGGGTTAGGGTGGGTAGATGTCCGTATTTTCATCTTATTTACAAGTTCAACACAAAATATAAGTATATAATTCTACAATAAGTATCTGCCAGAATACTTTTCAAAAATATATCAAAGCAATGATCATATAATTATTCTATAACTTAAACTAAGACTTACATTTTATAAATGTGATAGAAAATCCACAACCAATGCACTTATCCTAAAAAGAGAAAACAATTTCCATTGAAAGAGATCGCAATTGCCAAATTAATTTCTGCACATACGAGTATTCACTCATTTTCAGAGAAAACAAACTTTTACACATATATAGGTAGACACAATTTCACACTAAAATATATATAAATTTTCACTCAAGTATTACACTTTAGTAGATGTTCTGAATTTGAAGGGTGTTTTGAAAGGCAACAGGGACTTCCTTTTAGCCTTCTTGGCCTCCGGCGGGGCCTTGGGGGTCTGTGCCAGGGACTGCCGCATGCTGGAGCGTGTCCGGTCACACACTTTGCCCTCACTGCCCTTGCTGATGCCAGAGTCCACACTCCACTGGCTCCTCAGAGACATCACGGAACTTTTAGATGTGTTGGAGCTCTTGGAAGTCAAGCTGGCCTTGGAAGGAGTCTTCCTGATGCTCCCTTGGCTCATGTTAGTAATGTCTCCAAAGATATTCTTGTTCATTTTGGCCTGCTTCGAAGGAGAGGACTGACTCCAGTTCATGGCAGCCCTTTTTTCCGAAGTTATTTTTTCTAAATCCAAATACTTAAACTTGTTTATATCTTTCACTTCTCGCTCCCTGGGCTTTTGGTAGCCCTCACTGTCGATATTCTCCAAGTCGTAGAATGTGAGAGTAACACTGTCATCACTTTCAACAAATGGATTGACGGATGTGAAGTGAACTTTCTTGGTGGAAACTTCAGGGAAGATGTTGCGGCGCGGCATGTTTTCCTTCGTGAACTTGGTGGCCGTGATGATGACGCTGCCGTCGCCCGCGTCGGCAGACAGGGAACTGTCGAGGTCTTCGTAGGCGTAGCTCTTCCTGCGAGGTTTGACGCGCGTGGAGCTCGCGCGGCGACGGCGCCGCGACATGCGCTCGTCCGCCGCCTGAGACAGCATGGGAGGCAATGTTATCCCGTTACTCTCCCCACCAACATCTGATCTCTCATTCAGGGGTACTATCTTGGTGCTGGGGCTGTTCAGTATCTCCTTGGCCACTAGATCTCGCTCCCTCTCATTCAAAGACTCCTCCCGCTGCCTCAGGGCAACCAAGCAGGACATCCACTGCTGACTGAGGGTCTCCTGCGACACTTGCTTGGGACAAGTGTACTTCTGAAGTGCACTAGTGTAAGGCCTCCTGCTTCGAGGCACAAATCCTGGCAGTTCC
Organism: Acrobasis consociella; assembly: GCA_963555685.1. NCBI lineage: Eukaryota > Metazoa > Arthropoda > Insecta > Lepidoptera > Pyralidae > Acrobasis > Acrobasis consociella. The sequence continues at coordinate 266,188 of OY743119.1, read as the reverse complement.
AATGCTAGAGCTGCTAGAGTAGGCGACAGAGAGTTGTTCAAATTGAAGTAATCACTCTTGTTCGGTTTCTGTTTGGGACTGACATTTGAGTATATGGGACTGTCCACAACATTAACATGCTTCCTGGGTAGGGGCTGCACCACTCTGCACAGTTCTACGGCCTTTTCAGAGTCACACTTGTTTGCCTCGGACACTGTGTCTCTGTGCTCTGCACTGACAAGTATTTCCTTTAGAGGCTTCGCTCCAGACAGTGTTTCAATGTTGGCAAGCACTGTAGGGTGGTAGAGGATGACGTCGGGACGCAAATTGAAGTTCCTGTCGTCTGTAAGGAAGCTGATGACATCTTGTAGGTCGTCACTGTAGTGGAACTCCTTGATACGACGCTCTGTACAGCCCGTGCGGTAACACAGCGCATGCAGCACGTCGCCGAGCTGCCTGGTGAGACCGCCGCCGGTCCCCGCTGTCAGGTCGAAGCAGTTGACGCGAAATTCGCCGCTCTCGCTCACAAAGATGGAGTCCGTCGTGATGCATTTTTGCAACACCGCGAACCGGAGCTCCTCCACTTGCTTGCTCAACCTCGCGAGCTCGAACAGCAGCCGCCAGAGGAAGCTCTCCGCGAAGTGAAGATCCGCCGCAGCACAGGTCTCCAGCAGCTCGCGCGCGCTCCGCCAACAGCTGTACTCCACAACAAAGTACAGCGTCCTCGACGGAGCGTGAAGAATGGTGTCGAAGTATCGCAATGAGCAATCCGATATCACTTTGTTTATAATTTTAACGTCGTTTACGATGTCTTGTAGTTGCGAATCCGAGTACGCTGAACAATTGTACGCCTTCCACGCAAATATGTTGTTGGTGACCTTGTGGCGCACTTTGTAGAACGTACCACCGCAAAATACGTCTAAAACTTGATAATCTTTCAATTTTTCCGTCATCTCGCTGTTATTTTTAGTAATTTATTAAATTTTTTACATTTTGTAACCGAAACAAAGCGCCCGACGAATTTTGAAAGAAGTGACGGTTACTTCTGAAGAGATGGGGTAATTAAATTGAATATTGCTCGATGGAAATGTGCAAAATATCGATACATCAGCAGCTCACGTCAATAATTAAAAAAAATATACTTAATATATTTTTATAAAAAAATATACATAGGTATTTTTCTTTTATTAGTGAAATGTGAGGTACTTCAAATTATTTCAGCTTTCTTATACCTGTTTTAATGATACATACATACATATTTTTACGCCGGTTTCCCGTGGGGCTAGGCAGAGACTATTGATTTTCACTTACTACGATCCTTGCAAACCCTTTTGCTTATTCAACTACTGTTATTATAAAATTCTATTAAAACCATTCTAATTACATACATACATAAGTACATATTTTCACGCCTGTATGCCATGGTGGTAGACAGAGACTATGATTTCCACTTGCTTCGATTATTGCAGACCTCCTTAGTTTCTTCAACACTCATTACTCTTTTCATGCATGCTCTCCGGTTATGGGTACTTCTTACATAACCTTTCTTCAGAACATCTGATTTAAACTAGCTAAAATATTGCTAAGTCTAATATAGCATAAAGATAGCTAGCTGTGCAACTGGGCTATTTAGACTCTTCAGAGGCTTTCTCGGGTAAACTGTTGTAAGTATGTATATTTTAATAAAATTAAATTCCCAGCTGAGCGTAGAAATAGAAACTGCTAAAATACACATTATTATGTGAGTTATGGAAATTGGGTCCCTAACTTGTCATCAATATTAATTGATTTACTTATAATTTATATGATGGATAGATACATAACGATTTGATGTTCATTTTTATATCTATAGCCGTTGTCACATTCGCTATTTCTTTTAAATAAAATAAAATTCAACTTAAAAGACAAGATTTATGCACTTACTACGGTAGACAAGATAATACGTTGATTTTAATTTTAATATCCATTGCAGACGGTTTAGTTATTGTACAATCAGTAAAACGGCATATGGTAGTAGTAAATGATAGACATTGTGTATGATTCAAATACTTTTAGCAATATTTAGTCCCAAAACTCTAAGTATTTTAAACCAATACTTTTTCTTCTTCTTTCAAGTCGATTAACTTTACAAAAATTAAAATACCTTATATAACCGTTTTTAGTACCAATTGTATAAAATAATTTCATGCTATCATGTATGCAAATAAAATAATATAGTACCTGGGTGACGGAGCTTTGCTCGGTCGGTTACATCTCAAACATTAACTACATTTTTTTAAACTTGTCTAAAAACAGTACAAAATAAAAAAATTATATATAAACTTGAACATTAAAAAAAACAAAAGTAAGTCACCGAGTGGGATTCGAACCCGTAACACTCTTTCTAGCGGTCAGCATCCTTAACCACTGAGCTAAGTGGATGGCGGCCGGCGCGAGGAAATTAGCGACCATATTCTGCGTGGAAAGAAAAACGAATGAAAACTCGAAAACACGCGTTTTCTCAAACATAAGACTAATCTATCGATTGTTTACCCCCAAAAACCCCCATATACCAATTTTCAGCAAAATCATTAGAGCCGTTTTCGAGATCACAGAAATTTATAAATAAATATATATATAAATAAACATACAAGAATTGCTCGTTTAAAGGTATAAGATTCATTATGTTGAGTTTTCTGATATTAGTATAATCATATAATATTAGTCGTTTCAAATAGATAATATATTAATATTATCGATAAAAAATTAAATGTCGACAGCTGACAACACTACTCACTCAACTTGTTTGAGCACAAGAATCAATTTTTTTACAGCCAAGTTCAATATAACCAACCTCCATTTTTCAAAACTAAAAACTGACTTCGCTCTCAAACTATTAATAAAATTTCTATGATTAATTTACCTTTCAAACAAAAAATATTTTTCTAAATCAGTCGAGCCTCGTCTTCAAATGATCGGTGAAAAAAAAACATTTAAAAAAAAACGAGTATTCTGAAAAAAATATGCACACTTTATTTTTGGAAGTTGGTTAAAAACAAAACACATTCTTTGTTCTTATGACCATTGTTGTTTTACACAAGCACTGATAATGATAACTAATTTTGAGATTGCATTTAATTTTTTCTTTGACATTTAAAACAACTTTCGAGTTTCACAATGTTTGCTTTCCTGCGTATTTGCCGAGTAATTTACTAAGGCGTTTCTAAACTCAGTTTCTAAAGTACCCTCCACGAAGTTTGTTTAGCACTGTCTAGGTAGGTATATCTAGTACAGTGACTTAAGTTTATATCACAGTGACGTCGTTAACGTTCAATATCTGCAGGGCCATGATGAGACCTGAAGGCAGTAATATGATATTTGTTGTTTTGTTTGTTTCTCGTGTGTGTAAGTACATATATATATAGCCGACACTGGTGTCAGATTTTTCAGGCTGCCTAAAATCATCTGACATAGCTTGACGACTGCGATACAATTGTGACAGCCAGGACCAACGGCTTATACGTGCCTTCTGAAGCACGGAGGAGTTCCAGAAATTTTTATGCCACATGTGGTCACCCATCCAAGTGCGGACCACGCCCGGTGTCGCTTTACTAGTGGAAGCGCTAGCAATGCGCACTCCCGCCGGGCCACCGAGCTCCTCAATACGATATGAAGCTCATCGATATAGATGAATTTAATTAAATTAGGTCTCAAAAACGGGAAGGGATAAAGTAAAAAAAGGCTGTTAAAAATTCATTTGTTTATTAGTGAGTATAAGCGTGTTTGCGGCACAGCTGACTAGCGGATCCAACGACATATCACATGATGACTCCCTCCCGACGAAACCGAAGCCGATAAACAATACGTTACAGATATCGCTAAACTTACCGATATAAACATAACAGCTACCTTTAAATTCGGACTGCGTTCTCATGATTTTATTTATTGAACAACATAATACTTAATTTTTTTGGTCTGAGCATTACAATTTGGTAATGAGAGCGACTCTGGTATTCAAAAAGTATTGTGCGAACGTTAGCAACTATCTACACTAAACTAGTCTAAAAGTAATATTACACACCTAGGGCGGTGAAATAAAAAATCGCACGAGCCGAATGCGGGGGCGATACATTTGCGTTTTGAGGCTTCCTTATTCCTTTGGCACCGCCCGCGGTGTTGTACACAGTTTTACGTTATACTCTGGCCATGAAAAGGCATTTTTTGCGCACGCAACGGGCGAAAAAGTCCTCTTACAGCCTGGAGCGACGTAATTATACTTTTTAAATACCTACAATAATAATAATAATATATTTACAATATTTGTATACAAGACCATTGACTAGAAACGGTGCCTAGAATAAATAATATTCACAACAAAACTTACGAAATTTTACGACAAAGGAACATGATCACTGGATGCGAAGTAGCGATGTAATATCAACACTAACTCATGGAATGGGCCGTTTCTTTGGTAACGCGTTTGCACTGGACGCCACGCAGCGTGCCGATGCGCATTGACCAGTATCTACTTAAAGCCTGTGTCACACACCATTGTGCCCGCAGCCTGTGCCACGTCGCTCGGTCGCGGATTGTAAACATCTCACAAGCGTTATTAACACTGACTTCGAAATTACCCTAAAAATATTACAATACAAGTAACTTTTTTTTTGTTTGTTGAAACCAGATCCCTTTAAGGCCTTCAGTACTGACAGGTCATATAAATATATATTTGTATAAAATTGTAAGCAAGACAGCATTACAAAATGAGCGAGTGACACTAACCGGTAAATAGGGTCAATGTGCATCAATTTACACACTTACTGGCTCCTCGTATAGCCATCGAGTATAAATACTAAAAATTCATTGAAAATATATTACAATTTCATGTTATACATATCAATTTGAACGCGCAATATAACAAACTACCTAATATCACGCGCTTCGGGGACGAAGCGATCGAGTACAAAATAAAATTTACAAAAAATAACAACGGTAAAAAAATAATTAAAAATCGGGCATCATAACGTAACACATTGGTAATACAAATATACTGGTACCAACCAGCTGACAAGCTCACACAAGGCGAGTATAATGGCAAGTGAATAATACGGTAAAAATTTTGTTTTTTCTATGGCCGAAATTTTCTAATATTACATAGAGCGAGCACTCGGCCGAGCTCGGAAACTCGCCACTACACTCGCCGGCGTGACCACCTCTTACAATACAGTAGACAAGCGGCATCGTCCTGCGAATACTGAAACTTAACGCCATGAGATCAACAATAGACCGCGATTCACGTTCGCCAGTTTTTGGGTTTACCTTAGCGATAGTTAAAATAAATTCGTTTTTTTTTTTAAATTGACTTTTTCAATGAGACAGCAGGTTTGGTAGTTTAAAACGCTTTGTCAATAAAATGAAAATATTACAAAAATACTCAAGTTTTGGATAAAGCGTTATAACTATCGTTCTGTTTATTTTGTGTCTGGCAGCAACCCTGGCCAACGTGAGTCGAGTGCCCCGGCCGCGCCGCCTACCGTCCGCCGGCGGTGCCGAGCCGCGAGTGCGCGGTGGGCGCGCGCACGCGGGACGGCGCGCGCGCGGTCGCCTTGCGCGGCGGCGGCGCCGCCACCGGGGAGATGTCCGGCTCCTTCTTCACTGGGGTTTCTGGTCTCTGTAGTGGAAATGTACCATTTATTTAGTAAGTTAAAGTATAAATTGTTTTCCTAAATCTAAAGCGAGTCGGAAATATACAGAAAAACTTCAAAACTTTAACCTCTTCCTATCGCCTCTAGAATGAAATGGCGGTTTTAGAAAGCATCAAATCAGTGCCCGGCGCTACGAATGCTTGGTACCTGTGCGTGCACGCTGTGCGCGCTGTGTCGGTAGGGGCGGGTGGTGGGCGGCAGCGGCAGCGGCGCCAGCTCCAGCACGTTGTCGGCGCGGCGCCGCGGCGTGCGCGACGCCAGCGCGGCCGCGCACGTGGGCCGCCGCCGCCCCGGCGCCGCCACCGGACGCACCGACAGGGGTTCCGCGCCGCTGCAATCACATACATGGCATACTTCAATTACTTTTTTTAATTGTATGATGAAGCGAATAATTAAAATTAAAATCGTGGAAGCAAGAAGGGGAGGCCTTTGCCCAACAATGGGACACTAAAAAAATATGTATATATATATATATATACTATATTATATACTATATTATACGTATAGGCTATTAAAAAAAATTATGAAGCGACAGTAAAGCCCGGTTTAATGAACGTGTGAACAGACACTGACAAGTGCAATATCACTTGTCACTCGCACTTGTCATGTGTAAACCGGGCTTAAAAATGGTTGTCAGTGACAAAACGAACGAAAATCCAAAAGTGCACCCCTTATAACGTTCATAAAAAATAACTTGTCGTGAGGCTTACGGGCAATCTGATAATACACAGAAAATAGACTCAAAGTATTCAGAGCCGTAAAAACATTAAGAAAAAATATGGACGTCAATGATGTCGCATGGAGTTTTTGGCGGGAAATCAACAATAAGTCAAGGGGTTCAGTTGGAGTTTGCGTTAAATTATTTTGCAAATTGACTCAAGTGGACTTTATAATACAATTGGTGTAGGGGCAAGTGCTTATAACATTGATGTTATAATTTAACTGCGTGATTTATTTTCTTACAAAGGCATAACAACAATTAAACAATGGTTATATTTATATATTTTAAAAAGCAAATATACAAAATATTTAGGAATGGGTTTCGGTGGGAGCGACACATTCTACAAAGAACCAGCGTAAAAAGAACCGTGATTCCTAATAATAAAACGGAATTGTATTTATCTTATTGAACGAGCTAAAAGAGTATTAATATATGAGACCAGACATGAGCCCAAGCATTTAAAGGTTTATGAGGTTTAGTTCGGGTAAACTACAAAAAAATTTAAAAGACCAGCGCGCAGATTTCCCATGATTGCTCTTTTTCGGCGCGTTTTATACATAAGTACTCTAGATTCTAACAAAGCAGCTTATCTAAATTATTTGTCAGATTCGAACCGGATCTCTTATAAAAAATATTTTGCAATTGCATTGCAATTGCATTGCATTGCAATTGGTGTAGTTTGGTGTTATATATGCTCATTCTCATGGACAATATGTAAAATGTTTATAGTGACAGTTATAGTGCGGCTGTAGTGATATTTATTTGAGGACGGCGGTGGGCGTCTTTGGGCCCCTTCCGTCACACAGTCGGCTATTTACACCAGTGGACTCGTATAGATTTGTCGCCAGAAACTCCCTTGAAGCAATCAACGGACCTATACCAACATTTATATATGCATTTGTTTTAAAATATAGTATCGTTGAGTTAGTATCCCATAACACAAGTCTCGAACTTACTTTGGGGCTAGCTCAATCAGTGTAATTTGTCCCTATATATTTATTTATTTATTATTTATTATTATTTGATTGTCTAGTTAGGGTTAGGATTAGGCATCAACACGACATCCACGCTTAACGACTTCCACGGTTGGACTTGGAGTGGTTCTATTCTACTCTGGAAAATAAGCAAAGTAAGTAAGGCTGACCTGTGCGGCGGCATCTCCCAGCAGTCGCTGTCCTCGTTGTAGCGCAGCCGCAGCACGACGGGGCGGCCCGCGTCCGGCACAAAGCTGTCGGCCAGCAGCAGCCGCCGCCGCAGCTCCGCGATGAGCGCGGCCTGCAGAGTAAGTAAGGCTGACCTGTGCGGCGGCATCTCCCAGCAGTCGCTGTCCTCGTTGTAGCGCAGCCGCAGCACGACGGGGCGGCCCGCGTCCGGCACAAAGCTGTCAGCCAGCAGCAGCCGCCGCCGCAGCTCCGCGATGAGCGCGGCCTGCAGCGCCTCGTGCTCGCGCCGCTCGCCGTCGTGCGCCTCGCGCTGCTCCACCATCTCCTCGCGCAGGCACGCGTACTTCGACAGGCACTTCTTCAGTCTGGACATGTACATTGGGAATCAAACTATCACCGAGACAACTGAAGACCTAAGAGCTGACAGTTTTCACCAAACGAATTAGTTGAGCTATCTTACGAGGGAATGCTATCATTTTGGGCACGTTGCCTCGATGTAAAGATCATATTATCGATATAAACTCTCCCTCGTATAAATAACCTAACGATCTCTGATTTTATCTGGGACGAGAAGATTTCCAATTTAACTCAAGCATTTGACAGTGTATACGTTATGATAAATTGTGAAGCCAATTACAACCTTAACGAAAAATGTATTAAATGTTATACGATGCTATTAAAACTCAAATATAACAAGGAATAAACTTAAATAGAAAGAATAAACGTATAAAACCTGTTATTTATACTGGTGTACTACAAGGGTTTGTAATAGGTCCATCCATCAAACGTGGTAGGCACTTAAAGAACTCAACAGTCGGCGCTAAAAGTTTACTTATAACGTTTGGTTTAAAAACAATTGAATAAGAATTAGGCATCAAATATTGTGTCTTTAAAATAATTTTCATTGATGGACCTACCTCTGCGTCTTGTGGTCGACCTCCTGTTGCAGCGTGGTGAAGGTGTTGGTGACGATGGCCGTGGTCTCCTCCTCCAGGTCTATCTTCTGCTGCATCTCCACCTCCCGCTTCTTCCGCTCCGCGATCTCCAGGTTCCGCTGCTCGAGGATGATTTGGCTCTCGTTGAGGTTGTTTATCAGGTCTTTCCCCCCGCCCCCCTGCACCAGGCGGTCCTCTAACGATCTGATCTGCTGCTCTAACTCCTCGGTCTTGCATTTCTCCTGCTCGATTGTCGATTCAGCTAGGATGTGCTCGTGTTCTATACTGACAGCTTCTTCTTCAAGTTCCGCTGGAAAGTTAAAATATTACAACTATAACAAATGTTTGCTATAGCAACATTCTGATATAGAAATAATGCAAACAGTTTAACAAAAAATGTGCCCTATATTTTTTTAAACTTTAGATTTGTGTGGTCAAGGAATGTGACTAGTACTTATTACATCTGTACTCACAACTGTCCGCCGTCCCGTTACCCTTGCCCCCTTTCTCCCGCGCGGGTCTGGGCTTCTTCACCGGCTTGCGGTCCACGGCCTTGCGTTGCTCGATCAGCATCCGCAGCCGCTCGATCTCCGCCTGGTATTCCCGCAGTTTGGCGTCCTTGGGGTCTTCGTTGCGCACTGGTTTATTCTTGATTGCTGGAAAACGGAACATCACGACGCTATCAATATTTAAGATAACGAAAAAACAAGACTATTTATGGAACTCATTGTTCTTTGATGGAATGCTCATAGTTAGTTTTTAAAAACTTCAAAACCGCTTCATCCTAGAATTACAAATTTTGATGTCACAGATGAGATAACACACGTACACAACAAACTTTAAGCATCTGTCTGTTTATGACAGAGGTTAAAACTACTTATTCGTAAATTCCTATTTGTGGACTAAGTACTGACCCTTGGCCCTGTGCGCGTACCGCAGCGTGGTGATGGTCTCGTCGTAGTTGTAGCAGGCGGGCCCGATGTTGGCGATCATGATGGTCTTGCTGTTGCCGCCCAGCGAGTCCTGCAGGATGCGCGTCAGCTTCGAGTCCCTGCGGACATGAAGTGGTCTCTCAACATTTTGAGACTTTAGATTCACTTACTCGGAGACACGCAAAACAGCGAAAAATTAAGCACATAAATACTTTTTAAATAGTGGTCTTTTCGAGACTAATTATCGGGAAAAAGACTTAAATTTTCATTTTCTTTCAGCAAAATTAAAAAAGGGACCTAATATTGTACCTTGAGGAATGCCGGTTCTTTATAAAATAACTGTTTGACTTTTGCTATTTAACCAACATTTTGACGCTTATTTTACAATGACGCTATTGAATTTCAAATGTACACATTACCTAACCCATATCGACAGATTTTAAAGAAAGTTATGTGATGATAAACACTATCGAACGCTATTGAGTGAACAGTTATTATAATAATATGTTGTATGTCGTTTCATTCAGATTTCCTTTACCTACCAATACCTTGTGTGCCTTAGCAAAGATGGCTTCAATGAGGCGGACTGACTATGCAGCGATTGCCGATAAAACACTCGCTAGGCAAACATGATATAGGATGACAAATTCAACTCAACAAGGAGACGAAATCAGGCAAATTAAAGTGTGCAGTATGAATCACCTGTAGGGCACATGCGGGCTGTTCTCGGCCAGCGCCGAGATGACGTTCCCGAGCGAGGACAGCGCCTGGTTGATGCGTGCGGCCTCGCGCAGGCGCTCTGCGCTGGCGCCCGTCTTGCGCTGCCGCTCGCTGCCCGCCAGGTCCACCAGGTTCAGCTTGCCCACGCTGCAACAAACAAATAAATGCTGTCATACAATTTTTAATGTCATTTGGCGATATTCATTTGGTATTTTGATAAGGATTTAGGTTTAAACGTTTATAAGAAGTCACATCCTTCGTGATCGCAGACGGAATCCTTTTGTAGCATACATCTTCAATATCAACTTTGAAATAGTAAGTACACAAAAACAAACAATGCAAGATTCCACTTACATCATACACGACAAAATTCAAGACTTCTGTTAGAGGAAAATAGGTTCGAGGTTTCTTTTCCTTATACGTAACTCTGTAAAGTGTACCCACATCCCACATACGAATAAGCCCATGTAGTGCTATAACTATAACCTTACAATCATTGACTTCGGCACCTTTCAAACTATGACCTTACCTCATAGTATACACGCTGACTTTTCATTGGTTTTGGAAAAGAAAATGTCGTATAGTAAATAAATTACTCTATCCATATACGTAATCCGAATTTGCGTATTACATAAGATAAAAAAGTTACAAAAATGATTTTCGATCGAGACCACGTAGTACTCGTCCAAAACTGGCGCGTAAACTCGCGTGACCCATGAACTTCGGGCGGCCGGCCGGAGACGACGGACTGGCGGTGGACCTACTAATTGATCTCACGATTTTACTTACGAGTTATAGTCAAAAATTTTTGTTTCTGAATTTTTATTTTGATTAGCTAATTAGGTCTTACTAACGATTCTTATAAAGTGGCCTTCGGCTTCAAAACCAATGAAAAATCACCGTGTATTGTTTGTAAAATACTTATGACTCGTCGAAACATCATTCATTAGAGCCAAGAGAGTGCAAAAACAATTGGTTATCATAGTTCAAGAAGTAGGGACCTGGGCATGAATGAGAACTCTTTCATGAATCTTTTTAAGAGTGATGGTTCCGAAACGCTAGTAACGCAGTTAGTATAGCTCTTATCCCTACCCTATCCGTCAAAGCTGTAAAGTAGTAAGTAGTTAGGTAACAATTTCCACGAGGCATGCAAGGAGTCCTGTTAAGGAACAGTTAGCCGAGAGGCGGGGGAGTGGGAATTCACAATATTGACATAACACGTACGTAATGCTTCGCACCATGGCGCGAACAGGGCGGCAAACACGCCGGTATCGTAAAGTTAATATTACTTCAACAACATTCGTTGTGTTGTGCGATTTCCTCATTTGCATGTACTTGGCCAGTTTACGACTTTGTGATGTAATAAACCTTCGTGATCAAGGTGCCACGATCCTGAAACTTTGTTTTTGTTTTGTTTCCCTGATGCTGAAAATAATCTTTCCCAATTATTCCCAAAATGACCGATAGAAAACTTATTATGATATTGCATCAGTACGTGATCGCCATTGAAAGTTCACAAAATGATGGTTGATGGGGCAGGAACGTACTCGACGTTCCTGCCCCATCAACCATCATTTTGTGAACTTTCGTTGCGCTAGCAAATTATAGTACGTATCTTATACCTTTAAACGAGCAATTCTTGTATGTATATTTATATATTTCTGTGATCTCGGAAACGGCTCTAACGATTTCGCTGAAATTTGGTATATGGGGGTTTTCGGGGGTAAACAATCGATCTAGATTAGTCTTATGTTTGGGAAAACGCGTGTTTTCCGAGTTTTCATGCGTTTTTCTTTCCACGCAGAATATGGTCGCTAATTTCGTCGCACCGACCGCCTTGTTTTTAGCTCAGCGGTTATGGATACCGACCGCTAGAACGAGTGTTACGGGTTCGAATCCCACTCGGTGACTTACTTTTGTTTTTTTTATGTTCAAGTTTATATATAATTTTTTATTTTGTATTGTTCTAAGACAAGTTTAAAAAAATTTAGGTAATGATTGAAATGTAACCGAGCAAAGCTCGGTCGCCCAGGTACACTAGACTGCTGATACAACAAATGACGGAAAGCGGAATCGAGCGGGAACTGCTGCGGCGGAAGCGAGGCTTATGGGATTAGGGCGCTCGCACTATGCCCTCCTCCTGCCTGTCTGTTAGCCCTCACATAAATATGTACATAGTATATGACCTACAAATAAAGTAAAATGCACTTTTAGCATAAAGATCAATGTTTAAGAAACAGGCAGATTTATTTCATGAATCAAATTAACTTTTATAAAGAAGCATATTTACACCATCTATTATTCAATATAATACAATTTGTTGACAAATTTATTTACTATAGGCAAATTAAAAAAAAAACCCGACACCATCTAGTGATAAGTGGCGGAACTACATATTATATTGCTATAGTATCACCATCTATTATTTGTCAGGTAAATTACTAGTAATTTACCCTACATAATATATTGATATCGAAACGGCTTCTATTATTTGTCAGGTAAATTATAAACCCCGATTTCGAAGCGTTATCACCCGTCATTCATCATCATCATCGTCAGCTATTAGGGACCCACTGCTGGGCATAAGCCTACTTCTGTCTGCGCCATCTTGTTCTGTCCCTTGCTATCGCGATCGATATCCCTCCCGCAACCTGTCTGACATCGTCAACCCACCTAGCCGCCGGACGTCCCACGCTACGTTTTCCATTTCTGGGACACCACCCAAGTTCCTGAGTTATCACCCAATAACTTTTAAACGATTAAACAGATATTCACCAAACATGGCTAAAAACTACAACAAGGGAAGTTGCTTTCACGTAAAAAAACCGCATCATGATTGATCCATCCGTTCTCTCGAGCTCTGCGATGCCGCAGACAGACAGACAGACAGACACTAGCGTCAAATTTATAACATATCTTTTGTAGTTTGTTTAAAAGAATTAATTTTAAGAGTGATGTGTATGTTTTGAACATTTGAAATTTATGTGAATCTGATTGAACCCCACATGTATTTTAAAACTGTCAAACAACACTGTGGCTTTTCCACAATCCTTTCAGTTTCAGTGTCAAGGTTGCCACCAATTCTTTCCAATTGCAAGTCAGAATTGTTGAATGCACTTTAACGACTAGTCATATAACAAGACAAAGTCACCGTTCATTTGTCGCCAGTGCCGACCCTCGCCTTGACCCGAGGATCTCGAGAGAATAGGAAAATAGCACGTGTCACCGGTGTGTACTGTAGGTATTGGGTACCTACAATGTGTCGCCGTAACCGCGCTCTTTTGTTGATAAGGCACGGCATTGATAAGCTATTGTTTGCAGCAACTACTGTTCTAAACGAAGGAACTTGGTCAAGCATACGTTATAGATTTGTCATAAAAACTTTTGTTCTTATAGTTTATTGAATTTTCAATTTGTCGTTAGTCTCTCTACTCGTTTGTACTCTAGCACAGAATAAGTACTGACCACAATACGATTTGTAGTTGCCAAAAATCTCTAGGGGTTGTATTATATAAACCCAGCTATTATATAACAATTTCCTTGCCTAACTCTTAGCGAGGTAAAATGTAATAATTAGCAAGGCATAATTTCGAAAAAGCTAATGTAGGTATTCAATTGGAAAATGGATTGAAATACATAATACATACTTAGCACTTTGCGCCGGAAAAGTAATTCGCCCATTGCGGAATAAGAACGTGATAATAATAGAGTAATATGGTGATAATGAAAAAAATCAATAATGTCACTTATAGTGCGGTAGTGGAGTATAGGCGTCAAGAAGCCCAAATATTGACATTACGAGCTGAGTAGGTACACTACCGACATTCAACAAATTAATGATGCTGAAGACGATCCCAAGGATGATTTCGAGTCGTATGCAATGGTTCTGTGAAATTCTAGTTGACTGAAATGAAGTACTGACTTACTTTGGCTTTTTAAAAATTTGGCTGGTGGTTAAAACGTCAACTTTTAGAAACGAGTAAAGTTATCTACCTACGTGCAGTTAAGGCTTTTGCAAATTTTCTTGCTCGTCTAGAGCAAGCTACGCCATTATAAAAATTAAATCTGTTTCATGCTTTGTATACTTATAGCATTTTATTCTTGCAATAGTTCTAGCCTAACTATAATTATAAACCTTTAATTAATAGGTACCCACGAAGAGATTTCTTTATTAAATACTATCACAGTGTAGAATTTGTGTTAAATGAAATCAACGATATTTGGCTTCTCTATCTCTCTGCTAATGTTATAAAATTAAGTTTATTAAATCAGGAAATAAATGCAAATGTAAATTTTTCCTAAAAAGGAACCTAACTCGATCGCGGAATTCCAAAAATGCCAATGTTTCGGGAAGTAGTGCGGCGCGGGCGGTGGTCGGTTTATGTCATGATTAGCACTATCGCCGCCCACGGCGTACGCTCTTCAGGCATCGGCAGGGTTACCAAAACACTTCTTATTTATTTATAAAATGTAATTATCCAATGATGGCTTCAAAATGTATATGTATGTGCTTGTCCAATCACAAATTTTGGTAATACTTGATGGAGGTGTAAGTAGTCTAGCAGGAGCAATTCTACGGCTCAAATAAATGAGGTCAGAAGCCAAAGAGATCGTTGTTAGAGTAAATAAGTTCTCTGAAATAAAAAGATTCATCTAAGTATTAAAAAAGTCCTACTTCGCAAAATTGATTTCAATATGTCAAGCTTGAAGGCCCTCGTCTCAGACGAAGTCCGTCAATGCAGCAGCCTACAGTGAGCCTACACGACACGTGCTACGTTACTCACGCGTTGCCAAATTCGTACACCAATAAACATATGCTAACTTTTCGCCAATGGACCTCATTGAGCTGTCTACACGCTGTGAGTCACTGCCGCCATTGCGTAATACTATAGTAGTATTTATTGATCTATGGCGATGATCACAATGGTAGGTAACGAACCGCATTGTTTTCAGACGCCGCGGCGAACAGCAAGTCGAGGATGACGACAGGGTGGAACAGGTGATGGTGCAGGTGTCAGGTCTTGAAGGATACAACCTTCACCTTGTAAAATATACTAAATAGATTTTTACTTTAGGTTTCTCATATTTTTGTGGCTAAAATCTGTCATAATCAACTCTTTTATCGTAATCATCTCAGTTCTATTTCTATCCCCTGCCGAGCCTACAGATTCATCGAGAACTATATATATTATGCTAATCTTATTTTAGACGATTTCTTACGCTATCGTCTGACGCTGGTTGGGAAAGCATCAGAAAAGGGACGATAGCTAGGTATTTTGTCTCTATAATTTTAGCAACATAATGAAGCCGTTCAAATCTTAGAGTCTTAATTACAATGTAATCAAGGACGTGGTACGAAATATTGGCTTATATAACGTGGTAGAGCGGCGCGGCCCAAATGCGCGCCCGCGCAAGGTTGCCGCGGCTGAAGAAAAACTGAAGCCTTCACGGTACGCCGCCCTTCCTACCAGCCACACCCGGCCCACGTTTGCTTTACCCATTACTCATTAAAACAATCGCTGTATGTCATCATCTACCTACTTCATGATTAGGTAAGTAATTCGTTAAGTAATTTCCTGAAATCTAACAAGTAAGGGACTAAAGGATTATACGCCTAACTTAAAGAAGTTTGATACTTCTTTTCGGTTTCAAGTGAAGAGCCACAACACAAAAAAGACGAATAATATCTAATAGCAGAGTCTTTCAAGAATTTTCTTCGGCAATCTAAGTTTTTTAGGTTTCAGTGAGGGTCGTGTAGCACAGAGTCTTTCAAGAATTTTCTTCGGCAATCTAAGTTTTTTAGGTTTCAGTGAGGGTCGTGTAGCACAGGTTTTGTTCTTGTTCTCAGAGTGGCAGGGATGGGAGGACTTGTTAGATGACGTCACACATCCGCCATAACTCCGCACGCGTGAGTCCGCAGTGCGTGACTACCTATTCGATTTACCCGAAATAGGTATAACATAACAACTCATTTTGTTCGACGGTTAAATTAATTATAAGCTAGCTAGTAACATATTTAGCTTAGTTATTGTTCTTTCCCTTACAGCAGCAGGGATGGAGGATTTTCTTTGTGACGTGTCAGCGAGTTATCTTGATTTACCACAACACACGATCGAGGATTTTAGTTCTTTTTAAAAGCTAGCTATAGGTAACATAACTTAGTCTACATAAAGTGATAAATCTCTGTCTAGACGACCGTCTGTTATTTAAACGTCTGGCGTCTGAATTGATGCGGATTTTTCCAGCTGGAAAATTAAGGTTCTCTCCAATGGAAAATATTTTAGATTGTTGTCTGTTTCTTAATATGTATAATTTTCAGACAAGTCATTCTGCAGATATATTTTTAAAAGTCAAGGCATCTTCAAGAAAGAACTGTAATATTGTGCCTTTTTTTGTTGTTGAAATAGTGGGTATATCTTTTTTTAAATTCTTTCCGGGATCAGAGAATATAATATCGTACCTTATGCAAGATCAAAGTAACAGAATACCTCACATTCCGCCGGATATTTCTGTAACAAAGAAATTGATTTTTTTTATTGTGCGTGTGTACTACAATAAAAAAAATCAATTTCAATATTCAAATTCAAAGATATCTTTATTATCATAGGATATTTTTAATATCTCATAATAATCGCTTTTTTGTTGCCCAATTGTTGACGTCAAAAGGTTATTATAGCTAAGTTTACTACAACACACACATATGAAGACGCCATGCATCGCGTCTTCATTTATAGATAACACTTTAGTCATGCCCACCAAAGTCTGGCGCAGTTACGAAGCTTTTAAATAAGAAGAAAGAAGAAGCATGCTCAAAGCATAATCATCAGCTCTTTTTGTCTCCACTGCAGGAGCACGACCCTCTCTGTACTACCAGAGCCATACTTGGCCAGAGCAGCCAGAGGATGAGGCCTACACTCTCCACGCTGGCCAGACGGGTTTGAGAGTTCTCATTGATGTTCATAAGCTTTGTTTAGCTTGCATTTCCTAAGTCGCCTTTTACGACATCCACGGGAGGAATATGAGTGGCCCTATTCTACTCTGCCAGAAACTAGCGCGGCATTCAAACGTAATAAATATACGGACAAATCACACAGATCAAGCTAGCTAGATAGTCGAACACTGTTAAACAGAGCGTGAAATTTTTTGGGAAAATCTGTCGTATGATTTACCTAAAAATCTTATACCTTTAAACGAGCAATTCTTGTATATTTATTTATTTATATTTTTCTGTGATCTCGAAAACGGCTCTAACGATTTCGCTGAAAATTGGTATATGAGGGTTTTCGGGGGTAAATAATCGATCCAGATTAGTCTTATGTTTGGGAAAACGCGTATTTTCCATGTTTGAGATGCGACCGAGCTAAGCTCGGTCGCCCAAGTACTAGATATTAATAAGAGCAATGCTTAATTTTGCTCATTCATGCCTCCAAGTCAAAAAGAGCTTAAGTCAATGTACCCAACGTGATTAATGTGGTGGGCAAGCTCCCCGACTATCGATCCAGAACTTGGTCGTTGGTGGCCGCCGCCGCCGTGACGTCACCGCCAGACAAAACAACTCCCACTAAAGGGTGAAACTTTGTAAAGCTTCCATTTCAAAATCTTCTTCTTCTTATCGTGTGCGTTAGTGACTAACACTCACGATTTCAGGACGACTTTGTTTCTAAATAGAATTGTGTTTACTTTCTTATACTTTTAGGGTTCCGTACCCAAAGGGTAAAAACGGGACCCTATTACTAATACTCCGCTGTCCGTCCGTCTGTCAGTCTGTCTGTCTGTCACCAGGCTGTATCTTATGAACCGTGATGGCTAGACAGTTGAAATTTTTAAAGATGATGTATTTCTGATGCCGCTATAACAACAAGGACTAAAAACAGAATAAAATAAATATTGAAGCGTGGCTCCTGTACAACAAATTTGATTTTTATACCCTTGTAGCGCGAGTCCGACTCGCACTTGGCCGATTATTCCTTTTAGTTAATCAATTGAGTGAACTGGTAAAATTTTGTTTTTCTCAGGACCTATTTCAATGTTTTTTTTTTTGATTTTTGAAATTCACACTCAAAAAGTGTATGTACTGATTACACATACTCATAGGGTAGGTAAATACCTAATTACAGCAGTAAATAGGGGTAAAACTGAGGCTTGTAATTACAAGTAGCGATATCATGGTCGCGATTTAATTGCCCGTGTAATTAACGACTCAGGCGAATGTATTTATTTAGTTTTACGAGCAAATCAGTAAATAGCAGTAAAAAGTATCGTTTTTGGGTTAGTCCATACAGTTATTGGGATATGCCACGACAGGACAAGAATTATAATCATTTGCCCCCTTACTACCTTATAAAATGACTTCCCATCATTTGTCATCTCATAGTCAAGCTCTCAAACAACGCATCCATAAAATATGCTGTCACATTACTGCATTTTGAAATGTTCATACAATTTTGACGCATCAAGGCTCATTACCAGCAGTACATATGGTCCGCTCGATCATTCCACGCTCGCATCGCACTGCCAAAAGCATCGGTATTGGGAAACCAGCGAGCAACAAGCATTGTGCAAGCCACGCGTTACAGAACGTAAACATGAAAAAACATTCAGCTATAAGGTACGGAGGGTATGGAAGTTCAGCTTTATATCAGGTTGCCAATTGACGTTCACAGCTCGTTTGCATATTTTTTTAGCCCTGTGCCTATTGCTTTAAGTTTTAAGAAGGTACGGATTCATCATCATGTTTGTATTCTTCTATCGCTGCACTGATTTCCTACAAATTTACAAATACATAAATAACTATATTCCTACAAATATTTAAGTTATTACATTCGAGACCTACAAGCAAAAGTCCAACAGTCTACACTACACTGGTGCAGTGCAACTCGCGAACCATAGAATATCATCCCAGTCAAGTGTAAAAGTGCCTAAAACCCTAAAAATGTGATTCTTCGATTTTTCTTTGAAGAGCTACAGCGAGGAACATCCTTATGGCCATTACATAGTTTGTGATCAAGCCGTACAAGTATGCAATGCGGCGCTCGCCCATTTATGGAAATAAATTAACTTTATGGATTCACGGCGCGTTGATTTCCTGCTAATTAGTTGCTTGTGCTGCTTCCAATAAGGCAGTAATTTGTGCGTCGCCGCAATTGATGTGGTGCATTGTTGCGTTTATGGGCACTATCGTGAGGGTGCGGGGTGCAAGGGAACGGGCACACGCAGTCATATGGTTGAAAAAAAAATGTGAATAGGATTTTACGAAGTCCCCAGGAATGCCAAGGCATGGGGAAAGAACACATATTGGCATAAGGTCATATACTAATAAATAAGACTATTTATTGATAAATATTGGTTTACGATTGTCCGATGCCGAAGAGACGGAAATCTATAGAATAATAAAGGAAATAATAAATAATAGAGCAAAACTGTGACTACTAGAATGAAAAATATAAAGTAACATTCAAATTTTTTATAATATGTCAGTATATTGGTTTGGTGCTAAAGATATCATACTTAAAAATTGTATCGAGCATGACTTTTGAGAATATTCAACCCCATTACCTCCCATAGTAATCTTCCTCGTCTTCACTCCACTCGTCGCTCCAGGATTCCATCATTGAAAACACACTATTATTCACCGCTCAACCAATGAACCTCATGAAATTCATTCGATTGCTAAAGGCCATCGCTCTGATACATCTTTTTCGGTCGAAAAGCTAAACGTTATAAACCTACGGTACAGTACAGCTTCGGTGGCACCTGCCTGGAGGTTGGCCACGTAATACGGGAATTGCTCATACTGCTCACGTCGTCATCTCTAAATTAGGGCAACAATTTTTAGACACCCACGCGGACTTGTCTGCTAAATCATGAACACAAATGTGCGTTTTTAGGGTTCCGTAGCCAAATGGCAAAAACGGAACCCTTATAGATTCGTCATGTCTGTCTGTCTGTCTGTCCGTCCGTATGTCACAGCCACTTTTTTCCGAAACTATAAGACCTATACAGTTGAAACTTGGTAAGTAGATGTATTATGTGAACCGCATTAAGGTTTTGACACAAAAATAGAAAAAAAACAATAAATTTTTGGGGTTCCCCATAATTAGGACTGAAACTCAAAAAAATATTTTTCATCAAACCCATACGTGTGGGGTATCTATGGATAGGTCTTCAAAAATGATATTGAGGTTTCTAATATCATTTTATTCTAAACCGAATACTTTGCGCGAGAGACACTTCCAAAGTGGAAAAAAGTGTGTCCCCCCCCCCCGTAACTTCTAAAATAAGAGAATGATAAAACTAAAAAAAATATATGATGTTCATTACCATGAAAACTACCAGCGAAAATTGGTTTGAACAAAATCTAGTAAGAAGTTTTTTTTTAATATGTCATAAACTGCAATTTACCTTTCATTCAATTAACTCAAACATAAAAATAAAAATAAAATATATTACTACGGAACCCTTCATGGGCGAGTCCGACTCGCACTTGGCCGCTTATTTATTATTCATACCAGTGAATTGGTTGGCAAATTCCGGGTTTTCAGAAATGGATACAGGATACGACCCGTTCATAATATTCCACAAATTTGTAGCCTTGTTTGCCGTGAGTGTGCTCTTAAAATGATGATTCTTATTAGATCTGAAAACGAACATCAGAAACACTAACAGACTGCAACCCTACGCAGAGGAAACACTATGATTTTCCATCTTTCCGTTAGTGTGTTTATAAAACAGCATGCTTTCTTTATTTATGTGTCGCCACAGCTGTTGCTACTAACGAATGTCCATTGTTCTAGGTAAAACTAAGCTGAAAACTTCCCAACAGAGAATAATACGCAGATTATTAACGCGAGGACACGCGACACACCAACCAAACATAATTCACTCGACGACATCCCGCATGACCAAATGACGTCCAGTTGCTATAAAATTGCAAATTCTTAATCAGAAACCATTATAAAAATCTAACGCAAAAACTCTTTTAAAATTTCTTTCATAAAAATTAGATAGAAAGATAATCTAAGTAGGTAGCTAAATGGGACTACGGGAGATCGAGAATACTGAACACGAATACGCAAAACAAAAAGAGACTAAAACTTTAGCATTACTAACTGTCAATTATGTATATTGCATTAGTGTTTATACACTCTACAATCTGATGAGGACCTGATAAAAGTAATTAGGCCAATGATAATAATATTCAATAGTGCACTATAGCTGCAGTCGGAAGCGCGGAGGATGTTGCGCCTCGTAAAGTAAGCAATGCGTACACCGTAGTGCAATGTGCGCGTAACGCAGTATGGATGAAATTTAAAATGTTCGGCGACAGGATGTCCGCGTAACGACGCAATTTCCGCGGGTGACTTATATGCGAATAAATTGAAGCACTTCAAGTTCATACAAAAAAAAAGGGTAAGCAGCTCTATATCGATCAACCCAAATTGTCAAGATTACTAGAGGTTATAAAATAGGCAGCATTGTAAAATTTGTTTCTAAATATCCAGATTGTAATATACATAGTTATATTTAAAAACGCCTACTCCTGTGGGAAACAGGCATGATATTATGTATGTATATTAAAAAATAAATGCTGTAGGTTCACATCGATATCCTGAAATTCATTTATCTAATGAACGAGATAATTAGGAAACCAAAGTTCCAAGAGACATTAGCATTGCAGGTAAGAATAGAAATGATCTAGGATTCTAAATCTAGATCATTTCATTTTTGTCGCAATGACAAAAATCTCGCGGCAGAGATAAAATACACAGAAATGATCGTTGGCGAAAGTCCAGATAACGCAAACAGTACGTGAGATTGACAGACAGAATGGCGTCACTGTACATTCGGGAAACTGATCATCAAATCCTACTTTGTAAAGTTAGGTTATTCAACAAAGTTGTTTGTTTTTCAATAAGCCTGAATAAACATGACAAGGAAGCTGTAAATGGACGGAATAGACATTAGTACATAAATTGAATATAGCAGTTTAGTTTCGGAATTTCCTTAAACCTCGAAAGCAGCTTGAGCAGCCTTACATGAGTAAGGCCGCAACAAACAACACGCTAATATAAGGAGGATTGCATTGCATATAGCCATGTTTTGGATGAAACAAGGAGTATTTATTTGTACCGATACGACTCAGCTACATCGAGGAATAGGTATATCGTCGAAACAGTGAGCAATGGCCAAGTGCAGCGCACTCGTATTCAATTAATTTGAAGTGCTAAATTGTCTGAATACACTCACCAAAATTAGATGGAATCATACAATATTTTTAGAATAAAACATGTGGTTGAACATTGCTGTTTTAATTTTATTGTGATAAGAAATAATAATAATAAGAACCTTATCTGGAAGCAATAAAAACAGATAAATATAATGTCGAACTTGCTTTAGCCATCGCAAAGAAATAACACTTACTAACGTATTAATAATGCTTCAGACGCAAATAATACTTAAACAATCTAACATAAAGCTTTATTATCCTTGGCTACTACACTACGAAATCACCTTGAAATCGTATTATTACACATTTATTTATGTCTACTACGTACTCGTAACATAATGTAGCTAATTAGCAAATAATATTTGTAGCACTTTCATCGCACATTGTTAGCGCTTAGCTGCCAAATCGAGAGGGAATGCCGGCGTCGTAGGAAGATAATTAATGTGCATAACTTGAGGCTGCGACGGAACAGCCCGTGTTACAATGAATCAGATTGATTACTACTAACTATGATAAAGATATTAAATTAACAGTCAAACTTATTACTTTTATCTCAGTACACTATGAACAATTAATAATTCTTCGCTTCGCAGTCAACCAACCTGAATTTTTATTTTTCTGAAGATTCAGAGAAGCGAAAAGTGTTTTCGATTCCAGAAATTTTTTTATACAGAAGGCACTCATACGAAAAAAAGTACGTTGACAAAGACCGATCGCGATGGAGAAAGATTGATGCTACAGCCGTCTGTTGAACCAGGGAGCCTAAGGACTTTAAGTCAAGTAAGTAGCTCAGCGACACTCTCCAGATTAGTTGGATGGCCCTGATGGCTAGTCTGATCTCCTGCGCTGCAAAGTTCAGTAACATTATCTCACTCACCGGATGCGGTTGTTGGCCCGATGCGCCGTCTCCACGGTGACGAGGAACACCGCGTGGCTGCGGGACGAGTGCTCGTTCATGTCGGTCCGGCCGGAGGCGCGGTTCTTGTTGCCCGCCTTCATGACGCGGACCATCTCGGCGGCGGACTTGCACACCACTGACGTCATCTCAGGGATGTAGAAGCCGTTCAGCTCCTGGACACGAAACACTTGTTAAACAGTATCGGTGTGAAAAAGACGAGAAGATTTAACTCGGGCGAAACAAAAAAGTCCAGGTTCTTGGTTTTAAAACAATTGGCCTTCAAAAAGAAATACTTTATAGAAGAAGACAGAAAGACTTTAGTACAAATACGAAGTCGGCTGGCGGCGTGAATTTTAGAATACCTTTTTTATTTCTGTCAATTTTAGAGGATATTTTAAGCCATATTTATAATGAAATTATTGCTAAGTTACTGACTTTAATGCCAGGTGTTTGTAATTTTAAATAACAACTACCGCTCTTTTTTGTCGCAATTGTTAAAGAAAACATTGTCGAAATCACGTCATCGTATATAACCACCGCCATTGAAATCACATAATTTGATAGCAACCTTGAACATGTCAACAATGATGTTTTGTGATGTTCCACAAGTGCGTGAAGTGTGACCGCTGACAAAGCGCAGTTACCACATTACGTAGCCCCTGTACTGGCGAACAAATGGTACAAGCAAGTTAACTAGACCTGCACGCTTCTGTACATGACTCGGCATTGTAAGTGTGTGATAAGGTTGATCGGGGAACGCAAAATGCCCAGTCTGACAACAGTTAAATCCAAGAAACACAACATCTTTTCAGAGACGACAATATCCTCATCCAGGAATACAAACAGTGGCAATATATTTATTTTTAAGGTAAAGGTGTAAAAAAGAACAAGATCCGTCCAATCCAACCTTCATTGGTTATTTAGTGTCTTATTTATGACTACCCCATTCTTTTATTAGCAGGAGAATTAGCTTGAATATTTAAAGCCTATGTACAAAGATATACTTCGTCTTGAGCCTTGGTTCGCTGATGACATGGTACCTCAGTGTGTTTTCGTCTAAACACACTGTTCTATCCACGTGTTCATTGTTGGGTAGCATCCGCGGTGCGCGTTTGCACAAGTTCATGTAAATGCAAATTGCGCGCTGCAATCGCGTGTACTTAATCTATTTCGAATGTTTATTGCAAAACGCACGATTCATAATACAGACTCGTCAAAACTCACTTTTGGCTGTCTGTATTTAGAACTCAAGTTATTTTCATTGTTTGCTGAAACCCATTATTTTCGTTAAAAACTCTTTCGTTCTGACTGACGTCATTATTCGTTGCAGAGTTTTCGATGGAAAGACTTGTAATGTTCTTTAGTAAGTTTCGACTCTTCACTTAGAATGATATCAAACATTTTAAC
The DNA here is from genome assembly GCA_963555685.1 of Acrobasis consociella. Lineage (NCBI taxonomy): Eukaryota > Metazoa > Arthropoda > Insecta > Lepidoptera > Pyralidae > Acrobasis > Acrobasis consociella. Next base: position 241,523 of record OY743119.1, on the reverse strand, counting down.
AAACTATTTGTACTGTGTTTCTGTGTGTTTATTTAAAAAAAAAAAACTCAATAAACGGATGTCAGAATCAGAATCATTTATACTTAGGTATGTCCTCGTAAAAAAGTGAGAAGTGATCTTAATTTGCTTCTAATGAGATCTCGACACACTCGGGCTGTCAGTCTGACGACTGCTAGAGTACATCATCAGCTCATGTTTAATGTATAGCGCTTATTAATTTGGAAGCGCTTTCGTTTTCGCCACACGCGTCGCTACGGTACATACATTTGGAGACCATTAGGACAGCTGAAATCCTCCATTAGTAAAGATAAAGGAAATATATTTGTTAAATGAAAAACAAACCACACCCACATTTAGGCTATCTGTATAACCCAAAGGTTAACGGTAGACAACGCTGTACGCTAATGGTTCTATATAATTTGTATATGATGAACAATAAAGCTTAAATAATAAAGAAAAGTAAAATAAAATGCGCATTAACGTTATCCAAGAAAATGTTGCGTCAGTGCAGATCAGAACAGCTAAACAATATCAGCGGCCGCATTTTGCCCCAACTTAGATGCGAGTAGGAGCAACATGAATAAATCCAAGTTAATCTTAGACACCTTTTGAGTCAAATCGCCGATCCGTGCGTAGGATTTATGCAAAACTTCAGGCGCCCAAAAAAAATTGTCGTTGGTGGGTTGGGGAAAATACAGAAAAAAAGTTTCCGTAATATTTTTAGTATCTTTTCGTGTCAATGAGGCAAAAGAATAAATGAAATTTTAGATGTGAAGTAGAAAAGTCAAGATCATATTTGGTACAGCTGGTAATGCACGGTAATGGTAAGTAGTCAGACTATTAGTGCGAACCTAACACACTTGCTCCCGACTTCTGGTGGGATAAGTCAATTAGGGCCAATGTCCCACCGAGACTGCTCAAATTCATTATTCCCCGCGCGTGCCAAAATTATTGCTACTTGAGAGCATTCATCTCGTAAATTGTATTCGCCATTTGGACCGCCCTGTGGGTGATTGTATTTTTTGTCGATGTCAACGAACTGTGAATGTACATCAGTAACAGTATTGACAATCGGTGCATCATCTATTGGATCGTCTCTGAAAAGAATCCAACAAAAACATTCGCGTGACACGGCCAGATACGGATACCGACGCGCCTCGAAAATACATTTGTTTGTTGGCTTTCCAATTACTGCGTTCATATTGGATAAGCCTGCTAAATAATTTAAACCTAATTTGGGTACTTATCGATTAAACGAATAATTTGTCATATATTCAATTTAGATATTGTTAACATCGATAATTCACACCCAAGTTAATGCCATCACGGATATAGTCAATTTGTCGGATGTGTAACAGCACTAAGGAGGAAGGGGTATGGTATGATCCTAGGTCGAGGACCCCAATCCCGGCGCGACGCGCTGGGGACTCGGGACAACAAACTTTAATTTCCCGAAAAAAAGCCCTTACTAAGTTGGGAGTTAACGTCATATGTTATAACTACAAAAAATCGTTTATTACAATGCCAATGCAAAAAATATGAATCCCGGAACATCTGAGTTTATGGATTAAAAATGAATATAAGGATTCAAGGAATTTTTAATGCCAAAAAAGAAGCACCAAAGTCTCAATATACAAATTTTAACTATTAATAAAAATAGGTGATACATTTCAAATTAACTTGGCAAGTTCATCCAAAAATGACTGAATGACCAGAATCCGCTAATGTGTTTGGTTTGATGGCTTGCCACTGGCGAACCGCCAACTTCACAAATTCATTGCCGGTGAGTACATAGATCGAACATTCATCGGGATAGTCGCATTGTTTCAGACAGTAATAGACAGTAGTGGGCTACAATACCGATTGATGAATAGAACAGTTAATGCTGCGCACGGCCGAAAGTGGACAGGACTACCGTTTAAATGATCGTTCAAATTATTTATATTGTTGGAAAGCTTTACGTGTTTACGTGTAGTCTAGCTTAATTTCCACAACGAATTTTAAAGTTAAACCTTCATAAGCTAGACGTTGATGTAATAGTTCATAAAATATTTTTAATTGTGGTTACTTGCGTAAATCATGCGTTAGTGTGGCCCCTTGATAATAATACCTAATTGGCACAGCGATTATGCCTGAAAATCTGTAACTAAATTCAGTCCAGCCAAATGAGCGTGATTTTTTGATTCGGAGAATAAGAGCCTGACCCCTGAAGTAACAGCATATCTGTGTGCTATTTTATGCCAGTGCAATAAAGTGTTTCTGAAATAAATGCATACTGTAAATTTCTGTAGTAGGCACGTCCGCCACAAAACCACTGTGACGTCGCGTTATCCGCGATAATCGATAGCAGCCGATAACAAATAATTTATAAATCGATAGGCCGCGATAACGCGGCCCTGAAGTCATAAACGACTGAAAATTTAATGGCTCAATATGATCGATTCGCTTTGTTTTGTTATAGTATCGCGAAATTATCTTATCATGCTTTTAAAGAGACTTCACTTGAATATTGTAATTTTCCTGAAGTATCTTACAAATGTAAAAGATTGAACCAGTTTGTCATGTCCCGTCACTTACACGTCTTTATCCCTAATGGTGCAGATAGCCCAAGCCCTAAATTAAATTCTAAACTCTTAAAATAATAACTTAATGTATATGCTTAAGAAAATCTTTATTTGAAGCATAAAAATTAACAAATGACATTAGAATAACACTTTTACATAAAGATCAAGATCTCTCTTTTATGACTACGTTTTATTGCTTGTTGAAATATTTGATGATTTGACAAGGACTCCTCCAAACAATCTGTATTTTAATTACACTCAACTGCAGCATTAAGTAATTAATTACCATTCATAGCTTTAACATAGAATCTATTTTCATTAATTAGAAATGCAGCACCGATGATATCATCATTGCAAACATGTCCATATTTGTGATGGCGAACCTAGAGGCGTATTCTTATTTTATCGCCAGTTGCGTCCAGTGTTGCTTCAGACACTGGGGTGTACCAGTGTCCAAAGCAACACTGGATGTTACAGTTTTTTCAAAATGATTTCCGAGTGCGATGAAGATGAATTCGTAGTTTGATTTTACTTAAAATTCAACTTTCAACACGGCAACGTTTTTTAAACTGTGCAATTGAAATTATTCTCTTTCCATTCGTCCAGATGGTCTGATTCTGCTAGACGTTTCAGGATTAAGGACGATCTAAAGTGCGGTTTGACATTTTCAGTATTATTCATATTACATGTAGATTTATATAGACGTAGAAAAGTTCGATGTTTACAATTATCTAAAGATTCGAAAGTAACGAGTCAAGGATTTAGAAGACTTAAATATACCTGCCATAAATTGATATTGATCGCAATGACCATAGCATTGTACACGATGACGTCACAGTTCGCGACAACCGGCGCCAGGAGTGACATGCCAAGTGGCGTGTCGAGGTCACCTGAATTAGGTCATCCTTTATCAGGACAGGTCATACGCGTAGGTGGATTGGAGAGCTAGACATTACTTTTTGAAACATGACTAGGTCGACTACAAACTGACACTGAAGATCGTTTTTCACGTGGAAAGCTGGCGTCTCTTTATCAGCTGATACATACCAAAAATACCTTTGCCACGATATCAACTTAACTATTAAAAAGAGTGAAGTGGTACAGCCAGGATCATCAGTCTCCTTTCAAGTTACATTACAAAGTAATAAGCACTATCCATAAAAATTGCCAACCACAATTCACAAGTTAGAACCACTAGAACTGTCTCAACAAGAGCACAAGCTTATTCCTAAATTGAAAAAAAAACAGATTTGATAAGATACAGTTGGTTGAATATCAAAAAGACCTTAGGCCTTAAGTTCATCATTACTATGTGTAAAAAGTTACGTTAATGAATCATATTCGAAACTTATCGAGGTTTTTCTTCTTTAGTTTTAGTATTTACCTAAAGCTGTAGTCATAAAGTCAATTGTGGTTGTAATGGACGCAAATTAAGCGACGAGCTGTACAGATGTAAACGAGACCTTCCTCTATGTCACGTTCAGTCAATATTAACTGATCGCTGGTTTCCAATGAGTTTGCGAGTTCCCGTTTGTTTTCGCGCTTATCTGTTTACCATTCATAGTTTGACGATAACATTCGTGTTGTTGTGTGAGTAACTAAGCGACGCAGGTAAATACTCGAGAGCCGCGAAAAATATTTTAAGCCTGTGAAGATAATGTGTGTATAGGAATATCATTGATAGGCCCAAACTAAATCATGTCAGAAGTTGCATGATATACAGTATAATGTATATCTTAACCTCAAATTAAAAAGATGGAATGAACTGTTTTTTCGCCTACGATAATATACGTATCAGATGGATGACATCTAATTACATAACGAATTTTCTTGTTCTTGTTTCTCTCCCAATTTGTAAGACTAAAGTAAATAGATGTTAGTCTCTCAACTGAGATGTTATTCCTAGAAAGCAAAATTTACTTTAATATCTGAAAAATGTGATAGAATTAACAAAATACATATAGGATACATATAGGTAAAGACGAGGTCTAATAAATAATTTGGGTCACACAGTGCCAACAGCTTGTACCAGAGATCTAGGCTTGTACAGTGTCGATTGTATGCTAAACCCGGCGTGGTGACGTATGGACTTCCGTCACAGGTTTGCATTCATTTGCACATAAGCACCAACTAAATCGAGATGACGTAGAAAGGCTGCAGAAAGTATTGTTTGTATAGAATGTGCGTGTGATGCAGATGTACTGGGTCGATGTTATGACGTACCTACCTGAGGTACAAATTACTTCATATCAGTGGCACAAAATAATAACGAATGGTACCTATTATCGTAAATATAGACTACAGAGATCGACAAATTGAGGGTCGCCGCGGTTTGTAATATTCACGAATGCCGAGTCCCACGTGCATTTCCAGTTTGCACTACTACCTAAGCCTGCAATACATTTAACTGCATTTGACCTAAATACGATACAGAGGACGGACGTAAACTGGAACAATTGTCACCCCGCCACATTAGCCTTTATTTTACGAGTATTGACGAACATTCTTACGCCACGCCAGTGTTAAGGTATGTTCTACAATAAGTAAGACTATACCATCTTTGATTATTCTCTTCTAAAATAGTTAATAGATTCGGTGTTATTGTGCGAAGTCAAAGTTACATTTCTCTTTGATATGGATTACTTTCTGTGCTTCCTCCACCGGTTAGTTCATGCAAACTATTGCCGGACGACGCCCACACACTACTATAATATTAGTCTCGACATACCTGCCACCAACAGCAATAGTTTGCATGAACTAACTGGCGGCGGAAGCACACAAAGTATTCCAAATCAGAGATAATTATTCTATGATTGTTGCGACCATCATTGACTGAGGTATGAAAACTATGGACGCGTGAGATTGTTATAACAGAATGAATGCGCAAATAGCAAATGGGTAAATGTATTGCTGAATAGTGAAATCCTTCAATTGAGCCACTGTATGGCTCTATTGAAGGCATCTGATGACAGACAGTAAAGTGTGTTTATAGTAATTGATTTCAACGATATATTCAAAAGAACAGCAAAGTAGTTTCAGACGCACCTGCCCCCGAATGGTGAGCTTCTTGCACTCCTTGGCCAGCAGGTCCCGCACGTCCTCGAGGTACAGTTCCACGTAGGAACAGGACACGAGGTGCGTGACGTCGGGCGAGGCCGTGTTCTCGATGTGCGCCCACATGTGGCGGAAGGTGCGCGGGATGATGCCCTCGTCCGCGGCGCAGCCCTCCATGGTGTGCGTCTTGCCGGTGCCGGTCTGCCCGTACGCGAACACGCAGCCGTTGAAGCCGTCCAGCACAGACGCCACCAGAGGCCGTACCTAAAAACAATATCGGATATTAATACTTTTTTTATTACTTCTTCCTTTACCTTAACCCGCTCTACCTGCGGTCGAGACACCTGCTTGTGTTTCTTTTCCATTTACCCCTATCTTTTGTCATTGTAATTTTTTTTAACTTCTTTACGCTCTTCATCCACCTTTTCCTTTGCCTTTCTGTTCCTGTGCCCCATAACCTTCAGATTAAGTACTCTCTCTCCTAGTAACATCCGCTCTCATTATTATCGGTTGTCTGGAAGAGATCGCTCTAAGCTATAAGACTGCCCATTGTACTGTTTTTTTTTCTTTTTGTGTATTGGTGCAATAAATAGTTTTTCATTTATTCATTTATTCTCTCGCTTGGCTCTCCTCCAGACCAAAACTCCAAATCTAATGATATTTTGTAAACTGTCATGTCAGTCACAAATGACCAAATTACCGATACATTAGTATGCCACGTGCCGGCACCGCGGCACCGCGGCACCTGACCTGTCGCGCGGGACGCAGATGTCACCGGCGCGCACGCGACAGCCGTCGCATGGAGACGACATCGACGACCGTCGCGTGACGAGAGCCACGCAATTATAATTAGAGCCTGTTGTCTTGTCGCATTGACATTACAATCTTGAAGGGATTGATACCTTCAATTTATCGACTATTGAAATTTTGATGGTATTTAATTGTACTTGAGTTATTATATGTCCCCGACAATGAGTCAACAATTATCGGTAACTGGTATAAATGTGATAAAAAATAATGGTATGAATAAAAGCCACGGGTATAAAAATAAAACAATACAGGCGTTCGTTGATTATGTTATAATATGTTATGACTTATCATTCATATTCTCACAATAATTACAAAAAAATATTATACAATTCTACATCGTCCTTGTTACCAAAGGATATCAATAACTCGATAAATTAAATGTTTCAATCCCTACAAAAATGTGATGCCTGTGCGACAAATCACAGGTTATAGGGTTAAATTATAATGGCTTCACTGCTTTAACATCATCTACCTGTCAGGTACTATTAAGATGAGCCGGTGTTTTGTTTGCAGTATATTAATTCCATACAGCGGTAACTACATGGAATACTTCAGAACCAACTACGTAGGAAACATCGAGTTTCCCATATTCCGCTTTGATGTAAGTACTAAAAGAAATAAAAGAAAAAACTTTACTGAACTTTTCTTTAATTGCTGTTAATCTATCCAACCCTTTTGGATCATTCAGGATGAAAAAAGGTATCGTGCCAGGAAGAATCACACTAAATACAGATTTGAGGCAGTCAGATCACGTATTAAGTTTTGCTATTAAGGTACAATAAATATTTCCAAAAAATATTCAATGAATCATCATCATTGTTACCTTACTGCTTTTCACAAAATTTTTATTTACTACTATACTTGTTTATAATGTATCATGCTTCGCTCGTACGTTTGGTTCCTTCATGAATCAATTCGTTGGTTTCCTGCAGATTTCTCCAATTCGACCGTCACGATCCTATCTACGATATCTACCGCGGAAAACATAATAACTGCGTTGTATCGTAAGTGCGCTCTCGGTCCATTTATACCTTTGTGATTATGGCCTAAAATTGAATGCTTTTGGAGTTAAGTAGACAAATGAGAAAAATGGAACCCTCTAGTAAAGTGAGATATATCTACCTTAACTTACAAAGTGTATCTAAGTGTTCTGCTACTGCTGCACGTACATTTGAATGTTGTATGTCATTGGTGATTAAAATAATGGTGAATGTACTGAACGAATAGTTTGATAATAATGTTTACCCGATTGCGCTTATTTTCAACTTTAAGATTTATAATATAATTAAGATTTTCTAAGATCTAAGAAGATCCTAGTACTTATAAGGGTATTTCCTGTTCTAAATACGGAACCGTTTAAAGTCGATGGATCAAAACGCACTGCCTATAATAGATAATATATTTTTTATTGTTGAGAGAAGCTAGTCGCTGGTCGCTGAAAATAGCCAGAGACATTGTTGCTGAGTGACGTAAGTGCAGTTTTCAGTAGCTAGCCTTGACTCTGATCGGATCAAACTCATTATTTTCTCTACTAAGTTTATTATCCAACTAGAGGATATTTTCTTAATTACTTAATTCAGCTGGATAAAAGAAGAATATACTTACAAGCTTTGTATCCTTTGGTATATGTTGAACTATTCTATGTCATAAATTAACTAATATCTAATAAATAACTCTTGGTGGGATAATTTGAATGCAGTTTTCTTAATAAAATGTCAAATTACTCTGAGTTCTAACTATTGGAAATGTCTGACAGAAGCTATCAGGGTCGAGGACAAAATCTTTTAGTTAGGTATGTGATTTTAGCTCCAAAAATGTATACCTACTTACTAATACTTACATTTAAGTCTCGAATGGTAATAAAATTAGGATAAAGGTGATTTTCCTCAACATTAGCGCACATCTGTTGCACGCCGTCAAGGGCGGCCGAACGCCGTACTAAACACCAATCGTATGGACATTTACGTGAGCTCCTACATATTACGACCTTGTTCCGATACTGGCGGGTACTTGCAGCTATTAGCTTAACTCATTGCTTGCTGAAGTACACAAGTAAGTAGAAGAATGAGAAATAAAGATTCTGTCAACATTGATTGGAAAAGATTAAAAAAATATCTTTAAAAAGAACAATGCCAGACGCATTTCTAGGAAGCTTAACGTTGACTGATCTAAATATTGGTTTTGGTGTTTCTTTATTTCCTGAAGGGCATGAACATAACAAATAATATTTTTACCACACTTAGTAATTTTTAGATTTATTTTGTCATATAGGTACCTGCGTAAGTGCATTTTACCCTGCAGCTCTTCAAAAGATAATTACCTGCTTTGATTGAATAGACACTTAGCGGGCAAATGAACACCTTATAAATACAGGTGAATCGTCCTACGCGCGATCACTCATAAATGAACGGCTGTCAGAGGACCTTGGGGAGCCATGGAACAGAAGGTTTTCGCTTTTTTTCGGTGTTAAAAACAATTGCAGTGGGCGGTGAGGGTTGTCTCAAGGTAATGGATGTACCGGTAACGTCTTATATGGCTGCTTAGATTAATTATCATATTTGTCACGTCAAAACGATTTGTAACTTCCTTATTGTTTTAGATGAATTTTATAAAAAGTAAATAATTTTACATACAGATATTAGTACATATCACGTCTTTCATTTGGCAGAGCCTAGGATTAATAACTTATAAGGACATTCCATTCGTGTGTACGTGAAGATGGAAAAGGGAATAAAAATAGTGTTCTAGTCGCATCGCCTACTGGCATGATTCAGATTCTCGTCATATAATTAAGCTTATCTCTTCATAATCGTACCCTCACGTCTGAAATAGTAGCTATCAGATATGAAATGATTTTATCGTATCTTGAAAATACTGCAAAGTTTGCAAAATTCACACACACAAGTTCGGATATCGTTTGATTCTGGCAGATAAGCAGCAAAAAAGGTTTTGTAGTCTTATTGTAGTCGCTCAATTATCGGTTCGCAGTAAACGCTGCTACAAAAACACCAGTCATTGCCGGCAAACTAAACTATCGGAATACAGGTAAAAGATGCCAGCACGCGACGTAAGATAAAAGACATACATACAACGAGTGGTCGCATAACAATAGCTTTCCTGACACTGAAGAGCAAATCATGTCATTAGGCAAAGAAGGGTAGGCGAAGAAGTTATGAAAGTCCTTTGGGAACCGAGATAACTTGAGAAAATTGGAAAAATAAAGAAATTAAGCTTGTTGCCAATATTTGAAAATCTATTTTAGATTTTCAATCCTTTCATTTCCAATCCTTAGAGGATTCAAAGGATCGAAATATATCAATATATATCAATGTGTATGTACAATGTACAATTAATAGTACAGATATAGAGAAAAAACCAGGTGTGGATGCGAATATGAGGGGGACCCTTTAAACTTTTTGATTGTAAAGGATGTTTATGTTCATTTTTCAGTAGTTAATAAAATGACTATCGTCTCGGAAAATTACATTTCCTACGGCCGGCAGCCATTGAGAAAGCAAAACACGCCAACATTTAGGCAGTAAACGTCAGAAAACAACATTAAAACGTATCTAAAAAATGCGAATAATAGAAACTGCTTCAGCTTTTATTGTACCGTGACTTCAGTTTCTCTTCAAAATAATAGTAGCGCTGAAGCGGCGGCAACCACGATTAAGGTATTCTTTTGCTAAATAAATCACCACGTGGAACACAATTCCGAAGGCACAACTGGATATTTAACTGATATTGTCTTTACAACGGTGATAAAACAAAGTTTAAATGAACTACCTGGTGGCGAAAGCACAACAAAACACAGTAACTAATTGAGATGAAAGAACACGTAAGTAACACTGAATTGCGCGAATCTTAAACTAAGGAAGTTCGAATGATTTATTCGTTTTCAAACTGCTGGTCTGCTTTATGACTCAAGTTATCCTAACCATAACCTCACCCTGGTGATAACAAAGTTTAGAGAACCTTCTCGCGTTGTTGTTTAATCCAAACATAAACTAATATTATTGTCGACCCCTGCTGATCTAGCCTCAGCTGAATACTTTAGATTTTTTTCCGTTTTCAGTAATCTTGAGATGCTAAGAGTGCAGTAAATTCCTTACCATTTCATCGTAGATGGTCTGCGTGTCGGCGGCGCAGTCGTAGGCCGCATCGTACGTGAACAGCTTGTCCTGGCCCTTGGGGTTGTACACCTGCACCGCGCCCCGCTCCGGCCACACCTTCACCACCTGGACATAAAGATACAGTTATGACAATTTTAGACTTAGGCACCTTGTGCGCCCTTTACTTCATAAGTGTCAATGGCGTTCTGACAGCATTCAGCTAGTCCGTTGCACAGGTGTCGACTGTGGACTTAAGACTATATACGTATGTGCCAGTGAATACCGCCCGGGGTTCGCGCTTGCTGGGGCCCCGTCTTTAATGAATCAGACAAAGAATAGAAGTATGATTTTATGTAACCAAAACACTACTCTCTCTGACAGCTTTGATAGTACTCTGTTTTTTTTTTATATAAACTGACATTAGTTATTCTTAAGAACTATAATTAGAATCAAGCAACCTCCACCCTAAAACTTGTGTTTTAACACCTTAGTCTATCCTCATAATAGTTATAATTCAAATGACAATAATAGTTTTGGTCATAAAAGTTATTGGTTTATATGCGGAGATTAGTAATTATTAAAAACAACATCGTTGATAATGCTCTTCTTACATAGACAATCTTAAATCTGTGCAGGGAATCTGCCCTTGATGCAGCTAATGACTATTAGCAGGCGCCGGCAATTGTTTACAGATGACAAATTAGCATGGACGCGCCATCCATAATACATCTTACTAGTGGCGCTTAGGTGGACTTCCTGTTTGAATTTATTTGATGCTGTTTAATTCAGGCAACATAACTAAAATCTTGATGTCATCTCGAAAAGATATTGTCTTGTCCACAACAGTACGTAAATATACACCAGTGGCATGAATGCATGTGCGAAATGAATAAACTAAGAGGTGGCCGTAAGCTACCCTAGCTCATCGAGTAGCAAAATGTGACAAGACATATGTGTAGGGTGTTGCATGTTAAAAGATATGTCTTTTTTGTCAACTTTTTAAATGATCACTTTTATGCTGACTGTACAAAATACTCCAGGTTATGCCCAGGCAACCCTTTTCACTAAGACATATCTTTTTAATATGCTACACTCTACATTATGTACATTTTGCTACTCGATGAGGTAGGGTTGGATACGGCCTCCTCTTAGTCTAGAAGAGGATGACTGCAGTCGGTGTCTACCAGTTTGCACAGCCTGTTCATGATTTATTGAACGAAACATAATTTAATTCTAACCACCACCAAATTTTTAATGAGGTGTCAAATCAAAAAGTACTATTTTTAAGGGTACGTCATCACATCAGCCGCAGGAAGTCCACAGCTGGACATAGGCCTAAGGTTTTCCAAAACGACTGATTGGAAACAGACTTTCTTTTTATTGTTAAAGAGCTCTCGTCTGTGGAGCAACCAATGCCTTTCATGTTTATCGAAGCGGCCTGCATCCAGCGTTTTCCTGCAACCTTCTTTAGGTCGTCCGACCTAAGTGGTCGGCGGGTGTCCTGAGGGCACGTGATGTGATATATTTTTTAATTTGTGTAATACAGTATTTATCTTAATTTGGATTTTCGAGCAGTTAAGTAGGTACTTATATCAACATTTTGTTTAATGTTCAAATAACTATGTACTTATATGTTACGCTCTTATAAGACCAAATAATGATTTTACCAACAAATCCGTCATAACCGTCAAACCACAGTTTGGCAACGATCGTTTACGTACTCTGCTTGTATTTGAAACGTTTATGTTGCAACAAAGTTTCTTTATTTTTAATCTCAGGCTTTGTTGTAACAGTTTACGTTGATCCATTATGGTTACGTAACACCATTAGCTAAAACAGGACACTTCTTGCTTTAAGATCTTTTGAAGTGAAAACATCTTGAGGGAGATCTGGCACTAACTTTGTACATAACCAACTGCCCAAATGTTATTAAACTGTTGTGCGGTAGTTAGCTGTTGATTGTGTTGTCGTCCAGCTATAACCAAATGGTTAGTAGTGTAATTTAAGATTATAAATATTTTAGTTAGATCACTTGTGACCAATGTTAGTGCATTTTATCTGGGTGAGATCTTCTAAATATTCATTTTGCTGACCAAATGAAATATTATAATGATCCGCAAGAAACCAAATGTTAGTGCAATGTTAGATATATTCCACTTCCAATCCTTTTTGTACAACCGACCAAGTTTTAGTAAGTCTCCAACAACCAAGTGTTAGTGCTGCGCCCCGACCGCCGCCCGTGTTCAGACCTGTAAAGGAGCGTCCGACTTTTTGTCGTCCACGATGTTTCGGCTCGACAGCCGCTCGTACCATTTGAGTTCTCGGAGTTCCCGCTTCTTGGACACCTGGATAACGGCACACTATCTTAAAACAACTATCAAGAAAAATTACGAAGCACAATAATGATTCGACACAGTCAACTTTAATGATTGTATAAACTAAGATTCAAATTGATGTGTATAGTTATTTATTTTATAGCGTTGGCTTAGATTTAGAAGAAAAACTAAAACTACTTCTAGTTTTAGGACAAATTAAAACTATAGCTGCAGTACTGAAATATCTATCTTATTAAACGAAGAAGAATACTCAGTCCTGTTAGTGACAGAACTTACTGCATGGCTGAAACTGTTTAACATCTCACAAAATATTATAATATCCTATATTGTTTACTGCGATACAAAAGTCGCAATAAATGTTCAGTCATTTCTGGAAGATGTTTGTGATTGTTGCTTTTTGGATGTATCAATAAAATAAATCAACATTTTAGCTCAACCCCTCGCTCCTGTCCCTTTAGAGCTCGAGCTACTTAAGTTATTGTTTATTGCATTCGCTGCTTTGTAGTCCTGCAATAATTTACACTGCGTCTTAAAGTATAATGGCAATGGTGGGCAAATATGGTGATAGAGCTGGAATGAAACTCCATATCAAATTGAGACATCTTTTACCTTTAGGTACCTAGATTTTACAGCGTAAACGAAGCTTTCTATGTTTTAGTAGAAAAAAATCAAAAATATATTTAATTACAATACTGCAATAGCGATAGATAAATCGCTGAAGGTGGCGCTTAGGCACGCAGTTAGTACTATGAAATTACAGTATCATGTTTAGTCCCACGGGAATTCATCGTATTGTAATTTAAAACCTATTTAATGTTAAGTAAGTAAGTAGATACATCATTAGGCACATCTTTAATTTATATTTCTCTAGTTTGCCAGAAGTGGCTACAGCTCATTTTTTTGTTATTATACCTGTGATACTTTAGCTATAGTTATCTGACGTACCTACACCAGGTGCAACGCACCCGAGTCGCCGCCCCACATTGATAACGTTATGCAAATTCGCTAAAGTGTTCTGATTGCAAGTAAACTATATCTCGGATTGTGAAAGCTACAGTTGCTAAGAGAAAACAACAAGAAAATCCTGTGTCATCACATGTTTAGTTAGATAGGTTTTGAACCACGTTATTGGCGTGCTGCGTATACCTGTGCATATGTGTAGATATAGGTATTTAAAACGGTAGATAAGAAAGTGGGTACATCTATCTACCTAAAATACTTTTCCGAAAAAGACTAACCAGAGTAAGAACTTGCTTTTTTCAGGATCAACAACGAGCGCGTCGTTGTGATTTACCACCAAGCGGGCCAACTATTTCATATTAAAACTAAATGAATATATTGAACCTTATTATCGGTGTTTTAAATCTCAATAGATTTATTATAAAATAGTAGCTGTAATATAATTCAAAGTATCTAGGTACACCATAAAATATGACCGTAACTAGTAAGTTGAATATATTAAAATACTCGTAGGTATGCTAGCTAGTTAAAGCATAAATTTCGTACGTTTCCTGATTGCAACAGTTCCGACAGCCGAACACGAAGACCGTGCTGCGGCTCGAAGGTCGATTTCCACGTGGAAAACTTTTAGCTGCAATCACTTGCAATTTTTCAGTTGCAGTCTCATTTGCCACTAGACAAAGGTCGATTTTCAAGTGGAAAAATTTCAGCTGATGTCTGCAATTTTCAGTACCTCTACTAAATTTCACGCTTAAATCACCTGCAATCACTTCTTTGCAACTTTTCAGTTACCCCTGTCTCATATGCCTGTAGATAATTTCGCACACAGATTCCAGCTGCTGGCCTCGTAGGTACCGTTTCTCCGACAAAAACGGTGGAACCTTCTCGCTGTGCCTTTTTGCGGGATGAGCAAAAAGTGTAATCGGTCTTCAGTTTGTCGGCTATTCGGTTCGTGAATAGATTGTTATTTAGAAGTTTTTTTAATTAAAAAAGTTTTTACGTTGTCTTGACGGGCAGGGACCTACTATTTTAGAAGATAAACAGGCAATCTTTTTAACAAATGAATCGATAAGTGTGTAAAAATTGTTTTCTACCTGGGCCTAGCTGATATGTTTTCTGTGCTCTGTTAGGTATATTTTTACCTACATCCCTTAGCTATTTCTGCGCCCTAGTCTTGCACTCCGCGGGTTAAGGGTAGCCGGCGTGATACCGAAATTCTGCGCCCCTAAAAAGGCATGCGCCCTGTGCTTGGCCTCCGCTTGCACGCACGCCCCTATTACGCGTTTTCTGATTAAATATGATCATAATACTTATCATATACCTATTATTAGCAAATTGTTCTAGCTAAAAGAAGACTATTAAATACGATCAAAATCATAACTGCATGATCATTCCGAGCGATCTCAGAATAAATGCGCGCGCGCAATGGATGTTGAGATCTTGACCCGCGTAAGTAGGTAACTGATGTGATGACCATACTTGTCCGCGCGACTCCGTATTTAGGCATAGATCTCTGACCACTCCGCGCAAACTGCATTCATCAATGCGTACCAACGCAAGTAGGTGCACGTTGGATAAATGAAATACCTATATCTAAAGGTATAAATCTACGTTATGTACCAAGTGTTTACTTAACTCCTTTTTTGTTTAGTTTTTTTGTGTGTAAGTGGCCAACGTTTTGTCAGATTTTTTAAACTGCCTAAAGGAATCTGACTGACATAGTTTAACGACTGCTATCTAATGATGACAGCCGGCGCCAACGACTTAACGTGTCTTCAGAGGCACGGTGAAGTGAATATTTTATGCCACTTGCCAGATACTTTTATTAATTCTTTGCTTTGGCAGGTTACTTAACTTGCGATAACGCTAGTAATACCGCATACCGCTAACCGATCTTTTCAAGTCAAAAAACAAAGCCATTTCTTACGTTAACTTCACGAAAATGATTAGCGCAATGGTCTCCGAGACACAGAAATAAGTAGCTCGAGATAAACTGCCGCTTGGACTGGTCATCCCTTGGTGATAGCCTACTCCCATCATTTACCTAGTATGCGTGTCAACGCGCGCGCAGGGGTACACCTATTTGGGGAAGTCATCATGATGTTTGCGACGTCACCGCCGCGAGTGCGGGACACACCTCCGCGTTATTTTCGCCGCAAGTGACGCACGCGCCGCGCGGTGTGACGCGAGCGCCCGAGTCGACCACTATTATGTAAAACCTGGTACGTCCACTGCTGGACATAGGTCTCTCCCAAAGATTTCCAAAATGATCAATCTGGAGTAGCTTGCATTCATGAAGCTCTGTATATCTCTGTATACAATTACGAACTGAAATATTGAATTTTACTAGACTGTGGGTAGGTACATATTATATAAAACTTATTTTGAGATGCAAAAAAAAACAAAATAAAATCAAAAATTTCCAATTTGTTAAGTTTTTCTTTGAAATATTTGCAACAACTGCAATAGAATGCCAATGTAACATTGTCTTGTGTCACCCAATAACATCAACAACTGTGTTGTGACAACAGACAACAACAAACATTCTGCTAATAAAGGAAGTGTGACAAATATCTCAGCTGTCAGTGAATCACATAATCTGTGACTCCTCAGAGAAGAATCGTTTCAGAGAATATTACACTTTAGATAAATATAATAAATATTGTAGTAAAAATAGCATTGAACAAAGAGAGACTGAAATGATGATGATGATGATGAAAGAGAGACTAACTTTAGCTAGTTACAGCTGACTTTAAAGTGGGATGGTTCTAATTTCAATCAATTATTAGATGAAAATCTTTCATTGCTTGGCAATCAGGGTGTGGAGTCCCAAGGTTTGGATTTTAGCAACATAGTGCACCCATTGGTGGAGAAAGAATTAGAGTGTCAGACTGATAGCTCATCTCCTGATTGAAGAATTCTCCGGTTAATGCTCCTTCCTTTAAGATATTTTTTTTTAATATAATAACTTAGAAACGTTTTTGTGTGGGTAGATGGAAATAATTTAAGAACTTAAGTTTTACACAGGAGTGAGGGATTCCTTACAAAATAGTAGGTAGGTAGTTCTTTTTTGAATTTATCTATTAAATAACTGTCATACAATGTCGTAGTAATAATTCGAAATCCTCATGAATTAGGTAGGTACTTACTTAATCAAAAACCTAAGTCTCGACTTATAATAATCCTCAGGAGTTATTTCAACAGCTTAATATGAATATCGTCAGTTATAGACACGATATTCACAATGAGCCACTGTACCCACGCGCGTGATTCAGCCATACCTCCCGACTTTTGCTTATTTCAATAAAAGAAGATGAGGTACAATGAAGTCACGACGCCTTTAAAGCACAAACAAATACCAACAAAACACTATTTGTTTTGTTAGCTTTCGGACCGAGCCGACGCACTAAGTGTGCGCAGTCCTAGCACCCGACACAAACAAAATATCCAGAAAACTCACCTCATCGTAACCCTCCTTTTTCTCCCTTTCTGAGAGCGGCCGACATCGCACCACCACCTTCACGCATTCGTTGAGGGCGGTCCGCGGCCGGGCTGACTTCTCCATGGTCCACCACCGGGCTCCCGAGTAAATATTACTCAAAACTCAAAGTCACCGATATCGATCCATCCGGGGTGTATACGAGAGCATCACCTGTTCGAATTTATCCCAAGGAAACAGAAACAAGCACTTTCGCGACACGATTATCACAAAAATAATTAAATATCACTGTAAAATCTTGTAGCACACGATTTAATATTTGAAAACGTAACAAAATAAATAAAAATCGTATTTCGTCGTTCAAAATACTTTCACATCGTCCGCCAGAAGCGGACGTTTCTGTTCAACTAATTTTTTAAAGCGTTTGACAGATGAATGTTGCTATTATTTGTTATGAAACGAAACGTACAGAAGCTGATTTAACCAAAATCACTGTAAAGAATGTGTATATAATGTGTTTTGTTTCCACTTAATATCTGAAAAATAGTATTTAAATAACACTACGTAAAAAAATTATAAAAGTTAAAATACCTACGAAATAAAAACAGAAAATATTTTGATGGATTTTACCAATCAAAAGCGTATAATTGGACGGCATGTTACGGTTAACTTGGAATTTATGACAAGTGACACTGACATATTGACGACAAAAAAAATAAACAAATTGAAAATCAGCTGGCTGGTCCCATGGCTGGTCCAAGCTGGATATTCTGCTTGATACAAATCAAAACTCTATGAAATAATTAGTTTTAAGAGAATTAACACCAGATTTACATCTTAAATAAGCTTTGTGTTAGTGCATAATGTCAACAAATTTGTCAATTATTCTGAAGCGAGCGAGCAAAGTTTACCACGAAGGCGTAAGTTTTGACCACCCCGCCTACCCAAGAGTTATTTCTATGTGCTTACCTCAGCTCGGGTGTCCCTAATCTTGCGAGTCACTGTATCTCTTCTTAGCATACACCACCCCAAATGCCCTCATCGAACTCAAATGACACGTTTATGTGCTGTTATGTTGCTGGCCAATGGGCTTCTCATAGCTTAAGCTTAAGCTCTTATAAGAGTAGGTTCAAATTGACGACCTCCATAGCGTAATGGTTAAAACACCTGCCCGCTACTCAGGGGGTCCCGGGTTCAATCCCCAGTCAGGTCAATATGGAATATGATCTTTTCCTGATTGGCCCAGTAAATGTATAAATATATTGTTTATTGTATGGTGCTCAGGAAACAATAGCAGGTGTGGCTGTGGTGGACAGCGGCAGCGACGTGCGGCACGAGGGCCTGACGCTGCTGGTGGAGGGCTGCGTCAACCTGCAGCTCAGCACCAAGAATGTGGGCATTTTTGAAGCCTTCTCCAACAGTATTAAGGTTATTATTCTTCTCTTATTCTAAGAATTTGAATTGAAGAGTTCAGCTTTGACGATCATTCTTCCACTCGTCTCGTGTCTTAATCCCATTGTATTGAATGGTCAATCATAAGCAAAAAATAAAGAAAATGGTTAAATCGAGATAACATTAGGTATTTACTAGGTTAAATTGTTGTTTATTTTAGTGTTTGTAAGTGGCCATTTTGCTCACGGCTTAGTACGATTTTAACCCTTGTTAAAAAAAGAGGGGTGTTATACCTCTATGTTTGACTCCAATGTCTGTATGTGGCATCGTACCTCTCAACCTTTTTTTCTGACCTTGTCATCTCATCACCCCTACTTGATTTGGACGTTGACTCCTGGATCATTTATCTTTTCAGCCCATGAACTTATTGTGCACGTCGATAGAGCTGGCGCCGCCCGGCAAGATCCCGGTGGGCGTGACGGAGATCCCGTTCGAGGTGCCGCTGCGCGCGCGCCGGCCCGCAGGCGGCGGCCAGCCCGGCCTGCTGGAGACCTACCACGGCGTGTTCGTCAACGTCATGTACACCATCAAGTGCAGCATGAAGCGCTCCTTCCTTAACAAGCCGCTCAACGCCAGCTGCCAGTTCTTTGTGCAGTATCGGCCGGTTAGTGTTGCTTCAAGTATCCATTAGGTCAACGCAGACGAAATATCCGTGACGCACTTTTTAATAAATGTGAGTGGTTACGCAAAAAAGGACCTCGAGGTAAGACAATAGATTAAAAGAATTCTGATTAGACCAAAACAAAGCTGAAAGACTACAGAACCAAAATTCATGGAAAAAAATATATACCATTTCCAATCCCTTCAAGTCCCTTTTTGTGTAACCATTCACAAATGTTTATTTGTTTGTTTTTCAGGCTGCCTCAGGCATCTGACTTTGTTTGCCATAGCAGTTTATTATCATTATACGTTTATAATAATAGCTGGGACCAGGGACTGTATATCGGTATTTTAATTTTACCGATATTTTCTTAAAAATATCGGTAAAATAATAATCCTATCGAAATCATAGAAATATACTGGTATTTGTATCGATATCTTAGATACTGGTATAAAAAAATCGGTATTTTTATCGATCCTTCATACTGATTCAAAAGGACTGCATATCGGTATTTCAGTTTTACTGATATTTTCTTAAAAATATCGGTAAAATAATAATCCTATCGAAATCATAAAAATATACTGGTATTTGTATCGATATCTTAGATACTGGTATAAAAATCGGTACTTTTATCGATACTTCATACTGATACAAATAATGCGGCGGCGTTGCGAGATCGGTACCCAGGTAGCAGTCGCTTGCGTCGCGTTGTTGCCGCTCTGTACGTAAGTAAGTAAGTACATGGTACATGGCGATTGGCGCGTCAGTTGTCAACTCAGCGAAGCTGCGTGGCGGCGAGTACCTATTGTTTTTACAAGCTTTTTATTATATATTATTTAACTTGTAATGTATCTTGTATGTTTGTATGTATGAATTTTGGTTTAGGTCAAATCTTGCAACTCAATTTTCAACCAGTTATCCTCAACCGATTTAGCTAAAATTTTGCATACTTGTGTAAATTGGAGGACAATACAATATTATGAAGTCAATGACTGTTCTGATGATGAAGCCGGGAGATATTCGACGTAACTCAGTTAAAAAACAACATACCTTCTACCTAGGCCATGCTAAAGCCTCCCGTTGCGCTTTCTTATTCTCTAGCAAATGATGGGAACTTAAATGGGAACGGAAATGGGAATGGGATGGGGAACTGACTGACATATCAACGCACAACCCAAACCACTGGTCTAAAGACTCTAACTTAGGCACATAGGTTCCTTATGAGGTCTAAAGGTGCACTGAGAAAGGTATTTTTTATAACTCATTCCTTAAAGGGGTGAAACGGGGTCCAAAGTTTTTATGGAAAAACAAGATTAGTTAGACCATTTTATTCGAAACTTTGCAGGAGTTCTCTGACGGTAAATGAGTAGGTTAGGATTTACAAAATTCAACCCCTAGAGAGATGAAATGGGGTGACCTACTGCCTAGGCCATGCAGGCAAGTCAAGTCGTCGAGAAAGGGAAAGGAAAATCTTTGATTATTCCCTTAAATCCCTACACTATATTCAAACATTCTAACTTAATAATTCATATGTTAGAACAAAATTGATGACAAAAGAAAAATTCAAAATCCTATTACAACCATTTTAGACTTCTACGCGGACGACGTCGGGTTACAGCTAGTGTAATTTATATTTGTAAAATCATTTTCAAATTAGTTATGCAATTACTGGTTAAGGCGAGGTTTCACCAAACTCGAGCGAGATGAGGTGAGGGGCAATCCGCGAGATTTCTCCTGTCGCTTCAATTTCGTCTTCTCTAACCAAACTTTTTTTTTTTTTGTTTAGTAGTTTCTTTTTTTAATCATGTTGTTCCCACGAATATAGGACATATAAACGGTTCTTCTCCTCGGAAGTCCATTGTAGAGGGATAAGTGCTTTAGTAGAACAGGATTTGCCCTGGTATCCTAAGGCGCAGCATTAGCGTTATGACATGTTTATACACCCTAATACCATTCAGCCCTCAGCATGTGCTCACCTTGGCATTGGGTCATCCATCTAATCAAACACAATTCACATTCATAACAAGGAACGTACTTTTTTCCCTAATCTTAAAAATAGGTTAGCATATGGATATCATCTAGGACCAAAGTACTCATCAAGTCGCATCATACGATCCCAAACTTGATACAGTTATTTCGTTTTATTACGGAGTTCCTATGGCTACCTTCCAGCTCCATCATCAGATCCATCTAGACACAAAGTACTCGTCAAGTACTCGACTGATCGATCAACGCACAGCTAAAACAGCTGGGTCTAGACACATGAAATTTTGCACAAACGTTCCTTAGGTAACGTATGTGTGTACTAAGAAGAGATATTTGGAAATTCATCCCCAAAGGGGTTTCAATAAGGGTTAAAAGTTTTTATTCAACTTGGTCAACTTTGAAGTTAGAAATGTAAAAAATGACATGAGCTCACGGTTCAAAACACAAGTTTACTGTATTACCATATTTAAAATAGGGGATAAAAGTTTGTATGAACCTCAACTCAAAACAGCTGAACAGCGGGAAAATGTACAATTCTCATGGGATTGTCAAAAATTTAACCACGTGGACAAGGCTGTGGGCTTCAGCTAGTTGCATATAAAGTATTTGGTTTGACGTAAAGAAAAAAGTAACTTGTTGGAATCTAGCGGATTAAGAAAATCTAGCTTAAACACTTACTTCAGAAACACATAACGTCGAAGCAAAGAACATTTATAATATTTCATAATATATTATAAAGCAGCCTATGAGCGATATTTGTATTATTGTTTTTTCTGCGTCCCTACGAAGACTGCGTAACTTTCTGCCGATGGATACCAAAATTGCGCTCTCACATAGTTTAATGCTCCCAATTTTGGATTATGCTGATTTTTGTTACCTATATATTGCGCAGAAGCAATTAACCAAGTTTGAGCTAAATTTTTCACGCTACTCAAAGCTTCCTATTCAACTTCGCCAAGACTGGCATATTCTATTTCTTCTTTACTCCATCCTCTTAAGTTCCTCTTATCCCAAGTATCTTAAGGAGCGCTTCGTTTTCCTTAGTAATCTTCGACTTCATAATCTTCCTCACTCCACTGCAATGTACCCAAATTTTTTCACTGTTCATTCTGCCCTTCTTTGGAATGCCCTTCCGATCCGCATCCGCTAACCTCAGACATTGGCAAGTTTTACATCATGAAGGTATTTGAAGTATTATGTATTAAACTTTTAGAGGTTTTGTACTTCGTTCTTTTAACGGCGTGCGTCGCCCCCCCCCCCCCCCCCTTAGAGAATCGAAAAAATGTACCTTTATTTTTTGACAATGTGGAAATTCGCCATGGTGTGCTTATATTTATTATTCGTAAGTGGTTGTATTTTTTTTTATTCTGTATTTACAAACGTTAAAAATAAATGAATAGCAATGTGTGTAAAAAAACAAACTGTATTCCAAGCCGTTTGTGATATCATACAGCAAAAGACCTAACATTTGTACATAAACATTTGTCTCTTATGATACATTAATTACTCTACTACTTGAATTCTGGATTCCTTACAAAATTCCGCCAAAGAAACGTTTCCCTGGCAAAATATGTTTTTGACGAATTTTCCAAAAATTACTGAATACACAAAGAAGGATGCCCACCGCCCATACATTGATTGACCTGTCACTTTAAATTTTTAATCCATGATGTATACAGGGTTACTTTTTAGTCGGTACGCATATTAAACCTACGTAATTGTTATATATTTTAAGAAAACCCGTATTTTTTTGTTACACCACGTTTGGAACAAAAAAATAAAAATAACGTAACTCGAACTTTTCCATAAAACTAAAATAAGTGTGGTTACCGAACGAAAAAATGGCAGCGTTACTCGCGCCGCTATCAGCAGGGTCAATGACCTAATAGCTGACGTTAGGTAAGTATTACGATTATGACAGTGAAGATCCCAATTCCCAAAAATAAGAATGTTGCCAAAATTGTATCTACTTATTCTGAAAAGGGGAAATTTAATTACAACTTTCTTCTTTTTGGTGTAGGTATTTAAAAAAGAGGAATAAACTTATTTACAATAATAAAATTTTAATCAACATACCTAATTAATGAAGTCTTTTTCTTCTTTTACACAAATTCACAGTAGGTACACGTCACACGTACTTGAGCAAGTGCTCAAAGTGAAGTCCTTGCTGCTGAAAACCCAGTCTCGCACGCTTCTGGACATTTGCTCTCACATTTTCCAGAATAAAGTTTTCACTTTTTAGTTCATCAAAAGCACTGATTATTTTATTTCTGAGGTCCTCGTGACTTTGGATTTCTTCCATGTAGACCCGCCGTTTTAGTTCGCCCCACAAAAAAAAGTCACAAGGTGTTAAGTCCGGCGACCTGGCCGGCCACGGAACAGGCCCACCACGTCCGATCCACCTCTGTCCATACCTCTCATCAAGGTATTCACGAACACGCACTGAGTAATGTGGAGGAGCACCGTCTTGCATAAAATAAAAGTCTCTGTCTTGCTGTCTACCCAATGGCAACTCTTCCTCGATGTGCTCCTCAATCACACCGCGTAGCATATCGAGGTAAGTGCCCCCTGTTAGGTGACCCTCAATAAAAATTGGACCAATAATGGTGTCGTTGTAGACACCTGCCCACACATTGACACTAAATCGGCGCTGGTGATGGTTTTCTTTTATTTTGTGTGGGTTGTTGTACGACCACCAGTGTTCGTTGTGAACGTTGTAAAGCCCCACTCTCGTAAACATAGCTTCGTCTGTCCACAAAATGTTTTCGTTGGGATGGTCCAACAACCAACGGTAAAATTCGAGACGGGGTTCAGCGTCACCAGCGTACAGTGCTTGCACTGGTTGGAAATGATACGGGTGAAGACCCGCAGAGTTTAATAACTTCCACACCGCGTATTGACTCACGCCGAAGCGCTGTGCCGCGTCGTTTGTGCTTCTTCTTGGGTCTTCTTCGAAGAACTCAAAAATTTGTTCCTCCACTTCCACTGCTAAGCGAGGTGCACCTCGGCCTTGGGCATGCGTCGGCACAGTAAACTGTCCGTAGTCCAGCAGTCTTTGCATAACTCTCAAGATAGTTCTCGGGTAAGGCACTTGGGGGTCGATAATTCCAGAATTCGCTAAACGTGGCAAACTCTCTTTGGCGTACATCCTCTGAGCTGCCCGGGTATTTTCCCCACTTAAAAAATAACTCCGCACCATTTCATAAAACTCCCGAAATTAGTAGGTCAACATCGCGATTCCTGATACCTATCGGTCGCGGCACGAATTGCGAAACTAGCGCACGCGCTCTCGCAATTAGCACAGAGCGGCTAATTACAAAGGGATGGATGCGGGAGCGCCGCGCGCGACCCCTCTCTCTCTACCCTTTACCCCGCGCCGCCCCGGCCGGCGGCGGTACCTAAGCTAGTGTAAGTAGTGTGTCTATGAGTTATTAAATTGATAGGTTGACAACAATAAAAATAAATTTAAAAAAATATTTTTTTTTACTTGCTTGATATGTTCTATTACCGATACTGATACCGTGGTATAAGTTTGCGTACTGACTAAAAAGTAACCCTGTATAAATGGAAGATGTTTTAAATTGATTGTATTAATGTATAAACACAATCGTTTAAATATGATGCGAATTGAACATTAGGAAAAAATGTTATTTTGTTATCAATTGTTTGAGGTTTTGAGGTTATATTCTATGTGTCAATGTCAAATAAACTCGCAACAATGACAAGTAGGTAACCTCACTAACCTTTAAATGTACAATAAATCATTTACACAAATCTATCCAACCACAACCACTATTTTCATGTTTTCCTCACGCATATTTTGTTGAAAAGTCGAAGAATAAATGCTAGATGTAGTACAACAGTGGGTAGTAGAAAGCTGATGATGATAGTACAAACCCAAGAGTTGGCTTGTTGATATCGCCACTGTGTCTACGTTATATTGTGGAAAAAAAGGAAATAAAAAATATCGTATTATTGGTGGGGTCACACCTAAAGATACCGAAGTGGAGAAAAAAGTAGGAAAGTGGACCCTGAGCTTCGACTATGCTGAGGATGCAACCGGGAAAACGCTTAAATGGCGCGAAGGTTGACTGTCAGAATAAAAACCCTAATGTGTATTTGTAAAATATTTTTATTCTAAATCCTCTCTTATAATTACATACACATACATACATACATACTATCACGTCTTTATCCCTAATGGGGCAGACAGAGCATTTTGGGTCCTGCGGTTCTATGCAGAGCCCAGGGCCGCAAAACCCAAAAGCCACTTTTAGCGTCATGGTGGGCGAGAAGATAGAAAAGCAATCAATACAGTGATGGGTTGCTAGCCGCATCGCCTGTTAACATGATTTGCATTTTTGCCCATTCCCTCGATCGGCTTTTACGATCTGCGTGGGAAGAGAAGCAGCTGGTACATTCTAAGTTTTTTTATTTCTCCCAGACCAGCATGGGAGTTCTTATAATTACATCTTATAATTACACTGTCTAAAAATCCAGCTGGAGGTACAATACTATCTTGATACCTTGCCCATCCAAGGTACCACACCAATGTCATGACATGCGCACAGCAACTTACTGTGCGCCGGCCAACTAGGCAGCTGCAGCAATATTCTGGTATGGCTTCCCGACCATTTCTATTGTTTTCAATTAGGATATAAACATAATATTGCCGCCTGCCAACATGCCTAGATTTTATTTTTCCTCTTATCAATGAATTATCCCCACTGCCTCTGACATTGAAGTCGTCCATATTTATATTCTCTCTTGAGACTTCTATTCTATATCCACCATGGAAACGTACATGTTCACCATAATAGGAACGTGCTTGGCGTATTTGGTACGTTCCCAAGGCGAATAATATTAATTCTTCATATTCTAGCCGGGGGAACAAAATATTACTATCATTTGCTGTAATGCTTCTAAAAAAGGATGACCTTCTATTGAGATTTAAATTCTCCACAGCATAAGATATTTTCCAAGGTCATCCTTTCCCTTACAATATTAATAATTTGGACAGCATCAACCATCATCATCATCGACAGACTGACGAACAGACAGACGGAAGGACAGACAGGCGGACGGACAGACAGACAGACGGAAAGAGAGACGGACGACAGACAGACAAACGGACAGCGGACTCTTAGTAATAGGGTTTTTACCATGGGTTTACCAGTGTTTTATCAATAAACATTTGAAGGCAGCTTTACACTAAAGACCTAGAATAGTCAACATTTAATATTCGACACTTTTCCGCTGGGGATATGCACACCTAGACTTTTAATGGTCGGAAACTCGGAACTAAAAAGGGTAGTTACATGCAATATGGCACTCTAAACGCCGCTGCCCTCGAGCGTTACCTACGTTACCTACCTACCTAAAGTTATTTATGAAAACTTACAATATTTTCACGAAAAAGTAATCGTCAATTTTTTGGAATCCGTACCCATGGTAAAAACCCTATTACTAAGAGTCCGCTGTCCGTTTGTCTGTCTGTCGTCCGTCTCTCTTTCCGTCTGTCTGTCTGTCCGTTCGTCAGTCTGTCTGTCCATCTGTCCGTCTGTCTGTCACCAGGCTTTATTATGAACCGTGATAGCTAGACAGTTGTCATTTTTACGATAAGACGTATTTATGTTGCCGCTATAACAATAAGTAATAAAATAAATATTTAGGTACGGAACCCTTTGTGCGTGAGTCTGTCTCGCACTTGTCCGGTTAGCGTATGACCAGAATCTGTTACGAGTCAACGCTGTACGAGTTGAGCCACAGTGTATGAGCATTTATTTATTTTGAGCGTACGGTTTAACATCAGCCGAACTCCAGTATCTATTCCTCATCGTGTATACAATAGAGAATATTTTTTTATTTGCTTGATAAAATCCTTAAAAACCACAGTAAGCAAATATAAAAGAGTTTATAAAATATTATAATCAGCGACGAACTTGTGATACTTTAAAGTTTCAATTAAGACGAGAAGTCCGATATGTTCGTCAAAGTCCACATCATCTATACATTTGCCATAGAAAATAACATTTTTGCGAGTGAGATAGACATATTTTCGTAAAATCGCTATATCTCGTTCGTTTTTTAACCATTTTTTGTTCTGTTTTCACTGTTAGTACTTTAGAATATTTATGAATAAACTGGTTAGATAACACATATTTTTTTCATGCATATTGTCTTTTTCCTTTTTTACAAATATTTTAAGGGATGATTTAGTCTATCGTTTTGAACAACTTTTTGCAACATATCGAAATACTAAAAAATCATTAGGTTCCGTAAACCGAAGTAGATATGTAATATCGTTACTATGAAATTTTCTTTCTTTTACGGTTCAAGTTAAACTTATTTCGAAATACATTTATTGGGAAAAGTAGTTCGAAATGATGTACTAAATGACCCCTTAAAATATTAGTACTTAATAAAAAGGACATTGTATAGGTAGTGATTAAGATACTACTAATGCAAAATGTAGGAGAACATCATCTATACAAACAATTTTTACTCGACTACGGGGAAGCCAAAAGGAGGATAATGTGGTTCGCCACTATGTATGTGTGCATTATCTACATCTATCTATCACAAACTATTAGGGAAACTAAGTCACTGAAGTCTGCGAGATTCATATTTCCGATACTAAATAATATTGTAAACATTAGCACGCGCTATACGCGTCAAGGTCACGACAGTTCACTATGCAAACAATTTATCACCCGCAGGCCCCGCGGCACAACGGTGAAAAAGCAGTAGTATTGTATAATACGGCTATCTCATTCTAACGCGAGTAAAATTCAGCACACACAGGTCCTATCGCGACAAGTTGATTCCTAGTTTTTGATTTTCACCTACGAACTATGTTGCGTTATATGTATAAATCGCGTCAAATGCGCACTTATTTTTATCTGGTTGGAAAATTAAACAAAACCATGTCACGTAATAATGTTTAGAAAATAAATTTCGAAAAAAAAAAAAAACGAAAACGAGAGAAATAAAACTGTCTGCGTGATCATCATCATCATTTAAGCCGCATAAAGTCCACTGATGGACATATGCGTCTCCCAAGGATGTCCAAAAAGAAGTGCGTGCAGCGTGATAACCTGTCTGAACATAAATGACATATAACGGCTTCGAATAAAAGTCACTGAAATGCAAATCAGCAAAGTGCGGGGTTCGGGACGCGCCGGACGCGGAAAGTGATGAAATACTGGTAATATACTGATATTTTTGTATCAGTACCATATCGATACATTAAATTTCAAGTATAGATATTTAAGTATCTAAATAGATATCGATACCAATATCGATAACTCGTTACCAGATTATCGATATTTATATCGATTTTATATCGATAATATAATACCGATATCAAAAATATACCGGTATGATTATCGATATTTATATCGATATTCCGATACTGGTATAAAAAATATACCGGTATAATTATCGATAATATATCGATAATCTGATACCAGTATCAAAAATAATCGGTATGATTATCGATATGTATATCGATAATCTGATACCGGTATCAAAAATTTACCGGTATTACAGTCCCTGGCTGGGACCGACGGCTTTACGTGCCTTCCGAAGTACAGATCTCGGGGTAGCTCGAGATTGAGGTCCCCCGTCTTAATGTTGACGACGCCCGGGGTTGCTCAACTTGCGAAAGCGCTAGCAATGAGTACCCCCACTAGGCCAACGAGCTCCTATCTATCACTAAAAAAATTGTACTACTAAACTAATTTTAGATTCCCTTTTCCACATAGATTTCCACCATCACACTAAAAGTGGCCTTTGGGTCTATGTTTTGATACATTGTTCATGTTACAGGATGATTATTTATTTATTAGTATGTATAAAAATGGAAATTAATGTCTGGGAATATACCTGCCTTTGTCATGATTTTATTTCAAGATATTTTGAATTAGATAAGGGGTTTGGAGGATAGGACATTTTTTTCCCCAGTGGTAAATAAATATTTAAAAAAAATTAAGTAACAGTAACACATGAAGGATGCATAATAATGACACTAATGACCCCGCAGTCAATACATTCAAGTGTTGTATC
This sequence comes from Acrobasis consociella, assembly GCA_963555685.1. NCBI lineage: Eukaryota > Metazoa > Arthropoda > Insecta > Lepidoptera > Pyralidae > Acrobasis > Acrobasis consociella. The sequence goes on along the minus strand of OY743119.1, from coordinate 212,142 downwards.
TGCCACCCGCAGCAAGAAGCGGCCCCGCCGAAGCCCGTGCGCTGCGAGATCACCCCGGCCACCATCCGCGCGTCCGCCTCGGCCACCGCCGCGGGCCGCGCCGCCATGCCGCAGTTCCAGGTGTACGCCGAGATCGGCTCCACCGTCTGCGCGCTCGACAAGCCGCTCACCGGGAAGGTACGCCGCACACCAACACCGCTGTACACACGCTAGCATCTATATCTATATATATAATAAAACAGAAAAGTGTGTCACTACATTAACCCTTCCTTTACCGCCAATACCAGACACAATAGTAATACAAATGAACGTAGGAATTATTAGTGCCATGCGGGTGTTGACCGGTTAAATATATTTTCAAAAAATGATTGGTTGCATAGTATTTGTGTAAAAATTAAAATTAAATGTCTGTCTGTTTTTCTGTGTCTGTTTGTACACGCTAACCTCTGGAAATACTGGACGGATTCGAATGAATCTTAATATAGCTGATGATGAGTATTTTCCAGAGACATAAAGTCCACACTCGAACGAAGTTGCGGACTTCGGCCGCTAATGACAAATAAATGTAAACCTCACTTTGTAGTCGACCGCAACACTGCATAGTTTTCTCAAGATACTAGGGTGCCATCATCTCAGCCGTTTTCGCCCACTGTTGAGAGGTTTCTTTTTGTTGATGTTTGTTTGCTTGTTGGTTTCTCGTGTGTGTAAGTGGCCAACGCAGGTGTCAGATTTTTTCAGGCTGCCTAAAGGCAACTGACGACTGCCATTCAGTGATGACAGCCGGGACCAACGGCTTATATGTTCCGAAGCACGGAGGAACTCGAGAATTTTTTATGCCACTTCACCCATCCAAGTGCGTTCCACGCCCGCTGTGGGCACGACATATGATATAAAGTCTCGCGGTGAAAGGGATGCCATTACACGTGTGAGTGTGACAGTGAGTGCTGTGCTCTCAGATCCGCGTGGACGAGTGCAGCGTGCCCATCAAATCCATCGAGCTGCAGCTGGTGCGGGTGGAGACCTGCGGCTGTGCTGAAGGCTACTCCAGGGACGGTATGTTACAATTTTTTGTTGCGGTATCACCTAAACTACTGGTTTTTCCATACAAAAACCGTTCGTTTAGTGACTACACGTTTCAAAAATGGCACCACTGTTTTATATGTCACTGTCATCTACCATCACAACACAACAACTTGACAAAAACCAACTTAATGATGGTAATTTAAACAGTAGACATGGACTGTTGATGAGATGTCATTGTTTTTAGGGTTCCGTAGCCAAATGGCAAAAACGGAACCCTTATAGATTCGTCATGTCTGTCTGTCTGTCTGTCCGTCCGTATGTCACAGCCACTTTTTTCAGAAACTATAAGACCTATACTATTGAAACTTGGTAAGTAGATGTATTATGTGAACCGCATTAAGGTTTTGACACAAAAATAGAAAAAAAACAATAAATTTTGGGGGTTCCCCATACTTAGAACTGAAACTCAAAAATTTATTTTTCATTAAACCCATACGTGTGGGGTATCTATGGATAGGTCTTTAAAAATGATATTGAAGTTTCTAATATCATTTTTTTCTAAACCGAATACTTTGCGCGGGAAACACTTCCAAAGTGGAAAAAAGTGTGTGTGTGTGTGTGTGTGTGTGTCCCCCCCCCCGTAACTTCTAAAATAAAGGAATTATAAATCAAAATAAAATACCATAAAAACTACCAGCGAAAATTGGTTTAAACGATATCTAGTAAGTAGTTTTTTTTAATACGTCATAAATCATAAACGGCAATTTACTTTTCATTCAATCAACTCAAATATAAAAAAATTTAAAAACATACTACAAGACTTTTATATTATGTTATTTGCTACTACGGAACCCTTCATAGGCGAGTCCGACTCGCACTTGGCGCTTATTTTTTACTGCAGGCATAGGAAAAATGTTAATTTCGATTGGTGTGCTGTCACTTGCGGTGTAATGTTAACAATTTAATAAAAAAATCCTGATAATACGTAGATTTTTTTTATTCAATTTAGTTTCTTAAAATTTTCTATATTTTGGATTAATGGCACCTTTAACACTTTTCTATATTTTAGTTGACTACCCAATTGCCTTTTTAATTTCATTATACTATAGTGATCTAGTATAGCCCGTGGTTTGATTTATTACGGGTATGTCCCTTCCTTCATTTAATAAAAAAATTAAAAACAAACCATAAAACAAAAAGTACAGTTATTTTAAATGAAGACAATAGAATATTAATAGACGATAGAGAAATAGTAGAAAGATGGGTTGAATATATGGAAAAACTTTATGATGGAGAAGGTTTGTGTGATGAGGATATAGAAGATGAAAATAGGGTAGAAGAAAACGAGATAGGGCCTGAAATAACGCGCGAAGAATTTGAATTTGCACTCAATAATTTACAAAATAACAAGGCCGCTGGAGTAGATGGAATACAAATAGAACTTATTAAATATATTAAATGTCACACACTCATAGACGAGATATTTAAATTAATACAAGAAATATATAAAACAGGAAAAATACCAAATGATTTTAAAATAAGTAGAACCGTTACGATACCAAAAAAAACCAAATACGAAAAGATGTGAAGAATATAGAACGATTAGTTTAATTACACAAGCATCAAAAATATTGATAAAAATAATACAAAATAGAATCCGACCTAAAGTAGAAAATATAGTAGGCAACGACCAATATGGTTTTCGCAAAAACAAAGGCACTCGAGAAGCAGTTTTAGCACTTAGAATTATAATAGAAAGAAGATTGGAACTTGGTTTAGAAACACATATTGCGTTTATAGATTTAGAGAAAGCGTTCGATAAAGTAAATTGGATACTAATGATGAAGGCGCTCAAGAATGCTGGCATAGACTATAGAGACAGGAGAATAATCAAAGAACTGTATAAAGAACAAGAGACAATAATAGAAAGTAATAATGAAAAAAGACAGGCTAAAATACGACAGGGAGTGAGGCAGGGTTGTCCACTTTCTCCACTGATATTCAATCTATTTATAGAAGCAGCAATATCTCAAATCAAAGACCAAGATTTAGGAGGAGTTAGTATTAATGGAGAAAAGATACATTTTATAAGATTTGCAGATGACATAGCAGCCCTTGGAAGCAGTTCACAACAGTTAGAAAAGTTAATAGAAGCAATGAATAATATTTTTAAAGAACATAAATTGAGTATAAACATAAATAAAACCAAGTCCTTAATTGTCTCAAAGTCAGGTCCAGTAATTAAAAATATCCAACTTAATAATAAAACAATAGACCAAGTTCAGAGTTTCAAATATTTAGGAACTATTATCAACGAAGAGGCAAGATGCTCAGAAGATATTAAGAAGAGGATTGCTATTGCAAAAAGTACATTTAAGAGTAAAAAATACATATTTTGTTCTGGTATTAAAGAAAGTTTACGTAAAAGATTTATTAAAACATTTATATGGAGCACTGCCTTGTATGGATGTGAAACGTGGACGATGACCAAAAAGGATAGAGATAGATTAGAAGCATTTGAAATGTGGTGCTGGAGGAGAATGAAAAAAATAAGTTGGACAGAAAAAATTACAAATGAGAAGGTATTAGAGGATGTGAGAGAGAAAAGACAAATAATACAAATTATAGAAAATAGAAGAGGCAAAATGTTCGGTCATCTACTACGCCACGATGCATTCTTTAAAACAATAATGGAAGGAAAAATAGAAGGAAAGAGAGGAGTAGGAAAACCCAGAAGAAAATTTATAGACCAAATAAAAGAAAAATTAAAAGTGAAAACATATAAAGAGGTTAAGAACTTAGCGGAAGGAAGAGAGACATGGAAAGCACTCCACCGACAAGAGCCCAGCTCTTTAATATAAGAAGAGATGTCCCTTCCATGTTGTATATAGATGTAACAAAAATTATGAACAATTTTATTTAGAACAACCCCCGACACCATCTAGTGATAAGTGCTGGAACTACTTATTATTCTAACCAATGTTAAGTGGAATTGATATCCGTAGCGCCATCTATTATTTACCAGGTAAATTAAGAAATCCAGTCTTTGGAGCGTTAACACCCAATAAATTTTAAACGACTGAACCGATTTTCATACATGGCTAAGATCCACCCCAAGGTAACTGAGCACTATATCCACAGACAGACCGACGGACATTAGCGTCAAACTTATAACACCTTTCCTTTTTTGTCGGCGGTTAAAAACATTTTAGTGTAAGGGCACTTACACACAACGGCTTTTTCCGAGGCCGCCGCGCCGGCTCGATTTACTATACGAGCGCTGTGTGCTGGGTGCACTGCCGGCCTTGTGAGGAGCCTTAAGATGGCAGTTGGGTAAAGATGAAAATGTTTTCCAATTAACCCTCGTATTGATGAAAATTAAGAACCGCTTGCTAAACCTATTTTAGTTCAAACATGTATTGTCCCTTTCCCTCTTTTCAATATTTGTCATTGAAAGAACGAGACAAAACATTTGCAGCGACGGAGATCCAGAACATCCAGGTGGGCGACGGTGACGTGGTGCGCGGGCGCGACGTGCCGCTGCACATGGTGCTGCCGCGCCTCTTCACGTGCCCCACCACCGCCACGCTCAACTTCAAGATCGGTGCGTACGCCTGCGCTGCCTCACACGCAACACGCAATGTGTATTTTTACTTTCGTTTTACAACCTCCGTCAACACGCTTGACAGCCAATCCGGAAGTTCTGTGTTCGATCCCCAGCCAAGGCAAGTTGGAAAATGGCCTTTTTCAAATTGTCCTGGGTTTCGGGTGTTTATTTACATATATATTTATTATAAAATATAGTATCGTTGAGATAGTATCTCAAGTCATAAGTCATAACAAAAGTTTAAACTTACTTTGAGGCTAGCTTAATCAAAAATTGAGGACGATGGAGACATAGTACCTAATATAGTAAGAGTTTAAAAAAATGTCGGTTTGTTTGACTGTGTGTCTGTTTGTACGATAATCTCAGGCAATACTAGACGGATTCGAATGAAACTTTTTTGTTACACAGGGTGTAATTGAATTCGTTGGCAATATTTTAGGTATCTACTATACCCATGATACAATGTAATTTAAGACTAATAATACTTCAATCAAAAGTTGTCATTTTCATATTAGATAAAATCTCTAAACATGCGTTAGACTCTTTGATAGATACATTACTGCAATTATAAATAAAAAAACTAATAGTCATTAAATTCATGAAAAAGAAATTAATTGTAATAGTATCAATTTCGTCGCATCGTAGTACGCTAACATTCGTGCCTACTTCAACGTACCTACTATCCTCAAGCGTTCGTGTGACACGACCCGCCTCCACTCGACTTTAAACCTTATTCACGTAATTTAAGACGATACCACAAAAATTATGTACCTCATTTGTGGGCGGAGCTAGACGTATCGTGTCGATGGCGCGAGGGGGCGCTTTCCTTGATATTATATTTACGCGCACTGCCGAGAACATGTTCATGAACTCGGGAGCTTAGAACGTATGGAGATAGCAGACAGATATGTTTACAATAATATTTTTAATTCAGTAGATACAAATATGTTAAAAGAGGTGATTCGGTCCATCAATTTGAACAACTTATAGCAGTACATGTATATTGAAATACGAAAAAAAATAACGTTCTCAAACAAATCGAAGTAGTCACGTCATCTAGTTACTATGGTCTTTATGTATGGTATTTTTTTCATACAATAAAGTTAACAACTTTTATGTTGCTTTCGCCAAGAAATCGAAGGACAAAATATATAAATATAGTTACAAATTGACCGGTCGGCTGATCAAAAAATATTGTTCTTTATATATAAGATATAACAAAATATACTGAAACTATTTTAACAGTAGGCTCAGTCCGTGATACTGAACAACTTTCCCCAAGAAACATATAGTGAAATATGAAGTTTATTTTTTACATACACTGACCTTCGACAGCACATGCCGCGCCGTCCGCTCATCGCCGCAATACCTAAAGGCAGCCACAAACGCAGCTAAATGGCGCGAGGCCGCGACATCACTCGAACTTTATGGCACGACTTCACAAGTCACAACACAATCACAGTCACAAAACAAATTCATCAAATTAGTCGAGTGATTTATTATTTTTGATATCACTTGCCTAAGGCAACTACGTGTAGTATTTATTCTGTACCCTATTAAACCTCAAGTAGACCCGCGTCTATTACATGATGCATGAAGTTATTAAAACAATAAGAAAATAAATAAAATGGCGCAAGTCACCTAAGTTTGATGTAAAAGTATCTAGGCTGGCGTTTTAATTACACACAATATGACTAGGTATTTTTGAATAACTGCCTATAATTTGGCATAGAGAAAACGTACGCACGATGCTATTTGCATCAGTTCCAATCCAACTCAAAACTGACCAGACCTTGGAAAGTTTTTTTGTTGTTTATTTATTTTCAGTTAGCGTTCCCACGGTTAACATTTATGGCCCCTTTTGTTCTCGCTGCAGGCACGAGCTAACTTAAATTTTATTGCACATTTTTTGCTTGTTGTGAACAGTATTTTTGTGAACATCAGTTGACTTTTGTTGCTCTAGTGAATAGGTAGTTCAGTCTCCAAAATATGCGAGTTTAGTGTAAATTAGATTTTTCTTATTAATAACCTATCGCATGAGATGTTTGAATATTTTTGACTGTATCAAAATATTAATTTGGAATGTGTTTTACTGTTGTGAATAATGTCGTTATTAATTGTTTGCACATTGTAAAGATACTTGTCGAAATAATAAAAATAATCTTAATTTCTTAGGTACTTAATTCAAAGTGTGTTGTGAATTGATTAAATTACATATGACTACCTAATGACTACTAGGACAACATGTGATTGTTTGTGAATGAGTGTAATCGTAGCGTGTGTAGACGTCCTTTGCTGCAAACAGCTGATGTGTCGGGTAGAGCGGCGAGGCACATAGCAGTCAAAGGTGGGTGATATATGAAAAATATATTTTTTATATTTCGCTATGTGTTCCTTGGGGAAAGTTGTTCAGTATCACGGACTGGACCTACCTTTAAAATAGTTTCAGTATATTTTGTAAGACCTTATATTTCGATACAATAATAAGGTCTTTGGGGAAAATTACACACATTAAAACATAGGTATGGAATATGTAAAAGAAAAATATTCAGTATATTTCGTAAAATAGTTTCAATGTATTTATATATATAGGTGTACAAAATAAAAATATAAAACAATTTTTCATAGATTTATTGCTAAACATATACAATAAAAATAGCATAATAACAATAATAATTGATATCTTTTGATTATACGATGAGACTGATGTATTAAAAATAAAAATAAAAAGCATCCTAAGTAATATAATAATCTTGATAAAGTTTGAACTGGACAATCAACTGCTAATAAGATTACATTATGTTCAAAGAATCAGAAAAATATTTATTGCCCAATACAGCAGTATTTATTTTTCACACACATAAAGAGCACTTGTGTAAATCGCCTCCCTATTATAGTTGCAGCACCAGACAGAGCGGAGTAATTTCTCTCAAGAGTCTCTTTCACTAGCAACCATCCAGTATAACATCAATTATGGCATTGCCATTTTTATCTATTTTACCCTCTTCAACCGCAGCAGCTTTTTCTCTTTGTCCAGCTTTTTTCATTTCGTCCTAAGCTGTGGTCCCCCAGTTTTCGCATATTTTATCATGTGCACGATTGTAAATGCGCTCAGACATAATTGGTATATCTAAGGAGGCAGGCACTAATTTGTTTGAGTTGGGGGTGACTACAACCTGCTACCATAGCTCCTGCTACTCCATCTTTATTAACATCCTCAAATGTATTCTTTATTGCAAATTGTTCGTTGCAAATGGAGCATGATAAAAAGCAATTTGATGTTATTCCCGTACATTTTTCTGATACAATATTGATGGTATTTAACCCACAATCACAAAGCGACTGGTGGCTATTTTCTTTAATTCTTTAAAGAAGTACTTGATGTTCACTATACGATGTCCAGAAATATTTTCATTAAATTCATCCTAAAACAAATACCATATTAAAAATGTTATTTCATGCTATTAGGTATACATATGCAAAACTATATAGATAAAGGTAATTTCAGACCGCAATACTGAAAGAACTTCGATGTCACAGACAAACAGACATCGGCATCAAACTTATAACACCCCTCTTACTGTCTGTCTGTCCGTCCGTCCGTCTATCTGCGACCAGGCGAAATGCCCGTTTACGAGATTAAAAAATATCTTAAAATATTGTCATATTTGAAAGTATGTATTCTATTAAGTTATATTTAAAATACACACCTTTCCATTCCACCTGTTGTGATCCTGACGAAATATTTTGATTGTCCAGATCCATAATTTGTAAATCCGACTCCATATCAATTACACCTCCTTGTTCTTCTTGCGGCAGCGTAGACGATTGACGCGGACAAAGAGTCATCAAACTCTGATAAAAGAGGATTTTTTTTTGGCCTGAAAACAGTAGTACTTTTATATTGGCGAATTTACTTCGAAGTTATTCGGTAGGTGCATATTATCCAAAATGTTAGTTGGGTAGAATAAGTTGTAACTTGTAACAGTAGAATAAGACAAAAAGGTAGATACGTATGAAAATAACATAAGTACTCGTAGGTAATTATGGTTTGAAAGTAGGACAGTACGGTGCCATCTCAGTATGATACAACTTATACCTAGTAGGTACCTATATTTTGACTAGTCAGTAAGATTGGTAGGCACTTATTGACATACCTACTCCCTTTCTTACAAACTTTACATATTTCATCAATATAAGCCACTTATTTAGAAACATTGAGGTAGGTAAGTACTTACCATCTATTAAATTTTTGTCTCATCAGGCTTGCTTTTTCCTTGAGAAATCAGGAATGTTCCCGTTTTCTATTTTGCCTATTATTATTATACTTATGTACACAATCACAATGTAAAACAGTAAGTGAAAATAGGGTTCTATTTTCACAGACCAAAAAGTGCGGCTCGGATTAGTCTGTCGTCTGCGTTGGGCCTAAAACTTAATTTTTACAAATAAAAGATCGATCATTCGAAACGTTGGGATGTGCGGACGACTGGCACAGGTCTTACGTCCAAGGAATCCATACGCAGACTGAGCAAGAGATAGCGCTCGGCGAGTTAACCCGCGTGGGGCCGAGAGAGGTATACGGTGGGTGTGGTCAATTGGGGTTCCAATCCACATGAACGAATAGGTCGTAACCGCCAAAACCTTTATTAATAATTTACAGCAAAATTAAATGATCAATCAAAATTTCATCTTGTTATTATTAAAAATGTCTGAAAATCTTACTTATAGTTCAAACGGTTTCTTTTAAGTCGTCCTATTCGAGCGATAATATTGACAAGTTTGCTAAGTAAGACCATATTTCGAAAAATATTTCTATCGAGATTTTTCTTTTCAATCATGTTTTCATCTTATCAATAAACTAAGAAAAGAGTAAAAAATCATATCCTTAAATTTCAAATTTATATTTCAAATACTTTGCGAGATAAATTAGACTCAACACAACCTTTTTTGCGGAGGTATCGTCTTAAAGTCTACTTCTGTATGCCGGCCGCGCCCGCCGTTCAGCTGTATTGCAGCGGGTCGCTGACCTGGCGGCTCTTAGGTATCAGTGAGCGCGCACGACTCCACGTGTTTTGATACTTTGGTTATTTTTCTTGCTTTTTGATTTTTTCTTTATAATTACTTTTGATTATTTTTAATTACTGCATTCATTGTAGTGTTGTTACCGTACAAAATATCCTTTATGTGAGTACGTTAATAAGTTAAATTATTGCTAATGATTTCAATTGCATTCTGTATAGCTGTTAAGCCTGGGCAACATATAGGGTATAATTGATTTTGAAAAATGGAATATCTGAAGCTGATGCAGAAACATACTCGTAATGGTCCAGCTAAAGTGTAAGACATAAAAATGACGCCTTAGCAAGAATTGTTCAGCCTGATGAGCATTTTCCAGAGTCATAAAGTCCACGCAAGCAATGACGCGGGCTTCGGCTAGTTGTTTATATTAGTTCATAGTAGATATTTTCAGATATAGTTTTTATTTCAGAGTTCGAGCTCAACATCGCTGTGATATTTGAAGATGACTACCTTGTCACCGAAAACTTTCCAATACTTCTGCTGAGAAGCCTATAGATTGCCACATTACGAATATTAATATAAAAAGCCTATTTTTAAGTTATTTTGAGTGTATAATATAGTTTTTTAAGTGTATACTGTATATAAATGACCAATTGTTTTTTAATAACTTATTTATTTACTGCGTAGACCTTTACCTTCCACATTCTGTTTGTCTTTGACAAAGAAATACCTATGTAGCATATCAAAGATAACTATGCCATATAACAGAACAAACAGCCATAATATAACATGCAGCGCATGAAGTTGAGAGTGCCGACATAGACGCATTGCGTCTCATCAATACATATAATAAAACAGCAGGAACCGCATGTCTGTAAATTTGATAAAAATTACAAAAAATGGATGGCGATAAAAAAAAGAGTAACAGAACACAAAAAAGATTTTTTGGTTTTTTTTGTCTGTCTGTCTGTCTGTCTGTATGTACTCGCTAATCTTTAAAACTACTGAACAGATTTTTACGCGGTTTTCACTAAAAGATTAAGCTCATCCCTGAGCAACATATAGGCCTTGTTTCATCAAAAAGTTATCATCATTTAAAGTTTAAAGATAATTTTTCTATGGGCGATTGTTTATCTGTTAATATACGCCAATCTCAGAAAATACTGGACGGATTCGAATAAAACTTTTTTTGTTATGTAGCTGTTAATTAAGCCTGAGCAACATATAAAATAAAAATGGATAATGGAACACCTGATACAGTGCCTTAATAGTCCAGTTAAACTATAAGAAATATGTAAATGACGCCTTAGCAAAAGTAGTTCAGCCTGATGAAATTTTTTTGTTGAGATATAAAAATCGAAGATCTAGAAAACCTGATGTAAAAACTTAATGGTCCAGCTTAACGACAAGAAATATGAAAATGACGCCTTAGCAAAAGTTGTTTAGCCCGCTGCGCATTTTTTGTTGAGTTATAAAATTCGAAGATCTGGAACACATGATGTAGGACCATAATGGTCCAGCTAAATTATAAGAAATATAAAAAGGTCGCCTTAGCAAAAGTAGTTTAGCCTGATGAAATTTTTTGTTGAGATATAAAAATTTAAGATCTGGAACACCTGATGCAAAACTTAATGGTTCAGCTTAACTTTAAGAAATAGAAAAATGGCGCCTTAGCAAAAGTAGTTCAGCCTGATGAACATTTTTTGTTGAGATATAAAAATCGAATATCTGTACGGAACACCTGATGCAAAAACTTAATGGTTCAGCTTAACTACAAGAAATATAAAATGAAATGAAACTGATGACCATATTTATATGCCGGAGTCCTTAAGTCCACGCGAACGAAGTCGCGGGCATCAGCTAGTCTCATACATAAGTGCATAACTCAATATCTGTTTATGGATGGTTAAAAAAATAGGCTAGCTGTATGCGAGTTTAAGGATTTGAATTCTTTTGCTTCTAAAAATACAAATATATGAAGGAAGAGAGTCAATACGGGAAAATAAATTGACAATTTGTCAAGATTTGTTTTTAAATTTTGTGTTGTATTGTAAACAAAATAATAAGATTGTATCGTTTACGTCCCTTTATCACTACATATTTGATGTAACTAGATTATTCAAAGTAGGTACGCATTTAAACGCTTGTATTGGAAAAATATTTATAATGTATAGTTGTTACCAAAGCCAAACCCATTACATGTATGGGCATGAACAATACTCTTCCTACCACAATAAGCATCGGAACGATCTGCATAGGCCTCCTGCTATGGCTTTCAAAGCTCCTCCTGTACTTCAGACCGCTACTGAAGTTCTACCCGATACAAAGAAAAAGCGGCAAATAGAAGTAAAAAAGCCGGCTGGCCAGCTGGTGGACACCTCGACCTTCAGCGTGGAGGAGCGGCTAGTGGCGGCCGTGTGGGTGCACGAGCGAAAGCGCACTATGGTCAGCATGAGTCAGGTAAGATTGTGTTGTAATTTGTTCTAGACAAATCAAATATCTTTATTTGCTAATAAGAGTTTTACATGAGGTCTTATAATTAAAATACAATCCGTCTTATCAACCCTTTCAGGCACAGCAAATATTTTGTAGTTTAAGTATATACTTATACAGGGTACGTAATAGCGATCTGAGATCTAGAACTGGAGTTGTTGATGTCGGCGTCAAGAGGGCCAAACTTAAGTGAGACTGGGCGGGGCATGTTTGCCGCATGCATCCGGATAGATGGGCCTGGAAAGCAACCTTGTGGGTGCCAGAAGGGCGCAGGCGTAGAGGAAGACCATGGAGAAGATGGCGTGATGACAGCAACAGGTTCAAAAAGGAGTGGCAACAGGCAGCTATGGATAGAGATCTGTGGAAGAAAGAAGCCACTGCTGGCCTTTGCCCAGCAGTGGGACACCCTAATAGGCTAGAATAAAAAAAAAAAAGTATATACTTATAGGTAGGTATTGTAATCTGCGACATAATCATTTTTAATTGTATATTAAGTACTAACTGAGATCTTTTATCACAATATTTTTACTTTTTATTTTTAAATTATCTTTTTATATGTATTGCACATTTTATCTGACTTATTTTCTATGTATATGTCGCAGTTGGATTGTATAATCCGCTGTTATTAAAAAACTCTAGCTGTTTGGCATTACAGCTCGGTTTTGTAATATAGTTGAAAATCATTCAGCTAGATCGTCTAATTTGATACGTTTAACAAACTAGCTAACGTAAGATTGTGGAATGATAAGTTCGGAATTCTGCCACTTGTGGGTCTTGTGGCTTGTGAAGTGTCAGTGTCATAACAACTAATATGGCCTCTCTTAAAGTAAATTCTTCGCCGGGTTCCGGAACTAAGCTGTTTTTATCGAGAGACATCGGGGGCATCGTTTATGATTTTGGAGTCCAAAAGATTGAAAAGAATAAAGCAGACCTTTAGCTTGGATCCCATATTGTTATTTCCGCCTTACGGCAATATGGAAAATTCACGTGGATCAATTGCCGTAAGAAATCGCTGCGCCATTGAGTTGTCGGGTTTACAAAATTTCTAATCCAATTGCATCGAGCTGATTATCATTCTTCATTGGTGTTTTATGATGTTGGAGACTGAATTATTTAGTAAGGAATTGAATTGAGGTTTTATTTTCATTCCACGAGTAATATAAAAATAATAAAGAACAACTATTGTCCCCTCATATATTATTTCGTTTGGTAACACAGTTTTATTCGATAATGGTAACCCTGTATGCCATCTCAATGCTAGCTGTTTTGTTAAAAGTAATTACGTAACTCATTGACAATCGAGCTGAACTATTTTCAGCTGTTTTACAAAACCGAGCTGTATTGCCAAACAGCTAGAGTTTTTGAATAACAACGGATTATACAATTCAACTGCAACATATATACTATAATGAACTTATAAACAAGGTATTCCTATTCATATACTTTATATTATAAATACTTGATTTTGTATGTGTCTCGGTAGTGACAAATAAACAATTTATCTATCTATCTATGTAGAATATATAAATTTAAGGTTAAATTATAATGTTTGTTTTTCTCCAGATTAAAAAGGACTTCCTTAAAAGGTTCGGGCGCGAGCCTCCCACCACGAACACGCTGCTGGTGTGGGAGCGCAAGCTCTTCTCCTCGGGCAGCATCCATGATGCTCCAAGAACGGGGCGGCCGGTTAACAGGTGGAGTTTTATCATGTACTCACTTATATTTGCATCTCAGTCTTATTGAAGTCCTTAGGTACCTTTTCTACCCGTTTACCAAGTTTCATCTCAATGTCATTATCATCAGGTCTTTTCGTCTCCACTGCAGAAGACAACCTTCTCTGTACTCCCAGTGCCATACTTGGCCAGAACAGCCAGAAGTCTTTGGCTTACATTCTCCTCGCTGGTCAGATGAGTTGGAGAGGTCTCATTGATGTTTATAAGCTTTGTTATAGCATACAACTATATGTTCTCTTTAAGTGTATGAAGATCGTAAAACGGTAATTATTCAATACAGTGGACGAAAATAGAATTGAATGAAGTTTGTCTGGCAGACGCAGCCACATGGAGGAGGTGTCGGCCTCGCTGCGCGCCGCGCCCGCGCTGTCGCTGCGCGCGCGCGCCGCCGCGCTGCGCGTGCCGCGCACCACGCTCAGCACCATCCTGCAGCGGGACCTCAGGCACACACCACAACATAGTAAGTCCTTCAGGATCACATCTATAGCAACAAACAGCCATCCCTTGCATTGCCTTACCCGCTTGCTCATACAGGATTTTAAAAAACGATGTACACGCCACCGTAAAATAGGGGCTCGAAAGCCCGAGAGAAAGAGGAAAATCGGTAGTTATCTATTTATTTCTAGCTTATAGATAAAGCACGTGAGAGAAGTGGAGCGCCCTATCTATTCACTATTCACTGAGAAGACTCCCTTAAGACGATACCTCCGCAAAAAAGGTTGTGTTGAGTCTAATTTATCTCGCAAAGTATTTGAAATATAAATTTGAAATTTAAGGATATGATTTTTTACTCTTTTCTTAGTTTATTGATAAGATGAAAACATGATTGAAAAGAAAAATCTCGATAGAAATATTTTTCGAAATATGGTCTTACTTAGCAAACTTGTCAATATTATCGCTCGAATAGGACGACTTAAAAGAAACCGTTTGAACTATAAGTAAGATTTTCAGACATTTTTAATAATAACAAGATGAAATTTTGATTGATCATTTAATTTTGCTGTAAATTATTAATAAAGGTTTTGGCGGTTACGACCTATTCGTTCATGTGGATTGGAACCCCAATTGACCACACCCACCGTATACCTCTCTCGGCCCCACGCGGGTTAACTCGCCGAGCGCTATCTCTTGCTCAGTCTGCGTATGGATTCCTTGGACGTAAGACCTGTGCCAGTCGTCCGCACATCCCAACGTTTCGAATGATCGATCTTTTATTTGTAAAAATTAAGTTTTAGGCCCAACGCAGACGACAGACTAATCCGAGCCGCACTTTTTGGTCTGTGAAAATAGAACCCTATTTTCACTTACTGTTTTACATTGTGATTGTGTACATAAGTATAATAATAATAGGTAAAATAGAAAACGGGAACATTCCTGATTTCTCAAGGAAAAAGCAAGCCTGATGAGACAAAAATTTAATAGATGGTAAGTACTTACCTACCTCAATGTTTCTAAATAAGTGGCTTATAATGATAAAATATGTAAAGTTTGTAAGAAAGGGAGTAGGTATGTCAATAAGTGCCTACCAATCTTACTGACTAGTCAAAATATAGGTACCTACTAGGTATAAGTTGTATCATACTGAGATGGCACCGTACTGTCCTACTTTCAAACCATAATTACCTACGAGTACTTATGTTATTTTCATACGTATCTACCTTTTTGTCTTATTCTACTGTTACAAGTTACAACTTATTCTACCAACTAACATTTTGGATAATATGCACCTACCGAATAACTTCGAAGTAAATCCGCCAATATAAAAGTACTACTGTTTTCAGGCCAAAAAAAAATCCTCTTTTATCAGAGTTTGATGACTCTTTGTCCGCGTCGATCGTCTACGTCGCCGCAAGAAGAACAAGGAGGTGTAATTGATATGGAGTCGGATTTACAAATTATGGATCTGGACAATCAAAATATTTCGTCAGGATCACAACAGGTGGAATGGAAAGGTGTGTATTTTAAATAGAACTTAATAGAATACATACTTTCAAATATGACAATATTTTAAGTTATTTTTTAATCTCGTAAACGGGCATTTCGCCTGGTCGCAGATAGACGGACGGACGGACAGACAGACAGTAAGAGGGGTGTTATAAGTTTGATGCCGATGTCTGTTTGTCTGTGACATCGAAGTTCTTTCAGTATTGCGGTCTGAAATTACCTTTATCTATATAGTTTTGCATATGTATACCTAATAGCATGAAATAAAATTTTCAATATGGTATTTGTTTCAGGATGAATTTAATGAAAATATTTCTGGTCATCGTATAGTGAACATCAAGTACTTCTTTAAAGAATTAAAGAAAATAGCCACCAGTCGCTTTGTGATTGTGGGTTAAATACCATCAATATTGTATCAGAAAAATGTACGGGATTCAAATTGCTTTTTATCATGCTCCATTTGCAACGAACAATTTACAATAAAGAATACATTGGAGGATGTTAATAAAGATGGAGTAGCAGGAGCTATGGTAGCAGGTTGTGGTCACCCCCAACTCAAACAAATTAGTGCCTGCCTCCTTAGATATACCAATTATGTCTGAGCGCATTTACAACCGTGCACATGACAAAATATGCGAAAACTGGGGGACCACAGCTTAAGACGAAATGAAAAAAGCTGGACAAAGAGAAAAAGCTGCTGCGATTGAAGAGGGTAAAATAGATAAAAATGGCAATGCCATAATTGATGTTATACTGGATGGTTGCTAGTGAAAGAGACTCTTGAGAGAAATTACTCCGTTCTGTCTGGTGCTGCAACTATAATAGGAAGGCGATTTACACAAGTGCTCTTTATGTGTGTGAAAAATAAATACTGCTGTATTGGGCAATAAATATTTTTCTGATTCTTTGAACATAATGTAATCTTATTAGCAGTTGATTGTCCAGTTCAAACTTTATTAAGATTATTATATTACTTAGGATGCTTTTTATTTTTATGTTTAATACATCAGTCTCATCGTATAATCATAAGATATCAATTATTATTGTTATTATGCTATTTTTATTGTATATGTTTAGCAATAAATCTACGAAAAATTGTTTTATATTTTTATTTTGTACACCTATATATATAAATACATTGAAACTATTTTACGAAATATACTGAATATTTTTCTTTTACATATTCCATACCTATGTTTTAATGTGTGTAATTTTCCCCAAAGACATTATTATTGTATCGAAATATATATATAAAGAAAAATATTTTCTGATCAGCCGACCGGTCAATTTGTAACTATATTTATATATTTTGTCTTTTGATTTCTTGGCGAAAGCAACATAAAAGTTGTTAACTTTATTGTATGAAAAAAATACCATACATAAAGACCATAGTAACTAGATGACGTGACTACTTCGATTTGTTTGAGAACGTTATTTTTTTTTCGTATTTCAATATACATGTACTGCTATAAGTTGTTCAAATTGATGGACCGAATCACCTCTTTTAACATATTTGTATCTACTGAATTAAAAATATTATTGTAAACATATCTGTCTGCTATCTCCATACGTTCTTAGCTCCCGAGTTCATGAACATGTTCTCGGGAGTGCGCGTAAAAATAATATCAAGGAAAGCGCCCCCTCGCGCCATCGACACGATACGTCTAGCTCCGCCCACAAATGAGGTACATAATTTTTTTGGTATCGTCTTAATCACGACACATATTACTACACAAATAAAACAATGATGGAATGGGATGAAATAGCAGAAAACAGAGCCCTTATAAAAATAAAACCGAAAAGATTTAAGATGCTCCAGAATCAGACTCAAAAACCGACCCGGAACCAGAGGAACTTACCTTGAACTCAACACAAATCAATTTAATGCAGCTTTCACCTACAGATGAGTGATTTAAGAAGAAGGCTATAGGTACAATACTGTTACCTACCTTAAAACTTGTTTCATATTAAAAACTTATTAGAACAGTGAAAGTGAGAAAAACACAGTGAAATAGTGCTAAATCACAACGGTCGACAGCGCGGCGTATACCAGCAAACTTGAGAAGAAAATAAGAAGTGCCAAGCGAAGGGACCAAATCAGCGAGGAGCTTAAAAATAGAAGACACCTACGTACCGATAAAAGATACAAGAAGGCATAGAAGAAAACGTCAGAAGAATTAGCGCCTCAGGAATAATACTTACACAAGATACAAAGCCATTTCAGACGCCGGGAAGTATAAGACAGACAATAACACCCTTCAAAAGCATCATACATCAGGAAGAGAAGACCATCGCGGAGGAAAAAAAAAACGCAGTCCAAATCCTTTCCTTATTATATATAACACACCAAGTATAGAATTCTATTACCTTATGTTTACTTGTTGCTGGTATAAGTTAGACTAACTTCCCATGTCTCTCCCCCCATCCAGACTGCAATCCCCCACATACTCCATAATACCCTATAAATGTGCTCACCTGGTTTCTCGAGCCTGGTACTGATTCAAAGAGGTCTGACGTGGCTGCGCTAGTAAAACGGAGGCGATAAGTACCCATATCGGCCCGTAGCTGTAAGTGCTGTCATGTTCATTCCAAAGTGGACCTAGCTCCAACACTCTTGCTGCGAAAGCTGGCTGGGTGAGCAAAGAACTGAACTGAACTGAACTGAGTTTATAGCTAAAGCGCGTGAAACAGAGAGCGAAAACTCCAAAAAAATCCTTATATGTATAGTATGCATATAGACATGACACCTAGTGGCGGATCCAATCACTAATAAAAAGGGTGCTTTATAGCATTAAATATGACAGTATACATAATGCAAGATGACGCTTGTGTTGAACAGCCATAAGTAATAATGATTTAATATTGTTACAGTTTCGAAATTTAAAATTTGAGCCAACAACACGATAAGACGATTCGAAATTTTGTTTATTTTTATCTTTGTGACAGGAGTTCGGAGCCCTAAGAAAACGAACAAGTCGAAAGTTTTACCCCCAGCAAGTGCACCGCGAGCGACGCAGAGTGTGGCGCAGACGCAGCCCTGCCAACGCCACGGCCACTAGAGCCTCCACACGTTGAAGCGCTAGTGGCGCTCGAAGTAGCCGCCGCAACCCAGTTGGCTGTGACTCATTTATATATATGTAAACGAAACCTATGGTGATTTCAATTTCTCTTTATATCTGTGGATACAACAGTGGCAATCACCACTACTTTTGTAATACAATATACTGCGCTGCTTCCATGGTAACATATCAAACTTTCGAAACTTCTATGTTCGAAATATGATTTTGTTTTTCATAAAAACTTAGTTACGTATATTTCATTTTCAGAAAAACAACTAAACATCAAACGAATTTTTTTTTAAATTATAATTTGGCTATCTATATTTTGTGTTCCATAAATACCTCTTTCTATAACGTTAATAAAGAAAAAATTAAAAAGTACATATCATGAATTAAGTTTTGTATTTTTATCATCATCAATACATATAATAAAACAGTAGGAACCGCGTGTCTGTACATTTGATAAAATTAACAAAAAATGGGTATGGGAGATAAAAAAAGAGTAACAGAACACAAAAAATATTTTTTTGTCTGTCTGTCTGTCCATCTGTCTGTTAAGTTAAAAAAGTTATCATCATTTAAATTTTAAAGATAATTTTTTGTATGGGCGATTTTATTTTATCTATATCTATCTATCTTTACTTATAATAAAACAGTAAAAAAACTGTGTCTGTACATTGAATAGAAAAAAAAAATACTATTAAAACAGTAAGAA
The DNA here is from genome assembly GCA_963555685.1 of Acrobasis consociella. Classification (NCBI taxonomy): domain Eukaryota; kingdom Metazoa; phylum Arthropoda; class Insecta; order Lepidoptera; family Pyralidae; genus Acrobasis; species Acrobasis consociella. The sequence goes on along the minus strand of OY743119.1, from coordinate 192,546 downwards.
TTTTAAAAAATGTCTTTCTGTCTGTTTGTACACGCTAATCTCCGTATACACTGGACCTATTCGAATAAAACTTTTTTGTTTTATAGCTGTTAAGCCTGAGCAACATATAGGCTATAATTGATTTTGGAAAATGGAACACCTGATGCAGAACCATAATGGTCCAGCTAAACTATAAGAAATATAGAAATAACGCCTTAGCAAAAGTAGTTCAGTCTGATGAACATTTTTTTGTTAAGATATATAAATTGAAGATCTAGAACAACTGATGCAAAAACTTAATGGTCCAGCTTAACTACAAGAAATATAAAAATGACGCCTTGGCAAAAGTGTTTAGCCTGCTAAGCATTTTTTGTTGAGTTATAAAAATCGAAGATCTGGAACACCTGATGCAGAACCATACTGGTCCAGCTAAACTATAGGAATATAAAAATGACACCTTAGCAAAAGTAGTTAAGACTGATGAAACATTTTTTGTCGAGATAAAAAAGTCGAAAATCTGGAACACCTGATGCAGAACTATAATGGTCCAGCTAAACTATAAGAAATATAAAATGACGCCTTAGCCAAAGTAGTTCAGCCTGATGGGCATATTTATACGCCGGAGTCATAAAGTCCACACGAACGAAGTCGCGGGCATCATCAATCGGCATCGGGATAGTTTTAAATAAATCATGTTTGTCAATCGGTTTAAAGTGAGAACATCCTATCCTATCCTACTAATATTATAAAAATAGAAAGTGAGTTTGTATATTTGTTTGTTTGTTACCTCTTCACGCTTATACTACTTAACTGATTTGAATAAAATTTGGTATGGATATATTTTAAAACTCGGGGAAGGACATAGGGTACTCTTTATCCCGAAATTCCCACGGGGAGCGAAGCCCCCGGGTACAGCTAGTTGTACAAATAAATCTAAACAAGCGTAATAATACATTTTGATATCGTGTAGATATATTGTTTTAAAAAATCAAGTAACCATCACAAGTCAAAAACTTACAGGAACCATCACAAGAGCAAACATCGACCAAGTGACGAATGCAACCAATTTGGCTACCCTCATTTTTTTTAAATTTATTTATTTGCATATACATAGGTACATATCATTTCAGGTTGACAAAAAAAAACTGAAACTGAAAAACTTTTTTTGAAGTGAAAACTTCTTTAGCGGCGTTGTGCACTTTTTTTGGAATGGGTAAAAAATGTTAAACTCGCGTCAGGACACGTGACCTGATCGAAAATTCGTAAGACGGATGGAGAGTTGACAGCTGGCGCGGCATAGGAGAGGGAGTATCCCCCTCTGTTTCTACGGCGCGGCGAAAATGTATGCCTGCGCCTGCTGTTTCGTATATCAAAAATGCACAACGTTAATATTCAAGTTTTCACTTCTGCCGGCACTCCCAGAGTGCAACCCGTCGTTTTTTTTGTAATTTAAATCATCTAACATTCATAACTTCGGTGAAATGTTGGATAACATTTCACCGAATTACCGCAAACCATCTAACTCAGTCAATAAAAAACGTAATGATTGTATTAACAATATACTTTATTTACTTACAATATTTGGGTAACATAAATGGTAGAATCCATCAGTTCCTATTTACACTTCCATGATATATTCTACAGATTTCTTACAGACAAATCTGTTTCCTTCAATATCCACCAAGGTATCGGTAAATTCGATTCGTTAGGGAGGGGGAAAGCGAACACACACCTATTGCGACAAGTTATGCTAATAAACATCCAATACTAACGTACAACCAAGTTGTCACATTCTTCTATTAGAGAAAGGAAACTTATTCCGAACAATATAATCTTTTAAATCTATTGTAATAAATATGCAATTATTGAGATCGAAAATCTTCCCTCGTGTGTGTTACCCAACTGCATTCATTAAAAGGAGTATTCTTCCATGCTTTACAGGTGACCCAGTCTTTTCAAAACCTAATACGATCTCTATACATTTTTAAATATTATAATAAAACTACTATAATCTATATCTACAAAAAAAATTGCTTATGTTGCTAAAAATAGCACTTTAAAAACACAGTAGTTTGCATGCAATATCGTCATTTATTGTAAGTCATCGAAATTGAGCTTTTTTAAGCTGTTTAGTACCTTTAATACTGCAAGCTAAAAAAAAGTATCTAGACACGCGGCAGTGTGTCAGAGCCAAGTTCAAAGAAAGGAACTGGCGACGCGGCAGCCGTGTGTATCCCTTCACAGCTCGAAGCTCATGTAACCTAAATACATGAAATTTAGCACATACATTAAAGTCCTCTTATCTCGAATCCAACATTTCAATTATGTAGCTCAAACAGATATTAAAATAATAACGTTTAAAAAAGTTGAAAAATGTAATGGATCACTTATCCATGATCAAAAAGATAAACTACTTCCATATGACCTGGAAAGTTGATATTTGGCATCTAGGTAGACTATCACGCTTACACAAAGAAAAACAAAAAAAAAATAGAGAAACTCGTAGATTTTTTCACAATTATTAAAATTGATTAGGTAAATTATATCCAATTAAAAACATAAATGTGAAAATGGAAGCAAAAGTCACATGTTAAGATTCTTATAACAATATAGTATTCTTTACAGAACTTGGCGGCCATTTCAATCTCAATTCTTTCGTTGGATTTTAAACTTGGCTCCCATTTTCACATTTATGTTTTTAGTGGGATTGTTATTAGCATAAACAAAAACATCTCGTTATATTATCTATTGATTTAGGACTTTCATCCCGTAGTTTATGTCAAGTAAATTACGCCAAGTTTGTTTAGAAAGAACGATTACTGTATGATATCTTTAACGCGATTACTCAAACAGTGCCAGTGGGGCGCACATCGGGCTTAACGCAAAGCTAAAACGATAATAAAGCTTATGTAAACTGTACAAAATACAAACGAAGTTGACAATATTAGTAACGAAACTTCATTGAACTTTTAAATCAACAGAATTCCTTAAATTCGTCCTACTTATCATCTTTCTTTTACCAATAATTCCCTTGATATTTTAGTCACTGAGTCACGTCAATCGCCTACAAGGCAGGTCTAGGAGCGCAAACCCAGCAGCTGCACGGCGGCACTCAGATGGCCAGCCGCTCGGTGCGCTCGGCGCGCTCGGAGCGCTCGGCGCGCTCGGCGTGCTCGGGCGGCTCGTCGGCGCGCGGCTGCACGTAGTTGCGGCACAGCCCGTAGAACTGCTGCGGCCGCAGGTTGCGCTTCATCGCGTCGAACCTGAGCACACACCGCGCCAATCAAAGCTACGGACCCTTACAATACAAACCCTTCAAAGGATCCTCGACATTTTTTTTATGTGTTTTCAAGGGGAACCAATAGTTAATGCACTAATCAACATAATTTGAATGGATATCGGAAAGCCAACATAAGGTTCCCACGGATAGCACTAGATTACATAAAACTATTACACAGGGCACATATCAAAAATAGCACTGTAAACCGGTATACAAGTATTATCATTTACTACAGAATTTATTAGCTAATGTACGCCGTATCGACGCAACGCTGTTGTTAAAGAAGTCCAGATCTGAATCCTTTGCCAGCCCGCTGAGGTATCGTCGCAAAATGTCCCTTATGCAAAATGTCCCTTTTCCAAAATTTCATTATTATCATTATTTTTATAAAATTACTATAAAGTCTGTTTGTTGTTTATTTATTTGGTACGCCTCCACGCCGTACCTACTAAACCAATTATCATGAAACTAGCTTGTGCGGCTCAGCTCGCGTTAATATCGATCCCTAAATAGTAACGTTTTCGGAAAAACAAATAGCTTATGTGTTAATCTGGGTGATAAACTATCTGTGTGCGAAATTTAATCTAAATCCCTTAAGGCGGCCCTTCCCGGTCCGTCTATCGTCAACGCGAGCATGGTTGGAAATGCTTGTTGTTTCATCCAGCGCAATGATAGAAAAAAAAGCAAAGTGAGAAGAGAGAGATAGCACCTGAGCGCTCAGTTTGCATTATATTGTACGAATTTAGTATTATTATTTACTATTCATTGAATGAATATTAACTTTTCATAGGGTGCGGAAATTTCATAAAACTTGTTCTAGGTGATACCGTTTTTCAGTAAGTCTTACGAGTGTGTGAAATAAATGTTTTTTATTTAGAATCTTCATTACATTTGCAAGGTTTCTATGCAAATATTTTCTTTACTTTTACAATTCATGAGTACTATATGATCGGCCGAAGTTCAGGTAAAATTTGTACAAAAAAGCAGATTTTTGGAGACGTATACTGAATTTGTTTTTCCAAATTTTAATTTTTAATTTCGATAGAAACCTATAGCGCACAAGATTCCTGTTAGTTCAAAACTTTTCAAGAAAGATCTGTTACAACGCCATAATCGCGTACGAGCGTTTGTATGAAAAGTGAGGCGGGTTGGCCGCTCTTAAGCTGTTTAGGTGTAGGCGTGACGGAGTAACCAACATCCAAACGTACAAACTCGCAAACGTACAAACTTTGTTAACTGAAGTAAGATAGTAGCTTCGAGAATGGTTTATATTTATTACGGGTATGTCCTGGTGGGCAGCGGTGGGCGTAAACCTTGAAGAAACATAAAGCCTTTATAATATAGGTACTTTATTCATTATACCATATTTTTAACTTGTTTACGTAACTCACAGAATATGAAATTTTGCGAAAGGGATATTTTTGCCACCAGGGGACATTTTGCTACCGGGGACATATTGCAAAAGGGACATTTTGCGAAAGGTACGTTTTGCGACTAGGGGACATTTTGCGATGATACGCCCGCTAGCTCGCACACCACCCACCTCCAGCCCACGTGCGCCATGCAGCCGTTGCAGAGCGCGATGGTCCAGGTGTAGCCGGGGAACCAGGAGTACTCGGCCGAGGGCGCGCCCGTCACCTCCGTGTTGGCGGCCGCCGACACCGTCACGATGTCGTGCATGTAGCCGCCTGCGCACGCAAACATACGCATATCCCAGTTGCCACCAATGGCAACGCCCCCACTGGCGGCGAATGGCAATGGCAAATCATTCACAGTCCCATTTGTCCCCAGTGAGCTATAGTCCTTCCCAGTCGCCCCCACTAGGGGCGAATAGTACAGGTAATTGATAGTCATTCCCATTTGTTACCAGTGGGGGCGTCGCGAGCAGAGGCATCTGGCACACGTGTAAATAAAAATTGTCCCGTCTGCCACCGCGATGGCGTCCCCACTGGGATACACCCAGCTACCGCTCACCGAGGTTGGTGTAGTTGGAGTGCACGCCCTCGCTGGACATGGCGAAGATGTGCTCGCGGCGCGCGATCTCGTTCATGCAGGACGAGCAGCACAGCACGCTTTTCTGAAACACACGACGCACGGTACTGTCCTGACTCCAAGTTAATTATTTTGTACTGTTACGAGAATCAAAGTATCAAGTTGTCATTGATCGTCTTTATTGTATCCAGTTTTTACGTCATTTAAATTTGTCAGTGTCAGTGAAGTCTTTGGTGAAAATGCTGCATAGCAGGTTGTTGCCGCTTCTTCTACACTAGCGCTTAGTGAGCGGCAGTAAACTTAGCTGTAAGTGGGGATTATTAAGAGATATGATAAGCATGTTGGTGCTTACCCTGGCGATGAGCTGCACCTCCATGTGCAGGCGCAGCAGCGCGCTGTCCACCGCGAACAGCGCCAGCCGGTCCCGCGCCGACAGCGCCAGGTTGGACGCCGTCCAGAACGACAGCGACACCGGGTCCTCCGGCAGCTTGTCTGCACATGCACCAGTTACAACCACACTACATCAATTACTTCATTCATGTGTCAAGAATAATTACTTTATCAACTCTGAGAACAGAAACGAGACCTAAAGAGGTAAAATAAATGTATGCCGTTTTAATTTAAAAAAGTTGATGCGAAATAAGTTTTTGAAAGTCCCATCCGAAGGAAGTCTTTTCTTTGCAATGCAGCAGGAGATACCTTCCTAAGTAACATAAAATATTTTTTTTCACAGAAAGGCCTATATAAATACTTAATAATGAAAAAAAAATATTATACACAAGATCTCCGATTTTGTCATTCGGTTTGGGTCTTAACCCAGTAGTAGTTTCCAAAGTACAACATAACAAATGAAGGTAGTTACCCGCCATGATGGTCTGGAAGTAGTCCTTGATGACCTGCCGCATGCGGCGGTAGTCGAAGATGTCGTACACGAACCGCGGCCACGGCGTCAGCGCCGCGTCCGCGCGCCGCACCCGCCGCGCCCTGCACTCATATATTTATATATATTACTACATATTCAGTTTTGGCTTAACAATATAGTTTTAAACTATTATCAAGTCCTATCATTCATATCACCATAGTATCGGCAGAACCCGAACATTGGTCATGCGAAAAAGACCCAATGCATTCGATTTTCTCTTCCTAATGTGAGACAGGCCTGCGTTGACATAATGATAGATGGTGAAAAACTCGATCTTGTTGAAAGTACTACCTTCTTAGGAATTACAATAGACTCAAAACTTCAATGGGGTGCTCATATAACTAAACTTTCAAATAGGCTTAGTTTGCGGCTTATGCTGTTAGGAGAATAAGACAATTGACAGATGTAGCAACTGCTAGACTAGTGTACTTTAGTTACTTTCATAGTGTAATGTCTTACGGCATACTCCTGTGGGGGAATGCAGCCGATATTCAGACTATTTTTATTTTACAAAAACGGGCAATTCGTGCTATTTACGGGTTAGGATCTAGAGACTCACTCAGAGAATTATTCAAGAAAATAGATATACTTACCTTAGCATCACAGTATATATTTGAAAACATAATGTATGTAAGGAAAAATATTTCCTCATACAATAAAGTAAGCGATTTTACCGATAGAAACTTACGTAATAAGAATGACTTAGTTTCCCCGTTTTATAGGCTTAAAACAATTAATAAGACATTTATGGGGAACTGTATACTTTTTTATAATAAATTGCCAAAATCGATCCTTGATATGCCAGACAAAAGATTCAAAACTTATGTAAAGAATGTACTTTGTGAGAAGGCTTATTATAGGACCGATGACTACCTTAAAGACAAAAAAGTCTGGCGTGAGCTTGACGCGGGTCCCTCTTAAAGTTTGTAATATAGGTACTCGAAAATGTCATAATTTGGTACATTTTGTACAAACTGAATCTACAACTTGACATTACTTTAAAATTTTGACATTCTAAAAATTAAATTTAAATTATGATATGACATAACAAACAAAACAATGTATTCTCTGTCCACATTAACTTTAAGTATTAATTTAATTGTGAGTTGACGTCCTTGGAGAAAAGGTGCAGTGCAGTTTGTTACCGCTTCTTCTGCACTAGCGCTTTGGAAGCGGTAGTAAACTTAGCTGTAAGTAACTATTTGACGTCAACAATTGTGCAACAAAATAATGACGATTATTAAGAGATATTATAAATATCCTATGATAATAAAGATATATTTGATTTGATTTGGTCCTACGAGGTTTTTCACGTAGCGAGTTATCAAGTTACGAGTGCGCGTGTTAACTGTGAACGTGTCAGTGGTTCCGCGCAGCAACCTATCGGAAGCAGTGCATTGTTTCAAGGTTACCAAGGATCGGATTGGCGAGGTTTCCGATCACGAAGTAGCAACCGAGGCCTCCCATCATCAGGCACCGTGGGTGAATTACATTCCGCCCGAGACACGCCAGATGCATCAAGTAAGATCTATCCTTTGTTATTCTTTATTCACAATGCCTAACATGCAAGACATATTAACCAACCAGCAGCAATATTGAACATACGTCATATTCAACAATACGTGAGGTGTGTATGCAGTAGGTGTCGCTCACGTGAGTGTGTCGGCGCGCGTGCGCAGGCGGTCGAGGCTGGCGAGGCGCGCGCGCTGCAGCGGCTGCGGCGGCGGCAGGTCCGGCAGCACCCGCACCTCCACGAACTGCATCCTGCCCGCAACACGTCGCATGAGTTTGGCCACAGTGCTCCCCGGGGCCACAGAATTTATATCATAAAGCGAGAGCCCGCGATGGCCAGGCCTTAGTTAAATAATAAAATCTTATTTTCTCTGTGTATGTCCACTATACAGGTAACAACGATCCCAGGTTATGAAACTTGGGTCGCGGTGGCTTTGGCAGATAACGGGCAGCAAAGGTGTGTAAAATTGTGTCTCAAAATTGTTGTAGTATATAGCTTAGTTTTCATATATTTTATTAGTGACAATCTGGCCCAACACAGACGACAGACTTTTTGTCCGATCGAGTCTGCGGCGCACAAATAGTCTGCGTGGCGCGCAAAAAGTCTTTCGCGGATTGTTCACGGACTCAACACACACGACGCACATTTTGAATCATTCTGTCGGCAGAACTGTAGGGACGGGACACGTACAGTTTTACACGCCATGGAAGTGCAAAGATTGTGATGTATTATTTTATACTTGAAGTACAGAAAAAGAAGAAGAAATAGAAAATTTTGGGTACATCCTATACTTTCGGAGAGATTACTAAAAGGACAATTCCATATGAAACATGCAATTCCAAAACAATATCCGCACAATTTTTTCAAATTTTATAAAATTTCTATTAATACTTTTAATGAGTTGCTATTCATTTTAAGACCAACTTTGATACATTCGGAAACAATAATGAGAAAGTGCATTGGTCCAGAAGAAAGGTTATACTAGGCATGATACTCGGATTTTGAAGTATCATAAATTGCAGGTCTGTTTTGTATTTCATGAATTAACATCGGTACATCTATATCTAGCGCCATGCTGTAATACCGCGCACGTCACGTCCACCACTAGCCGAGTGAAGGTCACAGACTAAAGTGCGCGACGTCTGTGTTAGCGCGAATTGAAGCATACGTTGTATTTTTTTCGCACACTTTTTGTGCGGTGTGGCGCGGCGCGGCGCGGCGCGGTCTGCCAAAATTACACGGATTTTTTGTGCGCCGCACTTTTTGTGCGTCGTGTGTGTTACTGCATGTAATTCCATAGGTTCTATTTTCACAGACTAAAAGTGCGGTGCGGTCTAGTCTGTCGTCTGCGTTGGGCCTCTTAGAAATCGCCTCGTCCAAAGCCGTCTGGCTTTGGACGTTCCACTCCGTACTTAGTACGGTTCCAACCCTCTGCCAGACACCCCTAAAGTAGGGGTAATTTTACCTATACTTTAGTCATAGTATAAAAGCTGAATTTTATATATGTTACTTGGAGAACTATAAAATGATGTTGCCTCGGTAGCCAGGCAGTTCCGATGGTTCCCCTATGTTGCCAGACACATTAAAGTTCTATTATAGGTACGAGCGCGAGGGATGTATTCGTTAAGCCGCTTACACACGACACAATTTTTAATACAATCTGCAGTAACAATCTGATGCTGTGCTGCAGATTGTGATGTGTGGAGACGTGTTGTGGGCGTGTCCCACCAAATTGCGTGTCGGCTGTAACCGACCGCTGCTGTACAGCAAGTTGTATCCGTGTCGCAACGTGTGTAGCGCGGTTGATATGTTGGATGCAATTTGGCTCAGTCGTGCGCACACCGTTAAAACGGCAGCACGTTATGCTACGGTTCTTTAAGTACGTAGCAGTGGCGTTGGGTGAGAATTTGGACTAGTACAGCTATATAATAAGCCGTTCCATGTCCGGCTTATTTTTATTAACTTAGTGTGAATAATATGTACCTGAGCGTGTTAGAAGCCCCTAAGGGAACTCGATGGGAATCGGCTTCTAAGGAGGCTCGGCCACTGGTACCTAGTGTTTGTATTAAACTTTCATTGCGTACCTACGTAACCTACGTTACTTAAAATTAAATATGAACAGCAAGTAAAATGTGTGTGGCTAAATATTTTAGAACTTTATAAAGACAAACATACTCTTTAATAAGTTATTAAAATCTTCTGGTTTTAAATATAACATTATATTCACTGTGATTTTGTTGTAGCCTTCTTTCATTTAATATCTTCTTTTATTTCTCATAATAAACATTGTAGCTAAATATAAGGTAATCGTGAGCCCCGCTTTTTGCAATTTCGAAAGCTAGGAGCCATTATTACAGGCGTGCGCACACTGTGACGATAGGACGCGCAATGAAGTTGTGACTTGTGATTGAAATTGTGAAAATTCAGCTTTTATACTATGACTAACGTATAGGTAAAATTAACCCTACTTTAAGGGTTTCTGGCAGGGGGTTGGAACCGTACTAAGTGTCTGGCTTTGGACGAGGAGATTTCTAAGATTTTAACTAATAAAATATATGAAAACTAAGCTTTATACTATAACAATTTTGAGACACAATTTTACACACCTGAGCTGCCCATTACCTGGCAAAGCCACCGCGACCCAAATTTCATAGCCTGGGATCGTTCTTACCCCTGTATTGGACATACACAGAGAAACTTTTAGATTTGATATAAGTATTATACAGAGAACGGAATCTCCTAAGACGGCCAGGTGCCAGCAGCCCACTCAACACAGGGGCCGGGGACGGGGACGCATATTGAACGGGATCTTAGGAGATTCTTATATTAATAAGATACTTATATCTTATACCTTTAAACGAGCAATTAGCTTGTCAACTAAGAAATATGAAAGTGTTAAAAGTGCCTTTAATCGAAAATATAGTTTTAGGAAAACCAGAAGTGAAATGAAAATACTTGAAACTACTACAAATATTTTTAATGACCGAACAGACAATACAAATAAAATAAGAGCGCAACGCAATACGTCCTACGAATCCCGAACGCGGTCCCTAATTGCTTATCCAACATAGAGCCGCCAGTCGTCTCCCTCGCACCAGTCCCCGCAGCCAGGAACAATGGTTCTTTCTTCTTACTTCTAACAATAGACAATTTTAAGAAAGTAATTTGTTTATAAAAATTCTACGTTTTATCAGGATTTTTTTATATAATTTTAAACAAAACACCGGAAGTGACGACACACTGCAATCGAAGTTTAAATTTAGCGCTAATAAAACAATGACATCTGTCAACTGTCAATGTCTACTGTTTAAATTACCGTCTGTATGTTGGTTGTTGTCAAATTGTTGTGTTGGTAGATGACAGTGACATATAATACAGGGGTGCCATTTTTGAAACGTGGAGTCACTAAACGAACGGTTTTTGTATGGAAAAAACCAGTAATTTAGGTGACATCGCGTTTCAAAAATGGCACTTCAGTACAGTACTGAAAGTGGACATTGCCAACTTTACTCAAAAAATCTTCATCGTGACATCACTTCCTCAAATAAGCTTGACCTTGCTTGAAAATAAAGGTCAATGGGTTTTTTGCAAATATCTAAATAGGTAAGACCTTATTTTAAAATCTGATTTGAGAAATCTTCTCCTAGAGGCTATTCCTCGAAAAGGATTGCGAATCAGATCTTTTTGAAAATTACTTGACAAGCCAAATATATATATTTATAAATTTCTGTGATCTCGAAAACGGCTCTAACGATTTCGCTGAAAATTTGTATATGGGGGTTTTCGGGGGTAAACAATCGATCTAGATTAGTTTTATGTTTGGGAAAACGCGTATTTTCGAGTTTTCATGCGTTTTTCTTTCCACGCAGAATATGGTCGCTAATTTCGACGCGTCGACCGCCTTGATTTTAGCTCAGTGGTTAGGGATACCGACTGCTAGAAAAAATGATACAGGTTCGAATCCCACTCGGTGACTTACTTTTTTTATTTTTTATGTGTAAGTTTATATATTTTTTTTTTATTTTGCATTGTTTTTAGACAAGTTAAAAAAAAATTGTTAATGTTTGAGATGTAACCGAGCAAAGCTCGGTCGCCCAGGTACTACTTATATTAATAAGGTAGTTTCCACCAAGTCAAATCAGATGGATTTGTATGAAATAAAAACTTATGACGTCATAGTTTCTTGACTTGAAATAATGAGTATTTGACCCGCGACCCCTCCTAATCCAGCTGCGGGCCGTACCTGGTGTAGAGGTGTATGGGCACGGCGGCACGCGGCGCGTCCACGAGCCGGAAGCGGTGCGTGGCGCGCGCGCGGAACGTCAGCGACAGCGGCGCCGCGCGCTCCTCCGCCAGCCGCGCCTCGAACACCTCGCACAGCACGCCGTAGCCCGACACCAGCGTGCCGCTCTCACTGCAACGCACATACGGCGTCATTGTATTTCAGAAGTATTTCAGATTCATCTCTTCTTATTATAATGATACATTTTCATTATGATAACAAAAAAGCCAAATAAAGAAGTTAAACTCAGTGTAAGAACATCATTGATGTAAGGTGTACTACAAGGTTGTATATTAGGTCTTGTTTTATTTTCTTTTGCATAAAATTATTTTTGGATACACATTATTACACATACTAAGGAGTGCAAGTCAAGTTCAAAGAATGTTTGTTTGTCTGACTTTAACTCCAACATTTTGATCAGAACTCTATAAAAATATAGCAAGAAGCTACATGAGAAAAGAGTGTTAAATTCTCCCAATGAATCAAGGAGTTGCGAACACAGGATTTCAAAGTTCGGGGAAAATAAAAGTACGAAGACTTACTCGGGACACAGCAACCCAAACAGCTTGTCATGTTTGATAGTGCGAGCTAGCACTGCAGCGTCGTGGACGTTTGGCAGCCGCATGGGGACGGTTTCTCCCGGGAATACAGCCCCATGATGCCCCACCACGGGTACGCGCCCCTCCCAGCCGGGTTCCAGCACACAGCGCCCACTCACTGCCACAAGGCCTGGGCCCATATACTGTAATAGCAAAACAAAACACACTAGCGTGTTTAATGGAAACTCAACATCAACTTACATATCATCATCATTACAGCAGCATAAATGTCCACTGCTGGACATAAGCCTCTCCCAAGGATTTCCAAAATGACTGATCTAAATTTAACTTGCAGGTAAAATCAGCACTGATTGCAGGTAGCTCAAAATAAGAATATTAAGATTGTACGTATATTTCAAGCATCAACTATGTAAAGATTCCCAATTAAGGTCACAGCACACTTATCAACTCGGAAAGGGATCGACACCGTATCGCCTTTCGCCGCGCGGTCAACCAGGCGTCAACCTGACGTAGGCACGTAACCAAACAGGCTCAGCTTCGGTACGTCGACTCGACTACGGCTGGGCGACGCCGCGCTTACCGCTCGCCGGCCGCTTTGGTCTGCCTGGCGTGAGGAAACGGAGAGACGTCAGCTCGCATACGGAGAGGCGTAAGCGCGCGGACGACGAGCCGCAAGCGCGGGGACCGCTAGTTGACCGACCAGCAAAGCGGTTCGTGAGCTGTTCCCGAGGCGAGGCGTTAACGTTACGAATCCGAATAGTGTGCGTTGCAGTAGGAAGTTTCATACAAAGAATACTGATGTACGGCGCAGGCTTCGGTTTTCACCTAGGCCCGCGCCATACATGAAGAGATGATGATGTTAAGGTTGTAAGATGTTGGAGTGGAGACACAAGACCACGTCACGTAGGAACTGTTTATTTGTTGTTATGTTACATGTTGTAGTTGAGTGTGACGGGTCCTTTCTCGATCGCTGTTCGATAGTATCTCGTTTGAATGTTAGAATATGATTTAAAACGTAAAGTAAAAACAGCTGACACGCGACCTACATAGTATGTGCCCGCGTGCAGCTGAAATGTGCGAGCTTGGCTCGTACATGCTCCCAAGCCCAAAAGATGAAAGAAAGATCGAGTAAGGACGACCGCCACTTGACATGATAGTAGTAAGTTATAGTACTGAATGTTGTGCTGTTTTTACTGCTGGCGATGTTTACGATGCCTCGAATCCTCTCGGCGTCGTCTGTCCGCTGCTGCTGCTGCTGCTGCTGCTGCGCATCCTCCCGACCCAGTCCACTCGAACTTGTTGAGATGGCTTGTTGATAATTGTTATCGTCCAATGTGACGTATTTTATTATTCCAAGTGTCCGGTATCCGGTGCAGTCAGTAGGCGCGCAATTTTGCAAGCTTGCAAATTGTTGTCATTGGCCTTGTTCAGTATTCATGTCATTGAACTTCCGATGTTACATTTCTTATGCAAGTAGGCGTCGTATTATCTTGTTTGTAATTTATTTGATTCAATACGTTTCTGACTCGTTGTATGTATGTTTGTATGATGATGTATCCTCAGTAGTGACTCTTGATTTTCGTAGTATGATAAATTAATCTTTCTGAGTACCCTGGATGATTTGTTCAATTTGGTTCCACCTTCAGTCACCACAGCGTTTGTATTTAGGCATTTTTATTCTTTTGTAAAATGTTGTTCTATCTGCCCGGCGAGACGTAGACTCTACGACTCTGCGACGTAGCTCCATTGGTTGATAAATGTTATGTTGTGTCCAGCTGAACGGCGAAGACTTCCCACAGTTTGCGGCGAAGCTCCGATGTTTGTTAAATGTTTTGTCCAGCTGAACGGCGAAGACTTTCCACAGTTTGCGGCGAAGCTCCGATGTTTGTTAAATGTTATGTCCAGCTGAACGGTGAAGACTTCCCACAGTTTGCGGCGAAGCTCCGATGTTTGTTAAATGTTGTGTCCAGCTGAACGGCGAAGACTTTCCACAGTTTGCGGCGAAGCTCCGATGTTTGTTAAATGTTATGTCCAGCTGAACGGCGAAGACTTCCCACAGTTTGCGGCGAAGCTCCGATGTTTGTTAAATGTTGTGTCCAGCTGAACGGCGAAGACTTTCCACAGTTTGCGGCGAAGCTCCGATGTTTGTTAAATGTTATGTCCAGCTGAACGGCGAAGACTTCCCACAGTTTGCGGCGAAGCTTCAATGTTTGTTAAATGTCAAGTTGTGTCCAGCTGAACGGCGAACACTTCCCACAGTTTGCGGCGAAGCTCCAATGTTTGTTAAATGTTAAGTTGTGTCCAGCTGAACGGCGTAGGAACTTACTTGATAATGATAGATATTTGTTATAATTAACACTTTGGATTCACTGACGGTGGTAACATGACACTAGTTCTTGATCTTGATAGATTCAGTTGTTGAGCAGCTTCGTTTTTCCATTCTTGTGCTGATTTGTTTTCGGAGTATTCGCGCCCCTGCAATATATGCACCTTCTCAATTCAACTGGTAAGACCCGCTTCGCTACGTATCGCAGAAGGGCCTGAAATCCATCCGGCTCGAAGGACCATTATGTACGGCGCAGGCTTCGGTTGTCACCTAGGCCCGCGCCATACACGAAGTTATGATGATGTTGAGGTTGTTAGATGTTGGTTTGGAGACACAGACCACGTCACGTAGAAACTGTTTATTGTTGTTATGTTACATGTTGAAGTTGGGTGTGACGGGTCCTTTCTCGATCGCTGTTCGATAGTATCTCAATTGTAGTGTTAAATCGATGTAAAATGTAAAGGTAAAACAGCTGACACGCGACCTGCATAGTATGTGGCCGCGTGCAGCTGAAATGTGCGAGCATTGCTCGAACAACTGAGCTGCTCGAGTTGATACGTTTACGTTCCGTTTACGAGTTGATAAGTGTGCTGTGACCTTTATTCCACTACTCAGGAGGTCCCAGTTTCGATCCCCCGTCAGGTCAAAATATAAAAATTACCTTATTCTGATTGCCTGGCCTGGGTCTTGGATGTCTATGTATTTGTTATAAAATATAGTATTGTTGAGTTAGTATTCCATATCCAACTCACAATAAGTGTTACCACTGATTAATCTTTTTAGTAAATTTAAGGACTTTCCTAATTAGCTTGTCAACTAAGAAATATGAAAGTGTTAAAAGTGCCTTTAATCGAAAATATAGACAATTTTAAGAAAGTAATTTGTTTATAAAAATTCTACGTTTTATCAGGATTTTTTTATATAATTTTAAACAAAACACCGGAAGTGACGACACACTGCAATCGAAGTTTAAATTTAGCGCTAATAAAACAATGACATCTGTCAACTGTCAATGTCTACTGTTTAAATTACCGTCTGTATGTTGGTTGTTGTCAAATTGTTGTGTTGGTAGATGACAGTGACATATAATACAGGGGTGCCATTTTTGAAACGTGGAGTCACTAAACGAACGGTTTTTGTATGGAAAAAACCAGTAATTTAGGTGACATCGCGTTTCAAAAATGGCACTTCAGTACAGTACTGAAAGTGGACATTGCCAACTTTACTCAAAAAATCTTCATCGTGACATCACTTCCTCAAATAAGCTTGACCTTGCTTGAAAATAAAGGTCAATGGGTTTTTTGCAAATATCTAAATAGGTAAGACCTTATTTTAAAATCTGATTTGAGAAATCTTCTCCTAGAGGCTATTCCTCGAAAAGGATTGCGAATCAGATCTTTTTGAAAATTACTTGACAAGCCAATTAGTTGATGAATATAAAATAAATTACTAACTAGTTTAACCATTTATTATTTTGTGAGATTCTTCTATTTAGTTTTTATTGTGTATACTTTTTAAATTAGCGGTTCATAATTGCATTTTGCTCAGATAATTCAATCACACGCAGTGGCTACACTCCAAACTGGTGTATTCTTTCGCGAATTACATGACTAGCTGTCACCGAAGGAGAATATGGGGTAAAGTACCTATATTATTACATATACCATGCCTATGGTGACCCGTCATTGGGCAAAGGCCATACTGTAATAGCAATACGAAATAGATTGTTACCGAGTGTGATGCAGCTAGTGAGATATCAAATTGCTGTTCTTCCTGGTCAGAATCTTCATCTGCACGCTCGTCTCCACCTCCAGCGGCCCCTCCTGCACCATTCCCACCACTCTGTTCACTGTGCTCGCCTTCCCCATCGCCTGCTCGACGAAACACTAAGCATTAAATTACTACTACATTGTAACATTGGGTTAATGTGAAGGTTAACTGCCTCCCTGGTGTAGTAGTTAAAGCGTTCGGCTCACCCGGAGGTCACCGTTCGATTCCCGGTGGGGGCAACGACTTTGTGTTGTTGTCCTAGTATGGTTAGGACATTGTAGGCTGATCACTTGATTGTCTGATAGTAAGATGATCCTAGCTTCCGAGGGCACGTTAAGCCGTCGGTCCCGGTCACTGTTATTGACATTAGTTGTTACCTAAAACCATGTCAGAGGCCTTTAAGGCAGTTTAAAAACCCTGACACTAGTGTTAGTCACTAACACACGATAAGAAGAAGAATGTGAAGCAGCAATGGTATTGGGATGTTAGTACTTATGTTTACTTTCCACATAATCGGTATGGTCAGGATGTCTAAGGCTCCTATGTATAAATCTAATATAAGAAATATCGATTTACAAGGAGTATGTTGAAAGGCGTAAGGCGCATGTTGGAATCCCCTATATTATGTTACACAGGTGTACCTTCACTGGAACGAAACCAGGGTTTTGAAAGACAAAGGAACCCTGACCTAAGCCCTGACCATAATATAAATAAACAATACGCAGTCGGGTGTGTGCCCAATCTGCAGTTAAAAGAAATAAGTTTCTCACTACTGTCATCCATGGTCCTTCTTAGCAATGCTTGCAGGAACGAAATCTTGAAGAGTTTTTAAGGCGTTTCTGTAAAAATCGAAGTGCAATAACGCACTAAATTAATATTAAATGATAAAAATAGTCGTCTCCTTTTTTGCGTTTATATTCAGGCCAGTTTTAAAGATAGCTAGGTGTAGATTTCATATTTAAAATATTAAATTAAAATTAAATCAAATTATAAATTAAAATGAGTAAAATGCACGTTACTGGTATAGGCATATAGCGTTATACCAATAGGTTACATCACAAATAAAAAATAGGTAAAATATTGGTGAGCGCAAATACTTAGCCAATATATAAAATTTTATACATTTCCTAAATTTTCCTAATCCAAAACTATCCCCGTAAATGTTTTGACATTTTTTTTTAGTCTTGCCTGTTACATATATTGTAATATGTCAATTTTATTTATTTGGTTGGTAGCCTAGCCCGTAAGTTTGCAGAAACATTATTAACAAATCCAATAATGTAGCTGAAGAATTATCAAAACGACAAGCTTTTATAATAATTACTTAAATGGATTTTTTTAAATATAAGTATTTATAAAATTTATATATTTTTTTTAAGGG
Organism: Acrobasis consociella; assembly: GCA_963555685.1. Taxonomy (NCBI): domain Eukaryota; kingdom Metazoa; phylum Arthropoda; class Insecta; order Lepidoptera; family Pyralidae; genus Acrobasis; species Acrobasis consociella. The sequence goes on along the minus strand of OY743119.1, from coordinate 174,541 downwards.
ACAGAGAGGATTACGCATACACCAGAGTAGGTGCCATAAGGGGCTGCAAGTAAGTAATCACAGTGTAGGTAATGATTGTGTTATACCTACCAATTTACCGGTACCTTCAACTAATGCACCCACAAGCAGTCCCTTATGGCAACATCTAAGTCAATTAAAAAGGAGCCTTCCCATTGTAAAAAGAATTCCCCGCGGGGCTAGGCGATGTGTGGCGGCATGTCTGTCATCATGTGTCAGAGAGGCAATAGACACCAACGACAAACGGGGCTGGGAGGCGTTTTTCACATTTGCGTATAAAACGCTGCATGTCAGTCGAGAAAAAAGCAGTGGCAGTTCCCTTACTCAAAAAATTAAAAATAATTGTTGCCCGAACTTTAGGCCACTTTTTGACCACACACAAAAAAAGCAATCTCCTTTCAAAATTTCGAAAAAAATTGAGGCTAAATTTGATGAAGGAGATATTAAGGGAGCCGCTGACCTTCTTTTTTCTAGCGACGTCGTCGCCCCTAATACTTCGGAGACCTACGCCGCTCTGACTTCCAAACATCCCCAACCTTCAGCCACATCTCGCTTACCGGATGCTCCCGAACCTTCGGAACTCACCCTGGAAGCTACACCGGAGGATGTGCGGGCCGCGATCTTGTCTTTCAGGAAGGGCTCTGCTGGTGGTCTAGACGGACTGACGCCACAGCATTTTAAGGATCTGATATGTAGTGTCTCCGGTGATGCCGGCTCTGCTCTCCTGAATGATTTGACGCGACTCGTAAATCTCATGATTTCAGGAAAGGTGTGCACAGAAATTATCGACGTCCTTTACGGGGCCAATTTATGTGCCCTTCGAAAAAAAGACGGTGGCATACGGCCAATTGCGGTGGGTAATGCAATCCGTCGCGTGGCCTCCAAGATCTGCTGCAGGGATATACTACACAACCTGCAGCTAGAGTTTCAACCCACACAGCTAGGGTTTGGAACCCAAGGGGGTTGTGAGGCCGCCGTGCACGCTGTGCGCACCTTCCTCAAACTTGGCGAAGGCGAGTTGTTACTGAAGGTAGATGTTAAAAATGCTTTTAACTCTGTAGACAGGGGCGCTCTGCTGTCTGAGGTAAAAAGTCACACACCCCATATATATGCTTATTTATGGCAATGTTACAGTAAGCCGACTAGCTTGGTTTATAATGGCCAAATAATAGAGTCAGCAGTCGGTTGTCAGCAGGGTGACCCTCTCGGACCGGCAATATTTAGTTTGGCGATACACCCACACATAAAAAATTTAACATCTAAATTTAACGTATGGTACTTAGACGACGGAACTTTAGGCGGGGATGCCGCATCAATTTTATCAGATTTAGAAAAAATTATAAAATTGTTTAGTGAAATTGGTTTAGAACTAAACTTTTCCAAGTGTGAGTTATATTTCGGCGATAAGGTGTCCGATGAAATGCGTACTGAACTAAATTCTAAATTTAATGTTTTGGCCCCTAACATTAAAATAATAAAAGATCAGTCACTCCGCCTCCTAGGAGCTCCAGTGCTGGAGGATGCATTTCCGAAGTTCGTGGAAGACCAAATTTCAGTATTTGAAGAATCGTCCAGCCGTCAAGAGGACATAAACCCCCATTTGGCTTATTGTATTATTAAATTTTGTCTTTTCGTACCCAAGACCACCTATTCGCTGCGTTGTACACCTCTTTGGGCTCACACAGAACTTCTGTCTCGTTTGGACAACATTGTAAGAGAGGCTTTAAACAAAATATTCAACTGCCCTCTGAACGACAGGTGCTGGGCCCAAGCAACTTTACCAATACGCCACGGTGGTCTTGGCATAAGAAAAATTTCAAATATAGCACTGCCAGCCTTCCTGTCTTCGGTTCATAGCACGGTTAACCTCGTAGGTAGAATTCTAGGCCCGTCGTTCTGCGACGTAGAGGTTGCTTGCTTGGCCGAGGCCAGGGATGCCTGGATCAGTGTATCCGGTCCGAATACAGAACTTCCACTGAATCTGGTTTCACAGCGGCAGTGGGACGAGCCTCTTTGCTTGCAGACGCGTACAAATTTATTACAGTCAGCAGCTGATGAGGCAGAGCGGTCTCGTCTCCTAGCCAGCTGTGAGCCAGAATCAAGTTACTGGCTCAATGCCATTCCTTCGATCAGCGTAGGTACGCTTTTGGAGAAGACGACGTTTAGTTTGGCAGTGAGCTTGCGTTTAGGCGCCAGGACGAACGAGCCTCATCGCTGCCGCTGTGGTGGAAGTGTCGATCCCCTAGGTCACCATGGCCTGGCGTGTCGTCGCAGCGCAGGTCGCATTTCGCGTCATGCCGCCTTGAATGACGTCATCCGTCGCGCCCTTACCTCGTCGGGTGTGCCAGCGGTACTCGAACCTGCTGGTATCAATCGAGACGATGGGAAGAGGCCCGACGGAATGACGCTCATACCTTGGAAAAACGGGCGGTCGCTCGTATGGGATGCAACATGCGTAGATACTGTTGCTCCATCTCATATACGAGCGACTGCTCGTAAGGCTGGCGCAGCTGCGGCGACGGCAGAAGCCAATAAGAAGCGAAAGTATGCGGCTTTGGGAGAGCCCTATATTTTTGCTCCTTTTGCCGTGGAGACCTTGGGGCCTTGGGGTGCGGAAGCTCGTCAGTTGTATAAAGAGATCTCCGCACGCCTAATCGACGCCTCAGGGGATCCAAGGGCTGGTGCGCATTTTGGCCAAAGGCTTAGCTTGGCCATTCAACGCGGAAATGCCGCCAGTCTCTTGGGCACTCTACCCTGCGAGCGCAGCGATTTAGGCTCAATTTTTTATATAAATTGATGTTTGTTTTTTATTGTTTTTATATCTAGTTTAGTTTTTATCAATAGTTAGTTATATTTAGTTTTTAGTTATTTTGTGTGTAATTAAATAAATTATAGTAATAATTATAACTTAAAAGTATTTATTGACAAACGGTATAATAATTTCTAATTAGTCCAACCTTTACGTGTTGGATATGTATGCCCTTCCATGTAAGCCTCTCAAAAAATCCTAAATTAGATACAAAAAATAATATTAAGGCCGGCCCCATACATACGGAATTCCGTACGGAATCCATTCCGTACGGAATCGACTCGGAATTCCGTTCGTCTACCACACACATACGGTTTTTTCCGTACGGAATGACCCGTCTCAGTCGAGAGCCGCCAGCTATCGAGCGCAGACGTTCTAGTAGCGTGCGGAAGTATGAAATTTGAATGAAATTTGACTATGATTTTTTTATAGCGATTGCATTTTTGCTATTTATTGTTAAAAAATATATCTTTATCTTCGTATTGACGAGTTCTTCGAACTTCCATCAACCTATTATGACATTTTCCACAAAATAGTATGCCGGGTATTTATTGTACGGGAAAACATGAATGAAACATGAAAAAAAATGACAGGTCTAAATGTTTAATTTTTTTAATGGCAAATATTTGGATACCTAATTATATGTCCTGCCACGGCCTGCAATGGCCTGCCACGCCATTTCCTTAAGGTCTCTGTCGTGGTAACCTTGATTATTAGTGTTCTATAAACATGTGTAAGCTTATACGGATATGATGAGATATTGTATGTCAGACATTGCGCGGGAAATTAAACGTACAATGAAGTTTCAAACTACAACACGTCCGCTCGCTACGGTCGTGCGGCGCACACTGAGCGCATTCCGTACGGAATTTCCGAATGTGTGGTGCGACCCAAACAAAATGTATGGAAGACGTGCATTCGGAACGGTTTTTTTCCGAACGGGATTCCGAACGCACAGGCCTTCATTCGGAATTCCTGACGGAAATAAAAACCGAACGGAATGCTACCGTATGTGTGTGGTACAGTCATTGATTTGTATGGATTTGCTGCGTTCGGAATCCTGATTCGGAATTCCGAATCAGGATTTAGAAACGGAATTCCGTATGTATGGGGCCGGCCTAAGACTGTAGCAAGCTGTACAGGTAGCGGCACGAAAATCTAGCGCTTACCGATATTGCGCAGAAGTCATAAAAATTAATACTGTACCGGTGCGCAGTATCCCCCTTACACTTCACTCAGCGGCTCAGCGTTAAACTTACCACCGCTACTTGTAACACAGTAACGAAAACGACACCTCGGATCTGACTTTCGAGTGCTCCAGAGAGTCGATCAGTGCCCTCGTCCCTGCCCGACGCCTCCGAGAGGAGTCTCAAATGTCGGCTCTATTAGGGGCTCATGTAGTGGGCGGTGATGTTATTGAGAGATTGTAGTCCTAAATTATAGGCTTTATACAAAGTGAAAAGGACATACCCGTTATAAATCAAACCAAACCATAGTGATCTAGTATATTCAAATTCAAATTCAAATATATCTTTATTATCATAGGATATTTATAATATCATATCTCTTAATAATCGTCATTATTTTGTTGCACAATTGTTGACGTCAAATGGTTACTTACAGCTTACAGCTAAGTTTACTACCGCTTCCAAAGCGCTAGTGCAGAAGAAGCGGTAACAAACTGCACTGCAGCATTTTCTGCAAGGACGTCAACTCACAATTAAATTAATACTTAAAGTTAATGTGGACAGAGAATACATTGTTTGTTATGTCATATCATAATTTAAATTTAATTTTTAGAATGTCAAAATTTTAAATTAAATATAAATAATAATATAGCCCATGGTTCGATTTATTACGGATAACCCTTCCACATTGTATAACAAAAAATCATATTATTATAAGAGTAAACGTTTTTCTTTTTATATAATCAACTCTTTCCTCCTACTCTTGTAGTTATTGAAGAAGCCAGGTTGCTGTTCCATCCCTGAACGACATATAGACTTGACAAAACATTTTTCATAAAATAATTAACTAGGCGGCCGGCAGCAAACAAAGCAAGCCTCCCCTACATAGAATTTAAAGCAGTTTACTATTTATCATAATCCTTACATCGTCCCGAGATTCCCCGTCCCAAGTGACTTGCTATTTATTTTTGCTGGAAAAAGGACAGCAGTTGTATTGTGCACTGCAAATGTTTAATTTTAATTTTAATTTTTTTAAAATGTATTGTTTGTTTTCATTTAATTGCAAAAACTATAGGAAATATTGTCAACACAAGTATTCTAAAATTCCTAAATGGCTAAACACACCTAACCTTGCAACACTATTTCATTGACAATACGTGAACGCATCCATATTTTTATATTTATCCTGTGGTCTTTCTTCCTTCAATATTTCGCGACATTTTGGAAAGAAAATAGAACGCATCGTCGTATCGTTGTCTTGTGAGAAGAGTGAAAATTATTGCGATTTGATAAAATTATCAAGTTGTGTTTTGAGAAATGTGAATAAACAGTGATTTCTTGCTAGCTATCGATCAAAATGTACCTAAAAATGGTGTGGTGTTATGTTTTTATATTGACTTTATTGGATATCTCGCTGAACACTAAACTGACAGCCCAAGGAAAGAGCCACGGTAAAATCGATTTTAAATTTTCAAGCAAACTTGTTAGATCTGCCTTTTCATATACAAACAATGTACAAATTAAGTTTGGAAGCTATTTTGGCTATAGAACTGGCTTTGCAAATTCTGCGTTTTATGGTATTTTGGCAGTTCTCGCGCGGCACTGCACTGCGCGCCTGATGTTATTTTAGATCGGGGCCGAGGCGGACTTGTTTTTCTTTCACTATGCACATGGTATTTTAGTCTTGAAACCCACTTTGTTCTCACTAATGAATTTATGTTGTCAACAATTTCGGAAACATAAAGAAAACACCTGGACTCGCCAGGTGCACTTCAGCCGCAAAAAGTGACAAGGTCTAGGTAGTGTCTAAAAGCATGGGATGCAAAAAACAGTGTCTATTTCAACAAAAAAGGCAGGTACTCAAACATGTATTCAGCTGCTAGTATTTTCTACAATAAATATTAATAATAATAATTCCTTAACACTTTAAACGCCAAGACACACTAGCCTGTGAGCGTTTCATTAGGGTGTGTAATGTCATATACATGAGGAGCTTAACATGTTAGGTTTGGATGCTGACAGAATTCTGAAAAGTGAGGTAGTTTTATTTTGTTTCAAATCCCACAAGTCTTCAGTACCTTATGAAAAAACTGGATTTCTTCGTTTAGGTATTGAATATTATAAAGTTAACATATCAATTCAAAAAGATATATCAGGAATGTCAGGAAAATATCTTATTTATTTTTTGCACATCAGTAGCGTGCATTTCATATGGGTACATAGAATTTGTCTAGCCTTTGCCACCCATGTATAATTTCGGATACTACCTAGTGCGAAATATATTTTGTTTGATAGTAATTAAGTTATATGTATAGGTAAGATTAATGCCTACCCTGTAAATAGTAGTGCATGTCACTGTAAAAAGAGGTTTGTCAGGATTGTGGCAAGTGGAGGTCCATAGTCTCTGCCTACCCCTGCGGGAAACAGGCGTGATATTATGTATGTATGTCACTGTAGCACATGCATTGTTAGATATTTGGCATTAAATTTTTATCTTGCGTACCTTGTTGTAAACAACCTGTATGATCTGAGATAGCTCCCAAAGTGATACTAAAAAGTGAAAGTTTGGAAGCTTGTGCACACTTTTGTGCATGAATGAATCTTATACCTTTATACGAGCAATTCTTGTATATTTATATATTTATAAATTTCTGTGATCTTGAAAACGGCTCTAATGATTTTGCAGAAAATTGGTATATGGGGGTTTTGGGGGGTAAACAATTGATCTAGATTAGTCTTATGTTTGGAAAAACGCGTGTTTTCGAGTTTTCATTAGTTTTTCTTTCCACGCAGAATATGGTCGCTAATTTCATCGTGCCCGCGTGCGTGAGTGTTACGGGTTCGAATCCCACTCGGTGACTTACTTTTGTTTTTATGTCACTGCGCATAAATATAGTGTCTTAGGCACTCTTAAAATAAAAATTAGAACCTTTTGATTCACCATCATATAAGAATATATTGATGTTGAAAGTTTACCAGGTAATCAGTAAGGAACTAAAACTAACAAAAGTACTTTACAAAACAAATTACAAAGAGAAAAATATTCTAACTTGGTAAATGGCATGGCAACACATATTTTGGTAATCTTTTCATTTCCTACATTTCGATAGCCTATTTGCTGATTTAGTCAAAAGAATATGTATATAAATGACTAACGATTTCAGTGCCAAAAATGCGTCATTCTGATTTTTTCAAAACAACTTTTAAAAATTTTCTGTCCTTAACTTACATTTTTGAAAGAATCTAACAATACCGATATTTGTACTGTATGGTATATGTTAAGATACATATATCAGTACCTGGGTGACCAAGCTTTGCTCGGTCAGTTACATCTCAAACATTAACTACATTTTTTTAAACTTGTCTAAAAACAGTACAAAATAAAAAATTATATATAAACTTGAACATTAAAAAAAACAAAAGTAGGTCACCGAGTGGGATTCGAACCCGTAACACTCTTTCTAGCGGTCAGCGTCCTTAACCACTGAGCTAAGCGGATGGCGGCCGGTGCGAGGAAATTAGCGACCATATTCTGCGTGGAAAGAAAAACGAATGAAAACTCGAAAACACGCGTTTTCCCAAACATAAGACTAATCTAGATCGATTGTTTACCCCCAAAAACCCCCATATACCAATTTTCAGCAAAATCGTTAGAGCCGTTTTCGAGATCACAGAAATTTATAAATAAATATATATATAAATAAATATACAAGAATTGCTCGTTTAAAGGTATAAGATAAAGTACAAATACCGGTATTTCTATTTTTGTTTTCAATATTTATGTATTATAATTTATTTCATAATTTATTATATTATTATTTGATGTACATATTATAAAAGATTAAAGCTAGGTACTTCCAAAGCTAGTCAAGGGAATAAAATATTAATCCTAGGCCTTCTCAGACACTTTTTTTGTCCCAGTCCCATTTTAGTCTCCACTCTTCCTCGCAAAGTTGACCACTTGGATGATGGAGTGCAACATTTACACCCATCTTACTGCGCTCCACCGACTTTTAGTAAACCTGCAATTTGGGTTTTTTATTCAGCAACATTAATGCAATAAGTAATTGTAATATTCCAGGTATAACTGTGCACGACCAGTGGCGGCTCATTGAGAAAGTTCACTTCCAGGTAAAATCAAACACTTCCATACTTTGTAATTCTAACATTAATATACTGTATACCAACCAGAGCTGCATACCAGTCAAAGCTGTTGTTAGGCTGCATACCAAACAGAAATGGTTCTTGGTCAACCATTTGTGCTGTTTAGTACACAAGTAGAATTATTGGGAAATATTTACAAACAATGTAGTGAGTCAAGTTTGAGTCTGCCTGAAATAGGCTGATTAGAAACAAACAAACAATGAATGAATGTTGTAAGTTATGCAAGTTAGGTTCTTTACACATGGTCAGGTTCTCAATAAAGCTGAGCCATAGGCAACCTAGGGGTTTGCAACCACGATTCTCTTTTTAGGGCCACCATAGCCAGGTTTTCTGAATCCTAGTTAGGAACACCAGGGCGCATGGACGAAGTCGCGATTAAAAGTAGGTTGTACTTGTGAAATGAAGTCCCAGAGCTCGTTTATGTCTGTCTGCACTTGATAAACACCGAAAGTAAAGGCCGTTTTAATGCGCTTTCTGCAGGTCGAGCACATGCTCGACCTGCGGAAAGCAACGGCTCTAGGATGGTTTTCAAGTGTAATACATGTGAAGTTTAAATGCTCTCTGGTATTTTGTAAAGTAGATTAGCCCTATAGTAAAGAGTAAAACACCGTCGCACGAAGAAGCGTGAATATGTAATCCGCACCGTTTATAAGTTACATTTTGTACAAGAAAGAATAGAAAGGAAAAGAGAAACTCCTAGTTATCGTTTCTCTCTCAGATCTTAGTCTTAAACAGCTAAAAAAGAGGTGAATGTTGTGTCGTGCAGTTCACTAAAACAAGTTCGTCCATCATAAGATATAATGTAACGATGCATCGCAGGAATATGCCAAAGACGAGCAGCCGCTGCCGGCGGACGCGCTGCGGCTGTCGCCGCCGGCGCTGGACTTCGGGCGCGCGGAGCTGGCGCGGCCCGCGGCGCTCACCGTCACCATCACCAACACTGCTAACACCACCATACACTTGGCCTCCGTCGCTGGCACCACGCCACACTTCCATGCATCTTTCTTCGAGTCTAAAGTAAGACTTTATCTTTATAGGTAACTACAGAAGTATCATCGTCATCAGTTATAGGCGGCCACTGCCGGGTATAAGTCTCTTCGTTACGATGTTAAAATTACTTACTGGTGGTAAAATCACCCTTTTTTCCAATGTACCCTATTATTGAACTATTTCGTTTGGTTGTATTTGTAGGAACCCTACAACATTATATAATACCCAGTGTATTTTCCTTTGTATGCTTTCAATATGTGAATAAAATGTGCGATATTTTTTAAATACCTATACAATTTTTGGTAAGAGCTCTTTTGAATCATTTTGGAGAAAAGAAGCACACCCTGTGTGCATAGAGATATTGTTTTGTAGTTTACTACCTGTGTCTGACCCTTGAACGGCCGGCGGCCGGCGAAAACATCCTCATCTTTATTCAGAAACGGATATGACATGGATGTGTGTGTGTGATATACTTTTGTATACATATGTGAAAGGTAACAATTTATTAATTTTTTAAATATAGCTTACAGAAAATTTTTGTATATAAATTTTATCTTGAATCAAAACAATATTAAATTATAAAAGACACATTTTATTTACCTTAGCTATTTTCATGTCTATATTTCAACGGTGCAAAGTTAATTTGCAATAGAAGAGGCACCTGGTGTCATGTCACATAGCATAGTAGCACTACTTGTTTACACTTACAGCGGTGAAGTGATGTAATATTTGCTTGTTTGTCGTGACCGCACTGCCCGACCTGTTGTTGTGTCCTACAGATGTTTACCATTCCTGATCTTGTAGCCTAAAAATAAAAATAAAAACACTAAGAAAAACCTAAAAAACGCCAATAAAGGAGTTATATTTTGCGGTAAAGTCATTCATCAAATTAGAAATGCATCCTACAAAAAGTTTTTTGATTAAAACTAACGTGAGATACAAACATTATTATATTTAGTGAACGGGTTACTCGGGCAGTAGCTGGCTCTATACGTGAGTAACCCGTTCACTAAATATAATAATAAAAAGAAGGTATTTAGCAATTTAAGCATTTTGCTTCATAGAAATAGAAAAGGCTAAGACCATAGAATTGTATTTTGACTTTCGTGGCTAAGACGCTCTTGCTTCTTGACCGATTTCGAAAATGGTTCTCAATTGTAATGTATACTTACGTTTTTTATGTATATTTCCCGATAACCTGAAGACGGCTTTTTTGTTGGAAACTGCATACTTGTCAAGAGGTCCCATAAAAATGTTATCAAAATCGGTAGTGTAGTCTGGTGTCGAAGTCCGTTCTTAACTTTTTAGTTTTGAAAAATGATAAGGCAATATGCTCGATCATGAAAATTCTGCTATGACGTTTGGCCAGCAAAAAAGACATTTGTGTTTTCTTGTATTCTTCATGCACAAAAAATGTAGTACCTAAGTTTAAAATACGTGCCGTAAATGTAGTAATAATTCATTATGATAAACATTTGTTTCGTCCAGAGGTTTGACGCAGAGTGCGGAAGGAAGTAGGGCCACCGCAGGTCGGCCCGTACGTGTTATCTATGTGTCAGTGTGATAAACAGCGGTTATGTTGTTGCATGGTCACTGAACTGTTCTCTTGTCCCTTGTCCAGCTGTTTCTGGGTCCTGTTTGCTTAGCTGTAATGGATTGGGTGGCTAATTAGTTTATTACCTTGACCGCCCTAGTTGTACCTACAATATATTACTGATTATTTGGTCGTGAGTTATTCAAAAACAAACAGGACCATATTTAAATGCATTGAAGCCGTCTCTGTGCTAGTATTAAACTATTAGTGTTACATTTTTACAATAAAATGCTTAAACCGATTAATTAAGTTAAACACAACTGAGTACATATTGCAGAGGCCGACACATTGACAAGGAACTTGACGTTAATTAAAATTACTTATTTGTATATGTAATCGTAAATATTTAATTTTTCTTGCATTCTGCCTGTTATACATAAAATATTTCGCGGAGGGCAGGGAAAGCTGAGCGGAAGCGGCGTCCGACATGTCGAGTAACGTAGATAAATGCACTTGATAACTTACTTTACGACAATAATCTGATGTCAGGAAGCAGTCTCACACTCACGTCACAATAATCTTGAATTTGCCGACGATAATTATTTGAAATAAAGTTGAAGGTCGCCATGTCTTAATTTGTCTATTTTAACTAACGTAAAAGGATATGAATTTTAATCTTTACTGCACTGCCTTATGATTATGAGCTATGCACATCAGCTGATGTGGACGCCGCGGGAGGTGTCGGTGACGCAACCTGTTACGCTACTGTTTATCGTTACATATTGTTACGAGCCGCGGATGCTGGACACTGATATCGTGTTACACATCCTAATTGGTGTTATCATCGACTTGATAACAACACACACGCCCGTGCCGTCTGTGAGATGATGAATGTATTGTTCAATCTTCGATACATAATACGAGTTGAGTGTGGAATCGCAAAAAATACCAAAGTGTAAAAATGGAAAACCGCTTTGCCTTCTCTCCGTGCCGCAAATTCACTTAAGAATCCTCTTGCCCTAGACTTTTCTATACAAACGTAGTCTACGTTTTATATTGAAACCACATGTCAGATTTCAGTAAAAAAAAATAATTTTAAAGAAATAGCAATTATCTAGGGTAATTAAATAAATATAAATAATAATAATTAATATATAGGGACAAATTACACTGATCGAGCTAGCCCTAAGGTAAGTTCGAGACTTGTGTTATAGGATACTAACTCAACGATACTATATTTTATAACAAATACATATATAGATAAACATCCAAGACCCAGGAAAAATTGAAAAAGGCCATTTTCCAACTTGCCCTGGCTGGGGATCGAACCCAGGACCTCCGGGTTGGCGGTCTTTGTTGGTTTTTGATATTATTGGTTTTTGATATCATAATAAAAATTATGAACTGGAAAGAAAATATTAGGATGTAGAAGTTTCCCATGCTGATGGTCAAAAATGATTTAACACACTGTAATCTATTTCAAGTTCATATTTTTACCGTCGGAAACCGATTATAACCCTAGATAAGTGCAATATTTTTGAAATTACAAAATGTATACTACGTTTGTGACTACGTTTGTATGGAAAAGTGTAGTTTGGTCTAGGGCAAGTTGACTCTTAACGCGCTGAGATAAAAAAAAGCAAACCGAAACTGAAGTCTTGAGACTCCGGCAGCTAATGAGTGCAATTTGAGTATTATCAACTGTAAAATAGTTATTATTCCTGTGGGAAACAGATTATGCATATGTATATGTATGAATAAACTGTAAAATTGAAGGTATCTTATTAATTTGATTACTTGATAAATTCTGTAAAGCAATGAACATATTCCAACATCGTGGGAGCCATCATAGCTGCCGATCCAGAGGAGAAGCAAGCCGCGCGCCCGGGGCGCGGGAAAATTTCGCATTTTGACGTGCAGCGTCAGTCAAGCTCGAATTTTTCCTGCGTCGCCGGCGCGCTCTCTGCGCGGCGGAGCCTGCGATGGAGGGACGAAGAACACTGATCTAATTTCTTATATTTAATGTAAAAACGGCTTTCATCTAATGTTATTGTAGTATAGTATTTCGATTTTAGTGTTATGCATTATATGTTTGCCCTGTGGTGTCATCGTTTTGTAACAATTTTTTTATACAAATTAAAGCAGATGTCTTAATGTTTAACGCAGATTCTCTTCCGAATAATAGTCAGGCTTCATCTCTCGTATTTATTGTATAACAAATTATGACTCCATTTTTAAAGTGTTCCATATAATTATGTATTAATCTCTCATACTAATTTTATGAGAAATTAATTATGATTTCACCTTGCAGCGTTCCGTATAAGTATGAATTAATATCTCTCATATGAGAAGTTCTGACTCCATTTTTGGAGTGTTTCATATAATTTTGTAAAATTTCCATTTGACGCGCGTTTATTACTGTTTTCAATTAAGACATTTTTGTCAACTTTGCACCGAACGTTGCACGCCAAATAAATGCTTGTAAAACATTGTCATTCAACCCGCACCTTTCAGTTGTATTGTGTAGTTCACCTCGAGCACGTTTGGTGTCCGCAGACGCTGGCGCCGCTCGCCAACACGACGTTCAGCGTGGTGTACCTGGGCCGGCGCGAGGGCCTGGTCTCCGCGCAACTCTTCATACACACTTCGCTCGGTGTACACAAATACCCGGTAACACATTTACAACTAAATTCGGTTGATATTTCATTACAAAGTTGTAGTACATAGGGCAATTTTTCTAAATACAGGATGATTTTGAACTCCCTAGCTTTATTTAAGGAACGCACTCTATATGTGATATAAAAAATACATGTTGAATTACTTTTAACTCGTTTCATAGTAAAAACCAAAGATATCAGGCGTCAAAGATATCCCAAAAATAAACGAATTTGTCGCCCGCGCCGCGCCCGTAGTGGTAAAGGCCGCGCGAGACGCGTTTACGCCGCAAGGTCATTGATCTTTATCGTTACGTACCTATTGTATTACGTTTTATAAGGGTAAATTCATTTTGATGCTCAAATGGCTGCTTATACCTCGCGTTTCTACCATTTACACGGTAGCACGATCGTGGTGCGTATTTTATTAGCGTTTTCGCATGTTAAGTAGCCCTGGGTGTGCTATACCAGGATGGGTGACCGTAAGTGGCATAAAAATTTGCAGCCTCCTTCAGCTATCATCGTTAGATAGCCGTCGTAAAGCTGCCTTAAGGCAGCTTGTAAAAATCTTGCAAACAGTGTTGGCCACTGTCGTAAACAAACGATAAACAATAAAGGCCGAATTTGGTCTTAATTTTATACCTAATCATAAGTCGCAAATTCCCTTCGTACTTTACGGGCTTAGTACCTTCAAAATACTGAAGCTGTTATTGTTACTAAGCAAGGAAAAAAACATAAGGTACCTACCTAAACACTAATAAAAATGATAGGTACGTAGAATAGTAGGTAATTAATAAAGCATTTACAGCTTCTGCATCGCCGAGCTGCATCTCGCGGGCTGGCTCGGGGGTTCCGCTCAAAAAACTCGAAGATGTCATCTTCTATCTCGACGACTAGACGTGGCGCTCCGCATCCTCATGCATGGGATGGTATCTCGAACTGACCATAGTCGAGAAGCCGTTGGTTTGCGGCCACAATCGTTTGGCGGTGAGCCACTGTAGCATTCGTTATGCCTTGAGCACGAAGTCGAGGAATGCTCTCACTTTCGTAGAGCCTCCTGGCTTCCCCAGTTTTCCCCACTTAGAATGTATACATGCGCACCATTTCGTAATACTCTCGTGCGGAATACGACATTGTTATGGATAAGATAAGAGACGCGCGCGGGAATAGTACATTATGGTACTAGTGTGTAACGGTAATCATCAATACACACGTGTATCATACGACGTTTTTCAACACATTTGTGAATAAAATAACAAAAAAACTCATTTATTTAGAGAAACAATTAGTAAATGTGCAGTTAGTAAAATTATAATTAACTGTTTTTGATGACATAGCGGTCTCAACAGATAGATTATTTATTGAAATACTTCATGTTCTATTGTAATTTAAAACGGCTCATTATTCGTGTAGGTAGGTGAAATCCAATCATTGGATGTACTTGGTGTTTCTTCAGTAGAAATCTTTTATAAAATTTTCAATATCGTCAGACGATTAAACCTTTGATTTCTTGCTTCTAAATCCATCGGATAGTGTCTTTAGTTAGATAAGCTTACAAATTAGAGTATGTTTTTAAGTCCACTCCATTCTTTGTTCAGACTGTACTTTTTAACATTGAGTATAAGAGCTAGATGATAATTCTTTAAAGTACGCCATGAACACATTTTCTGAAATCGCGCATCAGATTTGCGCCTATTCTGCCACGTACAAAATGGGGAATTTAAAGTTTTCTTTTATTACAGAGAAAACAAAAGTTATATTTGAGTGAAAGTTTTATTTATTAAACACGTACGAGTTAAAATTATCTATTTAAATAAGAAGTTGCATGAAATGACCAAGCAATAGGAACATTAATTTGTTTGTTCTATTGGATACGATCTTTTTTTTTTAATAAAACCTTTTTTAATAAGAACAAAGGAACTCAACGCAAGTACATACAATTCCATGAACTCAACCAATAAAATTAAAAAAAAATCTATAACTCACTAGTGAGTTATAGCAATGAAAAAGTCACAGTTTGATTATGGGTGTCATTATGTGCCTAATTGCGGTGACCATAGAGCCACTTTATGAGCAAGTGTGTTGAAAAAGAGCTTTACAACCTCCTGTGACGCGAGGGTTTTGCCGACTGGCGACTGGGGCGGCCGGTGCGGCGCGTGCGATTAGCGACAGGGTGGCGCGGGCGAGGCGAACGAGCAATGGTAGCGGCGTGACGGGAGTGAATCAGCTGTGTGTGTGTGCGGCCGTGCGGCCGGCTGAGCGAGTTCATTCATTATTCGGTTGGCCATGTATTGAAAATTTGCGGATTGTTCGTGATAATTTTTTTAAAACTTTTTATTTTTTTTATTGCAGTTTTGTGTTCTATTAGTGATTCTGATTCTAAGATTTCAATAAAGCTAGTGGGTTTAAAATCATCCTGTATAATTGTACCAAATCGTTCTTATTTAACACTAATTTCGTCTATTTTGAAACGCAATTTGTCAAATATGTAAGCATTTTTTCGGTACTGCAATTAAATTATTTAGAGCGAGACGATTTCAGGCTCGTATACGTGAGCAATAAAGACGAATATTAAGCCAATGCTGTAATTTCTTGACATCAGTGACGTATGAAGTTTCGAGTACAAATGGCGCGGTCGCATTGCAGGTGTCCGCGGAGGGCGTGGCCAACGAGTTCGACATATGGCCGATCATAGGCGTGCGGGTGCCGCTCAACGCCAGCCTGGAGCCGCTGCTCACCATGCGCAACCCCACCGACCGCACCATCCAGGTGACGGAGGTGTACTCGGGCAGCGCGTGGCTGGGGCTGCGGCTGCCGCACGGCGGGGCGGGCGCGCCGCGCGCGCTGTGGGCGCTGCCGCCGCACGCCGTGCGCCCGCTCGTGCGCCTGCGCCTGCACGCGCCGCCCAAGGCCGCGCAGCCCACCGCCACCGCCTACATACGGTCAGTCCGACGTTACACATTCTGCATTATGAGGTTCGCAGCGAGATCGTACTTTGATACGGGTGTGTTTGGTGCAGCATCAAGGCGAACATAACGGGCGGCGGGCTGGTGGTGGCGGTGGAGGCGCGCATGACGGCGCAGCAGGAGTTCCTCGACCCGCTGCAGCTGCGCGTGCGCCTGCGCGGCTCGAGGGACCCGCCCGAGTCGGTGAGACTGATACTGTCGTTCATCACTTCAATTTGCCAGTTCATTTTATTCGTGTATTATTATATACGGTTACGCACAATATCCTTGAGAAATGTTATGTAGTAGTTGATGCGTTTGTAGGGGTGAAGTATGAAGAACCGCGTAATAATTAAAGTTAGTTTAATTAAGTTAAAAGTAACAAAGATAGGCAGCGATTCTTTCCCTTGTCTCGGATGACGTTTGTTATCGTACTTAGTAATAAATTAAACAGATATTGTATTTAATTCATTCAATTTTGTGCGGTGTTGAGGCCGTACAATTGTATAAATTTCTCGTTGATAATATCAAGAGAATTATAATAAAAAAGTTGAAAAAAATATTATTACGTATAACTACTACTAATTGGCACCACTCAGCGTATGGAAACGATGTATCTTTACATCATGCCGCTGGTTTTCCGTTGTACTAAAAGATAAGAGAGAAAGCTCTACCAGATATCCATTGACAATGATCGAGTCGAAAGCATACGACGTATACTTAACATCTTTCATGGACACTACCTGTCGGCGCTCTCCCGCAGTGGGACATCCTGGCCGGCAGCAGCTCGGCGTCGGCCGTGGCGGCGTCGGCGCGGGCGTGGGGCGCGCGCTGCGCCAGCGCACCCTTCGCGCCGCGGCACCCGCTGGACGAGCCCGCGCGGGAGGCCAACGGCGCCGTCGACAGCGCTCACGGTAACAGTTTCACCCTCACAGCGCACCCTTCGCGCCGCGGCACCCGCTGGACGAGCCCGCGCGGGAGGCCAACGGCGCCGTCGACAGCGCTCACGGTAACAGTTTCACCCTCACAGCGCACCCTTCGCGCCGCGGCACCCGCTGGACGAGCCCGCGCGGGAGGCCAACGGCGCCGTCGACAGCGCACACGGTAACAGTTTCACCCTCAGCTGTTCGCGGTTACAGAACACTAATACGCTATTTTCCTACAAGTCAAATCAGATTCTTTTTTCTGAACATCAAAACAAACAGTTTCTGTGGGATTTTGTATGAAATACACGCAGATGACGTCATAGTTTTTATGGATCAAACAGCGCTCTTATTAATCAGTTTTTCTGCTATAATTATAATTTTAAAATTTTGTTAAAATGGATATGTTCAAAGACAAGTAACATTATTTTGCGATGTTTTATTTTGTTATCAGTATAAAATAATTTATTTTTTACTTAGGAAAATACCCAAGTATATATATAGCAAAAGACGATATGACGATTGTTTGTGTTACGCAGGTGTGAAATCGGAGGGCGTGACGGTGTCGCTACTGCGGCCGCAGTTCGACGCCTTCCAGCCGCCCACGCCCAGCGTGCGGCTCACGCTCGACTGTGAGTGCCTACTCCTCCTCCTCGACAATAAAAAGTGCGAAATAGTTTATCTCTTGTGTAATACAGAGTTTTACTTCCAGTTGCAAAGATGTGGGACAGCTTCGTGGCGGCGGAGGCGGAGGCGGCGGAGGCTGCGGGCGCGGGCGCGGCGCGGGCGGCGTGGTGCGCGGGCTTCGTGCGCGTGGGCCGCGCCGCGTTGCCCTACAGCGTGCGCCTGCGCGCCGGCGGGCTGGCGCTGCTGCCCAGCGCGCTGCAGTCAGTACCGAGCGACGCCTTTGATCGCTTACTCAGTTTCTTTTTTGACGAACTCCGTGGCGTAGTGCTCATCATAATAGTCCGCTACAGAGTGTTGCAAAATGGTCTTTTTTTTCAAATTGTCCTCGGTTTTGGATGTTTATATCTACAGTCTTTAAAATATAGCTTGATAAAAATGACAGTTGTCAAACAAGCCAAGTAGTGATGGAACGAAAATATCAAATCGAAATTGTGTGCACAAATTTTGACAATTATGAGTATTTTATGCTAGAAATATAAATAACCTACTAATTATTGATTTCAATGCTAATGAAATAAATGAGAGAGGTGTTCAAGTAAAACACGCTTGTAGGTTCGAATATTATAACCATTTAAAAAAATAACTATTAAAAAATCTACTTGTAGTGCCGACGAATCACTTGGAGAGTCCAACGTGAAATGTATGCGGCATCCGCGTAGTCATTATGAAAATCGTACTGGCATTGAACGTGTTTATAGGTTTATGTCAGAAGCTTTTCGAATAAACGTCAAGGGATAGTTGAGATATATTTGTTTACTTGTTATTTGAACACGTTTCTGTCCATAGATTCATAACGGCGAACAAAGAGGAAGTGATGAAGGAGAGAGAGGTGCGCGTGCGCAACGACTTTGACATGCCGGTGCGGCTGCTCGGGCTGCAGTACGACGAGGAACTGAGGACGCACTTCCACGTCAGTGTTCTGAGATTGTAATATATTGTGAAGTAAATTATAGCCGTCCAAGTGTGAGACGGATTATGTACAAGTTGTGTACCACTATCTATATAAAATATCGTTTGTCGTATGGGGCCCCACTTTAATATTTATTCTGCTTTTAGTATTTGTTGTTATATCGGCAACAGTGATACATCATCTGTAAAAATTTCAATTATCTAGCTATCAGTTATACAGCCTAGCGGCAGACAGACGGACAAGCGGAGTTTTAGGGTTTCGTTTTTTCTCTTTGGGTACGGAACCCTAAAAAAAATCTTTTTTTGTGTATTTTTAAATAATATTAGGATAATAGCGATGTTTTTGAGAGGGTCAGACGCATAACCTTTCCCACTGTCTTCGCTGTAACAGATGGAGCCACATTCGAATAATGCTTTGGTTGTGTATGTGCAGATAGAGGAGGCCGCGGGCGCGCGCTCCGTGCTCCGCGGCGGGGAGAGTACGCTGGTGGGCGTGCTGCGCCTGCGCGCCGCGCCCGCCGCCGGCGCCGCGCTCAGCGCGCGCCTGCGCGTGCTCAGCGACGTGGCGGCGCACGCGCTGCCCGTCACCGTCGCGCCCGGACGGTTCCGGCTGGTGAGGCGGCACTTGTCCATTTTTCCATTTTTTGCCACGAGTGAGATTTTAACTTACGTGTCTCGGCTAATTGTTCAGGGTGATTTGTAGTCACGGTAGCACAGTTGGAAGTGTATTCATAGTACAGATACGACGGGCGTGCGTTCAGATGTAATTCGTGACGAAAATTTTTTTAAAAAAATTATTAATTTTTAGTTTTTTTTCCGAGCATAATACACACACAACAGGAATTAGTCTCACAGTGTGTTGTTGTGTCGGGCAGGAGTGGGAGTGGCCGCACAGCTCGGACGGCACGCTGCGGCTGGGCACGCTGGGCACGTCGAGCACGCGGCGCGTGCCGCTGCTCCTGCACAACGACGGGCCCAGCGCCCTCTGCGTGCTGGAGCTGGGCGCAGAGCTGCCCGGCGCGCAGCTCGCGCTCGGGGACCACCAGCCCAATAGCACGGTACATCATTCTGCCAGTTCACCCTCGTCAACAAACTCGGTGAGCTGAAATAAAAGCACTGCGCCGTTGCAGCGCTGCGTGGAGGGCGGCGGCGCGCTGCGCGCGGAGCTGACGCTGGTGGCGCCGGCGCGCGCGGGCGAGCTGGCGGGCCGCGTGCGCGTGCGCTCCGACCACGCGCCCGCCTTCGCCGCCGTCACGCTCAGCGCCAGCCAGGGCAGCGTGCGCCCGGAACAGCTCTACGCTATGCAGGTTAGTTACAAAGTGGCTGCAACCTGTGTAGTGATGTTCTCGACCCCCACAAAGGGAAGATCTTCCTACCAGGCATGGTGTTGCGCTTGGGGAACCGATGGTGTATCATCGGAAGTTGTATACATATATAGTCAATTGCAACCAGAACTCGAATCTACATCATACTACAATCGAAGATCGAGATGTAGATTCTGCTAGTGCCAACTCGTATGATTCTTGTGAACAATGTTCATCGTTGTTTGTGGTTTATTGTTCCTCGTAGTGGCGGGGTAGAGGTCGCCACTCTTTTAATTATTTTTAAATTAATTTTAGTGGACTTTCTAATGTGAAATTGCCGTAGTTGGGTGTCCGATGGGCACAGTCCCGACCCTCACGACTAACACGTGGCACGTTGGTGCGCAGGGCGCGCCGTGGGCGCCGGCGCGCGCGCCGCTGGTGCTGCTGAGCAGCATGGCGCTGCGCATGCGGCCCACGCACGTCACCGCGCCGTCGCCCGAGCTGGACGTGCGGTGAGTGCACACGGGGGTACGCTCGGAGGAGGAACTAGTAGGCATGGCCCTAAAAATATATTTTGACGCAAATTAAGACCTATGTTCGTAATAAAGTTTATGTAAAAAGTTTTACTACAGATTGCAAAACATCGTTAGTACTTATTGAACCAAAGTAAAATAAATCTTATTCATGATACCTAAAAACCACAGACATAGATATAGATAGACGACTTAAATGCACCTACTTCGCGTGTAAGTTCTCAGACAAAGCGTCGAGGTTGGCCGCCGCTACTGACAGTCCGCGCGCGTCTGTGATTGCAGCCGGACGGCAGCGAAAAATAAAAAAATGCCTCGTAGCGTGATAATAAACTGCAACAGCCCAAAAATTGCAAGCGCCCAAAGTCAAGGACATATTTCCTATCACAGCTAAGTTATTTAAAAAGAAAAATATGCGTAAATTCATTTTAAAACAATTTTTTAAGCATTCCGGGCGGTGATTCCAAGATTATACCTAAATAAGTATAGATTAAGGTTTAAAAACTACATTCACATTACATTGCCGCGTTTGCTTTGAGCGTTTGATCCGACGTTGTGTGTTAAGAAGCAATGTATATCGAAACAAGCGATACTGTCGCGCATCGCTACGACGTCGTGGTACCGGCAATTTCTCATTCGTCAGTAAAATTTAGCGACTAGTGTAGTTCGTTCTACAACATATACCAATAATCGATTTTAATCGATATCGGACTGACTAATGATATAAACTATTATTAAAGAGCCAATTTAATAGATTATAAACAAGCTCATTTCCTAATTTACACTTTAGAAAACGAGGGTAATATTTTCAGAGTTCATGTATATAATATGGTCGCTCTTTGAACTACTGGTCACACGTTGGTGAACAAAACCGCGCGTGCGTCA
Organism: Acrobasis consociella; assembly: GCA_963555685.1. Lineage (NCBI taxonomy): Eukaryota > Metazoa > Arthropoda > Insecta > Lepidoptera > Pyralidae > Acrobasis > Acrobasis consociella. The sequence continues at coordinate 153,002 of OY743119.1, read as the reverse complement.
CTGCTCATTGCTCGTTAGTGAGTCGTCCATACTGCATTTCCCCCATTGAAGCGGTATATTTTCGATACCTCTACGCGGAGTGAGACAAGCCTGACATGGCTAAGAACGACCGCAAGGGAAGTTGCTTCAACATTTAAAAAACGCATTGAAATCGGTAAAAACGTGTTTTTTTATAGATAATGTACGGAACCCTTCGTTCGCGAATTCGACTCGCACTTGGCCGGCTATTTAAGAATAATAATAGTTTTATTTTTAAAGTTCAATTAAAATATTTACATTATTTGTAATTTTTAGTTTTAATTTAAATTTTAATAAGTTGGTATAGTTTAAATTTTAGTTAAATTGAAATAATTTGAGTACAAATATTTATTCTTTATTATCAAACAATTTTCCGTTTAGAATCATTTGTTTATCCAATTTCATATCATTCGTCAATCAGAAAATCGATTGTGATTTTTATCACAAATCGATTAACTTAAATGTTAATCGATCGTATGGTTAGCGAGCGCGGAGTGAGCGAGCGAGACCACAGATATAAAATCTATGAGTATGAGCGAGACGATCATGGCGGCGGCGTGCGTCTTCAATAAATCGTTTAAATCGTAGTGAGCGGTTTCTTTGAATCGGTTTGAATTTCCCATCACTAAAATTGCGTCTGACGTCACAGTAGGCATTAAAAAAGTTGGCACGCTTGGTTTCCATACAAATCTTGATACGTGCGTTATCTATTACATCTATATCTGTGCTAAAAACCATTATTAAAATAAATAAAAACTACGAATTAAACGAATTGTAAGTAACACAAATGTTTTGGCACAACGGTTTCGATACTAGTTCAGCACTCCACTAGTTTTTCTCTTTAGTAGAGATACATGTTCATTTGTAAAACGTTCAGACAAATCTTACAGTACACTAGCGCGTTCGTTGCGTTGCGCATTTATACGTAATTTACAGCAGTTCACAATGTGAAACAGTGAAAAAAATTAAAATACCGTATTTAAAAAAACTCTACCCTTCTCTATTAGCTGGTCGACGAGAGCAACGCGTACATATACTCTTTTTTATACACCGCTACTTTACATACCTAGTAAATATACTTCAGTTTTCATTATCAGTGACATTCATTTATCTCAGCTATCCGCGTCGGTAGCTCGCGGCACATGGTCCTTCGAGCCGGATGTAGCCTATAGAAATGACTGTTTGCTTCCAGACTCGACACGGAGGTTGACATAACGGCGGGCAAGCACACGGTGGGCACCCTGGAGTACTCGCCCGAGAAGCTGTGCGAGCCGGACTGTTACACCGGCCTCGACTTGGATTCTGAAGGTGAGCGGAATAGCCGGTGCAGTGCGTATTAATGAGATACAGGGTACGGATGGATCGCACATAGGTATTAAACATTACATTTATTACACATATACACAACATTATTTGGAATAGCTATAACCCGCGACTACATCCGCATAGAAGTCGAAAATGGTTACCTACTTGATTGTTCTATTTTGCAGACAGTAAGACGCATAATAAAGAGGCACGACATGGCGTCACAGCTACCATAGATTTAGTTTGGAATCCAAGATGGCCTTGTAAATTTTCATGAAGGTAATTAGGTTGTTGTACTGTGCAGAGGGCGCGGAGTGGCTGTCCCGCCTGGACACGGTGTCGCGCGGGCGCTCGGGCGCGACGCAGCTGGCGCTGGAGCTGGACAGCGCGCTGCTGGCGCGGCGGCTGGCGCGGTACGCCGCGCAGCGCGCCACACACGTCAACCACACGCTCTACCTGCACACCACTGAGGTACCACACCGCACACCAGGGGACGGGGGACACACCTGCAACAGTTTTATTTGGTTTTCTCTCAATGAATTTATAAGGGTGGCATATTTCTATCGCAGTAGGTTATCCTGTGAATATGGACATAAGTTTGTGAAATAAAAAAAAATAGTGTTTCTGCATACAGATTGTCTGCCGAGTCGAGCGCCGCCAGTTTTAATCTCTCTTAAGTTTTTTTTTCAGATTTCACGTATTATCCTTTCTAGTTAGCTTGGTTTACACATTGACAAGTGACAAGTAGGCGTGTGAATAAGCACTGACAAGTGATAAGTGCATAGATATCACTTCATCATCATTTAGCCGCACATACATTGATGGACATAGGCCTCTCCCAAGGATTGCCTGCATCACTTGTAACTAGTGAATCGTATGTCAGGTGGTGCAGATCCCGGTGGCGGTGTCGCTGTGGTGGGTGTGGCCGCGGCTGGCGCGCGCGGGCGCGGGCGGCGCGCTGTGCGGCGTGGGCTCGGCGCTGGCGCTGCGCCTGCGCGTGCGCAACCCCAGCTCGCGCCCGCTGCTGCTGCAGCCCATCCTCGCCGCGCCGCTCTCCAAGGACAGCGCCGCGCTCGACGCCGTGTAATATTTTATCGCAATTATGCATTTTTTGGGAGAGCTAAAAAAGAGATGTGTGGATGACGTGAGGTTTGTCAGAATTGTAGTAAGTGGAGGTACATTGTTTCTGCTTACCCTATATGGAGGTCTTTTTTTCTGCTCACCCTACCAATATCTATGTAAAATAATTTGCTATGATGTTTTCTTTTTTTCTGTGGATGTTTTCCATTTTCGAAATAAAACAAAGTTTGATTTCCAGCGAGGGCTGGGAGGAGCGGCAGCAGTGCTCGGAGTGCACGTGGTCGCCCGACACGTTCTCGCTCAGCTCGTGGCGGGCGGTGGCGGGCGACGTGCGCGTGTGGCGCGAGCGCGGCGGCGGCGGCGGCGGCGGCGGCGGCGGCGGCGGCGGCGGCGGCGGCGGCGGCGGCGCGCTGCCCGCGCTGCTGCTGGCGCCCGCCGCCGAGCTGGAGCTGCAAGTCGACTTCGCGCCCGTCGTCGCCGCGCCGCTCGCCGCCAAGCTGTACCTGCGGTGAGCGCTGCCACTTCTTCGTTATAGTCTAGCTGGTGACAATATTGCATCACGCCGCAATACTTGTTATCATAAAGTCTCCTTTCAATGCCCTTGGCGTAAACGAGTAATCTACTAATATTACAGTGTTTTTCCGTTATTTTTTTAATTTGATGAGTAATCGTTTATTGCAGCAACAACCTGACGATATTGGAAAGCGTGCACGTGTGGGGGCACGGCGTGTATCCCAGCTTCGAGCTGGCGGGCCGCCGGCCCGGACGACACACGCCGCTCACCTTCGAGGTACACCCTGATTGATATTAACGGTTCCAGTCGTGTACCTTGTACAGTACAACCTGGATTTTAATTTACTTGACAAACAAAAACATTATTTTTTGTATGACGTTACTTTTAAATTAATACATATCGTTAGTATGTTAATTGGCTTGTCAAGTAATTTTTAAAAAGATCTGATTCGCAATCCTTTTCTAGGAATAGCCTCTAGGAGAAGCTTTCTTTAATCAGATTTTAAAATTAGGTCTTAATTAATTAAATATTTGCAAAAATCCCATTGACCTACATTTTCCAGCAAGGTCAAGCTTATTTGAGGAAGTGATGTCATAATGAAGATTTTATGAGTAATGTTGGCAATTTCCACTTTCAGTACTGTACTGAAACGCCATTTTTGAAACGTGGTGTCACCTAAACGACTGGTTTTTCCATACAAAAACCGTTCGTTTAGTGACTCCGCGTTTCGAAAATGGCACCACTGTATTATATGTCACTGTCATCTACCAACACAACAACTTGACAACAACCAACATAACGAAGGTTATTTAAACAGTAGACATTGACAGTTGACAGATGGCATTGTTTTTTTACTGCAGGCATAGGAAAAATGTAAATTTCGATTGATGCGTGTCGTCACTTCCGGTGTAATGTTTAAAATTAAATAAAAAAATCCCGATAACACGTAGATTTTTTTTATTCAAATTAGTTTCTTAAAATTGTCTATATTTTCGAATAAAGGCAGGCACCTTTAACACTTTTATATATTTTAGGCCCAACACAGACGACAGACTTTTTGTCCGATCGTGTCTGTGGCGCACAAATAGTCTCCGTGGCGCGCAAAAAGTCTTTCGCGGATTGTTCACGGACTCAACACACACGACGCACATTTTGAATCATTCTGTCGGCAGAACTGTAGGGACGGGACACGTACAGTTTTACACGCCATGGAAGTGCAAAGATTGCGATGTATTATTTTATACTTGAAGTATAGAAAAAGAACAAGTAATAGAAAATTTTGGGTACATCTATACTTTCGGAGAGATTACTAAAAGGACAATTCCATATTAAACATGCAATTTTAAAACAATATCCGGACAAATTTTTCAAATTTTATAAAATGTCTATTAATTCTTTTAATGAGTTGCTATTCATTTTAAGACCGGCTTTGACACATTCGGAAACAATAATGAGAAAATGCATTGGTCCAGAAGAAAGGCTATACTAGGCATGATACTCGGACTTTGAAGTATCATAAATTGCAGGTCTGTTTTGTATTTCATGAATTAACATCGGTACATCTATCTCTAGTGTCATGCTATAATACCGCGCACGTCACGTCACTAGCCGAGTGCAGGTCACAGACTAAAGTGCGCGACGTCTGTGTTAGCGCGGGTTAAAGCATACGTTGTATTTTTTCGCACACTTTTAGTGCGGTGTGGCGCGGCGCGGCGCGGCGCGGTCTGCCAAAATTACACGGATTTTTTGTGCGCCGCACTTTTTGTGCGTCGTGTGTGTTACTGCATGTGATTCCATAGGTTCTATTTTCACAGACTAAAAAGTGCGGCGCGGATAGTCTGTCGTTTGCGTTGGGCCTTAGTTGACTACCCAATTGTTTTTTTTTTACATGGCTGACAAAAAATAGCTACTGAGAGCTAATATATTTAGTGTGCACGCTACGTTGATTCCTAGAAGGTTGTTCAGTTTGCGTGTGCGGCAGGTGACGGAGTGCGGCGCGGGCGGCGCGGGCTTTGTGCGGCGCGCGGTGCTGGCGCGCAACACGGGCCGCGTGGGCGTGCGCCTGCGCGGCTGGCGGCTGGCCGGCGCGGCGTGCGGCGCGCGCGGCTTCCGCCTCGAGCCGTGCGCGCCGCTCGCGCTGGCGCCCAACGAGTCGCGCGCGCTCACGCTGGCCTTCGCGCCCGACTGGTCGCTGGCGCGCGTGCCCGCCACGCTCGAGGTGCGGTGTAATATCGATATTGTTACTGTTTTCCAAGGTCGCAATGTGCTTGCCACGCTTTACTGAACCTCGGCTGCTTGCAGGTGATGACGGACCTGGGGCTGGCGGAGTTCTCGCTGGCGGCGCTCGTGCCGGCGCGGCTGCTGGCGGCGTGCGCGGGCGCGGCGCCGCGGCCGCCCTTCGAGCCCGCGCTGCGCGCCGCCGGCACGCTGCTGGCGCTGGCGGCGCTGGCGCTGGTGCTGGCCGCCGCCGCCATCGACGCCGAGCGCGAGCTGCGCCGGGCGAGGGCGGCCAGGCCGCAGGTAGCTACCGTCCGAACTGTCATGATGATCAACTTTATCTATATTTCGACCGTTCGCTATATTGTATATTTTAAAATAAAATATGCTTATTTTCATTGCGAAAGAAAATTTAAATTGCATTTTTCGCGCTGGACCGTACGTTTGCACAAAAAAAATGCGTGAAAGCCAATCTTAAAAATGCGGGAAAGCTAATTCAGTAAACCACGGATTGATAACATGTATAGTCTCTGCAGTAAACATGGCATAGTTGAATTATTTCTTTACATTTATCATATAAGCATTAGACATACCTCGGCGGGAATGGGATTGCCGGACTCATTCTTATTGTCAATCAATTGAAAACTACTCGTCCGGCAATACCTTACTTCGCGGCAGCTGCACTAATGTACTATTATTTATTTATTTTTCATTTTAATTTAAGTTCTCGATTAGGTCATAAAAACATCGCGCTGCCTTAAAGGCCATTATATTATTAATTTTCGTGTGATTTTATCACAACATTTTAATAAAATTTACGTATTTATACACGCTGAATTTTCTTCGAGACCACGCACACGTAGTTACGCCCGTCCAAAAACAGCCGCATCAGTTCGATGAACTTCGCCGGCCGGCCGGCGGCGATACTACTAATTGATCTCACGATTTTACTTTCAGAGTTTTAGTAACAAAATTTTGTTACTGAATTTTTATTTTAACTAGCTAATTAGGTCTCACTAACGATCTTTATGAAGTGGCCTTCGGCTCCAAAACCAATAAAAAATCACCGTGTATATGCTTGAAAAATGCCTACATTTCTGAGCACGTTTGAGAAAATGTTTCATGCTTTATAAGCTACGAATGTTCATCCTATCCCGCAGGCCCCGCCGGCCCGCGCGCCGTTGGACCTCCGCGGCGTGACAGCGGAGTGCCGCGCCGAGTCGCCGAGTGCGCGTGCGCCGGTGGCGCCGACGCCCGCGCGCCGCAAGCGGGCGCCGCGCCGCCCCGCCGCGCCGCTCGACCCGCAGGCCGAGCGGCGCGCCTTCGAGCGCTGGCGGGCCGAGGTGCTGCGGCGCGCCGACGACGACGACCACTCCAGCGAGGACGCCGACGCCGAGCCGGACGCCGAGACCGACTCCACGCCCCCGCCTGAAGCGCCCGAACCCGACGAATCTCAAATCGACGAAGCGGAGCTGCCCATCGAGCGCGAGTTCCCGTCCCAGGCGGACGAGGACGTCGTCTCCACGGGGTCCGATACGTCGTCTCCGGGGGACGAGCGGGACGAGCCGGAAGTCGACGACGTGGAGGACTCCAGTACGCCCCCGGCGCCCGCGGAAGACCGCGAGCCGGAGAACGACGACAGTCCGGCGGCGGCGGCCGGCGACCCGCAGCAGCGCCCCGCGCGCGCCAGCCCGCCGCCGCGCCGCGACCCGCGCCCGCGCCCCGACGGCGACTCCGGCAGGACCAGGGCGCCGCCGAGACACCACAACAGGAAAGAAAAGGTGCCTCACTTTTACCCAAAACAGCCAAATGGAGGTTGTATTTTTATAATTAAAAACTGATTCGTAAGCCACAAAGTTCAAATTCTCTCAATGAGTCGATTGTTGAACCATTCGTAAGTTTGCACCGGTGCATTATTGTGTTCCCAGGCGAGCCGCCGCCGGCTGTCGGAGCGCAGCAGCGGCGAGCGCGCCCTTGCGCCGGCGGTGCGCGCGGCGGGCGCGGGCGAGGGCCGCGCGCCGCCGGCGCTGCGCCGCGGCGCCACGTGGAGCTCCGTCGTCGCGGAGGGCGCCGGCGCCGCGCAGCCACCGCTCAGGTAACGCTGGCGGAGCTGTGCCCGACTGGCTTCGCTCGTCTACTTACGACGAAATTATTAATCGACGATGAGCTCGGATCGATAAGTTGTGATTGTGTGTGCAGCAGTTCGCCGGCGGCCCCGCTGGCGCCGATCGGCTCGGACGTGCGGCGGCGCGCGGAGGGCCGGCCGGCGCAGTCGCTGTTCTACTTCAACGAGGCGCCGCCCGCGCCCGAGCCCGGCTTCACCTGGCACTCGCAGAACGACTACGCCGCGCCCGTCTACAGAGGTGTGTATTTCTACACTTTGGAGATCTTAACTAATCCTATGAAAAAAACCACTTATTTAGCACCCTCCCCTCCGCCTCTGATTGCCTAATCCTGTTTTTTTATATTACTACTAGCTGAAATCCGTGACTTCGTCCGCGTAGAAGTCGAAAATGGTTATAATAGGTTTTTTTTTTGTAATCAAATTTTTTATAACATATGAATCATTGAGTTAAAATGTTTAAATATAGTGTAGGAATTTAAGGGAATAATTAAAATTTTCCCTTTCTCTTTCCCGACGACTTGACTTGAGCCACAGATTACTAATAAGTTACTACGTAACAGATACATCACTTCCCCACAAACGCCAAATACCTACGCTTTATTTAACTAAACTTTCCAGCTGTCAAGCGACGCGAGGAAATATGAGCTTAGTAATTCGTTATAATAATCTGTCGCAGTAAAGTACATCGCAATAAGAAACATGCGATATTGAGTAATTCGTTGTAGCATACTTTCTAGTTCACGTTACTCGTTTTTATATACTTTACTAGATTTGCTCGATGGCCCAGCGGGAGTGCGCACTAGCGCTTTCGCATGTAAAGCGGCACTGGGCGTGGTCCGCACTTGGATGGGTGACCACAAGTGGCATAAAAATTGAGCTCCCCTGTGCTTCCGAAGGCACGTATAAGCCATTGATCCCGGCTGTCATATTGTATGGCAGTCGTTATGCTGTGTCAGATGCATTTAAGCAGCTTAAAGTGTTTATGTTGTGTTATCATTTAGTGAGCTAAGATTTGAGAGCCATGTGTCAGAGGTTGTTAGGAACTGCTTTTTCCGTCTGAAAGTCCTTTACAAGGTGCGTAATATCTTATCTGAAGAGGTACGCATTAGGCTTTGCGAGTCGTTAATTTTATCACGACTTAACTATGGAGATTTGGTTTACGGACCACGTCTATTGGAGAGAACCCGTCGCCTAGTGCAGCGAGCTCAGAATGCATGTTGTAGATTTATTTTTGATGTTCCTCCACGAAGCCATATCACTCCATATCTAAACAACGCGTCCATGCTAAATATGAATTCGCGTAGACAATTACATCTGGCTACCTTGCTGTTTGGAGTAATTAAAAGTAAAAAACCGGAATATCTCTTCTGTAAACTTAAATTCTATAACAAGTTAAATGCACGATCTTGTAGACCCCAACTGCTTGTTCATGGACATAAAACTGCTGCATTCAGAGGCAGCTTCCGATACCAGGCGACTAAATGGTGGAACAACATACCTCCGCCAATCAAACTGCAAACTAAATATTCATTTAAAAAACAAATACGCACTCACCTGCTAGAAAAGCAAAAACACAACAATCCAACAAGTCGCCGGTAACGGTTGCTGACATGCCAACACAACTTTAAATTATAATATGGTTCAATTTATTTCGGGACACGCTTTTGATGTGCAATAATATCAGCGGAAAACTTTATTTTCTTTAATTTCACTACAACAGCACTACCCACATTTATAATTATTGTATTATGTCGTACTTCGAATATTTATTTATTGTGTGTCTATATGTCTTGTAGTTTATTCTTGTTTTTATAGTCTTTAACACGTTAATTTAACAATCTTCACAACTGATCGCACTTGCACCTATACCTAAGGTTTTAGCTGAAAATCAGCGCATTGCTCTTTGAGCAATATTGTCGCTAAGCCTACGACCTTTTTGTGCAACTGCAGCATACACATCACATCGCTAAAAACTTGTTCTTGATATACTAAAAAATAATTCGTGTATTTCTTTGTGTGTGATTGTGTTTGTGCAGTTTTCACAAATAAACGTTATATCTATCTATCTTAAAAAATCTGAAACTAGTGTTGGCCAATTACACACACGAAAAACAATAACATATACTTTCTACAGTACATCGATGTTTTAACTTTAGACGTTCAGTAGGACAGTCAAACTTCATACCTACAAAATAATCTCATTGGACGAGACAGTACCTACTAAACCGTATTCTATACAGTCGTAAATGTTATAAAAAGAAGTCCACTTTTTATAACAAAACAATGAATTCTAGTAAAAATTAATACCGAAACAGAAACACTTACTTTTTCTCGTCTTTTGGCGATGTGAAAAACGACAATTGTTTATTGGAGTTTTGATTTGACATTCGAATACCGCACAATAATATCTTGAATTTGACATCGTTAAAACCCTTGCTTATATTGTAAAGAAACAGTACCCCGACAGACCCCGTTTCACCCCCTTAAGGAATGAGTTTTGAAAAATCCTTTCTCAGTGCACCTTTGGACCTCATATGGAATCTATGTACCAAATTTAGAGTCTAGGCCCAGTGGTTTGGGCTGTGCGTTGACATGTCAGTCAGTCATCAATCAGTTTCTTTTTTCCCGTACCTGTTCCCGTTTCCGTTCAGGGGGTGAGTTTTGAAAAATTCTTCCTTAGTGCTCCTCTAGATTTCATAAGGAACCTATTTGCCAAATTTTGAGTCTCTCCCAGCGGTTTGGGTTATGCATTCATATTTCAGCCAGTCACTAATAAGTCACTTTCTTTTGTCCCGTTCCCAATGTAAAAAATCTAAACTAATCTTGTTTCTCCATACAAACTTTGGACCCTCGTTTCACCTCCTTAGGCTGCGTTTCCACTGAAGCGGAGCAGAGCGGAGAGGAGAGAAATTGACCAATGACAATGCCGAAATCTCCGCTCCGCTGTTTGAATTGAAGCGGAGCGGAGATTTCGAGCATTGTGATTGGTCAATTTCTCTCCTCTCCGCAGTCAGTCATTCATTCAGTTTCTTCTTTTATATATACAATGTACTTTTTAATTAAGTACAAATATTTTAAGGGGCAATTCAGTCCATCATTACTAACAACTATTACCAATAAATGTATATTGAAATACGAAAAAAATATTTTCATTTTCCATAGTACTAATATCACGTGACTAATTCGGTTTGTATGAGAATTTAAAAATTATTTTTCGTATTTCGATATACATTTATTGGGAAAAGTTGTTCAAAATGATTGACTGAACCACCCCTTAAAATATTTGTACTTAATTAAAAAGGACATTGTATACACGGTGATTTTTCAATGGTTTTAAAGCCAAAGGCCACTTCGTAGGCATTCTTAGTAAGACCTAATTAGCCAGTCAAAATAAAAATTCAGAAACAAAAAATGTTGCCTCAAACTCGAAAGTAAAATTGTGAGATTAATTAGTGGTACCGCCGCCATACAACGCCCGCCGGCCGGCCGGGGTCATCGACATTACGCAGCCGGCGGCCGGCGTATAACTACGTGGTCTCGATCGAAAATCATTTACGCAACTTTTTTATCTTATGACATACAGAAATTTGGATTACATATATGGATAGAGGAATTTATTTACTATACGACATTTTTTATTTCAAAACCAATAAAAAGTCAGCCTGTATAGATAGATTGAATCCTGGCAAAAATAGTGAGATGACGTCCTGAACTGTTTCGCAGAGGAGCCCCTGGCCACCAGCAACGGCACGTCGGGCTACGGCTCGATCGGGTCGGTGTGGGGCGCGGGCGGGGCGCCGCTGGCGCCGCGCGCGCCGCCGGCGTGGCTGTGGGGCGGCGCGGTGCGGCCGCCGCCCGGCTTCGGCGCGCCGGCGCGGCCCGCGCCCCGCGCCTACGACCCGTTCCGCTCGCTGGCCTCCATCTGGGGCCCGGGCGCGCTGGACTGGCGCCGCGACCCCGAGCCGCAGCCGCCCGCCGACCACTGAACCCCCGCGGACCGGCGCTCTAGTCTGCCCCCCGCGCCGCGACCCGCTACATACAGTGCTCCCTACTTGATCGTCTGTTGAAGACTGAATAAAACTTACGTTTCTAAACTCATTCTTGAAGTTTCATTATCTTTGTGTAAATCAACTAATAAAATAAGACTCTCAAATGCCTCAAAATCTAAACTTTAAAATTAATCATTACTCCAAAAACTTTTTTTAATTACCTAAAATAGTTTAATTGCTCTGAATTGGGTCTGGTGGGGTCCTGGGGTCAAAAATAATGTCAATTGTTCATGCCCACCCCCAACCCGTCTGGTCAGCGTAGAGAATGTAGGTCAAGACCTGCTGCTCTGGCCAAGTATGGCTCTGGTAGTACAGAGGGTCGTGCTCCTGCAGTGGAGACCTGATGATGATAATCATGCCCCATTTTCGACATAATTTTAGATTCATAATTGTAGAAAACTATTCGTATTATTAAAATTAGTAAATATTTGAAGTGACTAATAAAAAAAATTAACAGTGCTTAAAATAGACTAAGAGGGGGCCGTATGCAACCCTACCTCGAGTAGCAAAATGTGACATATGTAGAGTGTTGCATATTAAAAAGATAATGTCTTTGTACAGGGTTGCCTGGGCATAACCTGGAGCATTTTGTACAGTCAGCAAAAAAGTGATAATTTTTTGGGTGTAAATTATATCTCATCGAGTAGTATTTAGGTACGTAGTACACATTCGATAGTCCTTATCAAGAAGTGCCAAAATGTATAGGGTTGGTTGCCTCGCCTAATTCTGGCACTTTCGTGAGTCGGACTGATTTTAAGGAGGCAATTTTTTGAAAATACCTCGACAAGTAGCGAAATGAAACTCGTGCCATTCAATAATTCTATTCATCCTCTCAATATTTAATTTAGGTTGCCGGCCCTATACCTGGAGTTTTTCTTAGTCAGCCGTGGCCTTTGAACATAAACAAAGAAAAATTGACTGATGCAAAAACAACGTGGAATTAAGTCCAGGGTGGTAAATGAGATTGATTAGATGTAATGACAGATTATAATATAATCTGTCATTACCTACTGTAGTATTGTCTGTATTAACCTACATATTATGTAGGTTTATATTATAAACAACCTTGAAAAGGAGAAAATACAAATTTGGCCCAAAGTCAAAGTTCCAGCTATAAGGCGGCTTTGATTTTAATAGTCGGTACTACTAATAGTGATCATTTGTTAGTATGGCATAAAACCCATGGAGTTATTCCACAACTTTTTAAAATAATCACTTTTTTGCTGACTGTACTAAATGCTCCAGGTTATGCCCAGGCAACTGAGGCAACCCTGTACATTAAGACATCTTTATATGCAACACCCTACATATATTTTTTGCTGCTCGATGAGGTATGGTTGCATACGGCCCAATCTTAGTCTAAAATAGACACATCAGCTGTAAGCTGCTTATAAATAAAAAGCGCTATTTGACTCTGAAATTATGGCGTCATCTGCCTGTATTTCATACAAATCCCATACATACAGTACTGGGATGTACACTACTATTAACATAAATTATAAACGTCCAGTACGAAAGACGTCCGACACGATAAATGACCAATGCGAAAATGACCAATACGAAAAATGTCCAATCCGAAAAATGTACAATACGAAAAATGCCCAATAAGAAAAATGTCCATTTGAACTTTTGATGTTTAATAAAAGTATCTGATTTGTTGATAAATAGCAGATTGCAAGCCACGTTAGCCACGTACAGATTATCTAATTTGGTCCTTATCTTGAATGATTTGGGGCCATGATAGTGATAACTATAATTCAGGGGTCACTTGTAGGTATATTATATTATTTTACTTTAAATGCGTTTCTTCAATACAAAATAATTTATTACTAAAAATTAATAAAATTTTACATCACATTACATTCTCTTTATTTTGAGAATTCACATTTTTCTAATTTTGAGAATAATACTTTTTCAAAGCAAAAATATTTCAATCTCAATATGTACAAAGAACATTTAAAACAATGCTCATAATTAAACTACACTTTATGCTTACAAGATCAAATGGGACTATATCTCTGTTTGGTTAGATATTAATTCAGAATTAATGTCCCTTTGCAAAAGTCTCTTCTCCAAAGGTACTTTTGGAAAATATGAACAAGAATGGGTTCTCAACTTTTCATTGCATAACACCAACTCTTATATTTTTCTTCACATCATATCAGAGTGTGCGTACACATCAATGCTCCTTGGGAATGCATTTATAATAAAAAAAATATCGAGCGTCTCGCAAAAAAATAGAAATTTAGTCCCATTGTCTCTCTGTATGTCTCACTTTCCTTAGTATCTGTACTTGGTAGAGTAGTCTTTGGGAGAGACAACGAGACCGCGGCCCTTGCGCGCACCGCGGTATACTGTCTCAATGATGTCGATCATCTCCTGCTTGTCCTCCAGGGGCCAGTTGATCTTGTTGTTGTTGCCCGTGCCCAAGTCAATCATGATGTGCTTGTTACGGAAGAAGAACATCACCGTGCATGGGTCATACAACTCGTACCTGCAAATAAAAGTATTAGCCCTCAATTATAGTATTTTCCCTGGAGTATGTATATGTTACGGCTAAAACCAGAAATGCGGCTACGCCTAGGTTTAGCTGGCTAGAACTAGGTGCAACCGGTCTCAGATGGCTACACTTAGGTGTATCCTACTTATCTTCGGCTAGAACTAGGTTTAGCCTTAATCATTCTGGCTAGAACTAGGTGCAGCCAATCGCAGGTGGCTAAAATTAGGTGTTTTCTATGTATATTGGGTTTCAACTAGGTTTTTAGTTAAGTTTAGCATTTTGTTTTGGGTAAGAGTCTTTGTTTTGCATATCCTGATTTATTCGAATAACGTATTGTGCCCATCGACAAAACATTTTTTGAAAACAAATCATGGCAATCTACGTAAAGATTTATAACCCCTGAGAAAAAGAGGGGTGTTATAAGATTGACGCTATTGTGTTTGTCTGTCTACCTATCTATGTCTGTCTGTGGCGTCGTAGCTCTCGAGCAGACGGACCGATTTCGATGCGGTTTTCTTACATGAATGCAAGTTTTCTTGCGGTGGTATGTTTGATGCAAATCGGTTCAGCCGTTTAAATGTTATTGGGAGTTAACGCTTGAAAGTCAGGGTTTTTTAATTAGCCTGGCAAATAATAAATGGTACTACGTATATCAATTCCACTAAACATCGGTTGGAATATGTATAAAAGGTGTAACAAAATATATTGAAACTATGTTAAGGGTGAATTCCATGATATTAAACAACTTTCCCTAAGGAATATGTATTGAAATAAGAAAAGTAATTCTTGGCCTCCCATACAAGTTGACTGATCAGCTGATCCGAGTATGTATGGAAAGCCAAAAATATTTTTCATATTTCGACACATATTTCCTTTGGTAAGTTGTTCACAATAGTTTCAGGATATTTTGTTAGGTCTTATATAGTAAACCCTTTCCATGCGGGACTATTAATTCAATTGCGTACACTTTGTACGAGGTTTTGTATGAGGTGGGCATACTACATAACGGTGGGCGAGATATTACGTCCTAATAAGATGGTATTTCTGTACGGAGGGCGTATCATTGCGTCAATAGCAATTCCGTTACCAGACGCGGTTAGCGTAATATTACGTTTTCAATATTATATAGACAAATTTGGTGTTGCCATACTTGTTATAGATATTTATATAACATGCTTAGTTGTACTTTTTTTTCATTGTTATTTAATAAATATTAACGTCTAAAAATGTAAAAAATATATAGCTCTGTAGATTTTTTCTACATTTTTAAGAAATAATTACTATACATATGCATTAGAAAAAGAACAAAATTATCACCGTTTTTCTTGGACTTTGAATATTAATAACAATGAAACTGGATAATGACAAGCATGCAACCCAGGTACAACAACCATATACATAATAATAAGTGAGTATTTTTCTATCGTTTCATGCAAGTTCGCTGTGTTTTCATTCACCGTACAGGAGCACTAAGTTTCTTATTGGTCTAGCCGTATGTACAGAAGATTTTATGTTAACGTAATAATACGCCCATCGTGTGGTAAACTGTTTAAGTTTAAACGTAACATTACGCCAGCCGCATGGAAAGGGTTAAGCTACTCATCACTTATCTCTTAAACCTGAGTTTAACCACCTGCGATCGGCTGCACCTAATTCTAGCCGGAACGAGAAAGGCTAAACCTAGTTCTAGCCGAAGATAAGTAGGATACACCTAAGTGTAGCCGTTGGAGACCGGCTGCATCTAGTTCTAGCCGGCTAAACCTAGGCGTAGCCGCATTTCGGGATTTAGCCGTAAAATATACATATATTGAGGTAAGCACTGTCTGTTTTGCAATTCCACAAAATATTTAATATAGATACAGATGACAGACAACATTTACAATCATTTCGGTACAGAATAGGTACCTAAATATCTTTATATGTAAAAACCCTGCCCTAATTAAATTGCGATGCTAACTTTCACTCACATTTTGTTAAAATCTGGCACTTCTGTGATGTCCACAAGGTAGATGACAGCAAAGTTCTTCACTTTCTCTGCAATGCTATACAGCACTTCATCCATTTTCATACACGTCGGATCCCAGTCGTGGCCAAATCTTATGACCTATAAATTAATGATTTAATGATTTAATGATGAAAAAGTCAGTATAAAATTAAATAACCCCTACATTTTTAGTATTTTCCCAAAAGATTGGATAGTTCTCGAAAATTCTAACCTAAATAATGGAAACAGTTACTTACCACGACGCGGTCTTCCTCGGATAGTATCGCTTGGTCTACTTGCCAGCCATTGTGTAAATGTCCCAACATGTAACTCATCTTGATAACTTTGAAAAATGCCTTTCTTCCAAAAAATGCACAACAACAAATTACAAATCAAATTAATCAAAACAGACAGCTGTTTGTCTTTTTTTTTTCTTTTCTTGATTATGGCGGTCAAACTTCGTTGAAGCTTATTTTGCCAGTGTCTAGTAATATATCTTTTTTATTCCTAATCCTAAACCCTTAAGCCCTTAACTATACAATCAAAGGTTGGCATAGGTCCTTTGATTGCTTCACGGGAGCTTCTGGAGACAAATCTATACGAGTCCACTGGTTTTCATAGCCGATTGAGTGGCGGACGCCTGAGCGGACGCCACCCAAAGAAAGAAAAGAAAGAAAGAAAGAAAAGCTTTATTCGACAATCAAAACCATTACAGCTTACATATAGGTAAATACAATAAAACATACAAATACGAATTGCCGAAAAGGCGACCAGCTCAGCTATGTGCTGATGGCGGTTTGCCACAGCGCTGATTTTCAGCTGGTGCCAAAATAAATGGGTTAAGATGGCTTACATAAAACAAGAGAGAAAAATCAAAAAAAATAACAAAATCAGCTCTGTAAAACTGCTTCTATACATTATTTACACAAAAAAAGATTTTAAAGTTTTAATCTGACTTTTATATCTATTAAAATAAAGCTCACAACAATGTAGTAACTAATTACAAACTAAGAAACAATAACGGAAGAAAAAGAATTGTATATGACAATAGACTATGTGAATAGACAACAGTAATATATATATAATATTTATACTTAAACAGCTATATTATATATAGCAAAGACGCCCACCGCAGTCCGCAAATAAATATCACTACAACCGCACTATGACTGTCCATCCACTTTAAACATTTCACTTATTGTCCATGAGAATGAGCATTTATAACACCAAACTACACCAATTTCATATTATAAAGTCCACTAGA
Organism: Acrobasis consociella; assembly: GCA_963555685.1. NCBI lineage: Eukaryota > Metazoa > Arthropoda > Insecta > Lepidoptera > Pyralidae > Acrobasis > Acrobasis consociella. Next base: position 135,946 of record OY743119.1, on the reverse strand, counting down.
ATCAATTTGCAAAACAATTTAAAGCAAACTCCAACTGGACCCCTTGACTTCCCGCCAAAAACCCAGCTTTTTGTCTTTTTTTTTTCTTGATTATGGCGATCAAACTTCGTTGAAGCTTATTTTGCCAGTGTCTAGTAATATCTCTTTTATATTCCTAATCCTAAATCCTTTACTATACAATCAAAGGTTGGTATAGGTCCTTTGATTGCTTCACGGGAACTTCTGGCGACAAATCTATACGAGTCCACTGGTTTTCATAGCCGATTGAGTGGCGGACGGCGCCCAAAGACGCCCACCGCAGTCCGCAAATAAATATCACTACAACCGCACTATGACTGTCCACTTTAAACATTTCACATATTGTCCATGAGAATGAGCATTTATAACACCAAACTACACCAATTTCATATTATAAAGTCCACTAGAATCAATTTGCAAAACAATTTAAAGCAAACTCCAACTGGCTGGACCCCTTGACTTCCCGCCAAAAACTCCCAGCTGTTTGTCGTCACGAAACAAGCACAGACAATGTTGCCAGTATGATTTCCCAAAAAAGTATGGTTAGCTTTCTGAAAAGGTACGGTTTTTAACTTTATGGGTCACGTCATCACGTGACGTGTAATTTGTTTTTTAATTTTTGCTCCTTCAGAGGGCCCTTCCCGGTCCGTCTATCGTCAACGCGAGCATGGTTGGAAATGCTTGTGGTTTCATCCAGCGGTTCCAGCGCAATGATAGAAAAAAAAGCAAAGTGAAAAGAGCACCTGCACTACCTGCCATTAGCACCTGAGTGCTCAGTTTGCATTTGTACGAAATTAGTATTATTATTAACTATTCATTAAACGAATATTAACTTTTCATAGGGTGTGGAAATTTCATAAAACTTGTTCCAGTAATACGTGTTTTTCAGTAAGCCTTAAGAGTGTGTGAAATAAATGTTTTTCGTTTAGGATCTTCATAACATTTGCAAGGTTCATATGCAAATATTTTCTTTACTTTTACAATTCATGAGTACTATATGATCGGCCGAAGTTCAGGTATTTGTACAAAAAAGCAGATTTCTGGAGAGTTATACTGAATTTGGTTTTCCAAATTTTAATTTTTAATGTCGATGAAAACTTAGAAATTGCGCATAAGATTCATGTTAGTTCAAAAGTTTCTAAGACAGTTCTGTTACATAATCACGTACGAGCGTTTGTATGAATTGCTTGGATGAATCCAAGCAAATAAGACTTGGCTTGTCTGTATGTATGGACTACATTCCTCGCTTTCCTTCTTTAAGAGCGCCCAACCCGCCTTACTTTTTATACAAACGCTTTCATACAATTTTTTTTAACCCAAATTCAGAATATTCTTTAGTAGTTAGTATTAGTAGTGAAAAATAAATCACTTAGGGGTTTCCCATTAATTACGCGAGGCATTTTTGATTTTTCAAAATAAGTGAAAACATTAATTGTGTTATTGAGCGCTTCAAAGATTTACGGTTGTAAAGAGTGTAAACAAAGCAAGTTGGAACCATAGGTCCGTGCGTAGCTGTTATTCGACTCTTACACGTCGTGCTGCTTAGTAGGTAGGCGGCGGCGTCCGGATAATACGATAAACATTACTACTTTGAACTGCACGCCTCAATTTTTCAACTAATAAGAAATCAAGGTCTAAGTTTTCGATATATCGATCGAGTTACTGAGTAACTTCACTTCTACTCATGGATTTTAATATATGCATAAACTTATCATTAATTTGATCACATCTTCTCACATTTTTACATAACTTTTTAAAAGAGTGAAATTACGTGATATTTGTCCCCCCCTGATCATTCACGTAATTGATGGACGCCCCCTAATATTGAAAAGCTACGAAAAAGGTAAGAGGTCACTGAGGTACGGTACGGTTGTGTGATAAATAGTACAGAAAACCGCCTCCTAGTATGTTCTGGCAACGCAATTTGTCATATAATGTTGCCAGGGTCTTCATACGACAACCTATGACTCTTTTTCAAGACAAGTAAAAAGAAAAACAACAAATAAACCGACTGAGTGAAAAAAATGTTACTTCCGAGAAAGCGCTTGGATAAGAGAGGTTAGGTTTGTTGTTTTTTAGCAATTCTCATTCCAAATTGGGGAAAGCCTGTGTAAGTTCATTTAAACATATTAGGCCGGCCACATACATACGGAATTCCGTTTCTAAATCCTGATTCGGAATTCCGAATCAGGATTCCGAACGCAGCAAATCCATACAAATCAATGATTGTACCACACACATACGGTAGCATTCCGTTCGGTTTTTATTTGAAGTTTTAATGAAGGCCTGTGCGTTCGGAATCCCGCACGGAAAAAAACCGTTCCGAATGCACGTCTTCCATACATTTTGTTTGGGTCGCACCACACATTCGGAAATTCCGTACGGAATGTGCTCAGTGTGCGCCGCACGACCGTAGCGAGCAGACGTGTTGTAGTTTGAAACTTCCGTGTACGTTTAATTACCCGCGCAATGTCTGACATACAATATCTCATCATATCCGTATAAGCTTACACATGTTTATAGAACACTAATATCAAGGTTACCACGACAGAGACCTTAAGGAAATGGCGTGGCAGGCCGTGGCAGGACATATAATTAGGTATCCAAATATTTGCCATTAAAAAAATTAAACATTTAGATCTGTCAATTCATGTGTTCCCATCTTCGCATACGTTAAATACCCAGCATACAATTAATTTTGTGAGAAATGTTATAATAAATTGATGGGGGTTCGAAGAACTCGTCAATACGAAGATAAGGATATTTTTTTAAACAATATTCAGCGAAAACGCAATCGCTATTAAAAAATCATAGTCAAATTTCATTCAAATGTCATATTTCCGCAAGCTACTAGAACATCTGCGCTCGATAGCTGGCGGCTCTCGACTGAGACGCGTCATTTCGTACGGAAAAAACAGTATGTGTGTGGTAGACGAACGGAATTACGAGTCGATTCCGTACGGAATGGATTCCGTACGGAATTCCGTATGTATGTGGCCGCTCTTACTATACATAGGCACAGAATTAATAATAGTATTACATACAGAACGGAAACTCGCACCGTCCCCCGCAATCTGGTGTCCCCGCAACCCTTACCCCGTTATTGTGAGGTGTAAGCGGCAGTAAAACAGGGTTATTGGTAGTCGCACGTTGACATTACGCGAGTCCCTTAGGATTATTGAATTATAATGGTGAGAAACTGCGCACTTTATCATTGTTTATCCACGGAAAACCATAAATAACGAAAATTTTATAGATTTCCGAGTGATGAAAACAGTTAAGCAAAGCAACAAATTCTGTGGTGGCGACCCTGATTGTTTAACTCACACATTTGACGTGTGCATGGACGGATTGTTTCGTTTGTAGTAGTACTAGGTATATATGCTGCTCCGTTTGTATGAAGTGCCATACCTGTGACATAGGTACGTCTCGCTCGCTCGTCACATCACACATATACGACATCCATGACGCTTGACAGATTCTGAATAAATAATTTTCAGCCATAACTAGGCACTAAAACCGCCAATAAAAAAAGGTATATATTTACCCAGTGTCACTCTCACAAAAATCTTGGGCGCCACAAGGGTTTGCCGGTTTCGTTTTTCGTGTGTGTAAGTGGCCAACACTGTTGACTTGAAATTATATCATCAAGTTTCAATTCAAAGATAATATGTTTATGAAATAAGAAAAAATAGATATCAGGGGGATTACTCCATAAAACAATACGTTAGTCATACGATAGTGACGTCGTATTTCTATGTCAAACCAAATTACACTTTATCATCATACGTTAGTGCTCAATGTTGCTTGACACTGTAACGCGGATACGCAGTAACGTCCGTCTTGTGTATCGCTTTTGGAGTAACCCCCCAGGGTGTAATTTGTAATTCCAGTTTATTGCCATAGTTTTTTCTGACTCTTGATGTGTTTTTATCCCAAGTTCTTTTGAATGTGTTAGTGTGCATAAGGCGTTAGCTGTCACGTTACGGTTCATTAGATACAGCCTGGTGACAGACAGACGGACAAACGGACAGACGGATGGACAGACGGACAGTGGAGTCTTAGTAATAAAGTCCCGTTTTTACCGTTTGGGTTCGGAATCACCCAGGGCCCTGCAGAATTTCGAAACCCGGTTAAAATGCGGCATCATAAGTATTATGATATGATGTACTTAGGTATATGTATCAGCTGTGTGCAGTATGGTACCTATAGAAGAGAATTGGTTTGCAATAGATGAAAGGTCTGGAAATCCCCCGTCTATCACAAAATTAATTAGAAGTCCGTAGTGAACAATGGAGCCTGTCTATAGACGCTAAAAATAATTTGACAAAGTAATTAACGTAACGAACGAGACTCACGCATGGTTCACTTTGATCATTAAAGTACTGATAAATCACGTCTTTTCTCCAACGGGTTCAATGCTCAAGGGTTGCAAAACTTGCAAAGGACACTACACTTATTGGTATTATAGGTTCACGTAATGGAACAAGTAACTTTGAAACAAGTTTGTTGTCTGTTATTGTTAGATACAAGCGCCATTTAAATGACTTGTTTTGCATTATGTAGGTACCCTGTATTATATAAGTACTTTATCATGCTTGATGCTATAAGCATCCCTTTCAATAAGTGATTCGAGTAATCGCCACTAGATGTCATATGGGTGTTTCTTCAGAGTCCCTTTTTTTACTGTCACACGGTCTTTATTCCTAACTTAACCAATGTATGGTTTTAAAACCGATTGCAGGAGTTACTTTGGTTATACCCCTATACAAAATCATAATTAAATAAGATACATTATGTACAGTAATTTTTTAAATAATATTTGAATGCCAAAATCGGGAGCAAATTTGCTGTTCTCCGCGTGTCACACTTACGCGCGCGCTTTTTCCTTCTCGTATAACTTTTTTGTTTATCACCTAATCAGTAAATTTTGTATTTCTAACTGTTTATGATTAAACAATGCATATTTGTACAAAAAATGGTAATTGTATCTCTTAAATAAAAAAAGTTATGAAGCATTTAGTCTCTGTCACACGATTTTGCTAGTTTTCAAAAAACGATACAAAACAGCTCATAACTTCGGAACGAGTTGAATCATAGGTACAAATTTTAGTTGCGCGGATAAACAGTAGCGACCCGTCATTGGTGGGGAACTCATGCGCTGCTCACCGGTTGTCTGCAAATAAATACAGATGTGTATTTCTTTAAGTTTTTTCAAATTCTCTAACCCAAGTGACCTTTGTGGTCACTTTTCGAAGAATAATAGTAATTATTCCGCATTTAACGATTCACTCCTTAAATGTAATATGCCTTCGAGTTTTTTTTAGAGTATTTTGTTTTTAAATTCATACGTAATTGTCTCCGTAATTTTTAAAAATGTTAAATTTTCGTAACTTTCGTGGTGCGGACTTCGTGGCGATTTTGCCACGAAAGTTATAAAGCATGCCACGAAAGTTACGTATCTTTATTAATTCTCACTAAATTACCAATGATATTAATTTCTTTACATATATTATATCATACCTTACTATGTTCGTAACAACAAAATACTAAAAACATGTTTATTTCGTTTTTTTTACGACAAACTTTTTTGTGATATTCCTTATAGCGGTTTCTAATATACAAGTAATCTAATACAATGAAAAATCTATTAAAATGTTCTCAAACAATGTTTGCTTGTGTCGGTATGTTATGGTATATGTGAGGGTTGGTATTAGTTCGGTCAATGAGTGCTCAAAAGGGGCATGTGGATGGAAAAGTCGAAAGCAGAAATTTTGACTCGGCAACTTTGTTAGGACTAGCTTGGACACCTTTCTCCTGAACTATGGGGATAGAAACGCAATGAAAGGCATGCTTTGGACGTGGGCTTGGCGTGCGCTTTTCGTCCAAATATGCCCAGAGTGTAGAACACATTTTAAAAAATTCGAAAAAATTTTGTACGTCATATCTAGGTAAAAATTGGAGATAGATAAAAAAAAGAAAGCCATAGTTGTAGAGAATTTTATCAGATTTCATAATGTAGTACAACAAAATTTCGTACAACGCACCATTTTCGAGATGTAAGCAAAAAACCAAAAAACGGGACCTTTTTTTGGGGCCATCCCTCGCGGGCTCACCTCGGAGGGGTAAGGACTTTTAGTATGTTTATATCCTAACTAGTCCTAACAAAGATGTCGAGTCAAAATTTCTGCTTTTGACTTTTCCATCCACAATTATTCGTTGACTGTAATATATGTATTTCAGTGTTGGAAAGTATTGGTATTTCTTGGTAAGTGTTAGTATGTGTAAGTAACGATGAGCCGGCCGAAGAATATTCTCGCGAGTAGAAGTATAATTAGTTTCTTGTGTTTGGTTTTATATATTTGGTTTGTTAGTTTGTCTGTGAATTTGATTGTGAGTTTCTGAATTAGTATGATAGTAAGAATGTGAGTTTATGTGTGAGTTTCCATTGGAGTTTGTTTTTGGATTTGTTTAGCTTTAATAAAGTATTCGTTTGTATGTTACTTCATATGAGAGTTTGAATTTGGTTCTGTATTTTAGTTTATGACAATTTTAATTCATAAAAAAATAGAAAAGTGATGCTAATGCAACATTTAAACATTGAACGCTGGTGCAATGCACATGCTTGTCTTGATTGATTGTTATTTAATGCAAAAATATATTTAGTTGTAGCGAAAACTAAAGTTTTCGCTACAACTGAGTTGCATTTTTTACTAGCGTAACTTTCGTGGTATCAATAGTAACTTTCGTGGGCAGATTTTTTTCGTAATTTTATATCTTTATCATTTATTAGTCAATTTGAAAGTTTAAAACAGTATATTATTTGCTTTTAAACCATCTATAGCGTAGTATATTTTTTCAAAAGATTATTGGTAATTTCAATTTCGCCACGAAGGTTACGCGGAGAACGAAATTTGAAGAAATGCCCATATTGTACGCATACTATTTAAACGATTTTTGAAAACTGCCGTCTTCTGTTTTAGCAGTTACCAAATGAACCGATAGATACCAAATTTTACTCTTTCTCTCTGGCACCTACTTATTTTACAGATCCCTTTACTTTATTTTTTTATTTGCGGTTTAAAGGATGATTGTCAATCCATTGAACACCACCCTCAATGGACAAGATTGAACAAGAAAAATTAAGTCCGTAAACTAGGACAAGATTGTTTATTACCTACAATTCTTCATGCGCCTACACTGTGTACATGTCACAGTTGAATTGTATAATCCGTTGTTATTCAAAAACTCTAGCTGTTTGGCAATACAGCTCGGTTTTGTAAAACAGCTGAAAATAGTTCAGCTCGATTGTCAATGAGTTATGTAATTACGTTTACCAAAACAGCTAGCGTTGAGATGGCATACAGGGTTACCATTATTGAATAAAACTGTGTTACCAAACGAAATAATATATGAGGAGACAATAGTTGTTCTTTATTATTTTTGTATTACTCGTGGGATGGAAATAAAACCTCAATTCAACTCCTTACTAAATAATTCAGTCTCCAACATCATAAAACACCAATAAAGAATGATAATCAGCTCGATGCAATTGGATTAGAAATATAGAAATTTTGTAAACCCAACAACTCAATGGCGCAGCGATTTCTTACGGCCAATTGATCCACGTGAATTTTCTAAGGTCTGCTTTATTCTTTTCAATCTTTTGCACTCCGAAATCACAAACGATGCCCCCGATGTCTCTCGATAAAAACAGCTTAGTCCCGGAACGCAGCGAAGAATTTACTTTATCGGAGGCCATATTTGTTGTTATGACACTGACACTTCACAAGCCACAAGAACCACAAGTAGCAGAATTCCGAACTAATCGTTCTACAATCTTACGTTAGCTAGTTTGTTAAACGTAACACATTGGACGATCTAGCTGAATGATTTTCAGCTATATTACAAAACCGAGCTGTAATGCCAAACAGCTAGAGTTTTTGAATAACATAACGGATTATACAATCCAACTGCGACATACACATCATTTCGGCAATCTTCCTTGTGAAATCCGGTATCTGTATCAATATTTTTTGAAAAAGTACAGTGCTTCGGAAGGCACGTATAAGCCATTGGTCACGGTACTCACGGTTGTCATAATTGTATGGCAGTCGTCAAGCTATGTCAGATGCCTTTAGGCACCCAGAAAAATCTGACCTGGTGTCAGATGTTGGCCACTTATACACACGAAAAACAAACAAACAAAAAGTACAGTCATATATTTCGCGGGAGATTAGAACCAGGCACGGGCAGCCTAGGTATGGTCGGATATGTGGTCTTTGTTGTCTACCTCGGAGTTAGTCCATCTATCGAACTACTTTTCTGCCGACATCTTCTCGTCTAGCAATAGCAATACAGTAGATGCAATGCGGGCAATGCGGCCGAGCGGTCTACGAAATATGAGGCGTAAATCTTTACGTGTGGTCTTGTCTTGGGTTGGTGGCACTTAGTAGGATCACGACTCACGATCACGACTGACGGGGGAGATAATGATCAGATTACTTTCGCTTAAAGTTTAGTTTGAGCACAGAATAAGTAGTTGTACTCAGTTTAAGTAGCTTTTTAGAAGAAAAAGTCTATGGCGAGCACGTAACTGGGAACGAGTTATGGAGGAAGCCTTTTAGATACATATAGAATTTTAATGATTTTATTTCCCTGTCGAGTGTTTACAATCGCCGTGGTTATGATCCGGCGCGCTGCGGCGTGTGCTCCAGCGCAGAACGCGGGGAGGGGGAGGGGCGGGGCTGGCAGCGCGCCATCGCGATCGCGGTCACACACCAAAACATACGGATTTCTCGGGAAAAAATATAGAGCACTTGCACAGTCCGTCCACGCCTTGCCGAGGGCATACTATCGCGCATGACCAGTCCCGAGACAAAAGCGCTGAAGTGTCGTGGAGTGTTTGATTTTCGTTTGGTGGCAGTAACAGCCAGGAGTGGTGTGTGCTGTGGTGGTTAACATGCGTGATCGCTCGACCAGCTAGGACAGCGTGGTCGTTGTTCGTTGCGCGGGGCGGCGGCGGACGCAGTCGCGGGTGTCCCTGACCTGGCTGGACGTTGATCTCTGGACGATGCTCTAATTTTGTCTGAAACCTGAAGAATAAGGACGTGCATTTCGACCAACTTCACCATATCTGCATGTTTTATCAAATGTAAAGGATAATTAAAACAGCTGTCTTCTGTTTTTGTAACAAAATAGGTGAGTAAGTATTGTAGGTTCAAGTTTGTGTAATTTTATGGACTAACAAAATAAAAAAAAATGAAGAATGGCACACAAGAGGAACTTAAAATTGTGTTTTGCTTCTCTTTCCACGTTTAAGGTGCGCGTGTTATCATTACAAGTACTTAGTTACAGTTGAACTGGAAACTCCGAAGTCATAGATCAATGCCACAATTCGATTCCCTTGACAGGATTTTACGATCTACTTATTTATCTTCTGTAGGGCTTATTCTATCTTCTTTGCCCAGGTCAGAATGAAAATAAGATGTTTTAGGCCTACAAGTCAACAAAACAATTTCGCCTTTTCGAGAAATTGGTGGAAAGCGTCCATTTTTAGCGATAATAAAAATCGTATCGTGTTTTGGCAACAATGATTGCGTGTAAAAGACCGCACTATTCATGATAAAATACGATGATATTTTTCCCAGTCTAGTACCATACAAGTTAGCATATTAGATGACCTGAGCAACTGAGCAAGGCCTTTTTATATTCTTGGGAGATGCCCATGTCCATTAGTGGATTTCATGCGCCTGAAATAATGAGACAATATGTATCTATATAAAATATTTGACATATATTTATTTAGTGCGCGCGTCGATCGGAACGGAAAGTAAACAATCGAGTGAGAATAACCGGCGCCTGCGCTCGTTCGCGTTTTCCGGGAACGCCTACACCTGTGGTTGTGCATTTTGCTCGAGTAGCTAACGCTGTTGCTTACATGGTCTGGTCATGAGTAAAGGCTGGTCAGGGACTTAAACCCGAGACAACTTCTTTAGTTTCATATCAACCAAGAAATCTTTGGTATAATATATACTAATCGCTCTTGATCGGTCATTTTGGAAATCTTTGGGAGAGGCCTATGTCCAGCAGTGGACGTTATGCGGCTGAAATGATGATGATGATGATGAACCAAGAAATCCCGACCTTTTACTTAGCATCCGTCGTCATCATTACAGAGATGAAGACATGGCAGTCATTACCTGTCGGTCTGTGTCTGTAGCACCCACAATAAAGGTTTGGCTGGCAGCATGTGCATGCCCTATGGCATGCACTTGCTGCGAGACATAGAGGTTTAAGTTACAAAAAATCCGCATCAAAGGCACTCCCATGTGGCAGGTGTTACCCAACGCTGACGTCGCAAGGCCCGCGCTGACGGCGGCCGCAAGTGCACGCTTCTCGTCTGTCGATGATCACAGGCGGCTCTATCTATTATAAGATTATCCACAAGGATTACATCGACACTGACCTCAGTCAAACAACGTCAGCAGATCAGAAGCACCCAATTTATTATTAGTAGTGATAATAATTTACATGGTGTTTGACGGTTTATGTTTATAGTTGTCTCTGTCTATTGACACCCATCGACACAATACATCAGTTTAGTACATAACTACAACTACTAATACCTATAGTTGTTTTCGTGACCAAAATTTTGAAAGATCCCAATATCGTTGGTGTGGTGATGCATTTTCAGGCGCAACATAGCAGGCGTAAGAGCCAGGCGGTGGCACAAATTCAGTATTGGCGGTTTGTGGCAGCAGCAGCCCGGCATGGAGACGGTGTACCCGGCGTCGGCGTCGGCGCTGGCGCGCGGGCGGCGGCTGCGGCGCGCCGAGCCGCGCGCGCGGCACCGCACAATGCCCGTCACTTTCGCAGAGATCAAGGTGAGCGCCGCACTGGCTGCAACTCGTGTCCGTATCGAGGGTGAAAGTAGTCCTGTTTGCGTTTGCTTTCGATAATTTCTTTTCGCGGTGAATAAAATGGAAAAAAAGAAGAAAGCTTTGCGACTGAGCTTCGCTCGATGGCAGCACCAACAAAATTAGGTTCGGATTTTTCAAACCCGAAACCCGCTAAGTACATACGAAACATCCAAATCGTAAGCAGCAAGCCATAAGACCCAAGTGCCACGTTCATCGAGATGGTGGGTGTGTGGACGGAAACTGGAAGAAAAATAGTGACGCATCGTCTATTCGCTTGATTTCTTACGTGGCGAGTTGACGGTCGAGTCGCTAAGCAGCTCTTATCTATCTATGGTTTACTTTGGCTGTTAGGATTAGCAATAGATTAGAAGCAGCTGATACATTCTAAGTGTTTTTCTTTCTTCCGATCAGCACAGAAGAGTGTAAGTACAGAGTCAATTTTAAGATAAATGTTCCTATTTGGGGTATCAAAAGATGGGCGCCATGATCAGAAAAAACTATTGAAAAGGGTGTTTCAAATTTCAGGAAGTGGACGAGGACAATGAGGATGCTCTGGCAGAAGCGACCGCTAGTGAGGAGCGTCGGCGGCGACCTGACTTGCTCGACGAGCCGCTCGGGCGGCAGTTCGCGGAGTTCCGTGCTCGCCGAGCTCGCCGAGCGCGGCGCGACGAGCTGCGCGAGCGCGAGGCGGAGGAGGCGGGCGCGCCGCTGGCGGCGGCCGCGCGCGCCGGCAGCGAGCCCGCCGCGCTGCACCAGTGCGCGCCGCGGGACACCTGACGCCGCGGCGGAGGCCCGCCCGGTCGTCGACAGCGCAGCGCGGTGCACCAATCTTAGTTCAAATGTTTGCGAGTTGGTGCGACAGTCCACTTTGTGATTGTTTTTCATTGTACATTACTGTACTGTGTACTCTTGTACAGATATGTAGATATTTGTATTTTTAGAGTCTGTTATGTGAGGATGAGCAAATTCCGCGCTAATATTTGATAAAGGTTTACTTATATTGTGGCTATCCTTTTTTAGATTTATCCTGTATGTATTGGTCTCTCTCGATGAAGAATAAGGATTTAGGGGTTCATTGGTTTCTTTCTCTACACTGAACCTATGATACCTACTACCAGAAGTGACAGATATCTATAGAGGTGGTAAAGTTTAGAGATTATGCTTTAAAATTTCCGTGAGTATTTTTATAGTCCACTGTACGCATTTCTCTGCCATGCAGCGGCGAAGGCCTTATCTTTCCAATTAGTTACAATTATTTCAGTTTTCTACTTGAGGAGGAAAAGCTAATGAAAAATAATACAGTTTGGCAATCTCATTTATTGCGTGTTACAATAAATTAAATAAATAACACTCTCGGTCACGCGTCACTCGGACTTTTATAAATATATTCCCTATGTACATTTACTAAGGTTCATTTAATAACAAACGATAACCGTGAAACAATATATAAAATTACTAGTTAGGCGGACGGGGCCGGCGGCGATGACTAGTTTATAATAGTTGTTGATTAATTTCGACACTCGACGGCACTTTTTATTATGACTTTAGACATGTTTTTACTTCAAATCAAATCAAATCAAATATATCTTTATTATCATAGGATATTTATAATATCTCTTAATAATCGTCATTATTTTGTTGCACAATTGTTGACGTCAAATAGTTACTTACAGCTAAGTTTACTACCGCTTCCAAAGCGCTAGTGCAGAAGAAGCGGTAACAAACTGCACTGCACCTTTTCTCCAAGGACGTCAACTCACAATTTAATTAATATGTACTTAAAGTTAATGTGGACAGAGAATACATTGTTTTGTTTGTTATGTCATATCATAATTTAAATTTAATTTTTAGAATGTCAAAATTTTAAAGTAATGTCAAGTTGTAGATTCAGTTTGTACAAAATGTACCAAATTATGACATTTTCGAGTACCTATATTACAAATTTTTAGAGGGACCCGCGTCAAGCTCATGCCAGACTTTTTTGTCTTTAAGGTAGTCATCGGTCCTATAATAAGCCTTCTCACAAAGTACTTTCTTTACATAAGTTTTGAATCTTTTGTCAGGCATATCAAGGATCGATTTTGGCAATTTATTATAAAAAAGTATACAGTTCCCCATAAATGTCCTATTAATTGTTTTAAGCCTTTAAAACGGGGCAACTAAGTCATTCTTATTACGTAAGTTTCTATCGGTAAAATCGCTTACTTTATTGTATGAGGAAATATTTTTCCTTACATACATTATGTTTTCAAATATATACTGTGATGCTAAGGTAAGTATATCTATTTTCTTGAATAATTCTCTGAGTGAGTCTCTAGATCCTAACCCGTAAATAGCACGAATTGCCCGTTTTTGTAAAATAAAAATAGTCTGAATATCGGCTGCATTCCCCCACAGGAGTATGCCATAAGACATTACACTATGAAAGTAACTAAAGTACACTAGTCTAGCAGTTGCTACATATGTCAATTGTCTTATTCTCCTAACAGCATAAGCCGCAGAACTAAGCCTATTTGAAAGTTTAGTTATATGAGCACCCCATTGAAGTTTCGAGTCTATTGTAATTCCTAAGAAGGTAGTACTTTCAACAAGATCAAGTTTTTCACCATCTATCATTATGTCAACGCAGCCCTGTCTCACATTGGGAAGAGAAAATCTAACGCATTGAGTCTTTTTCGCATTCAACATGAGATTATTGGCAGAAAACCAATCAGAAATGGAAGACAAGGTGCTGTTCACCGCGCTAGCGTTTGTGCTATGTCGATCAAGTTTGAATATAAGCGAGGTGTCATCAGCAAACAGCACTATGCCAGCCTGCTTCTCAACCATGTAAGGCAAGTCATTGACATAAACCAAGAAAAGGAAAGGTCCAAGAATTGAACCTTGCGGTACGCCTATCTTAACATTAGATCCGTGCGATTTTATGTCATTTAAATCAACAGTCTGATGCCTATCTGTTAAATAAGATTCTATAAGTTTTATTGACTTATCATCAAAACCGTATTGACGAAATTTAAGCAAAAGTGTCGGATGATCTACGCAATCAAATGCTTTCGAGAGATCACAAAATGATCCAATTCCATCATTTTTGTTCTCCCATGCGTCGTATATATGAGTAACAAGTGCTACTCCCGCATCGGTGGTCGATTTCCCGCCAGTAAAGCCGAATTGTTGGCTATGGAAAAGGTTGTAGGTCTTAAAATGAAGAAGCATTTGATTGAGCATTATCTTTTCGAACACCTTACTTAAAACTGGCAGGATAGATATAGGTCTGTAGTTGCCAGGATCTGTTTTTTCTCCTTTTTTAAATAAGGGGATTAGTTTACTACATTTCATTAGGTTAGGAAATATGCCTTCATCAATACATTCGTTAAATATAAAAGCTAAATCAGCAGCTATGATATTTATGATATGGCTTACTACAGCAACTGACATGCCCCAATGGTCTTCAGATTTTTTTAAATTTAACTGTTTAAATGCATCTATTATATCTTTGGGGCCAATATGCTTAAATTTAAATTTAGAATCACAAGGCCTAACATTATTCTTAAGCAAGGCTTCAGCACGCTGGGGGCTAGAATTCACATTAGAAGTAAGTTCTAAAGGAATGTTAGTAAAGAAATCATCAAAAATATTTACTATTTCTTCAGTTTTAGTAATATTCCACAAGATTTGATTTGACAGATATTTTCTTTGGCTTTATTTTTATCCGTTTCTTTATTTATAACATTCCAAGTTTCTTTTATTTTGTTAGGAGCATTATTTATTTTTCTACTTATACGATTTGCCTTGGCTTGTCTACAAACTTTTTTAAATATTTTGGAATAATTTTTAACATATTCTAGAAAGGAAGGACTAAAATTATATTGTTTTGGGAATATAAGTCATAAAGCCTGCTCCTACTTATGTAGATGCCGGTAGTAGCCCACTCACTAAACTGTAATTTTCTATGCACTACAACTTGTTTTTGTTTCAAAGTTTTTGAATATTCTGAGGTAATAACGTTAAATAGTTTATTGTAATGGTCGTCAGGATTTTTTCCTGTGTAAACGACCGACAACAATTTGTTATCTAAATTATTTTTTAGTTTTTGTATATTTTTAGAAGTAATCGGCCTACAAAAAGTCTTATCTTTGTTCAAAATGCTGGACTTGCCTTTGGACTCCTTGACATAAACTACATATACACCTGAATGATCAGAAGGCAGTTTATTAATAACAGATTTATCAGAATATTGAATATTACTAAAAAAGTTGTCTAGACAAGTAGCAGATGTAGCAGTAATTCGGGTTGGCTCAAAGAATACGTTTACTAATTCATAACATTTAAAAAGATTTAAAAATTGTGTACTTTTTGGATTATCTACTAAGATATCAACATTAAAATCTCCGCAAACAATTAAATTCTTTTTACTAGATGAACAGGACCTAAGTACCTGGTCCATAGTTTTAAGGAAACTTTTAAAATCACTATTAGGAGGCCTGTATACACAAATAATTATATGATGATCTAGCTCGGCACAGGTCACCTCACAAACGCGCTCAACAGAAAGTCTGACAATATCCGTCCGCTCTTTGCTACGGAAAGAATCTTTTACAAAAATTATGCTACCAAACCCAAAGCTAATACAAATGAAAGAATGGAATACGTTACCTGTCGTCGCTCGCGCCGTCCGCCTGTTCATATATTTCTTTAAGAATCTTAGCATTACGCCTACAATAGTTAACAATCGTTGCTAGCTTACGACTCTCACGAGTACTTCAATACTACATCGAAACACTTCGATTTCGACCGCCCAGGGCTAAGGCCTGCATAACATTGTAACAATTGTTTTAGAAAATATACAATATCACTTAGTAATGCGTACATAGTACGATCGGTACCTAATGTATAAATAATCATTATAAATATAGCTATATTATAGTCATTATCAATTATCAATGTTTTAAGTATAAATAATCTTATGTCAAAAATTTTCTAAATAAATATTTTGTTACAATAATACTTGACTTCGTGTACAATCATTACACCTAAGTAATTGTCATGAATTTAATACTGTAGGTACAAAACATTTTTTACAGCGGCTGTAACGGGCTCACGGCAGCCGGCAGATCACTCGTTCATTCATCACACACTTTACGGCTAATATTAATTATGTCGGAACGGAACCACGTCGACTTTGACGTAAGGTACATCGTATCATGTACCACCGCGAGCGCCGGCCGGCAGTCTGCTGGGAGCTTTCTCAGTCGTACGGATTGAGCTTTAATTTGTCTATATAATTTTGGGTATCGACCTGCAAGGTCGATCGGAATCTAATGGACGGCACGGTAAGACACTCCTTGTGATCCAGCGCGGGCCGGACGCTGGCAAGCGGCGGCGGGGAGGAGGGGGGGAGTTGGATCAGTCTTCGCGATGGCACGAATTCAGGCGGGCGAGCGGTCCGGTTCGTCCGGCTGCGGCTCGGTCTCGGCAGCCGACGGGATCGTGTGCAGGTGGCGCGGCGCCAGCGCCGGGGCAGCCGCGCCCGCGCCCGGGGCCGCGGCGAGTCCGGCGGCCGGCGAGCCGGGCGGCTCGTCGGCGGTGACGGCGGCCTGCCGCGCCAGCCGCGGCCGCGCCGCCGCCGCGCTGCCGCCCGAGCGCGACGTGCGCCACGTGCCCGTCGACGCGGTCGCGTTGGAGCCCGACGAGTCGTTGCGGGAGGACGACAGATTCGAGTCTTGAGAAGTCTTTCGCGCCACCAGCCACGAGGCGGCCCGGCGAGGAGGAGGCGGGGGACGGCCGTACGCGCGCCACGAGTCCGAGCGTGATGAAGAGAATTCTACTGACGAAGAGACAGACCCCGTCCGAGCGGGCGCCGTGGGGGGCTGGCGGGGCGCGGGAGCGGGCGCCGGGGCCGAGCGCCGCCCGCAGGCGCGCAGCCACTGCATGAGCCGCTCGCGCTTGGCGCGGTGCGGGGCGGGCGTGGCGGCGGCGGTGCCGGCGCTGACGCCGCCCTCGGAGCCGCTGGCCGGCAGCAGGCGCCGGCAGGCGCAAGCTGCCCCGTGGTGGCCGCGCGAGGATCGCTCGGCGAGGCTGTTGGTGTTGGCGGGTGTTTGCCGGTTGCTGAAATTGGACGAGTGCCGGCAGCGGCCGATGCCTCGCGTCACGCGGGACTCTTCGATCGCCTTGCAAACGAGGGCACAATCTTTTTTGAATTGTTTAGTTAATATGGCGTACAGAAAGGGATTACAACAGGAGTTTAGTGGCAAGACGAAGACTGTGAACACCTTCGCTTCTTCGAGGGACACGAGTTGGGCTCCGAAAGCGGCTGTGAGTGCAAAGAACGCGATCGGCGACCAGCACAAGAAATCTGTGAATACGAGGAGCGCCATGCGTTTTGCGATTCGAGAGTCGTTAGAGTTCCACGCTTGCGATCCTCGGATCGCACAATACATTTTGAGGTAGCAGCCGAGGAGCACGAGGAAAGCGACGCCGTTGATGACGAGCAGAGCCACGACGTAGCCGAGGGCGACCGGCGTGGAGGTCTCGAAGGGCAGGCACACCGCAAACTTGCGGTAGTCGGAGACCCCCAGCAGCGGCAGCGCGGCCGCGATCAGGCTGAAGGCCCAGCCGGCCGCCATGACGGCGGCGGCGTGCCGCAGCGACAGCCGCTTGTTCAGGTGCATCGCGTGCGTGATGGCGTAGTTGCGTTCTAGCGTAATTACGGCCAGAGTGTACACCGACAGCTCGGACGACAGCACGCCGAGGAAGCCGGCCAGCCGACAGCCGCCCGACATCTGCCACGATATAGCGTGCGCGCGGAACTCGCCCAGAGTGCCCGCATCCACTACCGCCAAGAAGCCAAGATACACGCCCATAAAAAAGTCAGCGGCCGCCAAGTTGGTGACAAGGAAGCGCGGCACGTCGATGCGGCTGCGGCTGAACACCAGCACGAACACCACCGTGCCGTTCCCGAGCAGCGCCAGCAGGAACACGGCCCACACGCCGCAGCGCAGCGTCCACCAGTCGAACAGATCCACGCAAGGCAGGAACGGACCTGATGCAACACAACAAATATATTTTTGTTTCCCAACGTTAAAAAGAAATAAAAGAACCTATTTATATGTGTAATAGTAATAATGACTCACCAGGCATAGGCAAGCAGTGAACGCGTCGGGACGTATCCCCGCGCAGGTCGGCGGCGCGTTGTTGAACATCGTCCGTGACTCCCCCTCCCCATATTGCCCCCCCTCCGGCGCCCATGTTAGCTAGCACTGCGCGTACTCTTGCATCCGTACCCGCAGACGCATTTACTGCGGAAAAGTAAGAATAGTACAAGTTATTATAATGATAAGTATTATTATTTAAAAATTCCAAATTTAAAACACAGATATCGGAACACATCATTAGGTTCATAAGGATTCAACCAAGAAAGCGCTAAGATGAGAATTCAATATCAGGGTGATTTTCATATCAGCACATATATATACAGCGATATAGTAACTAACGGTAGTGCGGCCAGATGTCGGTGAGGTTGGCCCAGGCGGCGAGGTCGACGTGCTGCGGCGGCACCAGCACGAAGTCCGTGAGCCGCTCGTCGTCGGCGCGCGCGCCGCCCGCCGCCGTCAGCGGCAGGAACGCGCAGCAGTGGTACGCGTACGACAGCACCAGCGTCTGGGGACGTTCAAAGTCAAAGTCAAAGTCATTTACTTATCTTTGGATATTTGTATCACTTGATAATTGTCACTTTTTTTCTTTCGATTTCTTATAAGATAAATGTTGACGTCAGATCATTTACTTATAGCAAAGTTTACTGCCGCTTCCTAAGCGCAAGTACAGAAGAAACGGTAACAAACTGTACTGCAGCATTTTCTCCAATAACGTCAACTTACAATTATACTGGTATTAAAATTAGATAAGTGGACTGAGAATACATTGTTATGTCATAATTATTAATTAAGCATGATGTCAAGTTTAAAATTAATGTCAATTTGTAAATTTTGTACGAAAACATTTACAGAATGTTCTTAACTTATGACATTTGTGAATGTACAAATACAAACCTTTTAGAGGGACCCGCGCCAAGCTCAAGCCAGACATTTTTGTCTCTAAGGTAATCATCGGTTCCGTAATAAGCCTTATCACAGAGTACTTTCTTAACAGAAACTTTAAATTTTCTATCTGGCATACTAAGAACCGATTCTGGCAATTGATTATAAAACTGTATACAGTTTCCCATAAACGACTTACTGACTGTTTTCAGCCTATAGGACGGAGTAAATAAATCATTTATATTATGTAAGTTTCTATCCGTAAAATCACCCACTTTATTAAACAAGGCAATATTTTTCCTTACATACATTATATTTTCAAAAAAGTACTGGGATGGTACAGTAAGTATATCAATTTTCTTAAAAAAATCTCTTGGGGAGTCTCTTGATCCTAAACCGTAAATAAAACGAATTGCCCTTTTTTGCAAAATAAAAATAGTCTGTATATCAGCTGCACTCCCCCATAGAAGAATCCCATAAGACATCAGACTATGCAGTAACTAAAGTAAACTAGTCTAGCAGTTGCCACATCTGTCAATTGTCTGATTCTCCTAATACCGTAAGCCGCTGAGCTAAGCCTATTAGCGAGTTTAGAGATATGGGCACCCCATTGAAGTTTGGAATCTATTGTGATTCCCAAAAAAGTAGTATTTTCAACGAGATCTAATTTTTGACCGTTCAGTAGCATATCAACATTGGCTTACCTCACGTTAGGAAGACTAAATCTAATGCATTGGGTCTTGTTTGCATTTAACATAAGGTTATTGGCTGAAAACCAGTTAGAAATGGCCGTCAAGGTGTTATTCACCTCAGTAGTTCGCTATGACGGTCTATTTCAAAAATAAGAGACGTGTCATCGGCGAACAACACAATGCCAGCTTGTTTCTCAACCGCGTAAGGCAAATCATTGACGTACACTAAGAAGAGGAACGGTCCCAGGATAGAACCTTGAGGTACACCCATTTTAACAAGAGATCCGTTTGACTTTGTGCCATTTATGTCAACAGTCTGAAGCCTATCCGTTAAATATGATTGAATGAGGTTTATTGATTTATCGTCAAAACCGTACTGACGGAATTTGAGCAAAAGTGTTGGATGATCTACGCAGTCAAACGCTTTTGAGAGATCTCAAAAAGAACCGATTGCATCGTTCTTGTTTTCCCATGCGTTGTAAATTTTAGTAACGAGCGCTACCCCCGCATCAGTGGTCGATTTCTTTCCAGTAAAACCAAACTGCTGGCTATGAAAAAGGTTATGGGTGATAAAGTGATGTTGCATTTGATTAAGCATCATCTTTTCAAACACTTTGCTCAAAACTGGCAGAATCGATATAGGTCTATAATTGCCAGGATCTGTTCTTACCCCCTTTTTAAATAAAGGAATAAATTTACTGCATTTCATTAAATTTGGTTCCGTTCAGTATACTTCTATCAGAATCATCAAGGACAAACCGGGGCGATTTATTCCATAATTAGTTATATTTATTAAAGTCGAATACAAGTATGGATGAAATAATGATACAGGGCATAAGTGGCGCAACAGTTATTTATGATACAATTTAAAAGAAAGAAATAAAATTTGTTTATCTGTCTTCATACTTATATAAAACTTAACAATTTGTTTAGCTACATGAATTACACAAGAATGCATCAAAACGGCTTTCGGTCAGAATGTGTCATGGACCGTGGTGCATGCCAAATTTTATCAAGGAAACTTACACACACACAAACTTTCGCCTTTATAATGTTAGTGTGATGAGGGCGCCACTTCTGTTCTTTCTGCCTAGACAGCAAGATGCTTTAAAAATAAACGCCTTTTATCAGAAGAAGCTTGTTTCAATCAACGTCCTCTATCGGTGGCCCCACAAACTGATTACAGGCCACATTAGATTGAGGGCCTTAAGTCTCAACCTTTCAGAAAGACAACACGATGCTTCTCACGGATAATTCTTTTTGATTGCTTTTACATGCTAGCTTATCGACGCAGAAAAAAAATCTCTGTCCACGAAGTCAGAGGGTAATTTAGTCATCACGAAGCAAATCACGAAGAATTGAAAAAATTTTTTTTGTATTTAGTGAAATGAGAGGTACCTGTATCCTGGGGAAGAGCTCCGGCGGGTGAAAATTGATGAGGTGCGGGTTGTTGTGGGCCTTCAGATGCAGCAGCCGCTGCAGCCCGCTCGCCGGCAGCCACGGGAACTGGTTGTTGCCCACGTTCCTGCGGACACGGAAGGAGGCTTCAGTAGTCAAACCATCATCACAGCCATAGATTTTTTCTAGGTCTATGATCTCATTAATTTTAGGTCTATGAACACATCACGTCATCATGAAGTTAATATATTTTTTAATCCTATTTACAAATAAAAATTCACTTACAGATCTTCCAAGCTAGAGATGGGCTCAAACGCCTCCATGTCAATGTGTTCGATCTCATTCTCCTCTAGATTTCTGAAAATTATGAAAAGATAATAACAACATGAGTATCTGAACATTGTTGTTGGGACATTATTTGCCGGTTCTTTATAAAAAAAATTACTGCCTCCTAGAATCTTTAGATCTAGAAATCGAAATTATAATGCATTTAGTCTTTTTTTTTTATTTCTTTTTTTTGTGTGCTTCGCTTTTTTCTCCATATATTCTCTCTTCTAATATTTTAAATTTAATTTTATCAAGAAAATTGTGTCGAGTTCTAGCGCATAATTTAAATAGGTAGGCATGACGAATGGAAAAATATTTTTGGACTTGGTTAGTCCAAAAATATTTCTCTGAGAAACCAAAAATGAAGAAGATACAACGCATATCAATTTCGCGTGACTTCACGGCTGGGTGTGACGTCGCAAACCCACTCCGGAACTTTGACGCTCTGTATCTTTAAATTTTACTTTTTGGTGAACTGAAAAATACGGGTCCATTATTTTTGGATAATGTAACACACGGACTAATTACAATCATACTTTTCGGACCCACCCTGTTTTCACCCCTGTTGTATCTCTTTATTTTTTCGCTAACATGCAGTCATATATAAATAACATGGTGAATAAATAAGGACATGAACCCTGGCAAGGTGTATTTAGACTTTTTAGGCATAAAAGTAAAAAAAAAGATTTTAAGTGTTAATCTAGATTGTAAAGAAAACAATCTTTACTCCATTTGGTTAGGTATTTAACTAAATGTAAGCAATCTTGACATGTCTTTTTATTGAAATATACACTTTATAAATTAATACCTTTGTAAATTACAAAGTAATTATGTAATTTATAATTTATAACATAATTACTTTGTAATTAGTAAAATTATTGATTTATAAAGTGTATATTTAAAAAAAACACATGTCAAGATTGTTTACATTTATTTAAATACCTAACTAAATGAAGTATAAATAGATCAACACTAAAAAC
The DNA here is from genome assembly GCA_963555685.1 of Acrobasis consociella. NCBI lineage: Eukaryota > Metazoa > Arthropoda > Insecta > Lepidoptera > Pyralidae > Acrobasis > Acrobasis consociella. The sequence goes on along the minus strand of OY743119.1, from coordinate 113,576 downwards.
TTATACTTATTATTACTTAACAAAAATGATTGTATCTGTTTTGTGTGCTAAATAAAGAAATGAATAAAAATTAAAAGTCCTATTTGTAGAATTTACTTGGTAGGTTGAAAGGCGCCTATTTCAAAATGAGTCAGCAGTTGCAATTGATCTCCGTCTGTACTCAGTTAAGATGTAGATAAGTTTTATATTTATGTATTAACTGTGTAATTTGCAGAAACTGTAATAAATGATAGATATTACTACTTGCCACACCTATAGTTAACATGTAGATTTTTAACATTTGACTAAGGAAGCAAAGCCTGTATACGGCTATGGGATACTCCACTCCGGCAGGGCCCATGAATTACCAGACACGCCACACGCGCCTTGCGGGCCCTAAAGAATTCTTCACGTCCTCTTTACTAGTGTTGTAAACAGGCTTATACATATCTCCTGTGTAAGCTATACCCAGGTCCCGGTTGGCAACTTGGCAGGACCTCGTGCCGTCGTGTGTCGCTGACAAACACAATTACAGTGATAAATCGCCGCGCCCTCCCGGGAAGGGTTACAGGCGCCTTATTGGCTCACTCGCCTCGGGAACCAATTTATTGACGAGATTTAGGTACTCGTCTTTTTGTTGTGTTTTATTTATTTTCATAATTTTTCTTATCTATGTTTTTATCTCCGACGCAAATGATGGTTGTGCGACGTGTATAACTTCCAGACGGATGAACCGATTTTGATTATCAAGATTGTTCTTAGAAATTTTAATTGGTGTGTGTGTGTGTTTTTATTCAATCCGTTATTTGTATACCACTCATAAAAGCATGTCGGCCACAGCAGACTTTCGTCCGACTGTTAGTCAAAAAATTCAACCGCTTCATACTATAAAGAATATTCGGTTTATCATCCTTTATCATCAGGTCATTTTGTCTCCATTGCAGGAGCACGACCCTCTCTGTACTACCAGACTCATACTTGGCCAGAGCAGCCAGAGGACTTGGCCTACACTCTCCACGCTGGCCAGACGGGTCGGAGAGGTCTTATTGATGTTTATTAGCTTTGTTTAGCTTATATTTCCTAAGTCGCCTGCTACGACATCCACGAGAGGACTTGGAGTGGCCGTTTTTACTCTGCCGGAAACCCAACGGCGGTTTTCATACTTACTTAATAAGCTTTCGGATTTTATATTTCGAGTAGTAAAAAACTGCATAAGATTTTATGATCCATAACTCGAATCACATAGACGTTCATACGTATATAAACTATAAACCCTATCCAATCCGAACTCTGGCCATGCGTGGAGGATGTGAGAGCTCTAAGACCTCCCGTCCGTCAGTCCGTATATATGCATAAAATGCATAGATTTAATAAATAATAAAAAACTAGGTCTATGCCTCTACGCTTCACTCGATATGACACCTCTAACTTCATGATATAGTACCTGGGTGACCGAGCTTTGCTCGGTCGGTTACTCTCTCATCTCTCTCTCGATCTCAAACATTAACTACATTTTTTTAAACTTGTCTAAAAACAGTACAAAATAAAAAATTATATATAAACTTGAACATTAAAAAAAAAAGTAAGTCACCGAGTGGTATTCGAACCCGTAACACTCTTTCTAGCGGTCAGCATCCTTAACCACTGAGCTAAGCGGATGGCGGCCGGCGCGAGGAAATTAGCGACCATATTCTGCGTGGAAAGAAAACGAATGAAAACTTGAAAACACGCGTTTTCCCAAACATAAGACTAATCTAGATCGATTGTTTACCCCCAAAAACCCCCATATACCAATTTTCAGCAAAATCGTTAGAGCCGTTTTCGAGATCACAGAAATTTATAAATAAATATATATATATATAAATAAATATACAAGAATTGCTCGTTTAAAGGTATAAGATGTGTCGTCGCACTAGTCGTCAAGCGCCCTCGCGTGCGGGTCGCAAACTTGGCTCAGTTCATCAATAAATCCCGCGCCGGGACGCTTGTTTGCGCTTAATTTAATTAAACTGGTTAATTTTAATATATTACACTTGTTTGTTGCCATTCCAGAAACACGATTCCAATTAACAAGCCATTCTCGCATGATAATCGTACCCTGATAAATCGATCTGTGGGTATTGTTTGTAAGGAAAAAAATATACGAGATTCATTTTCCTATTGTCCACAAAAGACTGTGGGTGTATTAGGAAAAATTGTGGCAATAATTATAAAATCTGTAGTTAAATCGAAATAGTTATTCAAATTACGTAAGTAACAGTACATATTTACTTATTCAATTATTTATTTCTTTATTTATCGCTTACATATTATGCATACATTCAAAACTATTCAAAAGATGGTTACTGGGTAAGGTACATGAAACCTGGCAGGGTGTTGCGACCTTATAGAGTAGCTATTTGAGTTTATATAATAGTACTCAACATTAATATAACATTTCATTTAGTTTTATCCCTCCGTTACCTACATTACAATATTATAATGTAACCTTTTGCTGAAATATTTTTGGCAAATATAGTTTTTTTTAATATGTTTTTTTTTTATTCTCAGTCTATTGCTGGTATTATTTTAATATTTACGGGTTATAAATATTAAAATGATAAAGTTTGATTTATCCGTGATCGTTATTTTTCCTAATACCTACCAAGCAAATTTGCAAGAGATTTGCGGGTATAAACACCAAACTGTAAACGCACCCTTCTCCTCGCCCGGCTCCCCCGCTCCACCCCCTGCCTTTGTAACTTTTTCCAATTAACCGGGCCACTTGGCGGCGTCTCTCCTTATTCCTTGCATATCTAATTGAGAATCTTCAGAATTGGCAGCCGATAACGAGCGCCCGATGTCTCTTTAATATCGCCGGGAGAGACCCGCTAGCAGTGGCAGGACTAGCAGGGTTATCAGATCTAAAAGTCCGTAACAATCTACACTCTGCGGTGAATTAAACGGGTTACTCACATAGAGTCATTAAATAAATATATTATGTATTTTCGCCAATAACTTCTCCGTTTTTTACCCGATTAGTTAGTAAATTCTTTATTTATTTAAAAGGACATAAGTACATGCAATGTAGTCTCATTGTCACTAGGTCAAGATCTGATGATGGAATCCTCGAATAAACAAGAGATTTCCTAAAATATTTCAGGCACACATTTAGTCACTTTGATATTTTTACGAACAAATAAGCATTTGCATCAAAAATTGAAGGGATTTGGGGAAGTAGAAGCCAGGAAGAAGCTTTTTTGTTTAAAATTATTATCCCATATATAATTTTTCGAGGCGACTCCAACCGCGTCTGAGAATTTGTCAAAAAAAGGTTTGAACAATGTTTGATCGTGGATTCCATTAAACTTGCCAAATTTAGAAAGATGCGAATATGTTCGGAAAATTCCGGTAGTGTGGCAACCCTACGGAGACTCACCGGAAACTAATTTTAATTTTGGCCACCTGCCGCCATTTGTCGACTGTCGATAAAGCCCGTTATTGATACTCGGGCCTTTTCTTACGCAGTACTTAACTTTTACATAAAAAAAACTCTGAACTTAAGAATTTGATTTCTTAGGCATTTTTATTAAAATAATAAAATTACCTACTATAATTTATTCCAGTAATAAAATATTCGACGTTCATAGTGACTAAATTAATCTGGAGGACATGTATAAGTGTATGGAATTAATTATACCTCACTAAAGATATAAGATTACGTAGGAATACAGATACAGATACATTTTCATATCTATATCCCTTACGGGGCAGACAGAGCCCGGGGCCGTAAGACCCAAAGGCCACGCTTAGCGTGACGGTGGGCGTTAAGATGGATAAGGAATCAAAATAGTGATGGGTTGCTAGCCGCATCGCCTATTATCATGATTCAAATCTCGCCCATTCCCTTGATCGGCTTATAAGATCTGCCCGGGAAGAGAAGCAGCTGGTACATTCAAAGTTTTTTCTTTTCTCTCAGACCAGCATGGAAGAACGTACGTAGGAATATACTTCACAATAGGGTTAGAGGCTCTGATAAATATCTTAATATCTAAGAACCTATAGTAATTAATTTAATTACATAACAAAAGTTTTTGATAAAGCCATTTTTTTGGCAAAGAAGATTATTGGCGTCCCTTCCACATAATTTTCCACAGCAATGCTTTTCGAATGTTGGCATATAGTCCTTTAGTACCTGGGCGACCGAGCTTTGCTCGGTTACATCTCAAACATTAACAAATTTTTTTTAAACTTGTCTAAAAACAATGCAAAATAAAAAAAATATATAAACTTAAACATAAAAGAAAACAAAAGTAAGTCACCGAGTGGGATTCGAACCCGTAACACTCTTTCTAGCTGTCGCTATCCTTAACCACTGAGCTAAATCAAGGCGGTCGCGGCGCGACGAAATTAGCGACCATATTCTGCGTGGAAAGAAAAACGCATGAAAACTCGAAAACACGCGTTTTCCCAAACATAAAACTAATCTAGATCGATTGTTTACCCCCGAAAACCCCCATATACAAATTTTCAGCGAAATCGTTAGAGCCGTTTTCGAGATCACAGAAATTTATAAATAAATATATATATATATATATACATACAAGAATTGCTCGTTTAAAGGTATAAGATAATAGTCGAGTCGACAGTTCGCAACATCCAAATGTAGAATACAATAACTTTGACTGGTTTAATGTCGTACTGATTTTCCCTAAGTTTTCCTTGGATCACACCAGAGACCACGAAATGTTGTTTTGTTGCGAAATGAGGTTTTGCCTTTAGATCTGTCCACGCGACTCTACACAACGTAGATAGTATGTGGACAGTAGACACGTGTCTCCTGCGTGCAAGCAACGTCATCAACGATCTGGCAAAGGATTCAGATCTGGAGTCTGGACCTCTTCAACACCAGCGCTGCGTCGCTAAGGCGTACCTTAACTTATAAATTCTGTAGTAAATGATTATACTTGATAAACTACCGGTTACTAAACTTACTAATGTTAACACTGTCGTGCGTTGAGTGTGGCCTAGAAATGCGGATGCTTGTTTTGGCGTAAATTCAGTGCTGTTTATATATGTGCTGTATATGTGCCCTGTGTAATAGTTTTATGTAATCTAGCGCTACCCGTGGGAACCTTTTATTGGCTTCCGATATCCATTCTTAGCTGTTGGATCCGTTTGAAAACAAATAAGTAAACAGACAGAAGGCGACTCACAGCACTTGCAGGCGCGGCGTGTGGCGGAAGGCGTCCCGCGGCAGCGCGCGCAGCCGGTTGCGCGCCGCGTGCAGGTCGTGCAGCCGCGCCAGCCCGCGCAGCGCCTCGCCGCCCAGCCACGAGATCTGGTTGTCCGACAGCTCCCTGTAATGCATCACATCTTTTGAGGATGAATGCCACATATACATTTTTCGCTTGGTTCAATGGTTGACCGGGAGAGAATGCCATATGGCATTAGGTCCGCCACTTCTACGTTTTTTTACTGTGCAATTAAGTAAATAAATAAAGTAGCCTGGATAATAAATTCTATTAAAAAAAAAAATCTTTATTATCAAAGGATATTTATAATATCTCAAATAGTTATGAACCAGTTAAAAGAGATTAGATTAGGGTTGACCGATACAAAGTGTGCAGAAACATTGGACGAAGCTACAACGGAAAGCTCACTCACAGCACTCGCAGTTCGGCGCACTCGCTGAGGTCGGGCACGCGGTCCAGCTGGTTGCCCTTCACGTCGCTGCAACACATTACAAATATTATGATTTGTTTTGTTTTTCGTGAGTGTAAGTGGCCAATACGGCACAGTAAAGGCATCTGGCATAGCTTGACGACTGCCATACAATGATGACTGCCGGGACCAAGGGCTTATGCGTGCCTTCCGAAGCACGGCGAAGCTAGATAAATTTTTTTAGTCACTTGTGGTCACCCATCCAGATGCCGACCATGCCCGGTGTCGCTTTGCTTGCGAAAGCGCTAGCAGCGCGCACTCCCGCCGGGCCATTTCTCTAAGGGATACCAGTAGCAAGATCTAACGTGTAGATCTCGTAGGTAGACTCTACACTAGGTAGAGTTCTGTAGGTCTCATTCGCCCATTAGACGGGTATCGATAACTAATGAATAACATGATTTTCTGCATTTGTACTAAGATATTCGTATTTGGATTCGATATTCCGACCGAACTGTAGATTTTGTTGGAAGATTTACAGAATCTCTCTCTATAGTGCATGACACAATGTATAGCAAAGCTTTTACACGACTTGTATGAGAACTATGACCGTCTTTGCCTCACCAACGAACAACTTTCCTTATTTCCAGCCCCGCGAACCCATGCACCGGCTCCGGATATAACAAGTGGTTTAGGAGTTTAGGAGCCATAAACTGTAACCGCACGCGCCGCCGCGGGACACTTTGTTACCAGAGTTACGACCCCACATATTTTATTTACACTCTCGTGTGCTTTCGTTCACTCGATCCCTTCCCGCCCATATTACACTCCAGATGAATTCAAACGAATATTTTAAGAAAAAAGTGTCAACGAAGTATGTAAGTATTTGCCCATCTCACATACTGTTCAGTTTTCGTTGATAGGTTTTGCTTATTTAGTTATTGCACCACCATTGCTGTCGAAGATATAATTATGTTGTTGCACTCGAATCGTTTGTCGAAGAAACGCTTTGTCGCGGTACAGTTATACCGGACTATTTTCAAAATGACGACGTGTCGGAGTTAGTTGTCGAAATAAAATGTTGTCGTAAAATACGGTTTGTCGAAGTGTAGGACTTGTTCTATTAAGACTTTAGTAAGTTGCAGTACTAGCTATTGCATTGCAACATGAACACGACTGGTCAAATATCTTAGGCCTCCATTAATGTTATGAGTTCGACAAAATGCCTACCCTTGCGCATAAACACGGCATGCTGCGTGGCTATGTAATAATTATATTATTTATGTGGCGTAGCCTTAATTAGAAATGTCTGAGATGACCTACTCGAGTCGAGAGGTGCTCGGTGTTCATGTAGGTCGGCCAAGGAACCTTGGGCAGAGTAAACAGCACTCTAGATATCAACCAATGACGCTAATCCAACTCGCCAATACCACATAATTATCTGTTTATTCAAAGAATCTAACTGATATGAGAGAATAATATATTTATTCTGACTTTTTTACCTCAGTAACCCTCCATTACCTTTATATATTATAATTGTATTTTAAATAAAAGAGCTAAGTACAAAGTACAAAGTATAAGTTCGAATAGTGGTTTAGAAGTAAATTAGTAGACAAGTTGCCTCACAGTCTAACGCTATTTTTTGTCATAGGTACCAACTTCGTTTTGATATTTCCGTTGAAAGAGAATTACAAAATGTTATGCTCCGTGCCGCACCGACCCCAGAGCCCGCCGACTTAGTTTAATCTACTTCAGATTCCGAACGGGGTCACTCCCGTTACGAGGATTATAAATAAGCTAATTAAAGTTTAACGCGTGGCTACACTTACTGGCACTTTATAACAAAATTGATCGCGCGCAAGATGAAAAAGAAATAACTGTACTGCGTCTCTATTAGTAGCAGTGACACAGATTCGCAATATTAAAGATATAACTAGTTTTTATGTGCCGCACCTTTCGCAAATCGTTTGAAATTATAAACTCTTACATAAATCACTAAATTGCGAATTGAAATAGATGGTTACAAAATAACGAGAAGGCAGAGAAAAAATTTTTTGCGAATGTAAATTTAAAGTTATTAATTACATACCTTCTTTTTCTTTTTAGATTCTAGGTATCTACTTATACGAATATGGAAAAAATAATACTTACATGTTGATATAATGATGATGAGATTACTTTAGTTGTTTCTAGCTAGAAAAGATGTTAACACATATTGCGGTGACGGAACAGAAAGAGTCGAGCTATGCGATTGATCTGTTTTCAAAAACAACCAGCAGATTTTGAAGGATGCTAGAAAATGAGTAATGAGAAGCAAACTACGTAGGTAGTGGTAATGATTCAAGCTAGGCTAGGACTTCTTAGTGGAAAGCCATGGTCAGGCGGGGGGCTCGGGGTGCCTTATTTAATAAAATAAAAAATGTATGTTACGCGTAATAATTTCCATAAATAAAAAAGCTGTAAGTTAAATCTGTACTGTGTAACTCTGTGATATATACCGTACCCGCACGGCCACCCGCAAACTAGGTTGCGATGACGCACGCCCGCTCGCCCCGCGGGCTCGTCTCCCATCCTGTCAATCGGGCTGTCACCGAGTGTGCCACGAAAGTTTGTGAGTGAGTAAGAGAGAATCATTTGGTATGATTGTACATACGTACGAGCATAGAAGTAGATTTTTTTTTTACTGCGTAAAAAGAACACGCTAGCCAAGTGCGACAGATAATATGATAAGTGTCATCTTTATAAAAGCAAAAGAGATAGCATCAATTTGACAATGAGACAAGTTTTCATACAAAACATGTCAGCCTTTGTCACCCTGGCTCGAACATCGTTACACGAAACTTTGATTTTCCGAATTGTAAACTGTGTTAATTTATAAGTTATCTTATACTGGAAAGATGGTATCGTACTGCTTTACCCATAGTTTGTGTATTAGGTACAAATCCAACCCATAAAAAGTTACACAGAAATATTTCGTTTCTGGTCACATTTTACAATGCTCTATATCCATCTTATACCTTCTAAATCTATGCGTACGAGTGCATTCGTTTGTTATCTTGGTTTATATTGAGTATACAATGTCCTTTTTAATTAAGTACAAATATTTTAAGGGGTGGTTCAGTCCATCATTTTGAACAACTTTTCCCAATGAATGTATATCGAAATACGAAAAAAAAATTTTTATTTTCGATAGTAATGATATCACGTGACTACTTCGATTTGTATGAAAACCTAAAAATTTTTTTTCGTATTTCCATATACATTCATTGGGAAAAGTTGTTCAAAATGATGGACTGAACCACCCCTTAAAATATTTGTACTTAATTAAAAAGGACATTGTATACACGCTGAATTTTTATTGGTTTTGAAAAAAATGGTTAGTGGCAAATAAGTTCTTCTTTCCATATTCGTAATCTGAAGTGTATAGCATAAAAGTTGCGAAAATGTATTTTGATCGAGATTACGTAGTTACGCCCGTCCAAAACTGTGACGTTAACTCGCGTGCGTGACCCCATGAAGTCCGGGCGACCGGCCGGCGGCGTCTGGCGGCGGTGGTATGTACCGGTATGTATGATAAGTTTATTGGTTTCGAATTTTTATTTTGTCTACCTAATTAGTTCTTACAAGCGATCCTTATGAAACCAATGAAAAATCAAGAAAAAAAATATATTAATTGTGTTACAATTAATAGACAGTTAAGCATAGTAGGTAGGTTTCCATGCTAAGTACATTTTGGTGTCGGGATTTGAAAACAAAATGTAGGGATTACGGCAGGTGGAGCTGCGCGGCGGAGTAGCGGTCACGATTTATGCAAACGACGCCTCGACCGCGGCCCAGAGCGTATTTACTAATATGAACATGACACACCAAGTAAGTATATATAAAATATTTACCTGTGTTGTTTTTTTATTAGTATTTTTAAAGTTACTGGAATAAAAGTTTTTTACATTGCAATCCCTGTGGGTTGAGCTTCTGGTTTGGTGGGTGTGCTGTATCGTTGGGTCACTGGGTGCTCGTCCTTAAGCTAATTTTACGTTATCGTGCAACTGCTAGCAACACCGACTGATAGCAGCTTATTGTAGAAGCATGTTCTATGTAATGACTTACAGCGCCCGCAGTTGCGGAGCGTGGGTGCAGAGCTCTCGCGGCAGGCGTTCCAGCCGCGCGCGATCCACCCGCAGCGTGCGCAGCCGCTCCGACCCGTTCAGCGACGGCAACTCGCGCAGCCCGCGCGCTTCCGACAGTACCCTGCATCAAACAATAAAAGGATCAACCCTAGCACTGTACCATGATAACTTGATAGGACGAAATCAGATTTAGATATATACGCTTAAACTTTACTCTACTAAAGAGTGGCAAATAACTAGAAAAAGGTAAAATCATATTTTTTTTCTAATACACGTTCATGAAAGAGAGAAAGTATACGATTATTGCGTCTGAAATACATAATACTGAGATAATAAAATCAAGTGTGTTTATTATTACTATTGCATATGAAATAAGTTTCGGCGCCAGATGCGGCGCTGCGGGAGCCTCCGGCCAGACATAACAGGGGCTTTGTTTACTTACACCGCTTACACGTAAACAAAGCTCCCGCTCGCGTGCGCACTGCCGCGGCGGGCATTAGCCGCTCGTATCGTACACCCCCGACCTGCTGAGAGGTCACAGGAGAACCAAACGGAAAGCAACCTGCGTTTTCCATTACAGCTGACACAAGTGCTGGTTTATCCATCACTAGTAAAAATAGACACGACTGTTTTGAAATTCATATTATTTCTGTGTAGAGAGAGTCAACAAGTTGCTGTACAGGTAAAACGGTAAAAGCATTTTTGATTTGACTAATTTAAGATAGTGTTCAAATAACCGACTTCAGGTATTTAAATAAATTTTCGAATAATGCTATCGACTTTAATATCTATCTAGAATCTAAAAACCATTTAAACCACATTTTCATTTTTAACAGATTCATTATCAACGTTGGGTGTCATTATCATATAAAGTTTGGAGCTAAGTTCGGTTTTATTATTAAAAGTTTATTCTCTTCTCTCTCTATTCTACTGTGTGCTAGGAGTACCAGGAATATCCAATAACAGTACCCGCTCCCCGCGCTCCTAACTTTTAAAACGGCTTTATTTCCCAGATCGTTTTTGTGAGGGTCCGCGGGCGGTCCCTGGGCGCCGGAACAACATCGCGCGCCCGCAGACACTGTTCCTCTATCAACTCGCGATGTAACAACAATTTACTAACTTATGAACACGCTTCGTCCAATTTAGACCACATTGAGAGCTCGCGTCGTTTCCGGATGCTGAGGGTTGAACCCTTGGTTTATGCTAACAATATTTGATTTTGTTCTGCTTTGCCATACGTACAAACTTTCTTTCTTCTTTAGAGAAGATTCAAATAATAAAATAGAAGTATCAAAACCAACTTTGTGCATGATATTAATCTTTTACAAATATTAATCACAAGTTCATAAGACAAAACGACGGGACATTATGTTTTGTAACGTATGTATTACTTACCGTGAATAAATAAAAACTCTATAATTGAATTAATTTGGAATACAGTTTTGGATTACGATGGGTTGTTGTATGTATGCAAACACGTTTAATTATAATAAGCGGCCAAGTGCGAGTCGGACTCGCCCATGAAGGGTTCCGTAGTAGTATTTTTTTTTAATTTTTATATTTGAGTTGATTGAATGAAAGGTAAATTGCAGTTTATGACATATTAAAAAAAAAACTTCTTACTAGATCTTGTTCAAACCAATTTTCGCTGGTAGTTTTCATGGTAAAGAACATCATATATTTTTTTTAGTTTTATCATTCTCTTATTTTAGAAGTTACGGGGGGGGGGGACACACTTTTTTCCACTTTGGAAGTGTCTCTCGCGCAAAGTATTCGGTTTAGAATAAAATGATATAAGAAACCTCAATATCATTTCTAAAGACCTATCCATAGATACCCCACACGTATGGGTTTGATGAAAAATATTTTTTTGAGTTTCAGTTCTAATCAATCAATCAATCAAATATATCTTTATCAATCAAATATATCTTTATTATCATAGGATATTTAAAATATCTCTTAATAATCGTCATTATTTTTTTGCACTATTGTTGACGTCAAATAGTTACTTACAGCTAAGTTTACTACCGCTTCCAAAGCGCTAGTGCAGAAGAAGCGGTAACAAACTGCACTGCACCTCTTCTCCAAGGACGTCAACTCACAATTAAATTAATACTTAAAGTTAATGTGGACAGAGAATACATTGTTTTGTTTGTTATGTCATATCATAATTTAAATTTAATTTTTAGAATGTCAAAATTTTAAAGTAATGTCAAGTTGTAGATTCAGTTTGTACAAAATGTACCAAATTATGACATTTTCGAGTACCTATATTACAAACTTTTAGAGGGACCCGCGTCAAGCTCAAGCCAGACTTTTTTGTCTTTAAGGTAGTCATCGGTCCTATAATAAGCCTTCTCACAAAGTACTTTCTTTACATAAGTTTTGAATCTTTTGTCTGGCATATCAAGGATCGATTTTGGCAATTTATTATAAAAAAGTATACAGTTCCCCATAAACGTCTTATTAATTGTTTTAAGCCTATAAAACGGGGCAACTAAGTCATTCTTATTACGTAAGTTTCTATCGGTAAAATCGCTTACTTTATTGTATGAGGAAATATTTTTCCTTACATACATTATGTTTTCAAATATATACTGTGATGCTAAGGTAAGTATATCTATTTCCTTGAATAATTCTCTGAGTGAGTCTCTAGATCCTAACCCGTAAATAGCACGAATTGCCCGTTTTTGTAAAATAAAAATAGTCTGAATATCGGCTGCATTCCCCCACAGGAGTATGCCGTAAGACATTACACTATGAAAGTAACTAAAGTACACTAGTCTAGCAGTTGCTACATCTGTCAATTGTCTTATTCTCCTAACAGCATAAGCCGCAGAACTAAGTATGGGGAACCCCCAAAATTTATTGTTTTTTTTCTATTTTTGTGTCAAAACCTTAATGCGGTTCACATAATACATCTACTTACCAAGTTTCAACAGTATAGGTCTTATAGTTTCGGAAAAAAGTGGCTGTGACATACGGACGGACAGACAGACAGACAGACATGACGAATCTATAAGGGTTCCGTTTTTGCCATTTGGCTACGGAACCCTAAAAAGGGTACTCACGTTGTACGTTATAGTGGTGTGGAAATTGGCTTGATCGATCGTTTCCAGTGCGTTTGAATCAATTAACATCGCTAAATAATTCGGTCGGCCTCGGCGGTTCGCGCGAGCTGTTTACCAAAGGTCGCGACGCGCCCGCGGACACAAAATAAACGCAATAACAAACACGACTCACATGCCTTGCACTGCAGCTTCGGTATTCTAAGACTGTTGACCTTAAATAATATTAGGACCAAATTCAAGAACCCGAAGTTGTCCGACCCTAAAACAGAATCTGTTTAAGTAAAATGTGCATTGCACAATGCACATGCTAGAAATATATTTACGCGATGATTCATTACTATATTTTGTACAAACATCTATCACTGTTTGAAACGATTGCTACCAAAGGCGGGGTCCATTTGCTATACTTCTGTACTATCTTATTTTGTACCGCAGAGAAATGCCGGTACAAAGAGCCCGAGGCGATAGCTACTGGTTTTCAAAGAAGCTTTCATTGAAACCTCCACTTTTGAATCAATAATTCAGGTTTTTAGGACATTCATGGATTGGCGAATTAATGGATAATAATAAAATACATTATTGTAGTGTACACACATTGAAGACTCAAGGAGAACTTATATTGACAAAATAATCATTTATCTTTCTATGCAGGTCTGGTTGAAAAGAAAAAACTTAGAATGTATTAGCTGCTTCTCTTGCCGCGTAGATCGTAGAGCAAGAGCAACCCATCACTATTTATATTCCCTTTTCCACCTCGCCCACTATCACGCTGGGAGTGACCTTTGTTTGGGTCCACTAATGTGTGCTTGAAGCCGCAAGTCCTGGAATGGTCTGCTATATTAGGGATAGGGATGAAGACGTGATATTATTATGTACATACACGTACACTTTTAGGTCATAGGTACTAAGACAGTACGCGAATAAAATAAAAGTCATATTTTGTGTTTACCAAGCCGAGTAGTTTCAAAAATGGCAGACAGTTAGTAAACCTTTTATCCCTTAGATGTTGTTTGTCCTTCCAATTCACATAGCTGATGAGACATTGGTATCGACGCAACTTGCGCCGATCGTCCAAAGCGGTTTATGTGCGAGGTGGGGCGGGGGTGAGGGGCGGGGGAGCCACTACCTCTCAAACTAGCAAGGGTAGCAGGCGCAACTCGACTACTTCTATTGTGCTTACAAAAAAATATCTAGGTCTATGGTGCACTTACACCGCTACGGCTTCTCACGAGTATTCACTGTACTGTTCACTAAAAATACTCTCGGCTAAGTAGTTTTAGACTTTAGCGAGTACAGACAGACAAACAGATATACGCGCCCAGGGATTTCATTTTATTCTAAATAGCTATGTATGGATACTACACGGGAGTTTAGCCTGTATAACAAGTTAACAACACTCGATCAAAAACAAGCAATACTATTTTTACCGGCATTAATTTCTGAATATCACGCATAGATAAAATATTATTTTTAATTTAGATGTTAACTGAAAGTGTAATTCATTATTGTTTTTTTAAATTAATAAAAGTTTTAAAGACTATTTGATCGTTGAAGACAAAGGGGGAACGGATAGTATCGAGCACTTTGTGTAACTTGAAATAGAATTAGATATCCTTCTTGAACCTCGGTATTTCGAGGACATCGACGCTTCCACCGTAAATGAAATTTATATTGTTGTCTCCGCCCGGCTTTACGAGGGGCTCTGCTCGCTGCGAGCGCCGCGGCGGACGTCACGACCTCGAGGACACTCATGTAGCCCAGAGAAATTTGAACCAAAAATTTTTGAAAATTTAAATCGGCAAAAATACTAGGCATAGCTGTAAACCACGTACTTAGCGTTACAGAGAAAGGGCAGTATATATTTCTTGTAAAGCGGTGGACCCATGCTTGCAGGGATTTGTGTTCGTATGCGTCATACCCTTTGACTTCATTAAGTTACGAGTACTGTCAGCGATATACAACTCATGTATAGTTATTCTTACTCGTAAGGGCGGCCATTCATTGCTACAGCGAGCGAGCCTTTTATGAAGCATCCCAACATGAGATCTCATCGGTCCAGAATAATTATATTCCTTTTATAGTCATCGAAGATCGGAGAGACCACTGATTTCAAAAGCAAGCCATTTTAGGAACAAGTTATGGCAAGAGGGACTTATGGCATGCGCAGATCAGAGTATTATTTACATGTAGACAAAACAAGAAACATAGATATTAAAATGCTAATACTTTTGTATGAGAACCTTTGAGAAAGTTGTTCACTATCATGAACTGAACTTGCCCTTGTGATGGTAAGTTTCCTCAACACGCTCGTTCGTCTTAGAGCAGTAAGGTCATAGAGAATTACCAATTAATCCACGAGGTTGTCAATAAAACGAAGTCCGATTTGACCTCCGCCTAGCTACCTAGCTAGAGAGTAAGACATAGGTATTTATAATATTTATCTGTCTAACATGACTAATATTAATATTAATTAGAGCTTTTACCATCCAACACTCCTTGTAATGAAAACAAGGCTCTGACATATTCATACGTAAGTATTGTTATGTAATACTATTATTAATTCTGAGGTATTGTATAAATTAATAACGAGTGTGTTACATCCACGCACTAAGCCATGAGAGGTCAAGGTCTAATCGAAAGGCAGTAAGTAAGTGTAAACATGCGGATCCTGTAAAAGGCTAAACCTATAAAAAGTTAGTCCTTGGAATCCAGATGTGTGACTTATTAGAGCCAGCTTATTGATTGTCTATGTGTAATGTCTATGAAGCTTTTGCGGTGCTCCTAGAGTGCGGAGAGCAGAGGAAAGTCCGCGCGGCGGCGAGGCCGGGACCTCGCGCGCCGATACATATTCATGAGACGTGCGCGAGCCGCGACCTCCGCGGTAATGCGCCAATTGCCATGGCGGCGATAGTCCGTGGAGCGAGATATCTAATAGGCACCGGCCTCTGCACCTTGTCATACCGACGACTGAGATGTGTGATTAGGAGATCGATTTGAGTGCAGACTTCACCACTTCAGTCGGTTTCTATAGAATTTATTTATACACAAATAAATTCTCGATACGACGTACACTACACAGTGTACATAGACTACTATTATTTGAAACAGTTATTAGCATTTTATATCTCAAAAATCATCCCTCTTGAAATTCTGGAATTTCATAGATCCTTCGTAACAATTAATGCCTTTGATTATTTATTTACTTACTGGAGGCGACAGTTAATACGGCAGAGCTCACTTAACTCAATCCGCTAGAGCTATTTGGAATACGCCTTCTGTTTACGTAGATTAGATATATGTCATCATAATTATTTTTTTCACAAGGGTAATTGGAAGGAGACATTTACGCCAACCCCCATTCGCGGCATAATATCGTTTCACATGAATTTATAGGCGCACTCACAGCGTGGTCAGCTTGGGCAGGTGCTGCAGCGCGCGCGCGTGCAGCCGCGCCAGCGGGTTGGCGCGCAGCTCCAGCCGCACCAGCCGCGCCGCCTGCAGCACGCCCGCAGCCACCTCCTCGATGCGGTTGCTGGCCACCGACCTGATAAAACAAACAATAATACTGACCATTGTATAAACCATCTTTCAATTCTTAAGCTCAAAAATTGCCGGTTTAACTTGAGGTTGGCCGGTTGAGGTTCGTCTGCTTCGACTGGACCTATGGGGCCGGTTAGAGAACGTGCTGGGTATTTTTTAACGATCCATTGACCGAGCGAGCGAAGTGTCTCAGTTTCGAGATTGGCCAAAAATGCAATTGTCCGGCTGTCCGGTTCTCAGTGTGTCTGTTCTCGTCTACAGGTCGCATTTGTGAAGTTTTATAAGAAGGTTCGAAAATTATAAAGAACTTCTTGTCGATTCAGTTTATCGAAATTTTTCAAAATGGCGAAAATAAATAAATAAATATATAGGGACAAATTACACTGATTGAGTTAGCCCCAAAGTAAGTTCGAGACTTGTGTTATGGGATACTAATTCAACGATACTTTATTTTATAACAAATACTTATATAGATAAACATCCAAGAAAATATGGGGGCAGAATATTTAAAAAAATCATATTTTAATTTTGTTTTAAATATCTTAAACTTTTTTGTTACCCTTATTATGACGCAACTTTTTGGCTGTACAACTTTTTTATCCGATAAACTTCAACGGATGGGGGGACTCTCGAGGTCTACAGCTCACAGAGCCACTAGTTTTCAATTTATCGAGCTAATGCGACAAGTTTTACAGCGGCATTCAATGATAGGGCTACGTTTTGTACGATTGTCGTCAGTGCACTCACAGGTCCTCGAGCAGCGGCAGCAGGCGCAGCGCGCCCGGCAGCTCCGTCAGCTGGTTCTCCTCCAGTCTCCTTTGAACACAAAACCTCTATTAAATTTCCTTACAATGCTTCCTTTCTATTAAGTGACTCTATTGAGACCAAAATAATTCATTTTCAGGGGCTATAATATATGTTCACGATATTTTTTATATTTTAAGTTTTGCATGACTAACGTCCAAGTCATGAAGAGTAGGTATACGACCTTGTAGCTCACAATTCTGTTCTGAGTTCTCAATCACTTTAAGCTCCGGTACATGGAATTTCCGGTGGATCTCAGCAGGGCCCCGGTTTCGGAAGAGAGTGACGGCCGACTAATGTGGCCGATTAATTACGGGCTGGCTGGCTGAGCTCCTGGCGCGGAATAACGAGCATACAGAGATATAAACGTATGAACTTACGTGGAATATCTTCATGAGACTACATCAATAATTATTAGTACGGGTAAAAATCTATACATAATGTCGAAATAAGGAACACCTTTATAAAAATCTCATGTAATAAAGTCAAACCATCGACAATAGTGTTCGCATTGCAGATAGTCATTTTACGGAAATGAAATCTTAGAATATTTTAAAAGTGTATGTAATGTAATCGGGTGAAGTTTGTAAATAACTTCTGTACTTGCAATAATTTGCGCCCGTGGGGATTGCGAGACAAATTCGGGAGTTAGCAAGCGTCCCGATACGCGGCTTACGGCGGGTTAGCGGGAGCGGCGCGCTGCGATACGCCGATGACGCGCGCTGGCTGCAGCTCGGCCATTAGTCACTCAGATACCGCCGGCGCCGCGTTCGGGAACGACCTAGTTTATTCCAAGCTTATTTTGTCTAAAATTATTTAGTCCATGAGGATCACAATACGCCATTCAACGGAGTGTCTGCTCTTGCAAATCGTCCAAAAAATCATCTCTCTGTAAGCAACTTTGCCGTGCCTGATGCTACCATCTGCGGTACTAAGGACAATAACAAATTTTAATACCCCAATATTATATAAGTATGTTACAGACATGAAGCCCTTCTTTTTATTAGTACCTATTTGGTTATTGTCTGTATGCAGTAATTAGTGATTTACATTCTTGCCTGTTAAAGCCAACTATGAGACTATTATTGATCGCTTTTTCAGATTAAAATAAGTAACTATTTACATAAGAAACTATTTTATAGCAGCCTTGCCTTCTGTCTGTCAGAAAAAATAATTCCAGGCCATGAAGTTACAGGGTAAAAATTCCAGGTTGTATTCGCCGTACTGCGAGTCACCTCTGACATTTGCAGTAAATTGGCAGAGAGTAAACAAGCCAGCAGCCGGCGCCGGCGGTAAACTGACGACTCTACGGCCACTCGGCGGTCCAAACATTACAGAAAGCACAGAAATTGCGCAGAATTCGTTCTGGTTATAATTGCGGCATCCATTAATTTCATCGATTAATAATAAAGGTTTTTTTTTAAAGATTTATATTATATAAACATAATGATGCAGGTAAAATAAATTTTGTTTGTAAATTATATTTGTTAGTAAATTATTATTGGATGGAATGTACAAGGTGTGAATGTCAAGGCGTTATTATTCTATGGTCAAGCGTACATGAACTCCCGGCATAAAATGCAAGCAGGACTTTTTAGAATTTGATCAAATTTCATCTCTCTCTCACATTATTCATATAAAAAGGGATGAATGAATGAAAATCTTTTTATTGCACAAATACAACAATTAAAATAGTGATGATGATGGTGATACATACAACAATGGGCATAGTGATGTTTCTGTACTATTCATATGTTGTAGTTTTTACTAGCACTCAACTCGGCGATTGTAGCTCGTTCATTAACTATTTAAAGGGCGGCTGATGAGCCATAAGATATATACTCAGGACTTGGAGAACTGGAACTGGAACGATGTCGTGTGAACTATCTACTTTAGTCCGATTGGAAGATTAGATAAGATTTTACTGTCGTATGCAAATTTATTACGACCCTAGTCAAACTGAGCAGATACTTCATTTATGCTGTACATGGCGTACGGTTAAGGTTAAAGCAGCCAGGTCCTACCAGCTATTTCTGTGGCTGTGGTGGTAGACCACCCGTCATTGATAGTCACATATCTATTCATGTTGGAAAGACTGTGCACATATAGGTACTTGCCAGCATGAGCCAGATGTTGATGATGGATTTATAGGATGGTTTACCCTCTAACATCATACATGCCAGTCCTGAATTTTTTTTTAACTATATTATATTAAAATAAATTACACTTACAAGACTCGAAGGTTCGGGGTATTAGCGAAAGCTTGGTCCGAGATGTATGTGATACGGTTGCGTTTCAGGATCCTGCAACAAAAAATAAGATAAATATTGTGAGGCCAGAGAAGAAGATGATTAAAAGCGAAGTCAAATTGTTGTAGATATGAGTGCAGAGGCAGCAGTCAGCGGCGCCGGCGCCGGGCTGGTCGCGGCGATGCCGGCACCGGCGGCCTGAGTTACGGCGCGCCGCTGCCAACTCGAGCCATAAACGGGAAAACAATGGCCATTACGCGCCGCGTTATGGTAATTCCGGGCAATAAATGAACTCGGCAGCGAGGGCACCGACGGAGATAGCGGACGAGACAGCAGAAGACACAGACATAGACAAATATCTCGCAATTTGTAGCTATCGGGGAAATGGCCATTGCGATAGTCTCGAAGTGATTTGGAGGCAGTAAATGAACGCAATGTAAACGAGTCTCAGCAAACACTTGCGAGCGTTTCGTCGCACAAACTTACGTTAACAAATGCGATAGGTACCTACATTAATCAACCTATAAATGATATAAAGTAAGCCGCACACGATGAGCGACGCTCGTAAAGCCGCCGCGAATGTTTACTGCCAGTTAACATCAAGTTTATTTATTGTCTTCGAATTACCATAAGGCGCCACTTAATGGCGATTGTTTTCCATTTACGGCGGGAGTTGGCGGCGGAGAGCTGACTGGCCGGCAGCGGAACTGCTTTGGTATTGATTTGACGAGATTGGCACCGACGCGGCTTTTAAGAGGCTGATTAATAAAAATAACGACTAGTGGTTCTGTAAGACCAGAATATCAAGAAATTTGTTAGCAAATTTTCGTCAAAATCGGTTTGAAAAATGCGATCTGACAGACGAACAAAAGCCTTTTTGACCTATCTCAAAACTGAGACGTTTCACCTCATGCTTCACTTACTTCTGTAGTTTTGTAATTTGTGATTTAACTGATCCCACCTGAATCACCTGATGTCGCGGACCATAAAACATTAGCACGTATGCAGATGACTCCTCCAGTCCGCGGGGACGCCGCGCCGCCGGAGATAAGCGATGATTCAGTTTATCGCCGTCAACTTCCGTACGTGGGACTACTTACATCTGCATTATTTTTATCAATGTTAAAAATTTGTTTGTTTAAAAAGTTTTATTGTTCTGAAGATTATCGTCGGTCCCATAAAAAGTACACAAATAGACGCTACTAGAATTGATACTTAAATGAAGCCGGTGCTGGGCTAGCTGTACAATGATGAGAGCCGCCGGCGGCCGTTACCAGAGTATCAACCCCGCGCCGCCTGTCTGGAACTATACGCAATGTCAAGTCGACTGACTCGCCGCCCCAACCTACGAGTAGACCAGACATTGCAAGCTAAAGTTATTTTGCAGTGAAAGTGTAATCGAATTGACGAAAGAACTCTAAAGACCCGAAAGACACGACTTGACCCCAAAAAGGGTTAAATCAACAAATGGTTTATCTTATCTATCAAACCCCACAAGTACATGTAAATAGTGGAAACATAATCCTTTAGTAATTCAATGAGATTTGCAAAACTGGGACGTGGGCCGTTCAACTTCGCTGTTTGTTTGTTGAGCCTGTGTACTTGTGTAGGATTACGTTTCGAGTGGGAAGCTTATGGACGTAAATATACGCATGTATTTAGTTTTGTCCTTTGTCCTATTAGCTAGCTCGATGCCGGGGGTTAGAGCAGCGGCGTCATGTACTTAGCTGAGACGTGTGTTGTAGGAAATTTAGGAATTAAATTATTTGTTTTAAATCAGATATTGTCGAATGAATATTGAGAAGAAGCAGGATTTCCCCTCAACTCTTACTAAACTTAATTATAAAGGTAAATGAAAGGAAAATGGTGCTGGTAAACTACTTTAGTCTTAGTGTTAGTCTTTATAGTCTTAGGTGTCGTAAGACTTTCAATGGGATATTGTGAGCTCTTGTCGTATTTATCACGTGGAAAATAGCATACAATAAATCTTGGCGGAAAATGGAGAGCCTCTCCATTTCATGTATATATATATTAGCATTCAAGACACTTTCCTTCATTAAAAGCAAATTATTAAGTACTTTGTACCAAGTTCATACATTTTAATGTTAAATTGTTTGTTAACCATGGGATGCCTTATACAAATTACGTGTATTTCACCGGGTGGTGCCGAATGTGTCACGCTAGACGACAACCGTTCCGACGTCCTTTTTGACCTAATCTGACTTAATTTATAAATAACCAGCCAAGTGCGTGTCAAGCCCGCGCAGTGTAAGTAAAAATCAAACAAATTTTCTGTTGAATTTGTAGGAAATTTTACTTTTTCGAGTACATTTTATAAGTATAGGTTGCTTATATTATAACTCTTTTATTTGTAAAACCTACTTAACTTATATATTATTTTGTTTTCATATGTCTATATACAACCATTTAGTAGAGAGAGAAGGGGGGGGGGGGGGGGAGACACATGAATCTAACACAAAAATGTGCACCAAATATTTCAGAAACGTATCTCTAAATCGAAAAACGGTGTTCACTAGCTCACGATATTTTGAAAAGACATAATAAACGATATCTCACACAATCGGTTAGTCGAGCAGTCTAAATTTTTTTTTTCCTGATTTTATATTACCACTTTGTTGGTATGATAGATATACATACATACATACATAGCAATGTCAAATTACAGCTTTTATGTACTTATAGTCTCTGAGTAGAACCGCAGATAAACAGACAGACATGGCAAAACTGTAAGGTTTCCTTGTTTCCTACGGAACCCTAAAAATATTTAAAAAAATTACAATTAAGAGCTATAACACGAAATCCCTTTAACTGCACAACAATCTCTGCGGAGCTCATCGGTATCAGCTAAAATCGCAATAAAACTAACTATCGACGCTATTCCCCAGATAATAAACGAGTTAGAGTAATCTTTTCTTGGGTGTCCCCTCCCCCCCCCTCCTCCCGCTAAGGCCGACGACCGCCGCCGCCCCCACGCGGGGGGGGGGGGGGGGGCTTCGAGAGATGCCCATTCGCAGTGATAATAATGATACACACCGAGATAAGGGCTTCGCGGGACATTTTGTGGGTGTTAGTTTGAAGAACTCGTAGGTATTTTCAAGTTTAAAAAATATTCTGTAATTTCCGCAATACCAGCATAAAACATAAAACAATACTAACTTAACTCTATCATAGACAAGACAGAAATTTGTGTTGATAAGATTTTATAACTCAGACTGCCCGATAGCCAAAAGTTAAAATAAAATGCCTCGAGCATTCCGTTAGCAAAACCCTCGGAATGTTATCCATATTTTCGGCGGCGCAGACCGACACAGATATCAAAGTCATGCAAATGTGTCGGCCGCGGGCGGAGACAGCCGACTGTTCTTTCCACATGATCGATTCAATTATCTCGGAGGTTGATGTTCATGTTCTATGACTTTCTTTTGTTTTTGACAGACGCAATCAAGTAGCAATCCACGTTTCCATCCACATATAATGTATAAGCATTTACATTTATCATTTAACTCCATCGAATATGACTGGTTTCTGACTCCAACCTGCTTTGAGGCTTCGTCTCAGATTATATCTTAACGACTTTCAAACGGCGATATCAACGGTGCGCTCTACACTTAGGTTATGACGACGTAGGTACCCAATATTATTGTATGTGTTATATTATTTATGTGTTATGTGTTGTATTCTCTTACATGCTGGTCTGGGAGAAAAGAAAAAACGTAGAATGTACCAGAATGTGAATGTAATAGGCGCTGCGGCTAGCAACCCATCACTATTTTGATTCCTTTTCCATCTTAACGCCCATTACCACGCTTAGCATGGCCTTTGGGCCTAACGGCCCTAGGCTCTGTTTAGCCCGTCAGTGATATAGACGTGAAAATGTATCTGTGTTATATTATTATCACGAATCCCCTAGAGAAAAATCTTACTCTTAGTGTAAGATTTTTCATAATAAACGGCTTTTATTGGTTGAGTGTCGGTTGTAGACGTAGGTCGAGCACTATCCATCTTATAGATCTATGTAAGTGAAAGGTTTCCCGGGCAATATTGTCGAGTCACAGGACTCACAGGTAGAGCTCGTAAATGCTGGTGTAATAAAATATTTGATGTTATCGATATGCTTTTATCGCGGCGGCTGTGGTGGTCGCATACTAACGACCGGCGGCGGCGGCGGTCGCATATTAACGACCGGTAAACGCGTCACGCAGAAGCGTCAATCGGACCTAACCTAACCAAAGGTATATTATGTATCATTGTATGAAGTTTTATATTACAACAAACCGAAAGTATATTTGTCCTTCTTTGGTCTTTTTCAAATTGCCCTGGGACTTGGGTGTTTATATATACGAGTATGTTTCTTGTGTTTATTATAAAATATACCTAGTACTTATCTATTATCATTGAGTTAGTATCCAATAACACAATTTGGTGTTAGCTCAATCAGTTTGATTTGTGCCTAAAGAGATATTGAAGAGTCAAGTTTCCAACCAAGTTTGTCTGTACTGTAAAGAAACTAACTCCCATTAATCATAGGACGATGTGATGTGAATACATAGTGGAAACAGATACGATATCACAAAGACTTATAGACGGAATGATTCCGGTGGGCGGCCGGGCCGGGTCCTCCGCTGGAATAAGGAAATTGATATCCACCGACGTCGCTGATATCGTATTGGGAGGATGCCGTGGGCCCGGGGCAGAGGATGCCTGTGTGTTGCAGGGATGCAGTGGGCACAGCGGACGCCGATAGCATCGGAACCAACGCGGAAGGAGCTGCTCCGTGGGCGCAGCGGTGGGCGGCGCACGGTTCACACAACATCATAGCACCAGGGACGGCCGCGCTATACAAACTAAATCCTAAAAAACGAGTCTCTATAAGTTTTTATTTATTCTTCATCTTAGTGCGCTCCCACTTGCATCCTCAGGTGAGCTGCTCTGAAGCCCGGCCGCGCGTTTTCTCTTTTTTTTTCTCCAAATACATACAATATGCATGTCAGTAGTCACCCATGGTGCCACATTGTGAAGTAGATAAGAAATATCCGAAATTTTTAATGATATATAGTTTTATGATTATGACCGGCCACCCGCCGCCTAATCTTAACCCTCAATCAGAATGCAGTCGAAGTATGAAATGTTTGTGCTTATAATCCTCTTACGACATCCACAGGTAGAGTGGAATGGTTCTATTGTAAACCGGAAGCCATACGGCTATGTTTAGGTGTATTTTTTTCAAATTGCACAAGTGTAAGCATACAAAGCAGAGCCGAAGGCTGCTTTATAATAATATTGTTAAGACTCGTCAGCATACTTAGAGAGGTGGTTAGAGTCTCGCTGCTAATGGCGCTAATCAGTCGTGTTGACGCGCGCATGTAGCTATACTTGCACCCTGCTGTAGCTCTGCTTGCGATTAGAGGAGACTGAAGGAAATAACTTCAGATAGTGATTTCACTACACCATCACCCAAAGGTCGGATCAAAGGGCATTGTGTACAAGTGGAATGATTTTCAAAAGTTGCGGCCACCGATGAAAGGTATTTCGTTCGATAGAACATATTCAGACATTAATTTTTTTGTTTTACCGATTCTGTCCAAAATGTATCGGAGCTGAGATATTTGAAGAAAAAAATCTGTACTATTACGCTTTTTTAAACATTTCTATCGATGCAAAGTCTGCATGATTGCATTTAGGTATTATAAAATAGTAAATGTAGGCTTTCAGTAAACTTTGCACACGTATAAAATGCACTTAAGGGTCCTCCGACCCTAGACCAAAATACAACTTTCCATACAAACGTAGTCTACGTTTTATTTCAAAACGACATGTCCGATTTGGGCAAAATTTTGTAATTTTAAAGATATTGCAATTATCTAGGTTTATAACTAGTGTTTTATATCATTTTTGACCATTAGTATGGGAAACTTCTAAATCGTTATATTTTCTTTCCAGTTCATAATTTTACTATAGGAAATCAGTTATAACCCTAGATAATTGCAATTTCTTTACAATTACCAATTTTTACCGGAATCTGACATGTGGTTTCAAAATTAAACGTAGACTACGTTTGTATGGAGAAGTCTAGGGTCGCCGGACTCTTAAGGCTCCTCCCTGCGCTAGCGACCTTGAAAACACAAAAAAATTAATTTCTCTTTCTGTAAGTGAGATTATTAGAAACCCTCGTACAACTTTTTAGCTAGTATCCTGAAGTTTCATTAGAACCTCGAAAGTCATTGAAATACTATCCGGTTTAGAAACCTTTAAAAAAAGAGTCAAAAATGGCCGTTTTTAGTATTTTTTGCAAAGGAAAATTCAGGGTATTTTATTTCAATGATTTTCGAGGTTCTAATGAAACTTAAGGATACTAGCTAAAAAGTTGTACGAGGGTTTCTGATAATCTCACTTACAGAAAGAGAAATTAATTTTTTTGTGTTTTCAAGGTCGTTAGCGCGGGGAGGACCCTTAAGATAAAGGGTAGGGCGAAAGTGGCGCCACCTTAAAAATAAAACTCAATTTAAAACATGTATGATAGCGATTATTATTTTTACTAAATAGGTTTTATTAGTGGTTAGGTTAGATTCTCATGGAATTAAGCACAAAAATACAATGGACTTAAGATGAAAGGTAGGGCTAAAGTGGCGCCACCTTAAAATTATCATAAAAACAACGCAAATAAAAGTATGTATTGTCTTTGTTTGTAAAATAAATAATATAAAGTGGCCCTTGTTCCTAATTCCTAGTTTAAACATACATGAGTCATGCAGAAGCAGCAGAAAAGGTCCAAGCAGCTGTTAATAAAGTTCATAACTGGACAAAGAAGTGGCGAATTAAGCTAAACCAGTCGAAGTCTGTCCACGTCAACTTCACAAATAAATATGATGACTACTGTCCCGTCTACATAAATGAACAGCAGGTGCCATATGAAAACACTGCTAAGTACCCAGGTATGACACTCGACGCGAAGCTTCGCTGGAAAGCCCACGTCAAAAAGAAAAGAGAGGAACTTGATATAAGATTTCAAAAGATGTACTGGCTGCTTGGAAGGAACTCTGCGTTGTCAGTAAATAACAAAATACTACTTTATTAACAACAGGTGAATATGTGTTAGAAAATAACCTCAATCGTAGATGGGCTCGCTTTCAGTCCATAGATGCGGCTTTGCTAGGCTTCAATGACTTTCCAGTCTTAAGTATGGATGACCTTATTTTGTATGCGTTGGGAACTTATCAAATCCTCCAAGCTCGTAGTTATTACGGAGAGCACATTAAAAATAGGTCTTATTTGATTGAAATATATAAGGAGCCCCATTTGGAAGACTTTAGAGAGCAGAATCCCGATCGTAATGACCCATGGCTACTGAGAGGTAGGATTCAATCACGGCATGTGTCAAATAGAACATATTATGTATATATTTTAGTAGAAAGGGGATTAGAGGGAATAAACGCCATATTAGGGCACTATTGCTCATGTGTCGTTGGAAAACGAACCCTAGGCTGTTGTTCCCATATAATGTCTATTATATGGTTTTTGGGATGGGGAAGATACCAAGAACATCAGTTTCCCCCAGCTCAGTTTTTAGACAGTATAATACGACGCGACCAAGAAAATGAGGCTTACTTACTAATAATTACTATTGCTTTTGGTATTTATAATAAATGAATGTTTTTTTTGTTTTTTTTTTGTTTAATTTATATTTCCTTTCTATAATAACATAACAGTTCCCTCTTACGATATAAATAAAACTTATTAAATGTATATGGACGATATTTTTTATTATTTATTATTTAATTTTGAAATCCGATATATCGGCTTCGATATTATTTACATCAAATTTTTTTATTGAGCAATCATTCTTAATTATAGGACTATTCATAAATAATAATCACGTCGGTGGCCGCTGGAAAAAAAAATCATGCCAAGGCTCATACAAAATTACCCAAACCCCTTTACAATAAAAATACAATTGACCACATGCATAATGAAGTAGAATAAAATAAAAATACATTGTCTCTGATATGCTTTTATATTATCGAGAATAAAATACACTCTTAAGTGCTCTCAATGCTAATGGTGGAACCTATTTAGCATATATTAAACTGTCAGCAAAATAAATTTGTTATCCTTTTTCCATCCCTCGTCAAAACTGAGTGAGTCAACTTTTTGTGAAGATAAAGTTGTAGGCCGCAAAGTGACATAGATTACGTTTTATCCCGTCCCGGGGTAATATCTCACGCGGGTGGAGTCGCGGGCGGCAGTAATAAATAAGGTTGCGGGTGCCGCGGGATAAATAATAGCCGCGCCGCTGATCTCGCCGGAGCCAGGGTTTGATCTTCATGTAATAGGACTATGTCTTATAAAAGGTATCAAAATGACCAGTATTCCAAGATTGTGTCACATCACAGTGCAATCCACTAGCGGCGGACAAGCAGGAGTTGGACAACGTGTATCCATTTCAGTCCATAACGTCCACTGTTGGACATAGGCCTCTCCCAAAGATTTCCAACCTTGCATCCAGCGTCTTCCAGCGACCTTGGTCAGGTCGTCAGACCACCTTGTGGGTGAACAACGTGTATACTCGATGCTATTTGCTAATGCCTACAGTAAAGAATTTGACAATTTTGCCAGGTGTATAAAATACCACCGTCGTAGCAAAATTTTTGTCATCAAAACACCTTGCAAGTTTTTAACCTAAAACTAATAAGAAGACCGTAAGTGTCATTAGGTGTGGTATGAGTACTTACAGCGTGTGGAGCGCGGCGAGCGGCGGCAGCGAGGAGTCGCCCAGCTCCGACACCAGGTTGCCCGCCAGGTTGCTGCAACAACACACAGGTCACACTCACCATCTAATTGCGCGCTTTTGTAGTACTCATCTACTTTTCAAGAACATAAGTAAACAATTTATGATTTAAACTAGCCGAAGCCCGCGACTTCGTTCGCGTGGACTTTATGTCTCGGGAAAATGCTCATCTGGCTGAACAACTTCTACTAAGGCGGCATTTTTTATCTCTTATAGTTTAGCTGGACTATTATGGTTCTGCATCAGGCGTTCCATTTTCCAAAATCATTTATACCCTATATGTTGCCCAGGCTTAATAGCTATATAACAAAAAAAGTTTCATTCGAATTCGTCCAGTATTTACGGAGATTAGCGTGTACAAACAGACCAACAGACAGACATTTTTTTTTAAATTCTTACTCCATTACTACGTCTCTATCGCCCCCAAATTGTTTTTTGGAAATATATTTAATGTACAGACACACTTTTTTTACTGTTTTATTATATGTATAGATTAGGCTTATTTAAATCCTTTCTGTTGCATTCCCAAAGCGGTATTTCGGACAAAGTTCCTCTCGGTTGATATGAGAAGTAAATTTCTTGGTTCACTACAGAGGAAACTTTGATATGAAGCTGTAATAATGCCATTTTTATGATTTTTCCTAAAAATAAAATTTTCATTTTTAGGAAATATCATCAACTCTATTTCTATACAAATAAAAACACATTGACGGCAGTCGCATCAACCATACTCCTGCCTACAAGTTTTACTTCATCTAACTTTATGCAAATCAACAGCTGTAGGTACTTCCTCGCCGCGCACAACGAATTCGTGGCACGGATCTAAATAAAATTCACCCCAATTTAGCGGGAACTCGGATAGAATTAAGACGATCGCGGGGCTCCGGTCCGGGACCGGGACACTACGCGGCGACGACGTACAGTACACGGCAGGAGAAGGCCGCTGAACCCGACGGTCTGAAAGGGAAAGCCCAACGACCATTTATAACTTTTGTAATAAAGTTGAATACTTAACTAAATATAGACAAATAAAAAACTACAAATAAAAAACTTTGCTCTGAATTTGTTGACAAAACAAAAAGCAACAAATTAAAGTTACAGGACAAGTACGTTAGACATTACTTCGTTGTACATAAAATAACATTAAGTTCTTTATTGCCATAAGTACCTAGTTTTAGGACTTAGGTTGAGCCTTCCTTTTAAGTTATATAAACTTGTGTTAGGAAGACAAATATGTCAATTAAAGTTCAGTACATGGGCGACCGAGCTTTGCTCGGTTACATCTCAAACATTAACTATTTTTTTTTAAACTTGTCTAAAAACAATGCAAAATAAAAATTATATATAAACTTAAACATAAAATAAAATAAAAAATCACCGAGTGGGATTCGAACCCGTCACACTTTTTCTAGCGGTCGGTATCCTTAACCACTGAGCTAAAATCAAGGCGGTCGCCGCGACGAAATTAGCGACCATATTCTGCGTGGAAAGAAAAACGCATGAAAACTCGGAAACACGCGTTTTCCCACACATAAAAATAATCTAGATCGATTATTTACCCCCGAAAACCCCTATACACAAATTTTCAGCGAAATCGTTAGAGCCGTTTTCGAGATCACAGAAATTAATAAATATATATATGTCGCAGTTGGATTGTATAATCCGCTGTTATTCAAAAACTCTAGCTGTTTGGCATTACAGCTCGGTTTTGTAATATAGCTAAATATCATTCAGCTAGATCGTCCAACGTGTTACGTTTAACAAACTAGCTAACGTAAGATTGTGGAACGATTAGTTCGGAATTCTCCTACTTGTGGGTCTTGTGGCTTGTGAAGTGTCAGTGTCATAACAACAAATATGGCCTTCCATAAAGTAAATTCTTCACCGCGTTCCGGGACTAAGCTGTTTTTATCGAGAGACATCGGGGGCATCGTTTGTGATTTCGGACTGCAAAAGATTGAAAAGAATAAAGCAGACCTTTAGCTTGGATCCCATATAGTTATTTCCGCCTTCCGGCAATATGGAAAATTCACGTGGATCAATTGCCGTTAGAAATCGCTGCGCCATTGAGTTGTCGGGTTTACAAAATTTCTAATCCAATTGCATCGAGCTGATTATCATTCTTCATTGGTGTTTTATGATGTTGGAGACTGAATTATTTAGAAAAGAGTTGAATTGAGTTTTTATTTTCCTCCCACGAGTAATATAAAAATAATAAAGAACAACTATTGTCTCCTCATATATTATTTCGTTTGGAAACACAGTTTTATTCGATAATGGTGACCCTGTATGCCATCTCAATGCTAGCTGTTTTGTTAAAAGTAATTACGTAACTCATTGAATCGAGCTGAACTATTTTGAGCTGTTTTACAAAACCGAGCTGTATTGCCAAACAGCTAGAGTTTTTGAATAACAACGGATTATACAATTCAACTGCGACATATATATACATACATACAAGAATTGCTCGTTTAAAGGTATAAGATAAATACGAGTATATACATGAAACGTAGTTCATGCATTGAATTTGGGTATGTGAGTGGTGAATACTAGTGTGAATGTATGAAATTATTTATCTTTTTATTATTATTGTATTTACATACATTGACACATAAATACTATTATCGAAATCTTCGAAATTGAAAATTGAAAACTACTCATTAAACTACATACGTACCTAGACAAGAAACTTAAGTTGTCAATAGCCTGCGTACGAGTATTAGCATTAGTAGTACCTTCATGTCGAGTGTTCTCGAGACAGCAGTACTTACTGCCGGTTGAGATACCTCGTGACGCCGCTATCAGAGAAAGGACATCGACGTAGGTCTCACGTCAACGCATGAGGACAACTTGTGTCGCAAACAAACAAGGAGATATATCACGGTGTGGGGAGGGAGGGCTCTCTAATGTCAGTTAGTACAGATGGATACGTCACAGATATTGGTCACTGATTAACTCAGGCCGTGGGCCGGCCGTGTTTTATTATAGTACATTACGATATAAGTGCGGTATAGTGATTATGACACAAGAAGGAATTTACCAGAACGAACCGAAGGCGAGGGCGTATTATAACCGAGTCTTCATCATCATCATCATATCAGCCCAAGGAAGTCCACTGCTGGACGTATAATCCAATCTCAAAATCCAATATTCATTTTTGCACTCGCTGAAGTCTTTTATTCCGCTATGGAGTAAAAGCAATGTTCTAGTAAACAACCATTTTGTCAGGCCTTTTTTTAAATAAAGTCAGTGTAAATAAATAAACTATATTAAGGAGTGTCCCTTCTGTGCTACCATTATTTTGTGAGGATGTCGGGAGGCAGGATGAAAGATAAAGATTTCAGTTTCATTCAGGAACTTGTGCCAATTGTTACTCAGTTTTGACTTGGCATCATTTTTTGATGGTATTCAAAAAGTCCTTACAAAAAGTAAAATGTGGATAATATAGGTCTCGATTTGAAAAGTTTGTATCAAATTGACTAAGACCAAAAAGTTAATTGGAGGGAAAAATAAGAAGGAACCCTCAGTGCTTTTGGGTTATATTTCGAGGTTTGTCACTAATGTCATTATACCTACATATTATAATAAAATTAAATTATCAAGGAAACAGCTATGAAGATCAGGGAAATGTGATTCGTTATATTATCACAACAAACACGGTAGCAGTATATTGAAATGAAACGAATTCTACAAATGTTATACCTTTAATTTATTATCCTCTTATAATTTTGAATCGCCGAGCTTCTTCCCAGTTACAAAAATAGAATTTTAATGTACGACCCTCCTAAATCACGACGCTCGCCGCTGCCGAACTCGGGCGACGTCTGACGACGTAAGATATTGCAGGAAACTGATCTAAGAGTTGACCTGAGGGAGATAGGAATGACCGTGGGCCATGGTACAGGGTCTCCACGTATTTATGCAACGTGGAAGGGACATACCCTTAATAAATCAAAGCACGGGCTATACTAAACATATTTTCTGTTTATAACCAAAGTTCTGTTTCATTAAAATAAATAGAAAAATAAGTATCCTCAATATGAGTTTTTTAACGTACTGAAATCGCATTTCGTTTCTCGCTCCTCGCTAGTTGCTCACGAGCTGTAACCCGTGGCAGTGGTCACATATTTCTTGCAGTCGACAAACAAACAACGCAGGTACCTACATCACACACGACACGACACGAGCACCAGTGCCGTCGACTTGTGTGCTTTAAGACGCGTCTCCTGCAACTGTTTTTTCGAAACATTACACAAAAAACATGAAACAAAAATATTATTTTTCATACCGTCTCCTGCAAATAATATTATTTTTCATGGTTACCGTCTCCTGCAAACCGTCTCCTGCAAATAATTTTTGTTTTATATTTTATATTCTTTATGGTTAACCTCATCATGAGGTGTACCGGATACCGGATATTTTCAATACCGGTATCAATACCGGAAATAAAATTAATATCGGTAATAATACCGGAATTCCGGTATTGGGTGAAAATGCGTATTTCTTTTAAAGAAAAGTTTTTTTAAATATTAAGCTAATATTCAGACATAGGTCGCATTAAATATCGACTTTTATTTATATAACGAACTAAATCATCGCAGTTTAACCTAAATATTTATGATTTTTACAAATTGATCAACAAATTTCAACGTCGAACAGTTTTACAGTTCTAACTGGCGTTAAAACAGTTTTTAGGGGTCCGTAGCCAAATGGCAAAAACGGAACCCTTATAGATTCGTCATGTCTGTCTGTCTGTCTGTCCGTCCGTATGTCACAGCCACTTTTTTCCGAAACTATAAGAACTATACTGTTGAAACTTGGTAAGTAGATGTATTCTGTGAACTGCATTAAGATTCCTCCTCCTTCAGTCGTCTGCTCACTGCTGAGCGTCGTGATGTGCCCGACCTAACTTTTTAACGATCTCCCTCCACTTGTTACGATCTTTTGCCTGCGCTAGTGCATTGGAGATCTTGGTGTTTAGATGTTCTTTTATTTGGTCACACCATCGTATCGGGCTACGACCCCTTGATCTTTTTCCTTCCATTCCACCGGTTACTATTAGCTTCTCCAGGTTATCGGATGGTTTTCTGGCTATATGACCAAAATATTGAAGTACTCTCTGGAGACAAGTACTGAGAAGTCTCTGACCAATTTTAAGTTCCTTGAGGATGGAAACGTTTGTCCTGCGCGCCGTCCAGGGTATTCGCAACATGCGTCTCCAGCACCACATTTCAAAAGCCTCAATTCGACGCCGGTCTGCTGCCTTCATGGTCCAGGTTTCCACGCCATACAAGAAAATGGGAAAAACTAATGTTCTGACCATGTATATCTTCGTCTTTTTTAGTATGTTACGGTCTTTCCATACTTTTTCTAGTTGGGTCATCGCCGATTTTGCCATACCGATGCGTCGCTTAATTTCCTCCTCAGAACCGCCTTTGTTACTTATTTTCGAGCCTAAGTACACAAATTGCTGCACGATGTCATATCGCCCGAGTAGGTGAGCATGTGTAAGAATGTTGGCTCGGTCGACTATCATCATTTTAGTTTTGGCCTGGTTGATCATAAGTCCCATCTCTCGACTGACGCGTTTCAAACGACTCATTAGGTCTACCATCTCTGCTTCGCTGGTGGTCAATAAAGCCGTGTCATCGGCGTAACGAAGATTTGAAATTTTCAGGCCTCCTACAGTGATACCACCATCCCATCCCTCCAATGTTTTGCGCATGATATACTCGCCATATATATTAAACAGAATTGGTGAGATGATGCATCCCTGCCTTACTCCTTTCTTGAGCTGAAATTCAGTTGATTTCGTTGAGCCTATCTTGACGTCTGCATGTCCCGCAACATATAAGTTTTCGATAAGTGCAATCAGATGAGAGGGCACACCCATTTCAGTTAAAACTTGCCACATATGGGCCCAGTCCACACAGTCGAATGCAGTTCGATAATCAACGAAACAAATCACTGCTGGGATGTTAAACTCGTAACATTTTTCCACGATTAGCTTTATATTCAGAATCTGCTCTCTTGTCCCTTTGCCTTTCACAAATCCTGCCTGAACTTGAGGGATTTGCCAGTTAAGGTAGTATCGCAGCCTGTTGTTTATAATATGTAGCAAGATTTTACTTGCATGCGATATGAGGGCGATAGTTCTGTAATTCGCGCATTTTTTTGTTGATCCCTTTTTGTGAATTGGCAAGATTGTGGAGTGAGTCCAGTCTTTCGGCCATGTTGCGGTTCGCCATATAGTATTACAGAGCCCCAAAAGCTTAGCGGTTCCCTGCTCTCCTAGAGCCTTGAGTGCCTCTGCTGTAATAAGGTCGTGGCCTGGTGCCTTGTCACAATTCAACTTATGTATAGCCGCGTTTATCTCAGATTGTAGAATATCTGGTTCCAGTTCTGCAGTATTCCAGTTGAAAGGCATAGCAGGGGTGCAGCTAGTGTCTGCGCTGTATAGGTCTGTACAGTATTCTCTCCATCGATTCGCAACTGCATCTAATTCATGGATAAGATTGCCATCTTTGTCCTCAACAGTCCAGGATTGACTTTTAGATTGCCTGGTAATTTGTTTCACTTTTTTGAAAAGGTCGGCTGTTTGGTACTTCTGTGCATGGCGCTCTATTTCTTCACAGATTCCTGAGAAGTGGGAATTTTTGTCTCGTCGGCAGAGCCTTTGTATCTTGCAACTAAGGTCTCTGTATTCATCTTTGTCTGCTGTACTTTTAAGGCCATTATTTTTAAGTTTTTTTCGTGCCTCAATCACACTCCAAGTTTCGGCACTTATCCAGTCCTTTCGCTTTGCATGCGGTGTTCTCTCTCTGGCAATGCGGTTAAGAACTTCTGTAACTTCCGTTTTAAAGCTTGACCATTGTTGGTCAGAGTCATTTGTTTCTGGATCTTTACTGCATTGGAATGCAGTTTCTGTGTGGTTTCTGAAATATTCAGATTCCATTTTTAACAATCTTATCGATGTTCTTTGTGATACTCTGGGTGTCTTAAAACGGATTCGTATGTCAGCTACAAGTAATTGGTGATCACTTCCACAATCAGCTCCTGGGTATGTTTTGGCATTAGTTACGCTGGATTTCCATCTCTGGTCTATCGTTATAAAATCAATCTGATTTCTATACAAGCCTCCTGGAGATGTCCACGTGTAGAGACGACGTATGTGATGTTTAAACAACGTATTTGTGATTGTCAGCTTTTGGTCGATGCAAAACTCCAAAAAGCGTTCTCCTCTGTCGTTTTGAAGTCCAATGCCATACCTGCCCACCACCGTCCGAAGGTGGTCAAGTTCACCAGTATCCCCAACTTTCGCATTCCAGTCCCCTTGGACGATCAGTATCTCGCGTCTAGGCAGTGCTTGGATGGTTTCTTCTAGTACGCGGTAGAAGTTATCGATCTCTTCTTGCGAAGACAAAGATGTTGGTGCATAAACTTGGACTATATTTAGCGTGAAAGGTCTGCAACTGATCTTAATAGTCATAATTCGATCATTTACTGGGTTGTAGTTGTAGCCCAGAATGTGTTTTTGCAGACTTTTTGGAATTAGGACGGCCACCCCTTGTGCACTCTCGACTGCATGACCTGAGTAGTACATGATGTTGTTAGGCGTAGGGTAGTGACCAGCTCCTTTTATATGAGTTTCAGCAAGTCCAAGTATTGCCAGACGATGCAGAGCCACTTCTTTCTCCACTATGGCTAATTTTCCATCCTTAAGTAGACCCCTCACGTTCCATGTTCCAATTCTATTTGGAAGGCGGGCCTTAAGATCTTTTCTGTGGCCATCAGTAGCATTTGCTGTCGCTTGGGCCTGATGACTAACCCGTACGAAGCCGTACAAAGCATTAAGATTAAAAAGACACAAAAATAGAAAAAAAAATCATTACTTTTGGGGGTTCCCCATAATCCCCATAGTTAACACTGAAATTCAAAAAATTTTTTTTTTATCAAAGCTTTGCTTTTTTTTTTGGAAATATATTTAATGTACAGACACACTTTTTTTACTGTTTTATTATATGTATAGATAAAACTGATCTTATCAATATTTATCTAATAACAACAATATCACTTTAGTCTGTTTTTTATTTTTCTTATTTAGGGATAAATAAGCAAAATAAAAAACACTGTATTCGTAATTTCAAAGTTTTTTTATTAGATTGATTAGAATTTTTCTGCCCTTTTAATTTTACGTGAGTTCATATATTTCTTTCTTTAATTTTAGGGTTTCTACTGTTTTAAAGCTTTTTCTTTTTGATAATGGGTCCTCAAGAAAGAGAGAGCATCTAAGGTTTTATCCGAGAGCGAGCTTCTTAATCGATTAATGATTTATTTCACGCGATTTTTATATGTACACGGGTTAGTTTATGAAAAGATGTTAGTAAGTAATAAATAAGAAAGCATAAACAGAAACGTACCTATTTTGGGTGCAGGTTATTCTAAAAATATTACAATGTCACTATTAATTTATCTGTTCACGTGCATTTTTATACGATGGAAGCCCTAATGAGGTGCTACTTTTCAAACGCGGAGTCACTAAACAAACGGTTTTTTGTATGGAAAACCCATTCGCTTAGGTGACTCCGCGTTTAAAAAAGTGGCCAAGTGCGAGTCGGACTCGCCCATGAAGGGTTCCGTAGTAGCAAATAACATAATATAAAAGTCTTGTAGTATGTTTTTATTAATTTTTATATTTGAGTTGATTGAATGAAAGGTAAATTGCCGTTTATGATTTATGATGTATTAAAAAAAAACTACTTACTAGATCTCGTTCAAACCAATTTTCGCTGGTAGTTTTTATGGTAATGAACATCATAATTTTTTTTTAGTTTTATCATTATCTTATTTTAGAAGTTACGGGGGGTACACACTTTTTTCCACTTTGAAAATGTCTCCCGCGCAAAGTATTCGGTTTAGAAGAAAATGATATTAGAAACCTCAATATCATTTTTGAAGACCTATGCATAGATACCCCACACGTATGGGTTTGATAAAAATAAATTTTTGAGTTTCAGTTCTTAGTATGGGGAACCCCCAAAATTTATTGTTTTTTTTCTATTTTTGTGTCAAAGCCTTAATGCGGTTCACATAATACATCTACTTACCAAGTTTCAACAGTATAGGTCTTGTAGTTTCGGAAAAAAGTGGCTGTGACATACAGGCGGACAGACAGATAGACAGACAGACTTGACGAATCTATAAGGGTTCCGTTTTTGCCATTTGGCTACGGAACCCTAAAAATGACACTTAAGATACCTAATAATATTTATTTTTATTACTGTTATCATCATTTCTGCCTAACGAAGAATTGAAGAAGTGTTCTGCATTTTACCAATTGCAGATGCAATCGCTAAAATTAAGAGAAAACTCAGATTTCGTATTAGAGAATATTTACGGGATCGCAATTTTAATATTTACCAGGAGTTACATAAAGACGTCTATTTGCCGATTGCTAATAATATTTTAACCCTTCTAAGTGACGTTCATAGCCCTTAACGTTCATAACGTTTAAAGAATATTAGCAAAAAAATCTTAAGAGTTTAATAGAACCGGCGCCTTGTGACACGTAGTTCGTCCAGAAAGTAGCCCCGCGGCCGAGCGGCACTAAACGGATTTCGCGGCGGAGACTATAATGTTGTTTTTGACACAATTTTATTGCTGTTTCAAACTTCGTTTAACATTAAAGTCAATTGCTTATATCTACCAGGAAAAGTTATTTTCGCAAGGAATTGCCGCGGGAAAGAGCGAATGAATGGGATCTGGTGTAGAGGATCTCTCCTTAGCAACATTGTACAAGTTTATTTGCCAGGAAAATTAACAACACGCGCCTTTCAAGCTTTCACCCAAAATAACTTTTGAACAGCTAAAAACTACCCTAAGGAAACTTGCTTTTACATAAAAAAACCGCAACAAAATCAGCCCATCCGTTTGATCCATTTAAGAGCTATGATGACACAGATAGTCAGACACATATACAAACAGACAGACAAATAGATTGGCGGTAAATTTATACCAGCTCTCTTATTGCGTCATGGGTTAAAAATTCGAATAAATTGCGGTCGACCAATAACTTCTCTCATTCGTTAAATAATTTCTTTTGATTTGTTTTCCTTTAAAAGTAAATTTTTCAATTGGAAGGCAAGGCACTGGTACGCACTGAGAAGGCAGCAACAGTTGCTTGCGTGAGACGTTGTCACATAGCAAGGAGATAATGCTTTACTGACACACATTTTCCAGAATCCCTCGCACACTGAGTTATATTATAATGTAACCCGGGACCCGCCCGTGAGGTGCTGCGGCGCGGCGCTTACAACAGTCCTCGCTTATTGAGACTACTATTCCCTGCATTGAGGATAACAATAACCGGCCAAGTGTGAGTCATCTGTAAAAATTTCAACTGTGCTAGACAGTTGAAATTTTCATCGGTTTCATCGTCGGTCAAATATCACGGTGACAGACGGACGGACAGCGGAGTCTCAGTAATAGGGTCCTGTTTTTATCCTTTGGGTATGGAACTCAAAAAATCTTCATTGATCTGGATGCTCTAAGGATTTAGAGTTATAAATATCTACTAACATTATAGTAGGTATGCCACTTTTCTGTACTTAAATGTATTACTTGAAGTGTCACATCTGTTAGCATCTTTAATTTTCGCTTCGCCGCAGCTGCGCTCGGGAACACTAAGGATACAATAGCGCGCCATTCGTTACAGATGTTTGCAGACACATCTCTCGCTTTGACGTCACGTACACCACTGACAGACGGCTGTCACGGTGAGATAAACCGCAGAACAGATCTGAGAGGGCCCGCGCACCATTAAATTCATACAAGCATAAATAAATATGCATGGGAAGCAATCGTCGATGTCGATTATGACATCGATATCTAGGTAGAATTTGATATTCCTGTGTTGGCACCTTGTGTTGGCGAAGTCTGCGCGATACTCACAGCGTCTGCAGGTGCGGCGTGGCGGCGAGCGCGGCGGCCGGCACCGCGCGCAGCAGGTTGCGCGCCAGCCGCAGCGAGCGCAGCGACCGCACGCCGCGCAGGGCCTCCTCGTCCACGTCCGAGATGTAGTTGTCCTCTGCTGACCTGCACAGTTATCAATCGTTCATTTACAATGGCGATAATGAACGCTACATAAAAACTACTACTAATAATACCTTTAGAAATAAAAAAATATCGTCATTTAAGTACATTGCGAAAAAAGAACGATAGGTAGGAACGGTAGGTATTTGTGTACAAATAGTGGCAAAGCAATTATGGAACGTGGTCATGTCGTCGCGCCCACCCACGCACGCGGGTTCGCGGGCCTGCTGAATCATCCCGCGCCATACGTCGACGGTGTACGGCGTGGACTGTACATATAAGTAAGAGGCAAGAGGAGAGCCTAACGCTCACGCTCGCTCGCACTGAATGTACCTTGGGCTGATCAGGCTGCCATCCATCATCCGCGGCCGGCGGCTGTCCGCCGCGCGTCTCGGGATGCTAATGGCCCGCGGCCACTGAACCCGGCCCTTACCCGATATCAATCTGTGATCAATCCCAAGATTCACAGGGATTTCACTTAACAGTTTTCAATAACTTGTTTTCTTTCTTGATTACAGTAAGTATAATAAAATATAAAGATGCAGTTGGAAATATGCTATCAATTCTGGAACAAGTGACATGCTACTACTTGATAAGACAAAAATAATTCTTCATAAACATTGTCATGTAAACTGATGGCAAGACGAGTAGGTACATCTGATCTCATGGGGTGCCAGCTCCTAACTCTACACGCCGTAACCTAACACCCACTAATTCATAACGTATAGAGATTTGCGTGAACCCTAAGAACCTCACTTAGGCAAATTTGTGTCCTGGACGTTTTGTAAGAGTGACATATACACTCCGACCTAAGGCTTATGATCAGAAGGTAATTAATTTACGGAGCGTATTTTTTCCCAATTTAAATAAAGAAAAAGCCAAGCCTCTCTTGTAGCAGTATCCAGACCGAATTTAGTTCTAATGGTTCAAGTGAACTAAATGCTTTAAGAAAAGGTAGGGTACACTGCTCTGCGCCTTCGGTGTCTCGTCTTGGCGTACTCTCCCGTGCCTGATGCGACTTGAATGCGAGCAAACATAGTACAGATAACAGCCATAAATATTCTGAATAGCTAAATCATGCTTGCTTAGTAGTTAATCTAAGATCAAAGCTTGTCTATGATCATAAATGTCTCGCAGCGACCTGGTTTAGAGTGTAGTGGCTCGTATCAGAAACTAAACGAAACTAATAAACAACATCTCTAGAGTATCGCCGGGATCTGTTTGATAAATAATCTTTGCGAAAGGAAAGTAGACTGTTAGCCTCGACAGTACGAGTACTTCGAGCCGACCGGATCCGGCTCGCGAGCGGAGCACGCCTTTATCGTGTAAATTAGGCACTTGATGAAACATTAACTAACAACAGTACAGAGAGGCGACTCATTCGTAAAAATACAAAAATGTTCTACTTGTACCATATACCAATAGATATTCAATTTACTGACTTTTAGAGTGGTCCGTCAAATGTGAAAATGTATATAATAGTATTTATAATTGCGTTTAATTAATTTCACTAGATTTCCACATAAGTTTAGAGACATAATTTTTTAGAAGTCCTGACATAACGTAGATGTGCCTTAATAAAGCACAAGTTGTATGAAGTGTCACTTCTATATTTTCTGTATTTAGCAAGGAAAGCTCTTCTAAATGCTGAATGTCAACGAGTTGCTTGTTGCGCCATACGTTGCCGACACGTTGCGCAAGCGCCGCCGTGCGAAACATCCGCGAGCAGTATTCGCACACCCCCCTCCCCGCGCCCCGCCCGTTGACACTAGCCGCAGTAGGCACCTAGCAGGTGACCGGGCTGCTGACGTCGCGACGCTGGTTACGTCACTCGTTACGATACCTTGCAGTACAGTCCGAACTTTGTTAACTCTGACGTTGTCAGATTTTTATTGTGATTCAGTTTCAACAAGCACCCCTTGGCTCGCTGTTGAAAAGTTAAACAATGTTTTCTCGCATATAAATATTTCGAAAAGATGTGGCATAGTTTTTAGAATAAACGATTTAATTGATTTGAGATTTTATCAAAAAAAAATTGGAAGGTATTTTATTGTTGAAAACAAACCAGATACGAAACATTACACAGTATCCGGCTATACAGAAAGATAAAGGTTGATACATTGATAAATTGCCAAATCCAAGATAAATAAATTAATGCAGGTACAAATGAGCTTCGAGATAATTGAACTTTATCTCGAAGCTCATTTGTGCACATCGAAGGAGCTCCTACTTTGCATCAATATACAAATGCGTTCCTACTATGTAATTGCAATCAATTGATTTATCGAATTTATTGACTGAAGCGGCGCATCAGTTTGGTGAATCAGATTGCATCTGACGCACGCGCAGCTCAGCCGGAGTAATGGGAACGGCGGCGGCGGGCGAGGTCGCGGCGAGGTCGGCGCGAGATGTGCCGCAGGAGATGTTGCATATCTGCACTAAATGGAAGCATTGAAGAGAATAGAAATTTGCACTTAACGCATAGAAAAACAGACTACGTCTACGTAAAAGCATTCGAAAATTTACAGTGCACTAAAAAAGTAAGACTTTTTTTTTCGTTTATTTGGGTCAACAAACAATTTTACATTGTAATTTGATACAAAATATTACAAATACAAAAGTAAATAAATGCAAAACCAACACCATTAACCACAGTTTACCAAAAGAATACGTTGAGAGAGTACATCATATTTTCTATATTTATATTATACTTATACATATTATAATAATATAATTAACGTGTAATAATAATATTTTGAGAGTTTGCCGTGTGGTTCCCGGCAGAGTAGAATAGGACCACTCCATCTCTTCCTGTGGATGTCGTAAGAGGCGACTAAAGGATAAATTTGACACGAACACCAAAAGAGGCATCCGACGGGCAGCAGCGTTGGAAGCCCGATAGTAACACAATACTGCGCTCGCCAACCCGCCTGCCAAGCGTGGCAAGTATGGCAAAACCCCCCCGATGGAGGTACAACAAAAGACCAGGCCCCCAGTCCCCGGCAGCCCCGCTATTCCTGGCTCCGGTAGCGGTCATGGTAACGGCGGGGCAGGGGGTGCTAAGAATCCCCGGCAGAGATCCGGCTACCACTCCCGTCGACGACTGGCCCTGGTAACACATAACGTCTGCACAATGAGGACTGACGAGAGGTTAGATGAGGTGGAAGAGGAAATAAGTAGGTTACGATGGGACATTGTGGGGTTGTCTGAAGTCCGAAGAGAGGGCGAGGGCACGACAACCCTAGAGTCTGGTAACCTACTCTATCACCGGGAAGGGGACATAAAGAAGTCCCAGCATGGTGTCGGGTTTCTCGTCCACAAGTCCCTCATTAACAACGTCATAACCATCGAGAGTGTCTCTAGCAGGGTAATATACCTGATACTCAGAGTATCTAAAAGATACTCGCTGAAGGTTATACAGGTATATATGCCAACAAAGGATCACTCCGATGAAGAGGTGGAGGAAGTGTATGAGGACATAAGTAAGGCCATACATACTTCTGAAACCTATTTTACGGTTGTTATGGGGGATTTTAACGCGAAACTGGGCAAACGAGGCGATGGAGAGATTAGGCTGGGAAACTTCGGATACGGAGTGCGAAATAACAGGGGACGTAGGCTGGCTGATTTTTTGGAGCAAGAGGGACTCTTCGCGATGAACTCTTTCTTCAAGAAGCCGCCACAAAGGAAGTGGACCTGGATAGGTCCAGCAAAGAAGAACCAGCCCCCTGTCAAAAACGAAATCGACTTCATCTTAACGACTAAGAGACGAATATTCAACGATGTCTTAGTGATCAATCGGATCAAAACCGGGAGCGATCACCGAATATTAAGAGGCATCGTGAATATTGATCTCAAGGTCGAAAGATCGCGGCTGATGAAGTCGACGCTCCGACCGACGCAGATCCAAATCGAAAACCCCGAGGGTTTCCAGCTTGAACTATCAAATCGCTTTCAAGGCCTTCAGGATTGCGTTACAGTGGACGAGATAAACCAAGGGTTTATACAAGCTGTCCAAGCGGTGGGATCGAAGGTGTTTAGGTCCCGCCCCAAACAAAGACCTCAGAAAATCTCTGCTGAGACCCTTACCTTAATGGCAGAGCGACGATCAAGGCCGCTGCAGACCTCTGAACATGCTGAATCATATCGGCAGCTCAACAGACGTATACAAAAGTCCTTGCGACACGACATCCGCTCCTTTAATACTGAGCGTATTAAGGAGACGATAGAGCAGAATAAAGGCTCCAAAGTGTTCGCAAGAGCTATGTCGGTTGGGCAAAGCCGATTGATGAAGCTGAAGACGAAGGACGGCGGCGTGGTGTCGACAAAGGAAGGGGTTCTGGCGGAGATCGAGAGGTTTTATGGACAGCTGTATACCTCAGTTTCACAACCCAGCGGACAAAAGGCTGAAGACCCAAGAGCCAAGTTAACCCGACACTATACCGAAGATATCCCGGACATCAGCCTGTACGAGATTAGGATGGCCCTCAAACAGCTTAAAAACAACAAGGCGCCGGGCGAGGATGGAATCACAGCAGAGCTTCTGAAAGCGGGCGGAACGCCGGTACTGAAAGTCCTTCAGAGGCTCTTTAATTCCGTTCTGCTCGAGGGCGTAACGCCGGAAGCGTGGAGCAGGGGCGTGGTGGTCCTGTTCTTCAAAAAGGGAGATAGCACCCTATTGAAGAACTACAGGCCTATCACGCTTCTGAGTCATGTATATAAGTTGTTCTCGAGGGTCATTACGAATCGTCTCGCAAACAGGTTCGATGCCTTCCAGCCTCCCGAACAAGCCGGTTTCCGTAAAGGTTTTAGTACCATGGACCATATTCAAACGCTGCGGCAGGTTATAGAGAAGACGAGGGAGTATAACCGGCCGTTATGCTTGGGGTTCGTGGACTATGAAAAAGCCTTCGATTCGATCGAAACATGGGCCGTACTTCAGTCTCTCCAGCGATGCCGTATTGACTATCGGTATATCGAAGTGTTGAAGTGCTTATACAGTAATGCCACTATGTCAGTCCGAGTACAGGAGCAGTGCACGAGGGCAATTCCACTGCATAGAGGTGTAAGA
Organism: Acrobasis consociella; assembly: GCA_963555685.1. NCBI lineage: Eukaryota > Metazoa > Arthropoda > Insecta > Lepidoptera > Pyralidae > Acrobasis > Acrobasis consociella. The sequence goes on along the minus strand of OY743119.1, from coordinate 69,198 downwards.
CAGGGAGACGTTATATCTCCGAAACTGTTCACCGTTGCACTGGAAGATGCCTTCAAGCTTCTGGAATGGGAAGGATTTGGCATCAACATCAATGGCGAGTATATCACTCACCTTCGATTTGCCGACGATATCGTTGTCATGGCAGAATCGATGGAAGACCTAAGTACTATGCTCGGAGATCTAAATCGAGTTTCCCAACAAGTGGGCCTTAAAATGAACATGGACAAAACGAAAGTAATGTCGAATGTCCATGTTGCGCCCCTACCTGTTTGTGTTGGGAGCTCCACCCTCGAAGTTGTAGACCAGTATATCTACCTGGGTCAATTGATCCAGGCAGGATGTTCCAGCTTCGAGGAAGAGGTCTCTAGACGAATCCGACTCGGCTGGGCAGCGTTCGGGAAGCTACGAAGTGTCTTCTCGTCAAATATACCTCAGTGTCTTAAGACTAAAGTTTACAACCAATGTGTGTTACCAGTGATGACTTATGGCTCTGAAACATGGTCCCTTACTATGGGTCTCATAAGAAGGCTCAAGGTCGTGCAACGCGCTATGGAGAGGGCTATGCTCGGTGTTTCTTTACGTGATCGAGTCAGAAATGAGGAGATTCGCAGGAGAACTAAAGTCACTGACATAGCCCAGCGGATTAGCTCGTTGAAATGGCAGTGGGCGGGACACATAGCGCGACGAACCGATGGCCGATGGGGCAAAAAGGTTCTCGAATGGCGACCACGTATAGGCAAGCGAAGCGTAGGACACCCACCCACAAGGTGGTCTGACGACCTAACCAAGGTCGCTGGAAGGCGCTGGATGCAAGCAGCTCTAGATCGGTCATTTTGGAAATCTTTGGGAGAGGCCTATGTCCAGCAGTGGACGCTATGCGGCTGAAATGATGATGATGATGATTTTGAGAGTGCAGTTTAAACTTCCACAACCACCGTAGCTTAAACAGCACACAAATTGAAATTTGAGTGCAGTTCAATCTACGATGGTTATTCAGTCTTTAATATGGATTTCGCTAATCTTATCGCGAACTAACCTTTTATAAGCACCAATACGTGTTGAGAATATATCTAAGTCGTTAAAGTAGATTGTATATGTCAACCAGACGGCACATAGGGGCGCGTTTTCTTGCGTTATTACGGGATCTTTTTGTAGCAAATAAAGGCAAAGGACGACATGCTCTCACGCGCGGTCTGTTTGGCACACGAATACACAATATTACACTTGTAATATCAATACAATCATACCCATTGTTGCAAAAATCATGAAGCAATATTTCTTGCAACGATAGTCTTCGTAACTTCAGAGAAGGCAAATTGAACTTTTTTAATAGGTTATCGTAAGACAAAATACTGCGATAGCATCTATAATGAACACAACGCAAAAACTTTTTTTGAACTTTTTCTATGGCATCAGAATACTTATTGTAGTAAGGGTCCCATATAGATACGGCATACTCTAATTGTGAACGTATTAACGATCGGAATAGATGTATGTATGTTGATGGACGTTTAAAATCATTACTGGCACGGACTAAAAAACCAAACATTTTAAAGGCCTTGTTACAAATAGCTTCAATATGTAAATCTAAAGTTAATTAAGTGTCTAAAATGACTCCAAGGTCTCTAATATTTTGCACCTTGTCAAGAGTAGTTCCACACAGTGAATAATTAAAATTGCTTACTTTTTCTTTTTTAGTAAAAGTAATACTTTTACATTTATTTATATTTAAATGTAATTTGTTGACCTGACAGTAATTAGTAAATCTATTTAAATATTCTTGAAATAATTGATGATCTGAGGGATCATTAAGTTTACGAAACATTTTTAGATCATCAGCGTAGCATAAGAAGTTGCTGTGTTGGAAACAGTTCTTGACGTCGTTTATGTACATAATAAACAATAAGGGTCCTAAAATAGACCCCTGTGGCACCCCTGATGTCACAGCCACTGTGTCAGATTCATATCCATTGATGACAACCTTCTGTGTCCGGTTTGTCACATATTTTATCTAACAGAATTTTATGATCCGACTTATTAATTTATGTAAGAACATTCTTGACAGCGATCACATAATATATGCGAAAAGTTTAATCTTGTAAATACTTTATGAAGAAGATCGTCGTACATCAAAGTGATAGTACTCACATCAAGCTGAGTTGCGCATTAAACAATAGGTAAGCTTCTTCGAGGTAGAGTCATTCGTAACGACTTCAAAGCAATATTATGCAATCTGTGCTCGAAGCTATAGTAAAGATCTAGACACTTAGTAAGTACACCGTACTCTTATGTACCATACCAGATCATAATACATAAAAAATGTATCTGCTCTGATATATCTGTTGTGTCCAGCCTTCCCTTTCAAACGATTTAACGTTGTTTTCATGCTTTCATTATGGACGTCGTAACTCACGTCCGCGATTGTTTCGGTTGTTACGTCGGCGGCGGCTGATTTACCGCCGAGGGGAGCCCGCGGGAGCCGGCTGCAAATATTCGCGTAACACAGCGGCGATGTATCGCCCATAACGATGAACCGCGTGTTATTGGCGGCGAATCGGAGGAACAGAGGATTGTGATGTAAGGATGAGACGTGCCAGCAATAATGGGAAGATATGTAGATGGAGCCGCATCGATGGCAAATGGCGGGCTCCATTAATGGGGAATCAAGTATTTGATAGGGTTTTGTGAACCCTACGCCTAGTCAGGGGAGAAGAGACACAAATGTCTGGTATTTGTATTCAGAAATAGCTAACAGTTTTTACACTAAAATGCTGTCTTTTACTTTGTACAGATCAGTTTTAAAGAGGAAGTAATTAAATTTCCTATCAGCGATGGCGGCATTCGGCGGCGAATGAACATTCAATACAACAATTTATTACTTAACTTAATCAGCCTCGCCCCATCCCCTAACCAAATACACAGAATGTACAAATACGATTATTATGTACTCGTATAGATTAGCGTTTGGAGATACGCACCGAAAATGTTACTGGGGCCCAGCCTTGGGCTTCAGACACATTAGGACCAACTCCATTCAGATCAGCCCGGGTCCGGCGGCCGCATTCAAATTAGGCGCTGAACCCTTTTTAATATCACCTCGCCCGCAAAAACACGCGGGGACATGTTGCGTTTGAGTAGACTTACTACTGGCAGGGTGTGCCCGAATATGGTGACCACGTCAAATTTTAATCCACTGGCTATGTAGTATGTTCTAGGCAGGGAATCAAACATGTGCTGTCTGATATACCCTGACACATTATCCGATACGTTTTATTGGAAAACCATTCGTTGTATAGTCGTCATAGAGGCAAAGCTATCTCTCGGCATCCAGTTCAATTTTTATTAGCTATTCTACAGTGACAGTGGCATCTGAATATGACGCAAGGTTGGAGACTAGTATAGTACATTTATTCTCACCTGTCCTCGGTCTGTGTCCAGTGTGGCTGAAATGGTTTCAACCATTTTCGTTGATATAATGTCTGGGTTGGCTATCCTTATATGTATAATGAATAGGCACATTACTAAGTCTCGTCGGTAAGTAGGTGACATAATTGAAGTGGTATCGGAGCAGCATCTCACGCCCCAGAATACATAATCACGCTGAGCTGCCGTCGCTATTCTGTCCTGCAGAGAGCAGCCATAACTCAGCTCTCGTAAATAATGAGAATAAATAACGCGGCGTTTGCGAGCGAACAGTAAATAAATCTCCGCGCTCATGTTGTTCCAAACGGGACGTCATTTACTTTGCTGTGTCTCATTGTTTGTTGCTGCCGTGATAGATGCTACATTACGTCACACTAAATTACTTGTTAAGGTGCGAGTTGAATCTTACTTAGGAAGGTGTCCAACCATATTTGTATGCTGACTCTTATACAGCTCGGTTCTTCTAATTCTCAACACAACTCATTTTTTGGATTGTCAATGTGTTATGTTTAACAAAACAGCTATATGAGCTAACCGATCTTTCAGACAGGGTTCCTCGATTAATAAAACTGTGTAGTATCAAAAAAAAAATATGACGGAGCAAAAAATGTTCTTTATTCCTTTAATCAGGCCTAGCATGGAAATAAAACCTGAATTCAACTTCTTATCATGTAATCCAGTCTCCAACATAATAGAATTCCAATAAATAATAATGACAAATAAGCTTAATGCAATTAGAAATAGAAATGTTGTACCCGAAATTTCAATGAAGTTTAGCAGTTTCTTACGACCTTCATTTGATCCACGTGTGAAATTTTTATCTAGCCGGAAAGCGGGCGTCGAATTAATAAAATGGGAACCAAGCTGACATCTCTGCTTTATTCTACTCAACCAACCATTTTCAGTTCGAAATTATAAAAAATGCCCTCTATATCTCAGTATCTCTATATAAAAACAATTTATTTTCTGAATGTATATTCTTATACCTTTAAACGAGCAATTCTTGTATGTATGTATGTATATTTATATATTTATTTATAAATTTCTGTGATCTCGGAAACGGCTCTAACGATTTCGCAGAAAATTTGTATATGGGGGTTTTGGGGGGTAAACAATCGATCCAGATTAGTTTTATGTTTGGGAAAACGCGTGTTTTCGAGTTTTCATGCGTTTTTCTTTCCACGCAGAACATGGTCGCTAATTTCGTCGCACCGCGACCGCCTTGATTTAGCTCAGTGGTTAAGGATAGCGACCGCTAGAAAGAGTGTTACGGGTTCGAATCCCACTCGATGACTTACTTTTGTTTTTTTTTTATGTTTAAGTTTATATATTTTTTTTATTTTGCATTGTTTTTAGACAAGTTTAAAAAAAATTATTTAATGTTTGAGATGTAACCGAGCAAAGCTCGGTCGCCCAGGTACTTATTTATTATTGTGGCACTGACAGCCATAGGTGGCAGAGTTCCGAACTAAAATTTACAATTGCAGTGCACCGCGACATTGAGGAATACAAATCGTTCATGCCGTAAGTCCAGTTATTAAACCAAGACGCTAAACGTCATTCGCTTTTTTACGGAACCGAGCTGTAAGGCCAAATGGCTAAAAGTTTTATCAAACAGTGGATTATAAAAACTAACTGTGACAAATACAAACCTTGGCCAAGAACTCAGTTGACAAAGAAACCTCCCGCCCGCAGCATGTTATTAAATTCCTGCGATCTGAGACATTCAGTGTTTGGCTGCCTTCGGTGTATAATATAATATTATATTTTATTGGAAAATAAATTTTATACTGCATTCCAATGGAATAACATGATGTAGCTTTTTATAAGGGTCTTTCCTTCTAATTATTTTTGTTTATTTGGAAAATAAAAATAAACTGCGTCGTGTTCCTTTGTCATTGCCGTTCCGTTTCGCAACTACCCGCGCTCTTACAGACGAGCGACAGTATGGCCGCCACACATGTCATCGGCGACCGTGGCCGATAATCGGCGACTATCGGCGACTGTCGCCGACAGTCGCACGGCAGTATTTGACAGATTGGCATATGTTACGTGACCGTTTGCGACAGTCGGCAACCGTCGCCGATTAATCGGCGAAACAGGTTTCTGAAACTTTTATAACATTCGGTAAGCAGAACTTTACACTAACCTTTTATTCCATAGTGCTCAAGTCTGGATAGAGGGTTTTGTGGTCTACACAATCAAATGCTTTGGAGAGGTCACAAAAGACACCAATTGCGTTCTGACAACACTCTCAAGCATCATAGATGTTTTGTAAAAGTATAGTGTATACTAACAGGTAGTGCAGGCGATGCAGGTCCCGCAGCGCGTGCGCGGGCAGCCGCCGCAGCGCGCACTTGTCGAGCCACAGCCGCGCCAGCGCGGGCGCGCCGTCCGCGCCGCCGCCCAGCGCGCCCGCCGCCAGCGACTCCAGCCGGTTGGACGACAGGTTGCTGGGGACGACACCAAACCGTTATCTCTAATTACATCTCTTCAACAGATAGGGATGCAAGCTGCTTTAGATCGGTCATTTTGGAAATCTTTGGGAGAGGCCTATGTCCAGCAGTGGACGTTGTGCAGCTGAAATGAATGAAAAAACAGATAGAAGCTATGAAGAACTAACAACTAGATTCACATTAGGGCAAGACATTCATATTCGCCGAATCATAGTACTTTTGGACATCAATATAGGTAAGTCAAAACCTAAAATATGTTCTAAGAACATCCTTATCAACATTAATTAATCGGGTTTCTCAAGAAGGGAGTTAACTAATTTAATCTTAAGATACATCCTACCTGACTGCCTGTATCAATAAGTTTATTTTTAGTATAGACTTAAGACCAGGCATAAATAATCATAAATGACAGTAAAACTAAACACTGTGATTTGATGCTAACTTCCTTAAAGCATAAGTGGAGACGATAAGGCTGGAGTGCTAAACACTCCGTGCTAGAGCACTCATAATTCGGTACTGAACCATTCTTATGTAACAAAAATTTTACAGATCTAAATACTCGTACCAACATCAATTTAAAAAGCAAATCACATTAATGTTTATCAGTACTCAGCCAATACTCATATCGAGATTAGCATTCTTGTAGCCGTCATATCGGGGCACATCCATCATTCCTCCAATAAATCTCAAACGGAAATCATATCCTCGAGATATGGGCGCAATGTCGGCGACTTTGGCCAATGCCTACTGATTGTAGTACGCGTACATTATTATGAGAGTAATATATTATTCAGGAACATCTAAACTACTCCCCAACTCTCAATATTCCAGTAATGACCGTCATCATAGCGTCGGCCCGATTTGATGGCCCGGTTGTCTACCCTCCGAGTACAAAAGTGACGCTCTGAAGATGAAAGGCGCAGTCCAAAACTTGTCCGTAAGACGTATTTGTAAACACAGATACATACAAAGTATTCGTAATCATATTTTATCTATTGGAAATTTGGTGTTCATATCATTATAGGCATTTCATTACACGCTGCGTTGTATTTAATTTTAAACTTACCAAACATATTATATTGCATTGGCAATTGTCAACCATCCATGTGTATAATATGAGCATTATAAGGAATTTGAACCACGAACACGTAGTTTGATCCTTCAGTTGGATCATAAGCGGCGTAAGGCGAGGTCACAACATGCGAAGAAAGTGATTCAGGTCCAGGAGTACCTATAAATGTTTTTCTTTATTCAGTATTTTTGACTGATGAAACTTCTTTTAAAACTAGATGGATTATCAATAATACTTTCAAAGGTTATTCATCAAATAATTTAAAGGTCTTTCTACAGATTGTTGGAAGTAAAATTTTTAATTATCACCATATTTACTTTTAAACAATATATTTCAAATGAGGGCGCCACTTCTGCTAGCTTTTCTTAAATGTACTAAAGTTTTACCAAATAGTCAACTACTGAGTATAATTTATATTTTCTAATGAAATAGGAATCAAAATCATGTTAGAAAAAAAATTGTAACAATAATCATAATAACTGCTTTGTAGCGAACTGTTGGTGAGTAATGACACCACGGACTCGAGTGCTCCAGGGAGCCGGTCAGGGCCCTCGTCTTCATCGGTCGGTTTGGAGACCCAAGAGGGCTCGCAGGGCTCTCAGCTCTGCATTGCCTTAAGTAGCCGTGCAGAGAGGAGTCGTAAGATAAGAGCTGTTTCTCTAAGGGTGGAAGTGTTAAAGGGCATCACGCCCGAGTAACTTCGGAGAAAGCGCAGCACACTACTTAACACCCTTGACCCTGAGTCGCCTAAACCGGTGTTGCCGGCTACTACTATCGGCGCGTTTGAGGGGCCTGTCTATAATAGTCAGTAATAATGAATGATTATGGCATGTGAGGTTTCTATTGCAAGATCCCAGCATCAGTCCATCCCAATCTTATTCCATAACCCATAGACCTTCCCCTTTTTCTTGCAACAGATCTTTCTCCTGCCGAAACCTATTTAAGGGTTCACCTTTCATAGGTTTACCATTAAATAGAAATGGGTTTTAGCGGGAGCGCCATTTAACAATATTTTTTCCAAAGATCATGTTGGATCTGTATTACCAATCAAAAGCCTATCAAAAGACCCATGACTTTCAAAGGAGATACAAAAAAGTGCCCAGGATATGTGGGATTAAAAAGGATGTTATTTACATCGATGTATTGGAGAGAAAGTTGAAGAAACTTTGTAAGTCTAATTCCTGTAGATTAGATGTTTTGCAATTGGACCGCGCGTGATTGCTCGATTCATGTCGGCCCTCGGGAGATTGGACCTCGGAACAGCCGCCGAGCATAACCGACAGTGACGCGGGGTGAGTGAAAATTATTTCAAATGAATGCAACAGCCGACGAAACTGGCCATTTTTATTCCGATTGACTGAACTTTATTGGAAAAGTTCAGTTAGTAGTAGTTCAAGTAGTTGTTTTAGACTTTAGATGTAACATTGTTGTTTTTAGGGTTTCGTAGCCAAATAGCAAAAACGGAACCCTTATGGATTCGTCATGTCTGTCTGTCTGTCCGTCCGTATGTTACAGCCACTTTTTTCCGAAATTATAAGACCTATACTGTTGAAACTTAGTAAGTGGATGTATTATGTGAATCGTATTAAGGCTTTGACACAAAAATAGAAAGAAAACAATAAATTTTGGGGGTTTCCCATACTTAGAACTGAAACTCAAAAATTTTTCTTTTATCAAACCCATACGTGATACGTTCATCTATGGATAGGTCTTCAAAAATGATATTGAGGTTTGTAATACCATTTTTTTCTAAACCGAATACTTTGCGCGAGAGACACTGCCAAAGTGGAAAAAGTGTGCCCCCCCCCCCGTAACTTGTAAATTAAGAGAATGATAAAACTAAAAAAAATAAAAGATGTTCATTACCATGAAAACTACCAGCGAAAATTGGTTTAAACGAGATCTAGTAAGTAGTTTTTTTTAATACGTCATAAATCATAAACGGCAATTTACCTTTCATTCAATTAACTCAAATATAAAAATTAAAAAAAAACATACTACTTTTATATTAGTTATTTGCTACTAAGGAAACCTTCATGAGCGAGTCCCACTCGCACTTGGCCGCTTATAACCGAGCGAGCGAAGCGAACAAGGTCTCTAAATCGAGTTGGGGGCAAAAACATATTGTATGTATGTATGTATGTATGTATGTTTGTACCGCGATAACTGCCGAACCGTTGGTCTGATTTTGATGAAATTTGGTAGACAAGTAGGAAATATTAGTAGAATTTTCAAGTTCATTGGGCATCAAAATCGGTTCAGTAGTTTTTAAAATATTAATAAAAATGTTTGCGATTATGTAGCAAACGAAACCATAGCGCGTTTTAACTTTGGATAGCGCCATCTAGGTGTTACTTAGGGAATGTGTACGGGTCCCTGCATAGGCTCCGTACATTAAATGTATGTCAAGATGGGATGTCAAGATGTCAGACAAACCCGGTCGCTAAGAATATGTAGAAATCAAAAACGATCGAATCTGCCGAGTGCTTTTATTACACTAAAATTAAACGGTACTTGAATTTGTCACAAAATGTCGATGAACAAAAAGTAGGTCACAGCTAGGTGCTGCGTTCGTAAAATTTGTTAACTATGAAAATGTTCGGCTTTGCCTGAACATACTGCCAGAAGGGCAAGAAAGAAAACAAGAGAAATGTAAAATGTCACTAAAAAACTAAATAAAAAAATGCAATGTAAATGTAAAAGTAAAATTAATGTATAAAAATACTATTAAATTGTATAAGTACCTACTTATTGTCAATATTAAAATGAATATAGAAATTTAAAAAAAAAAAATATGTATGTCTATGTAAATTGCAATAAAGGGAAAATTAAAAAACAATAAAATTATGCGTGTCATTAAGGTTTAGGGAGGTTCTCAAATGTCACTTTTCTGTTAATGGAAGGAGATGTTGCTGTGTCCACACTCATCACAGATACACTTTTTGCACGAGTTAACACTGGCGTAGCTGGCACGGTGTCGTAGACCACTTCCGCTTCACGCCCGCGCTGCATCGTTGACAAAGGTATTGGGAGTTCCCTGGCCCCGTTGCTTTCTCGACGTGATCTCCTGCATCTGAAGACTGCGTATATCAGGATACCAAGGACGATGATTGAGAGCACCGAATAAATGATTGTCAAATGAGTGGTGCTGTCATTCTGTATCTGCTGCAGATCTTGAACCTTGAGCTGCGCAATGCTCTCGCTTATCTCGTCGAATAGCTTCTCGTGATTCTCTATTTTGTCAATTTCGCTGTCAGATATTGAAGTGTGTATCAGCTCGTTCAATGATGTAAATTGAGGAATCTCCGACATGTCAATTTCTGGTTGTATAACTAATTCGTTTCTGTATTCATATGGTATGTGAATCATAAATGTGTCTCCTTTCAATATACAACCCTGACCTATATATATAACGCCATTGCCTTGTAATTGTTTAGTTATTAGCGCACCTGGGCATAAAATGCGGACTGCGCATTCCTCGCAACACGAGAAGAGCCAGGCGCCGCACGCTTGCAATTTGATCCATTTTTCGGTGCACTGCCTTATCTCTGAACGGCAAAATGTTTGATTGTCATTGTTTGTAAATAATTTGATATTGCATAAGGACTGCTTAAAGTGGATGTTATAAATAGGATGATTTTCATAGCATAAAAACTTGTCATCATTGTATTTAATGCATTTTTCTATGTCAGTATCTGTCATTGGCATAATCAAATCCTTTTTGATATTGAATGCTATGTGATAAGTTGCTGGGAAGTTATATATAGTTTTTTCATTGTTTGTCACTGGAAGAGATATCACTCTATGTAGCTCAAATGTGTCAAGGCTTAGTAGAGGAATCTTAACTTCGATAATCATATATTTGTTTGTCATTCTAGCTTGTGCATGCAGTAACTAATAGAGCTCTCTCACATTATCTGATGGCAAGACTAATTCGCTTGGTAAATGTCCCGAAATAGTATGCAGTTGAGAGTTTAACTGATCGGGAGAAATTAAATGCATGTCAATTTGTCCGTGGTAGATATTAGTTACGGTGTCAAGTAGAGTTTCTTGAATACGCCTTACATTTGATATGATTACATCGGCTGAGAGTGCCGTAGCCATAACGTATATGGACTGAAAGATGTTTGCTGTCACTCTTTCGACTTTGTTCAGCTCGTGTGTGATATTATTTAGGTGTTGATTGATGTATTTAAAATGTTGATGCATGACGGCTTCATTTCGTTTGAGAATGTTGTTCTCAGCTTCTAAGATGGACGTCTGATTTTTGAACATTGCGAGCAAATGATTTTCATTGTTTTTAACAGTTTCGATGTCTTTTTCATATTGTTGTGCAAATCTATCGTCGAGTACGCCGAATAAAGAGTTCGCTACGTATCCAATTCCGTTGATGAGTCCTCTTTTACTGCGAAGATGTAATGTTTTATTAACCATGAGATCGTTGTAGTGTTGTATTTCATCAAGTTCATGTTCAAACTGTAATATTATGGGCATAAATGTTAACTCGTTGTTGCTTATATTCTTGACGTGGTAAATGTAATTTTCGATATCTGTCATACTTTGCCAATACATGGACATGTTGTAATAAATAACCATGTTCCAGTGATCTTGAACAACTCTCATGTTTGCTATTTTGTCAAAGTACAGAGTGTTATTTTGAGTCAGCTGAGTGATGTTGCATGCTTGTTGTGTAGACGGTGTTATAAATGTCATTAGAAGTAAGAGTGTAGATACTAAGAAATTATTGGATAATTTTACTTCTCGTGGTCTTCTGCTACGTGTTCTAGTAGTAGATGGACCAGGTATGTCATTTTCCTCCTTAGTGCGCTTGTTGTCAATAGTTTCGTTGTCATTGTTGTCATATACAGGTAATAATGTCAGTTTTATAATAGGACGCTTTAGGTATCCAGATTTTGTTTTAAGTGTCACAGCGCGAGTACGACCATCCTTTCCAGGGTGAATCTCTTCTACTTTTCCGAGTGCCCATTTTGATGGCGGCATGTTGTCTTCCTGTATGAGCACTATGTCATTTATTTTTAAATCCTGTTGAGGTTTGTTCCACTTGAATCTTTTTTGTAAGTGATGTAAGTAATCTGTAGACCATTTCTTCCAGAATGAGTTTTGCATTTGCTGTACGAGATGCCAACGAGTACGTAGGTAAGTGGGACCGTTGACATCTGATAACGGAGACGAGAGTAGTGGTGCTCCTGTCAAAAAGTGTCCGGGTGTCAAATAATCGTCGTCAATGTTTTCAGAAAGTGCATACAGTGGTCTTGAGTTAAGGCAAGCCTCTATTTGAGTCAGAAGGGTGTAGAACTCTTCATATGTCAGCTTCTGCTCTCCGATTACGCGCTTGAGGTGAAACTTCACGCTCTTGACCGCAGCTTCCCATAAACCACCAGCTTGAGGCCACAGGGGCACGTTGAGATGGAAGGTGATATTCATCTGGCTTATTTCGTTCAAGAACGCAGTATCTATAGAAGGTAATGTTTCCTCATATTCTCTCTTCAGTATCCGCGAGGCTCCAACAAAATTCGTACCATTGTCACAGTACAAATGCTTTGGCAGTCCACGGCGTGCACACATGCGCTTGAGAGCGGCGATGAAGGCTTCCGAGCTAAGGTCTGACACTAGCTCTAGATGGACGGCTTTTGTTGCGAAACAAACAAACACTGCTATGTAGGCTTTTGATGTCTTGATGCCTCTGCCTTTACTTGACTTTACTTCCACGTATCCCGTAAAATCCACTCCAGTATGCGTAAAACATTTTGATGGTGTCACTCTAGGCTCTGGAAGATCAGCCATTAACTGGGTTGGAGTGCGAGATGAGAATCGTCTACATTTCACACATAGTCTGATCTGCTTTTTCACTGTTCGAATCCCACCTATAATCCAGTATTGTTCTCGTAGATATGTCAGTGTCAAGGCGGGACCCCCATGTAATGTTTTCATATGTGCTTCTTGTATTACTAATTTTGTCAGAGGTGAGTCATGAGGTAGTAATATCGGATGCTTGCGATTGTATGTTAAATTTGAATGCTTGAGTCTTCCACCAACTCTTAGGATTCCTTTGTCATCTATAAACGGATTCAACGTCAAAATGTCACTTTTAGAACTCGGGTGTTGTCCTTTTGACAATTGCGCAATGTCATCTTTAAAGTAGTGCAGTTGAATGTTCCTAATAATCAGCTGGCGGGCGGATTGTATTTCGTCCGCCGTGAGGTGCATGTTCCGATTACCTTTTAATGTGTCGTCATTGTGACGTATTTGTAACCCGAATCGTCGAATCCAACATATGACTCTGACGACATGTGATAAGCGGCTATGTTTATTTAATAGGTCTAGTATTATAGGCGATGGTGTCAATAGTACTGCATGTACTTTGCTTTCCTTTATGTCAATTTTAGGTATGTCAAAATGCTGTGATGATTGTGGCATTTCTTTCTTCAGCCATGAAGGACCCTCCCACCACAGGGAGTGTTGCTGTAGTTGCAAAGGTGTCAAGCCTCGTGTGGCGCAGTCAGCCGCATTGTCTTCTGACTTTGTGTGACGCCAACAAGATGCAGGTAAAATGTCAGTGATTTGCTTAACACGGTTGGCCACAAACGCTTTCCAACGGCTGATATCCCCATGTAGCCATCCCAGAACTACCATGGAGTCGGTCCAACCATGTACTTCAATGTCAATGTCAGATTGTATTGATGTCATTATTTTCTTAAGTAATTTTGCTAATAGTACTGCTGCAGAGAGTTCCAATCTAGGTAAAGTTTCCGGTTTCTTCTTTGGTGCTAATTTTGTCTTGGCTGCCACGAGCCTTGTTATCTGCTTGTCATTGTCATCTGTAGTTTTAATGTAAACTGAGCACGCTAATGCCTTTTCAGAGGCATCCGAAAACCCATGTAATTGCACCTTATGTGTAGTGTCACCTATCCATCTAGGAATGTCAATGTTTTCTATATTTGTCAACTCTTTTCTAAAAGTGAACCATTCTTGTAATAAGGGTTCTGCAATGTTGTCATCCCAGCCAATGTCAGTTGCCCAAACGCGCTGAAATAATATTTTTGCCTTGATGATAACTGGAGATAGCCATCCCAAAGGATCAAATGTTTTAGACATGTCAGATAACATCATGCGTTTGGTATAGTTTGTTAACTGAAAGTTAGGTTTCGTGTCAATTTGCAATTTGTTTTTAAACTTGAAAGTGTCAGAAAATGGATCCCAGTGAAGTCCTAGTGCTTTCATAGAGTCCGCGTGTTTTAAATCTACAACGGAGGGGTTAAGTTGATCGGGCGATAAATGCTCTAGTAATTCTCGTGTGTTACTCGACCACTTTCTCATGTTCATACCCGCTCCGCGTAACATGTCAATTAGTTGCAACTGCGTCTCCTTCGCAGTTTGACAATTGTTGTCTCCTGCTAAGATATCGTCGACGTAAATATTATGCTGTAAAACCTTGGATGCTAATGGGTACTTGTTTGCGTCGTCGATTGCTAACTGTTGCATCGTTCTCATTGCAAGAAATGGTGCAGCTTTCGTTCCATATGTCACTGTGCAAAGCTGGTACTCCTGGAGATTTCCTGCTTCATCTCGCCACATAATCTTTTGTAAATGTTGGTGCTCTTCTCCGAGTAAAATGGTTCTAAACATTTTCTCACAATCGGCTGAGTAAACGTAGCGAAATGTCCTCCAGTTAATCAACAAACTCTGAATGTCATGATGCAATTTTCTCCCACATTCCATCAGATCATTAAGGCTGTAACCCGATTTTGTCTTCGAGGAGGCATTAAAAACTACCCTCATCTTAGTAGTAGTTGAATCTTCTTTATAAACTCCATGATGTGGCATAAAAAAGCAAGGTTCCTTTTGTGTAGTACATTTCTGCATATGGCCGAGGGAAATGTATTCCTGCATGAAGTTACGATACTGCTCGCTAAGTTGTTTATTTTTATCTAACCTGTTTTCTAATTGTTTCAATTGGGCTACTGCTTTGGGTTTGGATGGACCAAGATGCTGTTCATAATTGCCAATCATTGGATAGAGCACTTCGTATCTACCGTCTGATAATCTTCGCATCGTAGAAACGTAAAATTGCTCGCAATACTGCTCTTGTGGTGTCAAATTATTATTATTTTCTGTCACTTCTTCCATCTCCCAGAATCGGGACATATCGTCATCATGATTTGTCAAAACGTGGCAATTATATGTGGTGGTGTGACTTCCTGAGATAATCCAACCTAGGGCCGTCTGCTGTGCTATAGGCTGAGATGCAGATCCTTTTAGTAAACCTTCCATTATAATGATTGAATAGACTCTAACGTCAAGAAGTATGTCAATAGGGTTTGAAATATGATACACGGGGTCGGCTAACTGTAAGTTACGAAGATGGTTGTAATTTTTTTCTGTCAAATGTCAAGTTGGGTAAGTTATTTATAACTCTAGACATAACAAGCGCTTCTGTAAAGAACGTGTAATCGTCATGAATAGATTTGCAGTTCAAAGTGACCTTCCCTTTGCCCTTCTTCGGAGTGATACCGACGCCACATATCGATGCATTAATGTGTTCTCGGGGTAAACCTAAACGCTGTACTGCGCTTTCGGTAATGAGAGTCACTTGGGAACCCTGATCTAAAAGGGCTCGCAATATCATATACGTCCCGTCAGCCGCCTGCACCCTTAGTTGAACAGTGGTAAGAAGTATTTCGTCATTATTATTGTCAACGTGATTTAAATTTTTCTGCTGAGGGGCAAATGACCTGGCCGACGAGTTCAATGAGCTCGATGTTGCAATTTGGTTGCTACCTAAAATATCGTGCAATAATGTGTTATGCGAATTATTGCAGATTTTACAACGTTTTGTCGAATTACATTGATTCAGTTCATGATTGTATAAACAATTTCTACATAATTTATTATTTGAAATGAATTTTAACTTTGCATCCGCTGTCATGGTTTCAAATTTCTTGCATTGGTACAAGGCATGATAAGTATTGCACAATGGACACGTAACTGCTCTATACGAAGTTAGGTATGCTCTATTAGGATAATGCGGTTTATCTTGTCGAAAATATGGTTTATGCTGCGGCTTTGTATGAGATGCTTGATTATTCTGAATTCTAGTATCTTCTTTCTTCTTGATTGGCTCCAATGCTGTAAACTTCGCTTCTAAGAATGATAAAAATTCCTCGAGTGTTGCTAACTCCCGTGGTGCTCTGCGGGATTCTTGATAATCTCTGTATGTTTCGGTATCCAACTTCTTGATAAGGAGGTGAACAATAATTGGATCCCATGTCTTAGTGTCAACTCCCAGATTTTTTATTGCATGCAAACATTCAATACAAGTGTCATGTAAACGTTTTATCTCAAAGGAAGTTTGCTTTTGAAGAGTATGTTGGTTTAAAAATATTTCCATTTGTTTAGAAAAAAGCAGCTGCATATTATTATAACGCTGGTACAGGATATCCCACGCGGTGTCGTAGTTGTTGGCTGAGATATGAAGATGCTGGATGAGTCTCTCTGCTTCTCCTTTAAGTTTTCCCTTCAGGTGTTGCATTTTCTGAGTCTTGGACAAGCTAGTATTATTATGTATTGTCTCCTTGAAGAGGTCCAAAAAGGTGGGCCATTGAGAATAATCTCCCGAAAAAATCGGGATGGACACCCGCGGTGTGGAGTCCTTAAGATGTGCCGTAGATGAAATCTTCCTATTAAGTTGCCTTTTAATGTCACGGTATTTTCTTTCAGTTTCTGTGTACTCCATCTCATATATCGTGTCAGAAGTTTCTGAGAGGTTGTCAATCTGCCAATGTAGTTTGTCAATCTGTTCCCATCGGTACTGCAAATTCTTTAACTCGTCATCCAATTCCCGTTTCTCTTCAATGTCATCCACTACGCAGTTATCTATCTGTCTACGCATGGCCTTAAAATTAGTACGTTGTTGACTCAAAAGATCTTTAAGTTTAGCGTCAGGTTGGTTTGTCATTTTGTCAGTTTGAGTCGTATTGTCAGTTGCTGATGTCGAGCCTGATGATGAAGAATGTTTAGTCGGAAAAGATGATATAATGTCCCTAGTTCCGACGTAGTAATCATACACTTGCTGATACATATTTTTAGTAAAATATTCGTAAGATTTGTCAAGATAAAGTTTTAGTTGGTTGTGATTGGAGTCAAAGTCTTTCCAATAGTCGTCAAGTAATTCCAATCTCTGCTGAATGTAGTCAGCAGTCTTCCTATCAGAAGAATCTTTTTTAAAGTTGGTGTTAATTTTCTCCAAACTTTTAATGATGTCGTCTTGGCGTTTAATTATGGTATCCATGATGTCAAAAAATGCGAAAAGCAATACAAGAAAATAATGAAACGATCTTACTTGTATGCCGATGTCAAGCTTACGCTGCTATCAGTTGAAGCACGGTCCTTAGGCCACGTAGCTCCAATGATATGCTCGATATTCCAATGTCAAGACTCCTGTGCACCCCAGGGAGCCTGAGTGTTGGCTGCTATGTCCATACACTATGTCAATGTCACAACTGTTTCTTTCACTGTAGGATAATGTTTTGCACTGCAATGTCACTAGTTATTCCGCAACAGGAAATTAACTATAAATGTCAATGTACTGTATGTACGATGTCAATGAGGAATGTTTCCCACTGTCACTGGTTCACCTCACTCGCGAATGATCCTGCTTAGACCACCACGCGCGTAAGGTCAAAGCTTTCGAAGGACCAAAATGTACGGGTCCCTGCATAGGCTCCGTACATTAAATGTATGTCAAGATGGGATGTCAAGATGTCAGACAAACCCGTTCGCTAAGAATATGTAGAAATCAAAAACGATCGAATCTGCCGAGTGCTTTTATTACACTAAAATTAAACGCTACTTGAATTTGTCACAAAATGTCGATGAACAAAAAGTAGGTCACAGCTAGGTGCTGCGTTCGTAAAATTTGTTAACTATGAAAATGTTCGGCTTTGCCTGAACAGAATGATTTTATGTTATAATATAGAATAATAATCGCGAGGTCTAAGTTCGCGGCGAACTACTAGTATTAATAATAAAAGACATATCCAAAACCCTGCATCAGGTCTTCATTCAAATTATAAAAAACTAATCTTATAAGCGATTCTTCCAAACAAACATTGAATCATTAGAATCGGTTTATTGACCGAGCGAGCGAAGCGAGCAAGGTCTCTAAATCAAGTTGGGGGCGAAAACACATTGTATGTATGTTTGTACCGCGATAACTGCCGAACCGATGGTCTGATTTAGATGAAATTTGGTAGGCATATAGGAAATATCAATAGAATTTTCAAATTCGTTGGGCATCAAAATCGGTTCGGTAGTTTTTGAAATATTAATAAAAATGTCCGCGATTATGTAGCAAACGAAACCATAACGCGTTCTAACTTTGGATAGCGCCATCTAGGTGTTATTTAGGGAATGAATTTATGTTATAATTATAGAATAATAATCGCGAGGTCTAAGTTCGCGGCGAACTACTAGTTTAACTTTGCTTTTATCCGCTATTAAAGGTTCGTGCTAAGTCTGTTTGTATAATACTTTATTGACCGAGCGAGCGAAGCGAGTGAGGTCTCTAAATCGAGTTGGGGGCGAAAACACATTGTATGTATGTATGTATGTATGTATGTATGTTTGTACCGCGATAGCAGCCGAACCGATGGTTTGATTTTAATGAAACTTAGTAAGCATGTAGGAAACATCAATAGAATTTTGAAGTTCGTTGGGCATCAAAATCGGTTCAGTAGTTTTTGAAATATTAATAAAAATGTCCGCGATTATGTAGCAAACGAAACCATAGCGCGTTCTAACTTTGGATACCGCCATCTAGGGGTTATTTAGGAAACTGAATTGCGAAAAATAATCGCGAGGTCTAAGTTCGCGGCGAACTACTAGTATCTAACTTATTATGTATATTTGTTTATACTACAAATTTTATAAGACTTAAAATGCTATGTGATTTTTATTTACTTTGTGCCATTCCATCACCACTTAATTAAACACTACAAAGTAATTCGAATCACATAGTATGTAGCTTTTACTTCCGCAAAGTAACACCTGCTCTAATCTTCAAATCTCTGTCATTTGGGATTAAATAAATAAATACCTAAATAATTTAATAAAATCTTTATTATAGGGTTATAGTCTCTAACTACAAATTATGCATAGCATTTTATTGGTCTCATCCACTCGTTCACATGAGGATCCAAACAAGGTTTAACGATAATTTTGCTCCCATTCACTCGCTCGTTAAAAAATGTTTATCCTAACATCCTAACTGGGTGAGACAATTAATAACATTAGCATCTCGTACACTCATCCCCTCCTCTCCTCCCACACTCGTTCGATATGTGGGGGCTTGTATCGCGGTCGCAAATCAGCGGCCGCTGTGTAACCCGCGGTTGTAACTCGCGACGTAAACTTCGCGCATAAATCCGCGCCGAGTGTTATTGTCCGGATTGCGATAGCCGGCCGATATCTGCCGACATTGCCGGTGCGTGCGGTGACACTCATTGTACGAATTGTGATCACTTGATCTGTTCACTAGTAATTCGCCCCGGACTGTGAACTCGCGAAACCCACATCTCGGCAACCCCTACACCGATTTGGCTCTTCGAACTTAAAAATTCCATTGGCCGTATCTATACGCCTAACAAATTTCATGTAGCTCCGATTAAAGATACTCCAGTTATATTCGAACAATCCGGATTGTTCAAGTACACTCGAAGACTTCATGTCAGAGGTGTAAACCAACACAAGTATTAGGCAAAGTTATGGAACGTGTTCTTAACTCCCGCCTCTTAGCTTATCTTGAGAGCAATGACCTCCTGAGTGACCAACAGTATGGTTTCCGCCAAGGACGGTCTACTGGAGATCTCCTAATATACGCCACTCACACTTGGGGCGAAGCCATTGAGAAAAAGGGCGAGGGTCTTGGAGTGTCACTTGACATTTCTAAGGCTTTTGATAGAGTCTGGCACGAGAGTCTTATTGGTAAGCTCCCCTGCTATGGAATACCAATTTGCCTATGCAATTGGATAGCCGACTTCCTGAGAGAAAGGTCAATACGTGTTCTTGTTGATGGGAGCTCGTCTGACCTAATGGATATAGATGCCGGGGTACCTCAGGGTTCGGTCCTCTCTGCGAAACTGTTTCTACTGCACATTAATGATCTTTTTAGACCAGACATGTTCGGATATGCAGATGACAGCACTGTTTCAGAGAGGTATATTCCCACCGCAACACCAAGTAGAGTTGAGATTGAGGCCGAAAGAGTATTGATGACTGAACGAGCGCATTTATCACTCAAGGCAGTTTCTGACTGGGGTGATGCCAACCTTGTTAAATTCAACGCATCCAAGACCCAGGCCTGTCTCTTCTCTACCAAAAAAAGCCCCTTTACCATGACTCCTACCTTCCAGGGCATATCCATTTCCTTAACCAACAAATTGGAACTCCTTGGGATGCTTATTACATCAGACCTTAATTTCGGTCAATATATTGAGTCCAGAGCCAAGATTGCTGCAAGAAAACTGGTCATACTATCTAGAGTCAAGCAATACTTCACACCCGAGCAGTTGCTTAACCTTTACACTGCTCAAGTGAGGTCTTGTATTGAATACTGCTCTCACCTGTGGGATGGATCAGCCCAGTATCAGCTTGATGCTTTGGACTCTATCGATAATCGTGCCCGGAGAATCATAGGAGACTAGAACTTAGTCTCTGAAAGACTGCAAAGTCTTGAGCATCGTCGTGGAGTGGCCCGCCTATCTGTCTTTTACAGGCTACACTTTTGAGAATGCTCTCAGCAGCTTCATGATTCCACCTTCGCCGTTCCATTATCGAACTACCAGGAATGGGTCAGGGCTCCATCCCTATGTAGTACAAGATCCAACCACTCGTACAAAACGCTTTGCTTTGCGTCTTCTTTCCTTATACGTACGGCTAGAGACTGGAATGCTCTGCCCTCCCACTTATTCCCCGAAAGATACAATTTGGATGTCTTCAAGAGAAGAGTGAATAGGTATTACTTGAGTATGCGTGATCCATCCCTGACCGTTTCGTCGCCTTCCACCAAGTGAGAAGCGGTCAAACGCTACTAAGTTTTAAATAAAATAAAAAAAAGGCATTTTGCTTCGTAGACGAATAAAAAATGACGCTCTGACCAAGAATAGGCTAAGGCGATTCTCACATTGCCCTGCACTATGCAGCGTAGCGCGTGAATGCGTGTTCTAGCGTTGCTTTTAAGTATCTCCGTTTGTATAGAAAACACGCACAGACCAACCACAACACACTAACACCGTGTCTACGCGCGTCGTTTTTGTATGGCGGCCCCGACTACGCAGCGGGGTGCGGTGCAGTGTGTTAATCGCCTAAAGCCTAGGGCGGCACATTTTGGGGGGAGCAAATTTTAGGCCAATTGCGCCCCTCCTACTTTTTTCGTGTATTGCAAATTGCAATCGAAAAGGTGAAGGCCGCTTTTGTAATTATTTCAGTGAGCGCAGCTTAGGGGCGGCAAATGTCTAAAGCCGCCACTGGGTTGATGAACCAGAAGACGATACTCACAGGTCCCGCAGCGCGACGGCGGGCTGCAGCGCGTCGCGCGGCAGCGCGCTGATGTTGTTGCTCGACACGTCTCTGCAACAAACAACACGCCTCAGTCAGAATATAAAGTAATCCAGAATTAGTGAAGGAGTACATTTTTTGCCGTAACCGTTAGCGGGTTTCTTCAATTTGACTATCCTATTGAAGGTAGAAAGTCAAAACATCGATGTGCTGTATCCATAAAGTATATAAAAACCATTTACGTGAACTAGAAAGTATGTTATAACGAATTACGCAATATCGTATATTTCTCATTATTGCTCTTTAATGAAAAGTTGCGTCTTTTATACTTTTGCACTTTTTTATTGTCCTAGAGTAGAGTCCATTACTGGTCATAACCATGAGCAATGAACTAGCTTCTAACTCAATCAGTGTAATTTGTCCCCATATATTTATTTATTTATTATTCAATAAAATGTTCGCAAGCGTTACAAAGTACGTACATGTTTTGTTATAACGTTGTACGCGTATTTGACGTTATTTTATGTTTGCAAACGGACAAAGCCCTTCTGCCGCGCAGACGACCCATACTACGGAAATGAGCTTCTTTCGGCCTTCTCGGCAGTGGTCGTTACAAAACGGCAATATTGGAAGCTTTTCTTTTAAGGAATTAAATATAAGTAAACATTACACGTTATTTACACTAAAATTACTCGTGTTAGCGTGTAAATGTTTGTGGCCTATTTACTAAATATATATTTATTTGATTGATCTCTTTAAAAAAGTAAAAAATGTGCTCGTATAAATATTTTAATAACTTTCCAAGGAAAACAAAAACACAATATTTCAAACCTTTTTTTGAGATAAGTAATTTTTGAGTTATGATTGTATTTGTTGTATCTGCCATATTATAAATAAAAATAAAATCAATAATTTGCTCTCTACTTTGTATACTTGAGTAAAAGTGATTCTCTAACCCACTTGTTGTGCTGTGATTTTAAATTGTATTGTTAACATCGTATGTGATATACTTTATGATTTGCAATAAAATATTGAGTAATTATGTTACAAAGATAATAAATAGCCCTAATCTCTAATTTTGGCGGTCCGACCCCGCGGCGAGATCGGGCCTCGGTCGCCGGCAATTTATATATCAATCAACTGGTTCACTTTATTTCAAAATAAACAACGCTGTATTGTAAGCAATACCTATTGCCCTATAGGTAAGTACAGACTAGACCTAATACTATGTATCTTGTCACATAAATCACTGTCTAGTATTGTGGTCAATGAATCGTCAGTCCATCACCATTGATTATATCCTTTCGGGACAAAGTTGTTCGAGTGATTGAACGTCCAAATTGACTTGCCATAGACTACTAGTAGAATTCCTTTAGAATCATAAACATACATACATTATCACGTGTCACGCGGCCCAGCACTGTAAGCTTGAAGGTGAAAAAATAGCATATACAAATACATGACACAGACAGTGTTGTCCCTACATATTTATTTATTTATGTTAACAACGGTGAGTGGAAACGAGTGGCGTGGGAAGTTGAGCGCGCGCGGCGCGTCGGGCGGCGCGCGAGCGGGCACCGGGCGCTGCGTGCGCGCGATAACGAGCGATGTGCTGCTCGTTATTGGTGCCATCCATCATCGGTCGGCGACACCGATCCCCCTCCCCTCCCCCGTCACCCGCACAGCCCTGCGCTACTCATTCACGCGGATTTCATTCCGTCGCTCGGCGCTCCCGATATCGATGATTGACACTTTGCGCGAAATTAATAAGCTTTTAAAGACACGCTATTTTCTCGAGAACTTTTTGCCCTTAAAACTTAAACCGTTTTTAGATGGAGAGATAAGCTCTGAAAGACTAAATAACAAAAGGAGGCTCCGCCGGCGGTAATATTATGGAAATTATATACCTTTCAGCAAAGTATCGGGGCGTCCGCTGCGAACTGTGATTATGAAATGCTATCTGAGCAGCCCGGCTACACTATACTTAGGCAAGGGTGGTGTCTAAGGAAATGATGAGTACGGTACGGCCTAATACGTGTATTATCTGAGGTTTAACTAATTCAGTGATCTGGCAAATCGATATGTACGACGTCAGAGGGTCGAACGCAGCGAGACGTCGGTGCAGCGTTGTATCGACGCGGCGTGCAGCGGGGGCGGCGGCGGCGCGGGCGGTGCGGGGTGCGGGGTGCGGGGCGGGCGGCGGGGTCGCCGACCGCCCCGACGGCTGCCCATTAATTAACTCGGCCTCGACGTCTACAATTATTCAGTGTAAACAGTGGCGTTTCGCACGTAATCAATTACACGCGCGCTTCAGTTTTTCATTGACACGTTGTGTGCAGGGCGTCGTTGATGCCGGGAGCGCTCGGCCGTCGACCTCGGCGGCTGGCGCGGCGCCAGGCGGCGCTGGTGCACCCGGCCTCGACCTACACCAGCGGTGAATGGACACGCGCCGCGTTGGACAGGTTGCCCCGGCCGCATGCTCCACGATGTGGGTACCTAAGTAGTCTATGCATCGGCCGTCCTCACAACACCACCTCTTCCACACCATGTTTTCATAATTACTTTTTCTTGTCTTCTTACTCGTTCTTAAAAACCGTTTCTTTACCGCCAATACCAGACATAATAATAAGACAATGAACGTAGACATTTATTAATGTCGTCCGGGTCTTTACCGGTTAAAGAAAACTTCTTTATTTCTGTTTGTGTACACTTTCCATAAAATGAAGAGGGATGATAAGATTTGTATTAGTTGTTAAATGCAGAATTTCTTGTTTTTAACAATAATTATTATGTAAACTTTGTCTCCAACTAATATTGCCAAGTAGGAAAATCGTATTTTCCGAGTGCGCTAGCAGCCCACGTTTGGCAGACATTGTCGCTCCGGTCACGCTCGGCGCTCTTCGGCGGCGGTATCGGCGTCGCGGTGTCGGCATGTCTACAGGATCTTCGCCAGCGTTTATGTCTTTAGCGCTTCGTACTCTTTTCAAAATCAACGAAATTGGTACCTTTGAGTACATTTGTCAATATTTCAAAACGTAGAAGGACTAGTATATAAATATCGTCATTTTCAACAAAAAAAATCTAACTGAGAATTCCAGGGGAAAATAGTTTGCGTACTCTAAATGTAAACAACCAAAATGTGTAGCAAATCCCGAGTCAAAGTAAGTTTAAGACTTATTTGGAAGACTTGTTATGGAATACCTACTAACCCTACGATACTAAGTATATTTTATTACAAATACATCCAAACTAGTGGCTCTGTGAGCTGTAGACTGCGCGAGTCACCCCGACTTTATCGGATATCATTTTCTAAGACTAAAGACTCCAACACTAAGCTAAACAACCAATTTCGATTAAATTTTATGGGATCACACATATGCCCTGTCAAACAAAAAATGATTTTCATTAGTCTAGGCGTCTTCGAGTAATTGGTGTGTCTAAAGTTACAAATATTTTTTTTAATAATTGGTACAAGAAGTAAAAATATAAGTAGTATATAGTCTATAGTAAGAGGTTTGATACGCTTATCCTTCGATAGCTGTTGAAATCTGTACTAGCATAGGTCAGAAATAATATTCCATATAACCAATGAAATATACGAATAAGAATAAGAATAATCTTTATTGAATATTTCTCAACACACACATGCTATTTAAACTAAACATAAACACACAAAAAACACATAAATTTATTATACAACAATAGTCTGTGTGAGTTGCAGCAATTCAAAAGGTCAAAGCTCAGCGTAAACCTTTACTTACAGGAGTAAGTAAAGCGCTGGTTTTCTGCTTTGACCTGAAATTATAAATATACATGAGTATGAAAGGTCATTCCATATAACATTGTAATGTTCTGTTCATTGGTTCAAGTTATAAAGAAATCCGACGAACACGACGTTGGTCACGGAGTGCAGCAAGAGCTAAATTTACCAATTGGAGCATCAATAAATATAAAAGAGTGGTTAGAAACTTCCGGCAATAGGATGTTGTCATAAACTTTAAGTTGTCGGACTAAACATTTAGAAAAAAGAATTTGTACATTATAAAGAGTTGAATATTATCCTGTGAGTACCTAAGAATATTATTTAATGTTAAAATATATTTTTAAGAAGAAATTTTGTTGCTATGTTTGAAGCTGTCCCCGAATTTATGAAAAATGCGAAAAACAGTACATCGAATAAAGTAAAAATTGTACCTGTTGTAATTGTCAAGTTACCGAAATTAATTATACCGACATTTTCTGGTTTATACACAGAGTGGAATTCTTTCAGAAACATATTATTTATTTTACCAAGTATTACTTCAAAAAAAGCAGTGTATTATTTCTAATTTTCCTGATATTTATAAGTTTCGATTAGCTGATCCAAATACTATATCTAACAAGGTTGACTTTTGTTAGGCGCCGAGGTGTACTTTCGTATACTTAAACATGGTCTTAGACTCTCAGTCTTATTAATAAACGCAGGCTAACTTTGTTACTAGCTTTAAATCATTATCCGATCAATCAATTTGATTTCTAGAAATCTGTCACCATCTCATCTGAAAATGTCAACTTGATTTGGTCGGACAATGGTTTAAACCTAGTAACAAAGTAAGTCTGCGTTATAGTGAAGGGTTTGCTCTGTTTATAAAATACTTATACTTAAGACGGATGTATTTTATCTGGAAGAGTTTTTTGTAAAGTAACGATCGAAATCAGCTACATCTACTACATGTGTATCAAGGTATCACAAATAACACTTTAACTTCAGTGAGGTCCTATAGTTTGCAATGTAAAATATTAAGAAACAAATATTGTTATCCAAATCATGAGTTTGTACAATTAGCTATGTGCCTATTCTTTTGTTTGAGTTTATTTTACCTGCCAGTGAGCTACAGAATTATAAGGCAAAATAGTGCCCTTTGGTGGGTGATATGTTTTAAAGTATTTATAAAACTTTTTGTATCACAGATACCGAGAAGAAGAAAATATGTGTCAATGTCCTAAGTTGTTATAGAAATGCATGCCTGGAATGGCGACAGAACTGAAAATTTGGTGTTGGTTTCGGTAAGTGATGCGAGTTCAAAGGGTTTTCCACATCTCAAAAAATTCCCAAAGCGCTTAATGAAGTTTTCACCTTTAAAAAATCCTCCTTTTATTAAAGTCGGTAAAAAAGTAAAAAAATTGGATTTTTTTAAATGTTGTGCTCACATGGGTCTTCCGTACAAAAAGGGAAAACGCTTTTCAACTCCTAAATGTTTCTCAATGATTTTTAAGTATGTTATTTAGGGTGGACGTACCTAATGTCAGCCTTTTGGTACAAATTTCACCTTTAAAAAATTGTACTGCTTTAAGTATAGGCTGAAATCAATTGTTTCCTTTTTAGGTTGATAGGTTATGTATTTGAATATCATAATTAATATCTGAATTGACCATAAATCTAACTGCAAATTTTTAAAACAATAAAATATAGAAAAGTACCCTTCGGCTCTAATTACAGCCTCTCGGTATCTAATACCACCCTTTCACGTACCGAATATCAGCCTCGTGTGATACCAGCCTCAGGTGGCTGGAATTAGGTGCTCCGTTAAACCTAATACCAGCCTAATAGGGTGGCTGAAATTAGGTACTCCATCTAACCTAATACCAGCCTAGGGTGGCTGGAATTAGGTACTCCATCTAACCTAATACCAGCCTAGAGTGGCCTAGAGTGGCTGAAATTACATACTCCATACATTTGATGTATCTAACTACAGCCCCATTAATTTCAACTGATATGAGAGACAAAACCTAAATTATTATTTAGAAATCGATTCACAACTTTATCATAATACAAAATAAACCAAATCAAGAACAGCAGAGCTGAAAAAATAAGAGAAATACCTTGTTTTAGTGACTCCGGAACTTATCATTTTTTTAGCAAAATGGCCGTCGTCCGTCGTCGCCTAGCTTTAATTGACGATTGACGTCGAAGTACTCAGTCCAGTGACACCATATTTAACAAATATTTTGGAACAAATGGTTTATATTTTTTTAAAAAAGTTCTTGCCACGTTATGTTTACAGAAACCTTATTATCTAAAGAAACGTTAAAAGACTGGTATTAGGTACGGGGCTGGTATTAGGTACGTCCACCTACTCAATGAAAAAAAAAACTAGATTTGTTCAAAATTACCCAGTACATATATTTTTTTATTTGCATACTTTGAAAAGGTAACATTTAGGAGTAGGAAAACGTTTTTTCCATCTCCTTTTTTTATGGATGGAGCACGTGTTTAGCGTGCTATACTTCCGTTAAGAGTGCGCGATGTTTTAAGGGGCGATATAGAATTGCGGCAAATTGTCACGTCCGCGTGTTATTGCGGACGTGTCGCGCCGCCCGCGAGCGCCGGCTGCAGCTGCCGCCGCCGCTTGTGCACGGACTTGCATTTCCACTGACTTTTCACGAAAATAGAGCACAACATGTTCCTCGCGATTTTGTTTCTAAAATTAAACTCAACTCCTATTTTGCACTTGCTAGGTGTCATATACTACAAATAATACCGAAATTGCTTCAGATTTGTCATTAACCGTGCCAGATAGGACATTAACTGAATCTTTAGACACGCATTTTCCTCGAAGCTTTTACAACAAGTTTGTTAGCGTACAAGTGACCTAGTTTGTATTTTATTTATAGCCGGTCATTAATTCATTAAGTCGCCGAGTGCGTAGCTGCAGCGGTCGGGGTGAGTGCGGGCGAGGGGGGGGGGAGGGGGGGGGGGGGGAGCACGCGCCAGATGCACAATAACCTTGCGCGTGCGACGATTGCATCACAGCACAGCGCAAACACTGCAAACCTCTTACCGCGAGGACGAAAACACTGCTGATGCTAAGTAGCGGAACAAGTTTGCACTATAACAATAACCGACGTTATAAAATTCTTCTCCAAGTTGACTAGGCATTGACCACAGCATCCACATATCTTTTTAGGACATGAACGATATGATCCCGTTTTGAAAGGTTTCCCTTCTTATTACGAGCATATCTCAAATTCATTATTTCGTTTTTCGAGTGTACTTAAGGTACTATACTAACAAAATATACAGAAACTGAAAAAGCAAAATAGTGGATTTTTGGAAGTTTTTTAAGCAGTCGGGTTTTTGTTTTTTGTCCTGATAATGACTTGTTCCTTATTTTAGTTATCAACAAATATCTTAATTGACTTCTAATGTGTAGAAATGTTAAAACTTTTTTATAGAATACATTTTCCTTGTATTATTACTCATATACTTATCTTATATACTTTTATCTAAATTGAAAGTAAATATTAATAGAAATCTTTGTAACCGCATGTATGTATTACCAAACAATGAAT
Source organism: Acrobasis consociella (assembly GCA_963555685.1). Classification (NCBI taxonomy): domain Eukaryota; kingdom Metazoa; phylum Arthropoda; class Insecta; order Lepidoptera; family Pyralidae; genus Acrobasis; species Acrobasis consociella. The sequence goes on along the minus strand of OY743119.1, from coordinate 40,341 downwards.
GCCTAACAGTGATACTTGAATTTATGTACCCAACACCCATTTAAGTTTGATTGTCAAAATAAATGGTTATGTATGATTTCATTACGATTTAAACCTATACCTGAAATGTCTGTTACTTGTAAGTCGCCACTAGCAAATTCCTTGCTCTGATTAATCTAATATAATAAGATTAAGATTTGACGCTGATCAATGATAGAGTTGGTAATATCATCATGTCTTCATTGTGTATCGGCGATATAAGTATGTGAGCATGCAGTGCGCCGCGATCCAATCTGGATATGGATGTAGGGCGCAGCAGCGGTGATACGGCGCGCGCGCGGATATAGCCGCGGCTATTTATACGCGGCGAGGCAGCGCCCGCCGCTGACCACCACTGCCATGCCACTAGCTCCTGGTTTATTGTCCCACTCTCTGTTTAATTCATAGGACTACGAGTCTCATGCTCTATTTATTATAATCCCAATAACGCTTTATACCTAAACTAAGATGTCAACATCAGATCAGCATTGAGAAAGGTGGAGGGAATTTGATTTCGGTAATGTACTCATGGGGTTTTATGTCGGTTTGCAAGCTGCAAGTCTTAGATAACATTCCGAGTGGTTCGATATTTGTATCTTTTCATTAACACATGCCAAATGTTGGTGCATGAATCAGTTTATTAAGTACTTGCCAATGTATAATAAGATTTATTAAATTATAAGATTTATGAATTACAGTGTACGTATGTGTAACTTAAGCCATTGAATTATATCTAATGATGAGTGTCGGGTGAAAATCCTTCAAGAAATGGCATTTCTTATAAGTAGGGTATATCTCTATTAAATTCATAGAATTAAGTAATATAATATTACCAATATTAATGGTGTTTGAATTCAGCGCTTGTCTTTGATGTATTGAGTGAGTATTAATGCTGATTTGTTTCTGGAGACTTTATTAAACGTGCCTAATTTACAAGGTTGCAGTGAGATAGTGCACGCAGGAAATAAAAAGATTGACAGACCGTCGACTATGTTTACGCAGGCAGATCTGCCTCCTTAATCATCCATCTCCTCTTGTCGAATAGTGTACGTACAGCACTTTATTTGGTACCCACCCTGAAATTGAAGCCCCGCTCGAATCTACATACCGTACGACATGTCTACGATACGCACATATTTGCAGCGTCTGTCTTGTAGCAGTGCGTGACGCAAGCGAGGCTTTATAGCGGGCGGGGGCGGGGCGGGCGGCGGTGCGGCGGGCCGGGAGCGGGTGCAGCGCGTCCTTGCACCGCCTATTAATAGCAATAGATCTGGGACGAGCGCGGGAGAAAACAAGCTGCCCGCTATAGCCACTTTATCCTTATCAAGGACAAGTCCATTTCGTTGTTTATCTTCGCTCAATTTTATTATAGTTTGACGTTTTGCTCAGTATTGAATCATTTTAAACTGTTATCTAGATTAACAAGAACACTTTCTAGTAAGTCAACGAAAAAGTCAAAATTATTTATTACACAACAGGTGTTTTAAAAGATGATACATAATGGTTTCAACATATTTGCCCATGCATGCAATAGTGAATATTTTAATGCTATAATAAAACGTAAAAAGTTTACATAATATAAAATCCTATAAGTACTATATTGTAAGCCCTTGGGAATCTAAAATATTTTCCTGTGTTTGAAGTTTGTTTAATTTTGCGCAATATTTACAGAAATCAGGGTAATGTAAGATGTTCGCTTCGTTTACGCATTTCGACAATAAATAATATCATTATCCAGTCGATTACGAGCTCCGCGCCAGGCCGCAGTAATTTACAGGCGAATTAATAACAAAGTAAGATAAATGAGCCCGCAAATTGAGATCCCACCGCGGCCGCGCGGGCGTGGAGGGTCGACGAACACCGCCGCATCCCGCTGAGATTGCTGGGCATACTGTGTACTGTACATGGTTACCAGTTCCTGCCTAAATTTATCTGTAGGATAATTTTTAGAAAACTATTAGAATAAAATATCTTCGAACACATAATTATAATGAGAAGTGGTCGTAAATATATGTTAATAATAAGTTCCAGGTATGATTCAAACATGGCATTGCATCAGCATTAGACATCTTTGGCATATTGCCCTGAGCAGAATGGCGTGATGGAGTAAGTGCGGTGTATGCTGGAGGATGTTGTGTTGAATTAGTTGAAGGATCTGGCAGAGTGAGTGCATCACGATCATGGACTAGTATAGTATAGATAGCTTTGGGAGGCGGAGTGTATCAAAATTATCATATTAGAACATACATTCTCTTATAAGGAATTTTGCGTGAGTTTGATGTGTGTCCTGAGTTGCCTAGCTAGGTACCTACGACAAACAAAAATATTTTTGGACTATCATCATGAGTATTAACATGAAATGTTCCCTATTTAAATTATGTTTGTAATGTCCCCTATTTTAATTAGGATTCCGAAGAAAAAAGAAATAAGTAGTGCAGCGAGGAATGAAGCGTCTGGCGTGCGGAGAGCGTGGCACCTCCGGCAAGGCGCTCCTTAATATACTCCTTATTTATGAAGCCCACAGCATTATTATATTTGGAGCGCCGCCGTATTAGCGTGTGATTTACTGGTTTACCGGTTCCGGAAGCGAGGCGGAAACAATTATGTCTTCTATGTCCGTGTTTGTTTACTTTAGTTATTTAATCGTAGTCATACAAGACTTGTACTTATTTTCTTAGTAGAAAAATAAAAAGTTTTATCTTGTCAGTGTCAGAGGATCACTTTATAAATTGAACGTCTGAGTCTCCCAGCAGTAAAAAATCTAGATCTATGCTGGCCGTGATGCGTGGCGACATTTCAATTACTTTAAAATGTTGCGCGGCCCCATCCGTACTAGTCCTAGGCACGGACAGACACGGCATTAAATTAAAAAGTATATCGGTGTCGCGCCACGGCGAAAAATAGCGAGCATTCCGCTCTGATTAAAAGCTGACGAGGGTCCCCCCTCTCCCCCGCCCGCGCGCCCCGGGCCCCGCGGACATCAATCACATCGCACACTACCGTCGGTAGTTATTAGCACAGCGCGACACTCCACGCGCCGCTGCACGCTCCGCTTGTCGTTGTGTAGCGTCGAATTAATTGTGATGACGCTACATCATATTTGTATCAGTCTAGAGACGACCGTCGCGTCAATGAAGTTGTTTACTAGAAAGTCCTCAAAACTCCAATTTTGGTGATTCTTTTATTTATATGATTTACTAGCTGTACCCGCGGGCTTCGCTCCCCGTGGGAATTTCGGGATAAAGAGTACCCTATTTCCTTACCCGAGTCTCAAACTATATCCATACCAAATTTCATTCAAATCGGTTCAGTAGTTTAAGCGTGAAGAGGTAACAAACAAATATACAAACTTACTTTCGCATATATAATATTAGTAGGAATAGTAGGATTAGTAGGATTTAAAAATATAAGTCAAAAGTGAATTCTCGAGTAATTTATTTATTATGTCTTTTGGCAACTCAGGAAAAGCTGGGAAGCTCTACTACTTAGTAGAACTAAATACGGACTTCTTGTCCGATATCAGCTTATCTAAACAGCAAAGCGGCGGTACCGGGACTTCCCGACCTCGTTAGCGCTGCAGCCGTAAGCCGCTTACGAACTAGAGCCGGTGGAGGATCCTGTACTAACGAAGTGAACTAACAAACGCTGAGGCTAGTTTGAATATCGCAGTGTCTCGTGGCGCAAGAGAGGGATGTATTGCGTAGCAGTGTGATGTAGCGTGGGGCGAGCGTCCGACGGCTGGCCTACGACGGCCGCGCCGCCGCAGGCGCCGCTCGCCGCTACGACGTGGCATAACCTAACCGACACTCGCTTTTCCTCTCAAACGAGTTTCGGGTTTACAATTGAATTAATTATCTGATGATGAATTGTTGAAAAGCTTGGTTGAATAATCAAATCGCGTCCACTGATGTATCATAGAGATCTGTTTTCATTTTAGTCCTTTTTAGGGTTCCATAGTAAACAAGGAATTTATATGTAAGTTTGTCTTAGTTGTATTTGTGTAGTTTACATACATATTGTTTTTGTACAGTACCTGTATCTGTAAATTTTAATTGTACTTCTTCTACCCCAAACGCATAATAAGTGAACATTCGTCTGGCCGGTTGACTGGAAGAGATCCCTATATGGGATAACTTCGCCGTTGTATGTTTACTTTTCTGAATTGTATCTGTGTTCTTTCTTGTGTACAATAAAGCTTTATAAACAAACAAACAAACAAACAAGGAACACTTATAGTTTCGCCATGTCTGTCGGTCAGACTGTCTGCCTGTCTGTCCGTCCGCGGTTTTACTCAAAGACTGTAAGTACTAGAAAGCTGTAATTTAGCATGAGTGTGTATAATAATTATGTCGAAAAAGTGGTAAAATCTTGAAAAAAAAATGATTTTTAGCGTAGCTCCCATTCAAGTGAAGTGGGAGTCGTCAATATTTTTGTTGTTGACTAACCCATCGTGCGAGATATCGTTGAATAGGTCTTTTAAAAATACCTAGTGTAAAATCACCATTTGTCGATTTAGGGATCCGTTTTTGCAAATTTTTGTTAGAGTAAAGTGTACCCCCTCTATTTGCTAAACGGTTATATGGACGAGTGAAAAAAATCACAGCTATAGTATATATAATGTTGTTTAAAGTAAAACTGTAAGATTGTCCTTTAAAAATTGTTTCTTTGTAGATAGATACACACATGTTTTGGATTGCGACCAGTTTTTAATGTTGTGCATTTTTGTAATTGTTGTAATATGTTTTGTGTAACCAAAAATAAATTAAAATTAAAATAAAAAACTATAAGAGCTAAGTAGAGTTTACAAATTAAAAAATTATAGGCGATCAACTTATAAAATGTACTCGGAAGAGGAAAATTTCATACAAATTCAGTAGAAAATTGATTTTAAACAATTTTAGTGGCATGAATCCAAAGTTTGCATTAGCAACTACGGAACCCAACACTGCACACTGCGCGTGACCCGACACGCACTTGGACAATTATTCTCGTATATTTTAATTTAGTTAATTTAACATTATTTAGGATGAGTGTTAAAATTATCAATGTTTGTTGTTTTGTTAACTACTTAAAGTTAACTTATGCAATATTTAGGATCCAAAAAACATACGATGTTCTGGAGAGAGTATATATTTTTTCCAAAATATTGAATAGGTGCGCGTGCGCAGTGGAGGCTGTGCGAACAAACGACATCAACGCGCCGCGAGCGCGAGGCCGCTCAGCGCGCGGCCGGGAAATGAAAACCTGTCTCTTAGTCAATGAAACAGTCGCAACTTGTAAACGTACATACCTAGCATTTCATGTCACTATTTACTTATATTTAGGGCACTTTTTTTTGTAATAAGCGTTGAACTGCGCCACAATATCCGGACCTACATGTGGTATTTTCGGATCTTGTATTTTTAAGGTCGACGGTGATATGTATAAATCAATACATACATAGGTATTATCCTTATTCAGGCCTTTAGCGTGTGTTTAGCGTGATGGTGAGCGAGACAGTAAAAAAGGAATCAAAATATTGTTGTCATGTTGTTAACCATGATTCAACAGCAACTCCAAGTCCTCTGGTGAATGTCGTAGAAGGCGACTAAGGAAATAATAGCTACATCGCCTATAAACATGAAACTCACGCATTTTCGGCCATTCCCTCGATCGGCTTGTACGATCTGTGAGGGATGAGATGCAGTTGGTACATTCTAAGTTTTTTCTTTTCTACCAGACCGGCATGGAAGAATAAATGAATGATTTGAGGAAAGTAAGACTTACAAGGAGATGAGGTCCCTGTGCAGCGGCGGCAGCGCGGTGAGGTGCGCGCCGCGGCACTGCAGGCGCGCGCCGCCGTCGCCGCACGCGCAGCCGGGCGCCGCGCGCGGCGGGCACGCGCCGGCCGCCGGCCGCAGCGCCGCCAGCAGCAGCAGCGCCAGCGCCGGCGCGCGCCGCATGCCGCCGCTCAGCCCGCGCCGCGCCACTGCACGCACATCTCCGCTATCACACCGGCACGCACCCCACACTGTTGTACAATATTCACTACACTAGTATTCCCGACTTTTCCTCTCACGAGCCACCGATACTCCGCGCGGCACTTCGTCGTACGTAATTTATCTCGCGGTGTGAGATTGCGATGCGGGGCGCAGCTCGCTCGTGCGGAGCGTGGGACGGGTCGCGGCAGACTGCCGCCGCGGCGCCCGCCGGCGCGTGGGGCCGCCGCCGAGTCTGCCGCGTCCTCATCACAACAACCGGACGGCAAGCGACGTGGTTGCTCTCTTTGTTGTTTATTGCCCTCCAATCCAACTTTATTAAAATGTAGGTATTATACCTATGTAGCGTATTGGTAAAAAGATTGAAATCCTGTTAACGATTGGTTGTTCTTTTGCAAAATGAAATGCTTTGAAGCTCTTCAGATATAATTATATACACAAAATCATTGAAATTTATTAATATACAATGAACTTTTGTCATTCTCACTACAAGGTTTTCTCAGATAATTTTTTTTTACTGATGCGTCATCAATATCTCTACCTGTTTATTTTTTTCAGACACTCATCAATATTATTCGAAACTCATTGTCTCCCTGCGATTACTCGTGAAATGACAGTAAATAACGGACATGTTACGGTCATTTATATGTATAAGTTTTATTGTAAAATTAAGATTACTTAAAACATTCAAAATTTTATCGATAGGCGATAGCATACCTACATACAGATTTTTTATTGCGTCAACTCTTGATATGCGTGTATCACATCTGGGATTCCAGACCTGACCAGCCCAGCGTACTCCAAATGACTCCTAACTAGGGATGTCACGGAGGTCATTTTATCGGGACCGAAGTCGGAGTCAGAGTTTTCAAATTTGATTTATCGGAGTCGGAGTCGGAGGCACGGTCAAAAATGGCGGCAGGAGATTTTAATTTTATATGAGTACTAGCTGTTGCCCGCAACTTCGTCAGCGTGGACTTTTCAAGAGGTCATCATCATCATCGTCTAGCCCTTCTTCTGCTAACTGCTGAGCAAAGAACTGTACTGCTCACATCCAGGTTTGATTTGCGACTTAATAATTTCGTCAAATCATCGTATACGCCTGACGCTTTTGCCCCTCTGTCGGGCCAGGTGCCATGTCCCGTTCTACTTTAAGTTCACAACCGTTGCCTATGCTAAATTACAGCTTTTTGGTACTAATTATTAATGAATTCTGTCCAACCCGTCTGGCCAGCGTGAAGAGTGTAGTACAGATAGGGTCGTGCTCCTGCAGTGAAGACAAAAAAGATCTGATGATGATGATGGTACTAATTATCTCTAAGTAAAACCAGACAGACATGGTAAAACTATAAAGGTTCCTTGTTTACTACGATTACACATTATTTTTTTATGTGGTCTAAGTCGATCGAAATTTCAACATTGTAAACAACTTATAAATTTACACTGTTACTGAATGTTACTGCTACGCCGTGAGTCTCTCAAAAACTTTTGTATCAGGTTCATATTTGGACTACGCAAATATGACTCAAGTGGCTTCCAATCCGACTTCGACGTAACTATCACGTTCTTTCACTCTTATACTCCGTACTTTTTATTCCAATTTCTCCTCCCTACTTAAAGGAGCTTTTTACTTTTCTTCATCAGGACTGTGACGTATTAGTAATAAATGTATAGTCGTGAGCGCACCCTTGGCAGGGTGGGGGTGTCAGTCGTCGACTGTCATCGCTAGCGGCCGGACGTGCGACCACGGCTATACCCAATTGCCATTAAGTATTTTACTAAGACACCTACAGCTTACCCATACGTGACGACGGGACGTCACACGTGGCGACGAGTCTGTGGGTAAGTGAATACCTAATCCAAATTAATAGAAAAAAAAAGATAAGAAGTAACAAACAAAACACACGGATGTGTCGTGTAAAGATTTGTGAGTGACTCGTGCGAGTGGTCAGTATTGTGATAACTAATTTTAAAACAAATAAGTATTCATTTGATAAACATTTGTACGTATTTGAACGTGAGATGCATCATTTACCTGGACAGCACAATCTGACCGCACGCACGGGAGCTCATTGTATTTGTATGATCAAAGTACCTACCTACTTCTTAACGGTGTTACGCGTGTTACGTGAATATTTTATAGTTCGATCTCATGTACTTGTAAACAACTATGCAGTTGCGATTGACCTTTTGGTTACTGAGTCATGTGAGTAAAGTTTTGAAACTATTTCATGCTTCTACTACTTGGTTATTGATAGACAGAAAAGCAAAGACAAATTAATATTACATAACATTATTATGATGATATATGCATATGTACATCACACATATTTCTCTTCTCGCGGAATTGGCATAAGCCGGTTAAGGGAACGGGTGAAAGTGTAAGCAAATATTAATAGGCGATGCGGCTAGCAACCCGTCAATGTTTTGTTTATATTTTACCTTATGTTATCTTTACATTTATACCTTAGTGATGTCATTAGACTATCCGTCCCACAAGCAAAGAAATATGATAATATCCATAAATAAATCATATATTCATTTTATTTCATATTTTATTCCTTAGTGGATAATGAAACAAGGATAATGTAATTATACTTTTAAGAAATACTTACTAAATATTACAATTGTACGCTGACTCAGTATCTAAAGTGTTGTTCGTACGATATAGTGATTTGTATTGAGACAAGTAAGAAGGAAAAAAAAAAAGGGAAAGTGAGCAGTAGTAAACGGACACCGTCTGTTGGTACTAACAATACATACATGGAAAACAAACAATCATAAGTAGTAAACTGACACTGTCAGTTGGTACTAACAATACATACATGGAAAAAAAAAACAATCATAAGTAGTAAACTGACACTGTCAGTTGGTACTAACAATACATACATGAAAAATAAACAATCATAATTAGTAAACTGACACTGTCAGTTGGTACTAACAATAAAAAAAAATTGAAAAAAAAAAAAAACACCACTATTAGTTGCAACTGAAACCAAAGTAGTAAACCTATGTTGGTTGGTACTAACAAATTCAAATATTGTTGTAGGTTGCCCCAAAATGTCCCAAATACCTCCTCTCGAAACATTCGACTGCGAAGGCGATATTGCTTCTGTGGGTTTGCGGTGGGAGAGATGGAAGCGTGGGCTAGAAATATACTTGACCGCACTAAATATCACTGATGCCAACAAAAAGAAGGCTACCCTACTGCATACAGGAGGGCTGGCGCTTCAAGACATTTACCATAATATACCAGATGATGATGTCACCGAAGGCACAGACGTTTACAAATCCGCAATAAAAAAACTGGATGAATATTTCTCACCACTACAAAGTAAAACCTACGAAAGACATTTATTTAGATTATTGAAGCAGGAGAGCGGCGAAAAATTTGATAAATTTCTAGTACGATTGCGGCGCCAAAGTAGCAAATGCATTTGCAAACGAGAACGAAAATCTCATTGACCAGATTGTGGAAAAATGTAGCTCTAAAGACCTAAGGAAAAAGATACTAACTCTGGGAGATGATGTAACCCTTGATAAAATCATTACATTAGCAAACGCCATCGAAGCAGTAGAAAGACAATTAACAGATTTTGATCGAGAAACCCAAACCATTAGCATTAATAAAATTACCAATAAACAGTTTAATTCCAAAAACGAAGGTTGTTCACGGTGTGGTAGTTTAAAACATAGCGGGGATTGTAATACTTGTCCTGCCAAAAATAAGCAATGTTTAAAATGTGGATACGTAGGTCATTTCCGAACTAAATGTAAAACTAGAGCTAGTAAAAGAAAAGCTGTTACCCCTATGCCAAATAAAATTCCCTCGAAAAAACCTTATGTGCAGAAAACCAACGACGATAACTCATCGGTAAATCAAACACCAAATAAATCAGCAGGTTCAAAAGCTAGCGAAAAATCGAATGTTCACTATATTTTCCACATCGACGATGACGTCACAATAAATTGCAATTTAGGTGGGGTAAAAGTAGACATGATCATAGATTCGGGCAGTAAGTGTAACATTTTAAGTGATCAAACTTGGAATCATTTGAAAGACTCCAACGTGGAAGTAAGAAACCAAATATCAGAGCCAAACAAAACCTTTGTAGCTTATGGATGTGATACTCCACTCACAGTTATCGGATCTTTTAAAGCAGACATCTGTGTAGGCGACCTAGTTCAAACCGGTACCTTTTACGTCATTAAGGATGGCACAAGGGATTTGTTAGGGAAAGATACTGCAATTTCCCTCAAAGTACTTAAGCTTGGATTGGACGTTAATTCAGTAAGTGAAAATTATTTTCCTAAAATAAGAAATGTGCAGTTAAACATATCTATTAATAAAAACATAAAGCCCGTCGCACAACCCTGTCGGCGAGTACCCATTCCATTAGAGGAAAAAATTTACAAAAAACTGGACGAACTTGTCAAGTTAGACATAATTGAACCAGTAAATGAACCATCAGATTGGGTCTCGCCGATAGTACCTGTGCTAAAGCCTGATGGGGATGTCCGGATTTGCGTGGATATGCGAATTGCAAATAAGGCTATCTTACGAGAAAATCATCCACTGCCCACTATGTGTTCTCGAAACTTGATGTTAAAGACGCATTCCATCAGGTAGAAATCAGTGAGGATTCCAGAAGCATCACCACGTTTATAACAGGCCGTGGTTTATATCGTTACAAACGATTAATGTTTGGTATTTGCTGCGCTCCGGAGCATTTCCAAAAAATTTTAGAGCGGATTCTCTTACCATGTGAAGGCGTAGTCAATTTCATAGATGATATTGTTGTCTACGGCAAGGACCATATCGAACATAACGCGAGACTCAAGCATGTTATGGAAGTCCTCAAAGATAACAATATCCTTTTGAACCAAGGAAAATGCGTCTTCAACGTCAACTCTATTACCTTTCTTGGTCATGAGCTGTCACCCGATGGTATCAAGCCTCTCAGTAAATATGTAAAAGTTGTTGAAAATTTTAGAGAACCCACAACTATAGATGAAGTTCAAAGTTTCCTAGGGCTTATAAACTATGTAAATAAATGGATTCCAGACATGGCCACCAAATCAGAACCCCTAAGAAGATTATTATGCCTCAAATTAGGAAAAAATGCTAATATCGTTTCCTATTGGGGACCAGAACAATTAAAAGCATTTAATGAGCTCAAAAAGTCTTTAAGTAATATTCGCACTCTAGGATATTATAATCCAAATGTCAAAACGATCGTCATGGCAGACGCTAGTCCTGTAGGCCTTGGAGCAGTGCTCATTCAATCTGGCGACAGTGGACCAAGAGTAATAGCTTTCGGCAATAAAAGTTTGACTGACGTAGAAAAACGATATTGCCAGACTGAAAAAGAAGCACTTGCTTTAGTCTGGGCAGTGGAACATTTTAAAATGTACCTCTACGGTAAAGAATCTTTCGATTTGGTGACGGATCACAAGCCATTAGAGGTTATATTCGGTACACGGTCAAAACCATGTGCCAGGATTGAGCGGTGGGTATTACGTCTTCAGGCGTATAATTTTAAAGTAGTGTATAAACCCGGGAAGTCCAATATTGCGGATTGTTTATCCCGCCTTTCCTCTACAAATAACCCCCAGCCGTTCGAGAACGAATATCATATAAATCAAATAGTTCAACTTGCGAGGCCAAATGCGATTGAAATGAGTTTACTGTACGAAGAATCTTTACACGACAAAGACATAAAACTCGTCAAGGATGCCTTGATATCAAATAACTGGGACCAATCTGTAAATATGTTTAGAGCCTTCCATACTGAGTTATGGCTTCATGATGAACTTCTGTTAAGGGGAAATAAAATTGTCATACCGCGAAAATTACGTCCACAAGTTCTAGAAGCAGCTCACGAGGGTCATCCCGGTATTGTGGCGATGAAAGCGCGACTACGCACCAAAGTATGGTGGCCTAAAATAGATGCTGATGCTGAAAGTTTAGTTAAAAGTTGTAAGGGCTGCACTTTGGTGTCTGCGCCTAATCGCCCAATGCCAATGACACGACGGGAAAGCGGCAAAAGGATGCAGGACCGCGGCCAGAACGAAGCTAGATCAATAAAAAGGGGGGTCTCGGTACAAAAAAGTGATGCCAGGTGAGTATTTATGTCGAAAATATTAAATAAATCGTAATTTAGAAGAAATTTGGCAAAAAATCGTTAAAAACTATGTTTTTACTATACAAAATTTGTACGGAACGGTTTACTTATACAACGGGGTGTATTATCTAGCGTATGCGAACAAAAGTCGACTCAATTTGTACAAAAATTTTTGATGTTCGAACAAAAAGGGTTAGGTTAGGTTAGGTTAGGTTTTTTTTTTTTTTTTTTTTTTTTTTTCAATTCCACCCCCTGACATGGTCAGAGACTATGTTTGCTCTTTTTTAATATTTTTACATAAATAATATATTTTAAATATATAAATATATGTGTAATATAATAAACTAATAAATATAATATGCCAAAAATTATAAAATACATGTTAATACATACGTTTCGAAGTGTTCATCACGGCACCCGGCGCATGCGCCGATTGCCGTGCCAAACACCTCGAAAAACGACCTGACAACTGAGCGCCTACATAGATGACATCCTAACGGCAGAAAATCATGCGACATCGATTTTAGAAATCGTCACGTCTTCGTCCCAAAACGGGGCAGACTGAGCCCGGCGCCCAGTCCGAAAGTGGAAAACGCCACTAGCGGACCGGAAAACGCCCGGAAAACGCCTGCACCGCTGTGAAACGAATCCATGACGATTTGCACCAAACTAGGTAAAATACAGAAGTAGGCTCAGTGTACCGCGATGGGGTGTTTTCCCTTTGTGTAAACTACAAAATAAAATTATCTGCCAATTTTGTGCATATTATTTTTTAAAAATAAATGCAAAAATTTGCGGTTAAAATGAAAAGGGAAAACACTCCATTGCCCTATGCCCGCAATGCCTTCAGCGTGACACTTGGCTCCAATGTTTGGCTGGACCGCTGTGTTGCCTCTGTTGACACCCTTCTATAATTACTTTATTTTGCGACAAGATAAAGTTTTTATGCCTCGGGGTAACTTTGGCAACAGGCAGCCCGGCCACCCATCGGTGGACGCTGCTGATTGCAAGGTCAACAATACGCAGTTGCCGACCTTGCAATCGCGTCCCACTTCCTCCTCACTGGGCAGTCCTCGCTGAAGGCATTGTGATCCGACCGGTTGCCGCTTACTTTTTTGCAGTTGCGGCAACTCGCCGCAGTCCCCGCGTTGTGCTCAGCACACTCCGACTTCATGTGTGGACCTCCGCAATGGCTGCAGACGTCCTCCCCCTCCGTGCAGAACCGTCTGCTGTGGCCGTAGCCCAAGCAGCGAGAGCACTGCACGAGTGGGGACTGGTCCGCTACCCTAACTCGCTGAAGGTCCACACGGAGGAACCCGGCGTCCAGCGCCCGCCTCCAAATCGCCGGAGATACGCTGAGCACAACGTTGCTGTTGTGCGGATTCCTCGCCTTCCTTCTGTATTTTACCTGAAGCCGGTCATCCCCACTGCCGAGGCCGTGATAAACCTCTGGGTTCTGTTTCCTCACCGCTCCGATGACGTCCTCGTCGCTATAACGGACGTTGACGCCCCAGAGGATGAGGAGCGGATCCCGATTTTTCACTTCCCCGACAGTGAGGCTGCCCGCCCTCTCTAATCTCTCCCTCACCTTAGTCCTCTCTTCCTCCGACGAGCAACTCAAAATAACCTTTTGGTCCTTTGCCTTACGCACACGCTCGACCCTGACCCACCCCTCCTTGGCGTCAACCGCTTCGCGGACTTTATCGAGGACCTGCTCCCCCGTGTCGCACGCATCCTTAGATGTGACGACAAGGGACAGCAGGGCCCCCCGCTCTGCCGGTTTCGCCTTGGAGGTGCGGGCCGCCACGTCTGCGTAAGACAAAGCACCAACCCCCGCCGGTTGCTGGACGATCAATCCGCGGATTTCGTCCAGCATCCGGGCGTTTTCCCTGATCAGCGCGGCTTGCTCTTCCATCTTTTTTGAAAGATCAAGCCCCGCTGACCGCTCGTCCGGAGTGTCTGCCGATTTTTCTGCCGTTATCACCGCCGGAGGCGGGCGCAACGGGGGAGGTGTTCCCCCCCGTTGACCCGTCTCCAGAGCCCTCACCAACCCGTACAAGCGTTTCACCGCCTCAATGACTCCAAACTTAATCTCAGTTTTGAGATTTCTGGAGCCATTGAGGAGCTTCATCGCATTGGCCAGGTGGGTGTCGGCCTCGGCGGCGACATTCTCGCAGTGCGGGGGCGCCGCGGACTCCGGGGAGTAGGCGATCTGGTCATTGAGACCCCGCTCAGAGGGCGAGGGGAAACACAAGTATCTCCTCGCCCTCTTCCTGGGCCTCTCCCTTTCAAGCTCCTCCCCAGGCGACAGCAGCGCACGGTATTCGTCCTCCGCTGCGATTATTAAGGGGAGATCATGCAGGCACTCAGGCACCGGGTGCGACGGGTAACATTTTTTGATGTCAGAAGGACAATTAATTACTTTTTCTACATTCTCCATGTCAGGGGGTGGTCGTCGCGGTATAAAACTTTAATTTAAAATTGTATAAATATAAAAAATAAAACTAAAATTAAAATCTGTTGGCCCTGTATAGGGGGGCCAAGTTCGTTATTTTCAAATTTCAAATAGGTAAAAATAAAAAGGTCAGGATTAAAAACACTATTAAATACTATTTAAATAGTGGTCAAGTAGTTAAAATTGGTCGGCAGTCAATAATACTTAAATCTAACTAGGTATTTGCCGTTGAAATCTTAAAATCGAAGCCTAACTAAAATGCGTTGCGTTCCGTGACACGTGGTGTTTTTCGGGTGGAAAAACGGTGCATACGACGCCGTGTGTTAACGGGCTTGGGGGTCAGGTGGAAGATGACGTCAATGTTATAAAAACAGGGACTTTAAAAGAACGCAGCACTTACCACGTGTCACACCGCTATTCTCAGCGGTGTCCAGCAAAATCCAGCCGAGCCCTGGGCACAGTTCAACACTCAACGCACTACAGGTCACTTGTTTTCACTTTTGAGCAAAAAATTTTTACCAATTGGGCAGGAAAACCCAAAAAATTTAATTTTTTCACGGGAGCGGAGCGAAACGCGTGTGCTCGGCTCGGCTGACGGAACGCAACTGGTTAGGTTAGGTTAGGTTAGGTTAGGTTAGGTTAGGTTAGGTTAGGTTAGGTTAGGTTAGGTTAGGTTAGGTTAGGTTAGGTTAGGTTAGGTTAGGTTAGGTTAGGTTAGGTTAGGTTAGGTTAGGTTAGGTTAGGTTAGGTTAGGTTAGGTTAGGTTAGGTTAGGTTAGGTTAGGTTAGGTTAGGTTAGGTTAGGTTAGGTTAGGTTAGGTTAGGTTAGGTTTTTTTTTTTTTTTTTTTTTTTTTATACGCGCTTGGCGCGTTTTCTTCACCCTCTGACGCAATCAGAGACTATGTTTTCTGATTAGTATATTTTTGCGCTGTGTTTGTTTGATTTATATATACGTTTCATCGTTACTATTTTGATTTTTTTATTTTTCTTTATTTATTAAAATTGAGAATACAGGAATAGGTTTGCACTGTTCTGCACATTTTCTTCTATTTACATTTTTGAATGTTTTTTCGATTTATACATATAGTTTTACAATAATTTTGTACATGTGAACTCTTCTTTTAATAAATTACAATTTTGTTTTACATTTTAATTTTGTTCTTCTATTTACATTTTTGAATTTGTTTCAGTTTATACGTATTGTTTTTATAATAATTTTTGTACATGTAACTTTTATTTTAATAAATAACAATTTTGTTTTACATTTTAATTTTGTTCTTATATTTACATTTTCCAATTTTCATTAGTTTTTGTACATATTTAATATATATTTTAATATTGTTATTACACTATCTTGTACTTGTAACATGATAAGAAATAGGGGATATTACATTATTTTATAAAGCTAATTTTTTGTGCACGACTGTCTTACACAATGAGGCGTTACCTTCCTATTTTGCTTTTTCTATTTTGTACTTAAATAAAGTTATTATTACTATATAATAATAAACTTATATTTTTACATTTTTGGGGAAGGGAACACCTCGTTGCTGTATCACAATGTCTTCACCGCCGACTGTGCATGTACTCGGTACGCGGCCTTGTCATGATGCCCTGCTCGGTTTTTACCTATGCTAGCCATATCAATCTTACTTTTAAATAAAAGTGGTATTGAATGTACTAAAGGATGCAGGGCACCAACGATCAATCCACGCACCAGTGGGTCTGCGCCAATTGCAAGGTCAGGCATACGCTGTTGCCGACCTTGCAATCGCGTCCCATTTCTGCCTTAATGCACAGTCACCGCTGAAGGCATTGTGATCTGTCCTACCTAATCCTGCCTTACAACAGTTTCGGCAGGAAGCCGCAGTGCCAGCCGTATGATCAGCACATGCCGACTTTAGGTGTGGACCTCCGCAGTGGCTGCACGAGTCCGCCTCCTCGCTGCAGTACCTCCTGCTGTGGCCATAAGCCAGGCAGCGAGAGCACTGCACGAGGGGGGACTGGTCGGCTACCCTTACGTGCTGGAGGTCCACACGGAGGGTTCCGGCAGCAACTGCCCTCCTCCATATGGCTGGTGATGTGCTGACCACAACATGGTGAACCTGCGGATTCCGCGCCTTCTTTTTATATTTCATTTGCAGGCGGCACTCCTCCCCCTCGAGGCCGTGGAAAATTTCCGGGTTCTGCCTCCTCACCGCTCCGATGACGTCATCGTCAGTATGTTTGACGCTGACACCCCAGAGGATGAGGAGTGGGTCCCTATTTTTCACGACCTCGACGGTGAGGTTTTTGCCTGCCCCCTCCAGTCTTTGACGCAATTTGGCCCTTTCATCTTCCGTGGCGCAACTCATCACCACCTTCTGGTCCCTCGCCTTACGCACCCGCTCCACGCGGATCCACCCCTCCTTGGCATCCACAGCTTCGCGGATCTTGTCGAGCACCTGCTCTCCCGTGTCGCAACCATCCTTGGATGTGACGACCAGGGACAGCAGGGCTCTCTGCTCAGCTGCTTTTGCCTTAGGTGGGCGGGCCGCTACGTCTGCGTAAGACGAGGTACCAGACTGCTGCTTTATCAACTCCCTGATCTCCTCCAGTTTTTTCGCATTTTCGGCGATTAGTAGAGCCTGCTCATCCATTTTTTTGGATAGGGCAAGCTCCACCGACCGCTCGTCATGGGTAGATGCGGACTGGGTAGTGGGGGAGGTCTGGGTTCGGACGCACGGGTTGTACCCAGGAGTTATATTTTGGGGTTAGGTTAGGTTAGGTTAGGTTAGGTTAGGTTAGGTTAGGTTAGGTTAGGTTAGGTTAGGTTAGGTTAGGTTAGGTTAGGTTAGGTTAGGTTAGGTTAGGTTAGGTTAGGTTAGGTTAGGTTAGGTTAGGTTAGGTTAGGTTAGGTTAGGTTAGGTTAGGTTAGGTTAGGTTAGGTTAGGTTAGGTTAGGTTAGGTTAGGTTAGGTTAGGTTAGGTTAGGTTAGGTTAGGTTAGGTTAGGTTAGGTTAGGTTAGGTTAGGTTAGGTTAGGTTAGGTTAGGTTAGGTTAGGTTAGGTTAGGTTAGGTTTTTTTTTTTTTTTTTTTTTTTTTTTTTTTTTTAAGTTGTAAAGGAAGAGTTCCTTTATACCAGTACCCCCTGCCATGAGCAGAGTCTTTGTATACATTATTTATTTTTATTACTAAATTTGTCAATTTGTGCTATGTGAATACTTATTTTTACTTTAATTTTTAACATGTTATGTTATTCGTCAATTTTCTCATTTATTTAATTATTGTCTCTATTATAAAAATCAATTATTCTCTACTTTAATTCATGAGCGTCATTTCGTTATTTCTTTATATATCTATTATTACTTTTTTTGACTTATAATTATACGTACTGGTCTGTACAACTCTTTTTACTGTGTTCGAAAATCACTTGCTCTACCGATTAGTATTTAAGTTTCCTTTGGTGTATAATTTCCTATTTTTCCTCATAAATTACAAAATATATGTATATCTTCTTTTTATTTCTATTTAACAGCTATTTGATTCAATTTCCACAATATTTTAAGCATTTAAATATTTTATATTTAATAATACTTAATTTGTATTTATATTATTTTTATTTTTATTTATTTGCATTTGTATAGGTTACACCTGAATGATGATGACAATGCCTTTTGCCTGCAGTCACAATGCCCTCACCACAGACTGTGCATATTCCTTGTGCGCGGCCAAAACGCGGTACCCTACTCTAATTACTACCCGTATTAAGTCATATCGACCTGTCTTTTATAATAAAAGTGGTGTCGAATGCCCTTGGGTGTAGGGCACCAACGACCAAGCCACGCACGAATGGTTGCTGAGCTGATTGCAAGGTCAGGAATACGCAGTTGCCGACCTTGCAATCGCGTCCCATTTTCTTCTCAGTACACAGTCTCCGCTAAAGGCATTGTGATCTGCTCTGTCCACGCCCGCTTTCCTACAATTGCGGCAAGATGCCGCAGTACCAGCCTTGTAGTCGGCACACTCCGACTTTAGGTGTGGACCTCCGCAATGGCTGCACGAGTCCACCTCCTCGTTGCAGTACCTCCTGCTGTGGCCGTAAGCCAAGCAGCGAGAGCACTGCACGAGAGGGGACTGGTCGGCTACCCTTACATGCTGAAGGTCCACACGGAGGGTCCCGGCATCCACTGCCTTCCTCCATAGTTTCGGCGATGTGCCGACCACAATATGGCACACCTGTGGGTTCCGCGCCTTTTTCTTATATTTGATCTGCAGGCGATCTTCCCCATTGTCGAGGCCGCAAAAAACTTCGGGGTTTTGGTTCCTCACCGCTCTGAGGACGTCATCATCACTATGTCGGATGCTGACGCCCCAGAGAATGAGGAGCGGGTCCCTGTTTTTTTTTTTTTTTTTTTTTTTTTTAAATACTACAACCTCCAACGTTATTGGAGTCTATGTTTACTGGTTACTCTTACATACAAGTTCTCGCTTTCATGCCTCTCGTACTTTCATTCATCATACTAGCCAAGTTCATACATCACCTTTTGTGCTCTATACGGGTGGGACTCCCGTATAACTAATCTAACTATCTACTATTTAACTATTTATTTTCCTTTTATTTATTTTCTTTCAGGTTGGGAATTCAGGAGCAGGTAGGTACTACACACAACATTTCCTTGTTTTTTTTTTTTTTTTTTTTTTTTTTTTTTTTTACAGTTTTTACATTTTGTTTCTTTTATACATATGTTTGTTTACAGAAATTTTTCTACATATAAGTCTTATTTAATATAATTATATTATTTTCTTACATTTTTATTTTGTTCTACTTACAATTACAATTACATACAATAATTTTAAAATTTCATTTCATTTTATACATATCATTATTGCTGAATTTTTACTATCTTAAATCTTATTTTAATATATACATAGCATTTCCTTATTTTTACAGTTTTTTATATTTTGTTTCTTTTATACATATATTTGTTTACAAGAATTTTACTACATATAAATATTATTTAATATAATTATATTTTTATTACATTTTTATTTCGTTCTACTTACAATTGCAATTAAATACAATAATTTTAATTTTAATTTCATTTTATACATGTGATTATTGCTGGATTTTTTACTACCTTACAATCTTATATTAATATATATATAGTTGTTTGTTACAGATTATAATTTTGTTATTATATTTTCTTATAGTTGTTGCCTGATAAGGAATAAGGTATTTTACCCTAAAACTCATTGTGTGTATATCCGTTTCGCACAATAAGGTGTTCCTTTTTTTATTCTGCTATTTCTATTTTCTACTTAAATAACGTTTTTATTATTATATAATAATAACTTTTATTTACATTTTTAGAAAGGAACACCTCGTTGATGTATCACAATGTCTTCACCGCCGACTGCGTTTTTGCACAGTGCGCGGCCATATCGTGATGCCCCGTTTATTTTTCTATCTATGCTATTCATCTCAATCTGACTTTTAAATAAAAGTGGTATTGAATGAAACTAGAGCGCGGGGCACCAACGACTAGGCCACGCACCAGTGGGTCTGCGCTGATTGCAAGGTCAGGAATACGCTGTTGCTGACCTTGCAATCGCGTCCCATTTCTGCCTTATTACACAGTCACCGCTGAAGGCATTGTGATCTGTCCTGCTCAGTCCTGCCTTACCGCAGTTGCGGCAGGAAGCCGCGGTGCCGGCCTTGTGGCCAGCGCATGCCGACCTTAGGTGTGGGCCTCCACAGTGGCCGCACGAGTCCACCTCCTCGTTGCAGTACTTCCTGCTGTGGCCATAGGCCAGACAGCGAGAGCACTGCACGAGTGGGGACTGGTCGGCCACCCTTACGTGCTGGAGGTCCACACGGAGGGTTCCGGCAGCAACTGCCCTCCTCCATATGGCCGGCGATGTGCTGACCACAATGTGGTGGACATGCGGGTTCCGCGCCTTCTTCTTATATTTTATTTGCAGGCGGCTTTCCTCCCCCTCGAGGCCGTGAAAAACTTCCGGGTTCTGCCTCCTCAACGCTCCGATGACGTCATCGTCAGTATGTTTGACGCTGACGCCCCAGAGGATGAGGAGTGGGTCCCTATTTTTCACGACCTCGACGGTGAGGTTTTTGCCTGCCCCCTCCAATCTCTGCCGCAGTTTAGCCCTCTCATCTTCCGTCGCGCAACTCATTACCACCTTCTGGTCTCTCGCCTTACGCACCCGCTCCACGCGTATCCACCCGTCCTTGGCATCCACCGCATCCCGAACCTTGTCGAGCACCTGCTCCCCCGTGTCGCAAACATCTTTAGATGTTACGACAAGGGACAGCAGGGCCCCACGCTCGGTCGGTTTCGCCAAGGCCGGGCGGGCCGCCGCGTCTGCGTAAGACGAAGGGCCAGACTGTTTCGCAACCATTTCTTTAATTTCGTCCAGCCTTCTTGTATTTTCCATGATTAATCGAGCCTGCTCCTCCATCTGCTTGGATAGAGCAAGCTCGGTTTCGCATGGGCTGGATTGGGCCTCCGGAGAGGTTTGGGTACGCACACTTGGGTGGTACCCTGGAGTGATATTTTTAGGTTCTACATATTCGGCTAAGTCACATATTTTGTCCTCTAATTTTCTAAGTATATCCTTGGCCGCGTCTTTTATCGTTGTCTTTAGGTTTCTGGCCGTTTCTAATTCGTCTATAACTTGTTTAATATACTCCCTGCAGTCCGCAACCAGAACGTCCCTATCGTCATCCGTAATGCGTTGCCTCCTAAATCTTTGCGGGACAAAAGGAGTGGCATTCGGGTCCCTTTTACGAAGTCGAAATTTCGCATACGACTCGATACTGGCGTCCGAGTTGGTGGGACTACCATCATGCGGGTCCATAAACGACACCGATTTTGGTGTCCCGCTGATGGGTGTCCTCCTAGACGTCGGTGGGGAGTGGGCGAGAGGCATTCTCTCACGCTGGAGGTCTGCGTCAATTTAAGATTAAAATTACAATAAATAAATAAATTAAAAATTTTAAAATGCTATTCCCTTGACTCTGTAAAGGGGAGCCAAGGTCGTTTTTACATAAAAGTACATTAAAAGTTTGTATAAGTTGTATAAAGTAGTAGTAGAAATAAAATAGAAATTGAATAAATTAGGTTCTTAAAATACTTTGCAAAATTTTTAAATTTTTCGGTCCTTATAAACTAGATTTAAAATTGTTAAAAATATATTAAAATTATAAAATGACAATTAGTATAATTTAAGAGTAATAGAAAATTAAATAAATTAGGTTAAAACACTTATTTTAATAATATTTTGCAAAGTAATTATTACTATATCGACTTTCGGTGGCACTATAATCTAAAAATCTTAGTAACTAGGTAATTAAATAAGTCTTCCCGGTAATAGGGGGGAAGCGGGGGGTCCCTTTTGTAGTCCTCACTATCTAAATAATTTTTATTTTGTCAATTTAATTATTTACAAATTTTTGTTTACAAATTATTATAGTGTCACCACTTACAACGCTAATAAGTGCAAATCTATCCCACTTAGGGGGTCCTCCTGGATAAAAACAGGGGTCCTGGGGTCCTTACTATACGATACACATAAATTTAGAATTTTGAAAAAAGTTAAAATTTTTATCAGGTATATAGTTCCAGACTTGTTCGATAGATGGCGGGATTTTGTTTACGTCTTTATTTCCGAAAATAATAAGAATTTAATTAAAATAGTGCCAAAATAAAATACTTAAGGGTTAATAATGGAGGTTTTTTGTATGCCCCGGAAATTTCCCCTATGGGAAAGGGGTGAAAAAAGGGGGTCAAAATCCCGGCTTTTACCAAATTTGAGATCGTATTATCTCGAAAACTACTAAAGCTAAAAATTTGGAAACAACTCTAAAACTATTTTTACGACCCGGGCTAAAGAAATTAAGGGTTGTTTACTCAAAACAACCCTTATTTAAAAAGCACTTTTTCACTTTGAAATTACGTAAACCCGGGCTAAAATTTTCTAGTGTTCTACTTAAAAATCTCTAATAAATTAACTATTAAAGCTAGGGATCTCAAATTTGGCACACAGAGTGTGGGATAGATTTGCACTGGACTTATCTATTATCGAGTGTTCCAGCTCCTCGGATTTCGGGCGTGGGCGGGTCCAATTGTGCTTGATTTGAGTTTTCCGGCAGAAAGATGGGTGCTGCTCCTGGACGCCTGGTCCTAGGAAGCTGGTTTTGGGGTCGGCTGATGCGGCTTCTCAGGGCGCAGCCAATGGTGATAAAACCACTAGCGCGCACACCTGGGTTCGGCCGCAAAACCGAAAAAACCGCTGGTGGGTTCAGACGGTTTTCGGTCTCTGGCGCCTCGGTGCTTCGCCAGAAAATTTTGAAAATTTTTCCAGACACGAAGGAATCCAAACCACACAAAATCACAGTTTAAAATATATGGGTCACCGATTTAGTTTTTGAGTAAATTAAGGTCAAAGTTAAAAATTTTAAAAAGTTGTTTTTCACTTCAACTAATAAGGTTCCAATTTTGAGTTTATATCTCTAATAATGTTACTATTAGATCCGCCAATTTCTGGAGCACCTGGGAACACTTGTTTTACTTCCGTAGGAGTCTCGGTGAATTTTTTGCGATTTGTTTAGCGCGCAAGGTCCCGAAGTTGTCACACTTTTTTGCGTTTTAAAAATACTTGGAAAAAATCCAAGTATTTGTCAAGTCACTATTACTGTAGAATTTTGTAGCGCGCACTTTTTGGTGTTTTTTTCAAGACTATATCTGCCTCGGTTGCAAAGTTATCGAATTTAAACCGCGAAAATGCACAAAACTTTGAAATTTTTGAGCGCGGAGCGTTGCGGGCAGTGCGCGTTCGGGTCGCCTGGCGCAGCGAAACTTCGGGTCCCTGTTTTGGTTAGGTTAGGTTAGGTTAGGTTAGGTTAGGTTAGGTTAGGTTAGGTTAGGTTAGGTTAGGTTAGGTTAGGTTAGGTTAGGTTAGGTTAGGTTAGGTTAGGTTAGGTTAGGTTAGGTTAGGTTAGGTTAGGTTAGGTTAGGTTAGGTTAGGTTAGGTTAGGTTAGGTTAGGTTAGGTTAGGTTAGGTTAGGTTAGGTTAGGTTAGGTTAGGTTAGGTTATTTTTTTTTTTTTTTTTTTTATAAATTCTGACACCTCCAACATAATCGGAGTCCTTATTTTTCAATTTTGATTTGTTCATCTTTTCTTTCTTTTATCTTCTTTAGACTTGTTTTAGATCTGTTTTGCGTTATTAACTGCTTGCTTTTATCATTTATTTATTTATCTTGGTATTTTTAACTATTTATCTCTATGCTATTGTAACTATATAACTTTAATATTAAGTTTTTTAATGTTTTTCTATACTTTATTTCTTTTTATTAGCTGTTTTGTTATTTTGATACAGTACTCCATGAATATATCTCTTAATTTATCGTTTACCATTATGCTCACTATATTTTCTTCTATTAATGTCGTTCTTAGTTTTACCTGTAATTCACACCGTTCGAAATCGAACACGGGACATGACAAGACTGCGTGCAATAAACCTTCCGGGACGCCGGGTTCACAGATACACGATGGATCCTCCTTACATTTGAATCGATGCAAATATTCCGAGAATCCACCATGGCCGGTAAGTACCTGTGATGTTAGATTACTGGGAACAAATTTTCGCACAATTTTATATGCCGCCGACGCCACCGGGAAAAATACTTTTGTTACTGATGCTGTCTCGCCTGACGTATATCTCGTGTCCCATATACTAAGCGAGTCCTGTCGCAGGTTCCGCCTAGCAAATGAGACCGGACAGAGGTCGTAGTCTGGCCGTTTTTTTAATCTTTTTGCAGCTTCCTTAGCGAGCTGATCCGCCCTCTCATTCCCCTCCAGCCCCGCGTGTGCCTTGATCCAGAAGAAGTCTACCGTCTTTTTCTGCTTGGAAGCACTGTTTAAGTTTCCTCGGGCCTCCACTGCAAGAGGGTGGAGGGAAGTGAGATTCGCGACAGATTGTAGTGCGGACATTGAATCGCTATATACAGCGACGGTTTTGGCTGCATTTTTCTTGATCCATCTCGTTGCCTCACATATTGCTAGAAGCTCCGCCTGATATACGGTACAATACGATGAAAGGCGGAGCTTAATTGTTCGGATTTCCGTCGTTTCAGACCAGATGGATAACGCGGCTCCCACCCCGCCGTCAATGCTACTACCATCGGTGTAGATCCTCACTTCGTAGTCGCTATTTGCGTCTACAGCAGCTTGATCCACCAGACAAGTGAATTTTATGCCGTATTGTTCTGCAGGGTGGGGACCCTCGAGTGCAGAAGCCATGGTCTCGATTTCCCTGCCCACTGGCCCCGGACAGGCCACCCCCTTTTTGATCTCGTACAATGAAGCAGCTTCACGTATACGGAGATCAAGCGGGAGTAGTCCGGCCAGGACCAGTGCCGAATTCAACGAGACGGTTCTATAAGACTTGCACATTTTTTGCGCAAAACCCCGCTGTATTGCGCCCAAGTGTTTCTGCACCCCAAGTTTTTCGGCAGCTGGTGCCCATGCGCTCGCTGCATAGAGAACTACAGGCTCCACTGCTGCAGTGTATATAGTACGGATGATGTGCGGGTTTAAGCCCCAACTGGTCTTTGCTGCTCTGGCGAGTTGTTGGTAAATTCTTAGTGCCCTTCTACAGACTTCTGAGACATGTTTATTAAAAGTTAGCTTGTTGTCGATTATCAGTCCAAGTAACTTGATGTCTTTTCTCATGGCTATTTCGACACTCCCCATGCTAAGGCGTGGTGTGTCATATTTTAGTTTCCTGGTAATAAGTATCGCATTAGTCTTATGTGCGGCGAATTTCAACTTATTTATGACACCCCACGCCTCAACACGTGTGAGTGTTTCATTTGCCTGACTTTCAATCTGGAGAGCAGTATCGCCGTCGAATACAAGGACAACATCATCCGCAAAAGCCTGACAGTGGATTCCACGTTTTTCGAGGGTTTTCAGGAGAGGATCCAAGAGGAGGTTCCAAAGGAGTGGTCCCGCTATAGAGCCTTGTACGCACCCCTTGCTTGTTTTTGTGTGGGCCTCTTCTCCACCATACCTCACGGTGACTTCCCTATCTTTCAGGTAGTTGTCAAAAACTCGCCTGATATTTACGGGGCATTCTTCCTCCGCCAGTCGCTGTCTGATCATGGGCCACCATGCACTATCGAAGGCTCCCTCTATGTCCAATGAGACTACTGTTACCAGTTTCTTTTGGTCCAATTTTTTGCGGATATGCTGCATCAGTACATAGAGGGAGTCTTCAGTGCTCTTTTGGGGCATAAAGCCGTACTGGCGGGTACTAAGTTTAGGCAAGAGGTGAAATTTTAATCGGGCTACAAGCATTTTTTCATATATCTTACCCAAGATGGGTAATAGACCAATAGGTCTGTAGGACTTCGGGGCTCTATAGTTATCCTTTCCTGGTTTTCGGAGGATGATAACTATGGCTTCCTTCCAAAGTTTTGGAAAGCAGTGGAATTCCATGCATTTATTTAGGAGGTCCAGAAATAATTGTGGATCGTTCCTAATTGCTTCAGTGCATATGTCTGCCGTGAAACCATCCACTCCAGGGGCCTTCTTGGGATTGAACGAATTCATTGCTATTTCGAGTTCTGTCATAGTGAAAGGTGGGTCCCATTGTGTATGATGGTCTCCATCATTCAGTTTGTTTGCGTTTACTCTAGTTTGGCGATGTGATTCGTTGTCTTTCTCCTCCAAGTCCCCTGGGTAGAATGTTTCCGCCAGTAACACAGCCGATTCCTTCGCATTTAACGCTTTGCCTTCCTTTTCTAAGGGTAAATCCTCTTCTCTAACCGTTGTCCTCGATAAGACCCTGTAGATTCCCTCCCATAATCCCTCCCTGTCCTGTTTCCCGCAGAATTCCTTCCAACTTTCTGTTTTCCTCTTTTCAGCTTCAGCCTCATATTTTTCTTTTTGTTGCAGGTACTCCCGCACCACCAACTCTCTTCGGACCGGCGCAGCGCAACGGATTCTTCGCTTGAGGGTAGCTACCTCCTTCTTCATCTTTTCCAGCTCTTCGGACCACCACGGTATAGTAATTGTTTCTTTATTCTTTTTCTTTGGGATTGTACTTAAACATGCTTCTTCTATCATTTTATTGTAATTTTCTACTGCTGTCTCAACTTTTTCATTATTATTTATTTGTATGATGTCTGCTTTTGTCAATTTATATTTTATTTTCAGTTGTTCCAGATCTGCATGGAATTTTGTCCAATTTGCTTTTTTAGTATTGTAAATTCTTGTTGTCCTTTTAATACTTATACCTTTTGCCTTTTTTAGCTTTATGGCGAATACGATACCGTTGTGATCCGCACCGGTTAGGTCCTCGACAACTTTCCAGCTTGTTACTAGGTCTATTATATCCGTTGAGCACGCTGTCACGTCTACGTAGCTGCTGATTCGCTTATTCCCTCTCAGGGTGTCAAAAGTTGGAATCTCGCCTGTGTTCAGTATGTGCATATCTAGTTCATGCAACGTTCCAGCCATGTCCTCTCCTCTCGGATCTATCTCCGGGCTTCCCCACCACGAGCTCTTTGCATTAGAATCTCCACCAATAATTATTCTGGAGCCGAAAGTTCCCACTATATTTTTCACCTTTTCCAGATATGGCTCTATCGGTTTGGGTTCCGGCTCGAAATAGTAGGATACCAGGGCAATACTCCAGGCACTGGTGCGGGCCTCCACGACGACGATGTTATTGGTGGTGAGTTCCGGATGTTGGATGATATCCAAATCCGGGTCAAAAACCACAATTGCTGCCTTGACGACCTCTGCACCAGTGCATTGGAACACCCTTACTCCTTTTCGGCTTCTCAAACGATTGGTGTTACCGGTATAGGGTTCTTGTATTAGAGCAAGACTAATTCCATGTTTAGCAGCTTCTAAGAAGAACTCGTCGGTTGCCAGTTGTTTCTTTTGCAAGTTTGCCTGTATTACTTTGTGGATTGTTAAGCCATCCTTTGCGCCCTTAGCAGTACGCTATCGACGATCTCGCCAGTCCTTCCCATTTCCGCCTTGCGGGGCAGTCTCGACTGAAGGCGTTATGTCCCGCGTTTGGCGATTTTGCCAAAGTACAATTCCTACATTTAGGGGGCACATCCGCCAGCCAGTCCGCACATTCTGCCCGGAGATGCGGGCCGCCACAGTGGCTGCACACGTCTTCAGTTTCTGTGCAGTGGCGCCGGCCGTGCCCGTATCCCAGGCAGCGCGTGCATTGGACTAGTGGCGTCTGATCTTCCACCCTAACGTGCTGCAGATCAATTTGCAGCGTCCCCTTTTCGAGTGCCCTTCGCCAGATGATAGGCGAAACCCGGACAACAACATGTCCTGTTAGGGGATTTCTAGCTTTCCGCCGATAGCGTACTTCTACCCTGTTATCTTCTTCAATGAGGTCGCGAAAGACGCCCCGGTTTTGGTTCCTCATAGCCTTTAGTATGTCTTCATCCGTGTAGACATTCAGGACGCCATAAAGAACCAAAAGCGGGTCTTTGTTCTTCACGTCCTCGACGGTTAAATTATTTCCTTCCTTTTGTAGCCTTCCTTTTGCCTTGTCTCTTTCCTCTATCGTTTTGAACCCCATTATAATCTTCCTGTCTTTTGCCTTTCTTATTCTCTCCACCTTGACCCACCCTTCTTTCGCATCCACTGCCTTCCGTATCTTATTCAGGACATCTTCACCAGTTTCAGTCCCATTTTCGGACGATATTACGACCGAGTGTAAAGTTCCACGATTTATCTGTGGGTTAGTCGCGGGTTTCGGGTAGGCAGTTATGCTTGCGTAGCTAACTGTAGCCGTCGTCAGATTATCCAAAGCTTCTTTTTGCGCTTCCATTGCCTCCTTTAACTGATCCATCTTTTTATTATTTTCCTGGAGGAGCCTGGTTTGCTCTTCCAGCTGAGCGGTAAGTACTGTCCGATTGGAGGCACTGGGAGGGTCGGAGGGGAGAAGGTCATCGTACGCTGGTTCTCTTTCTCGCCCCACTTGCATACTTTTTTGGTTGTTCTCTGTATCTTTCACTAGCTGATAGAAACGGTCAAGAATAGCTATCACCTCCCATTTGATTTCTTTCTTTATGTTTCCTGCACTTTCCAATTTGGATTTTCCCGTTTCAGCCAAAGCCCATGCTGCCGTTGCCGCTACTCCGTCCGAAGATGAGGTCTCTTTCGAGACAAGCGTCTTCTTCGTCGTCGAAATCTTCGCAGTCTCCCTTGCGGGGCCCACCTGCGACGTTGTGGGGGGAGTTGCTCTAGTATTTATTGTTTTTGGTGATTTTTTTGATTCATCCCTATTTTGTGACGACAGCACCTGCTTAGGCTTGATTGCTACAGGACCTGCCTGCTTTGTCTTAGACGATACAGGAGAAACGTCAGTCGGTGCCTTCGACCCAGACTCATGTTCCCCGACACTGCTTCTCACAGAGAGCGTAACTGTTTTTGGGGGAGACTTCTTGGGTGCGGCGTGGCCACTGGCAGTAAGAGGGGTTCTTATCATTTTGTTGGAGGTGTGCGTCAATTTCTCAATGAGATGTAAATATTAACATAAAATGTATAAATTTGAAAATAAACAATGTATACGATGTATATTGTAGTCTAATAATATATTTTAAGGCCTATACCAGCCCTATACCAGCTACTATATATGTATATTATAAGGTGGGAAGGCACTTGTGTCAATAAGTAAAAACAAATCCAAAGATGGAAAAATTTTGTGTCATTCCCCTTGTAAATTCCCCTTCTGAATCCAGCTAGGCGGAACGCAACCGGGAGGGTGGGCGGGCAATTTTTTGCCGATTTCCTACGGGAAAGCGGCAAAGGGATGCAGGACCGCGGCCAGAACGAAGCTAGATCAATAAAAAGGGGGGTCTCGGTACAAAAAAGTGATGCCAGGTGAGTATTTATGTCGAAAATATTAAATAAATCGTGTTTTAGAAGAAATTTGGCAAAAAATCGTTATAAAATATGTTTTTACTATACAAAATTTGTACGGAACGGTTTACTTATACAACGGGGTGTATTATCTAGCGTATGCGAACAAAAGTCGACTCAATTTGTACAAAAATTTTTGATGTTCGAACAAAAAAAAAAAAAAAAAAAAGGGTTAGGTTAGGTTAGGTTAGGTTAGGTTAGGTTAGGTTAGGTTAGGTTAGGTTAGGTTAGGTTAGGTTAGGTTAGGTTAGGTTAGGTTAGGTTAGGTTAGGTTAGGTTAGGTTAGGTTAGGTTAGGTTAGGTTAGGTTAGGTTAGGTTAGGTTAGGTTAGGTTAGGTTAGGTTAGGTTAGGTTAGGTTAGGTTAGGTTAGGTTAGGTTAGGTTAGGTTAGGTTAGGTTAGGTTAGGTTAGGTTAGGTTAGGTTAGGTTAGGTTAGGTTAGGTTAGGTTAGGTTAGGTTAGGTTAGGTTAGGTTAGGTTAGGTTTTTTTTTTTTTTTTTTTTTTTTTTTTTTTTTTTTTTTTTTTTTTTTTTTTTATGCTTCAACCTCCAACTTGATTGGAGTCTATGTTTGCGCTAACTCTTTCATGCTAGTTCTCACTTTCATGCCTCTCGTACTTTCATTCATCATACTGCCTAGTTCATTCATCATCTTTTACTCTTTCGGGTGGGACTCCCGACTTTAACTACTCTGAGACTTCTCTATCTTAATTCCTTTATTTTCAGTAGGTGTAATAATTGTAGTCAATACAACGTAATTTACTTCTCACTTTCAGTTTTTACAAAGTTTATCTTATTTATACATTTCTTTCTTTTTACTTAATTATATACATAAGTTTTATATTTAAGCTCTATCTATGCTTATATTAAATACATGTGTATTTATATTGACTTATAATTTTTACAGTAATTTGGGTATCTTTACATATTATGTTTCACTAATTTATGCATACATTTTACATTTTTACAATTTTACCTAATATTCTTCTTACAATATTCATATTTATATTAATATATATTTTATTTTACACAGTTAGATTATTATTACTATACTTACAGTTTTATATGTTAGGCATTTGCCTTCCAAGAAATTATTTATAATTTCCAATAAATATTTATATATAATAACATTTTAGAATTTTTAACATTAGTTTTACTTTTATATAATAACAGTTTTCGTATGTATTGACATTATATTCATAGTTTACATTTTTCTTTTCTCCACAGACTTCTCTAGTAGGGCATATCCCTCCCATTTATTTACTGTGTTTGTTTACAAAATATTGTGTTTATTATTAAATAAGACACATATATTTGATTCAAATTCGGGGGGGGGGGGTATACCCTGCTATCTGGGAATGACAAGGCCGTCACCGCCGACTACGCGTATGCTCGGTACCCGGCCGAGTCATGATAACCGGCTCATTTTCTACCTATTTAGACATGTCAATCTGGCTTTTCAATAAAAGTCGTATTGAATGATCTGAGGATGCCGGTTACCAACGACCGGGCCGTGCACCAGTGGGTTTGCGCTGATTGCAAGGTCAGGAATACGCGGTTGCCGACCTTGCAATCGCGTCCCATTTTTGCCTTAACGCGCAGTCGCCGCTGAAGGCGTTGTGATCTTTCCTACTTATTCCTGCATTACTACAGTTGCGGCAGGAGGCCGCAGTGCCTGCCTTGTGCTCAGCACATGCCGATTTTAAGTGTGGACCTCCGCAGTGGCTGCACGAGTCCACCTCCTCGTTGCAGTGCTTCCTGCTGTGGCCGTAGGCCAGGCAGCGAGAGCACTGCACGAGGGGGGACTGGTCGGCCACCCTTACGCGCTGGAGGTCCACACGGAGAGTTCCGGCAGCGACTGCCCTCCTCCATACGAGCGGCGATGTGATGACCACGACATGATGTACCTGCGGGTTCCGCGCCTTCTTTTTATACTTTATCTGCAGGCGGCCTTCCTCCCCCTCGAGGCCGTGAAAAATTTCCGGGTTCTGCCTCCTCACCGCTCCGATGACGTCATCGTCAGTATGTCTGACGCTGACGCCCCAGAGGATGAGGAGTGGGTCCCTATTTTTCACGACCTCGACGGTGAGGTTTTTGCCTGCCCCCTCAAGTCTCTGCCGCAGTTTGGCCCTCTCTTCTTCCGTCGCGCAGCTCATTACCACCTTCTGGTCTCTCGCCTTACGCACCCGCTCTACGCGTATCCACCCGTCCTTGGCATCTACCGCATCCCGAACCTTGTCGAGCACCTGCTCCCCCGTGTCGCAAACATCTTTAGATGTTACGACAAGGGACAGCAGGGCCCCACGCTCGGTCGGTTTCGCCAAGGCCGGGCGGGCCGCCGCGTCTGCGTAAGACGAAGGGCCAGACTGCTTCGCGACCATTTCCCTAAGCTCGTCCAGACTTTTAGTATTTTCCCTTATCAGTCGAGCCTGCTCTTCCATCTGCCTGGATAGAGCATGCTCGACTTGACATGGGCTAGGTTGGGTCTCAGGGGAAGTCTGGGTCCGCACGCATGGATGATAACCTGGAGTCACATTCTTAGGCTCTACGTACTGGCCTAGGTCAATAATTTTATTTTCTAATTTTCCTAATATATTTTTAGTCGCTTCTTTTATAGTCGTCTTTAGGTTCCTAGCCGTTTCTAGTTCGTCAATGGCCTGTTTGATATACTCCCTGCACTCCTCGACCAGGGTGTCTCTGTCGTCATCCGATAAACGTTTCCTCCTATATCTTTTTGGGACAAAAGGAGTGGCGTTCGGGTCCCTATTACTGATGAAATTCGACCACGACTGGACACTGACTACTGAATTGGTAGGACTACCATTATGCGGGTCTACAAACGACACCGATTTAGGTGTCCCGCTAGTGGGTGTCCTCCTAGACGTCGGTGGGGAGTGGGCGAGAGGCATTTTCTCACGCTGGAGGTCTGCGTCAAGCTTAAAATTAAAACTATAATTAGGTTCAATAAATTAAAAAAAAAAAATTTAAAATACACTTCCCTTGGCTCTGTAAAAGGGAGCCAAGGTCGTTTTTACCTAAAACTACGTTAAAGGTTTGTAAAAGTTATATAAATATCAGTAAAAATAAAATAGAAATTAAATAAATTGAATTTTAAAATACTTTGCAAGTTTTAATTTTTTAAGTCACTATAAACTAGAATTAAAATTATTAAAATATATTAAAATTATAAATTGACAATTAAAATAAATTAAAGATTAATAGGAAATTAATAAATTAGGTTAAAACAATTATTTTAGGAATATTTTGCAAAGTAGTATATATAAAATCCACTTTCGGTGACACTATAACCTAAATTTCTTAAAAACTACAAGACCATTTGGGTTCTCCCGGTTACCAGGGGGAAGCGGGGAGTCCCTTTTATGGTCGTCACTACAAACTAGATTTTTATTGCGAAAGAATAATTTTTTACAAATTTTTGTTTAAAATTTCTTATAGTGTCACCACTTACAACGCTAATAAGTGCAAATCTATCCCACTTGGGGGGTCCTCCTGGATAAAAACAGGGGTCCGGGGGTCCTTACTATACGATACGCATAAATTTAGAATTTTGAAAAAAGTTAAAAATTTTATCAGGTATATAGTTCCAAAGTTACTCAATAGATGGCGGGATTTTGTTTACAAAATTATTTTCGAAATTAATAAGAATTTAATTAAACTAGTGCCAAAATAAATTAGTTACCCATTAATAACGAAGATTTTTTGTGTGCCCCATAAATTTCCCCTACGGGGAAGGGGTGAAAAGACGGGGTCAAAATCCCGACTTTTACCAAATTTGAGATCGAAATATCTTGAAAACTACTGATGCTAAAATTATAGAAACAACTCAAAAACTATTTTTACGACCCGGGCTAAAGAAATTAAGGGTTGTTTATTCAAAACAACCCCTATTTAAAAAGCACTTTTTCACTTTGAAATTACGTAAACCCGGGCAAAAATTTACTAGTGTTTTACTAAAAAATCTGTATTTAATTAACTATTGAAGCTAGGGATCTCAAATTTGGCACACAGATTGTGGGATAGATTTGCACTGTACTTATCTATACAAGAGTGTTCCAGCTCCTCGAATTTCGGGCGTGGGCGGGTCCAAATTTGCTTGTTTTGGATTTTCTGGCAAAAAGATGGGTGCAGCTCCTGGACGCCTGGTCCTAGGAAGCTGGTTTTGGAGTCGGCTGATGCGTCTTCTCAGGGCGCAGCCAATGGTGACAGAACCACCAGCGCGCACACCAGGGTTCAGCCGCAAAACCGAAAAAACCGCTGGTGGGTTCAGACGGTTTTCGGTCTCTGGCGCCTCAGTGCTTCGCCAGAAAATTTTGAAATTTTGTCCAGAGACGTAGTAGTCCAAAACGCACAGAACCACAGTTCAAAAAGTATATGTCGTCGATTTAGATTTCGAGAAAATCACTTTCAAAGTTTAAATTTGGAAAAAGTTTTTGTTTACGTCACTATTAAAGGTCCAATTTTAAAGTTTTTATCACAGATTATAGTAACAATAGATTCACCAAGTTCTGGAGAATTTAAAAACATATAGTTTATTGCCGTACGACGCCCGATGATTTTTTGGTGAATTGTTTTCCGCGTAAGGTCCCGAAACTTAGGAAGTTTTTTGCGTTTTAAAAATACTTGGAAAAAATCCAAGTATTTGTCACTACACTAACACTATGGAGTTTTGTTGCGCGCACTTTTTGATATTTATTTCAAGGCTGTAGCTGCCTCCGTTGCAAAGATATCGATTTTAAACCGAAAAAAGTCACAAAACTCTGAATTTTTCGAGCGCGGAGCGTTGCGGGCAGTGCGCGTTCGGGTCGCCTGACGCAGCGGAACTGGGTTAGGTTAGGTTAGGTTAGGTTAGGTTAGGTTAGGTTAGGTTAGGTTAGGTTAGGTTAGGTTAGGTTAGGTTAGGTTAGGTTAGGTTAGGTTAGGTTAGGTTAGGTTAGGTTAGGTTAGGTTAGGTTAGGTTAGGTTAGGTTAGGTTAGGTTAGGTTAGGTTAGGTTAGGTTAGGTTAGGTTAGGTTAGGTTAGGTTAGGTTAGGTTAGGTTAGGTTAGGTTAGGTTAGGTTAGGTTAGGTTAGGTTAGGTTAGGTTAGGTTAGGTTAGGTTAGGTTAGGTTAGGTTAGGTTAGGTTAGGTTAGGTTAGGTTAGGTTAGGTTAGGTTAGGTTAGGTTAGGTTAGGTTAGGTTAGGTTAGGTTAGGTTAGGTTAGGTTAGGTTAGGTTAGGTTAGGTTAGGTTAGGTTAGGTTAGGTTAGGTTAGGTTAGGTTAGGTTAGGTTAGGTTAGGTTAGGTTAGGTTAGGTTAGGTTAGGTTAGGTTAGGTTAGGTTAGGTTAGGTTAGGTTAGGTTAGGTTGGGGTGCTATGGTCAGGAAACCTCCACGTTGGCCTGGTTCCTTGAAGGTCTTGCTCCTCCCATCTGATCTTTGATCCGGTGAGAGTGGCGGGCTGACAAGGAATTGGGCTGGTGCACCCTGGGCGGCAGTTAATAACTCCCTGTTATTTAGGGGTCTTGTTAGCTGTCGGCCAATATCCTGCCTTAGGGGGGGGAAAGCGGAGTCCAACAATGGGCTCGCGCTCGTTTTAGGGGTCTCTCTCCTGTCTGCTTTCAGACAGTGACAAGATGAGGCGTAGTTAAGTGAGGGCAGGGCGTGGGCGGCGCCCTTGCTTTTGGACGAATTCTTTGATTGCGGATGCGGTGGCGGTTGGTATTCCGTGGATTGTCGGGTGCTGGATGGACCTTTAAATTGTTTTGTGGGCAATCGTTGATTGTAATTATTTTGATTCGTCTGGTTTTGGGGCTGCTTTCGCCAAAAGTGCCTTCTTTTGTTGGAAGCGGGTTTCTCAGAGCTAGACGGGCTACTGGTGGTGCTTTCAGGGATTGTTCATGGCATGGTTTGGGGGTCTGTCTGGTGTCCGGTAGTTTGTGGAGTGCTGATTTGCGCTGTGTTTGTGGTTGGAGGGTTCGTCATGGGGGGGGCGCCGCTTGTGCCCTGTCCTCACTTTGTTTCCCGTACCGTTAATGGTACCCTAATCTCAAGGTCTGGCGTGCCGAGGGGATGAATGGCGGGAGGGAGTCCCGTCCCAAGCGCCGGGGAGGGGGGGGGGGGAGGGGGGGAAATTTTTTAGGGACCTCACCCTGTAAAAAAAGGAAAACTATGAAATGGCGACTCTAAACAACGAATTACCCCAGGAGGGTACCAGCCCAATTGGAGCTGGAGAATCCCTCCCTGCGCCCTCGGGTGCAGGCAGCCCCACCGTATCTGGGGGGGGCAAGAACCGTCATCGGGCTCCAAGCCCATATTTTGCAAGAGACGAAGGCTCACAGTCTGAGACTTCAGTCATGAGTGTGGAGACTGTGGGGTCCCAGGAAGGGGCCACATCGAAGAGGCGTCGCAAACGATGCCCTAAAACCCAGGAAGGGTCTGGATATGAGTCCGCATCTAGCGGGAGTTCAATGCCGGCGCCCAAAAATTATGTGCCGGAAAGCCGCACTAAGCAAGGTCGCTGGGCGACAGAGAAAGCCAGGGCCGAGCTTGCGGCAGATAGACGTGCTGAGTTTTTAAAGAAACCTCTCGACCCGAGCGTCGATGAGATTGAGCTTCAGGCTGATGAAAACCGCGCTGCTCGGATATCGCGTGGCGGAGAAGCAGAAGGCACTGCCGACGATCTCGTCAGGCAAGTACAGGATGGAGTCACCCTAATAAAGGCTGTCTCCTCTAAATCGGGCAATTTAAAAGGGACCTTCCAAAAGAAGCTGAACAAAGCGTCATCCCTGATCTTAGAGGCTGTGATGATACTCCAAAACCGCACAAGTTCAGAGGAAACTGAAAAGTTACAGGCGGACAATCGCCGCCTTCACAATGATATGGCATCTCTCCAGGCAGAAGTGGAGATATTAAAAAGGAAAATTGCGTCGCAGCATCCAGAGGAGCCGGCGCAGGTAGTAACCCCTGACTTTCTCCGGGAGCAGTTTAACAACTTCTCCCGCGAAATGATGATCCAGGTTGGGACAATGGTTAGTGCGCGGCTAGAAGGCATCAGCTCTCGACTTCTGCCTGAAGAGCGACTGCGTCCTCCGTTAGCATCTGATAAAAAGCTTCAGCCGCAGAGAGCATTTAATGTGGTAGCGGCTCAAAATCTGACGGTTGCCGCAAAAAAATCGACGGCCCCTGCGCCATCCACTGGAAGTCAAGGCAAGCCAGCTCCAGCTCCCACGTCCTCTGAGACACAGGTACCTGGAAAAGGAAAAGGCAAAGGAAAGGGGAAGCAGACTGGCATTATTTCGCGTGTAACGCCTGACGTGCCCCTCAGAACAGACAACACTGCTTCGGCTGAAGAACCACACGAGCAGAGTCGTGCAGTGCAGGGCACGCCAAAAGCAAGGGATGAAGAATGGACACCTGTCCTCTCGCGCAGTAAGAGGCGTAGGATCCGCAGGAAAATGGCTAGTGGCGCGCGTCAGACACTGGCTACACAGACAGGTGCTGGCAGGGCGTCTCAGAAACCACGGGCGCCCAAACTCCGTACCCCTCGCTCGTCTGCGGTTGTAATTACACTGCAGCCTGATGCTGAGAAAAGAGGGACCACGTACAGCTCAATTATAGCGGAAGCAAAAAGTAAGGTCAACCTTGAGAGCCTTGGAATCCCTGGCCTCAGGTATCGAAAAGCTGCCACCGGAGCTGCTGTTTTCGAGCTACCTGGTGCTACTAGCGATGACAAAGCAGACTCTTTGGCTGAGGAGCTTAAAAAAGCGCTGCAGGATCAAGATGTTCGAATCTCTAGGCCAAACAAAAGCGTAACACTTCTAGTGTCCGATCTGGATGATGCTGTATCAGCGGAAGAAGTTACAGCTGCGGTAGTGCGCGCCACCGGTTGTAAAGAGGAGCTTGTGAAAGTAGGAGAAATACGCTCGTTCTATTCCGGAATCAAGGCCTTCGTGCGCTGTCCTGTTATGGCAGCCAAGAAGATATTAAGTGACGGCAGATTGCGGTTGACATGGATTTCAGCCCAAGTAAAACTTTTAAAAGAGAAACCCAGTAAGTGCTTCCGGTGTATGCACACTGGCCACGTCCGGGCACAGTGCAATTGCGAGATGGACCGCAGTGACTGTTGCTTCCGGTGTGGTATCCCGGGTCATAGAGCAGCCAGCTGTCAGGCACCGCCACACTGTCCACTGTGTGCGGCAGACAACAAGCCAGCGGAGCATCGTGCGGGAAGTAGGGCGTGTACTACCCCACCCGCTAAAAAACCAAGACGTGGACGTACTGCGGGGGCCGTGCCCTCGCGAGTAAGTCTACCCCCGGCTCCTGTCGAACCGAGGGAAGAGGAGGAGTTGATGGCAATTAATTAATTAGATGGCCTCATTACGTTTTCTGCAGGCGAACTTGAACCACTGCACCAATGCCCAAGATCTGTTTATGCAAAGCATGGCGCAGTGGTCAATAGATGTTGCGGTTGTATCGGAACCTTATTTTGTTCCACAGAGGGATAATTGGGTGGCTGACGCTGGTAGCAGCGACAGCCTGGTTGCCATCGTCACGGCAGCTAATTCCCCGCCCATCGGAAATGTCAGAGTGCGTCCCGGATGCGTAGCGGCTCTTTTGGGGGAGACAATGGTTATCTCAGTATACTTCTCCCCAAACAGAGCCCTTGCAGAATTTGAAGACTTTCTTGATGACGTGGGTATCGTTATAAGACAGAGTCACCCTCACCCGGTGCTGGTGGCTGGGGATTTCAATGCCCATTCAACGGCATGGGGATCTCCAGATACCGATGTACGTGGTAGGGTAGTGGAAGAGTGGGCGGTGGCTAACGGGCTGTTGCTGTTAAATAGGGGAAATACACCGACGTGCGTGCGACCGCAGGGCAGCTCCATTGTGGATCTAACCTTCGCAAGCTCAACTGTCGCACATATGATACACGATTGGCGGGTTGTTACGGATGAGGAGGACCTGTCAGATCACCGATACGTGCAGTTTGTCCTATCTTCTTCCCCGACTGATCTCTCTAGGTCGAGTTTATTGGGAGTTCGTGGTGAGGTGGGACCGCGCTGGGTGAAAACGCGCCTTGACAGGGTCACTTTAAAAGAAGCTGCGTTGGTGGAATCCTGGGCTTCAGCGCCACAGGCGGGTTCAATGGACATAGAAGAAGAAGCCATTTGGTTTCGTGGAGCAATGACTCGCATTTGCGATGCGGCGATGCCAAGATCTAGATCGGCTCCCTCTAGGAAGCAGGTGTACTGGTGGTCTGCAGAAATCGCCGAACTGCGCAAGCAATGTGTAGCGGCCAGACGCCAGTACATGCGCCAGAGAAGAAGGCACCAAGGAGACACAGGAAATCCAGAGGAAGAGCGGCTCCATGCCTCCTACCGGGCGCTTAAAAAGCAGCTGGCTGATATGATTGGTAGGGCAAAGGCGAGATCAAGGAAGGAAATGTTGGAGACCCTGAACCGTGATCCCTGGGGAAGGCCTTATAAAGTAGCAAGAGGGAAGCTCCGCCGGTGGGCTCCTCCATTAACGCAGAGCCTACAACCCGAGTTTGTGGAGCAAGTGGTGTCCCAACTTTTCCCTTCGCTGGAATTTCGTGCGCCCCCACAGATGGCATCGAGTCTTTCTCTGCCTATCGTGGATGTGCCTTGTGTCAGTGATGATGAAATGAGGATGGTTGTCCAGCGCCTGCGAACAAAAAACAGGGCTCCGGGTCCAGACGGGATTCCTGGAAAAGCTTGGGTCCTAGCCATGGACAGCCTTGGTGACCGTCTCTGTAGACTATTCACGGCATGTATGGAAGCTGGGCGTTTCCCACGCTTGTGGAGGACTGGTCACCTAGTTTTATTGCGGAAAGAAGGGCGCCCGACTAACTCACCGTCGGCATACCGCCCACTGGTGATGTTGGATGAGGTGGACAAAATGTTTGAACGGATCCTTGCCGACCGCCTTGTCACACACCTTCGAAATGACGGACCTGACCTATCAGAAAACCAGTATGGCTTTCGAAGGGGTAGGTCCACAATTCATGCGATTTTAAAGGTGAAAGCCTTGGTGGGTGATGTTACGGCCCGAGGTGGAGTGGTGCTGGGGGTATCACTTGATATATCTAATGCATTCAACACTCTACCCTGGTCATGCATACAAGAAGCATTGCAGTACCATCAAGTGCCGATGTACCTGTACCGATTGTTGTGTTCCTACCTCTCCGAGAGAGAAGTGATATATCCGGGTCGGGATGGCTTGTGTCGCTGGGAAGTTTCGTGCGGTGTTCCACAGGGTTCAGTCCTAGGACCTCTCCTGTGGAACATCGGTTACGATTGGGTTTTACGTGGTAACACGATGGCTGGGATTGACGTAATATGTTACGCCGATGATACCCTAGTGCTAGCTAATGGGCAAACACACAGGGATGCAGTCAGGCTTGTAACAGCTGGTGTTGCTCAAGTCGTGGCTAAAATTCGTCGTCTTGGCCTAAAAGTGGCCCTGGAGAAGTCAGAGGCAATTTGCTTTCATGGCCCTCGTCGAGGCCCTCCTGCTGATCTGATGGTGGAAGTTGGTGGTGTTCAGATCGAGGTAAAACCGACGATGAAATACCTGGGTCTTATGCTGGATAGCCGCTGGGACTTCACCGCACACTTACGTGCATTGGCGCCGAGACTGACGCGTGCAGCGGGAGCCCTCGGAGCACTTCTGCCAAACTTGCACGGTCCTGGTGCTTCCTGTCGGCGTCTTTATGAAGGAGTCATACGGTCAATGGCCCTGTATGGCGCTCCTGTGTGGGCTGAAGCCCTGACCAGCCGGAAAG